>OV277711.1:13738605-18538605 GCA_922987775.1 Agonopterix subpropinquella | reverse complement strand
TACAAATGAAAATAGCATAAAGTAAAGCGACAATAAAGAGTACAAATAAAAATTAAATAAAGGATCCAGGAAAAAAGAATTTTGGGGGTTGAGACACATTGACCGACGGCAAACGACGGCGGGCCCATACAAAGAGCACGTTTAGTATGGGACACCGTCCCGGAGCGCGTGAATTATCTATGGTCCCCATCCTCCGCCGTCGACGCGGTGAACGCGTTCCCATAATAATCGTGGTTATTTATATGGGCCCGCCGCCGTTCGCCCTCGATCAATGTGTCTCAACCCTTATTCGTGTCTGAACTATCGACGTACGAGGGGTAATAGCCCTCACCTGTTTGAACTCCTTGTATCCCAGCGCGAACCCCGCCATCTCCACGTCACCCATAGCTTCCACCTCGGGGTATTCCTTCACCAAGCCCTTCCATTTCTTTGTCAAGCTCGACCTCATCTTGGCATAGGCTTCCTGTTCAATTCAAAACAAATATTATTTACTAGATGCCGATCATCAAACTCAAACATACAGGGTGCAACAAAACACCAGAGTAATGCTTAAGGGGGTGCGTCAGCCCATCAAACTGAACAACATCACTATGGAGCCAATTTCCAAATCACGAAAAAGGTCAATCAGCTGTTCCATACAAAATTGCAGTCCCGACTCGACTAAAATATAGTATATGTAGGAGTTTTATATTAGCGCCACGCCATACCTAAAATTTGTCTGCCTTTTCTTATAAACAAGATAAAATTATTCGGCCAGATAAATTATGGCGTTTCTGACAGTGCGCACTGCGCACGACTCAAACGTTGAATGGAACAAAAGATATTTTTTTCGCGATTTCGATATTGGTCCCATAGTGAAAGTTGTTCAGTTTGATGGTCTGAACCACCCCCTAAAATATTTATTTGTATTTTTGTAGCACCCTGTATACAGTTCCACATACAGAGCGGCTACTCCCCGCCCCCCTCTGACTTCAGATACCCCACCTCACCTCACACTTTCTAGGGACATTTAGGAGAGCCGAGCAAGGGAATACAGCCAGGCGCGCTCACCCGTTGTATTTGAAAAATTTTGTCTTTTCAGTAAATAAAAAACGTTGAAATTCACATTTTCAGTAATTCTTTACCTCAAATACTATTTCTTATAACAGAACGAACAATAAAAAGTATTGAAATGTAGATGACGTTAAATGCATAGCGCGACTTTCAACCTTAAACGCAATGTCATGGATAGTTTGCACAAAGTGCGTATGTGCAGACGCCATTTTGAAATTCAAGAACGTTCTATAGAGTGCCGGACCTGTGAGGTAGCTGTAATTACCTGTTCATGTGATATAATCAACTTGGCATCCTTCTCCCTGTTGATCAACTCGGGGTAGGTAGGGCCGAGGGTGGTTGCCACTTCGTCGTACAAGGTTGTCAGTAGGCGCGGGTTGTTGAAGACATCCGACGAGATTCTGAACGATTTGCGCATTATTTGCTTTAGGTTTAGGCTGTGGAAGAAAACATTTGCATTATAATACAGCTAATAAATGGATACACACCACTCACGACCATAATGCCTCCGTGGTCTAATGGTTAAGGGTATTGGGCTCTCGACACAGAGGTCGTGGGTTCGATTCCCACGGGGGACACCTTGTGATATGTCACTTTGTACGTTTTTCCCCATTTGGTTAGGACATTGCAGGCCGAATCACCTGATTGTCTGAAAAGAAAAATGATTCCGTGCTTCGGACGGAACGCTAAGCCGTTGGTCCCGGCTACTATCTCTGGTGGTATTTATTATTATGGCGGTCGGCTAACCTTCTCTACACTATTTTAGTAAGGGTTAAACCTCATCAGGTCCCACGGAATCGCATTTTTTGACGCTCCCTCCTTTTCTGTCGCTAAGGAAAGTCATTTGCTAGAGCGAGAAAGACAGCGGGAATGCGACAGCAAGCGTCCGCGACGGCAGTGTTTCGACCTTTCTCGCTCTAGCCAATGAAATTCCTGAGTGACAGAAAAGGATAGAGCGTGAAAAAATTCGATTCCGAGCTGCCAGATGAAGCTCAACCCTTACACTGTATTCAAAAAATTTTGAACTGCGACCCCCCTTGAGACTCGACCCCCACGACATGGGGCACGAATTTCATCAGAACCTGCACCCACGCTACAACGAAAACCTGGAGGCAATGAAGCGAGCTCGACATTTCTCAGCACTACAAATTCAAATAGATTATCTCAGAAATTGTATAGGTTGTGCAACTTCAAAATACGAGCGACGTGAGCTTGAAACGGTTCGCTTCGAAGTTACCTGAAGTAACAAAATGAAAGCACTTAAATTAGATGTTGAAACAATAACCTCGTAGCGGGAAACACTCCGTCAGCGAGGCAGACACAGATCATCCTAGCGTGGTCGGCTAGCCTTCTGTAAGCAGCGTCCAGCACAGCTTGGTCCCCGTATTTACCATTGTACTCTGACACGCCTTTACTGTTCTGAAAGGTACAATATTATAGAAACATTTAGAATTTCATTAGCTTCAACTATACAGGGTCCTTCTATGTTTTTTTAAAGGAATTATCAGACCATTAAACTGAACAATTTTCTCAATGGGACCACCGTCGAAATCGTGCAAAAACCAGCTGTTTAGGTCGAGTTTAGTATGGAACAGCTTTGTTTTTTTTCGCGATTTCGACATTGGTCCGATACGATATAGCTCATGCCTCATGCTGATACGAAAGAAGAAGAATATCAAGGATGTTTAGAGTGATTTTCCGAACTAAGAACCTTCTTTTATATTACTGTTTATGAAATTCAAGATTACCTTTTGTATGGCGTGTATGAGAGGTCTAAACAGATCTGTGTCGTAGTTGGAAGGCACTCGCTGCAGCAGCGCTGCCATGCGCTCTAACCCCATGCCGGTGTCCACGTGCCGCTTTCTTAACCCCTTCACTGCGCCGTCAGACTCTCTGCAAGTACATTCAGCCTCAAAAGCTCATTATAATATCCTACTGCATAAAACAAAAATTTATTTTTTTATTACAGATGGGTTTATTCTTGACCTTAATCCAGTCCTCGGGACAAAGATGGGGTCGAAGATGTAGCAAGCTTACGCACATTCTACCAATTTACAGGTACACAATTGCATCTGGACAGAATGATACTTGGACCAAATTGCACTTGGACAGAATGCAAGTTTAATTGTTTTTCACGGTTGGACAAAATAAGACTTGGACTATTTGGTACCGTAACCATTTTGAGGCACCAAAACATCATCATCTTAGCAGATAGATGTCCACTGCTGGACATATGCCTCCCCCAAGGATCGCCACAACTACCGGTCCTACGCTGCCCTCATCCAACGCGATCCGACCGCCTTCACCAGGTCATTGGTCCACCCAAAACGAAGCATATTCTACCAATTCCAGATACAATATTACATTGTTTATTGACAAAATTCTCAGACACATTCGATTATGTAGGGCAGGTAAATTATTCAGTAATTACGGATAAAATTTGGCACACAGAAAGCTTATATTCTGGATTAAAATACTTTTATCTAAATTGTACAGAGCGGGCATACGCGGAGTGGCCTTCGACTGGTTTAAATCGTACCTACAAAACCGTACGCAGTACGTACAACTGGAATACCACGACCAGACTAATTACTGCATCAAAACCATTCGATCTGGATGTCGTGAACTAAAGGGATCTATCCCGCAGGGCAGCGTAATCGCGTGTGTCCTTTTTTTGATATATATAAACGATTTGCCTAAATGTCTGGACACGTTCAGTGTCCTGTTCGCAGATGATATTTCTCTTTTATTTAAACTAAATGCCGACGAAAACTGTCACGAAAAACTCACAGATACACTAAAATCAGTAAAAAATTGGCTACATCTGCATAACTTAGAAATGAATCTCAAAAAAACCAAATTAATACAATTTCACCCACCACAAAGATCACCACTTACCTTGAGAATAGAATTAGATAATAATCAAGTCGAAGAAGTCGATAGCTATAAATTGCTAGGTCTAACTATTGATAAAAATATAAATTGGAAGGAACATATTTCACAGATTAAAACTAAATTATCTCGATTTCTATACGCACTGCACACATTAAGGTTAAACACGAATTTAAAAACGGCACTATCAGCATACTATGCTTACGCGGAGTCATGGCTGAGATATGGAATAATACTGTGGGGAAACACTTGCGAAGCCCATGCCCTATTTGTCATGCAGAAAAAATGCATTAGAATCTTAGCGCGTATCCCCCCCCCCGAGAAACATGCAAACCGGTTTTCATTCAAACACAAATTCTCACATTACCATCGCTATACATATTGGAAATGGCAAAACTCGTGCACCAAAACAAACAGCTTTACACTCAAAAAAGCGAATACCTAACTCATAATTTAAGAGGCAAAAACCAACTCACAGTGCCACACACAACTATGCATATGTATAGTAAAAGTCCCTACGTCATGTCAGCCAAAATATACAATAAAATACCAGAACGCATTAAATCCGAGACAAAATACCACTTGTTTAATAAAAAACTAAAACTATTCCTAGTAGAAAAAGGATATTATGATTTCAATGAATTTTTAAATGAAAACAATTTATTATAATTTATACGCAATTTTATTAGCATAGGTAGCATATACTCACGACTATATCCCCCAGGGAGTAGTCAGAGATATTATTTCTCTTTCGGATATTCGTATTTTATTAATGCACGATATTTAGAATTATGTCCATAACATGTTTACCTTTAAATTTTTTGCTTGTTAAATTATGTTTAAATGCCTAATTATTATTATATAATCAATTTATTTACAAAATTTTTATATCAATATTGCGTCAATGGATATACAGGAAGATTTTTTTATCACCATCCAAATTTTTTCTACATGTTTGGTATCACTTATAGAACCGATTTCATTAAAAAAAAGGGCAGGTCAAAATTGCACATTTAAAAATGTTATCCTACAGAATTTTCCATAAAGCTTGGTCATCGAGTTTCATATTCGTACCGACCGGGTGTGGCAGGACCGGGGGGCAGAGCCCTAGCTTCAGAGTCCCACGCATTGTAAACTTAACAGGAACACACAACACTTTCAAAACATTGTTTAAATGTTATACTAGTCCCTTATTTTGTTTATTTTTGTTCAATGACACAGTTATAATAAAGTACTCTTTGAATGACACAATGACACATAATAAACTTTTTCTAAAAATTAAAAGGCTCTGACCCAAAGAAAATTACTGACCACAGAGATTCGTTCCTTAGTTTTCATTCTTGAAAAGCAAAGTTCTAAATTCGAAAAAGCGCGCGAAATCGGGTCGAGTGGTAGTAACTATTAATAAGTAATCTGTGGCACAGGTAGGTGCGTACTGTGTCCAGTCGAATTGTTTTTCTTAAGATATTTTTGCGTAGTCATCTCACTATCTCACTAATATTATAAATGCGAAAGTTTGTGACGATGTTTGGATGTTTGGATGTTTGTGTGTTTGTGGCTCAATCACGCCTAAACGGCTGAACGGATTTAGATGAAATTTGGCATGCAGATAGAATGTGTTCTGGATTAACACATAGGATACTTTTTATCCCAGCAATGGGTTACTGTGGGACTCTGTGGGATTATTTCCAATGTTTTATCATGCTCACTAGCGCCGACTTGACGCTGACAGATGTATTTGGGTAGATTCCAGTAGTAAATAGTGGTTGCTTTTTTCAACACTTTTCTCAAGAGCTGTGTAGCGTAGTTGGGAAATGGTCGGATTTTCGCGCAAGAGGTTGGAGGTTCGATTCTTGGGTGAGATTTTTTTTATACAACTTTTATCCATTTTTTAGCGGATTTGACAGAAGCAGTTTGCTGACATTAATAATATCCTGAGATTAGATCAGATCCAATTTTAGGACAGTACGTTTTCTTTGGCTTTTTTCTTATTTTAATAGGTATATACATTGTAGTCATCCCAAGCAAGCACGGCTTTTTATTATGGAAACATTACAACAACGGCACAAACATAATAATGTCCATGACCGAACCGGGATTCGAGCCCAGGACCAGGACCCTGGTTTGGCAGTCCGGCGTGGTAACTATTGCACCAAACGGGTCGTCAAATATAAAAAAATACTCTTTCTTTTAACCTTTTTTAAAGTTTTTGTAGTACGTTTTCATCTTAATAGATGGCGTGAGGCGTATTTTAAAAGCAAGAGCAGGAGCTTAATTTAGTTGATTATATTCCTGATCTCTAAGTTCATACATTTCGACCATACTTGCACTTACTCGTAACTCACGCTCAAGGCGTCTCAGAAATTAGGTCTTAAAGATTTGATTGTAAAGTAACTTAGCGGGTGAATTAAAAAATAATTAAATAAATAACGCTCACAGTCACATACATTGTAATGATCCGAAGCAAGCAGTATAGGCTTTTTATTATAGAAACCATACAACAACGGCACAAACATATTACATCCATGACCGAACCGGGATTCGAACCCAGGACCCTGGTTTGGCAGTCCGGCGTGGTAACCATTACACCAAACGGGTCGTCAAATATTTTTCTTTCTTTTAACCTTTTCTAAAGTTATTGTAGTATCGTTTTCATCTTAATAGATATCGTTAGGCGTATTTTTAACTCTAGCAGGAGCTTACAAATTGATTGAATACATCTTTGTAAGTAAGTATAATGGTAATTTGAGCCCAATCTGAGCCAATTCTACGGTATAATAATTTAGTTGCTGAAAATTTTGCCACATGTTCGGTAATTGTTTGATTTTCGGTTCAATTATGATTCCTTGAGGATTTGTGTAGCTTAACTATAGAACATCAATCTACCACAATCTATGAAAAGATAGGTACCTACTTATCAAAAAAGTCCTTATAACACCACAGTTTGGTAATGTGCCTAGGTACTTTCATAATAGCTAAGTAAGGTTAGAGATTTACAAATGTGGCTTGAAAATAATTCTTTTAGCAAGTTGACCATTTGCTTGCTAGAATATTATCGTTCTAGCTCTTGCCTCCACCATTGTGCACTAGCCCGCGTGGTAGAGTATCCTCTATCATCATCATCATCTCAGCCGATGGACGTCCACTGCTGACATAGGCCTCCCCCAAGGATCGCCATAACGACCGGTCCTGCGCTGCCCTCATCCAACGTTTTCCCGCTGCCTTCACCAGGTCGTCGGTCCACCGTGTGAGGGGCCTACCCACGCTGCGCTTTCCGCTTATCCTCTATCCTCTAACGTTTATTTGTGAGTGGAGGTATGTGATCCGCAGTGGGTCATAAGATGATTATTATGCTGCTCGACATAAATAAAACACTGATAACCGACGAATAGTAGAAAAATTCAAGTGATGGATCTGTGAATGACTTTTTTTTTATACCTTCATACTTACTTTCTGATTTTGATTCAGCTTAAGTTCATGACTATTATCCTATTCTTATCCTATTATGGGGGCTGGCAAGCCAGCAACACATCAACCCAATGTTATCTTTTGTGTATTTATTTTCTTCACCATTGAACAACGTGGAAAATGAGAGAGGCAATAGCGTTCAGGGGAAGAAACCTGTAATCTCCCAGTTTTGAATAACCATCTTTCAGGACACATACGTTTAGCCACCAAGACAGCGCAGTCACACAGTATAAATGTTCCATGGTTTCCTCTTCCTCCCCGCACGCCCGGCAACTGGGATCTAGAGTGAGCTTTATCGTGCCTGTGAGGCGTAGTACCCGGTGAGGGTTCCGACGATAGCACGAGCTTTGCTCCTGCTGTTGTTCAGTATGAACTGTGGGATTCGTGGTGTTATATTGCTTATGAATTTCCTGCAATGTTGCAGACCCGAGAAGCCAGAGCATTCTAGCATGTGTATTTTATCAGCCCATTTCTTAATGGCCATTTTAATTCTACATGCCTGGGTTTCTAGACTTGGTTCTCTGGTAGGGTCTGGTTCCTTAGACGAGACATGAGACAAAATCACATGTCCACGCAGACGAAGTCGCGGGCAACAGCTAGTATCTCAATATTTTAGTACTGAGCGATGCTAAAAGAAAAAACACGTATCGATTTTTTTTCATAAACAAACATTTTATTAAGGCAACGTGAAGGCAGGGCTAAGCTCCGATAAAGGGGGTGAGGTGCGGGGTCTGAGGGGAGATCGCGAGCAATTCGTTCGAATTTTGAATTTAAATATTAGAGTGTTCAATAATTCTTCAAGATGCCACAGTATACCAACATGTCATATAATTGATACCAGTTGAACAACACCAAGTTTAAGTGAAGTTAAAGTTATTTATAGGTATTATTGTAGGCTATTGGCATAAGTAATTCTTTGATGAAGATCTGATGAATGGCTTTGGAAACAGGTAAATGGAACTCCTCAACAGTTGAAAACAAATCATTGGCAATTGAATAAGTTGTTTGAAATCATCAATTATATGCTATAAGTGAGCCTTACTAAAACTACACGCTTCAAAAGATGGTTAATAGTTGGGGTTAGGTGACAATTCGCCAGCAAAAAATAAAAAACAAAAAAAATATATACAGGGTGTTTGGTGCATCGTTGGCCAAATTGAAATGGTGGATAGGAGGGGTCGACGGCTATCTCGCCACGTCCCCAAAAAAAATTCCCGCATCATAAATTTTTTTAGGTGATTTTTTTAGGGGTTTTCTCAAAAAAGACCGAAAGTCAGCATTTAAGCTTGAATAAAAAAAAAAGTTGTAAGTACAAACCCCAACATTTTTTTTTATTTGAGTGTCCAATGTTTTACGAATCTACTAAAATATAAATTACATGAATAGGACTACTAGTTTTTTTTTATTGACCTTAACTTTTTTTGAAAGAGGAAAAATAAAATTTTAGACTCAACTTTGAATTACAATTTAAAAAAAAACTAAAAGCGATCGAGTTCTTCAGATTTTTTAAAAACTTCTCTATTCTATCTTCTTTCTAACGATATGCCATATGCCATGAAATCCGTCCTCTAACTTAGTTTATTTAATAATTTTGCGTGTCGGGGCGCGTTTTGGCCGATATTCGATATGCAGGATAAAAACTTAAAACACACGCATAGTAGGTCGGAATTGCATCTCCCTTCTGCGCAGTGAACTCTGATTGCCATCTCTTCCTTTCATAAGGTTCTAACGGACCTAGGACTTGAAATAAAAAATAAAATCTTAATAATCACATATTTATTATAAAAAAAATTAAATTATTAATCTTGCATTGCTATTAGGGAGCACATTTCGAGCAAGATTTGTAATATTTTTTTTTTAAATACAAATGTGATTATTAAGATTTTATTTTTTATTTCATGTCCTAGGTCCATTAGAACCCAATGTAAGGAAGAGATGGCCATCAGAGATGACTGCGCAGAAGGAAGATGCAATTCCGACCTACTGCGCGTGTGTTTTAAGTTTTTATCCTGCATATCGAATATCGGCCAAAACGCGCCCCGACACGCAAAATTATTAAATAAACTAAGTTAGAGGACGGATTTCATGGCATATGGCATATCGTTAGAAAGAAGATAGAATAGAGAAGTTTTTAAAAAATCTGAAGAACTCGATCGCTTTTAGTTTTTTTTTAAATTGTAATTCAAAGTTGAGTCTAAAATTTTATTTTTCCTCTTTCAAAAAAAGTTAAGGTCAATAAAAAAAAACTAGTAGTCCTATTCATGTAATTTATATTTTAGTAGATTCGTAAAACATTGGACACTCAAATAAAAAAAAATGTTGGGGTTTGTACTTACAACTTTTTTTTTTATTCAAGCTTAAATGCTGACTTTCGGTCTTTTTTGAGAAAACCCCTAAAAAAATCACCTAAAAAAATTTATGATGCGGGAATTTTTTTTGGGGACGTGGCGAGATAGCCGTCGACCCCTCCTATCCACCATTTCAATTTGGCCAACGATGCACCAAACACCCTGTATATTAAATAATAAAGTCCCAACGAACTCCTAGGAAGATTCGCTACGAGCTCCTTGCCACCTTTCTAGCGACCGGAATCGAACTCGCGCCAACCGCACCAAACCGCCGCTCTGCTCTGGAGGCGAGTACCGAGACCACTCGACCAACTGGTGCTGCGCTGGACTCGGCAAAAAAAGGCATGCCTTGCCACAACTACGCTTTACAGACGCTTAGGATGAGTCATACTGACTCTAAAGTGGACACTTTTCTTCAATCTGACATCGGATTCGTGTTCAGGGTCCACGCGGACCCTCAGATATTGATTTTGGAAGCAATCGGTTGAGAAACACAAATTGAAAATACCAGTGAGCAGTTTTTGTAACAGTTATTCAACTCCATCATTAAATAGGTACTTGTTACAAAACTGTAAAGAAAAGCACTCATCGAGATGATTTTAACGAGCTGAAATTCGATGAGTATACTATTAGCCATCCAAGAGTTCCACTAGCCACCTTCCAGTTCCATCACCAGATCAGCTGGATAATACCATATTATTGTATTGTCATCAGAATCACATGCACCTGCAGAGTCTTTAATGGATATAACGCACCCCCGAACGAATAAAGGTGTAAAGTGCCATAACACCCTTTTCACTTTTATTCCATGTTTGGAATCTACAGCCTTCAATAATACACGTCCTAAATTTTTACTACGCAGCTATGGTGCATATTCATAAAATTATACGGGAAGACATCTTTTTTTTTTTATTAACTATGGGTTTGCTCTTGACCTCAATGCAGTCTTAAGGACGAAGATGGGGTCGTAGATGTAGCGAGCTTACCCAGAAGATGCCTATTCACTCGTACTTTAGAGGAATTCGGGTTGTAAGTACTCGGAAATACTGACGCAGGTAAGGCATTCCACTCCTTGGCTGTGTGCATTATAAAAGATTCAGAAAGGCGCTTGGTGCGGATATGTGGGATGTCAACCAAGAAGGGGTGATATCCCGCGGTGCGTCTGGAAGTCCGATAGTAGAAAGGGGAATGTGGGATGAGCTCATGCAGCTCAAGGGCACACTCACCGAAGTACAATCTGTAGAAGACCGACAAGCAGGCCACTCTGCGGCGGTGGGCTAGGCTATGAAGCTTGGCCTCCACCAGCTTACTATCGCCAATGAGCCTCCTGGCTCTGCGTTCAACCGAGTCGAGTGCGGCAAGTTGATACTTGGCTGAGCCATCCCACAGGTGGCAGCAGTACTCCATACATGATCGGACCTGAGCTTTATACAATACTAAGAGCTGTCCAGGAGTGAAGTACCACTTCACCTTGTTTAAGATGCCCAACTTTTTGGCCGCAATTTGAGCCTTAGACTCGATGTCAGCGCCGAAGTTGAGTTTCGTGGTCAAGCTTATACCCAGAAGCCCAAGACTGTCGGAAACAGGGACAGATGTACCCCAGAAAGTAGGAGTCAGATTAAACGGACTCCTTTTTGCGGTGAACAGACAAGCCTGTGTTTTGGTGGCGTTGAAGTTGACTAAATTATTGTCACCCCACTGGGAGACAAGACTTAAAGTCAAGTTTGTCCGCTCAACCATGGCCTCCCTCTGCGAGCGTATTTTATCCCCACTGGCCCCTGCGCCAGATACATATCTCTCCATGACAGTACTGTCATCTGCATACCCAACAATACCTGACACAAGGAGGTCATTGATGTGCAGCAGGAAAAGTGTCGCGGAGAGAACAGACCCTTGAGGAACTCCAGCATCAATTGCTATAAGGTCAGAAGAGCAGCTGTCAATGACAACTCTAATCGACCGTTCTCTCAAGAAATCAGATATCCAGCTGCAAAGATCAGCGGGGATGCCATAAGCGGGAAGCTTGTTCAGCAAACTAGCGTGCCATATCCTGTCAAAGGCCTTCGAGATGTCAAGTGATACAGCCAGTGCTTCACCGTGCTTCTCGATGGCCTCGCCCCAGCAGTGCGTGACATACACAAGAAGATCCCCAGTCGATCGCCCCCGGCGGAAGCCATATTGGCGATCACTGAGTAGATCATTGTATTCTAGGTATGACAGCCACTTACTGTTAAGTACTCTTTCCATGACTTTACAGAGAATGGAAGTAATGGCGATAGGGCGGTAGTTACAGATATGAGTTTACTATGTAATTTATTTGGCCGCAAAACACGACAGATATGGATTTTCATACAACATTGCCGGCCGCTGCACGCATGTATTTGGCCAGTACAGCAATTTCGATTTATCTCGAAGAAGGTTGTCAAAATAATGCTCACATTTCCAAGCATGTTTGAGAAAAATTAATATTTACGTGAGCGCCTTCTAGGGTCAAAAAACGCAGTCACCTTTTCAGTCTAATCACCGGCTATTGAAGCATCAAAACTAATGCAGGGCGCTTTGAAAGGCGGGAGTAGCACTCGCACGAGCGATCAGTGCCGGTTGCGTTCGCTAAAATTAATTTGCGCGGTCATTAGAATTTTTCAAATGTTACTCGCACGATCGATACGTCTCGGGTGTAAAGGGATAGTGCGCGGCTGCCGCGCGAGATGATGCTCGATGGTTTGCCACGCGAAGTCGGTACGCACCTGTAAATCAACAATCTTGATTGTTTTGCCATTTGTGGCACCGCCCAAAATTGTTAGCTTTTTTTAACCGACGAAAACAAAACAAAAAACGGTGGAGGTTTTCAAGTCGACGCGTATACAGGGTGTAACAAAACACCCTAGTAATACTTAACTGGGTGCTTCAGACCATCAAACTGAACAACTTTCACTATGGGGGCAACATCGAGAAAAAATTAAAAAAATCTGTTATCCCATACAAAAGTGCAGCACCGACTCGACTAAAATGTATGGGACAGCAGATTTTTTTTTTCTTGATGTTGGCTCCATAGTGAAAGTTGTTCAGTTTGATGGTCTGAAGCACCCCCTTAAGTATTACTAGGGTGCTTTGTTACACCCTGTATATATATATATTTTTTTTATGTATGTACGCATAACTTTTTACGGAGTAATCTGATTTTGATATTTTTTTTTGTTTAGTAGGTCATACTTCAGAGGTGGTTCCATTTTAATTTGGTGAAGATCTGGTAAAGGGTTTCGGAGATAGACAATAGAACTCCTGAAAGATCTATAGCCTATCATCGACGATTGAAATAAATGATTCGTGTTCAAGTTTTCTTTTAGGTCATACTTTAAAAGTGGTCCCATTTTAATTTGATGAAGATTTGGTAAAGGGCTTCGGAGATAAATAAATAAAATAAATAAATAAATAACGCTCACAGGCACATACATTGTAATGATCCCAAGCACTATTTATAGGCTGTTTATTATGGAAACCATACAACAACGGCACAAACATATAAACATCCATGACCGAACCGGGATTCGAACCCAGGACCCTGGTAGACAATAGACTCCTCAAAGATCTATAGCATATCATCGACGATTGAAATAAAAGATTCGTGTTCATGTTCCCTTTACATGTCCAACGGATATGTTAACCCAATATAACACCAACGCTGAAATTTTTAAAAAAAATTTTTTTTAACAAAGTATGAATACCGACTTCAAAACTCAAAAAGTAAAAAATAATAAATATTACAGCCGATGAATTTTACGTTAGCATCTATTAAGAATATCATTTTGTTTTATTGTAGTCGGTGTCAAGCCTAGCCAAAAAATTATTGCAAGCTCAGTCTCGCATCGTACAGGCTTGACAGCGACTTCGATAAAACAAAATGATATTCTTATAGATGCTAACGTAAAATTCATCGGCTGCAATATTTATTATTTTTAGGTACTTTTTGAAATTTGAAGTCGGTTTTAATTTTTTGTTAAAAAATTTTTATTCAGTACAAAATCTGTTGGTATATTTTAAAATAAAATAGTCTAAATTGTAAATATTAAAGCAATTTTTATTACAGTTTTTTTTTTAATTGTAGTGCACTTTCTTTGTACAGTGGGAAATAAAAGTATAAAATGAGAAAATACCTAAGCTAAACTCGCAAGACGATCCCTTTTCAGAAAATGTAAGTATCCGCTCTTGGATTCAAGGAACCCTACTGTTTTCCACGAAACCCTAAGATACACTTTGGGAACCGCTTACCTCTTAGGATGCCTCGCTATGCGCTACAAAAACAACTTTACCTACATCAGTTTAGCAATTCGTAGCACCACGAGTCATTTTGGTGTTGTCCTACTGAAAGCTATATTCGTGAACTGTGGCACTATGATGGAACTGTCATTTTGCCTACATAATTTACAATTCAAAAAAAAATTTACAAATTAGTTATGTCTACAATAATCACAGCTATTATTTACAATTTGAGCAATATTAGAAATATTTATATAGATATTAATACAGAAAAAAGCCGGAAATGTTGTAAAATAAGACGTGAAATTTGAAGAAAAGTTTGACATAGGTCTTACCTCTACAAGCGCTGCCGCGCTTCTAAAATGGCGTATCGCATCGGCAAAATGGCGAGACGCTCGAAATTTCGTAGATATTTTGGAATTGTGTTGAAGTATATAAAGTAAAGTAAACGAAATATACCTAGCTGCCAAGCTTATGTTATGGCCAAGATAATAGTATATTTTATTTGCGTAAATACAGTTTCTTCTAGATATAAAATGATATTAAAAGTAAGAAAGAGGGGTAACTTCGGGATGTTTTTCTATCTAGCCAAATTGTTCCAATCGTGTACTGAATAACCTTCCTGCCTAGGAAATATCCCCAACTATAATATATATTTCATTCAAATCAAAATTATTACATTTTGAATAGAAAAAACGTAATCGAAAAAGCGATTTTTTACGAGTTTATAAACTCATTACGCCTTAAAATTTGGATGGTGATAAAAAAATCTTCCTGTATTTCTGCTATTTAATTTTAATTAATGTATTATTAAACTTATAGTGCTAAATTTTCATTGTACAATTATTGCTGTATACCTACGTTGATTTCTCTATTAACCATTTTATTATTGTATAATTAGTTGATGTTTTTAGGTGTTTACATAAAATTATTATTTTTCTATATGTGATAATGATATTGTACTTCTGCTGTGCCCACAATGGGTATCATGTGCTGGTTTACCATGATGTTACTACTTAAGACCTACATTGTACCATATGATTCTGCATGAATAAATGAATTGAATTGAATTGAATTAACGCATATGACTCAAATCCTTCCGAACTGGGCTTATGTGGTGGACTATGGCCTACTCCCTATCAGCCTAGTCCATAAGAAGAATAGGCCCTGAAGAGGGATCCTATAGGCTTTTTATCTGTACAGTCATCATCTCAGCCGATGGACGTCCACTGCTGGACATAGGCCTCCCCCAAGGATCGCCATAACGACCGGTCCCGCGCTGCCCTCATCCAACGTTTTCCCGCCGCCTTCACCAGGTCGTCGGTCCACCGTGTGAGGGGCCTACCCACGCTGCGCTTTCCGGTACGCGGTCGCCACTCTAGAACTTTTGTACAGTACGATCAGGAAAATAATTCCGCTCGTGAATCTTCGTTTGCGCAGAGCAGACCCGAGTCCCCGGCAAAACCCGAAGTCATTTAGTAATCAAAGGGTGCAAAGACAGATAGCAGCAAAAAAGCCGCGAAAACAATTACCCAATAGCGCCAAGGGATTCCTGATTAAGTCTTTGACTGTCAAATGACCGACAAACAATGGAAAATCTATTGTTATTGTGAGCCGACGGCGTTAATCTGCTGCACAGGTTCAAACACAACAAAATACTGCGCAGGTTCGTCGCCGTCGGTAAGACTTATAAACCTGGTACGACTGTAATATTTGTTGCATACCTGTTACACTGTATGAAGACTAGATTCCATATCTCAGTGAGTGAGCCATCCTTGTTGACGTAGTGTATCTCAGTGCAGGGGCCGCACGGACCCGTGGCCCCCATCTCCCAGAAGTTATCCTTTGTTCCTAGCGCTTGTAGTCTGCTGCTTGGTACCCTGAAAGATAGGAGAATTGTTTAAGTAGCCTACGTTCAACTGCAGAGAACATACGTACTGCCAAGAATAAGCGTGAGATGGGAACAGGACCTACTTGACACATGAGCCTAGTGGCTCCTAAAATGGTAACCTATTTAAATATTGGCAATAGGCGGGGCACATTGCGCGTAGAACAGATGGCCGATGGAGTTATCAAGTGGCGCCCGCGTACCGGAAAGCGCAGCGTAGGTAGGCCCCCCACAAGGTGAACCGATGAACTAATGAAGGTGGCAGGAACCCGTCGGATGAGCTACGAAGGACTGGTCATTGTGGTGATTCTTTGGGAAGGCCAATGTCCAGCAGTGGACGTATAACGGCTGTTATGATGATGATGATTCAAATACTAGCATTTGCGGGCATTGCTTAACTTCCATGATTGTTTCCAATACCGATATTCCGCGTCGCAAACAAGTGTGTATTAACTGAATAACAGGTATGAAATAAAATTAAAGATTGAAAATTTTTGTCTCGGGCGGGACTTGAACCCGCACCCTTCCAAACCGGGGAAGTGCGTTATCCAATTTCGCTACCGAGTCCATTAGCAGCAACATGCTGGCTCGTAGGTTTGCTCGATGCTCGACCGAGGTAAAGGTTACGCTTTTTAAAGCATACTGCCAATCTTTTTACTCTAGCAGCCTATGGGTTAAGTATACGCAACGAGCCTACAATGCTTTGCGTGTCCAATATAACAACGCCTTCAGGATGCTGTTGAGGCTCCCACGCTTCTGCAGCGCGTCGACCATGTTCGCTGAAATGCGAACTGATGGCTTCCACGCGATCATGCGGAAGAAGACGGCCTCTCTGCTGAGCAGGACGCGGGGGAGCACCAACACCATTCTGAAGGCTATTGTTGATAAATTTGACTGTCCCATTCTGGCTCATTGGGTCAAACTGGTGAACAGAGTGGGTACTATATTTATATAGTAGTAATAATTGACATTGTAGTAATAATTGACATTGTTATTTTTATGTAATTTTATTCTGAAATTTTTTTTTAAGTTAATATAATTGTATTGGATAATTTATAATATTGTTGATGTAATTCTATTAATTTTAACTATGTACCTACTACCTCTAACTTATATGGGCGAAAGTCTGAAATAAATGATTTTTATTTTTTTTATTTCTTTTTATTTTTTATTAGCCAGAGAACGAAATTTTGAATCTGTTGCGTCTTGAGGGGACGTGTGCGACATCTACTGGAGTTATTACAAACTAGCCAACCTGCAAGTCCAGCATTACAACAGGAATTCATACAGTATAGAAAAGAAATATAGGTATGAAATATTCATTAAATAATAATATTTCTTCAAAAAAATTATTCCATACCGGGATTCGTACTTGTGACCCTCGGATCACCAGGCAAGTCCAACTGAACTATCGGGCCATCTAATAAATTTGACTACTTATTTAATTTTAAATAACATAAAATAAGATCAATTTTTAAGTTTACCTTTTGCTTAAAATATTATATTAAACGGTAGACCAAAACCGTGGCAAACCTGAAACGTGAGGTCTACAATCCTTAACAAACAAAATAAAATCCACACAATAAAAAATAACATACCCAATATCTTTCCAAATGTCCCGGCACTCTCTGTCTTCAGTCAGACCGATGGCAGCATCTCCCGCGAAATATGTGACCACTAGATCTTCAGGCTTCAGTCTGTATGGACCCAGGAGTAGATCCCATGCCATCTGACAAGCTTCTTTCTGCAATACAAATTATTCTGTTATTACAAAAAGTTGTTCACTTCACTCGTGATATACAAATTAGAAAGGTAGCTTTATCAACAGATAAAACAGTTCCATGACTGATTGAAAGACAATGCATGGCCTCAAATATGTAATCCAAATTTCTCTTATGTTAAATATTGTGGGGAACTACTACAGATGTCCCCACAAGTTATAGCAAAGATGTCAACAGATGGTGATACCGTTGCTCACGGAAATATGCTCCATACAAAGACAATGTTCATACTTGTGGGTGCTGGACATCTGTAGTAGTTCCCCACAATATAGTTTATGATTTAATCCACCTTTCAAGTAGCTAACGTTAAGGATTTCGTACGAAATAAATGATTATTTAATTTAACAATTTAAAAAAAAAAACTGACAATTTAACAATCAGACAGTATGTTTACTGTCTGCAATCTCACCTTATAATAATCACCAAAAGACCAGTTGCCGAGCATTTCAAAGAAAGTATGATGGTGTCCATCTGTCCCCACTACCTCCAGATCATTGTGCTTCCCTCCCACTCGCACACACTTCTGGGAGTTGACTGCTCTATCGCACGGCGCTTCCACGGTACCCAGGAAAACACCTTTGAACTGAAATCGGTGCAAGGGGTTTTAATAATTCATTCATTTATTGTTTGATTGCACATGTTAAAGAGATTAAAGATGTTTTTGGTTTATTTTAGGATAAACTACACTTTGAAAAAATTCCATATTTTTGGTGAATTGTGTATATCGAAACTATTTTACAATGCACTGCAAATAAAATTTCTCAGTATTTTCATCACTTTTTATTACTCACTGCTTGCTGGGAACTCAACAATCTACTCAAGGGTTATTCATGAGGATGTCAGCACGCGTGACAAAAGCCTCAGAAAAAAAAGGTTATAAATGGTTAATGGTTGGTGGTTAATTCAAAGGTTCAATTCAATTCAAAATTTTTTATTCAAAATAATATCATATAGATAGCTTTTTGACGTCATTTTTAGACTCTACCACCGCGTCGGAAGGTGTTCCGTTGAGAGAACATGCGGCCAGAAACTCTACAACACACATCTTTTAAACAAAACAAAATGTACAAAGTACAATTAAAATACAATATTGCATTACATAGTGTAAAATTGTCAAGACCAGACATTTTGGTCATTCAAATAATCATCGAGTTTATAGTAACCTTTTTTTCTGGTCTGTTTCAGAGCATGTAAAAATCACTTGGGGAATGAATACAATGGAGAAAAAGCTTAAAAAGATTGTATGCTGGAGTGAGATAGATCCTGAACTAATATTTACACGTTTTGAAATGGACTCCCAACTGAGGGTGAATGTCAATTTTGTGAAGTTGTGAAACCCACTTGTATGTGCTTACATGCTATAAAGTCACAGAATTGTGATTAAAGTATAGGTGTTCTTTCGCAGTGTAGGCTACCCTAAACATTCCGCTTTAAGGACTGCATAAAGCGAGACATGTCCACGTTCTCAATCGACAGCAGCAGATGGGAGGATATCGCTGAGAACCACAACTTGTGGAGGAAAAATTTAGCGGAGGGAAGAGTTGAGCACGACAGGGTATGGTTTGTTTCCTTGGCTGAAAAGTGGGAAAGGAGGCATGATCGACGTGCAAACCCAACTGACACAGAAAACTCTAATTTTACTTGACGATTGCCGTACATGCGGCCGTACCTGTCACCGTATTGGTTTTTTTTAGTCACGAGCGTAAGTGCCACCAAAAAGCGATGATAGCCCATACGGAAGAGAGCTAGCGCCTCAATCCTGAGGCCGCGGTTCGATTCCTGGCCTGTATCACTAAGTTCTTCGGAATTTACGTACGGTTGTATTTATCATTTACTAGCTCGGCGGTGAAGGAAAACATCGTGAGGAAACCTGATATTCCGAGAATGAAAAAAAAAAAATACCTTAAGTTCGGAGGTATGCGTAAATATGGGTGAGCTTGGTGCGAACACAAAAGGTCCAGCGCTGGTCTCTGTGTTACAATGACCCTTGCTTGCAATAGCCCAACCACAAATAATCAAGTGCCGCCAAGACGCTGCTTAAATCATCTTTTACAGATGGAAAGGCCAATGATGATTTTGATATGTATTAATTTAAAAATATCTGTTAAGGTGGACTTCCGATGCTAGCGGCCGACGCGTCTGACGCGCGCGGCTCGCGGCCGACGGCCGATGCGACAGTACTAGTTACTATGAAAACGTATGACGCCGCTTCCGATGCCAGCGACTGACGCGCGCGGCCGATGTCTATCGCATCGGCCGCGGCCGCGCGCGGCTATGCTCTGACGTCACGCAGAACAAGAATGTTTGCCAGAAATATTACCGAGTTTTTACCGAAAATTTGCTTAATTTTTGACTATTTTATTTGTATTTTATTATCTGCAAGGTCGCTTCAACACCATCTATCGTGCCACTTGAAACAACTTTTTCTTTTTTTAATGACTTTCGGAAAATTCCTCTTGCCTTCATAATTATTAGTTAGACAGCGATCCATATACAGGTTAAAAAGCCAAGGGGACGCAACGCATCCCTGTGTAATTAAATTACTCCTAAAAATGAATTTTATAAAAAATCTGGTAAAAAATAGCATTCAAAAATTCTCTAAACCTATCAATCAGTCAAATATTCTTTATTAAAATATATATTGGTTTTTTTGTTTGTATTTTTATGTTTTTGTGTAAAAACCAAAACATAAAAACATACCCAAAATTTCCGGGAAAATACCCCGAAGTGATAACACTGTGTACAATAGGCACGCGTCAGTCGCTGACCTCGGAAGTGAGGTCTGTCGTCGGCCGCGTGCGACGCGCGCGTTAGTCGCATCGGCCGCTGGCATCGGAAGTCCACCTTAAGGGTCACAAATTACAAATGGATCACATTACCAAATCAATATGCCCAGCATTGGAATAATAAAGGTGGACTTAAATTACCGCCCCTAAGAAGACACTCTGGCCGAATTATAGATGTAAAGTAATTTACTACTGTATGCAAAAAGGGAGACAAATCTGACATCAACAACTACAGACCCATAAGTCTTGTGTCTCATCTTTACAAGGCCTTCATTAAAGTAATTGAAAATCGTATAACCGGACAGTTGGACAAACATCAACCACCCGAACAAGCTGGCTTCCGACGTGGACTCTCCACTATCGACCATTTGCATACCCTAAATCAAATAATTGAAAAACACCACGAATTCAACCTACCACTATATCTTGCGTTTGTGGATTACAGTAAAGCTTTCGATAGTATAACTCACTCCTCGATTTTCAAAGCATTAGAGAACCAAAATATTGAATCCGTTTATATAAATTTAATAAGGAACATTTATAATACAAGTACAGCTGCAATTAAATTACAATCATCGGGTCCGGTCTTCTCGATCGAGAAAGGCGTAAAGCAGGGCGATCCTTTATCTCCAAAGCTGTTTACCAGCACTCTAGAGGAGATCTTTAGATGTGTTGCGCCGGAGTGGGAGGGGAGGGGAATCGATGTCGGTGGAAGAAAACTAACTAATCTTCGCTTCGCGGATGACATCGTTCTCTTCTCTTCATCGGCGACGGAACTGAGTCTCTTGCTACAAGATCTGAGCAAGGCGAGCCTTGAGGTGGGGCTTAAAATGAATATGTCAAAGACCAAGTTGATGACAAACAGCACAGAAAGTAGGATAGTAGTGGATGACGGAAGAATGGAATATGTTTGTGAATATATTTACTTGGGCCAAATTGTCTCTTTCCAGGCTAGACAAGAAAAAGAAGTTGCAAGACGCACCGAAAATGCCTGGAGGAGCTTTTGGTCCATGAAAGAACACATGAAAGGAAATCTCCCATTGCCACTCAAACGCAAGCTCATGGACATGTGCATTCTTCCAATTCTCACCTACGGTGCCCAAACGTGGTCTTTGACTAAAGATCAGAAGTCAAGCCTCAAGGTTTGTCAAAGGGCTATGGAGCGCAGCATCCTTGGATTGAAACTGATAGACCGGGTCAGAAATGAGATCATTCGCTCCAGAACCCAAGTGACAGACGTTGCCACCACCGCTGCCAATCTAAAGTGGGATTGGGCTGGACATGTCTGCCGCATGCCAGATGACCTGTGGGCCAAAACCACTACAAACTGGTCCCCAGCAAAAGGAAATCGGCGTCGAGGCAGACCAAGAAAAAGATGGCGAGACGAAATCGATAGTTTCCTAAAGAACTGGCCTATCGAAGCGCAAAACCGGGACGCATGGAGAGAACGGAGGGAGGCCTTTGCCCAACAATGGGACAACGACGGCTGATATAATAAATAATAATAATGCAAAAAACACAAAATAATAAACAAACAAAAAAATGTTTTGTTTATTTTTTAAAATTATTATCTTACATTTCTAACACTATTATAGTGTTCCTCATCTATCTAGAATCAATTATTCCAAATCAGACTTAGATCTTTCATAATTGTTAAAAATACATGGATGTAAACAGTCTAAAGTCTACAAACTTAAAAGCAAAGAAAAAGAGACTTTACTCCTTCATACCAAAGAGCTATTCTTACAGAAAACGTTGCACATTCCAAGGGCTTGCTTATATATTACTACGTAAGATGTAAAGTATCAATAACAAGGTCATTACCTGATTCATGCCAGCATTTACGAAGGGTACAGTAGGGTCAGAGAGGGGCACCACAGAACTTGATTTAATGTGTTTATGACCATGCTTGGTGACAAAATACTCGATGAAAGTCTCCCTTATGAAGCTACTGGACGATTTCATACGTAAAAAGGCCCGTTGCTGGACTATTTTACTTGAAACCGGCAAACGAAACATCGTTACAGGTTAGTACGGAATTTCACAGTTTTATCATTTCGTTAGCTCGCTGATGTTAAAATATTTATTTTAATATGTAAAAAACTTTATATAAAAAGGATTATTGACGATATTAGGCTGATAATGTGCTTTGAAAATAACTTTTTTACAATTCGCATCTACAAATACTACAAAAAACAGCTGTCATGTCAATAAACTGTCAAACTGTCAAATTTTTTTTTTTTTTTTTTTTTTTGGTTCAATTCAAGGTAAAGCGATTATAATATCGCATACAACCGATGTCTTGAATAAATACTCTCATTTATAGCAATTAAAACGTTGGTGTTCGACGTTTCAACGCTTCTTTGGAGTTTTTGGAGGCATTCGAGAAACGCAGGAAACGCAGAGAAGTCCACAGGAAAGAGGTGAACCGACCGCTTGCCGCGCTACAAAAGAACGGAACACTTTTCCTGTTCACGACCCACACCATCATATTTCACTGAACTGTATATTGTTCACTTGCACGACACTTTGTTACGCAAAACAACACCGATTTTACGAACCAAAACTCACTATAAACAATAAAAATTCGATGAAATATGAGGACTCCAAACGTAGCTGTTCAAATCCCGCCAAAAAAAAAAAAAACTGTCAAACTGTCAAAAGTTTTCTTTTGGTTTTTGCGTAGACAGAGAATACTATAGACAAAGTGATAGGTTCCATCGCATTCACACAAGAAAAAGAACATCTTATGCCCACGTCCTGAAAAAAAACGAGACAACACGATTAGATCTTTTGTTTCGCGTCGCGTGCCGGTTTTTTCAAGGTCAGCATACTAGTGTTCTAAACAAATATGACAGGTACTTCATTGCTCTTCTGTTTTTCATAATAAAATTAAAGTTTAATACTAATAGTGATTGCGGTTAAGAAGCTATAACCATTGGGAATTGTAAAAGACGAATTCCTATAAAGAATTTACACGAAATAATGGTTCAGTGTAGCGTATTAGGGTGTAAAAGTGACAGTGAAATGAAGCTTCCCAATTTGTCTTTCCACTCGTAAGTACGATACATTTGATCAAGTATTAGCTTTAGTTATGATTATATAATTTAACTGCAATACGTAATTACATGGAAAATTTAACTTTGCGCCTCAAATAAGCATAAAAAGTCGATTATTTACCTTTACATAACATAAAAATAATTCGGCTTAGTGTTGCCATCTTTTGGTACTAAATTTCCCCAAAACTCACGAGTACTTTTTTAAAATAAAGTTATTGAATACTATTTACGTACTGTTCTTACAGTTTACTCTATTTGTTACAGTTTTCCCGTAAACGATGATTTACGAATGCGTCGGATTGAGGCTACGGGGCGATCAAATTGGACTCCAAATAAGTCTTCATGAATTTGTAGTAAACATTGTGCGGCAAACGTTATATTTAAAAAGAGGAAAGTGACTGTTCTACTTCCTAATGCTGTTCCAATGCTGGTAATTATTGTTTTATTTATGTACTCACCTATTCAACTTGTAGTAATTAATAATGGGTTAATGACCGCCCTTTGTATCCTTCTCATTCCTGTTTTAAATTGTATTTGTATTTTCTTAGTTTGCAAATAAAGAATATTTATCTTATCTTATCTTTAAACTAAAGCAACTAAAAGAGTACCTAGTTTTAAAATCCCTTTTAAATGACTACTACCTACTACCATCTACTACTAATTCGTAAACTTTGCTTTTCAGGAAACAGAAATGCTTATTCCTTCCTTCCTTCTACAAGTTCGGTAGTTGAAGAACCTATGGACATAACAGTAATCTAACACAATCTAGTTCAGATGCTGATTTTGTAAGTATACTTATAATTATCTTTAAAAAATACTATTTGCCATATCTTCTATTCTATTCTATTCTGCTGTTACCCTAACCTAATGAGGTTTTTATTATTTTAGATCAAAGGACCAGATTCCCCAATGACTGCAGATGTAGATAAATTATTGCCTGGAACTAGTTTCAAAATTGGCGAATGGTACATAAACAGTAAGTTCAGATTTAACTCTGAGATCACTATTGCTATACCCATCAGAGTATTTTCCTATTAAAAAGCAGTTCGGTACGCCTGTATGCCTTGTAGGACATGCATATGAATACATATTATATACATCACATGGTAAGAAATATAAAATAAATATTACGTTACTTTTGTACTTTTTGTTTGATTATTTTGTTCTCAACAAAAACCTCTTTTATTTTGTCTAGTCGGACAAAACAACATATTTTTGACAATCCTAGACGAATCACTAAGTTAGTATTAAAATCTCTAGAAGCCTAGTCATAGTCATAGTCATTTATTTTGTAAAATAATTTACATGTCAAGTGTACTCCTTAACTACTTAAGTATAATTATATTATTTATTACAGTCTGGTTACATTCCAATAACATTAGGTACAAAGTTATAAAATTCATCTATGTCATAAAAAGCACAATTTATAAGCCATGTCTTTAATTTACGTTCAAAGGTACAATTTTCTTTGCACTGTTTTATATCGTTGGGAAGTTTGTTGTAGATTTTAGGTCCTATTATATATATGGATTTAGTCGATTTTTCTAATCTACAATTTGTAATAATTAAGTCCGATTTATTTCTAAGTGAATACTTGCTAAGCCCAATTTTATTTGGGAATTTGTCTATGTTTTTTCTCACAAATTTAGAAATGTCTAGTATGTACTGAGAGGTGAGTGTTAGAATTTTTTTATTAACAAAAATACCTTTGGCTGGTGTACGCGTTGGTACACGTGATACAATGCGGACAGCACGCTTCTGCAGTATAAACGCGCGCCTCCACTCGGCGGCAGTGCCCCAGAGCTCGAGCCCGTAGCACAGCTGCGAGTGGAAGAGCGAGTAATAGCAAGAGCGTAGCGCGGTGGGTGGTAGGACCGCCGCCAGCCTGCCCAGAGCGAAGCACGCGCCGCTGAGCTTGCCACACAACGTGTCTATGTGGACATCCCATTTGAGTGCAGGGTCTATAGTAACACCCAGGAATTTTTGATGTGAAGCTTGTGGTACGGTCTCGCCATTCACACAAACTGAGAGTGGTCTAGGTGGCCGTCCGCCTAGATTGAAATAGAGTATTTGTGTTTTAGTTAAATTTAATAATAAACCGTTAGCAACAAACCATTTTTGGAGTTTATGGATATCCGATGCTATACACCGTTCCAATTCAGTAATACTGTTACTGGTTACTATGTCACACGCGTCGTCCGCAAATACGTACATATCGCCATCCACAATGTCAGGCATATCATTCACTTGTATCAGGAATGACAAGTTAGCTAGGGCGGACCCTTGAGGAACTCCTATGCTGGTGCTGCCCTCTGAGGACTTAGTTAGGCCGTTATTAATGTAGACGGCCTGCTGTCTACCGGTAAGAAATTCCTTCATTAATTGAAGAGCAGGACCCCTAATTCCCGTATGCTCAAATTTGCGTGTGAGTACTTCATGGTCGCAGAGATCGAAAGCGCGCGTCATATCACACAATAATATGGCAACATGATCCCGACGTTCTTTGGCCAATAGAATCCTATGGATAACCTCCCGGATTACGGATATACAGGATTTGTTTTTTCTATATGCAAATTGCTTGTCACTCAATAGGTTATTGTTTTCTAAAAAGGTATAAAGTCGTTTTGTAACGCCGAACTCATAGACCTTCGCTATTGCTGGAATTATTGCAATGGGGCGATAACCTTTAATATCATTTTTAGGCCCTTTACCTTTGTAAACGGGAACAATCTTAACGCTTTTCAGTACGCTCGGATAGGATCCAGTTTTAAGAAAGTTGTTAAAAATACCTAGGAGAGGTTTTAGTAACATGGGTAAAGCGGTTTTCAGGAGCTTAGTAGAAGCGTCATATACATCACAGGTGTTTTTACAAGCGATTCCATTCATTACTATTTTATAAAGTTCATTTTCCGTGAATGGCGATAGTCGCAGCGAGACGTGACTAGGTGCGCGTGCACTCAATAGCAGGTCGTGGGCTCGCTCGGGACAGGCGGACGGCGCGCCAGCGCTTGCCGCTGCAGTTAGAAAAAAGTTGTTTATGTCGGAAGCTAGTAATTCTAATGATTCATATTCTTGATTTGTATTGGTTTTAATGGTGAATAGGCTATTCTGATTTTTTAAATTGCGGGAGGTATGCTCGTTAACAATGTTCCATAATGTTTTTTGTATGTTAGTGCTATTCGTTAGTTTGTTTTGATTATAGACGTATTGAGCGTGTTTGAAAGAGTTTTCTAATTTAATTGAACAAGACAATATAAGCATAACCAAGTGATCATTATCAGGAAAAACGTCGAACAAATTGACTAGGTCTTGGAGAAATTCTCTCTGCGAGATAAGGTCGCCGTTCACCCAGGGACAACTAGTTTTGTTTCTTGTCGGGTGATTTTTTAAAGGAAAACATATGTTAGCAGCATTTTTCATAGCATTTATAATTGAGGTTAGATACGATATGGCATTATGTTCGTGTCTATTTTTAAGTTCTACCCAGTCAATAGACTGTAACGTGTTATAATATATATCTAGTTTTTCTCTAGAATATATACGTGAGTAATGCGTTTTCGGTGTGTCTATGGATATATTTAGAGATAATAACTGCCCCTCGTGGTCAGAAACACCACCAGAGAAAGAATTTACACTTAAGTTGTAATCTTTTGACTGAAAGTTTATGTACACATGATCTAAACATGTCGCAGTCCCACTATCCTCAAAACGAGTAGGAAAATCGACTATTTGATTGAAATTGAACGAGGTAACGAGGTCATTTACCTTTTTTTTATATGATGAGTTTACTAAGTAGTCTACGTTAAAATCCCCAACGATTATTACATTTCTGTTTAGTTGGCATAATTTATTAAGAAGTATTTCAAAATTATCTATAAATATGTCAAAGTCCTTTGCATCGGATCTATATACACATACTAGTATGATTTGAGTTTTATACAGTTCTATAGCAGATATTTCGATGATTTGTTCAACGGATAGATTACTTAAATTATGTCTTTCTATATACATAATGTTATTTTTCACATAGATGGCGGAGCCCCCATGTTGAATTGTTTTTCTACAGTAAGAGGATGCTAATTCAAATGAAGTTAAATTAATACATTTTAATTGTTCTGTTTTAAGCCAGTGCTCAGTTAAACAAAGAAAGTGGCAGTGCAAGTCAGTATTCAATAGTAGTTGCAAAAGGTTGGTTTTGTTATTTAGAGACCGTACGTTTTGATGAAAGATAACAAGCTGGTCATCACTTATCTGTTGTTGGTGGTTTTGGGGATCCTTAACAGGTTGAGTTGTCCGTTTGCTGGTCCCGTCTTCTACTGCCTCGGTTAAAGAGAAAGGGCTGCCACTGCGATAGGGTGACGTGAATTGGCCACACTGAAGGTTCCATCATTTGATTGTAGATCGATGTTGGGATGCCGATTTTGTACGATTTGTAATCGTTTCGTTTGGATGCGATTTGCTCGACTGTACAATTACTCCCGCCGGCATCTTGAAGGTGCTCCTGGATATCACTAGCGGTGGAGTCCTTTGAGAAGTAGATCTATCTTCACCTGCTATCTTGAACTCTGAAAAATTATGATGATTTCAAATGTAGATCAAGGTCTTTATTGATAATTCATAAATTTTATATTGTGCAATAATTTTAACATATTTCACCCACCACTTTGTCCGCACAAAATATATACCCACCAGATTTTAAATCACATCAAAAGCTATCAAATAAAGGTTCATCAAAATCGATTCAGTAGTTTTTGCGTGATGCTAGTACAAACAAACAAATAATTTTTTTTTGTAAGTATCTTCAATCCATAGACACAGTTCTGTTAGTGTTTTATAATAGTTAAGATGTTATATATCACTTTCATCACGTTAGCTCAAACTCTTGAATAAACACGTAAAAGAACGCACGTTTGTGCGATCTTTTGGTGGTGTCCCCCTCCCCCCCCCTCTCCTTGTCCTCATCCTATTACTCGGGAGTTGGTAAAATATTTTAATAACTCATCTTTGTTAGCTGTATGTCTACGCTTACCAATTAACCATTATCATCCTTTAGTTTACACAGTCATCTCATCTATCTTCTAGTAAGATAATCGTATAAGCGTGTGGTAAGACTGAAAATGAGTATTAAATATCTAAATTGGTGAAGATGTACTTTGAATCCTTAAATCGCTTAAAATCGGGTAATTATGTTAATATGGTAACACTGCTCCTTGATATCGCTCTATCTCATGTGGCCACGGCAACCAGCACTAGTAGCATGCACACCCGCGATAGCCGTGATACGGCTTTATCACGTCTTTTATCTCTTTCTTTCGCTCGCAAAAGAACGAGATAAAAGACGTGATAAAGCCGTATCACAGCTATCGCGGGTGTGCATGCTACCGCTGCAGTTGTCTATAGTATTCTCTGTCTACGGGTTTTTGGTTAAATTCAAGGCAAAGGGATCTATATAACCCATACAGCCAATGTCTTTAATAATGTTTTATCCCTCATTAGTTTGTGGGTCACAGACCTCTGCTTAATATACATTTTGCCATAGTCTACAAAAACAAGGTCTTCTATTCCCAGAGTGATACAAGCCTACGTCACAAAAAATGGCCGCTAAACATGGTAAAAGGGTATGATGACGTAGGCTTGTGTCACGTGATCGGAAGAGAATTGTACCTATATTATTGCATGTAAATATATTATTGTACCATGCATTTTGCTATATAACAACAGAAGTGCGATTTTTGAAAATCATACGAGTGACTTGGCAGTAGAAAATGTCAAAATTACTATGGAGATTATGCATCTTTCTACTGCCAATTCGCTCGTATGATTTTCAAAAATCGCACTTCAGCAACACAACAGCATCTTGAAAAAATTGTCATGAAGAGTTTTTAGCGGGAACCCGTCAGCTAAGTTTAGAGTCTACATCAGGCGGAGGACATTTGCCTTTTGGTGGTTTTTCGGATTCAGTTTGCATAGAATGTGCTGCCATCTGTTAAATATATCTTTTACTATGAAAAAAAAAAAGATTATATTGTCTATGCCAATGTCAAATTGACAAAACAAAATGGCGACCTAGGTACCTTGCGTAATGACGTAATGTGCGTGTTGTTTGTAGTTTTTGTTCAATTTTGTGCCGATTTAGTGATGTTCTGGAGTTTCAGTTGTTCTCTTACCAATGTACAGATTACAGGAATAGTAAGGATACTGGAATTTCACTCGATCGGTGCGGGATTGAACGAAAACTAGCATTCAAACAACGGTATGAGTATATAAGTATATATATAAGTAGGTATGTATAGTATAGGTAGAATTATTTGCAGAGAAACACAGATGGCGCTAGCTAGCCTTCAATTTGACATAAGGTGGATGCATAATGTTGCCACGAGTGGGTTCTCTTTTCTAATATACTTATATTACTCTTTGGTCTACATATTATTTTATCGAATTTTTATTGTTTATAGTGAGTTGATTGGTTTGAAAAAAAATTTCAAAAGACATCGGCTGCATAGGCTAGATCCGTTTGCCTTGAATGTAACAAAAAAAATCTAACTGACATTCACGCATAGATTAATAGGTATGTATATTGGCTATAGATAGGTAAGTCGCCTTGAATTTTAGGACGTCCTAATTATTAGCGATGTCGCTTATTAGCACCGGGGGGAGCCACATTATGAAATAAAATTGACAAAGACGATCGGCCGACACGAAACTCGAATAATGTGCCCCATTACACCGCCAGTATTTACCAAGATCCGGTGATCGTGATCAGTGATCTTGGTAAATACTGATAGTGTAACGTTCATGAATTTCATGATTGATGGATCGTGAGATCTGCACTGGTAGCATGCACACCCGCGATAGCCGTGATACGGCTTTATCACGTCTTTTATCTCGTTCTTTTGCGCGCGAACGAACGAGATAAAAGACGTGATAAAGCCGTATCACGGCTATCGCGGGTGTGCATGCTTCCAGTGCTGATCGCAAAATTATCTAGATTATTTTGAAATCAACGATCGTGATCAGTGATCGCAATAAAGATTGATGCGTCTAACGTTACATTAATCAATTTTCGTCAGTCAGCGTTCGCACCGCGGTGGAAGCGGAAGACAACAGCGCATATAATAATTATTATATATTATAATGTAATATATAATTTGCATAGTTCTCCTCGTCTTCGGTGTTATAAATATCATCTAACTAGGTGTTATAACTATGACGTCTATTTCTGTGGCATTGGACCGATTTCAATGCGGTTTTTTGCAGAGAATGTTTTTTTTTTCAATTTTCTTAGTCTTTGTCAAGTTAATGTAATATTTAATACTAGCTTAGAATTATATAAGTAACATTTAATTGCGGATTAAGTACTTAATTGTACACAAAAAAATACACATTGCATTTAAAAGGGAAAAATAACCTATTACTTATTTCAGTTTAAAAATAACCTAGTACTTATTTGTTTTTTAGCGTTAGGGGTTTCTCAAAATGCATTTTTCTGTTTATTACGTGTTCAAGATCATGATGTTCCGTGTAATGGGTGCCAATAGCTACCCGGATCGTGAGCCGGATGTCTAGACCGCTAGACCAACAAGACAGTGATCGATATCGGCGAAATCTCTCACTACTACAGCGCAGCGGTGATGTGTAGCGCACTATAGCTCTAGTTTAAGATAAGAACCCAATTTTTTTTTTGGTCCTATTCAAGGTAAAGCGATTATAATGTCGCATACAACCGATGTCTTGAATAAATACTCTAATTTATAGCAATTAAAACATTGGTGTTCAACGTTTCAACGCTTCTTTGGAGTTTTTGGAGGCAATCCAGAAACGCAGGAAACGCAGAGAAGTCCACAGGAAAGAGGTGAACCGATCGCTTGCCGCGCTACAAAAGAACGGAACACTTTTCCTGTTCACGACCCACACCATCATATTTCACTGAACTGTATATTGTTCACTTGCACGACACTTTGTTACGTAAAACAACACCGATTTGACGAACCAAAACTCACTATAAACAATAAAAATTCGATGAAATATGAGGACTCCAAACGTATCTGTTCAAATCCCGCCAAAAACCCCGATAGGAACCCAAATTTCAACACATAGTGCTTCGAAACGTAACCGATAGATGTCGCAAGCTGTCTATCAGCGTTCCACTTGGTTTGTTCTAAGACTAAGATAACATAGCATGCATTCCCGCTGTCAAATGTCAATTTCGACGTCAAGCTAAATTTTTCGAGAATATTTTCGATAATATAAAATAATTAGCGAAATATGTAACAGCAAACGATAACCTACACGTGTACTCTTGCTAATGGTTATTACTGCATAAATATACCATGTTCAACTATTGAGACTGGACACTAACTCGTTAAATACAATTTTTAGTTATAATAAAGGACACGTAAGTCTTAAGTTTTGGTGCAAATTGATGTTTTTAACATGACCCGGTGGGATTTTTACGTGTTGTGCTTGTGTGTTGTGTTATCGACCGCCGAATTACTCGGCCCAGACCACAAGAAAGATAAATCTGAGGACGAAGACGATGTTTCGGAAAGTCTCGATACCACGACTAAAGTGGACCCTGATTACATCAAGGAGCTCACTGATGCGGTCAACAAGGAGATCATAACGCTCCAGGAGTACGCAGACGCTATCAGGAATACAAAGGGACTAAAGGAGGATGAAACTGAAAAAGGTTGGTGACAAACTTCCATAAAAAAATTGAATAAATATTTGGTTCCATTCTTCGGCTCAACTGTACAATTCAAGGAATATAACTACTCTCTGTACAATGCGTGCCGTCGAGTTCAAGGTTCATATTTTTTTTCCAAATAGGTCTTCTTATAATTAAGCTATATTCGAAATTTCAAAATGCGGAAATTTATAGTTTTCGAAATATTTTTTTTTTAAATTCCACAAATTTCATACTAAATTGGTCATCTCAAAGCTAAATGCTTAGTTTCGTCGCCATATCCAACTCGGTTGGTTAGGTTGCGAGGAGCGAAACGACGAGCATGTTAGGTTTCTTGCGACCACAATTGCCAGCTAACCAAATGGGTCTGACAAACATTTTTCACTTTACATGTCAAATAAATCTTCAAAAAATTACGAAAAAAACTGTGTTTTTACTTTTTTTATAACTTAAAAAATGGCTGAGATATTAACGATCAAATTGCGTATTTCCGGACGAAGGTTTTTAAAAACGCGGGCGGGCGCCCACTAGCCGATGACGTCACACCCCCGGTCATTCGTCAGTCGCGCTCTCGTACGCTCGCTGCTGTGCAGTAAACATCGAGTTCTCTTCAGTGAAAATGGAAAAAAAGTATTGTATTGTGCCTCAGTGTTTCAATTCAACTGTGAAAACACCCGATAAACTCTTTTTTTATGTGCCTGAGGACCCAAAAATGAGAAAGAAGTGGATGACGGCCATAAAAAGAGTAGATGCAATAGGGCCTAAACCTTAGACTACTTATATAAGGACCGCCTTGCGGTAGCATTTCCCCTCTGCCAGATACATTAGATCAATTAATCTTGCGCATTTACATTCAATTTTATAACTTATCACTAAACTAGACAGCCTATTATTGCGAAACAATAATTTCGAACTTAGAACGTTTGGGGTTTACACGAGACTACTTTTCATGATTTTGAACATTCAAAAATTGAATGAACTGTGGTCCACGCTGCGCATGTATGGAGTGGATAGTAAATTGATACAGGCGCTGAAATCTCTGTATAAGAATTCCAGTGCCTGTGTCAGGATTAACGGGGCGTACACTGACTGGTTCGGCATCTCTCGAGGGGTCCGACAGGGATGTGTAGCGTCCCCGTGGCTATTTAATTTATTCATGGACAGTTGTTTGGAAGAGCTGAAAGAGAGTGAATGTGGATTAAGAATGAATGAGTTGCTGGTCAAATGTCTGTTGTACGCCGACGATCAAGTTCTACTTGGATCGTCGGCGAATGACTTGCAGGCGATGGTGACTTGCATGAATGAATCGTTTAAAAAGAAAGGAATGAAAGTGAATGTAAGTAAGACAAAAGTTATGGTGTTAGAGAGGAATGATAATGACGACCGTACCTTATGTAGTATTATGATTGGTGATGAAAAATTGGAACAGGTGAATGAGTTTGTGTACTTGGGATGCATGTTTACCAGAGACGGTAAGTGTCAGAGTGATATTGAGAGAAGAGTGAATGCCGGAAATAGGGTAAATGGAGCTCTGAATTCCTTTGTGAAAAGCCAACACGTGTCCAAAAAGGCACGGATGGCAGTTCATAATGGAGTGTTAGTCCCGACATTGATGTATGGAAGTGAATCTTGGGTATGGCAGAAGACGCATGAAAGTAGGATTAACGCAGTGGAAATGCGCTCATTGAGAAGTATGTGTGGTAAATGTGATGGATAAATTGAAAAATAGTTTTATTAGAGAACGCTGTGGTCTAAAAGAGGATGTAGTGACAAAAATAGAGAAAGGTATGTTGCGATGGTTTGGTCATGTGGAAAGAATGGATGAGAGCAGAATGACGAGAGCAATTTATAAGGCAAGCGTAAGTGGAAATGTTGGAAGGGGACGGCCTAGACGTACATATACGGACCAAATTGGCGACGTGCTTAAGAAGGGCCAGGTCAGATCTACCCGAAACCGACGAGCATGCATGAAAGGTCTTATGAATGTGGAGGAAGCTAGAGAGGTATGTCAGGATCGTAGTAGGTGGCGTTCCGTTGTCTCTGCCTACCCCAGTGGGAGACAGGCGTGAGAATATGTATGTATGTATGTATGTATGTAAAATTAGAATCTAAAGTCATAGGGAATAAAATCCAAAGTTGCGGATAACATGTTACCTCGCCCCCCGCAAAAAGTGGCAGAAAGTTTGTTAGTAGAATGACACGTGGTTACGCGTCCCTACTCCCTATATAAGTAGTCTAAGCCTAAAACTAAAGCGCACTGCTGTGAAGACCATTTCGATGTTTTTAAACTAATAAAACACAAATAATCATCAACAACAACCACCTCGTACGAGCAAGATGTGGATTGCGATTGCGAGTACCTACCTAGATTTTTTAAATCGTTGTCCATAATGTAGGTCCTAAATAAAACACACACAGACACACTTTAAGGAAGTTTAAGCTTGAACAAATACCTACCCGACAGTAGGTAATGCTTACATAAAACATACACACCTTTTCATCTTTATTCCGCGAATTTCGGCAGCCGTAAAATCCTTATTCTTCATAAAATTTTGTGCCACCATCAAACTATCCACTCTTGGCAGATTGTTCGACTGCCCTTTTTGAAAACCTTCATCCATTCTACACACCACACGGTTTACTTTAGTGTAATCGGTTATAAAATTAATGTAAAAGATTATTTCCTTGAATTACAAGCATATAAACGAAATTAAACGAATTTTTGACGAACAAACGAAACAAAATGCACCGGACCGAGCGCCGCGCTGTGTCGCGGTTGCGGGCTGAGCGGGGGTGTGACGTCAAAGCGTGAGCGCGCGTAAACTCGGAAATTTTAAAAAGCGCTTAAACTTCTCGTCGTCATAACTTCGGAAATACTGCATGTATTGAAGTGAAATAAAAACTAATGTAATGTACATGATCTACGCTAAGATTTTAAGTGTATTTTTTAGTAATATTTTGACCCTTTTGTGTTCCCCATTGCTACTGTATTGCTTGCTGTATTGCTGGTCGCCGTATCAAACTCAAAAGCTTGCCATAGCCTTCGGTGTAAAATTTTTTTTTTCTAGTGCCCTTCATGCTCTTTTAGACAAAATTGTATGAGATTTGGTGAATTTCAAAAAATCATATCTCGACAACTATAAATTTCCGCAAGTTGAAATTTCGTATATAGCTTAGTTATAAAAAGACCTATTTGGAAAAAAATATGAACCCTGAACTCAACGGCACGCATTGTACAGTCCTTCCCATTCTTCTTCTTATCGTGTGGGCAGAGCCCTGGTGTCAGAATTTTTTCAGACCGCCTTATGGCCTCTGACATGGTTTTTATGTAACAACTACCACCAGAGATAGTAGCTGGGACTAACGGCTTAACATGCCAACTCAAGCTCAGGATCATTTTTCTTTTCAGACAATGAGGTGATTCAGCCTGCAATGTCCTAACCAACTGGGGAAAAACGCACAAAGTGACAAATCACTAGGTGTGTCCTGTGGGAATCGAACCCGCAACCTCCGTGTCAGGAGCCCAATGTCTAATTCCCAGTCCCATTTAAAATATCAGAATCTAAGCCAAATTTGTATTATGATGACCAGACAACAATATAATAATACATCTTAACTATTATAAATCTTTAACAGAAGTGTGTCTGTACATTGAAGATATTTCTGTACAGTAATCTTTTATCAAAAAGATTTGTTTCTTAATTTTTCAATGTTTAATTTGATCTGTACAATATCACAATGAAACCTGATTATTATACTTTATCCGTTGATGCTTAGATCCCATGCCGGGCAACCCGTTGGAGCAGATGGAGTACACGCTGAAGCTCCTGAGGAAGAGCCTGCTGCGGCAGCGGGAACCCAACTGGATCCACGATGCTAAAGCTGCTTTTAATGCTGCTGGTGAATTGGAGGTGAGCCTTTAAATTTTTTATTTATAGAGTAAATAAATTATACACAACAGAGGGTCAATGTCCTTACCAAGAAAGTTGCCACCTTCTTAGTTGCCAACTTGCACAAGTACAGCAACGGTGGTGAGTAACGGTACTACAGCAATGTTTAATTACGTTAAAATATGTGTTAAACACATTTCTTATTAAAATTTAAAAAAAAATTAATCTATATAATTTATTTCCGTGGAACAAAACTCAAATAATAGTGATCTAATAACGTTTAATTAAGATTTATCTCTCGTTCAGTGCAGATGATACTTGAAGCGACATCTGTTTGCGCCAAGACTATACTAAATCTAAAATGTATGGAACTGACCAGACATGGTTATAGCAAAGAGCATAAAACTTAGTAAGGAAGAAGTTGCATGTATGTATATACCTACCGAACAGGTGTCAATCGGTTTATGAACGAAAATTCAACCTATTAAATTGAAACAGATCACACTAGAGGTTTGTAAAAAAAAACAACAGCTGTACTCTGACATTCAATTAATACTTTTCTGAATAAATGGAAATCATGTCGAAAACAAAATTAGACTCTAAATATCAATAATCTCAGAATAAAACAATTTAAGTGGCATTGATAAATTATACAGGGTGTCCCAGAAATGGTGAATCAAACTGCTATGGGAGGTAGCTTGACTAATGTCCTATCCATAAAAAATATAAAAAAAAAATAAAACGCACATGACCATAAAAAAAAAGAATGTCCAAAAAAACGGGAAAATCATCAAATTTTTCTAAGTTTCCAGCTCTAATTATGGCGTTTTGGGATAATTTGTAATTTTTTTCTGCCAATATGAATTGTTAGAGGTTGCTTCGACTAATTGTTATCTTTTACAAAAAAAAAATTCTGCACTTCGAGCACAGACCACTTAGTTTAATTGTTTTTTCTGAACCGAAAAATTTTCTTGCTATTTTAACCAGCTGTAGTATAAAAAAAATTTATGGGACTTGTGCGGCAAACTACTTCAAAAAGTTGCCTATTTAATGACAATTTTAAAATGGTACGAATCACTGAATTTAATTTACAAAATTGGGAGATATTAATTTTCTTATGTGCTAGGGTGAAATTTGTGCAATTTATTCTTTACTTTTTAATTCATTTTCCACTTCTAATCCGTTGCTTCTAAGGTTAGAATTGGCTAAAAAAGTTGTTTCAATACCCGGTAGTAATGGCACGGTTTTTTAGAATCCCGGTTTTTCAAAATCCCGGTATTTTAAAATCCCGGTTTTTTAAAATCCCGGTTTTTTAAAATACCGGTTTTTTAAGAATCCCGGTTTTTTAAATTCCCGGTTTTTCCGGATTCCCGGTTTTTCCGGATTCCCAAAAAACCTGGATTCCCAAAAAACCGGGATTTTAAAACACCAGGATTCCCAAAAAACCGGGATTTTAAAAAACCGGGATTCCAAAAAAAACGGGATTTCCAAAAAAACCGGGAATTTAAAAAACCGGGATTTCCAAAAAACCGGGAATTTAAAAAACCGGGATTTTAAAAAACTGGGATTTTAAAACAACGGGATTTTGAAAAACCGGGATTCTAAAAAACCGTGCCATTACTACCGGGTATTGTAACAACTTTTTTAGCCAATTCTAACCTTAGAAGCAACGGATTAGAAGTGGAAAATGAATTAAAAAGTAAAGAATAAATTGCACAAATTTCACCCTAGCACACAAGAAAATTAATATCTCCCAATTTTGTAAAGTAAATTCAGTAATTCGTAACATTTTAAAATTGTCATTAAATAGGCAACTTTTTGAAGTAGTTTGTTGCACAAGTCCATACATTTTTTTTATACTACAGCTGGTTAAAATAGCAAGAAAATTTTTCGGTTCAGAAAAAAACAATTAAACTAAGTGGTTTGTGCTCGAAGTGCAGACATTTTTTTTTGTAAAATGTTAACAATCAGTCGAAGCAACCTCTAACAATTAATATTGGCAGAAAAAAATTACAAATTATCCCAAAACGCGATAATTAGAGCTGGAAACTTAGAAAAATTTGATGATTTTCCCGTTTTTTTGGACATTCTTTTTTTTTATGGCCATGTGCGTTTCTTTTTTTTTTTTTAATTTTTTATGGATAGGACATTAGTCAAGCTGCCTCCCATAGCAGTTTGATTCACCATTTCTGGGACACCCTATATATATTTTTTGTAAATTACAAAAAAGAACTTAAATAAGAATCTTTTATTTTCTCCAGAGAGAGTGTGTAACACACAGTTTACTTTCTATTCTATTTCATTACAAAAGGTATTTTAATTTAACATAAAAACTAGCTATGTATCAAACATTCAATATCTTTGTGTATTAGGTCTTTTTACTGAACAAGTGAATGTGTACATCGCCGCCCCGTCCACCGCTGCCGCCCCCGCCGCCGCCGCCGCCCCCTCCCCCTATAATTATACAGCGGCGCTGACGTCGGAGAACAACGTCCACTTTATCTGATATAGTGGAGTCACCTGAAATACAACATAACTTCCTTAAAAAATAACGCAATAGATGAGATGCAAGATAAAAATAAAAATTTTTAGTATCGGATGGGACTTGAACCCGTCAGCTGCCAATCTCAGGCTTTGCTTTTATCCAATTATTGTACCAGTACTATCCCAAAAGACGTTGCCCAATCCCATTTCCCATACAAAACTGGTAAATTTGAATTTTATAGGAAATCCCACTGCAGAAAAGGATAATTTCCATTTCATTGGGAAGCACGATATTCCTCCTATCCTGTGTATATTTTCAGCTATCATACGATTTTTATTTGTTCTTTAATCATATACATTCATCAGCTGAGAAACGACCCGAAAGGAATACTCTATGTCACGTGGGCAATGTCTTTTAAATCATCATTTATATAGTCACAATCAAAGTACCAGAATCTATTCTAAACTATTATTATAATAATTATGACGACTATGTTGACGGTTTTTTAAGGAGATGATCAGATAGTCAAAATCAACACCTTTCTCTATTATGGGACCAAGATCAAAATAACGAAAAAAAAACAGCTGTTCCATATAAAACTGCAATTCTACTCAACCAAAATTTATGGGACTGCTGATTTCTTTTTAGCGATTTCAATCATAGTCCCATAGAGAAAGTTGTTCAGTTTGATGGTCTGATCAGCCTCTTAAAAAACCGCTGTAATCTGTATATACAGGGTCGTACTGTATCGCGAAAAAAAATCATCTGTTCCATACAAAAATGCAATCCTACTTGAGCCAAATGTATGGGACACCTGTTTTTTTTTTCGCGATTTCTATGTTGGTCCCATAGAAAAAGTTGTTCAATTTGATGGTCTTATCATCACCTTAAAAATGTTTCAGCATATTAAGAAGGACCCTGTATCTAAACTATTATAAAACTGTAACAGAAGTGTGTCTGTACATTGAAGATATTTACAAAAAAAGATTACTATATGCTTTTTAGGCTTCCCTGATTCCAAATCACAAATTTTTGAACTTTTTGTCCGTCTGTTTGTTTGTTTGTTTGAACGAGCATCACGCAAAAACTACTGATCTGATTTTGATGAAACTTTTTTGTTTGATAGCTTATGATCTGACTTAAAATCTGGTATATAATTTGTGCGGACGAAGTTGCGGGTTAACACTAGTTTATATTAATATCGATGTCTTGAATACAAAAATTACTACCATCATACAAATATTTGTTGCTTGCGGAATTCGTACCTGCGACCCTTGGTGCAGCAGGCAGGTTCACTACCGACTGAAGCTATCGAGCCGTCTTCGTTTTGAAGTTGGTTAAATGGTTGGTTGGCCTTTGTTCTTAAAAGAAAACAGTTCACATAATAGTTGGCATACCTGATATAGTTGCTCTACCATCTCTTATACTTGGAGGGGTTCCAGGCGGTACACACAGCATTGCTTTACCATTTCTATTGCTGATAGGAATATTTCCATCCGCAATAACTGAAAATTATTGAATAACACAGGTTTTTGTCGTATTTTTAAACATCACAACTTCATCAGTAATAATAAAAAAACTCAAAAAATTGAAACAAACAACAATTGGTTCTATAACCAAAAGTTTGTTCAAATCATATTCAAACATATTCGTGTCGCGCCGAAGAAGGTTACAAGGATTGAAATGATAACTGATATAAAATAAAAAAATGTTAACTGAAAAGAGAAAAACAAGCTCTATAATCAGTATAATCACTAATCACTATAACAACATTAAGTAAATATAATTTGAATGTTGTTAGGTAGGTATCGCAAACGGGGACAAAGATGAATTTTATAAAACATACCTAGGTCTACCTACTACCTTCCTTTGGTTTGTCCCCGCCATTTCACAATTATAAAATTGAAATAATAAGATATTATAATTCTATGCTTAAAAAGATAAATAAATGTAAAACCTTGCCTTCACAAAATATAATGAATGCACTAATTGTTAATAACCACTTCATTTTGTCTTTAATGTAGTAATTAGTTTAACGAAATTACAATTACTATGAATTATTCTAACCATCAGAATAGTTTTTATGTATTTGGAACGCTTTTGGAGGGAAGAGTGTAGAAGGCAGAGTGTGTCAAATTCCAGAAAAGGAAAACCACAAAATTATTTCTTTGACATAGCTGATGATTACATCATCTGCACCTGCCCTATGTTTCATAAACAGCAATGAATAATAATACTTAGTAATCTATATTATTATTATTACATATAAGGCAAATCCAATCGCACTCTGTCTCATCGCGAAATCTCCAAAACTCTAAAGCATACAAACTTCCAGTGAATAGGGTATTTGACTGCATAAAATATATTTTAGTTTTAGCTTAGTGAAAAAAGGCGTCGTAGCGTGTAGCGGTCCGTGGTCTCTGCCTACTCCCATGGGACAATGGCGTGAGCTTATGTTTGTATATGTATTAGTAATAAAATCATCGCATTTTCAATAATTATTCATCCGGTAAAACTGAAAAGTAATAATGAAATGTTGATGAAAACATTAGCAGTTACTAGTTTTCAACAAGCGGATTATAAATGCATATGAACATTTTTTTTTTATTCATGTGGGAATTAATACTTAAATTGTTTATTTACAGAAGCCGGAAGATAATCCTCAGGATATTCTGGACAGCTTGCCACCCCTCGTCGAAGCCGAAGAACCTGAATTAACGCCTGAACTCAAAGAGGGTAAATGTTTCTTTAATAAAAACGATGGAACCGAATCGGTTGGTTGTAAACATTTTATCAGTTGCCGTTGTCAAAATCGTCTAGGAATCCATCATCATCCATGATGTTCAACAGTGGATTGATGTGAGCTGATCTGATTGATTTATTCCACAGCAAGAGACCTCTACGAAGGAGCAATGGCGAGGCTGAACCGTCGTTCGCCGGACCTACGTGGCGCCATCTTGCAGGTGAAGCTGGCGGCGGACCAGGGGTACGTGCCGGCCAAGATAAAGCTGGCCTGGTCCTACCTTTTCGGGGAGGGTGTCGAGCTTGACATCTTTAAGGCGAAGACGATATTTGAGCAGCTCGCCGATGAGGGGAACGCTGAAGCCCATGCTGTGAGTTTCATTAAGATTATATTCATTTTAATACGGGAGACAGTTTTGCCTGCTGGTCACCACGTGAAAAAAGTAAAATGGAATCTATAATCTACAGGGTGTCCGGTAATTAATGGATAATTCTCTAACTGCTGGTAGAGGATTTGAAACCCGTACAGGAAATGGACTTTCATGTCAAGTAAATGGTTTTCAAGATATTTGGAAACTAAAATTTTAAGCTAAAAGTTCATTTTAAAATCTTAAAATTTTAATGTTATTATTCTCATGTTGTTATTATTATTTATTATTGTCTTATTTTATTGTTAGAAAATCATAGTCAACATTAAATATTTCCCTAAATGTTCACCCAAGTTTGAGCAAGTGTGGCATAAAAAAAATGTATAGAAATCAGGGTTGGCCAACACATGATCACCTTATCTGGTCATCATATTGGCTAGTATTCGTCACGCACAGTTTCATATGCGACGACACAATATTATACATATATCTTTCTTATTTCAGGGCATGGGTTTCCTCTACGCGACCGGTATTGCTGTCCCAGTTTCACAATCGAAAGCACTAGTGCACTACACACTGGGCTCCCTCGGCGACAGTTCGTACGCACAGATGGCGCTCGCGTACAGGCACTGGGCCGGAGTCACTGTGCCCAGCTCCTGCCCTAAAGCCATGCACTTGTATATGAAGGTGGCCGCTAAAGGTAAGATTTGTCTAGAGTCACTACACACTGGGCTCCCTCGGTACAAGCTCGTACGCTCGGTTAAGTATTATCAGATATAAATAATTTTCAGCCCGTATCTACCCTCTGCAGGGCATAAGCCTCTTCCCCATAGTATTTATAGTTTTGGATAGATAGCTACTTTTTCTATAATTTTGTGTGAAAGAATGGACACTTGCTATAATAAACGTTTGACCAGGCTCCGTCACTCTAGTCAACGTTGCGCGCTAAGTACCTTACCTACGCCTTCTAAAACACTGAAGGAAATTTTTTATTGTAAAACAATGACATTTTATAAAGCATTCTATACATAAGTAATTCGCATCAGCGCTGTGTAAACGGGACCGAAAAAGTGTGCTTTATTGTTTTACATTACTCCAAAGCAATCAAGCAAAGCAAGCAAGCTTCCTAAGCTGTAGCTTAGTGACCGAGGACATTTGGAACCCAAGCACAACTGGAGCATACAAAGCAGTCTTGTGCCATTTTTAGGTTTTGTTATTGTAGGACGTGGTGAGTGCATGTGTATAGAATGTCATTGTGTACAACAAATAATAATGGATTGACTCTTCTCTTGTGCAGTTGCCAGTCAAGTAACGCTGAGCGGAGGTCCAGCCATCCAGCGGGTGCGACTCATAGACGAAGCGGAGAGCGGGGCCTCAGGCGGGGCACTGGACACTGACCTCATCGAGTATTACCAGTTGCTGGCCGAGAAGGGGGACGTGCAGGCTCAGGTGACATACATACACCTAAACTAGATGTTTTAAAACTGAAATACTTCTGAGACACCGAGGTTTTGGTGAAGATGACGGGATCCTGTTGGATGAGGGCAGCACAGGACTGGTCTTAGTGGCGATCCGTGGGAGAGGCCTATGTCCAGCCACAGTATTACTATAGTTATGCTGTGGCCCAGCAGTGGACGTCTATTGCCTGAGATGGTTATAATGGTTTGGACCGGGATGCTCATAGCTAATGGAATCATTTCATTCATTTTTGAAAAAAACAATTTAACTGACTTTATAGCTAAGAATTATAGATTATATCGAAAGAGAGATGCATTATAAATAACGAATGTACAGAAATAGCGGATCCTGTAATTTTTTATTTATGTTATAAATGTGAAAGCTGCCTACTCCAATATGAAAGAGCCATGACGTTATAATATAAATATCTATTTATATTATAACGTCATAATATAAATATCTATTTATATTATAACGTCATGGCTGATAGATAATATATGATACTTTTTTAACTGCATGCAGCTGAGATGCGAATGTTGAGATGGATGTGTGGTGTAACTAGAATGGACAGGGTTAGGAATGAGTATAGAGGAAGTTTGAAAGTAGCACTTATGACGGAAAAATTGCAGGGAAATTGATTATCGTGTTATGGGCATGTAATGCGGAGAGACGAGTGTCATGTTACGAGACGAGTATGAATGTGGATGGCTGTGGTAGGAGAGGAAGGCCGAAGAAAAGATGGCTGGATTGTGTGAAGGATGATGTGTAAACATAGAGTAAATAAATTATACACAACAATGCACATACTAAGAAAGGTGCCACCTTCTTAGTTCCCAACGCAATGTTAAATTACGTGTTAAACACACTTGTTATTAAAATTTTTAAGAAAATTAATCTATATAATTTATTTTCGTGGAACACAACTCAAATAATAGTGATCTAATAACGTTTAATTAAGATTTATCTCTCGTTCAGGCCAGATAATACTTGTAGCGACATCTGTTTGCGCCAGGACTACACTAAATCTAAAATGTATGGAACTGACCAGACATGGTGTAAGAAATGAGTGACGTGCTGAAACGACGGCTAAGAGAATGGCATATTGCGCCGACCCCAAATAGTGGGAAATAGACTCAAGAGAATGATGACTTTTTTAAGTCAACGCAGGTGTGGGTAAAAGCTACAGTCATTTCATAATGTAAACTTTACCTACAGGTGGGGCTGGGTCAGCTGCACTTCCAGGGAGGTCGGGGCGTGACGCTGGACGTGAACAAGGCGCTGCACTACTTCCAGCAGGCCGCCAAGACTGGCAACGCGGTCGCCAACGCCTTCCTCGGCAAGGTACCTCACTACCTTTAATCAATTTACTAATACTTTTAAGGGACTTGCGCAAGTAGAGAAATCATGCTAGGCAGGCTGGAATGCGTTTTCAAATCAGCAGTAGAAAATTTCCAAATCACTATGGAGATTATGCATAATTCGATAATTTTGAATGTGTGACTTTAAAAAAATCGTACTCCAGGGCGAGCGTCCGAGGCGCTTTCTATAATATCAATCTGAACAACTCTCTTTATAGGACTAACCGGGACTAACATTAAAATCGTGAAGAATAAAATCTGCTGTCCCATACATTTGGGTCAAGTAGGTTTTGTATGGAGCAGCAGATTTTTTTTTTGCGAATTTAAAAAATCTACCTAAATGTAAAATCGGTTTTAGTGGATGATAAGCAGTTGATTCGTTTACTTGCAGGTCTCACAACTTTTTTATTATTCCATATGATCATGTGACTGATCTAAACCAAACCAGATCTGCCAAATCTAAACTTAACTTAAAACCCGACAATTGGACCCTTTTTGCGTGGACGCCCACGTGGTTAGTTCTTTTTTTTTTTTTTTTTTTTTTTTATTCAAAATGGGTTTGCGCTTGGCTTCAGCTCACCTGATGGAAAGTGTAGATGAAGCCGAGGATGTAGCGCGCTCGCCCAGAAAAAGCCTATTTACTCTTCTTTTAAAAATATCCTGATTGTATTTGCTTGGGAAAACAGAGGCAGGGAGAGAGTTCCAAACCTTACCGGTTCTCATTATAAAAGAGGATGCGAACCTATTTGTGCGGATTGTTGGAATATCGACAACGTATGGATGCAGTCTCGCACTACGTCTTGTCGTACGATGATGGAAGGGGGATGGTGGAATCAGGTCATGTAACTCCTGGGCACATTCGCCGAAGTGTAGCCGATAGAATACCGACAGACAAGCGACCAATCGTCGGTGCTCCAGACTATGTAGCTTAGTCTCGACGAGTGCATCGTCATCGATGAGTCTCTTGGCTCGACGCTCAACCGAGTCCAGTGCGTCAAGTTGGTATTTCGCAGAGCCGTCCCAGAGGTGACTGCAGTACTCCATGCAAGATCGCACTTGGGCTTTGTAGAGAGTAAGAAGCTGTGCAGGCGTGAAGTACCGCTTAACCTTGTTCAGGATACCAAGTTTCTTGGCTGCGGTTTTAGCTTTGGACTCAATCGAGCGGCCGAAGTTCAGGTCCGACGTGAGTTCGAGACCCAACAACTCTAGACTTTCTGAAATCGGAATGGAGACACCCTGGAACGTAGGAGACACATTAGGACGTGACCTTTTTGCGGAAAACAGACAGGCCTGTGTTTTAGTGGCATTGAATTCAACCAAGTTGGCAGTACCCCATTCGGACACTGCCGTCAAGGTCGAATTCGTACGCTCGACCATGGCCTCTCTCTGGGACCGGACTTCGTGGCTGTCGGCCTGTCTAACAGGCAGATATCTTTCAGTGACCGTGCTGTCGTCTGCGTACCCAAATATACCGGGCTGTAGCAGATCATTGATGTGCAGCAGAAATAAGGTCGCAGAGAGAACTGATCCCTGAGGGACACCAGCATTGATCGCCTTAAGGTCAGACGACGAGCCGTCTATTACAACTCGAATAGACCGTTCGCTCAGGAAATCAGCTATCCAGTCACACAGGCCAGAAGGGAAACCAAATGATGGAAGCTTGCTTAAGAGGCTAGCGTGCCAGACCCTGTCAAACGCCTTGGAGATATCGAGTGATACCGCCAACGCCTCACCATGTTTCTCCATGGCTTCGCCCCATATATGTGTGGCGTACACTAGAAGATCGCCAGTGGACCGCCTCTGCCGGAAGCCGTATTGACGGTCGCTAAGGATATTGTACTCTTCTAGGTACGTAAGAATGTGGGTGTTCAGAATACGCTCCATAACCTTACAGAATATGGAGGTAATAGCAATGGGACGATAATTGGCAGGGTCTGCCCGACTACCTTTCTTAGGAACAGGTTGTACGTTCGCAAGCTTCCATGATTCTGGGACTTTACCCGTTTCCAGAGACAGGCGATATAAGCGTGTTAAGACCGGAGACAACTCGGGTGCGGTGTTCTTTAGTACTATGGCTGGAATCCCATCAGGACCACTAGCCTTATTCACGTCTAGGTTGCGCAGCACTTTTCGAACCTCTTTTGTTCGAATACCAATGGACGACATTACTGTGTCACAACATGGTATCGAGGGCGGTGTTTTAGCGCCGGCATCCAGACGTGAATTACCAGCAAACAGACAGGCAAACAAATTCGCTTTGTCTTTCGCGGTGTGCGCGAGTGATCCGTCAGGTTTTAGCAGAGGAGGAAGCGAAGGGCGACAGAAGTTGGACTCAACCGATTTGGCTAGGGACCAGAACGCTTTACTACCTGAAGGGTACGAAGCCAATCTAGCGCCTATGCGGCCAATATGGTCGTATCGGGCCCGGCGAAGAACTCTTTTGCTTGACTTGGCGGCTTGGTTGAAGGCTTTTTTCTTTTCCCGAATATCCGGAGCTTTACGACTTCGGGCTTCAGCCCACTTCTGGTAGGCCGAGTTCTTATGCTGCTCTGCAAGAGCACACTCGGTGTTGTACCAGGGGCGAGACTTGCTACCGATTGGTACATCGGAGTATGGAATAAAATATTCCATACCTCGAAGCACCACGTCGGTTATGGCATTCGCGCAGCTCGTCGGGTCTCCAGAAGAAAAGCATGTTTGCCGCCAAGGATAGGATGCGAAGAAGTGACGCATCTCGTCCCAATCTGCCGACTTGTACCGCCACAGACGCCTTGAGCCAATTTGGCCTTTTTCGGGCGGTGTTACCGACGAAACAGCTTTCACTACACAGTGGTCGGAAGTGCCCAGGGGGGCTGATACCGATACTGTGTATCTGTGGGGATCTGTGGTCAGCAGAAGGTCCAGGCAATTTGCAGTATGGTCTTCAACGTCCGGTACCCTAGTCGGCTGATTGACCATTTGGGTGAGATCTAGCGATAGAGCAAATTTGCGCGCCTCTCTACCGGCATGATCTGTTTTCTGGTAAGGAGCCAACCACTCCCGATGGTGAGCGTTGAAATCCCCCAGGAAAACAACCTGAGCCGTGGGGTACCGTTGTTGAGCAGAGTCCGCCGTTTCGCTTAAGTACTCAAAGAGTGCGGTTGTCTCAAGGTCGCCACTGTGTGATCTATAGACACCGGCGTACAGCGTCTGCTCAGTTCCCGTGTCCACCAATACCCAGAGCACAGAATAATCAGGATGTTCAAGGGCACGGAGTCGCCGACTGCATACGTCATCGCGGACATACAGGCACACACCAGCTTTGGGCTTAAAATTATGCTCCAAGCTATATCCGGGATAGTACAGGTAGGTCGCGTCTGTCGGACGTCGAATCTGCGTCTCAGTGAGGAAAAACAAGTGAGGCTGCTCAGTCTCAAGATGGTGGTGGACTGGATCGAGATTGGAGTGCAGTCCTCGGATATTAGAGAGGTGCACTTTTATGGGGAGGACGTGCAGCCGCCGTTTACACTTTTTCCTTTTATTTTTCATATTCATACATTCATTCAAAAATAGGCTTGTGGACGGACAGAAGTGGGCAATACGATCAGAAAAAGAACCCAGCGGCTGAGCTGAGGAGTCACACTGAAGGGAAGCTCGCACGGAGACTGCGGGGACGCCCGAACCCCCCCGGAGATTGTCATCGGGTCCTCCCATCCGGTCGCCAACCGGCACGATGAAGCCATCCGGGATTTTTCGCGAGGCGGCGGGGCAGCCTTTCATAGGTGGCTGGCCTACTAATTGGGCCCCCTACAACCTGCGGTCGGCCAGCGGTGGACCGTGCTTCGGATCCCGCTACCCTCCGTGTCGAGATGCCCGGCGCGAGGCCACAACAAGCCGAGAACGGCCTTATTCGGACAATTTCGCCCACAACCAAGTTGTCCAGATACGGCTTCTTCCAACATCATACCGGAACACAGGAGACCTGTTTGGCGGTATGGCTTTGTCGGAAGGGTGGTGACTAGCCTCGGCCGAAGCCTACCACCTGAAGTTGTTACTCGTTTGGCACCACCCAGGGATCACGTGTAGGGTCTCAGGAGTAAAACCTACGGACGCGAGCAACTTCGACCCCCAAAAAGTTCAAAAAGTTCGTCGAAGACGCCCCCATATAAATTAATGCAATGTTCCAGATCTACCTAGAAGGCGGTGACGGCATCAAGGCAGACAACGAGACTGCGCTCAGGTACTTCAGGAAGGCTGCCGAGTTGAACAACCCCGTCGGGCAGAGCGGCCTTGGCATTATGTACTTACAGGTTAACATTTCATACTTCTTGATTTGACAGGGTTTTTCACTGATTTCATAAGTAGCAAAGGCTGGGCATACTATCAGTTTAAAATAACAATGTGCATGACCTTGAAGGGCCGTTGGATAACTTCACTCTATTGTAAAGGAATGCAGACTCTATGCAAAGGAAACAATCATTTGAATGACTCGAGTAAAGTTCGTGTGATTGAGTGACATCACATTTGCGAGCGAGGTCATGCACACATTGTTATTTTAAACTGATAGTAAAACAATTAACTTAGAGTTAGGCCTGGTATCTACCAATGTGAAGATGGACGGAGTGGAGAAGAGCGGAGATGAGAAGATGAGTGCTGGCATGTTGACAAGCGACAAGCTTCCCGCTCGCTTTCCGCCGCACACCGCTCACCGCTTTGATTGCGCTATATAATTTTATGACAAATCTCTTTTCCGCTACGCTTGAACCGTATCCGTGAAGCTGAGCGGAGATGAGATTGGTACATAACTACATTGGTACATAGTGTTAGACCATTTAAATATTGACGAATTACGCGTGTAATTCTACTAACAAACTTTTCTACCAGTTTTTGTGGGGAACGAGGTAGCATGAAATACGCAACTTTGGATGTTGTTCCGTTATTTTAGAGTCTAATTTTGAATGTCAAAAATCATGACATATAGTCTCGTGTGAACCCCAAACAAAACTAGTTGTTCCGCGATTATAGGCTGTCTCGTTTAGTGATAGATAAGGTACCTTGGCAGAGGGGAATGCTAACGTAACGCAGGTCCCTATTTAAATGGTCTAAGATAAATAACGAAACCCTATTGGTTGTTCACGACACATATCAGCTCTTCTCCGATTGGGTGGATTCCGTGCCTTACAGTCCAATTATCTTTGCGTTTCTCTGTTCATGGTACATGTCGACATGATGTCTGGCGATGCGTAACTATAGCTTATTGTGACACGCAAGAAGAATAAACAATTTTGATTTCATTGTTCAGGGTCGTGGTGTGCCGCGGGACACGAGCGCCGCGTTCAAGTACTTCACGATGGCCGCCAACCAGGGCTGGGTCGAGGGACAGCTGCATCTCGGCTTCATGTACTTTGGTACGTACACCCTTAGATCAAAGTAAAATTGTGCGCCCAAAGAGCATTTAGTTGAAGCACACAATCGGTCGGTCATCTCGATACTTTTTTGAAGTATACCTGACGTTTCATCAAAGTAAAGGCAATATATTTACTAGCAATTATTCTCATTTGAAATGTTCGCGTTCGCTCATCCATTCGTTTTACTTTGATCGAAGCGTATACCTATTGCACCGCGGTGGTCTATTGACCTCCCTAAGAGTTTTCCAAGCGTTCTTTGAAATTAAAAACACAATGATGATTGTCGACAGGCGGTATAGGTGTCCGGCGCGACTTCAAGCAAGCGAACAAGTACTTCTCCCTCGCGTCGCAGTCCGGCCACGTGCTGGCGCTCTACCACCTCGGCCAGATACATGCGCAGGGGCTCGGCGTGATGCGGTCCTGCACCACCGCCGTCGAGGTATGTACATTGTACACATACCACTAATAAAGCTACAATGGTGTCGATTCGAACTGTGCCACGACTTAACTAAATTTATTCCTGTCACTTTCTAAAATAAGATTAAGAAAAGAGACAGAAAACCAACAACTGACTTTAGTGCTGTTAAAGTGACGTTACATGCCATCATAATGTACGCCATCTTATTTAAGGCGTTTTTGGGCGTGTAACGTCACTTTGACAGCACTAAAGTCAGCTGTTGGTTTTCTGTCTCTTTTTTTAATCTTATTTTAGAAAGTGACAAGAATAAATTTAGTTAAGTCGTGGCACAGTTCGAATCGACACCAATGTATTGCTTTCTTTGCTTCTTAATTTTTCGTTTGTTTTAATTCTGCGTTATGAAACAGAGCTCTCGCTACAATCAGTTGGGAACTATACTCCATTCAGGAATTACAGAGACAAAATGTAAACAACGGTAATACCAGTGTAGAAAATACCATCGCGAGACGGAAGAAACTTATCTCTGGAATATACAACAGTAAATTATCAATTCTACTCGCAAAGGATTGCGACAGATGATATGTTAATTTTGTATGGAAAATAATAATAAAATACGCAAGTCATCATATATTTGATTAATATACACACAAAGGAAAGCGTGACTGTAAATATTTAAACACTCGTGACCTTTGGTTCGTTTTAATAATGTTCTTAAAGAAAAACACTCTTTATTGTACACTGTAACGTAAACGCGTCTCTTGATTAGTTAATATCGTCTTCGGTCCGTACGCCACGCGCGGACGCTACGCATAGCAATAAAAAGATAAGAAATTGGCTACATAACGTAATTTAAAAATGTCATTCAATTTGCTACGAGTATTGTTCTTATTTATCGTTAGACAACTTTGTAATATCACCGCAATCTAGTAAGTGCCGTGCTTACATAATGTTATTATACTATTTTTGTTTAATGGCGTTGGTGATGATTCCTTGGTGGATTTTGCCAATATCTAGTTTAAAAAGAGCAATTAGTGCTTGACGTTGTACGGTAATTGATATGGCGATCTCAAAGCCCTGTTTTTATACAAAAACACACACTCGAAACCGCCATAAAATTAAATCGCGAGCCAAACGACAGACGTCCACTCGAGAGCCCTCCAGCGACGCGACTCCAATGCTATTATTAAAAAATGTACCAAAGGTTCTGACCACGAAACGTCACTTTGACAGTGACGTTTCTTTGTTTACATTTTGTCTCTCTAATTCCTGAATGGAGATTAGTCCCATCGCAGTTAGCTTCGATCGCTCCTGGTTTTCGTTTTGGCCTATTGCAGTAAATCTCGAACTCGCTTCGATGTCTCCTGGTTTTAAATCATTTGCAATTACCTAATAATATTGTCGTAAATCCATGTTTTACACCGTATTGCGATGACCTAAGAGTGTATTGCAACGGCCTATACATATTTTAGTATATTCTCAAGCTCTTATCGTTTTGCTTGTTCCAGATTTTATATCTTAAAGGTTTCCAGCTTGCTTCGCTCGCTTCAGGTTTTAGATTTTATTTTAATGACCAAAACTTGAGATGGGAAAAAAATCATTGCTAAGCCCATGGGTCCATTTTTAGCGGGAACCACAACGGCATTCAGATTTGTCCTTTGAATAGTAAATTCAAATGTATCTCTACTACACTGACAAATAAAACGCATCTTCACCAGTTATTCAAGAACGTGTGCGAACGCGGGGAGTGGAGTTCCCGGCTAATGTTAGCGCACGCCGCCTACAGGGCGAGGGACACGGACTCCTCTCTACTGCAGTACCTCTCCCTCGCAGAGAGAGGGCTGGAGGTCGCGCAGAGCAACGCCGCTCTGTTACTAGACAACGGTATGTATGGTGCCGCTGATGTCGCCGCCTACAGGGCGAGGGACACACTCCTCTCTACTGCAGTACCTCTCCCTCGCGGAGAGAGGGCTGGAGGTCGCGCAGAGCAACGCCGCTCTGTTACTAGACAACGGTATGTATGGTGCCACTGATGTCGCCGCCTACAGGGCGAGGGACACACTCCTCTTTAAGTGTCCCATATCCACTTGAAAATATGTGTACAACATTTCATGATGATCGATAGAGTAGTTTACGCGTGAAAGCGTAAAAACTAAACAAACTCACATTCGCATTCATAATATTATAGGATAGGATACGATGGACAGCAGAAAGCAACAGCATCAGCAGCTAGCAGAATGGATTGTCTGATAAGTAGTACAGATCGCGGCACGAAACATGAGCGATGACCTTGAATGTTCAAAAATCTAATTTGGTGGGGGGAAGCGGAATGCGGCCGATGAGCGAACGCAATTGGCCAATTATTTACCTGTTACGTCATCTCTTTCCCCCAGCGCTCAAGATTCGTGACTGAGCGCGTCGAGTAAGCATTGACCAAAATCGAAGATATCTGCAAATTATAGTATTTCGCCACAATAGTTATAATATTATGCGGGCAGTTGTAATGTGTCACCATTATTAGTCCTTTCTCTCGCTCGCCACAGGTTTCCCCAGCTTCCACTCGTACTAAAATGAATAACTCTTAACATGAAGCTTCCCTGTGACCGGCAGGTGAAGTGAACCTATTCTCGGAGACGGAGCGATACCGGCGCGCTCTACAACTGTGGTCGCGAGCGGCCTCGCAGGGCTGCTCCGGCGCGCGGGTGAAGCTCGGCGACTACCACTACTATGGCCTCGGCACGAGTACTGACCTGGAGGTCGCCGCACATCACTACAGGTACCTACTTAATAGAACGGCTCGCTATAGTCGCGCCGTGTGATTCTGTAGGTATATGACATGTACTTTCTAGTGGGTTTCTACAGGTACTCTATAGGGATGGAGTATTATAAGTCCAGAACATTATTATACCCATAGATGCCTCGTAGAAAAATGTTTAAAATTAATCTTGATATGTCGATATTACATCAAAGATGGTTGGTAGTTACAAGAAGGTTTCTGATCTCCACGAACGGGAATAATACCACTGTGTGAAACATATTTCTACTTGGCGGCATGCTAATTTAAAAAATTACTATGTTTTGAAAACTACTTTGAAACGTTTTATAAACTAGTGTCCATCGATAAAATATGAACGAAATTTGTTACACTTTTTCTTTAGTCTTTCATTTCTGATTCTGCATTGAATGCGATTATTGCAAAAACATTTTATTTTATTTTATTCATTTTAGGAAAACTTACGGACTAATTACAGGATAGTAGGGTATCAACATTTTTTAAAACAACATTGCCAACTAAAAGTTTCCACAGATAAATTTCATTCGTTTTACATACTTTTGTGAGTGAAAATACAAATTTAGTATCAATAAAACTAATAAGAAGTTACATTACTAAAAGCTCAGAGTTTGCTGGTACTTCAAACCATCCACAAAAGAAGAGGAATTATATTAACTAAAAACTAAAAGTAAAGAGGTGCCGAGTGAGCCGCTAACTCATTAACCGAGGTAGGTATTTTTCAGTAAGTACTCGTTTAACCGAGGTCGTGCTTGTGCAAAACAAATCAAAGTCTAGATCAACCGAAACACTATTAAAGCTATTAGCGCTGCGCAGTAAGAATGCATTTTGTCTATAGTTAGTCTTAGCAAGGGGAACGTGTAACAAGGGACGTTGCCTAAGGCCTAATTGATTGGTACGAAGACATATTTTAGAGATTAGATCTGGGCTGTCAATGGATCCATTCGAGATATTTATCAAGTAGCAAATGTCGCTAATATTACGTCGGTGTTCAAGGGGAAGAAAGTGGTAGCGCTTGCAGCGGTGTTGATAGTCATCTGACCATTGCCGTGCTTTATAATCAAGAAAACGCAAGAATCTTTTCTGAATACCCTCGATACGTGCCTTATAGACCTCATATCGTGGGTTCCATACCTGGGATGCATATTCCAAGTGACTGCGTACGAAGGCGCAATACAGTATTTTAAGTGACTTCAAATTAGTAAAACTCACCGTAGATCTGATAATAAACCCTAAAGCCTTAGAAGCTTTACTTACGATAAGGTCGATATGTTTATCGAATAGAAGTTTACTGTCGTGAACGACGCCTAAGTCCATGATCTCATTTACTTTAATTAATTGATGGTTCAATAGACTATACCCAGAGCCCAGGGTGGTAAATTTCCGCGTAAAAGTCATGTAAAAGCATTTAGATACATTTAGGTCCAGTTTATTCACAAAACAATAGTCCTGGAATCTAGATAAGTAATCTTGAAGGAGTTTTACATCCTGCGAACTGTTAATTAATTTAAGAATTTTCATGTCATCAGCAAATAAGAGAATGTCAGAATTTTTAAAACACAACTTAATATCCAATATAAATATTATGAACAAAAGAGGACCCAAAATTGAGCCCTGGGGCACGCCCGACGGTATTGAGGTCCAATCAGAGGCACAGCCTTGCATCGCTACTGCTTGGGTACGGTTCTCAATATAGGAGACAAACCATCTGTAGAGATCTCCGTGAATGCCGGACGACAACAGCTTCTGTAAAAGGATACAATGGTCTATACGATCGAAGCATTTGCTGTAGTCAGTATAGATCACATCTACTTGTGCACGTTGATCCATGCCCTCCGATATATACAGATTCGCTAATACTAAGTTGGAGACTGTAGAGCGCTTCCTAAGAAAATCGTGTTGTTCGTCGCTGAATGAACATTTGAGTGCAGCATATACTTCATTGTACACAAGTCTTTCTAAGATTTTTGCAAACAGACACAGCTTCGAGATGGGACGATAATTTTCCACGTTTGATTTACCACCCTTTTTATGAACCGGTGTGACAAAAGCCGATTTCCAAATTGCGGGTACATTCCCCTCCGAAAGTGAGCGTTTAAATAAAATACAGATTGGCATAACAAGGCCAGCAGCACAATTCACTATGAATGAGGGAGGTATGAGGTCAGGACCACCTGATTTAGTAAGATCAAGAGATTGCAATAGCTTTAATACCGCCTCAGGACATACATCAATTGAACCAATACTAATACTAGATGTCTCAGAAAGTATTTTAGATTGAGAAGTATTAGAACTGGAGCCGGAACTATCGGTTACATTAGGCTTCTGAAAGGTGGAGTGAAAGTAGGATGCAAATAAATTAGAGATTTCGGTTCCAGTATCCGCAGAATCCCCTTTGTAATGCATAACGTTAGGATACGTATTAGACGTTCTTTTACTTTTTACGTATGACCAAAACGATTTAGGATCTTTCACAATATAATTCTCAATCTTGTCTATATATGTACGGAAACACTTTTGTTCAATTTCTATTGCTCTGTTACGTAAAATTGAAAATGATTGATAGTCGGACTTGTTACCATAAGTTTTGTATTTCCGGTGATATTTATGTTTTTCTTTTAATATTTTAATTAAGGCTGAGTTGTACCAAGGAGGGTGAGTACTTGATTTTAAAGTTTTTTGTGGTATATGAAGATCTCTTAATTCATACAATTTATTATAAAAAAGTGTAACGGAATCTTCTAGTGAACTGGATCGCAAGTAGTCAGTCCAAGAGATTTGGTTAAGAGAGGCTAGTATGGCGGGATAATCGCCACGGTTAAATAGGTACTTACTTCTGACGTCATCAAATATCTTGTGTATTTTTATAGAATCAATTGTAATTAATAGTGTTTTATGATGCATATCTACAGGGACGGAGAGAGAATCAGTACACTCACGAACCACAATCGGATTATTTGAAAAAACTAGATCCAATATTCTTTTTAGATGATTTCGTTCGCCGTTATATTGAGACAGATTACAAGTGTCCATAATGTCAAAGAAATCAACCAAATATTGACTAGAGTAGTTAACAGGAACGAGCTCGGCGCACCCGTCCTGATGCTGCCAATCAACATCGTCACCGAAGTTAAAATCACCTATTATAATGAACGTGTCAAGGGGTTGGGATGATATTAAATGGTTGACATTATTAAAAAAAATTAAAAGTTGAAGTTTGTATGAGTTACCCTGATTCTCCTCACATAAATATAGAACACAAATATGAACTTTATGAGTTACTGAAGGATTTGACTGTTTCAGAGTAATGGTCATCCAGGTATCTTCAGCCGAACTACACCAGTCCCTTCTCTCAATAACAGTAAGATCACGTCTAACCGCTAGCAATACACCGCCACCGAAAATTTGGCGAGTCCTCGCGTAATCACGATCACGCCTCCAAACTAGGTAACGACCGTCAAACAGTTCACAGTTCGATATACTCTCTATTAACCATGTCTCCGTAAGCACTATAACGTCATAATCATTTAAACACACATTCCTAAACAAATTATTAGTCTTCGTACGCAGTCCACGGACATTTTGATAATACACATTAAGCGAAGCCATTTCTAAAATTTATAACAACAGCGGAAAAAACTGTTATAATAAACAGCATAAATAATAAGAACAAATATAAATATAATAATAAAGCATACAGCTTAATATGAACATTCAGGTAGATGTAAATAATATTAATAAAATGTTGTATGCACGGCAATGCACAGTGACCATAAAAGCTGCAAAGCGAGTCATCCTCTAACAATAGTTGAATAGATGCAGAGTTATAAAGAAATAGTATTGAGTAAAACAAGTAATGCATAAGCGCCAATAGCACGCGTAGCGATAATAGGCAGTATAGATATGTAGCGGTAAGGTCGTGATTAGCAGCAAACGCAACATCCCCGCTCGAGTAAACGTTACCAGAGTTAGCACAGAGACACAGTAAATAATAATGGAAAACACCAGTAGCACACTGATTGCAAGTGGTTCTCAAACAAAAATCATGACAAAACATTAAACTAGCCAAATTCGTTAAGCAGATCTGAGGCGATAAAGCACTTTCCCTTATACTATTTTCAGGAGATCTTTCTCGGTTTTCACTGTGATAATAGGGGATGTGTCGTCCTTTCTTATGTGTATTTTTGCGTGTTTGACCCATATGTAGCGAAAATCCCTTTCTTTGGCTGTCTTCTTGGCTAAGGATAGTAGGGCTTTGTTACGTGGGGTCAGATGATCATTTACATAGACCTTCTGATCACCAGGAAGCCCTATATCTCCTGTTGTAAGATAAGCTGCCTTAGATGCATATCGGGCAGCGGCAACAAAATCTTCCTTCATGTATCTGTTAATGAAGGATATAATAATTGGTTTTGCTTGATTCTTGTCACGTGTTGGTACCCTGGTAATAAAATTAATTTGGGTTTTCGAGACCGGATATTGGATTTTGGTTCCAACTGCATACAAAATGTCGAACAGATTCTCGTTCTTGGCCTGGGTGACGCCCTTAAGCTCGACATTGTTCATGCGGGACCATTGATCCATTTCATTGTAGTCCTGTTCCACCTTATCAAGTTTTGTCTGCATGAGGTTCACCTGATCCTGCACTTTTTCGACTTGAGTCAAACGAAGTTCAATATCTTTAATTTTCTTGTCGAATTCCTTCAGTCGGCTGTTGGACTCATCAACCGACGATTTCAAGTCAATGAGCTCCGCGCGGAGGTCCCTCACATCCTGAGGCAACGATTCCAACGGCGCCAGTCTAGCTGATAGGGCTCTGATCTCCTTTAAAATGATGGATTCATGTCCGTGTCACACTCGTGTCAAACAGTGTGGGCTCACACTGATAAGATTATGCGATACTGAGATAATGAAAGTGGACTGGACCACTGCTTTCTGTCTAACTGCGCGGTAACCGAGAGCGGCTCGAAACTGATGTGATGAGATGACACGCAGAGCAGGCAGTGTCCACAGTACTAATAGCTACGCTCCTCACGTGTGCAGGATAGCGTCGGAGCAGCTTCACAACGCGCAGGCGACGTTCAACCTGGGCTACATGCACGAGCGCGGCCTCGGCCTCGCGCGCGACCTGCACCTCGCCAAGCGATGCTACGACCTCGCCGCCGACACCTCGCCCGACGCGCGCCTCCCCGCCGCCCTCGCGCTCACCCGCCTCGCCGCGCTCACCGCGCTCGCGCAGCTGCTCGACGTGAGTACACACATACTGCACCTCGCCAAGCGATGCTACGACCTCGCCGCCGACACCTCGCCCGACGCGCGCCTCCCCGCCGCCCTCGCGCTCACCCGCCTCGCCGCGCTCACCGCGCTCGCGCAGCTGCTCGACGTGAGTACACACATACTGCACCTCGCCAAGCGATGCTACGACCTCGCCGCCGACACCTCGCCCGACGCGCGCCTCCCCGCCGCCCTCGCGCTCACCCGCCTCGCCGCGCTCACCGCGCTCGCGCAGCTGCTCGACGTGAGTACACACATACTGCACCTCGCCAAGCGATGCTACGACCTCGCCGCCGACACCTCGCCCGACGCGCGCCTCCCCGCCGCCCTCGCGCTCACCCGCCTCGCCGCGCTCACCGCGCTCGCGCAGCTGCTCGACGTGAGTACACACATACTGCACCTCGCCAAGCGATGCTACGACCTCGCCGCCGACACCTCGCCCGACGCGCGCCTCCCCGCCGCCCTCGCGCTCACCCGCCTCGCCGCGCTCACCGCGCTCGCGCAGCTGCTCGACGTGAGTACACACATACTGCACCTCGCCAAGCGATGCTACGACCTCGCCGCCGACACCTCGCCCGACGCGCGCCTCCCCGCCGCCCTCGCGCTCACCCGCCTCGCCGCGCTCACCGCGCTCGCGCAGCTGCTCGACGTGAGTACACACATACTGCACCTCGCCAAGCGATGCTACGACCTCGCCGCCGACACCTCGCCCGACGCGCGCCTCCCCGCCGCCCTCGCGCTCACCCGCCTCGCCGCGCTCACCGCGCTCGCGCAGCTGCTCGACGTGAGTACACACATACTGCACCTCGCCAAGCGATGCCTAGACCTCGCCGCCGACACCTCGCCCGACGCGCGCCTCCCCGCCGCCCTCGCGCTCACCCGCCTCGCCGCGCTCACCGCGCTCGCGCAGCTCGACGTGAGTATACGCGGCCACTACGACTCCATTGTTAGACGTCGGCGACGGCTCGATAGCTCTAACCATCAATCACACTTTGCATTACTATTAGAAAAAAAAAAATTACGAATACTTCGCTACCGGTTACCCGAAGACCGAAACGTATGAAAAGGAACTTCAACATTTCCACACAAGCTATATCTGACGATACCGAATCATGCTTTTGCAAATAAGAAAGTCTTCGCGATCCGAAGAAAATATCACAAAAAAAATTCACTCGTGTAAAATTCGAACGATTCCGCTTGGACGAACGACTTTCTGATTCTACAGATTGATTTTTAATTAATTAGCCCCGTATTGATAAATTATCTCAAGCTCTCGCGGGTCTCCCAATTCTTAAGCTCACTAAGTGGTATGCCTATGCTAGGCTTAGAACGCCTGAGAACAGGAGCTAAGTTTATCAATACGTACCACAATGGCCTCGATTCGGAGTGTACCACGACTAAACTAAACTAAATGTATTCCTGTCACTTTCTAAAATAAGATTAAGAAAAGAGACAGAAAACCAACAGCTGACTTTAGTGCTGTCAAAGTGACGTTAAATGCGCAAAAACGACTTAAATAAGATGGCGTACATTATGATAGCATCTTATTTTGCGCATTTAACGTCACACTCTACTAGTTTAGTCGTGGTACACTCCGAATCGAGGCCAATGTCTTCTATCTATATCTATAATTAAATCTATCAAACAATATAAATATAAATAAACCCCACAGTCCATCTTGCAGAGCCCGCTGGCGGTGATATTCCTGACGGGCGACTCCGCGTTCCTGTCCAACTGGGACCTGTACCTCATCACGGCACTCCTCGGCGCCCTCGGCCTGGTCGTCTACATGCGGAGGCCGGTCAACGCTTGATCAGTTCACGTTGTAGGTTGTGGATGGATGAACGCTGTACTAGGATTGTTTTAAAGTGCCAGGCCAATGAAGATGTACTTTCGACCTTTAAGATTGAATGACATGCCTATGTAACTGCACTGGAGGACTGATGGGACAGTCTGTCCCAAACTTTTCGGACTAATTTCTCTCATGAAACTTTAGCACAGGACTAACACTCGTATTCATAGTTGCTTCCTCGGGATTTCCACCACTAGTCGACCTCCACTCAGTTAAATTGTATGTCAAAAACGTCCTCGACTGGAGTGGAAGGTGGAGGAATGAAACGTCCAACTCAAGGTAGTTCGCGAACTACCTTTAGGTTTCCTCGAGAAACGTAAACGTCGCTGAATCATAGTTTTGCGTAACTTTATAGAATAGAATAGTGTTTTAAATGCTACCAAAAAAGGATTTAAAATTCCACCATTATTAGTAATTCCTCGACGCAAATGTCCTCCGCACTTGCGTCAAGGAATTAGTACCTAGAGATTATGACTGAGACTATAGATTCCGAGGATGAGTTGAGGAATTTTTTGACAGGTTGAATCGAGGCAAAGTTCGAGGAATCGACTAAGAATACGGTTGTAAGGCTCTGTTTATTATAATTGGGACAGACAATCCCAAACCCTCGTCTAATATTCTAGTTAGGTACCTAATTAGTAAATATTCATGTTATCCTCGCCACTTGCTTATCGACATTATTATTCCAATGAATAAAGTCGACGTTAGAATGTCCTCATGTCCTGTCACTTTAATATAATCGAACTATAGTTTAAATGCTTGTATTTCGTTAGCCCTCGGCTGTGCCAAAGAGGTTTTGTGAAGTCTGTGAATTAATTGTGAAAATAATTAAAACGAAATCGAAACATGCAATCTTCAAATAACAATTTATTGGAAAATAACTGTACTTATCAAATAAATTTTTGGTCAGATACCTTTTAATACTTCATAATGTTATTACCTTGTAAAAGTGTGATTACCTTGTAAATATTGCATTGCACCAGTCTTTCATGGAATAAGTTCCTAAGGCTGCCTGTCCATTGAAGCTGTGCGAGCTGTGTAGCTGTGTTTCTTTAACCAATCAGGAGCTCGGGCGAGATCGGCCGCTCTTCTCCTGATTGGTTAAAAAAACACAGCTACACAGCTCGCACAGCTTTAATGGACAGGCACCCTAAAATCAAAGGAGGACACAGAGCGCGACGCGGTCTAGGGTCTAGGGCATTACATCGTACGGGCTCCATGGATGTAATGCCCTAGCTTCATATTATTTTGGATTTTGAAGCTAGTTAGACAGTGCCGTCTCTTAAAACGTAGTGATTCCATTCTCTTTGGGTTCACAATGAACTGTCTATCTGAATGAAAAATTAAAGGCGATACGATACATGTTAATTATGCTTTAGATTTAGACCATCGAACTGAACAACTTTCACTATGGACCCACATTGAAATCGCAAAGAAAGTTTTTATACTTACATTTGGGTCGAGGAGCGATTGATGTTTTCTATGGAGCAGCCGTTTTTTTTTCGCGATTTCATGTCAGTGCGATTCAATGTTATCCCATTTAGTTTCCCATAGTAAAAGTTATTCAGTTTGATGGTCTGATTTGTTTCTCGTTCAGTTTTCGTGATGAACCGCGCCTAGCTGCTCTCATGTGTCGTGCTCTTTATTTATAATATTGATTTTTTAAATGTATACATATAAAATCAATGTCTACTTGTCCCTTATGAGTTCTTATACCATTCGTCAGATTGCGATGAAACTTTGGTGGGTTATTGTGTGCATTCCCGAGAAAGAATTTTTCTATGTTCTAGAGAAACTTGCGTGAAAGAAGTCGTGAAAATAGTTTAAAACCGTATCAAGAGATATGGGATAATTTACAAAATATTGTCTTATAGTCGTGTACTAAGATTTTAAAAAGACTAGCATGACATGTTATGCTAAAATTATTTGATTCACGCCAATATTGTTGTCATTTCATTGCACATTTTATTATAGTCAAAGAGTTGTTTTATAATTATAAAAGTGATTTAGTGATAAAGAGTTGTAAATAAATCTATTTAAAATATAGATTTTGTAAGTTAACTATGTGTTTTCATTTAAATACCTACCTGTCGTATCTTTAATAAGGCAACTTCAAATTCAGTAAATAATGTATTTATTTACAAATTACAAGTACATTAAAAGTACACATTTTTCCTTCACAATATCTTCGTTCACTGATTAAGTGACTACAAATAGCTCACTGGTAGTCCCAAGTGCAATGATTTTTTTTAGACCTAAAAAAATCTTTGCCCAAGTGGTTATTATGCTATACTAGCTGTTGTCCGCGACTTCGTCTGCGTTACCCAGATAAAAAGTTCCCTATGTGTTAATCCAGGCCATGGTCTATCTGTATGCCAAATTTCATCAAAATCCGTTCAGCAGTTTTTGCGTGAAAGCGGAACAAACATCCATCCATCCATCCATCCATACCATTGAACTATCATGTACTACGTACTAGAATTAACACTGCACGTCATTACATATTGTCGCATTCTTTGCGGCCATATAGACACTTTCTTACTAAATCGCTATCGGCATCTCTTTCACCCGCCTGCGGTCGTCGCGACGGATGTGTGTGGCGCACGACGTTTGTTCGTCGTGTTAGTTCTAATACGTAGTACATAATAGTTCAATGATCTATACTTACAAACTTTCGCGTTTTAGAGCACAGAAAAGAGAAGCAGGGCCTGTACTGAGACATTCGAACTTCGCAATTGCGTGAACGTTTTCGTTCCAATGTCAACTTTATTACAATGAAGTTCAGACCGAACAGTCGCGATATATCGAAAATCGAAAGTCCGGTTACAGGGGCAGGAGAATTCGCAAGAGGACTACCCGTGGACTATTTAGTTCGAGAACTTAGTGTGACCAAAAAAACTAATCAAATCAAATTAAACCTTATCTTCATAAGTCTTATGACGGAATCTTCATAAAATTATAAGCATATGCTCACGACTATATTCCCCGAGGGGGTAGTCAGAGATATTCTGTTTCACTAGTAGTACCGAAACTCTGTCCAGTGTGATGGGGAGTGAGCCTGTCGCCACTTATGATGGACAGTGGGTAGTGGGTACAGTCGCCATCAGATATATCGTAGCATACAAGGTGTACAAATATTTCTGAGCAGTGCTAATTTTCATTAAATTATTTACAGTAATAATTTAATGAAAATTAGCTATTATTTAAAATAATAATCATTAATCAAGTAAATGTTAACAATTATATCTAAACGTGTATTTTGTCATAAATATGTGAACAGCGAATTTTCAATAATTTCTTTACAATGTTATTTAAAATTGACATGTAAAACAACGGAGTAAGGTTTTTATCCGAAACTGTTCAGATGTTTATGGCCATCATGACTGCGTCGATATATTTGATGTTCCCAGCGTTCCTATATTTTTGATTGACTATGAGTAAAGAAATTATTGAAAATTAGAACTGCTTAGAAATATTTGACCACCTTGTTTGCTACGATATATCTGCTGGTGACTGTACAATATATGCAAATAAAAAATTGTCAAAGTGAATTGTCAGGGGCAGGGGCTCCACCTACATTCGACTTCTATTAAGGCGGAGCTGGTTTCTCTCTTCTATGAATTATAATGTCTCAGGCTACTCCCTTGGGGAATATAATCGTGAACATAATATGCTAAGCTACTACATATAAAAATAAAGTCTTGTTCTATAATCTCTAAACATTATGTACAAAATCATACACAGAAGTGTTCACATATTCTGCCTCTCCAGCTGTTCGATCTTCCTTGCTATGTCGTCTGCGGAGAACGTGTAGTCCACTGTGTTTTCTTGTTTTATCTCGTCCAGTTCTTTATTGGTTTTCTGTAAACATTAACATTGTTAATATTTAGTTACGTTACGTTAGCCCAAAACAGGAACGAGTGGAAGAGCAAGGGAGAGGCCTTTGCCCAGCAGTGGGATGAAGTAGGCTAATAAATAAATAAATAATAATATTTAGTTAGACCATTGGTATTAAGACCACTAACATATTGGTGAGACGACATTTGTATGGATTGAGAGTCAGAAATGGATCAGATTAGCACAGGATCGTGAGGAATAGTGCAATATAATGGAGGTCTATGCCCAGCAGTGGGTAGGTGTCTATTCGATTTATAGGTATTTCAGGACCGTATCACACAAGTTATTTTTGGGTGTAGACGTTGACGGAATGATATCGCGATATTTCTGAGATCAATCAGTGACGAAATGCCATGTACTACCAATGAGTTTTTCTAATTGTGACGAAACCTGCACACACGAAAGCACGTGTGTGTAGTCTACTAATCCGCATTGGATACTCGTGGTGGACTAATGCCCATCCTCCCTGAGGGTAGGCCTGTGCCCTGCATTGGGTCGTATATAGGCTAATGATGATCATGACTGCCTCCGTGGTCTAATGGTTAAGAGCTTTGGCTCTCGACACGGAGGTCGTGGGTTCGATTCCCACGGGGGACACCTAGTGATATGTCACTTTGTGCGTTTTTCCCCAGTTGGTTAGGACATTGCAGGCTGAATCACCTGATTGTCTGAAAAGAAAAATGATTCCGTGCTTCGGATGGCACGTTAAGCCGTTGGTCCCGGCTACTATCTCTGGTGGTAGTAGTCGTTACATTAAAACCACGTCAGAGGCCGTAAGGCGGTCTGAAAAAACTCTGACACCAGGGCTCTGCCCACACGATAAGAAGAAGAAGATCATCATCATCATCTCAGCCGATAGACGTCCATTGCTGGACATAGGCCCCAAGGATCGCCATAACCGCCGCTAATGATGATGATGATGATAAATCTGAACTGGGGCGGAATCGCGAAAATAACGATCAGTCAACACCGGTGCTTCAAAATCGCGGTGATTCAGTTGCGACGTCATTCTGGTGCCGTTGCGATATCATATCACCCACACAATAAAATCGCTGGTATAAAGATTTAACTCACCCAAAACTGCGCGTACTCCGGCGACACGGCCTGCAGGAAGGCGATCTTGTCCTCCATCTCCTTCAGTCGCTTGTATATGTCGGGCGACACGGGCCCTATGTTCAGGAACTTCTCGACGGTCAACACGCGCTCCGCTATGGAGGAGGGCAGGCTGTTGTCCTGCCGCGTTGTGTTCTCGTAGTTTGAGCTTTGGACCGTCTGCGGGCCCCATTCGTTGTTCACTTTGCGGACTGAAAAGGGGAAAAAGAGGTTAAGCCCGATTTACATTTCAATAAGTACAGTTGAGAGTTAACTTGCGTCATCGGCGAGTTAAGTTGTTATTGTCGTTTGAACGGCAAAAGCGAGTTAAGTAGCAAGTTGTTGATTAAGTTTAGTTGAATAAAACGCGATCCTATTTTTCGACTAGTCCAGTGCGAAGTAGCCCCCCTCTCCCGCGTCTCCCGCACCCCGCCAGCTTAACTGGCCGGCATGTAGACGGGCGAGTTTAGTACAGTCCATAAGTTTGCACACAGCAGCGGCCGCGAACACGTGTTCGTAAACACATTTTCGATGTGTTGTACAAGTAAAGACTATTTACTATACAACATTGGTATTAAATAATTCAACGTCCATTTTATGAATTAATTATAACAACTGTTTCGGAGGAACAGAACATCACCGCGCGACTGTCTTCTCGGAACGGCAACTACTACTACGACTACTGAACTTACTAATGTTTAGACGCTACTTACTACTTAACTGTCCGATTTCTAAACTCGTTACTGTACTTATTGAAATGTAAATCGGGCTTTAGGGTACAAAAGGGCTCGAAATTTATGTGCGTATGCGACCATTTTAGGAGTTTTCAAAAATCTGCAACTGGCTCTAACTAATGCTTATTCGGAAAACATAAGTTTTTTTATTAACCAAACGTGTCTAAAGCATATAATGGTCAAGTAGTTTAGTGAATGCTTTAGTGAGCATCAAGATTGCGGTAACATATTAGTAACTACTCCATTTGTACTAAATGCACCCTGAGTTCAAACATTTGTACCTACACTACAGCACAGATATTACTACAGCCAAGATAGTACAATCACAAAGTGGGAAGTGTTGCCCACATGAGAACTACAAAAGCATAGGTATATAAATATAGTAGTATGTGGTACAGGACAACATAGATTTTCAGCCCAGTACAAATTGCCCTTTTAAAGATATACAGTCATCATCATCTCAGTCGATGGACGTCCACTGCTGGACATAGGCCTCCCCCAAGGATCGCCAGAGATATACAGTATATTGTAATAATTAATGTCGCTTGCTAACTTAATTTCTTAAAATTAAAAATCTCTTGTGTGACTTACTTTTCAAATGTCCTTTCGAGTCACTTCTCCTCACGAACTGAGTGCGCACTCTCGCGCAGGTCTCCACGTCTTCCCCCTCTCCCTTGCTCGGTATAAAGTCATGTATATTGTTCACATTTACTTGCTCTCTCTTCCTCTCTATGAAGTTCTGTATCCGCTGCTGAAGCTCTTCGTTTGACACGTTTATTTGTACTGTAGTAGGATCTATGGGCTCTTGTGGGGTACTTGATGAGCCTGGAAGGATTGGTGTTATTTTGAAAATAAATAATAAGCTTTATGCATTAGAGAATAAGGTATCGTTTGCAGTTTTTGTGGTCGAAAGTCTGGCTATCATTTATTGCTTCGGTGTTAAGCTGATAATGGAGACTTTGTCTGCCGAATGCATTTTCCGTGCAGACTGTACGGAACCATAGCTAACGCACAGCTCATTGCCTTAAGTGCTTGCCAATAGGATGCGATGCGATGCGATACACAAAATAAAATCATGCGAAACTACTAAAAGAGGCGGCACTGATGATTTTAGTCCCAGTGACTGTTTCGTCACCGTCTGTGGATCCTTAGGGAGGTGCGCGCACTTGAATACGTGACAACTGGGTAAGGATCCATAGAATTGGTGAGAGTGACGAAAACAGTCACGGTGACTGAAATCACCAGTGCGCGCAAAGCTTTAGAGTAGGTATTTATTACTCTGCAGTATACAATTCTTGCGATGAACGATCAATGATTGAATAGGCGTGCTCTAACCGCGCGATAATAAGGTTCAATTCCGCACCAATAAACATTTTGTATTCTTGTCTCGCACATCGCATTCTACTCTGGTTTTATCCACCGAAGATGTGCTAGGCACTGAAATTTTACCATACAACCTTAAAATCGTGCGAATCCAGTCTTAAAGGACAAGTTAAGGCAAGCAAAAACCAACATTAGAGTAATGCAATATTACAAGTATAAAAATAATGTTGATCATTTCAATTTATTTTCCAAATAACACAGTAGGGATAGTGGATAGGTACTGGCTGGCTCGAAGGGCCAAGTTTTCAATGAAAACACAATTAAACAACAAGCGTTTATTTATTTATATTGCAAAATAATGTACTTCTTGTACCTATATCTACGACCCCTACCATGACTATTAGAAATAACAAACAATAAGATAGATTTTCTATTCGTATAACAATTGAGCGTAAAACCTGAAAAACATACAGAATAGATAGCGTATTAACATTTTTTTAATATATCTTTGAAAAATGTATACAAGACTATAATACCTTTTGGGGTTAGTTGTAGCAAAGTTTCTGACTAACTACCCGTTAGTCAGAAACTTTGCTACAACCATAGAGAAATTACGCGCTCCCCTAGGACACGCGAAGATCCCCTAGAGAAGAATCCCCTAGGACTACAACGCTACAACTAATGATGTTTTAAAGCTCAGAAGCAGTTGCAGTTGTAAAAGATGTAACTTTAAATTATAAAATGTCGTGTCTTTTACAAACCTAATAAAAAAAACAATCTGGAGTGCGATTTTTTAATCTCATTCGCTGAGTTCAGCAGTTGAAAATATCAAAATTACTGTGGAGATATGCATCTTTCTACTGCTGATTTGACTTTCAAAAATCATACTTCAGGAGTGCGATTTTTGAATGTCAAATCAGCAATAGAAAGATGCTTATCTCCATACTAATTTTGAAATTTTTAACTGCTGAACTCAGCGAATGAGATTCAAAAACCGCACTCCTGTACTTATCTGTTCCAGAGAAATGTATATAAAAATACCTAAAATTTAATTTAATTTTCTAATATAAAATAACAATTTTAAAATAAAACATTCTTTAAAAAGAATTGACAACGATATAATTTGACTACTGAACTAAATAAATACATTACTATGTAAATAAAAATTCCAGTGGACGAACAAACTATCAATATTTGAAACAGCCTACAACATTCACGTCAACAGTACGCGACTACAAGATAATAATTTATTTATTATGCATTTTAATTTCTTCATTTCATTATTATATTGTTTCCGGTGTAATAAGATAATTACGAATATTCAGAGCAATGAGCTATAAAGGAAAAAATTATTCCGCTTTTTTGTCATGCAAAAATAAATAATGTAGTTTAATTTTATATAAAAAAATTGCTTGCATTATTATAAGATTTATAAGGACACGTAGATTACTAATAAACTAGAAATCAAAGCTCTGGTTCATTTCCACACGATGATCTCACTGCTGTCTATAAATATATTTATATTAATTAGATAATATATTGGAAGCTTTAAGCTGTCAAAATAATGTATATAGTCTTGTATGGACCAATCAATTTCTTCCCCCACAGGAGCCTTGCTTCTGTCTATTAAATAACAAAATCTAAATCTAACTATTATGGAAGACATGCATGCTAATCATGTAACATTTTATTACAACAGCATCGAAGAACTCGCAGCGGCAATCTTATCACTAGTGAATAAAGGTTAAATTTATTTGCACTCACGCGCTGCTAGTATAGCTCCAAATACATTTGACTTTTATTCACTGGTGATAAGATTGCCGTTACGAGCAAATGCTCTTCGATGCTCTGCTAGTGTGAATCGACCCTTAACACTTTTAACTGCTGACGACCTACGTGGTAGGTCAGCGACAAATGGGCCGCAGTGCGCACGAATCAAACGTTGAGTCAGAATTGTATAGCATTCCAGTGTTAGCACTGAGCTGCGTTCAGAACCTACACCCTATGTGCACCCAAAGTACACCCCGAGCGCAACTTTTCGCAATAAACGCCTTTCAGAGCCTCGGTGAAAGACGTTTTACTATAGAGCGAGTTGAAAAAACAACCGCACCCAAACGTTCTGAACGCAGCCCAGCCCTATCATTGTTTTGAGCTTAGCAGCGAAAGTGTTAAAGGCAACTCAAACCGTCTGCCCCCCACAACTAGACCACGCACATTCCTTGTTCTCCTTCCAGGCCGCGTCGCTTCCCTCGTACACCTCGCGCTTCCATATCGGCACGCTGGCCTTGAGCCGCTCTATCGCGTGCGAGACCGCGGCGAGGGACTCCTGCCTGTGCGGGCTGCTTACCGCTATCACGACTGATGCTTCTCTCGACGGCACGTTGCCTAGTCTGTAACGTTATGAGTGGTTGGGTTAGGACATTTTTGGCTTAGAATAGACCAGTAGATTTATCATGAGTTGACAGTGACGTTAGTACTATTATTTATTCGGAGACTGTAGTATACCCATGAAATATATCACAATTATTATCTCTACCGATGGACGTCCACTGCTGGACATAGACCCCCCCCAGGGATCGCCACACCGATCGGTCCTGCGCTGCCCTCATCCAACGGGTTCCCGCCGCCGTCACCAGGTCGTCGGTCCACCGTGTGCGGGGCCTACCCACGCTGCGCTTTTCAGTACGCGGTCGCCACTCGAAAACTATATCCCAATAGTTACGGGTAACCACACATTGCCACACAAACCCGTTATAAACATGACATTAAAATCACGTCTTTTTTCATCATCTTCCTAGCTGCTGTCCCGTTGGATAGCAGGGTCTGCTTTCCTAGTATGTTAATAATCACGTCTTTTTTATCTGTCCATATCATGATGCTAATACTATAAGAAGATGATGCTAACATGGAGGTTCACTACCTTATGTAGGTAGCTATTACATGTACAAAGCTATTTTTATAGCAGTTATGAAATGTGCAGGTTGAGACTAACGCTGTTAACATTTGCATCTGTACGTACTGACAATAAGGTAGATATTTGTTTAGCTACCGTGATTAAAAACATTACATCAGATCGCAATAGGATGTAAGTAATTTGAAAGCAGTTATTGAGTTTGACCTTGTCAATCTAAAATTACAATACTTGTTTAGTTGTTATGTCCTACCAACCATGTTTTTTAGGTAGAGGGACTTTAAGACCGCGATTTATTACCCGACTACGAAAGGAGGGTAATTAAGTTTACTGTAGTTTAAGCCCATATAGCCCCCCCCCCCCCCCCAACAACGTCGGTGGCGTGTTGCAAAGAGGTATGGACACTCAATCGTGAGGGTCCGGGTTCGAATCTGCATAGACAAAATGTCTTGTAAACCAATGAGTTTTTCTAACTTCTTTTTTGCTAAAGATGCGTTTGCTCTTGACCTCAATCAATCAATCTAGTCCTCAGGACAAAGATGGTACTTACGTACGTAATACCGACAGCTATCAAACGGGGAAGGGGAAACCTGCATACACTGGTGTTGTGTACAATGTTTGCCAGCCATTATACTCAATTAGTGACATACCTGTGGTAAATAGCAATGCCGTGTACAGTCGGCCATTTGTTGCGTATCTCATCGCATATAACCTTCATTGATTTCAGCGCCATCGGTTCGTACGCCTCGTATTCTAGCCGCAGCACCTGTTTAAACATTTCGTTATTTACTTAGACAATGTTTTATTTATTTATTTTCCTCATCATGCATTTTGATATTTACTTAGTTAAAAAACTGTAGAACGTTTCGTTAACGTTTTTTGTGGAAGAAAAATACGATAATATCAAGAGTGCGATTTTTGAAAATCACTCGTTCAAATCAGCAAAACTACTATGGAGATTATGTATCATGATTTTGAATATCACGATTCAAAAATTGCACTTTAGTACGTATTTCAGTGGCGCATACGAGACGAAGTCGCGGGCTCAACTAGTATGATAAAAGTTTTGGTTAATGAACCGATTTTGATAGCTTTCATTGTTCAAACGCCTATGCCTAACATAAAAACTATGCAATACAATAGGTACTATTGAAGATACTTATCATCCAGGGATTTCTCTGGTTTTGTAAAGGCAAAAGCTAATAAATTATGTATAAGTTTACATTTAAGAAGCAATCATGATGTCACTATCATACTTGTCCTACTTATTATCACAACAACATACATTAAGATAATTGGAAGCAGAAGATAATTTCTTATCGTATTATTTCGTCATCTTATTGTTATTCAATATTGGTAAATATAATTTTTATATGATCCGTTTAAATAATGTTTCTGTATTTCACAAGTAATCCTTCAAATAGTTTTTTTTGCAAATATTTTTAATGAGCAGACAATCAAGTTTACAATTTTATTGTACGTTAGTAATAGATACTATAGAATATCAAACATTTCAAGCATAAGTAATCATCATCTCAGCCGATGGATGTCCACTGCTGGACATAGGCCTCCCCCAAGGATCTCTGTTGCGGGTTTGCTGGAAGAAATCTCTTTAGAGATAAGCTCGCCCTTTGTATATGTCTACTCTGTTATTTTTTTTTCTGTAATTTTGTGTACAATAAAGTGTTAAATAAATAAATAAAAATAAATAAGGATCGCCACAACAACCGGTCCTGTGCTGCCCTTATCCAACGGGTTCCCGCCCCCGTCACCAGATTGTCGGTCCACCGTGTGTATAGTAGTAATTATAAGCATAAGTAAATAAAACAAAAAATACAACCAACCTTTTTGCCATCAAAATTGTCTCTAGTCGTACCAACAAACATGGACACCGCCCCGCAACTATTATCAGTGACGAGGTCACTTATTGCTTCTACAGACAAGATGTCCACGGTCAACTTTATGTGATCCATTCTGACAAATAATTTAAATAAGCGTATACAACAATATAACTGTAGGTATTTCACAGAGGGTCTTCTTGTCTGATCTTGGATCACAAAATTTCAGATATAATTATTTAGCCTCCACTTAAGGGAGGAATCACAGCGATGCTATCTCTCTCACTAATCTCCAGATCAACGGTCTCTTCGCAAACTTCCTCGTTCTTTGCCAACAAAATATTATTTTTTATAGAATTCAAGTTGTAATTGTCAGCTATAATGTCTAGGAGGTTTTTGTAATTTATCTTTCTTGGTAATCGTATTGTTGATTCTCTCGTGCCAGCAAGGTCTTTGGATTGAGCGAAGAATAGTAGTTTTACGTTGACACCATTTTCAATATCCATAATTCATCCTGTAATAGAAATTTTTTCATGAATTGATCAAAGTAAAGTAATTATAATTATAGATTAATAAAAACATAGCTCTGTAGTTTCAGTTTTGAACTTAGACTAATTTATATAGGGACGAGTTATGCGTGTCATTCTACTAAGAATCTTATCTTATCTTGTTGTGGGGGCTGGCAAGCCAGCAACACTTCGACCCAGTGGGATCTTTTGTGTTAGCCCCAATACTTTTTGCTTTCTTCACCCTTCAAATACATGGTCAATGAAGGAGGCAACACCACTGAGGGGAAGAAGCCTGAGATCTCCCGGTTTTGGATATCCATCTCCGAGGAGGCACATGCGTTTTGCCGCCAAGACATCGCAGTCACACAGTATATGCTCCATGGTCTCCTCATCCTCTCCGCACGCTCGGCAGCTAGGATCCAGGGTGAGTTTCATCTTGTGCATCATCGTGCCTGTGGCGTAGTGCCCAGTGAGGGCTCCGACGATGGCACGAGCCTTGCTCCTGCTGTTGTTCAGTATGTACTTTGAGACACGAGTTGTCACATTGCTGATAAATCTCTTCGAGTGTTGCAGACCTTTAAGGCTAGACCACTCCTGCTTGTGTGTTTTATCAGCCCAATCCCTAATGGCCATTCTTATGCTGCACGCCGGGATTCCCACACTTGGTTCCGGGCCAACCATCCTTCGCTCTGATCCAGCCCTCGCCAGCTCGTCAGCATTCTCATTGCCCCGGACACCTGTATGCCCCGGGACCCAGACTAATCTCACGGTATTGCGAAGACCAAGTTTGTTAAGGATCTTCACTCCGTTTAGGATTAGCCTGGAGCTCACATAATAGGAGTTTAAGGCTTTGAGAGCTGCTTGGCTGTCAATTAGGATATATATAGTCTTGTTGGTTACCTTCCTATATATTCTACTAAGAAACATTTCTGCCACTTTTTGCGGGGTGAGGTAACATGAAATCCGCAACTTTGTATTTTATTCCCCATAAGTTTAGATTCTAATTTTGTTGGAATGTTAAAAATCATGAAAACTAGTCTCGCTCTCATGTGAATCCCAAACGGTCTAAGTTCAAAATAATTGTTTCGCTATTATAGGCTGTCTTGTTTAGTAATAAGGTATAAAATTGGGTGTAAATGCACAAGATCAATTGTTCTTATACCGTGGCAGAGGGGAAATGCTACCGCAAGGCGAGTCCCTATATAAATATGTCTAAGGTTTGAATGGTATACTCAAATGTTTCCTGTGAGGGTTGTAAGAGTAGGGTGTAAGTTAGTGGTGGCCAAGACGTCGACAGCTAGTTTATAAATAATTCTTGATTTTACAGCATTTGCTACATGCAACTTTACATATTATACCTATTTTCTTTTAATTACAATTTCATGCCTCATAAAATTATATTTCTAGATTGATCTGTTGTTTAATTGTTACAAATAACTATCTAACATAACATAACATAAATATTTTTTATTTGCAAGAATGAGAAGGGTACAAAGGGCGGTCTAATCACTAAAAGTAATTTCTTCCAAACATTCTAACATTTTTTTTAATTATTTTTAACTAATGGACTCTTGCTTGTGCGTTAGCACTGCATTTCCGCCAGTGTCAAGTATTTTATGGGAGAATCTATCCCAATCTCAGGGATTGTTTTTGGACAAGAACAAGAAGAGACTGAGGATTGCGGAGCCTCGTGGCAGGCAAAAACGCGACGCGCGAAACCACGCGAGACGTGTGCTCGGGTCAGTCCCTGCAACGTGACTCTCAATATTCTAACATTCCTAGACTTCCTAACATTATAAATTTATAAAGCACTACATAAACATAATATAAAAAACATTAAAACTAATCTAGAAATGGTGGCCTTATCACTGAAACAAACTTGTTTAAATAATGTAATTCACATGTTAATTTTCTTTCATAATTATACCTACTACACAACCTGTTCTGATAGCACTTTGCAAAGACTTTTAATTATCATTAACTTTCATTTAAACCTCTTAACTACCAGTTACAAAATAAATTTAACGAACCATGACTTGACTTGAATTAACAAAACAAAGAAGAAAAAAAAGTCTTACAAAACAACAGATCAAAGATATCATGTGTTTTAAAATTTGAATCATCAGGTGACACAACTGCCTTGCACAAATTCATTACAAACACTGACTTGACTTCATGCTACATTATCTTAGTACTAAGATAATGCAAACTAAGTAGAAGGCTAATTTTCCATAGACACCTTCAGACATCTAGTGGTGAATTAAAGAAGCACTATGTGTTGTATTAAGCAAGCACTTCAATCTTGCAAGAACCTCTTGATGAGAACTTTCAAGGAAAATTACTATGGCTTATGACACCACGAGAAAAATGAATGACATTCACACTCTCATTCTCGGTAAGAATGGGGGTGATAAACTGGGGAAATAGTGCACTACAATTCTAAGAGAGACTACCCTATAAGAAAGAGTATCTAGTACTACATACAATACAAACTCCCTACCCCCCAGCCCCCCACCAATTTTAACCTCACCCCTGCTTCGTAGGAAGTATGGTGGAAAATTTAGGTAGTGGAATATATTCCTGTCTCGCTCACACTCGAAGGAGAAAAGAGAGTCAAGCAAAGTCTTGTAAATTTTTCCTATTTGTATGAAATGACAGCTAAGTGCCCCGGTTTAGACTGTAATAGTGAGAGATTTCACTCATATCAATCACTGTCTTGTTGGCCAAGCGGTCTAGACAACCGGATCACAATCTGGTGATCATGGTTCAATTCCCATCCCTGCTAAAATTTTTCAATTTATTTCAAGCTCCATCTAGTGGTAATAGGATGCTAATAATATGATGTACTATAGATCCAAGGCGACTTACCTATGTATATCCAATAATACAATATTATAATGCACCGACTTGACAAATAATTTATAGCAAGGAATATACTACAGCAGTCACTGAACAAATAATCACTACGTTTACAGCAGTAGCAATGTAGTAGATAAGTGACGGAACGAACTGGCGAGCGGTCGCTGGCATGATATTGAATTCATTCAACAAACATAAGCACCTATATATCGTATGTTATTATCGGACCCGCTCATGCGAACTCTTGGACATTTGAAATACTTTCAGAGGTTAGGTAAAAATTTAACTTTTAATTGAATATACGTACGAGATATGGTGAATCGACTCTAATGAAACTGTAATAGAACATTAACAATCTGTAACTGAAGCTTGAAACGTGGAGATCCAAGGAATTATAATATAAAAATCGAAAGTCGAACATTGTTTTTATTTTCAAAACAGAAAAGATTGCCGTAAATTGTACTTACCTGACAACATTTATAGCACATTACAGTTGTGTTTTTACTCTTTTACTTGCAGTTTGCACAGAAAACTTACTTTTAATTACTTTTATCACTTTTATTTGAGTTTTTATAACCTTGATCTTGCTCTTGCTCGATGAAAATGAAAAACTACCAAAAAAAAAAATACTGTAACTGTTTTACGGAGCGAGCTATACAGCTTGAATAATATTTAACATTTTTGGAAGATTTGTTTGTAATGAAATAAGCAATAACCGAGAATCTTGTACCTACATACCAAAGGTAAAATACTACATATATTGGATAAAAATAATATCTAATCGCATAATAAATTCGAAGAAAAGAAAATAATAAATCGTTTGTGCACAAAGCTATCTTCACAAACGAGATAAATGCGTTTTTTTTACTTTTCTTCTGATTCTCACTTGAAATACAAAGAGAGACAAGTTATCACGTTATCGTATAGCGTTGTTTCACATTTCGGTACTGTTTGCTAAAAATGGTGTACAATAAAAACGAAATCATAGCTATCTTCGCTAAGAAAAATGTTAAAATGTTTTATTCCTTCGACATTTTACAGTACTACAATTTATTAATTTATTACGTAGTGCGTAAATCGAGCGTAAATTATATAAATGGAAAAGTGGTAGAATTTTTTTCGTTAGTAGATTTTAAATAGCATTATGGGCAACTCAAAAATTGACAGTAATCTGACAGGTTGCTGACAGACTGCTACGATTTAAAAAAGTTACCGGAATTTCAAACGGTTTTGTGGTGTATTTGTGTTTAGGTTCGACTGCATCGTTGCTTTTTGGCAAGATTCCCTCGGGCGCGGGCGCTTACGTTACATAAAATGAACGTCGCACTGCGTGCGCCACAAAAAGGTTAAAAATAGATTTACAGTGAGTTGCGTGTTCCCCGACATTTTTGTTTTCAAATGACATACATATCGCGTCGCTGCATTATGATACGTATTAGAAATCTAGTGAAACTCTGAAATCGTTTAACTGTAAACATTGGACTGATTTTTTTTGTTTGCATCTCCAGATTGACGTGTTGAGAAGATAAGAGCGTTCAGAGAGGGTGCAGTTTCAACTTTCGAGTCCTATGGACTTGACTGACTTTTACTGAAGTGCAAAGTGAAATAAAATTGTTAAAAATGGCCCAGCACGTGGAGCCAATGGACATAGACAGCAGTGTGTGTGAATTTGATAACAAAGAAAATACTTGTCTCAGTAATGTGCTGCCGAGGACACCCTGCACGGAGAAGGGGTACGAAGAACTGGATGTATCGGAACTCAACATGAAACTGAGGTATTCGGTGACCCCAGCCAACTCACCGATGTCCAAAAGCTACACGGGCAATAGTCTGGACAACAGAAACTTTGAGATAGGAGATTTCAATGAAAATTGTAACTTAGCTCGTTCGTTGCACTCCGCGTTACCCCCAGACAGCTTGGTTAGACCGCAGAAAGTGATTCCTCTACAGTCGCTACCGGCCGATCAACTAGAAACAAGCAGAAGCGCCTTGAGATCTTTAGACTCTACTATTACCACAGACAACGGTAACATAACAGTCACGGTAAGCGGCACAAATGATGACGAGAATGTATCATTCCCTAGCTCGACGTCCTCAATGGCACATACTCCGGAAGCAACAACGCCGACTAAAGAAATCCCTAAAAGTGATGGTTCACCAATTCTACGAGGTCTCAAGAGTGTCCTGAGCATGTTCAGACCCTCTCAGAGTCCGATCCCACCTGAAAATGAAAATGAAACTGCGAATGAAGTTCTCAGTCCTCCGATTGTGGCATCGCCTGACACTACAGCGGAAGTCCGACAGGCTGTCCTAGCGTCTACACCGTTAAATGCTCAAAGAACTAAAAGAAACAGTCCAAACAGAGACAGCCTTGTGTTTAATGAAGACCTAGAAAGGGAACTGGAGTGGAAAGATGAAACTACAATTCTATTCAGTAAAGAAAAGATTCCCATCCACAAGTTGTTTTTTCAACACACGAAACCTGAAGCTAAACCAACACCTGCTAAAATTTATGATGAAAAAAAGCAAGATGTGGGAGAAATATTGGACACTACTGTAGAATTTATGGATGTCTCGTACAATGATTCTATTAGAGACAAGACATTGTCAGAAATACAAGTAGAAATTATTAACAGGAGTGATGTTAACATACCCACTGAATCTGATAGCGAATTTGTTGATTGCGAAACAACTTTCTCTAACAATGAATCTCAAAGTTCTTTCAAATCTCAAGATATAGATCTAGAAGATACCAGAGAGATCAAACAACTATTAAACATTACAAACGAAACTCTGGATGCTACAGTATCTGAGAAATCATCGGATATATCTACAGAGACTGCAAGAGCATCAATAAACAACTCTATATCTGAAAATGTTCCGGCACCTGAAGTACTTGAAACTGATGTAAAAACTGAAGACATTAAAGCAGTCTCTTCAACTACAGACCTTAGTCTTGCTTGTAAGTCTCAATTTAATATCACTGTAGATAATACTCAGCACAAAACACAAGTTGAATTTGAAAAACCAAATCTTAATGTAACACTACCCATAGAAACTCCAATAGTTTCTAATGAAAGTATTGTAACTTTAGATCATGGCCCTAAAAATATTGCAACTAATATTTCTGTTAAAGATTCATCTGATGTTCAACCGAATGTTACTGCTGTTACGGATATTGCTAATAGTAGTTCATCTTTAGGTGTTTTATCTCAAATTCCTTTACTAGCTGATCCAAGAGTTCTTCTCTTTAATTTGTCACAAGATCCTGTCAATGATATACGAGAATCTCAAAGCACTGATAACACATTAGGGACTCTACCCGTAGATATTCCACTACCTGATGATGACGATGATATTGATAAAATGATATCTTTACTCAATGAGTATTCAAAGACTAATAATCTAGAAATACCTACTGATTTTTTAAATAATATTCAAGTAAATGGTGAACAATCTGTAGTAAATGAAATTTCTAAAACTGCACCTATCGAAACTGAGATTGCTGATTACGATTCTTTACCAGAAGTCAAAGATTTGTTTGCAAATATCGCGTTGAACAGAGATATTTTGAAACCCGAATCTAATTTAGCATTAATTTCGAGTGCGTTTATCACAAATGAGAAATTTTTTATTGAATCTAATGCCATCACAACTGTAAACAAAAATATAGAAGCTGAAGTAAAAGCTCAAGACATCACGCCAATGACTGTTAATGAAGAAATTGTAGAAAACACGAAAGTAAAAGCGTCAACTAACATCGACCAAACGAAAATTGTATGTGTTGCTGATGATAAAGCAGTCAATTGTAATGCTTATATTCCTAAAGTAGAAGATAATATTCCTTTCGATTTGAATGAAACACCAGATCTTCCTCAAATTATAAGCCAAGGTTCTTCTGTCACTGAAAGAAAAGAACCTGAACTGGAACATCCCAAAGTTCTAATTGCTCTAGTAAATGAATCTCTCAACGAAAATGTTAAAGTACCCAGTTGTGATATTGTTAACCAGAGCCCAGTCAAGGCTTCAATAACTGAAGATATTCTTGTTAAAGCTGAAGATGAAATTGCAAATGATAGCATTCAAATCGCTCCTTCAACAAAAACTGAAAATGTGCCATTACATGACGCTGTTTCCGAAAAAGTTACTGCATTAGATAACGACGCTGTTATGCAGAAATCTGTGGCCACTCCGGCAGCTGTCGCTGAAGAAGTCAAGATGGATATAACTTTTGATGAAGAAAAGAATGAGTCAGTAAAAGAAATTGCTTTGGAAATTGTAAATAAAACTATTGAAATGGCTATCAGTCCTATTGTAGAGAAAATTGAAACGGGTTTACCTTTAAAAGACAACAAAGTAATTGAAATCATGACTGTGCCACCGAATGTTGTCTCAGAAGTTGATGCCCTCAATTCAAGTCCTGTTACGATCAAAGAAGAAATAAAATTAACTGCAGAAGAAACTGCAATCGTTAGTAAATATATTTCAAATCAAACTGATATTGTAGAACTGACCAATGCTGAAAATGCTGCTATGGTAGATCCAATTTCAAGAAATAAAAATTCAGAAGTACCAGAAATAATAACTTCAGAAGAAATTCAAACAGATATCGACGTAAATAAAGCCGACAATATTACTGTTGTAAGTCTGAAAGAAGAAACAACCAAGGATGACCAACCTTTGAATACAAACGATCATCTGACCGAAAATAATGAAAAGAAAATCGACATAGTAGATGAAGAAATCATAGCTTCTGAAAATAACAGCCCGTTTGTTTCAGTAACAGCTGATTCTGAAATAGTCTCTGAAGCACAGCAGATGGAAAACTTTGAGAAAATAGAAAATCCATTCGAAACTAAAACTACAACTGTGTCGCCGCCAATTTCACCAAAAATCGTATCAAGGGGATATAATTTCAACTTCGATGAAATGGACGATCCATTTGGTACAAAAACGAAAATACGTCAGTCGCCACCTCCGGGAGCTACTTCTAATCAATCGATTGATCAATTAGATACTAGTTTCGGCAAAACTGACTTTACGAAAAGAGATCTCAACAAAAACAGACGTAAATCAAAACCAGAGAGGAAGAAACCAGGGAATGTTAATATGAAATTAAATTCCACTGTAGTGGGTGCCATGAGTGTTAATCAAAAAACATCCTTAAAGGAGGAATCAATCCAAGAACCGGACGTTGAAAAGATTGAACATAATGTGCCTTTACTTGCTACTCATCTTAATGCTACTAAAGATGTTATGAATAACGTCATCGCTTCAACTCCAGGGCTGCCTGTAGAACAGATCGAACACGACGTTTCAATGACAGAACTTCCTGAAATCCTAAATAATAAATTTGATGGAATAGTTGGCAGTAAACATATCTCCATGAGAGAGCCTGAAATCGGTAACAGCACGTTTGATGGAAAAGAAGTGGTCAATGAGAATAAGCCAGAAGCTTTTAATATTACATCAGAAATCAAACATGAAGACACATTAAAAATTGACAGTGTAGTTAAAACTGCAACCGGTTTGAACACAGAAAGCCAATCTTCTATTGAAAATGAAAACAAGAACTCTTCTTCAGACCATTCATCTTACTTCTCTGCTGGAACGTCATCAAGCGAGCTAGTTGGGCCTAAAAATGTCTTCAACTTACCCGAGATAGATGACATTAACTTCAATCCATGTGTAGCTATGTCGACAATGAGACAATCTCCACCACCGGGATTACAAAATGAGAAACCAATTGCAACTAAAATGGAAGATATTCATGCACGAGATTCTACTATCATTATCGACCAAAAAGATGACATTAATTTGAATCCCTTCGCAACAAAATCCAAAATGAGACAATCCCCACCACCGGGCTTACCAATTGCAAATACAATTGAAGAAATGAAAGCAGCAGATTCTACCGTGATTATCGAAAACAATCATGATGCTATAATGAATATAACATCACCAAAAGAATCTTCTGTGACTGTTGATAAAATGACCGAAGAAAAACATGAAACAGGTCAAGAAGAGAAAGATTTCTTAAACAATATTAGCAATGAAACTTGTGCTTCAAAAGCCACTGATGACAAAGATATCACTGTTCGGGAAATTAACACCGAAGATGAAGACACTATTGAAGGACCGTTCCTAGAAGCAGAGGACTTAAACAATGACGATAAAATGTCTGATTTTGACGGTGGAAATGTCGATATGATGCAATTCACTGATACCCCACCTCAAGAAAATGACGACAATGCAGACGCTGGAGAGCTATTCATCGATGCTGAAGCCTTTGAATTCCTTTTGAATCAGAATAAGAGCAACATGGTAGCAGATAGCGGTAAAGAAAGCCTGTTCCTCAAATTCGACCCATTGTTTGCAAAAAGAATGTCTTCAGATGGTGTTCTTGCTGCTCTCTCCAAAGTTCAAAAACGACAAAGTACACCGAAGAAAATGGCGAAACCTAATAAGGATGCAACATTCGTTCAAAAAAGTCCTATCGCGGGTCCTTCGAACATGAACGTCACTTGTGGTTTAGACAATAATCAAGACGAAAGCAATGATGACCTTAACATTACTGTATCTAAACCAATGATGGTTGTAAACCCTGCTATTAATCCGGTAGTTACACCCAGAAACAAGTCATTGACACCCACTAGAACGAACAGGCGATCTCTCACATTCACTTCTCCCGCCATAGCTGTTATTGATAGACTCCTCTCAATGAGCGCTAGCAATTCATTAATGGGTCATGAAACTACTGTAACAGAAGTCAGTCGAGAACAGAACGAAGCAGATCTTGCTCTTACGCAACTCAGAGAGCTTTTGGCCGACAAGGAAATTAATGTTTACAATCTGAGAACCGAAAGCAAACAGCTAAAGGATAGGTTAGCGAATTTAGAATCTCAAATGAAGTCTTTAGAAGCAACAAGCGAAGAGAGATTGAAGAAAATCAACGAGCTTACAGACAGACTTAACGAGAAAACTAAACTCAATAGAAGCATGGCGACAGTTGTCGAAGAATATGAGAGAACGATTGCTAGTTTGATATCAGAGACAGAGCAGGACAAGAAACGGCACGCACAGGAACGTATCGAGCTGATGAAGGAGAGAGATGAACAGACAGCGCATCTGGCAAGCATGGAGGTGTCCTTCAGTGACTTGCACAGCAAATACGAGAAGAGTAAACAAGTGATTCTTGGCTTCAAAACAAATGAGGACACCTACAAGAAGTCTATCAAAGAGTTTGAGGAAAGTCTTACTAAGATGCAGAATAATTACGAATCGCTAAAGCAACACGCGACATCGAAGCTTAATCATGCAAACGACGAATTGCAGAAGATGAACCGGGCTCACGAGGCCGAAGTACTAAAGCTCAACGCCATGATAAAGCGAAAGGAGCTCCATATTACGTCGCTAGAGGAAACCCTTTTGCAGAAAACAAAAGCGAACGAGGAACTGACCGCGATTTGCGATGAACTCATAAATAAAGTCGGCTGAACTAATTTTAGCTGAATCTAAACATTTACTTGTATTAGCGTCTGTGATCTGATCTAGACTGATATTTCGAGACTAGCTTGTGTACTTATCTGATGATAAGTTGCATTAAGTTGTCAGGTCTCTACCGCATGTGCCAATCAATCTAGTGTCTTATTGTTATTTGATATGAATTCCCATTTTGAGTAAAAGACTGTAAAATGTGATATACAATTCGAATTTTTCATAGAATCATGTTCATTGTTTTCATTAAAATTGGACCAGATTTATTGAATCGAAATTCCATGGATTTAAATTCTTATCTTAATGTTTACTATGATTGCACTTTTTTATTATGCTGGACATAATCAAATTGTGTAAATCTATCTTATATCAAGGAAAGAAGTTGGGCACAAAAATAATGTAAATTATATTAAATAAGTAATTATGAATAAATGTATATTTTTTGCATGCTTAGCTGTTGTATTTTCATAAAACAAAACCAAAATATTTATTTTGTATCACTAAAATTTACAGTTTAAATATTTTTTGGCCTTGTCTATGAAACATAAGTAAGAATATTTTTGTAGAAATTATTCAGAAAATATTTTATAATCGAAACGTTTTTGGTGTAGTGATTAAGCCTGTATACCGATAATTTAAATACTATTTTCAAATTTTTATAGTTGTTATGCTCTTTTGACCGTAAAAAATAAGTTTGACATTGATATAATTTTCCCTTTTAGTACTGTGGTCGTCCGAGATTTTATTACCTTTTTGGTACCAGTCTATTATTTGTATTTTTAGGGCCTAAGTATTTTCATTGGCGACGCCAAACGAAACAACGAGTAGTTGGTGAATGGAAAATCTACACTAATATTATAAAGAGGAAAGATTTGTACCTATTTTTGTATGTTTGTATGTTTGTAATGAATAGGCTCAAAAAGTACTGGGCCGATTTAAAAAATTCTTTCACCATTAGAAAGCTGCATTCACCCTGAGTAACATAGGCTATATTTATTGCTAGAAAAGATTAGACGTCCACCCGTGCGAAGCCGGGACGGGCCGCTAGTAACATATAAAATGGGCAAAGCGGCACCGCCGTGCGTCGCCTTTAAACACTCAGGTTTTCGAACTTAACTAAGGATAAAGCAAGCAAAAAAGCAATTAAATCTCGGGCAGGTGACAGGACCATCATCAGATCTCTATTTTAGAATTTTTGTACAATAGTTCCCGAAACATCAAATATTTTAGTACCTATTTACTAGAAAGTAGGAAATTGTTTGTCATAGCACTAGATTTTAACGCACGGGTTGTTGAATTTATCTATTTTTTGTATAAAATACTTGTCTTATTAATAAATTATTGATAATGTGAGTGATATTATTGTCAACTTAGCGATCACTCTTTAATAATTTTATTTGTAAGGCAATTTAAATTAGTTTTAATTAGATAATAAAGTTATTGACATTTTTCAAATAGTTTGTTTCTTTTCTAGTACTTAAATTCACCAGATTTCTATTTTTAGTATTATAATCAAGGAATATAACTACTCTCTACCGAGAGATTATAATACTAAAAATCTAAACTAGAATATATTCTAGTTGTACAGTCAGCAATGTTAATTTGTGCATACCATGTATTCAATGAAATGAGTCTAATTTTTGCATCATGATTGTTAATGGAATGTGACTTATGACAGCACTCTTTCGCTTGTAGATTGATGGTTATTGAACATTCAATGATTTCGATTTATTATATCAATCTCAGATGAGTAGGTAGTTTCATTTTCATCAATATCAAACTATGCGAAATCAAATTGTTTTGTTAATTTACTTATCTAAATTTCTATCCAGTAGAGGCGCTGTACATATTTCCCTGTTAGGACCAAAGAGTACTTTTTTTATGTTAGGACTACTGAGTAGTTTGGACTGACATTTGGATTTTTTTTTACGAACATATTATAATGAAGCTGACTGTACCCTCCTAAAAGTGTTTTTATAGATATTGAATGGTGTTTTATGTTAATCTATGTACTATTTTCATGCTATTAAACACAAAGACTACTAAAACGATACATCGCATTCGCGTTATAAAGTTCCAAAACCCATTATTCATACAAATATTGAAAACATGTTCTAAGTTCACACGTTATATTTGTACCATTCCGTACCAAGGCGAATAGTCATCAAAAAAGTTAAAAGAAATTCCTCGATTCAATTGCGCTTTCCACCAACGAGCGCCAAGCAAAGAGGTCGACTCCGTCGCTATGGAAACCAGCGACAAACACTGCCAGACATTTACTGTCAAAAAGGAGAAAATAGATGATTTAAATAGCGACTATGCTGTGATGTACGACGAGAGTGTTCCCGTGCTGAATGCTAGAGAGATCGAGAGTCCAGCTAGTTCAGACGGTGAAGAGGTCGTGAGGGCAGCGATGGCGAAGTTCAACCCTCCTGTGAGGCACACGGCGCGCCACGACTTTGATTCTGAGAGCGAAACCGATACTGAACAGGATAATTTTTTGGATAACTTGTCTGTGGATGAACAGGTAAGGTTTTGAGCTTTTTGGTGAGGTTCTATAAATGATTGGTTTTATTTAATTTGACATATCTCAGGGTATCAATAAAAAATGTAATTCAATCTATTAACCGCGTCAACCACAGTACAGTCAGCCTCAAAAAGACGTATACACTTTTGTTTTATGTCGTACTACGACGTAACCTACTCTGAAGTGTATACTGCGAATTCTCTATGGTGTATACAATATCTTTTTGAGGATGATCGTACACTTATAAAAATGAGTAGGTGCCTTAATGCAAGATGCTAGCCTAAGTAGTTATAAAATATACACATTTAAACGTCATTAAAATATAATTATTCGATTACTATTTCAAGATAACTGGCAAAATAATATGCCTGTATTACCACTGTAATTGTTTATGTATAACTTGCCGTTCTTCGATCGAGATTAAATCTGCTTATGTTTTTAACCTTCCTAGGCGGTTCTTGTATTACAATCAGCAAGTTCACAATGGTGATCGGATAAAAATAGCACTTCATAATCACCTAAGACAGTTTCGAACTCATATCGATCAAATCCAATGTAAATTTTTGATGGTCGGACAACTCAATATCAATATAGGATTTTCTTGCATGGGATATATTACACCACAAGCCGATTATAATATTGTTTCGATGTAATTTCTTTCCTCCAAATTCTTCTGTTACCTTTCTAGTCCCTAGAACCGAAGGCTCAGCCTCTGAAGCAGCAGCCTACAGAAGTGAAGACAGCACAGCTGCAGAAACAGTCGTCGAAAGACAGCGACAGATCGAGGATAGCTAGGCCTGTGGTCAAGCAGACTTCGAGAGCTGACTCTTCTAATTCTGGTAGGCATTTCCTTAACCACCGACGTTTTCCTTTGTTATAACAATTGTCAGGATTACCTACAGTTTTGATTTTAATTGAATTTCATACAGTCCACAGTTTGCTGATTTTCTATATGTTCCTTCGGTTCAGTATCATTTCAATATCATGAGTACAATTACCCTTTAAAGTAATGAAACATGAAAATGATAAACCCAAACTTTAACTCCTATGAATGTTAAAGAAGTATGTACATAAGGATGGATTAGCATAGCACCTCTATAGCGCTGTCATACAAATACCAGATCTTTTTCGTGATAGTACACGCCACAACACACACGGCAGAGCCTCGCGCATGTCATGCTAGGCCCTCTAGTGTGTCAAGATCGCAGTATATGGCGATTTGTTGTCTTTTCTACTTACCCAAAGTGAACCCTCTGACTTGCCTTAACCAATACCTGTCATCTAAAACCAGTATCCGAAACTGACGTATCAGTGAGGCAGACGGCGCCCTCGTAGGACGTATGCTGATCAAATCAGTTGCGTCCTACAAAAAGGAGAGGTGCGGAAAACTCGAAACCGACGGGCATGTATGAAGAAATGTACGGATGTGTATGAGGCAAAAAAGGTATGTAAGGATCGTAGTAAGTGGCGCGCCCTGGTCTCTGCCTACCCCACTGGGAAAGAGGCGTGACGTTATAGATAGACGTATCAGTGATTTACCAATATTACAGAAACGGACAGCGCAGACCTAGAAGCTGAAAGGCCGGAGCCACTAGTGGGAAGCGGTCGGAAGAAAGGCGTGGGTGTGGTGATACCAGCGGAGGGGGCCTACGACCCCAAGCAATACCAGGACCTGAAGGTGCCTCCGGACATGGAAAACGTGTTCCAGTATATTATGAAGTAGGTACCGATGTTAAGTTATATATTTTTGCGCCAACAAATGATTTTAGCAGTTTTGCATTCGGGTTAAGTTATTATGGCAGTCAGTTACAATTTGTAACTGCCTTTCCGATTTGAGCGCACCCTGGGCAGTCAGCCTCGATACGACCATTGCTGACTAGCTAATCTTTCCACTACAGCATGAGTGATTGTCATACGATATGGCTCATGCCGACACGAGAAAAGAAGTCACAATGTTACAATAATAAAACGTGAAAAATTGGAATTGGAAAATTGGATTTTTTTTAAAGTGGTAAATCTAAAGTCGCATAAGGGTCAGCGCACACCCAGCGTAAAACTGTTCGAGCATGCGCGAGCAGGTTTCATTGATTCAATTGATAATGAACTCTATTTCCATTGAAATAAAGTTGAAAATAGCTTGCAAGTGATTAAATCCCTTCAGCGTCTGTTCGAGTATGCTCGCGTATGCTCCTCGCGGCGACGGGAGCAGTCGCGAGCATGCGCGCGGATGCTCGCGCATGCTCGAGCATGTTCGAGCATACGCCCTCGGCCGGTTTCGGACTAAATCTAGCATATTTTTTAACTACTTTAGCCCGAAAAGGGCAATTTACTACAGATAATATTATATAATAATCGAACTCTTTTTGAAAATACAAAGAAAATCTGAAAGGTCAAAGCAGATTTAGTAGGTTTTCAAATTGTTCATATTCTATTTTATAGTTCCTAGCCATAAAATAAGGGTCAGCGCACACCTAGCGTAAAACTGTTCGAGCATGCGCGAGCAGATTTCATTGATTCAATTGATAATGAACTCTATTCCCATTGAAATAAAGTCGAAAATAGCTTGCAAGTGATTAAATCCCTTCAGCGTCTGTTCGAGTATGCTCGCGTATGCTCCTCGCGGCGACGCGAGCAGTCGCGAGCATGCTCGCGCATGCTCGCGCATGCTCGAGCATGTTCGAGCATACGCCCGTGTCGATGCTTGCGATCCGTCGTAAGTGTTGCCACCTCTGCCGGTTTCGGACTAAATCTAGCATATTTTTTAACTACTTTAGCCCGAAAAGGGCAATTTAGTACAGAAAATATATAATAATCTAACTCTTTTTGAAAATACAATGAAAATCTCAAAGGTCGAAGCAGATTTAGTAGGTTTTCAAATTGTTCATATTCCATTTTATAGTAGTCATAAAATAACTGTCCCTTGAACTTTAAACCGTAGCACAGGGTGTGGTATTCCCCAAATGTACATCTTTCTTGCCAGGTTGCTTCAGCCCATATTCTTCTTTCAATTTTGTGTCGTCCTCTTTTCATTTTATTGATGTGCTCTTCTTGCTCCTCTTCCTCTGCTAGTAACCCAATAATTACCAAATCCCAGTCCACCATACTTTAAAATTACTCTTCGCACGTCTTTACTTTAAAATATTGTAAACACAACTGCAAAATTCACTGTCAACTGTAGCAACACGGGAGCATCCGCGAGACTGTTCGAAAACGCGCGAGCATGCTCGCGCATGCTCGAGCATCCGCCGCTGCCGCCGGCGGATTTCGCCTCTGCCGCCGGTGGATTTTGCCGCTAGGTGTGCGCGACTGCAAAGAACATGCTCGAGCATGCGCGAGCAGATTTACGCTGGGTGTGCGCTGACCCTAACTGTCCCTAGAACTTTAAACCGTAACACAGCACAGGGCGTAGTATTTCCCAAATATAAGTACATCTTTCTTGCCTCTTTTCATCTTATTGATGTGCTCTTCTTGCTCCTCTTCCTTTGCTAGTAACCCAATAATTACCAAATCCCAGTCTACCATACTTTAAAATTGTTGTTATCGCACGTCTTTACTATAAAATATTGTAAACACAACGCAAAATTCACTACGTCAACTGTAGCAACACGGGAGCATCCGCGAGACTGTTCGAACACGCGCGAGCATGCTCCGCCGCTGCCGCCGGCGGATTTTGCCGCTAGGTGTGCGCGACTGCAAAGAACATGCTCGAGCATGCGCGAGCAGGTTTCATTGATTCAATTGATAATGAACTCTATTTCCATTGAAATAAAGTTGAAAATAGCTTGCAAGTGATTAAATCCCTTCAGCGTCTGTTCGAGTATGCTCGCGTATGCTCCTCGCGGCGACGGGAGCAGTCGCGAGCATGCGCGCGGATGCTCGCGCATGCTCGAGCATGTTCGAGCATACGCCCGTGTCGATGCTTGCGATCCGTCGTAAGTGTTGCCGCCTCGGCCGGTTTCGGACTAAATCTAGCATATTTTTTAACTACTTTAGCCCGAAAAGGGCAATTTACTACAGATAATATTATATAATAATCGAACTCTTTTTGAAAATACAAAGAAAATCTGAAAGGTCGAAGCAGATTTAGTAGGTTTTCAAATTGTTCATATTCCATTTTATAGTTCCTAGCCATAAAATAACTGTCCCTAGAACTTTAAACCGTAACACAGCACAGGGCGTAGTATTTCCCAAATATAAGTACATCTTTCTTGCCTCTTTTCATCTTATTGATGTGCTCTTCTTGCTCCTCTTCCTTTGCTAGTAACCCAATAATTACCAAATCCCAGTCTACCATACTTTAAAATTGTTGTTATCGCACGTCTTTACTATAAAATATTGTAAACACAACGCAAAATTCACTACGTCAACTGTAGCAACACGGGAGCATCCGCGAGACTGTTCGAACACGCGCGAGCATGCTCCGCCGCTGCCGCCGGCGGATTTTGCCGCTAGGTCAGTGTTGCCAATGCAAATTTTTAGGCGGCCGTGTACATTAGGTAAAAAAGCCGTGTTTATATGGAACTAGCGGCCCGTCCCGGCTTCGCACGGGTGGACGTCTAATCTTTTCTAGCTATAAATATAGCCTATGTTACTCAGGGTGAATGTAGCTTTCTAATGGTGAAAGAATTTTTGAAATCGGCACAGTAGTTTTTGAGTTTATTCATTACAAACATACAAACATACAAAAATAGGTACAAATCTTTCCTCTTTATAATATTAGTGTAGAAAAGACCAACGGTGGGCCGTGTCACTACTTAAAAAAGGAAAAACTTTTCAATATTAGCCAAATGGTGCTGTTTTAAGGTTTTTAACGTTAATTAAATGTTTGCAAATTTTATCTATTTGTGTGGAAAACAATTTCATCTCATCTGTTTTTTGCTCACAGAGCAAGAAAGAGGAACAAAACATACCGTAGACAACTTAGTTGCAATGTTGGCATTCGGATTCGGAATTGGATACAGTACACAGTCGAACCATGCACTTATTTATTACAGTCTAATACTCTAAAAGTGAATTTTTTATAAATAAATTAGTCAATACAGTTTTTGAGAGTTACGCGGTTATTATTTAATCTAGAATTAAACATTTTAACGGGTTCTTACCGCGTTTTGGTAATTGTGAGTTCCCGATATTTCGGCAGTGTTACAACTGCCATGATCACGGGATGACTGAGGAACTGCAGGTAGATTTTTAAGAGCAGACAAATCTGTCTACCCTCACTCTCGTTCGTTTGCTCCGACCACTACTATCGGAACTCACTCGATTGTCATCGTCACTTTTGTCACTTGGTCCAGCCCGACAAAATACACTGACTGTGTCACTCCGAAATTTGTTCGAACCCGAGTATGACGGTGAAGCACTTATTCCCTTGTTAACCACCGGATTCCACGTACTTGACAATTTGAAACCATCCTCTCTGTTGAAATTACGATGTTTCTTAATTTCAATCGCTTCCCTCACCATTCTTGGGTAGTAATGGCGGTCAGTAGAGAGGACCTGTGGTTTGTGCAGCTCAATCCAATGGTTAGAGCCCGCCTCAATAAGATGTTGTGCGATGGCGGACTTTTGAGGGTCATTGTTTTTCACCGCCTTAATGTGCTCTTTCATACGACACGAAATGGTTCTCTTCGTCTGCCCAATGTATGAGCTACCGCAGCTACAGTCTACTTTATATACGCCAGGGCACTCAAGAGGAATCCTATCCTTCGGTGAGCGTAATGCTTGCGTAATCTTTCCAAGAGGAGTAAACACAGTAGAGATTGAGTATTTATTCAAAATCCTGCCTATCTTGTCCGTTACTCCTTTGATATACGGCAAAAACGCATTTTGTCGCTCTACCGTTGGTGGCTTCTGACGCTTCCTCTTTTGTTTTAACCTGGCAATATCCACACCGTATCCATTCTTCTGTAATACACCTTGCACGTGTGTCAGCTCCTCTTGCAGATGATCTTCATCGCAGAGATCGCGGGCACGGTTTGTGAGTGAGGTAATAACGGAGTTGAGATGTCGTGGGTGATGGTGTGAAGTTGCATGTAAGTAGCGGTCTGTGTGTGTGGGTTTCCTGTAGACTGTATGACTCAAAGTACCATTCCGGCGCACCGACACTTTTACGTCCAGGAATGCCAAGGACCTCTCCGTCTCGGTCTCCACTGTGAACCGCATGTTGTTGTGTACAACATTGAGATGTGACAACAAACTATCAACCTCTTTTTCCCCTCCTTCCAGAATGCAAAATACATCGTCAACGTACCTTTTCCACAGTTTTGTCGGTAGAGGTGCTATGGCGAGGGCTTGGTCTTCAAAATGCTCCATCCAGATGTTGGCTACCACCGGAGCGACTGGACTACCCATAGCTACACCATCTACTTGCAGAAAATACTGTCCACGATAAACGAAGTAACTGGAACTCAGGCAGTGTTCTAGCAGTGTCACATACTCTCTGTCTACACCAATGTGACCGCATTACTTATTTACAAGCCCAGCGTACACGTGAGTTAAGTTCACAGAAGCAGGATTATAAATATGAAGCACTACTACGGAAACAAAAGTCGAACGATAGTCGCTCAGAGAACTCATCTCATATTGTCACAGTCATAAATGTATCTGACAAGACACTTAGTGATGCTGCAATGAGTGCTCTAGAAAAAGGCCTAAACTTTGTACCAACCCCGACGCGAATGCCCTACGAGGCAGTGATTGGTAGTATAGAGGAGACGATAGCTCGCAACAGAATACCAGCAGGTGATGCCGACACCTTAAGACAGGATGTGGCGGTGGCGTTGCGCCGCTCTAAGTTGCCAGGTAGCAATATCACTCCTCAGGAAAGGGCTGCACTGAAAGAGATCCGGGCTGACGAGGATATTTTAGTGCTGAAAGCGGATAAGGGTAATGCTACAGTGGTCATGAATGTCACGGAGTATGACGAAAAAGTAATGGCTCTGCTAAGTGATACGAAGACGTACCGAAAAGTAACGTACAATCTCACGGCTCGAGTTACTCGTAAGACATTGCAGCTCATCAAGGAATGTCAACACGCTCTCTCGGATGATGTATGTGGACGTCTACTGAGACCCAGAACGTCACAACCTCCTAAAATATATGGTTTGCCGAAGATTCATAAAAAGGACACCCCGCTGCGGCCAATAGTAAGTCAGATTGACTCGCCGACATATGATCTCGCTAAACATATAGCCCACGTTCTGCAACCTCTGGTCGGAAAGACGTCTTCATATGTAAAGGACTCTCGACACTTCGTCAGCCTGCTGCAAGACACTAAGGTTGAGGTAAATGAGTTGATGGTCAGTTTCGACGTCGAATCCTTGTTTACCAATGTGCCAGTTCAGGAGTGTATAGAAGTGCTGAAGTCGAAGTGCCGCACAAATGACATCCCGTTGGAGTATGTGACACTGCTAGAACACTGCCTGAGTTCCAGTTACTTCGTTTATCGTGGACAGTATTTTCTGCAAGTAGATGGTGTAGCTATGGGTAGTCCAGTCGCTCCGGTGGTAGCCAACATCTGGATGGAGCATTTTGAAGACCAAGCCCTCGCCATAGCACCTCTACCGACAAAACTGTGGAAAAGGTACGTTGACGATGTATTTTGCATTCTGGAAGGAGGGGAAAAAGAGGTTGATAGTTTGTTGTCACATCTCAATGTTGTACACAACAACATGCGGTTCACAGTGGAGACCGAGACGGAGAGGTCCTTGGCATTCCTGGACGTAAAAGTGTCGGTGCGCCGGAATGGTACTTTGAGTCATACAGTCTACAGGAAACCCACACACACAGACCGCTACTTACATGCAACTTCACACCATCACCCACGACATCTCAACTCCGTGATTACCTCACTCACAAACCGTGCCCGCGATCTCTGCGATGAAGATCATCTGCAAGAGGAGCTGACACACGTGCAAGGTGTATTACAGAAGAATGGATACGGTGTGGATATCGCCAGGTTAAAACAAAAGAGGAAGCGTCAGAAGCCACCAACGGTAGAGCGACAAAATGCGTTTTTGCCGTACATCAAAGGAGTAACGGACAAGATAGGCAGGATTTTGAGTAAATACTCAATCTCTACTGTGTTTACTCCTCTTGGAAAGATTACGCAAGCATTACGCTCACCGAAGGATAGGATTCCTCTTGAGTGCCCTGGCGTATATAAAGTAGACTGTAGCTGCGGTAGCTCATACATTGGGCAGACGAAGAGAACCATTTCGTGTCGTATGAAAGAGCACATTAAGGCGGTGAAAAACAATGACCCTCAAAAGTCCGCCATCGCACAACATCTTATTGAGGCGGGCTCTAACCATTGGATTGAGCTGCACAAACCACAGGTCCTCTCTACTGACCGCCATTACTACCCAAGAATGGTGAGGGAAGCGATTGAAATTAAGAAACATCGTAATTTCAACAGAGAGGATGGTTTCAAATTGTCAAGTACGTGGAATCCGGTGGTTAACAAGGGAATAAGTGCTTCACCGTCATACTCGGGTTCGAACAAATTTCGGAGTGACACAGTCAGTGTATTTTGTCGGGCTGGACCAAGTGACAAAAGTGACGATGACAATCGAGTGAGTTCCGATAGTAGTGGTCGGAGCAAACGAACGAGAGTGAGGGTAGACAGATTTGTCTGCTCTTAAAAATCTACCTGCAGTTCCTCAGTCATCCCGTGATCATGGCAGTTGTAACACTGCCGAAATATCGGGAACTCACAATTACCAAAACGCGGTAAGAACCCGTTAAAATGTTTAATTCTAGATTAAATTAGTCAATTACCGTAGAATTGGCGAAAAGCCGTAGAATCTGCTACGGCCACAGGGTTGCAGCCGTAGGCCGTTTATTTTGTAATTTTTTGGCCTGAAAGCCGTAGAACACGGTAATTGCCGTAGCATTGGCAACACTGCGCTAGGTGTGCGCGACTGCAAAGAACATGCTCGAGCATGCGCGAGCAGTTCTACGCTGGGTGTGCGCTGACCCTAAGACGTTCTTCCGTAACAGGCCCGATATATTATTGTCAAGTAAACCGTTTTGAATATCCTTTGACTAATTGACAGCTTTATTGATTGATTCACAAAAAGTGGTAATCTCATCAGTGTAAACTGATCGTACGCTGCGGAACATAGGCCAATTCCAGGGCGCGCCATAAAACTATATCCTCGGCCTTCCTCAATATCCTCATCCTCATGAACAAATTCACACATCCTCACTTCGCCGCATTTTCATTCCTCATGTTAGGTCGTCGGTCTAGATTTATTTTCTAGAAATTACGTGTGTATACAGGATCCTTCTTAATATGCTGACACTTTTTTAAGGGGATAATCAGACCATCAAACTGAACAATTTTCTGTTGGAATACCTATTATTAAATTGAAAAGAAAATAAAACTTGGATTGTTAAGACGTGAACCTTGTATATATTTTCTCCTTCCTCGTGCTGATAACATGTTGGAATATTATTAAATTGAGAAGAAAATAAACTTGGATTGTTAACACGTGAAAATTTTTATTTTAGAGATTGACATAGGATTAGAATGAAAGCAAAGTTTAAAATAAAAATATTAAAGAGTTAATTTGACTAAAATGGTTATAATACAACACTTTCTCTATGGGACCAACATCGAAATCACGAAAAAAAATCAGCTGTCCCATACAAAACTGCAAACCTACTCGAGCCAAATGTATGGGACAGATGTTTTTTTTTTCTCGATTTCGATGTTGGTGCTATAGAGAAAGTTGTTCAGTTTTATGGTCTGACCATCCCCTTAAAGTATCGGCATATTAAGAAGGACCCTGTATATATTATCTATACATACACTGATGTATCTACCTATTGTATACAATGAAACAAATTGTTGTTGCAGACTGTACTTAAATACTTTCTTGTATTTAGTAGCTATATTTGTTGTTGACTGTACCTACACGAGTCGTAGTATTTATTCTGCGGTCGTGCATGTATCTACATTAGATATAATTTAGTTACAGATGCGATTCTTGTGCAATAATCTAAATTAATATAAACCCACGTGCGGTCTAAATGTTGATGAATGAGGTCAAAGACTTGTCATGACTCCAATAGTTAGTGTGGCTACTGACTCGGCTAGATAACAATTTGATAATATTCTACTTAATAAATTAAGTTACTCGTTTTCGAAGTAAGGGTAAGCACGAGTGATTGTCGTGCGATTTTTAGCTCATGCTTACACGACAGAACAAGTAACGGTAAAGGAAAACATCGTGAGGAAATCTGCATACGCTAAAGAAAAATACGCTGATGCACATGTGAAGTCTACCAATCCTTATTGGGCACGCGTGGTGGACTAACGCATATACACTCTTGAGGGCAGGCCTGTGTCTGTGCCCTGCAGTGGGACGTATACATCCATCCGTCGAAACTTTTTCATTTATTTTATAAGCTTAAGAATGTACCAAAATTAAAAAAAAATTACTTCAGCAACAGTTCCAATTTTAAAATATAGACGAGCTTTTACCCGCGACTTCGTCCGCATAAATTATATACCAGATTTTAAGTCAGATGATAAGCTATCAAACAAAAAAAGTTTCTTCAAAATCGGTTCAGTAGTTTTTGCGTGATACTCGAACAAACAAACACCCAAACAAACAAACAAACAAACGAACAAACAAACAAACAAACAGACAGACAAAAAATCCAAAAATTGGTGATTTGGAATCAGGGTCATCTAAAAATCATATCGTAATTTTTTTTTTGTAAATATCTTCAATGTACAGACAAATTTCTAGTTACAGTTTTATAGATTAGATTAGATTAGATTCATTTATTTCATATTATAACATGTCACAGTATTACATAAATATTTTACATAAAATGTCCATTCATAATATGATCGTCATATTGTATATTGTATAATAAAATTAAAATAAAATAGTAATGTCAAATAAAATAATGTCAAAACAATATAACCTTAAAGTTAAAAATAGTCTATTGACTATTTTAAGAATAGAAAAAATGTCAACAACAACAAACAAATTAAAAATGAATGAATGAATATTATATATAATATTATTATAATATATAATAGTTTAGATATTATCTTGTTCTAAACATAAAGTTATTATACCTGTCGGAATAGAGTAACTGACATGAGTTGTGAAATGAAACCGTTTTTTGTGCATTTGTCGGCACTTATCGGCACCCTAAAACTTCGAGTTCTGTGTATAATCGTGAATCTAACGTGAAATCGTAGGTAATTTAATGAAATAGTGTTAGTATCATAGACATTATTATTCTACTACCGTGAGTAGACCTAGTAAGTGTGTGAATGAGATTCCGATCATAATGAAAAAAGCTACGTGTGCGAAAGAGATTATAATATAATTGCCGTAAAACCATTTTGAAACAAATCGGAGTCTTTTGGAGCCCTGTCAAAAAATTATTTCTCGTTATTTTAGTGATTTAATTTAAATTCATTTTGTGTTTCATAAGAGAAATATAAAAAATCATAATGGTGTCGTGTTCCGTGTTGGAATGTAGTGTAACTTACACCAACAACCCAAATAAAGAAACGTTTCACAGGTAAATACGATCAGTACAATACCACTTTCATGAGGCTTGTTTTCACATATGTTTTTATTAAAATGATTTAGTAATACATTCATTAAATGCAGTAAACATCCTATTTTCTAAATAATGTGTAATTTTAAATAATTATGTGTAAGATAAAAAATTATTGTGTACGTGAAAAAGGAACCGTTTCGCATAGATATTGCACAAAATCTATCGATATGTCGATATTTTTGAAATATGTTTTTCTGTACTACCACCTAGCTCCCTCCGTTCATGTCTCGTCAGATTCTGGTATTGTTTTTAAACGTAGGTATTGAAAGGCTGATTTATAGCCCAGTCATTTTACGGTTGGAGCCGGGACTAATTGATAATTGAATTTTTTTTTTGCTATAATATTGAAGAGCTAATTTGAGCTTGGAAATGTACCAAAATTAAAAAAATATCACGACAGCAACAGTTCCAATTTTAAAATTTAGATATTACGAGCTTTAACCCGTGACTTCGTCCGCATAAATTATATACCAGATTTTGAGACTCGAGAGTTTCGTTTTTCAATGTGTGTACGGTTATTGATTTTAAGTCAGATGATAAGCTATCAAACAAATAAAGTTTCATCAAAATCGGTTCAGTAGTTTAGCGAGATAAAATACATACCAGTTTTTTAGGTCTAATTATTAGATTTTAAACTCACTCAAGTCCAATTTTTTTTCTTCAAAATAATGTATTTTTGTTCAAAATAATATCAAATAGCTTTATGAAGTCATGTTTTTGACTCTACCACCGCGTCGGGAGTGTTTCGCTGTAGAGAAGATGCGGCCTGAAACTGAACAACACATTGGTTTCACACAATAAGTTTCATCATAATCGGATGTAACATCCCCGTCATATTGATTTTGTTCGTATAAAATGTATCCTCTATGTCACCCAGACCATAAATAATAACGAATCGATTGCCACCTCATTCATCAACATCGGCTCAGTAGTTTAGGTGCTACGGCGGAACATATACGTAAATGCATGGAATCAAAATCAGCATAATTTATCATACTTAATCATGAGAACCGTGGTTCTTTTCTCTTTGAAACGCTGCTAGTTTCAATTATGTATCGCAAAATTCTTCGAAATTATATTGCACCTGTACATTCTGTGAAAAAACAGGATAGGTTTTTAAGTCCTGGCTACTACAGCAGGTTTTTATTATTTTCATAAATTCGATTCCATATCAAAAATAAAGAAATCTTTGATTCAGGGACCCCTAAACACTATAGTCATATGCTTTTATTACAAAATATTTTCAATGCTCAGACACACATTTCAGTTTTATAATAAGTAGTGTATGTAGACAAATTATAACCCAGCAGATTAAAACCTTATAGAAGTCGGTGTGATTATGATATCAATAATGCGGATACGTCAATGTCACATCACAAAAACTCACACACATACCAATTTCGCAGATACTGACATTTCGGTTTCGGTGATGCGATAATGAGGAGTCACTTGAGCCTCTAGCCGCACATTCGAACTTCGCAATTCCGGGAACATTTTCATTCCAAATTCAACTCTATTACAATGAAGCGCGGACCGAAACAGTGGCGATATAGCGAACATCGAAAGTGCGGGTACAGGGCTTGGTCTACTCGGTAGTATCTTTTAAATCGAAAAAACGGCACACGCACGTGATGCGCGCACTTTTCGTGGGGCTGGGCAATTGCGTTTTTCATAGAAAATATGACCTAAGTAACAGTTTTAAAGCAGTGTAGGTAGATGGATTGTAAGCCTAGCCGATTTAGACTTCGTAATATTAAAATATAATAGTAGTAGTGACTACTATAAATTAGTGATGTAACATTGACATATTCGCTATTATCGGTATCAAAATCACATCGACTACTAAGTAGTCGATAATCTGATATCGATGATTTTGATATCGATAATCGCGAATACGTCAATGTCACATCACTAGAACTCACACACGTATCAATTTCGCACATATTGACATTTCGGTTTCGGTGATGCGATATTGAGGAGTTCCTCAGTCTACTCGGAAGTATAATATGTTTATGGTTAGTATATTTCACAAAATAATCTACGACTTCACTTTAGATTCACTAATTATTCACAGAACACGAATATTTACCCAGTCGATTGTGCTGACAAGTTCCCAAAAACGGTTCTATTGCCTCGCGTCACGTATCTCTTTCTATTATACAGTGGCGCCGCTAGGTACATCTCGCTCTCTCAGCTGTCAGTTCCTCTATATGATACCTTTATGGTTCTAAAAAACCTGACGATAATTTTTTTTTAGCACATATTTAAGGCTTTACCGTCATACATACTTCAAACATGGTGTAAATATTTTTGTCTACTTAGAAGGTTTTGAAAAATACATTCGTATTTTGTAATAAATACCTCATTTTTTAAATTTTAATGCCTATTTTATTAATCAAAAATAATGTATATTGTTAAATCTAATTCGAATGAGTGCATTGGTATTAATATTATTAATTTAAAAGCCTTCTGGGACACACAATTTTGATTTCTATGTTGCGTAGAATTTTTTTTTTAATATGGTTTAGGATAGTATTTTTGTCACTAAATGGTGCCGGTTACAGTTTAAAAGTCCAATTAATAATTACTCCCTACCCCGCCTAACAAAACTCCGTAAAATGACTGGCCTATAGTAAAATAAAAGGGAATTAATTCAATCACTCAATTATCCTTTATTGCACACCAAAACAGAACATACCTTAGAATTAAATATAAAAAATAATAATAAATATTACAAGGTTTCGCGGTTTCGATGTTGATCCCATAGTGTAAGTTGTTCAGTTTGATGGTCTAAAGACTAAACAAACCACAAAAAAACAACTTGTTTTTCCTTTTGTAATACCCTGTATATTATATTAATAAATTAATTTGTAGGTAAGTACCTAATTGTATGTCTCAAGACAAAAATCCACCCGACTAAGCTAAATAAGGAAGATGCGTGACCTTTATAGCGTCGCCCACTCAAATCCTTGCACTATAATAATCTTGTCATTCATTTGTCACACACAGACACTAAGAAATTCGTCAGAGGCGCTGTAGATTCATTTTTAGGGTTCCGTACCCAAAGGATGAAAACGGGACCCAATTCATAAGTCTACGCTGTCCATCCTAGCTTCAGAGGGCTGTATCTTCTGAACCGTAATAGGTAGCCGGTTGAATTTTATCATTCATAATTATATTGGATTTGATGACAAATATAATAAAAAATACAAAAAGTAATAAAAAATGGAAGGGGTCGTCTTACAAGAAACGTGTTTTTATCCGACTGCGCGACGCAAAGAAAGGGTAATGTGTTTATTGCCTGGTGTAATTATAGAGCAAACTCTACAATATAACAACAAATAATAAAAACCGGCCAAGTGTGAGTGGGCCTCGCCGCGAGACTCGCGCTAAAGGCCCTGGAGAAAACAACACATTTTTGTAAGTTATTGGCCTCGATTCGGACTGTGCCACGACTTAAGTTAACTAAATGTATTCCTGTCACTTTCTAAAATAAGATTAAGAAAAGAGACAGAAAACCATCAGCTGACTTTAGTGCTGTCAAAGTGACGTTACACGCCCAAAAACGCTTTAAATAAGATGGCGCGGCGTACATTATGATGGCATCTTATTTTGGGTGTGTAACGTCACTTTGACAACACTAAAGTCAGCTGTTGGTTTTCTGTCTCTTTTCTTAATCTTATTTTAGAAAGTACAGTCCGAATCGGTAGGTACCAATATGGTGTGTGGTGGTTTTGGTATGTATCTACGGGACACTCGGTGCGCGAGTAGCCCGACTCGCATTTGCCCGGTTTTTTTTTATTGTGGATGCCCAACATCCTTTTTAGGATTCATAATGCTATCCAAATATTCAAAACTTCACACGTGTTATTCCCTTAGAAATAAATTTATGCATCTTTAATATCAGAGGACATGTAGATTCTTGGCACGCATTTCGATCGTTAATTAATTTGTTACTTTACATTGGGATTGTTTATTAAAGCCATATTGGCACAATTTCAATATGTTACTTTGTTTATTTTCAAAATAAATCAGAACTTCGGAATTACAAAGAAAGCAAAACGTGATCTCTTAGAAATATACCTATACTTAGTTGGCTGGTGGTGAGGCGAAAGATGTAGGTAGGTACATCTTTCGCGTCCGATGTCCGTAGTGTGGTCTTCCTTAGTCACTATCGATCCCTGTGGGATAGTGGCGTGATAATATGGATGTGTATGTAGATATGTAAGTAGTTGAAGCAGATTTTCTTACCACCCTGGATATGATAGATAGATAGATTAAGATAGATAGATAAACAATTTATTTGCATACCTTACCTAAGTAACGCACACATAATATTACAATTCACAACAAGTTTGTAAAACAAGAAGAAAAACATCAATAGAATAACATGATAGAATAAGAATATTTATGTTATGTTTATGTTATGTTATGATATTATGCCCTGTAACGCGCTCTATACAAACAAAGTTTGATTACATTTTGGATATTAACCAATTAAAGTCAGTGAAATTTTTTAAACATGACCAGAAGTGCGATTTTTGAAAATCATACGAGCGAATTGGCAGTAGAAAGATGCATAATCTCCATAGACATTTGACATTTTCTACTGCCAAGTCGCTCGTATGATTTTCAAAAATCGCACTTCTAGAAACTAATTTCTGTGCCTGTGGTTTGACAGATTTTCGTTAAAATATATAGTTTCCAAGACACAATGGCTCAAAGATTTTCATACAAATCTGAAATTAATCACATTGAAACTGTATATTTTAACTGAAATCTGACAAACCACAGGCACAGAGATTAGTTACAAGATCGTGTTGAACAAATTTCATTGACTTTAATTGGTTTGTATTGAAAATAGGATCAAACTTCGTTTATATGCAGCGCGCTCGGGCGCACTGCAGGGACTATCTTCTTAAGGTTATGTACTCAGCCAAGTTTTTCTCTATTAATTACAGGTACACCCCTCAGAAGATAGACATAGAGTTCAAACTGCAGCCTTTCGTGCCCGAGTACGTGCCAGCGGTGGGCGACATAGACGCGTTCATCAAGGTGACCACGCCGGCGTGCAACGTGCGCGCCGCGCCGCTCGCCGAGCAAGTGCTCGAACATATTGACAACTTGGGTAAAGTATTATCTGAAGGGTTAGCGCCAAGCACGCACGACAAAACGAGAAAACCGTCATGCGCGCTCGTTTCACATACGCAAAGTAGCAAAGACAGAGCACGTCTAGATTTTTGTCGTTTTATCGGGGGGCGTCTTGCTAGGTCGCCTTGTACTAGCTGTTTCTGCCGCCCGGGGCACAGATTGATTTTGCTGCCCCCTTATCTTTATATGAAGACCCTACACGAAAAATACCGGAGCGAGCGAAGCGAACTCGAAATTTTTTGGCACAACTATTCGAGGTGTGGTCAGACATCTTTCGATTCATAAATTTAAAAATATAAACTTACGAGCGAGCGAAGCGAGTTCGACTTTTCTCTGTTAATTAAATTAAATTAAATTAAAAAATCATTTATTGCCTTAGTTTTTCTTACAATCTAAAGTACAAAATAATATAGAATTACACGACTGAGGCAAAAGGTCGAGGCTCAGCCTTTGCTGGCACGGGGTTGAACCCGCGCAGCGCTGATTTTCAGCCCCTCCCTTCTCCCTAAGCTCTTGAGCGGGAGATGAGGAAATAAAGGCAGATGAATAAACAGCTGCTCTAAACATCTAAAACTAACATAGGTAGGTACATACAAAATTATAAAATTAAATCATAAAATTTAAAAAGATAAAGGGTATCTAAGATTCATGGTAATCTGAATGAAGTGATAGTAGTGCTTGTTGCGTGTGTTTGTGTGTGTGAGTGTGTGGGGGTGTGAGAGGGTGTGTGTGTGTGTGTGTGTGTTATTTTTATAGTTTTATTTTCATATCATTGGGATTGATTGGATATAGCCTGTAATCTTCAACATGTTCCAGTAGGCATGTTTCAAGTTTTCAGCAGAAAGTTGTTTTCTTAATAAAGCCTGTTATATGAATTGGTTATAGACAGAGCTCATTCAATCTATATTTTTCCCGAATTTGCTGCCCCTAGTAAAGTGCCGCCCGGGGCATTTGCTCCCCCCCCCCCCCCCTTTGCAGGCCCTGTAGGCAGATAAGTGCCCAGGATAAATTGCTTATAACAATAACAGTATTACGAAACCTACGTGTACGTGTAGGTATTTATTCTACATGATAAGTTTTGAAATTATGTCATTAAGAAACTATGCAAAGTTTATAAGTCTAAAGCTAATATAGATAAACGCTTGCGCTTAAATCAACGATGTAGATTATTTAGGTGCATGAATCAGTATGAATATAAACATGCACGTATCCAGGGGGATAGGTGGGGTGTATTGCCGACAATATAATATGAATGATACAACCGAAACTGAATTGCTATAGGTATTTTATAAGAGGTGTATACGAGGGGCACACTGAAAGTTTCAAGACAATAAAAAGTGTATAGAAGTAGGAGGTTGGGAATACTTTTAATATTTTTAGAAGTGGCCTCCATTCCATTTTATGTATCGTCCCGTTCAATGGAACCTCTGTGAGAAGCAGTGGACCCCCTCTGCTTTACTATGAAATTATTGAAATCGGTTAAATTATGGGGTATTTATCTAGTACAAAGCTTCCCTACGCCTTAATATTCGTGTAGGATCTTTTGCACTTGACTCATATCAATGCTGAAGCTTGCCTGAACCTGCTGGTAGGTCACTCTCTTATCAGCCTCTCTCATGAGCTGCACAGCATTGGCGTTTTTTTCAGTTGTCGCCGTTGAACGACATCTCCCAGGTAGATCATCACTGAGATTACTCCGATCATGCCTAAACTCATTTAACCAGTTGTAAACAAGTGTCAAGGGACAGGGCTTCATCATGAAATACCAATCGAAGTTTATCATTAACTTTGTTATGGACTAGGACCACGACGAAAATCGTAATAAATTCGGGAGAAAACATTTTTCCCTGCTAAATTCGTTTTGCCTCGCGACACGCACTTTTCAAATTGCCGCCAAATCGTTAAAACAAATGACAATCGAATAAAATTTTCGGCTATAGGTTGATAAAGAGTTTCTTATTCGTAATTAAAATAAATTTTTCATTGGTATTGTCACTAACTGGTCCATTCCTGAAACTTTCAGTGTGCCCCTCGTAATTGTGCAGGACTGACGGTGCTGGACGAGCCGGCGGCAGAGCAGAGCGACTCTGCGCTACTGCATCTGCAGCTCAGGGCCATCTCCAAGACCAGCAGCGCCAAGTCCACTGTGGTAACTTGCTGTTACATACATATCTGACCATCAGCAAATCCGGTCCGTCTTAATATGCTGACGGTTTTTAAGATGATGACCGGACTATGAAACTGAACAACTTTTTCTATAGGACCAATTTCGAAATCGCGGAAACAAAATCAACTGTCCCATACATTTGAGTGGACACAAGGTAGACCGACGACCTGGTGAAGGCGGCGGGAACCCGTTGGATGATGGCAGCGCAGGAACGGTCGTTATGGCGATCCTTGGGGGAGGCCTATGTTCAGCAGTGGACGTCCATCAACTGAGATGATGATGTTACATTTAGGTCGAGCAGGATTCCAGTTTTGTATGAAACAGGAATTCAATTTCAATCAAATTTCGCGATTTGATGTTGGTCCTATAGAGAAGGTTGTTCAGTTTGATGGTCTGATAGTCCCCTCAAAAACCCTCAGCGTATTAAGGACCCTATATTCGTCCCACTGCAAGACACAGGCCTAACCTCAGGATATAAGGACGTTAAGCCACCACGCGTATCCAATGTGAAATGGTGGACTTCACATACATATCTACATATCAGAATTTCTTTATTAGCGTATGCAACAGCATAGGAAACACAGATTACCCCCAATAGATACCGCATACAAGGCCGCCGACGCGCGCCACAAATCTATGATTTTGCACTGATATAAGCAACGCGAGTGAGCGAGCTCGAAGTAGTGCGACCTTGAAATGGCCAATCACGTTGCATTGTTTCGTGCCCCGCTACCCGCACCTACCGCCAAAAATGGTGACTTCGGGCCTGTACAAAATTGTCATCATGCGGTATCTATTGGGGGTAATCTGTGATAGGAAACCATTCCTCACGATGTTTTTCTTCACCGTTTGAGAGCAGTCGGTATTACGCGTACGTAAGTAAGAAAATCTCATTGGTATCTAAATGGCATGTCATCTTTGCGGATTCGAACCCGGACCCCCTGGATGAGTGTTTATACCTCTCCGTAACATTACATATACCGCACATTCCTACTATTATACCAGTTAACCATTACAGTTACTATTATACCACATAAGAAAGATCATTGTTACTTTTGAAAATTTTCAGTTGACAAAGAAGATAGAGAATGCGGAGAAGAATACTAAAGCTATAGACAGGTGGATAAAGGACGTCAGTGAACTGCATCTGTCCAAGCCCGCGCCGACCGTCACTTACACCAGGTGAGGACTTGACTAGTTAGTAGAGAACGTTTGAGATACAGTGCAATTGTAGGCATACATTTCATTATTTTATTAAAAATATCTGTAATCCTTTCGTTTTCAAATCTCTGACCATATAATATTGTTATTGAGACAATTATCTCGAAATAAGTTACGGTACTACTAAGTGTAACGTGGATGTTCTGAGGTTTCAGAATATCTCTGACTACCCCCTCGGGGAATATATTCTTGAGCATATGCTTATGCTTATCTCGAAATGGTTTTCGATTCAGCCCTCCCATAAAAACTTTTCATACCGAATTTCAACCTAGTCACCAAAAAAACCGTATACGTAGAAAGGGACAAACAGATTTTTTCCTGCTCAGTATAAACCTGTCTCGTTTTCGCGACAATTATTATCATAATGCCTTTTCTAATCATTCTCTTTCTACGGTTCCAGCAAAATGCCCGACATAGACAACCTAATGGAAGAATGGCCAGAAACAGTGGAGCAGGCGCTCAACGAAGTGGGGTTCCCCCCTCCGACGCTAGACTGCACTCTCTCGCAGTACGTGTCGATAGTGTGCGCCATGCTAGAGGTGCCGATAGCGGGCGCGGGGCTCGACGACACGCTGCAGGCACTGCACCTACTGTTCACACTGTACTGTGCTGTCAGGAACAACGCGCTCTATGTTGAACATGAAAAGGAATAGGTTAAGGGAAAATATATCATGGTTTTGCTAATGTGGTTTTTTTATTAAAAAATCTGGGACGATCTTGGCAGGTTAGGGTCAGCGCACATCTATCGGGAAAATGTTCGAGCAGTTTTCATTGATAATAACTCAAATACCGTTGAAAGTAGGCAAGTAGCGCGCGCGAACACACGCCACAGGAATTTATCCCCTGCACGCTATTTTCAACTCTAGTTGAGTATGTTATTGAGTTCATTATCAAAGGGTCTGTTCTCTCCGCGACACTTTTCCTGCTGCACATCAATGACCTCCTTGTGTCAGGTATTGTTGGGTATGCAGATGACAGTACTGTCATGGAGAGATATGTATCTGGCGCAGGGGCCAGCGGGGATAAAATACGCTCGCAGAGGGAGGCCATGGTTGAGCGGACAAACTTGACTTTAAGTGTTGTCTCCCAGTGGGGTGACAATAATTTAGTCAACTTCAACGCCACCAAAACACAGGCTTGTCTATTCACCGCAAAAAGGAGTCCGTTTAATCTGACTCCTACTTTCCGGGGTACATCTGTCCCTGTTTCCGACAGTCTTGGGCTTCTGGGTATAAGCTTGACCACAAAACTCAACTTCGGCGCTGACATCGAGTCTAAGGCTCAAACTGCGGCCAAAAAGCTGGGCATCTTAAACAAGGTGAAGCGGTACTTCACTCCTGGACAGCTCTTAGTATTGTATAAAGCTCAGGTCCGATCATGTATGGAGTACTGCTGCCACCTGTGGGATGGCTCAGCCAAGTATCAACTTGCCGCACTCGACTCGGTTGAACGCAGAGCCAGGAGGCTCATTGGCGATAGTAAGCTGGTGGAGGCCAAGCTTCATAGCCTAGCCCACCGCCGCAGAGTGGCCTGCTTGTCGGTCTTCTATAGATTGTACTTCGGTGAGTGTGCCCTAGAGCTGCATGAGCTCATCCCACCTTCCCCTTTCTACTATCGGACTTCCAGACGCACCGCGGGATATCACCCCTTCTTGGTTGACATCCCACATATCCGCACCAAGCGCCTTTCTGAATCTTTTATAATGCGCACAGCCAAGGAGTGGAATGCCTTACCTGCGTCAGTATTTCCGAGTACTTACAACCCGAATTCCTTTAAAGTACGAGTGAATAGGCATCTTCTGGGTAAGCTCGCTACATCTACGACCCCATCTTCGTCCTGAGGACTGGATTGAGGTCAAGAGCAAACCCATAGTTAATAAAAAAAAAAAAAAAAAAAAAAAAAACTGCTAGAACATTTTTCGTTCTTAGCCGTGTTCTTAGTAACCTAAACGCCTATGTAGAGTAGTGTCACTGGCAATGCAACTGGGCTTAGATCAAAGTAAAATGAATGGATAGGCCCAAAGCGCTTTAAGTTGAAGCACGCAAAACAAAGCCACTTCAATACAAACTAGGGTACTTGGTCTGTCATCTCGGTACAAATTCGAAGTTTTTGCCTCATTTTCTGGTTTGAAATGTACGTGTAAATCCATTAGCGAAAAAACTGGGCGTCCTCTCGAAGGTCAGACGGTACTTTACTCCGGGACAGCTTCTACAACTTTATCAAGCACAAGTCGCAAGTGGCAAGTAGTGTTGTTTATTTTATTTTATTTTATTGTATAGGTACACGTACAGATTACATTTTCATTTTGTTATGTCTTACTTCATAATATTTATCTACCCTATAATATATCTATGATGTTCATGTTTTCCCGCCACTGGGAATATTATTAGCAAGGAATGTAGATTATAAGTAACACTGAAAGTAACAAAAAACAATAACACTTTGGCAATTTTAACTTTTATTTCCTTCAGTTACAATCTAAACAAAATATACATCTCTATAAGGTCATTGCTCATTATAATACTAGCCTCATGGGGCATTAGTCCGACTTACCTACATCTATGACTTATTGTGTATTACAACATTCAATATTATCTTTTAGACTCCTTTATGTTCCCGAGTATTTTATATAACTGTTTTCTGAATACTAAAATTCTATAATAAATTAAGGCAGTCAGTGACTAGACGACATATAATTTCTTTGAATTAAAATATTTTCGAAGAATAAAAATAAAAATAAATTGTTCACACGTTGGCGGCAAATATGCTGTCTTGAAATTGAGGATATAGTAGATATGTGCCCCAAATATATTAACATAAGATTGCTACAACTACATTCTTAAACAGAAAGTTGGTAGTTGTAACAATGTTTCTGACCACCCCCAAAGGGATACGGTCGTGAGTTTCACGTGGCTTGCTCTGAATACACTATTTTTTAAGTGTGATCAGCCGCTCTAGTATGATTTCTCTATGAAAAAACGATGAGAAAAACAATGAAAAAGCTGCTGGTGGTGCTGTATCACTTTTCCATACAAATAATATTTATATTTCGGGGGGGATAAATCCCACCTATGCCCCCCTCCCTGGATACGTGCCTGCTCACATATAAAGCAAGCACTACACCCTCGCGAGAACTTCTCGGCTAGAATTCTCAGAAAGAACTTCAAAGCAAAATTACTACGGCTCAAGACGCCGAGAGAACGATTTAGGCCCTAAATGCCCGAACAGTTTCAGTCTATTCATCAATCATCGTATCATTAATCTGTGTGAATAGCATAACCAAATTTGCATCTGAGGAACATTGCACACTTTTGCAAGTCAACCATTAGGTTGCGTATGCAGAAATTCTTCTGCACTCGGCCTATAAAATAAATTTTCTATACCTGGAATATGTGTTTAAAGGAGTCTAATAGATTCACAACACATTCACACTGCTATCGATTGACTTTTGTTACAATGAATTTTGGACGGTACCATATCATAATATTCACACGCAATCGAGCTTGCATTTCGAAGGAATCCTACTATTATAATTTTATGCAACGAAATATAAACAATTTATAAATAAGAACATTCTTTATCGTGCATGCGTTGATGTCCACTTTGATCACTTAGGCAACTCATAGGACACTATTATCAGAAGAGGGCCTAGCATAATGCGCGCGACTAAGGTATCCGGAGCTTTTTCTCTCGCTCCGTTAAGCGCGAGAGAGAGATATGCGCATGTAAGGCGCCTTTGTCGTCGCGATTCTATGTTCTAGTTGTGTTAGTGATCAAATTCTACTCTAATTCCTACTCTACAGTATGGCTTATCTACTCACGCGCGATGCGACTTCGGTAATGAGAAAATAGACCTCTTCCCGCGCTTTTCAAAGAGCGAAAATTGCGCGTCGCGATATGTAGGTACCTACCGAAAAAAAGGGTCGCGCGCGAGTAGAGAAACCTCGACCATCTTGCCATGATAAGGGTTGAAACTCATCTGGAATCGCATTTTTTCACGCTCCATCCTTTTCTGTCGTTCTGGATAGTCATTTGCTAGAGCGAGAAAGATAGCGGGAACGCAACAGCACCGGCAGTGCTGCGTACTTTCTTGCTCTAGCAAATTACATTCCTGAGCGACAGAAAAGGATATAGCGTGAAAAAATGCGATTCCGTGCCGTCCGTGCTCAACCCTAAAATAGTCATTGCGCCGTTGAAATAAATATTGAAATGGCATGCATATTATATTACATGATACACGTCAAAGTGTTCAAAATGATTGTCTGCCATTCACACTTGTCTGTGCCATGAAGTGAGTTTCATATCAGATAATTATAATGTAAAATTATGCGTCACGGGAACACTGGAGTCGCTACAATGAGATCTAACATTACATTAGGGTACTAACTTGGAAGACTACTCGTATATATACGCATATATCTCCATGCTACGTAGAGATAGCTAAACTTTATGATATAAAGGCATTAGTATGCGTTTAAAACCTTTACCGCATACGAAGCCAAATATGGCTTCTTAAGAAAATTAAACATTCTATCGGGTTCTAGCCGCGTTTTCCTTATTTTAATCTAAGAAAAATGATTCGGCATAAAAGTCCTTTCAAAAACAACTAGGCCATATTTGACTCTTTTCTGTTTTGATTTTAACATTTGACGCTGTTGTATAAGCCTAGAATTTATTGGTTTTTGAAAGACCTCGTTTAGTTATCTAAGTTACGTGTGTATGGAGAAATATGTTTAAAGATCATTAAATTAATCTATTTGGACTAATAACATAATTTTGAAAAACCTAATAGTGTTAAACAATTTAATTATTTACTCATTAATTTGTGTTAAACTATAAAAAAATGCATACAGTTTTGTCTAGAAGGAAAAATTAAAATCAGTCATGCGGAGCCATTTTTGGCTTTCATATGACAATATAGACGGCTAAAATATTTTTAAGCCAAAAACTTTTTAAGTTGTCATTTCATGCAATATTGCCATAATAAATTAGTTCTGTCCGCAATATTTAGAATTTTCAATTTCCGGTACATTCCAAATGAAATTTTAAACAAACTACACATAAGGTCCTTTTTATCTAAACGGTAAAATTTTAACTAAAACTTAGTTACAATGAAGTAAATTCACAAAGCATAGATTATCACAGTCCATACACCACACCCATACTTTCGTACAAATTATACAGCCTAGAAACAACCCCACTGTTGGGCACAGCCCAGCAGTTGGTTGGTGAACATTACACTCTTCACTTGTCTTTTTATTTCGAAACATCACAATATTTATACTACTTTAAATTTAGTATTAATTATTTAACTATAATAATAAATTGGTAATATTAAATTACATCAGAAATAATCAAGAGTAAATGACTATGACGTATACATACTTATATTACATTTGAATTCAAATCATTTAGTTACACATTTACAAAGTTACAAATTCAATATTGATATAACCAAGGGTCCATTATGCCCGACAACGTTGTCCCACGCCTTTTCTCACGCTGTCATGCGTTAAGAAGGCGCAAATTTGCTAGGCCACGCGGCCATGCTAGCCCAAACGAAGGTAGAAACGCTTCATATTAAGAAAATGCCCATATATTTTGTTTCAATATTTTGTCCCCTTTCTGACAAGTTAACAATTAAATGTGCTAGAAAGGAACGCCGAAACATTTTCGACCACTTTCCTAAAATAAGGACACCCTAAATATAAGCCGTAACTGTGACCGTCCAATCCAAAAGGGGTTTATCAAGAAGGGTGAAATACAACGCTTTTCAGCGCATCTGGCCCTAAACTGGGCTTTCCATATACCGATAGTGATCGTTTTCCGTGACATGGTTCTGATGCGCCTATTATCTAGGGGAGATAAATATCTTGAATAAATTATTTATTTATTCAAGATATTTATCTCCCTCGATTTGTGAAAAAGAAGGCAAGAGACTATGTGTACGAAGCCAAATATGACCATAAATACATTTTATTTATAGGCCATATTTGGCTTCGTAAGTCCCTTAATAAATTAGTTAATTAAGAGGATATATTTGGCAGGTCCCTTCACTTTCCATGGACGACCACAACACTTAACAACCTCGATGTAACATAACACTCGTTTTCAAACCAACTCGTTAAGCTGGAGTTAGTGGTAGTGGAACAGATTGAAGAGCCGTCTGTTGAAGGGGAAGCGTTGCTGTTTGAGTTCCGCGAGGGGCTCCTCGTCGTTCCTGATGCAGAAGTAGCTCGAGATCGCGCTCCGACAGATCGGGCACTTGTCTAGTTTCGCTGTGGATGGAAAATGACGCATGTTAATTACTATTTACTAAGCATATGCACAAGACTCATGGATATAAACCAATGGATACCAATCATGGACTTGGAATGAGAAAGGATACAAATCCTCCTTACAAGCATGGAAACACGAAAGTGAGCGTTTTTCTTTTGGTTGTCTAGGGGATCGATAGATGGCGCTACGGTCTGTGTGAATAAAGGTCAAAATTTCAAAAAGGGTTTCTTTAAAATAATAAAGAGGGAAAAGATGATCAAAAAGATTCCAACGCATCTTTTTATGTTATATTTCAAATCGAAAATTTTAAACTGTTTACTTCTGACATGGGTTTATGGGCTCGATCCCTTGGCCTTAAAAAATGGCAGGCACAGTATTGACATGATTTTGACAGGATCTCGGGAACGTCTCTATGGATCGATAAACATGCCATCTGTCGAGATTTTTAGGAACTAAAATTTAAAAAATAATGAAAAACGCTCATTGGTCATAGCGGTCGGTAATGTTCAACCTTCTTCGTACTATTTCAAATTTTAGGTTTGTCCCTGGTTTGTCCCAGCGAACTATAAACAAGTTTGTCCCTTTCTATCAGAACAAAAATTTTATAAAATATATTTCTTATTTTATTTTCGTCGTTGGATTAGAAAGGGAAAATCCAAAGATGACGATGAAAACGTACGAAGAAGGTTGAACATTACCGACCGCCAAGGAGTATTTTCCTGTTTCACCGCTTGTAAGGCAGTCTGGTACTCCTCATAGATGAAGAATTTTTCGCTTACGCTGGTAGACGGAATGTCCGTGTAACCGGGTATGAGATAGCGATAGTCATAAAATCCTATACAATTTATTTGAAGTGACATTTTTGAGCCAGGTGGCCGTAGTACAAAAAAGTGGTTACGCCGATAAGGACAGCAATAAGGTAGTGAACTCCTTTTTTAACTAGAGCGAATTTGCTATGTGCATCTCTTATTGAGTGAATATGACAAGACACGTGCTTCCTTCTAGTACCTTTTCTTTTTACGTTTCCGGATTAACGTTTGTCCCTTTCTATCAATTTTCGTCTATGGATTAGAAAGGGACAACGGAAACATTACCGACCGCCAAGGAGTGTTTTATCCTGACACGACTATTCCTCGATGTAGTAATGTACAGTGGGAACAATACATGCGTCCAAATTAAAGCATGCAGGTTTCCTCACGATGTTTTCCTTCACCGGAAAGCCAGTGGTGTTGAAAATCGTACAAAAATACCGAAAATCTCGTTGGTACGAGTCGGCTTGGACGGGGTTCGCACCATCTCCTGCACGGCAGGCATGGTTACTCGCCACTGTGGTCTAGTGGCTTAATTATTATAGTGGAGTCCCTGAAGGTTTTTACTCCGGAACCCGTTAAAACTAGTCCGATGTCGATAATTTTTTTTTTTTAATTTACGTAATTTAAAATACTAACAACCTTTACAGTTAAAAAATTGACGCTTTTTTCGTATAGAAATCTTTGAGCCAGTGTAACTTTGAAACTATATAACATAACGGAAATCTGACAAACCACAGACAAGGATATTAGTTTCTGGATAGTGTAAAAAAATAATCATTAAATTTATTTGGTTAATATTCAAAATAGAATCGAACTTCGTTTGTATGGAACGCGCTCATAAAGGTTTATTCGTCAGCCAGTCTGAATTAAAATTGCCTCAGTGTAAAGAGAATGTCCTGTTCTTACATGAATTCGCAAGTTGTGAAGCTTTTTTTCTTAAAATTTGTATTTTTTGGGTTACATCTTTTTACATGACTTAAACTATAAAGGCTGTAGTATTTTAGATTATAGACGTTTTAAAAAAATATCATGAAAATCGGAGTAGTTTTGACCGGTTCCGAAATAATAGACTTTTTAAAGCTACAGGTACTCGGTTATTAAGTCTAAACACATTTCGCAAGTTCGCGTTGCACTCGACCATTTTTTTTTCATTCTAAGAAGTACGTGATAACACGTGTAATCTAAGGATGTAGTAACCGACTATTATCAGTGGATACAATGCACCGCGTGAGAACTATACAATTAGTTTTATTGTATTATAAAGTATCATTACCACGTATAAAAGTGCCGGGACTAATGAGTAATGAATGAGATCTGCATCTTAATTACTTTAATAATCTATTGCATTGTCAATATCGTTGTTAACTGAACCAAGATATTGTTACAAGAATTTGTGAAAGATTTACCATAAAGGTCTAGCGCCTGTACCACTGCAATCATCTCTGGTCTATTGTGAACGCTCCTTCTACAGTTCCCTATTAATCCCTATTGCAGTCAGGAATCGCAGTAGGTTTTTAACAGGGAGGTTTTGTATCTCATCTGGAGTCAAGCGAAACTAGATTTATACCATTAACTACGAGCTTTTACCCGCGACTTCGTCCGCATAAATTATATACCAGATTTTAAGTCAGATGATAAGCTATCCAATAAAAAATCTTTCACCAAAATCGGTTCAGTACTTTTTGCATGATACTCGATCAAACAAACAAACAAAATCCAAAAATGTGTGATTTGGAATAAGGGACATCTAAAAACCATATCGTAATTTTTTTTTTGTAAATATCTTCAATGTACAGACCATAGAGAATTTACACGCTCCGTAAAGTACAGACACGCTTCTGTTACAGTTTTATAATAGTTTAGATATAGGTACGGTAAATCACGATTGTCAGTGAAGAGATATAGGTTCTAGCATAGACAATAAAATCTCAAAGTTACCAAGTCCTTAATAATCACTGCAAGTCATTGAAAGCGGATACATTATCATTAATGACATAAACATAACCCAATGCATTGTTATGAAGATAAACAATTAAACTAATAACCTAGCCCGCTCACGTGCGGTGCAGGTCGTCAAAGGTCACGCTAGCAAGGCAAGGCCCCGGGTTTAAAGCACCGTTTGACATTGGCGGACCCATGACTGGATCCGATACAAAGCTGTCGCGGTGAATATTAATTGTAAAGATATTGCACATTGCATGCTAAGCGAAAAAAAGTTAAAGCGGATCTCTATTAGCTACTTCTTCTTCTTATCGTGTGGGCAGAGCCCTGAAACTCTATTAGCTTATTTCTAGCGGATAATCGCCGTGGTATACCAGGCATACCAGGCCTTGCCTTCTTGGCAGGAAGGAAAGGTTCGATCCTTGCCGGATCAACGAGTACCAATGAGGTTTTAGGAACAATACGATTTCTAATACAATACAATACCACCGGTTTTCCTGTCATGATGATGATGATGAATAATGGAGCGCGGAGAAAAGCGTCGTCTGTATGCGTGCTTAAAAGTAGTGAATGGCTCACTGGTTAACCGAAATGGTCATTCTTTGGGCACTACCTATGGCACTACTAATGAAATGTGGATGTTCTAAATAGGTATGCTAAATTTGCAACACTCCGAGTAAACGGTCGCCGGTCGGTTCGAGACGTGAGCTTATGATATTTGAAACATTGGCCTCGATTCGGAGTGTACCACGACTAAACTAAACTAAATGTATTCCTGTCACTTTCTAAAATAAGATTAAGAAAAGAGACAGAAAACCAACAGCTGACTTTAGTGCTGTCAAAGTGACGTTAAATGCGCAAAATAAGATGCCATCATAATGTACGCCATCTTATTTAAGTCGTTTGTGGGCGTTTAACGTCACTTTGACAGCACTAAAGTCAGCTGTTGGTTTTCTGTCTCTTTTCTTAATCTTATTTTAGAAAGTGACAGGAATACATTTAGTTTAGTTTAGTCGTGGTACACTCCGAATCGAGGCCATTGTCTATTATTGGCATTGATGAACGCCTACGGTTAAAAAACTAGCATCCAATCAGTTATGAGAATATATCTCATATCTTGCAGTGCAACAACAGCCTAACAATAACATAATGCTAAAGTGTATATCAGCGATGCAGACTGCACGTGACGTGAGTTAATTCTTTACGATTTAATATTGTTTCTTATGTCATTCGATCTTAAATATCAAGGTCAGAATTTGTATGACTGATTTGAATTAGGAGATCTCTATCGATAGTGTGAATTGATGAATTATAACAATTGAATTCAACTCCTAAAAATCATTTGTACAACCTACGAACCTAGCAAAAAAAGGTACTTAATTTCATAATCTAAAACCGAGGGAACTGAACAATATCTACACTATTATAAAACTGTAAATTTAAAAAAAGAAGTTTTTTGCTTTGTGTGTTTGAACGAGCATCACGCAAAAACTGCTGAACCGATTTTGATGAAACTTTTTTTGTTTGATAGCTTATAATCTGACTTAAAATCTGGTATATAATTTGTGCGGACGAAGTCGCGGGTTAACGCTAGTTTGATATAAATGTGTAATAAAAAAACTGCTGTTTCATGCAAAACTGTAGTACCGACTCGACTCCAGTGTATGGAACGCTATCGATAGCCTTTAGTTCCCACGTCGGTCGGCGTGGCATACTCTGCCTCGCGTGGCTCGCTCGGCTCGTACAGTCATAGTATACTCACGCAGGCAGTGCGCACAGAGGCAGGCGTGCCGGCAGGGCAGCAGCGCGCGGGACAGCGGCGCGGCGGCACACACACAGCACAGAGAGTCCACGTCGGTCTGCGTCGCGTACTCTGCCTCGCCTGGCTCACCCGTCACGTATAGTTGCTGCGGAAGCACGTTTGAGGTTAGGATAACAAGGGAAAGTTTATAGCTATCAAGGCTTTGAATCTACAGTATGTAATATTGTAAATTGGACGTAGAGGTTTTGCAAATTATTGTTGATTGGTTGATGATGGATTATAAATTATAATCGGCGTGTATTTAAACTACTAGCGACCGCATACTTTTTTATCGAGATGGGAAATCATAGCTTTAAATACAGGGTGTTAGGGTAAACATTTGCATTACTTTAAGGGGTGATTGTGCCTATGATACTGAACAAGCACGGACCTGAAAAAAAGACGGACGGAATCTCGTCTAATCAAAAGTGAAGCACCCATTTATATGAGTGTGCGTACTGTCGCTTTGTTGCGCGGGACAAAATGGCGGCGGGTTGTCGCACCTGCGCCTAGAATTGGTGCGTCAGTGTGAGTGTAGGTGCTTTGTAGAACAAACGAAATTTGTAGCACCTTGCTGCTTCACCTCTTTTTAATGTGACATTACGTCCGTCTTTTTTTAGGTCCGTGTGAACAAGGTACAAGGTGTTAGGGTAACACCTTGTATAAGGTTCTCGGCTTAAAATGCTGGCTGAAAATACACAAGTTTTCTGTATAGCTATAAAGATTTTTAAGGCCATCGCGCAATATAAAGAATCCACATCCACAATCCAACACCACACCACTACATTCCTTCTAGTGACATTAAGCTTACCTTATAACACTAGTATAAAGTATCTATAGTTACCTTCAAGCACGAGAGATGGCCGTTGGCCTGCTTTAAATACTGCGCTAAGATGCCGCTCGGCAGAGGGCACTGATCGTCCCTTATATGGACCACGCTCACTAGCGCCACCTGCAAACCGACAACAAAACTATAAGAAACAGAAAAATTGCTTGATAAATTAATATCACCAATATCAACATTGCAGACAGAGGATTAATTCGTAGGAAGTAGGAGGGTTCGGGTTCGAGCACGCACGCATGACATGCACCAATAAATTTTTTCTAACTTAAAGTACAGAATGCCACCGAGAATTAGCAGTATTCTTGGCGTGGAAACATCTCAAGGGAACCTGCATACGCTAAAGAAATTCTGATGCATACCTATGTGAAGTCCACCAATCCATATTTTACACGCGTGTTGCACTAACGTTCATACACTCCGATCCAACTCTGTCTGAGGGGAAAAAAACAGGTCCTGGAGAGCGATTTTTGAACATCACACGTTCAAATCAGCAGTAGAAAGATGCATAATCTCCATAGTAATTTTGACATTTTCTACTGCTGGTAACATCGCACTCCTGGGCGGCGCCCGCAGCTGCATGTGTTTTCGGCTCACCGTGTCGTGGGGCCTCAGCTCGGCCGAGTCCCTCTGGTCACGCGCTAGTATCACCAGCTGGTAGCAGCTGCAGAGGTTCTAGTGCGAGGCTGGGGGCTCACCGTGTCGTGGGGCCTCAGCTCGGCCGTGTCCCTCTGGTCACGCGCTAGTATCACCAGCGGCTAGCAGCTGCAGAGGTTCTAGTGCGAGGCTGGTGGCTCACCGTGTCGTGGGGCCTCAGCTCGGCCGTGTCCCTCTGGTCACGCGCTAGTATCACCAGCGGCTAGCAGCTGCAGAGGTTCTAGTGCGAGGCTGGTGGCTCACCGTGTCGTGGGGCCTCAGCTCGGCCGTGTCCCTCTGGTCACGCGCTAGTATCACCAGCGGCTAGCAGCTGCAGAGGTTCTAGTGCGAGGCTGGTGGCTCACCGTGTCGTGGGGCCTCAGCTCGGCCGTGTCCCTCTGGTCACGCGCTAGTATCAACAGCGGCTAGCAGCTGCAGAGGTTCTAGTGCGAGGCTGGTGGCTCACCGTGTCGTGGGGCCTCAGCTCGGCCGTGTCCCTCTGGTCACGCGCTAGTATCACCAGCGGCTAGCAGCTGCAGAGGTTCTAGTGCGAGGCTGGTGGCTCACCGTGTCGTGGGGCCTCAGCTCGGCCGTGTCCCTCTGGTCACGCGCTAGTATCACCAGCGGGTAGCAGCTGCAGAGGTTCTAGTGCGAGGCTGGTGGCTCACCGTGTCGTCGGGCCTCAGCTCGGCCGTGTCCCTCTGGTCACGCGCTAGTATCACCAGCTGGTAGCAGCTGCAGAGGTTCTAGTGCGAGGCTGGTGGCTCACCGTGTCGTGGGGCCGCAGCTCGGCCGTGTCCCTCTGGTCACGCGCTAGTATCACCAGCTGGTAGCAGCTGCAGAGGTTCTAGTGCGAGGCTGGTGGCTCACCATGTCGTGGGGCCTCAGCTCGGCCGTGTCCCTCTGGTCACGGGCTAGTATCACCAGCTGGTAGCAGCTGCAGAGGTTCTAGTGCGAGGCTGGTGGCTCACCGTGTCGTGGGGCCTCAGCTCGGCCGTGTCCCTCTGGTCACGCGCTAGTATCACCAGCTGGTAGCAGCTGCAGAGGTTCTAGTGCGAGGCTGGTGGCTCACCATGTCATGGGGCCTCAGCTCGGCCGTGTCCCTCTGGTCACGCGCTAGTATCACCAGCTGGTAGCAGCTGCAGAGGTTCTAGTGCGAGGCTGGTGGCTCACCGTGTCGTGGGGCCTCAGCTCAGCCGTGTCCCTCTGGTCACGCGCTAGTATCACCAGCTGGTAGCAGCTGCAGAGGTTCTAGTGCGACGCTGGTGGCTCACCGTGTCGTCGGGCCGCAGCTCGGCCGTGTCCCTCTGGTCACGCGCTAGTATCACCAGCTGGTAGCAGCTGCAGAGGTTCTAGTGCGAGGCTGGTGGCTCACCGTGTCGTCGGGCTTAGCTCGGCCGTGTCCCTCTGGTCACGCGCTAGTATCACCAGCTGGTAGCAGCTGCAGAGGTTCTAGTGCGAGGCTGGTGGCTCACCGTGTCGTCGGGCTTAGCTCGGCCGTGTCCCTCTGGTCACGCGCTAGTATAACCAGCGGGTAGCAGCTGCAGAGGTTCTAGTGCGAGGCTGGTGGCTCACCGTGTCGTGGGGCCTCAGCTCGGCCGTGTCCCTCTGGTCACGCGCTAGTATCACCAGCGGGTAGCAGCTGCAGAGGTTCTAGTGCGAGGCTGGTGGCTCACCGTGTCGTCGGGCCTCAGCTCGGCCGTGTCCCTCTGGTCACGCGCTAGTATCACCAGCGGGTAGCAGCTGCAGAGGTTCTAGTGCGAGGCTGGTGGCTCACCGTGTCGTCAGGCCTCAGCTCGGCCGTGTCCCTCTGGTCACGCGCTAGTATTACCACCAGCGGGTAGCAGGTCCTGGGCGGCGCTCCCAGCTGCAGAGGTTCCTCCGTGTGTAGCCTCATGTGTTTCTCTTCATGTGGATTGCTTCTGTAAAAAAAAAAACTTTCTTTAAAATATACATACACATAAACTTTACATAGAACATGAGTGCAATATTGCGAGAGTTTTTATGTATGGAGCATAGAAGAAGTCTCTTCTAAAACTACAAAAACACTTAACTGTAAAGGAAATAAAAGCCTTCATTAGTAATCATACAATTTCTTTTCTATTCGAGGTAATTAGTACCTTCGATTCATTAGTAATCATGGAATTTAGAGTACATTTTGGTAAGTATACTTTAAAACAAAAAGAAATTTTAGGAGAAAGTTGTAAAAGTACCAATAATTATCATAAAATTAAAATAATAAATTAATTATATTTTACATACAAGAACATAATCAGTTCCATGACGAGAACGAACTAAAACCAACTACTTAAAAAACATAAACAAAAATATTACATTTTTTATCATCATCATATCATCATCATCTCAGCCGATGGACATCCACTGCTGAACCCCCCCAAGGATTACCATAACATAATTTTTTATAAGATTAGTGAAGTGTTTTTTGTCATTTCCCATCCTCATTCCACATTCTTGACGCCTAGCAATCACAAATCAAGATATTTGCTTTCATTAGTAGTCACTAGTAACGATTTTATTTGTCAATAGATTAGTAAAAAAACACACGTCAGGAAAGAATGAGTCATATATTAGTATGAATTTATTCCAGACATGCTACTTATTACGGACAATAACAATTTAACCGTAAAGTTGAGAGGGTAGTAAATAACCGTTAAATTATTGTCATAAGTTTACCGTTAGCTCAGTATAGTAAACAAATAGTAGCGAAATGACATTATTATTCGGTAGATGATAAGTTATAGCTTATAAATTGCAAGGTGTAGATCATAATCAGATCATAATAATAACACTACGACATGGTTTCTCAAAATAGGGTACACGTGCGTGCGTACCAACTGGTACCCAAAGAGTTTATGTGTCAAAATTTTACTTTATGAAATTGATTCGAAAATTGACTGTGTGGGGGAAAAACAAGCTCATCCATCGCATATAGGAATTCGCGTATTTCTTTTTGTCTGCTCTGTATTATTATTACGAAAATACTTATGTTTTTCTTTTAGCTAGTTTTTATTATCTTCGTTTTTGAAGGGGTACGCGTTGTGGCAACGCTCACCTTTAGAAGGCTTTATATTATAATCTCTTTTTTTTTGGTTGACGTAATTTTTTTTTCGTGTATTTCATGAGACTAGCTAGAAATACTGTCAAATTCAATCATCCATAAGCTGCGTTGTGGGTATTGGTAATCTCATTTACCTAAGTAAGCAGTGTCGATACAGGGTACTGCTTGTTTAGTGTATGGTGCTGTAACAGTGACACTTTACAAGTAACATCGATTGTAGACAAGTGTTTATTGTCACGCGACGATGCAGGAAGTACCTAGTATTGTAATATAATGATATACGTAGGAGAAACATTGCATTTATTCATTAGATTCGTCTACTGAACGTCAGATTTCAGTGTATACTGTGTTAATTAGCGCTCCATACAAACGTAGTTTAATTATATTTGGGACATTAGCATAGCATAAGCAATGATTAGAACTACCCCTGTAGTCAGTCCCATCAGAAATTCAGAACTACATCTACAGGGTCCTTCGTAATATGCTGCCACATTTTTAAGGGGAGGATCAGACCTTCAAACTGAACAACTTTTTCTATGACACCAACATCGAAATCGATTCGATGTTGGTCCCATAGAGAAAGTTGTTTAGTTTGATGGTCTGATCATCCCCTTAAAAAAGTGTCCAGGACCCTGTAAGTTTATAGGTATTTTGCACTGACTACAAATAATGGGAAATGGGCAAGATAATTATGATGATGATGATATTAACGAATTAAAGTCATCGAAGTTTTTTAAACATGGTCTATCTCTGTCTGTGTCTGAGGTTTGTCAGATTTTCATTTAAATGTATAGTTTCAAACAAAGATTTTTTTGGTCTATACGAAAAAAAATCTTTGCAATCAATCAATATTTATTGCTTTTTCTTGTGGTTTACAAAGATGTTCTTAGAAATATTTAGTTAGTATTTAGTTATTTATTTAGTTCACATATTTCTATACAAATCTTAAATTAAACCTAGCATTGATAATTTGATACTACATTAGCATATCGGTAACTAAAATATAACAGCACAGAGATTAGTACCTAGATCGTGTTAAAATTGCATTTACTTAAATTGGTTAGTATTGAAAATAGGATCTTACTTGGTTTGTATGCAGCGCGCTCGGGCGCTGTGCAAGGATGGTTAACGACAGACGCTAATACAATAACATTGTAAGCGACGCTCGCTTTAATGTCCATATTGATTTAGATGGACAAATACAATTCTACAAGCACTTAAAATCGCAAAAAACGATCAGGAGTGCGATTTTTGAAACTCATTCGGTGAGTTCAGCCGTTGTAAATGTCAAAATAACTACGGAGATACGCATCTATCTACGTCTGATTTGACTTTCAAAAATCTGACACGAAAACTGGCCACAGAATTGATAGGTCATATCAAACTTGCCTTTATGACGTTCTAATTTACAACGGCTGAACTCACCGAATGAGTTTCAAAAATCGCACTCCTGGAGTGTGATTTTTGAACCTCATACGTTGAACTCAGCAGTTGAAAATTTATGGAGATACGCATCTTTCTACTGCTGATTTGACTTTCAAAAATCAGCAACGTCAAATCAGCAGTAGAAAGATGCGTGTCTCCTTAGGATAAACCTAAGGACTCCTACAGATAACTGTGAATTAGCATCGCATCGCAACTATCTGCGAGCGCTCGGATGACTTATTACGAATTTGCAGTTATGTGGGAGCCCTAACACCCTGCATACTTAAGGCTACTCCTCCCATCTGCAAGGCTCTCTTTCTTACAAGCAAACTTTTGCAATTAGCCATCCCGCTTCAATTGCGCGGCTCCAGTCAGAATTTTCCGTTTTCTTTTATAAACTGTATGATTTTTATATTGTATTGTGAAGAATATTGTAAATTTTCATATTCTTCTGATCAACAATGTAAAACGGTTACAATTGGAAAAAAAGAGGTGACTTTGGAGTCGTTTTTCTTCAGTCTTATTAATTAAAATAGATTTCGAGAAAAACCACATCACTTCTCATATCCTGTAGATTGTTCGGTTTTGTTTTCTGCTTAAAAAGTGCCATAGTTAATGTATAAAATGGTTACAAAGTTACTCAAAACCGGGCGGACGCCCCTTAAATTTAAAAATGCAGAACAAAAATGGAAAACATGTGTATTCGGAATTTGATTCTGTTCTGTCACACTCTTGATTCGCCCTTCGCATTAATAAGGTCGTTTTTCGTAATATATTAATGTATTTTACGTAACAATGACCTCAGTAGACTGTGATTGTAATCAGTGACCCTTATTGTATCCTTGGGGAACAATCGACTGAAAATGAACCAAAGAGCAAAGGTTAACGCATCGGAAGTCAAGGAAGTAGTAGGTCAGAGCTTATCTATAAGGTTTTAACAAATTAATGAAATACACGAAAACTGGCCACAGAATTGATAGATTTTTTTTTTTTTATATCGCTCACAGGCACATACATTGTAATGATCCCAAGAAAGCACTATTTATAGGCTGTTTATTATGGAAACCATACAACAACGGCACAAACATATAAACTGGTTTGGCAGTCCAGCGTGGCAACCATTACACCAACCGGGTCGTCAAATTCATATCAAACTTGCCTCTATGACGTTCTAATTTATTTTTCGATTCAGTTAAATACAGGGTGTAAAATTTAATGGGACACTTACTTAAAGGGGTGCTTCAGACCATCAAACTGAACAACTTTTATTATGGGACCAATATCGAAATAGCGAAAAAAAATCAGCTATCCCATACGTGCCCATACATTTCAGTCGAGTTATGTTTGCAGTTTTGTATGAGACAGCGGATTTTTTTTTGCGATTTCAGTATTTGTCCCATAGTAAAAGTTGTCCAGTTTGATGGTCTGAAGCACCCCTTTAAGTAAGTGTCCCATTTAATTTTACACCTGTATAATATTCAGCTAATTCCTCCAGTGTTCGCAGTTGAATACTTAAGGAACTAGAAACTACGAATAAAGACTAGAAATGATGAATATTCTGTCACTTACTGTCTGTCTGTGTGATTTTCAGGTAAAAGTTGATGGTAAAGAAACACAATTAAAAAAAACTATTCGATCTGACTTAGGCATTTTTGATATTCAACGACACATAGTTCAGTAAATCTGTTTGGAAAATGATACCCTACCTTACAAAAGGTCGGGTATCCGGGATTTTTGGATATGTTATACAGGTAGAGGTCCTTAATAAAAATACAAGTTTTCGACCTTGGGGTCCTGCCGCGGGCTCTGGTGTGACCATAAAACAACGAAAATTTTGAGACTTTTTCAGTAAAACTTAAACGTTGGGTTTTAGAGCAAACTTGTTTACTAAAGCTTTAAAAAGACCAAATCCGCTACAATGTGATAGTTGAATCATCTTTATATACTGAATAGTTCCCAAGATACAACACCTCAAAGTATGGAGAGGTATGACTAATTCCTTAAAATTTCGTTTTTTTTTTAAATTAAATATGTTATTAACTTTAGGTTTCACTGTGAAGGTGTTCAGAAGAAGTATAAATAATGCGCTACAATATGTTTTTTGAACCATAAGATGCCACTTGTAAATTTTCAGCAAATGTCAATTGGTAAACAAATACTTAGATATCGAACAGATTTTTTTTTTTACAAAATAAAATGTAGCCTATGGTAATCAGGGATAGTGTAGCTTTCTATCAGTGAAAAAATTTTACGAATCGGTTTGGTACTTCCAGAGATTACCTACATACAAAAAACCCTCTTGAGCCCAGCTTTTCTGCACCCACAGGCAGTTAGGAATTAGCCCTAACTGCCCTTATTTTGAAGTGCTGTATCTCGGTAACTATACAGTATAAAAAGATGATTCAAAAACCAAACTGTAGCGCATTTAGTGCTCTTAATTCCTCTAAAACATAATTTGACTCTAAAACCTAAGCTTTAGATTTTAAATAATGAAAACTGAAAAATCTTCGAAATTTTCGTTCTTTTATGGACGTGGCAGAGCCCGCGGCAGCACCTCAGGGTCGAAAACTTGGATTTTTAATAAGGACCTATACCCGTATAACATATAAAAAAATCGTGGATACCGGACCTTTTTCAAGGTAAAATGTTCACTTTTACTAGGCTAACATCTGTTTAAACAATCTTTATTCATTTCTCATTTTGACATTATCATTTACATGAGAAATTCTTAAAAACTATTTGCAATTTAGTTAAAGTAACTTTTCCATTTAAACTAAAGTAAGTAATAAATCAAATGTTATTGAGTAAGTATCCTTATAATACGGTTATCAGGTCATGCCACAGTATAAGACAGTAATCTATCTTCACACAATGGTACCAAACCACAGATTACTGATATGTAGCAAGCTACAGATGCGACAGTGAAATTTGCACTTAGTTCCATTGTTTCCGTTGTGGCGTTCTGTCGTCAAACTAATGTGTATAGAACTTGTAGTTATAGGTATGTATACACTGATTCCAGGATGCAAAAATAGGGATATTTGACCAAGGAACAAACTATTCAACGATATTGTTATGTCATACGACGGAGAAGAATTGAGGCTTCTCAAGGATTCTAAACTCAAGCTAAAATACCAGGAAAATCACAAGATATAAGCTTCTGACGCAACAACACGGCATGAGGCTGCTGTTGTTGTAAGTTCAATATGGCGTTGTATCTCGTCCTCATTGGACGATGATACAATGTATCATCGTCCAATGAGGACGATGGGAAACAGCGCCATCACGGCTACACCAGAACTAAGCTGTCATAGGCCTGTACCAAACGCGGCTTGTATGTGTGCTCGCCAGTACGTACGCCTTGTAGCACGCACACACTGAAAATATGTCAGACTGATAAGAATGCGCCAGACGGCGCTACGCGGAGATATTGTCAGTGTGTGCGTGCTACGAGGCATACGCCGCGTTTGGCACCATTGTATGAAGATAGATTACTGTCTTATACTGTGGTCATGCCTTCATTTCTTTCTGGATATTATAATAATATAGAGGGTCCAACTTAATATGCAGACGGTTTTTAAGGGATGGTCAGACCATCATACTGGGACCGATTTGGACATAGGTCCCATAGAGAAAGTTGCTCAGTTGATCAGACCATCAGGTCTGATCATCCTTTAAAAAAGCAGCCGTATGTATTTCAATTCGCTTTTAGCACGCGTGGTGGACTAAGGCCCATACACCCTCTCTAACCTTGGTCTAGCTGGGTAGGGGCATAGTGTAAATAAAATAAGTGATAAAGCTCAGTGGTCGCGGCGGGTCTATACCCGCGCGGCGTGCGGAGTACGGCGGGGGACGGGCGTACCATAACTCAATTCGCTTTTAGGGTACGCGCGCAGGCAGCGCGGGCCGGGATGCACTCCTCCCGGCCCCCGCACGCCCCGCACTATTGGCCTGGCGCGACTGCTGAGCTTCACCACTATTAGTTCTTTACACTATGGTAGGGGCCTGTGCCCTGCATTGCGATGTATAATAGGCTGATGATGATGATGATGAATCTATTAGTTATTCTGTGATTGAGTTACTTAAGGCGTAAAGCTATCCAAGCAACAATTATAAACACTGTATGTCCAAGTACGTCAGAGATACTAATATGAAATTTTCTGATTATTTTGTCAAACTAAATAACGTTATGTATGTAAGTTGTATTTAGATTCCCATATTTATTTTTAATATTACATACACTATATTAGAGCATCGGAAAACTAGTGGGAAAATAACGTAAGCAAAAGTTGTCAACCTTTAAATTGTAAATAAGCGTTCTTGACCGAAAAAGTGTAAGATTTTCCTCCTTCGTGCTAACTGTGTATCAAGGCTTGTTTATTTAACAGTTTGTTTCTAAAAATATCGACCGCAATACTAACATGCATTTCCTTTTACTATATTATGAATCATAAACTTTACCACAAATGAGTTTTTCAGATGTTACTCGTAAATGTATGATTTATTGGATTTTTGGTAAAGGAAAACCATTGTGCTGCAATCGTTTACTTATAAATAATTTAAGGTTCCGTGACTGACTGACTGATAAACAATGACAACGCATAGTCTACAACACTAAGAACATATTTTTCGAATATTAACTCCTAATGGGGTGCGACGGGATGTTGAAGTTTTCCGAAATCTAGGCGGATGAAGTCGCGGGCAAAAGCTAGTATATGGCATAACATCGATCTGTGTAATGTACTGTGCTTTTAGATAATAAATACATATACAATACAATATACAAGGTGTTACACTTTTGTATTATTTAAAGGGGAGGTTTAGACCATCAAACTAAACAACTTTCACTGTGGAGCCAACATCGAAGTAATATTTAAATAAAACCGACCAAGTGCGAGTCGGGCTACTCGCGGGTTTCGTGCAACACCACCACAGAACACAACATTATTAACTTAGAAAAAAAAAACTTTTTTTGTTCTGGGACCTTTAGCGCAAGACCGACTCACACTTGGCCGGTTTTTAGTATTTGTTGTTATTCTGTAGAGTTTGATCTATAATCACACTAAGTTTGACGCTTGTATGTATTACCGTTTTTACGATAGAGCGTGAAGAGAAAAAGTTGATAAAAACTAGTTTCTTGTTGAGAACCCCCCTTAATTTTAACTTTTTGACATTTTTATCATTTGTTAACAAATCCACCGTATTAACGCATAATCTGAGAAAATTTCAACTATCTATCTAGCTATTACGGTTCAAAGGTTAGGTACAGCCCTAAATAGGTAGGACAGACGGATGGACGGACGGACAACGTAGGCTTAGTAATAGGGTCCCGTTTTCACCCTTTGGTTACGGAACCCTAAAAATCTGCAGTTCCATACATTAGAGTCGAGTCTGTACTACGGTTTTGTATGAAAGATCAGATTTTTGATTATCGATGTTTGGCCCCACATAAAGAGTTCGGATTACCTCTTTCTCTGAGAGAAAGAGGTAATTTAGTCCGTTTTCTATTGGGAAAAGTGCAACAATTTTGAGTAAAGCAATGCCACTTGGTACAGGTGTAATCCACGTCAAACTGAGCCCAAAGAGCCTGGTAGGCAGATATAACTCCGTGTCTGGTAGGGGGGAGGGGGGGTTAAAGTACTGGACTGCCAGTACTCAGAACAAAAATTCTAGCGGATGTATTTGAACTCTTGGGTCAAGTTTGGTGTCGTTTTCGGGTAAATCGATGATGGCCAATTCATTCCTCATACCAGTTTTTTAGGGTTCCGTAGCAAAAAATTAAGTGAGCCCTAAAATAATAAAATTTCAGTACTAAAATAATGCAAATAAACCCTTATATTTTCAGATTTCATTATGAAAAGTGATATTAAAAAAAATATTTTCTGAAAGCCCATTTAATGCCAATTTTAAAAACATTAACATTTGATATCAATATATCTATTTTCAGTGTAGAATTAAATATTGATCGTACTGCGGCGTTCGGCTGCGGTACGAAAAAATACTTGATAAATGCATTGTAGCCAGTTGTGTGATTAAGGCTATTCTACCGTTGGCGCGCTCCATACAAACGTAGTATGGTGATATTTTCAATACTATCCAATTAAAGTCAATGAAATTTTTCAAAAACAATCTAGTAACTAATTTCTATGTCGGTATGAAGTCAGATTTTCGATAAAATTTACAGTTTTAAAGTTACAGTGCCACAAATATTTCCATACAAATCTTAAATTAATCCTAGCATTGAAACTGTATATTTTAACGAAAATCTGACTTCATACCGACATAGAGATTAGTTACTTGATTGTTTTTGAAAAATTTCATTGACTTTAATTAGATAGTATTGAAAATATCACCATACTACGTTTGTATGGAGCGCGCCAACGGTAGAATAGCCTTAAGATTAACAAAAAACCAGTCAAGTGCGAGTCGAACTTATGCTGCGAGGGTTCCGTACCACACACAATACATTTGTGTTAATGTATTAAGCAAAACAAATATATTTTCTTTCATTCAGTTCCGGCTCCTTGGCTCGAGTTCAACTCACACTTGACCAGTTTTTATTTATTTTTGTTTTACTTTATAGTTTGAACTATAATAACTACAATTTTGACGTGTTTATGTATTGTCGTTTTCACGATAGAACATAATAAAAAAAACGTTGAAAAAACCATTCTTGTATACCTAAGGGGTGCCCCTTAAGTTTTACCAACATAATAACAGGTACCTTTAATGTGAAAATTTCAACCGACTGCCTATTTCGATTCAAAAGATACAGGCTTTTGAACGTAGCGTTAGCATGGACAGACGGACGAACGGACAGCGTAGGGCGATAGCGTTAGTAAATAGAGTCCCGTTGGCCCCCTTTGGGTACGGAATCCTACAAATAAGAAAAGAGAGAAGAGCTGGTAAAACATTATGTTTTTAATATTATGTAATAATAGGGCAAAGGTTTTCAGCAGGAGTAACGAGGCATCAGTCTACTCAGTGTCGTTGAGGCTTTAATTGAGAGAATATAGACTGCTACGCTACGGTAGCACAAATCTGGGATGTGCAAACAGGTTTTCGGAAGGGGATGGGATATGCGTTGATCAAGTTTACGCATTGGGGTGCATTTCCGAAAATATTTGGCTAAAAACCTAAAAGACGCCATTGTAGATTTAGAGAAAGCTTAAGATTATGACAGAGTGAGGAGGGATAAATTTTGGGTGGGATACTCTGGCCATATCTTGTATGGGGTGAAGGGTAACTTGATACCATTTAGTTTTTGTGATCTGTGCTGTGTTAGAACCGTTTATCCTGACACAGGCACGATTGGTTTGGTATCTCCAGCGGTGTCATGTTGCATCATCAGTAAATTACTTACAAGAGTTGGTATCACGTATGAATGAATAATTTGAGATATGAACGAATAAGTTACATATATGAATGAATAGGTAAGTTATGGTTATTGAGCGGGATGTAGCAGTGACTGAATGTAAGATTATGATAGGTGATAAAAGGCTAGAGCAAGTCAACGATTCAGTTTGTCAGTTTGTGTACTTGGGTTGTTTGTTCACAAGAGACGTAAAGTACGACGGAGACATAAAGAGAAGAGTTAAAGACTAGAAGACTATGTCTTAGAAGCATAGGTATAATATATCTATGCTTAGAAGGCTCGTTCTGCGACTACGATTCATACATTAAAGTTGGTGTATCACGAGGATGTGATGCACCAACTTTAATGTATGAATGAATGGTTGGGTATTAATGGCAGAAAAAGCATGAATCTACAATAAATGCAGTTGAAAGGCACTCCCTGCGTAGTAGATGTGTTGTAACTTTGAATGACCACTCACGGAATAGTGTGATTAGAGAAAGATGTGGTCTGAATGAAGATATAGCGACATGTTGAGGTAGTTTGGCCACGTGGAAAGGAAGAGCTAAAGTAGACGTATGAAATTTACAAGTCATGTGTGAATGAAGGGTTAAAAGGGGCTAGATGCACGTCCGCTGACCAAATACGATGAAGAACAGTGTACAAGAAGGACCAAAAAAATGTACTCGGAACCGACGAGCATATTATGTATGAAGAGACTTATGGATGTTGAAGAGGCGTGAGATGTGTATCAACATCTAAGATGTGACGATCTATTGTCTCTGCCTACCACAGAATTACATAGGGGTGAGCATTATGTACTTAAGTATGTATGTATGTACTAATAATATAGAGATAGATCGTATTACCTCCAAACACGAACGCCCTTTAAAACCGTACTAAGGTATGTTGTTTTATGTAGAGGGTAAGTTCTCTATCAACAAGTCCTTTTTTATATAGAGCATTGATTTACTAAGTTATGGACGCGCCGAGTCTAATAAAAAATGCTCGAAAAAAGAGTCCCAGACTTACTTACATAATCAAAAGTAAGTGTTATTAAAATCCAACTAAAAACACTAAAACGGCTAAAAAATTTAATTTTGCTTGTGTAGTTTTTACAAATTCTTACAGCACATAGCAGCACGGCATGCAAACGTGGGCGGAGTCAGTCAAACTAACGAAGGCTAGTGCGTAATTGTTTCTCTTTATGTGGTTTGTTTCTCTTTTGAACACTTTTGAGCACAGACCCTACGTCTAGTAGTTGGTAAGTATGATGTAGAGTATCCTATTTTTAGGGTTCTGTACCCAAAGGGTACGGAACGGGACTCTATATTAGTGAGTCCTACGCTGTCCGTTCGTCCGTCTGTCCATGCTACGTTCAAAGGGCTGTATCTTTTGAATCGTAAAAGACAGTTGGTTGATATTTTCACAAAATAGGTAAGTACCTGTTATTATGGTGGTAAAAGGCAAGGGTTTTTTACAACGTTTTTTTTTCCCTATCGTGAAAACGACAATACATCAAAAGCGTCAAAATTAACTCTAAAGTAAAACAACAATGAGTAAAAACTGGTCAAGTGTGAGTCGAACTCGCGCTAAGGAGCCGGAACGGAATGAAAGAAAATTTTTTTTTTTTGCTAAATACATTAACACAAATGTATTGTGTGTGGTACGGAACCCTCGCAGTACAAGTTCCACTCGCACTTGATTGGTATTTTGTTAATCTTAATCAAACAACTGGCTACAATGCATCCGCAGCCGAACGCCGCAGTACGATAAAATATTTAATTCTAAACTGAAAATAGATATATTGATAACAAACGTTATGTTTTTAAAATTGGCATTAAATGGGCTTTCAAAAAGTATTTTTTTTAATATCACTTTTCATAATGAAATCTGAAAATATAAGGGTTTATTTGCATTATTTTAGTACTGAAATTTTATTATTTTAGGGCTTACTTAATTTTTTGCTACGGAACCCTAAAAAACTGGTATGAGGAATGAATTGGCCATCATCGATTTACCCGAAAACGACACCAAACTTGACCCAAGAGTTCAAATACATCCGCTAGAATTTTTGTTCTGAGTACTGGCAGTCCAGTACTTTAACCCCCCCTCCTCCCTACCAGACACGGAGTTATATCTGCCTACCAGGCTCTTTGGGCTTAGTTTGACGTGGATTACACCTGTACTAAGTGGCATTGCTTTACTCAAAATTGTAGACCTCTCCATACAACGGATCCCAATAGCCGGGTCCACACCTGACGATCCATCGCGCTCCGATCGCGCGCGGCAGGAGCGAATTGCAGGCGTTTGGATGTGCCGCGCGCGATCGGAGTGCGATGGATCGTCAGGTGTGGACCCGGCTAATAGAAAACGGACGGTTGATTCGATAATCAAGCGAAAAAACAAACTTTATTTAATTGTGATTGTACTATTTATGTAAGTTCAATTCTGCTCTAATCAAAACTTAGATAATAGCAATCTCTTTTTTTTAAATCAAGTCTCATGTTTCTATTATTCACCGTTTAGCAGTTACAAGCATTTATAGACAAAAACGGAGGCTACTTTGGCTTGTTTTTCTATCGAGAAAATTTGTCTTAATCGTGTTTTGGCTCTAATCAAAACTTCAATTATATGTTCAATTTACACATATCCGCAAATCATACTCCTACTGTTAGTACTTCATGATATATGGAGCTTTGAAGAATCCTATTTTTTTTACATAGCCCCTTAAAGAAGTCAATTTTTTGTAGGCCCACCAAACGGTAACGTTTATTGATGGTAATACTCTCTAAATACATAATTTAATTTATTATAGTAATCAGACGATAGATTTGGTAAAAATGCAAACGGAATTACGAAATAAATATAAAAAATCCACCGTTTTGACTTTCTTGCGAAGTTTTTTTCCGGTTAAAACGGCACTTGTAAAGCAATGCGTGTATAGGGACGTCTTAGATGTTCACACGAAAATAAAAATAAAAATCCTAACATATTTTTCCAAAACACGATGTGCGCCAACGGCGATTACGCGACACTTCGTTTAGATGAGGTATAGCTAATGTTACCACTATAATCTAGAGATTATGAGAAACAAATCGACATGACTTCCATAACTACCATCCATACATCCATCCATCCATCCATCATTTAATTTAATTTAACTATACGTCAACTAATACGCTAACATTTTTTGTAAGACTTTTCCCCATACTAAATCTGAGAGCGATGATAGCCCATACGGAAGAGAGCTAGCGCCTCAATACTGAGGCCGCGGTTCGATTCCTGGCCTGTACCACTAAGTTCTTCGGAATTTATGTACGGTTGTATTTATCATTTACTAGCTCGGCGGTGAAGGAAAACATCGTGAGGAAACCTGCATTCCCGAGAACGAAAAGAAAATACCATAAGTTCGGAGGTATGCGTAAATACGGGTGAGCTTGGGGCGAACACAAAAGGACCAGCGCTGGTCTCCGTGTTACAACGACCCTTGTTTGCAATAGCCCAACCACAAATAATCAATAATACTAAATCTGAGGATGTTCTTTGTGTATATTTCTGTGATAAAACACATGTAGGACAGCCATTTCGAATAAGGGCAATCAATTGACAATACGATAAGTAAATTATTCATACGTTTTACTTTTGGATAAAATTCGTGCTCGTTTTTATCATCTTTACTTATACGCAATAGAGCTTATTTTTGATATTTAAAAACGGTTAGTATACCTATTCAATTATTCAAACATCGCCCTATCAAATGTTCCTGTTATCTTTGTATAATCTAAGAGGGAACGTTCGCGTTCGATAAAACTACAAACATAAACATCATGCTAGTTTTTGCTTCATATACATCCCCTAATATCATCATCATCCCTTGTCTTATCCTTTTAATTGGGGTCGGTACAATCATTATTGAGTCATTAATCATTATTGTATCGACCCCTAGACAAAATTGCGTCGTCTTTATTTTAATTGCTATCTATTTACAATAGTATAAATTTCATAACTGACAACTGCATTATCTATTGGGGTCATTAAAAGAAGTTTGGCGGAAGGCCATATAATGTGAGACCCAGACATATAGGTCCCATGCATGAATGAAACTTAGTAATACGTGTAGAGTGAAACAAAACTAACAAAAAAGGAAATTGGTTGTAATCTGTAGAAGTTGGGGGAAAGGTATTTCTCCTTATGATACCTTTTGTATCAAGTGTGTGAAACTCATAATCTTTCTTATTAGATAGAATCATTGTGACTGTCTTAATGAAAATTCACGATAACCGTACAATATTATGATAATGGAATCAAACGAAATCACACGCACTATCAGTTCAATAAAGCCAAATACGTTCCGTAACGTCCAAAAACTACCTCAGTGATAATATTAGATGAAAATAGCTGTCATGGTTGCGTTTTGCTACTGCTTTTTGGATGATTTGTCTATTTTACTAGTAATTTCTACTTTTGAACCCGGACTTCTAGAGATGAGGAAGTTTTTTTAAAAAATGCCTTAATTTTTTCTGTTTATAATAATTATGACCGCCGTCCTGAAGGGCTTTTAGTTTACGTAAAAATGGCTGGGTCCAAATTCGCCAAAGTTCTTTACATCTATCTTCGAAAATTATGAAAACACGTGTCAAGAGGCTTTGTTTTGTCGGCCTGATAGCATATGAATAATTATTCATATGATGAATATGAATAATTGTTCACGAGTCATGGATGTTTGTATCTATATATTTATTATACTAGGTGTTACAAAAATATAAATAAACATTTAAAGGGGTGGTTAAGATCATCAAACTGAGCAATTTTCTCTATGGGACCAATATCGAAATCGCGAAAAACTACACATAATATACTCAACAGAATTTTATATATTATTATATTTTCCTTGTGAGCGTCGGTGGCGCGTTGCGGAGAGGTATGGACTCCCAATTATGGGGGTCCGGGTTCAAATCCGCACGGCAACATGTCATGTACCAATGAGTTTTTCTAACTTATGTACGTAAAACCGACTGCTCTCAAACGGTGAAGGAAAACATCGTGAGGAAACCTGCATACACTGAAGAAGAAATTCTGATGTGTATGTGAAGTCTACCGACCCGCATTGGGCACGCGTGGTGGACTAATGCCCAAACACCCTCCTTGAGGGTAGGCCTGTGCCCTGCAGTGGGACGTTTATAGGCTGATTATGATGAAAAATATTTATTTTAGCAGACTTTGCTAGAAAAATAGATTTTAATTAACAATATCAAATTATATAATTTTATTCTGAATTTTTTAAGTTAATTAATTATGATTATATTTTCCTTAACCGTTTAAGAGAAGTCTGTTTACAAAAACACTCTTAGTACATATAAGGAATCTTATCAAACTATAAAGAAAGAAAAATTTATAAAAGCTATAAAATAACAATAAAGCAAAAATTGTTATTCAATCTTCACTTCGAACCATTCAATTTTATATTATCCAACCGGAAAACAATACATTTACAAACGCTATAGAAAATAACATAAAATATTTCTATTAACTGTAGAAGTGGAATAAAACAATAAATCGGTCTATAAATAAGAGGCGTGTTTACAAAACCTAGTGACACGTTTCTGGCACAATAGCGTGTTGATAGACTGGTTCTTAGAGAAAGGAAAAAAAAAACAATCAACGAGTTTATAGGAATGTACAGTAGTTAAAAAATGTATACATACATAAACTCTCGACCATTTAGGGAATAAATCAGTAATATTTAAGGAAAATCTATAATTAACCTGGGATATAACATACGGAAATGAAAAGAAAGAAACAAAAATCTTTTAAAAGCACACACAAAAAAAGCACAGGGAGGAAGGAGAGGAGAGTTTTTTGGTCTGTGAACCACCCCTGAAAATTTGGAAGATGTATAAAAATTATCTAGCACCTATAATCTAAATTCATCCAGCCGTTTTAGCGTGATTAAGTGACAAACATTAAAATACACTCAAACTGCATTGTTAAAATATATGACAAAACGAATTAGTAAGTTAATGTGAATTGTCTACGTGACCATAAAAAGGTTCACGGCCATAATGTCGAGAGGTCGCGCTAACTGCTCGTTGAGACGCTCATTAGTTCTAAAGATGCCATTAAATTTACCATTACGAAATTGTTATGCCTGTCAGCAACCAGCTATTTTATTAGCTTTTTATTTACTGGTCATAATGATGCCATTACCTTGCTTGTAGCATGATGCCAAGCACGACAAAACGAGAAAATCGTCATGCGCGCTCATTTTAGCATGCGTAAAGTAACAGAGATCGCGGCACATCTCGATTTTTCTCGTTTCACCGCAATACCTGAATCTTGTCCAGATATACATTATGATCTCGGATTATATTAGGACAACACAAAGGACATACACAAGTGAACTACCAAAACTAATCATAACTGCACCAAAAAGAATTACAATCCGCTAAAATGGCTAGCAACCCATCCACTTATCACCGTTTTACTCGTAAATCTCGTCATCCCATTCTGAAAAGTTAAATATGCTAAACGTGCGTTTTGTTACAACTGCCTGTAATACAGTGGCAGTTCTCGCAATATTTTCGGCCATCCTAAAAGGGATTGTGATCGTGTCTTTATGTATCATCATCATATCAACCGATAGACGTCTACTGCAGGGTCTGCTGGACACAGGCCTCCTCCAAAAATCGCCACAAAGACCGGTCCTGCGATGTCCTCATCCAACAGGTTCCAGTCGTCGAGAACTCTTCGGCCGGATCGGCCATCGGTTCTGCGAGCAATGCGCTCTGCCCGTTGCCACTTTAGTTTAGTAATTTTTTTGGGTTATGTTGACTACTCTGTTTCTTCTGGTAATCTCTTCATTTCTGATTCGATCCCGCAGGGAAACTTCGAGCATAGCCCTCTCCATTGCCCTGTGGGTGACTTTCTGCCTTTTTATGAGGCCTTGAGTGAGCGACCACGTCTCAGCCCCGTATTTCATCACTGGCAATACACACTGGTCAAAGACTTTCGCCTTGAGATAGATTTAATGTATTTATGTATATTTTGTTGTAAAAATAGGACAAGGACTTATTTTATCCCGAAAATGATATTATACGTGGGCGAAGCCGCGACCCACAGCTAGTTTTATTTTTATCTAGAGTACATGTCATTGAGCTTGACTTTGGATTTTATTTATACGGTCAACATAATACTATTTACTAAGACAGAAAAGAAAATCTAGTCCAAACGATCTGTAGCCTAACGGTAGTTAAATTTGAACTTAGAGAGATCAAGGTGAAGTCCATTATGGGATGACCACGTGAAAGTGCCCACGTGTTTGGCCGTTTGGCCTCAAACCGGGTATTTTGAGGTCACTACAAATTATGCTGAGCTACATTTATGATGTCTTTAGGATTTTATTCAAGGCGTAGTTGTGTAAGGGCCGTTGATATCCTCCGCAAGTACTTACATTCCTGACGTTAGTAATTATGTTGTAAGGTATCTTAAAAGAGCATTGGAATTCATCAATAAAATGCCACGACAAAAGTAGTCATGAATGTATGAATCTGGAGCAATCAAGAGAAGTTTGCTGGAAGAAATCTCTTTAGAGATAAGCTCGCCCTTTGTAATTGTATATTATGCTGTTTACACTTATATTTTCGTGTGTACAATAAAGTGTTAAAATAAAATTTCTTTTACCTAGACAAAATAGTAGTTTGATCAATTTTAGATCATTTCATGTAGACACTTCTAGAATCAACACCACAGTTTGTTACCTAGAATTTTTCGTGAGAGTATAAGTTGTTTAAATCGTTCTTAGACAATTTAATAGGGACTCGCCTTGCGGTAGCATTTCCCCTCTGTCAAGGTATTAGATCAATTAATCTTGCGCATTTACACCCAATTTTATACCTTATCACTAAACGAGACAGCCTATAATAGCGAAACAATAATTTTGAACTTAGAACGTTTGGGGTTCACACGAGACTACTTTTCATGATTTTTAACATTCAAAATTAGAATCTAAACTTATGGGGAATAAAATCCAAAGTTGCAGATTTCGTGTTACCTCGCCCCCCGCAAAAGTGGCAGAAATGTTTCTTAGTAGAATGACACGCGAAACTCGTCCCTATTAAATTGTCTAAGAAATCGTTAGAAATTGATACATTCTCAAATTAATTACAAAGCATAAAAAAAACATTGTATTCTAGTGTAGACTTACTTTAGTCACAGTATAAGAAAAAGTATCTATAGTCTAGCTATGTACAACTAGATACTCTTTCTTATACTGTGGTCTAGCTTAGATAAGTCATGCATGCATTATGTAAATCTTTAAGTATTGTTACAGATTATTTAACCTAAAGAAGTACCTATATTATACTTACATATTAGTAAGCCTTACATCATTATTACTATGTTCAAGTTGCATTTGTCTGTAATGGGTCTATTCAACATTAACCAATCAAAGTCAATCTCAATATTAATCAATCTTTTAGACACGATCTAGAAACCAATATACCTACCATTTGTCAGATTTCTGTTAAAATATATATTGTAGTTTCAATGCTAGGATTAAATTAAGATTGAGAAGAGCGAGTATGGAAAACATTAATAATAATAATATAATGTTTATTTTCTACCACAAACGAGTACACAGTATTGAGCCACGATAACTTTGAAACACTTTTATATTTTAATAACGGAAATGTGACAAATTAAAGAACAGATATCTATTGGATTTCTGGATAGTGTCTAAAAAATTTAATTGACTATATTATTATACTCAAACATCGTTGTATGGAGCGCACCGACGCGACGGTAATATCCCCTTCAATATAAAAAAAAAATTACCGAAAACTATTCCGTCGTTTCGGTAGTTCGGTAGGTACCAAGAAATATGACTTGGCACCTACTTGGGAAACCCCGAGAGTTTTATTACGTCTGACCAAACATGACTATCTGCGTTGTATCGAGAATTTAGTGGTTTAATGTTTATTTAAATAATAATCACTCACACAAACTCGCTTACCAGTACCGTTGCGTGCGACGAGCATGGAGGTGTGGTAGCTTACCCAGTGAAGTCCAAGTGATTGGAGTCGAAGATATCTGCCAGCAAACCCCAGAGCGTTCTATGCAGCTCTCTCACAGGCGCCCCTTACCAACTGGCATGCCAGTACCGTTGACCTGCGACGAGCATGGCGGTGTGGTAGCTTACCCAGTGAAGTCCAAATGATTGGAGGCGAAGATATCTGCCAGCGAGCCCAAGAGCGTCCTGTGCAACTCTCTGACAGGCGCCCCCCTCCAGCTGGCATGCCAGTACCGTCGACGTGCGAGGAGCATGGTGGTGTGGTAGCTTACCCAGTGAAGTCCAAATGATTGGAGGCGAAGATATCTGCCAGCGAGCCCCAGAGCGTCTTGTGCAACTCTCTGACAGGCACCCCCCACCAGCTGGCATGCCAGTACCGTTGACGTGCGAGGAGCATGGTGGTGTGGTAGCTTACCCAGTGAAGTCCAAATGATTGGAGGCGAAGATATCTGCCAGCGAGCCCCAGAGCGTCCTGTGCAACTCTCTGACAGGCGCCCCCACCAGCTGGCATGCCAGTACCGTTGACGTGCGAGGAGCATGGTTGTGTGGTAGCTTACCCAGTGAAGTCCAAATGATTGGAGGCGAAGACATCTGCCAGCGAGCCCCAGAGCGTCCTGTGCAACTCTCTGACAGGCGCCCCCCACCAGTTGGCATGCCAGTACCGTTAACGTGCGAGGAGCATGGTGGTGTGGTAGCTTACCCAGTGAAGTCCAAATGATTGGAGGCGAAGATATCTGCCAGCGAGCCCCAGAGCGTCCTGTGCAACTCTCTGACAGGCGCCCCCCACCAGCTGGCATGCCAGTACCGTTGACGTGCGAGGAGCATGGTGGTGTGGTAGCTTACCCAGTGAAGTCCAAATGATTGGAGGCAAAGATATCTGCCAGCGAGCCCCAGAGCGTCCTGTGCAACTCTCTGACAGGCGCCCCCCACCAGCTGGCATGCCAGTACCGTTGACGTGCGAGGAGCATGGTGGTGTGGTAGCTTACCCAGTGAAGTCCAAATGATTGGAGGCAAAGATATCTGCCAGCGAGCCCCAGAGCGTCCTGTGCAACTCTCTGACAGGCGCCCCCCACCAGCTGGCATGCCAGTAGCGCACCGTTGACGACACGCAGCAGTTTACGCCTGCAATAAGAAAATCTTTGTTATAATGAACATGCATGCAATAGAATAAGCTATTGTGTAATCTTTCGATTGTTCCAATTATCTATGGATACGGGTTAATAACTGTTCTAGGCGATTCTAAGGTGATATTATATTTCTCAATTTTTATTATCTTCAGTTTATCAACTAAATATTAATAAACTGTTTTAATACAGTTTATCGATCCGATATCGATCAATCATTGACATCTTATAGTGCGCACGAGCAACTTTTGTCTCTCACATGCAGGGTTTGTATATGAAAAGTCGCGTCGCTACAGGCGTGCACTTTCATACAAACCCGTAGACTTGATATAAGACACAAATTAGTTGCGGGACAAAAGTTGCTCATGCGCGCTATCTCTCACAATATCACCTCAGGTTTTGAGGACATTGTAGTCCTTTAGGTAGGTAACTATATGGTTTCGAATTTACGCATTTAGCTCTGAATTGTCTGCGCAGTCGGCTCTTTTGACTAATAGGTGTTATTGTGTGAAAACAGGTGTACAAATAAATGTTCTCATAGTTACCACACCGTATACATAGTAAAAAATACAGTTCGAAATTTTTAACAAAAACCATATTACTGTAAGCTGTTACTGTTTTATAAACAATCTCGCTTTTAAAACTTTTGTACCTCACAATCTTAAATGGTAGTTGCAGCTAAGTTTCAGTCGACCTGAAAGCGGATATGTTCGTGAGTTTATACAGGGTGTAAAAAGGGTGGCCTATGCCTAAAAATGGCGCCTTTTTTCTTTTTTTAGCGCGGCCATCAATAAAACTTGTATATTATAGTTCAGAAAAAGTAAAAAAAAAAAACACTTGTTGTTACAAATATCTCGGAACTCAGTCTAAACTGAGATATAAAGTCTTGAAGTGCACGTAATAGTAATATTTTCAACTTCAAGCCTTTATATCTCCGTCCGGACTGAGTTTAGGGTATAAATACATGTTAATAAGTTTTGTTTGTTACTTTATTCTGAAATAAAATATTCAAGTTTGGTTGCTGGCCGCGCTAAAAACAACGGCGAAAAATAAGGCGCCACCCTTACATACAAAACCCACATTGTCTTTTAAATGCGTTACATACTATAAGGGGTGCTTCAGACCATCAAACTGACCAATTTTAACTATGAGACCAACATTGCAACCACGAAAAAAATGTGTTTCATAGAAAATGGCAAATGTACGTGCGATAAAAAACATCGTTACAATTTAGTGGCATCCTGACTCCCAAAATAGGAGAACCATGCATTGGGAGTAGGGTTGCCACCTTTTTTTTGTGCATTTAAAGTACATTTAAATGCACAACAATTTTTTTTTGCAGTTTGTATCAAATTTGTATCTACTAGTTCTACTACACAATTGTACAGAATCTTTACAGTCTATATTTAAATTAAAGTAAATATCTACCTAAGTAATAAATTTTTTATCAAATTCAGAGAAGCTCTGTTTCTTGCGTCTCGCCATTTGCTATTCATCATAGAAAAAAACTCTTTCTGTGAATGCTGAGTCGCGAGAATTGACAATAAAAATGAAATTACTTTATACAAGTTTAAAAAGTTATACGTTGCGTTCAGAAATTGTTAAAAAACCAGTGCTTAAGTGATATGGCGCTGGCGAGTCGCGACATCGATTCAGCACCAATCGATATATTTCATTTATCGAAAAAATACGTACGACTAAACTTTTCAAAATCTTAATGAAATCAAATCTTGCGAAATAAAGTATTTTCGTGTACTTTATTACTCTCATAAAGTATAGAGTACAATTACCTCAAATAACGTACAATACTTTATTATAAAGTACAGGTGGCAACCCTAATTGGGAGCCAGTATCTTCCCCTGTTACCAATGACATTAGTAAACAAGAATGGACCTGCCTTACGCGAACATTTCAAACCAGAAAAATGAGGCAAAACAATTGACAGTTTTACTTGGAAAATGTACTGAGATGACAGACCAAGTACCCTAATTTGTATTGAAGTGCCCTAGTTTTGCGTGCTTCAACTTAAAGCACTTTGGGTCAAACCAGAAAAATGAGGCAAAACAATTGACAGTTTTACTTGGAAAATGTACTGAGATGACAGACCAAGTACCCTAATTTGTATTGAAGTGCCCTAGTTTTGCGTGCTTCAACTTAAAGCACTTTGGGCCTATCCATTCATTTTACTTTGATCTAAGCCTGTTACAGCATTAGAAGTTATTCTATGGTTACAGTAAGTAGGTATTAACCAACAAAATTAATTAGGTACCTACATAACTGATTAATATGATGAATTTGCTAGAATTTACTTTAAAATAGTAAAAACATTAATAGTTTCAAATTAGTAGTAAAAGTTATGCAGTTTGATGGTCTGAAGCACCGCCTCTAATATGTAATGTAGCGCATTTAAATTTACACCCTGTATAATATTCATGTTCCATAATTTTAATATTAACATTAGTACAGCAACCTACTAGCTACGAAGTTATTTTGTAACTGACATTGTGTAACTCTAAAACGTTAAGGCCGCGATCTTGACATTTAAACTTATATTATACAAAGGTAACTTAGCATAATATGATAATGAACGTACGATATGATATTGTAAACATAACATATTCACATTACCTATCACAAGCAGTGCGCAGCGTGAAATTCAGTGCCCCCGGATGTCAGTGCCAATTTGGATGGGATTTTCACAAAAGGGTTTAGTTTTTACTAACATTTAGACTATATTCCATCGCAATCGGTTCCTTCAATTAAAAGTTATGAGTATTTAAAGTCTGTGTTCTGTACGGAGTCGCGGGCGCCCCGGCGCGCGCGCCGCTATACCAGTTCATATAATATAAGTATTATTTATTCGTAAGGGATAGATAGGTCGGTTATCTACCGATGAGACATTTTATTCAAATCAGAAACAAACAGATTGACACACAAGATAAGATAAGAGATCAGATAGTAACTTTATTACGATAACAACTCTAGTAAAGTCACCAACAACAGTAAAAATTATGGTTTTAAAAATATTTACAATTCTAGACATGAGTAAATATACTAGGGATGCAACGATTACGAAGCGGTGTATCGTTTTGCATCTGTAATCGTAATAATCACGATGCAATGCACCGTCGTAAGACTCGTACGATATTATTAAATCCAATTAAAAACGTCAATCAGATTGCACTTGTTGACAAAATACCAGACTTGAATACTAGATTCTAGAGTCAAAAAACAACTTTAAAAAATTCGTATCTCTCGCTGCCATTTTAGCTCTTTGGAGTCTCGAGATTCATTATTGAAAATCTCGCGTGATCTGCTACCAACCAAAATTTCGCGAGATTACATTGCCTAGTGTGAATTGTGTCCTGACCAAATGGGCCTTTGACTTCGACCTCAAATTAGTAGATAAAATTACAAAGATCTTGGATTGTTTTTTTTATAATTTAAATTTCATTGGAATGAAACGAAGGACGATAAACACCCATTCTAAGGATAATCTGAACTAAATTTGTTTAAATAATCGTAATGCATCGGTTATTGTAATAAATAACGATTAATATCGTAATCGTAATGGCCGAATCGTTGCATCCCTAGTAAATACCCCACAGAGATAAACTTCTTAGGAGACCACAAAATTAATGATTACGTGACACGCTCGACCATTGATTGTCCACTGGCCGAACTCTCGAAATGTCACGCACACAGCCGCGCATTATAGTAGTGTGCCTTTCGTAGCGAGATTGTATGAACTATGAAGCTTTGTCTGTTTGGGGTATTTACTTGCGTGACACGAGAGTAACACAGTAAATACCAACATGTATCGTAAAGGTCAACATCAAGTAATTAGGGTTTTCCGCATGCCAAGACCACAACACGTTTTTTTCGCTTTGAGGTTAACAAACTTTTGAAAACCGTACAAAATTTCTTTTGTGAGTTGAACGTATACTCCCGAAGGCCGTTCTAGTTTTCTAACTACCGAATATTGTTACTCATCATCATCATATCAGCCGATAGACGTCTACTGCTGGACATAGGCCTCCCCCAAAATGGGTTGATTTGCCATGATCGCCACGCTTGGCAGGCGAGTTGGCGATCGCAGTTGGATTGAATGTGTGTACTCAGAGGATGCCGCTGCCCATCCTCCGGTAGATCCCTTAGTCGCCTTTTACGACACCCACGGGAGGAAATGAGATGGTGCTATTCCTAGGCGACACCACACGGACTTATCATTGATATGATATTGCTAGTTGCTACTATTATTCGTAATTACAGTTTGGATTAGCTAAATCAAGAAAAAACGTTGTAGACATACAAAACATTAATGATTACTAATAGTTTTGTAATGATTACTAATGATATTTGTTTAGTAAACGTTTATAAAGTTACAAGATCATTTGTGGAACTCCAATCTAAATACGTGGTACAGTACGACCATGAAAATAAGTACCCTCGTCAATCTTCGTTTGCGCAGAGTCCCCCGTCCTGACTGTACATTTCATGAGGGGATCTAACGGGTATGCTTACGAACTGGGGGATCTAATGGGTAATTAATATTCGAGTGGATCTTGGCGAGTGTCACAAACGGGAACGACTCGACAAAACCCGTAGTCGTTTAGTAAACAAAGGGATGCAATGCAAAGTCGGATAGCAGCGAAAGGGTCACAAAAACAATTAGGCAATCGTGGCAACGGAATTAAGGTGGCACATCCTGAGTCGCCGTTTTGGCAGATAAGAAAAAATTTTCAATTATATTTTATAATTAGGGTTCCGTACCCAAAGGGTGAAAACGGGACCCTATTACTAAGCCTACGTTGTCTGTCTGTCCGTCCGTCCGTCCGTCCGTCTGTCCGTCTGTCCGTCCGTCCGTCCGTCCGTCTGTCCTACCTATTTAGGGCTGTAACTTTTGAACCGTAATAGCTAGATAGTTGAAATTTTCTCAGATTATGCGTTATTACGGCGGATAAAAATGACAGAAAGTTAAAAATTAAGGGGGGTTCTCAACAAGAAACTAGTTTTTATCAACGTTTTTTCTTCACGCTCTATCGTAAAACCGGTAATACATACAAGCGTCAAACTTAGTGTGATTATAGAGCAAACTCTACAAAATAACAACAAATACAAAAAACCGGCCAAGTGTGAGTGGGTCTTGTGCTAAAGGTCCCGGACAACAAAAGTTTTTTTTTCTAAGTAAATAATGTTGTGTTCTGTGGTGGTGTGGTACGGAACCCTCGGTGCGCGAGTAGCCCGACTCGCACTTGACCGGTTTTTTTTTTATATTTAAAAGTTTTTAGGTCTCTCGACGGCGAGATTTAATCATGATATTCAACATTATATTAAATTATCTAAACCAGTTCGAAAAACGTTTATAATATTCAAATTCATGTGCGATTACTATAACTCGATTTAAAATCGGAATCAAAGCTGTTAAAATCTAGAGCATAATAATATTTAATGATAGTAAAACCTGTTTACCTACCGGCTTTAATCTATTCTTAGAAAATATTTTTGGCTGGCAGACAAACATCAGAATTTAATAAATGTCAACAAATATGAAAACGTGATTCATATGATCAAATTTACGGTTTACTTTTATATTATAAAATAAAAAAAAATAAAAAAAATGTTTTATTTCAGACTAAGAATTGCCCATATTTTGTTAGTAGCACAAGCTTACATCTAATATTAGTATAATCATATAAAACAAACAAAGAATTATTAATTGGATCGGTTCACCGATCCACACCTCTCACATGCAGATCGATGAAACGACCGAGGATAGCTGTATCCATCCGATCAGCGATCATCTTCAAGATTCTGTTCGGGCTCCCCCGTATTCTGCGCACAACAGACGCGGTCTTTTTGCGTATAATCGCATAAAAGTCATCTATATGTGCATCTGCAAACATGCCAGATGCACTGCAGAATCGTGGGAGCCCCAACAGGACCCTGAGGATATTATTATATTGGACTCTTAGGGCATTGTACGATTTTTGTGTGAAATTGGCCCACAGACCACACGTGTAATAACTAAATTATAGCTATAGCAAAGATTTTTCAGAAAACCCTATATCACAAGATTTCCTGAAAATGAAAACCGTAGAGATTTTGTAAAACTCATTGATACCCAATATTCGGTGATCGGTGTTATCGCGAAATTACTGTATTCCTTTGCTAAAACCCCAACACATTAAACATTTATCGTGACATATAGTCGAAAATGTCACGATTGTATTTTTGACACAACCGACAAGAGCGTAGCTCTTTAACAAGATGATGATGATGATGATGATTTTCTGAGCTTTTATTCCATTTTTCGCCTGTGTCTAGAGTCAAGTAGCCTCGTCTTTTGTCCTAGGGGGCTGCCGATTCGAATTTCGGATCTTGGATCAATTTCAAACTCGTACCAATTATGAGTTTTTAGGAACGTATGTTCGGTTTGCAACACCACTAGCTTTTCTGTGAAGTAATACGTCGTGAGCTCGTGAGGATACAAATATCATATACGAGCTTTTACCCGCGACTTCGTCCGCATAAATTATATACCAGATTTTAAGTCAGATGATAAGCTATCAAACAAAAAAAGTTTCATCAAAATCGGTTCAGTAGTTTTTGCGTGATACTCGAACAAACAAACACCCAAACAAACAAACGAACAAACAAACAAACAAACAAACAAACAAACAGACAGACAAAAAATCCAAAAATTGGTGATTTGGAATCAGGGACATCTAAAAACCATATCGTAATTTTTTTTTGTAAATATCTTCAATGTACAGACAAATTTCTGTTACAGTTTTATAATAGTTTAGATATGCAATATCTAGCCTAAAGCAGTGTGATTGCGGCAAACCTATCCAGTCAATGATCAATGATCAATGGTGGGGCGGGGTGGTATACCTGCTAGAATGTCCCTTGTGTCCGAACACCTGCACGAGAGAGGACCTAAATAAATCTACACTGTACGATGTCAGGCTCACAGAATACCTGGCCAAATCTAAACTATTATAAAACTGTAACAGAAGTGTGTCTGTACATTGAAGATATTTACAAAAAAAAGATTACGATATGATTTTTAGATGTCCCTGATTCCAAATCACCAATTTTTGGATTTTTTTGTCTGTCTGTTTGTTTGTTTGTTTATTTGTTTGTTTGTTTGTTTGAACGAGCATCACGCAAAAACTACTGAACCGATTTTGATGAAACTTTTTTTGTTCGATAGCTTATGATCTGACTTACAATCTGGTAGGTATATAATTTGTGCGGACGAAGTCGCGGGTTAACACTAGTATAATATATAGAGAGTCGTAAAATAAAATAGTTGACATGAAAAGATGATACTTCATGATTCCCAGGCGTATAATAGAGCGTTGATAAGAATTATGGTATACTAGCTGTTGCCCGCGACTTCGTCTGCGTTACCCAGATAAAAAGTACCCTATGTGTTAATCCAGGCCATGGTCTATCTGTATGCCAAATTTCATCAAAATCCGTTCAGCAGTTTTCGCGTGAAAGCGGAACAAACATCTATCCATCCATACTTACAAACTTTCGCGTTTATAATATTACTAGGATTTTTTTTACAATATCTCTAGACTATCCCCGTCACACTGGACAGAGTTTCGGTACTACTAGTGAAGCGTGGATGTTCAAAAGTTTCAGAATATCTCTGACTACCCCCTAGGGGAACATAGTCGTGAGCATATGTTATGATATCCTCGTGGAAAATCTTGAGCCTAATTTATGCTGTTGTCCTCTGCATGCTTTGTTTCGATTTCAATATAATCGGCCTAGTACCAAGCATAGATTCTGTGAAGCATTAAACTGCATCTACGCCTTATTTAGACGCCCATTATTTCATTTTTCCTGTTTAAAATTTTAAAAAAATTGTACTAAATATTTATTAAGCTTACTGAGATACAGGTAGGATACAGGTCGACAGGAGAAAACGTTAAAAAACCCTGACAAATTAAAATTCCGACCAGTTAAAAGAGGGACAATATTACATTTCTGAAGAGAATTCTTGTCGTTGGCATGGCAAGTGGAAACCTTAGAGACAAGACAGTCTTTAAGGCCCGACACACACATAAGGAATTGAAATCCGGAATCCTAAATCAGGATCACGATTTCGTATGGATTTTGCTCCTCCACAATTGCGTTCGGAATTGCGGAGGTATCAAATCCTATATAAAATCACAATTCTGATTCAGAATTCCGGATTCCAATTCCGCATGTGTTTGGCGGACCTAATTTAAGTATGAGAAACATCGTGTTTATTGTTGTTTCATAATAAGTAGCATAGCATAGCATAGCGTATGCTCACGACTATATTCCCCGAGGGGGTAGTCAGAGACATGTTACAATAATATACTGCGCCTGGTATTCTCTTCCGATCACGTGACTGACACAAGCCTACGTCATCATACCCTTTTACCATGTTTAGCGGCCATTTTTTAGTGACGTAGGCTTGTGTCACTCTGGGAATAGAAGACCTTGTTTTTTTAGACTATGGTCAGAGATATTCTGAAACCTCAGCACTGGTAGCATGCACACCCGCGATAGCCGTGATACGGCTTTATCACGTCTTTTATCTCGTTCTTTTGCGCGCGAACGAACGAGATAAAAGACGTGATAAAGCCGTATCACGGCTATCGCGGGTGTGCATGCTACCAGTGCTGAACACAATAAGTAAGTAACAATAATATAACCGATACCATTAAAAACTGTAAATTTCAAAGCAATAAAGTTAAAATGACAAACGCCATAGCGTTGCGAATTCTTTGTTACATTTCGTAAAATGATGTAATATTTAGCTAATTGGCGTACAGGTATGAAGCCAGAGTTAGTTTGTCACTATTGTTTGCGTAGACATCTTCGGTTGAAATGTAGTTGAGCAAATTATGCAAAAAGGGTTGGAGAAAGAGAGCAGAGCTTGTGCCCACCAGTGGAACTCAGATGATGTGTATAATACAGTACGCTGACAGTTTTTAAGGGGATGATCAGATCACCAAACTGAACCAATTCTGTATGGGACCAGCATCGAAATCGCGATAAAAAAATTGCTGTCCCATACATTTGGCTCGAATAGTTTTTTTTTCGGTATTTCCATGTTGGTGCCATCGAAAGTTGTTCAGTTTGATGGTCTGAGCATCCCCTTAAAAAGCATATCAATAAGACCAAACTCCGTGCTTTAGTAGTCACAAGAAATATTATTTTATTTTCTGACTGCTCCGCTTTGGTATACTAGTTTCCCTAGATTATGTAGATCGCGACATTGTGATAGAGGTGAACGCACCAAACATATAGTGCACGACATGCGTAGGCGCACGTTGGATCAGTGCACGCGCACCGAACTCGCCACGCCTCGCTTGAACAAAACTGTTGATAAAACTGTTTTGATTATAGTTGTTGCTTTTCATTTTATTATGGACTAGCTTCAGTTCGCGTGATTTTTGGAAAACTTTAAAATCCCGTTGTACCGCTTCTGGGGACGATTTTCGAAAAATCCTTAGTGCAATCCTCTGATCAATACACGGTCAAACTTTATTACGATACATTGTTACAGGTAAAAAAAAAAGCCTATTTTGTCTAATCTACACTTCGATTCGAATGACATTATATAGGATATTTGCCAACAATATTTCAGAATTAATAGTTAATCGAAATTATATTCCTCACAACATAAATTCAATGTTTCTCAAGTGCAGTTTAACAACTTTTACTGCGAGTGCATAATCTCATGTATTTCCTTCCGGGGTTGCCAGGAACTTTGATGTAATTACTTTTAAGTGCGCAGGTATAGCAAGGTTCATTTTTAGTATTATTTATGGTTCCTGGATATAATGCTGCGTCAAGTAGCGCGCCTTTCGCCCACACGGAGAAAAACCAGTAATAAAAAAACCGTATAATCTTACTGCCTAGTGCCTAAAGGCAGTGCTCAGGTCGAGACAAGATCACCAGTAGCCTCGCCTTTCGTGTAGGACGTGGTTCAATCCCAGCCTGCGGCAGACTTGTATCAATGGATTGTTTGGAACTTATGTATAGAGATCGGATAATCGGATGCATATTTACCTAAACTTCACTTTTTTCCCCACGAAAACATAATATGGATATGCCTTTCTGAATAAAGTTAATAGAAAAAATCTGGCACCCGCACTGAAACGTAAACAACTTTAACAACTTGGTCAACTTGACCAAATGATTTGACTTGGTCAAGTTGTTCATGTTGTCCAATTAAGTACTTTCGACAAGAAAACATCTCGGACAACATAAAAAACAACAACTCGGTCCACTCTTTCAACTCAGACAACATTTTATAAAAGTTGCCAACAACTGGGATTTACCAATCGTGGTTTATATTATAGACCACGATTGGTAAATCCCATACCATTTAGATAAAAGTGTCTCAAAGAGGCCTCTACGTGTTGGACCTGTGTCCCCCGTGCAACCCTTCAAAAGGTTCGGAGGACAGAAATATGCCTCCCGAAATATCATAAAAATGATTTTACATTAAATTGTTTGGTGGACCCTGACTCCCAATATCGGAAAACCTTGCATTGGGAGTTGTGAACCACATTCCTCCTCAATAACAAAAATGTTAGTATTTCTATAGCGATCGAAGGGTGCGAAAAAATTTAACATCTTAATCGGTAAATGAACTACGCGAATTATCTACGCGAACGAAGACCAAGCCCAGTATAAGAAAGAGTATCTAGTAGGTACTACATAGCCTAAGCAAGTACCTAGTAGTAAATACATAGTACTACGCAGTAAGACCGGCGCACCTCTGCAATGCAGCCAATTTACATTTAACCCAATTCTGGTACTTCCTGGAGGGAAGCTGCATTCAAGTTAATATTTAATTTTAAGAGGTCAGCTTTATGTGACCCTTCGATATGGTACATACAATATTATTCGATATAGGTAAAGGAAATAAGATTTGATACTCTGCCTTTACTGACTTTTACATTCAGGTGTCCCAAAATTCAACGGCAAGACGAATTTTTTTTTGCTTTTTATTAGAATAGTGCCTTTGACGAAGTATGTTGCGGATGCGTGACAATGTTCTACTGTTTTTCACGAAGTCTACGTTGCTGATTCGGACATTTCGTAATTTTATTCGTGATTTTCGTTTTTTCGAATAAATGATTATTTATAACTCCTCAGCTACAAATACAAAAAAAAACTTTCTTCTTCTTCTTTTCGTGTCAATTGTTCTACTATTCTATATTTTATTGACCAGATATTCGGCCAGCCTGACAGCGTCCAGTGTAGCTTTATTGAATGGTTCTACAAAATACCAAAACGATGTTTGATCGTTTTCGATATTTTGTATTTTCTTTTAACATTGTTAAAATCGCCAGTCGCCAGTCTGCGCCGCACTTTTAGATGTACGCTATCCTGAAACCTTGCCAGTGATCCCAATAAAAGCATCCGTGGCATACCTACCTACTTTTTAAAGAAAACATGATCTTTTGTCAAACTTCTAGGGTAACATTTTTATCTTAGACTACTTTGGGAATACACCAAAAACTTCTCAACAATGTTATAAGGATGAAACGTAACAAATACACACTTTCTACCAGTTATATCCAGATCCTATGACGTAATAGAAGAAAGTGGTCCGGTAACTTACAGTTTAGTACCTAGTTATTAGTACTTAGACTACCTGGGCTAGTCTGGAGGGAAAGTTCAATTATAATAGCCAACAACCAACAATCCTAATAGATCTAAAATAGCTCTCAGAATTCACTAGCTATCCTACCAACTAGCACGTAATTCCATAAATCGCGTCCCGTTGCAAGACTGTTACTCGGCAGTCGCCTGCCCTCCGGCATGCCACGAGGCTCCACCATATTGTGGTGACTCAATTTTGTTGCATAATCCTTGAGGTAAACTTATATAGGTGTACACACGGCGACACATCAAGCTACGTAAAAACAAAATAAGCTGGCCGCGCGTAGGTAAAGTAATGTATAACGTCGCGCGGCCAGCTTATATTGGTTTTGCGTAGCTTGATGTGTCGCCGTGTGTACCTGCGCAGTTGACAAGTTTGATATTGATTATTGACCAATCAGGATGTGCCTAGTTCGCGCGTCTAAAATCCCTTGCCGCTACTTGCTAGTCGTTTTCGCGCGCTTGTCGCTGGGGAAGCGTCTACTATTCGAAATATTTAGTACCTAGTAGATTTTGCACCCTTTGACTACCGCACATGATTTATTTACAATTACTAAATGACTTCAGAATTAGAGCGATATTAAGAAATATTTAGTACCTAATAGATTTTGCACCGTTCGACTACCGCGCATGATTAATTTTCGACACGGACTCTGGTCTGATCTGCACAAACGAAGATTAGAAGACGAGTGGACAAATCGTGGTCGTACTGTACAAACAAATGAAAATGAAACTTACCACTGTACCCAATAGATTCATTCTCCTGCAACTTGAACGTGAAAGGAATGTGGACCCTCTGCATGAGAAGCCTGGGCGGCTGCATGGCGCGCCTCCAGGCTTCCTCTCGGCCTTCGCCCACTATGCCTATCACTTCCATGTTCCTGCCGACAAGTATTGAGCTTTAGATACAAAGGTTGCATTGTTTTGAGTAGTGAGGAAGCGATTATCACTTAGCGATTACGATTACGATTAATATCCCAAATAATCGTCGATTACGATTACTTCAAAGTTCAAACCCATACTCAGTATACTAGGTTTTTTAAATAAAACCATGAATTAAATTATAGAAAACATTATATTATTTAATAATCATAATTTAAGTATTGCGGACTTTGTTTCCGAAACATGGTATTTCTTAGTTGTCTGATGTCAGTCTATTTCGTTTTTTAGTTATTATTGAACGGGCAGTAGAAAACAACCTCTCTGAGGCAACGGATGATAGATTAAGGCGATGGAGTGTTTATAAAGTGCGTTACATTCATCAGTTCTTAGAATTCTGATAAATTGCTATTTAAAATTAAAATATAACTAACTAGCGGCCCGTCCCGGCTTCGCACGGGTGGACGTCTAATCTTTTCTAGCAATAAATATAGCCTATGTTACTCAGGGTGAATGCAGCTTTCTAATGGTGAAAGAATTTTTTAAATCGGCCCAGTTCTTTTTGAGCCTATTCATTACAAACATACAAACATACAAAAATAGGTACAAATCTTTCCTCTTTATAATATTAGTGTAGATAGATACCTAATCGTTTAAATAATCGCAATGATAATCTACCATTTCGATTAATCGCTAAATGGTGATAATCGCCGATTACGAATCGTAATCGTCATCACTAGATTTGAGCTGGCCGTCTACCAGATAACAGCGATCAGCATGGGGGAAGCAAGGGGAGAACTGGTCCCCTATAAAACTCATTACCTCCCCTTGAAAATAGATTGAAAGTCTCATGTAAGTTATAGCCAGCAGGATCCCACTGCAGGGCAAAGGCCTCTCACGAATAAGGGTGAGAGGGAGTGGGCCATACTCCACCACGCAGGCCCAATGCATATTGGTGGAGGCAAGTTAGTAGTCAATTTGCTGTATGAGAATTTCTGACGGAATCACGGAACTATCTGGGACCCACTGCTTAACGTGCACTCCGAAGCACGGGATGCATCACTTGTGCAATACTTATTTTATTGGACGTCAAAACGCGCGCTTTGTATGAATTGTACTACACAGTGATGTCATCAATATTTCATTCTTTTTTTATAGTTTATCCTGTTATTAAAAAAAATTGTCTTCGAGCTAAAGAATAACTGTAAATGTAAGTTCGGCATTTATAATCCCAAACTTTAAAAAAAATTGTTTGAATTTAACAAAGAGTATTTTTGGCTTATCAATTAATTTAAATTAAAAATCTAATTATCTAGAGGTGACTTACTGGATAGTCAAATACAATAAAATTTACGATTGAAGTTCGTCAGAAAAACAGTTCCATGACTGATTGACAGAAAGTCCACAATCTATCCCGCGTTAGGTAGAATCATGAAAAGAAAACTGAAATGTTTGCGGCCTCCGTCTAACTAAACTAGTAAAAATCCATAGAAGCCATGAAAACCAACCTAAAACACAGAATAAATAGTAGTACTACCCGTACCTAAAATTGCCTTTGGTAGGTTTAATCTCCTACAACTTCTCCATTAGTCTCCACTCTCCATCCTGAGATATTTGTGTGTATTAGTGTGACGAATTTGTACTTCTCTGCATCTAAGAGCCATATCACACAAGCTATTTTTGAGCGTAGGCGTTGACGGAACGATATTGTCGCGATATTGCAGAGATATTCTAGCACGGCTAGCATGCCACCCACGACAAAGCGTTTAAACGAGAAACACGTCATGCGCGCTCTTTCTGGCATACGTGAAATAATAAAGATGGAGGCACATCTCGATTTTTATCGTTTTCTCGGGGGTGGCATGCGAGGCCTACTGGGCCTCTACCCGGATACTTCGCAATTGCGTGAACGTTTTCGTTCCAATGTCAACTCTATTACAATGAAATTCGCACCGAAATGGTCGAATGATGTCCGTTTCAATATATCGATATAGAAAATCGAAAGTCCGCGTAACAGGGCTAGGTACATGGCCTGAGATCAATCACAATCAGTGTCGAGGCAGAATCGCCGCGATTCCGATGCGACATTGTAGTGGTGCAGATGCGAAATTGCCTAGGTACGCTCAAAAATAGCTTGTGTGATATGGCTCTTATAATCATGTGAGTTTATTTAAAGGGCATAATTATGATGAGTCGACATGCCATTGTGTACCAATGAGTTTTTTTAACTTATGTACGTAATACCGACTGCTCGCAAATGGTGAAGGAAAACATCGTGAGGAACCCTTCATAATATATGCTGAAGAAGAAATTCCGATGCGTATGTGAAGTCTACCAATCCGCATTGGGCACGCGTGGTGGACTAACGCTCATTAAGCGAATATAATTCGGAGCGCGCCTAGAAACCTAAAAACCTAGACTAATCCTAGAAACTAATCTTTATGTTTGTATGAAGTCAGATTTTCGTTAAAATGTATAGTTTTTAAGTTACAGTGCCTCTAAGATTTCCATACTAATCTTCAATTAATCCTATTATTAAAACTATACAACGTGTTAGTGAATTAACGCAAAACTAGAAAGTAGTTTGTTTAGAATCGAGAGCAGAATCGAATTATCATGGTTTCAACATAAGTAATTTTTTTCAAAATATTAAATAATTTTTTTGCAAAATTTAAAATTTACTGAACCCGATGACAACCCACCGCACGGGCACACTCACCCTATTTACTACCAAAACAAGATTATAAAAATGTATCCAACGTACTCAACGTTAGCGCTTTCTTTCAGTGCTGAAATGATAACAAATCATTTTTGCCTGAAAACTTAAAATGCGAATAACTTTAAATTTTAACAATCAAAATAATGAAATTATTGTTGCAATCTAATCATTTTGTTATAAATCAGTTGGGGTGTATGAGGTTTTGCGTTAATTCAATAACAGGTTGTATATTTGAACGAAAATCTACAAACAAACAAACAAACAAACAACAAACAAACAAACAAACATAGAGATTAGTTTCTAGATTGTTTCTGAAAAATTTCATTGACTTTAATTGGATAGTATTGAAAATATTACCAGACTTCGCTTGTATGCAGCGCGCATTTTCGCCTTCTGAATAAACATCTCTTAAAGCCACCCAAGGGTAGGCCTGTGCCCTGCAGTGGGATGTATTCGGCTGTGATGATGAGTTTTTTAAAGGGCGTAGGTACTGTAGCATGGAGATCGTATACGCTACTACTGGCTTGTTTTGGATTCGGAATTTGAAACGCGGAACCCTAGGCTCGTTGTTCGTTTATTAATTCATAAGACGATCAGCTGCCAAACTATTATAAAATACAATAAAAATCCAAATAATAGTGATACGAGCGTTTAATTCGGCCTCTGGCTACGTCTCCACCCCTATATATGGTGGAGGCGCCGGGTACCATATATAGTGACTTGGTGACTTCAAGGACTATTTTTCGAAAAGAACACTATCTTTAGCCACCTATAAATCGTCCTAGTTAGCCACCAATGGAGCTTAGTTGTAGGCCCGGGAGGGGGCAACCAACAATCGACGAGCGACGCGACTACCCAATAGCAGACCTACAATAAGACTCCTTAACATTTTTCAATTTAAATAGGTAGGTATCATGAATTTATTTCAAAAATTAACATAGTATTTACATTATGATTGAATTCAGATTTTGATGTAACTTATGAATGACATACATAACTATGAATGGATTCATTCATAAGTTAACTTGGTTGGTTCATTGTTTGTATCTTTTTAATTACAATGAAAAGCAGAGAATAGCTTGAAGTGTAACCTTTTTATTCCAAATCCTATTCAGAGGAAGCCATGGGCAAAATCCATGAACATAGAGATAAGCAATGACTTGTAATTCAGAATATCCACATTACACAAAAATACAAATAAATTAACAAGGTTTAATTAAATATAATAAACCAGTCTATAAATTTTACGTATCTAAACTATTATAAAACTGTAACAGAAGTGTGTCTGTACATTGAAGATATTAACAAAAAAAAAGTTACGATATGGTTTTTAGGTGTCCCTGACCTGATTTCAAATCACCAATTTTTGGATTTGTTGTCTGTCTGTTTGTTTGCTTGATCGATCATCACGCAAAAACTACTGAACTGATTTTGATGAAACTTTTTTTGTTTGATAGCTCAGACTTAAAATCTGGTATATAATTTGTGCGGAGTTATGGGTTGCAACTGTGGGGAACAGCAGCCAATTCTAATCTGGAAATTCTACAGCGTTTCCAATCTAAAACACTGAGAATAATAGTAGATGCTCCGTGGTATGTCACAAATGAACAAATCCACCACGATCTTAACATAACTACAATAAAGGAAGAAATCAAGATCAGAACTGCTACATATAGAGACAGACTTAAACAACATCCAAACCAAAAGGCTGTGGAATTAATGAAAGATCAAAAGACATTCACAAGATTAAAAAGAAGAGCACCTCAAGATCTTCTCAAAGATTAGAATAATTTATAAGGGTGGGACAGTGGTCTCATTCCTTGAATGACACCTTAAAGAAAAAAACACAAATAATTGCCGAATGTCCCATGCAGGACAGATTGCACTAGCAAGAGGATGTTAAAAAAAATATTTTCAATGTACAGACACACTTCTGTTACAATTTTATAAAAGTTAATATTTTCTCTCATATCACGATAAGTATACGCTTATTTATATTCATATAACTTATATTCCCTGGACGGTAATAAGAGATATTCTAAATATCCACATATCACAAAAATACATTAACAAGGTTTAAATATAAATAAACTGGTCTATAAAATTTGTTTACGGTCTATAAATTAGATTTATCATAAATAAATTTCCTCACCCAGAATAACCAGTCCCTCTAGTATAATCAAACTGGATTCTTATTGGATGAGCAAACCCATAGTTAATAAAAAAAAAAAAAAAAAAAAAATGTTTTTTTTTAGAATTAATTATTTGTGACGAGGAAAAATAAAGTAAAGAATTTATCCTTCAATGTGTTTACAAAGACATATGTGATATGTAACAAATCAATATTATTGTATGCAGTTAGTGCACATTATAACTATAAATAATGCAACAGATAGCAATCTACACTAATTAGAAATACACCTTAGATGTTATAACTTATTTCTTATTAACAAAGATGTTTTTAGGGTTCCGTACCCAAAGGGTGAAAACGGGACCCTATTACTAAGCCTACGTTGTCCGTCCGTCCGTCCGTCCGTCCGTCTGACCGTCCGTCCGTCTGTCCTACCTATTTAGGGCTGTAACTTTTGAACCGTAATAGCTAGATAGTTGAGATTTTCTCAGATTATGTGTTATTGCAGCGGATTTGTTAAAAAATAATAAAAATGTCAAAAAATTAATAAATAGTTAAAAATTAAGGGGGGTTCTCAACAAGAAACTAGTTTTTATCAACATTTTTTTTCACGCTCTATCGTAAAAACGGTAATACATACAAGCGTTAAACTTAGTGTGATTATAGAGTAAACTCTACAGAATAACAACAAATACTAAAAACCGGTCAAGTGCGAGTCGGTCTTGCGCTAAAGGTCTCGAACAAAAAAAAATGGTCAGTGGGTCATTTTCGGGGGTTTTTTTTTTCGAAGTTAATAATGTTGTGTTCTGTGGTTGTGTGGTACGGAACCCTCAGTGCGCGAGTAACCCGACTCGCACTTGACCGCTTTTATTTATTTATAAACATTGTTGGCCAACCAGCCTTGTTGATAATCTACACTCTGGCAACAATAGGCAGCGAATAAAAAGATAATGAAGAAGTTTATTCAAGACTTACCTGAGGAGTATGACTAGCATCACGAACAATGCCACAAGAGCCCCAATCATAATAAAAATATTCGGCAAGTCCGCCATAGTCAACCCCGCGGACCCCATATTTCACTTCACTATTTACCAAGTTTCTATGATGAAACCAATAGTTTTAACGTACGAGAAACAAATAGTATACGCATTAGTCCACAATCTACTAAAGATACTTTATCTCAAACCATCTCGACCTTGCCAAAACGATATATTTCACACTTCGAGAAGATAGCAAATTTTCATAACCAATTCACAACTATTACCGGTAAATAAACAGTTATATTTTCACACTAGCACAGTAATATTGTCACAGTCACTCAGTTAGTGGGCCAGCCACGGATATGTTTGCATTTCGCCATGCGGTCACAACAAAAACAATGATCATTGATCGAGAAAGGGCAAACAAAAGGCAAGCTCGACGCAAATAGCCACCGTCACACGCAAAATAATTTGACAGAATGAGAACGAGCGAGCGAACAGCGAGCGGTCAGCTGTGAAATGAATGAGTAGGTGACGTTGAACGAATGAACAATGTTGGAATGAAAGAGCATAATAGTCGCTATCATGGTCGCTATTGTGAGTGCAAAAGAGGTAGGTGTAGTTTAGTCGACTCTGTCTTGTATTAGGTGTTTTTCGGGCCACGAAAAGAAAAATTAAAGAAGACGAAATAAATTCAATCGAAAATAAAATAAACGCTTTATGTATAGAATAAAATATTGTATGTTGTTTCCTCAAGAAGATTAAATACCTATTTTTCCATTGACCAAGAATTTTTCGCTTACAGTTTTTTATTTCGAGCATGTCATGGGAAATTCTTTTGTAATTGGCAATACTACAATATAACCGGGAAAACAAAGCTTCCGGTTCCGGGATTGGACAAAAGAGGTAGGCGCTCTTTTCAAAATCAAGCGTATTTTCCACGTATTTTCATCTCCACCCTAGAGGCTTCTTAGAGGGTTCAGTTCAGATCTCCATCATTTCTCAAATGAAATAAAAAAAATTGGTTTCGTATTTTAGTTCAAAATTAATTTTGGCTTAGGATTTTAATATTTACTGGGTGATTTTGTAAACACTTTCGAAATAAATTTTCAGGGGTAGTTCAGAGTGTTCAGGCCATCAAACTGAGCAACTTTTACTTGACCTTGTTTCCACGGTGAAAATTATGAAAGTTTGATGGTGTAATCTAAACCAACCCTTTAAATATGACTAGTGTACTTGTTTCGTTACACTTTATACAGGGTCTTTCTGATTAAATGATGATGGTTTTTTGAGAGGATGACTATCTAAAATCATCAAACTAAACAACTTTCTGTATCTGTATGGGACCAAATCTAAATTGCGAAAAAGAAGTTTGGCGGACGCTTATTTTATTTTAGACCCAGACTTAAGGTGGACTTCCGATGCCAGCGGCCGATGCGTCTAACGCGCGCGTCTGACGCGACGTTCTGTCATATATGACAGAACCTCACTTCCGAGGTCAGCGACTGACGCGTGCCTATTGTGCAGAGTGTTATCACTTTAGGGTATTTTCCCCAAAATTTAGTGTACGTTTTTATGTTTTGGTGTTTAAACAAAAACATAAAAACAAACTAAAAAAACCAATACATATTTTAATAAAGAATATTTGATTGATTGATAGATTGCTATGTTTATAGAATATATGAATGCATTTTTTTTAACAATAATTATGTAGGCAAGAGGGATTTTCCGAAAAAAGAAAAAGAAGTTTCAAGTGGCTCGATAGATGGTGTTATCGCTACGTTGAGCGACCGTGCAGATAATAAAATACAAATAAAATAGTAAAAATTAAGCAAATTTTCGGTAAAATCTTCGTAATATTTCTGGCAAACATTCTTGTTCTGCGTGACGTCAGAGCATAGCCGCGCGCGGCCGCGGCCGATGCGATAGCCATCGGCCGCGCGCGTCTGACGCGCGCGTCAGTCGCTGGCATCGGAAGCGGCGCCATACGTTTTTATAGTAACTAGCGCGCGTCAGACGCGTCGGCCGCTAGCATCGGAAGTCCACCTTTAGAGGTCCCATACATGAATGAAACTTAGTAATACGTGTAGAGTGAAACAAATCTAACAAAAAAGGAAATTGGTTGTAATCTGTAGAAGTTGGGGGAAAGGTATTTCTCCTTATGATACCTTTTGTATCAAGTGTGTGAATTTCATAATCTTTCTTATTAGGTAACCCACTCAATCTTCTACGCATTCATTGTGTTTATTTTAATGAAAATTCACGATAACCGTACAATATTATGATAATGGAATCAAACGAAATCACACGCACTATCAGTTCAATACAGTGTTGCCACCTTACCTCCGGATCAAGTAGCTAAACCGTACCCAAAAAGTGGCTAGATACTGGAATTTTCACTGTCGCTAAAGTGGCTAAAATTGGCTGAACAAAGTAAAGTTAAAAGAATACAAAAATATGCTAAGAAGCAGTGTATTGGGATGAATAATATTGATTTACAATCATTAAAATTTATTCTATAAAATTACGCTCTATTATAATTTTTGAATAAAAACATGGAACTTTGAGTGAGTTATTGTTACCCATTCTATTAATATGTCGATGTTTTACAATGCTCATCGTAGAAAATAGCCTTTCGACTTCTTCGTTTAGGTAATCGGAACTCAAAAACAGTAAAAAACGCTCTAAGAACCCGTTAAAATGATTAACTTTAGCTGAAGAAATTGGTATTTATTAATAAATAAATAAACAAAAAAAGTGGCTAGAATAAGTGGCTAAACTATTTAGCCACCGAATATTTTTTTTGTAGCTGACATGTTCAAAAATTTTGCTAGATCTAGCTAAGAAGTGGCTAAAGTGGCAACACTGGTTCAATAAAGCCAAATACGTTCCGTAACGTCCAATAACTACCTCAGTGATAATATTAGATGAAAATAGCTGTCATGGTTGCGTTTTGCTACTGCTTTTTGGATGATTTGTCTATTTTATTTTACTAGTAATTTCTACTTTTGAACCCGGACTTCTAGAGATGAGGAAGTTTTTTTAAAAAATGCCTTAATTTTTCCTGTTTATAATAATTATGACCGCCGTCCTGAAGGGCTTTTAGTTTTCGTAAAAATGGCTGGGTCCAAATTCGCCAAAGTTCTTTTATCTGCTGTCCCATACATTTGGGTCGAGACGGTTAGCAGTTTTGTAGATTTATTTCGCGATTTAGTTGTTGGTCCTATGGAAAAAGTTTTTCGATTTGATCGAAAAACATCAGATCCATCATCCATCCCCATCTGATTAACCCCATAAAAACTGTCGGCATATTATGGACTCTATAAACATTGAGTTACCTACTAGAGGTGACAACCAGACTAAATTTTTAGTAACACTCGTTTGAGCTGATGGGCTGTAACTTCTTAGCCTGTGCCGGGCGCGTGCTGTACCGCGAGTACCGCGACGCCCCCAGTGAACGCAAATATGACGCCCCCAGCCAGCAAGCGCCCCGCACTGCTGATCGTGGTACAGAGATTTTGTTCGCGCTGTCTGTTCTAATGTTCTAATACATAATCCTATGCCTATAAAGTATATACATATCCCTAATCATAAATTGATAATACTTAGAGGTACAAGCTGTAAATTGAAATGCGTTACATACAAAAATTAAGTAATGTACCTACCTACCTAAGTACTGTATGTATTATATTGGTGAGCCATAACAAATAAAATGCATAACTAATGTAAATTAATTAATGTAAAAATATACCTACTACATACCTCATTACTATTATTGTACTGCATGCAACAACTTTTTTATGTTTTTAAAAATGATATTGTTATTCTCTTAGAACATAAGGATGACAAATTAAAGGCTTTTTTATTTATTTTAAGTATTTATTTTATTTATAACAAATAAAATAAATAAATCAAACAAACACCCAGACTTCTTTAGCCAGTTCATTAGGCACAAAATTATAGGATTTATAGGTACACCTAAACGAAAATTACTAGATTATTGTAATTTGTATCTATTATAGCTAGGTAGGTATAGGTAAACGATACCTACCTACTTTGAGTTCATATTTGCTGTCAAAAACGTACTATTAACTTCGATTTCAAATGGCTTATGAAAGTGCTATAGACCAGGAGATAGATCAAGTTTTTATATTAGAATTACTTACGTACATACCTACCTACAGGTATGTCCCTTAAATATTTTGTTTTATGCTAAATATTTGACGTGGCTAAACACAACTTTCTATTTGTTTTTATTAATTCTTTCCTTTGATTTAAGGTCACGATGCCTCTTGTTACGATTATATAATACGGGTAAATAATTCCTTACAAACTGGACATTTGTGGCAGGCAAAATGTTTTACTGAAAAGTAGTCTAGCTCCTAGCCTATAGTTAGCCCTACCACCGCGGTTGTCATGTATACTGAACGACACAAACTGTAAACAAAACAGCGATCGATATTACTCCAACTACAACTAAAACCTTTGCGGATCTCGGAAAGAAAACATCTCTGCACAATAAAAACCGATTTCCACAAAAATTTCGCTTTTTTGCGCGCTTTTCCACGAAATTTTAAGCGGGAAATGATCGGAAAATTCTTGTGTCAGGACCGCGAATGAAGTATCTAAAAAGTATTGTGCCGTGTTCTCTTCGAATTTCAAACTGTGGAACAACGTGGCGTCCTGTATGGAGAAATGGTTCGGTGATAAACGGCTGTGGTTATTTGGTAACAACCTGCCTCTGTTGCCGAGAAGGTAATTTATTTTAAACCTCCGAGAAAATACTAGTTAAATTTGTCAGCACCATATCAGCGTCATCCATCATTGCTTTAAATAACAGCACCCACTTCAATACCGAATAAATAATACAAATAACAGATTGCTTTATAAATGAAAATTATAATGTTGTAGTTAGCTTTTTTTTTTTTTTTTTTAATTTATTTAATAATAAGTTACAAAATTACATGTTTTAGTTGTAGTCCTACAAAACCGTATTTTACGGTTTGGCTGTAGGAACCGAGAATCAGTCTCGCATTACATAGGCGCAATAATATAGACTATTTTTATACACATAAAATAACTGGCGTACCGGCTATATTTTTATACCAGGGAGATTTGTTATTTTTTTACTGGCCACTAAAAACTTTATATTTTTCTTTTAAAGCTTCTTAGGCCATTCTTAGGCTTATGAAGCTTAGTTTTATATCCATGGGCTTATTTTATAATTTTTATCAGCCAGTATCATCTAAGGAAAGGGACGTAAGGGGAAATGTCCGTACAAGTAAATGGACGTCCAGGCAATGTCCGTTCGGGGAAAAGGTCGTACAAGGAATTCGGGCGATGGACGTTCGGGGAAAAGGTCGTAACTGACCTGATCCCAACTTAGTTCTTAGAGGTCTTAGTTAAACCATTAGCCGTAGCGTAGGCCGTAGGTAGAGTACAGACAGAGTAGTGGTACAGATTAATTTTATCCGATACAAGCGTATTCCTCGTCAGACCTGGATCCAGGGGGCAAACGGGGGCGCACCCACGCCACGGGCGGCAGGTCTAGGGGGCGCCAAAATGAAGAGTTTCAAAAATAAAATATTACAACGACTTGAAAATATTGTAAAAAATCTCGAGCTCGCTTCGCTCGCTCCTGGTATTGGATCATATTGCAATGATTTCATTATATTGCGGTAAAATCTCGAGCTCACTTCGCTCGTTCTTTTTTATTGTGTTGGAACTTGGAAGTATCAAGCCATGCCTATTGCAGAATTCGATCCAGATTTTAGATCATATTACGACCTAATCTTATTACCGTAAAATCTCGAGCTCGCTTTGCTCGCTCCAAGTTTTAGATATTTTTGCTACAACCAAATCTGGGCCCGGCCACCCCTGGAAAAAAATATTGGTAGGTACTCCCTTGGAGGGAGGGGCGCCAATGTCAAGTTTTTGCCCCGGGTCGGAAAAATCTTAGATTCGGGGCTGTTCCTCGTTATAGGTATAGGTGAAACATAATTAAGTAATAATAAATTGCAACATTTGCAAGCATCGATTAAAAATACGTAACTAGATATGTTACATAAAAAGTCATTGTTATATCGGAATTTTTTTTCTTACATGACTTGTTTCATTTGCTTCAATGCGCTGATTAAAAACCGGCCAAGAGCGTGTCGGACTCGCCCATGATAGGGTTCCGTAGCCAATGTATTAAGTAGAATTAGAAAAAAATCGGTTGGTATAGTAGAGTATCTTACCCAGAGGCGGACTAAGCCCGTCGGGGGCCCGCGGGGCGTCAAACCTAAATGAGAGGGGGCCCCAGTCTTTCCAGAAATTGATATCTATGATTTTTTCGAGCCGCCGAGGCAAAAACTTGACAATGTCGCCCCTTACCTCCATCGACGTAGATAGCAATCAGTATTTCCCAGGGAGTTTTAAGTCTAGGTTAGGTCGTTGCAATAAAATCTACAATAAAAAAAGTGAAGCGAGCTTGACATATAATATACGGTCCAAAACTTAGACCAAAGTAAAATGAATAGACAGGCCTTACGCAAACATTTCAAATCAGAAAAATGAGGCAGAATAATTGACAGTTTTACTTCGAATTTGTACCTACCGAGATGACAGACCAAGTACCCTAGTTTGTATAGAGGTGCCATAGTTTTGCGTGCTTCAACTTAAAGCGCTTTGGGCCTATCCGTTCAGTCCAAAATTAGAGCGGGCGAATCGAGCTCCAATGAGATGAGACTAGGTCATTGCAATTCGAGAATTTACTGGAATATAATGAGATCATTGCAATATGATTTAGAACCAGGAGGAAGCGAAGCGAGCTCGAGATTTGGATCTATGAAACAAAAAGTTGGAGCGAGCGAAGCGAACTCATAATTCTACATAACATGATTGGGTAGCTCATGCAGAAATCGAGTTGATTTGTGTGTGGAACAAAAACTGGATAGTTTCAGAGAAACAAAAACAACAATTGATTGAGCGAGCAAAGCGAGCTCTAAAATTCGCAATATTTTTTTAGTCTATTTCTAACTTCCTTTGCGGGCCTATAACTGCAACTACAAACTGCCTCATACCTACTTACTGGACATATTTTGGATTTGATTAAAAATGCCCCTTCCCCCAGCCCCCCCAATTTTACCTCTTACGCCACCCGTGGCGTGTTGGTGCTATCCGAAGCCGAACACCCTAGCGAACACCACACCACACGGCACAGAGAGGAAATCATACAGAAACTTCTTTGCCTGATTCTTCTTAAAACTTTTTCCTCACTCATGATGTCATGATCATGACAGAAGTCAGTTCTACAAAAGTCATCGTACTTTATTTAAGAGCTGTAAAAATATTAGTTTTTTGTAATGAAAAAATCAAGAACACGTCCTTCTCGCCCGTTTGTATCAATTTAACACTTGAATTATGATATAAAGCAACTAACTGGATCATTCGGTTTTTATATATTTTTTTACGAAATATTTATGGATAAAATTACAGAGTCAAATTCAGAGCCGAATTGGAATCGGCAATGAGAGGCGAAACAATTAATAGGAAAATCAAAGCACCCGATGTCATTACTGCAAGGTTCTTCTTTTTGTTTTTTTTGTTCCTTATTTGATGTTTTTACTTAGTTTCATCTCATCAGGCAGTCAATATTCTGAGGTCAACACAAGGTAGCCAAAGAATAGACATCCTGCCAGAAAAATAGCTCCATACAAGCTCGTGGCGGCCACTACACACGGCGACACATTAAGCAACACAAAACCAACATAAGCTGGCCGCGCAACGTTAGGGTTGAACCTCATCTGCCAGCACCGCATCGCATTTTTTCTTCGCTCCATCCTTTTCTGTCACTCAGGAACGTCATTTGCTAGAGCAAATAATATAGCGGGAACGCGACCGCACGCGGCAGCACCGGCGGTGCTGCGACATTTCTCGTTCTAGCAAATGATGTTCCTGAGCGACAGAAAAGGATAGAGCGTGAAAAAAATGCGATGCTGTGCTGCCAGATGAGGGTCAACTCTTAAGGTACAAATTCGTAGCCGAGCTGATCGCACGCAGCAGCAGTAGACGACGTGTCGATTGATACGTGATTATTTCCCATGATTTCGAACCCGACTGCAGACCGCAGGCAGCAGACGGCAGCGCCGTATTCCTCTATCAAATCTATCGGTACTGAAATAGGTATTATTTTACATTGCACCCTAGCGCCCGCCCGTCATAGTGTGAATAGAGCACGAGACTACTGACATCTAATGGAGTGCGATTTTTGAAACTCATTCGCTGAGTTCAGCGGTTGAAAATGTCAAAATTACTGTGGAGATATGCATCTTTCGACTGCTGATTTGACATTCAAAAATCATACTTCAGGAGTGCGATTTTTGAAAGTAGAAAGCAGCAGCAGAAAGATGCGTATCTCCATAGTAATTTTGACATTTTCAACTGTTGAACTAAGCGAATGAGATTCAAAAATCGCACTCCTGATCTGCGGTCGGACGACGTGTCGCTAGCTATGCAGGATATTTCATAGAAATACATACAAACCAGTAATGTCGCAGCAACACGTCGTCTGCTGCTGCTGCGTGCGGTCGGCTACGAACTTGTACCTTTATACGTAGCTTGATGTGTTGCCGTGTATACCTACACTCATAGATACATGCGCACTCGCAGCGACTTTTCTACAAAATTTTTTTAGTGAATTAAAAACGTTGATAAATAACGCTTAATTTTCAGTAATTCTTTAGCTCAAATACTACCTATTTTTAATAACAGAACGAACAATAAATAGTGTCGAAATATACAGGGTGAAATTGATATCATTAGCATCCTTTTAATCTAAGAGTCTACCCATCAAACTGAACAACTTTTACTATGGGATAGCAAACCGATCGGAGCAAAAAAAAAAAAATCTACTGTTGCATACATTTGAGTCGCGTAGGCAGCGGCGGCGGCGGCGGGTGCAGTTTAGTACGGAACAGCAGATTTTTTTTGCTCCGATCTTTTTGCTCCCACAGTAAAAGTTGTTCAGTTTGATGGGTACACTTTTAGTTTAAAAGGATGCTAATGATATTGTAGCTACTTGCTAACAGATGGCGCTACCAGTACGATCGAAGAAATACGACGTAAGACAATTTACGATGTCACATTGGAAACCCGTAAGCTGCTACACTAAGGTTCACAATCGCATGCAAGACACAAATCGCGCAAGAAGAATTATCACAGAGTCTCAGTATATATACAAGGTTCCGACTAACATCAGTAGGACCACGGCCGGTCCCCAGGCATAACACCAAGCCTGGCGGAAGTACTTCCCTTTTCAATGGAGGAACCTTCCACCTCAGTTCCTCCATAGTGGTGACCCTCGACTAAGAGCATCGGCAACCTTCAACACCGCAGCGCAGCGCAGCAACAGCAGCACAACTAAGCAGCAGCAACCAGCAGCAACCAGCAGCAACCAGCAGCAAGCCTTCTCTCCCTCGACCAGGTCTCCAAGCCACAAGCAGCAGTCACAACGCCATCCTCGACGACAGCTCAGCGTCCGTAGAAGACTCCAGCAGCCCCACGCACTGAGACACAGCCTCTACCCGTGGCGGCCCTGCTCGCCTTCCACACGCCTGTCACTCGCAAGCATTACCAGGACTGGTCACCCTGCACTATGCACGCACGCACGCAGTACGCCAACGCACGGCACGGCATCTGCAACGTACCACATGGACACAGACTGCACGCTTCGAGAAACTTAACGACCTCTGGTCTGAGGGGGGTGTACTGTAGCTACTTGCTAACAGATGGCGCTACCAGTACGATCGAAGAAATACGACGTAAGACAATTTACGATGTCACATTGGAAACCCGTAAGCTGCTACACTAAGGTTCACAATCGCATGCAAGACACAAATCGCGCAAGAAGAATTATCACAGAGTCTCAGTATATATACAAGGTTCCGACTAACATCAGTAGGACCACGGCCGGTCCCCAGGCATAACACCAAGCCTGGCGGAAGTACTTCCCTTTTCAATGGAGGAACCTTCCACCTCAGTTCCTCCATAATATCAATTTCACCATGTAGATGAGGTTAAATGGTTAAATGCAAAGCGCGGCTTTCAACCCTACACGCAATGTCATATGGACAGTTTGCAGCAGTTTTCACCCATGGCCGTGCTCAAGAAGTTTGCCAGCCACTGTACGAACTGTTGAACACAACACACATAGATATATTATAGGGTAGATAAATATTATGAAGCAAGACATAACAACACTACTTGCCATCTATTCACACTTATGACAACCGCCCATTAGAATAAGTGAAATGTCAATAGTAAACAGATACCGTCTTGAACCATTTTGTCACCAGAAGTACAGCTGGAAGACTCCGCTATTTCCTTACGTTAAGAACGACTTTTGCTTGAATTTGCTTAAAAAGTGGTGCCATTTGTGTAACTGATATAGCCGGTCTTTAGTTTATACGTCTATGACAACACATAACTCAGATCCTTGTCTCTTTTCCCCACGTAGATCCCGCGCGAGCAGCCGCGCGATGGAGCGATACGAGAAGCTAGCCAAACTAGGGGAGGGTTCCTACGGCCTCGTGTACAAGTGTCGCAATAGAGACACCGGCGAAATAGTCGCCGTCAAGAAGTTCGTCGAGAACGAGGACGACCCGCTCATCAGGAAGATTGCGCTTAGAGAAATACGGATGCTCAAAGTAAGTACTGTCACGGAATATACAGAGTCCTTCTTAATATGCTGACACTTTTCTAAGGGGATGATCAGACCGTCAAAGACAAACTGAACAACTTTCTCCATGGGACCAACATCGAAATCGCGAATAAAAAATCAGCTGTCCCATACATTTGAATCGAGTAGGTTTGCAGTTTTGTATGGAACGGCTGGTTTTTTATTCGCGATTTCGATGTTGGTGCCATAGAGAAAGTACTTCAGTTTGACGGTCTGATCATCCCCTTAAAAAAGTGCCTCTTGTATTGTTATCTCTGTATTTTACTGTTTATGTTTTGGTGTGAAATAAAGTAGATTGATTGATTGATTGATTGAAAGTGTCAGCATATTAAGAAAGACCCTATATGCATAAGAGTACTGTCATCAGCCTACATCTGTTCCACTTTAGAGGCGTGAGGTAGTACATGTGGGCAATAAAGCGCAGGGAGATGGTGAGGTTTATGAGCCCTGACCTTGAATGCGCAGAGATCCTGTTCGGGTTTATTTGGTGGAAGCGGGAAGCAGTCGACGCGAAAGGGCTATAAGGGGTCTATCTGTCGCTTTTTACGTTATCATCCTGTACGAAAATTCCTGTCACTTTCACGGGGTGCTCATTAACGTTGCGCGACCTGTAGCTTCGTACCATCTCTCTTATGAGAATGAGTCACCTCGTCACTAATTTCTCAAACGTTTCATCCATAAACTTATTATACTACCGTAGCTTTTATCAGCCCAAATATAAAGCCAGCAATCCAGGGTACCTACCTATAGTATAGGACTAGGAAGGAGCAAGAAGTGGTCCGATATCAGAGACGGAACCAGGATTTTATTTTCCCCCTCAACTGATATTTTCCGAGGTTCGCCAAGAGATTTCTTTTGTCAGGAACTGATTGAAGCGGGGCTCATCTTTTTCCCCTTTTCAGAGATTGTCAAAAAGTTTCGTAGCACCGCAGACTACACTCAGAAACTCGTTCACATTATCTACTTGGTCAATATTGCGACAAGGTATCACAGTCCAGTGGCGCCCTCATCACATTAAAAAAGATTTCTCAATAAAGAAAGCCTTAATTAAAAAAGTGATCAACATCGAAACTACAAAAGCCTTCAAGCCATTATCGTTATACAATACTTTTATAGGTTCTAAACATTCCACTTTCAGACAATTTCGAATAAAAACAAAAGCGGCCGTTTTTTTTCTTTTTTCTTGTGTGTTTAGACCTATGGTTTAGACAAAGGTCTAAAGAAAAAACCTATAAAAGTATTCTATGAAAATAGCTTGAAGGCTTTTGTAGTTTTGATGTTAATCACTTTTTTAATTTAGGCTTTCTTTATTGAGAAATCTTTTTTAATGTGATGAGGGCACCACTGGACTGTGATAGCCCTCTTAAGCTACAAATCGCTAGCACATTCTACTCTACACCCATAAAGTCTCACATTATTACTGAAGGCTCTAAGGGGAATCCTTTGGTTTATTTCTCCTTAATTTTACAAAAGTGAGTCTGCTTTGTGACGATCATTAGTCAAGGAGGGTGTATGGGCAATAGTCCACCACACCGCTCATTGCGGATTGGTGAACCTATACGCATCAGAATTTCTTCTTCAGCAGATACAGGCTTTCTGTACATAAAACCGTTTTTTAGAAGAATTTTATCAAGTTCTATTCTAGCTAATAATTGTGCTTATTCTGACAATTGAACTTAAAGACTTAGGACCTGTTTCACCACTTCTGAGTAAGTTGTTGTTAGCTTATCCGAAAGATAGTTTGACATATTTTGTATAAAAGATATGTCAAAATATCTGTCGGATAAGCTAACAAGAACTTAATAAGGAGTGGTGAAAAAGGCCCTTAGTCTTTAAGTTCAATTGTCAGAATATTAGCTAGAATAGAACTTGATAAAATTCTTCTAAATCAACAAACAATCGATCTTTCTAACAATCGTATTATATGTCTGTTATGAATTTTGACTCTCGTATTATTTAGCACATAGGCAATCGAACCCTTTGTACGTTCAGACATGTGAACAGCCATGTCCTGGAACGTTGAAGACTTTTCATAAAGTCGTAACCAAACCGACACCAAAACGGTCTAAGTTCCAGAAAGACTCTTTGGAAAATGTTTACCAGCTTGACCTCATGACCTGGACCGCTTTAAAGGAAATTAATTACTTACAAACATGACTTATTTCCGATGAAAGCTATTGTCGACGTTCATTTGTTACTGTCGTGTTATGGCTACTTTCAATCATATCGCTGGAAACAACGGCTGTCAGCAATCGATGTGGCATTGAATCGATTGTTCTATCATTTAGATGACAAATACGGTAATGGGTCTAATGGGTATAACGGTGAGGTTAAAATCCATTAATTCATTGATTTTCAAATGTTTTTTTTTTATATCGCACATTCGGTGCAACAAAAATGTTTGTTATTGTACCTATTAATTTTATCTGCGTCGCTCTTTCAGCACTTTTGGGTGTTTAATGACCCATTATTGATTTTAAACATGTTACAGCCATGTTGTGCTATTTCGAATCAAATTAAAGATTGGAAAATAAATTCTCGGGCTTGACTTGAACCTGCACTCTTCCAAAACGGGGAAGTGCGTTATCCAATTTCGCCACAGAGTCCACTAGCCAGAGACTAAAGTCAAGTCAAGTCCCGCCCGAGACTAAATTTTTAGGGTTCCGTACCCAAAGGGTAAAAACGGGACCCTATTACTAAGCCTACTTTGTCCGTCCGTCCGTCCGCCCGTTCGTCCGTCCGTCTGTCATACCTATTTAGGGCTGTAACTTTTGAACCGTAATAGCTAGATAGTTGAAATTTTCTCAGATTATGTGTTATTACGGCGGATTTGTTAACAAATAATAAAAAAGTCAAAAAAATTAAAATTAAGGGGGATTCTCAACAAGAAAGTAGTTTTTATCAAGGTTTATCTTCACGCTCTATCGTAAAAGCGGTAATACATACCTACAAGTGTCAAACGTTGTGTGATTATAAAGCAAACTCTACAGAATAACAAATATTAAAAACCGACCAAGTGTGAGTCGGTCTCGAGCTAAAGGTCCCGGACAAAAAAGTTTTTTTCTAAGTTAATAATGTTGTGTTCTGTGGTGGTGTGGTACGGAACCCTCGGTGCGCGAGTAGCCCGACTCGCACTTGACCGGTTTTTCAATCTTTAATTTGTTTTAATGACGTACCTCTACTAAAAAAATACTACTAATACTAAATAAAGTATATTTGATTGATTGATTAAACTTTTTTTTGCATTTGTCCTTTTTATCTCGGAGCGGTAGAGTTCATGCATGGATCTACACTTAGGCAGTTCTAAATAATTGGTATCTTATACAATTTTTCTTGCTTCCCCTATGTTCATCCATCTTGACATAAAATCTCGAAGGTTTCGTCTTTCAAAATACCTAAGTATTATTAACGTTTTTTCTTTTTGCTGATGGTCATTTTTAGCGCTCACGCACGATGTTCTTCCTGAAAAATGATCGACCTCAACTTGTTTTGTAAACTCGTAAACTACGGTAATGAAATTCTAAATTAGGCTTAATTTGCCTAATATCAGTTTCGTTTTTGTTTGAACCGAAAACAACCGCAAATTGGTCCTTAAACTAAAATAACTCAACAAAGTTCAGTATAAATAGCAATATAAACTTGAATTCTTATTAGTTATGATTCTACCCAATGTCTATTTATTTTAAGATTTATTTTATAGGTAGGTAAGGTAGTGTTTTCTGGGGAAGAAGTTCTTTCTAAATGTTAATCTGAAACATTAAGGTCATTCTATTGTAATGAATGACCTAATACAATTAAAGCATTAAAAGTTGCTCTCTTTTTTAACCGACTTCAAAAAAGGAGGAGGTTTCTCAGTTCGACCGTATATATATATATTTTTTTTTTTTATGTGTGTTCGCGGATAACTTCGTCGTTTATGAACCGATTTCGATGATGCTTTTTTTGTTGGAAAGTAAATATCCCAAGTGAGGTCCCATGATAAGGAAATCAGGATCTGATGATGGATCCCAGAGATATCGAGGGGAACCTTCGAAAATCGTAGTGCCGACTAGTGCTTTTGCTAATTTAAAGCACTACTATTAAATCGAACTAATGAATTTACCACTGAAAATTGTGAAATAAACAAAATTTTAACAAAAAAATTAAAACCGCCTTCAAAAAACTAAAAAGTTAAAAAATAATATTGCAGCCGATTACTTTTTCGTTCGCATCATAAGAACATTAATTTGTTTTATAGAAGTCGGTGTCAAGCCAAGCCAAAAAATGCAAGTCCTGTCGCGAATAGTACCGGCTTGACAGCGACTTCAATAAAACAAATTAATGTTCTTATGATGCGAACGAAAAAGTAATCGGCTGCAATATTATTTTTTAACTTTTTAGTTTTTTGAAGGCGGTTTTAATTTTCTTCTATCGAGGCGATGACGTGTACAGCCATGCCGAGCTCTACTTGCCACACACCGTGGTGAAGAGAATTTACTATCCGGAAAATTAGATGCTTGCCAGATTGACCAGGGTGCTCTGGACGTATCAGCGGGTTCAGAACGTCACTCTTCGTTGACCCAACGAATAAAATGAAGCTGATGGACGAAAGCAGTGATAGATTGCTGGCCATCGGGGACAATAGTCTACTGTGGAGGCGTTCTGCTGCTGTAGACCAGCAGCCAGATCGGAAAACATCTGTTTCTGAGTAGCCGGCAAACAGTAGATGAGACTAGCGTGGGACCGTTCTATTATACTTTCATATAAGGTCCAACAAAACTTGCTGAAACTATTTTAAGATTTATCAAACAGAACAATTTTTTTCATTAGGACCAAAGGTCGAAAGCGTGAATAAATTCAGCTATTCCATACAGAACAGCAAAACTAACTCTACTTGAATTTATTTAAATACGATTTTTTCTCGATTTGATGTTTGATAATCTGATCCCTTCCTTTACAATAGTTTCAGCTAATTTTTCCGCTAGCGACGGTGCAGTATCGGTTGCCCAATTCTGGCAAGAGGTACTATTTAGCGACTTTGTTGTGTTGAAGTCGACACGATAAGCAAGCAAGCTAATTTTGTTAGAACTTATAGGTGGCGTGAAAATGAAGAGGCCATACCCAGCAGTGGAATTTACCGGCCTAACTTTCGGGGTAATGATAATGATTGATGAATTGATTAAAATTGTTTTAGTACAACTTATTAATGCATGTTGTTTTTTTTATCCAGAATTTGAAGCATCCAAACCTGGTTAACCTGATCGAAGTTTTCCGGCGAAAGCGCAAGCTCCACCTCGTGTTCGAATACTGCGACCACACTGTGCTGCATGAGCTGGAGAAATATCCTGCCGTGAGTTTTTACTTCTTCTCTTCTCTTCTCTTCTTTTTTAGTATTTGTGTCATATCTTTTATAAAAATCAATCAATGCTTTGTGGGCCAAGACTAAAACTTTAAACTATTGGCGTAGCTATAGAGAGTTCCCTAAGGGGGGGGAACCGCCACTGGCGGTGGCTGATGACCTGGCTGGCTGGTTCCGAACGGGCCAGACAGGTCATCGGCCACCGCCAGTGGCACAACATGGTAAGGCAGGGTCGGATCCAAAGGTTTGTTTTCCTAAAGCTCGTAACCAGAATATGGTTTTGGGTCTTTACGGTTTTAGTAGATTGCAGATTGCAGAAAAGAAGGTGGAAGTCAGTAGGACAATTATTTCTTCAATACTTCCGAGGGGCCAACGGGGTTTCTATGGTATGGTAGTAGCCCCTCTCCCCTCGGAAGTATTGAAGAAATAATTGTCCTACTGACTTCCACCGTTTTTTCTGCAACTATTATAGAACCGGGAAATAAAAGGTATACTTCTTAGTATGCTGACAGTTTTTAAGGAGATGAGCAGACTATTAAACTGGACATGTTTCTCAAAGAGACTAATAGCAAAATAACGAAAAAAAATCACATGTTCCATACAACACTGTAAAATCCTACTCAAACACCCTATACCGCTGCGCTGTTGATGTGCCAAATAAATAAAAAAAAACATCATAATTTTAACAATGTTCATTTTTTATCAAACGCCTAACAAGGTGCATAATTTCAAAGGCCGGTAATTTTTATTTTATTTATTTCCGAGATGGAAGTAGCATCCGTGAAGTGAAGAGGTAATCAACGAACCGTACGACTGCGTAAACCAACCATTGGAAATTGTATTACCTTCGTTTTATAATCGTTTTTCTAGAACTAGATTACGATTCGGTTTTGTAACCCGCTTATTCGTTGCATTTAGTTATTGGGCAGTAAAACTAGGTATGCAGATTTCTGGCGTGCTTATCAAGACGGCAGTTTCTTTTGGCAAAATTAAGCCACTTAAGTACCTACCTATATATTTTCGGAATCCTTGTGACAGGCTCTTAAGGATACCATACCTACAGCACTCTTGCTTACCATTCCATCCTACCCCTTCCGAATGATATATTAAAATAAAGATTGAAGTTTCAGTATAGAGCTCACAAATCCGTCAAAAAAAACTTATTGTACTGCAGTCTTGATTAAGCAAGACAGAGTTGATCAACGAACATGGTTCGAAAAACAAGACAAATGTTTGGACCTGTAATTTCACAATGGAGCCATCATCAAGAAAAATTTAAAAAAATCTGCTGTCCCATACATTTGAGTCGAGCCATTATTGCAGTTTTAATGAAAGAGCTGGTTTTTATTTCGCGATTTTGAAGTTGGCTCCATAGTGAAAGTTGTTCAGTTTGATGTTCTGAAGCACCCCCGTAACGTTACGTAGGGGGAAAAGTTCGGGAATATTATGCCCGTTCGGGGAAATGGCCGTTCGGGTAAATGTCCGTTCGGGGAAAAGGCCGATCGGGGAAATGGGCGAAACCGGGAAGTGGACGTTCGGGGAAAAGGTCGTAACTGACCTGATCCATATAATTATATAAAAGTGGGGATCAGCCGGTCTATTTTCTAACTATGGAGTCCAAAAAAATTTCTCGTTTTTCGACAAATGCTCCGTAGGAAAAGTTGAATAGGTACCTACATCATTAACATTTTTTAATAATTAAAATCTATTGGTGTATAATTATGTCAAGGTGTACGAAGAAGTATTTGGGAACTAGAGAAGGATTTCGGTGGGCCAAATGACCCAAAGTCCATTATAATATTAGTACAGTCTCTGCTACTTGCCACAATTTCAAAATGACGTACGCATCAAACTTTTATCGACAAAGTTTTATGCCATTTACGCCAGTGAAGTTATTGCAAATACCAATAACAATGATACCAAGCAGTCCAATGCCCTGACCTACAACCATTACGTACATTTATTTAACTCACTACCAGTACCTAATTGCAATCGCTACGTAACGATACGGAGTGCATTTTCACAATTTTCCAAGCAGGTTTAGGATCACGTGCATGAGTTAAGTTACACCGGTTTGTTCACGTGTGGCCTTGTTAGGCGTGCAGTTGTGGTTGGCCAATCTAAAGGCAACGACCAGGGCTTTCTACAGGAATCGTTTCGCAGTTTTAAAGAGATTGTGCAGAGTTTGGAGGGAGGGCTCCTTGGGCTTTTAATCTGCCGTTAATCTGTTTTTACAGTTTGGCAGCGCGCAGTTAATATTGACCAATCTAGAGGCAATGACCAGGGCTGTATAAAGGAATAGTTTCGCAGTTTTAAAGAGATTGTGCAGAGTTCGGAGGGAGGGCTCTTTGAGCTCTTATCTGCCGATAAACTGTACTCACTGTTTGGCAGCGCGCAGTTGAGGTTGGCCAATCTAGAGTCAATGATCAGGGCTTTCTACGTTTTGCAGTTTTAAAGAGATTGTGCAGAGTTCGGAGGGCCCTTTGAAGGGTGATCCTGTGGGCTTCATCAGAATTTAGTTGGTTTACTTTAATCAGCGACTCATTTTGGTTGGTATTATCATATGTTGTATCATTGTATTTTGGTTGGTTTAGTATTTTTTGGAGCACACAGTTGATAAAATTCATGAATACCTAGGTAGTGCCTATTTTTCGATTGTGATTTTAATGCACGGGATTTGAGAGATTAATAACCGAAACCAAGATGGAGTACCTATTAGTTACAAAACCATTTTGTACCCACGTAAGACAAGACATTTATGTGTTTTTCAGATATCTAGGTAGGTACCTGTGCAAAACCTAGCGTGTTCCAAAAACATTCCTTTAGCTAAGCAAATTATACTAAAAAAATACGCCCTCCATTTTCTTACAAACATAGCCTTTTTTAAATTCATAGGGGTTTTAGCGTAATTACAGTTTTTTGTTGTTTGCTTCCAAAGCTAACAATTTCAGTGGCGTGCCTGTCAACCTGAACTTGTCTATTTATATTTTGCCAGTTACTGCCTAAGGGCAAAGTGAGGCCCCGGGGCTCAGAATCTAAGGGGCCCTAAACTTAATTTCTTGATATGCAGGGGGTCTAACCTAATACCTATATACAGACGGTTTTTTAAGAGGATGATCAGATCATCATACTGAATAACCTTCTCTATGGTATGGAACCAACCAACATCGAATTCGGGAAAAAAATCTGCTCTCCCATGTCTGCCCTCGACCTTTGTCTGTCACTGTTTCTTCAGTATTGAAAATCTGCTTTCCCATACACTACATGTGTTATCTTTGTCTGTCGCTGTTTTCCCTGTATTGGTCAGATAAAATAAATTAATGAGTTATCTATCTATCTACATTTGGGTCTAGTAGGATTGCAGTTTAGTATAATAGAAGATTTTTTCGTGATTCCGGCACGGCGTTGGTACCATATAAAGAGAAGTTGTTGAGTTTGATGGTCTATTCATCCCCTTAAAAACCGTTCGCTTGTTAAGAAAGACTCTAAATAGGGATAATAAATCTTCAATTTTTCCCCGGGGCCCTTGTGTTGACTACGTCACTGATTTTTGCATGTCTCGGGGTCTCCATCGTGGCCATGACCTTCTAAGGGTTAATGTTACGAAAACTTTGGGATTGGAAAAGGTCACTATTATTAGTTAATGTACAATCGATGATTCCACGAATTTTATATCATCTTATTTGCACCTACACATACTTTTAAGACCTTTTCCCTTTCGGGGTGGTCTTCTTCTTCTAATCGTGTGGGCAGAGCCCTGGTGTCAGAGTTTTTTCAGACCGCCTTACGGCCTCTGACGTCGTTTTTATGTAACGACTACTACCACCAGAGATAGTAGCTAGGACCAAACGCTTAGGGTGCCATCCGAAGCACGGAATCATTTTTCTTTTTGGACAATCTGGTGATTCAACCTGCAGTGTCCTAACTAACTGGGGAAAAACGCTCTATCAAATCACTAGGTGTCCCCCGTGGGAGTCGAACCCACGACCTCCGTATCGAGAGCCAATGCTCTTAACCACTAGACCACGGAGGCAGTTTTTCAGGGGTGGTCAAACATGACCATAGGTCGGTGGCCGGTTGACCATGTTTTTTATTTGTTTTTATTTAGTGTTTATCACTGCGGATAACTTCAGCATGTATTCTACTCATCAAACTGAACAACTTTCACTATGGAGCGACCTTCGAAATCGCGAAAATAAAATCAGCTGTCCCATACAAAACTGCAGTACTTACCTATTCGACTCAAATGTATGGGACAGCTGATCTTTTTTTCGCGATTTCGAAGTTGGCTCCATAGTGAAAGTTGTTCAGTTTGATGAGTAGAATACATGCTGAAGTTATCCGCAGTGATATAAAATTTACCCTGTTCGTGCTGACGTAAGAAGCTGACTCTTTTTTAAGGGGATGATCAGACCATCAAACTGAACAACTTCCTCTATGGGACCAACATCGAAATCGCGAAAAAATTTCTGCTGTCCCATATAAAACTGCAAACAACTCGACACAAATGTATGGGACAGCAGATTTTTTTCCAATAGAAAAAGTTGTTCAGTTTGATGGTTGTAACTTGTAAGTAAGTGTCGCATTTAATTTTACACTCTGTATAAAACCAACTTCTTTTTTCAAAAAATCGATAAAATCGACCCACAAACTACTCAAAATGGGTTCATTGTCTGTTGTTTTGTTTCTATTGTGCCAATAATCTCGACCCTGTGGTAATCTGACGTAGGTATTGACGTAGGTAACTACCTCCCTACAACTAAACCAAATTCAAAGATTTTTATACTACGATCTAGAAACTAACATCTTGGGTCTGTGGTTTATCAGATTTTAGATTAATTGTGTTTCAAAGTTACGGCTCAAAGATTGTTCTGATCGATTTGCTCCATAGTAAAAGTTGTTCAGGTTTGATGTAGAGTACCTATGTGGTTTAAAGGTTAATGATACTTTTCCTCACCCACCGCAGGCACCGATATAGTTTCTAAATCGTATTTAAAAAGTTTCATTTAACTTTTATTGGTTAATATTGAAAATAGGATAAAACTTTGTTTGTATGTTATGTTATGTTATATGGATGTAATGTAATGTAATATGGATCAAGTAATCCGAAATAAAAATTATTTTTTTTTTTTTTTTACGACGGCCCGGTAGCACAGTTGGTAGTGAACCTGCCTGCCGTGCCGAGGGTCGCGGGTTCGAATCCCGTAAGGGACAAATATTTGTATGATGATGATGATGAATATGAATATTTGTACCCGAGTCATGGATGTTTGTATCTATATATGTATTCTATATCGTTGTCTAGTCATCATAATACAAGTCCAGGCTAGATTCTGGTACTTTAAATGTGACTAGATAATTTGTGTGACATTGTCCAAGATATTTATTATTTATTTATTATGTAGCGCGCTCGGGCGTCTTTACGGGTAGGTACCTCTAAAAATATGTATTTTTCAATGAACAGTTTTTTTTTGTATCCTTAAGAAACGAAAGGTCACCCATGTCCATGTACCATTGTAGTCGCACAACAGAAATATTTGTTTCTTTTTTGTATATCGTTTTGTAATTTTCTTCGTTCGTTGCGTTGGTTCATCCCAAAAGACCTTCGTTTAATCCTTTCTTGGCTAAAGTACCTTCGATTGTTTGCAAAGGTTATTTCCTGGATAATGCAGTCACAGATATTCAATAGTTAATATAATAAGTAACAGATACTGCACTGTCAAGGCCGACTTGACCACAGAAAAGAGATTCCACAGAAAATATATCCCACAGAAAAGAAATCACATAGAAAAAAGATCCCACAGAAAAGATATCCCACAGAAAAGAAATCCCACAGAAAAGAGATCCCACAGAAAAGATATCTCACAGAAAAGATATCTTTTCCGTGATAAGACTTCCCCTGACTCCTTAAAAACTTGTACCAGCTTGTACCATTATTAAACGTTTTTAATCGTGGGATGAACTATAAAAAAACTTAAATAATATTTGCAACAAGCAAATTATTATGGACGTTTGCCAACCACATATTTGACCTTCCAAAATGTTTATGCCGTATACACTTGCGCAAGCGCGATTAGCAAACTTCCTTTTAAGAATCTACCTGTATCCAATCGTCAATTAAACTGAGGCAATTGTTAAACTCTCTACTGTACTCCTTCGGAATAAAGGTTATATTGGAGTGAGTTTAGGATTTTATTATTTCGGCAATTTGCTATCGGTACACACGAGATGTAGCTAAGATGCAAATGAGACGTGAAAGAGTGATGATTCTATGTGGTAAAGAGGTACCTACTGTACAAGAAGATAGTTTCATTGAAACATCTTTAAAAATGCGTAGTACTGAATAGCTAGATCCTTTTAGGCACCTTGTCAACGGGACGGTTTCATGCCAGGGCTTTGATCCATTATTATTCCCTCCAACAGGGTTGCCCAGAACTCCTCTCGAAGCAGATCATATGGCAGACCCTCCAAGGAGTCGCGTACTGCCATCGACACAACTGCATCCACCGCGACGTGAAGCCAGAAAACATCCTGCTAACCGGCGACGGTGTGGTCAAGCTCTGCGACTTCGGCTTCGCTAGGATGATTAGTGCGTATAACTCCTTATAATTCTTAGTTGCCTGGTACCTTGGTCACATAACTGTTCCACCGCTAGCGCGACATGAAGCCAGAAAAAGAAAACATCCTGCTAACCCAGGACGGTGTCGTTAAGATCTGCAACTTCGACTTCACTAGGATGATTAGTGCGTATAACTCCTTATAATTCGTAGTTCCCTGGTACATCACTTAATGTATCGAAGCAACTGCATCCACCGCGACGTGAAGCCAGAAAACATTCTGCGAACCAGCGACAAAAAGAAAAAAAAATAAAGATTATGACTCTGCAGCACGACGAATGTCATGTCATCGACTTGACAGTAGAAGAAGTTAGGAGGAGGAGAAATAATTATGATTATGACAGTGTCGTTAAACTCCACGATTTCTCCTCCTCCTAACTTCTTCTACTGTCAAGTCGATGACATGACATTCGTCGTGCTGCAGAGTTTTGCCAACCAGCATTAGTGCCATTAGCGCTGGGCGCCGCTGGTTCCTTTAGCCAACAGAGGCCTGATATCGCAGGATTAAAAGCCTATGCCTAAAAATGGCGCCTTTATTCTTTTTTTAGCGCGGCCATCAATCAAACTTGAAAAACATTACAAATATCTCGGAACTCCGTCTGAACTGAGATAAGTATAAGGGCTTGAAGTGCACATAATGGTAATATTTTCAACTTCAAGCCTTTATATCTGCGTCTGGACTGAGTTTAGGGATATACATGTTAATAAGTTTTGTATGTTACTTTATTCTGAAACAAAATATTCAAGTTTGATTGCTGGCCGCGCCAAAAACAACGGCGAAAAATAAGGCGCCAATCTTACATACAAAACCCGCATTGTCTTTTGTTCCTAGTGTTAAGAGCCCACTGTATCCTACTGAAATGCTGATATTAGGATATTCCTATTTTGGCCCCTCTCCCATCATATTTGGCGTTTTCCACGGCTTAGTTTATTTTCGGTGTTATTGTTTAATGAGCAATTTATCCATCGGCAACACCTGTCAGTTAATTATCAAACCAAAGACAAACAAACTTTTTAAACTTTCAAAATGACTGTTTTTTTTAGTCAAATTTTCTAACCCCATCTGCAGATTTTGATTTTTACTGCCCTTTGAAACGCTTCATTACAATTTAATATGTAAATTAATAGCTAATTGCTGCAGGGTCGTAGATATCGACCATAAAAAATTGAAGGTCACAATAAAACTGAAGGACTGAAGGTTAAGGTTAATTACCTTGGGCCTGAACATGACAGTAGGCAACTAAAAGAATTAAACTCGCCAAGTGGTCAAGTTGCGAAAAAACTACAATCGGGGAAAAAATACCGATTCTTTTAGGTTCTCATTAAGATAATAGCTCAAGGGACTTAAAAAGTATTGTTTCATTTAAATACTTACATACTTATACCACTTTAAAGTAGATAGGTAGGACACGTCTCGGCTGTAGCTATCTACAGGCTGAGGCTGAGGCTGTATGGTCCAGTGGCAAGTAATGGTTACTTAATTATTATGGTATACGGTAATTGCCTTAAAATCCTAACCCCAAGCGCTCGAGGACTATATTAAGGTTGGGCCACACAGAGTGCAGCTGCGGAACAGCTGCAGGCCGGCAGTAGTTGTAAACTATGGAATTATAATACGAGGTGTCACACTAGATGCAGTCCGGCACAGCTGCAGAACAGCTGCGGAACGGTAGCAGACTGGCTCGGCCCGAATTACAAACAATGCGCGCTTGCAGTGCTTCGGTTGTAATTGTAATGCCATTTGTATTAAGCCAGGCCTGTCTCACTCCTCAGCTCAGGTACTTTTGACAGCCGGACACCTCCGAGGTGTGCATCGTCGCTCATTGGCATAAGGCGCATTTTATTTTTCGTTCCTGAAGTGCGCGTTCGAAATTCGAAAAATCAGGTTGAGTGAACTATCTGTTACGGTAGTAACTATTAAATAATTTGTGGTATAGCGCGCCATACTAGATGTCACACAGAGCTTTGCCTTTGGGTCTTCAGAACAGTTGCGAGCCGGTTGCTGCATGTGACAGAGGTAGGAATTAATAGAAATGAGGAATTAATAGAGAATGTGTTCGAAAATTGATTTAAAAAAATATTGCTGTTGTCACACTCCACACTCGTTGCCATTTTGGAAGAATGTGAGTATCGAAATGCGACATTAAACTGCTGCAGCTAGCAACAGCGACAGACCAGCTGCAGACCCGCGACGGACCGGCTGCGGAACGGCAACTGCAGGCTCTGTGTGACACGAGCTGTTCTGCAGCCGTTCCGTCGCTGTTGCGCTCCCTCCGGCCTGCAGTTGCATTCTGTGTGGCCCAGCCTTTAAGCTCACTTTTTAAAACGTTGAATTTTATCAATACGGACCTTATAGGTACATACCTATCCTGATGTCCTATCCTAACTCCTCACCCTATCCTATCCGTCCAGGTGGAAGCTGCTCGTCGGAGTACTCTGTCCACACCATGATCCCGTTCGGCGTCGACTTCAGGAGGAAAACTAGTAAATATTTACTCTTTTGTACCTACTCATGTCTCAAGGAACACGCAGGCTATATAGCAGCAGCACAGTAGCTGCATAAAGGAAATTTCCTTTATGCGGCTACTGTACAGCTGCTATATAGCTTACGTGTTCCTTGGGGTACGACCCATTAGAATACATCGTCGGTTTATCGAAAGAGGTCATTAACTACTATTTTTTTAAACTCGAGACAACACAATAATTAATTTTGGCTAAATATTTTTTCTGTAATGAGACTTTATACATAGGTCATAAAGGTGAAATTTGAAGTACTATCCAGAAATAAATTTTGCTTATAATAGTACATCGCAGTGAACTCTGTAGTATGGTCAGCTGTATTTAGTAAATCTTTGCTTATCTCGTCGGGGTTTATTACTCGTCGGGGTGAACACAGTAGTATAATAGTCAGCTGTACTTAGTGACTTTATGACGTTAAGGCTATTCTACCGTTGGCGCGCTCCATACAAACGTAGTATGGTGATATTTTCAATACTATCTAATTAAAGTTAATGCAATTTTTCAAAAACAATCAAGTAACTAATCTCTATGTCGGTATGAAGTCGGATTTTCGTTAAAATATACAGTTTCAATGCTAGGATTAATTTAAGATTTGTATGGAAATATTTGTGGCACTGTAACTTTAAAACTATAAATTTTATCGAAAATTTGACTTTATACCGACATAGAAATTAGTTACTAGTATGTTTTTGAAAAATTTCATTGACTTTAATTGGATAGTATTGAAAATATCACCATACTACGTTTGTATGGAGCGATAAGCCGACGACATCATCATCATCAGCCCATCGTCCACTGCTGTACATAGGCATCTCCCAAGGCGCGCCACAAAACTGGCCTTCCTCATCCTGAATACATGTTCCTTCTTAACATGCTGACAGTTTTTTTAACAGGATGATCAGACCATCAAACTGTACAACTTTATCTATGCACTGTATGGGACGAACATCGAAATCGATAAAAAAATCTACTGTTCCATACAGTTTTGTTTGGCACAGCAGATTTTCTTTCGAATTTTCTGAGGTTAGCTCCATAGTGAAAATTGTTCAGTTTGATGATCTGAATTCGCCGTTTCAGTATTTGTCAAGCTGTCCCTTACACCCATGTATGTCTATAGACATATATTCATATGAATCAGGAACTATTTGTTCTTATTTCTGAAAAGAAATAAAACAAAAAAGTACATTTACTTACTTCTTTAAAGGGGTACATGTTCCAACCTACCATTTTTAGGGTTCCGTACCCAAAGGGTGAAAACGGGACCCTATTACTAAGCCTACGCTACGTTGTCCGTCCTTCGTCCGTCTGTCCTACCTATATTTAGGGCTGTAACTTTTGAACCTTAGTAGCTGGATAGTTGAAATTTTCTCAGATTATGCGTTATTACGGCGGATTTGTTAACAAATAATAAAAATGACAAAAAGTTAAAAATTAAGGGGGTTCTCAACAAGAAACTAGTTTTTATCAACGTTTTTTCTTCACGCTCTATAGTAAAAACGGTAATACATACAAGCGTCAAACTTAGTGTGATTATAGAGCAAACTCTACAGAATAACAACAAATACTAAAAACCGGCGGTCTCGCGCTAAAGGTCCCGGCAAAAAGTTATTTTTTTATGTTAATAATGTTGTGTTCTGTGGTGGTGTGGTACGGAACCCTCGGTGCGCGAGTAGCCCGACTCGCACTTGACCGGTTTTATTATAACAGCACGCACGTAGTTTTAAGTCCTTTATAATACTTGTACAATTTACATCAACATCATAATATCGTGAATTCGTGAGGGTAAAGAGGCAGCGGCGGACTAAGCCCGTCGGAGGCCCGGGGCGGCAAAACTATATGAGGCCCCCGGTCATTCCAGAAATTGATATCTACAATTCTTTCGAGCCGTGGCAAAAACTTAACATCGGAGCCCCTTCCTTCCATAGGCATAGGTAGGAAGTATTTTGTCCCAGGGAGATCCAGATCCTACAACACGGAGCGAGCGAAGCGAGCCTGACATTCGTACAATGTAAAACTTAGAGCGAGCGAAGCGAGCTCGAGATTTCACTGAATTCTGGAGAGGGCAAAGCTAAGTGAAATTTTACTGCAATATAATGAGATCAGTCGAATAAGATTTAAATCATTGAGCGAGCGAAGCGAGCTCGAGTTTTTTTACGACTTAGGCTGCCTGTCCATTGAAGCTGTGCGAGCTGTGTAGCTGTGTTTTTTTAACCAATCAGGAGCTCGGGCGAGGCGCGGCCGATCTCGCTCGAGCTCCTGATTGGTTAAAAAAACACAGCTACACAGCTCGCACAGCTTCAATGGACAGGCACCCTTAAAATCTGGAACGAACAAAGTAAGCTCAAGATTTAACTGCACACCAACAGCGCAACTGCAACTGTATACTATGAAAAGACATAGGTACCATCCAAAACCAAGAGCGAGCGAAGCGAGCTCGAGACTTCACTGAATTCTGGAGCAAGCAAAGTGAGCTCAAGATTTTAGTGCAATGTGTCTAGCCAGGAGCGAGCGTAGCGAGCTCGAGATTTTGCTTCATTATAACTCGACTTTTTCAGCTCATGCCGAAATCGAGGCGATTGATGTATTAAACAAATAGCTGAAATGAGCTTATAATATAATGCTTATAATAACTCGATTGTAGAGCTCATCTTGAAATAGAGTAGGTGAGTATATTATATAGGTGAGTATAGCGTATAAAATTAAAACCGGAGCGAACGATTCTATAATTATGACTGGGTTGTAGCATGAACTCAGTCTCAAAGCACAGAAAGCTATCAAAAAAACCAAGCGAGCGAAGCAAGCTCAAATTTTCGAAACACATTCTAATTCCAACCACATTGACCTTTCAAGAAGCGAGCCTGAAGCGAGCTCATAATTATGCTAACTGCATAACAACTTGAAAAAAATTGAGCGAGCAAAGCGAGCTCGCAAATTCGCAATATTTTGTACTCTATTTCCTTCTTTGACTTTCAATGACTAACTTACGGGGCCTCCAACTTCAAACTGCAGTCCCAGTACCGGAGGCCAGGGCCTCCGGAGCGAGCGAAGCGAACTCATAATTATGCTAACTGCATAACAACTTGACAAAAGATTTAGCGAGCGAAGCGAGCTCGCAAATTCGCAGTATTTTTGACTCTATTTCTTTTCTTGACTTTCAATGACTAACGTACGGGGCCTCCAACTTCAAACTGCAGTCTCAGAACCTGTTCTGCTTCTGGCCTCCTGAGGCCCGGGCCTCCAACTCTAAACTGTGTCTTTACTTGCTATATAAACGTCATTATTTTGGTTTTGATTAAAAAGGGATTCTCTTCTCGAGATTCGGAGGCCCCCCAGGACTGGGGGCCCGGGGCGGACCGCCCCTCCGCCCCCCCCCCTTAGTCCGCCAGTGTAAAGAGGGTGTTGACCCCATCGTGTTCTGTGTAGCATTGCCATACCATTACTTCGATATTTCGATGGTATGATAGGCGACATACATTACGCGAAATTGGTGGAAAAGGTACCCTATTTTTAGTTCACGTGATTTATCTTTTGATATTGCTATTGATGTTATATTTGTTGTTGCCTGGTGGATTGTACTTGACTTATGAAGCCTAAAATGGTAATGCACTTTATAGCTATGTAAGTAAAACCAGTAGAAGATGATTTTGTTTATAAAGTTGGTACACTATACGGGGTGTTAACTTAAATGCACACATACTTTCATGCATTGAAGAAATTTCATTACCTACAGGAAAAAAAATTTGCGCGTAAAAAATCATCTGGAACACATTTGGGACGAGTCGCCATCGATGTTTTTTATGAAACAGCTGATTTTTTTTAACAATTCCATTAATCCTGTATAAACTTGCTACAGCTAAGTTAATACGTGCAGTGCAGTAGGTAACGTAAAGTTGTAGCAACGTGATTACACTTAGCGCTGTAAAAATTTGCAATGTTTTTTACTGTTTGTTCTCTTTAGAACGTTTATTTTAAGTTTAAGGGTATAAAAGGGCGTCCGCCCGACTTGTGATAAATGTCCAGCCTTGGATTAGTTATATGTCAAGATAGACAGTCGAACCTACGGACGCGTAGAAAAAAATTGCAACCAGTACCACCCAGTACTGGCCTCTAAACCCTATCCATATACACGCACACAGACATAATTTGTATGACGCCTCAAGCACACCAACCAACCTAAGAAAGTTGGCCTCTTTTGTTTTATAATACAGTCGAATCATGAGGCTCATTCTAGACATAATTATACTTTTTCTAAGTGTCCAGCTTTTGATTCACGAAAACAAATCCCATAGGGTATAGGCGCATTTAACGACACCAACGAGAAGAAATGATTGCACGTCCACACATCTCCTAAACTTCTAAAATCAGAAGTAGGATTGAATTTCGAAAGTGTTTTAAATTTTTCAGTTTAATTTTAGTTCTAAAGTTATTGGACATTTGAATACCTACAAATCCTACAATAGAAGTACGATACATATTTATAAACAGTAACTTTACATCGCCATGAACGAAGTAAATTAACTCTGTTTCTTGGGTTTGGTATAAAATCAGATTACCTACACTACACCCCGCTTTCTAGAGCTTATCGGTGATCGGCCTCGAGCATTGTGTTAAGTCTACAGTGTGTTACATTAAAAGCAATTTACAAGGTGTTTCAGACCATCAAACTGGACAAATTTCACTAAGGAAGTATGGAGCCAACATTTAAATCGCGAAAAATATCTCAACAACTTTTACTGTGGAAGCAAACCTCATTCTCTTTTGCCCTTTTCCCATTATTTGGGGTCGGCACAATACGTCATCCTCTTCCATTCATCTCTCTTCATTTCCGCACTTCACTCCTTTCTTACACATCATCCTTCACACAATCCATTTTTCTTTTTCAACAAAATCAGAAAACGCATTTTTTTTTTCATAATTTAAATGGGGCCAACTATTTCAATCTCACCCTGTACTTATAGATTGAAATTTTATGTTAATCAGCGTTATACAGGGTCCTTCTTAATATATGCTAGCTAACCGTTTTTTGCGGGGATGATCAGACCATCAAACTGAACAGCTTTCTCTAGGGGACCAACACCAAATCGCGAAAAAAAATCTGCTGTTCCATACAAAACTGCTATCCTACTTGACGCTAATGTTTGGTCGCGATTTCGATCTTGGTTCCATTGAAACAAACGTTGAACTCGAATGTCAACATGAATGGAGCTATGCATCTTTCTACTGCTGATTTTTACTTTCAAAAATCATACTCCAGGGGTGCGATTTTTGAAAGTCAAATCAGCTGTAGAAAGATGCATTATCTCCATAGTAATTTTGACATTTTGTACCTACTGCTAAGTTTAACATAATAACTTTCAAAAATCGCACTCTTGGACATCACCTTAAAAATCGTCAGCATATTTAAGTTCAAGCCTGCATATTATAATAAATCATCACCATCACCAGTCAAAATTATTACGGTTCGTCGATTTGTTAGCTTTACAGAAGGTTTAGAAACGTTGGTATCTTAGACCCGAGAGCGGCTCGTTAGCCTAGAAATCGTTCCTTATTACAGCTACGTTTATAGGTCCTTTCCATAACTCTGGTTAGAACTGGTACTGTAAAGGTGAGGTACTGGTTTCGCTTGTGTAATAGATTTCCTTACTAAGCGAAGACTCTGCTTATTGCCTCAGATGCACTGCAATCCAAAAGCTTTTGATTTCTTTAATTCTATCCCGGTATTCAATTTGAAGCTTTAGTGACATTTTTATCTCTCAGTAACGAAAATGCCTCCGTGGTCTAATGGTTAAGAGCATTGGCCCTCGACACGGAGGTCGTGGGTTAATTAGATTCCCACGGGGGACACCTAGTGATATGTCACTTTGTGCGTTTTTCCCCAGTTGGTTAGGATATTGCAGGCTGAATCACCTGATTGTCTGAAAAGAAAGATGGCGCCGTGCTTCGGATGGCACGTTAAGACGTTGGGCCCGGCTTAGGTCTCTAATGTTAGTAGTCGTTACATAAAAACCACGTCAGAGGCCGTAAGGCGGTCTGAAAAAACTATGACACCAGGGCTCTGCCCACACTATAAGAAGAAGAAGAAGCAACGAAAACCTCGAGCACAAAAATTTGACAATTTTCAATTTATTGTATTTTTTTATTTGCGTAGGTAGGTATTTAGAATGTAGACGCAAAGAGGCACACATCTATTATCGTATGTCCGTAATGAGATCAATTTTCTCGTTCCTATATTATTTTTCCTTATTATCGAAGTTATTTATAACAACGTTGCGTGTTTTCGTGAGGTTTCCACTGCGGCAATGGACTATCCATGGGTTTTTCTTTTGTCAAGAAATAAACGTATTTAAGATTCATAGTTTTGCTTAAATAGTTCGTCTCTTTCTCGTAATAGCAACTATATGGGTTTATCAGAAACGTTTCAATCTTTATAAGATCTTTATGGATAAGCTCAAAACGGTATCACTGTGATTGCCAAAAATACTAACACTTCATGGTGGATGACTCTTCAATTTCCCTTATCGATTTGCAAAAAAATTTGCATATACCTCATACCATACTCCTACCCATAGCAGAAGGAAATCATAAACACTTATGATTATGAACCTGAAAAAGGTGGTTATGATTACAGCAAGGTTTCTGACCACATAAAAAGGGGAGTAAGGCCTTGAGTTTATTTATGTATGTATACGTTTGGTACCTATAATTTTATTTTATTAGAAACCAAGTTAATCCAATCATACTTTTGCCGTATAGCGAATATGCTCAGTATGAATAACGAATATGAATATGTGTACGTCCCACTGCAGGGCACATGTACCCTTAGGAAGGGTTTTATGGGCGTTAGTCCACCACGCGTACCTCCTAACTGCGGATTGGTAGACTTCACATTCGGGCATCAGAATTTTAGAGTTTCTTCTTCAGCTTATGCAGGTTTTCTTACGATGTTTTCCTTCACCGAGAGCAGTTATGTGTGTTTTGTTGTGTATGCAAATAAACATATTTTCTCTCTTTCTTAGTTGGAGTGGGAAGCAATACTTTATTAGCTACCTATTTAAAATATCAAATTACTATCGATGATATATCATCTCGTGTTGTGGCCATGGCATAGTTGCACATTTGCCTGTAACCAGAAGTCGTTTTCGCAATGAACACTGGTCTAAGTGGCAAGTGGAGGGCTTGCCCAATCGATAGGTATCGCACCACACAATATTTCTAATGATTTGGTGTGAAATGTGAGAATTTGTGCCGAACGATTTTGAAAAGATTCTGTTCTGTTCATACTTTATTTAAAACCATTTAGAATGAATTTTAGTATAGCTGATCGATTTCGACTGTAGCGACAGCTTCATTATTATTAGAACTGCCTCCGTGGTCTAATGGTTAAGAGCATTGGCTCTCAATACATTAAGAAAACATGGTCTAATAACCTACAACCCCTCCGAAATTTCCGATAAGAGAAGAAAAGATAGCATATGTCCACCTCCCACTCTCCGCACTACATTCTCCCATAGGTATTTCTGCTTCCTAGGATACTACTTGTATAATAACATTAATCCAATTCTCTCAATTCATTCACTTCCTAAAATTCTTTGCAAACGTACAACCTCGAACTGGCTCAAAACTCTCTCATATACAAAAACTGAGGAGCTACTCTTTGTTCTTTCATAGGAATATTTTCATGACACACAAAGGTATTGTTACCTACTTAGATAAAAACGTTGTAATTGAACCAAATATCTCACACACTCGTAGGGCTAGCGCTAACACCACACACCACACACACACCCCCACACACACACACCCCTACACACATAACACTATCTTATTCTAACACATAAGTGCACAATAAAACTATAACTAACACTCCCTTATAATGTAACTTATTAATAATATTATTCTATAGGTATTCTGTAATGATTGCATTATTTACATCAACATTTAAATTGGATGGCTCCAAGTCGAGCTCCGAGGGGTGAGAGCCTGGTGACCCGGTACCACAGGTTTTAACAAACCAGCCATAGGCACCAGTCTTTCACACATCAGCTAGTGGAACACTAAAATGTAATTTTGTACTCTATGCCTTAGCAATTCCTTGTTATAACTTGTTTAGTTTAAGTACCTACAAAATTGTTTTCTTGTGTGGAAGAAGAATAAATAAAGTTTATTATTATTAATACGGAGGTCGTGGGTTCGATTCCCACGGGGACACCTAGTGATATGTCACTTTGTGCGTTTTTCCCCAGTTGGTTAGGACATTGCAGGCTGAATCACCTGATTGTCTGAAGAGAAAAATGATTACGTGCTTCGGATGGCACGTTAAGCCGTTGGTCCCGGCTATTATCTCTGGTGGTAGTAGTCGCTACATAAAAACCACGTCAGAGGCCGTAAGGCGGTCTGAAAAAACTCTGACACCAGGGCTCTGCCCACACGATAAGAAGAAGATTAGAAAAGCAGTCATATTGCGATTTTTAAAAGACAGTTGAAATCTGGAGTACCTACTTAGAAAATGATGTAAACAGTATGAACTTTTGTTTGATTTCGAATCACACGATTCAAAAATAGCACTTTCAGGTCCGCGGGATATTTTTAAGTGCACTTTCTATCTACCCTCCTGAATCCGATGCAACGGGTTACCATTACAATCAGAGGTGCTGGAGTGAGATTTTTGAACATCATACGAGCGACTCGGCAGTAGAAAATGTCAAAATTACCTACTATGGAGATTATGCATCTTTCTACTGCCGATTCGCTCGTATGATGTTTAAAAATAGCACTTACGTGTGCGATTTTTGAAACTCATTCTTTGAACTCAGCAGTTGAAAATGTCAATATTACTATGGAGACGTGCATCTTTCTACTGCTGATTTGACATTAAAAAATCATACTCCAGGTGTGCGATTTTTGAAACTCATTCGTTGATCTCAGCAGTTGTAAATGTCAAAATTATTATGGAAATACGCATCTTTCTACTGCTGATTTAACTTTCAAAAATCGCACTCTTGAAGTATGATTTTTGAATGTCAAATCAGCAGTAGAAAGATGGATATCTCCACAGTAATTTTGATATTTTCAACTGCTGAACTCACCGAATGAGATTCAAAAATCGCACTCCTGGAGTACGATTACAACTGCTGAGTTCAAAGTATGAGTTTCAAAAATCGCACTCCTGGGGTCCGGTTGGATTCATGTATCACAATCGCACACTGTAGAGCAGGGTTTCCCAACCTTTTTTGCGTCACGCCTCCCCTGGTATTATAAGTAATATTTGCCCCTAGTATCGAAATTCTAAAGACAAGCGCGGCTGGAAAGGTGCTATCTGAGACCTGCTGAGCCTGAACATGTCATTAACAACAAACGAATGGGTGAATTAGTAACTGAATGAATGAGTTAATTAATAAAATGAATTAATGAGTGGAATTTACGTCTTTAACTGGATTTTTCTTTTCAAAATGTAAACGTTTTGTGCCCCCCCTACGATATCACTACGCCCCCCCAGGGGGGCGCGCCCCACTGGTTGGGAAGTCCTGCTGTAGAGGAAAGATTAGCCAATCAGCAATGGTCGTATCGAGGCTGACTGCCCATGGTGTCCATTTGATACCGGTTCAATCAGGTAGGTACCACAATTAGACCCCAGGCGCTGGTGTGAAAAAGGTCCATGATGGTAAATGGTCTTATGTAGACGTACTGTAAACGCTAACTAATGTTCAATGTCACTTATAAAATTTTGGTTTAGTGGGTCGTTGCACCGTAATATTACAACACACGCACCAAGCAGTACCGACAGTAAACAGCTATACTCGTATTGGGTCTTTTATGACACTCTCACCAATCCCCGCTACCCAATCTGCCGAATAGCCACAGCAACGTCATATGCCGTGATCCTTACCCATTGTGGGTGCACCTAGGCTCTCTAGACCCTTCGTGGTCCCTCCAATAGTCCACAGTTAATAAGCAGTAGCTGCCCCCTGAGCAATTCTGTAATTGTCAATTCGAAAAAAAAAGGAATTACGACTTCTGTAGCACATCCTGCTGCTCCCCGAGGCAGCACCCTTATGCGAATATTGATCAGCTAAATCGGTTGAAGCGTTTGTTCTGTAGGTGCACACTTACAAAACCGTGTTAACCTAATTCCTTTATGGTTTCGTTGTAGTCGTCGGGTAGGTAAAAGGAAGGGACATCAGTCAAACACCTAAGCAGGTAATTCGTGCGAGGCAATGGTTTTTTTCTGTCGAATCCAGAATCTGCCCAATACCGAAAAATGTGTTTACGGTGTTTACCATGCTCGATTCAAACTGTGACCGAGAGTGATTTTTTTTAATTCACGCATCCTTTTGGAATATACAGGGTGTAACATAAAATAGGACAGCTACTTAAAGGGGTGCTTTAGACCGTCAAACTGAACAACTTTCTCTATGGGACCAACATCGAAATCGCGAAAAAAAAATCTGCTGTCCATACATTTCGCTCGAGTAGGTTTGCAGTTTTGTATGGACGATCTGATTTTTTTTTCGCGATTTCGATGTTGGTGCCATAGAGAAAGTTGTTCAGTTTGACGGTCTGATCATCCCCTGAAAAAAGTGTCAGCATATTAAGAAGGACCCTGTATAAATACATGCTGTTATTGTCGCTACTGTTTGACTAGTGTATGGGGGAATGACCACTGTGGATACTAACCTACTTATGAAACCGGTTTCCATTTTTGTGTCATACTCATTCATTTACCGTACAATTATATGTTATTATTTCAATAGACAGTTGTGCAAGTTTTCAACCTTAGCCTTGGTATAACCGGCTTTGTTAAAGAAGCGATCCACGAAGATAAAGGCTTTATATGCATTTTATATTGATATCATTAGCATCCTTTTAAACTAAGGGTCTATACATCAAACTGAACAACTTTCACTATGGGAGCAAACCGACCGGAGCAAAAAAAAAATCTGCTGTTGCATACATTTGAGTCGAGTAAGCGTTGCAGTTTAGTCTGTAGGTATGTAGTTATAGTATTTTTTTGTTGCTCCGATTTGTTTGCTCCCATAGCAAAAGTTGTTCAGTTTGATGGGTAGACTCTTAGTTTAAAAGGATGCTAATGATATCAATTTCACCTTGTGTATAGAGAAAGAGAATGTTGTTCAGTTTGATGGTCTGATCAGAAGGACCCTATACAGGGTCCAACTTAATATGATGCTTAATATGCTGCTGGTTTTAAACCGGCTATCAGACCATGAAACTGAACAACTTTCTCTATGGGACCAACGTCGGGAAAAAAATCTGCTGTCCTATAGAAGTGCGATTTTTGAAAATCATACGAGCGACTTGGCAGTAGAAAGATGCATAATCTTCATAGTAATTTTGACATTTTCTACTGCCAAGTCACTCGTATGATTTTCAAAAATCGCACTTCAGGGTGAAATTGATATCATTAGCAGTGTTGCAAAAGTCACTTTGATAAAATCGGTAGTATTGACGACAAAAAATCGGTAGAAATCGGTAGATTGTTTAAAGTGCTGGTTTTAGGTCCCATTTTTTCCAAAAGAGCTCAACCGCCATCAAATTCTCCATTATAAGAAATACTGACACTTAAAAAATTTGGTTGGTATTTTTTTTTACTAGCCTACTAAAAATATTGATTTCGAGGATTTCTCTGCAGGGATTTAAAAAGCATGAACTTTTCCATACCTTCTAATTTTCATTACCTACATACCTATTTTAGTCCACAAACTTTTATATAAGACCATAAATATCCTTAACTATCTCTAATTCCTAATTATGTGCCGCACAAAAAGGCAAAATATCTAAATATTTGGCTACAACATCTTCTACAAAATAAATCGGTAGATCACAACCTAAAATCGGTATATCGGTAGACAGTACCCGAAATCGGCAGATCTACCGATAAATCGGTAGCTTTTGCAACACTGATCATTAGCATCATTTTAAACTAAGAGTCTACCCATCAAACTGAACAACTTTTACTATGGATTTTAGGGAGCAAACTGATCGAAGCAAAAAAAAAATTAGTTTTTTTTTTTTTTAATTAACTATGGGTTTGCTCTTGACCTCAACCCAGTCCTCAGGACGAAGATGGGGTCGTAGATGTAGCGAGCTAACCCAGAAGATGCCTTTTCACTCGTACTATAAAGGAATTCGGGTTGTAAGTACTCGGAAATACTGACGCAGGTAAGGCATTCCACTCCCTGGCTGTGCGCATTATAAAAGATTCAGAAAGGCGCTTGGTGCGGATATGTGGGATGTCAACCAAGAAGGGGTGATATCCCGCGGTGCGTCTGTTACATACATTTGAGTCAAGTAGGCATTGCATTTTAGTATGGAACAGCTGATTTTTTTTTGCTCTGATTCGGTTCGCTCCCATAGCAAAAGTTGTTCAGTTTGATGGGTAGACTCTTAGTATAAAAGGATGCTAATGATATCAATTTCACCCGGTAATGTCCATTTGGGTCGAGTAAGATTGCAGTTTGGTATGAATTTTCTGATTTTTTTGTCGATTTCATTTCAACTTTGGTCCCATAAAGAAAGGATGGTCAGTTTGATGGTCTATGATCATCCCCCTAGAAGGATCCTATAATATATACTCAAACTACTTAGATAATTAGCGTAGGTAGATATACCTACCTGACTACCGACGTAGGTACGGTAGGTACTGTACTACCCTAGTACTACCTACTAATTTTATTACGATTAGGTAGACATATTTTTCAACTTAATTCTTAGAATCAAAGCCTCAAGGTTGCGGCTTGCGGTTCTAGATTGTAGTTAAGTAGGTCTTTTATTATGAAAATTGATAGCCTGGAAAATTATAGTACAATCATCATAAAATATCAATGTTGTAATTTCCCTCAACTACTTTTTTGTGGAAATGTTTGAAGCAACTTTGTAAGTTCGCTGAAGGTGTGCTTCAAGTTAGAAATCGGTAAGACATCATCAGCGGCCGATGTTGTCTTCACTACTGGGCACAGTTCTGCCCTCATGGATGATGCAGGCACTACACTCTCGCGAGAACTTCTCGGCGAGAATTATTCTCGGCAAGAACTTTCAAAGGAAAATTACTAGGGCTCAGGACGCCGCGAGGACAATGAAGGGCATCCACACTCTCATTCTCGGCCCTTCTTGTCCGTTTTCGGCGAGAATGTAGTGCCTGCAGTGTATATGCGTTAGCCACAACCCGTGCCCATTGCGGATTGGTAGTTTACTTTGCATCAGAATTAACTTCTTCGGCTTCACTGCTTAATGAATAGGTTGGTTCGGAATCCCACTCCATCAAATACATTATTGTTCTTTGAATATGTCTTATTATTATTGGAGCTAGCCAGCTAGGACTGCCTCCGTGGTCTAATGGTTAAGAGCACTGGCTCTCGACACGGAGGTCGTGGGTTCGATTCCCACGGGGGACACCTAGTGATATGTCACTTTGTGCGTTTTTCCCCAGTTGGTTAGGACATTGCAGGCTGAATCACCTGATTGACTGAAAATAAAAATGATTCCGTGCTTCGGATGGCACGTTAAGCCGTGGCCGTAAGGCGGTATGAAAAAACTCTGACACCAGGGCTCTGCCCACACGATAAGAAGATTGGAGCTAGCAAGCAACACTTCGACCCAATGGGATCTTTTGTGTTGAACCCTAGATATACAGAGTCCAACTTAATATGTTGACAGTTTTTAAAAGCATGATTAGTCCATTAAACAAAACAACTTTCTTTATGGGACCAACATTGAAATCTCGAAAAAAAAATACAGATACATTTGGGTCGAGTTGCAGTATTTTTCTTTTGCGATTGCGACTTCTCGTCCCATAGAGAAAGTTGTTCAGTTTGATAGTCTGATCATCCCCTTAAAAAACATATTATAAGGACCCTATATTTTTTGTCACCCTTCAAAAACATGGTAAATGAGGGAGGCAAAACGTTCAAGGGAAGAAAACTGTAATCTCCCGTTTTTGGATATCCATCTCCAAGGAAGCAGATGTATGTAGATACTATACGTTTAGCCGCCAAGACATCGCAGTCATACATGATATGATATATTCAATGGTTTCCTAGCTACATTAACCCGGCACAGTTCCCTTGTTTACAGATTTTGCGTAGGCACCACAGATTGTAGGCACCCTTTTATGCTAATAATAGCAATAGCAACCTCTATAACAGTTTGATCAATAGCACTTAACATTTTAAAAATAGAATTGATTATCATGGGTGAGGCCTTGTAGGCAAGGGTTGGTCTATATATAGAACCTAAGCGATGTAAGTCATCCATTTATCTTCGGCTTGCGTGCTTCTGAATCTTTTGTACCGAACGCAAGCCTGCTTGCTACTTTTTTTACGAGTCACTGGTAATGACTGGCGAAATGATACAATGATGTTATTTTATTACTGTCTATTATTGTATATTGTTTATTATTGTATATCGGGTGAAATTGATATCATTACCATCCTTTTAAACTAAGAATCTACCCAACAATAATTTTGTATTACCTTAGTTTTTATTTTTTAATGTTAGCTTTATTTATAAGTCTTTTCTTTCTCTTTATTTTTATATGTGGGAACTTGTTGTCAGCATCTGACTGTCAATCTGTCTTTGTAGAAACCGAACTGTTATTTAGATGTAAGTTCTCCAAAAAGGAAATAAATAAATAAATAAAATAAATCAAACTGTACAACTTTTACTATGGGAGCAAATCGATCGGAGCAAAAAAAATAATCTGCTGTTCCATACTAAACTGCAATCTCAAATGTATGCAACAGCAAATTTTTTTTGCTCCGATCGGTTTGCTCCCACAGTCAAAGTTGTTCAGTTTGATGGATAGAGTATGTGGTTTAAAGGTTAATGATGCCTTAAGTGGCAGTGGGCGGGGCACATTGCTCGCAGAACCGATGGCCAATGGGGCCGAAAAGTTCTCAAGTGGCGACCGCGTACCGAAAAGCGCAGCGTGGGTAGGCCCCTCACACGGTGGACCGACGACCTGGTGAAGGCGGCGGGAACCCGTTGGATGAGAGCAGCGCAGGACCGGTCGTTGTGGCGATCCTTAGGGGAGGCCTATGTCCAGCAGTGGACGTCCATCGGCTGAGATGATGATGATGATGATGCTTTTCCTTACACTCTGTTGTGTCGGTACCTACCACCTATCTACTTAGGGTGAATGTTTTAAAGATAATAGTTTTAAAGGTTTTCCGTGTCAGTTACAATTACCCACAATTAAGAGGGCAATTGCAACTGATACTTAAATATTATTTAAATATCAGTTGCTATTGTTTCGCAGTTTTTTTAATCACCAAGAGGGCAGGTGATCTTAAGAGAGCTCATGAGTCCTCTTACCAAAGTTATACCATAGTGTAACTATAATAAAAACGAATAGTGGTGAATCACAGTGGTCGTGACAGGTCAATCGAGCGTGGTATGCGGGGGCCGGGAAGAGCTCGTCTCAGTCCCCTCTGCTTGCGAGCGTACCCTCAAAGCGAATCCAATTAGGGTACGTCCACGTACGCTCGTCCCCCGCACACCGCGCAAGCATAGACCAGCCGCCACCAATATTAGTTTTTATTACACTATTGTTATACGCCATAAGACCTTTCACTTCTGAATACAAGATTTTCAGCGTGAAGCCAACGCGATGGCCTCGATTCGGACTGTGCCACGACTTAACTTAACTAAATTTATTCCTGTCACTTTCTAAAATAAGATTAAGAAAAGAGACAGAAAACCAACAGCTCACAAACGCCCAAAAACGACTTAAATAAGATGGCGTACATGATGATGGCATCTTATTTTGGGCGTGTAACGTCACTTTGACAGCACTAAAGTCAGCTGTTGGTTTTCTGTCTCTTTTCTTAATCTTATTTTAGAAAGTGACAGGAATAAATTTAGTTAAGTTAAGTCGTGGCACAGTCCGAATCGAGGCCATTGTGTCAGTAAACGTGTAACTAACAATATTATTCCTCTCTACATGCCCAGGCCCCGGGGAGAGCTACACGGACTACGTGGCGACGCGGTGGTACCGCGCACCCGAGCTGCTCGTCGGCGACACCATGTATAGCACTCCGGTCGACGTTTGGGCCATAGGTACCACTGCACGTTACACTATCCTTAGCACTGAATGATACGCGACGGTAGTGGTACCATATACCGCGACACGATCGAAGTCAGCTGGGCCATGGGTAGTTCTGGACCAATAACATGGTAGGTAGGTACGTACACAAGTCTTGGATGGGCAGTCACTTTTGCACACATTCTAAGAACCAGACAAACAGAGACACAGCCATAATCAGTGGATTATCCATGGTGGCGCAAAACGCGAAATTCATATACAGGGTTTTAGGGTAGACAGTTGCATTATCTTAATGAGTGATTGTACTCATCAAACGAGTAGGGTTCGAAATAATGGCCTTTCAGTGTAATGTACACACGGCGACGGATCAACCTACCCATAGTTGAACTCTATGTTCATGGGCATAAGGTCGAACTATGGGTAGGTTGATCTGTCGCCGTGTGTACTGTCGCATATTTATTTGGGTCTATCAATAAAATGGCAATTCGAACCGACGTCACGGCTTTCGAATTTTCGAACAAACGGCCTACCATTTAAATGCATAGCATAGCATATGCTCGCTACTATATTCCCCGAGAGGGTAGTCAGAGATATTCTGAAACTTCATAACATCCATGTTTCACTAGTAGTACCGAAACTCTGTCCAGTGTGACGGGGAGTGAGCCCGTCGCCACCTGTAATGGACAGTAGGTACAATACATGCCTCGAAATTGAAGCATGCAGGTTTCCTCACGATGTTTTCCTTCACCGAAAAGCCAGTGGTGTTACAAATCGTACATAAATTCAGAAAAACTCATTGGTACGAGTCGGCCTGGACGGGGATCGAACCATCGCCTCCTGCACGGCAGGCAAGGTTACTCGCCACTTGGCCACCACGGCTTTACTACCACTTAAATGACACTTTGATTACGTGGAGTGGAACAAATAGGTTTCGACGAGATTTCTTTCCGTAAGAAATCATGATCCCAAACGGTCTCATCACGTGCAGCATGCTACGGCATCAGGTCTTAGCATAACGCCTGCTTATTTTTATTTAGCAATACTACCCATCAAAGTTTGTATTTATTCCTAATCGTGAACACATTTTCAACAGGATGTGTTTTTGCGGAGCTACTGTCCAGCGAAGCGCTGTGGCCTGGCAAGAGTGACCTGGACCAGCTGTACCTTATTAGGAAGACCTTAGGAGACCTTTTGCCGAGGCATATGACTATTTTCTCGCAGAATACGTTCTTTCAGGTAATATAAAAGTTGATACTTACATTTTGTCTCGTTGATAAACATCAGCGTTACCACAAAAGTGGAGCAGAGCGGAGATGTGTAAAATCGACCAATAAAATAGCTTGATTTTGTACTTTTTGTCATTTCAGGGCATGGCGCTGCCCGAACCGACGACATTCGAGGCTCTAGAAAGGAAGATCCCACCACGATATGGCCATAATGAACTGATTATAGATTTTTTGCAGGTAATTGGTTTTTACTCTAATAAACCCCTAATCGACATACATTAAATGGACATAAGTTACACCCAAATCTCAATGTAACCGATCAAACGATCGACCTAAATGAACGTTTCCGGCAGGATTTGTACGCAGTACGCACTCTCAGTTGGCCGCTACCACAGAACATTATAAGGGGGGTTAGAAATGCAAAGAAGCGCTTTTGCTTCGGAGACGATACTGTCGCCACTTGTCTTCCCGCTCACGCTGCTAGAACTACTTATGCCGTCTTGCTCGCACCACGCTGCGCGCTTTACGGTGTTATGCAAATTATTGCATAACTATGTGGCACGCGTTCCACGCCTACTTTGCGCTTCTAACCCCTGTTATAATGTTCTGTGGCTGCTACTGCGTGCAAGTGCTTGGGTTCGCATCGATCCCCGCTACCCAATCCGCTGCGTAGCCCCAGAACGTCCTATGTCGAGGTCCATGCCCATTCTGGGTGCCCCTAGGTCGGTTGCCTGAGTTCATTCACTGGCTCGGTAGACCCAACGTGGTCCTTCCAATAGTTTGCAGTCATAACTAGTAGCTCTGCTGATCCCTGAGCGATGCTTTGTCAATTCGAAAAATAAAACATGCACAACTGGCAAGACTGAAAATTATGTGCGTTGAATATCCAACTACCATGTCCCAGTGGTCATTTTCACACAAAAAACTAGTCTCCTAGATATAATCTTATTATTGGACTTATAAAATGCATAGTACTAAGGACGTTTATCAAATTAGTACTCTAATGGAAAAACGACAAATTCTATTACTTGATGGATATTGCCACACCTGTTAAAATGTGTTCATCCTTTATTTTGAATCATCATTCTCTTCATCTCTTGCCCATTTTCCATTATTTGAATGACTTTCAGAAATGTCTGGACAAGGACCCGTTGATGAGGTGGACATGCGAGCAGTTGCTTCGGCACCCCATCTTCGAGAACTTTCTCTTCACTGTGCCTCATTCCGACCACGAAGAGTACGAGAAAGCGAGAAGGGTTCAGGTTAGTTGACAGGGAAAAGATAAATTCGCTGGTTTTATACCATAGAATAGAAATCCCTAGGTACTCAAAACTGTTGGGAGCTGATGAAGCTACGAGAAAGCGAGAAGGGTTCAGGTTAGTTGACAGGGAAAAGATAAATTCGCTAGAAAGCGAGAAGGCTTCAGGTTAGTTGACAGGGAAAAGATAAATTCGCTAGAAAGCGAGAAGGGTTCAGGTTAGTTGACAGGGAAAAGATAAATTCGCTGGTTTTATACCATAGAATAGAAATCCCTAGGTACTCACAATGACATTAGTAAACAAGAATGGACAGGCCTTACGCGAACATTTCAAACCAGAAAAATGAGGCAAAACAATTGACAGTTTTACTTCGAAAATGTACTGAGATGACAGACCAAGTACCCTAATTTGTATTGAAGTGCCCTAGTTTTGCGTGCTTCAACTTAAAGCGCTTTGGGCCTGTCCATTCATTTTACTTTGATCTAAGGGTACTCAAAACTGTTGGGAGCTGATGAAGCTAAGTCTTGGGCTACAATAGTAGTAGTGTAGGTTTAAAGACGGGAATGGTTGAATGGAGTACTAGGGCAGATGTGATCTCCTAGTTAATTAAGTTTTCGTAAAGATAAAAAACCAAATCGGGAGCGGTTTTTCTGATCCTCCCTTGTAGGTATTGGTCCTATCTAATGGTGGCTGGTGGCATGCGCCAAAGGAAGGTATAGCAATTCACTGCAACTCCTATAAACTAGGGTCAACAGTGTCGACCACTCATATCACTAGACAAAATAGACAAAGTTCAGCGAACCCAAGGTATATTTTCTTTGCCCAAGGGGTGTCTCCGATCTGTCATGGAACCTATAACGACTTTATTCATATCCTCGTAAAACCTTAAGTCCCTTGACGGAATTAAGACTTATTAGATTCAATTAAGTCAGGTTCTAACTACTACTAAACAATTCAAACAGAAACAGTTTAACGAACGAGCCCTGGCGGCCTTGGCTCTTGAAGAGGAATCACCCAAGCATGCCTCGCCGCAAAACACTACTATGACCACAGAGCCAAAGAAAGGGAAAAGCAGAAAGAAATGATCGGACGTTGTTGACTGAAACTGTGCTCTGGGAGGTGATTTGTTGGACACGTCGGTTTCATACGTAGTTTGGGTGTTGATAAAGTAGCTTTATTAATTAGAAAAAGTAAGTCTTTGGGTTAGATGAAAAGTAGTATGGTAGTACCCTAGGGATCTGTATTTTGTGGAAGCAAATAGGCTACTGTTGTGATGAAAAACAATGAATGTAATTGTACACTTTCTAGGACATTTCGCGACTTGAATATTATGGCGTTCCATTATTTTACATGAAAGTATTCCATTCCAATGCTGCCGTGATATGGTAAAAACAGCTAAATTGTATAAGAATCCATAGCACTTAGCCCGTTTTACCGTATTACGGCGCAGAATTTGTACTACCCGTTCACGACCAGTTGGCCGTCGATGACCGTTACAAAATTTCCTCAAAGGCACATTAATTGGTCCCGTCGACAAAAAATAATATAAAAGGCAAATAAACATTTAAAATTAAAAGCGATATTAGTGACCGGGACGGATGTGCCGTACGTGGCTGCGTTGCTAAAGGTTATAAAATTGCGTTTATTAGGGTCTCTTAGGGGTGCGGTGCGGGGAAGCGGGAAGGGAGGTAGCGGCCAACTCGAAGTGAATGACTAGTACATTCGTGATTGGAAGTTTAGGGATGGGAATCTGATTTTGTAACATCTGGCCAGAGTGCGATTTTTGAATCTCATTCGCTAAGTTCAGCAGTTGAAAATGTCAAAATTACTGTGGAGATATGCATCTTTCTACTGCTGATTTGACTTTCAAAAATCATACTTCAGGAGAGCGATTTTCGAAAGTTAAATCAGCAGTAGAAAGATGCGTATCTCCATGGTAATTTTGACATTTTCAACTGCTGAACTCAGCGAATGAGATTCAAAAATCGCATCCCAGGCGGAGTTTAAGAAACAATTATTCTTGTAACATCGATAAAAAGTATGTAGGTGCTTATGAACTATTAAATTAGATACCTAAGGTACCTAGGAGGTCGAAAATTGTTGTACCTAGTATTTATTCCGTATATTTTATGGTAATAGTACCTACCTATTTATTCCGCATTTTATTTATGGTTATTAGTCATTGACTTATTTTATTAACAAATTAATAGTAGGTACTTAAACATAAATAAAATATACCTAATAGGATAGCGGGTAGAAAAAACAAAACAAACAGAAAAAAAACACCTAGGCATTTAATCCGAACTTAGGGCCTTATCAGACAAACGATTTTTGAGCGAAGGCGCTGACGGAAAGATACCGTCGCGATATCGCAGCGTCATTTCAGCACTGGTAGCATGCACACCCGCGATAGCCGTGATATGGCTTTATCACGTCTTTTATCTAGTTCGTTCGCGCGCAAAAGAACGAGATAAAAGACGTGATAAAGCCGTATCACGGCTATCGCGGGTGTGCTGATATCAATCAGTGTCGCGGGCGGAATCGGGGCGATAACGCTCAGTCAACGCCGCCGCTCAAAGATCGCTTGTGTGATAGGTCTCTTAGCGCAATTGTTCATAATTTCCTCAAAACTCTAAGAAAATACTCCAGGATCGAAGAAAATACTAATAAATAATTACTTCCCCAGGTACAATCATCTCCGCTCCTACCCCAGCTGATAGTAACGGAGCGGTCGCAGCCCAAAGGAAAGAAATCTGAGCTGGACTCTCGGAGTCACCTGCCCACCATATGACTGCCGGCTGCGCGTCAGCGGATAAACTGATTGTGAATAAATGTCTCTTATTGTAGTCGTGCGTTTTATTGTCCTTTTAGCCAATATTATGGGAAAACTGACGAATCACGAACTGGCGCTTATTTTATAAACATTATGACAATTCTGAGTACATTGCTGGATACCCTGGGTACTTACTAATGTCGTTAAACAATATTTAGGTATTGTGTTCTCAACATTCTCAATGATGTATTTCCAATTACAATTGTCATGCTTATGAAATAGGACATGGCAATTATAATTTACAATGACAATTCAGGGTAAATTGCTGGTTACTTCTGGCGTTAAATAGCAATATAATTATACATACCATGTCCTTATTTTCATCATCATCACTAATGAATGTATCTAAAATTTTCATTGTTTTACAATAAGGGTTGAACCCAAAGACATATACAGGGTGTAAATTAAAATAGGACAGCTACTTAAAGAGGTGCTTCAGACCATCAAACTGAACAACTTTTTCTATGGGGCCAATATCGAAATCGCGAAAAAAAAATCTGCTGTCCCATACATTTCAGTCGAGTTATGTTTGCAGTTTTGTATGGGAGAGCGGAATTTTTTTTCGCGATTTCGATATTGGTCCCATAGAAAAAGTTGTTCAGTTTGATGGTCTGAAGCACCCCTTTAAGTAGCTGTCCCATTTTATTGTACACCCTGTATATTACTAGCGTAAGGACATGGCCTATGAGCTTGACTATTGTCCCCAGTTCGTTGGCTCTAAAATGCAAGGAAAAATGTCAGTTTTAGAGCACTACAAATATATGACACGATATAGTTCGTATACGAGTTATGACAGATGGCGCAAATTTTTGTTTCTATGAAGAAGGTTTTTGTAAAATATTCTGACGGGCCTATCCTTACGCTAGTAATATATAAATCTATGGTTGAACCTCATCTAGCAGCACCGCATCGCCTTTTTCTGTCGCTCCATCCTTTTCTATCACTCAGGAACATCATTTGCTAGACCAAATAAGATACAAATACAAATACAAAAATTTTTATTGTGACACACAGGTAAAAATATGATATTACAGTAGTAAAAAAGTATCTCTGTGGCCTACCAAAAGGCATACAAAATATATAGGTATTGTTATACCTGAAAAAACGTAATGATTGAATGAATTTAATTAAGAAATCAATAATTTAACTATAGAAGTATTTAAAATTAAAATTGTACCTAAAATCAATGTCAATACTAATCATAATGCTTAAATACAAATGTCATAATTTTAAATTTGAGTTTCCATACATAACAAAGACATAAAATAAAAATAAAAGAACATTAAAAAAACACAAATAAACAAAATTTTTACCGATTTGAAATAAAATTTAAACATAATAGGTTATTAATGACTTGGAGGATTATGGATTTATGACTCAAGAAATTCCTTAATTGAGTAATATGATTTTTCGTTCAGATGATTAAACAATAGACGTCTAAAAATTATGATGTCCTGGCATTCTCTTATTAGTTTTGGGATTTTGTTATAAATTTTGGGCGCCATCGCTAAGATGCTTTTATTGAACAGTGCTGTTTTGCCCGCTCTACTGCAGACTTGATCGCTGCGGCGCGCTCTTAGGACTTTAGGGAACCACTGAGGATGACGTTTTACAAATAGTGCTACTTCGTATATATATATAGAGAGGGAAACGTTAGTATTCTGAGCTCTTTGAAATGGGGTTTACATGTATCCATCCGTTTCAAGCCACAAATAGCCCAGATACATCTTTTTTGTGCTATGAGTACACGTTCGTTGTTGGTAGCATTTCCCCAAAAGATTATGCCGTACCTCATTCTTGAAGCGGCATAGCCGTGATAGGCTACTAGTACAGCTTGCTGGCTAACCTTTTTCGAAAGCAGATAAAGCGCATAAGCTGATTGCGAGAGCTTGATAGAGCCCTGTTACACGTTCAGTATTTCGTCATTCTGGTCCATCAGTCTGGTCATGTTTATTTGTTTTGAAGGGAAACTGATATACTGAAGCACCATGTTAGTCGGGTCAATCTCGAGTCAGTTTCCCTTCAAATCAAATATACATGACCAGACTGATGGACCAGACTGATGAAATACTGACCGTGTAACCTGTGTCTTACAGACAAATTCCAAATGCGCTTGCCACTTCATGTTGTTATCTATATGCAAGCCTAAAAACTTTGTGGTTTTTGTATCTTCTATAACATTGCCTTCATATACTAGGTTAGTAGGTATAACATCAAGATAGACGGAACGTGATTGCGCGTGGCGGTGCTGCGGCGTTCCGTCTATCTTATTTGCTCTAGCAAATGACGTTCCTGAGTGACAGAAAAGGAGAGTGTTTCCCGTTGGTCGGATGGAGCGACAGAAAAAGGAATCAAAGGCGATGCAATGCTACCAGATGAGGTTCAACCCTTAATTGTCATGTTTATGAAATAGGTGCCTGGATATAAGATTTACGAAAATTGAAAATTGAGAACTGCCTCCGTGGTCTAATGTTTAAGAGCATTGGCTCTCGATACGGAGGTCGTGGGTTCGATTCCCACGGGGGACACCTAGTGATATGTCACTTTGTGCGTTTTTCCCCAGTTGGTTATTATTATTATTATTATGTTGGTACATGAAAGATGCACGGGTCCACTGGGACCCGGTCCTTTGGGAGGCATACATGGGGCCGAAGCCAACACGAAGAGGCCTTATTTGGTACCATTTATTCTAAATGTGAGATGGCGTGCACCTATCGAGGCCTATCTCTAGATACACCATAGGGATGCACTAGAAGATCATTCTCGATGGATGCTGAACTATTGCCAGGAAGGGATACATTTGTCTGGGCTATGGGGATGGGATTCTGTGTACTGGATAACTGGGCTATGGAGTGAGATAACGGACGCCTGCTCTAGTTAAATATCTCACTAATTTAAAATCTAGCAGGCGGTGACTCGCCAACTCATTTGATGGGCCCCCAAAACGGCCGCTCGCAAGGAGCGACAAGGCGGCAACATCTAGTGAGTGGCTAAGGTTGTAGAGAGGTGAGTCTGCGGGCGCCGGTTCCCGGTGCTAAGCGCACCGGTCAGCAGGTCCCGGCGTTATGACATTTTACACTTCCAACCTGGAGCATAGGTTCCGCTCTTGCGACTCCACTCCTGGCCGGCCGGTTAAGGCAAGACAGGAGGTGAGGGCCAATTATTATTATTATGTTCCGTAATCACGGGCAATTAAGTCCCGGACCTTTGGAAGGCGTGCATGGGGCCGAAGCCAACATGTAGAGGCCCGTTCAAAAGACAAGTTAATCTAAATGTAAGGGATACACAAATGGCGGATACCATCTCCGAGCGTACAACATGATACCCACGGGGATGGTCCCCGCCATTTGTGTAAAGACTATTGGAGTACGGCGCTATGGCCGCGATGGAAAAATAAGGTCTTGGGCTATGGAGGTGAAAGTTGGATGGATGGATACTGGGCTATGGGAGGAGACTAACGGACGCCTGCCATGACAACTAGTCTCAAAATTGTAAATAGGGCAGGCGGTGACTCGCCGACTCGTCGAGTGGGCCCCATAAAACGGCCGCACGCACAAAGTGCGACAATGGGGCAACATCTCATTGAGCGGCTGAAGGTTGTCGAGAGGTGCGGCTCCGGTTTCACCATCGCGGGGTTTACCCCCGTGAGCGGGTTTCCCCGTTATTACGCCATTACGTGCAATACACTTCCAACCTGGAGCATAGGTTCTGCTCTTGCGATTCCACTCTGACCGGCCAATGAAGGCAAGCCAGAGGTAGGGGGGTGTGTTACTGTGTGTGTGGGTGTGGGGGTGTGCATGTGGGTGTGTGTGTGTGTGAGCGCATGTCTGTATGGTCCCCCTGGATAGGGGTCCGCGGTGTCGCCACTCACCGTCAGCTCGCCACAAGCTGCCCCCGCGGGGTATTATTATTATTATTATATCAGCCGTCGTTGTCCCATTGTTGGGCAAAGGCCTCCCTCCGTTCTCTCTCCATGCGTCCCGGTTTTGCGCTTCGATAGGCCAGTTCTTTATTATTATTATTATCTGTGGTTTTGGGCCTTGACAGGCTTGCTAAGCCTGTGCCACGTAGACCATCGCTGGTCCTTTGTGATCGCCCTTTTTATAGTTCCTTACCAATCCCCACTGCGGCCAGAAATCGCAGTAGATTCTTGATCGGGATAGTTTGTATCTCATCTGGTGTCAGCACCTGCCTACCCAGATGAGTGCTGCGTTTGTACATCAGGGGACCACAATCACATAGGAGGTGCAGAGGAGTTTCCATCTCCTCCTTGCAAAATCTGCAGCCGGTCGTGTCACTTAAATTCAGTGTGTGCATGTGCTTATTTAATTTGCAGTGGCCTGTGAGTGACCTTGCTATTGTACAAATTTGGTCCTTGCTGAGGGCAAGGAGACCGTTCGCAAGTTTGCGATTGTAGCCTTTGATAAGTGCTTTTGAGTGGCCCATGCCTGGGGTGTTACACCAAAGCTTTATTGCCTCACCAAAGCTGGCCTTATTCAAAGAATCTCGCGTTAGACTATTGGGGATTCCGAGAAAGGGTTCGGGGCCTATGAAGTGGTTTTCAGTGCCTCTTCTAGCCAACTCGTCCGCCCTCTCGTTCCCTTCGATGTCTGAGTGTCCTGGCACCCATTGTAGCACAAGTTGATTGTTATTGCCTAAGGCATTCAGTTGTGATACGCAGTCCTGTACTAGCTTAGACCTTATGATCGGAGAGTCTATGGCTAGCAAGGCTGCTTGGCTATCAGAGTTGATTGTGATATATTGGTTGACGTAGCGCTTGCTTAAGTTAATTTCAGCGCAGGCTGTGATGGCGTAGACCTCCGCCTGGAATATGGAGGCGTAATTTCCAAGATTTTGGGTCTGTTGTAGTCTTGGGTTTTCGCCGTATATTCCGCTGCCAACGTCATTGCCTTTCTTGGATCCGTCTGTGAACCAGGTTAGGCAGTTGTCTTTGATGGATGTTTGGCCCTCAAGCCAGTCATCCCTCGAAGGAAATGTAACAGTATAGTTCTTGGTGAAGTTGTATACTGGCGTCATGGTGTCTGTGGTCATCTTTAGCACTGGGAGGCACGTGGCATCCTCCTGCAGGCCAATCAAACACCTCGACTGCCAGTTACGGTTCTTGTTTGGGTTAACTCTGAGTATGCAAGCCTTCGCTTCCCTTTGCGCAAAAATGTGCAGCGGTTGGAGGTTGAGTAATGCATTCAGAGCTAGCCCGGGGCTGGTGGACATAGCGCCTGTTATGATTAGGCACGCAGTCCTTTGAAGGCTATTGAGTTTGTCTATTGTGGTTTTTTGGAGGGTCTTTTTGTACCAGATAGCTGCAGCGTAGCATACGATTGGCCTAACTATGGCGGTAAAAAGCCAGAGGGCTATTTTAGGGGTTATTCCCCACCTAGTCCCTGCCACACGATAGCTGATGCCGAGCGAGGTCTTGGCCCTCTGAATGACGGTTTCAATATGCGTGTTCCAGTTGAGGCGTTGGTCAAAAGTTACGCCTAAGTACTTAACTGTTTTGGAGTAGGGTATAGTTTTGCCATTGAGACGGGGAACTTTTAACTTTTTGAGGTCCCGTTTGTTCGTAAATGGTACTATGACTGTTTTGTCTGCGTTTACAGACAAACTGTTTTCGTCACACCATCTTTGTATGATGTGAAGAGCTCTTTGCACAAGAGAGGACACTGTGTCTAGACACGGCCCTCTGATGATTACTACAAGGTCGTCGGCATACCCTTGTGTGGGTAGTCTTTCCTCGGCCAGTAGATGCAAGAGTTGGTCAACCGCGACTGACCACAGGAGGGGGGAAAGTACCCCTCCCTGTGGACAGCCTCTAGTTGTTCTGACTGTATGGATGTGACCGTTCAGTGTTAGTTTTGCAGACCTGTTGCGGAGCATCGATTCTATCCAACCTATAGTGGTCCGATCTACCTCTTTGGCAGTTAGTCCACTAATTATGGTTCTTGTCGGGGTATTATCGAACGCTCCTTCAATGTCCAGGAATGCACAAAGGGCAATTTGCCTATCCTCGATAGATTTTTCGATCTTGTCGACTAGATCTATCAAGGCGGTTTCTGTTGATTTGCCCTTTTGGTAGGCGTGCTGATCTTTATGCAACGGGTGTGTCAATAAAGCACTTTCCCGTATGTTTAGATCTAGTACCTTTTCCATGGCTTTCAGCATGAAAGAGGTGAGACTAATAGGTCTATAGGACTTTGGTTGGGCATAGTCCTTTTTGCCTGTCTTTGGTATGAACTTTATTGTGACTTTAGTCCATGGCTCAGGTATAACGTTACATGCAAAGCTAGTTCTAAATATTTTTATTAGAATTGGAGTTAGGATTTCCGCGCCTTGTTGTAATAGGCCTGGGAATATTCCATCATCTCCAGCTGATTTAAAGGGCTTGAAGGTTTTTAGCGCCCATTTGACCTGATTAGGTCTGAAGATTTTTGACGCTCTTCGCCAGTCCTCTGAGTGAGGCCTATGTGGTGCATGAGCGTCTTCGTTACCCTTTGTACTTGTGACAGTGCTTGGGTTGGTTTCACTGACGGAGCCAGGAAAATGGACTGCTGTGAGCAGTTCCAGGGTCTCCTTCTCGGAGCAAGTGAAATTACCATCAGGCTTTCTGAGAAGACCTAATTGGTTTTTTGGAGCTTTTGCGAGGATCCTGTGCAGTCTAGCTCCTTGAGGAGTTTGATTGATCTCCTCACAGAACTTCCGCCAGTTTTTCCTCTTGGCTATTTTGATTTCTCGTTTGTAAGTTGTTAGAACAGACCTGTAGGTGTCCCAACTACACCTATAGGATTTGGCTTTATTAAAGAGCCGACGAGATTCGATTCTAAGTTTTTCTAACTTACGATTCCACCAGGGAGTATTCCTTCGTTGCTTGGGTTCTTTCAGAGGGCAGCTTTTGTGGTAGGCGTCTAGGATGCCGTTTGTTAGAATAAGTACTGCCAGTTCTAAGCTATCAGGATCTTTTATTGTTTTAGGAAAGTCCTGTAGGTTCTCCTTTAGTAGGGTTCTAAATAGTTCCCAGGATGTCGCCTTCGGGTTCCTAAAGGTGTTAGTTTGGTATATCGGAGCGGTTATTAAATCAAAACGTATGTGTCTGTGATCAGACATGGATTCTTCCTCGCTGACATGCCAATTACTTACGCATTTGTAGATTTCCTCTGTTGCGAAAGTAACATCTAAAACCTCCTGTCTGTTAGCTGTTACAAAGGTGGGTTTACATCCTATGTTACAAATAAAGAGACGGTTGGTTAGAGTAAAGTCATGGAGTAACTCACCCCTTGGGTTGATGTCGGTGCTCCCCCAGTTGGTATGGTGGGCATTGGCGTCGCAACCGACCAGAAGCTCGGCATGTTGTAGGCGCGCGTACTCCCGCAGTTTGTCGAGTTCTGTTGTTGGGTCCGTCTCCTTACCGTGGAGGTAGGCTGAGCAGACTATAGTCCTCATTCCCTTCCATCCACGGAGGTTGACGAACGCAGCTACCAGGTCGTCCGTGCAAAATTCTGGAACTGGTAGAAATTCAATTAGTTTGTTGAAAATAATGCAGGCTCTTGGCTTAGTGCCATTAATGTTATACAGAACATTACCTGCGTTGTGTAGACCCAAGACTGTGTTGTTTTCCAGCCACGGTTCTTGTACGAGGGCCATTTCTAGGTCATCCCGGCGGAAGTTGTGTGTAAGCACGTGCGTCGCAGCTGTGGCGTGATGGAGATTGATTTGGATGACCTTTATTGCCCTCGTTGTGGTTTGCCTTTTTGGGGCATTAGTGTGCAGGGGGCGGTTTGGCTCGTCCCTCACCTCCGGGCCGTCCACGGCCTTTCGGTTGGGTCGGTCCCCTTTGCGTCCCTCTGCTGGAGTTACTGCCTCGGGAACCTCTCTGTGGCCTACCCCGCCAGGTCCCCCTGGACAGGGGAAAGCCCCCTCTAACTGGGGGGTTTACGTTGCCCGCCCCCCCTTGGGTCGGTGTTTGAGGAGGCTGATTTGGGGTAGGGTTTGAGGGTCCCTCCGTTTCAGCCTGTTTAAGGGGTTTTTCACCACCTTTCAGCCTGAACAAAATCTGTTTGATACCTAAACTAGCCTTACACTCCATAGCGCGAAGGACCCCCGCTGAAAGGTCGTCGATAGATAGGGTTATGGTGAACCCTGTCTCTTCGGCCTTGCAGTGGAGAACCTTCCACATATGGGTGTTCAGGTCCTTGTTTTGCACCCCTAGCATTCGCACTACCTCTTCAGCCGACTTGGCTTCGGTCTTGGGTGCAAAAGTGATGCCTACGGTTGGTTTAGGCATTTGTGCCTCTGTCATTATCGACAGTTCCGCTTCCGGCCAGGGTTTCAGGCTTCCTACACGGTCTTCGAGCCACTTACGTGACTCCAGGTCCTTGCAGGTGATCAGCAGCCACCCCGGCCGTAGCGAATGGCCTAGGAATCTTGGTCCGGTTCCTCTAATCTGAGTATTGCTTATCACACTGAGAATAGAGCACCGGACCAATTCTAGTTGCTCGTCCGTCATCGGTGTCCTATCACGGATACCAACTCGGTACGAGCCTACTGCCTCCTTGAAAGTGGATGGGCCCGCTCGCGGTTGTCCCCCCAAATTCCTCCTTGCCGTTCCTGGCTCGGCAGAGGTGGATGGCTTTGGGGAGGTGACGCGATGCGGATTCCCGTCCACTCTCGGTGCCTTGTGGACACCTTCTTTAGGAGACACTTCTTCTGACCGGGTCCTTTTATATGGCCTACGGTCGTACTGCTGCTGGGCCATACCCAGCTCCTCGAGTGTCTTGTGGCACTGTTCGAATGCTACAGTCGGGTCGACGCCCTCCGAAACGAGCGTTTTGTAGCGCCTTCGAGCAGAGCCACACATCCTTTTCCTACGAGCACCTCTTTGGTTCGGACTCCTAGGCGGTACGAAGGTTACTTCGGCCGTCCTGGTTTCCGTCTCCTCAGCTGCGCCCGTGGTCGAGGATGCAGGTGATGTTAGAAGGCTTTCTTCCAACATCCTGGAGCCGTCTGACGAAGGGGAGGCTGCTGAACCTTCCTCCATCATCGGCTCCTCCGTGTTTTTGGTAGGGGTGCTTGTTGAGCCGCTCCCTCCAAGGGTGTTCCCTGTTACGCCCAGAGATGGCATTAACTTTAAAATTGTTTTGAGTTTTTCTACCATTATTATTCCCACGAGTAGCAAGGGAATTATATCAGTCCATCCCAGCAGAGCCCCGCTTGCCAGGACAAGGCAAAGAGGCATCCCCGAATCTGCCCGGTATCGGGGAGACACCGTTCGAGACTGAGCACCCCCTCAGCCACGCATCCATGGGCACGGTTCGGTTGACACCTTTGGATTGGGGTTTTTAGAGTCGAGGTTTTCTCCTCCAGGAGGGGGAAAGTGAAAGGATAAGGGTAAGTGGAAGGGGAAATTTGGAGGATAGGAGGAAGGATGAGGGAGTAAGGAGACTCCCATCGGTTGGGAATTTTCGATGGGAGTTCTTCCCTTGTCCGGGGTCCCGAGGGACTCCCCGTCCATGGGCGGGTACCGTACGCAGTGCCCGTTCACGGCGGGGGGGCTATCCGCAACCTGCCACCCGTCCGGTCGCATGGGAAGAACCTGCGCACGGTCGACAGGTGTCCACACTGTGGTACAGCGATTCATCGACCGACCCGGAGTTCTTTAGGAAACTATCGATTTCGTCTCGCCATCTTTTTCTTGGTCTGCCTCGACGCCGATTTCCTTTTGCTGGGGACCAGTTTGTAGTGGTTTTGGCCCACAGGTCATCTGGCATGCGGCAGACATGTCCAGCCCAATCCCACTTTAGATTGGCAGCGGTGGTGGCAACGTCTGTCACTTGGGTTCTGGAGCGAATGATCTCATTTCTGACCCGGTCTATCAGTTTCAATCCAAGGATGCTGCGCTCCATAGCCCTTTGACAAACCTTGAGGCTTGACTTCTGATCTTTAGTCAAAGACCACGTTTGGGCACCGTAGGTGAGAATTGGAAGAATGCACATGTCCATGAGCTTGCGTTTGAGTGGCAATGGGAGATTTCCTTTCATGTGTTCTTTCATGGACCAAAAGCTCCTCCAGGCATTTTCGGTGCGTCTTGCAACTTCTTTTTCTTGTCTAGCCTGGAAAGAGACAATTTGGCCCAAGTAAATATATTCACAAACATATTCCATTCTTCCGTCATCCACTACTATCCTACTTTCTGTGCTGTTTGTCGTCAACTTGGTCTTTGACATATTCATTTTAAGCCCCACCTCAAGGCTCGCCTTGCTCAGATCTTGTAGCAAGAGACTCAGTTCCGTCGCCGATGAAGAGAAGAGAATGATGTCATCCGCGAAGCGAAGATTAGTTAGTTTTCTTCCACCGACATCGATTCCCCTCCCCTCCCACTCCGGCGCAACACATCTAAAGATCTCCTCTAGAGTGCTGGTAAACAGCTTTGGAGATAAAGGATCGCCCTGCTTTACGCCTTTCTCGATCGAGAAGACCGGACCCGATGATTGTAATTTAATTGCAGCTGTACTTGTGCAGCTTAAATGTTCCTTATTAAATTTATATAAACGGATTCAAATTCAATATTAAAAAAAAAAAAAAATGGCACGTTAAGCTGTTGGTCCCGGCTACTATCTCTAGTGGTAGTAGTCGTTACATAAAAACCACGTCAGAGGCCGAAAGGCGGTCTGAAAAAACTCTGACACCAGGTCTCTGCCCACACGATAAGAAATGTTCCTTGGATAAGAATCCGAAGAAGATTGAAAAACTAAAAACTGAATATCTACCTAGTCAGTTTTCAATAACTGGCAAGTAAAATAAAAAACAATTTAAAAATATTGGGATTTAAGTATATTTCTAAATTTGATAAAGCTGAAGGGCTTTATCGCCTACGCTCAAAAATAGCTTGTGTATGGCTCTTGAACAGGTACCTACCTAAATGAAGCTGCTTAATTTGAGTTGAGTAAAACTTCTGAGAAAAATCTAATTTGTTTATTTTGATTTACATTTCAAAACATACATTATTTGTTAAATATTACAACATAAACTAAGAAAACTTAAAGCTGGCGTAAGTTTACTTAGAATTTCTTATTATTACAGTTTTATTTACAAGGGAGTTCTACAGTTTACCTTACTTTGTGAAAACCTGCAAAAAATAGAAAAAAAATTCAGAACCAACTTGTTTTTACACAAACCATTTAAAATATAAAAATAGGTTAATTTCAAAACTGAACACCATTGCACTTTGTGATATTTTTCAGGCAGCTTCAGTTATTTTCGGCACCTGAATATTAAACATTTTATTGAAGTTTGTGTTGTATTATTAATGTAGTATGGTGAAGGAAATGCCTCTGTACTTTCAGGGACGTCTTAACCATATTGGGCACCGGGGTCCAAAATCAGCTTGCCCGCCTTTCCAATAAAAAATTTACAAACTTTGTAAAATATTTTGCCCCATGCTCTCTGAATTTGCTACACATGTTTGTTGGAACATTAATTTAGTTCTTCTAGTAATAAGATCGGAGCATAGTCTAAAAAAACAAAGGTCTTCTATTCCCAGAGTGACACAAGCCTACGTCACAAAAAAATGGCCGCTAAACATGGTAAAAGGGTATGATGACGTAGGCTTGTGTCAGTGACATGGTCAGTCACGTGATCGGAAGAGAATACCAGGCGCAGTATATTATTGTACCATGGATCGGAGGCTTTTCCCAAAGGGCAGACTGTTATAATTGATAACAGCTAATAAGCAGCACCATTCTGGATGTCAGAGACAAATAAATATTAAACTAGAATAGAAGGAAATAGAATCTAAGATCTTTGTAAGTTTAAAATAACAATGTGCATGACCTCGCTCGCAAATGTGACGTAACTCAATCACACGAACTTCACTCGAGTCATTCAAATGATTGTTTCCTTTACATAGAGTCTATATTACTTTACAACCGAGTGAAGTTATCCAACGGCCCTTCAAGGTCATGCACATTGTTATTTTAAACTGATAGTATGTAAATTGTCAGTAATAAAGGCTTTATTTATTATTTATTTTAGTAATAAGATCTAAATTGTCTAGCCCCTACACCCTTGCACCCCTGGTTAAGACAGCCCTGTGTACATTATAGTTGTCGCACAGCATAAACCGCTGAAGATAGAAACATGAAGTTTGGAATATAGATTCTACGGATGAGCACTAAGAAAGGATTATTCGATATTCTACTTTCACGCGGACGAAGTCGCGGGCAAAAGCTTGTAAAATTTAAGAGAATCTGCCTACCTAGCATGTTACGCATGGTACAGCTATATCACGCCTTTTATCTCCTTCGTTCGCGCGCAAATAGAACGAGAGCGAAGGCGCTATAGCGCTGTATCAGTAGACTGTATCACGCTCCCATGCTACGGTGGCAGAGAAGAAGAAATCGTCCTATAACTCCATGTTCATTTGCGTTACAAAGCTCGGATATAAATTATTGGATTAAAAACTCAACAGAGTTCGCGGCGGAAACAAAATAAGCAACACTTACCGATGCGAAAGGAAGATTCTTCCGTTCATTTTCAGAGACGAGGGTATCCACTTCTTGTAATTTATACCAGCCATAGTGTCCTCCAATGATTACCGGTACCATTACTAAAGCTACCAGGTTTTTAGAAATGAACGTTCTCACATTCATTTTGCTTTATTTTAATTTCTTTAATTGGATTTCGTATCTTTTTTGTTTTGTTCGTAATTTATATTTTATAGGTTATGTTGTTTTGACGTTTGACGCAGGGTTGCCAAACGTTGAAAATTTTTCCTCGTACAAAAAGCAAGAAAAATCTCGTACTTTGGCTGTTAAACCTCGTACATTCATCTTAAGTGTGAAAAAACTAAGAATTAGGCATAAAACACACTAAATTTTAGATTTTTCATATAAAAAAAAATTGACAAAAATAAAATTTTTATGTTGTTTAAAACGAAAAAAAAGAGGATAAGTGCAGAAAAAAATCGAAGTAATGATTGGTTTCATGTTGATTTCCTGTCAAACTACAAACTAACCATAAACATCTGATACTCTTTGATGGTCTTGACATTCATTTATTCTACAAACGTCGCCTGCAATGGAAAATCATGACATAATTTCCCTAAAAGTCAAAACCTCGTACATATTTGTACGAGGCTGACATCATCCTCGTACCTCGTACGGGAGACCCCAAATCTCGTATTTGTACGAGGAACCTCGTACGTCTGGCAACCCTGGTTTGACGTTCCTTTTTCACTTTTTTTGTATTATCCTATTTATAATGAAAGACAGCGAAACAGTGGAAAACTCATCAGCTGACAGGACATTGTGATTTTACAGCATTATAATGTTGAAGGTTTCGCTCAGAATACTTTGGTCATAAAAATCTGCTTCTCTAGATCAAAATAAGTCGCAATAAATACGCAATACTAGCCAAGTGAAATTTTATTGGAGATAGTTTATCTAGCTCTAAAGTATAATAGAATATCCATAACTGATTCAGCACTGTGATGAGCACAATGTTTTTCTTAAAACTTCTTCAATGAATCAAACAGGTCTGTAAATTTTTTTTGGTTTTTGATTGTTTCTTTGAAGATTTGTTTTCCTTGTTCAAAATTAGTTTTCGTTATCGTCCAATCAAATGCCAGAAAATTGTTGTTTCAGCGAATAACAGAGCGTCATTGCTTGTTATTTTTTCAAACACGTCAAAGTCAGGGTTGGATTTTGTACTATAATTATAGTATTTATACTATAATTTCGCCCTTTGTACTATATACTATCCACATCTAAGGATAGTACGCTAAAATACTATAATTTCAAATTTGGATCATTGGGAAGCTCTCAAGCTCTATTTCACCTATATGGCACTTTCAGAGCGCTTGATAACTGGACAAATAATTCTTGATTTGCGAAGAGACCCATACATGAAGCTATATTATGAATTCATGTCCTGAATTATTAGCTCAAACAATTTACTAAAGTGTCTTTAATGCAATCTCAAAACGTATTTTTCCTAGACTACCTACTTACCAAGACTAAAATACGAAACTGCCACAGATGAAGATAGAACTAATAGTAATATTCAAGAACTGATGAACTTAGTAGAAGTGGAGTAGATAAATTTTGCCTTGACTGGTGTTGATTTTAATGACTATTATTATGCTAAATTAAAAATAATTAAAGTGTACTATAATTTTTTATAAATACTATCCTTTTCATTTTTTTATGCTATCTTTTTCAACGTCCCTAAATCCAACCCTGGTCAAAGTACAGCAAACGAAAACACACTTCAAAAACATGGTGGCAGCTCAGTGAAAAGGGCGATATTTTTCATTAGTCATTAAAAAACCCTGAAGCTTACTTAGCAGGAGTGTTTGATACAATTTGTAAGTGCTATTTTACGTTTAACGAAACGAATACAAAAGTATTCGCAGCTCAATCACCCTTTAATTACAGGTAAACACCACATAAATAAGCTTCATTACCAATCAAGGATGACGTCTGAAGAAACCCAGATTTCCGAGGAATTGAAGGGATGTTACGAGAATCTTATTGTAATCGACATAGGCGCGAACCTGACGAACAAGAAATACGGCCGTGATCTCGATTCTGTCGTACAAAGAGCGAAAGATGCAGGTTTGTTTCATAAGACAATATTTTGTTGAATTTGTCCTAATTGTGTTTTCATAACGCAATGAATAAAGTATGTTAACGTCCGTATAAATTAATCGTGCGGTTGCATTTGTACGTTGTTCATGAATCAGTTAAAAAATGCAGGAATGTGTTGTGTTAAGTTGGTAACTTTTACTTTTCCGTTCAGGCGTTCAAAAGATCATGGTAACGGGCACATCGGTGAGGAATAGTAAGGAAGCTCTCAGATTGACTCGCCTCTATCCTGGCACGATTTACTCAACAGCAGGTAATTCATTCATGCCTTTTCCATACAAATTGCTAAAAATTTTTTAAGATTAACCCGGTGAGCACCAACCTATAAAAAAGCCTTAAGTTAAAAGAAACCTTTTTTTTTTCTTTTAAATAGGCCATAATTTAGCTTTAGCCTACTTTTTCGAACCGTACGGTTCGACTGGAGCTCGCCGGGTTAAATTATGTATTTCTTTTCATATTTGACACTGATGAGGGAGCTTAGATGCTGCTAGAAAAGTAATCACCTTTGCAAACATATTAACCTTTCAGCACCCAGCGTCAACTCCGTTTGACATAACTTTTTTTACGTACGTGCCCAGCATCAACTCGAGTGGACGGCACTTTGCCACGCGACCCTAAACCTGATTAGTTTATTTTTAAGGCATATTTCGGCTTGTATCGTTAAAAAGAATGAAAGAAAATTAAATAACCAATCAAATGATACACGATAATCTATGGGTCACTTAACAGATTTCGACGTTATGTCGTTTGAAAGGTGTGAAGGCTGGTTTGAACTGCTGGTTGTTTGGTATGGAAATTATTGTTGGAAAATTTGTCTTTGGCATCAGCGTTTTTTGACGTTACAAGTCATTAGACTAACTAAGTTAGAGTAGGTAAAATCTAGACATAACGTATGATGGGACTGACATATACCTTGATCCTGGCCTAATGCAGTGCAATTGCGGTGAACCTATCCAGTCGATGAAAGGTCAGTTGTGCCTGAACACCTGCACGACAGAGGACCTCAATAAAGCTACACTGGACGCAGTCAGGCTCGCAGAATATCTGGCCAATAAAGTGTAGAAACACAAAAGTAGAACAGTTGACACGAAAAGAACGATGAACTGAAAAATACTAATGTGGATTTTTCGCCTGACCACTTTAAAAAAAATCACAATAAATTATTGTTTGGAAAAACTATTCATTCATTAGTCTATTCATGAATAGGGTAGGGTTAGACAGTGCTTTAATTTTTTAGTATGCAAGCAAAATTTTAAGTAAAATTTAAATATTAATTTTCATTTTTGTATTTTAAGTCCAAAAAAAAATACTATACCAAGTTTGTTTCACTTCATTGAAAGTTTATTCTCTCTAAACAGGAGTTCACCCTCATGATGCAAAGTCAATGGTTGAAGACGATATGTGGTCGGATCTACAAGAGATAGGGAGTGCACCGGAGTGCGTGGCGGTCGGTGAATGTGGTCTGAATTACAGCAAGGACTTCTCGGAGCCCCACGTGCAGCGCGAAGTGTTCAAACGGCAGGTACGTTGTGTAGTTATAATAAAAATGTTAACGGAATATTATCAAGATAAACTGAGCACATATACTGGAAAGGATGTGTGTGTGCACTGAGAGATCACATCTTGAATTCTGAAATAAAGTATTGTAGGTTTTAGTAGTAGTTGTAAAACAATTGTAAAACTGCGTCCTGGAATTTGTAAAGCGATAATTAAAAAGATATAACCTAAAATGTGTGAGCTCTCAATACTCAGAGAGGACCTTCTACATCTGGGAAAGTATTAAGTTTAAACCAAGTTTTTGCTTACAGACTTTTAGTAGTACTTTATTTACAACGAATCTACCATATAACATGATACACAGCATCGTATACAAATAATTACAAAGCCTTTTCAATGAGCTCTCAATCCACACACATGAAATTTTTAATGATAGCATTTTATCGTTAATTTATTAAATAAATCAATAATATTTGCGTTTAACTTTTAGTAGAAACTGTAAGGAAATTTGTAAAAGAAAGAATACATAGCGAATATGTCCTCATTCTATGTAAGTAATTGGCATTTAATTGTGATCCCTCAATCCACACGTTTCAAAATAACAAATTATATGTAAAACAACGAAAATAACACCTACAATAATGGAATGCCGCAAATATTTAGAAAAAAAGTTCTAAATCTTACCAATTTCAAATCCTGGATTAACAGCGTGGAAAATGAGAAAAACAGCTTGTATAAACCGAGCAAGGTGACCACAAACTAAAACTTCCTGGGACATTATGATTATTCATTTCTCATACTTTGAAAGTAGGTAATTGTTTATCTATGAAGCGGTTGGAAAGGGATGCATGAGGATAAATTTTAAATATATAAAAAAAAAAAGATATATATATATTTAAATATCTTGGACATTGTCACACAATCACTCGGGAACATAGATATAGTATAGGGGTAGATAAATATATATAATTATAATAATTATATATAGTATAATTTTTTTGTTATACTTTAAATGTATGAAAAATCATGTCTTTGTTTGACTTACACTCAGTTGCAGAAATGCTCATTAAAGTTAAGCCATTAAATCTCTTACTGTCACTTTTTGTCTAGTTGACATAGTAAAAGCTAGCAAGAGATTTAATTGAGAATTAACTCTCATGAGCGTTTCTGCAACAGAGTGTACCTATGTTGGAAGATTTTGTATGCAATTTCAATTAAGTCAATCAAAAATATTGCTTAGGCGGAAATTGACAAACAACATAGAATTTCTCTCGCTCACATTGTGTAATTACAACTTCCAACTAATTTTCATTAGTTCAAAATGAATTTTCAACAAGTTAAATGCTTACTGCATTCGAAAAAGTGATAATTTCCTTGCACAATACCTTCAGACTGGCAGCATAGTCAATTTTCATTATCATCAATTTATCCAGGTTGAATTCATTTACGTCCGCCCACGCATTCAACTTATCGCTCTAATATCGTCCCAGTTTCCGTGAATAAATGTATATTCTATGACTCATACGTCTTGAATGCAGTGATGACCTTATTTTAGGTTATCTGCACCTGTAGAGTTTATCAATGTTATTGTTTTTGGTTTTGTTTATCAATGATTTATCGGATCACCTTATTTCATACGTTATCGCCCTACTGTAATTCTACGGCGTGTTTCATAACTGGCCATCGCTCGCGCGATAGTGCGACGGTCGCATTGCAACTTTTCAGTCACCGATCGCACGAAATTGCAATTTAACATACCAATCTCCATTGAATGTCCTAATTGACCACTTAGATTTGTATGCGGGTTCGTACGATCAATGGTATGTGATTGTTGTACGATCGCGCGGGCAATGCCCAATTAGGACGACGCCTACTAGTCTAGTGGTTGACTGAGTAGGTTTAGTGGGCACTGAAGTGGAGTGGAGATGTCTAAAGTCAAGCGGAGTCAAGCAAGGAAGATTGACCAATTCAATTGGTTGATTTTACACATATCCGCTCGGCTCCGTCGCCTCTCCCTGTTCTGTATCTCCTAAAACCAATGAATGTTGTTTTGTTACTATCAATTTATACGTACATAACTCATTGAAGTAATGAATGACTCCAATAAAGGCAGAGTAGAGTACCTATACTTGCATGTTACATAGTTCTTTATTAATGTACGTTGAGTAAGCTGAAATAACAATGCAATTTATTTATTAATTGCTGTCAATTGGCTTGTAGCAACATTATGATACTTGTTTATTTGCAGTTCACCTAACCTATCTTTTATTATGTCTACAGATGATGAAACTATACATAAACTCACCACTTTATTCCCATTCGGGGTGGTTAGACACATTGCAACTACCATTTAAATGTAGCACATGAACATGATACTAGCGTTCCTGAACTATCTATATTGGAGTGCTATTCTTGAATACTGAATTTTTCAGTATTTGACAAATAATTGCCAAATAAGTGCTTAAACTTTCTTTTTTACAGGTTGAAATGGCATGTGAACTAAGAAAACCATTATTCGTTCACGAGAAAGAAGCTCAAGACGACTTAATAAAAATACTCGACGAATTCGGCACACGTCTCCCTGCAGTGGTCATCCATTCCTTCACCGGTTCCGTGGAACAAGGAGTCAAATATATCGAGAAGGGATTCTACCTCGGGATCACTGGATACATCTGCAAGGATAAGTCGGACGGTGGCATTAGGAGGCTGCTGTCCGAGAGACTGCTGCCCGTGGATAAACTGCTGGTGGAGACAGACTCACCGTTTATGTATCCGAACATGAGAGCTTCTAAACTGCCGTTGCATGTTAAGGATTCTTTGACTGAGAGGTTAGTGTATAGATTTTGTTTTTTTGGAATCTCTGAATGAGAGGAGAATTCAGGTTATTTAAGTGCATTCTGAGATTGTAAGGAAAAGTCAGGAACATGATGAATGACGCAATAAATAAGGATACCGAGTGGGTTAATTTGATTGAATAGAACTTTTATTGTGTGCGCATGCTAAGGATACGTTAGGATGCATCCGGCCATTTTTAGGGTTCCGTACCCAAAGGGTGAAAACGGGACCCTAATACTAAGCCTACGTTGTCCGTCTGTCCGTCCGTCCGTCTGTCCTACCTATTTAGGGCTGTAACTTTTGAACCGTAATAGCTAGGCAGTTAAAATTTTCTCAGATGATGCGTTATTGCGGCGGATAATAAAAATGGCAGAAACTTAAAAATTAAGGGGGGTTTTCAACAAGAAACTAGTTTTTATCAACGTTTTTTCTTCACGCTCTATAGTAAAAACGGTAATACATACAAGCGTCAAACTTAGTTTGATTATAGAGCAAACTCTACAAAATAACAACAAATACTAAAAACCGGCCAAGTGTGAGTCGGTCTCGCGCTAAAGGTCCCGGACAAAAAAAGTTTTTTTTCTAAGTTAATAATGTTGTGTTCTGTGGTGGTGAGGTACGGAACCCTCGGTGCGCGAGTAGCCCGACTCGCACTTGACCGGTTTTATTAGAATTTGTGTATGATTGTTTATACAAGCATCTCTTAAAAACTGCTAAACATCATTTTAAACATCCTAAAAACTACTTAACCTATTTGGATATGGTTTTCAAAAACTTAGTCTCAAAGGCTTAGTTTGAATTAACATTAAGGGCGCCTACGCACTGGCGACCATGGTAGGCGGCCAGGCCGCCGCGGCCGTGGTGGTCAGGCCAATAGTCGCTGGCCGCAATTCTGGACTTTATAAGGCAATCGCTATAGCCCCTACGCACTTAGCGGCCAGCGACTATTGGCCTGACCACCACGGCCGCGGCGGCGGCCATGGTCGCCAGTGCGTAGGCGCCCTTAGGGTTTATTTCATCACAATTGGTTCTTTCAAACAAAAGTTATATCCAGTGACCTGCACGTGCGAAGTTGCGGGCCCCACTAGTGCATAATAATAATTTTATCTACCGAAAGTTGTTCTGAGCTTATTCATCATTCTACATAACATACCTACTCATACGACGCTATGAAATGACGTTCTGAAAAGCTATGGGCATAGAAAACTTGGTCTGAGCTCATTCACCATTAATAAGACTGCATTCAATCAACTTGTTCATAAGATAATATAAATTCTACATAACACACGACGCCGTTAGTGCTGTTGTAAACGTTTGGCACTGCATTAGATACTGCAGCTATTTTTAGCCGCGTCTCAAAACTGTTTCTCTCTCCAGGTCGATGGCCTTCGTGAATCGATACTGCACGTTCCAGAGGAACGAACCCTGCGCACTTCCAGCCATCGTCGAGCTGATCGCCGGCTTCCTCGGCCAGAGCCCTGAAGACGTTGCTTTAGCCACTGCCTTCAACGCTCTCAAACTTTTTGGACTTAGCCAGTAAGTGGCGAAATGACAGATTTACATTGATTTATAAGAATCGAAATATATTAAAGCCTATTTATTGTGACTTAGATATTGTGCCTTGACGATTACAATTTATAGATTTATAGTTAAACGAAACGAAAACATGACAATGAATTTATTAACAAAACGAAGGTTTCTTCAAGCGTCATCCAATTCGGAAATCAAACTCGAACTAAAATACTCAAGATATTCTAATGCATTTCCGTTTACTAACAAGTTGAATTTTGGACTTTTAAGGCAATTTGAGGCTAATTCATACTAATATTGAGTATCTTGCCATTGGTTAGGAATAATTAACATCTAGAATGTAGATTTTTGTATACGAAATTGCCTGAAATAAAGACTAGTAGAGTTACAGTTCAAAAATTTACAATTGTCCATAAGTTAAGCGAAAGATGTTGATTGAAAATCAATTTAGAACTTTATAAGCCAGACAATAAGAGTTAATTGAGCAGCTAATTTTTAAGAACTAAATACTGACAAATAATTTAAAGCTGAGAGCAAGTCAAAATATTTTGGTCTGGTTATATAAACCATTATTTTGTTAGCATTATAAAGCTCGCCTTGCCATTAAAGTGGTAACAAAGCATAATCAATCGATGCAACGTTATTTTTGTCTGATATTTTGATTTAATTATAGGTAATTTGTGGCTTTTATGTTATTCGCGTTTATCGCACGCGCCTTGCATTATTTTTATTAAAATATGGTGGCAATGGTAGGTAGTATAGTCAGCATGATCTCATTATCACAGTACGAATGAGAAATATTTTTTGTATTGTCAAATGTGATATCGGATCAACCAACACAATTATTATTGTGTAATGTAAATGTTATTCTGTTGCTGTTTTAAATCTGGCAGAGCGATTTTTAAGTTTGTTATCGCTATTTAAATACAGTTTACCTTCGTAGAAGTTTAAAAAGGGCTCCATCAGATTTGAAATAGAACTTAGGCTAATAAAAACAAATCTGTTAATATCCTATGTAAATAGGTGTATCTAAGATGTACGTTCTCTTCCATCTGATTATTTCTAACGTAATAAAAAATATATGAATGGTCGGGTGGAAGTCCGTGTACCGTTTTAATGATTTTGGCGTAAAATTTGCCATTAGATACTAAGTAATACATACCATTGATATTCTGTTGCCACCGTATTGATCTTTTTCGCACGGTGTTAGGTCTTTTAGTATCTTCGCTCTGGCCAGAGCATTCCTAATCGAATTATTTCATTCGAATATATTTGTAAATAATTATTAAATGTTCTTATATGATTATTATATTTAAATGTTAAATACTGGTAGTCACAACGAAAACAAAGACTGCGAGTGTTAAAAATGTGGAATTTGACATGTTGAATTAATTATGTTTTTTTGTAACGATATTTTTTACGTATTTAATCGTTCAATGTAGAAGTATTGTTATTGATTCCTTTATTTTTTGACAATCACTTTGTTTTAGATTTAAGATGCCCTTATTTATCGTATTTATAGTAAATTTTATTGGAAAATGTGTGTGTTTATGTAAAAAATTACAAATTAAGTTGTTCGTACTAGTAAGTATGTATCGACGACACATTTTCCAATAGCATTTCAAAAGTGAAGAATCACGGGCGAATTAATGTAGTGCCTTCGACAAAACGTCCTTTTGTGATACAATATTTTTTCATAGATTGTACAGATTATTTCTTTCAAATATACAAATAAAATCAAATGTTTCTTTTATTTATTAATGAAACAACAATCATCTTTTTGCGAATATCAGGTAAAATGCTACAAAATAAAACAATAATAAAAATAAGTTTAAAAATATAATTAAATGTAATATTTACAAACTACCAAATACTTTTTGGTATTTATCAACTGGCACTGACAGTCTCCAACGCAAAATTTATCACAGCGTTTTCTCATACATAATCAATCATAATTCATAAATCATACATAACATAGTTAAGGCAGTCATACAATGCATCAAGTCTGCCCTTATTGGACTAGACTGGACTTATAGCAATATGGGCAGATGATCGTGATAGGTATGCACTGGACTGTCCAGTGCATAATATCACGGACCGATCGCTACGAACTTTTTGTCAACTGTCCCATTTACTAGCATTTTTTCACAAGCTCACTTCTCAGCAGAGTTCAAAATGATTTTCTTTGATAATTATCGGATAATCGTCCAAGCTGATTTTTAGTTTTGAGTAAAAGGACAACCGGCATATTCCCTTTAAAAAATATCAGAAAATGTATAGAGGTTTTGATTGTAGTAAAATTTGTAATAAATTATGGGGTTTTATAAATATTACTCAGATTTTATAGTTTATTTTTATTTAACGAGTTATTTAGTAATTTATTATTAAAAAGCAGCAACCCCAAAATGGCTGTCAATGTTGTTTGATAGGAGGTGATGCAAGCACAAGGTTTTTTTTTAATATAAAAATGATAAAAACTAATAAAGCATTATAAAATATACTAATGCCTGTAATTAGTTTCTATTGTTCCATAGTCCATAATAAAAACAGAAGTACGGTTATATATTTTTTGGTATTATGTGCCGGATGTCCTTTATAAATAGTAAACATTCTAAAATTTAGTTTTTTCTTTAAATGGATTCATATCAGACCAACCAACACTTCTTCGTCTTCGGTTCATTTCGTAAAACAATGAATAACAAATAATTGAGAAAAAAAAATAGAAAACAAGCAGAAACATTATTGTTTGTGAGCTTCTTTTTTTCGCGAATTATGATCGGATACACATGGCCATATACTATTACCTATTCTGTGACATGGCGTGACATTGCTGGCGCAAGCTTTTTGTTTTTCCAATAAATTGTAGAAAGCCTGACTAGAAAAAAAAAGCCTGGTTTTGGGTCGCTGCAATCCACTATAATAAAATAACCTTTAATGTCAGTGTTCCGAGTACAAACATTAGTTCTAATGATTTTCCGCAACATGGCGAAGTGTTTTATTTTTCTGGCCGGGCTTTAATTACCAAGATGATAATTAAACCCCGACCAGATAGCTTCCTTTCGAACCCCACTTGTCAGTGACGTCACTGGACACAATATTCTTCTCTTAACACACGTCACATTCGGTCACTAACTCTTGTCGAGTTTCTTGACGGCGGCGGTCGGCACGGAGGTGAGCACCTTCCTCGACAGCCGGACCTGGCCCGAGACCGGGTCGCGGCCGAAGTACTTCACCTGCAGCTCGGACCCCACGTCCAGGCCTAGCACTGATGGGTGTTGGATCTGTGGGGGAATGGGCTTTATTAGTGGGATGGCTAAGGTTATTTTATTTTACAAGGGCACACTACAGAACATTGTAATCAGAGATCGGATATGACAGAGGTTTTCGAGCTGACCAAGTTGATAATGTTGTCCGAGATGTTTATTTGTCGAAAGTACTTAATTGGACAACATGAACAATTTTGATAACTTGACCAAGTCGAATAAGTTGGCCAAGTTGTCTACTTTGTAAGAGTTGTTCATGTTGCTAGTTGTTTATTTTAACCGTGTTGTCTCCAACATGACCGAGTTGTTCATGCTGTCCAAGTTGTTCTACCTATTGTGGACTACCTACGAGGACCAGTATGAAAAACGGTGTAGGTTGCCCAATTTTTTAAAGTAACAAGGCATATCCATATTATGTTTTCGTGCGGAAAAAAGTGAAGTTTAGGTAAATATGCATCCGATTATCCGATCTCTAATTATAAGAGGGGTTAGAAGTGCAAAGTAGGCGTGGAACGCGTGCGACACGGTTATGCAACGATTTTCATAACATCGTAAGGTGCGAAGCGTGGTGCGAGCGAGAGGGCATAAGTAGTTGTAGCAGCGTGAGCGGGAAGACAAGTGGCGACAGTCGACAACCGCTACTTTGCATTTCTAACCGTTCTGTGGTAGGTGTTGATAAGGGTTGAACCTCATCTGGCAGCACCGCATCGCCTTTTCTGTCGTTCCATCCTTTTCTATCACTAAGTAACGTCATTTGGTAGAGCAAATGAGTGCCAGAAAAGGATGGAGCGACAGAAAATGCGATGCGGTGCTGCCAGATGAGGTTCTTCCCTAATACGAACGATATCGTCGCGATATTTCTGAGATCAATCAGTCTCGCGCGCGTCGGCATCGCGGCGATAACGCTCAGTCAACGCCTGTGCTTAAAGCAGCGGCAATTCAGTTGCGATGACGCGACGGTGCAGTTGCGATATCGCCTACGTTCAAAAATCCTCCCTATCTCTCCTCTATGCCTTCTCTCTACGATTTATACTGATGAGATGACGGACAGTGGCACCTTCTTAGCTAAACAGGTTTAGTTTTTTTTTTGCGAGCCACCATACCAAACTATTTGATTACGGTCCCAAAAATACATGGTACATATATAAAAGTATAGCCCCGGCCGAAATTACTAGCTGCCCCGGCGAACTTCGTCCCGCCTCTTGATAAAAATTATCCTATCTCTCAAGTTGGACCAAATTGTACACATAAATGCCAACTTTCATCAAAATCGGTTGACTTGGTGAAGAGTTCACTGGGAACATATATCATGATTCATGACACTGGATTTACATGAACGAAAGAATACCAATGGCGTTCTTATCACTCAAAGCGCTGTCATATGGCTGCCTCGTTGGAATCGCGCACTACGTCATAGCATATTCGCGTCACTTTATATTGTTATCCTTTTATAAAATGTTTCTTACCTTTCTATGATCCAGCTGGCTATTGTGAACGAGCGCCGGGGTCATGCCCTGGAACAGGGTCACCAGGACGCCCATGTCCTTGACCTCGACGACCTTGGCCTTGTAGATCGCGCCGAACTCAAGCTCCGGTGTCCTCTCAGCTGATAGCCACGTGTTGATGCGCGCCAGAGCCTCGTCCATCGCGTCTTGAGACGGCGCGAAGATGCTGTACTTTGTTTCGTCTATTGGCGTTACCTGCAAGTAAATTCAAAACTTAGGAATCAGCAACATAATGATCATCCGCATCCGAGGTCCGCCACTGAATATAGGCCTCCTCCTCAGTCCTGCGCTGCCCTCTTCCAATGGGTTCCCGCACCTGCGCTGTGCTTTTCGGTACGCGGCCGCCATTCGAGAACTCTTCGAACATAATCGATACTATACAATTTTATAATATTTACTAGCTGGGTGCACGGTTCCTCGCTATGAAATTCCCATACAAACCTTAGGAGGTCGAATTGCGAAAAACCCTTTTTTAAATCATCACCCAGATGCCAATAGCAAAATAAACATCTATGCCAAATTTTAAATTTGTAGTCTTTACAGTTTTGGAGATTTCGTGTTCAGTTTGCATACATTCAAGAAAATTTTACAGTTTGTCCGGAAAACAAATTTCTGCCACCCCCGGCGCTGCAATCGACCTAACAGTTCCTATCACCCACTTCGGACAAAGCCAATAAATCCGCAAAACGCGTATATGCACCAGGGGGTGCGAATGTGCTAATGAACATTGAATAAAGTACCTGAACGCCAGTCTCAACATGCAGCCTCTTGAGATTGATGCCTCCCTGCCCGAGCAGTTTCGACCTCTTGTGAATTTCCACATCTAACTCCTCGAATACGGGCATGTTGTCTTTGCGGCCTTGTCTGTAATTATAAAACAAAATCAAATCACATTACAGTGGCACATAATGTACTTTTTGTTTATGCGGTAAGAAACAGAAGTAATTTCTATAATTTGCTCGCTGGACTTACGACCTGAGGTAGATAGCAGGGAGCGACTGGATGTGGAATGTCGATTTGATTGTCATGAGGAAAAATATTCGCTCCCGGAGTTCAGTTTAGATTAAGGGTCGTATTACACAAGCGATTTTTGAGTAGCCTTAGATACATATCTCTAAGGCTACGCTAGATATTGCTTAACAGTTAACAGTCATGTTGACTCAACAAGAAAATAAGATAGGTATTTTGTAGTGAATCTGACTCGAAGTGGCATGTGCTACATCATTGTTTTATATGGTATCCATGACTTTTTCAAACCGTAACGTGCAGGGAAATCATGGCGTGAATAGCATAATTTCCCCTCACGTTAGGGTGTAGCGCTAACACCCGCATCGAGCCCATTGCAGAGAAGTTACAAACTTACAAGGGACCAACTAACCTAGGCTTGTCGATGCAAGCATTCATAATATTGATGATCTTGCTCTTAGCGTCGTAGCACTGACTCCACGACGACCTTGAGCGGCAGACCGCGAACCTTCACATCGGCCTGCAGCGCCGTTATGACCTTCTTCGTACCGGCCACCTTGAAGGTATAAACTTACCTAGGCTTATCGATGCAAGCGTTCATAATATCGATGATCTTGCTCTTAGCGTCGCAGGCCTTCTGGACGGATTCCATGACGATCTTGAGCGGTAGACCGGGAACCTTCACATCGGCCTGCAGCGCTGTTATGCCTTTCTTCGTGCCCGCCACTTTGAAGTCCATGTCGCCCATGTAGTCTTCTATACCCTGGGAATACAGAGAAATAAATATTTAGCAATACACCGTGTAAAAAGACATCTCCCGAAAACTTTAAGAACATATCACTGAACCTATATAAAAATTAATGGCGCTAACCTTTTAAATTAAAAAAAATTATTCGTGATTTTTCCATTTTCTTGCCACGCAATGTAAAGCGTACAACACGCTGCTGTCGTAACACTACGTCACACGACCGTTTGCGGTTATGTAGGTACAAACTGTAGCAGAGAAGAAGCGCGCCAAGGTGCGCGCGGTAGTCACGGTCGCGCGCCACTCAGCTGTTAGGTCACTGCCCGCTCGCTCGGGTGAGCGGGCAGTGACCTTACAGCTGTGTGGCGCGCGACCGTAGCTTGGCGACGAGTTTGATGAGTGCGTTTTACATTGCGGATTTTTGCTATTTTCGAAATGCTTGTGTTTAACAATTAAAATTGTATTGCATTATGTCACTGGTAGGCTTTAATGTTCATAATTGTAGAAATAAAAAAAAATTAAATTTGTGAAAATAAAAAAATAAAAATTCAGTGCCAAAGTGTTAGGTATCATGGTCTGAATCCATAGTTTCAGTTTTCGGAAGTAGTCTTTTTACACCCTGTATAACAAGCTCATCTTGTTTTTATAATTCTTGATTAGATTTTAGGAACATCTCCATTCACTACCAAAAAATAGCACAAACAAGTTAACAAATTGATTTTTCTCAAACATGCTTGGAAATGTGAGCATTATTTTGACAACCTTCTTCGAGATAAATCGAAATTGCTGTACTGGCCAAATACATGCGCGCAGCGGCCGGCAATGTTGTATGAAAATCCATATCTGTCGTGTTTAGCGACCAAATAAATTACATACTAAACTCATATCTGTCGTGTAATTTAAAAATTCACGATCTTTTTCTCCAAAACATGGCGACCAAGGAGGTAACTTATCAAAGGTTTTATTTAAATTTCGAACTGGCTTGCAAATAGAAAGCTGTAGCTGAAAAAAAAAACTAATTGTTGTTCGATTTTCCTCATTAATTTTGAAAAGAGTTTTAATTTCCGCGAATTATTTGAGAAAATTTACTGTTTTAATTTCCGCGCATTATTTGAGAAAAGTACTATACAAGCCTTGGCCACAACTAGGCATTGATGGACTTACGTATGTGTGCCTCGGCTTCGCCTCGGCCCACATTTACACGTTCGTCCATCAATGCCTCTGTTGCTGGCCGCTGCAGTAATGTACTATTACTAACGTGGTTGACTTTGAGATACAAATTTTTTATTAAGGTCAACCGAAATTCGTAAGGTCTACTCGTTCTCACATGTACTACAAAATTCTAGTAAAAGTGACAAGATGAAGGATCAGTAGTGACAGTCACTATTTAGTTGGTCGGATGGAGACTGGAGTGACACAATGTGACTCACTAACAAATCAGTGAGTATCCTGTAGTCGTCGATGTTGCCGCTGCTGTCGGGGCGCGACACCAGTCCGATGGCCACGCCAGCCGCTGGCGCTGACAGCGGGACCCCTGCGTCTAGCAGCGCCAGGCTGCCTCCGCATACTGACGCCATAGAACTCGAACCTGAAATGGGGTTAAACTTATACAACGTGTTAATGAATTTACGCAAAACTAGAAAGTAGTTTGTTTAGAATCGAGAGCAGAATCGAATTATCATGGTTTCAAAATAGGTAATTTTTTTCAAAATATTAAATAATTATTTTGCAAAATTTAAAATTTTCTGAACCCGATGTCAACCCACCGCACAGGTACACTCACCCTACTTACTACCAAAACAAGATTATAAAAATGTATCCATTAGTACGTTAGCGCTTTCTTTCAGTGCTGAAATGACAACAAATCATTTTTGCCTCAAAACTTAAAATGCGAATAACTTTAAATTTTAATTATAAAAATAATGAAATTATTGTTGCAATCTAATTATTTTGTTATAAATCAGTTGGGGTGTATGAGGTTTTGCGCTAATTCATTAACACGTTGAATAAGCTTTATCTCAAAGAATCAAGAGCGAAGATGTTGTATGAAATGATAACTATCAGCTGACAGTGTCCAAAGTGTGACACTGCGCTCTAAAACTCAAACAGCTGACGTAGGGGAAAAGACGACAAAACTAAAGTAGACTTCTCTTACCATTAGACTCGAGCACTTCAGCCGTCAGCCTCACGGTGTATGGTTGTTGAGGCACGACGGGCATGAGGCCGCGCTCAGCGAGGGCCCCGTGGCCCGCCTCGCGTCGTCCCGGGGGACCCCCGCGGCCTATTTCGCCCGTCGCGTATGACGGGAACTCGTAGTGGAGGAAGAAACTCTTCTCTTTTATACCGCTGTTCGATGGAAGTGAGAAAAATGTAATTGGTTGGAAGTTCATATTATACTTTTATGTCCGCGACTTTTGTCCGTACTATCTCGCTACGATAACAGCCCCGTTATCGTAGCGAGATATAGGGTCCTTCCTAATATGCTGACGGTTTTTTAAGGGAATGATCAGACCATCACACCTAAACAACTTTCACTATGGGCCCAACGTCGAAATCGAGAGAAAAGTCAGCTGTTCGATACAAATCTGCAACCCTACTCGACCCAAATGCATTGGGCAGCAGATTTTTTCTCGCTTCCATCGTAGATCCCATTAAGATAGTTGTTCAGTTTGATGGTCTGATCATCCTCTTAAAAAACCGTCAGCATATTAAGAAGGACCCTGTATGTAATTTTGAGTTTAATCATAAGCTTTTAACTCAAATTTCATCAATGCACAAAAAATAGTTATTTCACCCCTCCGGGGGAAAGTGTCAACTTTCGTTCCGCTGCGCTAAACGAAGTTGCGATTTTCCACCTCCGTCGGGGAGAAAAATAGTGGCAGTAAATAAGAATGCCTCAGTTCAAATGTTTGTTGACATCGGCCTCGCCTCGGCCAACAAACATTTGATCTGAGGCAGGTTACATGAGATCTGAGACCTTTCTTACTTTCCTGCCCTTGGTGTGTAATCGTCTATTTCCCCGTTCCTAATTTGAGCGCGACAACTTTATAAACTGACTTGCCTGGTAAGCATTGTGAGTGAGTCCATCTTCAGCGCACTGTCGGGCGAGTCGAACGCGACCGTACATAGCACCTGCGTCTGGCCGCGCTGGAACAACGCGCTGCCGTGCAGGGGCTCGTATAGTGACACCTGGAACGTAGCCACATTAACATTCATAATAATAGTTTACAGAATGAAGTCAGTGCGCAAACTTCGAGAGATTTCGAGGCGCCTTATCGAGTATGAACCGTGAGCACAGGTATGAACATCAAATAAATATTTCGTTCATTTAGTACCAAAATAAAACACAAAAGGGTCAAAATATTACTAAAAAATACACTTAAAATCTTAATCATGTACATTACATTAGTTTTTATTTCACTTCAATACATGCAGTATTTCCGAAGTTATGACGACGAGAAGTTTAAGCGCTTTTTAAAATTTCCGAGTTTACGCGCGCTCACGCTTTGACGTCACACCCCCGCTCAGCCCGCGACCGCGACACAGCACGGCGCTCGGTCCGGTGCATTTTGTTTCGTTTGATCGTCAAAAATTAGTTTAATTTCGTTTATACCTAATAGTGTGCTTGTATATCAAGGAAATAATACTTTTACATTAATTTTATAACCGATTACACTAAAGTAAACCGTGTGGTGTGTAGAATGGATGAAGGTTTTCAAAAAGGTCAGTCGGACAATCTGCCAAGAGTGGATAGTTTGATGGTGGCACAATATTTTATGAAGAATAAGGATTTTACGGCTGCCGAAATAATAATAATTAATAATAATTTCTTGGACAATGTCACACAAATTATCTAGTCACATTTAAAGTACCAGAATCTAGCCTGGACTTGTATTATGATGACTAGACAACGATATAGAATACATATATACAGGGTGAAATTGATATCATTGGCATCCTTTTAAACTAAGGCTGAGATTCAGAGACGATTCGTTAAGACGTGCTAAGCACGAACTAAGCCAAGACAGCCAAAGTAGTACTTAACGCGAAATTACTTTTTGGTATTCACAGTCAAGTTTCAACCGGTGCTAAGCCACTACTCGGCTAAGTACGAGTTATCATTCGTTCATTCCTATTCATTCAGTAGACACTCTGTGGGATGGTTTTGCCAACTGCTACATGAAAGAATGAAGTGATAGAACCATACGAAGACGTCGTAAGAGTAAAAGAGGTAGAAGATTGTATCAAAGATGGCCCGTGCTAGTGGAACACAATGGAAAATACAAATTACGCGGGTGATTTGAATTGCTTTTGCGTAAAATCGGCGAATAAATTCATGAAAAATCACGAATTCACAACACAATCAAAATAAAACAAGGAATTTTAATAAAAGTGGTTTATTTACACAATATTTATGGTACAATGCAAAGATTTTATTTAAATAAAAGTGAATAACTAGATTTATTTTTTTAAGTTGCACCATGTTGTTGTGAAATGCACAGACCAGCAAACAGGTGAAATTAAAGAGAAGTTTCTTCTCCATACTCCTTATCTTCTTTCAGCACTTCATTGGCATCAATAGCGCAGTTGTGCAGAACTACACAGTATACCACAATTTGACATATTGCTTTTAGTTGTTTATTTTGGTGCTCAGTTCAACATGATGTATCCGTCCGATCCAATAATCCGTTTTTTTGGGCACAGAACACGCGTGCCACAACATTTCTGGTCTGAACTTCCACATAATTATAATTTTGTTAGCTCTTGAGCTGGGATTCAAAAGGGACTAACTACTGTCTTTAACTAAAATTATCATTATCCGTCCAGCCTTTTTTTGGCCGTCACGTTGCAACATCAAAAATTTTCATCGTTGGTGTCAACGGCCTGAAAATAAAAAATATTTTTATTATACTATAGGTTATCTAATCAATAAACTTTTATTGCCATGGGATTACAAGACTTTTCCATATTAATACCGTATTATAATTAAACATAAAATCAATTGGTGGTGTGATGCGGAAAGGTATCAACACTTAAACGTGAGGATTTGTGTTTGAATCCGCACAGATGATATACCACATACATATACAACTACCAACTGTCTTGCAAGCAGTCGTAGCAAAGCTCTTTTAGCATATTGCAGGTTTCACATTGAATAATGTGTAAAGCGGTGATAGGTGGATATAGTAGAGGCGTTTAGGCACAAGTGAGTAAAATTTTGATAAAAGCAAACCACTTGGCATGGGTGTTCCTTAGGTCAATAGAAGCCGATTAAGATCGGTAGGCCGCGGGAGTCCCCCCTCTGGTCCGGTAGGGGGGGGTTCAAAGATGCGCTCCGACCGGCCACATTCCACTACTAATAACAGAATTAGTTTCGATAGTAGGTCAAGTTTGGTATCGTTTTCGGATAAATTGAGGGTGTACAATTCGTTTCTGATATAAAAAATGGTAGTATGTAGAATGGTTTTTGAGATGTTTAAAAAAAAATCTAAATCGCAAGTAAAAATTTATTCTTCAAGCCATCATAACTATTAATGGGGCTTCATTTTCGGAACACAAAAAATACGCCATAATAGCCCGGTTAATACAGATTATGAAAAATATAACTTATTACCATCTCTTCATACAATAAATTGTAGAAAAAAATTTTGAATGTCGTGCGCCGTTATTCACTCGCTATGTTATGACGAGCACCCGACGTTCCTACTGTGAACGTAAATTAAGCTAAAAATTGGTTAGAATAGTGGGTTTGGATCGGTTGAGCAAAATAAGCCTTGATTTTTACCCCCTAGGGATTCAATTTGGGGAAATACCTTCTCCGTAAGCCTGCAAAATCATAACATACTCGGTAATTTTACAGCCTGCCAGTTTAGCTAATAGGACAAGTTTGATATCCTTTTTGAGTAATTTTTGGATAAAGAATTCATTTTTTATATCAAAAGTCTTTTATAGAATCTATCTTTTTAGAACCATTGGTGAAGCAGTTTGAGTTATATTTATAATATAAAAATTCTAGATTTTTGTCTTTCGAGTCTTCGTAATTTTTACAAAAGCCGAAATTATACATAGCTATAAAAAAATACTTGATGAATGCTTGTTTAACACAGATTTAATAAAAATATAACTTTTTAGAACCATTTCTATCGAGATAAGTATTGCAGAAAAATAAATGTTAACACCGCGCAAGTTAGTATTTTCACCCCTTTCATTTCAACCGACGCCGACGATCCACACTTCAACTGGACATTACATTATGAATTTAAAATCTGCTTAAATTTATCATAATAGGAGGAAGCCTTTTCTCTTTATAAACCTAATTTTTGCGCTTTAGTGGTTTATTTTGTAGAAGTAGCCGACGAACTAAGTAATACGATAGAATGTTTTCTTTTTCATAGTTAAACTTCTTCAAGACATACAAACTTGTGTTAAATAGTTTGTTTTTGTATTTCCGATTTATTCGAGCTAGTAAATATTATGGTATCTAAGTTTATTACTATGAAATTATGAAAGCTACATACATACATACATACATAAGCTCACGCCATTCCCAAGGGGGTAGGCAGAGAGCACGGACCGCCACACGCTACGACTCTGACATACTTCTTTAGCCTCATTGACATCATACATATTTTCATGCACTTCCGTCGATTGAGGGTGCTACGCACTTGTCCTTTTCGGAAAAGATCATTGATTTGATCGTGGTATGTTTTCCTCGGACGGCCTCTCCCAACACTTCCGCTCACCTGTGCTCGATAAATTTCATTCGTAAGCCTTTTTTCATTCATTCTGAATGAATTATGAAAGCTAGTTAGATTAAAATCTGAATTCAGATTGTAAAATAAAAATATTGTAAGCATTTCAAAAAAACACATACAAACATTCATCATTAACCAAACCTAAACTCGATAAATGGTAACATCTAATATAAACCCATGCCACACCCCGGACACTGCCTACAAAAAACTGAAGACATCCGAACCACAGTCCGAACTGAGAATAGTAAAATATTCGGCCGTAGCGTAGGTACTAATGTACCCCTAACTTAAGGATAAAAACGATTGTAATAAAGAAAAATAGCTTCATCCGAGTCTACTATTATTATGATTTTAAATAGATTTTACATTCATACAATAAAATTATAATCATTCATTACAAGTTGAAGTATGGATGGTGATTAAATGTGGTGAAAAATAATAACTTGCGCGGTGTTAACATAAATTTTATTGCAATATCTTGATAAAAATAGTTCTAAAAAGTTATATTTTTAATATATCTGTGTACAAGCATTCCTCAAGTATTTTATAGCTAGATACCTATGTACAATTTCGGCTTCTTTAACAATTACGAAGAAAGGAAAAAACTAGAAATTTATATATAATTTTAAAAATAACTCCAAAACTGCTTCACCGATCACTACTTTTGACATCAAAAATAAATTCTTTAGCCTAAAATTACTCAAAAAGGATATCAAACTTGTCCTATTAGCTAAACTGGCAGGCTGTAAAATAACCGAATATGTTACGATTTTGCAGGCTTACGGAGAAGGTATGTCCCGAAATTGAACCCCTAGGGAGTAAAAATCAAGGCTCATTTTGCTTAGCCGATCCTAATCCACTATTCTAAATAATTTTTATCTGAATTTATGTTCTCAGTAGCAACATCGTGTGCTCGTCATAACATAGCGAGTGACTCAAATGCAAGCGGCGCGCGACCTTCAAAAAATTTTTTCTACTATTTTCTGTATGAAGAGATGCTAATAAGTTATATTTTTCATAATCTGTATTAAACAGGCTATTATGGCATATTTTTTGTGTTCCAAAAATTTAACAATTACGATGGCTTGAAGAATAAATTTTTACACGCGATTTCGATTTTTTTTAAATATCTCAAAAACCATTCGACATACTACCATTTTTTATATCAGAAACGAATTGTAGACCCTCAATTTATCCGAAAACGATACCAAACTTGACCTACTATCGAAACTAATTCTGTTATTAGTAGTGGAATGTGGCCGGTCGGAGCGCATCTTTGAACCCCCCCCTACCGGACCAGAGGGGGGACTCCCGCGGCCTACCGATCTTAATCGGCTTCTATTGACCTAAGGAACACCCATGCCAAGTGGTTTGCTTTTATCAAAAATTGCAAACTTGAGCTGTTTTTCGATCTAAACAACCCAACTAATAGCTTTTCACCCACAAATACACTGCTTGAGAAACCCTTATTCTTTACTTTAGTCACCTTGTACAACACCAATAGAGAGATGTGGCAAATTGTAAGCCAAAATCACACAGCCATCCATCTTAACACGTTCGCGGGCAGTGAACGAGACACAATAGAACTTTTATTATTACTGCTGTAGTCGGTCACTGTCCACGAATGTGTTAATTATTAAATAAAAGACTATTACTTACCTATTTAGGAAGATAAGATATGAACATTGATGCTGACATAACCAAGGATGTAGAGTGTTGAGAAAAGCTTAGTCGAGCAAAAAGTATGGGAACTTCACAAACCCTCCGGCACAGGCATTCCGTCAAGGAGGGTGTTGAGGCATTAGGTAGTTCAACACGCATAATCAATGTGCAGTGATAGATTACATTACACATCACAATATTGGTAGGTATCCTTTGTATAATGTCGCTCTCCATTAATCAAAGTAGGTAACAATCATGTTTTTAATACTGGGTATCAGGGGTTAATACTCCAACTCCAACAAATCGCCCCTAAGATGACACTCTGACCTTATGTGGGGATCGGTTAATTTACTTTCGTTATATTGTAATCGAAAGCACCATCAAAAGGGATCTTTATTCTTGCTGACGAAGTGGAACAGGACTTGAAGACTTGAACAAACCTCGTAAAAATCGTAATTTCTCAACACAGCATACTCCAGAAATTGGACAATAACACGGCCAATATTGTGATATTGTCCATTTTATTTAAAAACCACTGATTTGTTCCGAATTTTCTTGTTTCAAACAAATATTTATGATAAATATGTCAAAGGGACTTTGACATTATATTGAGGATTATTTTTCGTTTTACTGGCACATTTTTGGCATTATGGCCCTGATTCCTTGCTGAGTAGGGCCAAAGTAAGACTTAAGTCGCCGATTTCGGAAACGGCTCTTAATGCTCGGCTTAGTTTGAGTTCGGACTAAGCAAAGTTTTACTCGACTCTGAATACGAAAATTGAACTTAGCATCGGTTTTGACATACGGGAGTTCGAACTATGACTTAAAAATCGTCTCTGAATCTCAGCCTAAGAGTCTACCCATCAAACTGAACAAGTATCACTATGGGAGCAAACCAATCGGAGCAACTAAAAAATCTGCTGTCCCATACTAAACTGCAATGCCTACTCGACTCAAATGTATGCAACAGCTGATTTTTTTTTTTGCTTTGATCGGTTTGCTCCCATAGTAAAAGTTGTTCAGTTTGATGGGTAGACTCTTAGTTTAAAAGGATGCCAATGATATCAATTTCACCCTGTAGATACAAACATCCATGACTCGGGTACAAATATTCATATTCATCATACAAATATCGGGATTCGAACCCGCGACCCTCGGCACAGCAGGCAGGTTCACTACCGACTGTGCTACCGGGCTGTCAAATTCGCGGAATAAAGATGAAAAGGTGTGTATGTTTTATGTAAGCATTACCTACTGTCGGGTAGGTATTTGTTCAAGCTTACACCTTCCTTAAAGTGTGTCTGTGTGTGTTTTATTTAGGACCTACATTATGGACAACGATTTAAAAAATCTAGGTAGGTACTCGCAATCGCAATCCACATCTTGGCCTCAATCGCCCTAAGTTTGAACGATACTACCAAAACAAAACCACAACCAAAAACGTTACGTTATGCACAATTCGTATCGCGCAAATTATATTAACGGTAACGATTTAGCTTTTTTTCGGAAGATACGTTGGGGCGTAACGTTCGACCGCTGTCTAACGAACGTTTTTGATTTAGTTGGTGTCGGGAGAGATGTATGGAGAGGTGTATGGAGAGGTGTATGGAGGAGTATGGAGAGGTGTATGGAGGTGTATGGAGAGGTGTATGGAGGTGTATGAAGATGTGTATGGTGAGGTGTATGGAGGTGTATGGAGAGGTGCATGGAGGTGTATGGAGAGTTGTATGGAGAGGTGTATGGAGAGGTGTATGGAGGTGTATGGAGAGGTGAATGGAGGTGTATGGAGAGGTGTATGGAGGTGTATGGAGAGGTGTAAGGAGGGGTATGGAGAGGTGTATGGAGGTGTATGGAGAGGTGTATGGAGGTGTATGAAGACGTGTATGGAGAGGTGTATAGAGAGGTGTATGGAGAGGTGTATGGAGAGGTGTATGGAGGTGTATGGAGAGTTGTATGGAGAGTTGTATGGAGAGGTGTATGGAGGTGTATGGAGAGGTGTAGGGAGGTGTATGGAGAGGTGTAGGGAGGTGTATGGAGAGGTGTATGGAGAGGTGTATGGTGAGGTGTATGGAGAGGTGTATGGAGAGGTGTATGGAGGTGTATGGAGAGGTGTATGGAGGTGTATGGAGAGTTGTATGGAGAGGTGTATGGAGGTGTATGGAGAGGTGTATGGAGGTGTATGGAGAGGTGTATGGAGGTGTATGGAGGTGTATGGAAGTGTACGGAGGTGTATGAAGGTGTATGGAGGTGTATGGAGAGGTGTATGGAGGTGTATGGAGGTGTATGGAAGTGTATGGAGAGGTGTATGGAGGTGTATGGAGAGGTGTATGGAGAGGTGTATGGAGCTATGGAGAGGTGTATAGAGGTGTATGGAGGTGTATGGAGAGGTGTATGGAGCTATGGAGAGGTGTATGGAGGTGTATGGAGAGGTGTATGGAGCTATGGAGAGGTGTATGGAGCTATGGGGAGGTGAATGGAGGTGCACGCACAATCGATCGTTTGGGTTTTGCTTTGGTAACGTCAACGATTTAACCGTTCAGAATAAAATAGCGCGATAGCATTTTTTTTTACATCAGCTAAACCAAATCTAAACCAAAACTAAACCAAAGTCATAAACGTTCCGTCCGAACGGTAAAACCGTATAAAACAGCGCAATCGAGGCCCTTGCTCGTACGAGGTTGTTGTTGTTGATGATTATTTGTGTTTTATTAGTTTAAAAACATCGAAATGGTCTTCACAGCAGTGCGTTTTAGTTTTAGGCCCTATTGCGACTACTCTTTTTATGGCCGTCATCCACTTCTTTCTCATTTTTGGGTCCTCAGGCACATAAAAAAAGAGTTTATCGGGTGTTTTCACAGTTGAATTGAAACACTGAGGCACAATACAATACTTTTTTTCCATTTTCACTGAAGAGAACTCGATGTTTACTGCACAGCAGCGAGCGTACGAGAGCGCGACTGACGAATGACCGGGGGTGTGACGTCATCGGCTAGTGGGCGCCCGCCCGCGTTTTTAAAAACCTTCGTCCGGAAATACGCAATTTGATCGTTAATATCTCAGCCATTTTTGAAGATATAAAAAAAGTAAAAACACAGTTTTTTTCGTAATTTTTTGAAGATTTATTTGACATGTAAAGTGAAAAACGTTTGTCAGACCCATTATCCGAGCGAGAATATTCAATCACGATCGCATAAGCGTCTAGTCTATTATGGAACTTTTAAAGAAAAGAAACGCTAAAATTTAAATTTGTTCACGCGTGGTGTTGGATGCGCGCGCTCTATAGCTTGCTTATACCATAGAGTAAATAAATTATACACAACAGAGGGGCAATGCCCATACTAAGAAAGTTGCCACTTTCTTATATGAAAACTCGCGCAAGTACAGCGCCGGTGGTGAGTAACCGGTACTACAGCAATGTTTAATTACGTTAAAATACGTGTTAAACACATTTGTTGTTAAAATTTTTAAGAAAATTAATCTATATAATTTATTTTCGTGGAACAAAACTCAAATAATAGTGATCTAATAACGTTTAATTAAGATTTCTCGTTCAGGCCAGTAGCGATATCTGTTTGCGCCAAGACTATACTAAATCTAAAATGTATGGAACTGTCCAGACATGCTTATACATACTCTAATCTAATGTTTTCACCCTCGTCACAAAATTTTAGATTTCTCAATGAAAAAAATTTCAGATTAGGATTTGAAGAAAACTTATCAGCTTGCCAATCCTTTGGCCATTCCGATGAGCAATGCGGCTATCATCTTTATATTTCAAAACGACATAAGGCTAAGTTGTATTAAGACCAAAACAGAAAGAGCGAACAATTAAAAATTACCTCACAACTAATCTTCCGCAATTCATCCAGCTGCCTCCCATCGCATCTGACGTCAGTCTCAAATATCAAATCCCTGAATATTTGCCTCAGGTTAGCGTTGAAACAGTCCTGTAGTTGCGTGAAGTCAGCTTCAGTATCGCGCAGTTGGTTCAGTACTGTCTGACGCAGATCCGACACTGCGTTGTCGCGGGATATTTTATCGTGCGAGTGGTCACTGCAAGAGATACATATTTATTAATATTTATTTATTACAGTATTGAAAGGCTGAAAGTCACCCAAAGGGCAATGGAGAGTGCTATGCTCAGAGTTTCCCTGCGAGATCGAATTAGAAATAAACAGATCCGCAGAAGAACCAGAGTAACTGACATAGCCCAAAGTATTGCTGAACTAAAGTGGCAGAGAGCATGGCACATTGCTTGCAGAACCGATGGCCGATGGGGTCGTAGCGTAGGCCCCTCACAATGTGGATCGACGACCTGGTGAAGGCGGCGGGAACCCGTTGGATGAGGGCAACGCAGGATCGGTCGTTATGGCGATCCTTGGGGGAGGCCTATGTCCAGCAGTGGACGTCCATCGGCTGAGATGATTGTGATGAGTATTGAAACAGTCTTGTAGTTGAGTGAAGGCATAGTACACAATCTTACTCCATGTAAGATAATAGAGCCCAATTTAAAATAAAAAAAGGAAAATTAAAACTAGTTAATCTTACCTGAGAATTTCTCTGATTTTCATACTAGATAGAGAGTGAATAGAGTCCACAATGCTCTGAGCGAGCGGCACTGCAATTTCGTACTCTCTCTTCTTTTTACCATGTTCTTTTTGCAGCTTTTCTATTCCTCTAACTATGTGCTGGGCTTCTTTTGTACCTGGAATGGGAAAAAATACCAATTAATTATTGTAGATCAATTTTTCGTGAAAACAATGATTTCTAAGTCAATCTAAGTATACAAGGGATAGCCCAACAATCCAACAAACTGGCGCTGCTTGATAGTGGGTCAGCCAACCAGAAGTTGAGCTGCCCATTGGAACAATTAGAAGGTCCAATGAATCTGGATCTAAATTTAGACCTCCTCCCTCCATCCTTCTACCTTCTTGAAAACTGCATAATGGGGAGGGTTTTATAATAAAAGCCATCAAATAATAAAAGCAGTATAAATGTTGAAACAAATGTACCAATATGGTTTACAATCATAGACTTATTATAATTGTTTTTAATAAAATTGACGATCCTGAATCGAATTGGTAATTCCATTTTTATCCAAGCATATGCTCACGACTATATTCCCCGAAGGGGTAGTCAGAGATATTCTGAAACCTCAGGTCATACACGTTTCACTAATAGTACCGAAATTTTACCCAGTGTGACAGGGAGTGAGCCCGTCGCCACTTGTAACATGGATAGTGGGTAAAATACATGCCTCGAAATTAAATTAATTAAATTAAATTAAATTAAATTAAAAATTAAATTGAAGCATGCAGGTTTCCTCACGATGTTTTCCTTCACCGAAAACCCAGTGCTGTTACAAATCGTACATAAATTCCGAAAAACTACGGCTTTTCATTATTAGGGTATCAGTTTATTGGCATAATGCTTGGCATCATGCACAGAACCCTCCATAACAGCTGACTTTGCCAGAGACAAATGAACATGATCATTCCCATGAATAACAACATGAGATGGTATTGTGGTAGGAGGACTATGAATTTATGATACTTACATGAAGTTTGAATATTGGATTTCGATAACGTTTTTTTAATTTAACAAATTGCTTACATCACACATCCGTTTAAACGAGCGACACTTTGCGGTCGCCGTGGGTCGCAGTCGGTCGCGCTCTTAGACTTTACGGTCGCGTGACCCTCTGCGACCGCAAAGTGTCGCTAGTCTCTAAGAGCTCTCACAAGTGAAAATGGATATCAAATACTAAATGAATGACTTACATTCGTACCTAATTTGATGGCCTTCAGTAGATCCTGCTGGAGGATGTCGCTGGCGCTGCCCTCCATCATCACGACCAGGTTGCTCTTGGTCGCCGCTATGACCAGGTTCAGGGTCGACTTCTCCTGATCCTTGCGGGTCGGGTTTACTATTATTTCATTGTCTATTTGACCTAACCTGTTGAGAAAGTGTTGTTCGGATTAGTAAAGTTCTCTTTGGGATTGTGAAACTGCTTTTATTCAAGATTAAAATGTGGGAAAATATAAATAAGGTCTCCCATGGTAATTATAGCTATGGGGCAACTGCAAAGCTATGGAGAATAGAATAGAATATCTTTATTTAGCAAAGCTATGGAGCAATTGCACTTATAAGAATCATGATCCAGTTCTTTTTTAGCCTTATTCTCAGTTCTATTAACATTAGCATAGACTTTTGGCTTTTAATCGAAATTGCACCCAAAAAAAGTTTCTGCTCTAAAGAATAGAAAGCTGTAGTTTGTTCCATAGCTTGGTAACAGTGTTGGTTGAGCGGTCTCATTTTCCGCATTTCGTCGTCTCAGGCGCCTATTTGCGTGAGGTGGAAATTACTTCACTCCTGCCACCCCAGCTCCTCCAGGAAGCCCTTCTATTATAGCTTTTAATTTCAACAATCCTTGCTAGGAAATTACTAGTCTCACCATTTAGGCTGCATTCCAGGCATATTCCAGTGAATAAGTTTTATCATTTGATGGGTGTACGGGTTATGTACACCTTGTGTGCTGGAGATTGATATGTTGATAAAGATGATAAAACTCAGAAGAGAATATTGATTTATTGATTGATTGATATAATTATTACTGCTTTGATACAATGATTAGGTATGCTGATGAGAGCGCGTTTCCGCTATAGTGTTGAAACGTGAACTGAATGTCTTATGCTACTTACTAATAAGGTCAACTTTAATGCTGAGATGGCAATGTGCGAACTTGCTTCGTACAACTGCTGGTTGCTGCTTAGGTATGCTGCTCAACTGCTGGCTGACACTTTTTTTTGTCCCTTGCCCTAGATTAATTAAAAATTGTTCGAACCTATGAGGCTGCCATTGTCACTACGGGAGACAAAAGCCTTAAGAAATGGAAAAAATTTGTAAAATATTTAAAGATTAACTTGCCTAACAGCCCCTATAGGGCCGTTCCAAGGAACATCAGACAATGCTAATGCAGCGCTGGCAGCATTAATAGCCACTGTCTCCGGAGGGTTGGTAGCATCTACCGCCAGCATGTTGCATACAATCTGTGTGTCACAGTTGTAGTTGTATGGGAAGAGCGGCCGGAGGGAACGGTCAATGAGACGGGAGGCTAGGATTTCACGTTCCGTTGGACCTGGTGAAGATTACGTTTAGATTTTATAGGAGAATAGTTTTGCTTTCAATCATTCTTTTTTAGAATATCTGAGGTCTTTGTTAGTACCTTCATTCGTTCGGAATAGGTATAATATGATCATAAATGTTTGAGGCAGTAACCAGAGAACAAGAACGGTGCCTAAATCCTGGAAGCTTGCGAATGTGCAACCGGTACCCAAGAAGGGCAGTCGTGCCGACCCCTGCAACTACCGCCCTATCGCCATTACTTCCATTCTCTGTAAAGTCATGGAAAGAGTACTTAACAGTAAGTTGCTGTCATACCTAGAAGACAATGATCTACTCAGTGATCGCCAATATGGCTTCCGCCGGGGGCGATCGACTGGGGATCTTCTTGTGTATGTGACGCACTGCTGGGGCGAGGCCATCGAGAAGCACGGTGAAGCACTGGCTGTATCACTTGACATCTCGAAGGCCTTTGACAGGGTATGGCACGCTAGTTTGCTGAGCAAGCTTCCCGCTTATGGCATCCCCGCTGATCTTTGCAGCTGGATATCTGATTTCTTGAGAGAACGGTCGATTAGAGTTGTCATTGACAGCTGCTCTTCTGACCTTATGGCAATTGATGCTGGAGTTCCTCAAGGGTCTGTTCTCTCCGCGACACTTTTCCTGCTGCACATCAATGACCTCCTTGTGTCAGGTATTGTTGGGTATGCAGATGACAGTACTGTCATGGAGAGATATGTATCTGGCGCAGGGGCCAGCGGGGATAAAATACGCTCGCAGAGGGAGGCCATGGTTGAGCGGACAAACTTGACTTTAAGTGTTGTCTCCCAGTGGGGTGACAATAATTTAGTCAACTTCAACGCCACCAAAACACAGGCTTGTCTGTTCACCGCAAAAAGGAGTCCGTTTAATCTGACTCCTACTTTCCGGGGTACATCTGTCCCTGTTTCCGACAGTCTTGGGCTTCTGGGTATAAGCTTGACCACAAAACTCAACTTCGGCGCTGACATCGAGTCTAAGGCTCAAACTGCGGCCAAAAAGCTGGGCATCTTAAACAAGGTGAAGCGGTACTTCACTCCTGGACAGCTCTTAGTATTGTATAAAGCTCAGGTCCGATCATGTATGGAGTACTGCTGCCACCTGTGGGATGGCTCAGCCAAGTATCAACTTGCCGCACTCGACTCGGTTGAACGCAGAGCCAGGAGGCTCATTGGCGATAGTAAGCTGGTGGAGGCCAAGCTTCATAGCCTAGCCCACCGCCGCAGAGTGGCCTGCTTGTCGGTCTTCTACAGATTGTACTTCGGAGAGTGTGCCCTAGAGCTGCATGAGCTCATCCCACCTTCCCCTTTCTACTATCGGACTTCCAGACGCACCGCGGGATATCACCCCTTCTTGGTTGACATCCCACATATCCGCACCAAGCGCCTTTCTGAATCTTTTATAATGCGCACAGCCAAGGAGTGGAATGCCTTACCTGCGTCAGTATTTCCGAGTACTTACAACCCGAATTCCTTTAAAGTACGAGTGAATAGGCATCTTCTGGGTAAGCTCGCTACATCTACGACCCCATCTTCGTCCTGAGGACTGGATTGAGGTCAAGAGCAAACCCATAGTTAATAAAAAAAAAAAAAAAAAAAAAAAGAGAAACCGCAATTTATCTCAAAAAAATACCGTTGAAAATATGAGAACAGTGACTTTCTTCTTTTGCTAATTCTTGTTGGTACATTTTTTTGAGTAACAGATCTGTAATGCAAATTTTTAAGTGGAAAATATTTTGGCTAACAAATTAATTCAAACATTTTGTAAATTTAGTCATGTTTTTTATATACAGGGTGTAACGAAACACCCTAGTAATACTTAAGGGGGTGCTTCAGACCATCAAACTGAACAACTTTCACTATGGAGGCAACATCGAAATCGCGAAAAAAAGATCTGCTCTTTCATACAAAACAGCGCACCGTCTCGACTCAAATGTATGGGATGAGATGACAGATTTTTTTTATTTTTTCTCGACGTTGGCTCCATAGTGAAAGTTGTTCAGATTGATGGTTAGAAGCACCCCCATAAGTATTACCAGGGTGTTTTGTTACACCCTGTATTTTTCGAATAAATGATTTAACTATGAGCACTTTAACATAAAAAATTAATTAATTTATTCAAACCAACTGTACATATATACATAGGCATTTTTCTTCATGTCAAGATAATAAAATAAAATATACATTCATAGTTTTTTGCATTTTTTGCACTTTGACTAGAACGTTTCTTGTTATCGCTGCTATTGACATTCACTATTCAGGAATATGTAAGGCAGTCTGATCGGAACGCTGAGTTAATATGTACTACGTACTAGAGGAGACACTATCGCAATCTCTTTCACTCGCCCGTTATCTTCCTACACGTGAGGTGTATGACTTTTGTTTGTCATGTCATCTCTATTAGTACATTGACTCATTGGATTGGAATATGCTTAGACAATTTAATAGGGACAAGTTATGCATGTCATTCTACTAAGAAACATTTCTGCCACTTTTTGCGGGGGGCGAGGTAACATGAAATCCGTAACTTTGGATTTTATTCCCCATAAGTTTAGATTCTAATTTTGAATGTTAAAAATCATGAAAAGTAGTCTTGTGTGAACCCCAAACGTTCTAAGTTCAAAATTATTGTTTCGCTATTGCTGTCTCGTTTAGTGATAAGGTATAAAATTGGGTGTAAATGCGCAAGATTAATTGATCTAATACCTTGGCAGAGGGGAAATGCTACCGCAAGGCGAGTCCCTATTAAATGGTCTAAGGGAATATGATAATAACATACCAAGCTCCCTTCTCAAGAAATTAGTAGGTATCCGTCCAGCTGCGGCCGCCTTCTGTCTATAGTCCACAACGAGAGGCAGGAATGAGCTGGCACTCTGTTTAGCCTTGGAGACCACCGTGGCCAGGACGCTGGTGTTCCCGAGGGTGGCCACGCAGGCGCCATCAGCGAACCGCGCGTATTGACCCGTTGATAGCTTTATGGATGATCTGTGGGGATTAAGTGGCAAGTAATATTATTTCATATTTAAAGAGTAATTTTGTGACAGACTTATAAATGGAAAATATAAGGTCTAACAAAATTAGCTGAAACTATTTTAAGGGGATGATCATGATCAGACCATCAAAAATTCAGCTCTTCCATACAAAACTGCAAACATACTAGAGCCAAATGTATGACAGCTGGTTTTTTTTTGCGATTTGATGTTGGTCCCTTAGAGAAAGTTGTTCAGTTTGATGGTCTAATCATACAGTGTCAGCATATTAAGAAGGACCCTGTATAAGGCTCGGTGCAAATGGGCCACTGGTGTTCTGGCCACCTAAGGGCTCTTACAGACGAGCAACACTTTGCTGTCGTGGTGGGTCGCAGAGCGTCGCGGCCATACATTTTACGGTCGTGCGACCCTCCGCGACCACAAAGGTAGCTAGTGGCTGCTACAATTTACAACCTGCTTTCTCATAGCGGTTAACTTAGGGTCTGTCCTATTGCCATCGCTCGTGCGATCATGTGTTTGTCCGACGAAAATCATTGTGCCACTGTGCGTTCAAACATACTTATATCTGCGGAATATCCTATAGAAGGTCATGCTATCATGAGATGCGATCGAATTGTTCTATTTTTATTCAGATATAAGTATGTTTAAACGCACAGTGGCACAATGATTTTCGTCGGACGAACACATGATCGCGCGAGTGATGGCAATAGGACAGCGCCTTAGTGTAGCAACACACCTGCGGAACGTATGGCGCCGAACGTTCTGTTGAATACGCATCTACTAGGAAAAAAGGCACGTACTGGTGTGTCACCACCGGTATAGGGAAAAGCATTTCACGCGCATTCAACCGAACGTTCAGTGCCATACATTCCACAGGTGTGTCAGTGGCAAGTGTGGGCATTTTATGTGGCCCGTGGCGGCCACATTAGAGAGTCACAGATACTGCTGTAGTGTCACAGGCCACATGAGAGTGGTGAAGCCCTACAAAATGTATGAAAAAGCATGTGAATTGCTTGATACTGGCCACCGGTGGCTGTGGCCCGTTGCTCTTCTGGTTCGAGCCTTGCATGTTAGATTACACAAAAACTTGATGCAAGAGGGTTTAGGTGGTAGCCAACATTCATAATTTCTCTATTATGTCAGAGCATGTAACATAATTAATTAGCGGGGAATGTTCTAAGTAGGGTTGCCAACTTTTTCAAGACCAAATATAGTATTTCGAGCCTAATGCCCGAAAAAATATAGTAGATCGGGGAAAAATAAGAAAATGTATAGTATTTTTCGAATGTGTTAATTTAAAATTTTAATAAGAAATTTTTTGCTACTTTTTGTTTTGAATACCAAGTTTTTTTCTTCATTTCATATTCTTTATAGAAAATAATGCATCCTGTAAACGCAGAAGTTGCTGGAGTCAGAAATAATATAACTTTTTTATATAAACCTGACTTTAGGAAAACTTGTTGTCTATTATCAGCAGTAGACTTAGTAGAAAATTATTTAGGAAGTATCTACATGGTCCAGTCTAGATCAAATGGAACAAATGTGATGAAGAGAGAAATTTTTGGAAATAATGTTATGTTATTGGGCATTTTTATTGGACCTAAGTACCAATATATTTAAATTCTGTATACATTATTTGCTCATCAAAATATAGTAGTTTTGCCTACTACATATTTTTCTCAGAATTATAGTAGTAGGGCCCCTAATATAGTAGGATACTATATTATATAGTAGGGTTGGCAACCCTAGTTCTAAGCCCCACATTATGCCAATGAGAAACTCTCACGTGAAATTCTCAGCGAGAATTCTTGGCAAGAACTTCCAATTCCAAGAAAAATAACAAGTTTACGGTGCCGCGAGAACAATGAAGTCCACACTCTTGGCCTTGGCTTCAGATCCGAGGGACCATTAGTAACCTTTCAATTTCGAAAGAATGCAATCACTACATTCTTTGGTACATAACCTTCAAGTCTTCAACATAACCTCAAAATACTTACCCGTTAGTAAAAGGAACGTCGATTTCAGCAACACTTAACTTCGTAGAGAGTAATCTACAGCAATAAAGATATCTTGCACGTAATTTGAACAGTCTGATTTGATTTTTACACAGCATTCTTACAAATCTCTCTCCCGATAAGGGTCACGAAAGGACGTCAATTTTGATCCGCTGTTAGTGTTCGATAAACTTGGTTTAATAATTAAAGATTAACTTCACGAAACGGCTTTACTAAAGCGAGTAATTATGTAATTATTGTGGTAATTTTAAAACATTTTGAAAGAGAAAATCTATTTTCCCGGACATTCCCCGATCACAAGAGTGTGTTTTTTTAACATAAAAATGCTGTCCGACAGTTCGATTGACTGTTGTCAATGTGTCTATGGTGCTAAAGTTAACGAAATAAGAGAGATCAAATTAATTAATTACGATCACTTTAACGATGCTAATTTAATTTGAGTACTTGCTTTGTACTTTGTACAATAAAGGAATTTTGGCGCTTATTATAATTTATAATTTGCGAAAATTTCATTTTTGTCGGCGTCATTTGGCGTTCAAAATAAGCGAGCTGGTTTGCATTGCACAAAGGAGGTTGCGTTCTGAAACAAAAAAGTTTAGTTAACATTTTACTCAACTAACTGGCTGAAATACGTTGAAAAAAAATTTACTGATGCCATTTTATGGAAATAAAAATAAACAATTCTTTTTCCTTTTTTGTCTTATGGCATTCAATTTGATTTTTTTCAGGAATACCAGCCAGAAGTTTCACTATTTCGTATTCAATCTTTTTGGTTTCAGAACAATATCTTAACAGCTGATTGTCAAATCAAATGTCAATCAATGTTTGAGGTTAACCAAAATTTCGTTTGCAAAAAAGTTGAAAAAATTATATTTTCTGACTAAAAATTGTTCTGTAAAATGAAGAAAGTGCAAGGAAATGACTCCTTCCAACGAATGAATTACCTATACCAAGTGAGTGTGCCCCTTTCGTCCATAAAATGTAGGTTACAAAATAACTTGCGAACTTGAGTGCCAAATTTATTTTAAAACTTTTTTCAGATTAGTAAATACATAGTTGAGAAGAATCCAGCATTATCTTCATACTACGGGAATCTCATAGTAAATGTAGCGAAGAAAAATGTGTTAAAGATGTGAGTACAGGCCTTCAATTTTGTTTCAAACTGTTCTGAAAACATACCAAAAACTGAAACTGAAACCCGCATTCTGCGGGACCGTCCCGTAATAGCAGTTGTAATCCCGCATTGCAATAATTAATAAAATAGTCCCGCAAAACGTCTAATGCGTCCCGCATGTCCCGCATTTCTAGAGAATTTGTTTGTCAGGGACAAACGCACCGAGAGAGTATTTTTCTTGATGAATGCCACAAGGCCATCGGAAAAATCGTCACTTATAGTGGAAACGTTACAAGCAATCCTTTTTATAAAATTTTATATGGGAAGCTGCGAAAATTTTTATGAAACACTGAATTTTTTTAAAAATGCCACTCGCATGAGAAATATGATATTAAAAATAAATTATTTCTTTAAGTTGCGTTTGTTTGTTTTCTCTTTTAAGTGCACCGACACACCCTCAGTAGCTACTTCATACACACAGCCCTATCTATAAAAATGTCCCGTATTGACTTTTTCTAAAGTTGGCCGCCTTACACCTGCGGGGCTAGCATATTGCACGTGATACGGCTATATCACCGCTTTTATCTTGTTTCTTCGATAGAAAGAGCGAAAGCGTGATAGTGCTATATCACGCTGGCATACTACGATGGCAGGGCTTGTTGCCCACACGGTAAGAAGAAGAAGTGCTAGCTCGACGCACACTTGGCCAGTTTTTGATATTTTATTTTTATCTTATATCTATATTTTATAATCTCAAATTGCAGGAAGTTGGACGCTTGTATGTTTGCCGTTTTTACGAAAGATAAAAAACCATTTAAAAACATGTTTCTTATATTTCCCATAATTAAAAAAAAATATATATTATTTGTTTGCAAATCCAAAACACATAGGTATTCTGTGAAAATTTCAACTCTCTACCTATAGTACGAGATACGAACGTAAGATCATGCACCTATCCCTTAGGCGAACGGCATGTGATTCATGTTAAAGTTTACACAGGGTTTCACACAATGCCACCGGGTTGCCTAGCAAAATCTTGCCGCAAGTACCTTTACCATGATGATTTATGGCAGAGGTCCCCAAACTTGTTTATCTCGTAGACCCCTGGCCTATTTTTTCAGTTTTGCATAGACCCCCTTGCTCATCCAATATTAAATTGTTTTTATATCCGTCAATTTCAAATGTGTTTTTGATAAACTGACGTAGCGATACTATCTGCCAATTTTTATTTATTTATTCTTATTTAAATTTTAACTACTCTTATACAACGTGTCAATAAATTAGCGCAAAACCTCATACACCCCAACTGATTTATAACGAAATAATTAGATTGAAACAATAATTTCATTATTTTTATAGTTTAAAGTTATTCGCAATTTAAGTTTTGAGGTTAAAATGATTTGTAATCATTTCAGCAATGAATGAAAGCGCTAACGTACTCTTGGACACATTTTAAGAATCTTGTTTTGGTAGTAAGTAGGGTGAGTGTGTCCGTAAGGTGGGTTGACATCGGGTTCAGAAAATTTTGAATTTTTATAAAAAAAAAACAATTTTTGAAAAAAATTACCTATGTTGAAACCATGATGATTCGATTCTGCTCTCGATTCTAAACAAACTACTTTCTAGTTTTGCGTTAATTCATTTAAACGTTGTATATTCTGTGCTAGCAGATACAGTGAAAAAATAAAAAAAACTCATTCAGTTACATCAATTCAAATAAAACAATTAAATATGTTGAAAAAAAACGAATAAAGTATTTATTTTCTCCACAAACATTAAATTATTATTTCTCATTATAAATAAATAAGTAATAAAAATATATAAGTAATAATATTTATTTCATCAGAAAGATACAACGATTATTACCATTATTAAATATTAACATCTCCTGAATGAACATGTGGAGCCTCAGCAAAAATGCTGTTGTGCGGTCCCCTTTTGTATTTAAAATTTTAACGTGCTTGTTACTTCATTAGTATTACTCATTACATACCTACTTCTATCTACAGGGTTTTAGGGTAAACAGATGTATTACTTCAAGGGGTTATTGAACCTATGATACTGAAAAACTTCCGCAAAGAAACCTAAACGAAATTCTCAAATATTTTTTTTTACTTTTCATACAAAATGTCGATCAGCTGATTGCAATTAGTATGGGAAGTCCAACATTTATTTTACGAATTTCCTATTGGTTTCTTATTGTTCAGTATCATGGGTGCAATCACCCCTTAAAGTAATCCAACTGTTTACCCTGTATATTGTTGCAGAAAACAATAATTACCTACTTATAAAAAACATTACATGCTCGCAGCCTACATGAAACGAATATTCATACAATTTATACAAAACAACTCATTATATCAGATTCTGCAATAAGTACATTTGAATAATATATTGGCTTATTAGAATTTTTTAAATCGGCCCAGTACTTTTTGATCCTATTCATTACAAACATACAAACATACAAAAATAGGTACAAATCTTTCCTCTTTATAATATTAGTGTAGATTTCCTTTTTGGAGAACTTACAGCTAAATAACAGTTTGGATTCCCAAAGATAAATTGATAGTCAGATGCTGACAACAAGTTACTGACTTAGATACTGCATAAAATATATTTTAGTTTTATTTAGCTATTAGTTTTTATCAACGTTTTTTCTTCACACTCTATCGTAAAAACGGTAATACATATAAGCGTCAAACTTAGTGTGATTATAAAGCAAACTCTACAGAATAACAACAAATACTAAAAACCAGCCAAGTATGAGTCGGTCTTGCACTAAAGGTCCTGTAGAAAAGAAGTTTATTTTTCTCAGTTAATAATGTTGTATTCTGTGGTGGTGTGGTACGGAAGTGGTGCGCGAGTAGCCCGACCCGCACTTGACCGGTTTTATTTTAGATAACCAACAAATAAAGATTATCTTCTTTCTTTGGTCTGACGGCCCGGTAGCACAGTCGGTAAAATTCAAAATTCAAAAATTCAAAATTTTTTATTCAAAATGATATCATATAGATAACTTTTAGACGTAATTTTTTGAATCTACCACCGCGTCGGAAGGTGTTCCGTTGAGAGAAGATGCGGCCAGAAACTCTACAACACACATCTTTTAAACAAAACAAAATGTACAAAGTACAATTAAAATACAATATTGCATTACATAGTGTAAAATTGTCAAGACCAGACATATTGGTCATTCAAATAATCATCGAGTTTATAGTAACCTTTTTTTACAGAGGACTTGTTTAACATGAGACTTAAACTTTTTATCTGGTAAGTTTAGAATATCCTCTGGTATCTTATTATAAAAGCGTATACAGTGCCCCATGAAAGATGTGTTGACTTTACTGAGTCGAAAATGTGGGAATACTAATTTATTTTTATTTCTTGTATTGTAATTATGAACGTCACTGTTTTTGGGAAAGAGAGACAAATTTTTCCGAACATATAAAATATTTTCGTAAATATATTGACTGTAGAAAGTCAAAATACTGATATCTTTAAAAAGATCGGTACTACTAGTGAAACGTGGATGTTCTGAAGTTTCAGAATATCTCTGACTACCCCTCGGGGAATATAGTCGTGAGCATATGCTTTTAAAAAGATCTCGTAGTGAGTCTCGACAACGCAGATTATAAATGGCTCGAATTGCCCGCTTTTGAAGGATAAAGATAGCCTCGACGTCTGTAGGTAGTGAACCTGCCTGCTGTGCTGAGGGTCGCGGGTTCGAATCCCGTAAGGGACAAATATTTGTATGATGAATATGAATATTTGTACCCGAGTCATGGATGTTTCAATCTATATATGTATTCTATATTGTTGTCTAGTCATCATAATACAAGTCCAGGCTAGATTCTGGTACTTTAAATGTGACTAGATAATTTGTGTGACACTGTCCAAGATATTTATTATTATTATTATTCTTCCAGCCATCCAGAAATAAAAAGACAAATATGCAAGAAGTGCCGCTGCATGCTCATACACAACGTCTCAGCTAAGATGTGTTTAAAAAACAATAAGAAATCAAAGATAATAGAATGGTCATGTAACACATGTGGGACTAAGAAAACTCTTCCCGCTGGACAAGACAAGGATCACAGGATATGGCTCGAAAAGTCTGACGGAGTTGTAGAAATTATTAATTAGTGAACAAATGTTGGTTAGTCTTAATAAATGTTATTCTGTCTAAAAACATAATAATTCTTTATGTATTAGGGTACCTGTCCATTGACGCGGAGATAGGCGGTGGAGCGGAGAAACGAACCAATCAAAATCTGGACCGAGATTTTATGCCATCCTGATTGATTTTGGTTAATATTTCCTCGTTTCTCCGCTCCGCCGCCTATCTCCGCGTCAATGGACAGGCAGCCTTAACAACACGTTCCGACGCAGTGGTTGCTTCAAAAAAAGATTAGAAGTTTAAATAAGTGTGCTTCAAGCAGGGCCGGATTAAGCCATATAGAGGCCCCTAGGCAATTCAAGCCTCTGGGCCCCTATCCCCGTGGGCCGTGGGATGGATTTGTCTCTGTATCCGGGGGCCAGATACAGGCTAGGTGGTCGCAGTAACATAACCACAAAATAACATAATCCACTAAAATTTGGAGCGATCTCGAGCTTTTAATACCGATCTAGGGCTGCCGTCAGCAAAATCGTCGTCGCCGGACAAAGTCTTCAAAAACCCCGGACATTTCAGTAAAATCTAAAATCCCCGGAAAACCACGAAACATTATATTTCGACTGCAAAAAGCGCTTTGTTAAAGATTGTACTACAATAGGAATAAATCGTTGCAATACAATCCAAAGCTTATGGAGTGAACCTAACACGAAAAAAAAAATAGAGCGAGCGAAGCGAGCTCGAGTTTTTGCAATATGACTGGATCGTTCCAATACTTTGACTACTTATATAGGGACTGATTACGCGTATCATTCTACTAACAAACACTTCTGCCACTTTTTGCGGGGGGCGAGGTAACATGAAATCCGCAACTTTGGATTTTATTCCCCATAACTTTAGGTTCTAATTTTGAATGTTAAAAATCATGAAAAGTAGTCTCGTGTGAACCCCAAACGTTCTAAGTTCGAAATTATTGTTTCGCTATTATAGGCTGTCTCGTTTAGTGATAAGGTATAAAATTGGGTGTAAATGCACATGATCAATTGATCTTATACCGTGGCAGAGGGGAAATGCTACCGCAAGGCCAGTCCTTATAATAAGTAGTCAAAGTTCCAATACAATATTAGATCAGGAGCGAGCGAAGCGAGCTCGAGATTTCACTACAATAAAATATTTATAGGTCATTGCCAATCAGCAATATGATCTAAATTCTCAGCCCGCGAGGAAAGATTATTGCGCTGTTACGCTTGCAACACAATCACAACCAAGAGCGAGATCGAGATTTTACGGATAAGATCGTTGCAATGCAGATTTTACTGCAATATTATAATTATAAGTCGTTGCGCAATGTGATCTGAATTCTGAATCAAGGACCGAGCGAAGCGAACTCGAGATTTTACTGCAATACGACTAGATCAGCTCATTATTTTCCTACATATTATGTTTATTTTATGGCACCTACCTAGAGCTCATATCAAAATGGACTTGATTTGTGTATAAGACGAAAGCATCGAGCGAGCAATAATAGATCTCGGTAGTTATATTAAACAGGATATAATAACTCGATTACAGCAAGAAGTATGTTTTAAAGCGGAAAATAAAACAACTAAAATGAGCGAGCCAAGCGAGCTCGAAAATTTGCAATAAATATATTTTCAATACCTTTTTTAATGACTTTCACAGACTTTTTAATAATTCGATTTTGTTAAATCTTTGAGTTTTTACTTATTTTTCTCTCAGGCCGCGGGGCCCTTGGGCGGCGCTGGGCCCATAGGCACGTGCCTACTTTGCCTATATGGTTAATCCGGCACTGGCTTCAAGCTATTCTATTGAATAAATTATGTTGACTTTGACTTTGACCTAAATAAACTTGGCGTGGATGAACCTATGAAAATATTGATGGTCAGTTATTTGTGGTGGGGTTAATGCCGTTAATGATATAACTATTTGAGTCTCATGCCGAGTTGGCTTGCGAACGGCTATGTATCTTGCGCATTCTGGCTGGCCACGAGACTACGACATTTAAAATTATTTCAATTGTGTTTTTGTTTGAGATTAAGATATCGGCAAAAATGTAGTGAGAACCAAAGTGAGAACCTCTTTTTTTTGTGAAATCGGTAAAAAATATAAAAAAAAGTGACGAGACACAGGGCGAGTTTCCAATATTTTTCTTTCCGCATAAAATTTACTGTCTCTACACACCTCGGTGGTTTCCGATACACATCAAATACTATCCCGCGTCATACATTATGCATGAACGTCGAAAACATGATATATTATGAAACTGACTTGATTTGCGATGTACCTACTACCTCTACGATTGAAGAATATTATATGCCTAGATCATAGTCGTTTATCCCATCTTATTTCACAACATGTCTAATCTACGGCAGATTTTTAGATATCTCCTGCGTTGCCGTAGCTATGGACTTTTCTTAGACGAGCAAGGCAACTTTCCATACTGGCCAGCCAACGCACCAGCCACCGCCAGTGGCCAAGACTGGCTTAGGATTTTTAAGGTTTTAAACTGTTTAAATTGTTTAGATTTAGACCATGTGGTTTCGGCTTAGAATGGACCACCGCAATTCTTCCCGTGGATATCGTACGAGGAGACTAAAGGATTAATGGTTTCTTATGCAGTGTTTGAATGGGGCTTGTAGATTCTGCAGATTCCGCTGTGAAGCAGAGGAAACGCCCATACACCTCCTCTGCGAATGCGAAGTGCTCATTCACAGCAGGAGTCGCCATCTAGGTGGATACGTAATAACACCTACTGACATTAGGGACCTCCCCTCCAAAAGCATAACACGGTTCATGAAGTCCGTGGGTCTAGGAAACGACCTTTAGGTCTAGGGTGACAGCTACAATAGATCTATTCAGGTCGCAGTAGCTATTGGTCATTGACCAAGCCCTTACAACCAAAATAATAATAATATGCAGTGTTTATGTGGGCGAAAGGCTAGCCATCTCTCACCACATGACATGTCATTACATCCTGAATTAATTGCTAAATGTAAGCATTGCTGCAACTACTAACTACAGTAGCTTGCTTGCCGGTCTTCTACAGATTGTGCTTCGGTGAGTGTGCCCTAGAGCTACATGAGCTCATCCCCCCGCCATCCCCTTTCTAATATCGGACTTCCAGACGCACCGATCACCCCTTCTTGGTTTAGGGGCTATGTAAAAAAAATAGGATTCTTCAAAGCTCCATATATCATGAAGTACTAACAGTAGGAGTATGATTTGCGGATATGTGTAAATTGAACATATAATTGAAGTTTTGATTAGAGCCAAAACACGATTAAGACAAATTTTCTCGATAGAAAAACAAGCCAAAGTAGCCTCCGTTTTTGTCTATAAACGCTTGTAACTGCTAAACTGTGAATAATAGAAACATGAGACTTGATTTAAAAAAAAGAGATTGCTATTATCTAAGTTTTGATTAGAGCAGAATTGAACTTACATTAATAGTACAATCACAATTAAATAAAGTTTGTTTTTTCGCTTGATTCGTTCCAGGCGCGCGCGCCGCCCCATCTCTTTCTCTCGCATCTGGCAGTAATATAAGCTATCACACGCCCGTTTCGCTTAAATTATTTTTCGACATAGGCTCTTAACATCCCACATAGCCGCACCAAGCGCCTTTCTGAATCTTTTATAATGCGCCCAGCCAAGGAGTGGAATGCCCTGTCTGCGTCAGTATTTACCAGCACTTACGACCCGAATTCCTTTAAAGTACGAGTGAATAGGCTTCTTCTGGGTAAGCTCGCTACATCAAACCAATCAGTAATAAAAAAAAAAACATTTTACGTGAAATGTGGACCCTGACGATAGGACTACTTCATCAATTCAAGGTCGCGCAGTGAACCATGGAGATAACTATGCTTGGTGTTTCTGTGAGAGATCACATCAGATATGAAGTGATATTAGTGAATTGTTGGCTCTTTGTATGTGTAATGTTACGGTAAATCGCTATAGTTGTTACCATGGTACAATAATATACTGCGCCTGGTATTCTCTTCCGACCACGTGACTGACCACGTGACTGACACAAGCCTACGTCATCATACCCTTTTACCATGTTTAGCGGCCATTTTTTTGTGACGTAGGCTTGTGTCACTCTGGGAATAGAAGACCTTGTTTTTTTAGACTATGAGTTGTTACTAATAAATAAGTAAGTAAGGTTAGTTTAAAGTTAATTGTAACCCTTTCTATACCGACATGTTAACACGTAAGATGTTTGTGACAACTAGTTTCAATCTGATATCCCCCATGTGTCCCGAGCTGGATTGTTGCCAGCAGCTGTTAAACCTAGATTTATGTCTGTGTCGTTACTAGTCTAGATACCTAGGTACATCCTAGGTCCTAGGCGCAAACAAGTACTTAGCCGCGCTTAACTAGATTGTAGATTGACGTAGATATACAAATGGGTTTTGAAATAGAAGTGATTTTGTGTTTTTAGTACTCTACAATCACATGAGAAGATCGTTAAGTATCATGTGCTAGGTACAATCGTCTATGCTATTATAAAATTGAAACAGAAGTGTGCCTGTACATAGATCAGTATTTAAATAACCCTCCTTCTGGCGCAGTCGGATATAAAAAAAGGTTACGATTATGGTGTTTTATGCCTCCAAATCGAAGATATATAGGGTCCTTCTTAATATGCTAACACGTTTTTAAGGGGATGATCGGACCATCAAACTGAACAACTTTTTCTATGGCACCAACAACGAAATCGTGAAAAAAAATTGGCTCTTCCATTCAAAACTGCAAACCTACTCGAGCTATAGGACAGCTGATTTTGTTTTTGCGATTTCGATGTTGGTCCCATATAGAAAGTTGTTTAGTTTTATGGTCTGAACATCCCCTTAAACAGTTTCAGCATATTAAGAAGGACCCTGTATAAATTAATATTTTTGTACTTATTTCTCCAGGCGGATTAGGAGTTTCCGATGATTAAAGGTCAGTAAAAAATTAACGATCAGCTGCAAGGCTGATCGTATGATATTATTGTAGTATGCACGTAGCTATGTGAAAAGTACAAAAACTGACATGGTTCATCAGTCGGTTTAGGAGCTACTGGAAGACTTCTTGGTACTTCCTAATACCGACTGGCAGTTCTTGTCAGTTTTTGTACTGTTCACATATAGCTACAGTGCATACTAAAATAATATCATACGATCAGCCTGACTGCTGATGGTTGCAAAAAGTATATTTATCTCTTATACTATTACGTTGCAGCACGGACTATAAATATTAGAGTGCTGTAGCAAAGTTTTGAACCACCCTATTTATGTATTGTATCCGTTGAATATTATCCTACACGATGATGTTTGCCGATTCTGGCTAAAACCAGTTAACCAGACTAATGAAGGCTTACATTTTCTTTATTTCTCCTTTTCCACGGAATGTCGGCGAAGTCCGACGTTTACGTTTCCTACCATTTTCCTACCCGTTTATTTAGCTTCATTTTGTTCGTTGCGATAAAATAGGGTTTCAGCTGAAATTGTTGGCTTCTGGCTAGATATTTGGACAACAAAACATTGCTATAAAATCACATCGGCGAATAAGGGAAAATGTTTTTTAATCTAAGTCAATGATATGTGTCGGCAGAGGGCGCCCTCGTAGGACGCATGCTGATCAAATTAGTTGCGTCCTACAAAAAGGGGAGGTGCGGAGTACTCGAAACCGACGGGCATGTATGAAGAGATGTATTGATGTGCATGATGCAAAAGAGGTATGTAAGGATCGTAGTAAGTGGTGCGCCCTGGTCTCTGCCTACCCCACAGTTTACACCCTGTAGAGTTGTTTAAAAGACATTGCCCAATCCCGTTTCCAATACAAAACTGGTAAATTTGAATTTGAATTTTATAAGAAATCCCACTGCAGAAAAGGATTCATTGGGAAGCACGATATTCCTCCTATCCTGTGTATAATTTCAGCTATCATACGATTTGTATTTGTTCTTTCGCCAGCTGCGAAACGACCCGAAACGAATACACTATGTCACGTGGGCAATGTCTTTTGAATGGAATGTAATCCTTTTGTAAAATCCAAGCTTTCTGGTATATTATAATGCCACAATGCTAAATGTTTAAACGATTTATAACACTTCAAACTTCGCCGTAATTGAGTAAAAAGTTAATGTAATTCCTCTATTCCAAGTTCATCTGAAACCGCAAACAATTATCGGATTAAGTAAGGTTTTGCCTGATTTAAATAGGAAAGGGAAAGGAAGGCCACAACTAATTATAGGGTACTATTGTAAGTAAAGGGTTTAACTCCACTTTACTATTGTTAACATAGAATTTGTATGCGGGTACTTCAATTTACGAAAGTACTAAATTAATTACTTACTAAATGCTATTTTGGGTCTCAGTAAGGTTGATAGCAAAGATTGTGGTTCCAAACTCTCTCTTTCACTACCTACTTGTGCCACAAATCTTTAATAAATACAAACCAATCACAATACAAAACAGAAGCAATCTAAGTATTTTTTTACGAACTAATCTATCTTGTGTTTTACGGGTTTTATGCAATGACATTAGTTTTCGTACCTAATCAATCTAATCATAAGTACAGTTTTAACGTAGTGATTATGTTAAAATTATTAAATGCGTTACATATTAAACAGGATTCTTTAGACCATCATACTGAACAACTTCCAATGTGCGACCAACATTGAAATTGCAAAATAACAACTGTATCATACTTTGGGTCGAGCAGCGATTGACGTTTTCTATGAAACAGCCGATTTTTTTGCGATTTCAATGTTGGTCGCATAGTGAAAATTGTTCAGTTTGATGTTCTGAAGCACCCCCTTAAGTACCTATATAAAATAATGCTTTCTACAAAAAACATCAAATTCTAACAACTTAACGACTGTGATAATAAAAATACCTACTTACTTTTCCCAGAGCTTGTTGCGGAAATCATCGAGCTCGCCTCTTTATGACCCTCTATTAGCTGGAAGTGCCCGTCTTATCATTTTACCACCGCTTTGGTTACATTTTGTATATCTTGATGACATCTTGACATTACATTACATTACGTGAATAGATTGTCGATGAAAGGGTGAAATTGAAAACGACGTACCTATTGAAGATTTCAGACACGTACCGATCATCTCAAGACTTCTTCTTGTTATCGTGTGGGCAGAGCCCTGGTGTCAGAGTTTTTTCAGACCGCCTTACGGCCTCTGACGTGGTTTCTATGTAACGACTACCACCACCAGAGATAGTAGCCGGGACCAACGACTCTCAAGACGTATGACTGAGACCGGGGACCATACTCCACCACGTACAGTGTGGATTGTTTGAGGCAAGTAAAGACCTCATGAACAAGAATCTGAAAACCTAACACCCTGAAGAACGATGATAGCACCCGTACGATAGAGAGCTAGCAACTCGAATCAAGAGGCGGTGGTTAAATTCCTATTCCTAGCCTGTGGTGCGATTTTTGAACATCATACGAGCGACTCTGCAGTAGAAAATGTCAAAATTACTATGGAGATTATGCATCTTTCTACTGCCGATTCGCTCGTATGATGTTCAAAAATTGCACTTCAGTACCATTAAGTTCTACGGAATTTATGTAAATCATTATCACTAGTGTTGTATAGGTACTTCCGTATGGTGTCGGCTACGAATAGCATCATCCCATTTCCTCCCCTGGGTGTCGTAAAAGGCGACTAAGGGAAGAAGGAGGAGGAGGATGGGCAGCAGCATCTTCTGAGTACTCACATTCAATCCAACTGCGATCGCCAACCCTCCTGCCAAGCGGGGCGATTATGGCAAATCCCCCCATTTTGGGGGAGGCCTATGTCCAGCAGTGGACGTCTATCGGCTGATATCATGATGATTATCACTAGCTTGGCGGGAAGGAAAACATTGTGAGGAAACCGTATGCAGGTTTCCGAGAAAGAAAAAAAAATAGTTCAGATGTATGTGTAAAATATGGATAATGCTTGGGGCGAACACAATAGACCAGCAATGCAAAGGTCGCAGACATATATAACCAACCCTGGCTTGAAATAGCACAGCCAACAATAATAATGTGTATTGCTCCTGACAGATTTTGGCCACGGCGACTGCTTCACTTTCCGTTGTTGGCGTTGATGAGCTCTCATGTGGTTAACATAGCCAATCTTCTTAGAGAAGATCCTCGCATATAGCGGGCAAGTGAACGTGTCGTTCTCATAGTGGTATCAGACGGGATACAACTAAATATTATGAGGTGAGTAGGGCCTCTACATCTTCGGGATTCCATGCCACGAGTACATAGAGAATAATTTACGCAATACTTTGAACTTTTAGTTTCTCAGCACAATCTACCAGAACTGAGCAACAAAAGACAAAAACAAAGGTATATTGAACTGATTCAGATTTATTACTCAATAATAAAGATACCCATACTCTATATCGTATTCCAGATAATCTTTAGACTTTAGATCACCATTAGCTCCGCTTCGCCTCAAATTGAAGTAAGGTTGCAATTCGGGATACGCTTCCACCAACATCCTGGCTCCTTGCTTTGTCGCCGTCCCATTTACAATAATATCCCTAAAAGTGCTATTCTTCATGAAATTCTGGTTCAAATCCCTTATTTGTTGCAATCTTTTCATTACCGTAATATCAATCTTTATCATTTCCTCTTCGTGCAAATCCTTTATCGCCTCTCGCTCTTTCTTGTATTGCTTCTTCATTTGCTTCACAAATTTCTTCAGCTGCTTAGTCTTTCTCTTCCTCATCTTCGTTCCGTTCTTGTAGTGCTTATCTAAGATCTTCTTAATCTGCTTTACGATCTTCCTTATATTCCTCTTTATTCTCTTCTTGCGTTTCTTCCTCTCTCTCCTGCGCTTTTGTTTTCGCTTCCTACTTTTCTTTTTCTTGTCTTCTTTAGACGGTTTTTTTTCTTCAGAATCGGTAGATAAACTTTTGTCGTCGAATGAAACATCTATTCCTTGGTATAAGTCGTAGTTTGTCATCTGTAGGGCGCAGCATACGAATTGTGTCCGGCCGCAGAAGTAGTCGCCGCGGTATATGCGGTATTCAGACTCGCATTCTATTGCCAGCATGCAGGTGCCCCAAGGCATGTCGTGCTGGTTTGGATCGCCGCAAGGTACTCCCCAAGGCCCTTTCAAAATTCAATAATTAAGATTAAAAAGGTAAACGTTTTCAAGCAGAAAATACTACGGAGAGATCATATACGGTGTAACAAAGCACCCTAGTAATAATTAAAGGGGTGATTCAGACCATTAAACTGAACAACTTTAACTATGGAGCCAACTTCGAAATCAAAAACAGCTGTTTCATAAAAAACTGCAGTATCGGCTCGACTCAAATGTATGGTACAGCTGATTTTTTTTCTCGGTGTCGGCTCCATAGTGGTAGTTGTTCAGTTCGATGGTCTGAAGCCCCCCATTAAGTAGTACTAGGGTGTTTTGTTACACCCTGTATAGTATAGACCAAGAGAGAACAATGCATATACCCTATACAATGTAAACTCACGACCGTATGCCTTTCAGAATAATTAGCTTATAGTTTGCAGGGAAAAGGATTCGTCTTACGAATAAGGGTGAGAGGGCATAGAATAGAGGGACCAACAATATGTAGCTACCCGAGTAGGCCTATTTAAGTAAATAGGCTTCTGAATGTATACAGGGTGTAAGTGACAGCCTAGCAAATACTGAAACGGTGAACTCAGTCCATCAAACTGAACAACTTTCACTATGTAGCCTACCTCAGGAAACGCCAAAAAAATCAACTGTCCCATACAAAACTGCTGCTACACCACTAAAATGTATAGCTGACAGCTGATTTTTTTTGTGTTTCCTGAGGTAGGCTCCATAGTAAATGTTGTTCAGTTTGATCCTTTGTATGAGAAGATGCTAATTTTATTTGTGAATTTCCCTTTGTTTCTTTGGGATAGTTGTTCAGTACGATGATTATGATCACCTATTAAAGTAATGGAACTGTCTACCCTGTAGATCTAGTAGGTAAATATTTTACTTACTAGCAGCAGCCATATTAATCTCGTCTCCAATAGGTTGATCCGACATATTCAGGGCTTCCCATCTCTTCTGCTCCCAATGCTCTCTGAACTCATCCTTCCAATCCATCATTTCCCTGGAACTGGATGACGAGCTCAACTCCGTAGACGAAGAAGACCCTCTTCTCCGTTTAACATTTTGAGTTCGCAAGACGTTCAGTACAGGATCCATATGGTAACGTTCCTTCCCAAATTGGCCCTTAAAGGATTTTGGTAAATTAAAGTCGTTGTTCAACTTTTCTTCATGTTTCTTTGCGTTCTTCAATATTCGCGCCTTAAGTTTAGCATTCTTCGCATCTTTTACGTCTTCTAAATGTTGTTGTTTATTGTATTTCAATAATTCTTCTTCTGTCTCTTCCTTTTCATGGACAGTTTGGAATTTTGGTATCTTTTGCACTTTGACTTCTTTGTACTCATGTTTTCGCTCAAAGAAATTGCTTTTGGGTTTAAATCTCGTTTTTTTAGTTGTTATCTTTAATTCTCTAGTTTCTTCATCATCCCTTTGAACCTCTCGAGACGGAATAGCAAGAGCTCTGTCTCTATACTCTTCTACTTCTTGATCAGATTGCGCGTTTTTTGGGTTTATTTCATTAGCATTCGGATTTTTTATGTAATAGAAGACTTTTTTTTTCTGTGTTTTAACGGGTTCTTCATATTTGTAGTCTTCAGTGTCTACGTCAACACCTACTCGTAAGATGTTTTTGTTTATTTCTATAGCATAAGGATACTTTATATTAGCTGCATCTCTTATTTCTTTAGGTTCAAATCCGGTCCGCAAAATTTTCTTATTTGGATCCTTTAAGTGAACGAAAACATTATCTTTTTTATTCTTGTGTAGTACAGAATTAGATGTTGTGAAATATATTAATAGTACAACAATAATATGGTAAATACACTTCATTCTATGGCTACATGTCGTTGCAAAAGTAATATTGATTTGGTAAAGGAAATGTTTTGTTTCAATAAAATTGGGCAATAAAAAAGTAATATAATATTTTACGAGTATGTTTCAAAACGGTCTAGATACAATACATTTTATATGCTGCAAAGTTATTGGTACATACCTACCCTACCTACACTGAAAAAAATGATCAACCAAACTAGTGTTAAATATAATCAAACTTTAGTGACTTCCGAACTGTTTTGTAGCATATAAACAAACTTTCGGCTATAAATAACAACACGTTTTGCTATTTATAACCAAACGTTTGATTATGTGCTACAAAACAGTTTGGAAGTCACTAAAGGTTGGTTATATTTAACACAAGTTTGCAGTTCCTGCTGCCTGCTGGAGAGACGACCTAAAAAAGGTAGCGGCGAGCGACTGGATGAGGAAGGCCGAGGACAGAGTTTTGTGGCGCGCCTTGGGAGAGGCCTATGTTCAGCAGTGGACGATGATAGGCTGATGATGATGATGATGATGAACACAAGCTTGGTTGATCATTTTTTTCAGTGTAGTTACACTGAAAAAATGATCAACCAAACTTGTGACGAAACGATAACCGAAGTCAAAGATAGGCATATTGCTAAGCACTCTGGACCAGGAGTGCGATTTTTGAACATCATACGAGCGACTCGGCAGTAGAAAATGTCAAAATTACTATGGAGATTATGTATCTTTCTACTGCCGAAGTCGCTCGTACGATGCTCAAAAATCGCACTTCTGCCCTGCCCCTAGTATGATTTCTCTATATGCACGCGACACTCTGCTGCATAAAAATTGCTTATTTTTTTAAAGATGTTGGAAACGTCGTTGGCCGTCCCATACCTACATATTTGAGTCGAGTAGGCTCCATAGAGATAGTTGTTCAGTTTGATGGTCTGGACCACCCCTTTAAATATTACTAGGAGTTTTATTAAACCCTCTATAATCTGAGCTTTAATGTTACCCAAGATGACAGAAGGTACGTTAGTTAACTACTGGCTTCGTGCCAGCAATGTAACATTCTCACGTCTCTCAGATACTGTAGTACCTAGTAGTACGGTAGTGCTGCCTAACAATGGTGAAACTATCGATAGACTATCGATACTATCGTGACCTCCAAAAATTGTAAAAATATCGATTTATCGATATCACAGAATGATCAATACTATTGATTGTGTACCTGCTATCGGTATTATAAAGAGGATATGCTCCTATTGCGCTCCGTACAAATGACATTTTGATTATATTTTGGATATTAACCAAATAAAGACAATGAAGTTATAGTACGACTTGGAGTGCGATTTTTGAATCTCATACGTTGAACTCAGCAGTTGAAATGTATGGAGATAAGCAACTTTCTACTGCTGATTTAACCTTAAAAAATAACACTCCTGTAGTATGATTTTTGAAAGTCAAATCATAGGTAGAATGATGCATATCTCCATAGTAATTTTGACATTTATAACTGCTGAACTCAGCAAATGAGATTCAAAAATCGCACTCCAGGACCAATATTACCCTCGTCATTCTTCGTTTGCGCAGTCCCCCGACAAAACCCGAAGTCGTTTAGTAATAAAAGAGTGCAAAGTCGGATAGCAGCGAAAAGGGCGCGAAAACAGTTAGCCAATCCTTACAAGGGAATGAACGTGGCACTTCCTGATTGGTCAATATAATTTCACGTGCTATTAAAATTTATCAACTGCGCAGGTACATCGGGGGAACTTATAAATATGGCACTACTGTAAAACTTTAGATTTTAACGGAAATCTGACATACAGCAGGCACAGAGATTAGTTAAGTTTCGATTTTAATTGATTAGGTATTGAAAATATGGTTGAACTTCATTTGTATATAGTGCGTTCAAGCGCGCTGCAAGGACTATCCTCTTAATACCAGCGATATATCGATACTATTATTTAAAAACAATTGTTACTATCGATACTATGGCTCTCAGCTATCGATAATCAAATTATCGAAAGATGCAACACTATTTTATAGTACAGTCGCTTACACATCCTTCTTGTCGCTTATAGCTACACTAAGTGCGGTACGCTTGCACGTGATGTGTTATTCAAAACAATACATGCATGAAACAGATCTAATATTTAGTTTAGGAGTAGAGTACTCTTAAAATCTGTAGTATTATTATTTATTATGTTACTCTTAACATGGAACCCTGAGTCTGTCCGTTGCATACATCAATCAATCAATAAAAATGTTTGTTTTTTGCTTATACTTAATCCATTTCTTCATATGGCATCCACTGTATTACGACGAAACTGGAATATGACGAATCTGGAATACGATGAGTTCGGAACGGAACACGACGAATCCGGAACAAATCTTCCCGAGACTGAGAGTGTGAGTGAGTCAGAGAAATCCTGCCTTTTTTTATGGCTTTGCATGGTTATGCATTTGCCACAAATCAAGAGTCAATCAAGATTTTTGAATCTCATTCGCTGAGTTCAGCAGTTGAAAATGTCAAAATTAGTATGGAGATACGCATCTTTCTACTGCAGATTTGACTTCTAAAAATCGCACTCCTGAAGTATGATTTTTAAAAGTAAAAAAAAAGTGTATGTGAGTGTGTGTATGTGTGGGGGTGTGTTTGTGTGTGTGTGTGTGTTTGTGTGTGTGTGTGTATGTATGTATGTGTGTATGTGTTTATGTCAAATAAAGATTAAGATAGTACGATCAGCTTAAGCTGACTAGGATCTTAAGAACCTGAACCTGAAACCTGACCTGACTCAGGTTTCTCTCAAGCTGACTGTACGTCTGACTGAGGAAAACGATTTTTGAAAGTCTATCTACTTCCTATATATAGGTATGATAATGTATATGAGATAGCAAGCCTTAGACCTTTTAGATATGGACGGATTTTTAATGTCGGTCCCATAAAGTTTACGTTCTTCAGTTTTATGGTCTGAAACAAACCCTAAATAAGTCCAACATTTAAGTTTATACTCTGTATATTTTTGTTTTGCTTTAGATGTTATAAGTATAATAATAGTATGATATTTCATGCTACAGCACTATTACATCCCTAATATTATAAATGTATGCTGAGCAAGCTTCCCGCTTATGGCATCCCCGCTGATCTTTGCAGCTGGATATCTGATTTCTTGAGAGAACGGTCGATTAGAGTTGTCATTGACAGCTGCTCTTCTGACCTTATGGCAATTGATGCTGGAGTTCCTCAAGGGTCTGTTCTCTCCGCGACACTTTTCCTGCTGCACATCAATGACCTCCTTGTGTCAGGTATTGTTGGGTATGCAGATGACAGTACTGTCATGGAGAGATATGTATCTGGCGCAGGGGCCAGCGGGGATAAAATACGCTCGCAGAGGGAGGCCATGGTTGAGCGGACAAACATGACTTTAAGTGTTGTCTCCCAGTGGGGTGACAATAATTTAGTCAACTTCAACGCCACCAAAACACAGGCTTGTCTGTTCACCGCAAAAAAGAGTCCGTTTAATCTGACTCCTACTTTCCGGGGTACATCTGTCCCTGTTTCCGACAGTCTTGGGCTTCTGGGTATAAGCTTGACCACAAAACTCAACTTCGGCGCTGACATCGAGTCTAAGGCTCAAACTGCGGCCAAAAAGCTGGGCATCTTAAACAAGGTGAAGCGGTACTTCACTCCTGGACAGCTCTTAGTATTGTATAAAGCTCAGGTCCGATCATGTATGGAGTACTGCTGCCACCTGTGGGATGGCTCAGCCAAGTATCAACTTGCCGCACTCGACTCGGTTGAACGCAGAGCCAGGAGGCTCATTGGCGATAGTAAGCTGGTGGAGGCCAAGCTTCATAGCCTAGCCCACCGCCGCAGAGTGGCCTGCTTGTCGGTCTTCTACAGATTGTACTTCGGTGAGTGTGCCCTAGAGCTGCATGAGCTCATCCCACCTTCCCCTTTCTACTATCGGACTTCCAGACGCACCGCGGGATATCACCCCTTCTTGGTTGACATCCCACATATCCGCACCAAGCGCCTTTCTGAATCTTTTATAATGCGCACAGCCAAGGAGTGGAATGCCTTACCTGCGTCAGTATTTCCGAGTACTTACAACCCGAATTCCTTTAAAGTACGAGTGAATAGGCATCTTCTGGGTAAGCTCGCTACATCTACGACCCCATCTTCGTCCTGAGGACTGGATTGAGGTCAAGAGCAAACCCATAGTTAATAAAAAAAAAAAAAAAAAAAAAATGTGAATGTAAGTTTGTTTGTTTGGCTTTCACGCGAAAACTACTTAACCGATCATCATGAAACTTTGTACACATATTCTTGGAGGTATTAGAAGTAACATAGGATACTTAGGGTTTTCCAAATTCCACGCGGACGATGTCGCGGGCAAAAGCTATAAGTTATATTTTAATTTATTTATCGTTGTCGAACACCTCTATGTATCGCTATACCTATCTCCTAATCTCACGAGGTGTACAATATTTCCTGGCAAGAAATCAACAAAGTTCGAGTCAATATTCAGTTTATTTCAATCCCTCTCGTATTCTTGTCGCAAACAAAAACATAACCCCTTGCCATATTTTTTCCCGTCAGCATTTTATTGGGTGATTGTATGACAAGGCAGTTTTTTTTCATATTACCTGCGAAGCCAAATAAAATATCTTGTGCCAGATAATACAATGTTCTCAGTTATCAGTTTATCACGTTATCAGCGATAATATACAAACTGCATATTATCTACTCTACAATGGAACATTTTCTGAGGCTGTGGTTGGTAGAGTCAAAAAAAAAAGCCATACAAGTGCGAGACGGGCTACTCGCGCACCGAGGGTTCCGTACTACACCTACTACTTAGAAAAAAGTTTTGTTTTCTCCGGGACCTTTAGCGCGAGACCAATTCACACTTGGCCGATTTTTATTATTAGTTTTTTGCTATAGAGCGAAAAGGAAAAACGATGATAAATACTAGTTTCTTGATTGAGGACCCCCTTAATTTTTAACTTGTTGACATTTTTATGCCGTAATAACGCATAATTCAGTTTTTTCAACTGTCTAGCTATTACCGTTCAAAAGTTACAGCCTTAAATAGGTAGGTTAGGACAGACGGACGGACGGATAGACAGATGGACAACGTAGGTAATATATTCAGCCTTTAGGTACGGAATCCTAAGAATGGCGTCTAAGCTATTATTATTATGAATAAAAAATGTAGAGTTTTTCACGAATCTTTAACTAGAGTATCCTTAGCACGAATTCCTCGAATTTTCCATGGAAAACTAGTACCTTACTCTGTGCTAGTAGGTACTTACACCATTTTCTCTTTTCCGGACGCTTTTACCCGCATCTTTTAATCGTCGCTCTATGTAAGTATATCACCATTTAAAACACCATGTATTGCGCAGCTAGGCCCCCATTAACCAAATGTACCGCCGCATTTAGGCGAAACGGTGTTTTTATAGTGAACAAACGACATGCAGGGACATTTTCACGCGTTTTATTTGCAAGGGTTTCGTGAACAGGCGAAAATGATTGCAGTTTCAAGGGTATTATGTGATATGCTTTTATATAAATTGCTTCCATAACACTTATCTAGTATATTCCATTTATATAAGGTCTAATTTAGCTGAAACTATTTTAAGTTGTCTCTGCCTACCCCAGTAGTGGGACATAGGCGTGAGCATGTATGTATGTACTATTTTAAGGGGATAATCAGACCATCAAATTGAACAACTTTCTCTATTGTACCAATATCAAAATAACGAAAATAAAAATTAGCTGTCTGCTCATCCCCTTAAAATAGTTTCAGCTAATTTTGTTAGACCTTAAACAACGTGTTAATGAATAAACGCAAAACTAGAAAGTAGTTAATTTAGAATCGAGAGCTGAGTCGAATTATCATGGTTTCAACATAGGATTTTTTTTTCAAAATAATAAATATTTTTTTTGTAAAATTTTTACTGAACCCTATGTCATACCACCGCACAGGCACACTCACCCTACTTACTACCAAAACAAGATTATTAAAATTTATCCATGAGTACGTTAGCGCTTTCTTTCAGTGCTGAAATGATAACAAATCATTTTTGTCTCAAAACTTAAAATACTAATAACTTTAAATTTTAAGTATCAAAATAATGAAATTATTGTTTCAATATAATTATTTTGTTATAAATCAGTTGGGGTGTATGAGGTTTTGCGCTAATTCATTAACACGTTGTATAGATTAGGGATCATCAAACTGAACAACTTTCTCTTGAGACCAAAATCAAATCCGCGGAAAAGAAACAGCTGTCCTTGTTGATTTACTTGACAACTAGTCAAATCAGCTACTCTTTATCGGACGTCAAAACATGCGCTTTGTATAATCATTTGTACTAAATATTGAGTTGTGACGTCATCAACATTTTCATTACTTTTTATAGTTTATCTTGTTATTAAAAATAGTATTCAAGCTAAAAACTCAATGAAAATTGGAGTTTAGCGTTATTTTCTAACCCTTTTTTTATTAAGTAGATAAAAATAAAATATATTGAATGTAGTCAAATACCCAATTGCAGTTTTGTATGGAACAACAGATTTTTGACGCTCGTCCGTAGAAAGGTGTTCAGTTCGATTGTGGAACTTTTGTCCGACAGACAGTTTATCGACATTACTTTGGACCGACGTAACGTTTGACCGACGACATTACTTTGGGCCGATATAACGTTTGGCCGACCTCAATTTCGGCCGATAAACTTAATTGTCTGATCATCTCCTTGAAAAACTGTATACAGGGTACCTGTAAGGGATAACCCTCCGAATACTGAAATAGTGAATTTAGGCCATCAAACCGAACAACTTTCACTAAGGAGCCTACCTCAGGAAATGCGAAAAAAATCATCTGTTTCATACAAAACTGCTGTACCTACCCGACTCAAATGTATGAAACAGCTAATTTTTTTTCACGTTAGAAGTCCAGTTTGGGGTATAGGCATAGATAAATTACGCGCTTCCCTAGGGATATAGGTAGCACAGGCAAAATTAAATAAAATGCATTAGATCGATTAGTAAGAAAATTGTGCTAGTTTTCAACGAAATCGTTAAGGATGTCGAAACTGCTTAGAGGAATAGAATCTAAGCCAGAGTGCAATTAGGGTTGCCACTTACTACCTAATTGATTCTTTAAAGGATGCGCCTGTCTTCATTACCTAGTTCAATACCGGTAATAAGTAGATAATGGCCCCGATTCGGACTGTGCCACGACTTAACTTTACTAAATTTATTCTTGTCACTTTCTAAAATAAGATTAAGAAAAGAGACAGAAAACCAACAGCTGACTTCGTTACACGCCCAAAAACGCTTTAAATAAGATGGCGTACATTATGATGGCATCTTATTTTGGGCGTGTAACGTCGCTTTGACAGCACTAAAGTCCGCTGTTGGTTTTCTTTCTCTTTTCTTAATCTTATTTTAGAAAGTGACAGGAATAAATTTAGTTAAGTTAAGTCGTGGCACAGTCCGAATCGGTACCATTCACGGGGGTAATCTGTGGTACCATTGTATATTTAATTATAAGGGGGTCAGAGTCTTACTGCAGGACACGTAGGCCTACCCTCAAGGAGGGTGTTGGGCGCTAGTTCACCACCATCAGGTTTTTTAGAACGAGATAAATGCTAAATTTAAAATTTGGGGGCTGATGTTTTTTAATTTGGTACATTTCTATGCTCAAATTGGCTCTTAAGAGGGCTATCGCAGTTTAGTGGCGCCCTCATTACGTTAAAAAAGATTTCTCAATAAAGAAGGCCTAAATTAAAAAAGTGCTCAACAGAAAAACTACAAAAGCCTTCAAGCCATTGTTAATACTTTTATAGGTTCTAAACATTCCACTTTTAGACAAATTCGAATTTAGAAAAAAGCGGCCGTTTTTTTTCTTTTTCAAAATTTGTATGTTTAACCTTTAAAAAACCTATAAAAGTATACTATGAAAATAGCTTGAGGGCTTTTGTAGTTTATCTGTTGAACACTTTTTTAATGTAGGCTTCTTTATTGAGAAATCTTTTTTATGTGATGAGGGCGCCACTGGACTGCGATAGCCCTCTTTACCGAAAAAAAAAACAATTATTAATTAGTCCCGGCTCAAACAGTAAAATGACTGGGCTATTGGACGACACATTCGAGTTTCTTCTTCAGCGTACAGCGAATGCAGGTTTCCTCACGATGTTTTCCTCCACCTTTTGAGAGCAGTCGGTATTGGCAGAGCGATGGGACTCCCCTATGCTGAAGCGTTGGATACAGCTGCATGCTGTTAAAATGTAACTGTACCTATTAAATATTCTGTACCTACTAACATTAGTTTTCTAAGTTTTTATTATGTATACTAACAAATTTTATGGACTCCATGTCTGAAATAAACTATTTTATTATTTATTATTATTGTGTGTCTTACGTTCCGTAATCACGGGCAATTAAGTCCCGGACCTTTGGAAGGCGTGCATGGGGCCGAAGCCAACATGTAGAGGCCCGTTCAAAAGACAAGTTAATCTAAATGTAAGGGATACACAAATGGCGGATACCATCCCCGAGCGCACAACATGATACACACGGGGATGGTCCCCGCTATGTGTAAAGACTATTGGAGTACGGCGCTATGGCCGCGATGGAAAAATAAGGTCTTGGGCTATGGAGGTGAAAGTTGGATGGATGGATACTGGGCTATGGGAGGAGACTAACGGACGCCTGCCATGACAACTAGTATCAAAATTGTAAATAGGGCAGGCGGTGACTCGCCGACTCGTCGAGTGGGCCCCATAAAACGGCCGCACGCACAAAGTGCGACTATGGGGCTACATCTCACTGAGCGGCTGAAGGTTGTCGAGAAGTGCGGCTCCGGTTTCACCATCGCGGGGTTTACCCCCGTGAGCGGGTTTCCCCGTTATTGCGCCATTACGTGCAATACACTTCCAACCTGGAACATAGGTTCTGCTCTTGCGATTCCACTCTGGACGGCCAATGAAGGCAAGCCAGAGGTAGGGGTGTGTGTTACTGTGTGTGTGGGTGTGGGGGTGTGTGTGTGGGTGTGTGTGTGTGTGTGAGCGCATGTCTGTATGGTCCCCATGAATAGGGGTCCGCGGTGTCGCCACTCACCGTCAGCTCGCCACAAGCTGCCCCCGCGAGGTTATTATTATTATTATTACGTATATAAGTTAGAAAAACCTGATTGCTTCAACTTCCAGCTAATTTCTGAAGCTTTAATGTCGTAGTCCAGTAGGTAGGTAAATGATAAAATCATTGGCCACTGGTGTAAGTACTGACGCAAAATAACGGCGATGAAAATGCCCTCCATTTTGAGCTCTGGACAAACCGCAGAATGCAGTTGGCTAGACCGCAATATATAGCCCTCTGTTGTTGAAACGCATTTTGTAAACAGCCTGATCATGTCCAAAACCCAAAACCAACTAGAAAATACGTTTACTCGTGCATATAATCGAGAGTTACCAAGGTAGGTAACCGAACAATAATTTACCTTTTTATCTTTATAGTTTACGACATTTTATATTTATACTTACAAACATAAAGGTTGTCTGGAAGAAATCGCTTCTTAGCGATAAGACCGCCTTATTTTGTGCCTCTTGTATTTTTTTTTCTCTGTATTTTACTGTTTATGTTCTGGTGTAAAATAAAGTATATTTGATTGATTGATTGATTGATAAAAGCTCAAGGTCAATTTATATTTTGATTTTGGCGTCAGTGGTGGAAACCTAAATGTAAATAAAGATTTTAAGTACACGGAAAGAAATTTCTGTGATGACCCATTTATTTTGTTGATTTTACTAAGAGAATTTGTTGATTGAACTATAAACTAAAATATACTTACAACTTGTGTACAAAATGTGTTGTGATAGATAATAATCTGTCACAACAAATTTTTTTAGTAGAACTTACGAGAAAATTTTGTTGTGAGTATAATTTAATTATATTGATAAGTATTATAGTTACAACCAGAATTTTTATCCGTGTAGTGGCAGCCCTACACAATGGATCGATGGTGCAGTGCACCAACGCGCCCGGCAATAGCAAAGGAATTAGACAACACGTACTGGTTTGGTGAGTGTTTCTTAAATAGCTAACGAGGTATTACGGGTGGAAACCATTAAACGTTCTCAGGCCTCCGTCACTCGGACGTACAGATAAGCATCTACACCTTGGCGCATCGTAAGAGATGCGCTTGCTTGATTTCTGCCACTTGCGCCAGACGCCAACGTCGTATTCGTCGTGCGCTGTACGAAGTAATGATAACGCTGAGTCAAGCTTTATTTAGATACATTTTTGCGCGTACTGTCTTGCAGTAGGTAGGTAATAAAAGCGTGCAAAGAACTTTGGCGAATTGGACCCAGCCATTTTTACGAAAACTAAAAGCCCTTCAGGACGGCGGTTATATTATTATTAACAGAAAAAATTAAGGCATTTTTTAAAAAAACTTCCTCATCTCTAGAAGTCCGGGTTCAAAAGTAGAAATTACTAGTAAAATACACAAATCATCCAAAAAGCAGTAGCAAAACGCAACTATGAGAGCTATTTTCATCTAATATTATCACTGAGGTAGTTTTTGGACGTTACGGAACGTATTTGGCCTTATTGAACTGATATAGTGCGTGTGATTTCGTTTGATGCCATTATCATAATATTGTACGGTTATCGCGAATTTTCATTAAAACAAACACAATAAATGCGTAGGGTAAGGGGAGGTATTTCCGTGATACACCAAACATTTTTTGTTATAACTCAAATAAGGATTAACTAATTTATATGGGATATTGTTTAAAGTTTTGTGCATATATTTTATCTTACTTTATGAAACACACAGTTTGATACTAGATTCTTCACTCATAAATTTATAATCTTTTCTTGGTGATAAAGTGACATAGGTAAATTCGTGATAAGGTATGTCAATTTCGTGATAGTGGATAGGTAATATCGTGATAGACCAAACTCATACGATTTCAACATAATAATTAATGAGAGAGGTTTTAAAAAAATTATATATATTCTACGTAACCATTTACTTATGAATCTTATATGTATTTCTACACAATCATAAAATTGAATACTTCATCAGGAGCAATGTACAAGCATTAATGAAACGGTCGACAGCGATAGTTTGGATTGGATTTGGATTTCAGAATACATTGAGTTACCTACTAGAGGCGACACCCAGAAGACTACATTTTTTGTAACACACGTTTAAGCTAATTGGCTCAACCTTACTTAGCATGTACCGGGCGCGTGCTGCACCGCGATGCCCCCAGTGCGCGCTCCGTACTGCTGATCGTAGTGGACAGATTTTTTTCGCTTTGTCTGTTCTATACCTATCCTAATTAATAAAAAAAAATATTCAATGTCTGAATATGCTACTTCACAATATACAGGGTGTTAGGGTAAAAAGTTGCACTACTTTAACGGCTGATTGTACCTATGATACTGAACAACTTTCTCAAAGAAACCTAAAAGAAATTAACCAAAAAAAAAACTAGTTTCCATACTAAATGCAATCAGCTGATCGAACGTTTTTATGAAAAGATTTTTTTTTGCGAATTTACTATACGGTTCTTAGTGAAAGTTGTTCAGTATCATGGGTACAATCACCCCTTAAAGTAATGCAACACCCTAACACCTTGTATACAACAAATCCAAACATATCATTTTTCTCAATTTCTTTCCTGATTTTTTATTTTCTTTTTTCTTTTATAGCTTTATTCTCTTTTTCTGTATAGGTTCTTCAACTTTCGGTTCTTCTCTTGGCTTAGATGAGCCAGTGAAGTTGGTAAATAGTTAATGTCATGATAAAAAAAACTACGTCATTCAGGCATAGCATAGACTAAAATACAAGATTAAAGATGTATTTAAGTCCATACAATCAAAATAACCCCTAAAATTTTACTTTAAGATGATTAAAATTAATTGACAAAATACCTCGACAAAATCTCAAAAAAAATTTGCAAAATCACTTAAAATTTTGCACACCTAACACAAGGATATTTGAATGAAAAATTCTTGAAATCCAATGCACAATTTACGTCAATCTGTTCGTAAAACATTTAGCTATCAGTTTAATACCACATTCTGTAATATATTACTTATTTACTAATTAAAACTTCATTTCATTGTCTACCGTCGTCATTTGTCACAGATGATTGCGATTTTGCCCCTCGTTCTGAGAAAAAATCTCATAGCAAGCTTGTTTCAAAAGCTACTGAGCTGAGAATCATACTACTATCTCAAGCACACTTTAATGCATGTACATACGCGGTTTTGAAACAATCCCTTTACAGGAAAGGCCACGGCAGACGTTTAAAAAATTATCACGAAATTACCTATATCGCGATATAACCTCCCCTTACCCTAGAAGATTGAGTGGGCTACCTAATAAGAAAGATTATGAGTTTCACACACTTGATACTGTTACGGCCGCTGTCAAACGTCAAACGTAAAGAAGGCATTCGAAAATTCGGCCGGCTCATTAACAATCGCCGTGGTCCTACGGTCTAAGGTTCCGCCTCCCATGCTAGGGGGTGACGGTTCGAATCCGACCCGCGCCAAAAATATTTCTAGATTTTTGTGTTTTTAGAAATGTTCTAGAAGGTAGAGAGAGAAGGAATATTTAAAAAGGGACCAAAAGGTCTAGGGGTGTCTAGGAACTTCGAGAAAGGAGGCGAAATTCCGTCTGATGGATCAGTATTTGATTTAACAGTGAACAGTGCGAAACAAAAGGAAGAAAAGTAAAAGTGGAAAATTACTAGTGAAGAGAAAAGTGCTAAGAGTGGAACAGTGAGTAGACTAGTGTCAGTGTAGTGCGTGACGTCATAGTGTCGGTGTAGTACGTGACGTCATAGTGTCAGTGTAGTGCGTGACGTCATAGTGTCGTACGTCGAGACGTCATAGCCGTGACGCGTGTCGTGTCGTCACAGTAGTGACGTAGTGGACTGTGAACAGTGACAGTAAGTGGTGCACGGGGAATCCCTGCGAGGAGGACCCGGTGAAGTGAACCGTATAGGGGAACCTCTGCGAGGTGGACCGTTTGTAAGTGTATCCCAAATAAACTCTGTAAAATTGGACTTAGCGTTTCACTCCAATCCCGTAACCCGTCGCTCGTAACATTTGGTGTCAGAAGTGGGATTGGAGTAAGATGCCGCTGGTGCCAAAGGAGTTAAAGGGAGTCACCACCCGGGCCATGTCGGAAGCGCGACAGGAAGGTGCGGCCCCTGTAACTGAGGTGCAGCGGACCCCGGAGAGAAGACCTGAGGGGGGTGAAGTGCAGCGCACTCCAGAGCAGAACCCAGGAAATTTCCTCTATCAAATCCAGCGCATGATGGAGGACCAGGCTCGCCGGCAGGAGGAACAAATGCGCGCGATGCAGGAGGCGCAGGCTCGCCGGCAGGAGGAACAGGTTCACGAACTGCGCGCAATGAAAGTAGAGCAAGCTCGCCGCCAGGAGGAACAGGCTCGCCGGCAGGAGGAACAGGCTCGCATGATGAAGGAACAGGTTCTACGCCAGGAGGAACAGGCTCGCCGGCAGGTGGAACAACTGCGCGCACTGAAAGATGAGCAGGCTCGCTGTCGGGAGGAACAGGTGCACGAACTGCGCACGATGCAGGAGGCGCTTCATAAAGATATTACGAAAGGCTTGCAACAGGCAGTAGAGAGAGTCGAAGTCGTAGAAGGGAGGTTGGATCGTGTGAAGGGAGAGCTCGAAGAGAGGTTGGATCATGTGAAGGGTGAGTTCGGAGGGAGGCTGGATCGTGTGGAGGGTGAGTTTGCCAAGATCCGGCGAGAGGTTGAGCAGAGCAGATCTCATAGTCGTGTTGCTGCTGTTTTTGACTCACCCATTCTACCAAAAGGTGTCAAGACTCCGGTTTACGATGGACTGACGTCATGGCCCGCCTTTAAGCTACAATTTGAGACGGCGATGAAAGTTAATGGCTGGGGCAAAGAGGAGGCGCAGCCTGCGTTGATATTAGCACTCCAGGGACAGGCTCTCACAGTACTAGAAGCCGTGGGTGCTGGAGGAAACCTGTCGTTCGACAATCTTTTTGGAGCTCTGGAGGCTAGATTCGGCGATGGACATATGGAACACGTATATCGGGCGCGGTTGAGGGAACGTAACCAACATGCTAACGAGAGTCTGCAACAGTGGTCCGTGGAAGTGGAGAAGCTCGTGCGGAAGGCTTTTCAGTCGTCACCGGCAGTCATCGATAACATGCTCCTGCAGACCTTTACGGATGGGATACGGGACCCGGAGGTGCGAGCTGCAGTGCGACTTGGGCACCATGTTACACTCAGGGACGCTGTTGCTCATGCATTGGAAGTGGAAGCTGTACGTCGGGATCCTCGTTCCGGTCGACGCAGGGAGATTGTGGTGACTGGAGCGTCAGCGCCGAGAAATCGGAGTGACAATTATTTATGCTACAAGTGTGGTGAACAAGGGCATATTCGTAGCTCCTGTCCGAACCGATCAGGCCGCCGTTATGTGTGCTACAAGTGTGGTGAACGAGGGCATATTCGCAGCTCCTGCCCGGGGCGCACAGGCCGTCGTTATGTGTGCTACGAGTGTGGTGAACGGGGGCATATTCGCAGTTCCTGCCCGAAGCGTACAGGTCGTCGGGACATAGGGGTCTCGACTGATGAGCAGCAGGAGAACTGGAGGACGTTGGCCGGCTATGTTGCAAACCCAATCATTAGAGTCAGGCAAATATCGGACGGAGATAGTCTGCTAGTTGAAGGAGAGGTCAATGGTAGAATCTGTCAACTAGCTGTGGATACCGGAGCTTCGAGGACGGTGGTCAATGCTCGACTGATAAGCGAAATGGAAAGTTATCAGGAGAAACGACTTCTGCAGCGAACCAAACTACAGTTAACGACTGCGACCGGCCAGCGCATACCAGTTAAGGGGGAGTTGGGAGTTTCGATTACGATCGGTGAGACTCTTTTCAAACATGAGGTAATTGTAGCTGAGATAGTGGACGATTGCATCATTGGCTTGGATTTCTTACAAAATCACCAGTGCAACATAGACATGAAGAACGGAGTGCTACGATGTAATACAGAGGAGGTTCCGATGAAAGGTGGATCATCGGAAAAGGTCTACCATGTGAGAAGAATAGTTCTCGAGCCTGGATCACAGAACTTGGTACCTGTTGTTTTGCCCAAGAGTAACGATGGGAGCTGTGCTGTGATGGAAAAGGTTGAAGCTGGGACTTGTTGGATTCCGGTGAGGAAAGTTGTTGGACCAGTTTCTTCTGCTCCGATCCTGATACCTAACGTTGGAGATATGGACCTGACGATTGGGAAGGGGGAGGTTGTTGATCACTGTGGAGATAATCCTCCTAGGAAGCAGAAGGCTGAGGGGGATGTCGTATCGAAAGTTGTAGAAGACTCCAGCAAGGACCTGGCAAAGCCACAGGCTGTGATAGCGAAGAACTCGCTCTCTAAGAACGGCGCACATATTGGTAAAATAGACCTGGTGAAGCATGCGAACAATACAGGAGACGTAGCGCCAGTCAATCAGCAGCTTAGGCGCATTCCGTTTGCTCGTAAGAAGGAGAAGCGTCCGAAGTTACAATCAAGTTGGAAAAGGCCATATGAGGTAGTGACCAGGATGGACGTCGGCCAATACCGACTCCGGCGTCCGCCAGGGAGCCCGTTGAAGTTAGTGCACGTTGACCGGTTGGCTCGATATTTCAGCAGTAATGATGCTCGGGACGAGCAGAACTAAGGGAGGGGCAGTGTTACGGCCGCTGTCAAACGTCAAACGTAAAGAAGGCATTCGAAAATTCGGCCGGCTCATTAACAATCGCCGTGGTCCTACGGTCTAAGGTTCCGCCTCCCATGCTAGGGGGTGACGGTTCGAATCCGACCCGCGCCAAAAATATTTCTAGATTTTTGTGTTTTTAGAAATGTTCTTGAAGGTAGAGAGAGAAGGAATATTTAAAAAGGGACCAAAAGGTCTAGGGGTGTCTAGGAACTTCGAGAAAGGAGGCGAAATTCCGTCTGATGGATCAGTATTTGATTTAACAGTGAACAGTGCGAAACAAAAGGAAGAAAAGTAAAAGTGGAAAATTACTAGTGAAGAGAAAAGTGCTAAGAGTGGAACAGTGAGTAGACTAGTGTCAGTGTAGTGCGTGACGTCATAGTGTCGGTGTAGTACGTGACGTCATAGTGTCAGTGTAGTGCGTGACGTCATAGTGTCGTACGTCGAGACGTCATAGCCGTGACGCGTGTCGTGTCGTCACAGTAGTGACGTAGTGGACTGTGAACAGTGACAGTAAGTGGTGCACGGGGAATCCCTGCGAGGAGGACCCGGTGAAGTGAACCGTATAGGGGAACCTCTGCGAGGTGGACCGTTTGTAAGTGTATCCCAAATAAACTCTGTAAAATTGGACTTAGCGTTTCACTCCAATCCCGTAACCCGTCGCTCGTAACAATACAAAAGGTATCATAAGGAGAAATACCTTTCCCCCAACATCTACAGATTACAACCAATTTCCATTTTTGTTAGTTTTGTTTCACTCTACACGTATTACTAAGTTTCATTCATGTATGGGACCTATATATCTGGGTCTCACATTATATGGCCTTCCGCCAAATTTCTTTATCGTTTTCTAAGGTAGTGATTTATCTGTTACGTAGTAACTAATCTGTGACGTTGTTTCTTAACGGGTAAGGGCCCAAACTTACAACAAAGATTGAACCTAAACCTATTTTACTAAAACTATGACCTAGTTACGGGTTGAGATGAGACATGAATAACCTGATTTTAGAACAATCTTCAACGTGTATTATCATCACTGTTCGGTAAGCTGATCGCCGAACAGCGTGTTCGGGCATAGATCTAAGTTATCCTTACCAAAATGATATAGTTGTAGGGTAGGTATGGTCATAGATCACCAACATGTTGTTGTTGTTGTCCTAAGGTACCCCGATGGTACAGAGGGCCCTCGTGAGACGCCGCCACCTCTCCCTGTCCTGCGCCTGGTGTTCTATTTCGCACCAACTCAACCCGGCTGCTCGTAGCTCAGCGTCGACGGTGCGCCGCCACGTGTGTGCGGGTCGCCCTGGTCGTCTGCTTCCACCAGGCTCCCACGTGAAGGCGACTCTGGCGGAGTTGTCCTCTTCTTCACCAGATTTTCATTCACTTCACTAGATTCAGATCACCAATATGGAACATAATAATTATAGGTGCCATGCAATGACACTCTGTGCCACATTATGTAAAATCATTGCATAAATACAATAAAGTGGGTGCGCTTAGTGGCCGCGTTGGGTCTATGCTTGCGAAGAGTGCGGGGGGGCTCGCGCGGTGTGTGGAGGGGTGAGGCACGGGCCGTTGGGGTACAGCGCGCAGGTGGATCGGTACTGGGACCGCGCCCCCCGCCACCCGCACCACCCGCACGATTGGCCTGTCGCGACCCGAGAGCGCCCTTACTATTTTATTTATTTTATTTATATTTATTAGGATCAACAACAGCATATTGAACTTAGCTAAATTACAAGAGTCTTATACATAAGTAGCCAATAAAAGTTGACCGCGATGTATTACACAGTAGTGAGTGAAATTAACATGAGCATGCATTATCATTTCATTGCTACCCCAGAGGGGGGCAGTCAGAGATACAATGAGACACTTATAATAAATAAAGTCGGTAAACAGAACTATTAGTATTATATTCACTTTGGTAAAATACTATAGGTAAAATCATACTGAAGAATCGGCTTTGGAGGCAGGTAAACGTTGAAACGTAAATTGCCAATACTGAAGGCCACCCTCATTAAAAATTTAACGATATGGTAATTATTAGTCCAATTCAAAACATTATTTTTATGACGTTTGCATACAATAAGAAAATCCCACGGATGGCAATTTATTGAATAGAAAATCTACTCAGAGATGTATAATTTTTTTTAATTCTTCGTTACTTTCTTATCTGGTCAATTCTCTCTCTCTCTCTCTCTCTTCCTGGCTTTTAATCCCATATGGTGGTGGGGTCAGCCTTCCGTGTCTTTTCTCTCCACCTTGCCCTATTTCTGACTATCTAACATTCTATATTACATTCAAAAAGATTTTGGTAAAATTTCCTAGATTATTCGTGAGTCAAACCAAAAACATTCAGATTGTAAGTCTTGCAGTTGCAATTAAAAAACACCGGCTAAGCGTGAGTCGGACTCGCGCATCCAGGGTTCCGTACCAAAAATTGGGATCCTTATCGCGAGCCCGACACAAACATGGCTGGTTTTTATTATGTGTGGTTTTACTTTAGAGTACCTTTGCTCTTTAATCACGCCAAGTTTGACGTTTGTATGTCAATACATACAAACGTCAAACTTGGCGATATTGGCCGCCTTAGAGGATATTGTGGCTAAGCTATTACGATAGAGCAAAAACAAAAAACCTTGAAGAAAACATATTTCTTATATAGGCAACCACCTTTTTTTAAGTATAATTTTATTCATCATAATTCCAAAACATGGGTAACATCGGTGTTCTGGGACATAATCCTGGGAGGGGTTTACATTGTACCTAGCCTGACATAGATTATATATTAATGTTGAAATCCAAATAATAGGTAACTCAATCATATTCTGTGAAAATGTCAAATGATCAAAATATACGGACGGACGGACAGCGTAGGCTTAGTCATAGGGTTTTGACATCTTTGGCACCGTTTTTACGGAACCCTAAAAAGATCTTTTAATTAGTGTAAAATTAAAAGAGAACCTTTAATTTCAGCCTTGTTCTACCGCGAGCACTTACAAAGCTTCCTTAATCCATATAACACTAAAAATAAATTAAATTTGCTCATCTCTGCAAGAATAACGCCACGAGGATACTCTGTGGTCTTTAGTACAGTAGGGAAACTTCGCATTATAGTCCGCACACTAAGGTTCTATGCAGACAACTGACACTTTTCCCGGGGTGGTCAGAAATGACCCCACTTCAGTATGGATTTTATTTTACATGGTTCTTAATATTATGCTGACACTTTTTTTGAGGGGATGATCAGACCATCCAACTGAACAACTTTCTCTATGGGACCAACATCGAAATCGCAAAAAAGAAAACAGCTATCTCATACTTGGCTCAAGTAGGTTTGCAGTTTTGTATAGAACAGCTGGTGTTTTTTTCGCGGTTTTGATATTGGTACCATAGATAAAGTTGTCCAGTTTGACGGTCTGATCATCGTCTTAAAAAAGTGTCAGCATATTAAGAAGGACCCTACAGCGTTGCCCACTAGGTGGGGTTTACCAAGGGAGTGTGTAAATTCTCTATGGTTGCCTAAGCACATATCCGCAGACGTGCTGAGTACCTAATCGTAGGCCACGCCTTTGGAAGGGGACTGAGGTGCGCGATCAGGTTTGGAGACATATTTGGCCCTTCAAGTATAAAGAAAACAGGAGTACGCTCTGCGGCTCGCTGGAAAACGACGACGAAAAGGATAGAGTTATGTGGCCCGCTTTGGGAGAGGCCAATGTTTAGCAGTGGACGATGACAGGCTGATGATGATGAAGATAAATCGAGGGCCTCCGTACATCGTGGCACGTTTGGTCCCGGTTACTGCCATTAGATGACGGTATACTTATTCTTTAAGCCAGGTCAGAAGCCAATTAATAGATGTTGCTTGAAAAAAATGAACCACTAATTTACATCCACTAATCTCTCGCGACCCCCGCGATGTGGAGTAGGTAAGGCTCCTCCCTATCACTCTAGCTTTTGCCCGCGACTTCGTCCGCGTGTATTTCGAAAACCTTCAACAACCCATTGCACCCGTTTATGGGTTGATTTTCGAAAAATCATTGCTAAGTTTACCCACCCCTACTCTGTCGAATATGTATCCGAATTGTATGTTTCTATCTTATGTGGTAGGCTGTTCGTTATCTGTCATTCTGTCAGTCAGTCACGGAACTGTTTTATTTGTACTTATAGAAGATTACATGCCATCGTATCAACAGAAGAAGTACAGGAGTTTCCTGTCTGTTATGAAAAGTCATTCAGTGCAGGAGCCTGTCACCCCCTTGCCCGCACTATGGGGAAGGTAGGGGGTAAGTAATGTGTGGGGTATAGTTCTGCCACGAGTGTAAGCCGCTCCCATGTAAGTACTTGCAGTTTGATACATTTTAAGCTGTACTCAAGCGAGAAATCCCGAGGTGCAGTGCGACGCCGATTTTCTATGTTAAATCAAAAAGATTTTCTTGTTAGAAAAATGTGAGATAAAGTGCACGTTTTAAATGTAATGTGATCTGTGGACTGCATATCGCCAGGCATCTCTAGGGGCCCTGCGCACCCAATATAATAACGCCTTCAGGATGCTGCTGGGGCTGCCGCGCTTCTGCAGTGCGTCAGGCATGTTCGCGGACGCTCATGTCGATGGGTTTCCCACCACGCTCCGCAAACGCTGTGCCGCCGCACTGCAGAGGGTTCGCGCCAGCACCAACAGCATTCTGAAGATGGTCGCAAGTAGATACGACAGTAGCTTCATTAAGCACAGGGTCGGTCTGCACTTAAGTATGTGTACTAACATAGTTATTTAAGTGTGTTACTAACATCAATATGGATTGTAATAAGTATCTGAAATAAAGAATTTTTTTTTTTTTTTTTTTTTTTTTTAAGTTTTTTTGTCGTATAAAATGCAACAGTTTGTTTGAATTTGTTATTATATGTGATTCTTTTTATTAAGGTTCGAAAAAAATTACCCAGGAAAATTCTTTAGCTGATAGAGTCATTCATGCAACAACCTGGCTCTTATTATGGATCCTTTGTCCTTCCTTAAACGGGTGATTGTACTCATGATGCTGAATAACTTGCCCTGAGAAACAAAGGGATAAGTATTTGCAAAAGAAAACTTTTCATGCCGCCTTTTGTACCCTTGTCATGTATATTGTTATTGTTTTTTTTTTTTTTTTTGGTGTGCAAATAAAGAATATTTATATTATCTTATCTTATCTTCATACAAACGTTCGATCAGCTGATTGCATTTAGTATTGGAAGTGCAACATTTTTTCGCGAATTTCCTATAGGTTTCTTAGGGAAAGTTGTTCAGTATCATCATACAATCACCCCTTAAAGTAATGCAACTGTTTACCCTAACATCATGTAAGTATACGTAGGTAAAGTTGTACATACGTTCTTTGTTCTTGGAAAAGGTGATAAGAAAATGTCTACAGTATATCGTCAGAAAGTGGTTGTCTAGTGTATTACACTATTGTATAAGGCCTATGTCCAGCAGTGGACGTCCATCGGCTGAGATGATGATGATATCTCTAGTATAATTGAATTAAATTGTATTGTTGTAATAAGACTGTAAAACTAAAAGAATAAACACTAAGTAGTAGGAACCTAAAAGCTCAAATAATACTGTAATCTTTATCATCCAGCTGGCAGAAGGAAGATCTTCCATCTTCCTCCACACAACCCTGTAACAGCGGTCGTGTTACACATTTATCGCATTATCACTGGCCGCTGTAACACAGCTGTGATATTATTTAATCTTTATACTGTTTCGCCATGCGGGTGTATTATATCCAGTGTAGTCAGAGTTTAGGGGTACCTTTGGACATTTTACAGCGATGTTTGGGTGTAATTTTGTGATAGGTAGAGCATTGTAAAGTTATAAACATACAAACGGTTTTGTGAAGAGAGATAAGAGATACAATTGAAATTAAATTATGGAATTTTATACAAAGAATTGCTGCAAGAATTCTCAGTCTTTTTTTTCATTGCTTTCGTTTTAATTTCTTTTTAACCGACTTCAAAAAAAGGAGGAGGTTCTATGTTCGGCTGTATGTATTTTTTTTTTTATGTATGTTCACCGATATTTTCGTCAAATGTGAACCAATTTTAAAAATTCTTTTTTTGTTTGAAAGGGTATACTCCCGAGGTGGTTCCATTTTAATATTATGATGATCTGATGACGCACTTCGGAGCAACATGATATAACTCCTCAAAAATTGATAGCAAATCGTCTGCGATTGAACCATTTGCTTCTTTTCAATGTACCCTTTGCGTGTATAACTGATATCTGAGTCGAAATAATAACGCTCACAGGCACACATACATTGTAATGATCCCAAGAAAGCACTATTTATAGGCTGTTTATTATGGAAACCATACAACAACGGCACAAACATATAAACATCCATGACCGAACTGGGATTCGAACCCAGGACCCTGGTTTGGCAGTCCGGCGTGGTAACCATTACACCAACCGGGTCGTCAAATATATCGTCAATATATTTAATCAATAAAAATTATGAAATAGGTAAAAAATTTTTTACAAAAAAATAAAAACCGACTTCAGAAGTAAAAAAGTACAAAATAATATTTCAGCCTATGAATTTTACGTTCGAATCTATAAGAAAATTAATTTGTTTTGTTGGAGTCGGTGTCAAGCCAAGCCAAAAAATTACTGGAAGCCCAGTCGCGAATCGTACCTACCAGCTTGACAGCGACTTCGACAAAACAAATTAATTTTCTTATAGATTCGAACGTAAAATTCATAGGCTGAAATATTATTTTGTACTTTTTTACTTCTGAAGTCGGTTTTTATTTTTTTGTAAAAAAATTTTTCTATTTTGGTGTGCTTTTCTTTTTCCACAAGTTAGTTTAGGCTAGATGTTAAGTACCTATTTAGACTAATATTATTGCCGTGTACGTGTATTATACCTATGTTGTTGTGTAAATACAAAGAATTAAAACATAAATGTAGGAATAGGTTGGTTTGGTAATTGGTTTTTCCTGGTTATTAGGAAGAATCATATACCTTTCAGCGACCGCTTGATTCTCTACAGGGTGAAATTGATATCATTAGCATTCTTTTAAACTAAGAGTCTACCCATCAAACAGAACAACTTTCACTATGGAAGCAAATCGATCGGAGCAAAAAAATAATCAACTGTTCCATACTAAACTGCAATGTCAACTCGACTCAAATGTATGCAACAGCAGATTTTTTTTTCCTCCGATTGCTTTGCTCCGATTGATTGCTTTTATTTTTTTTTTTTTTTTTTTTAATGGGTAGACTCTTAGCACAGGTCCGGCACTTCAAACAACGTTTTAGATTTGACATGATGACGATCGCACATGCGCACTTTGCAAAAATTGTGCATGACATATGTGTAGGGTTGACTTAACACGCATCGTATGAACTACACTATATATTTCGTAACTTTTTATAGTTCATTCTGTTATTAAAAATAGTATTTAAGCTAAAGAATCACAGAAAATGAGAATTTAGCGTTATTTTCCAACGTTTATTTTTATTGTGTGGAGAAAAATAAAATATATTTTATGTAATCGAATCCAACGGGTGCGCGCGCCTGACTGCATTCCCTTGCTCGGCTTCCCTCAAGTTACCACAGAGAGTGTGAGGGGAGGTGAGGTATCTGAAGTCAGAGGGGGGCGGGGAGTGGCCGTTCTGTATGTAGAACTATATACTATTACCTATTCTGTGCTCTTAGTTTAAAAGGATGCCAATGATATCAATTGCACCCTGTATAAAGAAAACGAAGAAAGGTGTAAAGAAAAGTATCAGTAAACTTTAAACCACATACTCTACCCATCAAACTGAACAACTTTTACTACGGAAGCAAACCTGTCAGAACAAAAAAAAGTCCGCTATTCCATACGTTTGAGTCAAGTAGGTATTGCAGTTTAGTATAGAACAGCAGACTTTATTTTTGTTCTGACAAGTTTGCTCCCAAAGTAAAAGTTGTTCAGTTTGATGGGTAGAATATGGGTTTAAAGGTTAATGATACTTTTCTTTACAACCTGTATTTTTTGCTGCTCATGATTTGGTTCCATGTTGAAAGTTGTTCATTTGCTCTGAAACTCCGATAGGTATGTAATGCATTTACTTACACCCTTACATTAATTAATTACAGTTACGTTATCAACGTCCTAAACTAGCAAAAGTTAGTTTAACTGTACCTTAGACCATATAACTAAACTTTATGTAGGTACATTCGGAAACAGTTCACGTTACGTCAATGTTTACTGTTGGACTGAATGCTAAATGCTAGGTCTAATTGCAGTTGGAATGATCAGTTTATTTGATTTTACCAGCTTTTGCTTGCGGCTTCGCCCGCGTAGACTTCAGTATTTGCTAATAATTTTGTACTCGGCTTTCATCTATTTTACCGTGGGACTAAAATATTTTTCAGAAATAAAAGTAGCCTATCTATGTCCATTCTAAATAGTGGTGTAAGAATTTTTGGAATCTGAAGTGCGATTTTTGAAAATCATACGAGCGACTTGGCAGTAGAAAATGTCAAAATTACTATTATGCATCTTTCTACTGCCAATTCGTTCGTATGATTTTCAAAAATCGCACTTCTGATGAGTGGTTTTGGAGATAACCTACCTCGTACATCCAAACTTACAAACTCTTTTTAACCGACTGCGCCAGAAGGAGGGTTATGTTTTTAATATTATCTTCTTATCGTGTGGGCAGAGCCCTGGTTTCAGTGTTTTTTCAGACCGCCTTACGGCCTCTGACGTGGTTTTTATGTAACGACTACTACCACCAGAGATAGTAGCCGGGACCAACGGTTTAACGTGCCATCCGAAGCACGGAATCATTTTTCTTTTCAGACAATCAGGTGATTCAGCCTGCAATGTCCTAACCAACTGGGGAAAAACGCACAAAGTGACATATCACTAGGTGTCCCCCGTGGGAATCGAACCTACGACCTCCGTGTCGAGAGCCAAAGCTCTTAACCATTAGACTACGGAGGCAGTTTAATATTATTAGTGCAGAAGATAGGTAGGCCACGCTTAATTTTACTTTGATCTAAGAGCCAGGCATTAAACCACGGTACTTTTGTGATTATAAATTGTCGCATAATAAGAGAAACATCAAGTCATTAACACTCAGTTGCAGAAACGCTCATTAAAGTTATTCCTCCATTAAATCTCTTGTTGTCACTCTTTGTCATGTTGATATAGTAAAAGCTAGAAAGAGTCTAATGAGCATTTCTGTAACTGAGTGTAAGTAATTTATCATCAATAGAAAGAAATTCAGCATAGAAGCCTAATATTTCAAATAAACAAATAAAGTTAGTTGACCATCTCTCTTCAATATTTAAACTTATATAGTTAGGAAGGTACTTCATCAAGTTACATACAAATTTAATATTTGCGAGAAAATTACTTAGTTGGCAATTTGAGAAAGGTAGAGTTTACTGTAAGCGGAAATCTTTAGTTTGGACTAGGATAAACGTGTTCTGCTGTAATTTTTAGGGTCCCGTACCCAAAGCTTGCGAACGGGACCCTATTACAATACAAAGCCTATACGACGCTGATGTCCTTTCGTAGAAGGTCCGCTCAAGATTCTCTATTGACTAACATAGAAATCAAACAATTTTTTTCCTCAGTGATGAAAGCTATACCGGGTGTAACAAAACACCCGAGTAATACTTAAGGGGGTGCTTCAGAACATCAATCTGAACAACTTTCACTATGGAGTCAACGTCGAGAAAAAATAAAAAAATCTGCCGTCCCATACATTTGAGTCGAGATGGTACTGCAGTTTTATATGAAAGAACGTTTTTTTTTTCGCGATTTCGATGTTGGCTCCCAGTTCCCTCCATAGTGAAAGTTGTTCAGTTTAATGGTCTGAAGCACCGCCTTAAGTATTACTAGGGTGTTTTGTTACACCCTGTATAGATTAAGACGTCGAGCAAAGCCCAGTCCATCCAGGTATTTTATTAATAACCGCTATCACTGGCACCTCTACAGAACCCCAGCGCCTGCAGCTATAAAATGTAACCGTGTGCACGACCCGTGGCCGCATGTCCACGGTAAATAACGGGCTTTCCAATAAGGACTTCCGAACTTTGACAGTTTATAGCGGCCATTTTATTGAAGCTAGATCTGTCAAATTGGCTGTCATTTATTCAGTCTGTTTTGCCAAATCACCATGGACAGATATAGCATCCAAGTACAGCACGTGCAAATGATAAAATTGTTCGGGCAACGTTCCGCGCGCTCAGTGATCGTGCAAACGTTCAGCGATGAGGCCCAAAATTGAGATACAAAATTATCGAATTCGGGATGATACCAATCCACATGAGATCCAAGAGCGTCCAATGCATCCCGAAAAAGTCACTGTTTGGTATGGATTTTGGGCTGGCAGCATCATCGATGGGTTGGTGGTTTTTCTTGTGGGGTTTTCTTAAGTCGCAGGTGTATGCAAATAAGCCAAAAACCAACGCGGCCCTCAAAGCCAACATAACCCATGCAATTGGTCAAATTCAGCCTCATTTATGCGCCAGAGATGCGGGCCACCCAGAGAAGCCGCGGCGGACATTTGATCGTTGTTATATTCCACACATAATAGCATCGATAGGCCTTTACCAACTAAAAAATAAAAAATTTCAATGATATCTCACATACACTTTGTTTTATTTAAATTTAAAGTTAGGAAGCGCTTAATGACAGACTCTATTAAGAAAGATCATGTAGAATCAAAGAAATTCAAATATACTACTAGTAGTATTACGTTAAATCTCTTTGTGTAGAATAGATAGCACCGACCAGAGTTTAAGTCAATGCACCGACCTAAAATAATGTCTATAGATATCCGCTATCACTGGCACCTCTACAGAACCGTGCAGTAACCCGAGCGTCTGCAGCTGACATTAAATGTAACCGTGTGCACGGCCCGTGGCCGCATGTGCACGGTAAATATTAAGAAAGACCATATAGAATAGATAGCACCGATCAGAGTCTAAGTCAATGCACTGACCCTAAATAATGTCTATACAGGGTGTACAATAAAATGGGACAGCTACTTAAAGGGGTGCTTCAGACCATCAAACTGATCAACTTTCTCTATGGGACCAATATCGAAATCGCGAAAAAAAATTCCGCTCTCCCATACAAAACTGCAAACATAACTCGACTGAAATGTATGGGACAGCAGATTTTTTTTTCGCGATTTCGATATTGGTCCCATAGAGAAAGTTGTTCAGTTTGATGGTCTGAAGCACCTCTTTAAGTAGCTGTCCTATTTTAATTTACACCCTGTAGATATCCGCTATCACTGGCACCTCTACAGAACCGTGCAGTAACCGGAGCGTCTGCAACTGATATTAAATGTAACCGTGTGCACGGCCCGTGGCCGCATGTGCACGGTAAATGTTAAGAAAGACCATGTAGAATAGATAGCACCGACCAGAGTCTAAGTCAATGCACCGACCCGAAATAATGTCTATACAGGGTGAAATTGATATCATTAGCATTATTTTAAACTAAGAGTCAATTCAATTCAATTCAATTCAATTATACTTTATTTCACACCAAAAAGAAAAAACATAGTATACAGAGAGCAAACAATCAGGAAATACAAAGGCACAAAAAACAGGCGGTCTTATCGCTAAAAAGCGATTTCTTCCAGACAACCTTGGGGTAGAGGAAATAGTAAAAGAAGATTGGTAGGCGGTTTATATCAGAATAACATAATATAGATAACATACACAAATAAAGTAATACAAATACAAACATACTGTTATATAAAATACATACATAATATAAATACCTATTACGAATACATATTCATACCTACAAACACAAAAGAATCATACATAAAATAATTCTAAAACAACAATTACTTGTCAAAGAGAGGAAAAAATGAACCAGAGGTGACCATCAAGGATAGATAGTCAGTGCTCGAGGAAATGAGCTTTGACCCTAGACTTAAAAACATTCAAGGCACGTCTGATCGGCTCCGGCAACAAGTTCCAGAGCCGAACAGCATGAACGGAGAAGGAATGAGTGTAGAAGTTAGTGGAATGGGTGGGCATAAGGAGGGAAAGGTTTTCAGAGGAACGCAAGGTACGACCAGTGGTGGAGGAAATGGAGGAATAAAAAGTCAGGCGTTCCTTAAGATATTGAGGAGTCAAAGGATCGAAGAGGATGGAATAGAGAAGGGAAAGGATGTGAGCTTCCCGACGACGTTTGACCGGGAGCCACTTAAGGCGAGCGCGAAATTCCGACACATGGTCGTACTTTCGCAGGCCAAATATAAACCTAATACATAGGTTTTGAAGTCGCTCGAGTTTGTTAAGCAGCTCCACAGTCAGGTCAAGGTAGCAGGAGTCGGCGTAGTCTAGGATGGGTAATAAGAGGGATTGTGCAAGCGCAATTTTCGTGCTAGTGGGCAGAAAATTACGTAAACGTTTCAAAGAACTGTAGGCTGCAAACATCTTTCTACTCACTTCGGCGACTTGTGGCGTCCAAGAGAAAGTGCTGTCGAAAGTGATGCCTAGGTTTTTAACAGTGCTACTGTATGGTATACTTATACCATCGAAAACGACCGGCGGCAACTGATCAGGATCAAGCCTCGAAACACACCATGGACTCCCTATGATGATAACCTGTGTCTTATTAGGATTTACCTTGAGGCCATAAGACAAGCTCCAGTCACGAATGCGGCATAAGTCATCGTTTGTGGTTTTAATTATTTGAGATAAATCTTCCAAACACGATTGAGAGTATATCTGTAGGTCGTCTGCATACAAGTGGTAGTATGAAGTAAGTTGAGAGGTAATAGAGTTGATGAAGATAGCGAATAAAAGAGGAGATAGCACACCACCCTGCGGTACACCAGCGGAGGTATCACACCATGAAGAAAAGGTGTCTTCAACCTTAATACGCTGCCGGCGCCCATGAAGGTAACTACGAAACCAGTCAATCACATTTGGAGATATGTTAAGAGTTTGTAACAATCCTAGTAAGATAGCAAAATCAACATTATTGAAAGCATTGCTGAAATCCAACAATGTTAGAATGGTAAGCATTTTGTTTTCCATTCCAAGGCGAATGTCGTCGGAAATTTTTACAAGAGCCGTAACCGTACTATGACCAGGACGGAAACCGGATTGGTAGGGATTAAAGAGGTTGTTCTTCAGAAGGAAATGGCTGAGTTGTCGATGAACGAGACGTTCAAGGACCTTTGAAAGGAAGGGGAGAATGGAAATAGGGCGGTAATCGGAAAAGGTAGATGGATTTCGCTTCTTAGGTAATGGAATAATGTGTGCATCTTTCCATATCTCAGGAAAGGTACTGGAGGAAATGGATCTGTTGAAGATCTTGGTGAGTATAGGGGTAAGGAAATCTAGGAGTGGAATGATCATATTACGGCTAATACTGTCACCCCCGACGGCATTCGATGCAATGGTCATAATGTTCCTCTTAACATCACAAACAGTGAATTGACAAAAGAAGAAAGGAGGAAACTCTGGAGTTGGCTTTGAAGATAGATTATTTAAAGTTGTAGCTTTGATGCGATCATCCAATGTTGACGCAGAAGAGAAATGGTTGTTTAAGGAGTTGATGTCTAAGTCTTTCGCAATAGGATCATTATGAGATTTGCCAATTCCTAAAGATTTAAGAAACTTCCAGACTTTCGCTGGGTCTCCGTTTTCTACGGAACTATGGATGTGGCGTCTCTGTGCATCCCTACACACTCGGTTGCAGCGGTTTCTGATGAGATGGTATTTGTCACGGTTTGCTTCGGAGGATTCAGCCTTATATTTTGTCTTCGCACGGTTTTTTTTCGAAGAGTCTTCCCATCAAACTAAACAACTTTTAGTATGGGAGCAAACCGATCGGAGCAAATAAAAAATCTGCTGTTCCATACTAAACTGCAATGTCGACGCGCTAGTTAACGACTCAAATGTATGCAACAGCAGATTTTTTTCTGCTCCGACCAGTTTGCTGCCATAGTAAAAGTTGTTCAGTTCGATGGGTAACTCTTAGTTTAAAAGGATGCTAATGATATCAATTTCACCCTTTAGATATCCGCTATCACTGGCACCTTTACAGAACCGTGCAGTAACCAGAGCGTCTGTACTGTAGCTGACATTAAATGTAACCCTGTGCACGGCCCGTGGCCGCATGTGCACGGTAAATATTAAGAAAGACCATGTAGAATAGATAGCACCGACCAGACTCTAAGTCAATGCACCGACCCAGAGTCTAAGTCAATGCACCGACCCAAAATAATGTCTATAGATACCCGCTGTCACTGGCACCTCTACACCGTGCAGTAACCCGAGCGTCTGCAGCTGACATTAAATGTAACCGTGTGCACGGCCCGTGGCCGCATGTCCACGGTAAATGCCCGAATTCACATTTAAACTTACTTCGCTATTCGTAAAGTTTCCTAATGCCATAATTTGGTCCTTTGTTTAGCAACTAGGGTTTTTATTCGATAAACTTTTTGTGGTAAAAATATTTCGTTATGTTTGTAATACACTTATTACAAGGAGATAATATTGAACTCTACAGTAAAAAGAAAACGTTTGCAAGCAAAGCCTGCGTTTTTAGTTAATTAAGTACATTGCTTATTGAAAACTACTTTGACCATTCAAAACAGAATTATATTTTTATTCAGAGGGTCTAATCGAACTTTCTATCTACGATATCATGGTGAACGTTTTCGTTCAAATATCAACATTCGTAATACGTTACTGTAGTGCGATTTTTGAATCTCATTCGCTGAGCTCAGCAGTTGAAAATGTCAAAATTACTATGGAGATACGCATCTTTCTACTGCTGATTTGACTTTCAAAAATCGCACTCCTGAAGTATGATTTTTTGGAAGTGAAATCAACAGTAGAAAGATGTATATATCTCCCAAAGACATATATATTACTAGCGTAAGGACATGGCCTATGAGCTTGACTATTGTCCCCAGTTCGTTGGCTCTAAAATGCAAGGAAAAATGTCAATTTAGAGCACTACAAATATATGACACGATATAGTTCGTATACGAGTTATGACAGATGGCGCAAATTTTTGTTTCTATGAAGAAGGTTTTTGTAAAATATTCTGACGGGCCTATCCTTACGCTAGTAATATATAAATCTATGATATCTCCAAAGTAATTTTGACATTTTCAACTGATAAACTCACCAAATGAGATTCAAAAATTTCACAGGAGTGCTTGTAAACTTATACAACAACCCACTTCGTAGCCATAGCTTAGTTCATTTCATAGCTTCGTTACCAAGCTCTGGTCGGCAGCTTAATGCACATATTTTCTCCATATTCCCCCCTATTATTATAGAAATTCATTTACTATTGGAACAATAGAGTAGCCATTGTTATGCAAACCACACAGTCGGTAACATGGACAGCATTATGTTTGGACAATGCTTTGAATAGAAACTGAATTAGCTGGGATTTTGTCGAATAAAAGGTTTCTAATGTACCTATTAGTCTTTGTTTTTCTGCTTTGGGTTCCTTTTTTTAGTTTCGAAGTTCGTTGAATCCATGGAAATTTGTTTACGGAACCCTAAAGAGGAGTGGGAAGAGGTCGCGGTCGCGGAGTCGTGTCTGTTCGGCGGCGGAAGCGGAGAATCACAGGCTTATAGTGAAATCATAAGAAAGACTACAAATCGAATGCCTCGTTTACCCAACGTCCTGGTGCAGACAAGATAGGAAAACAAAAACAATTAGCTGTTGGATACAGGATGTGCGTCCCGACCGAAGCGACGCTTGCGGAAACGGAAGTTAGATAACAAACATGGCTGTTCCTGAATGTTTAGCTTTTTACGGGAAATAGCAAGGCTAACTTTTATAGTTGGCTAGTAATTTAATTTAATTTAATTTAATTTATTTAACAAACAAATGTATTACATTGCATTACAGAATGTGTCTCAAGCCTACGTTATCGAGGACATCTTTTCGATTTATCTGCGATGGTTTTCATAATTATTATTCAAAGGCCTATACACGTCCCACTGCAGGGCACAGGCCTACATGGTGTAGACTGTGGTATGGGCGTCATCCGACACGCGTGCCCATTGCCCAACGCGGATTCACAATCACATACACAACAGAACGGCACAAACATAACGAACCGGGATTCGAACCCAGGTTTGGCAATACGGCGTGGTAACCATTATACCAACCGGGTCGTCAAAAAAGCCGTTAGTTTACGTACATAAAGTATAAGCACAGTATAAGAAAGAGTATCTATTACTAGATACAGTACGTTCCATGTACGGACACTCCCTTCCTCCCACCAACTTTTTACCTCACCCCCTCTATCGCCGTCTGGTTACCTTGCACTGGTTATATTACTCGAAAGTTTTATTTTGGTCCATACGACCTTTGGTACGGTAGTAACTATTAAATAATCTGTGCTTTGGTTTCGCATGTGCTGACGTCATCTTGTCAATTTAAAATTTTTGTATGCAGTGTCCGGGCTGTGGTATAAGTTAGGAAAACTCATTAGTATGTACACTAAAGACATGTCGTATGTGTGGATTCAAAATCGCGAGCATAACTAGATAGATATTCATGTAAAGCCAGTGGAAAATTCAAACATTGTTCTGACGATACAAAATAACAATACTTTTATTTCCTTAGCTGGTACAGTGCTGAGATTTACTGCATTCGCGGCGCATCGTCATAAAGTGCAGTAGAGTGCAGCTAATGATTGAGACGTACAATTTGACGAGGCTGCATTTACTTTGAAACTATCGAGTGCATTGTGCTGCAGTATTGTTGTAAAAACTGATCCAACAAAATAATTCTATATTCCGAGAGATAAGTGTACTTTTTGCAACCATCAGCAGCAAGGCTGATTCAATGTTTATGGGGTGTAGAGCATCTCTGTGATGGGGATGGACCAGGTCTGCCTGCATAACTCTAGTCGGTTTAGGAGATACTGATGATTAAAGGTCTGTAAAAAATTTACGATAAGCTGCACGGCTGATTGTATGTTATTGTTGTAATATGCACTGTAGCTATGTGAACAGTACAAAAACTGACATGGTTCATCAGTCGGTTTAGGAGATACAGCCGTTCAAAGGTCGGAACTTTGACTGGCTGTATCTCCTAAACCGACTGACAGGACTTGACAGTTTTTGTACTGTTACCCTAGAATACCCTAGAATTATTCTAATATTTCATATTTCAAATTATTCCTACAACAGACTGATATTCTGAGAACAATCGAAGCGAAGTGTTTCGAACATGAACAGTATTTAATAGATAAGTAACTTTTGCCCAACTTTGGGACGTATTTGACTAAGTTATTGATGTATTCAAGTAAGTTTCCTTCGAGTTAAATGCAGAATTAAGCTGGTATTAACCAATTTGTCTTCGAATAACTTAATAAATGCGGTACAGATGCCGAAATGTTCGGAAGATAATATTAATAGCGATTTTTTCCTCTGGCATTAACTAATTAGGTTGTTAGGGTTATTAGTACCGTTGTCTTAAATTTGCAATTATTTTCTACCAGAAACCTATTACGCTTTAAAATGTACATACATATTAAATATACAGGGTGAAATTGATATCATTAGCATCCTTTTAAACTAAGAGTCTAACTATCAAACTGAACAACTTTTACTATGGGAGCAAACAAATCGGAGCAACAAAAAATCAGCGGTTACATTTGAGTCGAGTAGGCATTGCAGTTTAGTATGGGACAGCTAATTTTTTAGTTGCTCCGATCGGTTTGCTCTCATAGTAAAAGTTGTTCAGTTTGATGGGTAGACTCTTAGTTTAAAAGGATGCCAATGATATCAATTTCACCCTGTACAGATACACTCACGCCTATTTCTCAGAGGGGTAGGCAGATACATGGAGATCCATTTATCTCCGCTTTGGGTGGTCCTGACTTACCTCTTTTGCTACCTCCAGATTCGTAAATCTTATCATAAATTCACTTCGATTTCGGCTACTTTTGATCCGTTTCTAGCATGCCACCTCCGAAAAAACGAGAACTCTCTGTCTTTGTCTTTGCGCATGCTGAAGTGAACGCGCTTGATAGTTTTCTCGATTTGTCGCTTTTACGTGCGTAGCAATGCTAGCCCAACTGGCCTTGTTTTTAAGATACAGATAAATTATGCCTTTATAGGTAAGACGGACGGACGGATGAACGGCAGCATAAACTTAGTACTAGGGTCCCGTTGGCACCCGTTGGCAACTTAAAAATAATAAGTTATGAACTTATGAAAAATCGTCATCATCACAGTTTTAAGTTTCTACCCACCTTGAAAAAGAACTTAGTCGTAAGATTGATGTAAACCTCTCTAGAAACCAACCAAGTACAGCTTGGCAAAAAAGACTTTGGCATAAATCACGTACAACCTGGCAACAGCACGAAACACAATTCCTTAAAAAAAATGATGTGATGTGATGTGCAAAAATTAAGACTAGGCCCAAAGGTCTACGTTACCAGGCCATTAACTTTAAAAAAAAAAATGGTGCAACCATGGTTCAACCCAACGATTTTTTTGGTCTGTCGTACAAACCAAAAAAGGAAAAAAGAAATCTTTAGTTCAACCTATCACCAAACTCTTATTTGCCAAGCTGTACTAAAATACAAGATAACAAAAACATTATCCTCCTTCTCCTTCCACCTTCCCGCTTATTACCCATCCTCCTTCTCGCAGTTTGGTAATAAGCCTTCACCTATGCTACGGTAACCAATTAAGATAAAAACCTTGTACGAATTAAGCCGTCGCCCAGGGAGGCATCTTCGATACAGTATCGATCTCGAGGTAAACCAATTTGCGTGTAGCTTAGTACTGAGACGCGCCTAAATGATATATTATGACAGCGGCCGACCTCGACCTGTGGATCTTAACACTGTTACTGGAATTACCATAGAGTGGAAAGAAAAAATCGCTCCCTCACGAGATAACAGCAATGCAACTATCTAAGCGCAAACATCGTTACAAACTTTTTATTTTTATTTTTTTAATTTATATATGGACTCTTGCTTGTGCGTTAGCACTGCATTTCCCCCAGTGTAAAGTAGTTTACGGGAGAATCTATCCCAATCTCAGGGATTGTTTTTGGTCACGCGCGAAAACTACGCGAGACGAGTGCTCGAGTCAGAACCTGCAACGTGACTCCTTCACAACCTTAAATTCAAACCTGAAACATCAGCGAGCTGACAATTCGGTATTCGCTATGGTAATGTCATGTGTCAAAGTCATGTAAAAACTTCGACTATCTGAAGGATGCAAGAAGGATGTTACATTTGTGAGCTCGTCGATGTTTTTGACGGCGATGTGACGCTTAGAGAATGCACTCCTGCTATAGTACATACATACATAAGCTTACGCCATTGTCCCATCGGGGTAGGGAGAGACCACGGACCCCTATACGCTACGACTCCGACACACCTCTTTAGCCTTATTCACATTCAATACATCTTCTCAAGCACTTCAATCGATTGAGGGTGCTACGCACCTGCCCTTTTCGGAAAACATAATTGATTTGATCATAGTATGTTTTCCTTTCATTCATTCGATATAATTAGCATCCTTTTAAACAAAGAGTCTACCCATCAAACTGAACAACTTTTACAATGCAAACCGATAGGAGCAAAAAAAACAGATGTTCTGTTTCATACTAAACTTCAATGCATGAAGTTTAGTATGAAACAGAAAATCTGTTTTTTTTGCTCCTATTCAATGCCTGAAGTTTAGTATGAAACAGAACATCTGTTTTTTTTGTTCCTATCGGTTTGCTCCCATAGTAAAAGTTGTTCAGTTTGATGGATATACTCTGAGTTTAAAGGGATGCTACTGATATCAATTTCACCCTGTAGACATTTAATATTCTATGTTTTTAAAATCACATGATTATAATTTCAAATAAATATTCTATGTTTTTAAAATCACATGATTATAATTTCAAATACCTACTTGATACTTTAAAGGTTTTACTTCTTGTTCAGATTGTGACCACGATATCGTAAAAATAAAATATTTTTGTTTTATATTGGGTTTCGTCTCTACCTGACCGACGTGCATAGTATTCGATGCTCTGTGATAATTTGTGTTTTTTTTAAGTATACTCAAAGAACAGAAAAGACAAGACTTTACCTACAATTTGTGAAGAGACTTGTTCCTTTATTTTCCAGTAGGGAAACTTTTAAAAGTCACACGTTCAAATCAGCAGTAGAAAATGTCAAAATTACGAGGGAGATTATGTATCCAACGACGACCCCCCGACGACCTCCCGATCATGATTTTGATTGTAAAACTGTACCTAACTGTATTTGTATAGGATGTCTCACTCGACTCTTAATTGGGATTTGGGAGTCACTCGAGTCGAGGTAAGAAATCGTAAAATTTTTGAATATCATAACTCTCCTAGATTATCACACTTGACCTACTGATGCTCTGGATATAAACAGACGACATCAAAGTATGAAGGTTGCAGTCGTGCTCATGCTTGCTCGCATTTTGCGGTCAGCGCAGATCAAGAATCAGCTCTCATCGGAGTAAAGGGAGCTTTACGAATATTATTTTACAGACTTTTATAAATATTGCGGTGACAATTCGACTTTCAATGATGAACCGAGTTTTAATAAACATCCTTATTCTTTACCAAAACGATATTCAATCAAACCACGGGGACGTTTGAACGGGGTTCAAATGTGCACGGACGACATGCCATGTACCAATGAGTTTTTCTATTACGTACCGACTGTTCTCAAACGGTGAAGAAAAACATCGGGAGGAAATCTGCACACGCTGAAGACGAAATTGTAATGCATAATTATGTAAAGTCCATCGAAACGTATTGAGCACGCGTGGTGGACTAACGCCCCTACTTTCCCTAAGGGTAGGTTTCTACCTAGGAGTGGAGTTAGTTTTATGTCCTCAATATTTTTATTTATTTTTAATGTACTTACCCACTTCTATTTGTTTTATTAATAAATGATTAAACATTAGTAACCTACATATTATTTTAGTGGATGATTCAGCACCATTAAACTGAACAAACTATTACTACCTTAGCAAAAATCAAAATCGCGAAAAATAATCAGCTATTCCATAGAAATTTTTTTTCGCGATTTTGAACTTTGTCCCATAGTAGAAGTTGTTTTCAGTTCTATGGTCTAAAGCACACAGTATGTGTAGTAGCATTTAAGTTTTGTTTACACTCTGTATCTCACTTCTCACTAATATTATAAATGCGAAAGTTTGTGACGATGTTTGGATGTTTGGATGTTTGTGTGTTTGTGGCTCAATCACGCCTAAACGGCTGAACGGATTTAGATGAAATTTGGCATGCAGATAGAATGTGTTCTAGATTAACACATAGGATACTTTTTATCCCAGCAATGGGTTACTGTGGGAGTCTGTGGGATAATTTCCAATGTTTTATCATGCTCACTAGCGCCGACTTGACGCTGACAGATGTATTTGGGTAGATTCCAGTAGTAAATAGTGGTTGCTTTTTTCAACACTTCTCTCAAGAGCTGTGTAGCGTAGTTGGGAAATGGTCAGATTTTCGCGCAAGAGGTTGGAGGTTCGATTCTTGGGTGAGATTTTTTTTTAAACTTTTATCCATTTTTCAACGGATTTGACAGAAGCAATTTGCTGACCTTAATAATATCCTGAGATTAGATCAGATCCAATTTTAGGACAGTACGTTTTCTTTGGCTTTTTTCTTATTTTAATACATACGTTGTAGTGATCCCAAGCAAGCACGGCTTTTTATTATGGAAACATTACAACAACGGCACAAACATAATAATGTCCATGACCGAACCGGGATTCGAGCCCAGGACCCTGGTTTGGCAGTCCGGCGTGGTAACTATTGCACAAAACGGGTCGTCAAATATAAAAAAATACTCTTTCTTTTAACTATGTTTTTGTGTACAATAAAGAATCTATGAATCTATGAACCTTTTTTAAAGTTATAAGTAGTAGTACGTTTTCATCTTAATAGATGGCGTGAGGCGTTTTTTAAAAGCAAGTGTGCAACAATAAAATTATTTATTCCAAAACCTAGCTAGCAGGAGCTTAATTTAGTTGATTAAATCCCTGATCTCAAAGTTCATACATTTCGACCACACTTGCACTTACTCGTAACTCACGCTCAAGGCGTCTCAGAAATTAGGTCTTACAGATTTGATTGTAAAGTAACTTACCGGTGAATTGAAAAATAATTAAATAAATAACGCTCACAGTCACATACATTGTAATGATCCGAAGCAAGTAGTATAGGCTTTTTATTATAGAAACCATACAACAACGGCACAAACATATTACATCCATGACCGAACCGGGATTCGAACCCAGGACCCTGGTTTGGCAGTCCGGCGTGGTAACCATTACACCAAACGGGTCGTCAAATATTTTTCTTTCTTTTAACCTTTTCTAAAGTTATTGTAGTATCGTTTTCATCTTCATAGATATCGTTAGGCGTATTTTTAACTCTAGCAGGAGCTTACAAATTGATTGAATACATCTTTGTATGTAAGTATAATGGTAGTTTGAGCCCAATCTGAGCCAATGCTACGATATAATAATTTTGTTGCAGAAAATTTTGCCAAATATTCGTTTTGTTAGATTTTCGGTTCAATTATGATTTCTTGAGGATTTGTGTAGCTTAACTATAGAACATCAATCTACCACAATCTATAAAAAGATAGGTACCTACTTATCTAAAAAGTCCTTATAACACCACAGTTTGGTAATGTGCCTAAGTACTTACATAATAGCTAAGTAAGGTTAGAGATTTACAAATGTGGCTTGAAAATAATTCTTTTAACAAGTTGACCATTTGCTTGCTAGAATATTATCGTTCTAGCTCTTGCCTCCACCATTGTGCACTAGCCCGCGTGGTAGAGTATCCTCTATCATCATCATCATCTCAGCCGATGGACGTCCACTGCTGGCATAGGCCTCCCCCAAGGATCGCCATAACGACCGGTCCTGCGCTGCCCTCATCCAACGTTTTCCCGCCGCCTTCACCAGGTCGTCGGTCCACCGTGTGAGGGGCCTACCCACGCTGCGCTTTCCGCTTATCCTCTAACGTTTATTTGTGAGTGGAGGTCTGTGATCCTCAGTGGGTCGTAAGATGATTATTATGCTGCTCGACATAAATAAAACACTAATAACCGACGAACAGTAGAAAAGAAGAGTTTTTTTTTTCATTCAAGTGATGGATCTGTGAATGACTTTTTTTTATACCTACATACTTACTTAATGTAGGTACTTTCTGATTTTGATTCAGCTCAAGTTCATGACTATTATCCTATTCTTATCCTATTATGGGGGCTGGCAAGCCAGCAACACATCAACCCAATGGTACCTATCTTTTGTGTTGACTCCTACTTAATATTTATTTTCTTCACCATTGAAAAACGTGGAAAATGAGAGAGGCAATAGTGTTCAGGGGAAGAAACCTGTAATCTCCCAGTTTTGAATAACCATCTCTCAGTCTCAGGACACATACGTTTAGCCACCAAGACATCGCAGTCACACAGTATAAATGATCCATGGTTTCCTCCTCCTCTCCGCACGCTCGGCAACTGGGATCTAGGGTGAGCTTTATCATGCCTGTGAGGCGTAGTACCCGGTGAGAGCTCCGACGATAGCACGAGCTTTGCTCCTGCTGTTGTTCAGTATGAACTGTGGGATTCGTGGTGTTATATTGCTGATGAATTTCCTGCAATGTTGCAGACCCGGGAAGCCAGAGCATTCTAGCATGTGTATTTTATCAGCCCATTCCTTAATAGCCATTTTAATGTTACATGCCTGGGTTTCTAGACTTGGTTCTGACCATGACCTTCATGACCCTTAGACGAGACATGAGACAAAATCACATGACCACGCAGACGAAGTCGCGGGCAACAGCTAGTACTTAAATAATTGTATTAATAATTTTTAAGAGTATTTTTCTCGTCTCTAAGCGGTGTTGGAAGGCTCTCTGAAAACAGATATCTATTGTTTGTAATCCATTAGAGCGGTGCCGGTGTCTTCAGACAGGGTAATTAAGCGCTAAGTGCTTTTGTGTTAGGGATGAAAATAGAATGTTATGAAACTGTCTGCTCCACACTTTGATAGGTCGGCAGTATGATGGTTTATTTATAGGACGTTTTTAAAAAAAAAAAACTATTAACTGAAAATTTTAACAAAAAATTAAAACCCCCTTCAAAAAAACTAAAAAGTTAAAAAATAATATTGCAGCCGATGACTTTTTCGTTCGCATCATAAGAACATTAATTAGTTTTATTGAAGTCGCTGTCAAGCCGGTACAATTTGCGACAGGGCTTGAATTTTTTGGCTTGGCTTGACACCGACTTCTATAAAATTAATTAATGTTCTTATGATGCGAACGAAAAAGTCATCGGCTGCAATATTATTTTTTAACTTTTTAGTTTTTTTGAAGGCGGTTTTAATTTTTTGTTAAAATTTTGTTTTATTTCACAATTTTCAGTGGTGAATTCATTAGTTTGATTTAATAGTAGTGCTTTAAATTAACAAACGCACTGGTCGGCGATACGATTTTTGAAGGTTCCCCTCGATTTCTCTGGGATCCATCATCAGATCCTGGTTTCCTTATCATGGGACCTCACTTGGGATATCTACTTTCCAACAAAAAAAGAATCATCAAAATCGGTTCATAAACGACGAAGTTATCCGCGAACACACATAAAAAAAAAAAAATATATATATACGGTCGAATTGAGAAACCTCCTCCTTTTTTGAAGTCGGTTAAAAAAAACAAGCTCTAATCACTAATCAGCTATACCAATTTTGTTTTCTTGAGCAAATATAATTTGAATGTTATTAGGTAGGTATCGCAAACGGGGACAAAGAGGAATTATAAAACATACCTACCTATGTATGTATATATGGTTTGTCCCCGCCTGCAATACCTAATAATTTCAATGTTATTAGGTAAATAACATTGAAATTATATTTGCTCAAGAAAACAAATTTGGTATATCTGATTAGTGATTAGAGCTTGTTTTTCTCTTTTTAGTTAATAGTTTTTTTATGCAGTCGGGTTCTTTTGTTTTTTATTTAATAATTTAGTTTATTTCATACTTGTTAGTCTTGTGTCTAAATGGTACCATAAAAGTACTATAATATGTATATTTTTAGAATTGTCTGTTCACTAGCTTTCATTCGATACCCATATTGTAATTTAAAAAAAAAAATTATTGGCCCTCTTTCTTTTTTTATTCGCAACCGCCTTCTTAAAATAATATAGCCTATGTCACTCTCGCGATTTTTACAAATCTCACGATACCTCATACGTCAAAATCCGTCAAGCCGTTTAGGCTGTAGGCCGTGCCAAAGAAATATACATACAAAAACATACATACATACATACGCCTCCTTCTGGCGCAGTCGGGTAAAAAAATTATGAAAGTAGTTGCTGTGTTTGTGTAGTTAAGAATAGGTTTAATGTCGTGTCGTATCAGGGACACACATGTAAATTGGAACTATAATTATACATTGTGTAACAAAACACCCTAGTAATACTTAAGGGGGTGATTCAGACCAGCAAACTGAACAACTTTCACTATGGAGCCAACACCGAGAAAAAAAAATCTGCTATCCCGTACAAAACTACAGTACCGACTCTATTAAATGACTACGCTGACGTAAAATATTACTAGGGTGGTTTGTTACACCTTGTATAATTTTGAACAAGCTATATTCTATCTTTAAAAAGGTTCACAGCATTTTCTTGAAATTAGTGCTACGTCGTAGATTTCGTAGCGTTCGTAGCCCGTAGCACAGTGCTACGTCACGAGCACTAAATCTTCACTTTTTAAATTAAGGCCCCGTTTTTAGTAGTTAAAACATCGAACAGTTTTACGAGATATTAAATTTTAATTTAAATGAACTGAATAATAGTTCGTTCTTACTTAGAATCTTATATTTTTGACTACCGTAGGTTTTTAAAAGTGTTATGCGCGAAGTAGTAATTGAGATGCAAGTGATATCAATCAAGATTTTTTTATGTTGTCAGCATCTGACCATCAATCTGTCTTTGTAGAAACCGAACTGTTATTTAGCTGTAAGTTCTCCAAAAAGGAAATAAATAAAATAAATAAGATGTATGTATGTATGTATTTCAATCCATAAGCAAAAATAGCTGCAAAAATAGTGTAGTAAGAAAAAACTGACTTTTTTTTCGATGTTGGATCCATAGTGAAAGTTTTCAGTGTGATGGTTTAACTAAACCACAGCTTTCAAAAAAAAAAAAAAAATTCAAAATAATTTTATTTCAGACAAAGTCCATAGATTGTTAGTATACATAAACTTAAAAACTATATTAGTACAGTATTATCAACTTGTAGTCCTATACCTACATAGCCTATTTTCTGATAGAGGGGGCAGCGGAGAGGTGTAGTTTCGTCCAGTGCCTCCAAATGGGACAGTGTGGCCGGTTTGAAATGGTGTTCAGGAGACTGTTGGCGCTACTTTGGACGCGACGCATCAGGGAGGCGACTCTACTGCGTATTATGGCGTGAAAGGAAGTCACACTTGCCGCCGCGAACATCTCTGACGCGCTGCAAAACCTCGGAAGCCCCATCAGCATCCTGAACCCATTATTATACTGGATACGCAGAGCATTGTAGGCTCTCTGCGTATAGCTGACCCACAGGCTGCACGTGTACATCGACTGGCAAAAAGCTCTGAAAAGTGTACGCTTTACCTCCTCAGTGCATCGTGCAAACCTGCGTGCCAACATATTACAGCGCACCGTCAACGCCCTGCGCTCCCGCTCCATGTCAGAGTTGTCCTTAAGGTCATCGGTGACCCAGTGTCCCAAATACTTGAACTCGTTCACCTTTACAAGTGGCGAGCCAGCAAGAGTGATGCCAGGGATGTTATAGCATTTATTTCCTGCTTTGAAAGCAAGCAGTACACTCTTGCTTGCATTGTATTTGAGACCATGAGTCACCGCATACTCCTCGCAGACCCTTAAGAGCCTACGGAGGGCATTGATTGTCGGGCTTAGCAGCACCATGTCATCGGCATAGCTCATATTGTTCATAGATGTTCCGTCAATAGAGCAGCCCACCTTGGTGCTGCTAAGCTCCACAATCAGCTTGTTCATGGACAGGTTGAAAAGACGGGGCGAGCTCAACCCTCCCTGCCTCACCCCGCACTCCAACCTGTACACATCCGAGAGTGATCCAGCCCATTTTACATAATTGCACTGCTTGCTGTACCAATATTTCAAGATCCCTATCAGTTCCTTCGGGAGCGTCGTATCCTCTGAAAGCTTGTTCCACAGTATGTCATAAGACACTAGGTCGAACGCCTTAGACAGGTCCAGGAAACACGCAAAGACCGGGGTTTTTCTATCCGTATAATACTGGACCGTATGTTTGAGACACAGGATAGCTGACTCTGTAGATAGAGCCGGCCTAAATCCAAACTGGGCGTCATGAAGCTCTACATGTTCTTCCATCCGTCTGTCTATCACACAGTCCAGTACCTTAGCGATCACCGTGGCTAGCGATATTGGTCTGTAGTAGTTCCTGTCTTTAAATATTACTAAGCTATTTTGTTACACCTTGTATATTCTTTTCATTCCAAGTCTAAGGATAAAGTAACAAATAAAATGATATACATTGCAATTCCTGGACCACCCCGTCTTCCCGTGGGTATAGTAAAGGCGACTAAGGGGCTAGATTTCTTTTTGTATGTATCTTATTTTCATTTAACATCTATCTTGTATGCTGACGGTTTTTTAATGAGATGACCAGACTATTAAACTGAACACCTTTCTCTATGGGATTAATATTGAATCGAAAAAAAAAAACCGGCCAAGTACGAGTCGGGACTCGGGCAATTAGTGTTCCGTGCTACCAGTTGTTTTACATGGGTCATTGATGAAACCTCTATAAATTGATACTTACTTAGTATGTGGTCACATAGTAACTGAAGATCATTTACTCTGGTCTAACTGATGTTAGTTTTTTGGGTATAGAAAAAAAAACTATCAAAGTTAGAGCCACCCTGATAATTTTCCCGCCATCTAAACGTTATTTCTGATGTTCATGATTTTTTTCAGATCTTATACGGCTATATTTTTGAAATAGAGGTGGGGACAGCAATTTCTCGGATTTAATTGAAAATTTTGTTAAACAAAGTTTCTATAAAAAAAATGAAAAGTATATATTTTTAGACTCGCATTTTCATAAGCTTTCAATTGATACTCCACATCAAAGGGTAGAAAATAATTTTTTTTATTTACACTTTCTTACTCCCCAAATTGCCCCCCAAAATAAAAATTTAGATTTTTTTACTTCATTTATGATATTGGACCAGCAATTGCTATATCTGTACCGAGTTTCAACTTCCTATGTCTTACGGTCTCTAAGAAAAATGCCTGTGACAGACGGACGGACGGACGGACAGACACCGAGCTGATTTCATAAGTGTTCCGTTTTTCCAATTTTGGTACGGAACACTAAACAGTCTGTTTCATATAAAACTACAAAATTTTAAAATGTTTTTGTGACGTGTGTTTACGTATTATACCTTCAGATTGGTGTACGATTGGTTAAAACTATCCTAACCTCCGGAGTCTGATAAAAAATAAATGAAAGGAATGACAAACGATTTTCAGTTAATTACCGCAACACGTCTGCGAGCGACAGCACACAATTAATGGCGACACATCGCATCCTCGCGTCACTTCACTATTTAATTAAACCGGTTACGATTACAAATAAAGCGACTACAAATGCAGTCAGGTATGCAGAATATAGGTACCTACTTGAATTAAATTAAATTCTCAGACGACATCGACTGCAGCGACCGCTTTGTTATAAACAAGATTTTTCCGCGACTTCGTTCGCACAGGCTCCCGTCATTGCAGCTAGATAAAATATGTACTAGTTTATAAGTCTAAACATAAGCTTTTAAAGATAATAAGTTTCATCAAAATCGGTTTTGCGTGGTGTTTTAACAAACAAACATACAGGAAAAATATCAAAAATAGGTCATTTGGAATCATGGACGCATCATATTATTGTCATACATTTAACCATTTTCAATATTTTAAATAGTGACACATATTATTATTCTTTTATTATTTTATAATAGTTAAGGACGATATTTTTATGAGCAAAGTGTGTGCGTTAAAAAACATAATAATATCTCTCTCTTGCTTTCCCTCCTGAATCAGATGGAATCTAAAATACAAACCTATCATAAAATTCGGCAGAATCAAAATATGAAACTATAAGTCGAGTCAGTTAGTCAATCAGTCTAAATCTTCTAGTCTATTTTATTATCTGAATATATTGTGAACTCTAGACGCAAATTACAGATCAATTGACAACATTTCATTTTAAGAAAGGTACTAAAATTAGAAAACCATTTGAAGATTATGTGATTCAAAGCTTATGTTTTTCTATCCATTATTTCTCGAGTCATTTGAAAAATACTGAAAAATAAAATAGAGGTTGAATGAGATTATATTCCTTTGCCTGCTTGGCTTTTCTATTGTATTTGACAGTTTTTATTTTTAATTTTATTGCGGCCAAGGTATTATAGCCATAAATCCTACGTTTTTCAGAAAATTCAAATGTAAATTAAAAATAGAAATATCGGTCAAAAATTAAATCGGAAAAATAATTAAATGTTGTCAATTAAAAATACTTCATGCCTCAAAAGGCTTGATATGGGATCATGTACGCCATAATTAATGCAAAAACAAAAAAGAATAGAAGGTACACAAATTATATTGTCCTCTACTGTCACAAATAAGTGTCTAAACATTAATACCCATTAAGTAAACCCATTTAAATACTAAATGGGACAGGTTCAACGCTCAAATATAAATATCATCGTACTTTGTTCACACTTACACGAATTAACTACTACATAATTGATAATAACTTCACATCGTAGCTCTACATAATTATTTATCGCGATGGATTACGTCATACGTGCCTAGACAGACAGTCAGACAGGCTATTGATCCAAACAAACTCCTTCGTCGTTAACACAGTTCTAATCTTAAATCAATTATAAAGTAGTTTGCGTGCCGAACCTCGCGTGCACTCACATAAAAGAAAAATACAAAACTCTCTCAATCTCTCGAACACTCTCAACAGGCAAACAAAACTTTACACCGAACATAATTTATGTAACAAAAACACGTACAAGATAAACCAAGAGTAACGTAATTACCGCAGAATTTTCATATCGCGACAAATTCAAACAAAGTTTAATAAGTTCGTTGCGTTACTCCCACACGCGTGGAGTTAATATTATTTTTTCGTGCCCACTCGGCTAACTTTACGGCCCACCACGGCAATAAAACTCCATCAGCTAGGTTGAGGTACGTGCGAGTAGACGGTTTACCCGTGGCGGCTTTTAAAAGTCTCCACGGTGATACGCGAAAAGGCGAAAATATAGGGAGATCGGGGCGGGGCGGCGTCGCGACGCTCAGTCGGGCGCCGGCCTCGGTCAGCGCCGGTCGCCGCACATGGGCCGCGTCAGGTAACGCGGCATGCGGCACGCGCTCGCCGCGCTCGCGGCGTGCTGCGTGGTGGCGCGCGCCGAGCCCTCTGCGCGCCTCGCAGTGCGCAACACCACCGCCACCCACGTGCTACAGTGCTCCGACGGGCTCGTGCTGCCCGCCTGGCGCCCTCTCGAGGATGTCCCCACCTGGGAGCTCACCCTCCGCGGCATCGCCTACTTCCTGGCCCTCATGTATCTCTTCATCGGTGTCTCTATCGTATCTGATCGGTTCATGGCAGCCATCGAAGTCATCACGTCTCGCGAGAAAGAGGTGCGCGTGCGACGGAACGGCAGCGATCAGATCGTTGTCGTTAGAGTGTGGAACGAGACCGTCGCTAATTTGACGTTGATGGCTTTAGGATCCAGCGCACCTGAGATCCTTCTATCAGTTATAGAAATAGCCGGAAAGAACTTTGAAGCTGGAGAATTAGGACCGGGTACTATCGTGGGATCGGCCGCTTACAATTTATTCGTGATCATTGCTATCTGCGTTGTAGTCATACCAGATGGAGAGGTGCGGAAAATTAAACATCTGCGAGTGTTCCTCGTGACCGCGACCTGGTCGATATTTGCCTACGTGTGGCTTTATATGATCCTCGACGTCATCTCACCCAGTGTAGTAGAAGTATGGGAGGGAGCTGTCACCTTCCTATTCTTTCCGGCGACAGTGATGACAGCATACATTGCAGATCGACGACTTCTTATGTATAAATATCTGAAGAAAGGATACAGAGTCAACGAGCGTGGAGTGATAGTAGAAGGGGAAGGCGATGGTTCAGTTGAAATGGCTCTCAAACCTGGAGGTGATGATTTCGCATCAGATGACGAGGAAGGAAGAGAAGTAGAAAAGTCCAGAAAAGAATACGTGACAGTTCTGCGCGAGTTAAGAAGACAGCACCCTGAAGAAGATCTGGAAACAGTAGAGCGTATGGCTTTAGAGGCGTTGATGGCTCGCGGTCCAAAGTCACGGGCATTCTACAGAGTTGCAGCCACGCGCAAAATGACAGGCGGCGGAGACTTCTCGCGAAAGATATCAGAGCGAGCCCAAAGCGACCTAAGCGAAGTCAAAGCCGAGTTACAACGTCGAGAATCAAGTTCCCCGTCTATAGAACCTAAAGGTGCTTTGATCAAATTCGATCCAGATCATTACACAGTCATGGAAAACTGTGGCTCTTTCGAAGTAAGAGTTGTACGTGGTGGAGATCTAACTGGAGAAGTAACAGTCCAATATACCACAGAGGACGGATCAGCAGAAGCTGGTTCTGACTACATGACAGCTAAAGGAACCCTAACCTTCAGGCACGGTGAAACAGAGAAGACTTTCAGCGTCCAAGTCATCGACGACGACGTTTTTGAAGAAGATGAGCACTTCTACGTGCGTTTGAGTGCGCCTAGGGGAGCTTCCTTAATTTCACCGTCCACAGCGACTGTGGTGATTTTAGACGATGATCATTCTGGTGTTTTCTCGTTCCCTCAAAGGGATTTCGAGCTGACGGAATCAGTAGGGACTTATGAGCTGCGTGTTGTGAGAACTGCTGGCGCTCGGGGGAAGGTCAGGGTGCCGTATTGGACGGAGGATGGAACTGCCAAGTGTGGAACTCAGTACGAAGCAGCTCAGGGCCACGTCGTCTTCGAGAACAACGAAACTGAGTGAGTATTCTTTCTGATAAATGTTGAATGTAGTTATTTTAAAAGGGATTTTGTGTTTTATCGCGTATGATTTATGATAGAAAGTTTTACTGTTCGGGTATGAAATGTTTTATGATTTGAAATCGTGATGTTTCTTCGATCTATCAATTTGCTAAAGTAAGCTTGGAATTTAAAAGCTTTAAAGTTTTACTTACTATGCAATTTTAAAACCTCAGTGCATTTTACAAAGGAAAAGTGCCACGTTTAGGCAGCGTTTAGTTAAATGGTTTTCGGAATAAGTTTTGTAGCTGGCATAACATTTAACAAGGATTTAATCTATAAAAAAACCTAACTCTTCGTGTTCTTTCTTATAAGGTTGTATACATTATGCAGTAGATTTTTTTTTCGGAATTTTGAGAGTCAGGGTCAGTCATTAAAAAAGGATTTTAAGTTTTAGTTTGATCTCCATGTAAGTCAAAATCCATACATTCAACCCTACTAAGCTCACGCTCAAAAGAAATATCTGAATGCCAGCCTAAGTTTGGTAAGGTACATTAGCGTGAAATAGATGGCGTATAAAAATGAACCACCAGCACAATATCACCTTTAGCAAGCAATTTGTAATCCTCAAATGATTGACGTATCGGCTTCCTTTACATAACGGCGTACCAAAAATACAGTCACTTGAATGGTTTCCGAAGCCTCAAAAGAATCGAATGAGCCTTAGATTGGCCAGGGCGATTACTCACGGGTCGATGGGCGGCCTCTATCGGGTCGTTTCAATGTTATAGTATAGCGTAATCCTTTTAGATAATCCAAGGGATTGTCGCCTTTAACGCTTCGTTAGCGGTAGATTTTGTCTATTAGCATACTTAAGATGTTTAGTTATGTCTTTATTTACGTAACTGCTTTGTTGTTAAGGTATAAAATCGTTTGAATATTGTGAAGAGAATACGTAGTGGCGTGGCGATGGCGTAATGATGGTGGGTAACTGGGTATTATAATGATTACAGTTAACAATCGGCATGAAAACATTTCGAAGTACTTAAAGCTTATTAAGCTTACTACACGAGTTGTCAAGCGTAGGCGATTACGTATCGAATGCAAATCAATTGTCATACAATACATGCAATACAATACAATTATGCAAACTTTTAGTTCCGACAAAAGAATCGATGTTTTTACGCATTTAATTTTACTCCTTTTTAGTGTTCCGTACCAAAATTGGCAAAACGGAACACTTATGGAATCAGCTCGGTGTCTGTCCGTCCGTCCGTCCGTCTGTCACAGGCATCTCAGAGACTGTCGGTCGGGCATATGAAGTTGAAACTCAGTACAGAGATATAGCAATTGCTGGTCCAATATAATAAATGAAGTAAAAAAAGCTTATTTAAATAATGATTTTAGGATGACGAAAAATGTAAAAATTATGACAAAACTACATCTGTGACCTACGGCATTGGTTCTATTTCGATATTTAGGTATTTAATAACATAGGTGTAGGTACTAAGTTGATGAAAAGTTGCGCCGAAGAAAAAGTTCTGATGCGTATTGTGAAGGCTACCAATCCGCAGTGGGAGTTCAATATGCTGAAAGTTAGATAGATAGATAACTTGTTTCTCGTTTAAGTTTGCCTTACAACGACTGCATATTATACAGGGTTGTAAGGAAAAGTATCACAAACCTTTAAACCACACACTCTACCCATAAAACTGATCAACTTTTAATGAAGTAAAGTTGTCAGAACAAAAAATAATCAGCCATTTGAGTCGAGTAGGCGCTGCAGTATAGTATGGAAGAGCAAATTTTTTTGGCGCTGTAAGTTTTGCACCCATAGTAAAAGTTGTTCAGTTTGATGGGTAGAGTATGTGGTTTAAAGGTTAATGATACTTCCCTTACACTCTACATAATAAGGTAATTGGTAGTTGTTGCAAAGTTTTTGACTTTTGAAAGGGATTATGGTCCCGAGTTTATGCAAAACATAAACATAAGCTCACGACTATATTCCTCAGGGAGTAGTCAGAGATATTCTGAAACCTCAGAACATCCACGTTTCACTAGTACCGAAACTCTGTCCGAGTATGACGGGGAGTGAGCCCGTCGCCACTTGTAATGGACAGTGGGCATGTATTGTACATGCCTCGAAATTGAAGCATGCAGGTTTCCTCACGATTGATGTTTTCCTTTACCGAAAAGCCAGTGGTGCTACAAATCGTACATAAATTCCGATAAACTCATTGGTGCGAGTTGGCCTGGATGGTGATCAAACAATCGCCTCCTGCAAGGTAGGTAAAGGCTACTGGACCACCACGGCTTTTTTTTGCAAAACATTTTGTCTAAAATATGAGTTTAGGAAAAATATTTAACACTTCCTATTTTTAGAGAGCGACTATTTTATATTTCGTCGCAAAAATATGGGTATATTATACCTTGAAAAGGAGACCTACCTGGATGATATAAAGTCTTGACCCGGTTGCATATGAATAGAGTGTCATACAGAAAGAGTTAGTACATGTTTTGCCAAAAACTCGCCTCGTATAGTGCTAGCGGTAATTTATGGGCAAATTCTTATAGTCCAGTATTTACATAATATATTTGGATATTTCTTGTACCCTTATCACGTTGGGAATTTTATTTCTCCCGAAATACTGTACAAGCTCTCTTTTATATGATGACGGTTTATAAAAGGGGTTATGCAGACCAAACAAAAGAACTTTCACTATGGGACCATAAAGGTATCATATAGAGGAACTGACAGCTGAGAGAGCGAGAAGTACCTAGCGGCGCCACTGTATAATAGAAAGAGATACGTGACGCGAGGCAATAGAACCGTTTTTGGGAACTTGTCAGCACAATCGACTGGGTAAATATTCGTGCTCTTTGAATTAATAGTGAATCTAAAGTGAAGTCGTAGATTATTTTGTGAAATATACTAACACTATTTCATTAAATTACCTACTATTTCACGTTAGATTCACAATTATACACAGAACTCGAAGTTTTAGGGTGCCGATAAGTGCCGACAAATGCACAAAAAACGGTTTCATTTGACAACTCATGTCAGTTACTCTATTCCGACAGGTATGTCACTTTATGTATGGGACCAACATTGAAATTGCGAAAAGAAAATGTTGTTCCATACAAAACTTCAATCCTATTCAACCCGAATGGGCATAAGAATAATTAAATGGACAGCCTCCGTGGTCTAATAGTTAAGAGCATTGGGATCTCGACATGGAGGTCGTGGGTTCGATTCCCACAGGGTACACCTAGTGATATGTCACTTTGTGCGTTTTTCCCCAGCTGGTTAGGACATTGCAGGCTGAAACACCTGATTGTCTGAAAAGGAAAATGATTCCGTGCTTCGGATGGCACGTTAAGCCGTTGGTCCCGGCTACTATCTCTGGTGGTAGTAGTCGTTACATAAAAACCACGTCAGAGGCCGTAAGGCGGTCTGAAAAAACTCTGACACCAGGGCTCTGCCCACACGATAAGAAGAATAGACAGCAGATTTTTCACGATTTTGTAACTGATATCCCATTCAGAAAGTTTTCTAGTTCGATGTTGACTGAAATAGTTGGTAACTTTTACTTATACAGGCTTATTACATTTTCGGCGTTTTTATACGTGGGTAGGTGTAACCATCTTTATTTCTCATTAAGTATATAGGTACCTAGTTATAGGTACCTAGTTTATTTAATAAGTGAGAATATTGTTAATAATAATACAGGCTGTTACTAAATCTTAACGAATTTAAATGATTGTTGTATGATATCTTGTCAATCAATGAATTAGTTTGAGTAAACTTTTGTGAAAACTATTTTCAAAAGTTTTTTTATTAAGAAGATAAAAATAAAATATATTTTATGCAGTCTACTACCCTGTTACAATAAAATGTGAGTTTAGCTTCAATTTTAAACGTTTGTTTTTTATTGAGAAAATAAAAATTAAATATTTATGTAGTCAAATAGGTACCCAAAGATAAAATATAGGGGTAGATAAATAATATAAAGCAAGACATAGAAACGCTACTTGACATCCATTCACACTTATGACAACCGCCCATTAGAATAAATGAAATATCAATAGTAAACGGAACCGTCTTGAATCATTTTGTCACCAGACCTCCAGCTGGAAGACTCAGCTATTTCCTAACGTTAAGAACGAATTTTGCTTGAATTTGCTTAAAAAGTGGTGACATTTGTTTAACAGACGTAACAGATTAATGTCTAATCTAGCTCTGTCATTATGGCAATCATGTACACATGTTTTTGTACAGTTTGATATTGGGTAGACCTGGGCTGGTACCACGAAATTCGATCGTCGAAATTGCGGGACGCTTATCGATGCATTTGGTACTATAATCACTTTTAATTCGCAATTGCGGATGACCGAAATCAGTTTTGACACTTGTCGACTAAATCGGTACTATGAAACACACTGTCAGTGCTCGATAAATTGAGTTTGACATATGTTAAACGGACATTTCTTCGACAAAGCTATACACTAAGATCCCGCTGCAAGTTTTCAACACCCACATGTTCAGTCAATGATACATAAATACTAGTGGAAATGTCGTACACATTTCTTCGACAAAGCTATACACTTAGATCCCGCTGCAAGTTTTCAACACCCACATGTTTAGTCAATGATACATAAATACTAGTGGAAATGTCGTACAATAGATCCTAAAAAAATTAGTTGCCCCTTTTATATGAGCCTTTAATTTTTTTTTACGCGAATAAAAACCAGATACGAGCTAGTTGCGAAAAATCATATCAAATAGTCTAAGGGTTTTTTTTTATATTTTCCCCATTTGTACCACCGAAAATAATGTGGTAATCCTATGTTGCGAGCATCTTTATGCAAGTTATCAAATTTTTTCTTATATAGCCGTTATTTTTAGCTTCAATTTGGTAAGTATACAATTCTTTGCCTTAACGATGAGGGTATATTATAATATAAATAATCAACAGGAAAACAATTTTTACATTCGGCTACTAGTTGCGACTATGACCTTTTCCCTTAAATATATATAATTAATTGCCAAAACAAATGTGTGAAAAAATTAGTATTTGAAATTTTACCGAGATGAGATTCCTATTTCTGTACACCTAAAATGGTATTTCTAGACAATGTTAGTGAATCAAATATAAGTACCTAAGTAAATAGTTCGCAGTTGGTAAAGTTACTCCAGGATCACAGACTTTTGATTTTCGATATAGCGGAAACTGCCGAGGACGTGTTCGTTAATTTTCGTAAATTGAGTCGACGAAACTAGTTTGACATTTGTCGATCAAACGGTACTCTAATGCAAACTGTCAGTGCTCGATAAATTGAATTTGATAGGTGTAAAACTGACATTTCTTCGATAAAGTGAACGACAAGTCAAGAGGTCACGTTTTGTCAATGTGTGTGTAAGCAAGGAACATTATGTGCTCTCTACCGAATTAGATAAGAAAAATTTTCTTAGATGAGAATTCTATTTCTGTACAAAAATACAATTTCTAGTCAATTGTAGTGAATCAAATATCCTAAGCTATACTCCAGACTCCAGACTCCATCGCTGAATAGCGGTTTTGAAACAAAGATGAATTGAAACAGCATTTTGGATTCCTTTCCACCAGAGCTGTGCGAGGATGCGTAGCGAAGCTCTCTACGAAATGGACTAGCTGTGCGCGGAAGCTGACCTTTATGCTATGTAATAAGGATGGTGATCTCGGTAGAGAGTAGTATATTCCTTGATGCTGATAATACGCAATTACATACCTCGCATATATCTTTAGTTAGCACAGTCCGCTCGCATCCTGAGTACACATCTCTAATCTCTAACTCGAATTGTAAGTAAAAAACTTATCCCTTTTCCATCAGAGCTGCGCTGAGTGAGGCTAAGGAATAGGTGTACCCAAAGGTCTGGATGGATTTTTCCACGCTTTTAGCTAAGTTTTCTCGCCCAGCTCTGGTGGAAAAGCACCCTTATTTCTTAGAGTTTTGATCGTTAGCAAGATGCCAAAACCACACTCAGTGCTCGTCATTGACTCACACCTACCAGTTTTGTAGCTAAGGCCAACCTGACTAAAAAATTGCTAATCTGGCTTTATAGAATCAATCTCCCCTAGTTAGATAACATAACATATAGCAATATAGCAATATTATTTTTTTCAGACTAACAAGAGAACATCCCAGCATACTTTCCTGTTCAAGAGCCTTTATTTTGTGCTTAAAAACTATCTGTCTCAATTCCTGGATATCAGAAATTAATGATTAGTATAAATATGAATGAAATTGATTACAGTGATAAAATAATTCGATGTACTTATTTATTTACTTGAAACGAAAACTTCAGAGGTTTTCATTTCAATTCGGAGAATTTACTATTATTAAGTATAATTGTAGAGTGCATGCATGTGATAGATTTCAGAGGGGGCTTAAATCAAAATCCATGTCTTTACGGCTTTAATCATGACTAATCTTACAAAACGACTAAGTTAGCACATAGTATAGTACTAGAACATAGTATAGAGTTATAATAACTAGAAGAGGCTCACATGCATGCACATAATTATTTGATGCACATGCTCACGTATAATGTGCGTATAATATATACCGGAGTCAGAGATATTCTCAAAACATCCTCGTTTCACTAGTAGCATAGTGTACTATAAGCTAGTAGTACCATCTGTCCTGTGATGTGGGAGTAAACCTTAGTGGAGTACTTTCTTATCGTGTGGGCAGAGTCATGCATGGGTAGCATGCCACCGTGATACAGCGCTATCACACCTTCGCTCTCTTTCTATTTGCGCACGAACGAACGAGATAAAAGACGTGATACAGCCGTATCAATCACGTGTAGCATGCTGCAGCTTGCGTGTCAGAGTTTTTTCAGACCGCCTTATAGTGGAGTCGATGGAGGACCAAAAATTTATTATGCCAAAATTGTGTTCACAAAAAAAGACCTAAGGGTTCCTAAGACAATTTCCCTGTATCTCCTGTGGTTGTGGACTTCCCCATACTGTCCTTGTTAAAAAATACTATGTAATGTTTGGTGGTACGGAACCTTCTGAATAATGGAGAGCGGCAAAAAGAAATGGGTAAACATTTTCGTTTCGTGTAACACTAACATAATGCAGAAGGTTTCATAAAAGTTTACTCAAAGTAATTGGGTTCGGAGGACATAGCATTTTTAGCCCTCCATCGACTCGACTATTACGGACTCTGACGTGCTTTTTATGTAACGACTACTACCACCAGAGATAGTAGCTGGGACCAACGGCTTAACGTGCCATCCGAAGCACGGATACTTAGAGGAGTGAGCAAATGCTACAGTAGGCACAATAGGTACAGGTTTCCTCACGATGTTTTCCTTCCTTGAAGTCGGTACGAGTCTGCCAGGGCAGGGTTAGAACCATTGCCTCCAGCACGGGAGGCATGGTTGTTTACTCCACGGCTACCGGCGCCGGCGCGGCGCGGCGTGCGCCATGCTTCGAGTTTATCGCGTTACGGACACCACCTTGGAATATTCCTAACTTAGGGGAGAGTCGACTACATTGGACCGCCGTTTTAATCGTACCACCTCCTCCTACTTAATGTTCTCATTTTTCTACACTGGAATCACTAAAATATTTGTCAGAGGCACCACCAACTAATGGTGTTTTTGCAAGTGACTTGTGCACGTTGTAATGAAAAATATTAAATTTGACAGTTCTCAGATATAATTTTTAGTGTTTCTTGCTAAGGCTGTCGCCGATTACAAAGATTGATCATTTATTTAAATTAACTTAGAAAATCTCATGTGACCAAAAAACCATGAGGTTATGTTTTTTTTTAATAAATTCGTAGTTCGTTATATTGTACCACACATAGTTCGCTAAATTGGACTTGTAAGTCCAGTGGGTGGACGGGTCGGGTTGGGTACTGGCTAGTATTAATACTATACACATCTCATCAAAAAAATCGAAACACCTCTCAGGTTTGGTTTTGAATGAGTTTTATGTATATTTTTTAAATTAAATAAAAAAAAAATAATGCTAGTTAATTGCGGATAGTTTAGTCTAGACAATGGTGTACCACAACTCCAAATTTGAATTAAAATTTTCGAATTGACATCCAATAAATGAATGTAGAAAATGTTTTCAATTTGTATTCCGTCAGAATTTCTGTATTTAACCAAAATTTTTTGCAAGAAAAAAACGTTAAATATCGTTTGCTGTATTTAGGGTATAGTCAGCGTGTTGTGGCTGCACGATTGCATCTTAGTCTCTCTGCTGTCTATAGAGTTCGCCATCCAGGATCTGGTAGATATCGAGTCACATCTGTGCAAAATGACCGGTATATTGCGTAAGTTTTTCTAAGAAATCGTCACTTTAACTTTTTTCAACTGCAGCAGCGGCTCCGTGAGGTTCGAGGATTGACTGTGAGCGATTCTACCAAAGGAGGAAGATTAGTGAAGCGTGGCCTGAAACCTCATAAACCAGGTAATGGCCCGAAATTGACGGTAGACCACCGAAAAGCGCGCCTTAACTCTGCACGTGAGCACTTAACCGGTCTAACATTTAATCACTATTACATATTTCTAACTTTCTTTGCTTGAAGGGTGGATGCGGAAACCTAAAAAGTGGTACGATATAGTCGGCTCTCCCCTACTATAGAAAACAGTCAAATTTATAAAAATATACTAATAAGAGTTCCGTGACTGTCTGACAACGCACAGCCTAAACCACTGAAGATAGAAACCTGAACTTAATAATTATTTTATTACTATTATATCAGCCGTCGTTGTCCCATTGTTGGGCAAAGGCCTCCCTCCGTTCTCTCCATGCGTCCCGGTTTTGCGCTTCGATAGGCCAGTTCTTTAAGAAACTATCGATTTCGTCTCGCCACCAAAGACATATATATTACTAGCGTAAGGACATGGCCTATGAGCTTGACTTTTGTCCCCAGTTCGTTGGCTCTAAAATGCAAGGAAAAATGTCAGTTTTAGAGCACTAAAAATATATGACACGATATAGTTCGTATACGAGTTATGACAGATGGCGCAAATTTTTGTTTCTATGAAGAAGGTTTTTGTAAAATATTCTGACGGGCCTATCCTTACGCTAGTAATATATAAATCTATGCTCGCCACCTTTTTCTTGGTCTGCCCGACGCCGATTTCCTTTAATAATAATATTATATTATCTAGCTAGAGGATGTAGGGATGCACTAAGAAATGATTGGATGCGGAAACCTAAAAAGTGGTACGATATAGTCGACCCTCCCGTACTATAGAAAACAGTCTTATAAAAGAGTTCCGTGACTGACTGACTGACTGACAACGCACAGCCTAAATCACTGAAGATGAAACCTGAAATTTATAATAATATTATATTATCTAGCTAGAGGATGTAGGGATGTACTTAGAAATGATTTTTCGAAGTAATCTACGCAGACGAAGTTGGTCAAAACCTCGTATCGTAACAAATAAAACAAAATAATTGGGTTGGAAAAATCACAAAGCAATGACCAATAAATGCGTTTATATAGGTATAGAAATAAAATATTACATTGAACTAGTTAATTAGATACATTTTAGGTTTACTATCTGTAAGCCGCCTACGCATCAAGATCAGTCTAACGAGGTCAAACTCGGTGGGTCTAGGTTGACTAGGCACTGTGGAGATCCTGTGTTGGCCGAAAATGACCCACTGACCGGCCATCCACCATCAACCACTATTCATCGAGGCTAAAGGTGGCCAAAGCCCAAATTCGATGGGTTATTACGTGGTGATTACTTAGAAGATCCTGTGGTTTCCAACTTCAACATCAGACAAGAATCACCATTCTCTCAGAAGAGAGTAAGTAATTGGTAAGTAGTTATATTCTCGGCAACTACTTATCGAGATCAATCTTATTTTCAAATATTTATTTACAGGGAGGTAACTTCTTGATTTTGAATTTTTTACAATGACCGTAGAGACGCCGTAGAGAGAGCAAAAAATTCTTGGCAAGGAACAATGATAGGTAAAGGAATGGCAGACCAATATAATAGTCTGTGTGGGAGACTCTTGAGGAGTATATCACTGAACATAGTTCAGTGGAGTATATCACTGAGCAAGTAAGTATACGTTTTGAATATATTTTTTTCTATGGACTCTTGCAAAGAGAATTTAAAACGCAAACGCTTGAACTCTCGGACTCTTGGTCAATGACAAACAAGGAATATAATGGACTTTTATAATGGAATATAATATAATACATGACAAAGTCAAAAGAGTACTTTACTGCAACTTTACTGTTTACAAGGAAGTACTTTAATATGTCAATGACAATCAAAGAGTACTTTGATGACAATCAAATCAACAGAATCAACCAGTCAATCAACAATCATCAAGAAACATAGATATTTTTTTTTTGGTAAGTAGCGAAAAATTCTTCGTCTATGGTTCTTCCATTCATGAGAAATGGAATGGCTAAAGGGGCCCATTCACAGTAGTCCGTCTTGCAGTCCTACACCAATATCGGATCGTGAATGGTGTTGCAGTCCTACAAAGCGTCCGATGACCTTGGGCAAAATGTATGAGTAGTCCTACTTGCAGGATAGTGTGTGGCCTCGTAGTCCTGCATGTAGGACTACTGTGAATGGGCCCCTTAAGGTAGTAACGAAAGCGAAAAGTTTTTAATCTAAGAGCGCTTACAGACGAGCGACAGTTGTCTGCGACAGCTCGCGACAGGGTCGCGCGACCGTCGCGCGACACCTATACACGATAGGGTCCTTCTTAATATGCTGACACTTTTTAAAGGGGATGGTCAGACCGTCAAACTGAACAACTTCCTCTATGGGACCAACATCGAAATCGCGAAAAAAAAATCATCACTTCCATACAAAACTGCAAACCTACGGAAAAAAAACACTGACAACTGTTTTTTTTTTTCGCGATTTCGATGTTGATTATGGAATCAACATCGAAATACCAGACTAGACCAGACCAGACCAGACCAGACTATGAAACTGAACAACTTTCTCGATGGCGAGAAAGTTGTTCAGTTTCATAGTCTGGTCATCGCCTTAAAAAAGTGTCAGCATATTAAGAAGGACCCTGTATATAGGATGTTACAAACTATTGGATATGGAGGTCTATCTCTCAGACTATACAACACTCATTTCTTGGCTCCATCTTTCAGCGTAAGCGAAAAGTTTTTAATCTAAGGCTTACCACATATTCTTAATGATCTGTGGACTTGACGACAATGTTCTTGACTTAGGACTCTTACAGACCAGCGACAGTACTCTGCGACAGCTCGCGACAGGGTCGCGCGACCGTCGCACGACCCTCTGCGACGGTCGCGCGACCCTGTCGCGAGCTGTCGCAGAGTACTGTCGCTGGTCTGTAAGAGTCCTAAGTCAAGAACATTGTCGTCAAGTCCACAGATCATTAAGAATATGTGGTAAGCCTTAGATTAAAAACTTTTCGCTTACGCTGAAAGATGGAGCCAAGAAATGAGAGAGCGAGATAGCCAGTTATGAAAACTTATGTTAGCAAAAAAGACAGAAATATTATTTTTTGTTCCGGTCACTGTGGCCGCACTAACTCCGTGGTCTAGTGGTTAAGAGCATTGGCTCTCGATACGGAGGTCGTGGGTTCGATTCCCACGGGGGACACCTAGTGATATGTCACTTTGTGCGTTTTTCCCCAGTTGGTTAGGACATTGCAGGCTGAATCACCTGATTGTCCGAAAAAAAAAATTATTCCGTGCTTCGGATGGCACGCTAAGCCGTTGGTCCCGGCTACTATCTCTGGTGGTAGTAGTCGTTACATGAAAACCACGTCAGAGGCCGTAAGGCGGTCTGAAAAAACTCTGACACCAGGGCTCTGCCCACACGATAAGAAGAAGAAGTCAAACCAATGGAATGTTGATGACATCTTGCCAAACAAACCATCTTTTTCCTTTTGTATGCAAAAGTCGTAATACCTATGTTTGTGGCAAAAGTCCACGCAAAAGTCACACTATTGCTGTTTCATGTGCGGCCACGGCATGGTCATAGAAATATTAATTTACTACGGTGGCATGGTTTCATCTTATTACTATCGAAAAGTTTTTAATCTAAGGTGGTAAGCTAGGAACAAGGTGGTAAGTCACTGGTAGGTGACATAGACGAAGAATTTTTCCTTTCTACCTTAGATTAAAAACTTTTCGCTTAGGCACTAGTAATAGAAAGCGCCCTAGGCGCTGCGAATCGGGCGCTCTATGATATTGTATGAATGTCTTTGCAACGGATTATAGAAAGCGTGGACGCGCCCGAAGCGCTCATCGTACGCGCGCCCGCCGAGCGCCTCTGTTTTCATTTTTTAATAATCACTTTAACGGCACTGGATTCATGTCCTTTCTCTCTCGAGTAGGATTGCCAAGGGTCTGGCTTGACGCTGGTCGCGCTTTTCAAATCAAAAATGTTGTATAGTAACTAGATTGTGCACTACAGTGCTGGCAACGAGATCAGTAGGATTCCCAGAACACCAATAACTAGGGTGTTGGCAACACGTTAGAAAGAGACACACCGGTATTCCGAGGCAATACATTTGCTTGGTGTTCAAAAATCCTTGGACGCTGCTCGTCGGGCGCGCGTCGACGCGCGCCGTTAGAGCGCCCGCGCCTTCTATCCCTTGCATAGACATGCATACAATTTCATAGAGCGCCTGATACGCAATTATGTCGCACCCAGGGCGCACGCCTCGGGCGCCTTCTGTAACTAGTACCATAAATATTAGGTATTCAAATCAAAAAACACAAAATACAGTATATTCAAACACGAATTATACTGTTGCATTATTAAAAGTTAAAAAGGCGCTAAATTACCATATACGGCACTAAACAACGAGTACAAACCATTATTATTGTTTATTTATTACAAATCGGTAGGTAACTATAAAATGTGCATTAAAAAGACCCACCTCCGAATAAAGTTTATGATTTTTCTATATTTTGTCTATGGTGATTTTTCCTTCGATGAATCCTTGTCGGTTCGATTTTTCAATATAGTACCAAATTTCGAAAAATTCGAACGGCTATCGTGACATCGATATGTCATCGTCGATCCGAAATAAACTAGGAGGCCGTAATATTGTAATTAACCAACTTAAAAAGAGGAGGTTATCAATAGGGATGATGACTGATTCTGGAAATCCATATATTGTGACGAATTACAGAAATAGGCTAAATTTAATAGCAAAATGTTCAAACGAAATTACAATTGAATGGAAAACAAAAAAGTTATAAGCTATTGGAAAAATGTTTTTTATCATCTTCTATCTCTTTCATGCAAAATGCATTGTATGACACGTCGCCGCCGTCGTCATAATTTGTATGGAAATACTCAATTATGCCGTCACTTTTGTTATAATTTTATGCCTCTCGCTCTATCGTAAATTTTGAACACTTATATTTCAGTCGTAGTAGTATCGCAGGTCGTCGAAGAGGCAAAGACTTTAACCGACATTCAACCAACGATATTTTGTTGCCAACAGCTGGTTTGTATGTATTTACCTACTCCAAACTTTTACCAACATTTTTGGTTGGCCGCCACCACTTGAAAGGATATCCAGTAGCCGATAAGCATAATTTTGTTCATTAGCTCGATGGGTAGGTATTTAGTGTCGTCTCAGAGTTATAAAGTAAGCCACCACGATAGGTAGGCCGAAAAAATTATTGGCATCTATTAATAGTAAACTTTTGGACAAAACTATTGGATGAAATCAGAATTTTTCATTTGCTGGATTCGTTATTGATTCGGTTGACTGCCTCTTAAGGGGCCCATTCACAGTAGTCCTACATGCAGGACTACGAGGCCACACACTATCCTGCAAGTAGGACTACTCATACATTTTGCCCAAGGTCATCGGACGCTTTGTAGGACTGCAACACCATTCACGATCCGATATTGGTGTAGGACTGCAAGACGGACTACTGTGAATGGGCCCCTTTAAACTATTCGAATTTTCGAATTATCTTTTTTTTTCCATTTATTGACACAAAACTTTCTTTTTGCGGAAGGCAAAGGTTACTTTATCCCATGCAACCAATTTTTAATAAATATCATCTTTTTTTACACGAATAACATTAAATCACTAAGTGCCTCAATAGTAAAGTATATTTTGATTGAATAGTATCAAAATGTTGATGATATTTGTAAAAAGTGGTCCAAATAATCGCAAACGATTCGTTTTAAAAAGTCAGTGATTATAAAATGTGCACTAAAAAAGACCCACCTCCGAATAAAGTCTATGATTTTTCTATATTTTGACTATGGTGATGTTTCCTTCGAATATACCCATCTCTCTCTTCAATAATACCTGTGTCGAGATGATACATATAATAGTCTGTGGAGATGATCTTATTTCATGGTACGGATTTTGACAACGACCCAACTATTTTCGAGACGCACTGACAGATCTTTGATCGAATTTCGTGGTACCAGCCCTGTAGGTACCCTATTATTTACAAAGAGAGCATAAGCAAGCAAACTATTCAATCGATTAGCAAAAATAGCATGGCAGCAAAACGATCGATATTTCAACCTATCGCCTCCAAGGTGCCCCTGCAATGTGTAATTTGACTGTAGTTCTTAAGGTCGAGAATCGATTTCCATGGATTAAAGCGTTAGGTAAATAATGGAGTACTAACTTGATGGCAGTTTATTGTGCATTGGGTAAATTTCTAATTGTTTTTAATACTGGTACGGAGTCTATAATTTGTTTGAAAATGGGTATTACAAATAACTAGCTTTTGCCCGCGACTTTATCTGCGTGGAATCGATAGTTTTTCAGTTGGGCCATACGCTTTCTAACCGTGAATGCAGCATCGAAATCGGGTCAATAGTTTTCGCGTGACGCTCAAACAGACAGACAGAAAAAAATATAAAACTGTTGTTCTGTTTCAGAGATGTTGATATAGGTACCTAGGGGTAGCGATAAGACCGCCTTATATTATTTTTTCTACATTAAAAAAGGTATTGTAACAAAGTTTGGCTACCTAAGCGCTAGAATAGATAAAGATTTTGCTTTCCAGGTTAAGGCTCTCCCTCCCTGGTGCTAGGCTCTCTTTCTTACAAACAAACTTTTGCAATTAGCCATCCCGCTTCAATTGCGTGGCGCCGGTCAGAATTTTCCGTTTTCTTTGAAAACCTTTATGATTTTTTATGAATTTTCAAAAAATAAGAAAACCACATCATTCTATATTGTATTGTGAAGAATATTGTAAATTTTCATATTCTTCTGATCAACAATTTAAGAGTAAAACGGTTACAACTGAAAAAAAAGGGGTGACTTTGAATTCGTTTTTCTTTAGTTTTTTATTAATTAAAATAGATTTCGAGAAAAACCACATCACTTCTCATATCCTGTAGATTATTCAGTTTTGTTTTCTGCTTAAAAAGTGACATAGTTAATGTATAAAAGGGTTAAAAAGTTACTCAAAACCGGGCGGACGCCCCTTAAGTAATTATTTTGTCACAAACTTAGATTTTTATTAGACAAGTATTGCATGCATGCATAATGCTCAAGACTATATTCCCCGAGGGGGTACTCAGAGATGTTCTTCTTCTTATCGTGTGGGCAGAGCCCTGGTGTCAGAGTTTTTTCAGACCGCCTTACGGCCTTTGACGTGGTTTTTATGTAACAACCACCGGAGATAGTAGCCGGGACCAACGGCTTAATGTAGCACCTCGTAGTAATGTCCAGTGTGACGGGGTTTGAACTGTCGCCAGTTATATGAACTATTTTCCATTCCATTTTAAAAAAATCGTCCATCCAAACTTCTTCAGACTGTAAATCAGCTAAGTTTCATCCAATTACGAGAAAGTCTTATGAACCTCTCTGTAAAGTGATAAACAATTTGCAGAAACCGAAATAGTTTAATAACGGTCTCGTTGGAAACTCTATTATAAACTTCTCAATATCTACAGCATACGGAGTCTCATCTTCCAACCCTTATATCCATGGAATAAAGACAAATATGGCTTGCTTCAGAAGGTTTCTTACGATGTTGTAACGAAGATGAGTCACTCTCTCACCGCGGGATCTTCTCGGATTTGATACTCGACAGTCTGAGAATATCTTAATAATATCTTCTAGAAGGGTCCGTTTAAAACTTGTGGTAGTTTTTGAGTGATCCGCGAGGTAATTTCGAAGAGATTGTGAAAAGAATGAATTCTCTAAAAGACAGATTTTCAAAGAGCTTTTAAGAATAGGTAGGTATTTGAAATTAGCCGCGCCCGTGACTTCGTACATACGCAGACCACTGACTTTAAATGCTCATAACTTTTGACTGCATGAATCGATTGAGATGAAATAAAGCCTTATACTTTTAAGAAAACCCTAATCAAATCGGTTTAGTAGTTTTTAAGGGATGCGTGCACAAAGAACAGACAAAATTTCTCGTCTCAATGCATTCCATAACCTTCTTTTGCAAATATCTTCTGTGTACTGGATGCAGGTACACAGAAGATATTTGCAAAAAAAAAACCAAGTGTACAATTTTAGTATTAGAAGACGTTGCTTTGCTACTAAAACAGATTCTTAAAAAGACACGATTGTCCAATATGATATGGTATGATAACGACATGCTAGAAAATTCTAGTTTCAGGTCCGTGCCACTCTATATTCTAGAATCTTATCTAGGTCTTAAGGGATAGGTTACCGTGTGACGCTTCTACGATAGCAAGAGCTTGCACAAAATGAGAAAAAGTTAGCCTGCAAAGCCTCACGTTCCTTTACCTATAAAATTATTACGTGCCACCTATGCTGACAAAGTTTTTCTTCTGTTTGTAGCAAACTTTTCTGAGGATAAACTTGTGGTCGGCTGGTGGTTATGAGTCCCTTAGGGGGTAAGTTTAAGAACGCTGTTGTTAGCGCATGTTAACACCTTTATGGAGGAAAATAGATCCTATTTTCATTCTGGAACCTTAAAAAACTCACGTACTGAGGGTTTTGTATCTACACATTTGGCCGGTTTTCGTTATTTGTTATTTTACTTTAGACTCTAAGGTAGAGTACGTTTTTATGCTCTATATCAAATCACACCAAGTTCAACGTTTGTAGTATTGAAGTTTTTTACAAATCAAGCAAAAACAAAAATATATAAATAAATATAATATAAATATCTTGGACAATGTCACACAAATTATCTATTCACATTTAAAGTACCAGAATCTAGCCTGGACTTGTATTACGATGAATAGACAACGATATAGAATACATATATAAATACAAACATCCATGACTCGGGTACAAATATTCATATTCATCATACAAATATTTGTCCCTTACGGGATTCGAACCCGCGACAAAGCAGGCAGGTTCACTACCTTAAAAAACCTTGTGAAAACACGTTTCTCGTATACAGCCTGTAAAAAAACAACCTAGTAATACAGACGGGGGGGGACTTGGGGGTGTTTCAGACCATCAAACTGAACAACTTTCACTATGGAGCTAACATGGAGAAAAAATAAAAAAATCTGCTGTCCCATACATTTAAGTCGAGACGGTACTGAAGTTTTGTATTTTTTTTGTAGACAGCAGATTTTTTATTTTTTTAAGATGTTGGCTTCATTGTGAAAGCGGTTCACCAAGTTTTGTTACACCCTGTATACTCGTTTCTTGTATACGTATACAAGGCTTGCATTTTTCTGTGAAAATTTCAACCGGCTACCTAATTTTCAAAAGATACAGCTCTTTAAAGTTCGGACAGACGGATGGACGGACGGCGTAAGCTTAGTAATAGTTGGTAATAGGTTCCCATTGGCACCCTTTGAGTACGGAACCCTAAAAACGTCCTCATCTGTTTCAAAAGAACAATCAAAGTGGACCACAAGTCTAATTTCCTTCAATACGCAATTAGGCGTAGGCCATAAACTACGGCTACTAAGCCATTTCCTTTCCTCGTACAATGGTTAACGCGTCCAGTCGTTAACTCGACCATTTTTTTCATGTGACTTTCTTCTGTTAAACACGTTAGAGTTCGTTTTCCATTGTCAATGCGAGGGATTTTCTGTATGGTTAGATGCGTTGAAACCTTGAAACTGACTTCTGGGTTAGGAATACTGGATACACTGTAATGTCTTTACAGGGTGTTAGGGTACAGTTGCAATACTTTAGGAGGTGATTGTAACTTTCCTAAAGAAATCCGAAATTCTATCCATGGTATAATAAAATGTAAACTTGGAGTGGATGTACATTGACGATATTGGCAAAAATATTAATTTTAATACCATTTTTAGAATTTTTTCTTTCTGTTTGTGCACAAATCACTACTGAACCGATATAATAAAATGTAAACTTGGACTGTATGTACATTGACGATATTGGAAAAATATTAATTTTAATACCATTTTTAGAATTTTTTCTCTCTGTTTGTGCACAAATCACTACTGAACCGATATAATAAAATGTAAACTTGGAGTGGATGTACATTGACGATATAGGCAAAAATATTAATTTTAAGACTATTTTTAGAATTTTTTCTTTCTGTTCGTGCACAAATCATTACTGAACCGATTTGGATAGTTGTCTCAGAAGCATAGAGCTTAGTTTGGGTTAACACAAGGCGTTTGTTTCATCGCAATCGGTTCACGCAATCAAAAGCTATGAGTATTTAAAGTTAGTGGTCTGCGCGTACGAAGTCGCGGGCGCCGCTAGTCGTAAATAATCTTGTATTAAGTATATTTGGAGGCCCCGTAATAATATGGTACAAATACTAAACGATACGGTACGGTACGTACTAAACGGCTTTCTACCGAACCGGTAAAGGAATGGTTGACGGAAATATCTGACCCAAAATGGAATTCCAAGCCTACAGCTGGTATTTCCAATGACATTGACTCTACGTCAATTCTAATCTGATCTAAATTTACTAGCTATTGCCCGTAGCTTCGTCTGCGTGGAGTACCTATGTCCATCTTTAGGATACAACGACGTCCCTACTAAATTATTCTAGAAGAATATTATTCATTTTATGGTGGCTCGAGTGTGTGTATTGTGCATAAAACCATGGAGGACAGATAGGAGCGGAGGCCTGTTGCAAAGCAATTATTTCTATCGAAGTAAGTGTCGCCAATAATCAGAGACGGGAGACAAGACGGGTGCGTGCGCAGGTTCCGCTCCTAAAACCGAATGCAGGAACAGCGCACTTTATCGTTTTAGATGTATTTTATTAACAAAGCCCCTCTCAGCACAAAAAGGACAGGACAGTTGGTTAGGACATTGCAGGCTGAATCACCTGATTGTCCGAAAAAAAAATGATTCCGTGCTTCGGATGGCACGTTAAGCCGTTGATCCCGGCTACTATCTCTGGTGGTAGTATTCGTTACATAAAAACCTCGTCAGAGGCCGTAAGGCGGTCTGAAAAACTCTGACACCAGGGCTTTGCCCACACGATAAGAAGAAGCACAAAAAGAATGGCGGTCTACTTCGAACTGAGCATCATAGGCCACGCCTACTGTTACGCCATAACCTAATATAATGGCGACAGACCTAAAATTGCCTTGCAACACCTCCGCTCTTTTCTTTCATCCGTGCATAAAACAAGTCACCAAGAGTGTTACCGTACAACGTCAAGCACTTTTGTTTAAACTAGATATTGGCGAAATTATCAACACCAAGATGGACGTCACAATTTTAAAATTATCGAAATAGAATATATGAGCTTTTACCCGCGACTTCGTCCGTATAAATTATGTACCAGATTTTAAGTCAGATGATAAACTATCAAACAAAAAAAGTTTCATTAAAATCGGTTCAGTAGTTTTTGCGTGATACTCGAACAAACAAACACCCAAACAAACAAACAAACAAACAAACAGACAGACAAAAAATCCAAAAATTTGTGATTTGGAATCAGGGACATCTAAAAACCATATATCGTAATCTTTTTTTGTAAATATCTTTAATGTAAAACTAAATAAATAAAACATTAGCTGAAACTATTTTAAGGAGATGATCAGACCATTAAACTGAACAACTTTCTCTATGATCGAAATCGCGAAAAAAAAAACCAGTTGTCGTGGTCGAGTTATGTTTGCAGTTTGGAATGAGACAGCTGTTTTTTTCTCGCGTTTTTGATATTGGTCCCATAGAGTTTAGTTTGATGGTCTGATCATTTTCAGCTAATTTTGTTAGTCCTTATTGCGAAAAAAATCAACTGTCCCATACATTTTAGTCGAGTCGGCACCGCAGTTTTGTATGGGACAGCTGGTTTTTTTAACGCGATTACGAAGTTGGTTCCATAGTGAAAGTTAAATTGATGGTCTGAAGTATTACTAGGGTGCTTTGTTACACCCTGTGGTGTAACAAAGCACCCTAGTAATACTTAAGGGGGCTTCGGACCATCAAACTGAACAACTTTCACTATGGAACCAACTTCGAAAACTGCATTATAATAGAAAGAACAATTATGTGTATAAAACAAACAACAGATTGATATTCTAAATATAAACTCGATCCTGACTGTGGTCACAGAGAGATCGCAAACTGCTTAGTCGATTTAGCGGAGCGGTTGGCGTGACATTGACATCCTGCATATTCCCCACATTGCTTTGTGCAAGTACATCCGTCGGTTAACCATACCTACTGCGTGCTACATACATGTTATCAACCATTGACGTAGAATACTATGGACGCCAGGTCTAGCACAAAAATCTCGAAAAATGTGCCCAAGACTAAACACAAACCTAAGTACGTGTAGTAATATAAACCAACTAATAACATTGAAAATGCCAAAATTCTTTTCCATCCCACTCTTGGGGCACGGCACGCGCCGCGCGGCCGGTCAAACGAAGACTGTTGCGTAATTGATTCTGGTTTTGTTTTGGTGCTCTTTTGAGTCGGATACTTTTGAGCGCGGACTCTACGTCCAGTAGTTGGTAAGTCAATCTTATCAACGAATCGGACTCATATCTACTGTTGCGACATGCCACATGAAACAATAAATGATTATGAATTATGAATTACTCAATCCGATAAATTTTATGGAACTTATGGATCTAATTTGTACTTGAAACTACTAGTATAGTATTATATTATCTGTGTTGAAATCAACCATAAAGTTTGTGAAGCTACTAAAGAAGTGTACTGGGTCATTTGAACTTCGCAATTGCGTGAATGTTTTCGTTCCAATTTCAACTTTATTACAATGCACTGGACCGAAACGATCGCAATACATCGAAGATCGAAAGTCCGGGTACAGGGCCAGGATCGTAGTTCGTATTCGAAACGATTATTAGTCTCTGCCTAACTCATTGGGACATAGGCGTGAGTATAAGTATGTATGTAACTTTCAGCTAAAAGGATGATCAGACTATGTTACGGAACATTTTTCTCTACGGGATCAAAATAGAAATCGCGAAAAAATCTGCTGTCGTTTAGGTTTTATGATATTGACGTTGGTTCCTATATTGAAAATTATGCTTATTTAAATTCTTTTGTATGCAGCGCGCTCGGATAGTCGCGCTATTATCCCAAGGGGGTAAGCAGAGACTACGACTCGCCACACACTACACTGAAAAAAAATTATTTACTTCAACCAAGATCTTGTTTATGATAATCAAACATCATGAATCCATATGAGCCTGTCAACATCATGACTTCTCTGACCAAGAGAACTTTGTTAAACGAATTCGGCTTGTTACAACTAACCATCTTTGGTTTTTAGTAAACAATAATAACGTCATTTTAATTATTTTGGTGCTAATTAAGAGAAAATACTTCTTAGTTGGCTCGCATTTTTTTCAGTGTACTTACGGTTCTGAGACACTTTGTATTGCCATCCATGCATATTCATACAGGGTCCTTCTTAATATGCTGACACTTTTTTAAGGCGATGACCAGACTATGAAACTGAACAACTTTCTCTATGGAATCAACATCGAAATCGCGAAAAAAAAACAGTTGTCCCATACGTTTGGCTCCGAGTAGGTTTGCAGTTTTGTATGGAAGTGATAATTTTTTTCGCGATTTCGATGTTGGTCCCATAGAGGAAGTTGTTCAGTTTGACGGTCTGATCATCCCCTTAAAAAAGTGTCAGCATATTAAGAAGGACCCTATATATCTTGTCATACACTTCCGTCGATTGCGGGTACTACTCTCTTCCAAACTCCATTGAAAAATAGTCTTTACTGTATTTACTGTACAGCAGGTTTTACAGGTACCTCGCTCTTAGATCGATTTTGGCACGCACGAAATATTTCCATTTTATTAACGTCGGTTTTAATCCATCACACATTTCAATATGAGCCTACACAAAGGAATGGAAACATAATTTCTACAGGAAAACATTCATCTTACCTGTCAAATGTTTGTTACTTTGATGGGGCTTTGTAACACGTTATACCTACATAAACGCTAAATGTTATTTGCTATTTCGTTACATAAATTTGCTTTGCACTAAAATAATATTAATAATGTTTCCCCGACGATAACAAACCCATAGTTTAACAACCCCGATAGTTTCACAAACAATTTTGACAAAACGAAACACTTACCAATCAGGAATCAGTGTTTGTACACTGTTTTTTTAGGACCGTCAGAAAGCTGAAATAAGTTCATTGACTTACCAACTACTGGACGTCGCGTTTGCGTTGCGTTCGCGCTCAAAAGTGTCCGAACTCCGTAATCATCGAACATCGTATACCAAAAGAGTAACAAAACGCATTAACAAAAAAAAACGCAAAAAAGAAAGAATGTTAGCAGTTTCAATGATTTTAGTTGGTTTTTATTACACGTATTACGAGTAAGTACGTTTATTTATGTAGTTTTTGTACATCTTATTTTTGAATCCATCGAAACATCTTAGATCCAACGTTGATCTGTTTTCGTCCATTATAAGATTTATAAGTGATTCCTCTACCTTGAGCTATTGTCGTTTATGTATTCACTAGCTGTTGCCCGCTTCTTCGTCTATGTTAGCCGGATAAAAAGTACCCCATGTGTTAATCCAGGCCATGGTCTATCTGTATGCCAAATTTAATCAAAATCCGTTCAGCAGTTTTTGCGTGAAAGCGGAACAAACATCCATCTAAACTTTTTCGTTTATAATTTTAGTAGGATTGTAGGCTTCGAACAAAGAACTGTTAGCACGGGGAGAGCCTGAATGTGACGTCATCACATCAGTCAGTCTGAAAGGCAACAAAGCTATACGTCTAGGAACGTTAATCGTCGACATTCATGCGCTGCCCGAGCACTCTTCACGAGGGCGAGGAGAGGGCAAATAGCAAACGTGAGAGAGTGTGGCTTGATGCCTTGAATGTTTATACGAGTTTTTAGTTTGTATTTTATTTTAATATATGGCACAGAAAAAAATACTTTGTATAAGCAAGAACCAAATACTTATGTTTCAACTGATATTTCGTCATCTAAAATATTATGCATTTGTCTTGGACTAAGATACTAATGTTTGAAGAATGTTTAATTCTAAAAATTCAAGATTGAATTTCTTGTGACGAGAATTGTATTATAGGTACTGTTCGAAATTTATATCTTGAATCAAAACAGATTTGTTTCTCGCATTACGAATGAGAGAGTTTCTTTTATTAAAAGAAACATTTGAATTTTGATATTACAAGAAATATTAACAAGAATTAACAAGAATTTATTGGCCCAAAAACTATAATACGAAACGTTTTATACTTCAAACGAAGACATTTTAGAGTTTCCTTGTATCGAAATGTGAAAATAATTCCGATAAACGTTTTATCGCGCCTGCTATCTAGTTCGTTCGTGCGCAAAAACGAAGGGAGGGGTGCGATAGCGCTATATCGCGTCGCCATGCCGCGCGTGCAGGATTAGAATAGACTATCTAATTTTGTCTGATGAGGTGACTAAGAACGCCACGCAAAATTAATTTGCAGTATTTGAATACAGCTGCTTGAATTATGAACGATGCATCAAATTCCTCTGGCGATGATTTCGAATTTTGTGAAAATGTTACAAGTGGCCGTAGTATGGCAGCATGATATATCGCTATCGCGCCTTTGTCGTAAGAATAGTTAATAAGTGTACTATTATTAACTATTCTTATGCCTTTGCGCTCTTTTCATTTGCACGTAAACGAACGAGACGTGACTATTTGTCGTGCACCTCTTACTACGGCCTCAGAAGTAGATTGCAAATTTTTTATTGCTTGAATTAATAACTGGAAAAATAAATAAAACCGGTCAAGTGCGAGTTGGGCTACTCGCGCACCGAGGGTTCCGTTCCACACCACCACAGAACACAACATTATTAACTTAGAAAAAAAAACTTTGTATTACCGTTTTTACGATAGAGCGTGAAGAAAAAACGTTAATAGAAACTATTTTCTTGTTGAGAACCCCCCTTAATTTTTAACTTTTTGACATTTTTATTATTTGTTAACAAATCCACCGAAATAACGCATAATTTGAGAAAATTTAAACTATCTAGCTATTACGGTTCAAAAGTTACAGCCCTTAATAGGTAGGACAGACGGACGGACAGACGGACAGACGGACGGACGGACGGACGGACGACGGACGGACGGACGGACAACGTAGACTTAGTAATAGGGTCCCGTTTTAACCCTAAAAAAGATATAGAGAGATGAGAACTATCCAGATCGATTTTTTTGCCTCTATAAACCCATATTCTGGAAAATTTTATCGAAATCCTTAGAGCCGTTTTCTAGAAGGCGATTACAGATAGGTACGTAATATACAAACAAATAACTATTGCTTCATCTCGCTGACAGAGAACATGTCAATTCTCAGACAAAAACAGCAAAAACTGTGCTGTGATTTTACATGAGCCTCTGCATCTAGTTTTAAAGAAGTTTGGCGGAAGGCCATATAATGTGAGACTCAGACATATAGGTCCCATACATGAATGAAACTTTGTAATACGTGTAGAGTGAAACAAAACTAACAAAAAAGGAAATTGTTTGTAATCTGCAGAAGTTGGGGGAAAGGTGTTTCTCCTTATGATACCTTTTGTATCAAGTGTGTGAAACTCATAATCTTTCTTATTAAATAGCCCACTCAATCTTCTACGCATTCATTGTGTTTTTTTTAAATGAAAATTCACGATAACCGTACAATATTATGATAATGGGATCAAACGAAATCACACGCACTATCAGTTCAATAAAGCCAAATACGTTCCGTAACGTCCAAAAACTACCTCAGTGATAATATTAGATGAAAATAGCTGTCATGGTTGCGATTTGCTACTGCTTTTTGGATGATTTGTCTATTTTACTAGTAATTTCTACTTTTGAACCCGGACTTCTAGAGATGAGGATGTTTTTTTATAAAATGCCTTAATTTTTTCTGTTTGTAATAATTATGACTGCCGTCCTGAAGGGCTTTTAGTTTTCGTAAAAATGGCTGGGTCCAAATTCGCCAAAGTTCTTTAATGCATGATTATACTATGCTAAGACAGAAAGGGACAGACGGCCGGACGCTCACGGAAAATTCTCGCATTTCATACGATCAGATCACGATATTGTATGTGAACTCGTTCTCTCAGCTGATAAAGAATGCAAAAGAGCGTTACACTGAAATATAGCGTAATCTGTTTGTTTAAACGAGACAGTTTTAGGTTATATACGCTATCGTATTCATGAGTAAGTTTTATACAACAATACCGTTATATAACAGAACATTTGCAGTAAATACCGGGAAGGACAAATTCTATGCGATTGGAGCAAGTGAGGAGTTTGAACGAGCTTGAGAAATTTTAAGAAAACTGTGCATAATGTTATGCTAATTCTGGAATATTCTGGATAATACTAAATATGCATATACAGGGAGTCCCGTAAACCGAAGTCAACCCGGCGCATGCTGATAGGTTAGGTCATGACTAAGCGGAATATCTGGCTTTAATAAATGTGGCTTAGTTTTCGAGATATTGACAGTTTTAACACAGATACTGCATAGAGCATTTGTAGTGGTCACGGTCAAAAATCAAAATAGTGACTAAGGTAAAGAGTTTCTCGAATTTCATACAACTGTCCTTATCTCGAAAACTAAGGACCATTTCCTAAAGTAAAATGTTGACGGATTGATTGACTGTTTTATTTTTATTTGAGTATATTCGGGTTAGGCATGAACTAACCTATCAGCATCCACCGGGTTGACGTCGGTTTACGGGACACCCTGTATATCTATACGCAAGACTGCCATTGCGGTTATCAATTCATGACAATGAATGCGACAAATTCTAAGCTAATTCCACAACAACTACTTTCACAAATGAAACTAACAATGTTTACGAAAACGGTTCATTATTAACCGACTGCCTCAGAAGGTGGGTAATGTTTTTTAATGCACCAACATCCTGTACCACTGACAGGGGGTGAGTTACTTGGTGGGGAGCAGGGAATGTCATTTGTATGAAGGCATTTGTATGAAGTGACAGCCAAGTTCCCACAGTGTGACTGTGGATTTAGAAGTGAAACTGGACAGCCGTGAGAAAAAGTGTTTCTCTTTAGTATAAAACTGCTTTAATTATCTGCAATAGATGGAAAAACCTATGATGATGATGAGTCAAGCAATCGTACCTACTCGTGAGCTAGCTAACCAACTATTCGTTCTCGATCGAGGTATGCATTCTCCAGTGCTGCCACCTTAGCGCTTTCGGCGCTAGATCTAGCGCTTTTTTGGTATCTTTAGCGCCGTATCTTAAAATTTTGCTCCTAGTGGAGAATCTAGCGCTTTTTTAACTTTTAAGAAAGCCTTTTTTAAGTTTAAAAAAAGCAACATTATTTGTGTTTGAATATGCAATAATCTCATAAACTTCGTTAAACCAGCTGAAATATTACCCCCCGGAGGGAAGGAGGAATGGCCTGGGTGGAAAGCCTTAAACCGCCTGCGGGTGGGAGTAGGGAGGACGAAGGACAACCTTATAAAATGGGGAATTATCCCCCAAAACAGCAACACTACATGTCAATGCGGACAACAACAAACCACCCCGCACCTAACAGTCTGTACAGGTGGACCACAATGTGGAGAGGAGGACCTAATGAGCGCATCAGCCAGTGCGACAGAGGTGGCATGATACTGGAAATTGACGATTTGAAGAGTACGTGACGATTCCACACGAGAAGAAGAAGATGCAATATTTTGTGTTTTTTGATTAGGATATGACAAATATTCTTAGCTTTTTGTGGTCAAAATATGTCCATCGAATGTGTTCGGGAAATTCAAATACGGACGCTTATTTGAAGTGCTATCATTAATTTCACACAGGAAATGAATTGACTGACTTAAATTGACTTATAAATGGGTTTCAGAAAGGCTGATTAGACTATTTAGAGAACTTTAAAGGACTTTTTACGTGATAATGTATATGTAAGTACTGTGTATAGGTACTTTGTACATTTTGTTTTGTTTAAAAGATGTGTGTTGTAGAGTTTCTGGCGCATCTTCTCTCAACGGAACACCTTCCGACGCGGTGGTAGAGTCAAAAAATGACGTCAAAAAGCTATCTATACGATATTATTTTGAATAAAAAATTTTGAATTTTGATAAGAATTTAGCGCCGAATCTAGCGCTTTTTTCACAGTTTTAGCGCATGATCGATTTTTTGAGGTGGCAGCCCTGGCATTCTCTTGTGCCTTGTACCCAGTGAACGGCTTATATCTTGTAACTTGTACCCCACATCGTCGTACAGTAGCAATGATAGTCCTATTGCTTATGCATGAACTTGCAACATGTGAGCTGGAGACTAGGACTCCGACCAGATAGTGGATTCGGTTCTGATTTTATACGAAACACTAAGTGCTTTTATTTTCAAATCTATAAACTGTAATCGGTACTTACGTTTCAAGGATTTCGTGGTGTTTGGATTTTGTTTGTGTTTTAAAGGTACCTAGACAGGGTGTTAGGGTAAACAGTTGCATTACTTTAAGAGCCCGGCCGAGCTCCTGATTACACAGCTACACAGCTCGCCCAGCCAGCTCGCATCAGTGGACAGGCAGCCTAAGGGGTGATTGTACCCATGATACTGAACAACTTTCCCTAAGAAACCTACAGAAAATTTTCGGACATGCCATACTAAATGCAGGTCGTTATTTTTTTTGCGAATTTCATATACGTTTCTTAGGGAAAGTTGTTCAGTATCATGGGTGAATTCATCCCTTAAAGTAATGCAACTGTTTACCCTAACACCCCCTAACTCTGTGTAGCATTTATTACCGCCTAACACGCATAATTTCATCAGCTTTTTTAACTGCTGGTGCAGACTGGACTGGTCAACGTCATTTTGTTCAGATTCGATCTTGTAGATCGAAGTAGATCGATCGATTGTTCGAAGAGAAAGTGTCACTTGAACTAAGAATGATAATAAAAACGTGGAACATTTTACAAAAATTAAGAATGTGATTAGAATCCATCCATTTTTATGATAGAGGTATCATCATCATCACGAAGCCTATATTTTATGTTAAATTTAGATAAATTGCATCGATACCTATAAAAATTATTAATGCACACCAAACATTCAAACTGATGACAAAATCTTAATATACAACGTGTTAATGGAATTAACGCAAAACTAGAAAGTAGTTTGTTTAGAATCGAGAGCAGAATCGAATTATCATGGTTTCAACATAGGTAATTTATATCAGAATATTAAATAATTTTTTGTAAAATTTAAAATTTACTGAACCCGATGTCAACCCACTGCACGGGCACACTCACCCTACTTACTACCAAAACAAGGTTATTAAAATGTATACATGAGTACGTTTGCGCTTTCATTCATTACTGAAATGATAACAAATCATTTTTTGCCTCAAAACTTAAAATGCGAATAACTTTAAATGTTAACTATCAAAATAATGAAACTATTGTTTCAATCTAATTATTTTGTTATAAATCAGTTGGGTGTATGAGGTTTTGCGTTAATTCATTAACACGTTGTAGGTCTCTGAAAAGCGTATGTATGGGAATCATTGGGAAAGGCCTAATAATATCTAGCAGTTGATGTCTTTCATCTAAAACGATGACGATGATGTTAATGTTATATAAAATAGTTAACTTTTAACGCTCTTGAGTTATACTAGAATTAAGTTTTGAGGTTACAAAACTAACTACCTAAAATAACTAGTTAACTTTACTTTAACTATTTCACTAAATCTTAGACGAAGTTAGGTGTTTGTTGCAAGATTTCCGAGCTATTACAAGATTCAGCAGAGTTTAGTTACTTTGGCAAACTTGATTATATACAGTTAATAGATTTGATAGAATTACTGAGTAATGGCACGTGAGTAAATGACCCACAGAGACAATAAGCTTCATACAACCGCGCTTTCAATTTAATTAGTTTAAAGTTGGTTCCCGTAACCCCGACAGCTTGTCAGCAGTCTTCATTTTATCCTGTTTTGATCCAATTACTTAGGGATTGAATTAATAAAATACTTGAAGATGGTTCGGTTATTGCAGTGTACGTTTGGTACCTTATGCAGTTTGTTTTTGTGTTGTGTTTATTAAAATAAGTACATGTAACTTACGACTACGAACTACGAACTGAAGACTACGAGTTCGTACTTCCTATGTGACTGTTCTAAGCGTCGGTGGCGCGTTGTGGAGAGGTATGGACTCCCAATTATGGGGGTCCGGGTTCGAATCCGCACGGACAACATGCCATGTACCAATGAGTTTTTCTAACTTATGTACGTAAAAACCGACTACTCTCAAACGGTGAAGGAAAACATCGTGAGGAAACCCGCATACAATGAAGAAGAAATTCTGATGTGTATGTGAAGTCTACCAACCCGCATTGGGCACGCGTTGTGGACTAATGCCCATACACCCTCCTTGAGGGTAGGCCTGTGCCCTGCAGTGGGACGTTTATAGGCTGATGATGATGATGATGTGACTGTTTAAAAAGAAAAAAAAAGAAAAATTATAAATGAAGTCGGGTACTAACTACCAAGGATATTTTAAGTGCATGAGTGATGCAATCTCTCATCCTTACTTTCTTGATTCTGGTGGAACGAGAAACCAGTAGGTACTATTAGAAAGTTAGTCAGAACTCTTACTGGCACCACATCAGAATTGTGGATAAAGAATAAATATCCATAATCTATTATTTATTCACTTCAATGGTGGCTTTGTATAGTTATATCTAAAAAAAAATGAACGCATATTCTTATTACCTACACAATAACGTACGTGATATTATTGGCCAATGAACAAATGGACTGAAGCCACATCAATAAATAATGTAGCGATCAACTAACTGACCCACTGATTATATCAGATACCAGTTTATTACGCTTTATATTGACATTGATGGTCGATGTTTAATAATACCTTTTGCAAGTTTATGCGATGATTACTACGATGATTATGTACACGGAATCTCTTTGGCTTTATGATGTTACAGAACAAAGAATGGAAGGTCTTGAAATTAAATATATCTACCACTAAAATGGACACCCATCTTCTTTTGTTGAGTCGATGGTATAATATTGTGTGTGGCAATGGGTAGTAACAGTAACTATTAAATAATCTGTGGCAATTGGCTGGCATAACCTCAATGGTCAAAACTAGATGAAACCATACCGTGGCCGCACATGAAACAGCAATAGTGTGACTTTTCCATACAAAACATGCAAAAAGACGGTTTGTTTGGCAAGATGTCATCAACATTCCATAGGTTTGACAGTGGTTTGACATCTTGTCAAACAAAAAAACCGGTCACGGTGACTGAAACAAAAAATAATATTTCCGTCTTTTTTGTTTACATAAGTTTTCATAACTGGCTATCTCGCTCTCTCATTTCTTGGCTACATCTTTCAGCGTAAGCGAAAAGTTTTTAATCTAAGGGTCAAAAGCACAAAAAAAAAAGAATAAAAAAAATGGGCATCTTGTTTTTGCTCGCAGAACCGACGGCCGATGGGGCCAAAGAGTTCTAGAGTAGTGACCGCGTACCGGAAAGCGCAGCGTGGCTAGGTCCCCACAAGCGACGATCTGGTGAAGGCAGCGGTCACCCGTGGCAGCGCAGGACCGGTCGTTGTGGCGATCCTTGGGGGAAGCCTATGTCCAGCAGTGGACGTCTATCGGCTGAGATGATAATGGTATATTGTTGCAATGACTTTTTATCGGGTCGAAGAGATTTGCCAACCAGCGTTAGGGTTTTGCTCTGCCCAGGGACTGCTTCAGCGATCCTTTCTCAGCGGTAAATTAATAACGTGTATTTTCTAAAAAAAGCATCCATGACGTTGGCTATATAATATTATATTAAAAGGTACTAAGCCTATTTGAAATCAAGTACCGAAAAGTACTGAGAACACAATTTTACATTTCATACGCTATTTGAGAAAGAATAAAAAGTTAAAAAATAATATTGCAGCCGATGACTTGTTCGTTCGCATCATAAGAACATTAATTTGTTTTATCGAAGTCGCTGTCAAGCCGGTACGATTCACGACAGGGCTTGCATTAGTTTTGGGGCTTGGCTTGACACCGAGTTCTATAAAACAAATTAATGTTCTTATGATGCGAACGAACAAGTCATCGGCTGCAATATTATTTTTTAACTTTTTAGTTTTTTTGAAGGCGGTTTTAATTTTTTTTGTTAAAATTTTGTTTATTTCACAATTTTCAGTGGTAAATTCATTAGTTCGATTTAATAGTAGTGCTTTAAATTAACAAACGCACTAGTCTGCACTACGATTTTCGAAGGTTCCCCTCGATTTCTCTGGGATCCATCATCAGATCCTGGTTTCCTTATCATGGAACCTCTCTTGGGATATCTCCTTTCCAACAAAAAAAGAATCATCAAAATCGGTTCATAAACGACGAAGTTATCCGCGAACACACATAAAAAAAAAAAATATATATATACGGTCGAATTGAGAAACCTCCTCCTTTTTTGAAGTCGGTTAAAAAGCCATTCCCTCTCTGCGGTGTGTCCTATCCTATGCATAAGAAATACAATAAAATAAATAAATAAATATCTTGGACAATAAAACAATATTCCCCGACTTCTGTCCCCGCCACTTCTTTTCGATTGTATTCATTTATTTTTATTCACTACAAAATGGGTTTTGCTATCCTTCGCTCACGATTATAGCTATCGAATCGAATGCGTGTTTTACTAAAAACTAAAAATATGACACGCATTTTTTCCGCCGGCAGTACAAAGCTTGGGGGAGACCTTTGCCCAACAATGGGACGAAATAGGTTAAAAAAAAAAGTAGAAATATGAAAATTGCTAAAAATGCGTACCACGTGATGCTAGAAACCACAGAATAGGTAATTATAGTTCTGCTAAACTTAGAACTTAAAAAATAATTTATTTAAAAAAATGTGTAGTGTGGCCACTGCGTGCCGGGAAGCGCAGCGCGGCTAGGCCCCCACAAGGTTAACCGACAACCGCGGCGGGAACCCGCAGGATTAGGGCAGCAGCGCAGGACCTGTCGTTGTGGCGACCCTTGGCCTCCCTTGTCCAGCAGTGAACGTCTATCGGTCGAGATAATGATGATTATTTGTAGTGTTAGTGTAGGGGGCAGGAGAATTCTCAAAACGAAGAATATGAATGATTTTAGATAACCAACAATTTTGACATTGGAAATGTCTTTTCGTTCGTTCCAGTATAGGCTCCGATTTCACGTAAAAGTGCGATCCCCTTATATCTCGGAGAGTTGTGAAGGTATGATATTCAAAAATATTTAGTATTTATGAGGCCTTTAAGGTGCAAAAGAATTATTCAAGACAGTCAAAAACGAAAAAAGTTATTGCCGAAATAGTGAAAAAAAGAAAATCTTTTTTTTCCTCATTTTTGATTTTGGTGCTCCATATTTTGGACGAAGAATGATATCAAAAATTTGAGGAAAATTCCTCTGGACAATTTAGTCAGCTACAATTTGAGCTTAAAACAAAGACGATCGGGTTAAGGGTAACCTTTTTGAGACAATTTTTTTTCGAATTCCGTAGATTCATTTCCAATGTGCTCGATAAACGTGTTAGGCACTAAATCTGTGATTTTTTTTTTAAGCATGCCAATCTAACCAGTCTTTTGCACTTTATGGTAAGTAGTACTCTACAAAAGCAAATTCTCTTTGGCGATAAAAACACCGATAGCAATTTAAACTTTTTCATTTCTCTCGCAGAATCCTTTATCCCGGCCGTTGTTGCAGACAGCCTGAATGCATAATCGATGCAGCAAGTTGTAACTGCAGGCTGGTGCCAGCTCCTGGCACTAAATTGTTTCAAATTTCTACTGATTGTATTTAAGTGGTTATATGGCATGGCATACCCCTTTGGCCTGGATGTACATTGAAGATATATGCAAAATATATGTTTATTATACGTAACGGAAGGAATTGTGATCATTCAAATATTTCTCTGTTCGTTTGTGCACACATCACTTAAAAACTTCTGAACCAATTTAAATAGGGTTTACATAAAAGCATAGAGCTTAGTTTGGATTAAAGGACAACCGCCGCTCTCCCTTAAAAAAAATAACTTAAAATGTATAGAAGTTTTGACTGAAGTCAAATGTGTAATAAATTATGGGGTTTTATAAAAACGACTCAGATAGTATCATTTATTTTTATTTAACGAGTTATTTAATCATTTATTATTAATAAATTATAAAAGAGCAGCAACCCCAAAATGGCTGTCACTGTCAATGTTGTTTAGTAGGAGGTGATGCAAGCACAATGTTTTTTTTAAATATAATAATGATAAAACTTATAAATCATTATAAAATAAACTAATGCCTGCAGTTAGTTTCTAGTGTTCCATAGTCCATAATAAAAATAGAAGTACGGTTATACTTACATTTTTTGGTAGTATGTGCCGGATGTCCTTTAGAGTTTAAAATGTTGTTTGCAATCGTTTCACTCAATCAAAAGATATGATTACAGTGTAGTCACAGAATCGATACTAGTAATTATGGTCCTTATTAATATGCTGACGGGTTTTTAATAAGGATGATCACATTAAGGTATGTTATTTGGATCAAAATCGAAATAGAGAAAAAATTTCTGCTTTTACATGCCAAAACTGCAACCAAATCCGATCGAAATGTATGGATTAACTACAAATTTTAATAATCTACAGCAGATTTTTACGCGATTTCGATGACGGTTCCATAGATAAAAATATTCAGTTTGTTGGTCTGATCATCCCCTTAAAAACCTTCCAGAATATTGAAACACCCTTTTAATGTTAAAGTATTTACAATACGGGCGAATTAACTTGGCACCTGACTTGCACGTGGCTTGGAATAAAAAACTCAGAAAACTCGGAAAGAATAACTCGAAAATGCTTAAGTGCAGCGACACATGCAACGGTAACTGAGATGCTATGCTACGGCCTTGCACGGCGACGGCGCGGCGGGGTCCCGCGGGGGGTAGCAGGAGGGGTGTCGAATTTTGAGCCGCGTGCGAGCCAGGTGTCTAGTTAATTCGCCCGGGTTGTATGTGTTTCTTGTGTCTACTTCTAATTAGTAAGATTTTGACATTTGTGTGATTTCGACTTAGAATGGGCCTCTTCATTTCTTCCTTTAGGTACCGTATGAGGTGACTAAGCCATAATATTTCTAATGGAAACCTTAATGGAAACCATAAAAATTCTTAAAGTTCGCATTGCTGTAACTGGATGGATTTAATCATTGTTGGTAGTTGTAGCTAAGCCTCTGACAATCCCTAAAGGGTTGTAGTGTGTTTATGCTGTGTTATATTATATATCAAACCAGAGTAATAGAGCGGCTTTAACGAAGTACAAGTTATTCATACTAATTTGACCAGTGTGCGTTGGAAATAAAGCCCATATTTCAATATCAATATTGTCCTACCAATTATTACCTCAGGCAAAGTGTGACCGCGAAATCTGATCTGTGATATCGTATGGAACATAATACGATATTATTGAAACAAAATATTCAAACTGGACTACATAATCAGGCTGCATTGGCTTATAAGTAGTGACCGAACTCAGGGCCTCAATCGCCCTAAGTTTGAACGATACTACCAAAACAAAACCAAAACTAAAAATAACTAAAAACGTTACGTTATGCACAATTCGTATCGCGCAAATTATATTAACGGTAACGATTTAGCTTTATTTCGGAAGATACGTTGGCGTAACGTTTGATGTCCGTTCGATCGAATTTTCTGTATTGTGCGATTTAACCGTTCAGAAAAAAATATCGCGATAGCTTTTTTACTTCAGCTAAACCAAATCTAAACCAAAACTAAACCAAAACCAAAACCAAACCAAAACCGTATAAAATTGCGCAATTGAGGCCCTGGTGTGTATATTTTCTTTGCTCTTGAGTGCGATTTTTGAATCTCATACGTTGAACTCAGCAGTTGAAAATGTATGGAGATACGCATCTTTTTACTGCTAATTTGACTTTCAAAAGTCGCACTCCTGGAGTATGATTTTTTAATGTCAAATCAGCAGTAGAAAGATGCATATCTCCATAGTAATTTTGACATTTTCAACTGCTGAGCTCAGCGAATGAGATTCAAAAATCGCACGCCTGCTCTTCTATAAATCACAAACTGGAAACTCGAGATCACGTTCGAGTTATGAGTTCGGTTTCGAGTTTATGCTTTACAGAATAGCATAGCTGCACGATCATTTAATAACCTAGAAATCATGATTAGAAGATAATTGTTGATGTAACTTATGAAAAAAATTAAAACCGCCTTCAAAAAAACTAAAAAGTTAAAAAATAATATTGCAACCTATGACTTTTTCGTTCGCATCATAAGAACATTAATTTGTTTTATTGAAGTCGCTGTCAAGCCGGTACGATTCGCGACAGGGCTCGCATTTTTTGGCTTGGCTTGACACCGACTTCTATAAAACAAATTAATGTTCTTATGATGCGAACGAAAAAGTCATAGGTTGCAATATTATTTTTTAACTTTTTAGTTTTTTTGAAGGCGGTTTTAATTTTTTGTTAAAATTTTGTTTATTTCACAATTTTTAGTGGTGAATTGATTAGTTCGATTTAATAGGAGTGCTTTAAATTAACAAACGCTCTAGTCGGCACTACGATTTTCGAAGGTTCCCCTCGATTTCTCTGGGATCCATCATCAGATTCTGGTTTCCTTATCATGGGACCACCCTCGGAACATCTCCTTTCCAACAAAAAAAGAATCATCAAAATCGGTTCATAAACGACGAAGTTATCCGCGAACACACATAAAAAAAAAAAAAAAAATATATACGGTCGAACTGAGAAACCTCCTCCTTTTTTGAAGTCGGTTAAAAAAAAAAATATATACGGTCGAACTGAGAAACCTCCTTTTTTGAAGTCGGTTAAAAAGAGTCCCATAATAGTCAATGAAGTCCAGCGAGCCTGGTGGATACGCTAATTTGTCTTGCAAAACACAATGAATTTAAGCAAAGAAGGTAAATGGGTATAGTAGGAAAACCGAGCATCCGACTTCCCTTCATCGTTATTAGGTAGAGGACATCATTACGGGGTCACTGAGACCACGACCTAGTTATCGCCTTAGCGCAAATTCCTCTAATTTTCGATGGCCCCTACTGAAAACCCGTGGTCCACCTTTATTTGTTTTGTGATTATACCGATTAAAGGTATGATAAAAGATGTAATTTACAAGTATACACGCTAATTTGTCCTTGTAGTTGGCATGTACAGCCTAGGGCTTGAGCTCCGGAATTCCGGAATTGGCATAATTCCGGAATTCCGATAGAATCTAATATCGTTTTCAATTCCGGAATTGGCGATATCAATATCGAAATTTCGATATTGAAATAAAATAATATTTTACTACGCGGTTTGAGGCACGAGGTGAAATACTGAAATAGAAACAAATACAGAACATGGAAAAAAAGACATGAAAAAAGAATTATAATGAAAAAAGGAGAAGGAAGACGAACGTTTTAGATTTAGAAAGTTTAATAAGAGTAGAGATGGCAGTTTATGAAAACGGTGGCGTTAGAAGACAGTACAAACTTGCAAAAATGTTTCCAATATTTAAAAAAATACCGCCAACGAGCGTAAAAAAAAACAGAAAGAGCTTTTTCGGCGGTCACCTATACAGGGTCCTTCTTACACACGAATACGAAGCTCACTCAATGACGACAGTTTAAACGCGCTAACGTTATTAAAATTTCATTATAAACAAAAATGTGGATTATAATTATAAATCATCAACAGCTGTCGTCCGTTAGTGAGCTTCTTATGCGATTTAATTAACTTTAATTACTACAAAGTTGAATAATTTCTGATTTCTCTTTTATAAATGTAATTCAAGTACTTCATCATTTTATTTGTTTTATATGATCATATTTCTAAAACCTACTAAGAAAGTAAATCCATAAAATTAATGGTATTTGATAGAAAACATACATTTAAATTATAATAATATTAGGTATGACATTTTTGCAATTTTTTTACACTTAGAGTCAATGTAAACTTTTACGTGTCACAACTTTATACAAAGACACTTTTGAGTTCCGGAATTCCGGAATTCCGGAATTGAAATACTGAATATCGAAACCCAATTCCGGAATTGAAAAAGCGTCCGATATTCAAGCCCTAGTACAGCCGTGTTGTGTTCGCATAAATCGTTGCATAGACAATAGTAAATGATTTAGGAGTAGCCGCGTCCCAGCTGCGTTGTCCGAGTTTAAATTGATCTATAAGGGTATACTGGACTGTGAATAAGGGTTGTGTATAGGGACCCGACAAAGTATAGAATAGATCTAGATACATAAAACTGTAACAGTCGTGTGTCTGTACGTTAAAAATATTTACAACAAAAAGGTTACAATAATACAGAGTGTAAGTGACAGGCCTTAGCAAAATACTAAAACGTAGGACCATCAAACTGAACAACTCTCACTATAATCCTACCTCAGGAATCGCGAAAAAAATTTGCTGTCCCATACATTTTAGTTGGGTAGGTACTAGGTACAGCAGTTTTTTTTTTATTACGTATGGGTTTGCTCTTGACCTCAATCCAGTTCTCACGTATTCGACGACGTACGATTCGTATGGGACAGCAGATTTTTTTTCGCGTTTCCTGAGGTACCTAGGCTCCATAGTGAAAGTTGTTCAGTTTGAAGGTCTGAGTTCCCCGTTTCAGTATTTGCTAGTCACTTACACCCTGTATAGTGTTGAAGTGTCCTTGAAACCAAGTAACCGATTTTTTTCATTTGTTCACTTAAAAAAATGCGAGCCAATCAAGAAGTATTTTCTCTTAATCAGCACCAAAATAATTAAAATGACGTTATTATTGTTTACTAAAAACAAAAGATGGTTAGTTGTAACAACAAGCCGCATTCACTGAGAGAAAAACTTTTCCAGAAATTAAAAAACTGTTTTGTTACTGGCGTAAAAACTAATTTATAGTTATGAATACTAAAGTTCTGCTGTCATTACTGGCACAAGCAGTTTTTTACAATAGTTTAGTATTATTAAAATGTAATCCCTACAAACTAGTTTTAGTAAAGTAAAATATTACATAATAAAGTAATTCTTGCATAAATAGTGTAAGTTTCACTTTACTTTAGTTATTTCCAAAATCATATTAGCTATGATTAGTAATCACAATTGTAATTTTGAATAGACAGTTTTAATAAAAGTAGAGAAACAAAAGTCATAGTTAATTCTGCAACTGCTTTGTTTTTGCTACAAATAACGTCGTGTTAATTAAAACACTCGTTTGTAATAACAAGTGTTTACCTGTTATTTCGATTAACAATTTTTTATTAATTTTGACCAACCTCCTTTGTAATTCCTAGTGTTCCCATAGTTCTTTTTATGACTCTTGTCTTTTATATCCAGTTTATGATTAGTTATATTTACTACAAACATTTCATCGTAATAACTGCACGGAATTTTGTCATTTCTAGTTTCTCCTTTCTTCTTTCAATAAGCCATTTTTGTGATTTTAAACAAACTAATTTTGAATTTAATACCAGTTTGGTAATATTTAAAACTTTTTGTGATTGCTGACTTTCTGAATTGCCATATTAATTTCATTTCGTTTTCACCTCCCGGCCGGATTAGACTAATCGTTCTCATCTCTAAAGTGATCATAACAGTAACAGTGAAGTGAAGTGTTTAATTATATTAAATTAAGTGTCCTAAATTTGGAATCGTTGACTGTCTTGAACTAAATATTAAAAAATTATATAATAAGCTGATGGCAACTAAAGTTTCCAGCCAGATGAATCTGGAAACGGACATGGATCAGCTCACTAGCGATTTACTGACAAACTTGGGACTAAATGTTTATGTCAGAGCTTTTTGTGATAAGTAAAGTGTGTGTATTTATTCATTTATAGTGTGATAGGTAGGTACGTACGTACTAATGTAACTTTATAGGCAAGATCAAGGAAGGAAAAGATCTATGTTATCTCTTACTAACCATATCATTTCTGCCAAAAGTGCATAAGTAAATATAAATATTTCTATGTCCTTCATGTCATATCTATTTTCTTCTCAACCTGACATGAATGTTTAAAAAATTCACTTAACCGCCCTTTCATATTTATTAATGATTGCAGAAGGCAAGGAAGATGCTGGGATACCAAGGCTTCTATCAGATGATGAGACATCCTAGCTTATACCAGTACCTGGAGACAAGGTTAGATTTAAAGTTAACCTAGCCAATTGGAAGCAACCAATCGACAATTTAAATAACGTAGACCCCTGGACTTAACACCAAATGTGAGTTCTTTCCCATATATTCCCTAAATAGAATAGATTTTTATGATCAATGTGTTTTTAATTATCTATCTGAGATTACTAGTAAGAGCGTCCATTTTAGGCGTTACTTTGTTCGTATTGATTCTGAATACTTAGTACCTAGCTGTAGGTTCACATACCTACATTTTTTGGAGTTGGATGCCATCTTTGGCTATACTGATCTAGTAACTGCCAGACATCATGATCAGTATCAATATCTAGATTAAAATATAATGTATTTATTTAATCGTTATTTTTTCAGAACCCGCGTCGCCTGATGCTTTAAATAACGCCAGTCTGCCACAACTACCGTACTGGACTTTCAGCGTGCCGTTAAAGGAAAAAAAGAAATCGCTGTGGCTTATATTTTATGTAGGTACTTAGATAGTAATCTGTTGTAAAAACTGAAATGAAAATAAACTACATTAACTATTATTTTAAGTTTCATTTGAACACAATTACCTATACCTTATAATTTAGTGGAGTTGTTATAACAAATCGTTTTACTAGGTATCACAACTTTCTCCTGTATTCTTTATTCTGTATTTCTTTACAGCATATACATAATAATATGTATATACACTTTTATACGAGGTGTTTTTCAGTAGCTAGGAAAGAACGCAATAACCTGAATACTGATACGTTCTTGCTAGCAACTGAAAAGGTACTGTAGAAACAGTACATGTTATGTACAAGGTGTAACAAAACACCCTAGTAATACTTAAGGGGGTGCTTTAGACCATTAAACTGAACAACTTTCACTATGGACCCAACTTTGATATCGAAAAAAAAGTTGGCTCCTTAGTAAAAGTTGTTCATTTTGATGGTCTGAAGCACCCCCTTAAGTATTACTAGGGTGTTTTGTTGTAAAGAATACAGGGGAAAGTTGTGATATCTAGTATAACGATTTGTTGTAACAATGATACAATCTTGTAAAAATTACTCATTGTTTAGTAATATCAAGTAGGAACTCATTAGAAATTGTAAAAGTACAAGCTAGAAATTAGACTGCATTTTCTAAAAAACACTAAATTGTTTAGTAAGAACAAGCACTATGTTTCGAAATTATAAAAGTGCAAACTAGTATTTACAAAATGTTCAATTGCATTTAAATAATCGTTTAGTAAAATCAAGTAAGACATCGTAGATATCGTAAAGTAGTTTCTAAAATTCAGTTTAAAGACAACTAGTAAGTGCTATCGTTTTATTTGTAGATAATGAACGACTCCATGTTTTTACAAAACGGTTTGTATATTCTGTACATCAAAATTTGGAGGATTACTGTTTCATTTTAGAAATTACAAAACACTTTGTCTTAACTGTGACGTCATTATGACGTCATCGTTTTGAGGATTAGTATTGTGCGTTAAAAATTACTAAACGCTCACTACATTAATTACTAAATACAATAACTAAAAACGACTCCTTCTTATTACAAAACTTTTGTTGTCGTGGGATATGCAAATATTTATTTAATAATTAGTGAATTTTTGTAATAACAAATGAAGTTTTCTCTCAGTGTTCGTTTAACAAAGTTCTCTTAGTCAGAGAAGTCATGATGTTGACAGGCTCATATTGATTCATGATGTATGATTATCATAAACAAGATCTTAGTTGAAGTAAAAAATTTTTTTTCAGTGTTGTTTTAGTTTGTTTGAGCATTACGCAAATAACAAAAAATTAAAACCGCCTTCAAAAAAACTAAAAAGTTAAAAAATAATATTGCAGCCGATAACTTTTTCGTTCGCATCATAAGAACATTAATTTGTTTTATCGAAGTCGCTGTCAAGCCGATTCGCGACAGGGCTTGCATTAGTTTTTTGGCTTGGCTTGACACCGACTTCGATAAAACAAATTAATGTTCTTATGATGCGAACGAAAAAGTTATCGGCTGCAATATTATTTTTTAACTTTTTAGTTTTTTTGAAGGCGGTTTTAATTTTTTGTTAAAATTTTGTTTATTTCACAATTTTCAGTGGTGAATTCATTAGTTCGATTTAACAGTAGTGCTTCAAATTAACAAACGCATTAGTCAGCACTACGATTTTCGAAGGTTCCCCTCGATTTCTCTGGGATCCATCATCAGATCCTGGTTTCCTTATCATGGGACCACCCTTGGGATATCTCCTTTCCAACAAAAAAAGAATTATCAAAATCGGTACATAAACGACGAAGTTATCCGCGAACACACATTAAAAAAAAAAAAAAATATACGGTCGAACTGAGAACCTACTCCTTTTTTTGAAGTCGGTTAAAAATAGGTCTGGACAGATTTTGATGAAACTTTTTGTGCTTAAAAACTGTACTTAATCTCGCTACGATGACGAGAAGTGGTTTGGGCGAAGTCGTATCGCATCGCTCTCGGTGGAAGACAATTAAAACAAACACACAAAGAACTTACATTCTTGGCAAGTTTTAGTGGTGGTTTTGCTATTTTTGAGTTTCACATTTCACACATCAGTTACCTTAGTCGTGCAAGTTTTCTTACGATGTTTTCCTTCACCGTTTGCGACTAGTCCGTATTACGTAGCTAGAACTTAGTGCATGGCATATCGGGCCTGCAGTTTTAAAGATGGTGGTATTATGATGGATAGTAAAGAATAATAATAAATAACGCTCACAGACACATACATTATAATGATCCCAAACGTAAGCTACTAGGCTTATGGAAACCACATAATAACAGCACAAACATATTATAACCATGATGATAGGTGGCTAGACATTCGCCCTCAAAAACGATGCTAAAGTGGCCCTTTCTCTTAGTCACCTCGTGAGATTTACAAGTGAGGGTTAGGGTTCTAATAGATTGGTATAGTCCCACTCCCAATCTAAAAGAAACCTCTAGGGCCTAGAGGTTTCTAATAGATTGGGAGTGGGACTATGCTATGCTAAGTAATCAATGTATAATTTCCTAATGTTTTTTTGTAAAGAAAATAAAAATTAATAGCATTGATAAATAAATAAATAAATATCTTGGACAGTGTCACACAAATTATCTAGCCACATTTAAAGTACCAGAATCTAGCCTGGACTTGTATTATGATGACTAGACAACGATATAAATAAGATAAATAAAAAAAATTAATATAAATGGGTGATAAATAAGGATAAAGCTATATCATTGCTCGTCCTACGTCTGAAACTTTGATTTTGAACTCTGTATTGCATTTGGCAGTAGCTATTTAATGGTTAATAATATTTCTCATAAGGCACAGTTTTGCACACATGTTGCAAAAGTTCGAACAGTGTTATGAATCACTTTTCTTCTTTTCTGTGTGATATTACTTGCTAGGGTTGTCGCGAATGGGAAAATATATATTTGGAATTATTGCGAAAGCGAAAAACTTCTCAGAAAATACAGTTACAGGTAGTCCATCTAGCTATTGCAAATATTTCTAGGTCAGTGCTGCTTAACTTTTTGGTATTGGTATTGGTTGAGCGGGCTCATTTTTCGCAACTCGACGACTTAGGCGCCTATTTTGCGTTGGGTGGGAATGACTACTCCTGCCACCCCAGCTCCTCCAGGAAGCCCACCAGCTTGTTAATGCTGCCGAAGACTTCTGGAAGAGACCCCGGTGATCCGAGGTGTTGTGCCCGATTGTTGCCCTAGCCCATTGCATTCCAAAAGCACGTGCGCAGCCGTTTCTTCGACCTCCATGCACACCCTGCACAGAGGACTGTTACTAACACCAATGTTGAAAAGATGTTTGTTAAAAGGACCGTGACCAGTAAGGGCTCCAGTAACTACGCGTAGTTGAGCTCTCCTGAGACGCAAGAGGCTCCTAGTTGCCGCGCAACTTTCTTCTGCACCAATAATGTATGGAATAGAACTTGCTTGATGTCCTCTGGCTATGAAAGAAGAAGAAGAATTTGGGGCCAAAGTGCTCTCGAGTGGCGAGCGCGTACCGGAAAGCGCAGAGTGGGTAGGCAGCCCCCCACAAGGTGAACCGACAACCAAGCGTGTAGGTAGCGGGCACTCGTAGGATGAGGGTAACCAGGGTAGGCAGCACAGGACCGGTCGTTTTGGCGATCCTTGGAGGAGGCCTTAGTCCAGCAGTGGAGGTTTAACAACTGAGATAATTTATTTGCAAAAATATGGTAGGTACATATGGTTTTATAAAAAACTATTGTCCAGGTCCAGCATATCCTAAAAACATCTTAGCATGAAGGGATGCAAATATTTCTGACATGTTGTCATGATTAATATTGAAGGTCTGTACGAATATTAACAGTGTAGCAAATTAATTATAATTAATCGAAAAAACAATTTGATTATCAGTAATGATGTTGATAATAGACCTTTTGTAATACATGAAGCAATAAAATATATATGACAATGACTAATGATGTCTTTGAGCGAGTACATACTGGGCGCTCGGCGTTGCGTTGAGCGCGCGACGGTCGCGTACACACACCGCGCTTAGCACGGCGTTCAACGAGCGTTAGTAGGGCGAACATACTTTTGGCTCAGTTTGAAAATGGACGTCGAAGAGATTGCTTGTGTGTGGCTCCTCTACCGTCGCTATAAAAAAAGACGACAAAGACAAAGAGAATATTGGGTGCACCCAATACTACGAGATAGACTGACGCATGGAATGTTTGTAACATTGTATCCCAAATTGAGAGAACATGAACCTAAGTTTTTTAATTATTTTAGAATGTCCATAAAATCATTTGATGACTTACTCGACGTTATAAAAGTGGATATTACTGGTGAATCAACAATTTTAAGGGAATCAATTTCCCCAGAAGAAAAACTCGTGATAACGTTAAGGTAAGGTTATTTATTCAAATAAATTTAAGTGGTCTGAATCTTGGCTCGAGCCTGTAGGTGAAGGTGACCACGATGACGGCGGCGGTGGGGGCGTCGTAGACCACTGCTGTGGTGGTGGTGGTCTCGCAGTGGTGTATCCAGAATATGCTGGTGTAGAATACATGTATTGGTGTTGATTAGTATGTGGTGGTAAAGGCTGATGATAATTCTGCGCTTCTTTGAGAACATTAAGCAATTCAATTTTTGTTGTTAGACGTTGATTCTCGGGTACTTTTTTCAATTCACTGTACAATGACATACAGAAAAGTTTATCATCGTCTTCTTTAATTAGTCGCTCCGTTTCATTTTGTTGCTTTGTGTTTACACTTTTCTGCAAAATATCAATTATCTGCTTATCTACAGCATTCATTTTTTGTTTTTTTCTTGTGCTTTCAATGTGATCTTTAGGAGGTGGCATCAAGTCTGTATTGTCTGTATTATCTACACTTGAGCCGGTTATATTGCTTTCTGTGTCGTTATTTGCTGTAGAATTCGCAAGAAATTGTAGTTTTCTGTAATACACATATGGCATATGTTTACTTGATCCAGATCCAGATGGAAGCTTTTTTTGCTTCTTAGCCTCCCTCATATAATTATCCCTAATGCTCTTCCATTTTTTCATAAGTGAAGAACCTAAAAATAAACAGTAATCATTTTTATTTTGACAGATACTTGGCCACAGGCTGCTCCTTCGCTGATTTGCATTATGGATACCGTCTCGGAAAATCAACAATTATAAAGATAGTGGAACAAGTTTGTATAGTACTATGGAGCAAATTGAAAGGCACATACATGCCGGAAATGACAACAGAGAAGTGGAAAGAAGTAGAAGAAGGTTTTAGAAAATACGCCAACTTCCCAAATTGTATTGGCGCAATTGACGGGAAACATATTGAGCTAATACAGCCAGAACATACAGGGTCGCTATTTTTCAATTATAAAAACTACTTCTCATCAGTCTTACTAGCAGTTTGTGATGCAAATTATTGTTTTGTATACGTTAATATTGGATCCTACGGCAAAAGCAGTGATTCTGCTATTTTTCAAAATTCTGATTTTTTTAAACGGATGATGGATAATAAGTTAAATATTCCTAACCCGAAGCCCATATCAAATGTCGACAGAACACCACTGCCTCACGTTTTCGTCGGTGATGAAGCATTTGGAATTATGTCGAATATGATGCGCCCGTACGGAGGAACACAGCTAACACACACAAAAAAAGTTTTCAATTACAGATTATCAAGAGCAAGGCGCTATATCGAATGCTCGTTCGGAATAATGAGTAATAAATGGCGAATATTTCATAGACCTATAGATGTAAACATAAATTTCGCGGAGAATATCATCAAAGCTTGCACAGTACTACACAATTACGTTCGAATACGTGATGGTTATAGATATGAAGACACACTTTATCTTTCACCGTTACAATCTATTAATTCAGGCAATGTACCGCGAGGCAGCTTGTGTGCTAGAACTGCAAGAGAGAAATTCGCCATTTACTTTGTAAACGAGGGAAAATTACAATGGCAAGACGACATGATTTAAGTTATTACAAATATGACAAAATTATAGGAAATGTAATAAAAAATTATACTCACCCAACAGTTTTTTCTTTTCTAAATTGTCTTCACAATCACTGAAAATTTCAACCATCTCCTCCCAATTCCTTTTTTTTAATATTTTATTTTTATAGTCAGGACTTTCCATGTCCCATATGGCAGGACGCTTTTGGATTTCGTCTATAAATAAATCTGTATCGAAGTGCTCGGTCTCCATTTTTGGTGAAATATGCGTCCACTCTACACAAAAGCGCGCGTTCAAATGTACAACAAAATGGCGGCTCATGTATCTCGAAGCGCGCGGCTGACGCCCTGCCAACGCGCGTTTGAACGAAAATATCAAAGCGCGCGTTCGACGAGCGCTTGATCCGAAACGCGCGCTTGCATGTGTACACCTAGTAAGAAATACTGGATCTCAAAGCGCGCGTTACCAAAGCGCGCGCTTCAAAGCGCCTAATGTGTACTCGCTTTTTGAGTGATGGTTACGATTTTAAGAATATCAATAAGTTTATTAGTTTATAACAATAATGGAAACAAATATTATCAATCGTCTTATGTACCTACTAGTTTTCTAATATCGTTGAAGATTCGTAATTCATGTGTGACTTTCTAGTCTAGATGAATGTGAATGAAACTTAGTATTACCTATATGATTCGTAGGTTGAACGGTATTGTTCGTGTTAGTTTAACATCTATATAAAACCAACACCCTGCTTTCGGGCAAGGTCTATGTTGCGCTGGGACCTATTTGCTGCTGTAGCATACAATAAATTACATGTTGTTCTATTCTATGTCTCGTTGTATTCTTGTTTTTAAAATTGTTGTGAAATGTAATATTATGTGTGTTACTTTTGCTAATAAATTGTTTATCTATCTATCTATACTTCTATACTAATATTATAAAGAGGAAAGATTTGTATTTTTGTGTGTGTGTATGTTTGTAATGAATAAACTCAAAAACTACTGTGCCGATTTCAAAAATTATTTCACCATTAAAAAGCTACATTCACCCTGAATAACATAGGCTAGATTTATTTCTAGAAAAGACTCATTTTTTGTGGAGACATCGATCTTTCTTCCAGGCTCAAAATATTTCATAATAAGGAGTTTTAAGAATTTTCTGATAATAAAATAAAAGTTAAGGATGGATTGTAATTTGGATACGCACTTTGTACTTTTCGTTTTAAATGTATGAAAATATAAAAAGGTTAAATATTTGATATTCTAATAAATACAAATATTTGCCTTGAGAAGTTCTGCTACAAAAAAGATCTTTTAAAGTGTTTATTACATAGTTATTCTTCATGCACTTGCTTGATTTTAATAAAAAATGTTATAATTATGATTATAATCGATTATCGTGTATTTTTTTTTCACTGAAAACGAGCAGCACTGGTAGCATGCACACCCGCGATAGCCGTGATACGGCTTTATCACGTCTTTTATCTCGTTCTATTGCGCGCGAACGAACGAGATAAAAGACGTGATAAAGCCGTATCACGGCTATCGCGGGTGTGCATGCTACCAGTGCAGGTTTATTTTATCAGATTACAACTATGGACGATTCACGCTCAAAAAATGATCGTAAATCTTTTTGTTTATGGGTTAGATTAAATGAGCGCGAATCTAGTTCTTTTGTAAAATAGTTAATAATACTGGCTGTGTTTCACAAAAAAAAAACCAAATAGCCGTTAAATAAAAAAGAAGAATTTAATTTCTTTTTTTTTATTAAAGGTAATCCAATTTTTTTTTCATTGGAAACGGCCAGCATTGTATTATCAGATTACAACTGTGGACTATTCTCGCTCAATATAAACTTTGTAAATATTTTTGTTTATTGGTCTGATCCAATGAGCGGGGATCTAGTTCTTTTGTAAGATTATAAATCATACAGGCTGGGAGTTTTAAGCGAGAAGCGAGAAAAAATGGACGGGCTTTGTTTCTTAATTTTCTAAATTCGTTTTTCGTGGCTATTATTGTTTTAATGTAGTGGAATTAGTGTAATAATGTGCCATTAATGGATTACAATGTAGTAAAAGTGAGAAATAAAGAAAGGCGCTCTCGTTTGATTTGGATTGAAATCCTCGCGTAAAACTCCATTGAACATAGGAATGCGTCCATCCTCGCATTTCAATGTTTTAGGGTTTAGGTTTTAGGCTAGGAGGAGAGTTTTTCACGGGAATCTTGAAGAAAAGAACGGGCTTTGTTTCTTAATTTTCTAAATTCGTTTTTCGTAATAAGTAATAATGTGCCGTAATGAAGAACAATATAGTAAAAGTGAGAAATAAAGAAGGCGCTCCGTTTTATTCGGATTGATCTTCGCGTAAAACTCTCTTGAACATTGGAATGGGTGTACCATCGACGCATTTCAAGAGTTAGGTTATGTCAGTTTTAAGTACAAAGAAAAATGTTGCTTATGACCATGCAGTAAGGGCTAGTTCCCATTGCATTTCCGAAAGGATAAATTGTATTAAAAAAAAATCATACAGGCTGTTTCGACAATAACATTTTTAAATTGCCGTTGAACTAGAAAGATTAGTTTTTACTTGTGGTTTTTACTGCTGGTTTCGACATAAATGTATTACTTACGGTAGGTAGTATAATAACTATTAAATAATCTTTGGTCGGAAAAATGTTTATCGTCGGTATTGCATGCAATATAACTTTTGTTCTGAAATTTATCTAAATTGAAAAGTCCTTTAAAATGAAATATTGTGTTGGCTAGCGCCCAGAGTTATCCGTATGCGAAATTGTTGTTCCAAATACCTGTACAGTATTCTTTTCAAAAGTTTCCATTCATCCATTTTCTTATTATACTGTAGACATAAATCATACCTCAAACTCAAAATAGAAAATGAAAATCCGAACTCAAAAAGTATTTTTGCCAAATACTTACCTGTAGTGTAGCCTGTAGTATGAAATTTAAATATTGTTTCTCTGTGAGTTTTATATTACGTACTAAGGTATTGATTTTGAAGGTTTTTGCAATAATAATCAAAATTTGATATTTCATATTCCGTTATTCCGTTGTCCATATAAATAGAACTAAAAGTTTTTAACGGGCTTGTAGCAAACATAGCAGGCAGAACTCCGTTACTCGGCTATTAAGAGCTATTAAGAGCCTACCGAGCCTATTGTGCTGCCCCCAATCGTATTTTTTTTATTTCTAAACAATTAAGTAAACAGCATTTCCAAAAAAACAAGAATGTCACGTTGTAGTCCTGATTGGGTTTCAATTTATCGAAACATTACGGATTATTAGATATGTTTTATGCTTGTAGCTATTAACGTTAAAACTCTTAAAACCGCCAAAAGTGGCCACTTTTGGCGGTTTTAAAGATAATAACTATAAACATTATAAAAATAAATCCGCAGTGACCCGATAAATTGAAAATCAGCAATGACTACAATGAGACATTCTTGTTTTTTTGGAAATATTGTTTAATTGTTAGAAAATAAAAAGAATACGATTGAGGGCAGCACAATTGGCTCGGTGCAGCCTTAAGCATCGAGGTAAGCGATGCGCTTGCTTGATTTCTGCCACTGTCACGTCGCATACGACGCGCGTTGTACGAAGTAATAACAACACTGCGGCTTCTTTATGCAGAGTGCTAACAAATTAAATGCGTTAGAAATCAAAAGGATGGGTTATCGAGGTTATCGAAATTAAGAACAGATCAGCCAATATCGAAATCGCGAAAAAAACAGCTGTTCCATATTGGGTCGAGTAGTCTATGACATATATCTGCTATGAAACAGTAATTTTTTTTTCGCGATTTCGATTTTGGCATCGTAGTGAAAGTTGTTCAGTTTGATGGTCTGAAGCAACTCTTTAAGCACAGAACATTATAAGAGGGGTTAGAAGTGCAAAGTGGGCGTGGAACGTGTCATGTCGCCACAGGTAATGCAATGAATTGCATAACATACGCGCGGCGTGGTGCGAGCGAGAGGGCATGAGTAATTGTAGCAGCGTGAGCGGGAAGACAAGTGGCGACAGTCGTTTCCGTAGCAAAAGCGCTACTTTGCATTTCTAACCCCTCTTATAATGTTCTGTGCCTTGAAGTATGTTGAAGAAAGGCAGATTTGGATCCAGCCATTTTTACGAAAACTAAAAGCCATTCAGGACAACTTCAGTTTTGAAGACGGTCTCTGATTGGTCGATAAACTGGCATAGTGGACTTTGTCACCAAAATCTTCGCTTCGATCGCTCTAAGTTTCTATTTTAATTACTGTGCCTACACATAATCCTAAAGAGTTCTGACCAAAGCTAAGACGTGGCGCTCAAAATATCGAGCTTGCTTCGCTCGATACAAAGCTTTTACTTAGAGGCTACTTTGCACACGTTTTGTTCACACGGCGACACATCAGGTTACGCACCCTATATACCCATAACTACACTACGTACAAAACACAAAATAGTGCGGTAGAGAGCCTGCATAGACGCGGCTGCCGGCGCGGGCTGTGAGACGAAACAACAACAACATACCGCACCCTCTCGCACGATTCGCAGCGTTCAACTTCTAATAGTTCAAAGTCCAAACAGGGTAACCTGGCCCTGTACCCGCACTTTCGATGTTGTCCGGTGAGGACGGTGGTCATAATTATTATAAACAGAAAATATTAAGGCATTTTTTAAAAAAACTTCCTCATCTCCAGAAGTCCGGATTCAAAAGTAGAAATTACTAGTAAAATAGACAAATCATCCAAAAATCTGTAGCAAAACGAAACCACGACAGCTATTTTCATCTAACATTATCACTGAGGTATTTTTTGGTCGTTACGGAACGTATTTGGCTTTGTTGAACTGATAGTGTGTGTGATTTCGTTTTCTTCCATTATTATAATATTGTACGGTTATCGTGAATTTTCATTAAAAAAACACAATGAATGCGTAGCAGATTAAGTGGACTATCTAATAAGAAAGATTATGAGTTTCACACACTTGATACAAAAGGTATCATAAGGAGAAATACCTTTCCCCCAACTTCTACAGATTACAACCAATTAACTTTTTTGTTAGTTTTGTTTCATTCTACACGTATTACTAAGTTTCATTCATGTATGGGACCTCTAAGTCTGGGTCTCAAATTACATGGCCGTCCGCCAAATTTCTTTCTTTACACCCTGTACAATGCTGATTGGTGAACCCCCGCTGTTAGCACTAAACATTAATCAATATCTAATGGTAGTTGTTAACAGAAATATCAGCACAATAGAAAATCAGTTTTACTTTCTACGTCCGTACAATAAAAGGTCTAAGGCAATTTCCACAAGTTCACGGCTCGCTATTAATAATTCATTGGGTTTATATTATTTATTGACGCCTTTCGTTAAAAGTTGAAGGACGTACAAGTATGATTTAGTTATGGACATCACAAATGTATGTCACCCCAAAATAGATTTCTAGAAGTCACGTGTATATTTGAAAAGTTAATCAAAATATACCTACAGGGTGCAAACATAAATGCTTATACTTATGAAGACGCTTTCTGAAGCACTCCTTAAAGTATAGGTATATAACGCATTTAAGTTTACACCCTGTATAAATTAGTCTAACGTTTAGAACATCAATCTGAAAAACTTTTACAATGGGACCAATATTGAAACCGCGGAAAAAAATTCATCTATTCCATAAAACAATGTTGGGTAATTAACTACTCGAGTCGACCCAAATGTATGAAGCAGCAGATTCTTTTTCCGCTATTTCAAATTTGATCCCATAGTAACAGTAGTAAAGTTTGGTCTGAAGCACCATATAAAGTATGTAACGCATTAAAGTTTATATACCCTGTATACAAAAAATGTGTTAATCTAAACTATTATAAAACTGCAACAGAAATGTGAACATTGAAGATATTTACAAAAAAAAGACTACGACATGGTTTTTACCTGTCCCTGATTCCAAATCACACATTTTTGGATTTTTTGTCTGTCTGTTTCTTTGTTTGTTTGGGTGTTTGTTTGTTCGAGTATCACGCAAAAACTACTGAACCGATTTTGATGAAACTTTTTTTGTTTGATAGCTTATCATCTGACTTAAAATCTGGTATATAATTTATGCGGACGAAGTCGCGGGTAAAAGCTCGTTATTAATATTTATACAAACTACAGAAGTCCTGTCAGAATTGCATGCATTTAATGCATGCAATTCTGACCGATTATAATAAAAGAGGGGTTCAAACTGCAAATTAGGCGTGGAACGCGTGCCACACGGTTATGCAATGATTTGCATAACACCGTAAGGCTGCATGTCCATTGACGCGAGCTGGCTGGCGGAGCGGGGAACCGGAGTTTTATCAACCAATCAGGATTGCATAAAATCTCGGCCGAGATTCGGCCGAGCTCCTGATTGGTTAATATTTCCTCGTTACTCCGCTCCGCCAGCTCGCTCCGCGTCAATGGACAGGCACCTTAAGCGCTCACACAGACGAGCGACACTTTGCTGTCGACGGGTGTACTAACTAACTAAGTACTTATTCGAAAAGCCAGGTCAGATAAAATTGGTATTCAAAGAGTGACGTAAAAATTGAATTTCCGCCTTGCACAAACCATGAAGACCATTTTTATTGGACTCGCGAGGAATTTAATCAGCAATAAAAGAATTCCATCCACACCGCCCTCTTCGTTCAGAAGGGCAAAGTTATAATAGACACTCCCATTCGACTAGATAGACATAACTTTATTCGGTTTTAGCCATAAAGTTATTATACCTGTCCAATAGAGTAACTGACATGAGTTGTCAAATGAAACCGTTTTTTGTGCATTTGTCGGCACTTATCGGCACCCTAAAACTTCGAGTTCTGTGTATAATTGTGAATCTAACGTGAAATCGTAGGTAATTTAATGAAATAGTGTTAGTATATTTCACAAAATAATCTACGACTTCACTTTAGATTCACTAATTATTCACAGAGCACGATTATTTACCCAGTCTATTGTGCTGACAAGTTCCCAAAAACGGTTCTATTGCCTCGCGTCACGTATCTCTTTCTATTATACAGTAGCGCCGCTAGGTACATCTCGTTCTCTCAGCTGTCAGTTCCTCTACCACCACTCTCTAGATACCTTTATGGTTTTAGCTCAGAGGAATGATCTCCTTTATTCAAAAGCATAGAGACCGCATCAATTTACGATTGTAGTTAGTCTCTTTTATCTTATGACATTCTTTTAATAGTAGAAGGAGATGGAACGATAAATGTTTGTTTATGCGGCTGTCCACTTCTTTTTTATGCTAGTGTGCGTGAAAAGTAACCGTAAACATAGGGACAAATGTCACTTGGTCATCTTTTGTCCATACTAATTGACACCACACACTCAAACAAAAACCTCAAAAAAGTGGACATTCTTGCAATGGTAAGGCTCACTCTATAGCTTGCTCTATAGGTATAATCTCTTTGGGTTTTAGTGATGTCCCCTTTTTTGCGATTCAGTGAGTCGAATCAGTTGTCACAGTTGATTTGATCTTACTATTGTTCCATTTTTGCTCCTGACCGATTTCGGCTATGGCGACTGCTTCAACACCGTTGTTGGCGTTGATGAGCTCTGTATCAGACTAACAAACTGAACAACTTTTACTACAGGACCAATATTGAAATCGAGAAAAAAAAGAATCAGCTGTTTCATTAGGATGCCTACAGTTGAATAAAACATTCGATCAGTTAAATAATAACTCTGTTTCATTCAATTTGGTCGAGTAGAGCTATTGGTATATTCTGTGGAACAACAGTTTGTTTTGCGATTTCATAGGTACAGTCGGCCGCAAAAAGTTGTATACACTTTTGTTTTACGTCGTTGTACTAAAGTGTATATAACTTATTGCGGCCGACTGTACATACCTACCACGTAAAAAGATGTTCAGTTCGATAGTCTGAATCATCCCCTTAACTAGATGAACTACTTAAGGACCCCTTAAGTTGTATGTGCCTGTGAGCGTTATTAAATTATTATTAATATAGGTACTTACTAATTCCGTGGTTGTCGCAAAGTTTCTGTCCATACTGAATCACTGAATGAGACCATTAATATTCACGAGTAGAATGTTCGACGGGAAGATCTTACAACGAAAGCGCGAACTGATTTGCCACACCCCTATTTTTTTAATACGATAGCTTCTTAATCTAGCAAAATCGATTCTGTTACAAACGAAAAAGAATCACTTTTTAACCAAAGTGTTCGATGTAAAACTAATTGAATTGAAGCTCTTCCATTCCACCACAGACCACCAGGTTATTGACTGGACTAAATTACAGTTATACCTACCAATTAATCACAATAATGCAGTGACTTATAGAACTGGTTTTATTAACCAATAAACTGCCGCAATTCCAGACACAATACAAAATTAAATGTTTCTTCCGTTCGTTCCAGCAGTTCAAAGGTTAATGTTCTAGACTAAAAGGTATTTCAGTCAGATTTACGGGGTTATAAACACCTCGAATATTAATTGTATTTACAATAAAATTATTTTTGAAAAACAGTTATAAAGCAAATGATAAATCTAAAATAGCCTAAAACTAAAAACTAAAATATAACTAGACTAAACAAAATAACTAATATAGGGAGAAAAAGATTATCCTAGAATTTGCCTTGATCGATTGATTTGTCGCTTCTGGCCGGCTAGAGGTATTCCATGAATAGCACCAATTTTGATGTTATGTTCACACATTGTCACAGAAGTGCATGTCCCTTTGAAGGAATTTTAAATTACACATTGTAAACAACATGTATCAATTTTATAATATACCCGCGACTTCGTCCGCATAAATTATATACCAGATGATTGAGATTTTAAGTCAGATGATAAGCTATCAAACAAAAAAAGTTTCATCAAAATCGGTTCAGTAGTTTTTGCGTGATACTAGAACAAACAAACACCCAAACAAACAAACAAACAAACATACAAACAAACAAACAAACAAACAAACAAACAGACAGACAAAAAATGCAAAAATTGGTGATTTGGAATCAGGGACAGGTAAAAACCATCTCGTAATTTTTTTTTTTTAAATATCTTCAATGTACAGACACATTTCTGTTACAGTTGTATAATAGTTTAGATTTTGTTGTTTAATTAAAATTAAAATTATGTAACCATTATTAGCCCTGTTTTTGTAGCATAGGTAAGTTTGTTTTTATGTGAGATTCATTTTGTATGCCTAGCGGCAGAATGCAGCGTACTGTTTATTCTCCCACTGTAACACCATCTACTAAATATGTAAACCTGTATTCACAAATTAATAAATGAAATGAAAAGTTCATTTCCTATAAGTACCTATTCAACAAAAAAAAAGTCAAAACAGGACGTAAGATGTGCACGAGGCAAATTAAAAAAAAAATGTTATATGTGGAAGTCTCTTCCCAGCAAGGGGACAGCGATGGCTAATATATTATGTATATAACAATAATATGAGGAGAGTGGTCATATTAAACAACTGGCCATACTACCCATGAATACTAAAAACTCAAGCTCCAAAAAAGTTAGTTTATCCTGCACGAAAACGACGGAGCCTCACGGTAAGACAGAAAGCACGCGATCCCTCTGCGAATCCTCTCGCCCGGAGACTCCGAATCGATATTATATTTGTAAAAAGTAAGTTATAGTCTATAAAATCCCACAGCAGGGCAAAGCTTTCCTTTCACGAATAAATTAAGCAATAATTGAAGCAACAAATACTAGGTACGCTAATGACAGAATCACTTACAACGGTCCTTATGCCCAGCGGTATTAAGAGGAAAGACGGTCTGCAAGGAAGAATATGTATAAATTTAACAGATCTATTGCTACCGCGCGGTTCCCAAGCAACAAGATTTTATCTACCTAAGTACATTAAATGTTCGAACCCACGGTTTCGTATTCCCCTGTTTCCTCCTCCAAAACTAACCCGATTTTAATAAATTTTCAAGAACTTTGGCTATGTCTGTAAGTTTTCTTTGTTTTTTTATACTCGTCAAATTCGCTTGCTGGATGTCTGAACAAATAGGTAAAAATTAAGCAATTTTTTGTAATTTTCGAAGGCTCCTAGTTCTTATATTCTTAAGTAATTCATTTATAGAACAAAACAAACACAGTAATATGGCAGAGGTGACATAGATTGTATAAAAATGTTTGGTCTAGTGTCATTCATTATCCAGGGGAATACGTTTGTTTGGACTAAACAGTACCCGCCTATCCTCTTAAACGGGAACGAAACCTTGTGACAAAAGCAAGTGGCCTACATTTTGTTCAGAGCAAGCATTTAATGATTATTGTTATAGCCGTGAGTTTCTCCCGGGCTCCCTATTGTTTTTAGGGTCCCTTCTAATAGGTTGGTTTTATGGGATTTTGTTTGTAGATTGCGTACCAAGATTTCGTAAAGACTTTGCTCTTGTTTAATTTAGATTAAGAAGAAAGATGTCTCTTTAGTTTTAACATAAACTTACGACCCTATTCCTCCGTGGTGGACAAAAATGTTCGTTCCTCCATTTCAGGTCGTTATTACAGCAATATTTAGTTTTGAATTTTTGAAGTTTCAGGATGGTGGAAATATGTAGTTATATTATGCTCACGACTATACTCCCCAAGGGAGTAGTCAGTGATATTCTGAAACCTCAGAACATCCAAGTTTCACTAGTACCGAAACTCGGTCCAGTTTGACGAGGAGTGGGCTCGTCGCCACTTGTAATGGACAGTGGGTACAATACAGGTGCCTCGAAATTGAAACATGCAGGTTTCCTCACGATGTTTTCTTTCACCGAAAAGTCTAAAATATTTAGTAATTTATTTATAATAAGCATTAGCAGACTTTACTAGATTTGGTGTTATAAATATAATTCTAGTCGATTTAACTAAAATCGACTTATAACAAAAAATCTAGTTTTTGCTTCTATAAATAAAATTAATGTACTGACATAATATTACTATATATTTCTCTCCATGTAGGTAGGTGGTCTTTCATCTAATAACTAAAACCATAAACCACTGCATAAGAAACCTTATCTTCTAGTCGCATTATACGAAGACCACATGTATAGAAATGAGGTTGTCCATTCTCAGCTCAAATCACACCATTAGTTTGTATGAAAGATTTAGAAAATGCCTGTAAAGATTTCATCAAAAACTATGTAATTAGCGGCTCCGTTATAGTTTTGTTATAATTTAATGTAAAAATTGGAAAAGCTACTTCACAATCCAGTGGCGCCCACTAGTGATGTGTATTATGGCCAAATTCCGTTGCACGTAACAGATACTCCGAAACGTTTCGACATTGTTTCCCCTCCATTTAATTTTGAGCACAAAGCAAAATAAAGGCTTTGTTCAAACTCGCTACACAGTTAATTTTAAAGTTAATGTTAAATTAAAGTGGCATAATGTGCCGTAAATTTGCGTTATCGCTGGAAATTTGTTAATGTCCGAGCTGTGTTAGGAAGATTGATGGGTGTGCGATTTTGGACACTGAATTCTATTGTAATGCGTAAAATACATTTAAACTAAAATTACACATTTTTTAAAGGGTTCTTATCGCGTTTTTGTTACCTATTGCTACCATCTGCACTGGTAGCATGCACACCCGCGATAGCCGTGATACGGCTTTATCACGTCTTTTATCTCGTTCTTTTGCGCGCGAAAGAACGAGATAAAAGACGTGATAAAGCCGTATCGGTTATCGCGGGTGTGCATGCTACCAGTGCAGGTGCAGTCAATTTTCGAAACTGTCAATTAAGGGGACCCCGAGCCTCCCAGTCTCTCAATACGTATTTTTTTTACTTCTTAACAATCATGCAAAAATAAAAAAAAATAAAAAATGTGATTTTGTAAGTAATAACAGATTTTCGATTTATCCTGTCAATATGAATTTATCCAGTTTTTGTAGTTACTAAGTATCTTTAAAACCGCCAAAAGCGATCACTTGAGCTCGTTAGATCCCCCACAAACATTTAGAAACTGATACGTTGAGAAAGTCCAACTGCTGGGCTATAAATCAAGATCCGACTCCGGTAATAAAACCCGGTACACACTGGTAATACCCAACGTAATCATACTTGTATTTTATTAACATAGTGCGTACAATCTGCACTATCAACCTCTAAATATGGTTCAATCCACTTGAAATTTAGCAAATATACTTGTAACCTTTTGCGAAGAAAAACTGGAGGCCGAGCGAAGTCAGAAAAAAATATCACTATTTTTTTTTCTCATACGAAAGTGAAACACCCTAATGTATGTGTATTTCTTTCTTAGGCGATTATCACACTGCACCGCGCCCCGTCGCGTAGCACGGGGCCGCAGATTTTAACATTGTATGCAAGTATTACAATTTATATAGAAAACACGCCTAGGACAACACACTGCCGACGCGTCAATGCGCGGGAAGGCGTCCCGCGCGCAGATTCTTGAAAGGGTAAATTATAATTTAATGAGAAACGTTTGCACGAATCCGTCTATTAATCTGACGGTGATGAGCGTAGCTGACCAGCCTAGATCTGACTAGTAACAATTATTTTAATTGTGAGGTGCTCACATTAAAAGTGGTGGGCTCACTACCTCCCACGCTGGGTAGAGAAAGAGCAGTAATATTAAAGAGTGGATGTTCTGGAATATTGGACAGTAACACTATTATTAAGAATAATAATGCTATAGTTTTGAGTATGATGGTATGCTTATGTAAAATTATTTACATAACATTTATTTATGTTAGAGAGTAATGTTACAAATAATAGTCATTGTGGCGTACCTATCTTGTCAATGGGCCCGAACACCTGCACGAGAAAATACTTAAATACAACTACATCTGACGATATCAAGCTCGTCAAATACCTGATCAGTATAAAATATACAACCGTTGAATCATTGAACAAGAAAGAAATCAAATCAAATCAAATAATTTATTTGTTGAAAGTAGGTACAATGCATATAGATCTTATAATATAACATAATAATTATAATTCTTGCTACTCTCAGCCAACCGAAAGAAATAATAGTTGTGATGCTTCGTCTTGTAGCTTCTCAACACAACGTGCCTTGCGTTGCGTTGCGTACGTAGCAGTGTACTCCTAGCTTTAACTATAGCCAATCCACTCCACCAAGGGTTTTGTTCACAGCGACTAAATCTCCGGGGAAATAGAACCTTCGTCGCCTCCACAAATATAGATACGAATACAGTTCCCTTTGTTTTTCACTTTGATTAAAATCTTGATGATTTTGGAGAGACGTTTGAGAAACGCCTCAATAAATCTTGCGGTTCGAGGGATTCTGTTTTAATTATATGAAATGGAAGCTAAGATAGCCTTTTTATGGGTTCTGTAATTCGTAAGTAATTACCACTGGCACTGTTGTTATTTGATCTCAAGCGATTTCTTATTTCAGCTGGTTAAAGGCGGCAATGAGGCTAAAAGCAGTGTTTTCGTGTGAGATTTGTCGATTATAAAAATAAAAATTGTTCGTTTGTAGACAAAAGTAAAGGTAGACCGACGAACTGGTGAAGATGGCGGGAACCCGTTGGATGAGGGCAGCGCAGGACCGGTCGTTGCGGCGATCCTCGGGGCACGTATGACCAGCGTTGGACGTCTTTCGGGCTGAAAAGATGATGATGCTGTGACCTTTATTTAAAATTTTCTTTAATAGGATGTGCTAAACAAAATTGTTATCCGTGGTGTTACTCCACACTGCTTGGTTTTCATGGCTTCGTTGGATTCGGTGTACGCGCAGATCAACATGTAAACCACTTTTTACACGAAGACTTCTTGCTAGCTCATACATGGGTCACGAATGCAAATTGTGATAAGGAATATTTATATTATAGTGAGGTATAGCTATAGCTCCATCTAAACTATTATAAAACTGTAACAGGAGTACATTGAAGATATTTACAAAAAAAAAAAAATTACGACATGGTTTTTACCTGTCCCCTGATTCCAAATCACCAATTTTTGGATTTTTTGTCTGTCTGATTGTTTGTTTGCATGTTTGTTTGTTTGTTTGTTTGTTTGTTTGTTTGGGTGTTTGTTTGTTCGAGTATCACGCAAAAACTACTGAACCGATTTTGATGAAACTTTTTTTGTTTGAATGCTTATCATCTGACTTAAAATCTGGTATATAATTTATGCGGACGAAGTCGCGGGTAAAAGCTCGTTTCCTATAAAATATTTAATTTCACGCTAGCTAAGACAAAACTTGGTAATAAATAGCGTGTCTGCTATCGCTACAAGCTGCTACATACGAGTAAGTAACAATCTAACTACCATCTCTCACGGAACTCGATAACAAGACAAATTCCACTCTTAAAGTTTTAAATGTTTTGAGGTAGATCTTAATTGAGTTTCATTAAGGGTGTAACAAAACACCCAGCTGATTTTTTAAATATTTTCTCGGTGTTCGCTCCATGGTGAAAGATGTTCAGATTTATGGCCTGAAGCATCCCCCTGGAGGATTCAGTATGGAATCAAATCATCATTATTATCTTCATCATCTGCATGCCATCTTCCACATCATCATCTCATCATCATCTCTTCAAAGGAGCATCACAAAGCAATATCCTCAGCCTTCCACCCAGCTACTCCACTTAGCTATCATTTCATACAAAAGGGAAAAATTTACATGAGGTTCACATGTTCCTACCAAGCGGGGGTGAGGTTAAAATTGACAGGAGCAGAGAGTGTCCGTTCTGAATGATAAGTCTGTCTTATACAGACCTACCTTCAGGGATAAGTACTACATAAATACTCGTACAATACAATACTAGTAAAAGTGGTTCAGTTTGGTCTGTAGCACCCCTTTAGGTATGTAACGCGTTTCAGTTTACACCCTGTATGCTGATGATGTGGTTGATGTATTATAAATTGATGTCACCTTCGGTTCGCGTTAGAGTAATTTTCAGTGTTGCCACCTTAGTTTTAGTAATAGGGGCAGTTGAAGAAGCTAAAAAGGGCTAGACCGGGCTCTTTGACTACTTATCGGGCTAGATCAAAGAGTACTTTATTATAAGGCTAGAGGGAGCACAAATTACCAAGAAAACACTTGGTGTAAAAAAAAAGGCAAAAAACACCTTTACTAATGATTTCAATTATGTATTTATTGAATCACAATATTTTTTTTCAAAATTAAACAGAATTTGAAGAAAACCAATTTAATAGGTTAAAAAATTAAAAATATTATTTAGTTATTTAACAAACTAAACCCGGATCGGCGCGGCGTAGAGATGCGGTATATTGCCATAATCGAACAAATGGTATCTACCACAAAAATATAAATAAATCAATATAAATGATAGAACTCACCAAAGTTCGATGTTATAGCGATGTTAGCATGGCGCAAATTTCAGATTTTGGTTCAATATTTTTAAGAAAATGAAAAGTCTGAAAAGGGCTAAATTGCCCTTTCCGGGCTAAATCATTAAACAACGAGTTCACCTACAGTAAAAAGTGCTAGATCTAGCCCCAAAAGGGCTAAGGTGGCAACACTGGTAATTTTTTCTTTGCCTTCGGCTTGTGTGACGTCATCACCGATCTGCTCTTAAACTCGAGAGTGGGTCGCCTTACGATTGTCCAGTAATTAGGAAACAGGCTATTGTCATAGCTCACTGGCGACATTACCCTATTTAGATAAGTAGGAACACTGTTTAGTAAGAGACCTAATACACTGACCCAGTTCAGTCACAGCGAAATTTAAATTCGTTCGCAGGGCATCTGACTTTCTTGGTGTCTCTCCTCAGTTTTTGTTTTTGGAGGACTGAATCGAAAACCATTTGGAGATAATTGTCTGAATAAAAATATTTTCTGTGTTAGAGATTTTAAGACGAAAGGCTTACGGGTATTTTTTTAAATAAAATAATTCGTTCAGATTTAATTTTTAACATTGCGAATTAACCGAGTAATTTATTTACAACAAGATAGATACAAATAACCCCAAAATTCGTTCAAATGTTCGAAATTGTATGAAGGTTTTTCGTAATTCCTGAATTTTACGTTTAATAAGCACTAAATAAGCAATGTGATTTTATTATTAACATTATTGAAACTCGTGTTATATAAATCAACATTTCTAAGACAAGGCGTCATTTAGTCTCACCGTCATCAGCCTATATACGTCCCACTCAGCGAACTAGTACAAGTCCCACTGCAGGGCCAAGGGCTACCCTCAGGGAGGTTGGTATGGGCGTCAGTCCACCACACGTGCCCAATGCGGATTGTTAGACTTCCCACACTCATCAGAATTTCTTCTTCGTAAGGAAAACATCGTGAGGAAACCTGCATATATTATATGCAGCCACCACCGCGTCACCGCTTAAGTGCAGTCGGTATTACGTACATAAGTTAGAAAAACACATTGGTATATACATGGTATCTCGTCCGTTCGGATTTGAACCCCTCATGATTGAGTGTCCATACATCCCCGCAACGTGCCACCGGCGCTCTTTAAATTAAATTACCGACACGTCCAGTCAATGTATTCACTCCTTAGCAGTAATTTGGCGGAGAAGGAAGCTCTGATGTCGTGGACTATAAACGCGGAACTCGAATCGTGCGCTGCGTTATCGCACAATTTCCGCTCTAGTTTTATTTTTAGATTTGGTTTAACAACTATATTGGGCAGTTTTAGATTAGAAAATTTATGCTGCCTACGCTACGCCTAGAAGGTGACTCTTAAATGAGGTAAATTATATATTATTCATGATGTAGAGTTTCTGGTCGCATCTTCTCTGCAACGGAACTCCTTCCGACGTGGTGGAAGGTTAAAAAAAAATACGTTAGTAAGCTATGTGATATTATTTTGAATCCGACATTTCGAGTTTGAGTTTGAAGATTTAAGAGGGCTGTCGCAGTCCAGTGGCGCCCTCATGACATTAAAAAAGATTTCTCAATAAAGAAAGCCTAAATTAAAAAAGTGCTCAACAGATAAACTACAAAAGCCTTCAAGCTATTTTCATAGAATACTTTTATAGGTTTACGAGCTTTAACCCGCGACTTCGTCCGCATAAATTATATACCAGATTTTAAGTCAGATGATAAGCTATCAAATAAAAAACGTTTCATCAAAATCGGTTCAGTAGTTTTTGCGTGATACTCGAACAAACAAACACCCAAACAAACAAACAAACAAACAAACAGACAGACAAAAAATCCAAAAATTTGTGATTTGGAATCAGGGACAGGAAAAAACCATGTCTTAATTTTTTTTTGTAAATATCTTCAATGTACAGACAAATTTCTGTTACAGTTTTATAATAGTTTAGATAAGTACAAATTTAAAAAAAATAAAAAGAACGGCCGCTTTTGTTTTATTCGAAATTGTTTAAAAGTGGAATGTTTAGAACGTATAAAAGTATTAGACGGAGATCCGACCGTAAAATTATGCACCTATTCCTTAGGCGAACGAAATGTAATTCTAATGTATGTTTATACAGGGGTTAATTCAACGCCGCCAAGTTGCCTAAAAAAATCTTGCCGCAAGTGCCTTTTCCATTATAATTTTTGGTATAACTTTTTCCACGTGTTTGTTAGGGAAGTGAATGAGGTGCCATCGGAAGGAGACTGGTTTAAAGTACTTTAAAAACTAGGGTTGCCACCTCTCAATCTGCCGCAAGACTAGGGTTGCCAGATTCAAAAATGACATATTTGGACCTGGCAACCCTATAGTTGCGGCAGATTGAGAGGTGGCAACCCTAGTTTTTAAAGTACTTTAGACCAGTCTCCTTCCGATGGCACCTCATTCACTTCCCTAACAAACACGTGGAAAAAGTTATACCAAAAATTATAATGGAAAAGGCACTTGCGGCAAGATTTTTTTAGGCAACTTGGCGGCGTTGAATTAACCCCTGTATAAACATACACTAGAATTACATTTCGTTCGCCTAAGGAATAGGTGCATAATTTTACGGTCGGATCTCGGACTATATTGTATAACAAAGGCTTGAAGGCTTTTGTAGTTTTTCTGTTGAGCACTTTTTTAATTTAGGCTTTCTTTAATGAGAAATCTTTTTTAATGTGATATGGCGCCACTGGACTGCGAAAGCCCTCTTAATCTATTTTGTATCATAATGCCAAAGTAGATGTGACAAAATGATGTGGTTGCAAAATGACGAGGGGGAATTATGACGACGTGGCAATGACATGATACGCTCGAAAAATGAAGAGAAGGATGAATCTTCTCTAATTGTATTCATCTTTATTTTTTTGTGTATAATAATGTGTTAAATATACAACGTGTTAATGAATTAGCGCAAAACCTCATACACCCCAACTGATTTATAACAAAATAATTAGATTGAAACAATAATTTAATTATTTTGATACTTAAAATTTTAAGTTATTCACATTTTAAGTTTTAAGGCAAAAATGATTTGTTATCATTTCAGCACTGAAAGAAAGCGCTAACGTACTCATGGATACATTTTTCTAATCTTGTTTTGGTCGTAAGTAGGCGAGTGTGCGGTGGGTTGACATCGGGTTCAGAAAATTTAAAATTTTGCAAAAAAATTATTAAATATTTTGACAAAAATTACCGATGTTGAAACCATGATAATTCGATTCAGCTCTCGATTCTAACCAAACTACTTTCTAGTTTTGCGTTAATTTATTAACACGTTGAAGACACGTTGTATAAAAAAGAGATTGCAAAACGATAATTGCAATGTTGGATGTTCAAAAAGACGTATACTATTCCATTTAATTACATTCCGCACAAATTTACGCTTGACATGTCCCATAAATAGAATGATAATTTATTATAACAATGTGCACTCCCAGAACCATAGTATTGATATATTTGCAGACTCGGTAAATAAATTCAAATTTTTGATTGAGAAAACCAACCCATGGTTAACGGCTGCTACCTTGCAATCGTTTTCCATATAACATTGTAGGTACTTTTTTTTTTCTTCTTCAGTTGTTGTTTTTATTTTTGTCCTCCTTTGCTTTGTCTTTGTCTTGTGTTATTTTATGGCGAATGTTGTGTTTGCTTCTAAGTGATGTATTCATCAACTTTAGAACCACTGTGTGCTAAAATTATGTAAAATTGTGAATGTATCGTTAGCAAACCTAATAAATTAAATTAAATTAAATGGGTCGCCTTGCGTTCAGTTTAATGGTATAAACTATAAAGTTTTAGTTTAGACCCTAAAATAAGCAACTCCTTTAAATATACGTAACACATTTAAGTTTTTTCTTGCATAACGGTCATATTGCTTGTGCGAATAGTGCAAGGAAAACCAAAGTCACCTTCGGTCTGCAGTCATAAAATTCCCGTAATTTCCCGCTAATTACATTTAAATAAACAACTTTCCGTACTGAACGTTAGTTAACATTATTTTATGGCGTGTTGACGTGACGGCAACCATTAGTCGCACCAAGTAACAGGGCCCTAGACAGGACCCTTTTGTCCTATAGCATAAGGTTGAAAATAGGCTTGAATTGAGGGACTTTTAAGGATGGATAGTAACGTCGAAGCCTGCGTTTTCTAATGTAACATGATAAGGATAATTACATACATACGACGTAACGGTTAAGTGTTTGAAGTGGTTTTTTAATGTTTTGCATGCGATATTCTTTACATGTGTTCTTTCTGTTTATGTGAAGTCTACCAACCCGTATTGGACACCCGTGGTGGACTAATGCCCATACACCCTACCTGAGGGTAGGCTTGTGCCCTGCAGTGGGACGTTTATAGGCTGATGATGATAATAATAAATAATAAATAACGCTCACAGGCACATACATTGTAATGATTCCAAGTTAAGCACTACAGGCTTTTTAATATGGAAACCATACAACAACGGCACGAACATATACATCCATGACCGAACCGGGATTCGAACCCAGGACCCTGGTTTGGCAGTCCGGCGTGGTAACCATTACACCAACCGGGTCGTCGTAATAATGATGATTCGTTACATACAATTTTGAGTCTGCTTGGAAAACAATACAGGGTGTTAGGGTAAACAGTTGCATTACTTTAAGGGGTGATTGTACCCATGACACTGAACAACTTTCCATAAGAAGCATATAGGAAATACGTAAAAAATATTTTGGACTTCCCATACTAAATCCAATCAGCTGATCGAACTTTTGTATGAAAAGTATAATTTTTTGTAGCCGGGCAATTATATCTTGGACAATGTCACATAAATTATCTAGCCACATTTAAAGTACCAGAATCTAGCCTGGACTTGTATTATGATGACTAGACAACGATATAGAATACATATATAGATAGAGATACAAACATCCATGACTCAGATACAAATATTCATATCCATCATACAAATATTTGTCCCTTGCGGTATTCGAACCCGCGACTCTCGGCACAGCAGGCAGGTTCACTACCGACTGTGCTACCGGGCCGTCAAATTACCTTGCTTTTTTGTTGCCATTTTGGAGCGCTGGCAACGCATCTAAAAGCGTCTTAGAATGCGATTAGAAGTTTTGTATTGTAAAGCAAAATCATTCATTCATTTAATTATTTGTAAATCGAGAAATAACACTGTCTGTTGTATTTTTGAATCATAATCATTAGGTATAATGTAGTGAAAATTAAGGTGTTTATTCAAGTGGCATGGCACGTGTACTGAAAGGGTTTCACTCGTAACTTATGGAACGCGACGGAGGTTTTGCAAAAGTGAGATAGAAATATGTGTGGGATAAGCGAAAACTGAAAAGCGGCGGCAGAATAGGTACATTCGGTACATTAATTTCCAGTAACACCATAGTAACACCCAAATACGTATTTTAGACATTTATATTTCCCTGCTTAGAATAGACCACGTCTGTTCTTTGCATGAAAGGTCATCAAAACCAAATTATTTTTAAAATGTTTAGTATTAACCCACATTCAATTTGTATAGTTATTTATTTTTTAAACCATGGGAAAATGTACAAAATGTACTATAATACTAAAATGTACTAAATGCCCAAAAATGTACAAAATGTACGATAATGTTCAAAATTAAGAAAATGTACTAAAATGTACTGATTGTACTAAAATGCACTAATTGTACTAAAATGTACAAAATGTAAGAAAATGTATTAAATGTACGAAAATGTAAAAAAATTTACCAAAATATTACATGTTTCTTTATTAGTTTTTGGCCTGAATCCCATGGTCTACATTAATGCGATATCTACACTAATATTATAAAGAGGAAAGATTTGTACCTATTTTTGTATGTTTGTATGTTTGTAATGAATACGCTCAAAAAGTACTGGGCCGATTTAAAAAATTCATTCACCATTAGAAAGCTGCATTCACCCTGAGTAACATAGGCTATATTTATTGCTAGAAAAGATTAGACGTCCACCCGTGCGAAGCCGGGACGGGCCGCTAGTAATATATATATTCATGAACTAGAGACATTTATCTAAACGTCCTATACTTTTTTTTTCTGTAGGTCGTTCATGGGTGGGTATGGGTTTCATACTAAGTTGCCCAGTGACCTTTTCAATTTAGATAGTTTTTTACTTGCCAAGTTAATCTAGGTAAGTTTCCATCCCTGACAAAATCCATTACCTGACACTGACACAAAACAATTTTTTCTTCTAGCGATATGTTGAGATATCAGCAGTAGGCTAAAATGTCCATAATTATGCTACTTGGCTGCAAATTTTTTGTGTGATCTAGCCGATTTTCCGAAATCCGTATATCCGAAGCTTGATCGCTTAATGCGGTTGCAGAGGGGTCAATTTTCTACAAAACTTTGACGCACAATACGCGTAGACGGTATTAATATAAGTAACTTTGTATATATGGAAAAATAGGTTAGAAAATCTAGATGTCGCATCTCATCTCATCTCACTAATATTATAAATGCGAAAGTTTGTGACGATGTTTGGATGTTTGGATGTTTGGATGTTTGGATGTTTGGATGTTTGTGTGTTTGTGGCTCAATCACGCCTAAACGGCTGAACGGATTTAGATGAAATTTGGCATGCAGATAGAATGTGTTCTAGATTAACACATAGGATACTTTTTATCCCAGCAATGGGTTACTGTGGGAGTCTGTGGGATAATTTCCAATGTTTTATCATGCTCACTAGCGCCGACTTGACGCTGACAGATGTATTTGGGTAGATTCCAGTAGTAAATAGTGGTTGCTTTTTTCAACACTTCTCTCAAGAGCTGTGTAGCGTAGTTGGGAAATGGTCAGATTTTCGCGCAAGAGGTTGGAGGTTCGATTCTTGGGTGAGATTTTTTTTTAAACTTTTATCCATTTTTCAACGGATTTGACAGAAGCAATTTGCTGACCTTAATAATATCCTGAGATTAGATCAAATCCAATTTTAGGACAGTACGTTTTCTTTGGCTTTTTTCTTATTTTAATACATACGTTGTAGTGATCCCAAGCAAGCACGGCTTTTTATTATGGAAACATTACAACAACGGCACAAACATAATAATGTCCATGACCGAACCGGGATTCGAGCCCAGGACCCTGGTTTGGCAGTCCGGCGTGGTAACTATTGCACCGGGATTCGAGCCCAGGACCCTGGTTTGGCAGTCCGGCGTGGTAACTATTGCACAAAACGGGTCGTCAAATATAAAAAAATACTCTTTCTTTTAACTATGTTTTTGTGTACAATAAAGAATCTATGAATCTAGGAACCTTTTTTAAAGTTATTGTAGTACGTTTTCATCTTAATAGATGGCGTGAGGCGTTTTTTAAAAGCAAGTGTGCAACAATAAAATTATTTATTCCAAAACCTAGCTAGCAGGAGCTTAATTTAGTTGATTAAATCCCTGATCTCAAAGTTCATACATTTCGACCATACTTGCACTTACTCGTAACTCACGCTCAAGGCGTCTCAGAAATTAGGTCTTACAGATTTGATTGTAAAGTAACTTACCGGTGAATTGAAAAATAATTAGATAAATAACGCTCACAGTCACATACATTGTAATGATCCGAAGCAAGTAGTATATAGGCTTTTTATTATAGAAACCATACAACAACGGCACAAAACATATTACATCCATGACCGAACCGGGATTCGAACCCAGGACCCTGGTTTGGCAGTCCGGAGTGGTAACCATTACACCAAACGGGTCGTCAAATATTTTTTCTTTCTTTTAACCTTTTCTAAAGTTATTGTAGTATCGTTTTCATCTTCATAGATATCGTTAGGCGTATTTTTAACTCTAGCAGGAGCTTACAAATTGATTGAATACATCTTTGTATGTAAGTATAATGGTAGTTTGATCCCAATCTGAGCCAATTCTACGGTATAATAATTTTGTTGCAGAAAATTTTGCCAAATATTAGTTTTGTTTGATTTTCGGTTCAATTATGATTTCTTGAGGATTTGTGTAGCTTAACTATAGAACATCAATCTACCACAATCTATGAAAAGATAGGTACCTACTTATCTAAAAAGTCCTTATAACAACACAGTTTGGTAATACAGTTTTTGAGAGTTACGCGGTTATTATTTAATCTAGAATTAAACATTTTAACGGGTTCTTACCGCGTTTTGGTAATTGTGAGTTCCCGATATTTCGGCAGTGTTACAACTGCCATGATCACGGGATGACTGAGGAACTGCAGGTAGATTTTTAAGTGCAGACAAATCTGTCTACCCTCACTCTCGTTCGTTTGCTCCGACCACTACTATCGGAACTCACTCGATTGTCATCGTCACTTTTGTCACTTGGTCCAGCCCGACAAAATACACTGACTGTGTCACTCCGAAATTTGTTCGAACCCGAGTATGACGGTGAAGCACTTATTCCTTTGTTAACCACCGGATTCCACGTACTTGACAATTTGAAACCATCCTCTCTGTTGAAATTACGATGTTTCTTAATTTCAATCGCTTCCCTCACCATTCTTGGGTAGTAATGGCGGTCAGTAGAGAGGACCTGTGGTTTGTGCAGCTCAATCCAATGGTTAGAGCCCGCCTCAATAAGATGTTGTGCGATGGCGGACTTTTGAGGGTCATTGTTTTTCACCGCCTTAATGTGCTCTTTCATACGACACGAAATGGTTCTCTTCGTCTGCCCAATGTATGAGCTACCGCAGCTACAGTCTACTTTCCACAGAGAGGATGGTTTCAAATTGTCAAGTACGTGGAATCCGGTGGTTAACAAAGGAATAAGTGCTTCACCGTCATACTCGGGTTCGAACAAATTTCGGAGTGACACAGTCAGTGTATTTTGTCGGGCTGGACCAAGTGACAAAAGTGACGATGACAATCGAGTGAGTTCCGATAGTAGTGGTCGGAGCAAACGAACGAGAGTGAGGGTAGACAGATTTGTCTGCACTTAAAAATCTACCTGCAGTTCCTCAGTCATCCCGTGATCATGGCAGTTGTAACACTGCCGAAATATCGGGAACTCACAATTACCAAAACGCGGTAAGAACCCGTTAAAATGTTTAATTACAGTTTGGTAATGTGCCTAAGTACTTACATAATAGCTAAGTAAGGTTAGAGATTTACAAATGTAGCTTGAAAATAATTCTTTTAACAAGTTGACCATTTGCTTGCTAGAATATTATCGTTTTAGCTCTTGCCTCCACCATTGTGCACTAGCCCGCGTAGTTGAGTATCCTCTATCATCATCATCATCTCAGCCGATGGACGTCCACTGCTGACATAGGCCTCCCCCAAGGATCGCCATAACGACCGGTCCTGCGCTGCCCTCATCCAACGTTTTCCCGCCGCCTTCACCAGGTCGTCGGTCCACCGTGTGAGGGGCCTACCCACGCTGCGCTTTCCGCTTATCCTCTATCCTCTAACGTTTATTTGTGAGTGGAGGTCTGTGATCCGCAGTGGGTCGTAAGATGATTATTATGCTGCTCGACATAAATAAAACACTAATAACCGACGAACAGTAGAAAAGAAGAGTTTTTTTTTTCATTCAAGTGATGGATCTGTGAATGACTTTTTTTTATACCTACATACTTACTTAATGTAGGTACTTTCTGATTTTGATTCAGCTCAAGTTCATGACTATTATCCTATTCTTATCCTATTATGGGGGCTGGCAAGCCAGCAACACATCAACCCAATGGTACCTATCTTTTGTGTTGACTCCTACTTAATATTTATTTTCTTCACCATTGAAAAACGTGGAAAATGAGAGAGGCAATAGTGTTCAGGGGAAGAAACCTGTAATCTCCCAGTTTTGAATAACCATCTCTCAGTCTCAGGACACATATGTTAAGCCACCAAGACATCGCAGTCACACAGTATAAATGATCCATGGTTTCCTCCTCCTCTCCGCACGCTCGGCAACTGGGATCTAGGGTGAGCTTTATCATGCCTGTGAGGCGTAGTACCCGGTGAGAGCTCCGACGATAGCACGAGCTTTGCTCCTGCTGTTGTTCAGTATGAACTGTGGGATTCGTGGTGTTATATTGCTGATGAATTTCCTGCAATGTTGCAGACCCGAGAAGCCAGAGCATTCTAGCATGTGTATTTTATCAGCCCATTCCTTAATAGCCATTTTAATGTTACATGCCTGGGTTTCTAGACTTGGTTCTGACCATGACCTTCATGACCCTTAGACGAGACATGAGACAAAATCACATGTCCACGCAGACGAAGTCGCGGGCAACAGCTAGTATCAAATAAAATTTGAAATTTACAATATAATTACGAAGATATAAAGCTTTGAAATTTTTCATACAAAATTTTCGAAGCTTATATCTTCGTAATTATATTATAAATTGCAAATGTTATTTAAGTACTAACTTTCAATAAATTAAACCTTACTCCACACATCTAAGCCTAAGTAATTGCCTCTACAGGTGAAATTGATATCATTAGCATCCTTTTAAACTAAGAGTCTACCCATCAAACTGAAGAACTTTTACTATGGGAGCAAACCGATCGGAGCAACAAAAAAATCTGTTGTTGCATACATTATTTGTGTCGCGTAGGCATTGCAGTTTAGTATGGAACAGCAGATTTTTTTGTTGCTCCGATCGGTTTGCTCCCATTGTGAAAGTTGTCCAGTTTGATGGGTAGACTCTATACTTTATAGGGTCCTTCTCAATATGCTGATACTTTTTTAAAGGGATGATCAGACCATCAAACTGAACAACTTTCTCCATGAGACCAAAATCGAAATCGCGAAAAAAAAATCTAGTGCCCCATATAATATTTGACTCGAGTAGGTTTGCATTTTTGTATGGAACAGCTGATTTTTTTTCGCGATTTCAATGTTGATGCCATAGAGAAAGTTGTTCAGTTTGACGGTCTGATCTCCTTAAAAAAGTGTCAGCATATTAAGGAGGACCCTGTATACGCTTTACCATGTTCTAAAAAACATAATAATACCCGCTAATCGCTCATAGGTTATCCTACATTGAACAAAGTGCTCAGGAATTCATGTGATTCCTGCTTCTATGTCGCCGGTATTGTGGAATCAGTTTAAATTGAATTTGGAAGCGATCTTACGGCGACGTTACTGAGATGTTTATGTTTGAGTCTGTGTAAGATTGGAGACTAGTTCAAAAATGCAGGAGCTGGCGAACATAAAGAGGGCGGGGCGGTCTATTCACAAGAAAACTCGAAGCCATATTTTTTTATTTTTCATTAGAAATTGAACTTGATGAGCCACTATTGTTGGTGGAATAGAAACTACATAATACCTAACTTAAATCCCTGATCCGATCCCAGTCTTCACATCTAGGGTTGCCAGGTCTTAAAACCGAATAGCCGGACAGACTAGCCAGTTTCGTAAATTGCACCCTTAATTATTGAAAAATTTGTTAATGCAAAACCATCCTTTTTTTTCATTTACCAAATTAAAATGTTAATTCTAATGAAATAGCAGTAAAATTTTAAAGAACCAGTCTTCTTTTTAATGGAAAACAAAATTAAATAAAACAATACTTCTTCGCCGAATTCTTGAAAGAACTCGAAAATACTTGAAGCCGTGATGGTCCAGTGGCGAGTAACCTGGCCGTCCAGGCCAATGAGTTTTTCGGAGTTTATGTACGATTTATAATACCACTGGCTTTTCTTCTGTGAATCAAAACATCGTGAGGAAACCTGCATGCTTCAATTTCGAGGCATGTATTTTGCCCACTGTCCATTGACGACCCGGTTGGTGTAATGGTTACCACGCCGGACTGCCAAACCAGGGTCCTGGGTTCGAATCCCGGTTCGGTCATGGATGTTTATATGTTTGTGCCGTTGTTGTATGGTTTCCATAATAAACAGCCTATAAATAGTGCTTTCTTGGGATCATTACAATGTATGTGCCTGTGAGCGTTATTTATTTATTTATTTATTATAAGTGGCGATCCCCGTCACATTGGAAAGAGTTTCGGTACTACTAGTGAAACATGGATGTTCTGAGGTTTCAGAATATCTCTGACTACCCCCTCAGGGAATATAGTCGTGAGCATTATGCTATGCTATGCTTTGCTATACTTCTTCGCTAAAACATTATCATAATCATAATCATTTATTCGCTTTAAACTGGGTATTATAAGATGTTACATATTTCAAGTTATTAATTAAATTCAAGAAATTAATTGAAAAAAAATCAATTAATATATTTGGGTGCCAGATACCTGCTTTAAATGCAGAGTTTCCTTCAAAATGGAGTCATCATCATATCAGCCGATAGACGTCCACTGCTGGACATAGGCCTCCCCCAAAATGGGTTGATTTGCCATAATCGCCACGCCGGGCAGGCGGGTTGGCGATCGCAGTTGGATTGAATGTGTGTACTCAGAGGATGCTGCTGCCCATCCTCCGGTAGATCCCCTAGTCGCCTTTTACGACACCCAGGGACAGAAATGGGGTGGTGTTATTCTTAGCATGTTCTTAGCCGACACCACACGGAACTAGAAAGAAGATAGGACAAATGTAAAAAGCCTAACAAAAGCCGGACACCTTGTAATTTGTCCGGACACACATCCAAAAAGCTTATGTCAATGCTATTCACATCGCATCTGACAGAGTAGGTACTTCTTCTTCTTATCGTGTGGGCAGAGCCCTGGTGTCAGAGTTTTTTCAGACGGCCTCTGACGTGGTTTTTATGTAACGACTACTACCACCAGAGATAGTAGCCGGGACCAACGACTTGACGTGCCATCCGAAGCACGGAATCATTTTTCTTTTCAGACTATCAGGTGATTCAGCCAGCAATGTCCTAACCAACTGGGGAAAAACGCGCAAAGTGACATATCACTAGGTGTCCCCCGTGAGAATCGAACCCACGACCTCCGTATCGAGAGCCAATGCTCTTAACCAATAGACCACGGAGGCAGATGGAGAGAGTAGGTACTAAGAAAGGATTATTCGAAAATCAATCCTAAGGGGATGAAATGGGGTGTTCATGTTTGTAATCCACGCGAAGTCGCGTCCAAAAGCTATGAACCCTCACTTTTCTGTACCAGCAAATCCAGCAAAAAAATCTGCTATATAATATTTTATCCAAATCGTAATACCGCTGGCACTGGATCCCGTTGTAATCCCGCATTCTGGGACACACGCATCCCGCGGGATTAACCGGGATCGGACGGGATGCGAATTTACTTAATCGGATTATATCCGGGAAGAAAATTGCCGAAATCATCTGCACTGACTACCCCTAGCTGCTGAGTTTATAAAATAATTTAATAGTAGGGTAGATTTTGACATACATTTTCGGGTTTGTTAAGAGGACTAGTCCTTACAGCGCGCTCCATACAAACGAAGTTTGATTATATTTTCAATACTAACCAATTACAATCAATGACTTTTTTTAACACGATCTAGAGACTGTCTTTGTGAGCCTGTAATTTTAGCAAGGCAAATTTTTTTAGCATACCAAAATATCAGGATAGAATGACGTCTGTCAATTTGTAGCCCGCTAGCTTTTTTATCCCTTAGACTCGTACGATATCCACTGAAAGAAGTGGTCGTAAGCAGTAGAATATTTATGGTTGTGGGAATCTGGGAATACCACATCAAATAAATGATATTATTTCAATAGGTAATTGATAATGGACTGTGACCAATAGGAAATGTTTTTCGGCAGAAATGATGACGAATTTCGTGGGTTATTAAAAAAATCGTTTTCACGGAAGAATACCAAATTAATTTTCGCTTCTCTTTTTCCTCCTACTGGTTTACAAAACGAGGCAATTTCAATAAATTACAGATAAAATTGAGAAAAATGGTTGGAGGAGTTTGTTTTCCGTTGGTAAAGGTAATATTTTAGATAATTTTCTTTACAAACAGTTGATTCAAAAACTGGGGACGCTTCTACATGGTCCTTAATATTAGTCCGAGATCCGACCGTAAAATTATTCACCTATTTAATAGGCGAACGAAATGTGATTCTAGTGTATGTTTATACAGGGGTTAATTCAACGCCACCAAGTTGCCTAGAAAAATCTTGCCAAAAGTACCTTTTCCATCATGATTTTTGGTATAACTTTTTCCACCAGTCTGTTAGGGAAGTAAATGAGATGCCATCGGAAGGACACTGATGTAAAGTACTGGAAAAACTAGGGTTGCCACCTCTCAATCTGCCGCAACTATAGGATTGCCAGGTAAACATTTTTTAAACAGACTGGTGGAAAAAGTTATACCAAAAATCATAATGGAAAAGGTACTAACGACCCGGTTGGTGTAATGGTTACCACGCCGGACTGCGAAATCAGGGTCCTGGGTTCGAATCCCGGTTCGGTCATGGATGTTTATATTTTGTGCCGTCGTTGTATGGTTTCCATAATAAACAGCCTATAAATAGTGCTTTCTTGGGATCATTACAATGTATGTGCCTGTAAGCGTTATTTATTATTTATTACTTTTGGCAAGATTTTTCTAGGCAACTTGGCGGCGTTGAATTAACCCCTGTATAAACATACACTAGAATCACATTTCGTTCGCCTATTAAATAGGTGCATAATTTTACGGTCCGATCTCGGAGTATATGCTGACGCTTTTTTTAAAAAGATTATCAGACCATCAACCTGAACGACATTCTCTATCCATCTTTAAATCAGCTCGATGGGACTAAATAATTTTAATGTCATCCGAATGACAATGCTTGCATAGTTTCAAATTGATGATCAAAAATACCGGCTTCCTAGATTTTCTTACATAGACATACAGATGAAATTAATAAATTAAGCTTATTAAAAATATCCTTCTAAAGCCTTTAAAATATGTTAAAAAGTAAAATTTAACTGGATGAAATAATAATCTGGATTCTCTCTTTGCGACAATAAATTCAGACTATTATTCCCTAATTCGTATTTTAGAATTCAGCGCAGTATCTCATAATTCTAACCTAAGCCTTCAAAAAAGATAACAAAATACAATTCAAGTATATTTATACTAAAATTAGGCATTACAAAACCGTGTCACGGATAGAGGGTGTTTCGGAAACGTGCTAAGGATATTACTACGTCCCACATTTCCAGTGACACCCTGTGAATTTGAATTCCGTATGCACTAAGCTCGTCTTGCGTATGTCTCTCAATTTAACCTTTTTTATTTCTACGTGATCTTTTTGTACAAAACGTTGGTTATTCTTATTTGACTGACACCCGCATTAGAGTGGGTTCTTTTATTGAATTATTTATACGTGAAATGCAGAATGAAAAAGTGATTTTCGGTATGCATTATAGCTAAGCGTTTATGTGGTGAAACTTAAATATGCTTAAACCCCACTTAACCCCCTTAGGTGCGGTGAACCCATCATTAATTAAAAAAAAAACTTAGATTTTTGACCATAAGCAATAAATACCTACTGCCTAGAGATGTAGGTATTCTAGCCATTCGGGGAAATTTTCTGAGCCATCTCTTGGCCATTGATAAATCAATGGATCATTCGGTGTGACCTTAACATTATCAATTTATCATCAACCTTTCATATTATGGTCTTGTTAAAAGTTTTACGGCTGGACATTTTCCTCACGCCAAGCCGTTTCTTAGTTGTAAAATATGAACCGAGGATCAGTTGGACAAACGGAATTGAAATGTAGTTAGAATGATCTGACAATCAATCAGATTTTCTGGATGGAATCATTCTAGGGTAGAACCCTCAGAAACCGAGCTGGAATCATGTTGACCTAGGGTTGCCATCCGTCCGGGTTTCCCCGGATTTGTCCTAGTTTGAATGGCGTCCGGAGGCGTCCGGGCGGGCTTGGGACAAAAGTATCCAGGGAAAACCCGGACACTTCCTGAGTCCGGGTAAACCCGATTATTTGATATAAATGATGGTCATCAACATCAACTCGATCTGGGCATAAACTTGACAATCGAGTTATTATGGATTGCAAAGACTATGAGTTTTAATAAAGCGCTTTTTTGTTGTCAATGTATTATATAAAAATTTTTTGTGGTTGCCCGGGGAAAATTTCGGATTTTACTGAAATGTCCGGGGTTTTTGAAGTCTTAGTCCGGCGACAGCGATTTTGGTGATGGCAGCCCTATGTTAATCCAACCTCCAATTTGATTTTGGTTGAAATCTGCTTTGGTGAGATCTATCTATCCCATCCTTATTCAAAAGATTTGATAGTGGTTGCCCAATGATTTTCAGGATCCACGAAAAGCACCAAATTATCGGTCTAATTGTTTGCTGTTTGCAACAATAGCTAAACGATCTAATTCAGTCTAGGGGCTGTTTAAACAAAAGTGACGTGGGGCGGACATTTCGCGGGCAGGGTGCGGCAATATAAACCTCTGAATATAAACCTTATAGTACGTAGCATAGAGGCGCCTCTAGGCGACGCCGACGTCGCCTGGCGGCGGGGGGGCGCGATTTTTCTTTACGTCAAAAAACGACGCTATGCTACGTAATACAGGGTGTAACAAAACACCCTAGTAATACTGAAGGGGGTGCATCAGACCATCAAACTGAACAACTTTCACTATGGAGCCATCATCGAAATCGTGAAAAAAATGCGCTCTTTCATACAAAACTGAAGCACCGTCTCTACTCAAAACAGCTGATTTTTTTTATTTTTTCTCGACGTTGGCTCCATAGTGAAAGTTGTTCAGATTGATGGTCTGAAGCACCCCCTTAAGTATTACTAGGGTGTTTTGTTACACTCTGTATAAGGTTTATATTGGTGTTACTTTGACTACCCGCCACCGCCACGCGTATATAAACCCTATCTTAATCTTCAGCAAGATAAGAATCTTAAGAACAAAAGTGAGTTCATTTGAATGTGATCGTATTACAAATCGATCTAATTGTCGACTACTATGCTATCAAAAGGCAATCCTTCTACGTCTGATGTCACCGCCCACAATCACTTAAGTTCAGCTCGTTTATCTTCTTCGCATCGTGCTGTCCTCAGCGGGAATTGTTTTAGAATCGATGAGATTGTTTCAAGTTTCAAGTATTTGTTGTTCATAGAAGTAATGGATGTAATTCGATTTACCGTGAGTTTATTGATGATAATGATTATATCGAATAAGATCAGAATACGTTGTAGTTCTCTAGTGACAAGTAGCCTTTCGCCAAGCCGGAGCACGCCCACGGCACTCCATACATCAGTCTCACGATGCTACAGAAACAAGATGGCTTAGGTACACGCGCCGTCACGCTCGCATGCGCGGGTCGTCTGTATTTGCTTCTTGCTCGGCTCCCCTAAAGTTACCCTGGAAGTGCGGGGTGAGGTGCGGTATTTGAAGGTAGTGCCCGGCAGGGAGTGAGTGTTATGTATTCTTTGGCAGGTGGTGAAATGTTCGACCCGCTACCTATTAGAATAAATGTATTCTTCTTCATCTTCTTCGGTCAAATCGCATGACATTGAGCCTGATTTGCCATCGTGGTGATCTTCACCAACCAGCATCAGAGGTATGCTGATTGCCCTGGTGCATCCTGAACCAGACATATCGGAGGATCAGTCCATCACCTGGAAAGGCTCACTTCCTGCACCCCATAATTTTATTGATGCATCAGGTCTAAAATGAACATTATGGGTAAACAAAGAGAGCATAAATACCTATACTGTTACAAAAGTTAAAACTGGAGAGTTACTTAAAAGTTAGCAAGAAGTTCATGCCAAAGTAAACAGAAACTATAAATAAAACAGAAAGAAACAACTACTCGTATAACTCACTTCCTCTTCTTCCATGTTGAAATCCTAAATACTAGTAGCGCTGAAGCTTCATCTATGATAGTTGCAAATAAGTTACTGACTACCCTGAAAGGGAAAATTGGCGTGAATTTACGTATGCAAACACATACATAATTACGTTCTCACGCCTATTTCCATTGGGGTGGGCAGAGACAATCCGTATCTATTACGATGCTGATAAACCCAAGAATCTTCAACAATCGTGAGATTCATACCTTCTCTTCAGGTATTTCCATTTATAATCATCAGCTGAAGTAGCAATGGGCTGGTCATATTCTGCTGAAAAACGAATAAGTGATAGAGACCACGAACTAGCAGGCTTAGTGTAGGTTGCTCAGCGGCCCGCTGGACCAACGACCTGTCAAAGACTGGATGACGAAGGCTAAGGATAGAGTTTTGTGACGTGCTTCTGGAGATGCCTAATGTTCAGCAGTGGACGATGATAGAATGATGATGATCATTATCATCTTATTTAAAAGCTACGCTATGAAAAGATTTTCCAAAAATCAACCTCTAAAGGGGTGTCGTTGCACGGTGAGAAGTTTTCCAAAATCGACGAGAACAAATTCGCAAGCAAAATTAGTACATTACTGCAGCGGCCAGCAACAGAGGCATTGATGGACGAACGTGTAAATGTGGGCCGAGGCGAAGCCGAGGCACACATACTCCATCAATGCCTAGTTGTGGCCAAGGCTTGTATAGTACTTTTCTCAAATAATGCGCGGAAATTAAAACAGTAAATTTTCTCAAATAATTCGCAGAAATTAAAACTCTTTTCAAAATCAATGACGAACCAAAGAGAATATAATCACTACTGACGAACAACGATTAACAATTTGTTTTTTTTATTCAATAAACAGCTTTCTATTTGCAAGCTAGTTCGAAATTTAAATAAAACCTTTGATGAGTTACCTCCTTGGTCGCCATGTTTCGGAGTAAAAGATCATTCCATTTTTAAATTACACGACAGATATGAGTTTAGTATGTAATTTATTTGGTCGCTAAACACGACAGATATGGATTTTCATACAACATTGCCGGCCGCTGCGCGCTTGTATTTGGCCAGTACTGCAATTTCGATTTATCTCGAAGAAGGTTGTCAAAATAATGCTCACATTTCCAAGCATGTTTGAGAAAATATCATTTCCTTAGATCATTTCTTAGTATCCACTATTGACAAATCAATTACATCCTCCACCTGGTCCGTACTACTGATACTATAGTACCTATACAGTAAAAAATTGCTACCTATTGTAACATTTCGTTCGAAAGTTAATACTCCGCCAGGAAAAGATAGTTAAAATATTCACGCTTGGAAGGCAACAATGGCTTATATTATTTATCAACTTATTTATTCACAAAATGGCCAATAATCTTCTTCGCTAAAGGGGTGAGAGAGAAAAACATCTTGCGTAAGAAAGGGAAGTAAGAATGATATAAAATTATGACATCATCCCCCGCGGGCATGTTTATTGGAGGAATGGAGTTAAATGATACGAAATGAATGAAGAAATGGAAGTGGCTGGGGTAGTTTTGTATAGAGTTAGAGCGTAGGTCATTGTGAAAGATGGCGAATAAAACGTCTCCAAAAATTACTTTTAAACCAAAAAAAAGCAGGTCCTACATAACTCAACCTGTTATTTTGTTTGCGTATCACCACGTTTTGAAATTATCCTATTTCAAAGAGTTGGTTGACAGTTAAAATCTTATGGAGGGATCGATAGGTCAAAAATTAAAAAAAAAACAGCCCATTTTTTTAAGATTTAGACAATATTTATCAGTTTAAAAAAGATAAGTGTTTATTTTTATTATATTTAAAACTTTGTTCGGGCACAAGTTTTTTTAACTTATTTTTATGAGTTTACTCTTGACCTCAATCATTGCTTTTCTGTTATTCATACATAAAATGCAAGTGAAAGTGCTTATTGAAATAAATATTTTTGTATTTTGTATTTGCACTTTCTATGGTCACTGGACAAAATAAAGAAACCATGCAAGGGCACTGCAACAAAAGATCAAAAATTTTATGTGTGCCTATAAAATGTAGGGATATCGATTTTGTGTCAACCCTTAATGATAAGATAAGGGCATGAGTACGAAGGATAATGATTTATGACATTCCCGAACCTTGTGATCGATCTCGAACACCTTCATACCTGACGTGTAAAAACATTAACGAATCATCCATATAAGCCTTACATCCTTGGATCAGATTATATTAAGCGCTGACAGGGTAAAGTCGAGTATAATCCATATCGCGCGTACGTGATCCGATGCCATAATGAGTTCTGCGCTTAATAATACATTTCTAACTTAACGAAGATTGCTTGAACATAAATTCGAGCATCGTTAAATCGGAATGTTAGCAAAGAACGATTTGCGAACAATCCATAATTGAACGATATTTGATATGGCTTTACAGAAATTAAACAACAACTTGATTCACCACTACACGGAGTACCTATATATACAAGTTATTTTAGGAAACTTTACTAGAACATTTTTGAAGTGAACATTTGGAACCGATCCACAGAACATTATAAGAGGGGTTAGAAATGCAAAGTAGCGCTTGTGCTTCGGAGTCAGCTGTCTCCAATTGTCTTCCCACTCACGCTGCTACAACTACTTATGCCTTCTCTTTCGCACCACGCCGCGCGCCTGACGATGTTGAGCCAATCATTGCATAACCGTGTGGTACGCGTTCCACGCCTACTAGTAGCGGTTTTGCTTCGGAGCCGGCTGTCGCCACTTGTCTTCCCACTCACGCTGCTACAACTACTTATGCCCTCTCTTTCGCACCACGCCGCGCGCCTGACGATGTTGAGCCAATCATTGCATAACCGTGTGGTACGCGTTCCACGCCTACTAGTAGCGGTTTTGCTTCGGAGCCGGCTGTCGCCACTTGTCTTCCCACTCACGCTGCTACAACTACTTATGCCCTCTCTTTCGCACCACGCCGCGCGCCTTACGATGTTGAGCCAATCATTGCATAACCGTGTGGTACGCGTTCCACGCCTACTAGTAGCGGTTTTGCTTCGGAGCCGGCTGTCGCCACTTGTCTTCCCACTCACGCTGCTACTACTACTTATGCCCTCTCATTCGCACCACGCCGCGCGCTTTACGATGTTGTGCAAATCATTGCATAACCGTGTGGCACGCACGCGTTCCACGCCTACTTTGCACTTCTAACATCTCTTACAATATTCTGTGTTTGGAACATTTGGAAGTTGGTGCTCTGATTTGATTCCGGGAATGCTTCTAACCCAATAAACACGTTTTTACGTCTGCATATTTAACTGAATTAGACAATAATTAGGCGTTCACGCATTCGAAACAAAAACGGGTTTTTACCGTAACTGTAACTTAAAATAACTTCATAATTTTAAACAATGCACCTGACATGTCACATTGTAAACAATGCAAGATTGTAGGAATGTTAACGAGCTAATTACGCGTTCAACACGCGATGTACCTAATCCTTGTGTCATGTTCACAATTACCATTACTTTTATTTACTAAAGCGCGGCGCGGCGTGGATAGGGTTGTTTCTTCTCTGTCTCGTGATGCTTGTTCTTTGGATTTATTATTTTGTTTTACTAGTAGGTATGGTATACGATCGCTTTTACCCGCGACTTCGTCGCCGTTGACTTTGAAAATTGTACACAAATATATAAAACCTGAGGGTTAAAAACCTCCATATAAAAAATTAAGAACAAAGAAAACGTTCCTAAATTACAATAAGTCAAGAGTTTAACTCACTATTAAAATAATAATCAATGGTGAAGGGAGTTTTATAGGAAATTTGACGACGCATGTTGCTGAAGCAGTTTTTGTTTTTATTAAGATGGTTGACGACGCATGTTGCGGAATCAATGGTCTCTAAAAGAGTTTTTCTCCTCGTAAACCGTTGAGTGAGAGAAAAACAAACGTGTGTGACAAATAAAAATTAAATTTTGAGAAAATGAAATGTATTAAATATGTATTAGATAAAAATTTAAAAATATAAACACACTTGAAAAATACAAAAAATTTAAATTAAAAATGGTGTCCTATGTGTGAAATATGAAATTTGGAAAATGCGTAGGGTGTAAAATTACAATGCATTACATATCGAAGAGGGTGCTTCAGAGTCTTCAGACCAGCAAACTGAACAACTCTATCAACATCTGAACAATTTCAACAATCCGTACAAAAGGTTCGCATCCTCTTTTATAATGAGAAAAGATTTGCAACTCTTTCACTGTCTGTCTTTCCAAGCAAATACAATCAGGGTATTTTTAAAAGAAGAGTTAAATAGGCTTTTTCTGGGCGAGCGCGCTACATCCTCGGCTTCATCTACACTTTCCATCAGGTGAGCTGCAGCCAAGCGCAAGTCCATTTTGAATACTTAATAAAAAAAAGACTTTCGCTATCGCGTCAATACCAAAATCGGGAAAAAAAATCTGCTGTTTCATAGAAAACGTCAACCGCTACTCGACCCAAATGTATGGAACCGCAGATTTTTTCCCGCTATTTCGATGTTGGCCTCATATGAAACGTATTTAATTATACACCCGTAAAAGTTACTTTTCATAATTTTTCCACCTTCATTTCGCTTAAACTCCAATTCTATTAATAGCTCAATAACGACCATGAATGTAAGCAAGCTAACTGACAAGTAAGTTTTAACTTAATTATGATCGTAGTAAGGTCGGGCTTGCCTTGCATGTACTTATGTAAGCGGAAGTGAGCTTGATTGGAGGGCTTCTCTGTTCACTAGTTGATTACATTGTAGATGTAGGTTGTTTTTAAGGTTCCGTACCCAAAGGGTGAAAACGGGACCCTTTTACTGCCTACGTTGTCCGTCCGTCCGTCCGTCCATCCGTCCATCCGTCTGTCCGTCTGTCCGTCTGTCCGTCTGTCCGTCCGTCCGTCTGTCCTACCTATTTAGGGCTGTAACTTTTGAACCGTAATAGCTAGATAGTTGAAATTTTCTAAGATTATGCGTTATTATGGCGGATTTGTTAACAAATAATAAAAATGTCAAAAAGTTAAAAATTAAGGGGGGTTCTCAACAAGAAACTAGTTTTTATTAACGTTTTTTTCTTCACGCTCTATCGTAAAAACAGTAATACATACAAGCGTCCAACTTAGTGTGATTATAGAGCAAACTCTACAAAATAACAACAAATACTAAAAACCGGCCAAGTGTGAGTCGCTCTCGCGCTTAAAGGTCCCGGACAAAAAAAGTTTTTTTCTAAGTTAATAATGTTGTGTTCTGCGGTGGTGTGGTACGAAACCCTCGTTTTTGATAATTTTATTTTGTATTATTCTATAGAAATAGCTTTATTTGTAATTTGATGGTGATATACAGAGAGTAAAATTAAATGCGTTAAGTACATATCAAGGGGGTGCTTCGGGCCATCAAACCTGAACAACTTTCACTATGGAGCTAGCATCGAAATCGCGGAACAAAAATGCTGTTCCATACATTTGGGTCGAGTAGGTACCTACTAATTGACGTTTTCTATGGAGCACCAGTTTTTTTCCGCCATTTATAGCATCCCCCACCCGAAGCACCCCCTTTGATGACATATAACAACGCATTTAATTTTACTTTCTGTTATCACGCTTTCACGCGTAAACTACTCAACCGATCATCATGAAATTTTGTACACATATTTTCAAGAATTATAGTAAAGGACATAGGAAGGACACTTTAAAAAAAAAGCATTGAAAAAATTATCATACACTGAAAAAAAAAATACCCGAACTTCAGTTGCTATAGTGACTACCGAACTGTTTTGTAGCACATAACCAAACATTGGGTTATAAATATCTAAACAATCGGCTGTTTATAACCAAATGTTTGGTTATGTGCTACAAAACAGTTCGGTAGTCACTATAGCAACTAAAGTTTGGTTATATTAATAAAACCATTTTTTTCAGTGTATATTAAAAAAACTTTGAAATAATTATCATTATTTCAGGACATCAACGCGAGCGAAGCCGTGGGTAAGAGCTGTTACAAATAAAGTAAAGTGCAAGGCAGACAAAACTAAAATTTCCCCAGAGACGGTCAGACGGGTGACAATACCCAATTTAGGAACAAGAGTACTTTCACGATGAATCCGCTTAGTTAAATCTATTGTTAATGTCACAGTGTAATTGATTGTGCTGTTTGTTAGTGGGAATTCAATCATTTGATTAGTCACGCTATTTACTTACAATGATTACCCACTTACGCCTACCAGGTGCTATAGCACACCGCTGAAAAGCTGTTCGACATACCCTCAAATAAATTTGAAAACAATGAACAGTTGATAACTTTTCTTTGTTCTGCGTCTTTAGTACGTATCTAGCTGTGGTTGAGTGTGCCAGATATCGCATAAATACCGTAATAAATAAGTTTTATGCTACTTTGAAATCTGCTTTGTGATTTTTGAATTAACATGTCTACAAAAAGCTAAGATTTTTTATAAACTTCTTGATAATGCGTTACATTTCTTCTTTAATTCTATTATAAATTTCTATTAGCTAAAACGATATCTAAAGGCTTTCTTTGGAAATCTACTTTTTTTTGTAATTTTTTACGAAACATCACACTCGGTGTTATAACACCTAGTCGTATAATTGACGTCTGACGCATATTTTAGACTACGGCATAGAAGACCCTTGAAACTTCACGAAATTGTAAATGAATTGGCCTCAGATTGAACTAGCAAACAGAAACTTCTTGGCTTCTTTCTTCTTCTTTTGGAAAATGAGCCATAGCTCCATTGGAAGAAAACTATAGTATTGATGAGGCTATAGTGCCGTATTACGGTGGTCACAGCTGCAAACAATGCGGAAAACCTATACGATGGGCATATAAACTTTGGGTATGTGCTACCAGACTGGAATATGTGTTTTGGTTTGATCCATACAAAGGCCACTCTACTACTTTGCCACCACCATACAAGCAGTTCGGACTGGGACGAAGTATGATTTTACAGTTTGCCGATGTCCTTGATTCAGAAAAACCAAACCTGCCTTTTCATTTATACTTCGACAATTATTTCATATCAATTCGATCCTCTTCTACCTGAATTGAGTAACAGAGGAGTGAAAAGAACAGGAACTATCCGTGAAAATACGACTTTCAAGTGTAACTCTGCCTGCTAACAGTACCTTCAAAAACACTGAAGTATATAAGCAATATCTTGGTGTGCAAATGGAATGACAACAGTGTTGACTTCCAACGCAGAAATGGTAGAGCCATTACAAAAAGCAAATCGTTTTTCACAAGTCCTGAAAAAGTATAATATACAAATTGATCAGTCATTTTTGGTAAAGAAATATAATGAGAATATGGGAGGGGTTGATAGATAAGATCAAAATATTGGGCTTTATCGTACGTCTATTCGTGGTAAGAAGTGGTACTTTCCTCTCATGTTACTGCTTGGATATAGCATTGCACAACACGTGGCAATTGTATAAATACATTGGGGGACAGTATGATGATCTAACTTTTCGTAGAGTAATTGCAAGAGGTTTATTAGAAACCTACAAGAAGAACGATAAAGTAGGACCTTGTCCCACTCCGAGAATTCATAAGGAAACTTCACGGTATGATAGAATTGACCATTTGGTTGAGCACAAAGACAAAAGCAATTCTGTTTTACCCTAAAACCGTTCAACTGAATACTTATAGGAAATAGTAGTACATTCTCCGACCAGGTGTTATAACACCACTCATTTTCCGGCTTTCCCACAAGACTTAGATTTTTTTTACATTTTTCTGTGCACTGTTCACCTGCATTTATAAACATACTAAAATATTATAAAATTTGGTGAGATCTAAAAGTTTCAGGAGTATCTGGGTTAAAATGATTTTCTGGTAGGCAATAAAAAAAAAAACATTGTTTCTAATTATATCGATAGACGGCGGCGTTGACGAGAGATTGCGCAAAAAAAAAAACTTAAAAAAACTACAAAAATACCAACTAAATTACAAAAAATTGCCTATAGCAATAATTAAATACATAGCTCCTAACCTTGAAACGAAAAATTAAAAGACAAATTAAACAAAAAATAATAATAATCAGCATATAAAAAAATGTTGCGTTGGCTCCGGTAGTCAAAGTTTGATGGTCTGAAGCATCATTCAAAATAATTTATATTTAAGTTTACACCACAGATCCGACCTCGATAGCTAATCTTTCTACTACAGCCATACTACAGCATGAGTAATTGTCATGCGATAATGGCACATGACATACATACTGACACGAAAAAGAAGAAATTTACACGTATGCATACTGTTTATGCAGATTAGGCAGATTCAGTCTGCATTTAACAACACAAAGCTAAACAATAAATCTCACTTCACAAAACAAAACATTTGGCGCATCGCGCAGAGGAAATCATAAAGCAAATCTAACGTGAATTTATCTGAGTCAAGCCGAAATCTGTACGAAGAGGAAATGAGGAAATTTCAACCGTTATATATGTGAGAGTAGGAAAGCGAAATCAATTTCCTATTTGCATGAATACCGAATGGCTGGAAGAGGCGGTAATTGAGCAGACTTTTCTTTATTTCTTTACTCTTTGACATTGGCTGTTTGAAATAAGTTTGAAATTCGTAAAACAATAATTTCAAACCATGAAAGCATGAGACCCGAAAGAAATGAAGCAAAGAATATTAAAATTAATCAAAGGTAAATTGATTAAAAGTACCTAGTGAAAATCGTCCGGGACTCGGAACCCTCAGGGCAAGCGAGTCCGACTTGCACTTGGCAGGTTTTTTATTTAGGCAAAATTAAACTTGGACCGAATGATACTTGGACTAAATTGCACTTGGACTAAACTGCACTTTGACAGAATGCAAGTTTAATGAGTGTTTTTCTATTCTTATTTAAATTTAGTTCCTAAAAAACTCGACAGATGACATGTTTATCGCTCCATAGATACGTATGCGAGATCCTGTCAAAATCATGTCAAGACCATGCCTGCCTTTTTTTAAAGGCCAAGGGATCGAGCACATACAACCATGTCAGACATAAACAATTAAACAGTTTCATGTTTTCGATTAAAATGTTTCGTAAATAATGAAATATTCAAATCAAAAGATGTGTTGGCATCGTTTTGATCATCTTCTCCCTCTATATTATTATAAAGAAACACTTTTTTGAAATTTTGCTCTTTATTCGCACAGACCGTAAGGCCATCTATCGATCCCCTAGAAAACCAAAAGAAAAACGTTCATTGTTTTTCAATTTTGGACGAAATAAGATTTGGACTACTAGGTAGGGTTTTCGTCCCGGGACTCTCGAGTCTCGAAATCCCGGGAGTCTCGGTACTTTTTACGTCGAGACTGAGACCGAGACTTTGACATTTTGGTCCCGGGATTTCGAGACTCGTTTTCATATTAAAAATAATTAAATATGACTCACATATACAACCCCAACACAATATAAACAATATTTCCAGTTTATTTGTATTTAAATACCGATTTCAAAACTATATTTTTTTAACGTAGATATTGCATAATATTATGTTATTTATTGCTTTTATCTAAGCATTTCGGTATCTAGTTTAAGAATTGTCTTGTCTCAGTAACGAACTAGGTACCTAACTTGAGAGAAATTCATAGCTTAGATTTATTGACTATTGTCAGAGGTGAGTTTAAGCGGTCGCAATGATACCTTATCAAAGATTGGTGTAAAAACACATCATTAAGAAGGCCTTTAGAAGGGGTGTGTAGTGAACTAAAAAAACCTGTCATTTTCTCCATAGACGTTATGCCACATTTACACTCAGCCCTGTTGGGCAGGGAAGTGAGCAGGGAAGTGGGCAGCGTGAGTAGGTGACATGAGCATTAGCAGCGCGAGTGACCTATTTACATACTCACGCTGCCCACTTCACTGCTCACTTCCCAGTCTAACAGGGCTGAATGTAAATGGGGCATAATACCTAAAATGACAGGATGTAGCCGTACTTGTGAGTTTACACCCAGTAGATAAAAATGATCCGATAAATGTTTATTTTACTGTACTATAAACAAATTTACACTGACATTAAAAACGTGCAAAGGTAGCGTTTAATTTATACAAGGGTGTTCAGTAAAATGCATCGATTTATAATATTTTAATAAGCCTAACTTGGAGCCCGTTGTTTTAATACTTAATATACTTAGCCTATCGTTCCAATTTGTAGCTTAACGTTAATTTTGAGGGTAGGTACATAAATTACGAAAAATTCCAAGGTTGGAGTCCATCTGGACGGGAATTGAACCATCGCCTCCTTCACCCAAAAAAAGTATTTACTTATAAAAATAGATTATATTAAAGTGTCTGGCGGTTTTTTAAGGGGATGAGCAGATCAAATTGAAAAAAAAAAATCTATAGTACCAACATCGAAATCAGGAAAAAAAATCTGCTACTTATTTCAAACAACACTGCAATTCTACTTGACCTGAATGCACAGACTCGATCCAAATGTATGGAAACCTACTTATAAAAATAGATTATATTAAAGTGTCTGACGGTTTTTTAAGGGGATGAGCAGATCAAATTGAAAAAAAAAATCTATAGTACCAACATCGAAATCAGGAAAAAAAATCTGCTACTTATTTCAAACAACACTGCAATTCTACTTGACCTGAATGCACAGACTCGATCCAAATGTATGGAAACAGCTAATTTTTTTTCACGATTTCTATGTTGGTCCCATATGTTGCTCATATGATCATAATTTTAAAAAGCCGTCAGTCAGCATATTAAGTTCTGTTTAATTGACAACATTTAATTTTAAGAAAGGTAAGTACCAAAATTAGAAAACCATTTGGAGATTAGGTATGTGATTCAAAGCATATATCAAAATTAACAGATTTTTCTATCCATTATTTCTCGAGTTATTTCAAAAATACTGAAACATAAAATAGAGGTTGAATGAGATTTTATTCCTTTACTTACTTGGCTTTTTTATTGTATTTGACAGTTTTTATTTTTAATTTTATTGCGGCCAAGGTTCAGCCATAAATCCTACGTTTTTCAGAAAATTCAAAAGTAAATTAAGACTAGAAAATATCGGTCAAAAATTAAATCGGAAAAATACGTATCTCTTATTTTTTTACCTATTTATATACTTTTGATTAAAAACAGGAGTGCTATTTTTGAATCTCATTCGCTGAGTTCAGCAGTTGTAAATGTCAAAATTACTATGGAGTATGGAGATATGCATCTTTCTACTTATGATTTGACTTTCAATAATCATACTAACAGGAGTGCTATTTTTTAAAGTCTAATCAGCAGTATAAAGATGCATATCTTCATAGTAATTTTGACATTTTCAACTGTTGAACTCAGCGAATGAGTTTCAAAAATAGCACTCCTGGTGGTTAAAAAAATGAAAATGTTGTCAATGAAGACTGTTTAATTAATTAAGTTACGTATTCTACAAAGCATGAAGCAAAAGTTTGTAAAAAAGTCGGTAATCATATCTTTTATAGGAGCACCATGTATATTCAATTCAAGCATGCTTGTTACGTTTTTACGCCTCTGCAATACGAAACATAATAAAATCTCTTCGATATCGCGATATAAATTTTATTTTCGCGATAAATTTTTTTGCTATTCGTTCACTTTTCTCATTACAGGATATTTTTATCGCAATGGCTATTAAAGTTACAGACTTCAGTTTTGTTTGATTGAGTTTTTTAGTTATTCTTTTTCTTTTTGATACGTTTGCATTGAGTTTGATGATATATTTTTAATTTAAGTTATGGAAATAAACTTCCTCTCACGTATAATTGTGAGAAAGAGAGCGCCTTACTTCACCAGGAACGATGGCCCAGTACGGATTGGTGGAGGCCAATTCCGTTCAAAGTCCTTTTCTGACCATAATTAACATCATTCTCTTTCCCATTATTTGGGGTCGGTGCAATACGTCCTTTTCTTCCATTTATCTCTTTTCAGCTCTGACTCCTTTCTGCCACATCATGCTTCACTCAATCCATCCGTCTTTTCTTCGGCATTTGCCTTCCACGACATCTTTCGTCTCGTAAAATGACACTTTTAAATTTTTTTTTATTTATTGTTCAAACATTTTTTCAAACTCGCCTCTCCGCATCTTATTTCCACACTACGATAATATATTACCCCGCAAATAAAATCCTGTCTATTCTATTTATCACACATTCACATCTCAGTTGCACAATAGTTTTGCATACGTAACTTTGTGGCCCAATACTTTGATTCTGATTTAAATGACCATACTTAAATGTTAGAGTTAATTTATGTTTCAATGTCGCATAACACCGTCCGCTTTATAATAAACAAAAACAAATTGAAATTAAACGTCACAAACAACATATCTCATCACAATCCAATTAAGCAAATTAAAATCCGTTTAATCTGGTCCACTATGCAAAATGTTAAGGCGCGCTCACATTGCCACCTATGCATCATGATTCATGCCATGACGCGTAATACGTCATGACATGGGCGCCTGGTTTGACGTCATTCGGCCCTGACACGCCTCGGCATAGCGTGACTGGGTTACTCACAGCTTATTACGATTTAATTTAGCAATAAAACTGAATGATTGAAGGCCTCTACATTTGGAAGCTCATTTCGTGCTGAATAAATTATGTTCGTGCTTAATGAATGGATTGGTTTTGAACATTATTAAAGTGGATTTATTGAAAACTACGATAATAAAGCAGGAATCAAGCAGTCAGCAGTATGTTTCAACAGACAAGTATATAAATAATAGATTGTAATCAGCAACATGCATACCTAGTTAATCTTTAAAGTACGTTTTCTGCCTGCGGTTTTATTCGCGTACCTTCAATTATCAATTTGTATATTTGATTTATGTAGTAAGTAAATAAAATTTTAATAACGAATTATATTTATGTTTAAGAAATTTTATTTCCCATAAGATGACAAATCACTTATATTTCATTAAATAAATAAAAAATCATCCCCACTTTTCGTGTAGTAGAAGTACCCTAAAAATGTTTTTCAGATTTGGTCTACCACTTTGTCAGCGTGATCAATAATGAACATTGTGTAAGCATAGCATAGCATAAGTATAAAATGCTCACCGAGGGGGTATATTCCTCGAGGGGGTAGTCAGAGATATTCTGAAACTTCAGAACATCCACGTTCCTTGTTTACTACGGAAACCTAACAACAAAAAACTTGGGGAAAAAAAACACGATTCTTGTATAGACCCCCTTTAATTTTTTACTTTTTTTTATTTGTCATAAAATCCGCCATAATAACACATATTTTGTTATAATTTTAACCGGCTAGCTATTGTGGTTCATAAGATACAGCCCTTAATAGGTCGACCCCTCTGGCCTCAATTGTCGTAAACGCCACTTTTGGCCAAAATGAGTTAAAAATGCAGTTTTGTTTATTTTTTTTCTCTCTATCGATCGGTGTATTTAAACTTCTTCTAATCCCAAAAAAATGTCATTTTTTTTGTCTAAAACTAATAAAATAAATAAAAGTCAACGTAAAAGACATTTCATTTACAAAATATTTGATCCTGTGACGTAAACACCAATCGAAAAGACATAAAATACATTTTCATTCGAAGATTACAAAATATGTCATTTACGACCCAATCAAACCATAATCACAATTTCATAATATGTGTCGTAAAAGCAAAAAAAAAATGATTTTTCAAAATACGCTCTACGATGTAGTGACGTAAATGCCAGTGGCCGTACCTACATACCGACTCTTATCGGCTTACCTTTCAGAATTACTAACCATGTTAATCCACATTTATTTAGTAAACAAGTATTACAAGTAGTACAACAAGTACAATTATTAGTATGGCATACCTTTGAGAGACAGCACCCTTCGTCGTCGTTCGTGGTCGATTTCAAGTCAAAAAGTTACCTTTTTATTAATAAGCATAATTTAATGGAATTTGAAATATTTTGGTCTGTCCATTATCTAACAAATGCGCAAAGAAAGGAACGTTATATTGTGTCATTTACGTCCCAAAACGAACAAATTGTTAACTTAAAATGTCGTTTACGACCCGGTGTCACCTGAACAGACGTTGAATCGTGTCATTTACGTCCCAAAACGAACAAATTGTTAACCTAAAATGTCGTTTACGACCCGGTGTCACCTGAATAGACGTTGAATCGTGTCATTTACGTCCTGAAACGAACAAATTGTTAACTTAAAATGTCGTTCACGACTCGGTGTCACCTGAACAGACGTTGAATCGTGTTATTTACGTCCCAAAACGAACAAATTGATAACTTAAAATGTCGTTTACGACCCGGTGTCACCTGAACAGACGTTGAATCGTGTCATTTACGTCCCTAAACGTACAAATTGTTAACTTAAAATGTCGTTAACGACACATCCGTTGTACATGTAAACATGAACACGAATCATTTATTTCAATCGTCGATGATATGCTATGATCTTTGAAGAGTTCTTTTGTCTATCTCCGAAGTTCTTTACCAGATCTTCACCAAATTAAAATGGGACCACCTCTGAAGTACGACCTACCAAACAAAAAAATTTATCAAAATCGGACTACTCTGTAAGAAGTTATCGAATCATTTATTTGAATCGTCGATGATATGCTATAGATTTTTAGAGAGTTCTATTGTCTATCTCCGAAAGCCCTTTACCAGATCTTCACCAAATTAAAATGGGACCACCTCTGAAGTACCTATGACCTACTAAATAAAACAAAAATTATCCAAATCGGATTAGATACTCTGTAAAAAGTTATGCGTGTTCAAACATTAAAAAAAACAAAAAATATACGCGTCGACTTACAAATACAAATACAATACAATTTTTTTTATTTTTTTCACCACAAACACAAAATTAATAAGAGCAATAAAAATATTAAATGAAGTACAAGAGTTTGTGGGTGGAGACTGTTGCTTGGTAAGTATGTGTACTTGCGTACACATACCTGTACTTCAAGTCACCAGGTCTTCTCCCGCCAGGAGTAAGAAGTACATTTATAAAAAAAGTTAAAGCTAAAGTTAATTTACAAAACAAAGTAACAGGATATAGGAAAACCGTTGTACTGTGTAAATAAATGTATTTATGTAACTAGTGTATTGTATGTATGTATTTTATATTAGCATGTTCCATAAGGTATTGAGACTTAAAAACCACTTCGTTTTTTGTTTTGTTTTCGTCGGTTAAAAAAACCATTCCCAACCCCTAAAACATAACATATTGTAATGATTTTTGGTACACTTATTCTTGAGACCAAAAACTAGGTTCGTACGTTTTGATTTTTTCAATATTTGATATAGCAGCGAAATTGTACGCAAAAATGTAATGTTATGTATGAAAATCTAAAATAGCTTATATTTTATTTAATATACATACATCAAACAAAACAAAAACATCAAAACAACAAAAACATCAAAAATATCAAAACGTACAAACGGATTAATAAACCTAGTTTTCTATCTTTGGATTAATGAGCCAAAAATTATCAAAATGCGTTGTTTTCAAAGGGGAGAAAAACGTTAATGCCGCCAGCCAAGCTCAAAGACGATACGCAAGAAAGCTTATATACATTTGGTTGATCTATTTGGCTTGCATTTTGCGTGATTGTCGAATCACTACACCATCCTCTTAACAATAAATTATCCATAAATTTAAAGAATTTAAACATTACCATAACGAATATTTACTACTTCCAAATGAGGCTCAAGTCTTGGACGTCCTGTTAGAATGTGACGAAGAGGATAAAAATGCAGCTATTATTTTAATGTCGTGTAAATTAATAATTACCAAAAGTTCCTTTTTTAATTTTATGCGTGATTTTTTCTTTTTCTTATCCTATGAAGGTTAAAAAATGTAAATGTGATGTATGAACATGAAACATGTGCCTACAATTTAATTATGAAAATAAATGATTCAAAGATTATAAAATATTTTTATTAAAGACACAATAAACGATGAGCTATTCACCCTTTACCTAAAATTAATTAATACCCACCTATTCTTGAACATCTTTTTAATGGAAATAGGGTATAATTGTTTTTGCTAAGTATCTGAATATAACACATAATAACCTTAGCCCACAATAAATAAAACATAAAAATTAGTTTATTAAAATAGCCTTTTACTGCTTAATCACTGCCTGTTTGTTTATAAAAATGCTTTTACTACTTTATTATTAATCACCATTCAACAGTTTTATTTTAGGGCGTATCTCCATGCTAACTTCTTAAATCTGCATTCTACTTCAGTGCAATACTTATGAGTTTTTGAAACATTTGAGCACGAGTTATTTTATGTAAGTATCATCAATATAGCTAAAAAAGTAAAAAAGATATTAATTTTTCTTTTTTCTATTTTTGGTTTTTTGCTTCCCCTGTAAAAAGTAGTTTATGGCGTTTACGACAATTGAGGCCAGAGGGGTCGAGGTAGGACTGACAGACAGACGGCCCGACACGGACGGATGGACAGCGTAGATTTATAAATAGGGTCCCGTTGACACCCTTTGGGTACGAAACTCTAAAAAGTGCTTATTTAATTAGTATCTTCCATGTATGTAATATGCAGTGATCGGAATAGGTAGATTTGTGTGATGAATATTAGTATTTGTATTCGATTCATGGTTGTTTGTATCTATAAAGAGCGTGCACCCCGTTTAATATACAAGGCATACAATTTTACGCCCTGCATGTGGGGGCTGGCAAGCCAGCAACACTTCGACCCAGTGGGATCTTTTGTAGTCCCCAGTACTGTTTACTTTCTTCACCCTTCAAATACATGGTCAATGAAGGAGGCAATACCATTGAGGGGAAGAAGCCTAAGATCTCCCGGTTTTGGATATCCATCACCGAGGAGGCACATGCGTTTTGCCGCCAAGACATCACAGTCACAGAGAATATGCTCCATGGTCTCCTCATCCTCTCCGCACGCTCGGCAGCTGGGATCCAGGGTGAGTTTCATCTTTTGCATCATAGATATGACTTGCATATACAAATACCCATGAATTGAATACAAATATTAATATTCATCACACAAATATTTGCGCCTTTACCCTAATCGAATCTACCTATTCCGATCACTGAAATATGTAAAGCAGGAATTAATTCACTACCTATTACAATATAATTCAAACCGCGATACGAGTTGATCAGTAGTCATTAGCAATGTTGACTATTCCACGTAATATAATTTTGAATGTTTATTAAACGCACTACGTCATTTTAACGTTTGCTCTATACGTAACGTAGAATAAACACGACTCCTATTATGATAAAGCTTTGGTTCTGAATGAACAACGATCAAATGTTTACCGTTATTGACTTAACATTCTTGGTGTTTTTAATTAAGTTTAGCTTTACGTGTGCATTATTTAATTAGGCAATGGTGTCGATTCGAACTGTGCCACGACTTAACTAAATTTATTCCTGTCACTTTCTAAAATAAGATTAAGAAAAGAAACAGAAAACCAACAACTGACTTTAGTGCTGTCAAAGTGACGTTACACGCCCAAAAACGCCTTTAATAAGATGGCGTACATTATGATGGCGTCATATTTTGGGCGTGTACTTTGACAGCACTAAAGTCAGTTGTTGGTTTTCGGTCTCTTTTCTTAATCTTATTTTAGAAAGTGACAGGAATAAATTTAGTTAAGTCGTGGCACAGTTCGAATCGACACCAATGTATACATTAACTGGACTGTCTATAGCCGACGAATACAACAGGAATTTCACTTTAGTCTCTGAATTAATGAAAAATATATGATTTTACAGTACTATAGGAAAATTTTAATGCTGAATCATGATCATCATCATCATTCGTTTATGGTTTCATTCACCGGTTTATGGGCATCACCACGCGTGCCCAATGCGGATTGGTAGACTTTGACGTACGCATCAGGATCTTCTTCAGTGTATGCAGGATTTCTCACGATGTTTCCCTTCACCGTTTGAGAGCAATTGGAAATAACATAAATTACGTTATTGCAGTGTAAATTATGTTACTAGCTATGCAATGTGCAAAATAATAACCTCGTCTAATCTATTTCGTCCAAACATGTAAAGCAAGCGTCATAAAACTGACACTGTGACGTCATAAAACGTCCGTCAATGGCACTAGTGTAGTGACATCTTTACGATCTTGTTTATTAGGCTTCGTACGTACGAAGGCTCATGATTCAAGCTATTTACGTTCTTACGATGTGGACATAAGAGCTGGTTTAGGGGATTTGTGCGGGAGCAGTTCCAGGCTTCGAGTACAGGCCTTAAATGGCCTTAATTATCTAAATAAGATTAGGCTGTAAAGAGGATGGACAGGGTTGAGCTGATAAGTGTTATGAAGTTTTGATTGAAAACGTGTTTTGAGGCTTAAAGGACGAAGAGACTTACAACGAGAGTCTTTCATTGACATCCTAAATAACTAAACAGATTGACATTTATTTTGGATAGAACAGATTTTTTCCCCCAAAATTGGACGTTATTTCCATAGAGAAAGTTGTTCAGCTTGATGCTCTCATCATCCTTTTAAAAAAGTGTCAGCATATTAAGAAGGACCCTGAGGCAATCTAGTGCTACATTGATAGCTTACTATCTCTCGAATCACCACACCAGTAATCCTGTTAACACGTTCGTGGGCAGTGACGGTTACAACCGTTAAAATGGATTGTGAAAATTGGCAGTACGGTATAAGCCGTTCGTATTCAGGCTCCCTAAAAAAACACTACGGTCATAACAGACTGTTCGTCATACGATTTTTGGATAGACCACGCCCACTGCCATTCTGTGTAGGCATGCTGCTGCACTACTGCCAAAATTAAGCGTTGTAGGGCATAGTTGTAGGGTCTTTTTTTTTTGGGGCCTCAAAATCACATACTCAGTCATCTCATAGTTCACACACTGACAGTACGGGTTTGACCGTTGTCTTTGTACCGACCGTACTACGGCGGTTACCGTACTGTCACAATCATCGATGTCATTATTAGGCACAGTATTGTCAGTACGGTTATGACAGTCGTTTGAATTTGTATGGAAATTTCCAGTGACATTTCTGGATTCGCACTGCCGACGAACGTGTTAAAGTCCTATTTGGCTTGCACTTAGTCAGTATCGCACATGGGCACATATCCTATATCTTCTGGACAGTTTTTTTCCATTTGTATGAAAAGACAGCAAAGTGTCTAAGGGAGCGTTTAAACAAAAGTGACGTGGCGCGAACATTTCACGGGCGGGGAGCGGCAGTATAAACCTTATAGTACGTAGCATAGAGTCGTTTGGAGAATTACGCCCGCGCCTCCAGGCGACGTCGCCTGGTGGCGGGGGCGGGATTTTTCTTTACGTCAAAAAACGACGCTATGCTACGTAAGGTTTAGGTACGCGTCTCTTCTGTATAATATGGTGTGTGTTAAGGCAAGAAGATTAAAAATACAAACATAGGATTACAATAAAACCTCTGTGCCTATTAATTCCTATATCAAAAGTAACAGCACGACATCGGCAATTCGTTTAATAAATTTTATTCTCGCGTACTGTTGAGTTGGCAGTTAGTTTATTTAATATAAATTCACGGTCATGATTTATTCATGGGGAGTTTTGTTCGTGACGGTAATCGGGGTGTTTTGCATTTCTGACTGATGATAATGGCGGGGGTGGATTTTTGGATTGCATCGTTTGTTTTTGACATTAAATTTTTATTACTTTAAATCAAGGTGTCAAGTTTTTTTAATTTTTATGTGGGATGGCGGAAAAAATTTCAACCTTCTTGGGGATGGCAATGTAACTCACAATCACAAATCAGCATTGGGAGTTTTTGGCGGGCATTCGATAGCTACGTTTGGAGTCCACATATTTTATGGAATTTTTATTGTTTATAGTGAGTTTTGGTTCGTAAGATTGGTGTTGTTTTGCGTAACAAAGTGTCGTGCAAGTGAACAATATACAGTGCAGTGAAATATGATGGTGTATCGTCGTAAACAGGAATTAAGTGCTCCGTCATTTTTAGCGCGGCAAAGCGGTCGGTTCACCTCTTTCCTGTGGACTTCTGCGTTTCCTTCTACTTTCGATTGTCTCAAAAAACTCCAAAGAAGCGTCTAAACGTCGAACACCAATGTTTCGAGGTGTAAAATTCATCGTCCATTCATCCACCATCAAAATTAAGAATATGAAGAAGAAAAAAAGATATGGCTTTAAAGGACATGGTATCCAGAGCCATAAAACACATCATTAAAAAATATATATATATACTCATTATACTGAAAAACTTTCCCAAAGGAACATAAAGGAAATTGGAAAAAGAAAAGAAAGATAGATAACTCATTCATTTCATCCGAAAAATACAGGAAAAACAGTGACAGACAGAGGTAGAAGAAAACGATCGATCAGCTGATCGCATTTAGTATGGAAAGTCTGGTTTTTTTCTATTTCCTATACAGCATCCTTTTGAACTAAGAGTCTACCCATCAAACTGAACAACTTTTACTATGGGATCAAACCGATCGGAGCAAAAGAAAAAAAAAATGGTTTTGCATACATTTGAGTTGAGTAGGCGTTGCAGTTTAGTATGGAAGTGCAGATTTTTTTGTGCTCCGATTGAATTGCTCCCATAGTGAAAGTTGTTCAGTTTGATGGGTAAAATCTTAGCTTAAAAGGATGCTAATGATATCAATTTCACCCTGTATAGGTTTCTTAGGGAAATTTGTTCAGTATCATGGGTAGGTACAACTAGGTAATGAAACTGTTTACCCTAACACCATGTATACGTACGTACATAAACATAACACAAAAATTCCTTCTGCCATGGCTCCATAACTTATCAGGACCGGAGCCTATAGCTATAGTTCTATTTTATCATCATCATCTCAGTAGGTAGATGGACGCCACTGCTGGAAATAGGCCTCCCACGGATCGCTGCAACGATTGCTCCTGCGCTGCCATAATCCAACGGGTTCCCGCCTCCTTAGGTTCTACTTAATAAACAATAAAAATAGGCTGTACACAGACTAACTAGTGCTACTTAATACAATAATATTTGACAATACCACAGCCCGGACAAGATGACAAGATGACGTCAGCACATGCGAAACCAAAGAAATTGAACCTTAAGTCTTCTTCTTAGGTAACTGCCGGGTAACTAGAGGGCGATAGAGGGGGCGAGGTAAAAAGTTGGTGGGAGGCAGGGAGTGTCCGTACTGTATGTAGTACTCTTTCTTATACTGTGACAATACGACATCAGTATCAGTAACATCTTCTCTTAGTTATTCTATACAGGAATAACAAAACAATTGGTATTACTCCACAATGTCACTTATTTTAGGTCTATATTCAAGTAAAGCCGTGGTGGTCCAGTGGCGAGTAACCTTGCCTGCCGTGCAGGAGGCGATGGTTCGATCCCCGTCCAGAAGTGCGATTTTTGAAAATCATACGAGCGACTTGGCAGTAGAAAATGTCAATATTAATATGGAGATTATGCATCTTTCTACTGCCAAGTCGCTCGTATGATTTTCAAAAATCGCACTTCAGGTCGACTCGTACCAATGAGTTTTTCTGAATTTATGTACGTTTTGTAACACCACTGGCTTTTCAATGAAGGAAAACATCGTGAGGAAACCTGCATGCTTCAATTTCGAGGCATGTATTGTACCTACTGTCCATTACAAGTGGCGATGGGCTCACTCCCCGTCACACTGGACACAGTTTCGGTACTACTAGTGAAACGTGGATGTTCTGAAGTTTCAGAATATCTCTGACTACTCCCTCGGGGAATATAGTCGTGAGCATATGCTGTATATTCAAGTAAAACGGGTCGCAAAAGGCTTGTTTCAAAGTCGTGTTTAACAAGAAACCCTTACCGTTGTTAGTGAACTTTTCGGTCTTCCAAATTTATTGCGCGGAAAATACTTACGGGAATTTAAATTTTGTGACTTGATTTTTACAATGCTGTGAAAAGTTTGTTAGAAAATCAGTGGAAGTAATGAACTAAGAGTTTGTTAGAGGTAATATTCCACATTTTAGCTAAAATTTTTAAAGAAGAAGTTTTCTTAGAGAAGAAGAAAAGGAGAAGAAGATGAGGAGAAGTGGAGAAGATTGGGAGGCAGTTAGTCTCCAAACAAAAGAAATCGCGAAAAAATCATCTGTTCCATACAAAACTGCAAACAGCCCAATCATTTTACGGTTTAAGCCGAGACTAATAAATTAAGAATTGATTTTTTTTTGCAAATTTTTGAGCATAAGCATAGGAGGGGGGGTTTTCAGAGATATTCTGAAACCTCAGAACATCCACACACACACACACATTAACAAATGCACATTTTTAAGGCTTTACCATTATGCATACTACAAACGTGGTGTAAATATTTTTGTCGACTGAGTATTTTCTGATGAATACCAAATTTTTTATATTTCAATGCCTATTTTATTGCTCAAAAATAATTGATTTATTGTTAAATGTAATTAAAATTATTGGTATTAATATTATTAAGTTAAAATCATCCTGGGAGTATCAATTTTGATTTCTATGTTGCGTTGTGAATTTTTTTACATATGTTTTCAGATGGTCTTTTTGTCCCTAGATGGTGCCAGTTACAGTTTAAAAGTCCCATTCATAATTACTCCCTCCCTCTCTGCTCCCTCTAATTACCCCTCCTACCAAAACTCGGTAAAATGACTGGGCTAAAACCGCCTTGACCCAAATGTATGGAACTGTTGTTTATGTCTTGATTTTGATGTTGGCGCCATAGAGAAGGTTGTTCAGTTTGATGGTCTGATCATCCCCTTAAAAACCGTCAGCATATTAAGAGGGGGTGATACCTATTTCGTCTGTTTTCGAACCGATTTTCGATAACCAAATTATTACATTTAATCTTAGACTAATTATATCCGGACCGGCCTTGCGGTAGCATTTCCCCTCTGCCACGGTATTAGATCAATTAATCTAGCGCATTTACACCCAATTTTATACCTTATCACTAAACGAGACAGCCTATAATAGCGAAACAATAATTTTGAACTTAGAACGTTTGGGTTTTACACGAGACTACTTTTTATGATTTTGAACATTCAAAATTAGAATCTAAAGTCATAAGGAATAAAATCCAAATTTGCGGATAACATGTTACCTCGCCCCCCGCAAAAAGTGGCAGAAAGTTTGTTAGTAGAATGACACGTGGTTACGCGTCCCGATATAATTAGTCTAAGCATTTAATATATATAGTTCATATAACAGTGAAGATACGTTCTTTCTGCAGTTAATCTATCCGTTGAAAACACGATTCTATTAAATTTTCTCGATAGAAAAGAGGAGCAAAGTAAGTTCGAATTCAGATTTATAACCAGTTTTACAAGAATCACCCTACACCATTTCTTCTGAATATACCATCATTTGAAAGGTAATTAATTACAGCAGTGATTCTACCCGATAGATTTTATCCCAAACACCCAAGAGAAAAGATATTGATGAAAAATGCGATTTTTTGCGATCTTGCTTTCAATTGAAGCGGGATGGCTAATTGCAAAAGTTTGCTTGTTAGAAAGAGAGGCTTGCTCTAGGGACACCCAGCCTTAAGTTGTAGGTGTTTATCTCTTCTCTATTTTTTTCTGCGAGCAAAGCTCGATCGCTTCCACCAGGAACTATCTAAACTTTCGTATGAAATTATGAACCGCCGGTAAGTGGTACATAAAAATATACAACCAAATCCTTATATTTGTGTCAAGTACCGGAAGTCACCTAGATTCGAAGTGAATAGTTTGGAAGGAGATGGGAATATGTTTATGACAGAAGTTCGAGAGGGACGGAGAATTTTCTCAAACACTCGTAAAGGGGCTAGAATGGATATGCTTAAGGAGAAGGAAAAAGACAGAATTAAGCGTAGGAATACGATTAATACAATTATTTAAATTTAAATTCGAATACAATGTAAATTGTTATGAATAAATGAAATTGAATTGAAGATGTAACAAAACACCTTAGTAATATTTCAAGGGTTGGTTTTGGCTTTAGAATATCAGCTTTCACTATGGAGCCAAAATCGAGAAACAGTAAAAAATCTGCTGTCCCATAAATTTCAGTCAAGTCAGTCCATCAATCAGTTCATGTATGAAATAGTTGATAATTTCTTCGCGATTTCGAAGTTTGCTCCATGGTGGAAATTGTTCAATTTTATGGTCTAAGGCTTAAACTCTAAGCCAACCCCATTGCGAGGGTTTTTTGTTACATCCTGTATACTGCAGTTTTGTTTAAAAAAGACGTCCTTTTGTCGATGTCGGTTCCATATTGAAAGTTGTTCAGTTTGATGGTCTAAACTAAACTAAACCAATCATTTAAATATTACTACGGTGTTCTATAAAAATATTCTTTCTGCTACTTTGACCTCATAGAATTATTCTGCAAACTGAAATAACCTTTATATCTAGTCAGTATAAATATTGAATTAGTTTAAAACAATTGAAGGAATTTGTATGCATTAGAAGTCACCGGTAATCCAAGAAGAAAATCTACTTTGCATAATTTAATTCCTTTTCTTATTTTGCGGTGCTACGGTCGTAGCACTACTTCGTAGCGTTTTGCTACGACGCGCGTAGCATCCAACAGGTTGACCTCTATAGGGTCTTTCTTAAGAGGGCTATCGCAGTCCAGTGGCGCCATCATCACATTAAAAAAGATTTCTCAATAAAGAAAGCCTAAATTAAAAAAGTTATTAACACGAACACTACAAAAGCCTTCAAGCTATTTTCATAGAATACTTTTATAGGTTTTTTAAAGGTCTAAACATACAAGTTGGGAAAAAGGAAAAAAAACGGCCGCTTTTGCTTTTATTCGCAATTGTCTAAAAGTGGAATGTTTAGAACCTATAAAAGTATTGTATAACAATGGCTTGAAGGCTTTAGTAGTGTTCGTGTTAATTACTTCTTTAATTTAGGCTTTCTTTATTGAGAAATCTTTTTTAATGTGATGAGGACGCCACTGGACTGTGATAGCCCTCTTAATATGGTGACGATTTTTTAAGGGGATGAATAGACCATCAAACTGATTTTTTTTTGCAAAACTGCAATCATATTCGACCCAATTTAAATTTTTTTCACGATTTCAATGTGTTCGTCCCATATAGAAAGTTGTTCAGTTTGATGGGCTGATCATCCTCTTAAAAAAACGTCAGTACATTTCCTTCATACATTTTGAGTCGAGTAGGCATTAAGATAGAGCGAGACAACGACATTAGTCAGTTTTTGACGGAAGCCCGCAATGGGCCTCATGACAGTTGAGAGGTTATGGTAAAAGTTGTTCAGTTTGATTTTATCATCGCGTTTTAGATATTGGCTCTATAGTGAAATTTGTTCAATTTTAATTATGGTCTGAAATAGTAAAGCAGTAGCAGCGTAGTATAGTAGACAAATTTTACATATTATTATATTAATATCTTCAATAAAAAAGTAAAAGAATCAAATAGAATCATCAACTTATTTGTAGGTCTCCATTTTATTTTTTATTTTCATATAGGTAAGTTGCAAAATTTTACGTATAGGTATCGGAATAATTCGTATCGAAATTTCAATTTCATGCAAAAGTTGTCGTTATCCCAGAGTTAAGGTTCAACCTTAAAAAGACTATTACTTTCGGAATTATCTCAATCACGTCAAGTCACGCCTAACCCTTAACCGAGGATCGTTTCGTTCCCTACTTCAAAACACGTAGTGCCTATCTGCGAAACGAAGTCCAAATTACACTGGACTTCCCTAATACATGAACTGGCTACCAACATAACATGATCTCTGGATTGGTTTCAACTCGGAGATCAACTTAGACTGGTGGGTGGAGAATGTATGAAAGGTCCAGTGTAAAGTGAGCTCTGTGTGAAAAAGGACGATTTTTTGAGTATTACTCGTATTTCGAGGGTCTACATAAGGGTTGATCTTGAACCCAAATCAAGGAAGTTTATCCTTTTTATATAAGATCTTTCTTAAAGCTTTTTTGTAGCAATCTCAAGTGCCTTCATTTTATGAAAGTCATATCAGGAAAAAGCAACAACATTTGCTTTCTGAAAAAAAAAACACATTTGCATTTTGTTTTTTAATCTCAGTGAATTAAGTTACAGAGGGTCAGGGACTTTTTAGGGTTCCGTACCCAAAGGGTGAAAACGGGACCCTATTACTAAGCCTACGTTGTCCGTCCGTCCATCCGTCCGTCCGTCTGTCCTACCTATTTAGGGCTGTATCTTTTGAACCGTAAGAGCTAGATGGTTTTCATTTTCAGAGAATATGTGTTTTACGGATTTGCTAACAAATAATAATAGGTATGTCAAAAAGTTAAAAATTAAGGAACTAGTTTTTATCAACATTTTTTCTTGTCGCTCTATGGTAAAAACGGTAATACATACAAGGATTATAGAGCAAACTCTACAGTATAACAAAAAAATAATAAAAACCGGCCAAGTGTGAGTCGGTCTAGTGCTAAAGGTACCAGAGTAAAAACAAAATTTAATTAATATGTTGTGGTGGTGTGGTACGGAACTCTCGGCCTCGGTGCGCGAGTAGCCCGACTCGCACTTGACCGATTTTTATTTTACTAAGATATTAAAAGTAGGTTAAGAGATAGATATCTACTAAGATTATTACATATCAAGCATGTATCTTAGCGTTATCTCTAATTATATTTAAAGCTTTTTCTTATTTTTTTTTAAGTTGTATATATAGCGGGTAACAATTACAGTATAGCTATTGTTCTTAAAGTAAACTCTTCAATCCGTTTAACTAAACAGAAACCGAAAAGATAAATAAATAGAAACAAGTCCGAACCTAACGCAACTCGAGTAAAGAGCCGAGTTACTTTAAAGTTTATTTGCAACATGCTCGCAACTTGCATGTGTTAGCAATGTCTAAACTCCTTTTGATAATAAGTTCTACTTGGAGATAGTTTCGCTTTACTAACGATGATGCCAGACTTTTATGAACTTATTTTGGGGCACTTGTTCTTATTGTTTAATTTGCGTCAGTGCGTGTGCCTTAATTAGTCATCATCATCATTATCTGTCGATGGACGTCCACTGCTGGACATTGGCCTCCCCCAAGGATCGCCATAACGACGGCTCCTGCGCTGCCCTCATCCAACGTTTTCACCACGCCACGCCACGCCACGCCACGCCACGTTTTCGTTTTGCCTTCACCACGTCGTCCGTCCACCGTGTCCCCTAAATTTCATACAAAATTTTCAAAGCCCTATTGTGCGAAGTGGGTGTTGGGAACTGTCAAGTCGATTGCAGCGCACGCTGTGGCAGAAATTTGAACTACTGACGGCGAAGCTGTGTCAGATTTGCTTGAATCTATGCAAATCCGCACACTAACATAACACGAAATCTCCAAAACTGTCAAGACTACTAACTAACTTAAAATTTGGCATGGAAGTTTCTATTGGCATCTAGATGCTCACTTAAAAAAGGCTTGTCGCATTTTAACGCCCCAAAGGTGTTAAAATTGAGGTAAAAGTTTGTATGGGAATTCCGATACAAATTAGATTTTGTCCGGGGCTTCGTCCGCATCCGCTCCCGTCATCGTGCCGGAATAAAATATAAGCTAGCTTTTAACTCTAAAATTATAAGCTTTTAAATATAAAAAGTTTTATCAAAATCGGTCCGGTAGTTTTGGCAGAATCCTCGAACAAACACAGACTTTTACAGTACTATAATAATGTAATAGAGTGTAAATAATTCACGGCTGTCCGAAAAAGTTATGTCAGTACGCCGCGCTAGTGTGGCGCTAGTGACGTGCACATAGCCAATATCTTCGTAATTATATTATAAATTGCAAATGTTATTTTTATACGCGACATCTAGATTTTCTAAACTATTTTTCCATATATAAAATTGAAAATGTTATTTAATACGCGACATCTAGATTTTCTAAACTATTTTTCCATATATAAAATACTAACTTTTGCCCGCGACTTCGTCCGCGTGGAGTTTTGTTACTTTTAATACCTCCAAGAATATGTGTGCAAAGTTTCATGATGATCGGTTTAGTAGTTTTCGCGTGAAAGCCTAACAAACAAACTTACATTCACATTTATAATATTAAGGGATTACTTTTATTAATTCCGTCTACGCGTATTGTGCGTGAAATGTTTGTATGGACTGAAACCACCTTAACACTTAAAACACATAATCATTAAAATCCTTTAATATGGACAAGATAAATATCCAATAACATTAAAAAAACGTAAAATGAATATACATAATTTATGTGATGGCGAGGTTGAGAAAACTTTTATTTTTGGGTGGACTAGGTAAACAGTTGCAATTCGGATCTGGCACTCGCCTCGGTGATTCTGCCCAAATGTATGGAACAGCCGACTTTTTCGTGCGATTTCTATGTTGGTCCTATAGTGAAGGTTGTTTAGTTTGAAAATAAGATGCAATCTCTTGTTACAAACCTACGAATAAAGAAATATTACAAAATTACATACAAATCGTTAGAGCCGTTTAGGAGGGCTACTTGAGCTCAGTGGCGCCCTCATCACAATAATAAAGATTTCTCAATAAAGAAAGCCTAAATTAAAAAAGTGCTCAATAGATAAACTACAAAAGCCTTCAAGCTATTTTCATAGAATACTTTTATAGGTTTTTTTAAAGGTCTAAACATACAAATTTTAAAAAAGAAAAAAAAATTGCCGCTTTTATTTTTATTCGAAATTGTCTAAAAGTGAAATGTTTAGAACCTATAAAAGTAATGTATGGCAATGGCTTTTGTAGTTTATCTATTGGGCACTTTTTTAATGTAGACTTTCTTTATTGAGAAATCTTTATTATTGTGACGAGGACCGAGGACGCCACTGAGCTCGAATAGCTCTTAAAAGTTTTGTGGGCTATACAAAAATATACGATATGATATCAACAGGAATAGACAATTTCATTCACAAAAGTAGTTCCGCTACAAATGCCGACGTGCATTTGTCAAAAACCTTTTACAAGGTCCATTTTGACCCTCAATAAATAAACGTCGTTGAGGGTTATATTGCCACGAAATCCCATGCTATTTCGTACAAAACGAAGTAACAAACAGATACGGGTTAAGATCTTGAAGTTGAGTTTATTGTGCTATAAGAATACAGGGTGTATGATTTGGATAAATAAGATGCCCCTTTTTTGGAACAAATGAATATAAAGAGCAAACGAATATTCGAGTTAGAATTTTTCTAATTTAATTCGAGCTAGAATAGTATATCTATCTAAACTATTATAAAACTGTAACAGAAATGTGTCTGTACATTGAAGATATTTACATTAAAAAAATTACGGCATGGTTTTTAACGTGTCCCTGATTCCAAACCACCAATTTTTGGATTTTTTGTCTGTCTGTCTGTTTGTTTGTTTGTTCGAGTATCACACAAAAACTACTGAACCGATTTTGATGAAACTTTTTTTGTTTGATAGCTTATCACCTGACTTAAAATCTGGTATATAATTTATGCGGAAGAAGTCGCGGGTAAATGCTCGTACTATTATAAAACTGCAAATTTAAAAAAATATTTTTTGTGCTTTGTGTGTTTGTTCGAGCATCACGCAAAAATTACTGAACGGATTTTGATGAAACTTTTTTTGTTTGATAGCTTATGATCTGACTTAAAATCTGGTATATAATTTGTTCGGACGAAGTCGCGGGTTAACGCTAGTGGAATATAAAAACTCAGATGTGGACCTTCTAAATGTGGCACTGGACTTTTCTAAAACTAGCAACTAAATTTAAAGGAATTGTTGCAAGATTCAGGATGATAATTATGAAGTTGTGATAGGTATAATGGACCGTTTATACGATGACAATTTCTAGGCGCCAATTCTGCGGCGCCTAAAATTAGCACCGTGTAAACGTAAAATAGTAGCTTATCTATGGTGTAAACACTTTAAGGCACGACAATTTTAAGGCACGGCGTAAAATTGTCGTGCCAAAAGTAATACGGTGCTAATTTTAGGCGCCGCAGAAATGGCGGCGCAAAATTGTCATCGTATAAACGGTCCATAATACAAGTCCAGGCCAGATTCTGGAGTGCGATTTTTGAATCTCATTCGCTGAGTTCAGCGGTTGAAAATGTCAAAATTACTGTGGAGATATGCGTCTTTCTACTTCTGATTTGACTTTCAAAAATCAAACTTCAGGAGTGCGATTTTTGAAAGTCAAATCAGCAGTAGAAAGATCCGTATCTCCATAGTAATTTTGACATTTTCAACTGCTGAACTCGGCGAATGAGATTCAAAAATCGCACTCCTGGTACTTTAAATGTGACTAGATAATTTGTGTGACAATGTAAAAGATATTTATTTATAGGTGGCTAGGTTTTTGCCCATTAAAACACTGCATTAGAAACCTTATCCTGTAGTCGTCTCATACAACAGCCATGCGAAGAAATTGAATGTTCCATTTAGAGCCGCAATCACATGGATTTACCGTCTTAAGAGGGTATCGAGCATCCAGTGCTGTCCTCAATCGTATTGTTGTTCGAATTTTCTATTTTTTTGGACAAAACAGTTTTTTTTAGTTTTTAGGGTTCCGTACCCAAAGGGTGAAAACGGGACCCTATTACTAAGCCTACGTTGTCCGTCCGTCTGTCCTACCTATTTAGGGCTGTAACTTTTGAACCGTAATAGCTAGATAGTTGAAATTTTCTGAGATTATGCGTTATTACGGCGGATTTGTTAACAAATAATAAAAATTTTAAAAAGTTAAACATTCAGGGGGTTCTCAACAAGAAACTAGTTTTTATCAACGTTTTTTCTTCACGCTCTATCGTAAAAACGGTAATACATACAAGCGTCAAACTTAGTGTGATTATAGAGCAAGCTCAGAATAACAACAAATACTAAAAACTGGTCAAGTGTGAGTCGGTCTTGCGCTAAAGGTCCCGGACAAAAAAGTTTTTTTTCTAAGTTAATAATGTTGTGTTCTGTGGTTGTGTGGTACGGAACCCTCGGTGCGCGAGTAGCCCGACTCGCACTTGACCGCTTTTATTTATATTTTGGCTAGTTACTCTCTTGAAAACCTCCGAAAGTGTAAGTGATTGATTGAAGTGTCTAGTTTTGGCGGTTAAGTAAAGATAGTAACTTAGGTTGACTGCAATAATATCACATTCTTGTTTTTTTTGAAATGTGATTGCAGACAGCACTGGAGTGCAATTCACTAAGCGTCACATCGCTGTCAAAAACATCGACGAGCTCACAAATGTAACATTCTTCTTGCATCCTTCACATCGTCGAAGTTTTTACCTATACACTTTGACATAACTATAATGAATACCGAATTGACGGCTTGCCGATGAAGGTTGTGACGATGTTTGCGCTTAGAGAATTGCATTAAAAAGTACTCTTTGATTGCATTGCTGAACGCTCAAGCCCTCTCTTAATATGCCTCCTAATTCAAATTCAAATAATTTATTTCAGACAAGATGTCCATATAGTGTTAGTATACATGTATCTTATGTAGCTAGTGTTAAACATTTTATTTTATTTTAAAAACCCGGTATGGAGCTTCAACCAGTGCTGCAACAGCGGGGAGTCCCACCGGTCTTTAAACACGCTCAGGAGACCGTTAGTGCTGGCTTGCAGTCTGCTCAACATGGAGGCGCACCGTTTTCTCAATATAGCATAGAAGTCGTCCGTGTGCGCCTCCGCAAACATTCCCGACGCACTACAATGCCGCGCCAACCCCATCAGTATCCTGAATGCGTTATTATACTGTACGCGTAGGTCGCTGTATGCCCGCTGTGTATGCCGGGTCCAAAGGCTGCACGTGTAGAAAGACTGACAAAATGCTTTAATAAGTGTGATTTTTACTTGTTTCGTACATCGTGCAAACCTTCGTGCCAGCATATTACAACGGACAGTCAGCGACCTACGCTCCCTCTCAATATTGCAGTTATCCCCAAGATCATCAGTGACCCAGTGGCCCAAGTACTTGAACTTTGTCACCCATCCTAGGGGAGTGCCACTGAGTGAGACTCCAGGTACATTGGAGTAGTTGATAGTATTAGTCCTAAACATCATCAGCTCACTCTTCTTGACATTGTACTTGAGCCCATGGGCCACCGCATATGACTACTAATCCATCATTATAAGCTATATAAACAGTTTTTTACTCCCTCGTTGACATTAACATCTGAATACGTTGTATAAAGCTTCACCCCCTATTCCCCAAAGACAGTTATAAATGATATAAGTCGAGTGAGCTGACTTGCGTATCTTTTTTATTTAAAATTCTACTCGGAAGTGATCTATGGACGAACTCGAGGCGTTTGTTTAAGGTTTGTTCACACGTGTGCTCATTTGATCGTAGGGTTGGAACTTTATGTATAAATTAATGGACTTTTGCTTGTGCGTTAGCACTGTATTTATGTCATTGTCAAGTAGTTTGTGGGGTGCAAATTTCTGGCATACTTCATAATCATAATCATCATTTCCACAGGGTGAAATTTATATCATTAGCATCCTTTTAAACTAAGAGTCTACCCTGACTGACACTGAACAACTTTCACTATGGGAGCAAACCGATCGGAGCAACAAAAAAATCTGCTATTCCATACTAAACTGCAATGCCTACGCGCCACAAATGTATGCAACAGCAGATTTTTTTTTTGCTCCGATTGCTTTGCTCCCATAGTAAAAGTTGTTCAGTTTGATGGGTAGACCCTTAGTTTAAAAGCATGCTAATGATATAAATTTCACCCTGTATATCCCAATTTTAGGGTTTTTTTATAGTAAAACATAGTTGAGACTCTTGTCTATGCAGATAGACCTATATAGATGCAGGAGCTTCGTGGCAAGCTCGTACAAAGAATAAAAAATAATTTAAAATATAATATTGGTAATAATTTTTTTTTTGTGGTTTGTTAAATCAAACTCTATTGTGAAAGAGCCTTGACGTAAATTAGAATTTATTATATTTCCTCATAGTCAGAATATAAAACGATGTTATAAAGGTACATAAATGGCAACAAAATTGAATGGCATAATCCGTAAGATACATACAGCTGTAAAATAAACTAAGTTTCGTTCTGAGAAACGTTTGTTGCAAGTTGTTGTGACACGAACAAGGACAAGAACGGTTGTGTCATTTGCTTGGTGTTTGCGCAGTAAGCGTTTGAGCTTGCCACGAGGGTACGCCATCTCTTTTCTCAATTGTGTTGTGATTTTTCTGTAGTGGCACTATTCAAGTATAGTGATATCCAGGTATAAAGAAAATAATGTGAATAGTGACTATGCCTCCCTATCACCTATAGAAGAAAAATAATGGCACAACATTATTTTAACTGTGTCGTTTCCATGGGAAGACGCATGGTGTTTTATTTAATAAAATTGTTTTCAACACCTTGAGGAAAGAAATGAATGAAAATCAATAGTATTTACTGCTAGATGCCCCTTAAATTCTACATCACATGTAAATTGGCGGAAAAAATACGGGTATCACGAAATGGCGCGACTGTCGGACCGCGTTTTTGTAACTTTTTTCAACATGTCTAAAAGGATTGTGAGTTAGTAAAGCGAGAGATGTTCCCCATTTGGAGCGTAATGTTTTTATGTAGATTTAACCTTCCGCTGGGTTTTAGGTTGGATGAATTCTCGAAAAAAGTTTCCGAGACTAAACTACACAAACCTAAGTACAGTCGACAGCAAAGAGATGTATACACTTTAGTACTACGACGTAGAACAAATACACTTTTGTTGTATAGAGTCATTTTAAATTAGTTGGCGAAACTGAACCAGGGCACTTGTTAATGATAACAGATAGCATAATCATCAATGTTGAATAACAAAATTATTATTATCGTGCGTAAGTACACGCAGTGCGTACAGATGCGTGGCGCGGGCGGACATTGACCTCAAAATCATATGATCATATGGTCATTATCACGTAATTTTACTTAGTAACAGATACCAAATGCGTTTCTTAAGTTTCGCCAGCTAATTAAATTTAACCTTATATATCTTTTTGCTGCTGACTGTACGCTTGCGCGTGCGCGTAGTCGGCCGATCAAACAAAGACTTTCGCGTATTTGGTTCACTTTTTACGATTGGTGCTCTTTTAGTTCAGACACTCTTGAGCGCGGACCCTACGTCCAGTAGTGGGTAAGTCAATGGTATGTACGACCACTATCAGAGAAATCCGTTGCGCTTATAAAGATTAAGTAGGAAAGGAGTCAGCAGGTTTCTATGATGATGACTGTACACTAACAAGTAAACTAACTCTATGTTATATTATGACGAGTAGACGGACTTTAGATAAAAAAGTATTTTATTATCACCACACTTCGTACCTAAAATCGTAGGCCTAATTTCGTAGGAGGCTCACAAAATTTCCGAGCGGCCTCCCGCCGGTTCGTTAACTAAATTAACTCTTGGCTTGACGCTCTACTCTACACGAATCAAAATTAGATAGGAATGTCACCCTTTTCTTCAATTGGATAAACGAAATCTTTTATTACAAAATGTAACTCATAGTCTCATTCAGAATATTTAGCACAGTCTATATTTACGCACTAATATTCTCTAAACTTACAAGTCAAGACAAGATATACAAGTTGTTTTAAATGCGTTACATATTAAGAGCCTATGTCGAAAAATAATTTAAGCGAAACAGGCGTGGGATAGCTTATATTACGGTCTGATGCGAGAGAAAGAGATGGGGCGGCGCGCGCGCCTAAACGAATCGAGCGCCAAATCAAACATTATTTAATTGTGATTGTACTATTTACGTAAGTTCAATTCTGCTCTAATCAAAAGGACATCTGGCACATAATACCCAAAAATGTATAACCGTCCTTCTATTTTTATTATGGACTATGGAACACTAGAAACTAACTTCAGGCATTAGTTTATTTTATAATGATTTATTAGTTTTAATCATTTTTATATAAAAAACATTGTGCTTGCAACACCTCCTACCTCCTCCTACCTCCTCCTTCTAAACAACATTGACAGCCATGTTGGGGTTGCTGCTTTTTTATAATTTATTAATAATAAATGATTAAATAACTCGTTAAATAAAAATAAATGATACTATCTGAGTCGTTTTTATAAAACCTCATAATTTATTACCTACACATTTTACTTCAGTCAAAACTTCTATACATTTTAAGGTATTTTTTCAAGGGAGAGCGGCGGTTGTCCTTTAGAAAATATCAATCTCTTTTTTTTTAATCAAGTCTTGTGTTTCTATTATTCACCGTTTAGCAGTTCCAAGCGTTTAAAGATAAAAACGGAGGCTACTTTAGCTTGTTTTTCTATCGAGAAAATGTGTCTTAATCGTGTTTTGGCTCTAATCAAAACTTCAATTATATGTTCAATTTACACATATCCGAAAATCATACTCCTACTGTTAGTACTTCATGATATACAGGGTAATTTTTATATCACTGCGGATAACTTCAGCATGTATTCTACTCATCAAACTGAACAACTTTCACTATGGAGCCACCATCGAAATCGCCAAAAAAAAAATCTGCTGTCCCATACAAAACTGCAGTACCTATTCGACTAAAATGTATGGGACAGCTGATTTTTTTTTTGGCGATTTCGATGGTGGCTCCATAGTGAAAGTTGTTCAGTTTGATCAGTAGAATACATGCTGAAGTTATCGGCAGTGATATAAAAATTACCCTGTATGAAGCTTTGAAGAATCCTATTTTTTTCACATAGCCCCTTAAAGGGTTGCTTCAGACCATCAAACTGAACAACTTTCTCTACGGAATCAAAACTGAAATCGGAAATAAAAAATCAGCTGTCCCATTATCTCTTACAACTTAAAATTTTTTTACTCGGAAGCTTACCGTGAATTTTCATAGGTATTCAAAAAGTAGGTGCAAGATAAAGTATATCCATCACAAGTAACGTCTATTGCTGCGTCTATTACTTCACCATTACGGCACATTTTCCTCTTTTAGATCCCAGTTACCTTTTTTTCGGTCAGAGTTGGCTCCATGTTAAAGAAGCTAGCGGGTTAAGAATTGCGAATTAATACAGCAATGGGTTCCAATATAAATTCTAAAATTAGTAAGATCTCATGAGAGGCAAAGGACATCATCGGATTTGCTGAACGTGGCTTTTAAAGCTGAAGATTTAGATATATTTACGTGGCTATACGGTCAGTGGGCAGACCAGCGGCCAGGTGGTCGGATGACATTTGCAAAGTAGCCGGTAAAAATTGGATGAGACTAGCGTGGGACCGTTCTGGTTGGCGTGAAAATGAAGAGGCCTATACCCAGCAGTGGGGTTTACCAGGCTGATGACATGGCTATAACATGTTAGAAAATATAATTTATACAGAGCGAGAGTGCGTCTTATAGAAACTCCAGGCTTCCATAACTAATCCTTTTCTCCGGGAATTTGCCAGAGCTCCTGTAACTAGGATCAACAGCGGCAATCATGCACAATATTAGGTGGGTATTTTGGGTATTCCCCGGTGCCCCGCACACCGTATGGCGCAGGCGTGTGACTTCGGTAAAGTAGATCTGCGATGCTGCAGAAACGCTGCAGTGCGCACGCGCTGCTGTAATGCAACGTGCAGTTTCTTATAAACTCATTTCTCTCACTTTCTTATAACTTCTTATAAACTCATTCAAAAACTGTTGCACTGCACAATATAAATATCTTCCTTAGACAATCAAGTTCCGCGATTTCATTGATTTTTCAATTTATTTCGTTACTTGATGGTCCTACCCTGCGAGATCGAATCAGAAATGAAGAGATCCGCAGAAAAACGAGAGTAGCAGGCATAGCCCAGAACCAATGGGGCCGCAGAGTTCTGGAGTATTGACCGCGTACCGGAAAGCGCAGCATGTGTGGACGGACGAATTGGTGAAGGCGGCGGGAACCCGTTGGATGAGGGCATCGCAGGACCGGTCGTTATGGCGATCCTTGAGGCCCTTGAGGGAGGTCTATGTACAGCAGTGGACGTCCATCGGCTTTGTTGATGATGAAGATTGCTTGATGTTCATTGATAATTTACATTTAATACGCTGTTCTCTTGCACCTTGTACCAAACTGATACCATTCGATATTTCCCCATACATTATTCCGTATTCAGCCAAGGTAAGTACAATGGGTAACAAATGTTCGTCCGTCTGCCATTAAGACGAGGTAGCATCTTTTGTGGAAAACTGTTACTCATTGTTCGGATAACGGTTTGTAAAGGAAGAGGTCTTTTATAAATTTTTGACTTATGGAAGTAAATTATTGAGCAGATAGGCAGGGACTTCAACGGTGAGCATCTATCATTGTTATTAAAAACAGTTATGTAAAGTAAGGGTGTTAGGGTAAACAGTTGCATTACTTTAAGGGGTGATTGTACCCATGATACTGAACATCTTTCCCTAAGAAACCTATTGGAAATTCGATTTTTTTTTCGACTTTTCATACAATCATTCGATCAGCTGATTGCATTTAGTATGGGAAGTACAAAAAAATTTTTGCTAATTTCCTGAAAGTTTTTCAGTATCATGGGTGTATATTTTCGTGCGTGACGTCATCACTTGCCGTACTATGGAAAAAATCAGAAACAAGTAGAGGTTTGCAGTTGTCAAAAGATGTCAAAGATTGAATTTATCCGCTATTTTGTATGGTAATCAGACTGTTTCATTTTTACTAAAATATTTCAAATATATTGTGTCTTTTCTAATACATACATACATATTCTCACGCCTGTCTCCCACTGGGGTAGGCAGAGACAATAGTATTTCAAAAAATCGATTCATTAGTTTTTTTATATTTATATTATCTTTCTTTTTACGTAAGCTGTAAATTTAACCGTGTAACATAATCTTCTAAAAATGTTCCTAAAGTAACCCCATTTTTCGACAGTGTTCGGATTTTACGCGACTTACTAAAATAAATTATATAAAACGTACAAAAAACGATTCATTTGATTTTTAAGTAAAGGCAGATCTTTTATTATCAATATAATACACTGGATTTGCAATAGCTTATCACTGAAAACAATGTTCCTGAAATTTGGGGTTTTTGAGAATATACCCTTAAAGTAATGCAACTGTTTACCCTAACACCCTGAATACCTAATGAAACATATCAATTATCGACACTCCCTGTGTGTTCACATGTTATTCCTATGAATAACATGTAAACTCAGAAGCACGACAAAGTTTCAATTACTTATTTATTAATTGACTCGATTCGAATCGATATATTTGAACCATAAACATATTATACTTCCGAGTAGACTGAGGAACTCCTCAATATCGCATCACCGAAACCGAAATGTCAATATGTGCGAAATTGATACGTGTGTGAGTTCTAGTGATGTGACATTGACGTATTCGCGATTATCGATATCAAAACCATCGATATCAGATTATCGACTACTTAGTAGTCGATGTGATTTTGATACCGATAATCGCGATTACGTCAATGTCACATCAATAATTATAGTAGTCACTACTACTATTATATTTTTATATTATGAAGTCTAAATCGGCTAGGCTACAATCTATCTACCTACACTGTTATAAAACTGAAACTTAAGGGGCCATAGGTTCAGACGAATATTTTCTATGAAAAACGCGATTGCCCAGCCCAGCCCAGCCCCACGAAAACTGCGTGCGTGTGCCGTTTTTTCGATTAAAAAGAATTAACAAAAGTACTTTTTACAGATTTTTTTATGATTTCACTAGATAAACCAATGGTGAATATGTGAATATAAATACTAAAAACTGGAAACTATTTTAAGTTCTTCTAAAAGGAGAATTTAAAAAAAAAATACGAGTTTATAGTATTATATATATAATATATATAGAGTTTATAGTATTATATATATATTATATATATAATTATATATATAGTTTATGTAATTTTTAAAGATTCAGTGTTCTGTTCAAATTATAATCAAAAAGATCTCGTCTGTTATTTTGTTAGTTCTTAAATAGAGTACGAATATAATTTACTTAACTTTGCTTTTTTATTTATTACATTATGTGGTCGTATTTACTCACTTTGTACTAAACAACGACAAGTGGACCTTTTTACTAAACTTTGTATCAATTCTTTGTTTAGATCGTAACTTTTTATTTTATAAAGTTTCACATATAATTATATGTGGATTTCATGCAGAATATCTTAATCTACATTAATAAATCAAAATCTATGTAACAAATAAGTAGAAGTGTTTTTTATCGAACTTTAAAAATGTTTTTTCTCAAAACAAGCTTTTTCAGAGTTTCAACTACAAATGTCAGATAAAAAAAAACTATGCCAGTTTTTGAAAATTTTATTAATCAATATTATCAATTGACTATTCTAGATTCCGAATCTAGTCTTAACTCTATACCCCACTACTGAACCCTTTATGATTGGACGCCCACATATAACGAATAAACACCTACCAACACCGGGACAAATTCAGTAGGTATGGATCCTTTCTATTAAAGACGCCGATCGGTGATTTCGTGGCACGAAACAGTTTTCTTTGAAATGTCGACTGCATACCATATATTTGTTTTAGGCTCCTAGCGTATTCTATTTGACATTCGTACCCATTTTTTGTATCGTTATTGCATTTGCAGGAAATCTGGAAGTTACGAAGTTACCCAGTCAATAATATTAAGCATTACTTTGGCCCGGTCGCACAGTGCATAAGTGCGCAGTGTAATATCGGACCCTAAAATCAGACGTGGTCCATTTTTTGCTAGAAATATAGTTAATAACATTTTGAATACAAGATTGAAACTCCCGATTGTCTGCGATTTATAGTTTGAGAGACAAAAAAAATCTGAAAATCGCCTACTTTTTATGCCGGATATCAGAAAATAAAAAAAATTAAAATATCTAAACCTGTTACTGCTTTGCTGCATATACAATGTCGAAAGATCTTTAATTTACACGTGTTTTAAGAATAGTTTGAGACTCGTGCAGGTCGTAGAAATTTAAATATTAATTATTTAATATTTTTCTTCTTTATTTTTTTCACTGAAGTCAACCATATCGGGTAAAAAAAACTAGCAACCAATTCCATGGACTCTCTAATATAATATTATAGATTTAAAGTTTGGGTTAGAGTTGTCACTTTTAATTCCTCAGAAAATATCCGGAAATCAGTAATATTTCTTAAAGGACTTTTCGCTTTTATTAAATTCGGATTTCCAATATGGAATCGGGAGTTTCACTATTGTGTTCAAATTGTATTTATTAACTATCTATTTCTGGCAAAAAATGGGCCACGTTCGATTTTAGGGTCCGATATTACACTGTGCAATGTAACAAAATATCGCTAAATTATTATACTTATTTTATGTGTCGAAAGAGAGGAATAATGATTTTTGATAAATCTGTCAATCTGTCAGTATGTATCATGGGTTATGGACATGCTAAATAGTAATGTTATAATGTCGCAATTCGTAAAACCATTCCGTCAAAATCGGCGTGTAAGAATTTTTCGGACAGAGATTTTCTGGCAATATTTGGCCAGGCTAAATCCGCCTTTCAATAAGTTAAAAAAAATAACAGAAAATCTCACGTGACATGAACGGAGGGAGTTAGGTGGTCGATTAGAAAAATAAATTTCAAAACTATCGACATATCGATTAGATTTTGGACAATCTCTATGCGAAACGGTTTCTTTTTCACGTACACAATATTTTTTTATCTTACACATAATTATTTGAAATGATATATTATTTAGAAAATAGGACGTTTACTGCATATAATGAATGTATTACGAAATAATTTTAAGAATAAAATATATGAGAAAAAGTGTTGTGAAAGTAGTACTGTACTAATCCTATTTACCTTTGTAACGTCTCTTTATTTGGGTTTTTGGTGGAATTTACACTGCACTCCATTACAGAACATGATACCATAATGTTTTTTTTATATTCGTCTTATAAAACACAAAATGAATTTAAAGAAAATCAATAAAATAACGAGAGATAATTTGTTGACAGGATACCGACGGAGACCAGATTGTTTCAAAATGGTTTTATGGCAATTATATTATAATCTCTTTCGCACACGTAGCTTTTTTCATTATGATCGGAATCTCATTCACACACTTACTAGGTCTACTACGGAAGGTAGTATAATAATGTCTATGATTTGAACTCAATATTCATAGACAATAAGTTTAACTATGGGTTGATCTGTCACCGTGTGTACTATTGATTATTCCCGATTCTGTGAGTGAGTGTCAGTACTGTTTGTAGGTATTAGTCAAAGAGATTATACCTAAAGCCACAGTATAAGAAAGAGTATCTGTTACTAGATACAGTATGGACACTCCCTTCCTCCCACCAACTTTTTACCTCACCCCAGCCTCACCCCCTCTATCGCCCTCGGCAGTTACCTGTAGCCTAGATTGTCACCATCTAGAATTTATGTTTTCGAAACAAAGAGCATAGGTATAGGTGAAGGATAAAAACTCTTTTTTGAATAGACGGGTGTCAATGCGTTTTATTTACGAAAAAAGAAATAAATGAAAAAAAAAATTACTGTCTGGGCTCTAGGCAAACAAACGGCAGAGATTTTAAAACGCTAACGCTTATTGTCTTAGTTTTGCTCCCCGGCCTATTTTCATTTTGCAAGACAGTTCAGGAGTGCGATTTTTGAATCTCATTCGCTGAGTTCAGCAGTTGAAAATGTCAAAATTACTACGGAGATATGCATCTTTCTACTGCTGATTTGACTTTCAAAAATCATACTTGAGGAGTGCGATTTTTGAAAGTCAAATCAGCTGTAGAAAGATGCGTATCTCCATAGTAATTTTGACATTTACAACTGCTGAACTCAGCCATACTCAGCGAATGAGATTCAAAAATAGCACTCCAGGTGCAAGATGGGCATACATTGTGCGATATACGGCTGTCCAAGCCATTATAAAGATAATTATAGAAGATTCTTCAGATTTCCAAAGGAAGAATCAAGGTTAGTGGTTTTTTTACTTTATGTTTATGGTCTTTATTTTACGGTAACAATCTCTTTGATTTTTCCCACTCGTTCATCGACTATGTCACGCGCGCCATCTGCCCGTCACAAGTTGTACCGCGCGCAACTTAAGTTGTGGCAGCCCTAAACTCGTTTCGCATGTGCTGACGTCATCTTGTCAATTTCATTTTTTTGTATACAGTGTCCGGGCTGTGCCTAAAGCACCTAAAGGCAGAGACTAAAGGCATAGAGAGAGTCATATCATTGCAAGAATGTCCACTTTTTTTGACGTTTGTGTTTGAGTGTGTGGTGTCCAGGTGGTGTCAAGTAGTATGGAAAAAAGAGACCAATTAGACCAAAGCTTAGATTAAAAACTTTTCGCTTACGCTAAAAGATGGAGCCAAGAAATGAGAGAGTGAGATAGCCAGTTATGAAAACATATGTAAACAAAAAAGACAGAAATATTATTTTTTGTTTCGGTCACCGTGGCCGGTTTTTTTGTTTGGCAAGATGTCAAACCACTGTCAAACTTATGGAATGTTGATGACATCTTGCCAAACAAACCGTCTTTTTGTATGTAAAAGTCTCACTATTGCTGTTTCATGTGGGGCCACGGTATGGTTTCATCTAGTTACTATATCTATGGACCAAATTGACATTGCCCTAAGGTTTTCACACACACTAGCACGAAAAGAAGTGGACAGCCGCATAAACAAATATCTATAGTTCCGTCTCCTTCTACTATTAAAGGTAGGTACAATACGTCACAAGACAAAAGAGACTAACTACAATCGTAAATTGATGCGGTCTCTATGCTGTAGAATATATTACTATGGTATTAGTACTTTTTCTCGTGTCATGGTTCTGGGGTAAATATACCTTGTTAACTTTTACTTCGGCACATAATTATAAAACGAAAGAAAAAACTGATTTCTCGACCGGAATAAACAGGTAGATGGAAAAGTCTTTTCCATTTGAAGAAAACTTTACTTTTACAAAGTTTTTAAAGAAAGGAGAAAGTCAGTCAGAGCGGAGCAATCAGAGAACTTTGGAGTTTTCGGACGTCAAACGTTCGCCACGTCTGATTATTATTCTTTGGATAATTACAAATCTTTTTATTTGTTAAACTTTGATGTTTTGTGTTGAGGTTTATTTTTGTTTGTTTTATTATCTTTTTATTTTTTACCTTGGTTTTCACGAAGTTTGTAGGAATATCATACAGGGAAAACATTTGCATTACTATAAGAGAGTGATTGCACCCATGTTTCTGAACAACTTGTCCCCAAAAAACCTTATAGGATTTGACAAAAAAAATTGAGAGTTCCCAAACTAAATGCAATCAGCTAATAGAACGTTTGTACGGAAAGTTGTTTAGTATCATGAGTACAATCACTCATTTAAGGCGTAATGGGTTTATAAACTCGTAAAAAATCGCTTTTTCGATTACGTTTTTTCCATTCAAAATGTAATAATTTTGATTTGAATGAAATATATATTATAGTTGGGGATATTTCCTAGGCAGGAAGGTTATTCAGTACACGATTGGAACAATTTGGCTAGATAGAAAAACATCCCGAAGTTACCCCTCTTTCTTACTTTTAATATCATTTTATATCTAGAAGAAACTGTATTTACGCAAATAAAATATACTATTATCTTGGCCATAACATAAGCTTGGCAGCTAGGTATATTTCGTTTACTTTACTTTATATACTTCAACACAATTCCAAAATATCTACGAAATTTCGAGCGTCTCGCCATTTTGCCGATGCGATACGCCATTTTAGAAGCGCGGCAGCGCTTGTAGAGGTAAGACCTATGTCAAACTTTTCTTCAAATTTCACGTCTTATTTTACAACATTTCCTTGCTTTTTTCTGTATTAATATCTATATAAATATTTCTAATATTGCTCAAATTGTAAATAATAGCTGTGATTATTGTAGATATAACTAATTTGTAAATTTTTTTTTGAATTGTAAATTATGTAGGCAAAATGACAGTTCCATCATAGTGCCACAGTTCACGAATATAGCTTTCAGTAGGACAACACCAAAATGACTCGTGGTGCTACGAATTGCTAAACTGATGTAGGTAAAGTTGTTTTTTGTAGCGCATAGCGAAGCATCCTAAGAGGTAAGCGGTTCCCAAAGTGTATCTTAGGGTTTCGTGGAAAACAGTAGGGTTCCTTGAATCCAAGAGCGGATACTTACATTTTCTGAAAAGGGATCGTCTTGCGAGTTTAGCTTAGGTATTTTCTCATTTTATACTTTTATTTCCCACTGTACAAAGAAAGTACACTACAATTTAAAAAAAATACTGTAATAAAAATTGCTTTAATATTTACAATTTAGACTATTTTATTTAAAATATACCAACAGACTTTGTACTGAATAAATTTTTTTAACAAAAAATGAAAACCGACTTCAAATTTCAAAAAGTCGGCAGCCGATGAATTTTACGTTAGCATCTATAAGAATATCATTTTGTTTTATCGAAGTCGCTGTCAAGCCTGTACGATTCGAGACTGAGCTTGCAGTATTTTTTTGGCTAGGCTTGACACCGACTACAATAAAACAAAATGATATTCTTAATAGATGCTAACGTAAAATTCATCGGCTGTAATATTTATTATTTTTTACTTTTTGAGTTTTGAAGTCGGTATTCATACTTTGTTTAAAAAAAAAAATTTAAAAATTTTCAGCGTTGGTGTTATATTGGGTTAACATATCCGTTGGACATGTAAAGGGAACATGAACACGAATCTTTTATTTCAATCGTCGATGATATGCTATAGATCTTTGAGGAGTCTATTGTCTATCTCCGAAGCCCTTTACCAGATCTTCACCAAATTAAAATGGAACCACCTCTGAATTATGACCTACTAAACAAAAAAAAATATCAAAATCAGATTACCTACTCCGTAAAAAGTTATGCGTACATACATAAAAAAAAATATATATATACAGGGTGTAACAAAACACCCTAGTAACACTTAAGGGGGTGCTTCAGACCATCAAACTGAACAACTTTCACTATGGAGCCAACATAAAGAAAAAAAAAAATCTGCTGTCCCATACATTTTAGTCGAGTCGGTGCTGCACTTTTGTATGGGATAACAGATTTTTTTAATTTTTTCTCGATGTTGCCCCCATAGTGAAAGTTGTTCAGTTTGATGGTCTGAAGCACCCAGTTAAGTATTACTAGGGTGTTTTGTTACACCCTGTATACGCGTCGACTTGAAAACCTCCACCGTTTTTTGTTTTGTTTTCGTCGGTTAAAAAAGCGAACAATTTTGGGCGGTGCCACAAATGGCAAAACAATCAAGACTGTTTACAGGTGCGTACCGACTTCGCGTGGCAAACCATCGAGCATTATCTATCACTATCCCTTTACACCCTAGACGTATCGATCGTGCGAGTAACATTTGAAAAATTCTGATGACCGCGCAAATTAATTTTAGCGAACGCAACCGGCACTGATCGCTCGTGCGAGTGCTACTCCCTTTCAAAGCGCCCTGCATTAGTTTTGATGCTTCAATAGCCGGTGATTAGACTGAAAAGGTGACTGCGTTTTTTGACCCTAGAAGGCGCTCACGTAAATATTAATTTTTCTCAAACATGCTTGGAAATGTGAGCATTATTTTGACAACCTTCTTCGAGATAAATCGAAATTGCTGTACTGGCCAAATACATGCGTGCAGCGGCCGGCAATGTTGTATGAAAATCCATATCTGTCGTGTTTTGCGGCCAAATAAATTACATAGTAAACTCATATCTGTAACTACCGCCCTATCGCCATTACTTCCATTCCCTGTAAAGTCATGGAAAGAGTACTTAACAGTAAGTTGCTGTCATACCTAGAAGACAATGATCTACTCAGTGATCGCCAATATGGCTTCCGCCGGGGGCGATCGACTGGGGATCTTCTTGTATATGTCACGCACTGCTGGGGCGAGGCCATCGAGAAGCACGGTGAAGCACTGGCTGTATCACTTGACATCTCGAAGGCCTTTGACAGGATATGGCACGCTAGTTTGCTGAACAAGCTTCCCGCTTATGGCATCCCCGCTGATCTTTGCAGCTGGATATCTAATTTCTTGATAGAACGGTCGATTAGAGTTGTCATTGACAGCTGCTCTTCTGACCTTATGGCAATTGATGCTGGAGTTCCTCAAGGGTCTGTTCTCTCCGCGACACTTTTCCTGCTGCACATCAATGACCTCCTTGTGTCAGGTATTGTTGGGTATGCAGATGACAGTACTGTCATGGAGAGATATGTATCTGGCGCAGGGGCCAGCGGGTATAAAATACGCTCGCAGAGGGAGGCCATGGTTGAGCGGACAAACTTGACTTTAAGTCTTGTCTCCCAGTGGGGTGACAATAATTTAGTCAACTTCAACGCCACCAAAACACAGGCTTGTCTGTTCACCGCAAAAAGAAGTCCGTTTAATCTGACTCCTACTTTCCGGGGTACATCTGTCCCTGTTTCCGACAGTCTTGGGCTTCTGGGTATAAGCTTGACCACGAAACTCAACTTCGGCGCTGACATCGAGTCTAAGGCTCAAACTGCGGCCAAAAAGCTGGGCATCTTAAACAAGGTGAAGCGGTACTTCACTCCTGGACAGCTCTTAGTATTGTATAAAGCTCAGGTCCGATCATGTATGGAGTACTGCTGCCACCTGTGGGATGGCTCAGCCAAGTATCAACTTGCCGCACTCGACTCGGTTGAACGCAGAGCCAGGAGACTCATTGGCGATAGTAAGCTGGTGGAGGCCAAGCTTCATAGCCTAGCCCATCGCCGCAGTGGCCTGCTTGTCGGTCTTCTACAGATTGTACTTCGGTGAGTGTGCCCTTGAGCTGCATGAGCTCATCCCACCTTCCCCTTTCTACTATCGGACTTCCAGACGCACCGCGGGATATCACCCCTTCTTGGTTGACATCCCACATATCCGCACCAAGCGCCTTTCTGAATCTTTTATAATGCGTACAGCCAAGGAGTGGAATGCCTTACCTGCGTCAGTATTTCCGAGTACTTACAACCCGAATTCCTTTAAAGTACGAGTGAATAGGCATCTTCTGGGTAAGCTCGCTACATCTACGACCCCATCTTCGTCCTGAGGACTGGATTGAGGTCAAGAGCAAACCCATAGTTAATAAAATAAAAAAAAGATGTCTTCCTGTATAATTTTATGAATATGCACCATAGCTGCGTAGTAAAAATTTAGGACGTGTATTATTGAAGGCTGTAGATTCCAAACATGGAATAAAAGTGAAAAGGGTGTTATGGCACTTTACAACTTTATTCGTTCGGGGGTGCGTTATATCCATTAAAGACTCTGCAGGTGCATGTGATTCTGATGACAATACAATAATATGGTATTATCCAGCTGATCTGGTGATGGAGCTGAAAGGTGGCTAGTGGAACTCTTGGATGGCTAATAGTATACTCATCGAATTCCAGCTCGTTAAAATCATCTCGATGAGTGCTTTTGTAACAAGTACCTATTTAATGATGGAGCTGAATAACTGTTACAAAAACTGCTCACTGGTATTTTCAATTTGTGTTTCTCAACTGATTGCTTCCAAAATCAATATCTGAGGGTCCGCGTGGACCCTGAACACGAATCCGATGTCAGATTGAAGAAAAGTGTCCACTTTAGAGTCAGTATGACTCATCCTAAGCGTCTGTAAAGCGTAGTTGTGGCAAGGCATGCCTTTTTTTGCCGAGTCCAGCGCAGCACCAGTTGGTCGAGTGGTCTCGGTTCTCGCCTCCAGAGCAGAGCGGCGGTTTGGTGCGGTTGGCGCGAGTTCGATTCCGGTCGCTAGCAAGGTGGCAAGGAGCTCGTAGCAAATCTTAGTAGGAGTTCGTTGGGACTTTATTATTTAATATATTTTTTTTTTGTTTTTTATTTTTTCTGGCGAATTGTCACCTAACCCCAACTATTAACCATCTTTTAAAGCGTGTAGTTTTAGCAAGGCTCACTATAATTATACATGTAATTGATGATTTCAAACAACTTATTCAATGAGGTCCCGTAATGCTACGGCAGATCCGTTAAAACTGTGCTTCATTTTATTCTTTATTATTTACCAATGATTATGCTTTTTGAATTTTGAAAATCGGTCCAGTAATTACAAAGTTATTGAATTTTGAAGTGTGCTCGAAAATATAATGCCCCGCGGACACGTGTGACGTCACGAGGCATTACTGCGTACCGGTTACAAGGGACTTTAGTATTAAAACTGTTATATCTCGGATACGGTGCGTCCTATGTCGAAAATTTATAGAACCAAAAATGTTCTCGTGGATGTGTTCTACAAGATGCGTACATAAAAAGTGGGGGTCATGCAGACATCTTAAATTTTATATAATATTTTAAGACCTAGAACCAATGTTAATTTACTACCAGAGCCCATGGCGGCTCGAATTTAGGGGTAGGGAGGAGGGGGGGGAGGTGTGCGGGGTGGGGGAGATAATTTGGTAATTGACTTGGACAACATAAACGACCTGAACAACTCGAACAACTCAGGCAACTCGAACAACTTGGTTAACTTGAACAACTCGAATAACATAAACCACTCTAACAACTTGAACAACATAACTAGCTCAAACAAATTGGCCAACTTCGTCAACTTGGATAACATAAACAACTCTAACAACTCAGAAAACTCGAACAACTTGGTCAACTTGAACAACATAAACAACTCGAACAACATAAACCACTCGAACAACTTGAACAACATAAATAACTCAAACAACTTGGCCAACTTCGTCAACTTGGACAATATAAACAACTCGAACAATTCAGAAAACTCGAACAACTTAGGCAACTCGAACAACACGAACAATTTGGTCCCGATAAAGTTATTCAAGTTTTCCAGTTGACCAAGTTGTTCGAGTTGTCAGAGTTCGAGTTTTCTGAGTTGTTCGAGTTGTTTATGTTTTCCAAGTTGACGAAGTTGGCCAAGTTGTTTGAGTTATTTATTTTGTTCATGTTGTTAGAGTGGTTTGTTGTTCGAGTTGTTTATGTTGTTCAAGTTGACCAAGTTCGAGTTTTCTGTGTTGTTCGAGTGGCTAATGTTGTTCGAGTTGTTCAAGTTGACCAAGTTGTTCGAGTTGTCTGAGTTGTTCGAGTTGTTCAGGGCCTCAATTGCGCTATTTTATACGGTTTTACCGTTTGGTGTAGTTTTGGTTTAGATTTGGTTTAGCTGATGTAAAAATGCTATCGCGCTATTGTTTTTGAACGGTTAAATCGTTGACGTCACCAAACCAAAACCAAACTCGAAACGTTTAAGCCGTTAACGTTTCAAGTTTGGTTACCACAATACATACCATACACCTACCACGCACCTACCACGAACCTACCACGCACCTACCACGAACCTACCACGCCAGAAAATTCGATCGAACGGACATCGAACGTTACGACAACGTATCTTCCGAAAAAAAGCTAAATCGTTACCGTTAATATAATTAGCGCGATACAAATTGTGCATAACGATAACGGTAACGATTTTGGTTGTGGTTTTGTTTTGGTAGTATCGTTCAAAATTAGCGCGATTGACCCCCAGGTCGTTTATGTTGTCCAAGTCAATTACCAAATTATCTCCCCCACCCCGCACACCTCCCCCCCTCCTCCCTACCCCTAAATTCGAGCCGCCCCGTGGGCTCTAGTAGTAAATTAACATTGGTTCTAGGACTTAAAATATTATATAAAATGTAAGATGTCTGCATGACTACCACTTTTTATGTACGCATCTTGTAGAACACATCCACGAGAACATTTTTGGTTCTATAAATTTTCGACATAGGACGTACCATATCCGAGATATAACATTTTTAATGCTAAAGTCCCTTGTAACCGGTACGTAGTAATGCCCCGTGACGTCACGCACTCCGCCGCGTGGCCGACTGGCCGCCCAAAAGATGCGGCATTCAATTGATCGTAGCTCGCTCATTTTTGGTCGTAGGAAAAAAATAAAAACACCAATGTTCAGGATTTTTAATTTACTTTAATACTACATTCAAAACAAAAATCGTTACGGATCCTCAATGTTGAGGAGTTCCATTTACCTATTTCCAAAGCCATTCATCAGATCTTCATCAAAGAATTACTTATGCCAATAGCCTACAATAATACCTATAAATAACTTTAACTTTGTTATTGGTGTTGTTCAACTGGTATCAATTATATGAAATGTTGGTATACTGTGGCATCTTGAAGAATTATTGAACACTCTAATATTTAAATTCAAAATTCGAACGAATTGCTCGCGATCTCCCCTCAGACCCCGCACCTCACCCCCTTTATCGGAGCTTAGCCCTACCTTCACGTTGCCTTAAGTAATGCAACTGTCTACCCTAACACCCTGTATACATAAATAAATATATTATACCGTATTCTAATTCTGGAGTGGTCAGATACCTTCTACAAATTACAGGGTGTGATTGCAGAAGGCTATACAAGGTGTAAGAAAAAGTACATTTATCTGAACAACTTTTACTACGGGAGCCAACCAATCAGAACAAAAAAATTATCAACTGTACCATACGTTTGAGTCGAGTAGGTATTGTGGTTTAGTATGGAACAGCTGATTTTTTTGTTGTTCTGATCGGTTTGCTCCCATAGTAAAAGTCGTTCAGTTTGATGGGTAGAGTATGTGGTTTAAAGGTTAATAATACTTTTCCTTACACTAGACACTCTTTCTCTTACACTGTGCTAAAATCGAAATCGCGAAAAAATCTGCCGTGCCGTCCAGAGAAATACTCGTAATAATAAAACAGCAAACTTAGAGTCAAGCATAGTTTCATAGGAGCATTTGAGATAATTTTACAGACTTTCCGACTGTTCCAAATACTTTATGGAACTACGTTTACGTGGACAAAACCAAACGCAGTTATTTCAGGAAGTCAAAAAGTTTAAGAGCCCACTCTTAAACATCTCTACTCATGTAATAATTTATTGCAAATTTAAATGGAAGAGCAGTTTATCATTATATTATACTAGCTTTTACCCGCGAAATTGTTTTCGTTGACTTCAGAAAACTTAAACAATCCTTTTACCCCTTTACAGTAAATTTTCGAAAAATCCTTTCTTAATGCACTCCTACACACTTCTTCATGTTTCTACAATAGTTTAGGCTTTTCTTTGTCTCTCAACCAGTCAGTTACGGAACTGTTGTTATATGTATAGATTACCCCACAGATTATTTATTGGCGTATTTATTTTTCATGCGAGCAATGATTTTTTATATGTAAGATTTGTAATACCACGGGTTTTTCTGTGAAGCCACAGAGTTTGAATACTACTTATGAAACGTGTCAATAACAAATTAATGAGGGTCGATATACAACGCGTGTTAATGAATTAACGCAAAACTAGAAAGTAGTTTGTTTAGAATCGAGAGCAGAATCGAATTATCATGGTTTCAACATAGGTAATTTTTTTCAAAATAATTAATACTAATTTGTTTGCAAAATTTTAAATTTACTGAACCCGATGTCAACCCACCGAAACAAGATTATAAAAATGTATCCATGAGTACGTTAGCGCTTTCTTTCAGTACTGAAATGATAACAAATCATTTTTACCTCAAAACTTAAAATGCGAATTACTTAAAATTTTACCTATCAAAATAATGAAATTACTGTTTCAATCTAATTGTTTTGTTATAAATCAGTTGGGGTGTATGAGGTTTTGCGCTAATTCATTAACATGTATAGGTATATTACAGTGGGATCTTACACTAAAACTGCGGTAGTCCATAGATAAGTGCAGCTAAGTCGAGCGTAACGAAAATCTGGACTAAAACTGAAGTAGAGTCAAACTGGCATAAAGCCAGGCGTCGTAAACAGTTTTGGAGTTGAGTTATGGGTGCTCCAGAGGTTGTAAACAATGCTTGTGATTTCTAATGGTGTTCATGTCCTTTGCATTCGATGACCCTTTTGGGATGATGTTCTGTCTTGTCTATGAGTGGATTTCATTGTGAATTACTATAGATTAGAATATCGATGGACTAACAACGAATCCAATACAATACAAAAGTATAGCTTTTGTTCATACTGGTTGCCTGTATGTATGTAATGTATGATGTATGTATGCTCACTTACTCCCTCATTAACCACAAAGACCCATTTGTATGGGTCACCTCTTAATTTTTAAAATACTGGAGTAAAACATCTAAATATATTGAACAATGTAGCTCTTAGTACCTTAGTCCTATGTACTGTCAAAGAAAATGATAACAGATGCTTACTGCCTACTTATACACAAAAACACAAAATTAAATTAAAAACCGTCAATATTATAATCTACACTAATATTATAAAGAGGAAAGATTTGTACCTATTTTTGTATGTTTGTATGTTTGTAATGAATAGGCTCAAAAAGTACTGGGCCGATTTAAAAAATTCTTTCACCATTAGAAAGCTGCATTCACCCTGAGTAACATAGGCTATATTTATTGCTAGAAAAGATTAGACGTCCACCCGTGCGAAGCCGGGACGGGCCGCTAGTTTAGTATAAATTGAGTATAAAACATAATTTTATTATGTACGAGCATTATTACCCGCGAGTTCGTCCGCATAAATTATATACCAGATTTTAAGTCAGATTATAAGCTATCAAACAAAAAAGTTTCATCAAAATCGGTTAAGTAGTTTTTGCGTGATGCTCGAACAAACAAACACACAAACAAACAAACGGACAAAAAATTCAAAAATTTGTGATTTGGAATCAGGGAGATCTAAAAACCATATTGTAATCTTTTTTTTTTAAATATCTTCAATGTACAGACACACGTCTGTTGCACTTTTATAATAGTTTAGATCAAGATCATGGCTGGTGGCAATAAATGGGTATTTTTTTCTGATTTACAACGATAAAAGCCCTCAAAAGTATTCGAGACATTGAAAGCCCAGAACCCGTTAAAATGTTTAATTCTAGATTATCAAAAAAAAAAAAAAAAAATATATATATATATATATTTATTATTATTATGTTATTCTTTTTTTTTGCCAGATTGAAAGCCCTCATAGTATATTTTAGACTAGTCCGCAACAGGCTCTCGTCACCGTAGCGAGATAAAATATATACCATAATTTAAAACTAATTATAGGCTTTCAAACACAAAAATTTTAATCAAAATCGAGCCAGTGGTTTTTATGTAATGCTCGAATAAACAAACAAGGCAACAAACATAAAATGTAAAAATCTGTGATATACAGGGTGAAATTGATTTAAACTAAGAGTCTACTCATCAAACTGAACAACTTTGATAGATTACTTTTCCTCTTTCGAAACTAAGCTTGAGAATTTATCCACTATCTATGACCATACTGTTATTCTCGGCGATTTTAACACGTGTCTCATTAAAAATGATACTCGTTCAGACAAGCTTCGCTCTTTGGTCACCTCAGTAAATATGAATATTCTCCCTCTATCAGCGACTCATCACGCCCCACACTCTACACCCTCTCTTCTTGACCTAGCTTTGGTTTCTCGTCTGGAGAATGTGGCCACTCACGGTCAGCTTCCGGCTTCCTTTTCCTATCATGATCTTATATATCTCTCATATAAAGTACGCTGTCCTAGACGTAAATCAAAATTTCTTCTTCTTCGCAATTTCAATGGTATAGATGTGGAGCGTCTGCGAGGGGATGCGAGTAATATGGACTGGTCTTCTGTTTTTGGCTGTGTGGAACTGGATGGCAAGGTTGCCATTTTTAATGATGTTGTTAAAAATCTGTATGACAAACACGCACCTCTAAGACAAGTGAAAGTAAAGCATCTACCCGCACCCTGGTTAACATCCGATATAAAAACTTTAATGGTCAAGCGTGATAAGGCAAAGCGGAGGTACACTAAACATCGTACTGAGGATAATTTGTCATCTTACAAAACCCTTCGAAATCGTTGCAGTAGAATGTGTAGAAATGCCAAAAGAAGCCACATCCACTCATCAATTGACAGTCTGAGTAATTCTCAGATCTGGACATTTCTAAAGACACTTGGTATAGGTAAGTCTTCTAGTGAAGGGTCTACTGATTTCGACTTAAATATACTTAACAGGCATTTCTCTAAGCCACCCGTCTCCTTAGAAGATAGCGTAAAGAATTCAACTCTGGGCCAGCTTTCGGATTTGCCTGTACCCAGGTGCGATCCATTCACTTTCAATGTGGTTTCTGAGTCTGACGTTAAGAAATCATTCCTTAAAATAACTACTAAGGCCGTGGGAGATGATGGGTTATCACTTAGAATGTTCAAGCTGCTTCTGGATGAACTGTTACCTATTATATCTCACATTATAAATCACTCTTTGGTTACCAGTTCATTCCCATCAGCTTGGAAAAGAGCTCATGTGCTTCCTCTTCCTAAGACGTCAAACCCATCTTCTCTTTCACAGTTTCGACCAATTTCTATTCTTCCCTTATTGTCTAAAGTTTTAGAACAAACACACCAACACACACAACTACACACAAGCACACTGTACATAAGCAACTTTTCAATTATCTTTCCCGTCATAGCCTGCTGAGTCCTTTCCAATCTGGCTTTCGTCCTGGCCACAGTACAGTGACTGCTCTCATCAAAGTTACCGATGACATTCGATGGGCCATTGACCAAAAGCAACTCACTGTCTTAGCTTTACTCGACTTCAGCAGTGCGTTTAATTCTGTGGATTTTGACATTCTTCTTGGAATAATGTCGTCTCTTAATGTATCCCCTGTAGCAATCAGCTGGTTTGACTCTTACCTCAGGGGTCGTTCGCAGTGTGTCCGCTCGGAAGAGACATCCTCTGACTGGTGCGATCTCGCTGCGGGTGTACCTCAAGGTGGCGTACTCTCTCCTCTTCTTTTTTCTATCTTTATCAATGCTATCACTCGAATTATATCTTCTCACTATCATCTATACGCAGACGACTTGCAGCTTTATCGGCATTTTAAGAATGATGACTGTACTGAAGCCATTGCCGTTTTAAACAACGATCTCAGTAACATCAGCAAATGGGCAAAATCATATGGTCTCCTGGTAAATCCTCTGAAATCTCAAGTTATTATTATTGGAAGTAGGTACATGTATAATTCACTTGATCATGATAATCTGCCAAGCGTTGTTTATGACGACGTGATAATACCCTTTGCAAAGAGTGTTAAAAATCTGGGTGTAATTTTAGACTGCAACTTGTCATGGTCTAGCCATATAAACGAAGTAAGTAGAAAGGTCCATTACTCGTTCCACTCTCTTAAGCTCCTCCATAGGTTTCTACCGTTGGAAACTAAAGTTACCTTGGCACAGTCGCTTCTTCTTCCTCTTCTTGATTACGCAGACACCTGTTATCTTGACGCCACTGAGGAACTGCTAAACAAGCTAGAACGCCTACAAAATTTGTGCATTAGGTTTATATTTGTATTACGAAAATTTGACCACGTATCAGAGTTTAGAATAAAATTAAAGTGGCTCCCTATACGTCGAAGGCGAGATGCACATATTGTGTCTAGTTTGTACAATATTTTAAATAATCCGTGCTCCCCTTCATATATTCGTGAACGGTTCAACTACCTTGTACCACGCGGTAAGCCTTGCAGATCAATCACATCGCTGCTTCTAGCGTGTCCCTTGCACACTTCTAGTCTTTATGGGAATTCTTTCACAGTTCATGCGGCCAGATTGTGGAATTCATTGCCGCATAATATCTGTGCTAGTCCTTCGTTGGACATCTTTAAGAGGAGAGTTAAGGAGCATTACCTATCTAAATAAAGTCGTAGTAGTTATATGTATGTATGTATATAATATATGTCATATTTATTATATTTAATATTATTATTTATGTAGGTATATTCATGTATATTTATTTGTTGAATAGGTGTAAGTATCTTATATTATATTGTTTCTTATTATATAGGATTCATTTTACTATCTCTCATAAGTAATTAAGTAAGTAGATTTTAATTTGTGTGCACACTGATTTTTACCCAAACATATTAGTTTTCCTCTCACTCAACGGTTTGCTGGAAGAAAACTCTTTTAGAGTTAAGCTCGCCTTTGTAAATCACGACTTATTGTAATTTTTTTTTATAACTATGTTTTTGTGTACAATAAAGAATCTATGAATCTATGAACTTTTACTATTGGAGTAAACCGATCGGAGCAAAAAAAAAATCGGCAGTTGCATACATTTGAGTCGAGTAGGCGTTGCAGTTTAGTATGGAACAGCTGATTTTTTATTTGCTCCGATCTGTTTGCTCCCATAGTAAAAGTTGTTTAGTTTGATGGGTAGACTCTTAGTTTAAAAGGATGCTGATGATATCAAATTAACCATGTAGAGTCGGGGAATGGGACACCGAATCGTACCTACCTAATCGTTACAGTTTTATAATAGTGTAGACTGAAGATCTTTGGCAAATAAACTTACGGTCTAATTTTACACTGCGGACATAATACTTGGAACCGATCGTAAATAAAAGTGAAGGACATATGTCTAAACTCGGACAACGACGATTGTTGCCGATAAAATCGATATTACCATTACTGATGCAAACAGAAACACCATAGCTGCTTTTGGATTCATGGAGTCTTCAATAAGTATGAAAGAATAACCTAAGTGTGAAGAATATAAAAAAATTTGGATTATAAGTAGTACATTAGAGGTCTTGAGATCCTGGAATGCGATTTATGAATCTCATACGTTGAAATCAGCAGTTGTAAAATATGTATGGAGATACGTATCTTTCTCCTACAAAAATCACAATCCTGGAGTATGATTTTTTAATGTCAAATAAGCAGTAGAAAGATGCACGTCTCCATAGTAATATTTGACATTTTCAACTGCTGAGTTCAAAGAATGAGTTTCAAAAATCGCACTCCTTGTTCGAATCCACACGGACGACACCAAACGTCTGCTAGTAAACGTAAAGGAAAACAGCTCTAGTCTAGGAGCCTTTTTTCACGTGGCACTTTTAGTGTCGTCTTGGCATCGTGGTGTCTAAACTATTATAAAACTGTAACAGAAGTGTGTCTGTACATTGAAGATGTTTACAAAAAAAAATTACGACATGGTTTTTACCTGTCCCTGATTCCAAATCACCAATTTTTGGATTTTTTGTCTGTCTGTCTGTCTGTTTGTTTGTTTGTTTGTTTATTTGTTTGTTTGTTTGTTTGTTTGTTTGTTTGTTTGGGTGCTTGTTTGTTCGAGTATCACGCAAAAACTACTGAACCGATCTTGATGAAACTTTTTTTGTTTGATAGCTTATCATCTGACTTAAAATCTGGTATATAATTTATGCGGAAAAAGTCGCGGGTACAAGCTCGTACAATTATATTGCCGTAAAGGTGGACTTCCGTGGATCGCGACTAATGCGACAGACGCGCGCGGCCGATGCTAATACGCACGACAGACGTCGGCTATGCGTTTCTGTGGCAGAGCTCAGAGGCGGGAACATACATTTTCATAGTAGGTAATTGTTGCCAGCCGTTAGCTTTCGGCCATAGGCCACGCGCGTCTGTCGTATCAATCGCATTCTACAGAAGCCTCTAATCTAAACCTACCCTACCTTTAAAATCTCTCCTATATGATGCTTAACTATCTAGATATTCCTTCTTTCATTGATTGGCTTAACTTCACGTTGCAAAGATTTTGAGTACCTAAAAGCGTTGACAAAGGCTCTAGTCACTAGTTGTCTAGCTTTTTATTAAAGTATAGTTGTAGCTAGAAGGACGACCTAAAATTGAAATTTCTAGAAAATTATTTTGAGCCTGTTACCTTACCTTTCGGCTCAGTAGGTAATTTCAAGCCATATCATAAAAATTGCAAGCAAATTGTCAAGTCTACTTCAAAGGTACAAAGTGATTAAGTGCCCTGCAATTCGTAAACTAGATAAGTGGGCTCAATTCTTGTCCTAGATTATATGGCAGAATATCATGCTGTTTTAAAGAAGGCCATTTCTTAAGCGGGGTCCGCTGCGCCATGTTATTGTGTTTGCAAACATTGTTTTCTAACTTTCCCCTCCCCCGCAGGCGAACGCGGGTGATGTTTTCCGATGCAAATGGATCACCACCCGCGTTCGCCTGCGGGGGAGGGGAAAGTTAGAAAACGATGTTTGCAAACATTATAACATGGCGCAGCGGACCCGGCTTTACAGTTTTTCATAATTATAACTCACTTTGTCGCAAAAATTTATTTCGAAATATTTTTGGTTATTTACTTACATGTTATATGTATTTTGTGTTGTTTTTAAAGTGTGTTAGTCCAAGAGCCCATGACGATCACACCTTCTTTAATTTATAAAAGCAGAAAGTTTCACAGCGCATGCTCCCAACACCGGTAGGAATGATGGGCAAATATGAAGTTTGAGTCATCGTGGCTTTGGCAGGTAGCGGGTTAAAATTGTCTGGCCAGGGGTTGGAAGTATCAAAACTGTTGGGCTACTGAGGAAACATCACATAGTTACCAAAGTAGCATTTATATAAAATTAATTTTTTATACTCTAATAAACTCTACATACGTTGTATAGTATAGTTATAATGCCAGAAAACCGTATTAGGGACATACACAGATAAACTTTCAGGTTTTATCAAATAATGAAGGTCTGATCGTCACAGGCTCTTGCACTAAATGTGATGGGTTCAAGTTGAGTTCGATAAGACAGATTTTTTTGAATTTATTAAAATTGATTTGGACTTCTGTCGAGTCGATACAAAGGCAAATGAAAAAATTGTTTTATGTAACCATGCATAAAACAATTTTTGCCTTTGCTTTCCTCACTGTACAAAAAAACAAAAATGTCTCAAGTTGGACAGAGATAAAAGATTTCTATGTTTGTTTACGTGAAATAAATGAATTACAGTACAATCAAGACTAGTAAACGTATTACGCTCGTTTCTCAAGACTGCATTGCAACTTCAGAAATTCAGCACAGCTGTATTCTTACATGAATGAATTTCCGTAACTCAAGCCATTTTCGATTTTATTGCGAAAACTTAAGAGTTATGTTATGGTCCATCTTCCAATAAGGCATAAAATACAGGGTGATAATTTTTGCTCCACTCTGAATTTTTTATTGATTTCTAAAGTTTCTACAAGTCACAACGTCTTTACAGTATGTATTTATTATCATTAGATTATCATCGTGAACTGCTCAACATAGGTCTGGGTGAATGTTCCTCAAGTTTGAAAGCTCTAATTGATCTGTCCGAACATTGCTTATAAGAAAATGCATGCAATTTTAATGCGATATAATAAAGCTCCTGCCTAGCTAGCACGCCAACCCCCGATAGCGTGATGTATCACGCGTCATGTATAGCCCTGTAGGGCTATCACGCTTCCGCCCTCTTTCTATTTGCGTGCGAGAGAACGAGATAAAATACTAAATTTGACAGATGGATGTGTTAAATGTCGCTATCGTGGGTTGGCGTACTTGCCCCGCTGGACGTTTATAACAGCGCTATAAATTAAATTTATTGAGGGGTTTGAACCCCTCGGCGTTTGAACGCTCAAAATATTCACCCGCCTCTCCCAAGGCGCACCACAAACCTCTATCCTGCGGCTGCGACCAAATGCGGTCTTCCTTATCCAGTTGCTCCCATCTTTTGTCATATAGTATTGTCTCTTTTCTAAGACTATTATCACAACCCTGGCACTCCTTTAAATGGTCTCAACAAGATGGCGTTGGCACTCGGACCTAGCTGCTCGCGCGCCGAGTGTAGGTATGTATGTGTTTTTGCTCGGCTCCCGAAAAGTTACCCTTGCAGAGCGGTGTGACGTACGGTATCTGGAGTTAGAGAGGACAGAAAATGGCCGTTCTGTATGTACAGGATGTAAGGAAAAGTATCATTAACCTTTGAACCACATACCTACTCTACCCATCAAACTGAACAACTATTAATATGGGTGAAAACCTGTCAGCGAAAAAAATATCTGCTGTTTGCGTTTGAGTCAAGTAGGCATTGAAGCTTAGTATAGAACAGCAGATTTTTTTTCGCTGACTGGTTTGCTCCCATAGTAAAAGTAGTTCAATTTCATGGGTATTGGGTATAGTATGTGGCTTAAAGGTTAATGATATACTTTTCCTTAAATCCTGTATAGTTACTCGTATTATCTATTCTCTGCTATTATTAAAGCTCGTATAAACCGGTGTTAACATTCCATAGTGACTTGTCACTATTCCATTTCTTCTCTTTATTTACCTTATAACATGACAAGGAAAGACGTTAACATGAAAACAAATAACCTTATTTCGTAACTCACAATGTGATACAAGAAATGTTAACAGAAGTAATATAAAAGGTCCGAATACACGCTCCGACTGGCTGCGAAATGTCAACGTTTACACTTTTATTAAAGCATCCGTATCCACCCGCTAGAGGACGCTTCTGGCGTAATTGGAACGTGTAGAGTTCGTCTGAAGTACAAGTAGCGTCTGAGTTTTAAAAAGATTTTAAGTAGGTTAGTATTTCTGTCTGAGACTAGCGTGTCCTATGTGTGAAAAAACCTTCCTCGTGAATCAGTCTATCTATTATTGAAAACCGTATCAAAGCTCTCACAGTAGCACACCCCGGACACTGCTTACAAAAAACAGGATTTGACAAGATGACGTCAGCACATGCGAAATGGAATCTAGGGCTGCAACTAAGGCTGCAATAACTTTATGCTGCGATTTTTCGTAAATAAAACGCTTTGACAGCAGTCTATTAAAAACGAGTTTTTATCTTTCGTCCTACCTAAGATTATGAAAACATAAATTCTAGCGTGTCAATTGTGGTGTCAATTTATGCTACCGGTGACTCAGGTGGACTTCCGATGCCAGCGGCCGATGCGTCTAACGCGCGCGTCTGACGCGAGGTTCTGTCATATATGACAGAACCTCGCGTCAGACGCGCGCGGCTTACGACAGACCTCACTTCCGAGGTCAGCGACTGACGCGTGCCTATTGTGCAGAGTGTTATTACTTTAGGGTATTTTCCCAGAAATTTAGGGTATGTTTTTATGTTTTGGTGTTTAAACAAAAACATAAAAACACAAACAAAAAAAACCAATACATATTTTAATAAAGAATATTTGATTGATTGACAGATTGATATGTTTAGAGAATATGAATTATGAATGCATTTTTTTACAGGGCTTATGATAAAATACATTTTTGGGAGTAATTATACCCTTGGCTTTTTAACCTGTATACCTACATGGATCGCTGTCTTGCTAATAATTATGTAGGCAAGAGATTTTCCGATATAAGAAAAAGTAGTTTCAAGTGGCTCGATAGATGGTGTTATCGCTACGTGGAAGAGCGACCTTGCAGATAATAAAATACAAATAAAATAGAAAAAATTAAGCAAATTTTCGGTAAAAACTTCGTAATATTTCTGGCAAACATTCTTGTTCTGCGTGACGTCAGAGCATAGCCGCGCGCGGCCGCGGCCGATGCGATAGACATCGGCCGCGCGCGTCTAACGCTCGCGTCAGTCGCTGGCATCGGAAGCGGCGCCATACGTTTTCATAGTAACTAGTATGGCCGCATCGGCCGTCGGCCGCGAGCCGCGCGCGTCAGACGCGTCGGCCGCTAGCATCGGAAGTCCACCACGCTGACGAGGTAATCAGAGGGCAATAGAGGGGGTGAGGTAAAAAGTTGGTGAGGGGCAGGGAGTGTCTGCATAATGTACACGTAGTAATAGATACTCTTTCTTATACTGTGACAGTACTTTCTGAGTTTAGTATTAGTGATTAGTCAAATCTTGTCTCAAATAAGTCTTTTTCACACCACCCGCTCGAAAATGGAACATTATATGTCATGTAACTCGAACCTAAAGCAAGTCATTATAGCCCTGGCCCTAGCCGGGCAATAATATTGTACTGAATTTCATTATAACCCGCTGGTCAATAATGAGATTTGAATATGGAACAGCATCCACAGATTATTTAAAAGTTACTACGACCCTTACTTAAAATTCGTATGAAAACTTATCATGGAGACCTGCACCAAAAAGAACTTAATTCGAAATTCGAACTGGCCACCACGACTATTGAACACAAAAAAAGAAAAAAAAAGGCGCGAATACTGCAAATCTCTGTACCTATTGCTACGAACAAAGTAATAAAAAAATATTACAATGTCTTTCAAGTCCGATTTTTGAAAATCATACGAGTGACTTGGCAGTAGAAAATGTCAAAATTACTATGGAGATTATGCATCTTTCTACTGCCAATTCGCTCGTATGATTTTCAAAAATCGCACTTCTGGTCTAATGTTTCAAATATAAAAAAAATAGTGTTTTCTAAATACTATACTTACTTTGTTATAAACTCTAATAAAATAATTTGTTTCTAACAGTATTGCTTTTTAGGGTTTCGTACCCAAAGGCTAAAAACGGGACCATATTACTAAGCCTACGTTGTCCGTCAGTCCGTCCGTCCGTCCGCCTGTCCTACCTATTTAGGGCTGTAACTTTTGAACCGTAATAGCTAGATAGTTGAAATTTTCTCAGATTATGCGTTATTAAGGCGGATTTGTTAAAAAATAATAATAATGTCAAAAAGTTAAAAATTAAGGGGGGTTCTCAACAAGAAACTAGTTTTTATCAACGTTTTTTCTTCACGCTCTATCGTAAAAACGGTAATACATACAAGCGTCAAACTTAGTGTGATTATAGAGCAAACTCTACAGAATAACATAAAATACTAAAAACCGGCCAAATGCGAGTCGGTCTCGCGCTAAAGGTCCCGGACAAAAAAGTTTTTTTTCTAAGTTAATAATGTTGGGTTCGGTGGTGGTGTGGTACGGAACCCTTGGTGCGTGAGTAGCCCGACTCGCACATGGCCGGTTTTATTATTTTCTCGCGGAGGGTGTGAAAAGTAGAGTATGGTCCTCGGGGATAAACGTGTTTTCATCTTGGGCGAGCTTGAACCCCTCGCTTCACTCAGGATTCTAGTCTTAACTCCCTCGCTTCGCTCGGGAGTTAACTCTAAACTCCCTCGCTACGCTCGGGAGTTAACCCTAGAATCCCTCGTTACGCTCGGGATTCAATATCGCGCCCGTGATGAAAGACACTGCTTTATCCCCTTGGTACATAATCTACTATTTAGTAACATTTTTATTTTCCTTAGTTTTCTCACAATATTTCGAAATAACCGGTAAAAATTATTAAGCTGACGGTTTTTTTTAAAGAGACGGTTTTTTCAGATCATCAAACTGAACAACGAACGGACCGAAATCGAAACCGGAAAAAAAATCACCTGTCCTTGTTTTAAGGGGTTGGTCAGACCATCAAATTGAACAACTCTTTTTTGGGACCAACTTTGAAATGGCAAAAAAAAACTGGTTGCGCTCCGGGAGTACCGGCAGAAGTGAAAACTAAGAGATCTTACGTCTTACGAATGTCACGTGATCTTACGTCATCGTCTTACCAATTTTGTCTTACGAATTTTCGATCAGGGTGACGTCACGGTCCTGACGCGAGTTTAACATTTTTTACCCATCCCAAAAAGTGCACAACGCCGCTAAAGAAGTTTTCACTTCAAAAATTACCTTGCAATATTGAACAGCAAATATTTTATTCGTGATTTTGACCTTGGTCCCGTATAGAAAGTTGTGCAGTTTGATGGTTTAGAATAGAATAGAATAGAATAGAATAAAAGACAAACATAATTACTGGCAATAGGACAGGGACTCAGCTAAGCTGGCTACAGTCAGTGCAACTGACAGTAAGCAGCGCTGTTTTTCAGCCCTGCCCTTGCTCCTAGAGATGTTGTGTTGGAGTGTAAAGAAAGAAAGAAAGAAAGAAAAATTATTTATTTGGATCTCCGACACACATACAATCTTACATCATGGTTACATTTTAGTAAAATTGTCAAAACATTAATTAATAAAGAGATTGTTTGTGCGCCGCAGTGGTAAAAAGGTCCCATCTCAGCAAAATGCTCGGCTCGGAAGCCGAACTCTGACTTTATGTCGGGGCCTAGCTTATGAGGTGAATCTAACATAATATTTATGTGCAACGAATCCAATAAACACTTGTTATTATTTTGTAACTATTTAGCATCAAGTGTGTGTGTATGTTTGTGTGTGTGTGTGTGTGCAATTAAAAATGAACAGAACAATTTAAAAAACATGTAGAAAAAGAGAGTAAAGAGATAATGTGTGGGATGGCAACCATGACTACAAAGTGTAAGAGTAAAGTGTAAAGTATTGTGTGTGCAGCTGAGCATTTTGTCTACGCCAAAGATGTGTTCGAGAGCGAGTTTGCTAGTATGGTCTTTAGCTCCACTTGATTTTTGTCAAGTTTGAGGTTTGGTCATCCTTTTAAAAAACCGTCAGTAATATTAAGTTGGACCCTGATTAAATAGGGTCTGATAAGCCACTGTTAAACCTATATCAACCCCGGACATTGTTTAACGGCCCTTATGTCTGAGACAGGGCAGTGTCTTACCCTATATTGGCTACTAAATAAATACGAGAATCTGCTAGATTTAATTACGTTTATTGCGTTTTTCTGAAGTATTGCGATTAGATTCATATTTATGTTATGTATAACATACGACCATATTCTCTAACAATAACAAAGGGTTTCGAAATGGGCTTATATCAACTACCAATTACCGTACAAGAGTTGTATATACATAGTGATAAAGTTTAGACTAAAATTCGGACCAACACGGGCAAAAATATCTAGTTTGTATCATGTCTATGTGACAACTATTTTTATTAGCAGACTTTAGTAGAAAATGTGTTGTTATGTCAGTCGATTTTAGGTAAATCTACCAGAATTAGATCTATAACAACAAATTGAGTCACGTTGCAGGTTCTGACACGAGCACTTTGTCTCGCGTGGTTTTCACGCGTCGCGTTTTTGCCTGCCACGAGGCTCCGAAATCCTCAATCTCTTCTTGTTCTTGATCAAAAACAATACCTGAGATCGGAATAGATTAACGATAGCTACTCCCGTAAACTACTAGACACAGGCGGAAATGCAGTGCTTACGCACAAGCAAGAGTCCATTTTTTTTTTTTTTTTTTTTTTTGTGTGTTGTTCCTGCTCCGTGGCAATCTGTTTTTCTTTTAAACAATAAGCCACTACGATAAGTGAAAAATGTCTTCTACGAGGGCTTCCTTCATTGGTTTGTTCCAACGAGCTCTCTCTTTGTGTCATCGGAATCTGAAGCTCAGTCCCGGAATGTCCCTTTGCTTCCGCCTCACTCTCACATGCCGCAGGCCACCATCTCCACTCAGCTGGTATGCGAGATCATTAACATGCTGGGATAGGCAAGAGTCCATTAATTATAAATAAATAAATATTGTTTAGTTGTCACCTATTTTCTAGTAAAGTCTGCTAAAATAAATACCTAGTTGTCATATATGCAACCTACTAGAAATTGCTTTCCATGCACATTTACCAAAATTAAAATCGAAATAAACAATCTTTTGCTATTTTTAACCGACTTCAAAAAAAGGAGTAGGTTCTCAGTTCGACCGTATATATATTTTTTTTTTTTTTTTAATGTGTGTTCGCGGATAACTTCGTCGTTTATGAACCGATTTTGATGATTCTTTTTTTGTTGGAAAGGAGATATCCCAAGGGTGGTCCCATGATAAGGAAACCAGGATCTGATGATGGATCCCAGAGAAATCGAGGGGACCCTTCGAAAATCGTAGTGCCGACTAGTGCGTTTGTTAATTTGAAGCACTACTGTTAAATCAAACTAATGAATTCACCACTGAAAATTGTGAAATAAACAAAATTTTAACAAAAAATTAAAACCGCCTTCAAAAAAACTAAAAAGTTAAAAAATAATATTGCAGCCGATGACTTTTTCGTTCGCATCATAAGAACATTAATTTGTTTTATAGAAGTCGGTGTCAAGCCAAGCAAAAAAACTAATGCAAGCCCCGTCGCGAATCGGCTTGACAGCGACTTCGATAAAACAAATTAATGTTCTTATGATGCGAACGAAAAAGTCATCGGCTGCAATATTATTTTTTAACTTTTTAGTTTTTTTGAAGGCGGTTTTAATTTTTTGTTATTGTCGATAATATCAATGCTTTTTGAATCGGGCATAGGCCGCCTTCCACACATTTTTACCACTGTAACTTATGTAAACCAGGATCAACATGTTCCATGCCTCAGGATACCTAATGCCTCCAGGGATCCAATCTTCAAGAACAGGCGTCGCCAAGGGAGGCCAGGGAGTCAGCTTATTGACTATTTCATTTTCTTGTTCCAGGAAATTCATACCTCTCCACATAATAGAAGAGGACAGCTACGAGAAAGACGTGCTTTTCTACGTTAACCTCGGAGACCCAGAGTTGCTGGGCGGTGAGTTACTTTTGAGTCTTTATTAACTTCAAATTAAGTAACAATTTGTCTTTAGTGAAAGTAGCACCACTTAGTGATTTTATTCTTAAAAGGAAGTGTTTGTTAAGGTGACCTTTTAATAATAAATATGAAAAATTGTTTTGAGAACAACTGAAACTTAGCTAAATTAAAAACAAGAATCGATTAAGAGCCAACCACTACACAATTTCTTTAATATTTTTTTTTCTATCGTAAATACGTAGATTGAAAACGTTTAGATATCTAACTTGGCATTTTCCCTAAAGAAGATAAAGCCTTAGAGAACTATTGAAGGTGGATTACGATCGAAATGCTGAAGTGAGTGGAAACGAGCATTTTGTTGCTGAATGTCGGATCCAGACGAAGAAAAAGGATTTGATATTTTCATTTCGCTGTTTAGGTTGTTAGCTTTGAAAACTTTGGAGAGAAATCAGTTGAGAAGTTTGTATCTTTTAGATAATGCAAATAGAGTTTAATTAAGAATAGAAATAGAGTGGAATAGAAATATATTTGATTGTCAATTTATAACAATACAAGAACAAACTCTGCTTAATCTACTAAATTAAAATTACCAAGTTAACGAGTTAGCGACAGTTGACAATTTCACAAAAAAAATAGTGAATAAGTAAAAAGTCATAGAATGGATCTCAGCATAATTTTAATTATACTGATACAAACACAAAGCCTGGTTATGCAGCGCTGATTATCAGCAACTTGTGATTCTGCATACTAAATTACTTCTTTAATTGGTTTAAAAACTTAAATAACTTTGTTTATCAATTACTAACAGACCTCTTTCGACCTTCTTCCTTAATAACGAGATTTTGTAAAAAGATCTTCGTAAGTGTCACACAATCTAAAGTTTTAATGATATTAGGTGTGTACCTAAAGGTGTGAGAGGTAAAAGATACACCATAGTTTATCTTTTATCTTTCACATCTAAGTTCAAATTAGATCGACTGTATTTTATAAGGATAAGTTGTTTTTTTACTGTATGTGAGCGACTCCTAAATTTCAAAACCATCCTTCGCAAATTAATTTATCGGCGCTTAGGTGTTCTTCTTGAAAAGGCTTGATTTTATTAGCCGTAAATCTTATGATAAATTAGAAATTTTATAATTTTTGGAAATAAGCTTACAATCTCCTTCTATCGAGTCTAGGTATCATTATAAATTTTCCCAGCTCCGTATTTTTCAAACTTTTACAATTAATTTGACACTTTGCCATCGCCGCATAGAATACAAATTATTGTTGATATTTAATACTTAGCATGAACATTATTCAAGGAATGACAGCTATTTATTAACTGCTCGCCTTAACAGCATGTTTTATGACTTGAACAAGTTTTCCCTTCATTTTCGAATGATTGATTGTAGAAAAAATTACAACTTTCTTAAATTTTCGCAAACATTTTTCAGTAAACAAGATTTTTTCCAGATCGGCTTTATTTTTCGTAGTTATTAGAAGAATATTAAATCCTCTAGAAAAGCTGATAAGTTTCTTATTTCCTACTCATATTCAATGTGGTCCAAGTGTAATGTTAAATTTAAAACACCAAGTGCACATGGAACATCCATGCATAAATTATTATAAAAATCATCATCATCATCAGTATAAGTCCTACAGCAGGGCACAGGCCTACCCTTAGGGAGGATATTATATGGGTGATTACTCCACCACGCTTGGACGTATTTGGTACACGTACGTATCATAATTACTGAAAATCTTTATGAAAATCGATAATCTGTTAGTATAATTAAAATAAAATATACAAGATATTTTATATTTGTACGTGGATTCTAGAGGATTTAAATTCAAAGTAAATAGACTTAAATATAGTTTTGATAAAGGTCAGTTTTTTTAAGCTAACGTTACGTTATAATAATTTTCACACAGCCTCGAAAAAACTATTTTCCTTAAAAACATAAAAACCTCAGTATAATAATTAGTATATAATTTATCAAAACGTCAGTTTTTGAAAACTGAACCTTAGTAGTGATAATATTATTATTTATTTTTGCATGAACCATTTCATAACTGCAGAGGTATTCGAAACGTTCCTGCCTGACGCTTCAGCAAACATCGCCATACAGTTTTCACCTGGTAAGTTGCTCATTTTATTCTTCATTTTATCCATTTGCAGCTAGACAAAACTTCCACAATTTTCATTTAAAATAACGGCTAGAACATACGATCGTAGGAATAATAAAATAATCAACACTATATTTTATACAATAAACTCGCATTGAGGAATCATGTTGACTCGATGAACATTATGTTTCAGCGTGCCAAATAAGTCAAATATAATATGATGCCAAACGTGACAATTGTAATAATTTATAATGACAATGTGATACGTATATAAACATAATTGAGAAGTTTGAAGTTTTAATGTTAGGGCACATGTTGTTTAACTTCAAAAGTAACCAGCAATGTACCCTGAATTGTCATTTTAAATTAAACGATTGTCATGTTTGTGAAATATGTCCTAGATCTACTTGCGGTATTTAGTCGCAAGAGGTCTTGACCTTACGAAACCCGAGAGGGAACAACCCAAACTCCACCTTGCGGGCCCAATTCAAAAGCAATAATCGTGTATTATTCGTTATATTTGAAAAGCCCTTATTTCCTTGTTATAGATTCAAAAAAAAGTGTATCTTTTTGACATAATATGGTTATATTATATTATGGTTTTTAAACGGTTATTTATTATTTCTTACAATTTTAGTGTGTTCAGAGTTTATTATTAATATTGATGCATGTTTATACTTGCATGTCGTCGTCGTACCTACTCGTTCGGTTTAACTAAGTTAATCTTTAATGCATGAGATACTTTTTTTAAAACATTGGTCTTTGCCGAGTTAACATTTTGAGTTTCAAAACCACATCGCAAACACTCTCTTACGTGTATATAAAAAACAAAAATTCACGTCACGATCTCGTCCGGGACACTGTTCCCACGTATACACACTGTAGAGTGACAACGACTTAATACAATTACGGGGATAAAAAGCGTAAACTGTGCCGGAATAGTGGATGAAAGTCGGAAGGAAAAAAATTGCCGAGGAATTACAGTCGTTTTCAGAGGAAAATACGAGGTAAATTGTCCATAACCGACATTACCTTTATTTTTAACCGACTTCAAAAAAGGAGGAGGTTTCTCAATTCGACCGTATATATATATTTTTTTTTTATGTGTGTTCGCGGATAACTTCGTCGTTTATGAACCGATTTTGATGATTCTTTTTTTGTTGGAAAGGAGATATCCCAAGTGAGGTCCCATGATAAGGAAACCAGGATCTGATGATGGATCCCAGAGATATCGAGGGGAACCTTCGAAAATGATAGTGCCGACTAGTGCGTTTGTTGATTACTACTACTAAACTACTATTAAATCGGACTAATGAATTTGCCACTGAAAATTGTGAAATAAACAAAATTTTAACAAAAAAATTAAAACCGCCTTCAAAAAACTAAAAAGTTAAAAAATAATATTGCAGCCGATGACTTTCCCGTTCGCATCATAAGAACATTAATTTGTTTTATAGAAGTCGGTGTCAAGCCAAGCCAAAAAATGCAAGCCCTGTCGCGAATCGTACCGGCTTGATAGCGACTTCAATAAAACAAATTAATGTTCTTATGATGCGAACGGGAAAGTCATCGGCTGCAATATTATTTTTTAACTTTTTAGTTTTTTGAAGGCGGTTTTAATTTTTATTACTACAGCTAATACTTTTTATCAAAACTATCACAAACAATAGAAACAAATCCGTAATGGCCCGTTAAATTGGAAATCAACAATGACTACAATTTTACATTCCTGTTTTTTTCGAAATGTGTATTGTTTAATAGTAAAAAAATTCAAAAATACGATTGAGGGCAGCATTTTAGGCTCGGTTGGCAAAATCTGATGACTAAGGTAAAAAAATTTCGACTGTAGAAATAAATTGTTAATAAGAATGCTACAAAAACTATTTGTCAATCTCTTAAAATATTAAGTTGTTTACTGTTCGTTATTTATTACCATCCGATTTGCTGAAAAAAAAAAACATGCAGAGCTTTAATTAATTAATGTATAGAGTTGTTTGAATAGTTTGACTATAGAATTGAGTCTCAATGCCACACATTTTAGGAACGCTACCATTTTGATAGAAGAACGTAATTGAATAGACGATATTCCAATAGAGTCCATAGACGATGGTACATCAGTCTTTATAAATGTTTTCCTCCTTTTCAATGTAGAAAAATAAAGGCAAATACTTTTAAAGTCCAATTCGATTTGAATGTCGGTCAGTGAGAAAATACAACGGATTTCGCGAAGCGTTCCCGAGCCATGAAATTGAATGCATATTGTTTTTGAAAAAATCGATGTTTCGAATTATAACGTAAATTATATCTTCGGTCAATTTTGGAGTGTCTTGAGTTAAAAAGATTTAGGAGATATTCATTAATTACGTGAGAACTTTTTGTCACATATTTGAAAATTTTTGCGAGTTATACATGTATACATGTATAAATTGCAACGATTATTGCCTTCTCAAATTAAAGGAATTATCATTTTCTAAAAAACTGGCCAAGTACGAGTCAGGAGTCAGGCAATTAGTGTTCCGTACTTTGGTGAAACCACTATAAATTGACACTTACTTAGTATGTGGTCACATAGTAACTGAAGATCGTATTTTGACACTGGAATCACTGATGTTAGTTTTTTGGGTATAGAAAAAAAAACTATCCAAGTTAGAGCCACCGTGATAATTTTCTTAGATCTTTTTTTTAGATCTTACACGGCTATTTTTGTTGAAATAGAGGTGGGGACAGCAATTTCTCGGATTTAATTTAAAATTTTGTCAAACAACGTTTTTATAAAAAAATTGAAAAGTATATTTTTAGACTCGTATTTTCATAAGCTTTCAATTGATACCCCACACCATAGGGTAAAACTTTTTTTTTATTTACCCTTTCTTACTTACGCATAATAATAGTAGCAGGCAGTATAATTATACTACTGAAAAGTCAGGTTGATTTAGCATACAAATCTGGTTAGAGTGACTAGAATTTTTTTCTCCGTGTACATAGGAATTTAAGTTTCCGTGTTGTAGCAACTTCATACAATATTTATTTTTATTTATTTTATTTGTTTATTAGGAAGCCAACATGACACATATAGTTTTACATTCACAATGGTACATGATAATTTTGAGTGTATACATGTCATACTTATAGGCTAACTCAGAATGCATAAAAAGCTTAATTTAAAATTTTAAAAAGAAGGTGCATACATTTCTTGTTTTTTTTTTTTTTTTAAATTTTGTTGTTAAACAACGCGACGTGACGACTGATGGTTGTCGCGCCAATTCCGAATACAGGTACATACCTATTGATTTACACTATAACTATTCAAAAAATACTTTTTTAACTTATTTTTAAATACAGCTAAAGAGTCGTGAAAAATGTCCACATCCTACAATATTTCACTAACCATCGCTTATTGATTCTAGAGTAGGTACAAGCAAACTTTTCTATCAGGAAATAACGAAAAACTTATTGTATTACTGTTTATTACGGTCGATTTTTCTTTGCAATCAGTAACTGTCGTGTTTGTATCACGTAAAACGATAAAGTTTTAGAGGTTATTGTGTACTAATATTATGAAGAAAGTTTCATTTATGAAAAGATATTGTTACCACTTCGTGCTCATGTAGAAAGTTTTTCAGTTTGATGGTCTGAGCATCTCCTTAAAAAATCTGTCTGGATATTCCTTCTTATAATATTAAAGATTGCAAAAATTATGACGTCAACAAAACGAAATCCAATATTCGAGTAGGAACATACCTACATACATAAACTAACGATCGTAAGATTAGCATTCGAAGAAATAGAACGATATTTTCGACCTTCTTCCCTGAGCCATAAGCCTGATTCGGCATATCTATAAATTCCGTGAACGTTTCACGCCGGAACCCGTAATACGTTAGAACTACGTGCCTCGTAGGTACATAGGCTGTATATTTTACTAGAGTTTTCCCGCGACTTCGACCGCAACGGTCCCGTCATCGTAGGATAAGATAAATAATATACCTACGTCACGTCCCCTCAAGACGCAACAGATTGACGTTCTCTGGGTAGTGGACTCGGTGGCGAAATTGGATAACGCAATTCCCCGGTTTGGAAGAGTGCGGGTTCAAGTCGCCCGAGACTTAATTTTCCAATCTTTAATTTTAATAAATGATATAGGTACTTAGTTTACCAGATTTTAAGTCTAATCATATGGTTTCAAAGGAGGAGGAGACCATGGAACCTTTGCGTCTTGGTGGCTAAACGCATGAGCTTCCTCGGAGATGGATATCCAAAAACGGGAGATCTAAGGTTTCTTCCTCTGAATGGTATTGCCTCGTTCATCGACGATGCATTTGAAGGGTGATGAAAATAAAAAGTATTGGGACTAACACAAAAGATCCCACTGGGTCGAAGTGTTGCTGGCTTGCCAGCCCCCACAACAAGACTAGGTAAGATAAGAATCTTTCCACCACCAGGGCCACCTAAAAACCATCATTATTTATTTTACAGTTTTATTCCAAAGCAAGGGACACCTAAAAACCATAAACGTAACTTTTTTATGTAAATATCTTGAATGTACAGACACCCTTCTTTTATTTACAGTTTTATTCCAAAGCAAGGGCACCTAAAACTATACTCGTAACTTTTTTATGTAAATATCTTCAATGTACAGATACACTTCTGTTAGAGTTTTATAATAAGTAGTATGTAGATATAGAAAACATGTATATGTAGGAAGGTACATAAAACCAAATCCTTTCTCTCATCCGTTCGATCAAGTTTATGGAGAGATCCTGGGCCGAATTCATAAAATGTACCCAAGTTCGGTTGTAAAGACACATCTGGGTTGACTACATTTTACACTGTAGCATACTTAAGTTTTACACTTCCAAAGCTCTCAGCATAAAGTTTAAAATAAAATGAGAAGTATTATTTTGTTTTACAATTAATTCCAAGTCAGATTTAAACGGAAAATCATTAATAAAAAAACCTGAAAAGAAAATGGACATGTATACATGGTCCAACTTAATATACAACCCTTCAAGTACCTATCTGCCAAAATACTGCTGTTCCATATAAAACTGCAATCTTACTCAACCCAAATGTATGGAACAGCTTATTCTGTTTTCGCGATTTCAATATTGGTTCCGTAGGAGAAGTTGTTCGATGGCCTGAAGCACCCCTTCAAATGTGTGCATTTAAATTTACACACTGTATACAAGGACCTTTCTCAGACCATCAAACTGAACAACTTATAAATTTGTGTATACACTTGAAAAAGTAAAGTTTAGTGAGCAGTAAGACCGGCTACAATTACTAAGCTAAACTTATGCACAATAAATATTATTTCTATTTCCTACGAGCTTTTACCCGCGACTTCGTCCGCATAAATTATATACCAGATTTTAAGTCAGATGATAAGCTATCAAACAAAAAAAGTTTCATCATAATCGGTTCAGTAGTTTTTGCGTGATACTCGAACAAACAAACACCCAAACAAACAAACAAACAAACGAACAAACAAACAAACAAACAAACAGACAGACAAAAAATCCAAAAATTGGTGATTTGGAATCAGGGACATCTAAAAATCATATCGTAATCTTTTTTTTGTAAATATCTTCAATGTACAGACACACTTCTGTTACAGTTTTATAATAGTTTAGATTAGACTATAGGACCATCATTGAAATCACGAAAAAATAATCAGCTGTTTTGTACATATTTACCGAGTAGCTATAGACATTTTCTACGGAACAGCAGTTTTTTCACGATTTAGATTCTTGCTCCATAGTGTTTGTTCAGATTTGCGGTCTGAAACACCCTGAAGTGCAATTCTCTAAGCGTCACATCGCTGAAAAAACATCGACGAGCTCACAAATGTAACATCCTTCTTGCATCCTTCAGATCGTCGAAGTTTTTATATAAGCTTGATACATGACATAACCATAGCGAATACCAAATTGACAGCTCGCCGATGTTTAAACGACGAATTTTAGGTTGAGATGATGTTTGCGCTTAGAAAACTGCATTGCTGTTTGATATGTAACGCATTAAATTTTACACCCCGTATAAACTCGCGATCATAGTAAATTTCGGGATGGTCAGAAACTTTAATCTAAAATTTTTCCAATAATTTTACAGCGTGTAAATTAGCAAATACTGAAACGGTGAACTCAGACCATTAAACTGAACAACTTTCACTATGGAGCACCTCAGGAAATACGAAAAATAATCAGCTGTCCCATAAAAAACTGCTGTACGTATCCGACTAAAATGTATGGGACAGCTGATTTTATTTCGCATTTCCTGAGGTAGGCTCCATAGTGAAAGTTGTTCAGTTTGATGGTCTAAGTTCACCGTTTCAGTATTTGCTAGGCTGTCGCTTACACCCTGTATAATTCGAAACCAACCGCCAAGCCATGAACAGAAAGGCTTGCACTTGTACAAAATATTAATATATTGAAGAAAATCTATTCTTAGTGAATCGATTTTCTGCCAGTCAGATATTTACAAACAAAGATTGTTTTCTTCAGAAGAAAGGAAAGTAAATACAAATAAGTCTGCAAACTTTACCCTATGTAAATAGAAATAAGGTCACCAGTCAAAGAAAGTTGAAGATCGTTTATTGACATGGATCCGTCTTGAAGACGTAATACGAAATGCTGACCGTTATAACCATCAGCAGTCGACACTATCGATGTTATCTTATCGATATAGAGACGATATATCAACTATTACTTTTATTAAAAGAATCGCTAAACTAAAGTGGCAGTGAACGGGGCACATTGCTCGCAGAACCGATGGCCGATGGGGCCAAAAAGTTCTCGAGCAGCGACCGCGTACCGGAAAGCGCAGCGTGGGTAGGCCCCGCACACGGTGGACCAACGACCTGGTGAATGCGGCGGGAACCCGTTGGATGAGGGCAGCGCAGGACCGGTCGTTATGGCGATCCTTGGGGGAGGCCTATGTCCAGCAGTGGATGTCCATCGGCTGAGATGATGATGATGACTTTTTAGTTTCATGCGATATATTGATGGTTATCGATATCAATTATGACAAAGAAAATAATAGACAATCGGGCAGAAAATGCAAAAGAAAATGATCAGACACCAATCACAATTTAAAACTACAGGGTGAAATCGAAGACATTCGACAAATTTTGGTGGCGAGTTGTACTCCTGATTTAGATCTTATATTGCAGGGTTTTCTTGAAATCTAAATTATGAAAATAAAAGACATTCTAAGCATGCCAAAACATTCAGAAGGGGTTCATAATAAACTCTCTGTGTCATACACACTTTAAATAAAAAAAATGTTTTTTAAATTAAAATTAAATAATTCCTTAAATAAACATTTTCTCATTCGAACTGTACATTTCCACCGGCCGGCGGCCCGGTCAACGTCCATCCCCTCGCAGGCGGAGCACCCCCGCACAACTCTAGCGAGCGCATCCCCACTGCTCGGCAAGGTCGCACGCGCCTCAGGCAAACAAAACAAAAACAGTTTCCGTTTGGTCGCGATCTGATTAAGAGGTTACCGCGCTCTGTAATCAATCAGTGCCCGCTTACGTATCGGAACTTGGATTTCAGTGCAGTGTCGTATTAGGTTCAACCTGAATTTGTAAAAAAAAATCGTACACAAATCTGCAGTTTTTTTGGATATGGTGATAATTTATTAGTGAGAAACACGGAGGCTTCGTGAAACGCAAAGACGCTATCGCAAGATGCACCCTGCTTCTTAAGTATCATCCCTTATTTGTGGGGGGAAATTAAAAGATGTGTGTATGAAACTGAATCGACCACAGTGAGTGAACTGAGAGAAAAAAATGTCATTGCATTTGAAGCTGTAAATCACAACCAGCGCCGTGTCGGGCTCAATTTGTGCATACGAAATGGAGGTGGTCACTTTGAACATCTGTTTTAATTAGGTAAGGACATTTTCTTTTAGTACTTAACGGACAATGGTATACCTACCATTGATTTTTATACCATAAAAATATCGTGCTTTAAATGCTTAAATTCGCCAAAACTCAACAGATGGCGCTATTGTTTCATACCGCTCACTCTCGCTCGCCGCGTATCGGCCGCGCATCTGTACAGTCAGTCACAAATTAAATCAGCCACAATTAATAATTACGATATTTTAAAATCTCGGACGTTATTTAATTTGGTCTAAATCTATTTTTAAAACCAGCCATATCTCGAGTATAACACTCTCTTAAATTTTGTCGATTGATTTCAATTTCACCCTGTATATTGGAAGGGAAAATAGACGGGAAGAGAGGCAGAGGAAGATCTAGACAGAGTTATCTATATTACAGAAAAGGTTGACGTTGTGTCGTATTGTGACCTCAAGGCACTTCCGGAGAAGAGACAGGATTGGCGAATGCTCCACCGACAAAAGCGTAGCTCTTAAATAAGATGACGTGACGGTAATGGTAACCTGGACTCAAAGACTTTTGCTTAGATGGTTCGGTCAAATACAAAGAACAGATGAGAGGAAACTTCCGTGAGAGATTTTATGTATCCAATGTGTAGGCTAAAAGAGAACCTTACCACAACTTCAGGCTTATAAAATGACGTAGTTGGTAGTTATAGCGAAGTACCAGAAGTATTTTTGAATCGCATACCTTCAAAATCATGATCGAATGATGCTTAACGTCCATCTTCAATCTTGACGTTTTCTCCTGCTGATTTGAACATGTGACTTTCAAAAATACCTACCACTCCCGATCGCCTCATATTTGAGAAAGAACCCTTACTCAATTTTGTAGCACTAGACGACAAGGGATGAAGGTTAAACAAAATCTTTTAGGGACATTCAGGGCAAGTCAAATAGGTTGAGCTTCAATCTCATTTCCCTCTAATAAATTATGATCCGATTTTGGCATTTTGCGGGTAGAGCTTTGGATTACAGAATTCAATTTGTCAATTTACTGTTTACCGTGCTCTGTAGTTTCCAAAATAATCTGGAAAAGACATTTGATCGAAACTTTTGACATTAGTTTTTGCATCATGCATAGTTTTGGATCTCTCTCTCTATCTTATCACGCAGTCAATTATGAAGTACCTATACTTCGCAACAATTACTTTGAAGGGTATAATTATTGTAGGCAAAGATCTCTTTTAGATCTTTTAGATTAGGCGATAGATTTCATGAAAAATTTTGAGATGAAATTAAACTCTATAGTTATACAGGATGTTAGGGTAAACAGTTGCATTACTTTAAGGGGTACCCATGATACTGAACAACTTTCCCTAAGAAACCTATAGGAAATTCGCAATTTTTTTTTACTTTTCATACAAACGTTTGATCTGCTGATTGCATTTAGTCCAAAGTCAAATTTATTTTTGCGAATTTCCTATAGGTTTCTTAGGGAAAGTTGATCAGTATCATAGGGTGCAATCACCCCTTAAAGTAATGCAACTGTTTACCCTTATACCCTGTATAGTAAGTATCTTTGTCGCATTGAAATGCATTTAGTCTGGGCTATCATAGAAAAATTACATTTCCAGTTTTCACACAATTTAATTTTAAAGGCAAAGGTAATATAAATAGGTAAATTTGTGGACTTGTGAGTTTATCTGACCGTCTGAAAATCTGTGGACTTACGACACACTTCATTGGTTTCATCGTGACCCCACGTCCAAGTAAATGTCTCGAGGGGACATTCCAATAATGTGTCGGATACCGGATTATTTAAATTTAAGTAAAGTTGGGCTAGGTAGGGTCAGTTTGATTAAACGATATATTATCTTCAATTCAACATTATAATAAATTTCTCAGACAGATTCATAAGTGAACCGTAGTGTGGTTTGCGGTTTCAAAGAGACCACCCAATTTTATCCCATGGGTGTCGTAAGAGGTGATTAAGGAATACGATTGTTGCGGGGAAGGGTTATTCAGCTACCACCATTGATTAAATTAACTAGACTAGCCTATAGCGCATGGACCGCATAAATTGAGCCCCGTCGCCTAATTTACTTAGTAGCGGCATTGCGTGATTGAGATACTTTTTTGATCTTGAGGGATAAAGGTAATATCCCAATGTCTTCCCTTGCTTGTACAAATCATTAAAAAAAAACTAATCTTACGTCGCGTCATTACTTTTCACTCGTAAGTAAATAAAAAGCAGGTCCATTTTTCGAATGCGTAATGCAAGAACGTCAACCATCTTCCGCTTTTTAATTAATCAAACGCTACCACCATTTGGAAGGCTATAATTAATCAATCAAATCACAGATCCACCCACTGCTGGGCATAAGCTTGTTTTTGATTGAGGTCCAATGCAAACCTTGACACACCATTCGATCCGGAATCCTGAAAAATCTTCTTCAACAGATACCTCGCTCTAGCTCTTTCTATTTCCTACTCCGTCGTGTTCATAAAGAAAGGTTGAGTTCGGTACCTAAGACCTAACAAATTGAAATGCTTATAATAATTTTTTTCAAAGTTGGCGTTCACGAGCGTGATTTAGGACCTTAGATTATCAATACTGATCATTATGTTTGAACGCACGGTCGTGCGAGCAACGCGATAGCCGCATCGCACGCTCGCGCGACCGATGGCCAATTACGACGACGCCTATCGAACAAATTCGACACGAAAAAGTTCGAAAGTCAACTTTTACTACCAATAATTACATTGAACAGCATTTGCATTACACCTGTAAAAGCAATGTAAACATTCCGCGCAAACCTCGGGTGAAATTAATTACAAATATAAATAACGGACACGGAAAAAAGGAACAAATTGAATTTTATCTTTTTGACTGATTGCGGTGGAAACGAAAAAAAATATTGATTTTTTTTATGTACATTACTTTTGTTTGATACATTTAATTAAAGTAGATACTTTTCAATCAGCGATAAGAATTGATTACATTTGACCAATGACGTTTCCATTTGACAAACTGTTAGGGGTGGTGCTTTTACTAAAGAAGGTAGTCGATGGTGATACTTATTTACAAAACAGAAATTTAAAGTAATTTAAAAACTCCACTAACTCCTGTCCCAACTGAAAGGCGTAAAGACAAAAAAGTAAAGACATAAAAGCGAACATTTGTTATTCAAACCCTCACCGTTGAATTATTTAGCCAAACACTTTGTTGTACTTCCAAACTAAATTATGTCGAGCCTCTTTGTAATCCATTTTATACTTTTTGTCAAACCTGCGTTGTTTTTATTTGCGGTTCATTATTTGAGGTGTTACATTTTTTATGTTTTATTATAGGTACATTAGCAAATTTATTTATTTTTGCCATTTGCAGTGGACACGGTAGGCTCATGGAGACATGAATCAAAAGCTTTTGTGAAGGATCTGGAAACATCAAACGTCTAAGGCCCACTTGCGCCAAATGCTGTGTTAAATTGCGTAACCCCGTGTTTAGTAGCACCGACCTAAAGTGTTATCGAAGATTGAGCCAATGAAAACTAGTTCATAGTTAACTAACCTGACACTTTTCTATTTTTCGCTGGCAACATCCTAAATGACCATAGAGTTTATGTAATCCGACAAAATATGAAAAGTGAATGATGAATGAACATTATATGCACGTCTCTTTCACACTGCATCTCTTTGTATTTGTCTGTCTCATTTGTTTTATTTTGGCAATGACATTTCGTTTTCATCGTTTTGTTTTAAAATCATTCAGTTTTCAATCATGTCAACAAAAACAGCTGTTGCCTCAATTTTGACATTTAGCCATATTTAGCACGTAGTTTAGTGACCTACCACATCGGCGGTTTAAAATTTAAATATAACACAAGTTTAGCCCCCTAAAACAGGATGGTGCAAGACATAATTATTATAATTTAATTCCAAAGTAGCGTCTAGTTTTGAGTTAATGACGATAACCCTGCCTGGCGCAAGCGGGCCTAAGAGGGGAAATGATTTCCATGCTGGGTCGTCCAACGCGTGTCATTAGTCAATATAAAAGCATCGCCATCGGTACAATTTCGCGATTTATACAATTATCAATATATTACACAAATTATCAATTCGTACAATGATGGATTGGTACAATTCGGGCATCGGTACAATTTAGCCATTCGTACAATTTTTCTGTTCACACACCAATTATCAATTCGTACAATGATCGCTTGGTATAATTCTGGCATCGGTACAATTTAGCCATTCGCACTTTTTCTCTGCTCACACAAATTATCAATACGTACGATGATCGATTGGTACAGTTCTGGCATCGGTACAATTAAAAGCCATTCACGTACATTTTCTCTGTAGCTTACATTCGAAATTTTACTGACCGAATTTCAATTATTCGAAAACAGTATCGGAAACGCAGCCAGTAGCTATTATGGAGACGTCTGAGCACAAACTTTGTGCGTCTGAGCCAGGTATAGAACAACGTAGTCACGTGCCCGCTATGTGCGAGGATCTTCTCCAAGAAGATTGGCTATATTAGCCACGAGAGCTCATAAATGCCAACAACGGAGTTGAAAAAGTCGCCGTGGCCGAAATCGGTCACATACACTGACACTGACACTTTTTTAAGGGGATGATCAGACCATCAAACTGAACAACTTTCTCTATAGCACCTACATCGACATATATCAGCATATTAAGAAGGATAATAGGTATAATATACTTTATTGCAAGCAACGATAAATAATTATTCGTAGCGAATAGTTTTTATTCTAAGATTCGTAGCATACAAGATTGTAAAGAGTACCAAATTAGTTTAAATACATACATACATACATAAGCTCACGCCATTGTCCCAAGGGGGTAGGCAGAGACCACAGATCGCCACACGCTACGACTCTGACACACTTCTCTAGCCTCATTGACATTCATACATCTTTTCATGCACTTCCGTCGATTGAGGGTGCTACGCACTTGTCCTTTTCGGAAAAGATCATTGATTTGATCGTGGTATGTTTTCCTCGGACGGCCTCTCCCAACACTTCCACTCACCTGTGCTCGATAAATTTCATTCGTAAGTCTTCTTTCATTCATTCTCTCTACGTGACCAAACCATCTAAGCATACCCCTCTCAATCCTTGTTACTATATCATCCTTCAACTTACACCAATCCCTTATCACACTGTTCTTGATTCGATCAACCAAAGTAATACCACACATACTTCGTAAGGAGCGCATTTCAATTAGTTTAAATAAATGTTTGATTTGAGAAGATGTGTGACAAAATTACTTAATTCATTTAGATAACACTTGAATTTTAATATTTTCAACACTAAAGCTATTCGCCTACGGTACGCTAAAAATAGTAGAGTCACTGCATATTGAAACACAATAAAATCGTTTTCGTTCACAGACAGAACCACTACAGAAAACCAGATAAGTGGACCTCTCTGAAAATAATTCCATGATACTGCAATTGAAAGATAAAAAAAAGATACTATCTTTTCCAATTCTTTTCCGAATTGAGTTCATTAAAACTTTAGGGAATACCGAGGCTTTAGCGCTCAGTTCAAAAGAGGTTTGTTCTTATAAAGCTTTGCAATACCAGGCTTCGAGTGGTTTGGAAACACGGAGGAATAAACCAATGCGAAATGGAAGGATTATTAGCAAACTTTGAATACTAAAACTTTTTTTTCGTTTGGCTACAGAATTGTGGATTTCCAAGTCCAAGGTCATTCTGCGAATATGTCGTTTTGCGTATATATCATTTCGCGTATGTATCATTTCACGTTACCTATGTCATTTTGCCTGATTGCCGTACGGGACATCGAATTGCCGCTGGTCGATTAACGCGTGGTCGAATGAACTACTGACTTTATTAACGCCGATCGAAAGAACCATTGATCGCTTAACGCTTGGTCAAAAGAACTATTGACTTTATTAACGTCAATCGAAAGAATCATAGATCGTTTTAACGCTTCGTCGAAAGAAGATTTTGCGTACAAGCATGGATTAGATTCAAAATGACACATACGCATAATCACATGTTATACGCTAAATGACATTGTCACTGTGCGTAACAAAACTGACAATATGCGCGTAATCCGAAATTAGGTATACTTACATACTTACCTATCTATTTATACCTCACATACTTTATTAATGCTGCTAATTAATTTTGATAAATTCTATGGTTTTCGTGAATTCTTGAATATGTTTTTGAAATCTATCCTATTACTTATTTTCATGATTTTGTTGATTTATTTTGAGCTTTATATACCTATGTATTAAACATATATTTTCTTCTTTTCCGACCACACTCTTCCTTTCTTGTGGATCTTCTGTCTTTAACAAGTAAGAAACTTCAAATATTATTTAGTTCTGCTATACCTACTTCCATTTATTATTTGTTATCCCATTCGTAAAAGTACTTTATAGCAGTATATTATGTAGACCACTTTGTATTACAATTCAATTAAAATTTGTAAGTACGGTACCTTTATGAAATAATATTATGTGAAAATACATTTCTATTTAGTTCTTTACAATGTAGATGAGCTAGATTTCGCATTCGTAAGAACGTTGACTGGCGTATATATTATATTAGTTATAATAAAATTACAATCTTTAAAGACGTAAAGCCTTATTATAATACGTATGAATACTTATTCTTTACTGCTACTTATGCAACGTTGATGTTTTCTATAGATAATTATTCTGCTCTTTCATTTTCATAGAAAGTAGTAATATCGCTATACTCATTTATAGATTCGCTATCAGATTTTTTTAGAATCTACCTAATCAAAAAGATGTCCCATCAAACGCTAGTTTGACAAGATTTATTTCAGATATAACAATAAAATATAACTATATAACTAACATACATAACTAACGCTAGTTTTACAATAACAATCATAAAAAATATCATTATTAGTCTTATCAAAATCATAAAATTATTATCAGAATGTTTTAATACAATAATATTATATAATATTATGAAATAAATTTTTTTTACAAAAAGTTAAAACCGACTTCAAAACTCAAAAAGTAAAAAATAATATTGCAGCCGATTAATTTTACGTTAGCATCTATAAGAATATTAATTTGTTTTATTGGAGTCGGTGTCAAGCCTACCCAAAAAATTACTGCAAGCTCAGTCTCGAATCGTACAGGCTTGACAGCGACTTTGATAAAACAAATTGATATTCTTAATAGATGCTAACGTAAAATTCATCGGCTGCAATATAATTTTTTACTTTTTGAGTTTTTAAGTCGGTTTAAATTTTTTATCATTTTACCAAAGTACATTTTCTGTTTGTAATCATTTTCCCTGTCGATTGGCATATGTTTCATCAGTGGCCGCAAAATCGTGATTTTTTCAAAATGGCGGACAGTAGGTATGCCACTAAGGCAGGATGCTCCTTTTTTATATTTAGATGAAATTACATTCGTAGGCAATGGTACTCTCAAATCAATGCACACAATCTACAGGGTGTACAATAAAATGGGACAGTTACTTCTAAAGGGGTGTTGCAGACCATCAAACTGAACATCTTTCTCTATGGGACCAATATCGAAATCGCGAAAAAGAAATCCGCTCTCCCATACAAAACTGAAAAAATAACTCGACTGAAATGTATGGGACAGCAGATTTTTTTTCGCGATTTCGATATTGGTCCCATAGAGAAAGTTGTTCAGTTTGATGGTCTGAAGCACCCCTTTAAGTAACTGTCCCATTTTATTTTACACCCTGTATAATAGACGTGAATAGTTTACTGGAAATCGATTTTCACAAACACTCCGTTTGCGGAAATAGATTTCTGTAGGTAATCGGTTCGACGAAGGTAAGAAATTAAGTACCTACTTATGAACACAAAACTGCCAAAATGAAATTGCTATCGCAATCAGTTTCATTTAACTGTCTTATTCATCCAATGGGTACATATGCATTGCTATTTTGATAATAACAATAAAAATAGATTTAAAAAACGCATAATTATGATAATGGCAAATGTAATGACAATACAATATCAAGAGTCCTGCTCACAACAAAATCGCGTTAAGCAACGTTTTGAATTCGTCAATTTCGCCCAGCATGGGTAGCATGCCAACCCACGATAGCCGTGATCGGCTATCGCGGGTTGACATGCTACCCATGCTACCCATGCAGGAGTGCGATTGTTGAAAGTCACCTGCTAGGCGGCTGTGTAAAATGGCCGATATTCACTGATTTCTCAAAGTTAGCATTTATGAATCACACCGGGTGACTTTCCGAGTGCCCCTTCCCACTCGTATTGAATAGGTACTTATGAGAAGGCTTTTTTATGAGATTCAAAAACCGTTCAAGCTCACTCGTATTCGTATACTAAAGTGGCATAAAGTCTATGGAATTTGGTAATATGCATATTCGAGCCTAACTAAATATGCGTCTTTTAAGTGATTTTTAACTTCATCAGGTTACATCTGTAGGGCATGGATTCTGCCCGCAAAGCATAACTTCGATTTCCCTTGTCTATGGTAAAACGCTTCGCTCTAAACTAAAAAAAACATGAAAATCAAATCACCGAACGAACCAAATGCAAAACAAACTGGCAGTTTCTGGCTTCGAACAATATCGCTTACAGAATTCCACTGGAAGCCATTACATTTGAATTACTGCGGACTGCGCTGCGGCGTACACTCGCTGCCACGATAACGTGTACACTGGATTTCAAGTGTCTTCTCTTCTGAAGTTTTGTTAGAGTTTGCTGTTGGAATTTAGATAATGTTTATGGTTTTGTAATGAAAGGGTGAATGCCCATTTATAAGCTAGTATTGTTTTAATCATCATCACTACATAGTATAAAACAAAGTCGCTTTCTCTGTCCCTATGTCCCTTTCTATGCTTAAATCTTTGAAACTACGCAATGGATTTTGATGCGGTTTTTTTAATAGATAGAGTGATTCAAGAGGAAGGTTTATATGTATAAAAACATCCATTAAATAGTGGAGAAGTACTGTTATTTTTGAGGTTTCTAATGTGATGTCTTACATTGCAAACGAAGGCAGAACCCTACGAGTTTTATCAAAATAATGTACTAAGTATTGTACACATTGAAAAGGTCTACAGAAAAGTCCGTGATGGTATATGTCTATCTCTCATGGATAACCCACAATAACTTTTTTTTGTCATTTACTTTTTACGACAAATAATGGCTAATTTTCGAAGCGATTTTAACCAATACAGCATTAATCCTTAACCAATTAAATACCTTGAATACATTGTTCATTTAATATATATCTATATGGCCCTTTACGCCGTATGATTTAAGTGAATATTTTCGAAGATATTACAGATTAAAAAATTGCGGGACGTAGCGTTTGCGGTGGTACCGGCCGGCCGCCCGGTGCGGCAAGAGCGTGCGAAGCCGGAGCGGGCCGCTATCGCTCTGTTTTTATATACAACGTTCACAGTTTTTCTGTAGTGTATTTAGTATCAGCATTGCACCCGTGCGAAGCCGGGGCGGGTCGCTAGTTATAAATATGATAAATAATAATTTATTATTATTATTGCTTATAAATATGCATAAATTGACAAGCTCTCGGGATGGTGAGGAAACTTGCCACAACTGCACACTGATAGGTTACTGCTGCAGGTTTGATGGTAGAAATCTCTTTAGAGATAAGCTCGCCCTTTGTAATTGTCTGTTATGCTGTTTTCATTAATATTTCCGTGTGTAATGCAATAAAGTTTTAAAATAAAAATAATATAAAAAATACTCACATGTCATGTCGTTTGGAATCACTATACTATACAAATAAGTATTCTGATTTCGGGGGGATTTTGGGTGGTATACGACCTATCAAATCGAAACCCAATGGATACATGCTAGATTGAGATTTCAAGTGATGATATTTAAGCTTCTCGTGTCATCAACTTCTTTAGCTACAATTTTTTATCTTCAAATAAAATATGATAACTAAAATCTTTATAATATGGTCTTACGGAAAATTGTCCGACGTTTATTACCATAATCAATTTTGTCAAAACATTTTTTGTGGCAGGAATATTTTGAAAGGAGATTAAATTACAGTAGACAGTGATTTAACGAACTTGCCAAGTTTAATTTTATTTTTAGGGATCCACGTTTTTTTTTATTTTACTTAGGCACGGACCTGAAAAAAAAGACGGACGGAATCTCGTTTAATCAAAAGTGAAGCACCTATTTATATGAGTGTGCGAGCTGTCGCCCTGCCGCGCGGGACAAAATGGCGGCGGGTTGTCGCACCTGCGCCTAGAACTGGTGCGTCTGTGTGAGTGTAGGTGCTTTGTAGAACAAACGAAATTGTAGCACCTTGCATGCTTCACCTCTTTTTAATGTGACATTACGTCCGTCTTTTTTTCAGGTCCGTACTTAGGTAAATTTTTTTCTTTTTTAAGTAAATATTTATTATATTTTTTAAAGTCACTTGTGTGTTCGTTGGTCTGTCAAAGTAAAGTTTTTCAAAAACTGCAAACGCCAGTGATTTTTCTCATTTTATTTTTGTTTTGTAATCGTCATCATTATCGCGCCCATAAGTGTTAAAATCGGCACGGAGTGTTCGTACTGTATCTAGCATATTTCTTATACTATGCCCCAGGGATGAGTCTAATCTATCTTTTTATTTTTGCTTGTGCGTTAGCACTGCATTTCCGCCAGTGTCAAGTAGTTTATGGGAGTATCTATCCCAATCCCAGGGATTGTTTTTGATCAAGAATAAGAAAAGGTTGAGGATTGCGGAGCCTCGTGGCAGTCAAAAACGCGACGCGCGAACACCATGCGAGACAAGTGCTCGTGTCAGAACCTGCAACGTGACTCCCTAATCTGATTTTAGAACCTGCAAAAAAAGATAATGCGGGTTTTGTATGTAAGGTTGGCGCCTTTTTTTTCGCCGTTGTTTTTGTCGCGGCCCGCAACCAAACTTGAATATTTTATTTTAGAATAACGTAACAAACAAAACTTGTGTAACATGTATATCCCTAAACTCAGTCCGGACGGAGATATAAAGGCTTGAAGTTGAAAATATTACCATTACGAGCACTTCAGGCCTTCATATTATCTCAGTTCGGACTGAGTTCCGAGACATTTGTAATAACAAGTTTTGTTATTAACTTTATTCTGAACTATAATATTCAAGTTTGATTGATGGCCGCGCTAAAAAAGGAAAAAAGGCGCCATTTTTAGGCATAGGCTTTTAATCAAACAAAATACTAACAGGAAAATGGATTTGAGTTTGACCTTACCTGACAAGGTCGAGGATGAAACATGCTTAACAATCAACTTACAATATCATAATATAACGAAGCCAATTAGCCATGAATAATGAACTATAACTATAGTCTCACACGGACATCGTTATGTCACTCCAGTCGAAGGGCGATCGTTAAGCTGTCAGCTGTCAGTGACATCGACATTCGGATTACATGTGTGTACGGTGCTTTATTGCCGGAAGTGGCGGTGGCTTTTTTAATTTAATTAGCAGGGTTGTCTATGTTACTTTAAAAGCGTTATAATAAATAAACAAGTAATTTTTTTTTATTATTCGTCTTGTACTTGTGGTAAACTACTATCTAGTGGGTTTTGGGAATACCTATAGTACGTATTAAGGATTGTTTTATGAACAACAACAATACATTACTTAATTGAGCTCCAACTAAAAAGTATTTTCTCTTAATTAGCACCAAAATAATTGAAATGACGTAATTATTGTTTACTAAAAACAAAAGATGGTAGTTGTAACAACAAGCCGAATTCGTGTAACAAAGTTATCTTAGTCAGAGAAGTCATGATGTTGACAGGCTCATATGCATTCATGATGTATGATTATCATAAACAAGATCTTGGTTGAAGTAAACAATTTTTTTTTCAGTGCACTTACATCGCGACTACATTTTATTTGTTATTCAATGTTTTTTAGGGTTACGTAACCAAAGGGTGAAAACGGAACCCTATTACTAAGCCTACGTTGTCCGTCCGTCCGTCTGTCCGTTTGTCCTACCTGTTTAGGGCTGTAACTTTTGAACCGTAATAGCTAGATTATTACGGCGGATTTGTTAACAAATAATAAAAATTAAAAAAAAAAATTAAGGAGGTCCTCATACAAGAAACTAGTACTATCTTAAAAATGTAGTATAGCTCTATCTTAAAAACGGTAATACGTAGAATGGTCAAACTTGGTGTGATTATAGAGCAAACTCTACAGTACAGGGTGTTTGGTAGGGAGCTGTACATACGCCTAGGGTAGGAACTAGGGAGGGTCTGCTACCTACCCCCGCCCATTATATTGACCTTGACCTCAAGGTTTTATTCTAAAGATTTTTTTTTCTGTTTTGTGAAAAATTCGATTTTTTTTACTAAAACTACCTGTAGCTCAAAATCTATCCATAGGAAAGGTCTGCTAAAAGTCTTGTTTTAATGTTTAGGGTCTTAGTGTACTGTAAAAATTGATTTTACACCAGAAAATTGTAGAGAAGAAATGTTATGGGGCCTGAAGTACCGTAGTAAGGTAAAAAAAAAATTTCAAGGGGAACTTTCTAGGTGGTTGAAAAAAAAAATAACAGGGTTGGAGTTCTTCTGATTTTTTTAAAACATCCCCAGTCCATACGCTTTCTAACGATATGCTAAAAGTGTTATTATCACTTTTAGTTCCGAAGTTATTAACTAATTTCTGCAACTAGGGCACTTTTACCACCACGAATCTACCTTTGTAAGACAATTGTAATTCCCGGAATTTAAACCAGTTTGGCCCACAGTTGGCAGGTAAAATTTGTTGTCTCACTCTTACACGAGAGCAACAGGTATTCTGTCTCTTTCACTCTCGTGTCGACGGGGACAGGTAACTCGTTGGGCTCTGTGTTGGGCTCTTTGTCAGTCGAGATTTACCCATCTTAGCTAACTTACGTACTTGCCCTTACGACGCTCCACTGTTTTCGTTAATTTTGTTGAGTTTGTTATTACTTCGTTGTTGAGTTTGTTATTACTTCGTTTTTGTTAAGTTTTGTTGTTTTTTACCTACGGTTACGTTTATTGTTGGTAAAATGCCTGGATTTACTAACGAAGAGTATGCCGACATGCTGTTGGTGTATGGAATGGCTAATTGCAATGGGCGCGAGGCACGGAGGATTTATCAAGAGCGGTATCCTGACCGACGAGTACCCAACCACCAGACGTTTAGCTCTACTTATCGGCGTCTACGACAAACCGGAAATTTAAATTTCCGAGAACCAAGTGTCAACAGATTTGAACCAAATGTGACTGATGACGAACGGATATTGGCCCAATTTATGGAAGATCCTACCAGAAGCATCAGAACCGTAGCCCGGGCACTTGGGTTAAGCTTTTGGAAAGTCTGGTCTGTTCTCCGGGAAAATCGAAGTCATCCTTTCCACTACACCCCTGTACAAGGTATTTTTTTTTACATTAAGTTTTTGTTTTTAGCTCTCATGTAATGAACTAGCACGTAAATTAGGCAATTTTAAAATGAACGTGAGCATGTGTGTGAGAGAGAGAGAGAGAAATGGAAAGACAGAGATATCAATCAATGTTACATCGCTACCAATTCATAGGGAAAACGCTAACATTGAATTTTTTATTGTTTTAGGCTTAGAGGAAAGCGATTACACACGAAGGATGCAGTTTTGCCGCCACTTGCTCCATACGGACGTGGAGGACATACATTTTTTGCGGAGTATACTCTGGACCGATGAGTCAAAGTTTGACAGGGAGGGAATTGTGAACTACCACAATCTCCATTACTGGGCACCCAGAGAGCAAAACCCAAGAGTGAAGAGGCACAGAGGATTTCAAAGAAGGTTCTCCGTGAACGTATGGGCAGGCGTCATCGGCAATCGCTTGATAGGGCCGCACTTCTTGCCAGACAACTTAAACGGGGAAAATTACCTACATTTCCTCGAAAATGAATTGCCCGTTTTAGTGGAAGATGTGTTTGACGAAGATCGGCCCATAGTCTTTCAGCACGACGGCTGTCCTGCCCATTGGAGCCTAGTAGTGAGGGAGTTTTTAAATAACTCCTTCCCTGATGCTTGGATTGGTCGTGGCGGGCCAATTCCCTGGCCTCCAAGGTCGCCTGACCTTACCCCGCTTGACTTCTACGTCTGGGGAAGGGCGAAAGAGTTGGTGTACACAGAGGAAGTACCAACAAGGGAGGTTTTGATAACCAAGATCCACGCCGCTTTCAATACGATGCGCGACGAAATGCTGCTTGCCACGGTGACCGTGGAGATGAGGAAGAGGTGCCGAGCATGTTTACAAGTTAATGGTCACCAATTTGAACAAATTTTGTAATTAAATTAGTCATTTAACAAATTTGCGTTTCATTTGCTATCCTTTTACGATCAGACACATTTAATTTACATTAGTTGAAATTTTTGCTTAAAGTGCCCTAGTTGCGGATATTAACTAATAACTTCGGAACTACAAGTGATAATAACACTTTTAGCATATTGTTAGAAAGGGTATGGACTGGGGATGTTTTAAAAAAATCAGAAGAACTCCAACCCTGTTATTTTTTTTTTAAAACCCGTAGAAAGTTGCCCTTAAAATTATTTTTTTACCTTACTACGGTACTTCAGGCCCCATAACTTTTCTTCTCTACAATTTTTTGGTGTGAAATCAATTTTTACAGTACACTAAGACCCTAAAGATTAAAACAAGACCATTAGCAGACCTTTCTTCTGGATAGATTTTGAGCTACAGGTAGTTTTAGTCAAAAAAATCGAATTTTTCAAAAAAAATAAAAAAAAATCATTAGAATAAAACCTTGAGGTCAAGGTCAATATAATGGGCGGGGGTAGGTAGCAGACCCTTCCTAGTTTCTACCCTAGGCGTATGTACAGCTCCCTACCAAACACCCTGTATAACAAAAAATAATAAAAACCGGCCAAATGTGAGTCAGTATCGTGCTAAAGGTCCCAGAGAAAAAAAAATGTTTTGTCAGTTAATAAATGTTGTGTGGTACGGAACCCTCGGTGCGCAAGTAGCCAGACTCGCACTTGACCGGTTTTATTATACAGCTAATCTATTCATCAGAATCGAAACTGGACAAATCATCATCGTCATCCTATCTAAGTCCCACTGCAGGGCACAGCTCCTCTAGTATGGATTCTCTACTGTTGCATAGAAAAGAACCTCTTCCAGACCCTCTAGCATGATTTCTCTACTTACGCGCGTAAGTAGAGAGCCAAAGCCGTGCTCGCCGCTACATGTAGTATGGAAAATAATAATAATAAAAAAAAAATCTTGGACAATGTCACACAAATTATCTAGTCACATTTAAAGTACCAGAATCTAGCCTGGACTTGTATTATGATGACTAGACAACGATATAGTATACATATATAGAACATCCATGACTCGAGTACAAATATTCATATTCATCATACAAAGATTTGTCCCTTACGGGATTCGAACCCGCGACTCTCGGCACAGCACACATAATAGAGTCGCGCACAAAAAAATCATATACAGGGTGAAATTGATATCATTAGCGTCCTTTTAAACTAAGAGTCTACCCGTCAAACTGAACAACTTTGACTGTGGGAGCAAAAAAATTTAGCTGTTCCATACTAAACTGCAATACCTACTCGACTCAAATGTATGCAACAGCTTGTTTTGTTTTGCACCGATCGGTTTGCTCCCATTGTAAAAGTTGTTAAGTTTGATGGGTAGACTCTTAGTTTAAAAGGATGCTAATGATATCAATTTTACCCTGTAGAGGGGCAGATCTCATTTCCAAAGGTGTGCAAGATGAATAATTTTGGATAAAATTCCTGTTAAATCTGATTTTTACAGTGCGGAGAACTTAAACTGAATTCCATATTGCAATTTGATTGTATTGATCCTGTACGCGAGTGTAAATGCATTTATAAAATGCAGTAAAAACTATGCATTCTGAAACACTGTTGGCCACAGCTGCAATTCGGGTGATTGATTGGCAACTTGTTCATTTTCAACATTCAATGGGAGCTTCTATTTAGAATAGCTATTTGTATCCTGAAATATTTGTGTCTATACAATAATCTTGCCTGTCGATCCTGTGTCATGGATGTTTGTATATAGGGTATTCTATATCGTTGTCTAGTTATCATAATAAAAGTCCAGGTTAGATTCTAGTACTTTAAAATGTGGCTATAGACATTTTTGTGTGACAATGGTCAAGATATTTATTTATTTATTTATTTTGCAAGGCGTAACACAAATTATCGTAAAACTTAAAACTGGTTAGTGTCAATAGATAACAGCTGAACATCATTTGAGATAGGTAAAAATAAGGAAATTCCAAAAAATAATTAAATAGGTACGTATTTTGTCAGAAATCGAAGGGTTGGGCCCTTCGATTTGTATTAATTTATTTATTACATTTATTTAAACATTATAAAAACAAATCCGCAGTGACCCGATAAATTGAAAGATTGAAAGCCTATCCTGATAGATCCTGACTACAATGTGACATTCTTGTTTTTTAGAAATGTTGTTTACTTAATTGTTTAGAAATAAAAAAATACGATTGGGGGCAGCACAAAAGGCTCGGCGCAGCCTTAACGATAAAAGTGTTGATTGTAAAATTTAACAATGTACACTTCTTAGTGACTTCAAGTGTAAAATAATAATGCACGAAGCGTCCATATCAAAGCTCTTAAGATAATTAAACGTTTTCATTAAATTTATTTAACAATTTAAATGTCTACGTTCTTGAACCAACGAAAGTCGAGTTTAATTTGACAAGTTTAATTAAATCGAGTTTTTAAAGGGAAATTCTAGAAACTTTTTATTATCAAGTAGGAAATGAACGTTTTTATGGAGTCGTTATGCGGAAAATTTAATTTTTTTGCGTCTGCAGTATTACAAAAGTGTTGTTTTGATGTACCTACTAATAAGTTTAGTGAAATAAAAAATTGTGGATGATGAAAATTAAAAAAAAAATTAAACATTTATGGCCTTACAAGGGCTTTCGCAATAATAAAAAAAAATCCTTCCTTTGCTGGGTACATCCCTATTCTAACACCATCTATCTGAATCATCATCATCATTAACCTATGTACGTCCCTGTAGGGCACAGGCCTACCCACCTTCCGGGAGGTATGGACCTTAATTAGTTCACCACTGAATACTTAAGGTGAGGTACTTATTCTGACACAAAAAATCAAATCGAAAAGTTTAAACCTCATTATTTCCCTTTTTTATAAAGTTACAGTAAAGTTAACTATTGCATATTAAAGGGTATTTTATCTGCTATGATTTCCCCTTAATTTTTGTTTGTAAAAACGCATATTTACACTGGCAAAAGAAGCGAAATTCTCGTAAAAATACCATGTGGCCATAATTACCCCGCAGCGGGGTAATTCCGTCAGTCGACAATATCTCTGCCATCTATGGAGCTATGACGCTGAAACTCGAAGCAATACAATATTGACGATACGAAATATGCGAAAATGAACTTTATAACAAGCTGGGATGCTTCATTTTCGAGTAAAAACACTTAAAAAAATTTGTGGGGCTATTCTGTCAGCTCTCCATACATGCTAGGGCTGGGATACGTAAAAGTCGATAAGCGGAACCTAGTAAAAATTTCTTAAAAATTGGATGAGTGTGATTAAAGTAAGTATAATTAGTGATTAATTAAATAAAACAAGTTTTGAGTACGAGTAATCCTAAATTTATGATAAAAAAACGTCATATTAAAATTTATTTCCTATTAACTCTCTTCTTTTTAATAAAGGTTAGGTATTTATTGTAGTTCTGTATCTGAGCCGCTCCATGCAGTTATTTTAGTTTTTTCACGTCTTCAACCGCATTTCAAAGTTTGATTTCTGAGTAAATACGCTTTTTCTTTTTATCTTTAAATGTTACATCATCTATAATATACAAGATACATACTCGTATGAGAATATACTTATTTTAAACTAGACAAAACATGTTTTGTCTTGATTTAACCTAAAAATTTACATATGAGATATGGTAGGATTAAAAGTACTGAAATTAATATCGACGTTTATGTCGATACTGTGGACATCACTAGCATTTTGCTACTTCATACAAAAACAGTGGGGCTATTCCGCCAGTGTTTTCTGCCAGAATTGCCCCTCCATCATAGTTTTGGGGGGTTATTATGTCAGACTCAATAACACAGTAATAAATAAGCGTAGGACAAAATAAGTTAGCAGAAAAGAATCTACAGTTCTTATTCATATTACTTCACTTGATTAATCTTCAAATAAAACACAAAAACCACAAAAAAAATAACAAAAATTGCGGAGCGTTTTTGGTAACGCAAGCGAAAAAAATGGTATCCCGTCAATATGGCTTCCCAATCAAACAATTCCTGCGTTAGCCGCCCCATCTATATTTTATCGAAGAAACATGCTTTTTCTCTACCTGTAAAAGGTGTCGCGACTGACTAAAAGCTTATAGAACAAAAGTTATAGCCAAATGCCGGAATAGCCCCGCTTCACCTTATAAGTTATATCGTAATTCATAATCGTTTATTAGCTACTCACACAGAGTACATGATAGTGGTAACAATTAATAAATAAGTCAAATATAAGCCAAGTACTTTACTTACTTTACTTTACTTTATTAGACACACCAACGGTACATAGACACAACAATCATAAACAAACACTTTAAAAGCTTGACTATGCATTAGTAATAGGTATGCAACAGCATGCGTTAAGTCTGTCATTTCATTACATTTTTACATTTTTCAGATATTTTCTTGTTAAAGTTTTATAAAATTTTAATGATTTCTAGTTACAATTTTAACATAAATTTATAGTTATTTTATTTATATTGTGCAAGTATTGGTTTTTCATCCAAAAATTCCTTGTATCAAAATTTTGTATGTCAAGAGGACACTTATTATTATTAGTCATTGACTTACCAACTACCAGACGTAGGGTCCTCACACAAAAGCGTTCGAACCAAGTTACAAAACGTATAAACTAAAGAGTTACAATTACGTGCCAATCTTCGTTTGATCGACCGACTACGCGCACGTCTATGGTGCCGTCCGTCATGCCGCCGTGCCACTCTCCTGTAAAATTTGTAAAAACTACACAAGCAAAATGATGGAAAAAGAGTTTCAATGTTTTGTTTGATTATATTACTCAAACGTACGTTTACGTAAGTTAGTCTGGGATAGTTTTTTCGATAATTTTGTATAAGACCCGGTGTCCATTAGTTTCTAAGTCAATGTTGCCGTGCGTTTAGGGTCAGCGCACACCTAGCGTAAAACTGTTCTGCTGGGGCCACACTAACGGCTAACGTCAATGCCCGTTGGCGCGATAATTATTGCAATAATTTTTAACGCGTTAATGTGGGTGGCTACACTAGAACAATCAACGTGAATGCTCATTATTGGCGATAAAAACGGCGTACTTGCCAAGCAAGATGGACGGTGACAGAGCTCTGCTGTATTTCATGAGTGTGAATTTCTATAATAACCCATTAGGCTTTCCTTCTTCTTTTTCATTTCTTCAATAGTTGTTTTAAAAGGTAATAATTCCATTATTCGTCGCCAAGCATCACTTTGCGTTCCACGATTCTTGTAAGTTTTGAGTTTCGGATCCCACAAACATGGTTCTGTTTGCAGAATCTCAAGAAAAACAATTACTTTTTCGTTACTCCACTCCATAGCCATAGTACGTATTTCAAAACAAAAACGTGCGATCCCGTCGCTTAAATTACAAACATGTGCGATCCCGTCGCGCTCTCGACGCAAACTGACGATACATAGTGTGGCCGCTTCATCGCATTAATTCTCGCGTTAATCTCTTTGATGTACCGCCACTTGAGTTATCGCCTAACGCCAAACGGCAATGTTAACGCCGTTGTCAAATTATCGCGTTAAGTGGTGGCTACACCTACGGTTAACGTCCATTATCGCGATAATTATTGGCATTTCTCGTTAGTGTGGCCCCAGCATTCGAGCATGCGCGAGCAGATTTCATTGATTCAATTGATAATGAACTCTATTCCCATTGAAATAAAGTCGAAAATAGCTTGCAAGTGATTAAATCCCTTCAGCGTCTGTTCAAGTATGCTCGCGTATGCTCCTCGCGGCGACGCGAGCAGTCGCGAGCATGTTCGAGCATACGCCCGTGTCGATGCTTGCGATCCGTCGTAAGTGTTGCCACCTCTGCCGGTTTCGGACTAAATCTAGCATATTTTTTAACTACTTTAGCCCGAAAAGGGCAATTTAGTACAGAAAATATATAATAATCTAACTCTTTTTGAAAATACAATGAAAATCTCGAAGGTCGAAGCAGATTTAGTAGGTTTTCAAATTGTTCATATTCCATTTTATAGTAGTCATAAAATAACTGTCCCTTGAACTTTAAACCGTAGAACAGGGTGTGGTATTCCCCAAATGTACATCTTTCTTGCCAGGTTGCTTCAGCCCATATTCTTCTTTCAATTTTGTGTCGTCCTCTTTTCATTTTATTGATGTGCTCTTCTTGCTCCTCTTCCTCTGCTAGTAACCCAATAATTACCAAATCCCAGTCCACCATACTTTAAAATTACTCTTCGCACGTCTTTACTTTAAAATATTGTAAACACAACTGCAAAATTCACTGTCAACTGTAGCAACACGGGAGCATCCGCGAGACTGTTCGAACACGCGCGAGCATGCTCGCGCATGCTCGAGCATCCGCCGCTGCCGCCGGCGGATTTCGCCTCTGCCGCCGGCGGATTTTGCCGCTAGGTGTGCGCGACTGCAAAGAACATGCTCGAGCATGCGCGAGCAGATTTACGCTGGGTGTGCGCTGACCCTAATGTGCACGACAATAGCGGAAAACTATGGGAACAAAAGGTAATGAATGTCATTATCGGACGTCAAAACGCGCGCTTTGTATAAATAAATAAATATCTTGGACAATGTCACACAAATTATCTAGCCACATTTAAAGTACCAGAATCTAGCCTGGACTTGTATTATGATGACTAGACAACGATATAGAATACTTATATAGATACAAACATCCATGACTCGGGTACAAATATTCATATTCATCATACAAATATTTGTCCCTTACGGGATTCGAACCCGCGACCCTCGGCACAGCAGGCAGGTTCACTGCCGACAGTGCTACCGGGCCGTATAAAACACTGTACTAAATGGTAACTGGAGGGTGTTATTGAAATGAGTTACTTTTTGTGATTGAGACCATCAAACTAAACAACTTTTACTATAGAAGCAAACCAGAAATAGGAAAAAAAATCAGCTCTTCATACATTTGAGACGAGTAGGCATGGCAGTTTAGTATGGAACAACAGATTTTTATGTGATATTTGAAAAGTTTTTCGGTTTGGTGGTCTACCTACACCACCCCTAAAAATATTTTGTCGACTCACTTCAAATAAATGTAGTGACGTCATCAACAATTCACTACGTACTTTTTATAGTCTTGTTATTAAAAAAAATTGTATTCAAGTAAATAATTACTGAAAATGGGAGTTTAGCCTTATTTTCAAATGTTTTTAGAGTTCCATAACATATACAATGGCTACGGAACCCAATCTTAGGCGGGTCCAACATGCTCGTTTTTATGTATTGAGATGATAAAACTAAAATAAAATATATGCAATCAACTAGGTACCCCATTGTACACTTTTAGTCCAACATTTGTACCCGATATGAGTTTTTTCCATTCGTTGGTGTACGGCTTTCGAACTTTTTTGGCCATTTCTGCTAGCCTGCAGGACATATTCGACAACAGCTATCCAATTTTGTCGGAATCCCAAAACGGTGCACTTTTTTCATTAAAACTATGCGGAAAGCTGTCACTGGCCTTGTTTCCACACTGTTTTTGGTTTTTCACTTATACGCTACCATGTATCACAGCATTTCTTTTTGGAATAACCTTCTGGTACAAAATGACACCAGCGACCGTAGCATGGCGGAGTGGTATAGCACTATCGCGCCTCAGCTCTCTTTCTATTTTCGTGCGAGCGAACGAGATAAAAGGCGTGATATAGCATTATCACGCGCATCATGCTTCGGCCTCTAGTATAAATGACACCGGAGTTTACTAATAGGCAAGAGCTGTGATAGCCTAAAAAGAGGTCGCGACTTAATCACGGGGCGGCGTGGTTCTATGCCTGCCTAGCTAGTACGCTAACCCGCGATAGCCGTGATACGGCTATATCACATCTTTTATATAAAGACGTGATATAGCCATCGCGTGGCTATCGCGGGTTGGCGTAAAAGGCTGGCCTGTACCACTAAGTTCTATGAAATACAGTTGTATTGGTGATTATAAATACAGCTATTCTTTTTTTTTTATTTATAATTAAATGGACTCTTGCTTGTGCGTTAGCACTGCATTTCCGCCAGTGTCAAGTGTAGTTTATTGGAAGAATCTATCCCAATCTCTGGGACTGTTTTTGGACAAGAACAAGAAGAGATTGAGGAATGTGGAGCCTCGTGGCAGGCACAAACGCGACGCGCGAAACTCGGGTCATTTCCTGCAACGTGACTCCACAGCTATTCTTCTTCTGTTGAATCAGTGGCATGATGATGGAATGTCATGTGACGTCAACAGTAGCGGGCAGGGGAGTGTCTATAGGTACTGTATGAAGGTATTAGTGCTGTTTTTTATCAATCAATCAAATCAGCCTACTTCAACCCACTGCTGGGCGAAGGCCTCCCTAGTTTGTTGCGCCATTCTTCACGGTCCTGTGCTAATCTGATCCGAACCCGTCACTCTCACGATGTCATCAGACCAACGTGCTGGTGGTCTGCCTACTGACCTCCGTCACTCTCTTGGCCACCACTCTGATACTGCCTTGGTTCACCGGCCGTCTTCCCGTCTGGTCAAGTGTCATGCCCGTACCTAATAATTCTAAGAAAGAGTTCACAAAGTCGAAGTGGAGCTCACTTCCGCTTTGTGAATCCCATTCCCAGGGGGAGTCTTCTTATAATGTGGACAAAGTCTGCCTATACAGGGTCTTTCTTAATATGCTGAAACTTTTTTATAGGGGATGATCAGACCATCAAACTGCACAACTTTCTCTGTGGCACCAACATCGAAATCGCGAAGAAAATCACCTGTCCCATACATTTGGGTCGAGCAGGTTTGCCGTTTTGTATGGAAGAACTGATTTTTTTTTCGCGATTTGATGTTGGTGCCATAGAGAAAGTTGTTCAGTTTGACGGTCAAATCATTCATTTAAAAAAGTGTCAGCATATTAAGAAGGATCCTGTATAATCACTCCTTACACCGTCTTCTGAAAAATTTTAAATGACATGAACACTACAAGTTGTAGTGTTTCTGATTACCTCTAAAATTAATACGGTCGTATGTTTAGCGAAGTATAATTTTGCCCACGTGAATAATTCACAACTTAACATGCAAATAATACGTATTACCATTGGATTACTCGTACATTGGCTTACGTACAGTATGACAAAACTTTCTCGTTACACCCGCTTCCGGGGCGAAATCGGAAGTCCGCGTGGATAGAGAATCTGAGATAATTGAACTAAGTAAAGTTCTAGTTACGGTAGTAATTATAGTATTCTGTGGTTCTAGTATTACCATTATATATATCGGTAAAATACAGTCAGGATTAAATGAAACCGTTTGATAAGTCTACCTAACATTTTATTGTGTAATGTACCTAGTCTGTGCTACATCCTGCAAGACATTATAAATGACGCTTCGCATATAAAAAAAATGTTTTAAACTAAACGTGTGAAATCAATCTTTGAGCCACTGTAAAGCCGCGTCCAGACGACCCGTACCCGCCCCGCGCCCGCCACGCACTCGACCCGTGCTCTCCCCGCGCTCACCGCCCCCCGTCCTAAAATGCATTGCTTGCAATTTGAGTCTTATAGCCCGCGGGACGAGCGCGGGGAGAACGCGGGGCGGGTGCGGGTAGGTGCGGAGCGGGTGCGGGTCGTCTGAACGCGGCTTAACATTGAAACTATACATAATGGGGTCCTTCCTTATATGCTAACGGTTTTTTAAGGGGATGATCAAACTTAATTACTTTCTCTAATTCTCTATGGGACCAAAAAGTCTAAATCGCGAAGTGTGTGTTATTGCGCCGCAAAAAACATAAATTTTTTGGGTTATATTGTAAGGTGGTAGGTACCTATAGAACCCTCCGTGGGCAATTCTAACTCACATTTGCCGGTTTTTTAAATTATAGTGTCGCTGTCGCTGTTGTCGAAATCGACTATGAATATAATTATACAGAGTGCAGCCCTCCACGGACTGAAACGGTGAACTCATACAATCAAACTGGACAACTTTTACTGCTTATCCTGCTTCAGGAAACGCGAAAAAAAATCAGCTGAGCCTGAGATAGGCTATATAGTGAAAGTTCTTCAGTTTGATGGTCTGAGTACACCGTTTCAGTCTGAGGGGGGCAGTCCCTTATACCTTGTATTTACGTCACAAACAATCAAACCCTCAAGCTACTGTCTTACCACTATACATTCTTACTCTTAATGGTTACCAGCGATCTAACGACAACTCTCCCCCAGATGACAACAACCCTGTCAACCCTGGCAATGAAGTCAACCACCTGGCGACGCTGCCTGAGGAAGAGGCGGTGGTCGCCATGATGGGGCTGCCGCGAGCTGGTGAGATCACCAGGGCTCAGCTGAGGATTAAGGAGAGCAAGGAGTTTAAGGTAACTGAGACTTCTTTAATTTTTCAAAAAATCATATTTATTTAGCCGTGGTGGTCAGTGGCGAGTAACCTTGCCTGCCGTGCAGGAGGCGATAGTTCTATTCCCATCCGGGCTGACTCGTACCAATGAGTTTTTCGGAATTTATGTACGATTTGTAACACCACAGGCTTTTCGGTGAAGAAAAACATCGTGAGGAAACCTGCATGCTTCAATTTCGAGGCATGTATTGTACCTACTGTCCATTACAAGTGGCGACGGGCTCACTCCCCGTCACACTGAAGAGAGTGTCTGTACTACTAGTGAAACGTGGATGTTCTGAAGTTTCAGAATATCTCTGACTTCTCCCTCGGGGAATATAGTCAGGAGCATATGCATGCTCATAATGTATATACTTCGTACGCGCAGACCAAATACATTAAATACTCATAACATTTGATTGAATGCACCAATTGCGATGAAATAAAGCCTTAATATTAATCCAAACTAAGTCCTATGCTTCTGTGAAAACCACATCCAAATCGGTTCAGTAGTTTCTAAGTGACGCGTGCACAAACAAACTGACAAACAGGCAAAAATTCAAAAATTGGCTTCAATGCTTTCCATTTCGTACCCTAAACGCTCTCAATTAATATTTTTGCAAATATCTTCAATGTTCATCCACGCCAACAATTTTATTATAATGTAAGTATAGATTAACATGTTACAGGGTTGTAACAAACAAAACAATGTCCACCTTTTAGTCAGACAAGCGTGCAACCGTCCTGCGGGGTACAGAGCTGAGGTAGCTACGACTGCCAGTGAGCGGCGCGCGCTTCCCTTCCCCGCTATACCACCCGCCCCCCGCTAACACCTAGAGTACCTCGCCTCCCCCAACCTCTGTACCCCGCAGGACAGTCGCGCACTAACTAGTCAGACTCCTCAGATTATTATCATTCATTTTTTTGACGTTATTAATTTTGTTTCAGAACACAGTAGATAAACTAGTACAAAGAGCGAACGCATCTATAATTATAGGAACATCCTCATGGAAAGAACAGTTTTCGGAAGCCTTAACTGCAAGTTCTGGTAAGTTATAATTTAAGAAGGCAAGAGTCGTGATATAACGACATGAGAATTCATTTAAGCCGAAAAATTACGGGACATGGGCCCCAAGGATTTTATGATAAGCAATTTTTATTGAAAAAAAAAAAATGTTTGCTTCAACCCTAGTGCGCGCACTGTCTATCCTGGCACGTTGTGTATAAGGTCCGCCACACAAATACGGAATTGCAATCCGGAATTCCGAATCAGGATTGTGGTTTTTGTATAGGATTTGACAGCTGCGCAATTCCGAACGCAATTGTGGAGGGGGAAAATCCATACGAAATCGTAATCCTGATTCAGGATTCCGGATTGCAATTGCGTATGTGTGTGACGGACCTAAAAGGGGACGGGTAGCCCGCATACCGTTATAGTGTCACCGGTCCAAATCTGCTGTTTATAGGGTTGAAATTCCTAATTAATTTAAAATCTACTTAAAAACATTAACAAAATTATAGTAATGAAATATATTTCTCACTACCTCCTCGGGGAATATAGTCCTGAGCATAAGTCCTAAATATAATAATGCAAACGGATAAAAATATTACCACAGTTCCTTGGGGGAAAAATTAGTACAAAAGCAGCAACAATGTGAAATTTTCAGAAAAGTTGGTCGTTCTGTTCCAGCCAATAGAGCAGATAAAATTCCGAGAACTTCTCAAAGTCCCGCGGGAAAAACAAAAATGGCAGGTAACACTATTTCACCTCGTGGTGAGGGCTTTAACTTGGTCTCGGGAAAGTCGTAACTTAAAAACTTCACTCGATAAAGTTAGGATAAATTACAAAGCGTCTAGAATATTTTAGAATTAGGGTTGAGAGTTGAGACGAATGGAAAACGAAAATTAAATTTAATTGCAAAAGTGAATAAGAATGTTCTTTTGTGAAAAAAAATCAATTTCAATTATACAGTTTTAGAGAGTCACGCAGTTATTATTTAATCTAAAGTTAAACATTTTTAACGAGTAGGTACCGGTTAGTAGCAAACGAAGAAGAGTGAGGGGAAGGCAAAGGAAAACGCCCAACCCCGTTTCGCCTCAAAACTGGTAAAAGACATTGCCCACGTGTCGAACTGTATTCGTTTCAAATAGTTTCACAAGTAACGAATGAATGATCAAAGAACCAATACAAAGAGTATGATAGCTTAAATTATACACAAAATAGGAGCAATATCATACTTCCAAAGGAAATGAAAATTATCCTTTTCTATCGTGGCATTTCTTATAAAATTTAAATTCAAATTTTCCAATTTTGTAGGCGAAACGGGCTTGGGCAATGTCTTTTGAATTTGAATTTTATAAGAAATGCTACAATAAAAAAGGATAATTTCCATTTCCATGAAGTATGATATTCCTCCTAACTTTGCGTATAATTTTAGCCACTATTTTGTACGTGTTCTTTGATTATACTCATTCGTTAGTTGTGAAACGATTTGAAACGAAAACATTTCGTCAAGTGGGCAATGTCTTTTGTCTGCTCTTAAAAATCTACCTGCAGTCATCCCGTGACCATGGAAGTTGTACTCAAAATTAATGACTTCTGCTTCAAATTCTATCAAATTTGAAATAATAATAAAAAAACAATATAAGTTATTTTTAACCGACTTCATATGTATTTTAGGTTTTTATAGCCAAAGAAATCGAGCAAATGCTTTAACAGTTAGGTACAGCCCTATATAGAACTAGAAAAGACTGATTTATATCTGAGAAGTAATTAACTGCCAAGAAAGACTTGTCTATTATTACTTTTAGGTCAGTACTATTATGTACTCTGTGCTTTTATTTTTATACGTTTTATCCGAGGATCTTTAAACTCTTAATTGAGAACTGAGCCTTAAGTCTCGCTTTTACGATATAACGTGATCGTGAGGTGACTGAAATTAAGGTTGTGTATTCATGACGTAGACTTAACGCTTTATTTAAGCGCTTTAGAAGCTTCTTACTTTTGCCTTGCAAAAAACATATAATACCCAGTTAACTTAAGATACAGGGTGTTAGAGTAAACAGTCGCATTACTTTGAGGGGTGATTGTACCCATGGTACTGAACAACTTTCCCTAAGAAACCTCTATTTTTTGCTAATTTCCCTAATGTTCCTTTGGGAAAATAAATACAATCACCCATTAAAGTAATGCAACTGTCTACCCTAACACCCGTATATAACTAAGCATACTAAACGCCATCTTAAGAGGCCGCCAAATTTGAAGTTTCGTTTATTAGGCTGCTTTTCCACCAGAGATGTGCGAGGTAGCGAGGCGCGGTGATAGTATAAGAGATAAGTTTACTTTTTGCAACTATCAGCAGTAAGGCTGATTCAGTGTTTATGGGGTGTAGAGCATCTCTGAGATGTGGATGGACCAGGTCTGCCTGCATAACTCCAGTCGGTTTAGGAGTTACTGATGATTAAAGGTCTGTAAAAAATTAACAATCAGCGGCAAGGCTGATCGTTCACATAGCTACAGTGCATACTACAATAATATCATACGATCAGCCTTGCCGCTGATCGTTAATTTTTTACAGACCTTTAATCATCAGTAACTCCTAAACCGACTGGAGTTATGCAGGCAGACCTGGTCCATCCCCATCTCAGAGATGCTCTACATAAAACAACACCCCATAAACACTGAATCAGCCTTGATGGTTGCAAAAAGTACACTTATCTCTCGCAATATGTCACTACGCAATCACGTCATTGGCAAATTGAAGCACTCTCATTGGTTGATTTTTTCCTCGCTCACCGCCTCGCTACCTCGCACATCTCTGGTGGAAAAGCAGCCTAACGGTCTGTTGCAGAAACTCTCATTAAAATTAATCCTCCATTAAATCTCTTGCTAGCTTTTACTACGTCAACAAGACAAAAAGTGACAGCAAGAGAATTAACTTGAATAAGCGTTTCTGCAATTGACTAAATATCCTATGTAACTCCTACAATTATCTTTTCAAACGTGCGGTTTAAAGACTCGTTCTCAGCATACGTGAAGTAAATGATATTAAATAAGATTAATATTGCAGGTTCAGATGACCCTGATCAGCCGCCATCTTGCTTCGACTACGTCTTACACGTGCTCACACTCTTCTGGAAGATCCTCTTCGCCTTCGTGCCTCCGACTGGTAATTCCACTTTCTTCTACTTTTAGTTTAATTACACTATCATTTAGAAGACCTTCACATCATGATGTATACACTTATCATCTACCTCATGTAACATAGCATCACAGGTTCTTCGGTGAAAGAAGGTGTACAAAAGGTTTCTGAACAGAAAAAACATCAAAATTTACTTCCCTACGTAAGTAAGTCTGTACTGTTTCTGAAGTGCGATTTTTGAAACTTATTCTTTGAACTCAGCAGTTTAAAATGTCAATATTACTACGGAGACGTGCATCTTTCTACTGCTGATTTGACATTAAAAAATCATACTCTAGGAGAGCTATTTTTGAAAGTCAAATCAGCAATAGAAAGATGCATATCTCCATAGTAATATATATATTAACATTTTCAACTGCTGAGTTCAACGTATGAGATTCAAAAATCGCACTCCTGGTCCTTTTTTTCATAATAAGAAACATCATCATCAGCATTTTGCTTTTTTTTCAGTACAGCAGCTTATGCTTATGTAAATTTTTCAAGAAAAAAAATTTTTTTTTAGACACCTTTTAATCTATACAGTAAACTTAATACTACTTATAAGTCAGATCATCTTCTCAATTAAAAACACAGAAACTTCATGGTGTAATGTTTTGTACATACATTTTTGAACAAAATGTTTTAAAGTTCTACTTGTAGTTCGTTTGGTTCTCTATAAACCAGCGCAGCAACAAGACTACAAAAAGATACAAACTTTGCTTTTATTATACCCATTTAGGCCATTTTAGTTCTCTTTTGAAACAAACTCCTACCCCAATTTATGTTTCTCGGGAACTAAAATTGGTGATGCGTCTTGTTAATCTAGGTCGCGTATAAACTGACTATTTTATTAGCACAGGATTTTGTAACGGACATATTTTAGATAGTTTAGTGCTTGTGTGGTAACTATGGTCTTCTACTTTATGTTTGACCATTATTTTCAGTTTATCTAGGTAGTGTGACCATGCTTGAAACCATATTTTGTATTTTTAAGTACATAGCATACTATACCTGTAGCTTGGGCGAAACGTGTAAAAAACCATTTCGGCGACCTAGGTCTTTTTCAATCCACGTCGTAACGGCAACAACAGTAATTACATGGTAAAATAATATACTGCGCCTGGTATTCTCTTCCGATCACGTGACTGACCACGTGGCTGACACAAGCCACGTCATCATACCCTTTTACCATGTTTTGCGGCCATTTTTTTGTGACGTAGGCTTGTGTATAAAAATTGTATCATCCGAAGTAACTCATCACAAAAAAATGTAGGAGACATAATTTCAAACTTTTTTTAAGAACAGAAAAACGTCTCTTCTATATTCATGTACTCGTACTTACTTACACTTTAATCAGATAGGTAACAATTTTTTGATTCCAAATGAGTTTTCGCTTGGCTTCAGGTCACCTGATGGAAAGTACTACATGAAGCCGAGGATATTACCCTCGCACCCAGAAAGAAGCCTATTAACTGTAATGTCTTTCGCCTGCAAACTATTCTACAGTTTGGCGAAATGTAAAGTATATTGTACCGTTTGTAATTCTGAAAATTAATTAAGGCTTTGACTGCTAAATGACCGACAAACAATGATAAATCTATTGTTATTGTGACCCGACGGCGTTCAACGTGTTTTAAAAAAAAAACTTTTGTTCAAAACAGATATTGGCGGAGGCTACGTTTGCTTCGTGGTGTCAATAATCTGCATAGGCCTGGTGACAGCTGTCATCGGGGACGTCGCCTCTCACTTCGGCTGCACCCTCGGCATCAGGGACTCGGTCACTGCCATCGTCTTCGTAGCCTTGGGCACTAGCATACCAGGTAAGTGAATTAACTTGAAGATTAAACCAAATAAAAGAACTATTCAACCTATACAGGTACAGCCTAATCACTACCACAGTATAAGACAGTAATCCATCTTCATAGAATGGTACCAAATTCGGCTTGTATGTGTGCTTGCCAGACTCGCCAGTACGTACGACGATATCTCAGGCAGCCAAGGCAGCGCCAGACGGGGCTACGCGGAGATATTGTCAGTGTGTGCGTGCTACGAGGCGTACGCCGCGTTTGGTACCACTGTATGAAGATGCATTACTGTCTTATACTGTGTCATCATCACTACATAGTATAAAACAAAGTCGCTTCCCCCTGTCTGTCCCTATTATGCTTAGATCTTTAAAACTACGCAACGGAAAAATCCGTTTCGTAAAAAACCGCATCAAAAGATGCGGTTTTTTTTAATAGATAGAGTGATTCAAGAGGAAGGTTTATATCAGCATTCCACCCATGCGAAGCTGGAGCGGGTCGCTAGTTCTTAATATATTTAAAGTTTTTTCAGTGAATTATCAAACTAACAAACTGAACTATATAAACGATAATCGCGACAAAAAAATCTGCTGTTCCATACATTTGGGCCGAGTAGGATTGGAGTTTTGTATGGATCAGCAGATTTGTTGTGAATGTTGCTCCCGTAGAGAAAGTTGTTCAGTTTGATCATAGGTTAAATTTCTTTAGATCATCCCCATAAAAAACTGTCACTATAATTATTAAGAATTACCTATGCTTTTCAACCTCTTAAATGTTGACACTCAGAGGGAGTTTGAGAATGTATTTTTATGAACATTAGAGGTCCTTCCCATCCCAAAATTAGTTTCTCACAAATATAGCGTATCTTTTTTCAACAGAAATAAAAATTTGAAGAGCCCAATTACATTTCTAGCAAATTGTATTGAAATGTAAGGAATCCATAAACCCAATACATTGAATTGCAAATAGATCTTGTTAGTCGTATTCTGATACGATAGCGAAGTAAGAGCAAGACTTCTAAGAAATTCTTTTCTGTGGATAACGTTATGTTATTTGAATAAAATGAGTTGGTATGTTGGGTGGGTATCGTGCATTCTTTCTTAAATTGGGCAGGTATCGTGTATTCTTTCTGTGATAGTGTGTAATTGACAATTTATTTTATATTACATTACTGATGTTTGTAAATGTATTAACTTTTTTTTTTGTTACTTACTGACGGAGGAAGTTGTTTAGTTTGATGGTCGGATTCCCATAAAAAACTGTCAGTATTAAGAAACACCCTGTTAACAACAAACATCTTCCAACAGATACCTTTGCAAGTAAGGTAGCAGCAATACAAGACAAATACGCGGACGCGTCCGTCGGCAACGTGACGGGGTCAAACGCTGTCAACGTGTTCCTCGGCATCGGGGTCGCCTGGACGCTGGCTGCCATCGTGCACTGGAGCAGGAATGAGACATTCCACGTTGACCCCGGCAAGTAAGTGACGCGTGGCAAATAGCTTTAAACTAATGTAAAATAGAAGAGGAAAGAACTAGTGAGTTAAAGAATGTTTAAAACTGTTAGACGTATCAACACACGGCGACACATCAAGCTATACAAAACCGACATAAGCTGGCCGCGCGACGCTATACTATGCTACTCGACCTAGCGCGCGGCCAGCTTATTTTGGTTTTGTATTGTATACCGTGTCGTACGTAGGTACTACGCGGACCAAATAAGTATCTTATCAAATGTACCCGAAACCGACGAGCGTGTATGAAACAACTTATGACTGTGGAAGAGAAACGAGGTGTGTTGGAATCGTAGCCGATGGCGATCCATTGTCTCAGCCTACACCGATGGGACACAGGCGTGAGTATACGTATGTATGTAAAACAGTCGTGTTATTTGCAACAATCAATAAATCAATCAACCAATTTTTCTCATGGGCTTTTAAGAGGATATGCCTACGAGCGTACCCGAGCACGCTGCATACAAGTTGCAACGAAGTTAGATCATATGTTCAATATTAACTAGTTAAAGACTCTAGAAACTGTGTAACTTCTGTGTAAATGTGTTGTCTTCATTTCAAACTTTACGTACCTACTTTTATAAAATACTAGAGCGGCCCGTCCCGGCTTCGCACGGGTGGACGTCTAATCTTTTCTAGCAATAAATATAGCCTATGTTACTCAGGGTGAATGCAGCTTTCTAATGGCGAAAGAATTTTTTAAATCGGCCCAGTTTTTGAGCCTATTCATTACAAACATACAAACATACAAAAATAGGTACAAATCTTTCCTCTTTATAATATTAGTGTAGATGTAGATTTGACAAACGTATATTTTTTGAAGGCCAACTGACATTTTTGTAGGAGGCGAGATTAGTAAAATTCATATTCAATTGCAAACGGGTCTCTCAACAAAATATTTGAGTTTTCAAAAAATGCACCATTCCAACGTATTTCAGTAGACTGTGCGTACGTAATCGCGGGCGCATGTAGGTAGTTCTGAATTTAATAAAGAAAGTTTCTCGATATAATGACTATAATTTGCAAAACGTTTTACAGAACTATGCAACACTCTCGCGCTCACTTTTCCCATCCTCTTATTGTAAATTTCCGTGTACAAAACAGGCAACCTGTGTTAGCTCCCGAAAACTTGGTGTTACGAAATTGAATTTTGTGTGGTTAATGCAAAGTTTAAACTCGTCTGGGAAATATGCTGCAGTATTTTCGAGTTGTTACATGAGCTTGCCTCTTGTGTGTTATAATAAATAAATATGTAGCAGAAGCACGAGACATTTCTAGCTACGCTACGGCAATATGTGATATTCGAAAATTTTGTATATACAGGGTGTAAAAAACACCCTAGTAATACTTAAGGGGGTGCTTCAGACCATCAATCTGAACAACTTTTACTATGGAGCCAACGTCGAGAAAAAATAAAAAAAATCTGCCATCCCATACATTTGAGTCGAGACGGTTGGTATGAAAGAGCGGACTTTTTTTTTCGCGTTTTCGATTTTGGCTCCATAGTCAAAGTTGTTTAGTTTGATGGTCTGAAGCACCCCCTTTAGTATTACTATGGTGTTTTGTTACTCCCTGTATATGTATCACAATTGCTCTTCAATTGTCTCTTAATTAAATTAAATACATACAGCTTGGTAAAAAAGAGTTTATCAAAAATTAGGACGCCCCACTTTCTCTGCAAGAACGACAAAATCAAGAATAATCTGCCAAGTCCACCGTACTAAAATAATAAGTGTCCACCTGTCACCACGTCTCGAACTATTTTTGGCCGAGCTGTAACAAACATGCATTTATTTTGTTGCATTAGATGGGGAAAAGTCACATGAGTGCACAAACTTATGTATTACAGTAGCATGAGTGTATCTTTGATGTCTCAGGTATAGTTTCTTCTTACTGTCGTGGTTAATAAAATTCTTTTCTTTTCTTTTTTACGCATTATAATAATATGTTTGTCCTTGTTGTACCTAGGTTGTACCTATATGGAAGTAAATTCAATCATAAAAAATAATTGTTCTCTCTCACTCTTACTCACTTTTAACGTAAAGACTTTCCTACATAAAACTATACTCGCTATTTTTTTGTCAACAGTCTCGCCTTCAGTGTCACAATGTACTGCTCTGAAGCAGTAGTAGCAGTCTTGGTCCTCGTGCTTCGGAGACGAAAGTCCATCGGCGGCGAGCTCGGCGGTCCCCGGCGTATCAAGATCATCACCTCAATATTCTTCTTCTCTTTATGGCTGTTATACTTGACGATGTCGAGTCTGGAAGCTTATGATGTCATCGAAGGGTTTTAAGTTAAGAATCTGGATGTTTGAAAGTGTCAAGAAGGTTTGGATAGTTTAGAAAATTTGGGTCTGCAAGTTAACACATTGAATGTTCAAGATAAATCGAAGGTAAGTTTTTATATGCTCACGATCCTAAATACACCTGAATATTTAAATTTCTAGCATACCTGAAATTCCGATGGAGTGGGTGACGGGTAGTTAGCCCATCGCCACTTTTAATGGACAATCAAGTAGCATACAAGCTGTATAATAGCTGTACAATGGACGTAGCAATTTCCTCTATACAGCTACTTTAGATAATGTGTGCTATACTAAAACATTACGATTTTTATGAAGTACATAATTATTATTAGTTATTTTATAGAAATAATTGATGTATGATCAGCCGGTATAATTAGATTTGGTATCTCAAAAAAAAGTCTACGAATATGTAGGTACCATAGGAAATCGTGTATCGTGTGATCGGGTCTAGAAATCGTATCGGGTATCGTGGAAATCTTGAAATTTCGGCATTCAATGTGTCAAACTCTATCGACTAAGGGAAAATTGATGTATAATCAGAGATCTAAGAGGAAGGATCTTTATATTCTAAAGCAATAAAGAGGTCCTACTCAGAGATACAACCCATCATGTAAAGTAATCTGATCTTCTTGATCTTTTCTCATCTGATATTTTTGCCTGTTATCGTTTTTGCAAATTATCAAACGATTGATCAGCAACCAGAATTACAATTAGAAGTAATAAGCACAGTGAAATTTATCTCTATATCTCTAACAAAATAAAATTTGCCAAAAGATAAATTGTTCTTCTTGCAGTACCTAGGTACGCTCGATTACCAACGATCATTTAGGTATGACCAAAATCTTAACTTAAACAGTCTTGGCACTAAATCTGCTCCAGACGGTTTAATCGAGCCTTTGTAGTGGTTTCCAATCGCTAATTTAATAGAATATTGTGACAGAAAAATACAAAATCTTATCAAGCCAAAAGTATAAAGCCTTGAACATGTATAATGGAAAGAAATGTGGACGTCTCATATCATTTCACCTGATCGTAAAGGATCACACTGACACACTTTCGATTATGACTGTGACATACAGTGTAAAGTGCTACGAATTCAGGCAAATAATACAGGTGAGAACTCGGCTGAAGATTTGTCTAGGTTCCAATAAAAAGAAGAAGAAAAATGTGTGTGCTCAAATTATATAGATTTAGATATTTAATGAATGTCTTTCCTCTCTTAGATCTTTCTCTATTTCAAATTAATGAATTTCAAATATGTAGCCTTAAAGGCTGTGGTAATATAAAAAAAGATTAGGTAACAAAATCTATGCATTTTAATCTATGAAAGTTTTAAAGATTTTTGAAGATTATTATTGTTATTTTGTATCGTATTTTTAATGCATGAGAAAAGTTTTATCGTAGTTGAAGAGTACGCATCGATTTGTATTTTTTACCAACTAAGTTTGGAGCGAAATTTATGACAAAAACAAGATGGCGGAGTTCTAATTATAATACTCCAAGTGTTGAAAATGTAATTAACAGGTGACGATCGACTCGCTTGGCAGGTTATTTCCGACATAATTATATTTCAGGTGATTGTCAAAATGTATTATTTTAATTTATTTTATGTAAATAAGTAATTATCGTATAATTTGTGTAGGTAAGATTTTAGTTTGATTTAAGTTGATTTGTGTTAATGCTAGATTAAGTTATTTATTTTGTGTAAATAAAATCACAATAATAGAATAACGTTTTGTTTAATATCACGGTGTTCAACGCATTATATTTAGATTTTCTTTAACTTTATTGTGATTGTAAAAAAAAAAATGTTTGAAAATAGTAACAATACATTTTTAGCGATCATTGCAGTCAATAAAAATGAATAGTTCAAAGTGAGTTGATAAAAAAACTATAAACACAATTAAGTTAAAAAACAATTTTAAAAATTAGTTTAGAGTATGTAAATAAGTAAACAAAGCAGTCTTTTTATTTAGCTTTAGAAGAAGCTTAAGATTAAAAAAAGTAAAAGTATCGTATGTCGTGTTAACTTTATACGTTAGTTCTATTCTCTTATTAAAAAAAAAAACTTGACAAATTAGTGTATGAGGAATATAGCTGGCGCGTCACATCGCTATCAGAAACATCGATGAGCTCACAAATGTCGTCACACATCCTTGATGCATCAGATCGTCGAAGATTTTATATGAGTTTGACACAAGATATAACCTTAATACGACGAATTCAAGGTTGTGACGATCGATGTTTGCTGTACTGTGCGTAATAAGAATTCTATAAAGAGCTTCTTTGGCAAAACTAATTAAGTGAACAGAACTACCGTATCAAGCACTAGAACAAAGTATAAAACAGAATAGTTTTACTGCCATAATTGTAAGCTGTAAACATTTATTTTTAGAGTGCTTGTGTTTCGAAGCGTTTTGTAGGAAATAGCTATATGCGTATTTAAAACTTAAAATACTGTACGACAAATAATATCGTTATTAAATAATTAGCCTTTATCATGAAGAACGAAAATGACTTTTGGAGGGGCAAATTGAGACTCATTCGCCCCAAAGGGTAATTATGTAGGCCAAGGAGCAAGAGAAATTTTCATGAAAACACCATTTTCGTATGTAAACGACGCATTAAAATGCAGCAGTCGTGCTGGCCGTTTTGATAGCTTCATTCCACATGTTAAAAGGTTTTTTAAATAAAAACTTTAAACTCTTTACTGCAGTCAAAATGGTTTTGCACGGATCGCGGTTTAATATTCATTGTACATTAAAAACTAGAATGATTGTGGTTGCAGTTAGCAAATTTAGTTTTTACTGTGTATGTAATAGAGTCGAGTTTTTATATGAAATTAATGTCTTGCTCGATTACGCGCATAAAGCGATAAAAACTAAATAATGTCAGTATTACAGACAATTATTGTTTTATTTAGTCGGCTTACACATTTGCCCTGAAGATTTTTGAATAGGTAAACTATTTCCTACCCCATTCCAAATATTTTTCCTCCTTTTTACATAAATTTAGAAATTTTCCCTTTTTAAATTATTTCCATTCCCTTTTGTTACTGTTAATTGTTACTGTTAATTGTAAATGTACTGAAAATTATAAAAATAATAAATGCATCGATTATTGCGGGTGTGTTCATTATCAGAATAAAATGTGGGTAGAATTGTTTTAGTCTTCACACTTTTTATGAGTAGTTAGCAGTTTTTGACTTTTATGAGACTATTTCTGCCTAAATTCGGACCAAAATTATTTATTTCGAATTTATTTTACGTAGCTCTTTTCTATGCTCTTACTACGTCTGTTTTTAAAAATGTAGATTTTCTAAATTTTTCAAAATTAAAACATTAAGTAAAGTAAAATTTCCACCTAGTGCTTATTAGTGTCATGAATGCATGATAACGCTTGAAAATAAGCAGTTTTAAAAACCTTTAAGTACCTATGTAATAAAATGTGGTTAGCGATAGAAAGTTTTTTTTTCGTCTAAAAATACTAATCCTTGACTGGAAAGCGTCCGAAAAGAATGAATAATTACCGCTAGCACAGTTTATTAATTATACTTAGACACCCTTTTAAATTTCAATAATTTTAAAATCATCTTAATGCCTAATTCTTAAACAGGCATGATTATGCCTTATCAACGCATTATCAATGCTATAAACTTTTTAAACATTATCAATCGAATTTCCAATTGATAATTTTCAATACTCACTTCTACCAGAATTATTGGAATATTTTAACCTAACTTATTTTTAAAACCCTCAACTATATAAAAAATAACTTTGCATAAAAATTGACGTGAAGTAAAATTTATAAATGGAATGTCTTTTTGAGAAAATTGTGTAACCTAATACTTGAGAAGCGGTGGTACTATTTTCATATTATTGATAGAATTTCTCGTATTTTTTATGTAAACACCGTGGGTTTGCTTTCAATCTTACATATGTAGGCACAGATTATTTAATGGATAGGTACTACGTAAGCAGTACTCAGTCCAATTTGAAAGCCACGCCATTTCTTTTTTTTTCATATTACTGGTATCAAAAATATTTTGTTACCTATTTTTATTGTTTCTTTACTTTTACCAGGCGGCTTGCATGGCTGAATACCGGTCTGCATGAATGTAATTAAAACACTCAGAAATTTTATATCATGTTTTTATAATATGACAAATAGTACTATCCCTCGAAATTTAAATTTCTATCTAAATGTCGTGCGTGATTAGAAATCTCAAAATTCTTGTAACTGTATGTAAATTAAGTCATTTTTTAGTCATAACGAACTGATAATGTAAATAGAATGTTAAATAGATGCCATTAATAGATTATCATTGACATTACGTGTTATTATTTATTTTTTTGTTTGACTATGTTAAGGTCTCAGAGGAAGGATCTCTTTATATTGGTTAAGGTGAAACGTTACGCATCGTGTTCCAAACGTACCAATGAAAGTAAAAAAATATAAAGTATAGAATCTAAAAAGTACCAATAAGAAACATTAAAAAAATGTTCTTAAATACCACTGAAATAAACGAATAATTCAGTATTATTTTAGCTCCAATATTCAGGCATATTTTGTAAGATAATACAGTGCTTGCATTCTTTTTTCAACTCTCTCCTGTGTGCGCAACTGCGCAAGGTAGGCACTCGAAATTATGGTCACGTTAAGAAAAGATCCTATAATGGCATCACCAAAAAAACAATGAACTTTGTGGACTCCGATAGCATGGACGAACGACACTCCCTTATAAAAAAAATATTTGCCGAAACTATAAGTGGAATGAGCGACGAAAATATATCCGCAGATAAGGCGAAGAAGACTATCTCTAACACAAAAGAGAAAGAAGAGGACAGAAAGGTACATAAACGTCACTAATATCGTTTCAGTCAGTTCGTTGTCTCAGTGGACCAATAGCTGTATTAGAATGGTGAAAAGAGAGACGGTGGCCAGTAGATTACTGTGACGTTGTTCAATTGACAATTTAAGCCAGAAATGGGTCTTACCACAGGACTTTGAAGAATCATCCAATAAAAAGGGGGCAGTTGGTTGATTTGATAAAATATCATTTAATTGACTTGTTTTTGTAGTATTTTTTTGTATCTTAGCTTCACATTGGTACCTACAAAATTTGAAACATGATGCGAGACGATCCCCCTACATTAACAACCAAAAGAAACATAAAGTTAGGTTAGGAAACCGTCCGTACAGATGCAGTCAATGACAAAAAGATATTAATTTTAACGGTAATAGAAAAATAAATCCATTTAGTTACAAAAGGCATACTTTGCGTAATTTATTTCCTCGGATTCTGAATCTTTTTGGTCCACATTTATTTTAACACAGCCGCTAAAGAACAAAATGGACTACGGCAAATTATCATGTCTGGCCTGAAAATATTTCAGTAAACTTTATTTAATTAACTTTGACTGTGTCTGTTCTTTCGTAATCTCTGTGGGTAATATAATTACAGATTTTACCAGAAAAGATAAAATTAGTACTATAGTATTATTTATTTCCATCTATGTTGTACATCGAATTAAAACCGCTACGCTTTGTGAAACCCCATTATTTTAAATTATTTATTTAATTTTTAGTAACTAACAGAGTTATTTTATTTAAATAATCAGCTTTAATTATAATTACATAAATGTTGGCTAAATTGAATGGCAAATAATGCCATGTATAAAAAGTAGCATAGTAGGTGTATTTATAAAAAATATTGTATAAAATCGCCATGATTATGTGTTGTCGAAAAACAATGAATATTCCTATTAAAAATATTATCTCTGAGATTTGTATTTCATGAAATGTTTCAAATCCCTGTGCAATTTTATTTATATGAATGTCTTAACTCTGTCTATAGATATGTATAGTTCCTAAAATTCTGTATATTTTAAATTTTTATCATTGTTATTACAAGATACAGTCAAACTCGGATTAGAAAACTTAATAACGTTACTGTCTGTACCTACTTTTACTTTGCATGCTATGTTTTAGGTAATGACTTTGGTTTTAGGTTTAAAATGAATTAGGTATCTATTTTGATTGATGTTAATAAAACATAAAGAATTAATAAAAATTGTTTTTGACGACATCGACAGTTACATAATTTTTTTTTTTTTTTTCCTTGGCTATTTAAGTGTTACTGTATTGTGCAATAATTGATCTAAACGTTTTTATTTGATATTAATTACTTACTGATCACAACCTTATCTTTGTAGAAAATTAATGATCTTATTCTACATTGTCCTAAATAGCATTCACTAATGTATTTCTAATCTGTGTTGGACTGTATTTTTTTAATTATTTTTATTTTCTGTACCTAACACCTCTATCTATTTACTGATTTAGTATTTACCTACCCTCTCTAGCTACGTTACCTAAATATTTAAATCAATAGATGTCGTTGTGTAGACAAAAAAAATGTCACAATTTTCAATTAAAAAAGAAGAAAATAATTTTCAACATTTCGAAGTGGATGTACAAAAATGAAGTTCTGTTTCCAAATACAATAACTTTTGTATGATAATTCGAGCAACTTTTTCATCCGTTATCACCGTAATGGCAAAATGCACAGTCAATGTGTTGATGCGCCTTAGGTAGGCGAGCGGGCGGGATGGGGGGGAGAGTGAGGATGATTTATTATTACGTTGTTGGGTCAATCTCAAAAGTTGGAGCCGAATTTAAAAAAAAATCGTACATTAATTTGTGTTACTTTTTAGATGCGTATCTTTAGGATTGATCCATAAACAATATTTAAAAAATGGAAACCAAGCATGAAACGTCATGGGTACTAAGAAAATTGAAAAATAAGAAAATGTATGCCCATGGAGTGGAACTGTGTCCACGGAGCTTGGCATGGAGTAGATTTTTGGCCACGGAGTGGAGTTTTGTCAGAAGATATTGACAAATAAACTAATAGAAAACCAAAATTACAGATACGTAATCATTTATTATCACTAAGAACAACATTAACATAACTTAGGAACATAACTGAGATCACGTTTCTTTCAAAAATCACAATAAAACTTATGATCAACTTTGTTGAACAAGTAATTAAAAAATTTTATCATCCTCATCAGAACTTTCAATTGTATTGAGATCTTTTTGATAAGGCACATCCTGAGGCATTTCAGTATTTATTTCTACATTATCTCATGCCATGTTAACATTTTTATCATAAGAAATCTTCATAGCCGGTCCTGCAACTTCACTGTCGCTATAGTCGCAGAAAAAAATTATTTTGCGTCTAAGATGCTTAAAAGTCATATTTTTACCACCACCAATCAAATCATTATTATAATTTTTCCGAGCAATTCCTTCAACCAATCCTGCACCTTTGTTAATCGCTACTATCACTAAAGCGCATAATTCAGCATCTAGGTCGCTTGTTAATGATCTCAGGTGAACATTCCTCTTCAGTTTGCCCTGTTAACGGCAACGTCTGATCATCATCGGCTGGAAATTCTGGTGTTTGTTGTGAGGCTCTTTGGTATATATTTTATATATTTTCCGATACAGCAATCTTTTTCACAATTAAGACAGTTAAGTCTACGCAAATAAATAGTATTTGGTTCAGAAATATTCCAGCGAACTTGGTGGACACGCATTGTGTTTTTGACCGTTTTTAGTTCCGGCACTAGAGACAAAATATCATCGGCAGCGCAAATTTCTTCTTCTTTTACCAAAAATATGTCAACTTTTGTTTCCACTGCAGTTAGAGTTTGATACAGGGTCTTCAGATCTTCAATATCTTATCCGAGAGCTACATATCGATCAGCCGTTCTTTTAACATAACGGTCAGAAACATAGGTACAACTACTCACTTTTTGTTCAAGTCAGCAGCTGTAGCAATGCTCACATTTAGCCATTAAGGATGGAATTATGGGCTAAGTGGTAATAGACCTTTCGTCCACATAAACACTGCATAAGAATCCTCATATCCCTTAGTTGCCTCTTACGACACCCACAATTACAAAAATACTTTAAATTTTCAAATTACTTTAAATAATAAACAAGCTACTCTTACCAACAATTTCCATTCCATGGACGCTCTTTCCACTCCGTGGACAAGTCGTTACCACGGAGTGGAGGTCCATGGAGTGGAGATTTTTGAATATTTACCCGCCTGATAAAACCGGCTTTTACATTTGAAGGTTAGAAAGTAGAAATACATAGAGATATCCAATTAGCGCATACTTTTTAATTATCAATCGATAGGAATACTTACCGGTTAATACTTAGAATTAGCCCACGGAGTTGTTAAATTATGCTTTCTAATTTCAAATAATTTTATTTAAATCAACAAAACAAAACACTAATTATCACTGCTGATGGACTAGCACTACTTTTTCAAACTGACAGTTACAGTGTGGCCAATTTAAGGATACAATTTTTTACAAAAATTGTTAAAAGTAATTTTTTCCCGACTTTAAATGTTTGCAAACATAACGTCCACGGAGTAGTAAAAAAATTTGCCGGTGAGATTAAAGTCGAAACTTAGGTACAGTAGTAGGTATTATTAAAGTGAAAATTGCGTAAAAGCAATTCTATATGTTTAAATCTATATTCAGATTAGAAAAAAATAGCTAGTTTTTAAGGGAACTCTAATAATAAACATCTTTTGTTTATAAAATCGTAGTTGTGACAGGGCACGGAGTGGAGTTTCCACTTCTAAAAAATAATATAACAATTTGACTTTTTAATTCTACCTATTTCTTATCATATATAATGTTAAAATACATATGTAAGTGGACATTAAATAAAAAAGTTCTACTATAAAGTAATAATTTTAGTCGTAAAGCATGTGTTACAGTTTTGCTGCTTAATTTTGAGTTTGACCCTGTTACGCTACTTTGAAGTGTTGTATAATATTTGCTACTACCTAAGATGTTTTTATATGTAGATGCGTTGCCCGCGCTTCAAAAAGGCAACAAAAAAGCAAGGTAATTGCCCGGCTTTCTCATAGTCACGCGCCGTCTAGTGTACGGGCTACACATCACTGTATGATGTTAGCGTATGACGCGTCTATTTGTAAAATGTCATTGGCTATAACCTACATAAGCCTCTGGATTCTGTCAGGAATAAAGGAAACCAATTGCAGAAGTGTAGTGAAAATAATTGAAAATTGTGACAATCTAAAACTAAATAATTACAGTACCTGCATTCAATGAAATCATCATCATAGGCCTTTACATTGGTTGCCATTTAATAAAATATGTATTTAATAACAACTCAACGCATTTAATAAGCTGATAATATCGTCACAAATACGCAAGAAATAAACAAAAACAACCCCTCCCCCCTGTATAAACATACAGAAGAGACGTATGGCGGTGGCGGAGAGTCAAAGTAACACCAATATAAACCTTATATAACGTAGCATAGCGTCATTTTTGTAAAGGAAATTCTCCAAACGAGGCTATGCTACGTACTATAAGGTTTATATTGCCGCACCCCACCCGCGTCACGTCCGCGCCACGTCACTTTTGTTTAAACAGCACCTAAAAATTAAATAGAGTATCTAATAAAAATAATAGTACCTATCGGTAGTATTTTTTATTAAATATCAATAGTATTTTTATTTTATTAATTATTTAATGTCCTTGACTATCAATACTTAGTTGATTTTTGTTTCACTTATTAACGTCTGACGGTGGCTGTTTATTTTACAACAATGACTGCGTGCGTGTATATGCATAGGGTTTAGACATAGAGAAAATAACGCGCTCCCCTGGGGAAGAGATGTGGTATCAAACTGTGCACAGATACTCAACTGGGCCTGACGTCATAATAGCGGGAAGTAGCGTATTTAAATGTTAACCCTTCCCCTCACCCGTTTTTCACCCCCTTTGTTGGCGACAACATTTTCTATAGAAACAAGCCGATATGCCATCTCTTCTTACTCTATGGGTTTAGAGGCCAGTACTGGTTGCAATTTTTTTCTACGCGTTCGACTGTCTTCTTGATATAAAACTTCTCCAAGCATATAAGTATGAATTAATTAAATGCAGCTACTGTAGTTATGATCAGTGGTTCTACTTCTAATACTAATTAGCAGAGACAGCACGCCAATAAATCGTTATAGATGAATTATGTTTTGATAATTATTGTTACATGAATTAAAGTGTTTGTTAAGTACTTATTGTTGTGTTTCATTTTGAGAATATCCTTTGATTAATTTATTTTTCATACGTCTTTAAAATCGTTCCAATTGAAAACAATATACCAAAAAAATCGAATCTGCAACGCAGGCTTCGTCAAATACACATATTCGTCAATGGCAAAACACAAGAAATAATAAGCATGCAAGCTTTGTCAGACTATTACCACAGTATAAGAAAGAGTATCTATTACTAGCTATTGGCCCCGATTCGGACTGTGCCACGACTTAAATTAACTAAATTTATTCCTGTCACTTTCTAAAATAAGATTAAGAAAAGAGACAGAAAACCAACAGCTGACTTTAGTGCTGTCAAAGTGACGTTACACGCCCAAAAACGCCTTAAATAAGATGGCGTACATTATGATGGCATCTTATTTTGGGCGTGTAGCGTCACTTTGACAGCACTAAAGTCAGATGTTGATTTTCTGTCTCTTTTCTTAATCTTATTTTAGAAAGTGACAGGAATACATTTAGTTAAGTTAAGTCGTGGCACAGTCCGAATCGGGGCCATTACTAACTAAACTAAATCCCTTCTAAAAATAATGTAAATGGAAACGTTAATAGTTTTAATTCTCTAATGGAGAAGATAACAAGGTTACAACATTACACTTTTAAGCACGTAGAATAAAAGTCTAGACCGTACACATTACTCTAGTTTTTATTTCACATCGATCGGTGCAATATTATCGAAGTTATAAGCGTGGGAAGTTGACGCAGGTTTTTTTAATCTCGTCAGTGTTCGCGAGTAGCGCGTGACGTCATCGTATCCATACGGCACGGCGGCGGGCGGGCGCCCGCCCGCCTCATATGTCCGTAGTAATACATTTTGCGGGCAAGTTGTTTGCTTTCGTGCGCTCTGGTGTTTTGAACTTATAATTATTGTTTGTTCTTGAAATTATAATGATCATTAACCTTAAAATTGTTCAATAAATCGTTAGTTTCAATGATTAGACACTGCGAGTCGAGTACCTACATATCTGCTAAAAACCATATTACTAGCAATAACCAAGTAGGAAAAAGTTTAGTATCCTGCGGCATGAATTTTGGGGAGGGTAGGGGGGACGGGAGTTCCCCCTTTCATCCCCCAAAAGGGAAGTGAGGAACCCCCCCCCCCCCCCCGCCTTTTTTAAATAAATGTAATTTTGAGGTTAAAAATCAAAATGAGTCATTTTGGTCATCCTTCGTGCTGCAGGATACTAAACCCAACCCCAACAATGTGCTGTCGTTTTTGGTCCTACTGGATTTACTCTTCTCATCACATTTGTAATTTTTTTTTCGAATTTTCGGATCCTCTTGGTACGTAAAAAAAACAACTTTTCGGGTGTTTTTGTGGTCTTATTAATTGTACACTGTGGCATAATACAATATTTGATAGATGGACTCATGTTTTCAAAACAAAGTACAAAGTAGATCCGCGCGCGACGGGCACATTCGGGTAAATGCTTCGAATCCACGTTTATTATCTTTTTACAAGAATGAGCGTTTTTCTTTTGGTTTTCTAGGGGAACGATAAATGGTGCTACGGTCTGTGCATTCGCATGCATGCATATGCTCATGACTATACTCCCCGAGGGGGTAGTCAGAACATTTCATTATTTTTTTTATTTTCATTTTAATTGAAAATGTGAAACTGTTTACATCTGACATGACTGATGTATGGGCTCGATCCGAATCGGGTTTCGAATAATTATTTTGTGATTTATCTGTAATTGTGACTAATTTTAGCTTTTATTTGATGTAAATTGTGATTTTGATTATATATGACTAACTTGACTTGAATTGGGCTATTGGGCTATTTTATTTTATTTTTATTTATTGAGAGCCCCGTGGATACAATAAACAGCAAATCTTGTAATACTAATCAGAATTTATATAAACAACACAAAACACAAAAAAAAACGCTATTCGCTCCGCTTATGAAAACGCTATTCGCTCCGCTTATGAAAACGCTACTCGCTCCGCTTATGAAAACGCTATTCGCTCCGCTTATGAAAACGCTATTCGTTCCGCTTATGAAAACGCTTGTCGCTCCGCTTATGAAAACGCTATTCGCTCCGCTTATGAAAACACTATTCGCTCCGCCTATGAAAACGCTATTCGCTCCGCTATGAAAACGCTATTCGCTCCGCCTATGAAAACGCTATTCGCTCCGCTTATGAAAACGCTATTCGCTCCGCTTATGAAAACGCTATTCGCTCCGCTTATGAAAACGCTATTCGCTCCGCTTATGAAAACGCTATTCGCTCCGCTTATGAAAACGCTATTCGCTCCGCTTATGAAAACGCTATTCGCTCCGCTTATGAAAACGCTATTCGTTCCGCTTATGAAAACGCTAGTCGCTCCGCCTATGAAAACGCTATTCGTTCCGCTTATGAAAACGCTAGTCGCTCCGCCTATGAAAACGCTATTCGCTCCGCTTATGAAAACGCTAGTCGCTCCGCCTATGAAAACGCTATTCGTTCCGCTTATGGAAACGCTAGTCGCTCCGCCTATGAAAACGCTATTCGCTCCACTTATGAAAACGCTATTCGCTCCGCTTATGAAAACGCTATTCGCTCCGCTTATGAAAACGCTATTCGCTCCGCTTATGAAAACGCTATTCGCTCCGCTTATGAAAACGCTATTCGCTCCGATTATGAAAACGCTATTCGTTCCGCTTATGAAAACGCTAGTCGATCCGCTTATGTAACCACACCACACTACCGATTGGGATACTTGAAATTGGGTACCGTGACGTCATCAACGATATCGCGCTCGGTCCGCGCATTTTCATGCACTACCGACTTTGCACTTTTATTTCTCGGTCAGTTTTAAAGATAGAAAAATAATAAAAACACCGTTATTTTTGTAATTTTTTTGGCATATAAAACAAAAAACCACACACTACACTACCGATTGGGATACTTGAGATTGGGTACCGTGACGTCATCAACGATATCGCGCTCGGTCCGCGGCTTTGACCGAAAATGTTAACTTTGCACTTTTATTTCTCGGTCAGTTTTAAAGATAGAAAAATAATAAAAACACAGTTATTTTCGTAATTTTTTGTATAATTTTTTGGCATATAAAACAAAAAATGGTTATCTTCTCCATTGTGGCTCCATCGTGGTGTTCTTGATTTCGCCGATTATCTCGGCTCGCTAGTATAAATAGCAAATGTGTTTGAATTTGTTCGGTAAAAAAATATTTGGTGACCTCAAGGATTGTTTTATGTACACCTGAGCCATTAAAAAAATGGTAGAGCATTGGCAAGCTGGAGTGCAGGCAGCAACAGACACCAGGCAGAGGTGGTGGTAACAGTAACAGACTTGCTACAAGACACCTTTGAATCTTTTTATTTATTTATTACAAGTATACATTAGATAATGACGTTTTGATTGTGTCTAGCGCTGTATTTCTACCAATTTCAAGTGGGTTTTAGGAGTTATGTAATCTCACGGTCTGTTTTGTAAACAAAAACACATTCGAGCCAATAGAAAATGGCGAAGTCTCGTTCAACTCAGCAGTAGAAAGAGGCAAATTTTCCATGGTAATTATGACATTTTCTTCTGCTGATTTGAATTTGTGACTTTCGAAAATACCACTCCAGTCATGATGATCATGATGATGTACAGCGGGCTATTAGCTCTATATGCGGGCTCTTTCATTTGAGTCTTCCGAGATTAGGGTTGCCAACTTGTTTTAGACGAAATATAGTATTTTGAGCCTAGTGCCCGAAAAGATATAGTAGATCGGGGAAAAATATGAAAGACTCGACAGGGGACCCAAGGGCTGGGACTTTCCTCGCTCAACGGATCAGCATAGCCATTCAGCGAGGAAATGCGGCCAGCGTTTTGGGTACCCTCCCACAAGGACCGAACCTGCACCACATCCTAGATTAGTTTAGTCTTAAGCCACTTTATTTGTAATTATTGTTTTATATCTTCCTATTAATAAAAACTTTAATTGAAAAAAAAAATATAGTATTTATCGAATTTGTTAATTTAAAATTTTCAAAAATTGTTTGAATACCAAGTATTTATTTTTAAGGAGCAATCATTTCTCTATTTCGTATTCTTTATAGAAAATAATGCATCCTGAAATCGCTGGATTCGATACAGAAATAATATAATTTCTAAAAAATTTGATAAATCTGACTTTAGGAAAAAAATTTGTCACTTTTCAGTAGTAGATTTGGTAGAAAATTGTTTAGGAAGTATCTACATGGTCCAGTCTAATTGAAATGGAACAAATGTGATGAAGAGAAAGAAAATTGTTAAAATAATGTTAAGTTATTGGTAATTTTCATTGGACCTAAGTACCAATATATTTAAATTCTCTATAAATTATTTCCTCATCAAAATATAGTAGCTTTGCTTACTATATATTTTTCTCAGAATTATAGTAGTAGGGCTCCTAATACAGTAGGATACTATATTAAATAGTAGGGTTGGCAACCCTATCCGAGATCAAGGTAATGTTTATGCTAAATTAAACGTTATCTAGTACATACATACATACATTATCTCACCATCGTTATCCATTTCGGGGTGGTCAGAAACATAGCTACAATTACGAACTTTCTGTATCCGCGGCGAACGAGCCGAAGGAGGCGAAAGAATGAATGAATGATGTATGAAATTCTATGACACCTCGCACACTCTGCGGCGAATCGGACGAATCGTCAGAAGAATTAAAAGGAAATTCGTTTCGTTCGCCTACTTCGGCTCCTTCGCGGATAGATGTGCGTCCACCCTAAGAATGTAGCTGTAGCAATCGTAGTAAATTAATATTTCTATGGTAGCAATGCTCACATTTAGCACGTTACGTCACGGTATCAAGTCCGAGTAGAGAAAATAATACAGTAAAAATTTTATAATTTGCATCTTAAAGTACCTACAATTTGAAAATCATTGTCTATAGCTCCCAAACTATACAACGTGTTAATGAATTAGCGCAAAACCTCATACACCCCAACTGATTTATAACAAAATATTTAGATTAAAACAATAATTTCATTATTTTGATGATTAAAATTTAAAGTTATTCACATTTTAAGTTTTGAGGCAAAAATGATTTGTTATCATTTCAGCAATGAAGTACTCATGGATACTTTTTAATAATCTTGTTTTGGTAGTAAGTAGGGTGAGTGTGCCCGTGGGGTGGGTTGACATCGGGTTCAGTAAATTTTAAATTTTACGAAAAAATTATTTAAAATTATGAAAAAAATTACCTATGTTGAAACCATGATAATTCGATTCTGCTCTCGATTCTAAACAAACTACTTTATAGTTTTGCGTTAATTCATTAACACGTTACTTGTATGATTCCCTGTCCTATGGGTAGAAAACCTATTGTGTCACCTTTTTGATTGCAACGTGTATTAGTTATAGACAAGATCCATACACTGTCTAGTGATGGACGTGTCCAATCATGTTGGAAGATTGGATCGGGCTGCGGTTTGAGCCCCTCGGCTTACTATCGAACCTCTTGTAAGCTCCGATAATTAGAACTTGTACGATCAGTATGAAAATCAAATGATGAAGAAAGTATTTTTCACAATTATTATTTTGATAACTCATGCTATTCATTTTAGATTTAACTAAAGCCATTATCGTTAAGTGGCGCCCTCATCAGAATATTAAAGATTTCTCAATCATTAAAACCAACATTAAAAAAGTTCAAACCATTCCACTTTTAAGAATATCGAAGTAAATATAGAAGAGCCGATATTTTTTCTTCTTTTTTTTTAATTTGTATGTTCTAAAAAATCGTTGGTTTCACCTATAAAAAACTTATAAAACTATTGTATACAAATAGCTTTAAGGCTTTTATATATTATATTGGAGTATCACTTTATTATTTTAGGCTTTCTTTATTAAGAAATCTGTAATATTGTTATGACTTTGAGGGCGCCAATAAACAGTTAAAGGACTCGTTAAGGTGGTGTTAATTTAACGCCCTTTCCCTTTGTAAAATTTCGATTTGTTCCTGATTCATTTCAGTTAAAATTTCGTTCACTCCCCGTCATACTGGACAGAGTTTCGGTCCTAATAGTGAAACGTGGATGTTCTGAAGTTTCAGAATATCTCTGACTAACCCCTCGGGGAATATAGTCGTGAGCATATGCTATGCTATGCTATGCTAAAATTCCGGTAAAGACTTTTGTTGTTGACTGTACGCGGCTGACGTGGTGGAGTGTGAATATACTGAAATTACTGTTACATCTAATTCTAGATTCTGGCTGATATATTTTTCTTTATTTCTGCTATTTTCTGCGTAGTTAGAGGCTAGAAAGTTGGCTTAGGTACAGTTTACTAAACTATAATTATGTTACAAACCTGCAAATCTAACTCAATCCGAATGTATGGAACAATTGTTTTTTTTTTCGCGATTTCGACATTGGTCCCATAGAGAAAGTGGTTCAGTTTCATGGTCTGAGCATCCCTAAAAGTTTTAGTTTAATTTTTTAGACCACAGGGTGAAAAGTTGAGATGGGGCACGAAGGGCAGCTACCAGAAGCTTAGACCAGAAGCATTATAGTTAGGTACCAGAAAACGTTCTTAAGAGACTAACAATAACTTTTGGAGTATTATACTTCTGCATTCAAAGATTTTGAAAAAAAATTACCTACAGTCATCGAGAAAAACAGAAATATTAAAAAAAAAGTTTATTTTTTTACAATCCTGCACCATATTTTAGGTTAAGTTAGTTTTAAGTATGTTCTCAATATTTTTATTTATTTTTAATTTACTCATCCACTTTTATTTGTTTTACGAATTATTTATAACTATACAACATTTTGTATTTTTTTTTTATTATATTCCCAACAAAAACATGTCATGTAAAAAAGTGTCCAAGACTTACGGATACTTTTTTACATGACAACTACTACTTACCGTTTTTTACTTTTATTCTTACGAATACTTTATTAATTTCTCTGTGACAAAGAACAGGCATGGCCAAGACTCAAAACCCTTTTACTCTTCGATTTTTCTTTCAGGATCGAAGTCAATGCTTCTTCAGAAATAATTTTGAATTCATCAAAAATCAGTTTAAATCGTTTGAAAGCTTTGCAACGCAATCATAATTTTGATTAATAAAGTAAACTTTTGGGTAATTACTTTTATCCGATAGCGTAATTGATGCTACGACTTGAATTGATGGTATGTTTTTCCTCTAGGGAGAACACATACGGTTCATTATTACACCCGCAGCCGTATCAAATGAATTAATATCCCTGAAGCTTCGTACAAGCTGTCGGTTCACTCACACATAGCAAGCATTAGAGGACATGCGGATAAGTGCGCACATACACCTGCTAAATGTGCGACAGACAGCGTAGCCGTTTGCATCACTGTCGTCATGTTGGTGTACTCTTCTAACGCACGCAAAATTACGTATGCATGTCTCTCTCCCACGTGTGAGTGAGAGGAAGCGATTAGCAACTTGTGTGCGTTTTAAGAGTACAGCAACATATTATTATAATGATTTAAGAATCTGCTGATTTTAAATTTGTATTGTGGATATCAAGCAAATACTCTTCCATTGAACTTATTGTTCTAACTCTTCAGTCCAGCACGGCTAGCATGCCACCCACGACAAAGCGTTTAAACGAGAAAAACGCCATGCGCGCTCTCTCTGGCATACGTAAAATAATAAAGATGGAGGCATATGTAGATTTTTATCGTTTTCTCGGGGGTGGCATGCTAGGCCTACTGGTATTGCAGGGGTGCATAATACGTGGATCCGCTTATTACAAATAATTAAAAAGCAAGGAAATATAATTCCATCAAAAACTTTTCATGTAAAAAAGTAGACCACAAGAAATGACACGCATGGCCAAGATTCACAACCCTTTTACTCTTAAAAAGTTATGAGATCGAATTTAAATTCGTTCGAGTCGATCCTACTTATAACATTTCTGCCACTTTTTGCGGGGGGCGAGGTAACATGAAATCCGCTACTTTGAATTTTATTTGATTTAGATTCTAATTTAGAATGTTAAAAATCATGAAAAGTAATCTCGTGTGAACCCCAAACATTCTAAGTTCAAAATTATTGTTTCGCAATTATAGGCTGTCTCGTTTAGTGATAAGGTATAAAATTGAGTGTAAATGCACATGATCAATTTGTCTTATACCGTGGCAGAGGGGAAATTCTACCGCTAGGCCAGTTCTTATATAAGTAGTCAAACATTCGCTCATAGTCAATGCCTTTTCAGATTTTATTTTCTTACCCTTACTAACTGCTCCCCCTTGGCGACGCTCTTGGGGATGTTGATCTGTCACCGTGTGTACGTGCAAAAACCGAATTACTTTTCGTATGTAGTTTCACAGTAAAGTGGGGGTAAACGACTCAAATGCATTTTTAATTCGGCCTGGGAGCGAGGCGCTCCTCGGCGGGCGCGTCGTAAAAAATCATGAGATATTGCTCCCACTGTTTAACGTTTTAAGCAGAAAATGTAATTACTTTTGCATTAAATTTTCCTTCGTACTCTTAGTATGTTTTGTGAGTTTGGGTGTCTTGACTAGGGTTGCCAACTTTTTTCAGACCAAATATAGTATTTCGTGCCTAATGCCCCAAAAAAATATAGTAGATCGGGGAAAAATAAGAAAAAATATAGTATTTTTCGAATTTGTTAATTAAACATTTTAAAAAGAAATTTTTTGCTACTTTTTGGTTTGAATACCAAGTAACAATTATCGTGTATGTTAAGGAACAATTATCTCTCCGTCTCGTATTCTCTATAGAAAATAATGCTTCCTGTAAACCAAAAGTCGCTGGAGTCGATACAGAAATAATATAACTTCTTTTTAATTAGATTTAGGAAAACTTGTTGTCTATTTTCAGTAGTAGACTTAGTAGAAAATTGTTTAGAAAGTATCTAGATGGTCCAGTCTAGATCAAATGGAACAAATGTGATGAAGAGAGATAATTTTTTGGAAATAATGTTAAGTTATTGGGCATTTTTACTGAACCTAAGAAAGTACCAATATATTTAAATTCCGTATAAATTATTTGCTCATCAAAATATAGTAGTTTTGCCTACTATATATTTTTCTCAGAATTATTTTAGTAGGGCCCCTAATATAGTAGGATACTATATTATATAGTAGTGTTGGCAACCCTAGCTTGAGGGAAGTGGGAATGTAATTACTCTCTTAACAGTACTTAACTGCTGTATGTTTGTAAGTTGTAGGGCTACCAAAGCCATTATGGTTTAGGTGGCGATCCTGCCACAAAAAATCTCACGGTTTTAAATCGATGGAGGAATTTCTGCCAGATGTTTGCCGAGTTGACACCTTCTTCTTGTCGTATGGGCAGAGCCCTGGCGTCAGAGTTATTTCAGGCGGCCTCGGCCTCTGACGTGCTTTTTACGACGTGGTAGTTGACACCTAGAGGTACTACAGATTTAGTGCCTAAACAAAACAAAATTCATTTTAACATTTCTTCTTCTCTTCTTACATTGGTTCTTCTTCTTCGTGGGCACAGTATTACATTGGTTTAAAAATTTGATGGTCAAATTGGAAGGTGCTAAGTAGGTATAGTTTAAGCATATGCTCACGAAGACTTTATTCCCCGAGGTAGTCGTAGATATTCTGAAACCTCAGAACATCCACGTTTCACTTAGGTAGTACCGAAACAACTCTGTCCAGTGTGACGGGTGAGCCCGTCGCCACTTGTAATGGACGGCGCGTACGATATCTGCCTTGAAATTGAAGCATGCAGTTTCTTCACGATGTTTTTGTTCACCGAAAAGCCAGTGCCGTGGTGTTATGAAAAAAATCATTGGTACGAGTCGGCCTGGACGGGAATCGAACCATCGCCTGCACGGTAGGCAAGGTTACTCCTCACTAGAACACCACGGCATTTACATCGACGCCATCTCTTCTCTTTCTTATCGTGTGGGCAGAGCCCTGGTGTCAGAGTTTTTTCAGACCGCCTTACGGCCTCTGACGTAGTTTTTATGTAATGACTACTAGCACCAGAGATAGTAGCCAGGACCAACGGCTTAACGTGCCATCCGAAGCACGGAATCCTTTTTCTTTTCGGACAATCAGGTGATTCAGCCTGCAATGTCCTAACCAACTGGGGAAAAACGCACAAAGTGACATATCACTAGGTGTCCGTGGGAATCGAACCCACGACCTCCGTATCGAGAGCCAATGCTCTTAACCACTAGACCACGGAGGCAGTTATAGAAGGAGGATAGACGCAATATAATACCCATATACCTAAGTTTAAAAAAATTTAACAGGCATTTTGTGCTCCACTATAATAATTAAGTATGATATTTTCCCAATTTCAAGAAGCCACCCACCAGTAAGGCTTAGCATTGTAGAGTCCACTAATCCATGTAGTAGTTTATACGTAAGATGTACCCACAACTAGGTTTACAAGCAAAGGAGCACATTATTTGCGGTTGTCTCTAGCAAGCAACAACGGTGGTACAGCTAACTTGCGGTCGGTGCAACTTGTTGAAATGGGCCACTGGCTTGTTCACAAGCGGTAGCGATGATGGAAACAGATAAAATAGAATACAGGTTTTTCCAAGCCGTTAAAACAGAAAATTGGACTGACTTTGTCGAAGCCTGTACATAGAGATATTGTACTATTTCTTATACTGCGCCTTTACATCTAGTAGCCGTTTTAATTATGTTCGGGCAACTATAGCAATGATTTCTGTACTTGCGCGCGATGCTGCTTGTCGTGGCAAGCGCGATGTTTAGCGGCGAAATTTTTCGCGTGAGTGTCGCGTCAATAGCAGAACTCTCTTCAGGACCTTAGGGCTCCCACACGTAACTGCGAATTCGCATCGCATTGCAAATATCTACGACTACGAGCGCTACCATTGAAAATCATACATAAGTCGTCGTAATAAGTCATCGAGCGCTCGCAGATATTTGCTACAGAGTTAATTATGCTCTTACGCGTTACGCGACGCTTGCATTCTTGCCGCGTATAAAGTAGTATAAAAAAAACAAAATCGCGCGCATGTAGAGAAATCATTGTAATGGTTGGTCAAAGCTCGATCATAATTAAAACGGTGACTAGATGAAAAGGCTTCTTCGCCATAATCAGAAACTGTTCTACTCACCAATTCTTTAGACACCCGCTCGCTCAAACACTATGCTACAACCAGGCTACAACCAATATCCCAACTAATATGAACTCTATGTACCTACGCATAAAGTTCGAGCACGTTTCTATAATTAACTTCACATTCTAGAAGCGGTGGATTGAGGGGATATTGTGGCTTAATATGTACATCTTAAACATGGATTTAAACCCATACCCATAGCAACCTATACCTGTATTGTTACTCTCTATCTCTGTCTTTCTCTCTCTTCCTAGGTAGTTAATCCCATAGCGGCCGTAGCATGGTAACGTGATATAGCGCTATCGTGTCTTAGCTCATTTTATAATATTTGCGCGTGAGCAACATAGATACAGCATGTGAGCAAACAAGATTTTTTTCTCGTGAAATAGGGTTATCGATCGCATCATGCTACGGCCGATGGTTTTGGGGTCAACCTTCCCTATATGTGTCCCCCACCTTTCCCTATTGCTGATGATGTCTTCGGAGACATCGCAATCTTTGACAGTTAATATTTATGCTAAATTATAAGACTTAATGGGTTGTTCCCGCATTTGTGTCCCGAGATAATGATAGTTTGTAGTTGCTGGTACCTATATCTGGAACTCAAGTGATTTCAAAAACGCGGACCAGAGCAACCAAAAGCATAATATATAGAAGAATAACTCTAAACAAAAGCAACATAATTTTTGGCACCCTTTGAAAAATGTCGTTTTGTATGTTCTTGGCGGCAAGGTGTAGTTTTTAAGGAATAAATTTCGAACGCGGTGTAGTTTTTTTGGGGTCACTTTTTGAGCTTGATTTACATTTCTATACATAATGTGAGTAAATACTCCACAGGAACAAAGCTTCAAATAATCACGCTACGATAAATACACTACTACAAAGCGCGGCAATGTTTGCGTGACCTTTTACCGACGATCTATGGGCAAGCGCGTCACGATTATCATTTTGTGCGCTCCTTAGAACTTTTCCCTGTGTGGGGTATTTTAATTGTGTGATCAGAGCAAGTAGGTGATGTTTTTGTAGGATAGGTACCTACCGCAACCAACGGGGCGCCGGTGACGAACGGCACTGGATCCAGTCACTATTCAATCTATACTCGCCACCTAATTGAACAAAAATAACTTCCAGTGAATCTAAAAATTTTTACTCAAATACCGTTTGATTTGAAAATAAAATTCTATCAGCAAACAACGAGAAAAAAGAAACATAAGCAAATTTCGGAACAATATACACACGTTCACGCCTGAATTCACGCAGAAATTGTGAAGTAAGAATTCCTCTAAGAAAATAAATAGAGTCTATCTAACAAAATACGATGGGTAAAGCAATTTTTTCTTATGCGAAGAAAATAGGGATCACTGTCTCGTGTTCACGCCTGGAGGGTCGCGTTACAAGTTGTTGGGTTCCGTAGAGAATTGCGCGATAAATCTTACTTAGCATGAAGGAACTATTATTTATGGCGGCGCGTAGAAGTAATTTCGTCGAGTCTAAATGAGGCAGTCTGGTTATGGAAATTTTCATATTATTTTGTAGTTAGGTACTTAGGTTGGGTTGGGTAAGTTAGTGATAATTAATAATTTAATCCTTCAAAGTAAAAGAAAAGTAGTATTTGTAGTAGGTAGTTCAAAGAAGACAATCTTCCAATGCGTGGATATGTAGATGAAAACAGTTGAAAACTAGAGTTTTAGCAGTAATCGATTTTTTTGGCTTTAGTATATTACACTGTTTTTAGGGTTCCGTACCCAAAGGGTGAAAACGGGACCCTATTGCTAAGCCTACGTTGTCCGTCCGTCCGTCCGTCTGTCCTACCTATTTAGGACTGTAACTTTTGAACCGTAATAGCTAGATAGTTGAAATTTTCTCAGATTATGCGTTATTACGGCGGTTTTTTAACAAATAATAAAAATGTCAAAAAGTTAAAATTAAGGCGGGTTCTCAACAAGAAACTAGTTTTCCTACTACTCAACTGGTTTTTTACTAGTTTTTTCTTCACGCTCTATCGTAAAAACTGTAATACGTACAAGCGTCAAACTTAGTGTGATTATAGAGCAAACTCTACAGAATAACAACAAATACTAAAAACCGGCCAAGTGTGCGTGTCTTGCGCTAAAGGTCCCAGACAAAAAAGTTTATTTTTCCAAGTTAATAATGTTGTGTCCTGTGGTGGTGTGATACGGAACCCTCGGTGCGCGAGTAGCCCGACTCGCACTTGACCATTTTTTTTAACGGAAAACCGAATCATTTATCAATTATTTCACTTTATAAGTAATTTTATTATTTGGTACGCTACAAATTTACCATAATTGTTAATACATTCAATTCTTACTTAGAACTATCAATAGAGAATAAATTCATTCATTCAACAAAAAAATCTTCAGTGCAACAACTACACTACCCGACTGCCTCTCATAATAAACTAGGTCTAATCACAAGTTGAAGGTCAGGCCCATATATCATAAACTAAGCAAATAACATTATATTACATACCTACATACTAAATCATCCTCCCACATCGTAACTACATAACTAAGTTAGGTCATCTAAAACCGTCATAAACATAGATAGTACAGGACCGAATCTGTAGAGATGTACTTTGTGATATTAATTTATAGTACCTACTCTGTGGTGATATCTACAGGGTGAAATTGATATCATTGGCATCCTTTTAAACTAAGAGTCTACCCATCAAACTGAACAACTTTTACTATGGGAGCAAACCGATCGGAGCATCTAAAAAATCAGCTGTCCCATACTAAACTGCAATGCCCACTCGACTCAAATTTTTTTTTGCTCCGATCGGTTTGCTCCCATAGTAAAAGTTGTTCAGTTTGATGGGTAAACTCTTAGGTTAAAAGGATGCTAATGATATAAATTTCACCCTGTATAAGGTCTAACAAAATTAGCTGAAACTGTTTTAAGGGGATGATCAAACTGAACAACTTTCACTGTGGGACCAATAACGAAATCACGAAAAAAGTCTGATGTTCCATACTAAACTACAAAATATCTACTCGAGCTAAATGTACGGGATTACCGTTTTTTTTTTGCGATTTCTATGGTGGTCCCATGTGAAAGTTGTTTAGTAGTTTTTAGAAGTTAGTTTGATAGACTTTTAAGGGGGTTGCTCAACCCCCATAAAAGTTTTAAATGTTTATTTCTACTTTTGTAACATCCTATATATATTCCGTGGTATAGCTTAGAAGAGCACGACCCAAGCTTTGTATTTTATTTAAAAAAATGGCTGCCATCTAGGTTTTGATGATTTTGCCAATGTCCAGTTTATGTAGCAAAAGTACTTGACGCTGTACGATAATTTATGTATTTTGGTGACTTCAAAGATTGTTTTTCGAAAAGAACACTGTCTTGAGCCACCACTGGAGCTTCGTTGTAGGCCGGGGAGGGGGCAACCAACAATCGACAAGCGACGCGACTACCCAATAGCAGACCCACAAAGCGACTCCAATCCAAGATTTGTACGATTTTTTGACACTATTACACAGATATTATTTTGTCCCAATTGAAGTACCTACCAGAATCTAGACCAGACTTGTACTGTGGTGACTAAATCGACGAGACTTCTCAGTTGGTAGTGAACCATGGTACAATAATACTTCCGATCACGTGACTGACCACGTGACTGACCACGTGACTGACACAAGTCTACGTCATCATACCCTTTTACCATGTTTAACGGCCATTTTTTTGTGACGTAGGCTTGTGTCACTCTGGGAATAGAAGACTTTGTTTTTTAGACTATACCTACCTATAACCTACTTCCTGCTGTGCCGAAGAACGCGGGTTCGAATTAATTATAGAGTCATCATCATCATCATCATCATCTCAGCCGATGGACGTCCACTGCTGGACATAGGCCTCCCCCAAGGATCGCCATAACGACCGGTCCTGCGCTGCCCTCATCCAACGTTTTCCCGCCACCTTCACCAGGTCGTCGGTCCACCGTGTGAGGGGCCTACCCACGCTGCGCTTTCCGGTACGCGGTCGCCACTCGAGAACTTTTCGGCCCCACCGGCCATCGGTTCTGCGAGCAATGTGCCCCGCCCACTGCCACTTAAATTATAGAGTGTCAGTAGTAAACAATTATATAGACTGTAAAGATGCTGTGCAATTGTTTAGTATAGATACAAATTTGATACAAACTGCAAAAAGCAATAAAAAATATGTTTTAAAGTAAATAAAGAAAAATAAATTCTAGGTACTTTATTTGGATGCAATGTATTTTTTTTTTCTTACCTATAATAACCAATGTACTTTAAATGCACAAAAAAAAGGTGGTAACCCTATTCACTACCGACTGAGCTTCTATATTATAACACTTTATTGTACACACGGACATAATAATACATAAAGCTGAGAAAACATGTGAAAAGAGCGAGCTTATCTATGAAGAGATTTCTTCCAGCTTCTTCTTGTAATGTCGGGCAAATCATGAAATGGCGTCAGAAATGACCAGACAGATCACGATCTGCTATTTCTGCGATCGGACTACGACATAATATGCAACAATTTATGCAATAAAGGTATAGAATAGATCTATGATAGCATAACACAAATCACGGTAGAGCCGGGCCTTATCTATCCAGGTCACTGAACCGGCAACGAATTTAAGCGCCGACATTTATTTTTTCATCGCTTTTTCTTTCCAATTTAGTTTTATTCTTTAGACGCTGTTTTATTGAGGTATTCTTTATCGTATGATTCCAAAATAAAACCGGTCAAGTGCGAGTCGGGCTACTCGCGCACCGAGGGTTCCGTACCACACCACCACAGAACAAATATGTACATCTTAAACATGGATTAGAACCTATACCCATGGTAACCTATATTACAATCTTTGGCAGTTACTCTCTCTCTCTCTCTCTCTCTCTCTCTCTCTCTCTCTCTCTCTCTCTCTCTCTCTCTCTCTCTCTCTCTCTCTCTCTCTCTCTCTCTCTCTCTCTCTCTCTCTCTCTCTCTCCCTAGCTTGTTAATCCCATAGCGGTCGTAGCATGGCAACGTGATATAGCGCTATCGTGCCTTAGCTCATTTTATAATATTTGCGCGTGAGCAACATAGATACAGCATGTGAGCAAACAAAATATTTATCTCGTGAAATAGGGTTATCGCTCACATCATGCTACGGCCGATGGTTTTGGGGTCAACCTTCCCCGTCTGTCCCGTCTACCTTGCCCTATTGCTGATGATGTCTTCGGAGACATCGCAATCTTTGACAGTTAATATTTATGCTAAATTATAAGACTTAATGGGTTGTTCCCGCATTTTTGTCCCGAGATAATGACAGTTTGTAGTTGCTGGTACCTATATCTGGAACTCAAGTGATTTCAAAAACGCGGACCAGAGCAACCAAAAGCATAATATATAGAAGAATAACTCTAAACAAAAGCAACATAATTTTTGGCACCCTTTGAAAAATGTCATTTTGTATGAGTTTTGGCGGCAAGGTGTAGTTTTTAAGGAATAAATTTCGAACGCGGTGTAGTTTTTTTGGGGTCACTTTTTGAGCTTGATTTACATTTCTATACATAATGTGAGTAAATACTCCACAGGAACAAAGCTTCAAATAATCACGCTACGATAAATACACTACTACAAGACGCGGCAATGTGTGCGTGACCTTTTACCGACGATTTATGGGCAAGCGCGTCACGATTATCATTTTGTGCGCTCCTTAGAACTTTTCCCTGTGTATTTTAATTGTGTGATCAGAGCAAGTAGGTGATGTTTTTGTAGGATAGGTACCTACCGCAACCAACGGGGCGCCGGTGACGAACGGCACTGGATCCAGTCACTATTCAATCTATACTCGCCAACTAATTGAACAAAAATAACTTCCAGTGAATCTAAAAATTTTTACTCAAATACCGTTTGATTTGAAAATAAAATTCTATCAGCAAACAACGAGAAAAAAGAAACATAAGCAAATTTCGGAACAATATACACACGTTCACGCCTGTATTCACGCAGAATTGTGAAGTGAGAATTCCTCCAAGAAACTAACGAAATACGATGGGTAAAGCAATTTTTTCTTATGCGAAGAAAATAGGGATCAGTGTCTCGTGTTCACGCCTGGAGGGTCGCGTTACAAGTTGTTGGGTTCCGTAGAGAATTGCGCGATAAATCTTACTTAGCATGAAGGAACTATTATTTATGGCGGCGCGTAGAAGTAATTTCGTCGAGTCTAAATGAGGCAGTCTGGTTATGGAAATTTTCATATTATTTTGTAGTTAGGTACTTAGGTTGGGTTGGGTAAGTCAGTGATAATTAATAATTTAATCCTTCAAAGTAAAAGAAAAGTAGTATTTGTAGTAGGTAGTTCAAAGAAGACAATCTTCCAATGCGTGGATATGTAGATGAAAACAGTTGAAAACTAGAGTTTTAGCAGTAATCGATTTTTTTGGCTTTAGTATATTACACTGTTTTTAGGGTTCCGTACCCAAAGGGTGAAAACGGGACCCTATTGCTAAGCCTACGTTGTCCGTCCGTCCGTCCGTCTGTCCTACCTATTTAGGACTGTAACTTTTGAACCGTAATAGCTAGATAGTTGAAATTTTCTCAGATTATGCGTTATTACGGCGGTTTTTTAACAAATAATAAAAATGTCAAAAAGTTAAAATTAAGGCGGGTTCTCAACAAGAAACTAGTTTTCCTACTACTCAACTGGTTTTTTACTAGTTTTTTCTTCACGCTCTATCGTAAAAACTGTAATACGTACAAGCGTCAAACTTAGTGTGATTATAGAGCAAACTCTACAGAATAACAACAAATACTAAAAACCGGCCAAGTGTGCGGTCTTGCGCTAAAGGTCCCGGACAAAAAAGTTTATTTTTCCAAGTTAATAATGTTGTGTCCTGTGGTGGTGTGGTACGGAACCCTCGGTGCGCGAGTAGCCCGACTCGCACTTGACCATTTTTTTTAACGGAAAACCGAATCATTTATCAATTATTTCACTTTATAAGTAATTTTATTATTCGGTACGCTACAAATTTACCATAATTGTTAATACATTCAATTCATACTTAGAACTATCAATAGAGAATAAATTCATTCATTCAACAAAAAAATCTTCAGTGCAACAACTACACTACCCGACTGCCTCTCATAATAAACTAGGTCTAATCACAAGTTGAAGGTCAGGCCCATATATCATAAACTAAGCAAATAACATTATATTACATACCTACATACTAAATCATCCTCCCACATCGTAACTACATAACTAAGTTAGGTCATCTAAAACCGTCATAAACATAGATAGTACAGGACCGAATCTGTAGAGATGTACTTTGTGATATTAATTTATAGTACCTACTCTGTGGTGATATCTACAGGGTTTAATTGATATCATTGGCATCCTTTTAAACTAAGAGTCTACCCATCAAACTGAACAACTTTTACTATGGGAGCAAACCGATCGGAGCATCTAAAAAATCAGCTGTCCCATACTAAACTGCAATGCCCACTCGACTCAAATGTATGCAACAGCAGATTTTTTGTTTGCTCCGATCGGTTTGCTCCCATAGTAAAAGTTGTTCAGTTTGATGGGTAAACTCTTAGGTTAAAAGGATGCTAATGATATAAATTTCACCCTGTATAAGGTCTAACAAAATTAGCTGAAACTGTTTTAAGGGGATGATCAAACTGAACAACTTTCACTGTGGGACCAATAACGAAATCACGAAAAAAGTCTGATGTTCCATACTAAACTACAAAATATCTACTCGAGCTAAATGTACGGGATTACCGTTTTTTTTTTGCGATTTCTATGGTGGTCCCATGTGAAAGTTGTTTAGTAGTTTTTAGAAGTTAGTTTGATAGACTTTTAAGGGGGTTGCTCAACCCCCATAAAAGTTTTAAATGTTTATTTCTACTTTTGTAACATCCTATATATATTCCGTGGTATAGCTTAGAAGAGCACGACCCAAGCTTTGTATTTTATTTAAAAAAATGGCTGCCATCTAGGTTTTGATGATTTTGCCAATGTCCAGTTTATGTAGCAAAAGTACTTGACGCTGTACGATAATTTATGTATTTTGGTGACTTCAAAGATTGTTTTTCGAAAAGAACACTGTCTTGAGCCACCACTGGAGCTTCGTTGTAGGCCGGGGAGGGGGCAACCAACAATCGACAAGCGACGCGACTACCCAATAGCAGACCCACAAAGCGACTCCAATCCAAGATTTGTAAGATTTTTTGACACTATTACACAGAGATTATTTTGTACCAATTGAAGTACCTACCAGAATCTAGACCAGTCTTGTATTGTGGTGACTAAATCGATGAGACTTCTCAGTTGGTAGTGAACCATGGTACAATAATACTTCCGATCACGTGACTGACCACGTGACTGACCACGTGACTGACACAAGTCTACGTCATCATACCCTTTTACCATGTTTAGCGGCCATTTTTTTGTGACGTAGGCTTGTGTCACTCTGGGAATAGAAGACTTTGTTTTTTAGACTATGGTAGTGACCCTACTTCCTGCTGTGCCGAAGAACGCGGGTTCGAATTAATTATAGAGTGTCAGTAGTAAACAATTATATAGACTGTAAAGATGCTGTGCAATTGTTTAGTATAGATACAAATTTGATACAAAATGCAAAAAGCAATAAAAAATATGTTTTAAAGTAAATAAAGAAAAATAAATTCTAGGTACTTTATTTGGATGCAATGTATTTTTTTTTCTTACCTATAATAACCAATGTACTTTAAATGCACAAAAAAAGGTGGTAACCCTATTCACTACCGACTGAGCTTCTATATTATAACACTTTATTGTACACACGGACATAATAATACATAAAGCTGAGAAAACATGTGAAAAGAGCGAGCTTATCTATGAAGAGATTTCTTCCAGCTTCTTCTTGTAATGTCGGGCAAATCATGAAATGGCGTCAGAAATGACCAGACAGATCACGATCTGCTATTTCTGCGATCGGACTACGACATAATATGCAACAATTTATGCAATAAAGGTATAGAATAGATCTATGATAGCATAACACAAATCACGGTAGAGCCGGGCCTTATCTATCCAGGTCACTGAACCGGCAACGAATTTAAGCGCCGACATTTATTTTTTCATCGCTTTTTCTTTCCAATTTAGTTTTATTCTTTAGACGCTGTTTTATTGAGGTATTCTTTATCGTATGATTCCAAAATAAAACCGGTCAAGTGCGAGTCGGGCTACTCGCGCACCGAGGGTTCCGTACCACAGAACACAACATTATTAACTTAGAAAAAAAACTTTTTTTGTCCGGGACCTTTAGCGCGAGACCGACTCATACTTGGCCGGTTTTTAGTATTTGTTGTTATTTTGTAGAGTCTGCTCTATAATCACACTAAGTTTGACGCTTATTACCGTTTTTACTATAGAGCGTGAAGAAAAAACGTTGATAAAAACTAGTTTCTTGTTGAAAACCCCCCTTAATTTTTAACTTTCTGCCATTTTTATTATTTGTTAACAAATCCGCCGCAATAACGCATAATCTGAGAAAATTTCAACTATCTAGCTATTACGGTTCAAAAGTTACAGCCCTAAATAGGTAGGACAGACGGACGGACGGACGGACAGACGGACGGACGGATGGACGGACGGACGGACGGACAACGTAGGCTTAGTAATAGGGTTCCGTTTTCACCCTTTGGGTACGGAACCCTAAAAAGGGATAAAATGTTTTTTATCAATCTATCAACGTCCGCTGCTGAACATGGCGTGCTACAAAACCACTTCTTCAGTCATCCTCATCCACTTCTTGCTACCTGTCTCTTGTTACGTCACTCCGCCTGATAGTTCGTGGTCTTCATTCTTGTACTCAGACTAAGAATATTGGAAAGGTATACTCGGACTCCACATCAGTTGCCAGTTCTTCGGCAGATATGATCAGTCCATTGCCACTTCAGCTAATTTTCAGAGCTTCGCATGTCCTATAACATTGTATTGTATTGTTTTGTATTGTTATGTATCAATGGGTAATTTTTTGCATGACAATAAAGAATATTTAATTTTAATTTAATAGCCAATTAATGTACTCTATGAAACCTTGCAAATTCTTAGGCAATGAACCCTGTATGTTATTGTGCTAAAACTTTACCTTTTTGCAACTGAATGACACACGACAAAAGGTAGGACAGTAAACTTCAATAATACAAATAGAATGGAATTTTTATGATTGGAACCCAATAACATAAATAAGAGACAAAAACAAACAACATTGCGCGGCTGATGGTGATCCCTTCAAGGTAGTCCTCCATCGCACAAGTGAAGCTATTGTAGGATATAAAATACTACGGCATCGGCCCACCATGGACACTTCAATTGAAAACTACAAACAGACCACCACTGACCAGAAAAAGCTATACCTACTAGCGTAGGTATGCGAGAGTGAGAGGAATACACCACTGCCCATTGTCGTCCTTCTCCCGTACCGCATTATCCTTACGTATACGTAGGTACTCTTTATTATACAGCGGCATCGGTAGCGGCTAGTGTGGAAGGTAAAATATAATTCTCCGGAACTGAAGTCCGGAAAAGTCCGGTTATCGAAAGCAGTATCAGATAGGCAGCCAAGGGAGGAGGGTTAGTAGGCAAACCACCTGCTAGTCGTCGATTGGACGACATTGTAAGATTTGTAAGAAATGGTTCAGATTAGGACCGTGAGGAATGGTGCAATAAAATGGTATACTACCGGCTGATTAAGTACCAACATCGTATTATGGTGATACAGTCGTCGACAATAGGTACTATACATAATTAAGTATTTACGAACTAGTCGTCGAGTGACTGAACCCCAAATACCTCCTGTGCACCCTGAGCTATCAGCAAGCTGAGCTGATGCAGGTTGGCAAATCTCTTCAACACGATGGCAAGTCAAACTCATGGTGAGTTTGACTTGCCATCGATTCAACAGCAGTTAAAGATATTTACCAAAAATTTATCGCAAGCAACAAGTTGGAAAGCAAGCCTAATTTTTGATAAATGGTCGTCACGTCGTTTGTTTTGGAAATAAAACTTTCCTGTTGGTGAGAGCCAGATAACGAGTGACAATGATGTATTGATTTCACCCTAACTTCAGAGCTCCAGCTCTTCTAAAATATGATAGCACTTTAAATTTGTTGGGGAGCGAAAACTGGTGTTGATGTCTGGAGTTGGCTTTGATAGTTCCGTATGTTACTTCGAAAGTCAACACTTAAATTGTCTTTTCATCGAACACTTTTCATCTATGGTACGCTTCATCGATGGTAGGTAAGTATAAGTATGTGAAAGTGTGCCTATGTATACCCATGTTTGTTACCTTTTCACAGCTAAACAGCTGACCCGAACTTGATGAAATTTGTGTACGCAGATAGCACCAAAAGCCTGTAGGATCTCACTAGAGGGCGTAGAACACTCACGAATAAGAGTGAGATGGGAGTGGGCCATACTGCCATTGCCCCAGCGCGGAATGGTCGAGGCAGGTAGTGGTCAACTTGATGGCAAAAAAATTCTCAGCCGCCTTAAAGGCCAATGACCAGGCTTAACTAAAAGTTACACCGCCATCTGACGGATCGGAACTCGGAACTGCATTGGTCCTATAATACAGGGTGAAATTGATATCATTAGCATCCTTTTAAACTAAGAGTCTAGCCATCAAACTGAACAACTTTTACAATGGGAGCAAACCGATCGGAGCAAAACAAAAATCAGCTGTTGCATACATTTTGACGACCCGGTTGGTGTAATGGTTACCACGCCGGACTGCCAAACCAGGGTCCTGGGTTCGAATCCCGGTTCGGTCATGGATGTTTATATGTTTGTGCCGTTGTTGTATGGTTTCCATAATAAACAGCCTATAAATAGTGCTTTCTTGGGATCATTACAATGTATGTGCCTGTGAGCGTTATTTATTATTATTTGAGTCGAGCAGGCATTGCAGTTTAGTATGGGACAGCTGATTTTTTTGTCACCCTGTATAATCATAATCACCCACCGTCTGTACTTTTATAATTTTGGTTTATGACAATAAATGATTCCGATTCTGATTTTGATGCCTTTAAATCACGGAGACGGTCAAGATAAAATATCACTCACTGGTCGAAACCTCATCACTCATCGGTCACCCATCCATAGATTGACCGAAGCTGACGTTGCTTAACTTCGGTGATTGTTTCCAATACCAAAGCGTGCCGAAGCTCCACTGACGCCAACAAACGCCTGATCTTATTTTATCAATCCATCACTTTCAGCACCAAAAATATGAAAGCAAACTAACTAATTACAAGGCGAATTAAGTCGTTGGTACGTGATTATACCGGGACCCTCTGCTTCGGAAGTAATGAAGCGAACCTTCTTGTGAAACTAATTTACTGAACCCTGTTTCCTCTTCATTTACTGTATTTATTACATTTTTGGGATGTTTTTCTTTGTGGATATTTGCTAACGATCTTGGTTTCGGTTTAATAATTATGGTGAAGGGAATTTTTTTTGTATAATGTCTTGTTTAAACAGTTGCTGAAGATAAAATAAAGGTAAATGTATTTTTCTCAAACATGCTTGGAAATGTGAGCATTATTTTGACAACCTTCTTAGAGATAAATCTAAATTGCTGTACTGGCCAAATACATGCGCGCAGCGGCCGGCAATGTTGTATGAAAATCCATATCTGTCGTGTTTAGCGGCCAAATAAATTACATAGTAAACTCATATCTGTCGTGTAATTTAAAAATGGAACGATCTTTTTCTCCGAAACATGGCGACCAAGGAGGTAACTCATCAAAGGTTTTATTTAAATTTCGAACTGGCTTGCAAATAGAAAGCTGTTTATTGAAAAAAAAAAACAAATTGTTGTTCGTTGTTCGTCATTGATTTTGAAAAGAGTTTTAATTTCCGCGAATTATTTGAGAAAATTTACTGTTTTAATTTCCGCGCATTGTTTGAGAAAAGTGCTATACAAGCCTTGGCCACAACTAGGCATTGATGGACTTACGTATGTGTGCCTCGGCTTCGCCTCGGCCCACATTTACACGTTCGTCCATCAATGCCTCTGTTGCTGGCCGCTGCAGTTATGTACTTTTAGGGTGCCTCTGTGGTATAATGGTTAGGAGTATTGGGCTCTTGATACGAAGGTCGTGGGTTCCGTTCCCACTACACTTAGTGGTACGTCATTTTGTGCATTTTTCCCTAGTTTATCTTATCTTATCTTGTTGTGGGGGCTGGCAAGCCAGCAAAACTTCGACCCAGTGGGATCTTTTGTGTTAGCCCCAGTACTTTTTGCTTTCTTCACCCTTGAAGGTCAATGAAGGGCAATGCCATTGAGGGGAAGAAGCCTAAGATCTCCCGGTTTTGGATATCCATCACCGAGGAGGCACATGCGTTTTGTCGCCAAGTCATCACAGTCACAAAGAATTTGCTCCATGGTCTCCTCATCCTCTCAGCACGCACGGCAGCTGGGATCCAGGGTGAGTTTCATCTTGTGCATCATCGTGCCTTTCCCTAGTTGGTTAGGTTAGGGTTGGATTCGGATGGCACGTTAAGCCGGTGGTCCCGGCTACTATCTCTGGTGGTAGTAGTCGTTACATAAAATCCACATCAGAGGCCGTAAGGCGGTCTGAAAAATCTCTGACACCAGGGCTCTGCCCACACGATAAGAAGACGAATTAATATTGAGAAAGTTGATGATTAAAGAGGTTTAGGACGATCATACCGTTAGGAAATATGTTTGGCGTTGTTAGTTTAGTGAATAAAAATCCAACAGAACCCGACTCCTCCTCTAAAGGCTCATTTTCATTGGTCGATAACTCGGTCGATATACACCATGCGGGGACTCCCCGCAGGCGGGCTAACGACCAATGAAAATCAACAAGTCGGTACAGTGGTCGTTACGCCACCTACGGGTATTCCCCGCATGCTGTATATCGACCAATGAAATTAGTCGGTCTTTTTAAAGAGTGCGGGTTCTCGCCAGATTCCATTCACAGCAACCAACCATGTTCTTTTGGACCTTGCGGTCGTTCCCTATAGACCAGTGAAAACGGTTCCCCGCATGCGTGCCTTATGAAATGCGTTACAGAAATCTCTCGCACCCCGAATGCGAGCCAGAAAGACCAATGCAAATGAGCCCTAAGTAGGGAGGTTACACGCTCAGTACTTCGTTATTCTGGTCCATCAGTCTGGTCATGTTTATTTGATTTGAAGGGAAACTGATATACTGAAGCACCACCAAGTATCTTTTCCTCCAGATAAAAAAAATATTTCGTGTGTCGAGTCGACAGTTGCTATATAGTGGATGAGATTTGACAATCAGTATGGCAACTCACAGATTTTTTTCAAGCTGCCACAATTAAATAAGCCTCTGCCCCACTCTACCCATAAGATAAGAAGAGAAGAAGAAACTCCGCCGCCTGAGGCTCTATCCAGAACGATAACCGCGATTTCCAAAGCACGGAGGCGCGGATTTTGATCCTCGTATACCGCTAAATACAACTAAAATAAAGCAAGACGTGTTGATATACTGAATCCGAGAATTCAACATTAATTGTGGAAGCATCATTAGAATTAAAACCTCCATATTTCATAAAGCATTAAAATAAAGACCAAAACAGCTGGTGAAATTATAATATACTAGTCATTATCACTGAAAAATAAACTTTACCGCCTTTAGAATAAGATGCAACAGCTTACTTATGAATCAGACAGTAAATTCTATTTTATGAAACCACCAAGGTGAATGCGCTCCATTATACATTTTCCATCTGTGCAACTCTTAATAAAAGCAATGCAAATATAAGATGTGAATAAACGCAGAGTTTCTCGCCAACTTGATTATTTTACTTGCTAAATAAACTTCTTTAGTCGACGCCCCTTGAAGGCGAGAGAAATTGCGGAATATGGTGGCTTTAAAGACTGAAATTCAGAGATCCATTCTGTGGAGATGTACTAAGCCGCTAGAGTTTTGAAAGTAGACCCATCGTACTTCATTATTCTATAGAAAAACACGCCGAGGTGTTTCCCAACTGTATATGATACAGGGTGAGATTGATATTATCAGCATCCTTTTAAATTAAGAGTCTATCCATCAAACTGAACAACTTTTACTACGGGAGCAAACCGATCGGAGCAAAAAAATAATCAGCTGTTCCATATTAAACTGCAATGCCTGCTCCACTCAAATGTATGCAACAGCTGATTTTGTTTTTGCTCCGATCGGTTTGCTCCCATAGTAAAAGTTGTTCAGTTTGATGGGTAGACTCTTAGTTTAACAGGATGCTAATGATATCAATTTCACCATTTAGATAAATCAATCAATTATACTTTATTTGGTCACCCAAACACAGCACACAGTGATACAAACAACATCACCATCTGCCTACAATCGTCCACAGCTGAACATAGGCTTCTCCAAAGGCGCGCCACAAAACTCTATCCTCTGCCTTCCTCATCCAGTCGTTCCCTCCTGCCTTCTATAGTCGTCGGCCCAGCAGGTTGCAACATAGCATCCCACTCTACGCTTGCCAGTTCGTGGTCTCCATTCTAAAACTCGGACTCTCCATTGGTTGTCAGTTTTTCGGTATACCTATATGCTTGCCACTTCAGGTTGCTATTTTCCAGAGGTATCACAGGCACTCAGTTGCAGAAACGCTTATTAAAGTTAATCCTCCATTAAATCTCTTGCTGCTGTCACTTTTTGTTTTGTTGACGTAAAAGAAGCTAGCAAGAGATTTAATGGAGTATTAACTTTAATGAGCGTTTGTGCAACTATGTCAACCACTTATACTGGGTGATAATAAAATATAATTAGCTAATAAATAGCTTAATTTTCAGGGGTAGTTTAGGCGTAAACCAGAAATAACAATAACATATAATATGCTGTTCCATACTAAACTGCAATGTCAAGGTAATCGACTTAAATATATGTAACAGCAGTTTTTTTTATTAACCTATTTCTGTTTAACTCACATAGCCAGTAAAAGTTGTTTAATTTGATCACCAGAATTTTATTATCACTCAGTAATCCACTGACTTTACATTTCATGAAACTCTCAATAGCTTTATTCTATCCTGATGCAGTATGGATGTTTCTTTTTTATGCTGTTATGAAGGAAAATAACCACACAACAAATTTCAAAAGCTCTCCATCAGGGGCAATGTGTTTCACTTTGTTTACCCAATAAAACTGCCATATAGGGTGATGGTAGATAATTTCCGCAAACACGGCCGCGGATCGCGTCGGGAATTGATGTCATTTTTTTGGCGGCAGAATATCATTGACCTACTTTAAGAAATGTAACGGTTCCCATTTCTGTATTTTTCTGAGACATTAGGGATTTAAGGTTAGCGTACATTACGATGGGCCGCATCGGGTCGGGCTGCAGTGCAATAATCCGCAAAAGAAAAAGATCTTTCGCATACTACGCATCTGGTCGCATTATTGCGCGGCGGATTTTCGTCCTTGCGTTGCGGCCCGCACCACCCCGATGCGGTCATATCGGATTGTAGGTACTATAGGGAGGAGGCGCAGCTTTGACGCTTTTGCGATTATTTTGTATTTTAATCAGATAAAGCGATAAAAAACGATCTTCTATCGAATTCGCGCTGTCGTGCTTTTCTATTGAATTCCAATCAAAGAATAAGCAGTACATATAATAGTCTGTGAGAATAGCGCCCCGGGGTGTTCAAAGTTTCAAATGTATTTCAAACCGAAACCAGGCAGAATTATCTACATCATATACGACCTACGTCGCTACAGTACCATACCTAGTGGAACTTTTTACAACGTCTGCAGTATTCTAACTAAAAATCCGTCAATGCATTGCCACCCGGCACGCTCGCTCTAGTGTGCAAAGTAAGCATCTTCCGCTGCGATGCGGCACGCTCTAGTGTGCAAAGTAAGCATCTTCCGCTGCGATGCGGCACGCTCTAGTGTGCAAAGTAAGCATCTTCCGCTGCGACCCGGCACGCTCTAGTGTGCAAAGTAAGCATCTTCCGCTGCGATGCGGCACGCCCTGCCCCGATGCGGCCCGTTGTCGTCAATCTTCGTTCGCGCAGACAGAGAAAAACATTTCCCGATGATACAAGAAATCATTGATAATAATAATCAACCTTACGCTTACTAGTTTAAAGTTGGAAATTGATTGCCATGCAGTAATGACCGACACTGTCAATGCATCATCATCATCATCATCTCAGCCGATGGACGTCCACTGCTGGACATAGGCCTCCCCCAAGGATCACCATAACGACCGGTCCTGCGCTGACCTCATCCAACGTTTTCCCGCCGCCTTCACCAGCCGGATCTCTGCCGGAGATTCTTCGCACCCCCTGCCCCGCCGTTACCTTGACGGCTACCGCAGCCAGGAATAGCGGGGCCACTGGGGACTGGGGGCCGTGTTAAGGGCGTACTATTCATGTTGGGGTATTTTGCCATAATCGCCACGCTTGACAGGCGGGTTGGCGATCGCAGTTCGGCTGGATATGTGTACGCAGAGGATGCTGCTGCCCATCTTCTGGTACTACCATCGTCCCTTAGTCGCCTTTTACGACACCCACAGGAAGAACTGGGATGGGATTATTATCCAGCGGGGCTAGTACGCCAATCCGCGATACAGTGATATAACGCTATCACGCTTCTGCTCTCTTTCTTTTTGCGCGCGAACGAACGAGAAAAAAAAATAAATTTGACAGATGGATGACTGGATGTGTTAAAATATGTCGCTATAGCGGGTTGGCGTACTAGCCCCGCTGATTGGTTTGGAAAATAATAATACAAGTAAGTTGTAAGTTATAGACTTATTAAATGTGATGAGCACTACTGTAATGATATTTTGGAAGCATTGACTAAGAATTTTCGCCCCTCTACGTTTCGAACATTAGCGATATATTTAGGTCCACGTGTTTGTGTTTTTAAAAAGAATAAGGTTTATAGTTCAGTAGGTAGTGAGAGAAGCATTCGTGGGTTCAAATCCCGCAAGGGGTAAAATAGCATTGGAACTTCGGTATTGGAAACGATGGCCGAATTTCGAACCGCTCTCTATGCTGTCTTCATAGTGAAAGTTGTTCAGTTTGATCTCAGAGGAAGGATCTCTTTGTTCTAAAGAGTTTGAAACCACTGTTTTAAATAGCTACCTCCAGTGCCGGATTAACCATAGAGGCAAATTAGGCAGCTGCCTATGGGCCGAGCGACGCCGACGCCGAGGGCCCCGCAGCCAGAGAGAAAAATAAATAAAACTAGAAGATTTAGGTCCACTCCAGGTTAAAAGGAATTATTTAAAAGTATGTGACAGTCAATAAAAAAGGTATTAAAAATGTACCTACTTATTGCAAAATGTCGAGCTCGCTTCGCTCGCTCATTTTTGTGTGTCATAAATCATGTTACAGTGACCTGAATAGGTAGGTTGCTCACTTCGCTCTCATCAAGTTTTGGAGCGTATTAACCCTTCAAGCACCAACCTATAAAAAGCCTTAAGATAAAAGAAACCTTTTTTTTTCAATAAGGTATAATTTAGCCTTTAGCGTTAGCCTAGTTTTTCGATCCTTAAGGATCGACAGGAGCTCCAGATCACTCCACATTTTAGTGGATTATGTTATTTGGTGGTTATTTATTTGCGCCCACCTAACCTGGATCTGGCCCTTTAGGCCACAGAGACAAATCCATCCCACGGGGGCCCCTAAGCTGGCATTGCCTAGGGGTCTCTATATGGCTTAATCCGGCCCTGTACGCCTGTACAAATTACAAGAAGTTTGCTCAAGAGTTTTTTTTTTTTCATATAAAAAGCAAACAATTTTTCAACAGTGGTTTCGATCTTCCCTTTTCCTTCACATATTTGATTCAAATATTTCCCGTCAAAATATTATGAAGGTTTTCTTTTGAAGTACGTAAACAGAAGCAAAGAGGTTTTTAATTTTGTCGGTTTACTCATCCAATGTTTTCATTTTATTAAATTCATACTTCCGTGATGTAGGGTGACCACGAAATTACGTAATACTTAAAAATATTTAAAAGGAAAGAAATGTTTTATTTCAACAAGCAAAAACCCAACTAGCTTAAATATTTTTACACTAGGTACCTTTTTACCCGACTGCGCCAGAAAGAGGATAAGATTTTTCAAGTGTAAGTGAATAATGTACCTTTGTGTGTCTAATTTTTTGACATGCTCTTGAGCCAGTAAGAGCCAAAATATGTAAGATAGTATATCTGTCTGATTAATATAATATATTTGCTAATAACGGGAACGTAAATTGGAATCGGAAAATGTAAATGTTTTCACCCATATATGTATAGTTACGTTAAGTATAGGTGTACTTACACATAAGCTCAATTATAACTCTATACTGATCTTAGGGGTAAGGCATAGGCGTAGTAACGACTGGCGAACATGCCAATCGCTCTTTTGCATCGATACAAAATTGCTTAAACTACATTTTGATTTACAATTTGTGTGTCGCTATACAGGGTTACTTCGGAGACAGTGCGCATTTTTCTTCCATGCAATCAGTATCGTTAATTGAACACATTAGGGAAAACAAAATTTTTTTGTTCGTTATTTTTTTCAATTTATCCACGCGAAAATTAATGTAGCGTTGCTACACTACACTCGTGAGTCAAAAAGGTAGGTAGGTGTGAGGGTAGCGCGGGTGAGGCACTGATCGCAACCCCTCCGCAGAGTGCGCACGCGTCTTGTTTACGCTCGACTTTTAATATTTTTGTATGAGAATGGTAAAATAAAAAAATACGGGTTTTTTTTTATTTTGAATGAGCTTCATATACATAAAATTTGCGCACTGTCTCCGAAGTAACCCTGTATTTATGGCCACCCCACATACAATAAAAGGCTGAGGAAGGCATGACGATTCCACACGAAAAGAAGAAAAGGCTGTCAACAAAATGAAGTCACATTAGCGTCCGATTCATCATTCTACTCGTGTTTTATATTTGTTATACTTAAAAATACCTTTTCGATGTTTCCTTCTTCAAGAAAATGTTTGGCTTTTTATTTCGAAATAATAAATAAAGGTTTATTTAAGTAGGACTTTCGTTATTTGGAATTGTATTTGTAAAGATTTCAAATCTTTTAAGAATTGTATTGTAAGGTCAACTACAATGCTTGTAATGGACTTTGAAATTGTATAGTATATCTACCTAGTGTGGACTAACAATAGTGAAAACATCGATAGTCTATCGATATTATCTTTAACCTGAAAAATAGTAACAATATCGATAGCACTATCGCATCGCCAAAAATGACAAATCGTACATACTCTTAATATACTCATAATATTATGTCTGGAAATCATCCTAATAGGAAAGAAAATGAACAAATTTTGATTTTTTTTTCGGCAAAATTCTGTTTTTTGGCTCTATTCAAAAGTAGGGGTTTGTCCCTTACGACATTTGAAATTTCCACAGTCGATATGCTGACACTTTTTAAAGGGATGATCAGACCGTTAAACGGAACAACTTTCACCATGACACCAACATCAAAATCGCGAAAAAAATATCAGCTCTTCCAAACTACAAACCTACTCGAGCCAAAATGTATGGGACAGCTGTTTTATTTTTCGCGATTTCAATTTTACATACAGATACATTCAATTTTGATACAGGGTGTTACGAAAGTAGAAATAAACATTTTAATCTTTTATGTGGGTTGTTGAGACCATCAAACTGAACAACTTTCACTACGGGACCAACATTGAAATCGCGAAAAAAAAAATTTTTTGTCTCATACATTTAGCTCGAGTAGTCTGTAGTTTAGTATGGAACATCGCAAACGCATCGCATCTTGGAAATTATGACAAATCTCCCCATTTTGGGGGAGGCCTATGTCCAGCAGCTGACGTCTATCGGCTGATAAGACGATGATGATGATGGAACATCAGATTTGTTTTTCGCGATTTCTATATTGGTCCCATAGTGAAAGTTGTTCAGTTTGATGGTCTTAACCACCCCCTAAAATGTTTATTTGTATTTTTGTGACACCCTGTCTGTACACATATTCGGAAAAACTCTCTGGTACGAGTTGGCCTGGGCGGAGCCCGTACGATTGCCTCCTTCACGGCAGGTACGGCTACTCACCAAAAGACCACCACGCCTCTAATCTTAGTTTATCCGTGCCAAAATTAATATCTCAACTGTACCAAAATGCCTGTGCCTTGTAATAAAACCGCCAATTTTCCTGCACCGTTCGTTTATTGGATTAGAAACGAAATTACACGAAGATCCTTATTTATAGCTGAGGTTTATTACAATCTGGAAACATATTTCAGTTATTGTTGTTTATTTTAGATACGTCATTCCTTCCTAAATCTTTCAATAATTTATGGTAAAGATGAACACAATTACGCAATTTTACTTCATCATCATCATCATTTTATACCAGGTACAAAAGTAAAATACTTACTTTTAAGGGGGTTGTTTAGACCATCAAACTGAACAACTTTCAATATGGAGCATACTTCGAAATCTCGTTAAAAATCATCCGTTCCATACATTTGCGTCGTGTCAATACTGCAGTTTTGTATGAAACAGCTATTTTTTTTCGCTGTTGGCTGCATTGTGAAAGTTGATCTGTTTAATGATCTAAAGCACCTCCTTAAGTATTATACTAGGGTGTTTTGTTACACCCTGTATCATCATCATCATCATTGGCCTTTACATCTGTTGCAGAGGATTAAAGCAGTGTTTTTGGAGAAGCACTTTTTCTCATGGCTGTACAACGAGAGCTGCATACACGTCTCCGCGCCGCGGTGTCCGCGTACACCCTGTATACGCTGTTATTTATTGGTGGAGTATTCATTCGGCAATTCATTCTCTTTTTTTCCGTCTTTAGTTCATTAATTATACGACACAACATAAACCTTTTCCTTCACTTGGCCTGTCTAGGTCGTCCTTTGCCTCTTTAGACCTCTATTTCCCCTTCCTTTCCAATATATTATGTATTATTATTTATTATTCATTTGGTATAAAGGTCTTTTGCTTGGTTTGTCAAAACCATATGATTAAAAACATTATTTCATCTATAATACAAAATAGTGGAGCCTCATGGCCAGCCAGAATGCGCACGATCTACACAACCGTCCGCGAACCTACTCCACATGCAACTCCCGAAAGGTCGTTTGCTGTTATAGAAGCGGTTAGTGGTTGTCTTGCTGTCAGAGTATTTTCAAACCGTTTCAAAAGGCAATTTTAATATGACTATACAGGGTGTAACAAAACACCCTAGTAATACTTAATGGGGTGCTACAGACCACCAACTTTCACTATGGAGCCAACGTCGAGAAAAAATAAAAAAATCTGCCGTCATTTGAGTTGAGACGGTACTGCAGTTTTGTATGAAAGAGCGGATTTTTTTTTGGCGATTTCGTTATTGGCTCCATAGTGAAAGTTGTTCAGTTTGATGGTCTGAAGCACCCCCTTAAGTATGACTAGGGTGTTTTGTTACACCCTGTAGAGAAGTTGCTGCGGTTTGTAACAGAACTACCAATCAACCAACCAACTACCGACCAACCAACCAACCAGCACTGGTAGCATGCCAACCCGCGATAGCCGTGATACGGCTTTATCACATCTTTTATCTCGTTCTTTTGCGCGCGAACGAACGAGATAAAAGACGTGATAAAGCCGTATCACGGCTATCGCGGGTTGGCATGCTACCAGTGCAGGTTGAAAATATTTATAAATTACTTCATAGCAATAAGTTCTACGGCGTAGCAACACTGCTACAAACTTGCTACGAACCGAATTTTTTTAATCGTAAATTTTTTATCATGGCCTAATCTTTATGACACTCTTTACGGCCAGACTTTAAAGTGAGATTAATTAGTACAATTCGGCCTGTTATAAAGAACCGCTGTGAATGTAACTTATTATCATAATAGGTTTAGTAATAAAGTATAATCGTGCCAATTTAGTGTGCCGTTATCCTTGACAGTAATGTGGGTCGTTGTACTTATTAGAGTTCAGTGTGGTCAGGTTATGAAGGTTTTTCGGTTAAATGAGGAGTTTTTATGATTTACGTTTTTTATTTTATTTTAATTTAAATTGTTTAAATGATTATTTGGTTGTTGGTATCATCATCATCATCAGCCCATAAACGTCCCACTGCAGGGCACAGGCCTATCCTCGGGGAGGGTGTATGGGCATTAGTCCACCACGCGTGCCCAATGCGGATTGGTAGACTTCACATACACATCAGAATTTCTTCTTCAGTGTAAGCAGGTTTCCTCACGATGTTTTCCTTCACCGTTTGAGAGCAGTCGGTATTACGTACACACGGCGACAGATCAACCTACCCATAGTTCGACCTTATGTCCATGAACATAGAGTTCAACTATGGGTAGGTTGATCTGTCGCCGTGTGTACATAAGTTAGAAAAACTCATTGGTACATGGCATGTTGTCCGTGCGGATTCGAACCCGGACCTCCATAATTGGGTGTCCATATCTCTCCGCAAACGCGCCACCGATGCTCTTGTTGTTGGTATGGCTTTTAGAAAATGTTCATTACAATTTCAAAGTTTTTCAACCATTCGATAGCCTCTTTTGTTAGTTAGATAAGGTCTTTTTTGTTGGTGAGCCCTGATAAAGGCTGTTTGGTCTTCTAAATATGTTCTTAATTTGCTGTGAGCCCCTTTTTGGAGTGAGTTATGAGTTTTTCGGAATTTATGTACGATTTATAACACCACATGGCTTTTCGGTGAAGGAAAACATCATGAGGAAACCTGCATGCTTCAATTTCAAGGCATGTATGGTACCTACTGTCCATTACAAGTGGCGACGGGCTCACTCCCCGTCACACTTGGTCACACTGGACAGAGTTTCGGTGCTACTTAGTGAAACGTGGATGTTCTGAAGTTTCAGAATATCTCTGACTACCCCCTCGGGGAATATGGTCGTGAGCATATGCTTATGCTTATGCTATGCCCTTTTTGGAGAGCAGATGCAGCAGCCAGTAGGTTTTCGCATGACGTTTTGTTGTCGCCAAAAAATATATACAATGTTCTTGTTGTCGCTACATTGAATTTTTATTACTATGTCTTTAATGACATTTGCAAGATTAAGACAAATCGATTGCCGTAAGAATCATCAAAATAGGTTTACGCGTTTTGTCTCTAGAGTGCCACAAAGAAACAATAAGTAAAAAGTTCAAAATCCTTCCATTCAAAGGAATTTTTACTTAAGTCTAGTCTGGACCTTACTATATAAATTATGTCGCTTAACTTCTCTTTCCCAAACCGTTCAAACATAAATCAGAATTCATTGAAAACTTTAATGAGTCCCTAATACTCCGTACTTTAATGAAAGAGGGACTTGGGGCCAAACTTTCCACATTATGGTATAAATTAATTGAATGGAAAGACAAGTTCATTGTTCGTCGGCGATATGAATCACCGCTATTGAAAGATTCACGCTTTTAGACAAAGGACATTGGCGGTAATTTAGTGGTAAACATACGGTGAGATTTCTCGTCTGAAAACGAGGGGTTCATGAAACGATAATAATATCTTCTTTTTGTCATGTGGGCAGCAAGCCCAGGTGTCAGGATGTCTTTTTTCAGACCGCCTTATGGCCTCTGACGTGGTTTTTATGTAACGACGACTACCACCAGAGATAGTAGCCGGGACCAACGGCCATCCAAAGTACGGAATCATCTTTCTTTTCAGACAATCAGGTTTATTTTTTTTTATTTATTTAACTTCATTCTTAAAACTGCTATAATTAAAATACAAATTCGCCAAACTGCAGAACAGTTTGTTGGCGCTATACGCTCTTAGTTACAATTTTATATAAACAGTTTGTACATGCTAGCGATACACTACACTTACAGTTATTATTTTTACTTTTTTTTTAAATATATTTTACATTCCTGGGAATTAATGTTATTTGCTTTAGGTGTAGTTTGACTGACACTCTTTCATTTTAGATTAATACATGAGAACATACTTGGTGATTCAGCCTGCAATATCCTAACCAACTGGGGTAAAAACGCACAAAATTACATATCACTAGGCATCCCCCGTGGGATACGTATCCGAATTTCTTCTTCAGTGTATCCAGGTTTCTTCACTATGTTTGCTTACGCTGTTTGAGACCAGCTGCCAGTACGGACATCCCTAATATTATAAATGTGAATGTAAGTTTGTTTGTTAGGCTTTCACGCGAAAACTACTTAACCGATCATCATGAAATTTTGTACACATATTCTTGGAGGTATTAGAAGTAACAAAAGATACTTGGGGTTTTCCAAATTCCACGCGGACGAAGTCGCGGGCAAAAGCTAGTAAGTTATAAATTCTCATAATTAAAAGTCCAGATTCAAACAATTGGAGGTCCATAATTCTTCGCAACGCGCCACCGGAGCTGATGATAATGTTGTTTTTTTCTCAAATCAAATCAAAAGTGAAATATAAGCTCTATGAATATTTAAGAGCAATTGTAAACCTAATAAGCAGCCGTGAATTTTCATCATTAATTTCACTTTTCTTTGCCAAAATAAAGCCATTGCATTGTTGTGAATCTTCATCTTTTGTTTCACTCAGCTTCATATTAAGATCTTTACTTACTGATTTCCTTTGAGATTTCTTTCTTTTTATTTTTTGTTACTTTTCTTATCTTTTTTGGTGTCAATAATCTCTTTGAGGATTCAGACTGGTAAGCCAAATAGCAGATTATAGTACAATTAAGATACAAGTGAGCTAAGTTGCTCATTACACTCGAAGCTGGATTGCAAACTCGAGCCGAAAGCGTGACGAGGGTGGTAAACACGGCCAAGACTGTAACTTTTCGCGCGCCGTGTGCCTGTGGTTATTGGTTAAACTAGTGTTGTAATATAAAGTAAAAAGTTTTTAAAGCTACGGGTGGCGCATGTAGGTGAATTCCTCGGTGAAAAGTGACACACACCGCTGCGCCTTGTACTTATTTGTTGTGACTATATAAAGCTTTGTCTCTGTAGGGTATTTACTCATGTGCTTTCGATACAGCTTGTTTAATATATTACGCTCGTTATTAAATCAACTGGAAGAATGAAAGTAAAGTTTTTTAATAAACAAGTGAGCTGTGTCGTGATTAAACAGTTTGAGCTTTGAGTTTACACAACTTTGGAAGTCAAATGAAGTGAGCTCGGCGCTGGGATCGATACTATACTGTATTTTTAATCTTGTTGCTATCCCTGAGGTCGTCTTCTCCGAAGACGTTTTCTTAGCTAATGATTTATTTTTTAACAGTGTGCAAAATTTAATTAACACATTCTGTGCCAGACAAGACAACGGTTATAACAGCTGCGAACCAAAACTTTTTAAGGCGAATTTTTAAGGCGAAGTGGCCGCGCAAAGCAACGATGGCTCGCCTCAAACGCCGGCGGTTTACAGACTACTACAAAATGAAAGGGACGCTCGCTCGTATCCGAGTGGGAAGCACGCTGCTATAGCCCAGCCCCCCTCGGATCCGAGTGGTGAGCAAGGAATGTAACTACCAATTACATTTTGTAATTGTTCATTGCAATTATTTTTTTGGTCATGGTTATAATATAACTGTATTGTTTTCGAAAGTAAAATTGAAAATAAAAACATACACTTATTATAAGTGTAATTGTGTAATGGTAACCTAAAGTGGTTGACATAGCTCAGAAAATTAGCAAGCTGAAGTGGCAATGGGCTGGTCATATCTGCCGAAGAACTGACAACCGGTGGGGTGTCAGAGTTCTAGAGTGGAGACCGCGAACTGGTAGGCGTAGTGTCGGACGCCCTGCTGCCCGCTGGAGAGACGACCTAAAAAAAGTTGCGGAGAGCGACTGGATGAGGAAGGCCGAGGATAGAGTTTTGTGACGCGCCTTGGGAGAGGCCTATGTTCAGCAGTGGACGATGATAGGCTGATGATGAACCAAAATAATAATTGAGTAATTGCAATTAACAATTACAAAATGTAATTAGTAGTTAATTAAATTTTGCTTAACACTGTTTCTTAACCCTCTGTCTGTCTGTGGCATCGTAGCTCCCAAATGTGTTGACCGATTTCGATGCAATTTTTACTGCGGTAGCGGTTTGCCGCTGAAATTACGTCGCGTTTAGGTGGCCACAGATTTTACGAATTTTCCTGTCCGAAATTCTTAAAATGCACGGCTGCCTTAATGTGTTGCTACACTACCTCCGAGCAATTAATAAGTTCGTTTGTACATAAAATTATTGACGACCTGAATATTGCCAAAGTTGAATAATTATACTATCAGTTTAAAATAACAATGTTCATGACCTCGCCTGCAAATGTGACGTCGCTCAATCACAGGAACTTCACTCGAGTCATTCAAATGATTATTTCCTTTACATAGAGTCTATATTCCTTTACAACCGAGTGAAGTTATCGAACGGCCCTTCAAGGTCATGCACATTGTTATTTTAAACCGATAGTAAGTGATTTGTTGGAATTTATTCCTTCGTAAGTTACTTTGTGGAAAAAAGAAATTGAGTCTCTACAAAAAGAAATTCTGATTCTTCGTTCTTTATTTTCGAAGTGAATGCGCTCGTAAACAATTCTACGAACAGCTAATTGGAAAACGAACCTATTTAAATTTCCAATCTTTAGCATTTTCAAGGAAACACAGAAGAACGAAGAATGAAAGAAAAACAAAACAAACGAAAAATCGGCCAGGTGCGAGTCGGACTCGCGCATCGCAGGTTCCGACACGCACCATACAACATTGCCAAAAGAATGCGTTTTCTCCGGGATCCTTAGCGCAGGCCCGACACACACTTGGCTGGTTTTTATTATTTTAACTTAGACTTTAGAGTAGATAGTACCTACCCGTACCTATGCACTACAATTACACAAAGTTTTACGCATTGCCTTTGAAAAAAAGCACGTTTTTTGTATGAGGTCCCATAATTTTTAACTTTTTAAATTTTTCTTGTTTTTTAGCAAATCCACCATAATGACATTCTGTGAAAAATGTCAAAAGTTACAGCCCTAAATAAGTAGGACAGATGGACTGATGGACGGACGGACAACGTAGGCTTATGAATAGGGCACCCTTTGGGTACGGAACCCTAAAAAAAGTATGAACTTTGTCTGAAACAAATGTTTTTTTTTTGCTGCCAATCCGGATTCGTAGCATGACTACGCCGTAGCTTCGTTCGTAGTCGTGGTATGTGGTTACGATTCTCGATTCTACGCGAACTGTTGGTTTTCCGTTTTCAAACTTCAGTTGAACCCAACCGCATGTGATTTTTTAGTTTTATAGGAATATGAACTTTGTTGTAGGGACGTAAGGTAGCTGTTGATATAGATGATAAAAAGTTGTTCGGTTAGGTGGCTGAGCCATGTGCAATATGTTTTAATAATAATGTTTTTTTTTTTCAAACTGAATTGGATGTATTGGAAATTCCAATTTGGAATGCTCTAGTAATAACAACTTAGAAATATTTAAAGGGGTAGTAATGGTGTAGACCATTAAACTGAACAACCTTTTGCTATGGTGACGGCGTCGAAAAAAATCAATAGTCCCATAATATATTTAAGGACTTTTTATGACACAGTAGATTTTTTTTCTCGAGTTTGGTTCCATAGTGAAAGTTGTTCAGTTTTATGGTTTAAACCATCCCTTTAAATATTACTAGGGTGTTTTGTTACCCCTTTTATACACTCGCGACTGTATTCCATTTCGGAGTGGTCAGAGTCTTTTTTATATCCACCTGTCACCTTTTAATGTTGTAATTGTAAGGTTCACATTCGAATGCAAATTTCATTGTAGGTATACAATATCATAAATGCAGGTTTAACATTAAAATGTGTTAGAGGAAGTATTTCACTTAAGGGAACAGAAAACTGCACTTTGTCATGTCGATATATGCATTAAAAGTGCATTCCGCATTTACGGGTGAGTGCCTTCACTTTATTTTATACGTCGAGTGTTGGGTTCATTCAGGGTTCCGTGACATAGAAGTAGGTACAGTCAGTAGCAAAAGTAGGTACCTAGATGAATTCATAGAAACATTGAAAAAGAAATTAACGACAAGCATCATTGACGTAGAATACGAAGTGTCCGAGACTAAACTACACAAACTAAGTACGTGTAGTATAAACCAACTAAAAACATTGAAAATGCTGAATTTCTTGTCCATCCCACTCCGATGGGGATCGGGGCACAGCGCGCGCCGCGCGCGCGTAGTCGGCTGACCAAACGAAGACCGTCGCGTACACTGAAAAAAAAAAAATTGTTTAGTTCAACTAAGATCTTGTTTATGATAATCATACCAAATGAATCCATATGAGCCTGTCAACAACATGACTTCTCTGACTAAGAGAACTTTGTTACACGAATTCGGCTTGCTGTTACAACTACCATCTTTTGTTTTTAGTAAACAATAATAACGTCATTTCAATTATTTTCGTGCTAATTAAGGCTACTCCTCCCATCTGCAAGGCTCTCTTTCTTGCAAGCAAACTTTTGCAATTAGCCATCCCGTTTCAATTGCGCGGCTCCGGTCAGAATTTTCCGTTTTCTTTGAAAACCTTTATGATTTTTTATTAATTTTCAAAAAATAAGAAAACCACATCATTTTATATTGTATTGTGAAGAATATTGTAAATTTTCATATTCTTCTGATCAACAATGTAAGAGTAAAACGGTTACAATTGGAAAAAAAGAGGTGACTTTGGAGTCGTTTTTCTTCAGTTTTATTAATTAAAATAGATTTCGAGAAAAACCACATCACTTCTCATATCCTGTAGATTGTTCAGTTTTGTTTTCTGCTTAAAAAGTGCCATAGTTAATGTATAAAATGGTTACAAAGTTACTCAAAACCGGGCGGATGCCCCTTAAGAGAAAATACTTCTTAGTTGGCTCGCATTTTTTTCAGATAATTTGGTTCTCTTTTGGTTCGGACACTTTTCAGCGCGGACCCTATGTCCAGTAGTAATTTAACAAAGCTGTTGATGTTACGTAAAGTGGAGTTAAATATTGAGTCTGGATTCGTTCATGGTTCTGTGAAATAAAGTAGAAGATACAGTCAACAGCAAAAGTAGATGAATTCCTAGAAAATTGAAATTGATGACAAGAATTAATAGTAATTTTACGAAGTTGTTGATTTTATGTAAATAGTTGAAAATTGACATCAAACACAGACCTATCATTAAAACAAACACATTACTGTAATGTTTATGTAATCATCTAGTTTTTTTTTTCACTGTTTTGTTTACTAGTATCATTTACTTTTACATAAAATGTATTTTTTTTCTGTGTTAAATAAGTGTGCAGGTACAAAAGACATGCGTATCAGCACAGAGTACCTACTATAACAAGTTTGGGTTTTGATACAAGCTCTTGACGCATATGTGGTAGGTGTAAACTATAAAGTAATATCAATTTTGCGATTCAGAAAAAATTTCACCGCTTATGAATCAAATAAGATTTTACAGGTACGTAGTGTACCTGTAAAAATTAAAATTATGTTTGAACTTAGGATGAATAAAAAAGTTATGTAACTGATTCTGCTTCCGAATTGTAATAGAACCCATAATTCACAATTAATTTATTACTTAAGAAAATTGAAAAAACTTTTCTACATCTTAAAGTAAAATTCTATTGAATTATGTCCTTAATCCTATTATTTCCACGTTGCACTTAATATAATAAAAGTAATTAAAAATTTCACAGCGTAATTACATTAAACCATCTATACATAACTTGGTTCTTTAAGAATGCATAACAAAAGGCTGGTTTTAAGGAAGCAATGGAGTTTAAACTGAAATGAAATTGCGAAAAAACAATTAGAGCGATATGTTTTTTGGTAGAAAAATTAAGTGATGGAGCTTTTCACAGGTCTTTTGAGAGCCACTTGACATTTCAATTAAACCGTAGACTGTTTAAAATGAACTCGAAACATGGACAAAATTGATCTGCCATGTTTTGACAAAAAAAAGGCGATAGCTTCGAATTTGAGGACCGAACGAATACAGCACTCGATTGTTGTGACTGTCTAAAATTGTATATTCGTTGATTATCTTGCTTTTCAAAATACATAGATTTTTATGATGACAACAACCTACCCAACATGGAAAAAACCGGCCAAGTACGAGTCGGGACTCGGGCAATTAGTGTTCCGTACTACCAGTTGTTTAACATGGGTCATTGAAGAAACCACTATAAATTGACACTTACTTAGTATGTGGTCACACAGTAACTGAAGACATTTTACACTGGTCTCACTGGTTTTTTTTTATTTTTTTTATTAACTATGGGTTTGCTCTTGACCTCAATCCAGTGTGTGTGTTCGTTGGTGTTAGTTTTTAGGGTATAGAAAAATAAAACCGGTCAAGTGCGAGTCGGGCTACTCACGCACCGAGGGTTCCGTACCACACCACCACACAGAACACAACATTATTAACTTTGAAAAAAAACTTTTTTTGTCCGGGACCTTTAGCGCGAGACCGTTTTTACCCTTTGGGTACGGAACCCTAAAAACTATCCAAGTTAGAGCCGTCCTGATAATTTTCCCGCCATCTACACGTTATTTCTGATGTTCATGATTTTTTTCAGATCTTACAGGTACGGCTATATTTTTTGAAATAGAGGTGGGGCTATATTTTTTTGAAACAGCAATTTCTCTAATTTCATAGAAAATTTTATTATACAAAGTTGTAATTAAATTCAAAATATAAAATTTGAAAATTATATTTCTAGACTCGTATTTTCATAAGCTTTCAATTGATACCCCACACCATAGGGTAGATTTTTTTTTATTACTTACCCTTTCTACCTCCCCGAATTACCTCCCGAATTACCTCCCCCAATATAAAAATAAAGTTTTTTTTACTTTATTTATGATATTGGATCAGCAATTGCTATATCTGTACCGAATTTCAACGTCCTACGTCTTACGGTCTCTGAGAAAAATGCCTGTGACAGACGGACGAAGTTCCATGCTAAACTGCACCCGCCACGCCGCCATGCCACTGCGTACGCGACTCAAATGTATGCAATAGCTGATTTTTTTGTTGCTCCGATCGGTTTGCTCCCATAGTAAAAGATGTTCAGTTTGATGGGTAGACTCTTAGTTTAAAAGGATGCCAATGATATCAGTTTCCGATTCGCAGCTTCTAAGGTATGGAATGACCTCCCCCCGCCAATTAAGAATTCTAATTCCTTATATTCATTCAAAAGGCAATGCAAGCAGTGGCTCCTGACCAATCAAAAACAAGCATGCTGCTGGTCTCCGGTACCACAGAATTAAATTAAATTTTGTTTTACGTAGCCATCGATTCGATTTGAATATCCAGCTCCTCTAATACTCTAATTCATTAATTAAATATCAATTATCTATAATCTTTCACAAACCTTATTATTTACCTACTGATCAAATAATAGTATAGTATATATATATATATAAGTACATACATATATATTCTCAAATAAATATTTAATCATACACACATCCTTTAAACCTATACATGTATACTTATTATACTTTATGTTGCTGACATACCAAATAAGTTCATAACAGTAGCTTAATACCATAATTAGTAAGATCCGAAATGTTTCCTTTTGTTAATTAGATTAAGTTTTGGCAGTGCAGTGTCATCTCAAGGCGGAGACTGAAAAACAGCAGTAATGCTGAGGCTCATGCCTATTCATCATAGCATGTTATTTAGTACTTATTTAAGATCACTTTTGTATCTGTATTTACTTACTTGCTGATGAATAAATTTCTTATTATTATTATTATTAATTTCACCCTGTATATTACCGATCGAACCCGGAATTCGTTTTTATTCCATGTACTGAATGTTACACCGTGAATACAATGCCATTTTTTACATAAATTCCGATAAAATTGTTTTGTTTATGTTAGATTGAAAATATTTTGAAAGCATTTAATTCTAATTACTTTAATAGTGTTGTTTACCCCGAAAAGGGATTACGGTCGTAAGCATGTACGTTTCTACTTTCTACTATAGCCTTATGAAAAATAATCCTGTATACAGGGTGTAAGTGACAGCCCAGCAAATATTGAAATAGTGAACTCAGACCATCAAACTGAACAACTTTCACTATGGAGCCAACCTCAGGAGACGCGAAAAAAAATCTGCTGTCCCATACAAAACTGCTGTACCTACCCGACTAAAATGTATGGGACAGCTGATTTTTTTTCACGTTTCCTGAGGTAGGCTCCATAGTGAAAGTTGTTCAGTTTGATGGTCTGAGTTCGTATTTGCTAGGCTGTCACTTTCACCCTGTATATACCTATGTATTAAACCGGTGGCCGATGGGGCCGAAGAGTTCTCGAGCGGCGACCGCGTACCGGAAAGCGCAGCATCGGTAGGCAGTGAGCCTCCCAAAACGTTGACTGGTGAAGGCGGCGGGAACCCGTTGGATGAGGGCAGCGCAGGACCGGTCGTTGTGGCGATCCTTGTGGGATGCCTATGTCCAACTGTGGACGTACATCGGCTGAGATGATGATACCTATGTATTGAATTCAAATGCTGTGAGTTTTTTCTTCATCATCATCATCATTTCAGCCTTTTAATACGTCCACTGCTTATAGGCCTCTTCCAAAAGGGAGGTTTTGCCAGAATCGCCACGCTTGGCAGGCGGGTTGGCGATCGCAGTTGGGTGTTAATATACTCGGAGAACGCTGCTGCCCATCCTCCGATTAATCCCTTTAGTCTCCTTTTACGACGCCCACGGGATGGGCTGGGGTGGTGCAATAATCTTGGCCGGCACAACACGGCGAGTTTATACTTGTTAAAAAAATCTTTTTTACAAAAACTACTACAAAAAGTGGAATAGCGAAGGGCAATGATTGGTCAATCTCCTCATAAATCTAAACCCAATACAGTTGTTACTTACAAGCGTCTCACGAGAAATTCAAGCCTATCACAAAACGGGACATGTCCCGATTGTGACCGATATCTGTCCCGCTATCCATCAAGTCGGGACTGGACGGATAGTCGAGACAACGATTTATCTCCGACGACGAAATTGAGTTTTCTTCATCCGGGAATGTTTGAGAATGTAACTTTTTACGCTTTAGATTTATTACGTACATGACGATTTTCATGTGAATCTTGTTTGCTTTTTTGATGGTATTTTCACCCGGACACTGCCTGAAAAAAATAGAAATTAACAAGATGACGTCAGGACATGCGAAATGGAGAGTGTTCTGCCTGCGTAACATGACAGAGGTGAGAGCGACACAGGTCACTTCTTAACGTCAAATTGGCGGTTATCTCCATAGTATCTCACTCAAATTTGACGTTTAGAAGTGACCTATGCCACTCTCACCTCTGTCATGTTACGCAGGCAGTTGTTGCTCTACTACAACTTTAGCTGCGTCACAGAATAGGTAATAGTATATAGTTCTACATACAGAACGGCCACTCCCCTCCCCTCTACCACCCCTCACACTCTTTGTGGTAACTTGAGGGAAGCCGAGCAAGGGAATGCAGTCAGGCGCGCGCACCCGTTGAATTTGACTACATAAAATATATTTTATTTTTCTCCTCATAATAAAAATAAACGTTGGAAAATAACGCTAAATTCACATTTTCTGTAATTCTTTAGCTTAAAAACTATTTTAATCACAGAATGAACTATAAAAAGTAACGAAATGTATAATGTAGTTCATACGATGCGTGTTAAGTCAACCCTACACATATGTCATGCACAATTTTCGCAAAGTGCGCATGTGCGAACGTCATCATGTCAAATCTTTAGATTTAACGATTTATCGTTCTTTGAAGTGCCGGACCTGTGGCTGCGTGCAAGCGAAAAGTAGGGTTACATCGATGGGTCGAACCTCTGCTGTGTTTGCGATGTTGCTCCTTATATTATGACCTCTCTTTGTATCCTGTTCTTGCCGAAGTTTTCCCTCTGTGGTGAATTATATGGGGGTGGGACCGCGCGTGGCCTCCTGGTGCCGCGTTCTTTCTATCTCTTCATCTGAAATTATCTCTTATGTCAGTGCTATAAACTTCAATATGGCAGTTAGCATTTTGAATTGAAATTGCGCGGCGCGTCGCAGGAGTGCAATTCCCTAAGCGCAAACATCGGTTGAAGCATCGATCGGCGAGCTGTCAATTTAGTATGCGTTGTGTCAAACTTAATTTCAAATCTCTAATGATCTAAAGGATCCAAAAAAGATGTTACCTTAGTTAGAGAATTGCACACCTGGTCTTGTGACTTTCAATGTGAATTGACCATTCGTTCGTACCCAGAAAGAACTTTGGCGAATTTGGACCCAGCCGTTTTTATGAAAACTGGACGCCCTTCAGGACGGCGGTCATAATTATTATAAACAGAAAAAATTAAGGCATTTTTTAAAAAAACTTCCTCATTTCTAGAAGTCCGGGTTCAAAAGTAGAAATTACTAGTAAACTATACAAATCATCCAAAAAGCAGTAGCAAAATGCAACCATGACAGCTATTTTCATCTAATATTATCACTGAGGTAGTTTTTGGACGTTACGGAACGTATTTGGCTTTATTGAACTGAAAGTGTGTGTGATTTCGTTTGATTCCATTATCATAATATTGTACGGTTATCATGAATTTTCATTAAATCAAACACAATGAATGCGTAGAAGATTGAGTGGGCTACCTACTAAGAAAGATTATGAGTTTCACACACTTGATACAAAAGGTATCATAAGGAGAAATACCTTTCCCCCAACTTCTACAGATTACAACCAATTTCCTTTTTTGTTAGTTTTGTTTCACTCCACACGTATTACTAAGTTTCATTCATGTATGGGACGGACCTATATGTCTTCAAACAAACTTCTTTAGATGATCGATTTAAAAATTAAAATATCAGCACCAGCTGCTCATTTGTACACCAAACGAGAATAATTACGTTCTATAGCAAGCAGGCACCGCATGAAGTGTTCTAATTGGTACAAATTATAAATTGGATTTTCATCTCTGAGGATTTTCTCGCAAGATGTACCGACGGACCGGCACGACGCGACGCGACGGATGGAGCTATCTGAGTTTTTTCTACTTTTTACATTTTTTTTGGTTTCAAGTATCGCTTCGTTGAATGTTATAATTAAATAAAGTTATCTCCATGATAAAGGTCGATTTTAAAATTTTATTAGGTTTGTGGTAATTTTGTACCTCTGTCGTCTTGCTGAAGCCTCCCCCAAGTTTTTCCATCTATCTGTATCCCACTATATCACTTAATTTTACATAATTTTGCCGGCACTTGAAAAAGGGGTTATGCTGAAAAACCACACTACCAGCAAAAGCTGAAGCCTAGTCCCTTCGTCATGGTATTTATAAATGTGTAATGTTAATATTATGCATATATCATTTAATATGTTTAGATGAAATGATGTTGTAGAATTATTTTTGCTGTTACAATAAATCTGTTTCAATTTCAAAAAGTTAAGAAAATAACGCATTTTTTAACCTTTTTGTTTTTAACATTATTTTCTCAAAATAAAATAACTGGCAACCGTTTATAATTATTACAATTAACTATAATTTTACTCACATGTTCACTATTAGTTTATCTAGTGAAATCATAAAAAAATCGATACAAAGTAGTGTACTTATATTAATTCTTTTTAATCGAAAATACGGCACACGCCCGCACTTTTCGGACGGCTGGGCAAACGCGTTTCTCATAAAAAATAATCACCTGTCAGGCGTAGGTGGCCAGTACGTCTACCATGAGTTGTGATAGTAAAATCAACTGACGTGGCTACATTCGTAAGAGTGAAGACGTTGAGCGAATAGATAACATTAAATTCGCACCATGAGTTTCATCGCACGCAACGAAAATCGTTAACGTATAGACGACAGGCACTGTAGCTCATGGCGTTCCATGACTCACTTCACACTTAATCGATGTGTCTCTTTCTTATTGCCTATTAGAAACAAGGATAGCAGAATTAGCTAAAAAAAATTTGAGTCCAAGCCAAAAAAAGCTAATTTAAAAAGTATAGTGTCAGTACCGTAAAGTAATACGTTTAAAATAAAAAGGTTTGTTACTGTAAGCATTGCACTGGAGTTGTTTACGTTTTTATTCTTACAGTGTTATGTGTTTGATTGAAGCGGGTTTTATAGATTAATTTAAATTTCTTTCGCAAGAATATTAAGAAAATATGATATTTATTAATCTCCAACATTGTCACACAGATTATCTAGTCGCATTTATAGTATCATTACATTAGGTTCATCCGTAAAGCGGTCACAGACAGGCTCCAAGTTTTCATCAACAAATGCCTCTGGCAAATCTTGAAGATCTTCTGACCAAACACCATCTCAAACGAGGAGCTATGGAGACGGACGGGTGAGCAGTGTCATAGCGTAATTATAACAATAGTGGGTGCGCTTAGCGGTCGCGGTGGATCTATGCTTGCGCGGTGTGCTGGGGGGTGAAGCACCGGCAGTATTGGTACCGCGCATAGGTTAATTGGTACCGGGACACGCTTCCCCCGGGCCTCCGCTCACCGCGCACGATTGGCCTGTCGCGGCCGCCGAGCGCGCTCACTAGTTTGATTACACTATGGCAGTGTATAGAGAAAGTGATCCTTAAACGAAAGTGGCAGTAGCTAGGCCATGCATTAAGGAGGCCTGATGATCACCCATCCATGACACCCACCTGGCAAACGAAATAGAGGCCGTCCTAAAATAACCTGGCGCCGCCGCTCTGTGGAAGTTGAGGCCAAAAGCCTTAACATGACCTGAGGGGATATCTACAGTGCTGTCCAAGATCGCAACCGGTGGAGAGCCCTAAATGTACCCCACGTGGGGGTGACAGGAAGAGAAGATTTAAAGTAGCAGAATCTAGCCGGACTTACAATCAAAAAGACAAAAAGAAGATGAGGTCTAGTGAATCACAGTTTGATCTATGGCGTGACTGTGTGATAGTTAGAACAGTAACATGCTTCTAGAACCATTCATGGAATTGTACAAATCGCGAAATTGTACCGATGGCGATGCTTCCATATTTTGAGTGATTTGGTCGAAACGCATTTAATTTTCTTTTTATTATTGTATGTAAATAATAAAGCTTTTATCTATAATAGAGCCGTTTATTAAATAGGTAAGTCTTAATTAAATTAAAAATTAAATTAAATCACATCATTTATTATTGAAATAACTCAGATGCATAATAACAGTGATAACAATAACAATAGTAACAATGATATTACAAACTATGTTAGTTATAAATAAAAACCTGTCAAGTGCGAGTCGGGCTACTCGCGCACCGAGGGCTCCGTAACACACAACAATAACTTACAAAAATGTTTTTTTCTCCGGGGCCTTTAGCACGAGACTGAGTAACACTTGGCCGGTTTTTATTATTTGTTGCTATACTGTAGAGTTTGTTCTATAATCACACCAAGTTTGATACTTGCATGTATTACCGTTTTTACGATAGAGCGAGAAGAATAAACGTTGATAAAAACTAGTCTCTTGTATGAGGAGAGGACACAGTGGCGTAGAGTGTGTTTCTGCCGCCCGAAGTTCCAGTTTTGCCGCCCCCTTAGTATCCCCCTTAATTTTATTTTTTCATTTTTATTATTTGTTAGCAAATTCGCCGCAATAAAGCATATTCTGTGAAAATTTCCACTATCTAGCTATTACGGTTCAAAAGTTTCAGCCCTAAATAGGTAGACTGACGGACGGACGGACGGACGTAGGCTTAGTATTAGGGTGATTAGGGTCCCGTTTATCGATGTGTCTCTTTCTTATTGTCTATTAGAAACAAGGATAGCAGTACGTCTACTTTATTCGTTTTCGTAAATTATTTGTATTGAATTCCATACAGCGCCTCTGGCGGATAGTTATGTAACTAAAATCTGCACCATGAGTAAAGTTCCTGTAGTTGACTATCGCCGTTAATGTAACTAAAACGACACTAAACTTATTGTAGTTCTCAAACAATTTCGGCACCATGAGTTACATATTTGACGGATGTCATAGTAATTTACTACAACGAAAGTAGTTGCGGCTGTCACCTTAATTTTTCTCCGTGACATGGTAACTATTTGTAGGAAATCGGTCAAGTGCGAGTCGGGCTATACGCGCATCGAGGCCGAGGATTCCGTACCACACCACTACAACATATTAACGTAAAAAAAAATATTTTATATTCCGGGACCTTTATCGCGAGACCGACACACTTGGCCGGTTTTTATTATTTTTTTGTTATACTGTAGAGCTTGCTCTATAACACACCAAGTTTGACGCTTGCATACAGGGTGTCCCGTAAACCGACGTCAACCAGGTGGATGTTGATAGGTTAGTTCATGCCTAACCAGAATACACTAAAATAAAAAAAATCTGTCAATCAATCAATCAGTCTGTCAACATTTGACTTTAGGAAATGGTACTTAGTTTTCGAGATAAGGACAGTTTTATGAAATTCGTGAAACTCTTTACCTTATTCACTATTTTGAGTGCCACCCCGCTACAAATTGTCTATGCAGTATCTGTGTTAAAACTGTCAATATCTCGAAAACTAAGCCGCTTTTACCAAAGCCAAATTTTGATATTCCGCTTAGTCATGACCTAACCTACCAGCATGCGCCGGGTTGACGTCGCGTCGGTTTACGGGACACCCTGTATATTACCGTTTTTACCATAGAGCGAGAAGAAAAAACGTTGATAACAACTAGTTTCTTGTTGAGAACCCCCCTTAATTATAAACTTTTTGACATTTTTATTATTTGTTAGCAAATCCGCAAACGCACATTCTGTGAAAATTTTAACTAAGTATCTAGCTCTTTTGGTTTAAAAGTTACAGCCCTAAATAGGTCGGACAGACGGACGGACGGACGGACGGACGGACGCACGGACGGACGGACAACGTAGGCTTAGTACCGTCAGTACCTAATAGGGTCCCGTTTTTACCCTTTGGGTACGGAACCCTAAAAACGTAAACAACTCCATGCCATGCTTACATAGTAACGAACCTCTTTAATTTAATCGTAGGTGTACTATATGTTATGTATGGTGTTGACACAATACGTTTTAACCCTAGAGTAGTCGCGTCCTGCCGTAACGTGCCTTTTGGTTTTTGGAATAATAAATGCTTAGACGGACAAGTTCTAACAGAATATAGCATTATTTTTTGTTGGCCGGCACTTTGACATTTGGACCAAAAATGTATAAAATGCCGATGATGTCCTTTCTTGAATTTTAGTAACATCTTTATCTCAATCCGCATAAAATAAAAAAATATTTGAGCCTAATAAGAAAATTAAATGTTTTCTTCATCTACGGCATGTGTTTCAGTAAAATAGTCCTGACACATGTACACACGGCAACAGGTCAGGTTACCCGGTTTGGACTTTGAACTATTAAAAGTTGATCGTTGCGAATCGTGCGAAAGGGTGCGGTATGTTGTTGTTGTTTCGTCTTACAGCACGCTGCGCCCGCGCCCGCGTCGGCAGCCGCGTCTATGCAGGCTCTCTTCCGCACTATTTTGTGTTTTGTACGTAGTGTAGTTATGGGTATATGGGGTGCGTAACCTGATGTGTCGCCGTGTGTACATAAAGTGTTCGTTGCACAGTAACTTTGCGCATCTATTGCACTCTTTTTTGGTCCTTCTATTTTTCTTGGATGGACCACTGCACATATTATATACCTTCTCTTTCTGATGGTATTTTCAGATGTTCCGATGGTAAAAATAAATTTCTCATTGGTTTCTGTAACATGCTTAAGTATTTGTATCGACTTCTTATACCTCACACGTCAATCACCTATTTTTTTTTAAATCAACTAATTAAAACAAAAACACCCAACCAGAATAACCTAAATAAATATATTATTATTATATTTACATCAAAAAAACAACAAACACGATGAAACTAATAATAATTAAACGTACTGTAAAAAACCATACATGAATTTTACTTACGAGCGTAGTCGCGCAGTGAGTAATTTGCCGCCAAACGCGACACACCTACAACAACCCTTTCTTCGTGAGGTAACCCGCGCACTCAATTTCTTCTAATTTCTAAAATGGGGAGGTGAGATATGTAATGTAGGGGCAGCTACTGGAACGCTTGACTTTGACAAATGCATTGTTTACAAAATACCATAAATTTTTTGACGCAAGCGGCAAAATGCTCATAGCGCGAGCACTCTAGGGTTAAATTTACTTTTTTTGGCTTGGGTTCAAAAGATTTTGGCCAGTTTTGCTATCCTTGTTTCTAATAGGCAATTAGAAAGAGACACATCGATAAGTGTGAAGTGAGTCATGGAACGCCATGAGCTACAGTGCCTGTCGTCTATACGTTAACGATTTTCGTTGCGTGCGATGAAACTCATGGTGCGAATTATATGTTATCTATTCGCTCAACGTCTTCACTATTACGACTTATTGCATCAAAGCCTAAGAGGAAGGAGTCTCTTTGGTTTGGAATAAAGAGACTCCTTCCTCTTAGATCAAAGCCAAAAAAAGTCAATTTAAAAAGTATTGTGTTAATACCATAAAAGGTCAGCGTAAGCGAAAAGTTTTTAATCTAAGATTAAAGGGGTATGGGTAATATTGGCGTCTTTTTTTTTCATGCAGCCAGTTACCAAATGTTGTGAGTATTTTAGGGCTATTATTATCTTACATTCTGCTTACATGATTATCAAAAAAAAATTGTCCTACGGTGTAACGTTTCGGAGATATTTAATATTAAAGTTTTAAAAAATCACTCTAATAAGATCATTAAAAGTTACTCATTTAGGTTTTTTTACCACTTTATTTGTTTTTATAGCCCAGAATTATTAGTTCTAATTATTTGTGACTGATGTGTCGTTTTTGGCGTGATGATTCAAGCATATTTTGTGCAGGAACGCACCGCAATCCTCGCTAATTGGCGGTCGCTCGTTTGAATTAGTATAAGTTTCTACGAACTAAATATTGTGGGTACTTAAGTGGGTAAGACTAATAATTCTAGGCTATAAAAACAAATAAAGTAGTAAAGAAACCTAAATGGGTAACAATTAATGAGCTTTTTAGAGTGATTTTTTTTAAACTTTAACATTAAATATCTCCGAAACGTTACACCGTAGGACAATTTTTTTTGGATAATAATGTAAGGTAATAATAGCCCGAAAATACCCGCAACATTTGGTAACTGGCCGCTTCAAAAAAAAAGACTCCAACTTCCATACAAAAATTACCCATAGGCCTTAAAAAGGTTTGTTATTGTAAGCATTGCATGGAGTTTTTTATGTTTTCATTCTAACAGTGTTATGCGGTTATAATAAAGTACTCTTTGGTGTTATGTCAGTGTCAGTACATATATAGTGATCTCTGAGCAAGGAATATAACTACTCTCTACTCTCTGAGTCACAGACTATTATATGCTCTGAGTGTTGTGTTTTGATTGAAACCGGATTTATAGTTCAATTTCAATTTATTTCGCAAGAATATTATGACAGACTCCAAGTTTTCATCAACAAATGCATCAGGCAAATATTGAAGATCTTCTTAACAAACACCATCTCAAACGAGGAGTTATGGAGACGGACGAGTGAGCAGTGTATAGAGAAAGTGATCCTTGCCTGAAGGTGGCAGTAGCTAGGTCATGCATTAAGGAGACGATCACCCATCCATGACACCCACCCCCACCAGGCAAACGAAATAGAGGCTGTCCTAAAATAACCTGGCGCCGCCGCTCGGTGAAAGTTGAAGCCAAAAGCCTTAACATGACCTGAGGGGATATCTACAGTGCTGTCCAAGATCGCAACCGGTGGAGAGCTATTATCCAAGCCCTAAATATACCCCTCAGTGACAGGAAGAGAAGAAGATTTAAAGTAGCAGTAGCAGAATCTAGCTGGACTTGCAATCAAAAAGACAAAAAGAAAATAAGGTGCAGTGAATCACAGTTTGATCTATGGCGTGACTTTGTGAGACTTAGCACCATTTGCATTTTGAGTGATTTGGTGGAAACGCATATAATGCTCTTTTTATCGTATGTAAAATAATAAAACTTTTATCTAAATAATAAGTCATTTATTTAATAGGAAAGTCTTAATTAAATAAAAAATTAAATTATTATTCAGATAACCCAGATGCATATAAGTAATGTTAGTAACAATGATCTTACAAACTATTTTAGTTATAAATAAATAAATCCGGTCAAGTACCAGTCAGGCTACTCGCGCACCGAGGGTTCCGTACCACACCACCAACATACAAAAACATTTTTTTCTCCGGAACCTTTAGCACGAGACCGACTCACACTTGGCCGGTTTTTATTATTAGTTGTTATAAATTGTAGAGTTTGCTCTATAATCACACCAAGTTTGATACTTGCACCTATTACCGTTTTTACGATTGAGCGAAACGTTGATAAAAACTAGTCTCTTGTATGAGGACCCCCCTTAATTTTAAACTTTTTATAATTTTTATTATTTGTTAGCAAATCCGCCGCAATAACGCATATTCCGTGAAAATTTCAACTAACTAGCTTTTACGGTTCATAAGTTACAGCCCGAAATAGGTAGAACAAAGGGACTGACGGGCGCACGGACGGACAATGTAGGCTTAGTAATAGGTAATAATAAAAACGGATCCCTGAAAAACAATAATAACAAAAGATTCCCTATCAAACAATGATGTGGGTAGTTACAAGGTGGCATGCAAGCGCACCCATTGTTGCAGCATTGGGGAGTACCATATGTCTGCCAACGCGCGCAGGTTGTGGCTATTAGGGCTGCAGCGCAAACTGCCCAGCAGAGATGCACAGCTTTTGCATTATCGCGTGGAACCCATCACTGTGCGCCTCCGTAAACATATTGGAAGCACTACGGAACATTGGCAGCCCCATCAGTACCCTCAGTTGTTATACTGCACACTTAATGAATTTCACGAGGTGAGGGGGCGAAAAGGGTCCTTTTGACTTTGTGCGCGCATATGAACACTGTAGCTCCTTTGCATATTCCATTCGTCCTCAGATTCAGCTTCTGCTAACATTCTCCAAGCAAAATATACTCTTGTAGACATATTTGAAAAAAAAAACTCAACAAATAAAACTGTTTCACGGAGAAAAATTTAGGTGACAGCCGCAACTACTTTCGTTATAGTAAATTACTATGACATCTGTCAAATATGTAACTCATGGTGCCGAAATTGTATGGGAACTACAATAAGTGTAGTGTCATTTTAGTTACATTAACGGCGATAGTCAACTACAGCAACTCATGGTGCGGATTTTAGTCAAATTTTAGTTACATAACTATCCGCCAGAGGCGCTGTACTGAATTCAATACAAATAATTTACGAAAACGAATTTAGTTGCGTTTAATGAATTTACTATAGCAACTCATGGTAGCCCTACTGAACCTATGGCCCCTTAATTGAATTTGTATAGGCTTGTACCTAGTTGTAGCTAGTATGTAAATGCAGTAAAGCAATGCAGCAAGCCCAGTACATTCGTTTCCGGCCTGTTTGCAGACGGCATCGACGGCCGGCTGACTCTGCAGCTAATTATGTTTGCGCCTCTATACTAACTGAAGCACTCTGTTATATACTGTACTGTAGCTTGTTGAAGAATTTACCAGCATTTTACAAGCGCTTCGGTGGCGCGTTGGGGAGAGGTCGCTTCTATACATGATAGGTTCGAAACTATCGCCTAGTGTCTATAGTACCATTGATTTGTACCATCAATGGTACAATTGATACTACTATGTGCCCTTAATACCATCAATGGTACTATGGGTACGTGTCGCTAGTACCATTTCATCGAAAACATACTGTTATACAGGGTGTACAATAAAATGGGACAGCTACTTAAAGGGGTGCTTCAGACCATCAAATTGAACAACTTTCTCTATGGGACCAATATCGAAATCGCGAAAAAAAAATCTGCTGTCCCATACATTTCAGTCGAGTTATGTTTGCAGTTTTGTATGGGAGAGCAGATTTTTTTTTCGCGATTTCGATATTGGTCCCATAGAGAAAGTTGTTCAGTTTGATGGTCTGAAGCACCCCTTTGAGTAGCTGTCCCATTTTATTGTACACCCTGTATACAGGGTGAAAAGTTAAGATAGGACACAAAGGGCAGCTACCAGAAGCATTATAGCTACAAGGAAACGTTCTTAGGAAACTAACCCTAACTTTTTGAAGGTTTTACTTCTGCATTCACAGATTTTGAAAAAATGTACAGTCATCGAGTAAAACTGAAATTTTCACAAAGCTTTTTTTTCATCCCAATCGATTCTCTTACTGATAAGGAACATAAGTCTATGGGGTCAACCGCGGTCGAGGTATTAGAACTCTCAGAAAACGTTTTAGTGGGGAAATAACCAAATCACCTATTGATAATTTTGTAAATTCTTCAAATTTTCAGGTGTTGTTCAGACGATAAACTGAACAACTTTTACTATGGGAGCGAACCTGAAATCGCAAAAAAAACTCATTCATTCAAGACATCTTTCTTACCGAACAGCCTTATACTAGTGGCACGCACGCGGGTTTGCTGCTGAGTGCGTATCGGGCCTGCTTGCGCGTCGCCAGCATTCATACTTGCTTTTCCAGTCTTGTATGCCCCAGAGAAATAAATTATAACAATATTCACATGATTGGGTTGTTGTTATGATTCCACTTCAACACAAATCACGCCATAGTTACAGCAACCTAAATTTGAATTTAATTTTGAACGCCACGGAAGTTCTTGTGGGAATTTCTAGGGCTTACGAACATTAATCAAAGACTGTAAAGGAAAACAATCATAATAAAAGCGTTTAGGCTATAGGGCCTTAAAATTTTATTATTACTTTATTACTAGGTACTAAATAAAAACATGAACTTCTTTTTAACTTCACCATAGTCGGGTAAAAACAGATATTTATATCAGACAAAACTATGCTCACTTTGTCTGAGCTTTGTCTCTATTAATATTTGCATCCTTCTACGTGCGAGTGCAAAGAAATATAACCAGCTGTCTATTGTTGACTCTGTCTACGTTTTCAGTAAACAGCTGCAGTAAACAGAGACAGCACTAATTGTGTTTGTATTGCTCGTTTTGTTTGACAAAACAAAAAGTTTGCTCAAGTACGAGGGTCTTGCTCTGCTTCTTCATTATGAGATTGTTGTTAAGATTTGTTTAAAATAAACAAGTATACAGGGTCCTTCTTAATATGCTGACACTTTATTAAGTGGATGATCAGACCATCAAACTGAACAACTTTAGCTATGGGACCAACATCGAAACCGCGAATAAAAAATCACTTGTCCCATACAAAACTGCAAACCTATTTGAGCCAAATGTATGGGACAGCTTGTATTTTTTTCGCTATTTCGATGTTGGTGCCATAGCTAAAGTTGTTCAGTTTGATTGTCTGATCTTGATCATCCCCTTAAAAAAGTGTCAGCATATTAGGAAGGATCTTGTATATTATTAGTCTAATTATTTGGGTCCTTCTTAATAATTATGCTGACAGTTCTTTTCTAGTTTTTTTTAACTTTATAGGAGACTAGCGGCCCGTCCCGGCTTCGCACGGGTGGACGTCTAATTTTTTCTATCAATAAATATAGCCTATGTTACTCAGGGTGACTGTAGCTTTCTAATGGTGAAAGAATTTTTGAAATCGGCACAGTAGTTTCTGAGTTTATTCATTACAAACATACAAACATACAAAAATAGGTACAAATCTTTCCTCTTTATAATATTATTACTAGCGGCCCGTCCCGGCTTCGCACGGGTGGACGTCTAATCTTTTCTAGCAATAAATATAGCCTATGTTACTCAGGGTGAATGCAGCTTTCTAATGGTGAAAGAATTTTTTAAATCGGCCCAGTACTTTTTGAGCCTATTCATTACAAACATATAAACATACAAAAATAGGTACAAATCTTTCCTCTTTATAATATTAGTGTAGATTATAGTGTAGATTATCTAGAGCGAAAAACAATCAGTTGTTCTTTACAAAAGAATGTATGGGACAGCTGATTTTTTTTCGCTTTTTAGATGTTGAGACGAAGCCACGGCCAAAATTATATTTGTATCAGAATTTAGATTAGTCACTTTATAAGATACGAGCTTTTACCCGCGACTTCGTCCGCATAAATTATATACCAGATTTTAAGTCAGATGATAAGCTATCAAACAAAAAAAGTTTCATCAAAATCGGTTTAGTAGTTTTTGCGTGATACTCGAACAAACAAACACCCAAACAAACAAACGAACAAACAAACAAACAAACAGACAGACAAAAAATCCAAAAATTGGTGATTTGGAATCAGGGACATCTAAAAACCATATTCTAATCTTTTTTTTGTAAATATCTTCAATGTACAGACACACTTCTGTTATAGTTTTATAATAGTTTAGACCTACTTTTTTGTGCATGGCATGGAAATACAGGGTGTTAGGGTAAACAGTTGCATTACTTCAAGAGGTGATTGTATCCATGGTACTGAAAAACTATCCCTAGGAAATTTATTCAACGTGTTAATGAATTAACGCAAAACTATAAAGTAGTTTGTTTAGAATCGAGAGCAGAATCGAATTATCATAGTTTCAACATAGGAATTTTTTTTCAAAATATTAAATAATTTTTTTGCAAAATTTAAAATTTAATGAACCCGATGACAACCCACCGCACGGGCACACTCACCTTACTTACTACCAAAACAAGATAATTAAAATGTATCCATGAGTACGTTAGCGCTTTCATTCATTGCTGAAATTATTACAAATAATTTTTGACAAAAAACTTAAAATGCGTAACACTTTAAATTTTAAGTATCAAAATAATGAAATTATTGTTTCAATCTAATTATTTTCTTATCAATCAGTTGGGGTGTATGAGGTTTTGCGCTAATTTATAAACACGTTGTATAAAATTCGTTAAATTTTTTTTGAACTTCCCATACTAAATGCAATCCGGTGATCGATGTTTTAGGTATATGAAAAATCGAAAAAAAGGGAATTTCATAGGAAATTCCCTACCTATAGAGGTTTCTTACGGAATGTTGTTTAGTATCATGGGTACAATCACCCCTTAAAATAATGCAACTGTTTACCCTAACACCCTGTAGTATAATTATCGTTTTGTAAGGTGTGATTTAGGTATCTGTTACATAATCTGTGTCCATACTCTTTCTTATACTGTGGTTATGGCTTGGTCAAGAACATTGTATATAGTATCCTAGGCTTGGTTTATACAACGTAACGATACATAGACTAAACCGGTAATAACTTTTTACGGATAAAAAACACGAAAGCGGAAAACCACAATATTGTCATTGGCAATTTCTGTAGGATAGGTATTAAGGTTTACTATTTCGATTTCTTTTTCCGTACATTGTATTTATGTAAGGATCACATTTATCCATTAGGCCTGAGAAAGGAAGAGAAACGCAGCGGTTTTTCGGATTTTTACGAAAGAAATCTATATAGGGTGTAAGTGGCAGCCTAGCAAATACTGAAACTGTGAACTCAGACCATCAAACTGAACAACTTTCACTATCGAGCCTACCTCAGGAAACGCGAAAAAAAATATGCTGTCCATCTTAGTCGGGTCGTAGGTACAGCAGTTTTGTATAGGACAGCAGATGTTTTTCCGTGTTTCCTGACGTAGGCTCCATAGTGAAAGTTGTTCAGTTTGATGGTCTGAGTTCACCATTTCAGTATTTGCTAGGCTGTCACTTTATACCCTGTATAATGTTGCGTACAATATACAATGTGAACAATACGGGAATTGAGAGATTACTAAATCGTTATTTCGATGTACCTATTGAATTCTAAACTTTTCATAGGTTGATAAAACCGGTCAAGTGCGAGTCGGGCTACTCGCGCACCGAGGGTACGTGTGGTACGGAATCACACCACCACAGAACACAATATTATTAACTTAGAAAATAAACTTTTTTTGTCCGGGACCTTTAGCGCGAGTCCGACTCACACTTGGCCGGTTTTTAGTATTTTTTGTTATTTTGTAGAGTTTTCTCTATAATTACACTAAGTTTGACGCTTGTATGTATTACCGTTTTTACGATAGAGCGTGAAGAAAAACGTTGATAAAAACTAGTTTCTTGTTGAGAACCCCCCTTAATTTTTTACTTTTTGACATTGTTATTATTTGTTAACAAATTCGCCGTAATAACGCATAATCTGAGAAAATTTAAACTATGTAGCTATTACGGTTCAAAAGTTACAGCCCTAAATAGGTAGGACAGGCGGATGGACTGACAGACGGACGGACGGACGGACGGACAACGTAGGCTTAGTAATAGTGTCCCGTTTTCACCCTTTGGGTACGGAACCCTAAAAAGCATCTGACGTAAACAAAATTACTGTACTGTAACTAAATCACCGCTACTACCAGGCTACTACGTCCATCATAAATCATGGAAGAAGTGACTTCAAAACGTCAGCAAAATAAAAGTTTTTATCATGAAACTGAGGAGAGGTTTTAATTTATGTTCGCAAAAACTGTGGAAAATGAAAAATTGAGCTCGGCGATAAAAAGAGATCATTGTTGACTTGACAGGAAGATGAAGTTCATCTAGAATTTTAGGTACTTAGCGACTGGACGAGGAAGGCCTAGGATAGAGTTTTGTAGCGCACCCTGGGAGAGGGATAGGAGAGGGCTATGTGGACGATGATTGGCTGATGATGATGATGATGATGTATCTAAGGCAAGAGAGGAAAACGTAGCATAATGTAAAAGACTATTTACTCCGAGACGGTAGTCAGAAATATTACAAATTATGTGCTCTAGTACGATTTCGAGACCGAAATCTCGAGTGGCGACCGCGTACCGGAAAGTGCAGCGTGGGTAGGCCCCCCACAAGGTGGATCGACGACCTGGTGAAGGCGGCGGGAACCTGTTGGATGAGAGCAGTGCAGGACTGGTCGTTATGGCGATCCTCGGGGAAGGCCTATGTACAGCAGTGGACGTCCATCGGCTGAGATGATGATGATGTACGATTTCAACCACATCACAAAATGGCAAGCACGAGTTTTTTTTAAGTCGACATGACGAACATGGTCATCCATTTTGGAGCCATAATTATTTTTCTCTTTCCTGTGTAAACTTTGATTAAATTAAAATAGCAAGATAGATGCCTATAGCGCATGGACCGCATAAATTAGGCCCCGTCGCCTAATTTACTAAGAGCAGCATTGCGTGATTAAGATACTTTTTTGAGACACCAAAGGACGCGAAGACAATGGCCTTCGGGTGCTTAAAACTCGTTTTACAAATCATTTAAAAAGAAAAAACACACAGCATTACTTTTCACTCCTATAAGTACATGAAAAGCAGGTCCATTTTTCGAGTAATGCAAGAACGTCATCTTCTGCTATTTTAATTTAATCAAAATATGTCAAGTTTTTTTTTTTTTTTTTTTTTTATGTGTGATAGGTAAGCATTTGACCCCAATCTCACCTGATGTTGAGTGATGATGAGGCCGAAGATGTAGCATGCTTACCTAGAAAGATGCCTATTCACTCTCGCCTTGAAGAGGCCCAGGTTGTATTGCTCAGGGAACAGGTCCGCAGGCAGGGCATTCCACTCCTTAGCCGTGCGCATTATAAAAGAAGAAGCAAACTTCTTCGTGCGAATTGCTGGTAGGTCAACGACATAGGGGTGGAAACCCAGTCTGCGTCTCGTCCCCCGCAGATGAAAGGGAGACGGTGGTATCAGATCGTGTAATTCAGTCGCACACTCTCCGAAATGTATCCTATAAAAAACAGACAGACAGGCTACCTTGCGACGATGCTCAAGACTTTGTAGCTTCGCCACCGAGGTTGGATCACCTATGAGCTTCCTGGCACGCCTGTCGAATGAGTCCAGCGCGGCCAGCTGGTATTGGGCAGACCCGTCCCAGAGATGGCAGCAGTACTCCATACACGATCGGACTTGTGCTTGATAAAGTTGTAGAAGCTGTCCCGGAGTAAAGTACCGTCTGACCTTCGAGAGGACGCCCAGTTTTTTTGCTGCGGTTTTCGCCATGGACTCAATGTACCGTCCGAAATTCAGATCGGACGATATGTTAATGCCAAGGAGCTCCAGGCGATCAGCTATCGGTATGGACACATTTCGGAAAGTCGGGGTCAAAGCGAAGGGACTCCGTTTTGTGGAGAAAAGGCACGCCTGTGTTTTGCTTGCGTTGAAACTGACCCGATTAGTATCACCCCAGTCGGACACAGATTCAAGGGCCAAGTTTATTCGCTGCACCATGGCCTCTCGACAAGACTGAGTAACGTCCAATTTGACCCCTGCACCGGACAGATATCTGTCAGCAACAGTGCTGTCGTCTGCATACCCAAAGGTTCCGGGCACAAGCATGTCGTTTATATGCAGCAGAAATAAAGTGGCTGAAAGAACTGACCCTTGAGGAACACCGGCATTAATAGCCATTTGATCCGATGAGTATCCATCAATGAGTACTCGAATGGATCGTTCGCTCAAGAAGTCAGCTATCCAGTTGCATAGGTCAATCGGAATTCCATATAAAGGAAGCTTGCTTAAAAGGCTTGCATGCCAGACCCTGTCAAAGGCTTTGGATATGTCAAGAGACACGGCAAGTGCCTCCCCGTATCTCTCGACAGCCTCGCTCCACAGATGAGTGGCATACACAAGAAGATCCCCCGTGGACCGTCCTGGGCGGAACCCATACTGACGGTCACTGAGGAGGTCGTTATGTTCCAGGTATGCCAGGAGCCGGTTGTTAAGTACACGTTCCATAGTCTTGCAGAGTATGGAAGTGACCGATATTGGTCTATAGTTGACAGGGTCGGCACGACTGCCTTTTTTGGGCACGGGTTGCACGTTGGCAAGCTTCCATGACCTTGGGACTACCGCAGTCTTAAGTGAGAGGCGATACAGGCGTGTTAAAACAGGAGACAACTCTGGAGCACAGGTGCGTAGGACAATCGCTGGGATTCCGTCGGGTCCGCTAGCCTTGTTCACGTCTAGAGAACGCAGGATTTTAAGAACCTCTTTTTGGCGAATGTAAACTGATGCCATTGAGCATTCAGTACGAGGAATGGTAGGTGGTGTTATATCTGAGTTCTCCAGATGCGAATTCCCGGCAAAAAGATTAGCAAATAAATTTGCTTTCTCCTCCGCCGAGTGTGCTAGCGATCCGTCAGGTTTTATTAGCGGTGGCAGGGAGGGACGGCCGAAGTTTGCTTCCACTGCTTTGGCAAGCGACCAAAACGCTTTGCTGCCAGCTGGATAGGAGGCAAGCTTAGCCCCTATACGACCTATATGGTCGAACCGGGCTTTTCGCAACACCTTTTTGCAAGACTTGGCGGCTTTGTTGTAAGCTTTCTTCAGTTTTTCTGTGTTCGGAGCCTTCTGCTTTCGAGCATCAGCCCAGGACATATACGCTGACTGTTTCAGCACCTCAGCACGAGAACAATCAGCGTTGAACCATGGGCGAGCTTTGGCGCCGGTTGACACGTCAGAGTACGGAATAAAATATTCCATACCCTGACGTATCACTTCGGCAACCGCGTTCGCAGCGCTCGACGATTCCCCTGAAGAAAAGCAGGTTTGCCGCCAAGGATAGGAAGCAAAGAAGTGTCGCATCTCGTCCCAATCTGCTGACCTGTATCGCCACACCCGTCTCTTACCACAATGGCCCTGATTTATTTCGTATATAACCTTGCAAATGCTAGTACCTATATTCCGAGAGATAAGTGTACTTTTTACAACCATCAGCAGCAATTCTGATTCAGCGTTTATGGGGTGTAGAGCATCTCTGTGATGGGGATAGACCAGGTCTGCCTGCATAACTCCGGTCGGTTTAGGAGTTAAACAACATTGGCAGCCATTTTGGCGTTGCTGCTTTTTTATAAGTTATTAGTAATATATTTATTTAATTAATTATAATAAATTACTAAATAACTCAATAAATAAAAATAAATTATAAAATCTGAGTAATTTTTATAAAACCCCATAATTTATTACAAATTTTACTGCAGTCAAAACTTCTAAACATTTTCTGGCATTTCGTAAAGGGAATGTGCCGGTTGTCCTTTATCGGATCTTATTATATTCTGTGGTTTGAGAAGGGTTGGTGCAAGGAAAACTAATGTTTAACTGGTTACTGATGATTAAAGGTCTGTAAAAAATTAACAGATCAGCCTTGCAGCTGATTGTATAATATTGTTGTAGTATGCACTGTAGCTATGTAAACAGTACAAAAACTGGCATGGTTCATCATCATGGCAGTCGGTTTAGGAGATACAGCTGTTCAAAGGTCGGAACTTTGACTGGCTGTATGTCCTAAACCGAGTGACAGAACTTGATAGTTTTTATACTGTTCACATAGCTACAGTGCATACTACAACAATATCATACGATCAGCTGACAGACCTTTAATCATTAATAACTCTTAAACGAACTGGAGTTATGCAGGCAGTCCTGGTCCATCCCCAACACCGAGATGCTCTAAACCCCATAAACACTGAATCAGCCTTGCTGCCGATGGTTGCAAAAAGTACACTTATCTCTTCTACTACTACGCGCTATCCCCGAAGAATAGTAAAATCAGAATTGGTACACCAAAATCTAAATGTACGGCAAAGATTTCATTCAATCAAGCATACCTAGATCTCCATTCACACTATTATTTTACATTGAAACCTAGATCCCAGTGGAAAGCCACACATAAAGCGAAAACTAAAAGAGCTGACACTAACAGAGATACCCTCAAATGGCTTTCAGTCCGCTGAAAGAAAAAACTTTTTATGCGCAGTCACAGTTTTATGTCAAACCTCCCTTCAGGTCACCGCACACGGTGCACACAGACCAATGAAATACTGTTTCTTTCGCTTGTTTCTTTACTTTTTCGAAGGTATAATAAGGTGAAAGGTATACGATTACGATTTATGATACGCTCGCAATTAAAAAATAACTTACAGTATTTAGTTAAGTACTTATTTTGTCGCATGTAAGTGAATTGTATAATTCTTATGAGAAATAAAAATTCTGCCAGTGGTGGGAGGTGTAAAAAGGTGAAATGAATACGTCACAATAGGCCAGTGTGATGGGTCTGTGTACCTACTCAACAATTTTAGTACCACAGAAAAAACCTAAAAGGAATTCAAATCATACGTAAGTTAGAACATACGTGATCTCAATACCATCCATTTCAGGGTGATAAGAAACTTTTTTATAACTACAAATTACCTTGTTTTTAAGCCTGCAGTTGTAGCAAAACTCACTTTTAGAATATTAAAGGTAGATCGAATGAAATGAGACGGTGGCTAGGTTTTCGCTCACAGATAACAGACAGATGCCTCGAATAATAACCACGGTAAAAAATGGGCTGTTTCATTCTAAGTAGAAACCACACATTAATCATCAATTCTTCTTCTTGTGGAGCCATCACGTACCTGAAGTTGGCTATCATAATAATTGCTACTCAGGCCATGGAAAATGCACCCCTGAACAAACAAAAATTAAAACAGAATATTATGTAAACGTGCACAATATTAATTACTCTGTGGTAAGTAAGGGTTGTCACAAATGAAATGACCCACATTAATAGTGAATGGATTCAAGCTCGGACTTCTCGGGATTTTAGTAGTCAATGAATGTTACGTGACCAGAAATGGGAAAATCATTTCCCTGAAAAAGGAAAAATATTGTTTGATAAAATTATTGCTTCTCATATTTTATTTTATTTTATTGTATAGGTAAGTACACGTAAAGATTACAGTCACGATGAAACCATTTACATTGCAATAAGATATGTAAAACTAGATTGTAATCCAATTACACATGTACACATGTCATAGTCTACAGGGTGTAAAAAAAGACCCTAGTAATATTTAATAGGATGATTTAAACTGAAACACTTTATACGGAGCAAACATCGAAAAAAAGTAAAAAAATCTGCTGTCCCATTTCATACATTGGAGTCGAGTCGGTTGGTATAATATGATACCACATTTTTGTATCATCATCATCATCATCTCAGCCGATGGACGTCCACTGCTGGACATAGGCCTCCCCCAAGGATCGCCACAACGACCGGTCCCGCGCTGCCCTCATCCAACGTTTTCCCGCCACCTTCACCAGGTCGTCGGTCCACCGTGTGAGGGGCCTACCCACGCTGCGCTTTCCGGTACGCGGTCGCCACTCGAGAACTTTTCGGCCCCACCGGCCATCGGTTCTGCGAGCAATGTGCCCCGCCCACTGCCACTTAAGTTTAGCAACTCTTTGGGCTATGTCAGTTACCCTGGTTCTTCTGCGGATCTCTTCATTTCTGATTCGATCTCGCAGGGAAACTCCGAGCATAGCCCTCTCCATTGCCCTTTGGGTGACTTTCAGCCTTTTTATGAGGCCTTGAGTGAACGACCACGTCTCTGTTCCATATGTCATCACTGGCAACACACACTGATCGAAGACTTTCGTTTTAAGACACTGCGGTATTTGGGACGTGAAGATACTACGTAGCTTCCCGAACGCTGCCCAGCCGAGTTGGATTCGACGGTTGATCTCTTTCTCGAAGTTGGATTTACCTAACTGAATAGTTTGTCCCAGGTAAACATAATGGTCAACAACTTCGAGCGCAGAGTTTCCGATCATTACAGGAGTGGGTACAACATGGTCATTTGACATGATCTTCGTCTTGTCCATGTTCATTTTCAGACCAGCTCGTTCGGAGGCTCTGCTGAGATCATCGAGCATTTGACTGAGCTCCTCCATAGTCTCCGCCATGATGACTATATCATCGGCAAACCGAAGGTGACTGATGTACTCGCCGTTTATGTTGATGCCTAGCCCTTTCCAGTCCAGAACCTTGAAAACATCTTCCAGTGCAGCGGTGAACAGTTTCGGAGATATAACGTCTCCCTGCCTCACGCCTCGCTGCAGTAGGATAGGTTTCGAGTTCTGGTCCTGTAGTCGGACTGACATAGTGGCGTTTTTGTACAAGCATTTCAGCACTTCGATGTACCGGTAGTCTACTTGGCAACGCTGAAGAGACTGCAGTACAGCCCAAGTCTCGATCGAATCAAAGGCTTTCTCGTAGTCCACGTACGCCAAGCAAAGGGGCAGGTTATACTCTTCAGTCTTCTGTATAACTTGCCGAAGCGTATGTATGTGGTCCACAGTGCTAAAGCCCTTTCGGAAACCGGCCTGTTCGGGAGGCTGGAAATCGTCAAACCTGCGCGCAAGACGGTTCGTAATGACTCTCGAAAACAGCTTGTAGACATGGCTAAGAAGGGAAATGGGCCTATAGTTCTTCAACAGGGCATTATCGCCCTTTTTGAAGAAGAGCACCACCAGACTTCTGTTCCATGCCTGCGGCGTTTTGCCCTCGAGTATGACGGAATCGAACAGCTTCTGAAGGGCCTTCAGGACCGGTTTTCCACCCGCCTTCAGAAGCTCGGCCGTAATCCCATCATCACCCGGCGCCTTGTTGTTCTTTAGCTGTTTGAGAGCCATACTAATCTCGTACAGGCTGACGTCCGGAATATCTTCTGTGTAGTGCCGGGTCAATCTAGCTCTTTTTTTGTATGAAACACTTGATTTATATTACCTATTTTATTTCGATGTTTGATCCTCCTGGGTGGCTGTGGTAGTGAGAAATATACTACAACATGCTGGTTTGTAGTACTATACAACTACAATAACCTATCTAATATAATAACTGACTTAAAATTTTTGTTTACAAACAATTATTAGAATTTACCTACTACTGTCCTTCTTAATATGCTGACACTTTTTTAAGGGGATGATCAGACCGCCAAACTGAACAACTTTCTCTATGACACCAACAAAGAAATCGCGAAAATAAAACAGCTGTTTGTACTAAACTGCAATACCAACTCGACTCAAATGTCTGGGATGGGACAGCTGATTTTTTTCGCGATTTGGATGTTGATACCATAGAGAAAATTGATCAGTTTGATGGTCTGATCATTTCCTTAAAAAAGTGTCAGCATATTAAGAAGGACTCTGAATAGCTCAACCAAAAGCGCGGTGTTAACAAGATGATTATGATGATAAACCTAACCCAATAAAGCCTAATAAATCCTTCATGTCACGCCTCTGAGCTTACAACGGAAACAAAAACCCAAATTAATACCCAAAACTCATAAAATGTGATTACAGCCTAAGATAAGATAAAAAAAGGAAGATGCGTTAAGTTCTTATGATGATGAGCTTAGCCTAGAGCCCGCAAGCTTAACGGTCTACCTACTCTGTATTGATTTAATGGATGGAGTTATTCTTTATTTACACCAAACCACAGAATACATCGGTAAACCGGGTGTATAATTGCAAAGTCAAAATAAAAGTGAATTGCAAAGTCAAATTGATCTTTTTTTTCAACATTTTTGCTGTTTGTGTTTTCCTTTAAAATTAGGTAAGTTGAGTACTGTTCAAGTCGAAACCATTAATGTCGGTGAGTTATTTTTAATATGATGTGATTAAACCATCCGTTATTACTATCTATCTATCTATACTATTGACGACCCGGTTGGTGTAATGGTTACCACGCCGGACTGCCAAACCAGGGTCCTGGGTTCAAATCCCGGTTCGGTCATGGATGTTTATATGTTTGTGCCGTTGTTGTATGGTTTCCATAATAAACAGCCTATAAATAGTGCTTTCTTGGAGAGAGCTATGTGTGGTGTTGGCCCATATGACTCCTGTAAACCGTTGTTTCCTAAACTAGGTCTACTAACGCTGCCATCCATGTACATCTGGGAAGTATGTAAGTTTGTGAAGAAACACCAGCAGTTTTTCAGATTCAATCGAAATGTTTCTAAAAGGGCTATAAGAGACCCGGAAAGGATTGTCATTGACCACTGCCCCAATACTAGTCTGTACAGAAATAATTGTTACCATATGTTTATAAAAATTTATAATAAATTACCAAATACTATTAAAGCATGTAATGGCAAGCAATTTTCAAATAAACTGAAAATATGGCTCACTTCGAAGTGCTACTACAAATTGAACGATTATTTTGATAAATAATAATACACATTAATGCTTATTTTTGTTAAATTCAAATAAATTTTATTGTGATAAGTAGGTAATTATTATTTATCATAGGTAGTTGTTTTGGTTTATAATGTAAGCCTATATTGTACGTCCGTGCTGCGGACCAAACTGTTGATTCTTCCTTATTGTAACATCTTTTTTTTTTACACAGTTTGAACAATAAATATTCTTTATTCTTTATTCTTTATTCTTTGGGATCATTACAATGTAGGTATGTGCCTGTGAGCGTTTATACTATTATAAAAGAGTTCAGTGACTGACTGACTTGACAAACAACGCACAACCTAAACCGCTGCAGATATAAACATGTAATATTCTAAAGAAAATGTAAGGGTGCACTAAGAAAGGACTTTTCGAAATTTTACCTCTAAAGGGGTAATAGGCCATTTTACGGAGTTTTGTTAGGCGGGGTAGGGAGTAATTACTAATTGGACTTTTAAACTGTAACCGGCACCATTTAGTGACAAAAATACTATCCTAAACCATATTTAAAAAATTTAGCTACGCAACATAGAAATCAAAATTGTGTGTCCCAGAAGGCTTTTAAATTAATAATATTAATACCAATGCGCTCATTTGAATTAGATTTAACAATTTAAAATTTTTGAGCTATAACATAGGCATTGAAATTTAAAAAATGAGGTATTTATTCGAAAATACGAATGTATTTTTAAAAACCTTCTAAGTAGACAAAAATATTTACACCATGTTTGAAGTATGTATAATGATAAAGCCTTAAATACGTGAAAAAAAAAAATTACCATCAGGTTTTTTAGAACGAGATACTAGCTAAATTTTAAAATTGGAACTGTTGCTGACTTGTTTTTTTTTAATTTTTGTACACTTTTAAGCTCAAATTGGCTCTTCAATATTATAGCGTAAAAAAAATGCAATTATTAATTAGTCCCGTCTCAAACCGTAAAATGACTGGGCTATAATCCACGCGGACGAAGTTACTATCAAAAGCTCGTTACCTACTGATAAAGCTGCTGTGTGAAAAACTAGAAAAAGTATAAAAGTCATGAATCTTCCTCTATTGACCTCATCTAAGGTTACAACTCAACATTTTCGGAAAGCACTCCAGTTTTCGGCATTATTTCGGTCAGCCATGCGTGTTAACCGGATGTGGGATGACGGGTATCCGGTACCCGGCAACACCCAGGTATTATTGAGGTGTCATAAGTATGATTTATCGCTTTCCATCCGGATTTTCACGGATATTGTTCTTAATTTTATTTGTTTTTCACCTTTTTCGGGTCTGGAGGTATTATTTATTAGCGTGGAAAGAGGTCGAGTAAAACTTCGACAGGAAGCAAGAATCAATAATATACGTATACATCGTATAGTCCACGCAATACAAAGTTGGTATGAAGAATATTTTAAAACTAATCAGAAATCAGAAATCAGAAATCAGAATTTTATTGGCCTTGTTGTAGAATGCTACACTAGGTACGTCAAGTTTACATAATCATAATATTTATACTTAAACTCATTTACATTCACAATAAGAAAAAAGAAAAAAGAAACAATTAACAAATAAAATATTAAATTGATTGTGAAATAGAAAGAAATTTCGATTAACAATATACATAATTATATAAAATTCAATATCAGTATACTATAACTTGATTTCATGTTTAATACAAAATAAACAACTAGTTAGTAATAAATCATTTGTTTCAAGTCACACAACATTAAATAGCCCCAAGGTTTGTCACTTAAATCATTAATCATTATTTAAGAATAGGTCTACGGTGAGATTCATGTCCATGTACTCGTTTAAACCGTAAAATGGGTGATCATGCAGAAATTTTTTAATTTTGTTTTTGAATTCAGGGACGGAGAGTTTGGTTATTTCTAATGGTAGATTGTTATACATTTTTATTTTTATAAATTTTCCCTGTTTCATCACTTTGTCTAGTCTCGTCCTAGGATGTTGTAGTTTCTCTTTATTTCTCAAATTGTATTTATGTATGTCCATATTTTTGATATAGGCATCTTTCTCCGTTTGTACCTCTAATAAACTGTTATATATGTATAGGCATATAACTGTCATTATTTGACATTTCTTAAAATATTGTTTCACGGATGTGCGCCTGTGTAATCCATTTATGATCCTAATTGATCTCTTCTGATGTTTAAAAACTTTATTTATTTCAGATGCATTGCCCCATACTGTTATAGCATAGTTTAAAATAGAGTGTGTGTACGCGTAGTATACTGTTAATAAAGTTTTCCTATCTAATAAAGGTTTTAATTTGAACAGGGCATAGTTGGCGCTTGATAATTTTTTGCACATTTTATCTATATGCGCTTTGTGACTTATAGTATAGTCTATAGTGTAACCCAAGAATGTTGTCTCATTTATACTACCTATTTCTCTACGTAATCCTTTTCTAGAATGGTATTTCATAACCAAGCTCTTATCTGCATTTAAAATTATACCGTTTGCCGCAAACCAGTCCCTTAGTATTTTTAAAATTGCCTCTGTTTTACCATCCAGATTTATTTCAAATTTATCTTTAATCCCTATATGCGTAAACCTCTTCTGTCGAGTCCTTTTCGCTACCGCATGACTACTACTCAAAAAGATTAGCCAGGCCCTGTACCCGGACTTTCGATGTTCGATATATCGCCTCTGTTTCGGTCCGCACTTCATTGTAATAGAGTTGACATTGGAACGAAAACCTCCAATTGTGAAGTTCGAATGTGCGGGGTAGAGGCCCAGTTAAAAATGGCCGAATCGAGACGTATGTAAACGTAGTCAGACGAACTCAGGTTTCGTCACTCGAGGAGAATTTTTCCTTGTACCAAAGCTTCTCAAACCACATAATATAATAATAAGATAAGATAAAATTTATATTCTTTATTTTTCTTTATTTAATACTACTCAAGCACAGGTAATATTATGATTATGGTAATATTATATATTAACTCACCAATAAATAAAAATAATAATAATACATTTGTGTATCCCTTACATTTAGATTAACTTGTCTTTTGAACGGGCCTCTACATGTTGGCTTCGGCCCCATGCACGCCTTCCAAAGGTCCGGGACTTAATTGCCCGTGATTACGGAATGTAAGACATACAATAATAATATTTATTCAAAATTCAGATTACAAAATTTGTAATCATTTAATGATCCATGTGTTAGTAACAGGGTTTGACTTAAGAGCTATGTTAGTAGATTAGATACACACAAAAAAAGAAAAATACAACATAAAACAGTAATGTAGGAATTATATCATCACTTGCACCTATAAATGACCTTACCAATTCTTTTAGGTTTTCCCATTTGTATGAAGTGGCAGCCATGCTTGTCCAAGGTGTGGTTTGATGGTCTGAAGCTCTAAAGTACGTAACGCATTTTATTTTACACCTTGTATACAGACGATATTGTAACATTACTCTCTCAACCACTATTTACGACCACTCTCCCACTTTATTGCTGATATTACTTAGTAATTTCACAGGGCAGACAATAGTCATTCATTAGGAGCTGCGTAATGGAAACAATAGGATAGTGTAATAAAAACTACTAGTAGTGAAGCACAGTGGTCGCGACAGGTCAATCGGGCGCTGTGTGCGAGGGCTGAGAGGAGCGCTGACCCAGCATCCTACATCCAGTTCACGTAAACATCATTTCGGAACTACTGATGCACCGCAACGTACTTTGCACTAGTTTGCACCTTTCCTACCGATTTATCTGGGTCAGCGTCCGATGCTTAGTTAACATTTAACTAGTTTCTCATTAGTATGCACCTTATGTAAGGAAAAGTATCATATTAGTCTTTAAACCACATGCTCTACCGATCAAACTGAACAACTTTTACTACGCAAAAATCTGGTGTTCTGTGAGCAAATAGGTATGTCAGAGAAAAAAAAAATTGCTGTTTCATAGTCATTTGAGTTGTGTAGGCATTGCAGTTTAGTATCTATACTAAACTTTGTTCTGACATATTTGCTCCCGTAGTAAAAGTTATTGAGTTTGAAGGATAGATTATGTGGTTTAAAGATTAATGAATGATACTTTTCTGTACACCCTGTACAAGCTATTGTCAACTAAGATTAGATCTCTTACTATTGACGGATGATCTCCGACCCACAATAAAGTATACTCCCGTAAAGTCTGCGTATCATTTCTAAATTCGCACGGAACAGACTGAGAATTCAATCACCCGCATACCGCGCGGACATAGACTCGCCGCGATCACTGAGCTCCACCACTAGTCGTTTTTATTACACTATGGCAATAGTGTGAATCTAATCAAATCAAATTACACATTCAATGGTTGTGTTCAACCGCAATTTATAATTTGTGTCCTTTATGTCATGACTTGCATCCGGGAGCCGCAGCGTGGGTGGGCAGGGACCCATAAGGTGGACTGGATCGACTACCTGGTGAAGACGGCGGGAACCCTTTGGATGAGGGCAGCGCAAGACCGGTCGTTGAGGCGATCCTTGGGGGAGGTCTATGTCCAGCAGTGGACTTCTTTCGGCTGGCATCATCCCAGCCGAAAGAAGTTGCCGATGATGATTTGAGGCTTGCTGGTTCCCCAAGGTGCGTCGGATATCGGGGTTCAGGGGTTTATTCCGTCACTCGGGGAGACTATTCCTTCGTACACACACATCATGAAATATGAATATGAATAAGAGAGTGAATGAATGTGAATGAAGTTGTCGAGTAGGATTAAGAGGATATAACCGATAGCGGTCTTCATACAAACGTAGTTTATAATTTTTTTAAATATAATTACCAATTGAAGTCAATGTTTTTTTAACGCGGTCTAGAAACTAATCTCTTTGCCTGTGGTTTGTCGGGTTTTCGTTAAAATGTTAATTTCAAAGATTAACATTATAAATCCTAGCATTGAAACTATATATTGTAACGGAAATCTGACAAACCAAAGGCACAGACCGATTCAGATTAGTATCATGTTTAAAAAAAAATTATTGACTTCAATTAATAGTATACAAAATAAATCAATTCAGAAACAGGCCAAGCAGGTTTCAAGTATTTAGACTAGGACAAAGGGAATATTTCCCGAGTACCTAGTCTAAATACTTAAAACTGCCTGACCTGTTTCTGATAGCCCCCGACTCCACAGTGCAGAGCACCCGAGTGCTCTGCAAGGGCTATCCTCTTTTAAACACAATCGCCCAACTAGCAATAAACATATTATTCTATAAAAGTCGAGAGCACATTTTTGGTTTAGCTTAAATTTCTAAAAAAGTCCTGAAAGTTGTCGAATGAAATCGGAGATAGCGTTTACGTACCCAACGCGATTTTTGCACAAAGATGACTACTAGACAGAAGCCTAGCCTTGAGAGTGGTGATCAATCTTCAAACACCCTTTATATTTTTCCTTGAGCGACATGAACATTAATCAGTTTTATGATAGCTTACTCCTTTATTGCTTACATAAAAGGAGAAAGCACATTTTTGGCCTACAAGTGTCGGTAAAACCAAACTTTATTGCATATAAAATGTGTTTCGATTCAGTAATATTTTTTAGATAAAAATAGTTTTTAGGGCTTGTATTTTATGTGAGACCTACAAAGTTTGTAAGTTTTCTATATAGTTTTTGCCGTCCTGTACCATCTGCTGTGTTGTGTATCTTATTAGGGAGAACTTAACTCTATACAGGGTGAAATTGATAAGCATTTTTAGACTCTTAAGTCTACCCATCAAACTCAACTACTTTTACTATGGGAGCAAACCGATTGTATAGCAACTAAAAAATCTGCTATTCCATACTAAACTGCAATTCCTACTCGACTCAAATGTATGCAACAGCTGTTTTTTTTTTCGTTCCGATCGGTTTGCTCCCATAGTAAAAGTTGTTCAGTTTGATGGGTAGACTCTTAGTTTAAAAGGATGCCAATGATATCAATTTCACCCTGTATAAGTAAATATTGATTATACTAACGATGATTATGATGATTCTGTTTATCACATTTTTGTGGATTTATATCGATTTTAAGGTATTTCTCAGGGTCCTCAGTCTATATCCACCAAATCTCGACAAAAATGTTATAAACTAACAGTAAAAAATATTAGTTCAAACACAATTTACCGAAGTGTATTTAATGCAATCTCAAACCGTATTTTTACTAGACTATTATACCCATAGAAATGGTCATAAAATACCTATATATCGTTTTAATGTTTCGAGCCATTACAAAATAAAACTACTCCAAGGTCAATCTTTAGAGTTATTAAACTCACAAGCAGTATAACGTCTCTTATATTATTAGATAACGAGTCGTGTTATGTTGTAGTATTTCTGTTTAAATCTTCTCTACAGCAGCGACAACAAGTTCCGACGCGGTGGTAGCTTCTAAAAAAGATTTTCAAGCTCCTGTTATTGAATAAACGATTTTGAGTTGAACGCTACACTTTTTAAGCGTATCGTAAGTCCGTCCTTGCAATCAAGATGGCGCCATGCATCCCTCCCCCGAGAAACCTCCATCCCATTTCCCTTGCTGAAGAAATCCTCTACGAATGATGTACGGAATCCCCGATGCGTCTGGCGCCGGCGCACCCTAGGCAATCAATCAGCAAAGGAAGACTCTAACGCTGATTGCCAAACCTCTTCACCACGATGGCACAGTATCAGAAGAGAAGAGAGGCAAGAGAAACTCGATAACATTGTTGTTTCGATTAATACTTATTATTTAATACTAGCCGTTGTCCACGACTTCATCTGCGGAAAATGTATACCTACCTATATCTATGTGTATGTCCTTCCTCACGATTCCAGCTATCTCTATACCATATTGCATCCAAATCGGTTCAGCGGTTTAGCCGTACGTAACAGACGAGCAGATAGACTTTCGCATTTATAATATTTTAGTAATGGAGATAGTATATTGGCTATGTGCACGACACTAGCGCCACACTAGCGCGGCGGAGCGCATGAACTATGTCGGCCAGCCGTGAATTATCTACACTATTATAGTACTGTAAAGACTCTGTGTTTGTTCGAGGATCCTGCTAACACTACTGGACCGATTTTGATAAAACTTTTTATATTTAAAAGCTTATTATTAGACTTAAAAACTAGCTTATATTTTATCCCGGTACGATGACGGGAGCGAATGCGGACGAAGCCACGGGCAAAATCTAAATTGTATCGGAATTCTCATACAAACTTTTACCTCCGTTTTAACACCTTTGGGGGTTGAAATACAAGATGCCAATAGAAACTTCCATGCATAGATATATAGTATATCTATGCTTCCATGCCAAATTTTAAGTTTGTAGTATTGACAGATTTGGAGATTTCGTGTTTAGTTAGTGTGTGGTTTTGCATAGATTCAAGCATATTTTCACTGCTTGGCCCGAAACAGTACAAATTTCTGCCACCCCGTGCGCTGCGATCGACTTGACAGTTCCCAACACCCACTTCGCACATAGCCAATACAAGTACACCCATATTTTTTAATTACTAAGTATATGCATGTAATACCAGTTTAAAATAACAATGTGCATGACCTTGAAGGGCCGTTGGATAACTTCACTCGGTTGACAAAGGAATGTAGACTCTATGCAAAGGAAACAATCATTTGAATGACTCGAGTGAAGTTCGTGTGATTGCGTTACGTCACATTTGCGAGCGAGGTCATGCACATTGTTATTTTAAACTGATAGTATGTGCATTTTGAGGGTATATTCAGATATTGAAACAATTATAAGTTAAGTTATAAGTGTGTGCTATAATTTTTTTTTGTATTGGTTCAGTCAGCCGATCGATTTTCTTTGGGAGGTCCAAAAAAATGATCTCGTTTTTCGATCCATGTTCTTTAGGGAAAGTTGATTAGTTTCTTTATCTGAATAAACCCTCAAACAATTCTAGTAATGAAAAATAGGGGTGTATAGTAAAGAGGGATTCGACGGTCCAAATGAAGGTTGACAAGCTGGTTGAAAGGCAGCATAAGGATTGAACCTCATCTGGCTGCACCGCATCGCATTTTTCCGTCGTTACATCCTTTTCTGTCACTCAGGACAGGAATGTCATTACCTAGAGCAAATAAGATAGGACAGAAAAGGATGGAGCGACGGAAAAATGCGATGCGGTTCAACCCTAATTGAACTCTATCCATCGGCAGTTCAATATGTTTCTACTGCTTACCAAATAGTACCATGCCACCGTAAACTTAGCTAATGGAAACGCAACACTCCGCGCCCGCTGCGCAAACATTCGACTAAAAGCCTAAAACAAAGCTAGATAAAGTTTTCTTTACCAACGCCACGTCATTTTGTGGAGAAATTATTGTGCCGTTTTAGCACGCATTTTTAGTATTTCTGTTGCTTTTATTTTTAGTTTTTGCGGACAGTAGTCGGAATGGATGTTGTAAGGGTAAGAGTACAATGTTAAACTTTTCTAGTAAACTTTTGTAAACGACAGTCATGGCAACATGTTTAAAACTTTCGTGTAAGTGTCAATTCAAACGTTTCACAACCACACCACAACGACGCCATGTGGACGGGCGTATATTTTGTATTGAAAATGAATATTACAATTTACACGTACCACATTTTGCCGTTGTTATCGACCACCTGTGTACTACGACCACATCGCAACCACATCGCGACGGCAACGCTACCACCGGCGGCGGCACCGTGGCCACATCGCCACGACATGCCGTCAAGTCGTGTTTCCTCTACGAAGGCCGGAGCATAATTGCACATGACCACGTGGTTACCACATCGCAACGACAGCGACAAAGCAACCACATCGACATTTTGTCGGTACCACAACGCAACTGCAAAAAGCCGCTGCGATACTATTCACACGTAACCACAGCTTGACCACATTTTGTCGCTGCGACATGGTGTGGTTGTGGTACGTGTGAATTGACCCTAACAGTTGATACAAGATAAAAAATGTCTTAATTTGTGCTTTTGACCCGCGACTTCGTCCGCGTGGATAACTCCTTTAGGGGTAGATTTTCGAAAAATCCTTTCTTAGTGGACCCCTGCATCCTCTGTATTTATTTGTTTAGGTTTTTCCAAATTTCATGTTTCTATCGTCAGCGGTTTAGGCTGTGCGTTGTCTGTCTGTCAGTCAGTCAATCAGTCACGGAACTCTTTTATTTATACGTAAAGATAATTAATGAAATGATTCAGAGCGATGTTATTTTTTACTCGGTGCTCCGTAGACACTGGAAACGTTTAAAACATTATTGTTTTTTTAAACATGTTACACCATGTTGTGCTGTTTCGGTTTCCCGCCCGAGACTGCATTTTTCAATTTTTGATTTGACTGGCAACATTATCTAAGTGTACTTACATGATCACGTAGTGATTATATTCTCTTTGTACATGATAGGGAGGAGTTTTTGGCGGGATTTGAACAGCTACGTTTACGAATTTTTATTGTTTATAGTGAGTTTTGGTTCGTAAAATCTGTGTTTTTTTGCGTAACAAAGTGTCGTGCAAGTGAACAATATACAGTTCAGTGAAATATGATGGTGTATGGGCGTAAACAGGAAAAGTGTTCCGTCATTTTTAGCGCGGCAAAGCGGTCGGTTCACCTCGTTCCTGTAGACTTCTGCGATTCCTGTGTCTTTCGATTGTCTTCAAAAACTCCAAAGAAGCGTCAAAACGTCGAACACCAACGTTTCGAGGCTTAAAATTCATCGTCATCCACCATCAAAATTAAGAATTTGAAGAAGAAAACGTAGATATGGCTTTAATGGGCATTTTTATTTAATGTGTTTTATGGCTCTGGATACTAATCCAGAGCCATAAAACACATTTAAAAAAAACTTACATGATAACCACCAGAGCAGAGACTACAAAATCTCTGCACCAGAGATAACTACAATGATAACCAGTGCCAGGGACCAGTGCGCATACTTTGACAATGCATTTCATTATTACTCGTCAAACTGAACAACTTCCACTTTGGAGACAACATCGTAATCGCAAAAAAAAATATAGCTTTTCAGTTATACACCTGTATAATGCCTTCAGTGTCGATAGGTACACAGATAAAATTATTTACAACCTGGACGAATTAACTTGGCACGTGGCTCGCACGTGCCACGGAATAAAAAACTCGGAAAACTCGGAAAGAATAACTCGAAAATGCTGAGGCGCAGGGACACGTGCAACGGTAACTGCAATGATATGCTACGGCCTCGCACGGCGACGGCGTTCGCACGGGTTGTAGAAAACTCAACCTTTGATTCGACAGATCGGGTTTTTTCCTTCTGCGAGATTTCTATACTGACCTACCTATACCTAAACCTGTAGGTAAACGCTTGGTTCACGTATAGATCACGTACGAAACTACTTAGATGAAGGTACGAACTTAGTAGGAATCAAGTTGGCACGTTTCCAGTCCCAAACGATTCCAGCAACTACCTACAGAAGCGCAGACGATGCTATAAAAAGTTTTACAGTTGTATCTTTTAAAGTTTCAACCTTTTTCATTATATTGTAGAATAGTGACCCGCCCCGGCTTCGCACGGGTGCAATGCTGATATATAAACCTTCCTCTTGAATTCTATCTATTAAAAAAGACCGCATCAAAATCCGTTGCGTAGTTTTTAAGAGCCTATGTCGAAAAATAATTTAAGCGAAACAGGTGTGGGATAGCTTATATTACGGCCTGATGCGAGAGAAAGAGATGGGGCGGCGCGCGCGCCTGAATCGAATCGAGCGCCAAATCAAACTTTATTTAATTGTGATTGTACTATTTATGTAAGTTCAATTCTGCTCTAATCAAAATTTAGAAAATATCAATCTCTTTTTTTTAAATCAAGTTTGTGTTTCTATTATTCACCGTTTAGCAGTTCCAAGCGTTTATAGATAAAAATGGAGGCTACTTTGGCTTGTTTTTCTATCGAGAAAATTTGTCTTAATCGTGTTTTGGCTCTAATCAAAACTTCAATTATATTTTCAATTTACACATATCCGAAAATCATACTCCTACTGTTAGTACTTCATGATATATGAAGCTTTGAAGAATCCAATTTTTTTCACATAGCCCCTTAAGATCTAAGCATACATAGGGACAGACAGCGATAAGCGACTTTGTTTTATGCTATGTAGTGATTATTCAATTTCCAGATAATTCCTATGAAAAAATTATATTCGTTGAAACTAATTTAATTTACCACGCACCAGCAATTCAGGAAAATTGCTAAAAAAAACTTAGTTTGCGCTCCGCTCCTCGTTGTTTTTTTTATATTTTAATTCAATTTGGAAAAAAGGCACCAAAGAGATTAAGAGACATTGTTGGAATTATTTGGGATTTCAGTATAAAAACTATTTATTGAATCTAAAATTGTATGATGTGAACTGGCAAGATTTCTTGGGAAAAAAATAGCAATAGCCATAAAACTAAAAAGGAAGATTTTTTTTTCTTTTTAATTGGAGTATTTGGCGAATCGTTATTTTTTTTTGACAGATAACTGCCAGTTCTGTATTTCTTAGATGTAATGAAAACTCTTTGGTTGTATGAAAAATATTATGAAGATGACAAATACAAACTTTTTGAATTCCCAAAATGTGTTTTTAATCTTCTCTTGATTTATCAATCCCAATTTGATCCCAATCATACTATTTATATATTTATTTGTTTAATACTATACTTTACTAACATACTGTAGGTATTTCTAACATAACATACAAATACTAGGTTTGGTACAAAATAATATCTTTGCTCGTATATAATTTGTATGTTTTTATGAAGTCAGTGATGTTTGATTATACACGAACAACATAAAAGGTAAATCGTCCTTCACACTCAGAAGAAAATAACACTCCAAGCAGTTAAAGATCTCCCTTACTAGGAGAAGTTGCTTAAACCTACGATGTACCAACATGTACACTATGGAGAAAAATAAAAACTGCACTCAAATCCTTTTATGAACAGGAATTTTAACTAACAAAATAATTTAATTATTGTTTAATGTTCTGGTACTACTAGTGAAACGTGGATGTTCTGAGGTTTCAGAATATCTCTGACTACCCCGTCGGGGAATATAGTCGTGAGCTATGCTTATGCTAATTATTGTTTCAATCTAATTATTTTGTTACAAATCAGTTGAGGTATATGAGGTTTTGCGCTAATTCATAAACACGTTGTATACTTAGTCAGACCGTGATGTCAAGTGACGTAAGATCTTAGCGTAAGATGGATGTGTAAAAAATGTTAAACTCGCGTCAGGACCGTGACGTCACGTAACCTGATCGAAAATTCTTAAGCATATACAGGGTGGCCGGGGAGTTGACGTTCAAACGTAAAATTTAGGTCCGGTATGTCGTGGGGTATCCGAATCACCCCCATGTATGTTCCGCGATTTTTTATAGTTTTCGAGTTATGATGATTTTTCAGATTTTTTGAGGAAACTCGACATGACCGGCTTGAACAACTTCTAAAAAAAAAAGTGTAAGACTTTTTAGAGATTCTTTTTTTGCAACTTAATCTTCATGAATTGTTCCTATATTCATAACATCATCAGCATCGTAACTTTGATAAAAGTTATGAAAATATTGATCTAAAGTTAAAAATTTGCGATCCGTGAATTATGACTAAATTTTCAACTTTAAATTAAATACTCTAAACAGGTGACCTTATGATTTTTTAGCCAATCCAAAAAATGCGCCCAACTCTCAGCTTTCATAATCATAAATAAAAAGTAGTACTTAAGAGGGCTAATTTGGCTAGAATTGATCTTCAAAGACAACAAGGCGGAAAACTCTTAAAATTTTTTTTTTTTTTTTTGCCATAGTTACCACGCCTAAGGCTAAATAATGATTAAAGAATGCTGGAAACCGAAACGGCGACGGGTTATGCCGGACTCTTACCGGCTAAAACCCCACCGTGTTCCACCTCATCGCATATTGCCGTAGAGCCTGAGGGCCCGTGAGGAATCTTCCACACTCTACGGCGCAGCGACCGACCTTACCAGGTCTCATCAATAATGATTAAAGAATGCTGGAAACCTATCGTGTTGGTGGAATAAGGAAAGTTTTAAGTAAAAAGTAGATAACCTAACCTAACCTAACCTAGGAGGAGGGAGCCGACAGCCGGGTGCCGCCACTGCGACGGCTGTCTCGACGAGACGGCGCAGCGCGTGCTGCAGGAGTGCCCTGCGTGGGCGGGAGAGCGCAGTGAGCTCTCCCAGGTAGTTTCAGACCTCTCGCTGCCGGCCATGGTTCGCGCTATGGTCGACAGTGAGGCGTCTTGGCGCGCGGTTCTCTCCTTCTGTGAGGCAGTAATGCTCCAGAAGGAGACGGTGGAGAGGGAGAGGGAGTCGACTTCTGAACTCCCGATCCGCCAAAGACGCACGGGGCGCAGACGGGCTGCGTTTGCTCGCGGTCTGCCTCCCCCGTAATTTTTGAGTCTCTGGGCGTCGGGCTGGGGGGTCCGGCGTCCGATCATAGGGACTCGAGGTGGTTGTGTGCGTGTTCCCACGCACCACCTAAAGGCCTGTAGGCTTGTCAAGGCCAACAGAGATGAGACCTGGTAAGGTCGGTCGCTGCGCCGTAGAGTGTGGAAGATTCCTCACGGGCCCTCAGGCTCTACGGCAGTATGGGATGAGGTGGAACACGGTGGGGTTTTAGCCGGTAAGAGTCCGGCATAACCCGTCGCCGTTTCGGTTTCCAGCATTCTTTAATCATTCATTATTTAGCCTCAGGCGTGGTAATTATGGCAAAAAAAAAAAAAAAAATTTTTATGAGTTTTCCACCTTGTTGTCTTTGAAGATCAATTCTAGCCAAATTAGCCCTCTTAAGTACTACTTTTTATTTATGATTATGAAAGCTGAGAGTTGAGAGCATTTTTTGGATTGGCTAAAAAATCATAAGGTCACCTGTTTAGAGTTTTAATTTAAAGTTGAAAATTTAGTCATAATTCACGGATCGCAAATTTTTAACTTTAGACCAATATTTTTAAAACTTTTATCAAAGTTACGATGCTGATGATGTTATGAATTAAGGCACAATTCATGAAGATTAAGTTGCAAAAAAAGAATCTCTAAAAAGTCTTACACTTTTTTTTTAGAAGTTGTTAAGCCGGTCATGTCGAGTTTCCTCAAAAAATCGGAAAAATCATCATAACTCGAAAACTATAAAAAATCGCGAAACATACATGGGGGTGATTCGGATACCCCACGACATACTGGACCTAAATTTTACGTTTGAACGTCAACTCCCCGACCACCCTGTATATAGTCAGACCGTGACGTCACGTGACGTAAGATCTTTCACTTCTGCCGGCACTCCCGGAGTGCAACCCGTTGTTTTTTTTTTATTTGTCACATATACATACAACAAAATATTTGTAAAAGAGATAAGATTTTATACCTCCGCTCTATTCAAATTTTGCAGATAGGTACTTTTGCATTGTAACACCACACTGTTACAGTAGGTACGATCAGCAAAATAATTCCGCTCGTTAATCTTCGTTCGCGCAGACAGGGACCAACATTTCCCGACGGTACTCGAAAACATTTGATAATATATTATCACCGTTATGGCTACGCTCAGTCCATTCACTGCTGATTCACTGAATGTAGATGGCGTCGGTCATGTGTCAGACGCGAAATCAATCGACAAATAGAAGCAGATCATTTTTGGCGCGCAACCGTAGATTATCGTGATTTGGTTCGTATACGGTTTCAGAAATAGTCAACTGCGCAGGTATCAGAATCAGAATCAGAAAAACTTTATTGTTAGAACTGGTACATAAAGGTCTTACATTTAAGTTACATGAACAAGCAGCTCTTACCCATTTCAGGCATACAATACAAATGTTTAGAACATATTATCTTACATGCAAATATGGACGCAAAATTAAAACTTGAATGACATTTAATTTAAGTCATCTTTGGATATGTACATTTTAAAAAAGCACAAAAAGGTACATCCGTATTCCGTAAGCATTATAAAGTTGGTATTTATTGTAAGGCCCACCTCATACTCGTACATACCGGTGAAAAAGGAATCTGTCCAAACAAGAATCTGTCCAATAAGGAATCCGGCGAAAAAGGACTAAATCATCCATACGAAATGGTAATTCTGTCCGGAATAATTCCACATGTATGTGGCGAGCCTAAAATACCAAAGTATGTGCGAAAATGTGATGCTCTTACTAAGTTCAAGAATTCCTTTTGAAGATAGGTGTACATCTGTAGGTAATCAGTGTCAGTCCAAATGTGCTCGTGTTCAACAACGTTTGTTGCCATGTTCACATAGATAGCAATTGGTGTCCCGTGGCGAAGGAAATGTTGTTGTTTCCGACATTTTATTTAACAAACAGCAGGTGTACAAAATGTGCTGACATTGTACATTTCAGATCTGGAGACCGAAAACTTTTATGTAGTAACTTATAACCGTAGGGTAGGTTTATAATTATATAAAAGTACGAAGATAGATACCTAAGTACTATTTTCCATAGGTACTAACCAAATAAATTAAATTAGTTACATTTTTAAAAACCATCAAGATTTTAATCTTTTTGACTACAGGTGGTTCGTCAGATTTCCTTAAGAATACATTTTAACTAAAATCTGACAAACTACAGGCACAGAGATAGTTTATAAATCGTATTTAAAAATTTAAATTGGCTTTAGTAGTTTAATATCACAAATTATAATTAATCTCCGTTTGTATGGAGTGAAGTGAGCTAATGGCTGTATCCTCTTAATTACGCTGTGCCGAATAGATGTAGATCAGGGGGAGCGTGTGAATTCTCTATGGTGTAGATAACATACATAAATGTTTGAAAACTTCCCTTTTCAGAGTTCACGATTGCCTGTTGTCAAAGATATATTAAAGCCACAGATGTTCAGTATTGTAAACGGGTACGTTTTTAAGAAATAGCCGAGCAAATTACAACCTCTATTTGCAACGTGAAAAAACAGTAGGTACCTAATTTTGTAAATAAATAAGGCAGTTGCCCAAAATAACAGTAGGTACTTAGGTACCTACCCGAGAACCCTAAACAAATATTTTGACAGGTGTAATGTGATAAAGTTGTTTCGGGTGAAGTATGAGTCCACCGCCATGGACAGGGATGGAGTAAGGGACTGAGTTAGGAAGCCGCTAATTGTCATACCACGAAGAAGAAGACGACTAAGACAACGATTAAGACGACGAAAAAAAATAATGAGTAAAGATGAAAGAAGAAGACGACAACAAAGAAAAAACAAGACAACAGAGAAGACCGCGATAACGAAGAAGAAGATGAAAGAAGCCGACGAAGAAGAAAAAATAAAACGAAGAAGAAAACAAATGAAGACTAAGACCCGATTCGACCAAACGCGAGTAAATTTTATTCTTAGATTAAGTCGCCGGTTACTCTACACACTCTACAGTAAACTGATTTTGCGTTTTACCAACCTTAGGGTTTGAACCTTAGGGGGTTTCGGTGTAAGCCTAAGCTTACACCGAAACTGATGAAACGTCAATGTCACATAATAAAAAAAATGTTACTTAATCAAAAGAAACCTAACAAATTAAAACTGTATAGCCTCACCAAAGAGATACCTAAAGATTCTATGTCTCGTTGTATTCTTGTTTTTAAAATTGTTGTGAACTGTAATATTATGTGTGTGTTACTTTTGCAAATAAATTGTTTATCTATCTATCTATCTATCTATCCTTCCTCTGAGAGCCTCACAGTGCAATAAGTACGAATACAACGACCTCATTCTTTGGGTGGATTATACATTCGTTCTTTTAGTATGGGTTTAGTGTCATCATCATCATCATCTCAGCCTATGGACGTCCACTGTTGGACATAGGCCTTGGGGGCAAGGATCGCCATAACGACCGGTCCTGCGCCGGGTTTAGTGTGAATGATGTTATTTCAGGGTTGATTGTTTCTTGTACAGTTACTCTTCTATAAATGAAAGTTTGGTCGAATCCAGCCTAAGAAGTAGACGACAGGCGGAATCGATCGAAGCGCAAAACCGGGAAGCATGGAAAGACCGTAGGGGCTTAGGGAGGCCTTTGCGCAGTCAGTTGGCAAATATAATGACAGATATAATATTATGTCCTTCAAAACCAGAATCAGAACATTATTTCCAGGATCTAAAATTCAATATGGGGTGTCAAAACTTCTCTACCTCTCTACGTTCCTGCCTGTGACATCCCGAAATAAGGTAGCGACCTTATTACGTAAGCAGCGAAGGAGCCCAAACGAATGGGGTTTGTAAATTTATCGCGTCAGTACAGATGAGTGAACAACAATCTCATTACGAGATGCGATGCGACTTGTTTATAAAGCGTAACGTTTCCAATATTGTTTTGTTGTTTCTTACCTATCTGGAGACTAAAGTACTTAACTAAGTATTAGATACCTATTCTATACCAACACTCTACGTCATTACCCCTTAAACGGAGACGATCTTGGCTGCAGCACCAGGTCTTTGTTATCCTAATAATAATGCAGAGTCATCGGGTTGGTATATGCATACCAAGTTTCAGCTTGATTAAATATCAAGAAATGGGTCAACCAATTATACCTGTACGTGCGTACATGCGAACGTAAAAGTTATAGGCTGGAATATAATTTTTAATATTTTTTTAGTTTTGAAGTCAGTTCATAGATCAGGGGCATATACATATCAGCGTTGCTGACTGCCTTAGTAATACCAACCGATTATCTAGAATCCATTGCTGGATGGGCACTCATCACTCATCAGTTCATCACCCCCCCGGTCGCGTAGACCGTTGACTTTGATTTAGTTGATTTGTTCACTTCTAGGAAAAGACAATCATAGATAGTTGTGAAGGTTGGGATTTCAGAGATGGTCCAACAATCTATTGCGAATATTGCGAGGCATTCATTTCACATTGGATCTTCGGGTTGGCATGGGCGCTCTCTCCCACCACTCAATATAGATCCACAATAACTGTACCACCTTCACTTCACATGGCACAATACATTTTGATAGTACCACAACTTGGACACACAAGTGCTGCCAACTGACAATTTACATTCTGTTCAGTTCTTGGGGTAGGGACTTGAGCAGGAGCCCACCACGGGTGGAGAAACTAAAACCCTTAGCCCTAAAAAAGGAGGGGGGGAGGCTAATCAGGCAGTGCACTGACTGGTCATTAAACGAAAGGAACTCCTACTAAAGAGAATCGGTCTTAACAACCTGCGATAAGACATCTACCAGACACTACATTATAAAATAGGGTCTGAGTAACTGAGTAACTTCGTTTGGTGTAGATTCTAGAGCTCCATATGGGATATGTGGGCAGAATTTTATGGACATCTCAGACAATACTCTGCCATAGGTCAGTAGGTTTTACCTGCCGTGCAGCTGGACCATTATAAAATTACAAAATATCCTGTTAGCTAAATACCAGGAGAGAAGGATGCCAATATGTGACACTAGTTTAGTATTTGATTGGCTAGAAAATTAACCCAATGCAGATATTGATAGATCCGAGAGTACCAGGTAGAGTAGTGTAGTGGTGAGATAAACCTAATAATTATAAATAAATATAATAACCCAACTTCAGCTCTAGACACAGAAAATGTTAACAATCCAGCTGACTAGCTAATGAGCAACAACATACTGTGGAGTCCTTATGCTCAGTACAACATGTAATGAAGCTTGGGTCAACGAGAAGAGTTGTTTTGAAAATGATGTAATTAATCTTTTTCTTATCTAATATCTAATAATATCTTATGTTATTAGACCAGCTATCAGAACTCAAAACGGTCCATGGAGAGAATCATGAAAAAAGCTTACTGGTAAATTTTATTTCGGAAATTGTATTGTTCTCAGATAAACAGTACCGTATAATACTGTTAAGAATGAGGACCTACTATTAAATAATTTTTCATACATCTACCTAATAATTTCAGTGGTTTGAATTAACTGTAATGCTTGCTTGCCTATCGTGTCGACTTCAAATGTAATGTAACTGTAATGATCTCTGAGGATTGTTTCTGTATGATGGTTAAGATTATGCCTCAACAGGTGTAGAAATTTAATCTTAAATTGTTTTTCTCTTTCAACAGCAATCTGTTGATTTTAAATACCTAGTTACATTGAGTGAGATAACATTTAGTCATTATCAAGACTATTATGTTCTATTACTATTATGAAAGTTATTTTATGGTGTATTTTTCCTTTTTATACAGGACTTGTGTTAATGTACCCATTGTTGATGATGATGGCTTTATGACATACACATTTTCATTTATTTTCACATAGCGTTTGTACTCTTTCACCAGCAGATAGCAAACAGGTCTTCAATCAATGCTGCATGTATTCGAATAACTTATAATATAACTGTTTTGCATTACAACAAAACAGATATTATGAGTGAGAGAATACATGCAGCATTGCAGCAAGGTGCTTGCTGGTGATTGATGAAGACTATGAAGTAAACGTCAAATGAGCGCGCCTTGTCAGATTCGAGGCGCCAATCTAGCAGAGTGAAAGAGACAGATATAGAGGAAAGTATAGAGAGTTGATGGTAAGTTCGTTTATTTAGCCAAATTTAAGGTAGAATCTATGGATGCTTCTTCAATCAATGCTGCATGTATTCTCTCACTCATAATATCTGTTTTGTTGTAATGCAAAACAGTTATATTGTGTAGCTCCGAAGTGCGTTATCAGATCTTCACAAAATTAAAAAGGGGACAACTATATCAAATTTTCAAACAAAAATGATTTTTTAAATTGGTCCACAAATGTCCACAATTGACGACAACATCGGTGAACATACATAAAAAAAAAACAACATACAGCGTGGGTTTCTGTCGCCCGGGGCGTAGACCGATTTTAGCACCCCCTTTACCTTACTTTGTAGAGTAGATAATACCTACAGCATACAAAAATATGGAGTGAGTGAGTGAAGCGAGCTGGAATTTGTTTAGCACAACCGGTCAAAAATCCTTGGATTTACGTAATCAATTGAGAAGTAAAAAACATAGAGTGAGCGAAGCGAGCTCAATTTTCCCCCTCAAAATGAATTGGTTGTCTCTTTCGATAGAAAACATAATATGCACCTGAGTATAAAAGCCACGGAGCGAGCGATTTAAAACAGAAACTTGGAGCCAGCGAAGTGAGATCGTCTTTTCTCCGCTTTACGAATCAGTATAATACTTAGATAAGCTCGATCATAGTTATTTTTTTCCCAAATTGCCGCCCCTAGTTAAGTGCCGCCCGGGGATTGTTGCTCCGACGATGACGGAAGTTGGAGCAATAATGGAGCCGGGTGCGAAGAATCTCCGGACGAAACCAAAATTAACATACAATAATCAAAAATAAAAAATAAAACATGAAAAAAATAAGTCTCTTGTATGGGGACCCATCTTATTTTTTTATTATTTAGAACCAATATTATTGACAGCATTTATCAATTTTTAAAGGTTCGTTTGTTATTTACATCTTAAGTCTTTTCTAGTTAAACAGACTTTAAGCCTTGTCCACATTTGTAGCATTGAGACGTATCCGGCGAATCATATCGAGTATGGTATCTCAAGGACGCAAATTTTCAACATAGCCGTATCTTGTCAAAAACGCGACCACAGTCCACACTTATCCAATACTGTATCATTTTGTCAGCGTATCAGCATCAATAACCTTAATGTGGACACTAAAATTTTTCCACCAATCCTTGTATCTTTTCCCTTCAATTCTGATCCCCTATCCCCTTTGATGATCGCGGAAAAACCGACAACCGATGGCAAGCGGCGTATCACGTATCATATCGCAACGTCGTATCGTGATACAGAATCAAAATGCGTCCATATTACCGATCATGATATCATTGGTATCAGATACGAGGTGTATCAAACTGCATCTCGGGCCGTAGCGAGGGGGGGGCAGGGGGGCAAATGCCCCGGGCGGCACTTTGCTAGGGGCGGCAAATTCGGGAAAATATAGATTGATTGAGCTCTGTTTTTAATCAATTCGTAGGGCAGAGAAAAGTTGAGCTCGCTTCTAAGTATCTTTTTATTCAATTGCTGTATCTACACATAATCCTAAAGAGTTCTGACTTCTGACCCTAGCTAACACGTGGTGCTAAAAATGTCGAGCTTGCTTCGCTAGATCCATAGCTTTAATGTTTTGTATGTAAAAAGCTATGGGTCGAGGTCGCTTCGATCGCTATAAGTTTCTATTTATGCATGGTTAAACTAAAAAATGTCTGGCCACAACATGCTTGGGCAAAAAAATGTCAAGCTCGCTTCGCTCGCTCCGTTATTTTTTGTGTAGGTTTTCATAGGGGGGCGGCAAAATCGGTCTGTGCCCCGGGCGGTAGAAACCCACGCTACGCCACTGCGTATCAGATATGGCGTGTATCATTTTGCGTCCAAACCAGCGATCATGATACACATTGGTGCCACGCGATGGAGATACGATACACCTCGATGCTACAAATGTGGACTAGGCTTTAGATGTACAATTTTACCGATACCCTACAATTGCAATTTTGTAATCTGCACACGACTTGCGATGCTCGTTGGAGGTGCACGTCTTGCATTCCAATTACAGGCTTTAGTCTCGGACTTTGAGTTTCTTTTATCTTGAAGTTAGAAAGAAACGTTCACGTGTGATAAGAAAAATGCTTCGGTTGGTTAGTTTGTGGATCGAGGAACAAAAGACGACTAAAGTTGTGATTGATTCAAACCTAAACTGGAAGAGGCACGCGGAATACATAGAAGGCAAATTAAATAGCTTCTGTTATGCTCTCAGAAATCTGTCCCAACTGTCAACTCATAAAGCAGCCCTTCAGGCATATTACGCGTTCTTCCAATCACGGGTGATCTACGGTCTAGCTGTTTGGGGTGGATCTGTTGATATAAGTAGAGTTTTCATATTGCAGAAGAGGTGTGTGCGCATATTGGGCGGGTTGCGACGACGAACAGATTCTTGTCGACCCGTATTTAAAAAATTAAATCTTATGACGCTCACAGCCCTATATGTTTTTGAGCTGTGCAAACTGGTACGTCGACACCCGGATAATTTTCCAGATGCTCCTAGATTCGCTAGTACTAGATTAAATGCTCTCCACAAGCCCAAACTACAAGTACCCTCTTGCCAAACTGCACTCTTCAAGCGAAGCACAAAAATAAATGCGGCCAAAGTATATAATAAACTGCCATTCGAAATGAAGACTCTTCCGGATGAGAAGTTTCTGAAGGACCTAAAAACCTTTTTAATATCAAAATGTCCCTATGACCTAAACGAGTTTCTAGAGTAGATGAATTCTGGCCTGCAAGGAGACAGTTTTTCAAATCTCGCTTAAAAGTCTTTGACTACTAAATTAAATGTAAATTATATAATGACATTTTTCAATTTTATAATGTACCAAGTGAAATCCATTTAATTATTTTTCTTCTTTGTGTATTTTAATGTATAAATTTCAATGGTCATTGTATTAATTATTTTGTACTTAGTAAATTCCTATTATGTATTAACAATATTAATATTGTAAAATTGCCACACCCAAAATGGGTAAAATTACGTTGAGACTGTATACTTAGCAATGACATCTACCTATTGTAAACATGTATTTTATCGCAATAAATATAAATGAAAAATGAAAATGATTGTTGTGTTCAAACGCTTTGCTAAAGTTATAAACTTATGTTTCTGTTTTGAAGGAAAACTAAGATACGACATGACTATACTTATGTTTTCGTTCCCCTTTCATATTTTTTAAGGTGTCTTTTGGGAGCCACGTTACAGATCTGTTACTGGGCTGTCGCGTGTCGGTTACCTGCTCTTCGGCTTGCAAGGAAGCTCTTGAAGCTTCATTTTGTGGTGGCCCAAGGGTGTGTTTTTGTACAAAAACAATCCTTGAGATCACCTAAAATATCTACAGTCGAACAACTTCAAGCATGCACATTGCTATTCATACTGGAGATTGGCAAAATCATTAACACCACGTTGAAGGCACTATTTGAAGATAAGAAAAGAGTCTCTTGTAGTTATGGAGTTCAAGCATAGAATAAATACTAGTACTACCCGTGTTAAAGTAAATTATAATTATGTCACAGGAATACCATCAAAGCAGGCTTTGACGGTTTTCTTCTTATTATTCTGCTTTATATTGTCCGGATTATTGTCAATCTACTCCAATACCATGGTCGATGGGGCCGAAGTGTTCTCGAGTTCCGCGTCCTGGAACGCGCAGCGTAGGTAGGCCGCACAATCGGCTGAGATGATGAATGAAGATGAATACACTTCTTACAATATTAAGGAAAACCTAATTAGTTACAGCACGGTTATAGTAGCTTTGATGGAGCGTTTTATTTGTAGTTGTTGCGCCGACGATTTACACATTGAACTCCATCACCTGGTTACCTACTTTGCCGTTTAAGGGTTTCCAAACGGGAGCATAATATTACCAAGCCTCACTGTCCGTCTGTCCATCCTAACTCTGTCAAAGGCTCTACAAGGTGAAATTGATATCATTAGCATCCTTTTAAACTAAGAGTGTTTTTTTTTTTGCTTGTATTTGCTTGTTATATTATTTTTTGTCGACGGGACCAGTTAATGTGCCTGTGCCGAAATTTTGTAACGGTCATCGACGGCCAACTCCAGGCAAACGGGTAGTGTATGTATCATTATTTTGGAACGAATATAAAAAATAAAGAAACGTGCTTTTTAACCGACTGCGCCAGAAGGAGAGTTATGTTTTTCAACGTTGTTCATTTCATTGGATTTTTTTATTTCTTCTGTTTGTTTCTTTCTATAGTAGGTTTGTAAATGAAAACTGCATCTCATTCAATTTGTATTCGCTCGACAATATTAGGGAAATTGAAACCCATTCATTCACTACAACAGAGGAGGGTAACTACCCTGAGAGCGCACGATAAATTATCGTCCGGGCGACATCAATAAACTACGCTATGATTTATACGGAGACAAGCTCCTTTGTCTTGGCGGTTCTTTGTTTGCACCTCGAACTAAACTTAGTCGCTGGCTTCGTAGAGATGTCAAAATTTCGGATTCGGATATTACTTACATCTTATTATTTTATAGGTTATTTTATATCGTTAATGTGTACCTACTTACCTACCCACAGTTTCGGGGCTTGTATTGTTTGTCTAATACTGTCCAGGCCGTGTACTCGAACTTTCGATTATCGATATGTCGCGACCGTTTCGGTCCGAATTTTATTGTAATAGAGTTGACATTGAAACAAAAACGTTCACGCAATTGCGAATTTCGAATGTCCGGGTAGACTCCCAGGAAGTGGCGATAACAGGCTCACTGGTACCACCATAGATTAGGCACCTACTAACTTAACAGATACACTAATGTCATTGAACAGATACAAAATTTTTCCATATCAAAATCTCGAAGTTTTATATTTTGCATTTTTTTAAATACAAATACAGGGTGTAAAATTAAATGGGACAGTTACTTAAAGGGGTACTTCAGACCATCAAACTGAACAACTTTTAGTGTGGGACCAACACGGCTCTCCCATACAAAACTGCAAACTAGTGCAAACATAACTCGACTGAAAGGTATGGGACAGCAGATTTTTTTTTCGTGATTTCGATATTGGTCCCATAGAGAAAGTTGTTCAGTTTGATGGTCTGAAGCACCCCTTTAAGTAACTCTCCCATTTAATTTTACATCTTGTATAATTCTCTAAAGTAAATTTTTTCTCAATAGTAGGTATCTAAAATTAAAAGAGGAATGGTCTGATTACGTCAACATTTTTCCTGGAAAATCACTCATATCTGCCGTTGCATGTATTTTATAGGGCTTAAAATTTTATGACGCATAATTTGAATTTCATAATGAACGGAGTAAATTAATGTTTTAATGTTGTATAATTGCTTTAACAATTAATGTGTTGGGACCATCATTACGCGTTAATTCGATTATAGTAACAACAATAACAGTTTCATCTTTAATTGTAATAAATTGTATAAAATTTTAGTAACTGTAGGCCTACCATGAGTTTACACTGTAGTAAACTACAGTAAAACTACTGTAGTAAACTACAGTTTTTGTATTGAATTTCGTACAGCGCTCCTAGTGGTTACGTTGAGAACTAATTCTGTCATACAAAATTGGCGCCGCAGCTAGAGTAGTAACGTACAGTGAAAGTGAAAACTCATGGTACTGCCTACTTAACAAAATAGCTTTTGACCGTGATTTTATTCGCGTAGTAGGATTCCTCTGGTTTTCTTTCACACTGCAGGCTATTGCCTACATAAACTTCGTAATGATGTGAAGAATAATTTTAGATTTATGGTAGATAGGTAGTTGGAACACCTTCCAATCCAAAGCGGAGTTAAAAAACCAGCCAAGTGCGAGTCGGATTCGCGCACGTAATATAGGAACGCTACGCCCCATTGCGTAGCACCCTCAACCGACGGAAGTGCATGAAAAGATGTACTGTAGGAGGAGAGAAAAGTGTGTCTGCTTCCGCATCGAACAAAGGCGTCAGCTTATCGACCTACTTTTATTTTATTATTACCTACCCTATATATGTAGGTAATAAATTAAAAGTAAATCGGAGACAATAACGGTATAAAGTGCGAATGTAGAGTCGTGACACAATTAACGAGGACGATCAGTGCCATCTGTCGGCGGACCAATAAAACTGTCACGATCACTCGCTCACTGTCTCACTGAGAGAAGGGCTGGGAATTTCGGGGGGCGGTAGATTTTCGTTTAAATGAGTATGTGAAAATGTTACCTATGTAATTGCAAAGACTTTGAATTGCTGACTTCATAATTGAAGCCTGGGGAGCTATTTTTACCCGTCCTAATTAAAATAAAAAGGTTTTTTTACCCGTTGCCGATAAGGAATCTTCGTACAGTTCGTCTGGTCTCTGACATGGGAATGCCCTAGCATAAGACTGCAATGTGGCAGGTTTGAGAAAGTGCCATCCGATGGCACTTTCTCAAATCAAATCAATATTTTTTATTCAAAATAATATCACATACTAGATAGCTTTTTGACGTCATTTTTTGACTCTACCACCGCGTCGGAAGGTGTTCCGTTAAGAGAAGATGCGGCCAGAAACTCTACAACACACATCATTTCATCATCATCATCATCATCATCTCAGCCGCCGGACGTCCACTGCTGGACATAGGCCTCCCCCAAGGATCGCCATAACGACCGGTCCTGCGCTGCCCTCATCCATCGTTTTCCCGCCGCCTTCACCAGGTCGTCGGTCCACCGTGTGGCCCTCCACACGGTGGACCGACGACCTGGCGGACCTACCCACGCTGCGCTTTCCGGTACTGGTCGCCACTCGAGAACTTTTCGGGCCCATCGGCCATCGGTTCTGCGAGCAATGTGCCCCGCCCACTGCCACTTTAGTTTAGCAATTCTTTGAGCTATGTCCGCTACTCTGGTTCTTCTGCGGATCTCTTCATTTCTGATTCGATCTCGCAGGGAGACTCCGAGCATAGCCCTCTCCATTGCCCTTTGGGTGACTTTCAGCCTTTTTATGAGGCCTTGAGTGAACGACCACGTTTCTGTTCCATATGTCATCACTGGCAACACACACTGATCGAAGACTTTCGTTTTAAGACACTGCCTATATACTATTACCCATTCTGCGACACTGCGGTCTTCTTCGAGAACGTTGGCGTAACCCCGATGTTTAGGAAATGCATGCATGCGTAATGCATGCAATGCAATGGATGTTTAAGAATAACGTCCATTCTTCCCATGTATATAGTTATATTCTTCTAGACGATTATACCATTTTCTAGCCTGGCCTCTCAATTTATCTTGCATAATTATGAAAAGATTTCGTCTTATCGTCCCAGTTGTGAATTTCGGCCAACTGTTCTATTTTTCTAAGCCATGCGTTAACAGTGCTTTCTTTACTATCTGGGTCGAATTCTGGTTTCAATGAAGCGGCACGATGGTGTTCTTTGGTGGTTCGAATGAGGGTAGAAGACTCACCGTGCAGATCGTGTAAAGCTCGTTCTACCAGGAGGTAAAAGAGGAAGGAAGGAGGGAGGGAGGAGGTCGAGAAAAGTTCTGAAGACACTACTGCAGCAGGAGCTGCAAGAGTGTCTTCAGAATTTTTCTCGCTGGTGGCGTAGAGGACTCTTGTGTGGCTGGCTATCTCCTGGTTCCTCGTCGCTGTCCGAGGCTGGTACGTTCTCATGTTCAGGTAAACGAGCTCGTTTTATGTCGGAGTGGTCGCAGACTCGGAATCCAATTCAGGATTCCAATCCCACTTCAGGATTTATGAAGAGGCTTGGGAATGAAATGGGTTGATTGCTGATTGATGTGTTTATTCGGTAAGTAAACGGAGACAGTGCGTGCGGCTTATCTTCCGTACAGGAAAGAAAATAGAGTCTTATGTAGGTTAAAGTCAATCAATTTGAAATCATTTACCCATGTTTTTGAAGGTTGAAACAAAGAAATATCTAGGGGTTAACAAAAAAGATCCCATCGGGTCGAAGAGTTGCGGGCTTATGCCAGCCCCACAATAAGATAAGATTTGTGTAGTGTGGCCTACATTTCAAATTGATAACTAACACCCCCAATAATATGTGTACAAAGTTTCATGATGATCGGTTAAGTAGTTTTTGCGTGAAAGCGAAACAAACAAACTTACATTCACATTTATAATATAAATTATGTTTGATACGTAGGGAGGGTGTTTGGTTATCAGTCCATCACGCGTGCCGAATGCGGATTGGTAGACTTTACAATATATAGGTACATCAGAATTTCTTCTTCAGCGTATGCAGGTTTCCTCACGATGTTTTCCTTCACCGTTTGAGAGCAGTCGGTCATTTTTATGTACCTACTTATGTTACTCATTGGTACTCTACATAGCATGTTGTTAAACTCGAGCCATGTTTGTATTTTTGTATCTTAGCGGTTTAGGCTGTACCTAGACCTACCTACCTTGTCTGTCAGTCCATCAGTCAGTCACGGAACTGTTTTATAAGTATACAGGATGTTAAAAAAGTGAAAGTTGCAGTTTGTTGGCCTAAACCATCCCTTTAAAAATCTTACTAGGATGATTTATTGCAGCCTGTAGATAGTTCAAAATAAATATATGTTTGATTTTAGTTCACACCAAATTGACTTACAATGTAATTGCATTAATAACAGATCAACTATGTCATATATGTTTATCAGTTAGGTCGCCAGTCCACAACCTATTAAGTGAAGATACACTCGTTAACTTGTTGTGTCTCATTAAATAACAAACAATTTTTATTATTAACTAACTTAATAAGTGTTTGAGTGGAAAATTAAGCCTTATCGGGGATTAGTTATGGAGTCCGATGCGGAAAAACAGCCTTTGTTGGGTGTTACTGAAATAAGATATAGGAGATATAGGTAAGTACCTAATCCAATAAGGTTCATTTTCTTTTGTTGTGAAGTGATTAGTAGGTCGTTAACCTAACAAGCGGGGTTGCTGCGTATCAATTAACTAGAGCAGTTTTTCGATTTCACACTATTCTGCCATCTAGCAGTTAAGTACTGCATAGGTAGGTATTAAGGCTACGTTTCGATACGTTTAGAAAAGACTCAGTCTGGGTACAAAAGAGAATAAAACGGGTCAAGTGCGAGTCGGGCTACTCACGCACCGAGGGTTCCGTACCACACCACCACAGAACACAACATTATTAACATAGAAATTTTTTTTTTGTCCGGGACCTCTAGCGTAAGACCGACTCACACTTGGCCGGTTTTTAGTATTTGTTGTTATTCTGTAGAGTTTGCTCTATAATCACACTTAATTTTTGCTCTTGTATGTATTACCGTTTTTACGATAGAGCGTGAAGAAAAAAACGTCGATAAAAACTAGTTTCTTGTTGAGAACCCCCCTTAATTTTTAACTTTTTGACATTTTTATTATTTGTTAACAAATCCGCCGTAATAACGCATAATCTGAGAAATTTTCAACTATCTAGCTATTACAGTTCAAAAGTTACGGACGGACGGACGGACAACGTAGGCTTAGTAATAGGGTCCCGTTTTCACCCTTTGGGTACGGAACCCTAAAAATCATACAAAGATCGTAATTTATGCTAGATTGATTTTTATACCTTGGGAAACGGACCATTTTATCTTCAATATGGTTAGGTCACCGTATTACGATCTAAAACCTGGAGCTAGCGAAGCGAGCTAGACTTTTTAAAGCGGTACGTATGACTAAGGTTTCAACACAATAAAAAATCAGGAGGATTTTACTACGAATATTACCTACAGGTCAATGGGTTTCTGATTTCTCGACCTTTTTTATTTCTCGAGGATTCTTCACCAGGATTTCTTGAGTTGCCGAGAATTTTTAAATTTTTAGAAAACATTTTTTTATTTTAACAATAAACGGTAGTTTCGCTGGCAAATGAGATCAAATTGGACTAGCTTTTAACCATAAATTACAATGTAGGTGACTCACCTGGGAATATTATACTAAAAAGACAAAATAAACTAAATATAAGTAGGTCCTACCTACTTATACCTACTTACAGTGCGATTTTTGAATCTCATTCGCTGAGTTCAGCAGTTGAAAATTTCAAAATTACTGTGGAGATATGCATCTTTCGGTTACATATCAAAAAGTCAAACGTTCATTGGTCAAATTTTAAAAGAACAAAAAACGAAATGCCAAAAGTACGAAAGGCCAAAAGTTGATACGTCAAAATTTAAAAGATCGAAAAGACGATTGGTCAAATCGTTCAAAGGCCAAATGGACGAATGGTCAAAAGCTTGAAATATCAAATTTTAAATGGTCAAAAGGTTGAAATATCAAATTTTAAATGATCAAAAGGATTATTGATCGTATCGTTTATTTAATTGTTTAAATAATAATTAGCGACCAAAGCCTTTCTCGCCTCGTGAAATTCACAAAAAAAAACAGCTTTTCATACAACAATTCAACCAGCTGATTACATTTAGTATGGAAAGTACAATTTCTTTTTCTAATTTTATACAGGGTGTAACAAACACACTAGTAATACTTAAGGGGGTGCTTCAGACCATCAAACTCAACAACTTTCACTATGGAGCCAAAAGCGAAATCGCGAAAAACAAATCTGCTGTTTCATACAAAACTGCAGTACTGACTCGAATTAAATGTATGGGATAGAGGGAAATGATTTCAATACTGGCTCCATGGTGAAAGTTGTTCAGTTTGATGGTCTGAAGCACTTGCTTAAGTATGAGTGTTTTATTACAGCCTGTATAGGTTTCTTAGGGAAAGTAGTTGAGTATCATGGGTACTTACTTTTGTTAGGTCTGCCACATACATACGGAATTCCGATCCGGAAGTTTTAATACAAAATTTCGATTTCATATGGATTTCCTTTTCATTATGTATCAAATCCTATACAAAAAAATTAAAAAGTCAAGTCTGAAGCACTTGCTTAAGACCATCCACCTTGCTTGCTTGCTTGCTTATTACTAGAGTGTTTTATTACAACCTGTATAGGTTTCTTAGGGAAAGTAGTTGAGTATCATGGGTACTTACTTTTGTTAGGTCTGCCACATACATACGGAATTCCGATCCGGAATTTTTAATGCAAGATTATGATTTCATATGGATTTCCTCCCTCCATAATTGCGTTCGGAATTGCGGAGGTATCAAATCCTACACAAAATAAATTTAAAAATACATATATAGGTAGACATAAATACTTGCATACATATTATTATACTCGCGCCAGTGTCCCATTGGGTAGGCAGAGACAATGGATCGCGATCGGCTACGATCCTGACATACTTCTTTTGCCTCTTCCACAGTCACAATAAGTCGTTTCATACGATTTTAATCTCTTTTGGTTTATGTGATGTATTATTTAAGTCGTGTCAATTCATGTATCTGGTAAATAAATAAATACAAATACAAATACACGCTCCTCGTTTTCGGGTACATTTTGATCTGACCCTTCTTAAGTACACTGCCAATTTGTTCCGCATACGCACGTCTAGGGCAACCCCTTTTGATTGTTCCATTCACACTAGCTTTTTATAATTTTATACGTCTACTATCACTCATCTTTTCCACATGACCAAACCATATCAGCATTCCTTTTCAATCCTTGTCACTATATCCTCTTTCAATCCACATCTTTGTCTAATAACACTATTTTGTATTCTGTCGTTCAAAGTCACACCACACAATACTGCGTAAAGAACGCATTTCGACAGCATTTATTCAAGATTAATTCCTCTTCTGCCATACCCAATATTCGCTGTCATACATCAAAGTTGGTGCCAGCATACCGTCATGAACTCCCAAACGTGCCTTTTTGGATACATTACGACTTTTTTGAATGTGTGCATCTGTCCATTAATCCTATTTCCCGCTTTCACTCTCCTGTCTGTTCTCCATCACATGTACCATCTCTGTTAAACAGACATCCCAAATATACGAATTAAATATAAATAAGTATAAATATGTATCTTGGACACACAAACACACACACACATTACCTAGTCACATTTAAAGTACCAATATATTGCCTAGAATTGTATTATGATGACTAGACAACGATTTATATAAATATTTATATATTATATAAATATACGAGAAGATATATAATATTTTATATAAATAGGATAGGATAGGATTTAAGGGATAGGATACGTTTATAGGATATAAGAAATAATAAAATCTATTGTTGGTGTTTTGGTTGGCGACTAAAACACAAACAATCGATTTTATTATTTCTTGTGTCCTACGAGAAGCACATAATTATGTACGCAGGAGGATAGAATACATAAATACAGGGTTTTAGGGTGAAAAGTTGCATTACTTTGCATTAAGGGATGATTGTACCCATGATACTGAACAACCTATTGGAAATTCACAAAAAATTTTGGACTCTCCTTATGAACGTTTGTATGAATAGTAGTTTTTTTTTAATTTCCTATATATGTTTCTTTAGCAAAATTGTTCATTATCACCCCTTAAAGTAATGCAACTGTGTACCCTTACACCCTGTTTAGATACAAACATCCATGACTCGGTTACAAATATTCACATTCATCAATCATCATACAAATATTTGTCATCATACTATAATTTGTCTTACGGGATTCGAACCTCGGCACAGCAGGCAGGTTCACTACCGACTGTTCTATCAAGCCGTCATTCATTCTGCAACCTGTCCCGCTTTTTCATCTCCTATCATAATTTTACATTCAGTCACTATTTCTTTCCATTCGAGAACCATAACTTTCGTCTTATTTATTCACTTTTATTTCATTCTTCTTAAATTACTCATTTAAGCATGTTACCATCTCCTGTAAATCTTCTGCCGATGATGCAAGTAGTACTTGATCAATTGATCATCAGTATTATAACAAACATTTGACGAGCAGAGCAACCCATTCATCCTTAAACCATACTCTCTTTCTTTCAAATCACTCAAAGAGCTGTCCATAAGTTGAACAACTACGGTGTCGCTACGCATCCCTGTCTAACACCCCTGGAGATGTCGAACTAGTCTGTGTATACCCCGTTTATCCTCCTTTGTAAGAACCCTCATACAAAGATTTCAGTGCCTGAACCAGGTTGCTATCCACCCCGTACAGGTCAGTCGCTATTTATTGTTTAAACGATTAAATAAACGATATGGTTCATAATCCTTTTGATCATTTAAAATTTTATATTTCAACCTTTTGACCATTCGTCCATTTGGCCTTTGAACGATTTGGCTAATCGTCTTTTTGATCTTTTAAATTTTGATGTATCAACTTTTGGCCTTTCGTACTTTTGACCAAATGACCATTTGGTCTTTTAAAATTTGGTATTTCGTTGTTTGTTCTTTTAAAATTTGACCAATGAACGTTTGACTTTTTGATATGTAACCCATCTTTCAACTGCTGATTTGACTTTAAAAAATCATACTTTAGGAGTGCGATTTTTGAAAGTCAAATCAGCAGCAGAAAGATACGTAGGTATCTCCATATATTTTCAAGTGCTGACTTCAACGTATGAGATTCAAAAATCGCACTCCTGGCTCGTCATCATATCATATCAAAACTAGGAACTCGTTTTGTAATAACAATTACCTACCTTCTACCTTAAACAGTTTTTTATTTAATCAAATAAAAATAGGTATTCTTTCAAACAATTGGTTTCAATCAATTCAAAGAAAAACAACTAGTCAAAATAAATAGTCAAATGCGATGCTTCGATAAATTATATTGTGAAATATTTAACTATTTAGGGTAGGTACTAAACTTACTAGTTAATTTAGATAACATAAAAAAAATAGTTTACGGTTTTTAAATCTTGAAATGGCTCCACCGGATTTGGATGAAATTTTGTATTTAGACAATGTTTTTCTTTCAAAGTTATTCTAGATTATCATCTCAGTTTAGAAGTAGTAGATTTTCTTATATGCCTACATAACTAGTGTAGTAACTAACATACCGGTGAAGTAAATATGCTCGTAGGTAAGCGTTATAATTAAAAAAAAATTACCGATCTCATATGAAAACTTTAGAAATAGTGTACCTACAATCAAAGAGTTTTCATTACATCTAAGAAATACAGAACTGGCAGATATCTGTCAGAAAAAAATTACGTTATGCCATATAACTTTAATTAAAAAGAAAAAAGTTTTCTTCCTTTTTTGTTTTTATGGCTTTTGATATTTTTTTCTAAGACATCTTGCCAGGAAAGATTAAAAAAAAAAATTCCAAAAAAAAGTTTTTATTCCGAAATCAGAAATTATAATTCCAATAATGTCTCTTTGGTGCCTATTTTCCAAACCGAGAGATTTACCACTAATTTTTCTGGATTGCTGGCTAGATGCCGGTGTTTGGTAATTTATTCATAGGAATCATCGTACAACTGAAAAATCGGTTATCTTTGAATTGATTTCTCGAATTGTTGAGAATTTTATTCTCGACTGTCGAGTCGAGATTTCTCGAGAATCCTCGCTTCGAGAAAACGAGCTGAAACCCTAATTGGAAACAAGCAATGCATTTTAAATACTGGAGAGCGAAGCGAGCTCGAGAATTCGATATTAATTTACCGCAATACCTTGGTTCGTACGCATTTATTTTCGATAGGTATTTAGGTAGGAAGATCAATTCAATAGAATGTCGTTGTTACAACATTGACATCATGACATGTATAATAATAAAAAAGACTAGAGTTAGGCCCATAACGCTAGTAATATATATGTCTTTGGTTAGGCCACAGAATAGGTACTGTAGCATGGAGGTCGGTTATGCTACCTACTGGCTGGTTTTGGATTCGAAATTTGAAACGCGCATCCCTAGGCTCGTTGTTCGATTATTTTTCATTCATAAGACGATCGAGAGCAAAGCGAGTGCAAAAGATAAAAAGTCCAATAAAATCCAAATAATCTGGATTAATTCGTTTTATTTTGCCCATCTGGCTGCGTCTCCACGCTATAGTACCTAATAGTATATAGGTTAGGCTTAGGTCAAAGTAAAATGAGTTAGGTATACAATTATGTGAATTAGCTCAATAAGGAGAATGTGTTTGCTGCCCCCCTTTGACACACCCTGCACACCCTTGCGGCCTGCTCTGAATGGTTGAATCCTGAAATCATTTTTTTTTTCATAACGTCCTTCTATCTAAATTATAAAATAAAATTTTCTCTTCCAGACCATTAACCTACGAAGAAGTTCTACAGACAAGACAAGAAGTCACATGGAGGCGAGCTCGTTTCTGGCTAGTCCTTATGTTCTGGGCCATAATGGCTATGTTGCTCTCTCTAATCGCCGGCCTCCTGATCAGAGCACCGGATTGTCCTTACGACATGGAGTTAAGTCAGATGCCTTCAGTGCCGCCGGTTCACATGTCTTTTGCGCCTTTAGTTAGCAGGGTGAATGGGAAAGTGGATGATGAGAAGACTGGAGCTTACGAGTTTTTGGTTTGAAGTTTAAATGTATGATGACGTCAATTTAAGTCCCGTGAGAGTAGTAAAAGGTGTACTAATAATCCAGGTGCAACATATTCAGAATAAACACATTCCAATTCCACTTAAGTGCCTGAATACCGACTACCTACAGTTACTCTCCTACAGTCACTGTGTGTGACAGGCAGGTAGTCATAATAATGCAAGTAACCAAAACTCAGGGATACCTAACTATGGTGTCCGTATAGCTAGCGTACACATGATAGGGATCTGGCTGGAATTGATGCCAATAAATAGTTCCTAAATAGTGCCTAATTAGTACCTAGGTCAAATAATGTATGTCCTCGCGTTGGAATATATTTCATAGTTATCCTTAAAAATACAACTTTTTTTTAGAGATAATTGCAAATTATCGGCATGGTGTGTTTCTACATTCAATTACCAATAAACGCTAATCATTGAATCTTTTTCAAAGAAGTTGTGTTTGTAAAGTCGAAAAAAGTGTATAACTTCGTATTTTCAGATCACAATAAAAATTAATGTACCTACTTATGTTTTACTATACCTACCTACTTAAATGTTCAATAATTCAAACATTTACCGATAATGTAAATTTCAATCAGTTTCCGTAACTTTTCTTTTTCATGTACCTGTCTATAATAATGTTTATCTCTATTATGGCTGTGATTCGTATTGAAGGATTGTTACAGGAATGAAATAAATTGATAATTATAAATATTATAATAATTTATTCAAGATTTTCAATCTTACAATTACCATTTGCACATTTTATCTCACTCGCAAACTGCAAACAAAAATAGAATTCACTTTCTTTCTTTTAAGAATCAAAAGGAGACGTCATTCAGATTATAACATTAGCATAAGCATGCTCACGACTATATTCCCCGAGAGGGTAGACACAGGTATCCACGTTTCACTAGTAGCGCCGGAACTCGATGCGTGACTGTGTCTGTATGTGCTTATAATTTATAACATAAGTACAGTGTAAACTCTATATAGTGACGCTTAAGGGACTGAGTATAATACGACGTTATAGAGGGTCGACGTTACATGGAAAATAGAAAAATCACAATTTACACTCATATATTATCTATTACTAATCTCACTAATATTATAAATGTGAAAGTTTGTGAGGTTGTAAGGTTGTATGTTTGTGGCGCAATCACGCATGAACGGCTGAACGGATTTAGATGATATTTGGCACGCAGATAGAATGCGTTCTGGATTAACATATAGGATACTTTTTATCCCAGTAATGGGTTCTTGTGGGATAAATTATGCTCACTAGCATAGAGAAACACGTACCACGTCTTAAACTCGTACCACGTTTTTCTCTATGCTCACTAGCGCCGACTTGACGCTGACAGATTGCAGTGGTAAAATAGTATTTGATTTTTTCAACGTTTCTCACAACAGCTGTGTAGTGTAGTTGGTATATGGATAGATTTTCGCGCAAAAGGTGGAGGTTCGATTCTTGGTTGAGAATGTTTTTTTATTTTTTTTTATAAATTTTCATTCAACAACTATATCCATTTTTATATTTTTACATTTATTAGACCTTTAATTGTAATAATATCTTGAGTTCATATCAGATCTAATATTGGCGCAGGGCGATTTCATTTGGCTTTTTTCTAATTTTAATCCTACCATCCTACCTTCATTCAAAATAAAGACGACGAGATTTTCCGATTCCTATTTAGCTTTCTGGCTAATTCTGATTACCAAATTTAATTTATTTATCAGACAGATAATAGTATCCGACATATCTTGGACGTTACAAAAGCTGTTTAAGAATAAGTGAGAGGAAGTGCTTCAAATCTCTGTTTCTGTAATGCAAAATAGCCTTAAAATTTCGTTGATATTTAAAACGGAGTACACTAATATTAATTGTATGTTTGTGGTTCAATCATCAATACGTCTCAGAAATTCGGTCTTACAGATTTGATTGTTTAGGTACTGGGCGAGATGGAAAAATAATTAAACAAATAACTAAATAATGCTCATTGGCACACACATTATTTTAATTATCCAAAGCAAGCATTAGGCTTTTTATTGTGAAAACCATACAACAACGGCACAAACATATACAACGTGTTAATGAATTAACGCAAAACTAGAAAGTAGTTTGTTTAGAATCGAGAGCAGAATCGAATTATCATGGTTTCATGATAGGTAATTTTTTTCAAAATATGAAATAATTTGTTTGTAAAATTTAAAATTTTCTGAACCCGATGTCAACCCACCGCACGGGCACACTCACCCTACTTACTATCAAAACAAGATAATTAAAATTTATCCGTTAGTACGATAGCGCTTTCATTCATTGCTGAAATGATAACAAATCATTTTTGCCTCAAAACTTAAAATACGAATAACTTTACATTTTAATTATCAAAATAATGAAATTATTGTTTCAATCTAATTATTTTGTTATAAATCAGTTAGGGTGTATGAGGTTTTGCGCTAATTTATTAACACGTATAAAATCCAAGACCGAACCGGGACTCGAACCCAGGATCCTGGAATTAATCCACTATGATCACCTACGGCGTGGTAACCATTACACCAACCGGGTCGGCAAACACTAAAAATCTTCTTTCTTTTTTTAACCTTTTCGAAAGTTAGAATTTGTGTAGTATCGTTTTCATCTTAATAGATGGCACTGCGCGTATTTTTAAAGCAAGTGTGCAACAATTATTAATTCCAAAACCTAGCAAGCAGGAGCTTAAAAATTTTGTTCTTCTTATCGTGTGAGCAGAGCCCTGGTGTCAGAGTTATTTCAGACAGCCTTACGGCCTCTGACGTGGTTTTTATGTGACGACTACTACCACCAGAGATAGTAGCCGGGATCAACGGCTTAAAGTGCTATCCGAAGCACGGAATCATTTTTATTTTCAGAACCCACGACCTCCGTATCGAGTGCCAATGCTCTTAACCATTAGACCACGGAGGCAGTCGTAGACCACGGACCACGCAGACCACGGAGCAGTTAAAAATTTAGTTGATTAACTTCTTTATCTCAAAGTGTATACATTTTCGATCGGTCTTACTGATTTGATTGTACCTACCGTTACTTACTGGGGTGTATTAGAAAAATTATTAAATAAATAAATAACGCTCACAAGCACTATAGGCTTCTTATTATGGAAACCATACAACAAGTAGGTATAAAGCCCAATCTGAGATTATTATTTTACAGAAATTCGAATTTTGTGCAGAAAGTTTTACCGAATATTTGTTTTGTTTAATTTTGATTTCTTGGGGGTTTCTGTAGCTTAACATCATTCTACCTCAATTTGTTAAAAGATGCGTAGGGACTTATCTAAAAGGTCCTTATAACCTCTTATAGCACCACATTACATAATCGCTAAGTAAAGTAGTTAGAGATTTACAAAAGCGGCATGTGTTTTTTTTTGGCAAGTTGACCATTAGCTTGCTAGAAAATTATCCTTCTAGCTCTTGCCTCCACTATTGTGCATTGTGCACTAGCCCGCGTAGTAGAGTATCCTCTTACGCTTATTCGTGAGTTGAGTTCTGTGACCCGCAGTGGCTTGTAAAATGATTATTATGCTGCTCGACATAAATAACAGTCGGCTAAAATCTAATAAACGACGAACAGAAGAAAAATTCAAGCAATGGATCAGTGAATCACTTTTTTCTGGTAACTACAAACTTACTTAGGTACGTACTTTCTGATTTTGATTTAGCTTAAGTTCATGACCTTCTTATCTTATTATGGGGGCTGACAAGCCAGCAACACTTCGACCCAATAATGGTATCTTTTGTGTTGACCCTTACATATTTATTTTCTTCACCCTTCAAAAACATGGAGAAGTAGGGAGGCAATAGCGTTCAGGGGAAGAAACCTGTAATCTTCCGGTTTTGGATAACCATTTCACAGGAGACACATCGCAGTCACACAGTATTAAATGTTCCATGATTTGCTTCTCTCCGCACGCTCGGCAATGATCTGGGATCTAGAGTGAGCTTTATCAAGCCTGTAGCGTAATACCCGGTGAGGGCTCCGCTGCTGTTATTCAGTACAATGTTTATGTGCGAGAATTAGTATGATCTGGGGGATTCGTGGTGTTATATTGCTGATGAATTTCCTGCAATGTTGTAGACCGGAGAGGCCAGAGCATTCTAGCCTGTGTCTTTTATCAGCCCATTCCTTAATGGCCATTCTAATGTTACATGCCAGGATTCCTAGACTTGGTTCTGATCATGACCTTCACGACCTTAGACGAGACATGAGAAAAAATCACATGTCCACGCAGACGAAGTCGCGGGCAACAGCTAGTAAAGTATAATTTACAAAAACATAATTATTATGACGCCAAATTTCACATCACATTATTGTGTAAAGTACCTATGTAATGAATCCAAAGCGTACCTATTCCAACATCACTTATCTTCTCTCCATACTGTATCGCGTAAAGACAACCCATAGTAACAACCTAACGGCAGTCTAGCAATCGAGCCAAAACACGTGCAAGGCTAATAACAAACAAAAGAACGCATTTCTTAAAATCTCCGGTAATTCCGTAAGTACTATGCCGGCAGTTGAGGTAAACACGTGCTAGACAATAAAACAACAAAATGAAATAAAAACAAAAGAATTTACGCAGCTGCGTCTTATCAGTTTCGGCAAATTAGAAAGCTTTTTGAAACTGACTAAAAACTAAAAAGTAATCTTTATTGTAGTATTATTGTTGACGCCACAGACCGGTCTGTGGTGTACGGTATTTAGAGTTGACGCGACGATACATAGAGGGTATCAATGTATGGATAACAAGGTAAACCAACCAAAGTCCAGTAATTTCGACGTTTTGGGGAGTTAGGCGTTATATTGGGTGGTGTTACGTGGAGTTTACACTGTATTGTTATAATGTTATAATCTAAATGACTAATAGGTATTTAAATTTTCTTCTATGTTTTTGTTTGCAATTGGTGAACTATATTTTAGACACGGCGACATTTCGGATGTCGGCGACATGTCGGCGGTACTTTTACGTATACTTTATAAAAATATCTATAGAACAAGTATAGAACTGTTACTTTCAACATACAAACATAACAGTAGATCACTGACTACAATATGGATGTACAAATATGTGGTTTGCAGAACAGCGACTGTAGTTTTTTTGCGAATGTGCCTATTCTTTCAAGCCACAGACATAAATATTATTAATATTAACAATCCGCTAAAATTTATACAAAATTAAATTAACAAAATAATACAATCGGTAGTCTGCAACGAAAGAAGATTTCCATTTATCACAATCGTGTCTTACATATATAATGCAAATAAATACTTTGAACTTTATTGTTATATGATTATAATAAGGTTTAGAAGTGTTAGGCCGTTTGTCCACCGGCGCCGTCACCGGGACGTCACCGAGAAACGAGATTAACTATGTTACATGGAATCTCGTCGACGACGCGGCGGCGGTCGTCCGCGGTCGACACGCAGCCATAGTAAATGTACCGCTACTTCTTCAACGCCGTCATCTATTCTCGGTCACGTCCCGGTGACGGGCTACGGTGGACAAACGCCCTTCGGGTCTCGAAGGCCCGTCCATACAAAAAACACGTTTTGTATGGGACGCCATCCGCATCCTACCGCCATCGCCGCGGCGAACACACGTCCCATACTAATCGTGCTGTTTTGTATGAACAAGCCTTCGATCGCCGTCGATCAAAGCCGCATCCTTCCGCCATCGCCGCGGCGAACACACGTCCCATACTAATCGTGCTGTTTTGTATGAACAAGCCTTCGATCGCCGTCGATCAAAGCCGCATCCTTCCGCCATCGCCGCGGCGAACACACGTCCCATACTAATCGTGCTGTTTTGTATGAACAAGCCTTCGATCGCCGTCGATCAAAGCCGCATCCTTCCGCCAATGCCGCAGCGAACACACGTCCCATACTAATCGTGTTGTTTTGTATGAACAAGCCTTCGATCGCCGTCGATCAAAGTATCGTGACGCTTAATCGAATTCCGTTGCCGATCGTACTAGTTCATAGATTACACAATAATACTGTAAGTAGTACAAAAAATCCACAACACAAAATAAGAAATCTCACTTTCAATAAGAGCTCAAATTACACTGGTTAGTCTACAATACAACGACATTATCCAGTGTAAGTAGATCTACGTTCGGTTATGGATTCGTCCGTACCTTCCATTGATGACACTTGAAAAAATTTAACATTATATCGCTATGAATTATTAACAGATTGTATGTATACATTGCATATGAAAAATATATTCCTATTATACCTCGCTTCTAGTATACTGGGGGTTGAAAAATCGCCAAAATCACCTCACGTAATAAATGGATGCCCCCTTAGCAGAGGAAGTTGCGATACTATGTTTTTATCCATTTAATAATTAATTTAGCAAAAAATATACAAACACATTTTTTAGCCTGACAGCCCGGTAGCACAGTCGGTAGTGAACCTGCCTGCTGTGCCGAGGGTCGCGGGTTCGAATCCCGTAAGGGACAAATATTTGTATGATGAATATGAATATTTGTACCCGAGTCATGGATGTTTGTATCTATATATGTATTATATATCGTTGTCTAGCCATCATGATACAAGTCCAGGCTAGATTCTGGTACTTTAAATGTGACTAGATAATTTGTGTGACAATGTCCAAGATATTTATTTATTATTTATTACTATTATTTTTTAGCCTGAATTTTTTTTTAGTCTGAATCGATGCTGTAGGTGATTTTGAACATACTAATTTCAGGTTTCATGTATACAGGATGTTAGGGTAAACAGTTGCATTACTTTAAGGGGTTGATTGTACCTATGATACTGAACAACTTTCCCAAAGAAACCTATGGCAAATTCGCAAAAAAAATAAAAAAGACTTTTCATACAAACGTTTGATCCGCTGATTACATTCAGTATGGAAAGTCGAAATTCTTTTTGCGAATTTCCTATCGGTTTCTTATGGAAAGTTGTTCAGTATCATGGGTACAATCACCCCTTAAAGTAATGCAACTGTTTACCCTAACACCCTGTACAGTAAATTTCCTTGTAGATTGGTTAGTAAAATTATACTGCGGAGGTTAGTACAAGTCTATTTATGTCTTATCTCTGCTTCTATTTGTTGTTCACAATAAGGCTAACCTTTGACCAATTCGGTCTCTTGAACCTTAAGACGCTTTATATAGAACTTCGAGACACTTTATACAGGGTGTAAACTTTAATGCGATGCTTTGATGATTTTTAGACCATCAAACTGAACAAATATTGAAATCGCAAAAAAATAATGTAATTGATTTTTTCCTATGGAGTTTTTTTTTTCGATATTTCAAAGTTTGTACCATAGTAAGTTTTTTTTTTTTGTTTAGTTTGTTGGTCCGAAGCACCCCCTGGGCTAAAATATTACACACTGTATAACTTCGAGACACTTTATATAGATCTTTGAGACATTGCTTTTCTGTCTACTTTGAAACTAGTAGAGACATATCAATGCTCCTGCATTCATACTTATTGATATTGACACAGAACATACATTTTTAATTAGATATGTTCAATAAATATAAATAAAAAAGGGCGGGTTTAGGCCACACGAGCTATGAAATAGTATACGATACTCGTGACTTAATTCTATAAATGAACGGCGTATAGCACCCTCGCTACGCTCGGGCGCTAACTTCTCGCCGTGCAATAAAATACTACATAAGTCACACATATCATAATTTACTATGTCTTTCTTTCAGTTTTACCTACTGCTAATATTGAATATCACGGGAAAATACTCTTGTCAGTTTTCCTTACATTTTCTATCGGTGGTAACTTTAAAATCTCATAGCACATTTCATCTATACAACGTATTATCAAGTAATAAGACGACAAAGTGAATCGGGTATTGAGTACAACGCATAGAGTTGAATATCGTCTGATGATCTGTTTTGATTGCTCTGTTTAGCTATGTTTGTTAGCTCGCTGAGGGCTTCTTCTAGTATGTTCTGTCTCTTGGGGAATCTGCAAAGAACGAGAATTTGTTAGACAGCATAAAGGAGCAGGCAAATCATATGAGCTACTCCAAATATACTAAAAATCTTAACTAACTATTTTGATTCAAGTCAATCTCAGCCGATAGACGTCCACTGCTGGACATAGGCCTCTCTCAAAGATCGCCACAACGGCCGGTCCTGCGCTGCCCTTATCCAACAGGTTCCCGCAACCTTCACCAGGTCGTCGGGTGGCCTGGAGCCCTACCCACGCTGCGCTTTCCGGTATGAGATCGCCCGTATCAAATGGTATAGTATAAGGGTCATATCACACAAGCTATTTTTGAGCGTTGGCGTTGACGGCGATATCATTGCGATACTTCTGAGATCAATCAGTGTCGCGGCGGAATCGCGACAAATAACGCATAAACCACGCCTGTGCTTAAAAATAACGCAACGTCGCGGTGGTGCAGATGCTACATCGCCTACGTTTCGTTAAGATTCGCTTGGGTGATAAGTAGAGATCGGATAATCGGATGCATATTTACCTAAACTTCACTTTTTTCCCCACAATTACATAATATGGATATGCCTTTCTGAATAAAGAGAATTAAAAAAATTGGAGCACCTGCACCGTTTTTCATGTTGTCCAATTAAGTACTTTCGACAACAAAACATCTCGGACAACTTGGTCAACTCAGATAACATTGTATAAGTTAACCAAAATGTCAGTTGTTCATGTTGTCCGAGTTGTTCATGATGTTCGATTTGTTCCAATGTCCAAGTTCTACGATATTTTAGCAGTCCCGGGAGTTAAGAACGATCCTGGGATTGTTTCCTAAAATAAATAAATTAAGACGTCTCCACATTCTTCTAGTGAAAAATGAAGTTTAGGTAAATATGCATCCGAATATCCGATCTCTAGTGATAAGATAAGGTATCTAAGGCAGCATGCATGCATGCATACCCGAGGGGGTGGGTAGTCAGATATATTCTGAAACCTTAGAACATCCACGCTTTTACTAGTAGTACCGAACTCTGTCTAGTGTGACGGGGAGAGAGTCCGTCGCCACTTGTGATGGACAGTGGGTACAATACATGCCTCGAAATTGAAGTATACAGTTTTCCTTATAATGCACTGGCTTTTCGGTGAAGGAAACTTCACCGAAAAGCCAGTGGTGTTACAAATCATACATAAATTCTGAAAAACTCATTGGTACGAGTCGGCCTGGAAGGGGATCGAACCATCGCCTCCTGCACGGCAGGTAAGTTTATATTTGGACGACCCGGTTGGTGTAATGGTTGCCACGCCGGACTGCCAAACCAGCGGGTCCTGGGTTCGAATCCCGGTCCGTCATGGATGTTATATGTTTGTGCCGTTGTTGTATGATTCCCATAACAAAAAGCCTAAGCGCTCTCACAGACGAGCGACACTTTGCGGTCGCCGGGTGTTGCGGAGGGTCGCGCGACCGTAAAATGTATGAGCGCGACGCTCTGCGACCCACCGCGACAGCAAAGTGTCGCTCGTCTGTAAGAGCCCTAAGCTTACGTTGGGATCATTACAATGTACGTGCTGATGAGCGTTATTTATTTATACAGGGTGTACAATAAAATGGGACAGTTACTTAAAGGGGTGCTTCAGACCGTCAAACTGAACAACTTTCTCTATGGGACCAATATCGAAATCGCGAAAAAAAAAATCCGCTCTCCCATACAAAACTGCAAAAATAACTCGACTGAAATGTATGGGACAGCAGATTTTTTTTTCGCGATTTCGATGTTGGTCCCATAGAGAAAGTTGTTCAGTTTGATGGTCTGAAGCACCCCTTTAAGTAGCTGTACCATTTTATTTTACACCCTGTATAACTGAGGCCCGTATTAATAAACAAAGTGGGCATAAATATGGGTAAAGAGCCTATCAGAGTTGAGTTTCGTTTATTAATACGGACCTAAATGAAGCCCGCAGGCCAGTTGATGCCGTTAAACTCTCGTATGCCGGAACGCGGATCCGAGCGACGAAAACAATTGATTTCTATTGTGTCTGGTATTTCCCGGCATACGACACGGTGTAAGGACGCTTACCTGTCAAAAACGGTGCTCAGCGCGTGTTGTAGATCCCTCTCGTAGAGCGGCGCGGTGAGCTGCGACGCCAGCACGCGCACGCACGCCGCCTCGCACGCCAGCGCCAGCACTTGCACGCGGACGCGAGACATCAGCGGCTGCATCCCCATTGACACCAGGATCGACGTTATTTGCGTGCTTATCTGTTCGAGTGAGTATTTATAATTAATAAGTGAACTATGTAATGTACTGCCACAGAATAGGTAATAGTATTATAGTTCTACATACAGAATGGCCACTCCCCGCCCCCCTCTGACTTCGGATACCCCACCTCCCCTCACACTCTCTGTGGGAACTTGAGGGAAGCCGAGCTAGGGAATGCAGTCAGGCGCGCGCACCCGTTGGATTTTTGACTACATAAAATATATTTTATTTTTCTCCTCACAGTATAAATAAACGTTGGAAAATAACGCTAAATTCACTTTTTCTGTTATTTTTTAGCTTAAAAACTATTTTTAATAACAGAATGAACTATAAAAAGTAACGAAATGTATAATGTAGTTCATACAATGCGTGTTAAGTCAACCCTACACATATGTCATGCACAATATTCGCAAAGTGCGCATGTGCGAACATCATCATGTCAAATCTAAAACGTTCTTTGAAGTGCCGGACCTGTGGTACTGCGTAAACATTTTTCCTTTTACCGTACCCAAAGGGTGAAAACGAGACCCTATTACTAAGCCTACTTTGTCCGTCCGTCCGTCCGTCCGTCCGTCTGTCCGTCCGTCTGTCCGTCCGTCCGTCCGTCTGTCCTACCTATTTAGGGCTATAACTTCTGACCGTAATAGCTAGATAGTTGAAATTTTCTCAAATTATGCGTTATTGCAGCGGATTTGTTAACAAATAATAAAAATGGCAGAAAGTTTAAAATTAAGGGGGATTCTCAACAAGAAACTAGTTTTTATCAACGTTTTTTCTTCACGCTCTATCGCAAAAACGGTAATACATACAAGCGTCAAACTTAGTGTGATTATAGAGAAAACTCTACAGAATGACAACAAATACTGTTACGAGCGACGGGTTCCGGGATTGGAGTGAAACGCTAAGTCCAATTTTACAGAGTTTATTTGGGATTCACTTACAAACGGCCCACCTCGCAGAGGTTCCCCTAAACGGTTCACTTCACCGGGTCCTCCTCGCAGGGATTCCCCGTGCACCACTTACTGTCACTGTTCACAGTCCACTACGTCACTACTGTGACGACACGACACGCGTCACAGCTATGACGTCACGACGTACGACACTATGACGTCAAGACGTACGACACTATGACGTCACGCACTACACTGACACTATGACGTCACGTACTACACCGACACTATGACGTCACGCACTACACTGACACTAGTCTACTCACTGTTCCACTCTTAGCACTTTTCTCTTCACTAGTACTTTTCCACTTTTACTTTTCTTCCTTTTGTTTCGCACTGTTCACTGTTTAACCAAGGACTGCCGCCAGTCGAAATTCGCCGCCTTTTTATATCCCGCAGAACATTCCGGAATACCCTTTTTTCGATCTTTTTTTCTTTACTCGATTGTTTTCCTCCAGATAGTTCTAACCCCGCGTTCCTTTTTCGAAACCGATCGAAGACACGCCCACTTTTCTGGTTCTTTTCAAATATTCGTAATTTCGCCTCCTTTCTCGAAGTTCCTAGACACGTTCACCTTTTTGTCCCTTTTTAAATATTCCTTCTCTCTCTTCCTTCTAGAACATTTCTAAAAACACAAAAATCTAGAAATATTTTTGGCGCGGATCGGATTCGAACCGTCACCCCCCAGCATGGGAGGCGGAACCTTAGACCGTAAGACCACGGCGATTGTTAATACACCCTCCGAATTTTTGAATGCCTTCTTACGTCTACCGTTTGGCACCGTTCGTGACAATACTAAAAAACCGGCCAACTGTGAGTCGGTCTTGCGCTAAAGGTACCGGACAAAAAAAGTTTTTTTTTCCATTTTAATAATGTTGTCTTCTGTGGTGGTGTTGCACGGAACCCCTCGGTGCGCGAGTAGCCCGACTCGCACTTGACCGGTTTTATTTTATATTGCTTATATTAGTTTTTTAATTTATTTATACACTAGCTATTGCCCGCGACTCCGTCTGTGTGGAACTTAAAAAGTATCTTGTATTAAGCCAGAACACATTCTATCTGTTGCGTGCCAAATTTTAATCCAAATCCGTTCAGCCGTTTATGCGTGATTGAGTGACAAACATCCAAACATAGACATTTAGGTATAACGAGCTTTTACCCGCGACTTTGTCCGCATAAATTATATACCAGATTTTAAGTCAGATGATAAGCTACCAAACAAAAAAAGTTTCATCAAAATCGGTTCAGTAGTTTTTGCGTGATACTCGAACAAACGAACAAACAAACAAACAAACAAACAGACGGACAAAAAATCCATAAATTGGTGATTTGGAATCAGGGACACCATCAGGACAACCATATCGTAATCTTTTCTTGTAAATATCTTCAATGTACAGACACACTTCTGTTACAGTTTTATAATAGTTTAGATAGAGAGATTAATAGCGTTTGCTAGTGTCATTAAATTTTGCCAATTTAAAGTATTTTGTGTAATCTCAAGTATTGTTTTAATGACAAAAACACATTCGAGTTATACAAAATGGCGAAGCTACGCGACTACCTAACTCGCGCACCAAAAATATAACGTGAATCTTCTAAACTTCTAAGATTTGAAGAGTTTTAAATTTTATTTTATTTGTTTAAACCGTGGATGACATATTTGCTTGATGTTGCGTTGCTACATCTGAATAGAAGGAACTAAATTGAAATTGTAACCATTTTATGTCAATATTTCAAAGCAAATGATAATGTCAGCCTACTCCAATAGAAACAAATTACTTACATCATCATTAGCCTATAAACGTCCCATTGCAGGGCACAGGCCTACCCTCAGAGAGGGTGTGCGGGCGTTCGTCCACCACGCGTGTTTAATGTGGGTTGGTAGACTACACAAACACGTCAGAATTTGTCCTGTGGTGTCCTCACGATGTATTCCTTCACCGTTTGAGAGCAGTCGGCATTACATACATAAAAGTAAGAAAAGCTCATTGGTACATGGCATGTTTTCCGTGCGGATTTGAACCCGGACCCCCATGATTGGGTGGCCATACCTCTCCGCAACGCGCCACCGACTGTCGAGATATAATTTTTAGGGTTCCCTACCCAAAGGGTGAAAACGGGACCCTATTACTAAGCCTACGTTGTCCGTCCATCCGTCCGTCTGTCCTACCTATTTAGGGCTGTAACTTTTGAACCGTAATAGCTAGATAGTTGAAATTTTCTCAGATTATGCGGTATTACGGCGGATTTGTAACAAATAATAAAAATGTCAAAAAGTTTAAAATTAAGGGGGGTCCTCAAGAAGAAACTAGTTTTTATCAACGTTTTTTCTTCACACTCTATCGTAAAAACGGTAATACATACAAGCGTCAAACTTAGTGTGATTATAGAGCAAACTCTACAGAATAACAGAAAATACTAAAAACCGGTCAAGTGTGAGTCGGTTTTGCGCTAAAGGTCCCGGACAAAAAAAGTTTTTTTTTTCTTTGTTAATAATGTTGTGTTCTGTGGTGCGGAACCCTCGGTGCGCGAGTAGCCCGACTCGCACTTGACCGGTTTTTTATTCATAGTTATCTAAGTTAGGTTACCTGATTCTCGCAATGTCTCTTCGAATTCTTGGTGACTCTCTCGCTGGCAGTGATAAAGGTGACAGATGTGAACGGACCGTTCGACTTCTCCGTCTCGCTCCAATTTATTGATCGATTATATGAGCCTGCAAGATAAAACATTTTACTAATTATCTAGCCAATATTTGTGATAACAGGCATTGCGCTAAGAGGGTATCGAGCCTGTTGTTCTGCCCTCAATGGTTTTTTATTATTTTTAAACAATTAAAGAGCATTTATTAAAGACAAGAATGTCACATTGTAGTCCTGGCCCTGTGTTTCGGTCCGAACTTCATTGTAATAGAGTTGACATTGGAACGAAAACGTTCACGAAATTGCCAAGTTCGAATGTCCGGGTAGAGGCCCAGATTGCCTTTTATTTTATCGAAATATTACGGATTATTATGGTTTATGCTTGTAGCTATTATCTTTAAAACGGTTTTAAAGATAATAACTACAAACATTATAAAAACAAAATGTGTAGTGACCCGATAAATTGAAAATCAGCAATGACTACAATGTGACATTCTTGTTTTTTGGAAACGTTGTTTAATTGTTTAGAAATAAAAAAAATTGCAGCGAATGTTGGGTATGGCAAAAGAGGAATGAATCCAGAATAAATGCTGTCGAAATGCGTTCTTTACGCAGTATGTGTAGTGTGACTCTAAATGACAGAATCCGAAATAGTGTAATAAGAGAAAGATGTGGATTGAAAGAGGATATAGTAACAAGGATTGAAAAGGGAATGCTAAAATGGTTTGGTCATGTGGAAAGAATGAGTGATAGCAGAATGACGAATGAAATAAATAAAGCGAGTGTGAATGGGACAGTCGAAAGGGGTCGCCCTAGACGTACGTATGCGGATCAAATTGGCAGCGTACTTAAGGGTCAGATCAAATTTACCCGAAACCGACGAGCGTGTATGAAACGACTTATGACTGTGGAAAAGGCGAAAGAGGTGTGTCAGGATCGTAGCCGATGGCGATCTGTTGTCTCTGCCTACCCCAATGGGACACAGGCGTGAGTATATGTATGTATGTATGTACAAAATACGATTCAGGGCAGCACAATAGGCTCGGTGCCCCCAGGCAAGCATATTAAGCATAAGGCAAAATGTGACTTCGGAATTTTTTACCTTCTGGCGTCCGCATTGTGTCTGGGTTTAGTTTCTGCTTGATGAAGTCCAGGACATCAATGAATGGGATCTTGTGTTCTCGCATCCTGTGTAATAAAATGCGAGGTTACATGTGAAATAAGATTTTTTTTATTATGGGAACTTTACTATCAGATAAGGTTTAGGCTTAAAGAAAAGGTACACCGCCATCTGAAAGAACTATCTGAAGGGGCGCTCCATAAAGGTGCCTGTCCATTGAAGCTGTGCGAGCTGTGTAGCTGTGTTTTTTTAACCAATCAGGAGCTCGGGCGAGATCGGCCGCGCCAGCCCGAGCTCCTGATTGGTTAAAAAAACACAGCTACACAGCTCGCACAGCTTCAATGGACAGGCACCCTTAGGCGGTGTCCTATTGCCATCGCACGCGCGATGGTGCGATGCGATCTCATCGCGCGATGAAACCGATCGCGCGATCAAAAAACATGTGTCCTAATTTGGTGCGATGCGATCGATCACCCTCCCTTGCCTCGTGTACTTGCACTCAGCAGGACCCCGTGTCCTAGAACGATGCGATGCGTATGTCTGGGATTTAGTTCCGAATTTGTTCTATCGAATCCAATTAGAAATAAAATTTGTTCCGTCAAAATGGAAGAATGGCATAGGTTTGAAAAACCTACAGCCAGCGGGACACTTTTTGTTTATAGGACACAGGAACTCCAAATGGGTGTCAAGATTTAGTTCAACTCTCCTTTATTTACGTTTTAAGTGAAAACAGTGTTCTAGCGTATACAGCGTATAAACGATAACACAAATTAATTTTCTTATAGATATTCGAGCGTAAAAGTCAGACTGAAATATTATTTGTAACTTTTTTACTTTTAAGTCGGTTTTTATTTTTTTTTTGTTTTTGAAACTCGAATTCTAGTCGTATAGACCAAAAAAAATCTTTGCTTATGCCATTCTTCCATTTTGACGGAACAAATTTTATTTCTAATTGGATTCGATAGAACAAATTCTATTCAAATTAAAGATTGAAAAATTCAGTCTCGGGCGGGATTTGAACCCGCACCCTTCCAAACCGGGGAAGTGTGTTATCCAATGGCTGTAACATAATTATTTAAAATCAATAATATTTGAAATTAGAACAAATTCTATAGAACAAGTTCTAGGACACGGGGTCCCGCTGAGTGTAGGTACACCCTTGCCTCGTCACGCTCCTCGGTCGCGCGATCGAAATTAGGACAGTCAGTACTGATTCCTATGTTTGATCGCACGATCGTACGATCGCGCGTCGAAAATAGAACAAATCGATCGCATCGCATGATCGCGCGATCGAAATTAGGACAGTCAGTACTGATTCCTATGTTTGATCGCACGATCGCACGATCATTTTCATCGGACGGACGCATGATCGCGCGTGCGATGGCAATAGTAAAGCGCCTTAGGCACCGAAGAGAGGACACTCCCCATAACAACACAGCTGTCATGAATAACTACAGGTACCTACCTATTTGCGATAGGGTCATAAACTCTGCCATAAATGATTGGAGTTGGCTTAGTAGCCATGATTGATTTGTTCGTTTGCGAAGGATCGCCCTTTGTACATGTTTTCTCAATTTTCTGTATTTTTATTAAGTCAGTGTGTACAATAAAGTGTTACTCCTCCTATCTTATTCGATTAAATTCATTGCAAATTGCAAGACATCATCGCCGGGGCTCACTGAATTTCTAATAATGTTTAAAGCCCGCACTTCACTCTCGCCGAGAACCCTCGGCGATTTCTCTCTTCACACTCTCTTTCTCGGCCTGTCTCGCCCGTTCTCAGCGAGAATGAAGAGCCGGTGTAATATTGTGAGTGGTCGCCGCTGTTGAGTTACGTGTTGTAATTTTTTTTTTTCAAATGTGTTTTATGGCTCATGTCCTTCTTATTCAAATTCTTAATTTTGATGGTGGATGAGGATGATAGATGACGATTAATTTTAAGCCTTTAAACGTTGGTGTTCGACGTTTTGACGCTTCTTTGGAGTTTTTGGAGACAATCGAAAGACGCAGGAATCGCAGAAGTCCACAGGAAAGAGGTGAACTGACCGCTTTGCCGCGCTAAAAATGACGGAAAACTTTTCCTGTTTACGCCCATACACTATCATATTTCACTGAACTGTATATTGTTCACATGCACGACACTTTGTTACGCAAAAAAACACAGATTTTACGAACCAAAACTCACTATAATCAATAAAAATTCGATGAAATATGAGGACTCCAAACGTAGCTGTTCAAATCCCGCCAAAAACTCCTTACGTGGTGTGAGAATGTGTGGTGGGCTTATGTTCGAAAGAAGGTACCTAACCTACCTAGTGGCGGCCCAGCAGGCGGCGCGCACGCACGGCTCGTCGTGCAGCAGCACTATGGCGGCGCGGCTCAGCTCGTGCGCGTCGGCGCTGGCGGCGGACCACAGGCAGCACCGGTACCCTCCCGCCCACAGGTCCCGAGCCAGGTTGGCTCGCTTGGTCGCCGCTTGACCTTCGCGACCGCTGCCCGCTGTTCCCCACACGCATACACAGATTAGTGTGCTCTGAAAAGGGAATCAATATGGAAATTAAGAGGGCTATCACAGTCCAGTGGCGCCCTCATCACATTAAAAAAGATTTCTCAATAAAGAAAGCCTAAATTAAAAAAGTGTTCAACATCAAAACTACAAAAGCCTTCAAGCTATTTTCATAGAATACTTTTATGCACCGCGCTCGATCATTCGTTTCGTATAGTCTGATCACAAGAACTGTACCATAAAATATCTAGAATTTAATAGCACCTAATGAGCGGTACAGCCCTTGTGGCTATCTCACTATCTTCTATCTTGTATCTCACTGGCTTACAGTAAAAAACTAACACGGAAGTGTGCGTTTCTCACGCATCCCTCTGATTAGCAGAGGACACAGTCGACAACTTTACCGAACAATGGCAAGCACATGATGTGCTTTTATATTACTTAACACGTTGAACGCCATCGGGTCACGATAACAATAGATTTTCCATTGTTTGTCGGTCATTTGGCAGTTAAAGCCTTAATATTGGCCAATCATCGTTAACACGATGTAGCCACAGTTTGAACAAAAGAATTAGAAATTTCTCAGAATGTAGTTATTACTAACCTCAATATTAGGCACGGTCGGCGGCAAGTCGACCTCCATCTTCTTCAAAATGGCGGCCATCCTCTCCAGCGACATGGAAAAGCCAACGGAACTGCTCTTCAGTTAAACTAGTTGTTACTAACCTCAATATTAGGCACGGTAGGCGGCAAGTCGACCTCCATCTTCTTCAAAATGGCGGCCATCCTCTCCAGCGACATGGAGAAGCCAACGGAACTGCTCTTCAGTTCTGCGTTGTCGCGGTCTTTCTCGGCGCGGGCTACTTGCCAGAACTCTTCTACTAGGGCGTTATATCTGAAACGAAAAGGAAAATTCAGAATTTGCTTAACACATTCGCGGACAGTGACCGGCTATAGCAGTGATAACAATAAAAGTTCTAGTGTCTCGTTCACTGTCCGCAAATGTGTTAATTAAGACTATATCTCCAGAGGTGTAGTTCATGGCTTCCTGTGTGTATAAGTAAGTAATTTAAGTATATTAGAAAAAAGAACCCACTCGTAGCAATATCATGCATCTACCATATAGTAGAGGTATGGACCATAAAATCTTTTTCTTTCATAGTTTTCCGTCATGAATTACTAAATAGCAGCACTTTTCAATGCAGTTTGCAATGAAAATACCGCCATCTACAGCCAGAATACCCTCCAAAAGGCGATTGTCCTCCCCCTTGTGTATGGGTATTATAGAGACACTAATTTAATTTCGTACCTGCCGCCAGCCGCTATAAGGTCCCCGGCACGATGTTTGGCCGCTTTATGCGAGTCTCTGAGCACAGCCATCTGCCAGAACACGCCACAATGTTGCGTCGCGTTGTACGCTAGGAACGGAGCCACGGTTATTGGACACTGTAAACAAATTATGACACTATTAGCATAGAGTAAATAAATTATACACAACAGGGGTCAATGCCCATACTAAGAAAGTTGCCACCTTCTTATGTGAAAACCCGCGCAAGTGCAGCGACAGTGGTGAGTAACCAGTACTACAGCAATGTTTAATTACGTTAAAATAAGTGTTAAACACATTTGTTATTAACATTTTTAAGAAAATTAATCTATATAATTTATTTCCGTGGAACAAAACTCAAATAATAGTGATCTAATAACGTTTAATTAAGTTAACGTTTATTTATCTCTCGTTCAGGCCAGTAGCGACATCTGTTTTGCGCCAAGACTATATTAAATCTAAAATGTATGGAACTGTCCAGACATGCTATTAGATTAACTTTTAACTACTTTCGTTGTTTGAGTCAGGTTTCAGAGCTGTCATAATAAAATAGAACGAAATTCACCTGTCAGTATCCATTTCAAGACATCATCACTCCTTATCAGGATAAAGAACCTCCCCGAATAACGTCCTAAACCCCGGGTATGTCCACTGATTAGTAATCTCTTCACCACGATGGTAAGACAAACTCAGTCATGAAAACGACTCGACAAAAGAAGGTATGACTATAAATAAAGCCAGTGCTCTGCCACTAGATTTGACAGCTGCAATAAATACCCACGGCACCGCGTATTCTGACGCGCCGGACTAAGATTTGACGCTAAAAATTAACCTAACTTGTTATAAGCTACTCACATCGCAGGCCAGCGCCACAGCGTTCCTATAAACAGCCTCCAGCTCGTGTACAGCTTGACACACGATCTTGCTCAGCTTAGCTAGCTTCACAAGCTGTGTGACAAGCTCTATCTACTCTACGAATGAATGAACATTATAACAAGCTACTCACGTCGCAGGCCAGCGCCACAGCGTTCCTATAAACAGCCTCCAGCTCGTGTACAGCTTGACACACGATCTTGCTCAGCTTAGCTAGCTTCACAAGCTGTGTGACAAGCTCTATCTACTCTACGAATGAATGAACATTATAACAAGCTACTTACGTCGCAGGCCAGCGCCACAGCGTTCCTATAAACAGCCTCCAGCTCGTGTACAGCTTGACACACGATCTTGCTCAGCTTAGCTTGCTTCACAAGCTGTGTGACAAGCTCTATCTATTCTATGAATGAATGAACATTATAACAAGCTACTTACGTCGCAGGCCAGCGCCACAGCGTTCCTATAAACAGCCTCCAGCTCGTGTACAGCTTGACACACGATCTTGCTCAGCTTAGCTAGCTTCACAAGCTGTGTGACAAGCTCTATCTACTCTACGAATGAATGAACATTATAACAAGCTACTTACGTCGCAGGCCAGCGCCACAGCGTTCCTATAAACAGCCTCCAGCTCGTGTACAGCTTGACACACGATCTTGCTCAGTTTAGCTTGCTTCACAAGCTGTGTGACAAGCTCTATCTATTCTATGAATGAATGAACATTATAACAAGCTACTTACGTCGCAGGCCAGCGCCACAGCGTTCCTATAAACAGCCTCCAGCTCGTGTACAGCTTGACACACGATCTTGCTCAGCTTGGCTTGCTTCACAAGCTGTATCACAAGCTCTTTCAGCTCGTACACTGTCACGTCAGCGTCCATCAGGCGAAGGAGGTTGGATACGTTGCGGTTCGTTATGCAGAGCGAGGTGAGGTGGGTTTGGAGTTGTAGGTTCGTTATGCGACCTGGAAGAAGGAATTACAGTATTAATTTGACACAGAATAAATCAGGTTTAATATCAGCCTAGTGTAGGTACAGTACGACCAGTAAAACTAGTCCGTCTAGATCAGAGTCCCCAAAAGCCTAAGTCATTTAGTAACTGAAAATCAATCATGTGCGGTAGTCAAGGAGTGTAAAATCTTAATAGTACCATAAGAATAAGTATTTATCCTGCCCCCCACCAGATTCGACCTCACCTCCTATCGGTTGTTCGGGAGATAGTAAGCAGTGGTGTATCTCTCTCCTTCACTCAGTACTGCACGTGCTTACCTCTTCTTGTCAGTGCGCGTCCGTTTGCATGAAGTGTCCAGGGTGTGGAAGTGGTCCAGTTGTTTGAGTAACCCCGCGATCCCAGCGGTTCAATTCTAACATTGATCAAACTAGAACCAATAAGTTTTAGAAACTTATGAACCATTAAATTATGATGTGTAGGAAAACATCGTGAATTTGAAGAAGAAATCCACCAGTTCTCTTTGCACACGCATGGACTAGCGCCCATACACTTTCACCATGAGGTTATCCCTATGGCCCAGCAGTGGGGCTACAAGTATAGACGGTAACGTGGTCGAAATTCTTACCTATACTAACGTCGACGAGCACGGGATATAAGTCGACGTGTTTGTCTGAGGGTACTCCGCAGCACAGCAGCAAAGTGCGCAGTAGCTCTGTGTGGTTGAGTTGTATGGCCACCTTGAGACCGCTTTCCGTTGCTGCTCGACTCGCTACTACTAGTAGCTCGGCGTCTGACCAGAGGGAATCTGGGAATAGGGGATCGGACAGTCCGGGAAAATTAGTCAAATTAGCAACTTTTAATCGAACGTCAAAACGCGCGCGATGTATGAAAAATTTTACTAAATACCCACAAGTGACGTCATCAACATTTCATTACTTTTTATTTTATAGTTCATCATGTTATTTAAAATAGTATTCTAGCCTACGAATAATTATTCGTAGAGTCTAGCTTTAAAAAAACTAAAAATGTGAATATAGCGTTATTTTCAAATGTTTTTTTTTTTACTAAGAAGATAAAACTAAAATATATTTTATGCAGTCCTCTCCCCTATTGTAGACATATGAATATGAAGGTTTTCAAATTACGAGGGCGACACTGAAAGTTTCAAGAATGGACCTGGCAAGATGGTTAGTGACAATGCCAATGAAAAATTTATTTTAATTACGAATAAGAAACTCTTTAACAACCTATAGCCGAAAATTTTATTCGATTGTCATTTGTTTTAACGATTTGGCGGCAATTTGAAAAGTGCGTGTCGCGAGGCAAAACGAATTTAGCAAGGAAAAATGTTTTCTCCCCAATTTATTACGATTTTCGTCGTGTTCCTAGTCAATAACAAAGTTAATGATAAACTTCGATTGGTATTTCATGATGAAGCCCTGTCCCTTAACACTTGTTTACAACTGGTTAAATGAGTTTAGGCATGATCGGAGTAATCTCAGTGATGATCTACCTGGGAGATGTCGTTCAACGGCGACAACTGAAGAAAACGCCAATGCTGTGCAGCTCATGAGAGAGGCTGATAAGAGAGTGATCTACCAGCAGATTCAGGCAAGCTTCCCCCTTCCATCATCGTACGACAAGACGTAGTGCGAGACTGCATCCATACGTTGTCGATATTCCAACAATCCGCACAAATAGGTTCGCATCCTCTTTTATAATGAGAACCGGTAAGGTTTGGAACTCTCTCCCTGCGTCTGTTTTCCCAACATCATCTACATCCTCGGCTTCATCTACACTTTCCATCAGGTGAGCTGAAGCCAAGCGCAAACCCATTTTGAATAAAAAAAAAAAAAAAAAAAAAAAAAGCTTCAGCATTGATATGAGTCAAGTGCAAAAGATCCTACACGAATATTAAGGCATAGGGAAGCTTTGTACTAGATGAATACCCCATAATTTAACCGATTTCAATAATTTCATAGTAAAGCAGAGGGGGTCCACTGCTTCTCACAGAGGTTCCATTGAACGGGACGATACATAAAATGGAATGGAGGCCACTTCTAAAAATATTAAAAGTATTCCCAACCTCCTACTTCTATACACTTTTTATTGTCTTGAGACTTTCAGTGTCGCCCTCGTACCAGCACTGCATATGCATTGCAGGTAATTTGAAAACCTTGGAAAAAAAACATTTGAAAATAACGCTATAGCTGAGATATTCAGAATATCCACATTTCACAAGCAGTTAACAAATTCTGTCCAGTGTGATCCCGTCGCTAATTTTTGAGGGAAAATTAACACAACACTTGTTTTAAAAATAACTCGCCGAAAACCTATAAACAAATTGTTTACTCTTACTATTTAAAATGCTAAAAACCTACCATTCCTCAAGATCAATTCAATTATACAAGATCAAGATCAATTTTTGCACATTAAAATATAAGGTTAATTTAAACTACGATTATTTTAAAAAGTAAATAGAACATAAAGCAAATATTTACGAAGATATATTCGATAGACGAAGCATGTGCTGACTGCTTGTTTTTCGTCGACTTTAAAGAATTATTTTCCATATAAATAAATGACCTCTTCAGTAGCTAATTAATATATTATCTATGTACCTGTTTTGGGAGAGACAATATCGAAAGCGCACTCGATCATCTCCCGCGGGTGGAAGCCTTGCACGTGCTTCTCTCTGTAGACGCGATCAACAACATAGCGCCTCATGTACTTAGTTCCAGAGTACGCCGTATGCCTGCAATTAAATAAATAAATAAATATGTTGGACAATGTCACACAAATTATCTAGTCACATTTAAAGTACCAGAATCTAGCCTGGACTTGTATTATGATGACTAGACAACGATATAGAATACATGTATAGATACAAACACCCATGACTCGGGTACAAATATTCATATTCATCATACAAATATTTGTCCCTTACGGGATTCGAACGCGCGACCCTCGGCACAGCAGGCAGGTTCACTACCGACTGTGCTACCGGGCCGTCACTAAACATTAAAAGAGATTAAAAAAAAACGTTATTAGAAAATGATACCTACATGAAACAAATTTCAAAATTCAGACGACAATATGAAGATATAATGCGCGATAAGATTAGACAGCCGTCATGGAATAAGCTAGGAGAGGTAACTGTCAAGAAATTAATCCAAACAGGCATAATAATGATAAGACACATATATAAATCTCTTGTGAGTTGAATCTCTCAGGTGAGTGGAAGTGTTGGGAGAGGCCGTCCGAGGAAAATATACCACGATCAAATCAATGATCTTTTCCGAAAAGGACAAGTGCGTAGCACCCTCAATCGACGGAAGTGCATGAAAAGATGTATGAATGTCAATGAGGCTAGAGAAGTGTGTCAGAGTCGTAGCGTGTGGCGATCTGTGGTCTCTGCCTACCCCCTTGGGACAATGGCGTGAGCTTATGTATGTATGTATGTATGTATGTATAAATCTCTTTATTTACATTACATAAACATACTCTTACAAATAAGCGTTTAAGCCAAATCAGAAATCTGTCAAGATGGCTTGAATATACTGGGAGGCCTATGTCCAGCAGTGGACTTCATCTGCTGAGATGATGATGATGAAACTGCACATTTTAATTTGCTTTAAAAAGATAAGTTTTTATTCATATTTATTAACTGAAATGAATTAAAACAGTAACATTGTAACAAGTGGCTGAATACAAAGCTTCGGCTACGGCCCAAACTCCGGCAGATTTTAGCCGAAGCCGAATTTGTGGCCTAAGGTACATTTTTGGGCAGATGGTGGCCGACACTAATTGGACACTAACAAATGTTCGCTCGCTCTAACAAATGACCTGAGCGACAGAATAGGATGGAGCGTGAAAAAATGCAATTCTGTGCTGCAAGAAGAGGCTCAACCCTAACATCCTAACATCTTCGCAATACATCACACAACATATACAAAAATAAAATAGAATAGCTGTAAAAGTCTTACCTAGCAAAAGGCAGCCTTAAGTCGTGAGGCAGATGAACCACAGTTCCCGAAGACGTCATCAGTTTAACTGCATTAGGATATTGGTCCCAAGCTTTGGCTCGCGGGATCAGGAGTGGAGGAGAGAATTCAGTGGCGCCGTGACTTCGGAACACCTGCAATATATTTACTTTTGTAAATGTTTGGATCTTTTAGCACCAATGTCATCAACTCATCACTATTCAAGATTTAGTGAAATCAAACTCGACACTATGAAAATATTAAAGAACAATTATGATCTGATTCTTGTCTAGTTCACATAATAAAGGCGCTGTGTCCTAATCTTCGACATCACAACTTCCTGTACTCATGATACCGAACAACTTTCCCAACGAAACCTAAGGGAAATCACAAAGCATAATGTCACCAAATGTGTAATCTTTTCAAGTAAACAATGGTGTATTCCCGTCTTGCTCGCACTTCCTCAGCATAGATGCGCCAGCCTCTTATTGTCAGTGCGAGCCTGTTTTCATGTTGTCTAGGGTGTGCTCATATCTTACAGAATGACGAATACAAGGTCCTTCATAAAATGCTGAACTTTCGCGAGGTTTTCAAAGAGGATGATCAGGCTATCAAACTGAACAACATTCTCTGTGGGACCAAAAAACACAGAGAATGTTGTTTGTTTGTTGGAAACAAAGATTACTGTTGTGTATGATACGGCTCATATTGGCCTCTTTTAAAAAGTTGTTCAGTTTGATGGTCTGATCATCTCCTTAAAAAACTGTCGGCATATAAAGTTGGACCCTGTATAGGCTGATGTTTGTCTGCCTACCTTAACAACGGCATCTTTGATCCCCAGCACATCATTCTTGCTCCTCATTCCGTTGTGATACATCAGGTCCTCAGCTGGTGGCTGTCGCTGTTCCAGACATGCCGTTACCAGTCTCTGGTACCCTCTCGAGCCTCTGTCACTGAGGGTATGCGAGAGGATGAGGGAAGAATTAAACAGTTGTCTGCCTACCTTAACAACGGCATCTTTGATCGCCAACACATCATTCTTGCTCCTCATTCCGTTGTGATAGATAAGGTCCTCAGCTGGTGACTGCCGCTGTTCCAGACATGCCGCTACCTGTCTCTGGTAGCCTTTCGACCCACTGTCACTGAGGGTATGCGAGAGGATGAGGGAACAAGTAAACGTTTGTCTACCTACCTTAACAACGGCATCTTTGATCGCCAACACATCAGTCTTGCTCCTCATTCCGTTGTGATACGTCAGGTCCTCAGCGGGTGACTGTCGCTGTTCCAGACATGCCGCTACCAGTCTCTGGTAGCCTCTCGACCCTCTGTCACTGAGAGTATGCGAGAGGAGACCAGAGAGGGCCCCCTCGGGAACTGGCCGGGGCACGTGTTCGCTTGCGAGCAGTTCCACGCAGGTTGGACGGAGGCTTGCGTCGTGGTTTAGTAGCCATCTGGATTATCAAAGTAGATTTATGTTATTAAAACGATAAACAAAAACCTAACGCCTTATTTTTTTTATTTCAGCGCAAATATTCGAGACAGATAGCAGTATAATGCAGTTTTACAATCTTTACATGACATTAATCTCTTGCTAGTGTTTATTGCGTCAAAACAAAAACTAACAGCAAGAGATTAAATCAGAAGTTACACGATCCCTTAGGGATTTAAAGGAGGATTATCGATGATGATGATGATGAACGATGATCGTACGAGCAATTGGCAGTGAGTCCCAAATTGTCTTGTTCCATTTTAATCTGGCCGGCAAACAGTGATGAGTGCGTGGGACCGGTCTTCATAATGTGAAAACAAAAATACCCAGACCCAGCAGTAGGGAATTTACCTAACTGATGATGATGATTCCACGACTCGACACTCCATGAGGACTAGGTAAAAGAGGCAAGCCATACATTACATAATTATATTCTGACACTGCTCTCGCCTCATCTACACCCGTGCATCTTTTTACACATTCCTGTATAACAGACCTAATGACATGTATCTGCTTGGCGTTATCCTCAGTGACAAAATGCATCGGCATCACGATGTCCTTGGTGCGCAGGTCTGTCAGCACCATCATGCGCTCCATGCCGGTGCTGGTCGCGTGGAACATCTCGAACAGGATGATGCCTAGCGAGTAGATGTCCACCTTTTGGTTGTATATCACTTTGCTGGCTGATTGCAGTAGTTCCGGGGCCACGTAGAGGGCTGTGCCGACCTGGAAAATTATGCCTTTTTAGGGTTCCGTACCCAAAGGGTGAAAACGGGACCCTATTACTAAGCCTACGTTGTCCGTCCGTCCGTCCGTCCGTCTATCCTACCTATTTAGGGCTGTAACTTTTGAACCGTGATAGCTAGTTAGTTGAAATTTTCACAGATTATGCGTTATTACGGCGGATTTGTTAACAAATAATAAAAATGTCAAAAAGTTAAAAATTAAGGGGGGTTCTCAACAAGAAACTAGTTTTTATCAACGTTTTTTCTTCACGCTCTATCGTAAAAACGGTAATACACACACATGTGTCACACACAAGTGTCAAACTTAGTGTGATTATAGAGCAAACTATACAGAATAACAAAAAATACTAAAAACCGGCAAAGTGTGAGTCGGTCTTGCGCTAAAGGTTCCGGACAAAAAAAGTTTTCTATGTTAATAATGTTGTGTTGTACGGAACCCTCGGTGCGCGAGTATCCCGACTCGCACTTGACCGGTTTTATTAATCTTATATTTCTAGTTCGAGGGGATTTTTATCACTGTCATACTCAATGACATTCTATACACATGGACTCACTACGTCTTACAATAACAAAACCCAAAAAGGCTAGGGCTATGATTTTCTGCGAGGCGCCTCGCGATTTGAGGCCACGGGAGACAGGAGGGTTGGCAGCTATTTTGCCCAAAGGGTAAGTTTGGCCATTCCACAGATTACCCCCAATAGATACCGCATGATGAACATTTTGTTCACGCCCGAAGTCACCATTTTTGGCGGTAGGTGCGGGTAACGGGGCACGAAACTGTGCAACGTGATTGGTCAACTCAAGGTCGCACTACTTCTAGCTCGCTCACTCGCGTTGCTTGTATCAGTGAAAAATAGACCAATAGACTTAAAAATATTCTAGCACGTGACTTTTTTGATGGCCCATAATAATTTTGTATTACCTTAGTTTTTATTTTTTAATGTTAGCTTTATTCATTAGACTTTTCTTTCTCTTTATTTTTATATGTGGGAACTTGTTGTCAGCATCTGACTAACAATCTGTCTTTGTTGAAACCGAACTGTTATTTAGCTGTAAGTTCTCCAAAAAGGAAATAAATAAATAAATAAATAAAATAAATAATAGATGAGTGGCGAGCGTCGGCGGCCCTGTATGCGGTATCTATTGGGGGTAATCTGTGGGCCATTCAAAAAGGCAATGCGGCCTCCTAGGTATGTACTCTGCCTTGGGTGGGCGCTTTGGAGGACATATTTTATTTGTGATTTGTGTTTTAGTTTATAGTGGTTTTTTCTCTGGTGTTTTGTATTTTTTTTTTATGTGTTTTTGTGTTTAGTAAATGTTTAGTTATAAACCCAAAAAATTATCGAATGTCACCTTAGTATGCTCTGCGCTGCCATGCATTGCCGGTGACATTCCAGTCCTTTCAAATGTCCTCGGTGACTAAGCAGTAATTTAAAACAATTAAGCCAACTTTTGCCATCCCGTTAACAGTGCGCCATCGCGAAGTCCTTGTGTATAGAATGTCATTGGTCACACTATTAGAAATAGTGGTTTAGTAGATTAAAATATTATTTACTAGCGGCCCGTCCCGGCTTCGCACGGGTGGACGTCTAATCTTTTCTAGCAATAAATATAGCCTATGTTACTCAGGGTGAATGCAGCTTTCTAATGGTGAAAGAATTTTTTAAATCGGCCCAGTACTTTTTGAGCCTATTCATTACAAACATACAAAAATAGGTACAAATCTTTCCTCTTTATAATATTAGTGTAGATTACCTGTCCAGTAAGAGAACCTCCAACGTCTTCTTGCAGTTTTGTCTTTTCTGTAAAGAAAAAAATATGTATTCACGATACCTCTTTTTTCACAAGCTTTTATTTCATCTATTCTACATGAATATTAATATAACTGTAAACTTGGCACGTTTTTAAATTGAAAACTATTGTAAAATTAATTGAAGACATAAAGGGTAAAAAACAGAGTTACCTAGCACTAGCACAGATGAAAGAAAAGGTTAATGTCGTGTCGTATCAAAAACTCAAGGACTTACGGAAAAGAGACAGTGGCGAATATTCCACCCGTAGCTTTTAAATAAGATGACGATGATGATGAAATGCTATTTGTTTTGATGTCTGTTAAAAAGAAAAACTCCTTCTAACTTTGAGTAACTTTTAGTTTTTGATTAATCGCAATGGGCTATGAAGGAAAACATCATGAGGAAATGTGAATACCCAAAAACTAAAAAAAAAACTGACATATATGAGCGAGCACAATACAGGGTCCTTCTTAATATGCTGACACTTTTTTAAGGGGATAATCAGACCGTCAAACTAAACAACTTTTTCTATGGCACCAACATCGAAATCGCGAAAAAAAATCTCTTCCATACAAAACTGCAAACCTACTCGAACCAAATGTATGAGGCAGCTGATATTTTTTGTGCGATTTTGATGTTGGCCCCATGGATAAAGTTTCTCAGTTTGATGGTCTGACTGATCATTCCCTTAAAAAATTGTCAGCATATTAGGAAGGAGCCTGTATATTAGTAAATGATCGTAGGATTACAAGCCACGGCTTGCAATAGCCCACACCCCAAAAAACAGTCAGTGGTAGCACTACTTACCATCCACAAGCAGCCCGCTAAAAGCTTTAGTCGCCAATCCAAAATCGCCAATCTTAACATGGTCGTTAGAGTCCAAAAATATATTAACAGGCTTCAGATCTCTATGAATCATGCCTCTCTGATGAACATGGGCAAGTCCTTCGACTATCTCTCTAAATAATCTCCAAGCTCTGAAGTGCTCTTTGTATAAACCGTTGTCTATCGCTTGTCTTAAGGTATGTTTCTCACAGAATTCCATTTGAATGTATAGGACTTGTTTGAGCAGTTCTGACTGTGGTCTGGGGGAGTCTGGGACGTCTTCTGAGGGTATCGTTATGGATTTGTTGTCGGAATCTACTTCGAATTCTATTATACTGCTTTCTTCGTCTTCTGGGCTGGAAAAGATTAATGGTGAAACTACAAGGTTTAAAAGTTACCCTAGGCAATAAATTGTTTTATTAGGTTTCCATACCAAAAGCACAAACTACTATAATTACTAGCCACAAGGGTTCCGTCCGGCTGTCCTACCTTTAACCCTTCGTATGTTGATATTCCAGACACAATAGTGGTTATTTTATTTGAATCGGATCCGTGACAAAGACAGCTAAATCTTTTCAACCGGAATAGGTGGCCGGTTGTAATTTTCATATAATATGTATTATTATAGTGGATATGGGGGAGGCCTATGTCCAGCAGTGGACGTCCATCGTCTGAGATGATGATGATAGCGGATATACATACATACCTTGATACATACATAAAATGATGACCATAATCCTTTTCTGAGTGGTCAGAAACATTTCTATAACAAATTAACTGTCTGGTAGGCAGTTTTAGCAAGGCACACTTTGAAGGTCATACAATAAACTTGTTTTTTCAACATTTTTGGACAATGCAGTGGACACATTACACACTTCGGAATTGAAGGGTAAAAATAGCACTCACTTCATGATATTAAACCACGGATCAGGTTCATCGTCATCGTCGTCCTCTTCACTGTCCGAACAAGTATTTTTCTGCACCGGCCCTTCTGACATCGACCACTCAACTTTGACCTCCTGCCCCAACTTAGCCACAATATCCTCTAAACTCCCACCAGGTTTCTTCTTAACTGGACTCTTTTCCTCAAAGGCATTGCTATACGAAGACTCAGTATCGATGATAGATTCGATCCAAGCGTTGTAATAGCGTACTACATTTTCGTGGTTCAAACGGGATAGAAGTTTGACTTCTCTTGTAATCTTTTTGTTCAGTTGTACGTTCTCTGGATTGAGTTGTACTCGTTTTATAGCGTAAAGTCCACCGTCTAATTTATTTTTTACCTGTAAGAAAGTTTTATGCCTAGAAATATAATATTGGCACAGTATAAGAAAGAGTCGTGAGGAAACCTGCATAATTAAGCTGAAGAAGAAATTCCGTTACGTATGTGAAGTCTACCAATCTGCATTGGGCACGCGTGGTGGACTAATGCCCATACACCCTCCTTGAGGATAAGCCTGTGCCCTGCAGTGGGACGCATATCATAGGCTGTTGATGACGATGATGAGGTTGATATTTAATTACCACTTTAAAAGTTTTAAAAGTTCTCGAGCATTTTATCGAATAATCTGAATTGACCGAAGGCAATGGTGTATTGTAGTCTTCTCTCATTCAAACTCACTCAGCATACATGCGCTAGCCTCTTCTTGTCAGTGCGAACCCGTTTCTATGAAGTGTTCAGGGTGTGGTTTCTTTCACGACTGACGCCGGGCCGATAAAGGCCTAAAGGCAGGAAAAATACGATAAATACGTTTTTCTGTCTCTTGCATGCGCAAACGCTCTTCCCACATTACCAATCTATCAGGGTTGCCAGACGTTGACAATTTTTCCTCGTACAAAAAGCAAGAAAACCCTCGTACTTTGGCTATTAAACCTCGTACATTCATCTAAAGTGTGAAAAAACAAAGATTTAGGCATAAAACACAATTTAATTTTCGACTTATCATTGAATAAAAAAAAATGGTTAAAAATAAAATTTTTATGTTGTTTACAACGAAAAAAATAGGATAAGAGCAACTAATACGAGGAACAAATCGAAGTGATGATCGGTTTCATGTGGATTTCCCGGCAAACTACAAACTAACCATAACCATCTGATAGTCTTTGATGGTTTAGATATTCATTTATTCAACAAATAGTCGCTTGCAATGGATAATCATGGCATAAAAAAGTCAAAACCTCGTACAATATGTACGAGGTTGACATCATCCTCGTACCTCGTACGGGAGACCCCAAATTTCGTATTTGTACGAGGAACCTCGTACGTCTGGCAACCCTGCAATCTATGCGCATACGCTCTTGCGCATACGCTCTTCCCACATTACCAATCTATACGAGAGTACTTATATTATTTTAAAATAAGTTAATTACCTTCAATACATCGCCAAAAGCACCTTTTCCAAGCCAAGTGAGCACTTCAAACTCTGCGTTCAAACGTGAATGACCGTTCATAGCTAAACTTTGATTTGGTATCTTCTGCACTGGATCCTCATCCTATAACATTAATAAGACATGGATTAGAACTACAATGTGAAGCGATTGAGCTATTATGTATTGCGTACTAGTGGTGGTACAATTCAATTCGCTGCCCCATTGGTATTTTTCACTCAGCAAATCGCTAGATTCTCTTTTCCTGCCCGCGCTCGTCCTACCCTTGACACTTTCGCTAATAAGCTCAAAACCGTGATTAAATGTATGAAAATATAGTAGTAATTTGTCTTTCTCTCTAACTTATGGAAACATTCGTCGTCCGCCATAATTGCATTGACTAGTGCATTATTAGTTGCTAATTAAATATTTTGAAGTCTCTCCGTTGAAAACTCCTAGTCCATTTACTCCTCCAACGGTGGTCCTTCGAGCCAGATTATCGCAGATCTCAAGATCTAATTAGAAGTTGAATCTTCTTCGGGTAGATTGGACCCTCAATAATAGCTCAAACATTGAGAATATGAACTCTATTTCAATGGTAATAAGGAAATCATACCTCAGACCCGCTACCTCCGTCGTCTTTTTGTTTCCTGTTAGGTAGTTTAGTGGGAGCGTCTACTAAGAAACAGTGGTTAACTAGCTGTTCCGCCGTCCATTGCGAATGCTCGTCTTCTGTCAAACATCTGAAAAAATTAAATTAAATCACGACCTTTTTTATTTATATGCTTCAGAAAGCAAGGATTTCTCCACTCCAGGACAAAGGCGTCCTCTCATGAATAAGAATAAGATGAATTTGGCCTTACATCAGCACGCGGGCCTATGAACTAGATATTGGTTGACGAATAATTCTGGCGAGACCAAAAACAAATAAGAGTGCAGAATTTTCAAGCCTGACCGCCGGCCTGGCCTTAATGAGTTACATTATCGTCTGAAGAAGCTATCCAGGACCAACTGCTTAGCGTGTCTGCCAAAACACAGAGACACTCGAGATAAAATACTACTTAAACGGTCACCCATCCAAAGTGTGACTGGACCTGAGGATGCTTAACTTCGGTGATCAATTCCGATGCTACACTAGGACAACGAATGTCTCACGCTCTGTGGTAAAACTACACAATATTTTGGCTCCATTCTATCAATTTTCCTTTGCATGGGAGCCAGGGCTATTCTGTAACCTAGTTTAATGTTTTATTTACAATAAATGTATTATACTGAAATATTGACAAACCTGGAAAGAAAGTCCTTGGCCGGGTCGGGCAATTCAGGCGGTATCTCATTGCTGGCGTCCTGTGACATGATGGATAACAGCATCTGCGCAGCCGCGTATATGTCTTGCGCTTTCGTTTGTCTGGACAATTGTTACAAAGTTTGTATGAGGAAGAAATTTTACTTCATAAGGAAAGGTGAATTAAAACATCGCAAGGAAATCTGCATATATGCTGAAGAAGACATCACCGCTCTTCTCAAGGAGAGGCGGCTTAGGTGGTTGGGGCACGTACATCGTATGGATGACTCTCGTTTGCCAAGGCGCATCCTTCTTGGTGAGGTCGCAGATAAGAAGAGGCCAGTCGGAAGACCCATGCTGCGATTTAAGGACTGCGTCAAGAGAGACCTGACCGCTTTCGGAATCAGCCCCACAAATTGGGAAGAGCACGCGGAAAATAGAGGAGGCTGGAGAGGAAAAACAAGAGAGGGTCGGACTACTCATGACGAAGCCTGGTTCGCACACCTGGCAGAGAAACGTGACAAAAGGCATAATGCTGCCACAATCCCTTCGTCATCCACCGGCGTACAGTTCTATTGTAGAGGCTGTGGACGTGTATGCGGCTCTCGTATAGGACTGTACAGCCATGAGAAAGAGTGCTTCTCCAAAAACACTGATTAAATCATCTGCAACAGATGTAAAGGCCTATGATGATTGACGATATTAAAATTGTTATAATACCTAACTAGCTGGGATTCCCATTCTTTGTTACAAAATTCTCATACAAACTTTCCCCACCGTTTTCACACCTTTGGGGGTTGAAATGAGAAACATATATATTTTTTTGTGAATGGCAATAAAAACATCCCTGCCAAATTTTAAGTATTAGTATTTGCTGTTTTGGATATTTGAGTATAGAGCGAGTTTGCGGATTTGCATAGATTCAAGCAAATCTGACACAGCTTCGCCGTCAGTAGTTCAAATTTCTGCCACAGCGTGCTCTGCGATCGACTTGACAGTTCCCAACACCCACTTCGCACATAGCCAATAGTCCACCAATCTGCATTAGGCATGGACTAACGCCAATGCACCCTTGCAATCCTTGAGGGTAGGCCTGTGTCTTGCAGTGGGTGAATAGGTAATTACCTATCTGATTATTCTCGCTGGTGCCTGGGTGTGGGTATAGTAGCTATTGGCGCTTATATCGGCAAATATTGGCCATCATCTTCCCCATCATCATCATCAGCCTGAATACGTCCCACTGTAGGACCCAGGCTTGCCCAAAAGAAGTGGTGTATGCACCGTACGTGCCTAATGCGGATTGGTGGACTATAATGTTGTATACTTACTTCTTCTTATCGTGTAGGCAGGGCCCTGGTGTCAGAGTTTTTTCAGACCGCCTTATGGCCTCTGATATGGTTTTTATGTAACGACCACTACCACCAGAGATAGTTGCCGGGACAAACGGCTTAACGTGCCATCTGAAGCACGGATTCATTTTTTTTTCAGACAATCAGGTGATTCAGCCTGCAATGTTCTAACCAACAGGGGAAAAACGCACGAAGTGACATATCACTAAGTGTCCCCCGTCGGAATCGAACCCACGACCTCCGCGTCAAGAGCTCAATGCTCTTAACCATTAGACCACGGTTACTTACTGCACTTGTTTATGTGTGTAGTTAAAGTTTTTAAAAATTCATTATTGCTACAACTACGAATCAGTGATTTTCGCGTACTAAGTCGCTAAGTCGTAGTTTTAACTAATTTGAATAAAACTTACCTATCACAATAATTCTCCCCTTCAAACATTTCAGCGAGCCTCGAATCCAAGCCCGCACCAACCAACTTGACCGCCCCGATGGAATCCAAAAACACATTCTCACTCCTAACGTCCCTATGAACAACACCGACTCCATGCAACTCTTTCAACGCACTGAAAACACCTAAAGCTACATGCCTCACTAACTTCAGCACCTCTAACTTATCACTGAATTTAAATAACTTGCTTCTTAGATACTTTAACGAACTGCCTAGAACAAAATCTCTGAAGATATAAACGCATTGTTTCATAGTTCCTTTGGAAGATTCTTTGCACGTTTCCATGGCAACGTATGGGACTAATGTGCAATGTTTTATTCGGTATGTAGATTTGAAGTCTTGGTTTAGGGAAGTCACTTGACGGTTTCGTGTTTGGAAGTCGGAGGCGATGGTGAGGGACCATTTTTTAGCGATGAGCCTATCACCGGATTCGTCGGCTATCGCTAGGTAGGTGGTAGCGCCGGTTGACGAGTGGCCTGGGGAAGAGAAATGCGTGTGAGAGTAGGTTTTGGCTGGTGTAGAATTGTTTGGTTTTTTTCAAGCAGCACGTCGCAGTAGACGTCCATCGGCTGGGATGATGATGATGATGATGATTGTCTGAATAGGTACACCCTTCGTTTTTTTTAGTAATTATGATTTTCTTTTTTTATTGTAAATTTATTGATATCCTTTAGGTCGTTTATACGTGAACACGTAAAAAAAAAATACTTACACTAAAAATCGTGGAAAAATGTGTTAATTTAAAAAAACAACATTCGCTGCTAAATAGTCATGAATAAAAAAACCAGCTAAGAGCGTTTCGGACTCGCCCATGATAGGGTTCTGTTTCCGTTTGGAATTAGTAGGGTTGTCTTTCCCGGGGCACAGAAGTTCGAGGAGGCGTGATACTCTAAATCTTGATGCTAGCGGGAGACGGCTGGTGTAGCAGTTGCATGTGCTACACTAACGCTATCGCTCACTAACTTCCGCCACCTATCATATCCCGTATTAGCCAACCGATGAAATCAGTATCGGGAGTAAGATACGTGTCATCCCTAAATCACGTGTCAAAAGTGTATGGAAAATAACTGAACTTACCCAAACAGTTTCCGATGTAGACCTTCTTATTATTCCTCTGTGTAACCCTCAGAACCTGGGCTCCTTTTGAGTTACATGTGCATGGCACCTCCCTCCGTACTCGGCTTATCTTCTTAGCGGGTGACATATTGTCATCTGCATAACTAAAAAAAACAATGTTGAAATGAGAAAACACCACTAAAGCACAGTATAAGATAGAGTATCTAGTACTACATACAGTATGGACCCTCCCCCTGCCTCTACCAATTTAAACCTCACCACCTATGGCAGGAAGCGTGGCGGAAAATGTTCGCGTATTCCTGTCTCGCTCGTACTTAGTATCGCACATGCCTACCTCTTATAAATGTTTCCCTTTTTTATGAATGAAATAACAGCTACTATCAGTTTAAAATAACAATGTGCATGACCTTGCTCGCAAATGTGACGTCACTCAATCACACGAACTTCACTCGAGTCATTCAAATGATTGTTTCCTTTACATAGAGTCTACGTTCCTTTCTCAACTGAATGAAGTTATCCAACGGCCCTTCAAGGTCATGCACATTGTTATTTTAAACTGATAGTACAAGGTGTGACTAAGGCCCAGAATCCACCAAGGAGCGGACCGGAGACAGTATAAGAGAGAGTATCTACTACTAGATACAGTATGGACACTCCCTTCCTCCCACCAACTTTTTACCTCACCCCCTCTATCGCCCTCTGGTTACTCAAAGAAGACATAAGGTTCAATTTCTTTGGTTTCGCATGTGCTGACGTCATCTTGTCAAATTAAATTTTTTGTATGCAGCGTCTCGGCTGTGCCGGAGATATATAAATCAACCAATAAAATAGCTTTTACAAAGCGTCGGTTTGTTGGATTCTAGGCCTATAATAGCAAAAATATCGACAACCGAGCATATTTTCTACTCGTACACATATTAGCTTGTTACTATCACAAATAATACCGACCCAAGACATTGGTATAAACTCCATTGGTACTAGCAATGTTTACTTTACGTACCTATTCATAATGTTGAGGATTGAGAGACGTGCCCATGTGAATAATTATTCCCAGTGGTTCAGTAGCTGAATTTACTTCGCGGAACTAGCAGGTAATCAGCCTTAATCAAATACTAACTAGAGAAGTAAATTGTAGTTACTCACCATAGTAACTCGGGTGCATCTCCCGTCCCCTCGTTGCTGTTTTCCTGGCTGGCGCTGGAGCGATGTAGTCTCTGCCGACCCTCACCGCGCAGGATCTCTTGTCGACGCTGAACTTCGTCTTTTAACTTTTGTCGCTGAAAGGTTTATACAAATATATTTTAGAACATAGTAAGTAGTAATAATGGTGGTAGTCATTTTATGGAACTTATTTTACGAAATAAATGTTTTAAATTGAATTGGATAGTGCAAAATTAAAAAAAAAATTCTGGAACAAAGCAGTACCTACAAAAAGAATGTAAGAAAAGATAGATTTTTTAACAGAAATCCTTATACCTAAATTAAATTAGGTATACAGGGTGGATTTTTGAGACGGGGCAGTAAGGACAGCTACCTTAACCGTTGTAGCTACAGCGAAACGTTCTTAAGAGACTATCCTTAACTTTTTGAGACATTTTGAACTGCATTCACAGATTTTGAAAAAAATGTACAGTCAGCTAGAAAATAGGCAATTTACACAAAAACTTTTTTTGATGCCAATCGATCCTGTTTCTTATAAGGATCAATAAACTCTACCAGACCAACCGAGGTTTGAGTACTAGAAATGTCAGAAATCTCAAAAAACTTTTCCCATACATTTCGTAGGAAATGATACTCCAACTCACTTTTATACTTAACAAAACTCTTTATTATGGAAAGACTGGCCGCTAAAGTAAACAGGAGTGCGATTTTTGAAGTTCACACGTTCAAATAAGCAGTATAAAATTTCAAAATTACTATGGAGATTATGCATTATTCGATCATGATTTTGGATATCACGATTCAAAAATCGCACTCCAGCTCGTAAATAAGCGAAAAAAATAAAAAATTTTACATTCCATACTTACCATATTTTTGAAAGCAAAGATAACAGAAAAAGTGGAACAGGTTGGAGAATTTGTATATTTGGGATGTATGTTTACGAGAGATGGTAAGTGTGATGGAGACATAGAGAGACGAGTGAAAGCGGGAAATAGGATTAATGGAGCGATGCATACATTCATGAAAAGTCATAACGTGTCCAAAAAGGCACGTTTGGCAGTTCATGACGGTGTGCTAGCTCCAACTTTGATGTATGGCAGCGAATGTTGGGTATGGCAGAAGAGGAATGAATCCAGAATAAATGCTGTCGAAATGCGTTCTTTACGCAGTATGTGTGGTGTGACTCTAAATGACAGAATACGAAACAGTGTAATAAGAGAAAGATGTGGATTGAAATAGGATATAGTAACAAGGATTGAAAAGGGAATGCTGAGATGGTTTGGTCATGTGGAAAGAATGAGTGATAGCAGAATGACGAATGAAATATATAAAGCAAGTGTGAATGGGACAGTCGAAAGGGGTCGCCCTAGACGTACGTATGCGGACCAAATTGGTAGCGTACTTAAGAAGGGTCAGATCAAATGTAGGGGAGGTAGGGGAGGGATGGGCACTTTTTCACAATTTAATGCATAAATAATCAGATTTTATAGATAATCAACATTTATTGCCAATTCTTATTGCACCACACATTTGGCTAGATATCTTAGAGAGAACTTTCTTAAAATTTTAGTCAGTCGGTCATTACGAGATAATTTCAGAAATTAAGTCAAAAGTGCCCGATGCTCCCTATGGTAGGGAGGTTTGGACACACCCTGTGGGAGGCTTGGGTATGGCCTATAAAACACTTTATATCCATAATAGTATCCAAAAATAAAATAACAACAAATAAAAAACATCTTAAAATAGTATCTTAACTAGAGATGCAACGATTCGGCAATTACGATTACGATATTAATCGATATTTATTACGATAACCGATGCATTACGATTATTTAAAATAATTTAGTGGCGATTATCCTCCGAATGGGTTCTCATAGTGTTTCTTTGCATTCCAATGAAAGTTAAATCATGAAAAGACAAACTTTAAAAAAAAAACCAAGATTTGAAATTTTTCTACTAATTTGTCATGCCCAAACCTCCCTCACATCAGACTGCCCATTACTCCCTCTGTATACATTTTCAACATAAGTTACCGGTATTTTTTTTTAATTTAGGTATTTAAGCGTGTATTTCAGTTTTATTGATAAGTTAGTAAATATACAATAGATATATAATAAAAAATAGACATACCTTTAGTTAGTTGTCTCTTTATTATGATCCGAAACATCAACAAAATATTCACTTTTACGTGCACAAAACCTTCAAATGTGTCTGTGTTTAACAACTGACAGAAATCATAGATAGTCTATGGATGAACAGTGCTGCCAGTCGGTAAAGTAAACTACCAAATTAGGAAAATAATATAATCTGTGACCGGATCAGAATAAAAGGGGGGTGCCTATGTCTCCCGACTGCCCGTCCCTCCCCTACCTCCCCTACCCGAAACCGACGAGCGTGTATGAAACGACTTATGAGTGTGGAAGAGGCGAAAGAGGTGTGTCAGGATCGTAGCCGATGGCGATCTATTGTCTCTGCCTACCCCAATGGGACACAGGCGTGAGTATATGTATGTATGTATGTATGTAAGATAACATAGTTTTCAAGGTAAATAAAATGCTTACTAGTTCATGTAGGTTTGTTCGAAATACGAAGTTAAAATTTTTATTCTTTTTGTTTATTCTCGACCAGAAGTGCTATTTTTGAATCGTGAGATTCAAATCATGATCGAATGATGCATAATCTCCATAATAATTTTGAAATTTTATTTTGCTTATTTGAACGTGTGAACTTTAAAAATCGCACTCCTGTTTACTTTAGCGGCCAGTCTTTCCATAATAAAGAGTTTTGTTAAGTATAAAAGTGAGTTGGAGTATCATTTCCTACGAAATGTATGGGAAAAGTTTTTTGAGATTTCTGACGTTTCTAGTACTCAAACCTCGGTTGGTCTGCTAGAGTTTATTGATCCTTATAAGAAACAGGATCGATTGGCATCAAAAAAAGTTTTTGTGTAAATTCCCTATTTTCTAGCTAACTGTACATTTTTTTCAAAATCTGTGAATGCAGTTCAAAATGTCTCAAAAAGTTAAGGATAGTCTCTTAAGATCGTTTTGCTGTAGCTACAACGGTTAAGGTAGCTGCCCTTACTGCCCCGTCTCAAAAATCCATCCTGTAGATTCAAAAATGCAGTATTGGCAGAGACCCGAACGCTCAAGAGATTTATAAAGAAGTGGTCAAATCAAGAAATAGTGCTCCTTAGAACAGCATGTCTAGTATGATTTTGAATTCTCTTCCTGCGCGCGACTCGGCTTTATTCCATACTACTTGTCGCGGCAAGCGCGGCTTTTGCTCTAACAAAAGCGCAGGAACAGGTTATTTTCTATGGAGCAAAGGCGCGTCGCGCGCGGGAAGAAAAATAATACTAGACATGCTGGCTTAACAAGAAGTGCTCGAATTAAGAACTAGAAGGTATTTTAAGAAATTGACACTAACCCCCTGAACCAGCTCAATCCCTATCAGTTTAACTGGCAGTTGTACATACATTCATTAAAGATAATCCTCTATTAAATCTCTTGCTAACTTTTATTATGTTAACAAAACAAAAACTGACAGAATGAGATTTAATAAAGGATTATCTTTAATGAACATACGTGCAACTGGCAGTTATAGGTCAACCAGAATCTCATGAATAAAATCGGTCAAGTGCGAGTCGGGCTACTCGCGCACCGAGGGTTCCGTACCACACCACCACAGAACACAACATTATTAACAAAGAAAAAAAAACTTTTTTGTCCGGGACCATTACCGCAAGACCGACTCACACTTGGCCGGTTTTTAGTATTTGTTGTTATTCTGTAGAGTTTGCTCTATAATCGCACTAAGTTTGACGCTTGTATGTATTACCGTTTTTACGATAGAGCGTGAAGAAAAAACGTTGATAAAAACTAGTTTCTTGTTGAGAACCTTAATTTTTAACTTTTTGACATTTTTATTATGTGTTAACCAATCCGCCGTAATAACGCATAATCTGGGAAAATTTCAACTATCTAGCTATTACGGTTCAAAAGTTACAGCCCTAAATAGGTAGGATAGACGGACGGACGGACAGACGGACAGACGGACAGACGGACAGACGGACAGACGGACAGATGGACGGACGGACGGACGGACGGACGGACGGACGGACGGACGGACGGACGGACGGACGGACAACGTAGGCTTAGTAATAGGGTCCCGTTTTCTCCCTTTGGGTACGGAACCCTAAAAATGAGGAAATCAAATTTTAGAGTAAGCAAAACTGGGGTAATTGGATTAGGACCCTTTAAACACTACGATTTTTTGCAGCACTTCTGAAACGCCATACAGCCACGAAGAAAAACGTTCGTAATAAAATTCAGCTATAAAATTAGATGCCTTTTCTTATAAACAAGATGAAAATGTTCGGTCAGATGATTTGGGCGTTCAAACGCTCTTAAATATACGCCCATTAACAAACGCGCGTTTCTATCGCAAAAATTTGCAGTTTGTAAAGGCCCTACAAGTCCCGGGGTCACAACAAGGCTACAAGTCCCACAAGGCCCCAAGAAGGCCCTACTTGATGACAGTTTCACATTTTCATGTGAAAATCTATATTTTTTTGCTTTGCTTTGTGTCATGCATAGATATATTATACCTACATGGTGTCATGAAATTCTGGTCGACCTATAGTCACAAAATGAAATGAAGATGTAGTGAGACTAATTTAAGTGCTTTATTTAAATTCACCTCTTCGTTCTCCTTAACTTGCATGTCATGTAGCTTGAGTTTCTCCATTTCAGTCTTCTGTTTTAACATCTCATCGTAACAAGAGAGTGTGGGCTTGTTATGGTCGTGTAGGAATTGCTGGAACAAAACAAAGCAATACCACAGTATAAGAAAGAGTATCTATTACTAGATACAGTACGAATACTCCCTTCCTCTCACCAACTTTTTACCTCACCCCCTCTATCGCCCTCTGGTTTCCTCGCACTGGTTACTCGTTACCTAAGAAGAAGACTTAAGGTTCAATTTCTTTGGTTTCGCATGTGCTGATGTTATCTTGTCAATTTCTATTTTTTTTAAAAAAGGAGGAGTTTATTTTTGTATGCAATGTCCAGGCTGGGTTAGATTAATAGTAGGGATGCAACGATTCGGCCATTACGATTACGATTACGATATTAATCGTTATTTATTACGATAACCGATGCATTACGATTATTTAAACAAATTTAATTGAGATTATCCTCAGAATGAGTTCTCATAGTGTTTCTTTGCATTCTAATGAAAGTTAAATCATTAAAAAAGAATTTTAGAAAAGTCAAAAGATTTTGTAGCTTTTTCTACTAATTTGAGATCGAAGTCAAGGGTTCACTTGGTCAGGATTCTGATTTTTGGATGCGTAGAGGCCAATTTGCTTTGAAAAACACAATATGATTCTATATAATCTCATTAATCAAGCGATATCTCATCCGATTTACGTGGGAGATTAATCTTTTAAAATGTGGATGAGATATCGCGAGAACGAAAATGTATTAATACTTCAAACTGAAAATCAAATCATAGACCTCAGTAGAATTTAACAAAATAATAAAATGAGTCAAATCTGACCAAAAAAATGATAGATTTAGCTCAAAATGAGCTAAAATGGCAGCGAGAGATCCGATTTTTTTAAGGTTGTTTTTCGGGTCTAGAATCTAGTATACAGGTCTGGTATTTGTCAACAAGTCCAATCCCATTGAAGTTTTCAATTCGCTTTAATAATCGTACGATTCTTACTACGGTGCATTGCATCGTTATTAATCGTGATTATTACGATTACAGATGCAAAACGATACACCGCTTCGTAATCGTTGCATCCCTAATTAAAAGAGATGGCGCTTGATGTTTGCTTTTAATGAATGTCACATGACACAATTCCAAATTATAATATTTCTTGGAATGGAACACTTCTACGGAATATTTATTATTTTTGTCTGATTATTTTAATCAAAAATGTTTATTACAATAAGTTTATCTTAGTTAAATGTGAGCGTCGGTGGCGCGTTGCGGCTATGAAACTCATTCTTGAGGTCCAGGCTCGAATCCGCACAGATGACATGCCATGTACCAATGAGTTTTTCCGACTTAAGTATGTAATACCGACTGCTCAAACGATGAAGGAAAACATCGTGAGGAAACCTGCATACGCTCAAGAAGAAATTCCAATGCATATGTGAAGTCTACCAATCAGTATTGGGCAATAAAATACCTGAGCATATTGTGCGAGCTGGAAGATCATCACTTCTCCACATTGCTGGGCTGCCAGGTTCACCTGTACCACCATGTACTTTGTACATTTTGTTTTGTACTTTGTACATTTTGTTTTGTACTTTGTACATTTTTTTTTGTTTAAAAGATGTGTTGTAGAGTTTCTGGCCGCATCTTCTCTCAACGGAACACCTTCCGACGCGGTGTTAGAGTCAAAAAAAAACGTGAAAAAGCTATCTATATGATATAATTTTGAATAAAAAATTTTGAATTTTGAATTTTGACCAGCTCTCGCACAAGTTTGTTCGCGTTCTCGACTGACATACCTGAGCATATTCTGCAAGTTGGAAGATCATCACTTCTTCACATTGCTGGGCAGCCAGGTCCGCCAGCTCTCGCAGAAGGTTGTTTTCAATCTCGTCTGACATACCTGAGCATGTTGTGCGAGCTGGAAGATCATCACTTCTCCACATGCCAGGTCTGCCAGCTCTCACAGAAGTTTGTTTGCATTCTCGTCTGACATACCTGAGCATGTTGTGCGAGCTGGAAGATCATCACTTCTCCACATTGCTGGTCTGCCAGGTCCGCCAGCTCTCGTAGGAGTTTGTTTGCATTCTCGTCTGACAGTCCGTGCATTTTGTTTATTGATATTGAAGGTGGCCTGCAATGATAGTAATAAATATAAAATAATTAAAAAGCTTTTATTCTACTACTTTAACACGTTAATAATAGTACATAATAAAATAGTAACTAAATGCTTTTTCTGTATGGGAGCAAGTACAACAATAGAAATGTGTCTCAAACATACTTATCGGGATAATTGATGCAGCATTTGAAGTGCAACGTAATGGAGCAGTGTATGCCTTGGACATCGGAGTTGTGCAGCGGATGCAACGTCAACAGCAAATCTAGAGGCCTCCATACTTTCCACGCTTGGGTCTCACGATTGTCGATCACTGCGTCACCGTAAATTGCCTGTTAGTAGAATAAGAAATCATCATCATAAGAGTCAGGACTTCCATACTAAAAACTGGTCATGACCGATATCCAGAATGCTTGAAACATGCGCTACCGTTCATATGAATTTAATGATGCATGTGCATGTTTTATATAAAATTTTTTTGGTAGAGTTGCACGAACCTGGATCTATGAGATTTGACCAAGAAGTTTATATGGTACTAGTGTTAACCCGCAACTTCGTCCTCACAAATTATATACCAGATTTTAAGTCAGATCATAAGCTATCAAATAAAAAATGTTTCATCAAAATCGGTTCAGTAGTTTTTGCGTGATGCTCGTTCAAACAAACAAACACACAAACAAACAAACAGACAGACAAAAAATCTAAAAATACTTGATTTGGTAAAAACCACATCATAACTTTTTTTTCGTTAATATCTTCAATGTATCGACACACTTCTGTTACAGTTTTATAATAGTTTAGATAGATTATTTTCTTTACATTATATGGTACTAGCGGCCCGTCCCGGCTTCGCACGGGTGGACGTCTAATCTTTTCTAGCAATAAATATAGCCTATGTTACTCAGGGTGAATGCAGCTTTCTAATGGTGAAAGAATTTTTTAAATCGGCCCAGTACTTTTTGAGCCTATTCATTACAAACATACAAACATACAAAAATAGGTACAAATCTTTCCTCTTTATAATATTAGTGTAGATATGGAAAGTTTATATGGTATAGATTAGTATCTTTTTGGTGTCACCCGAACGGCAACGTATTGCCATTCACCTTTCGGTGGGGATCAGCCGTCAAACGTACCTGAGCTGTGGAGTGAGACAGGCCTGACAATGGATATCAGACGATATGGCAACCGCAGGAGTTGAGGGGTTTAGCAACATCAAATGCATACTAAAACTAAATCTAGCTGTCAGCGTTTGAGTTAAGGGCCGTAGATGTAGGAATCTCAATTTCAATAAATAGTAAACAAAATAGGGTTAATCTTCTTCTTATCGTGTGGGCAGAGCCCTGATGTCTAGACTTTTCAGACTGCCTTACGGCCTCTGACGTGGATTTTATGTAACGACTACTACCACTAGAGATAGTAGCCGGGACCAACGGCTTAACGTGCCATCTGAAGCACAGAAACATTTTTCTTTTCATACAATCAGGTGATTCAGCCTGCAATGTGTGGTTTAAGATCTTTATTTCTCATTAAGAATATACATTCACTTACATGAGAATATAACTAACTATTACTAATATATAATAATATTACAATTGTTTTAGATTTAGAGCGTACATAGCAAAGTGCTATGTTATTTAGGTAAACAATAGTCGAAAATAATGCAGGTAGTTTAAAAATTGTGTTACAAACGGCGCGACAAGACAAAACAAAAAGATTCACAAAGAGTTAGGCGAGTTTCGCACGTACGTAGTACTAGATGCGGCATGGAGGAGCATATCATAAATCGGTTGATTTGTTAAATATATAAAATCTTAAGAGTCTCTTAAATGTATTTATAGATTTGGCGTCTTTTATGTCGTTGGGCAGTTTATTGTATAGTTCAGCACCTTCATAAATTAAGCTCTTTTTACCATAGTTTGTTCTAGGCGGACGTAATATTAGGTTGTTTGCATTTCTTAATATTTTTTTCTGTATTTTACATTTTTTTGTGAATGTTATGTTAGTATGTATGTCTTTGTTTAGTATTTTGCGTATAAGAATGCAAGTATAGTATATGTATGTATGTGTAATATTCATAATGTTTGTTTCTTTATAAATTTTATGCGTAGGTGTGAGAAAATTATAGTTAAATAAGACTTTTATCAATTTGTTTTGAGCTGTTTGAATTTTTTTTAAATTAGTTTTAGCTGCAGACCCCCAGACTTCTATTAGGTAATCAATGTGCGGTTTGACGAGAGAATTGTAGATCATGTACTTTACGTTACAAGGAAGACATCGCACTATACCACGCAGAGCACCTGTGAGAGCCGTAATCTTTGATATAATTTTGTCTAAATGTGGCTTCCATGTAAGATGACTGTCTAAGATTAGGCCAAGATATTTTTCACTAAATTTTTGTTGTATAGTTATATTGTTGATAGTAGGTTGTTCATGATCAGGTATTGTTTTATTCCTCGCAGCAAAAATTACGTAGTTTGTTTTTGAAGTATTAATAGTAAGTAAATTGCTTTGAAACCACGTGTTTAGTAGATCTAAATCAATTTGTACATCATTCATAATATTTTCGATTGAATTACCAAAATAGAAAAGACTGGTGTCATCGGCATACAAAGTAATATCTGCTTTTAGGCCAATGTCTTTAACGCTATTGATATAAATCAAAAAGAGGAGCGGCCCCAAAATCGAGCCTTGAGGAATGCCGTAAGTTATCAGTTTGGGACTGCTTTGGTTTTGATGTTGTCCGATTCGGACTATTTGCTTTCGATTGGATAAATAAGACTTTAGGATATCATGGGAACAGCCAGTTAAGCCAATATCATTTAGTTTTTTAAGTAAGATCTCGTGGCTAACCGTATCGAAGGCTTTTTTTAGGTCAATGAAGAGTCCAAGCACTATTTGTTTTTCATCTATTTTAACTTTAATATGTGTAACGAGGTCAATAGTAGCCGAGAGTGTGTTTGATTTAGTTCTAAAGCCGTATTGTTTTTCGTAAAGAAATTTTGTAGATGTTAAAAATTTGTTTAGCCGCGAGTAAATTACTTTTTCAAAAATTTTTGACATAACAGGAAGGACTGAAATCGGGCGGTAATTACTAGGATTATTCTTACTTCCTGATTTATGAATTGGCGTGACTTTTGCTATTTTTAGACTGTCGGGAAACTTGCCGCTCATCAAACTTTTATTAATACATTTAGTAAGACTATCAGCTATTAGATTTCCAACACATTTTATGGACTTTGTGCTAATGCCGTCCATGCCAGAACTAGTATTTATTTTAAGATTATGTATAAGTTTAATTATTTCATCCTTTGTGACAATGTCCTAACCAACTGGGGAAAAATGCACAAAGTGACATATCACTAGGTGGGAATCGAACCCACAACCTCGGTGTCGAGAGCCAATGCTCTTAACCATTAGACCACGGAAGCAGTTAAAAGGGTTAATTATTTAAAACTTAAGGCTACACCATTGAATCTTTGGTTCATCAAAAGCCGTATTTTGTATTTTTTTTTATTCCTGCGCCAACGGTTATATTGCAGACTTTGTGTAAATGCCTGCAAAGGTAGGCTTCAGTGAAACATATCAATGCCAAAACACCTGTAAATGTTTGTACCTACACCAGCATGGGTAGCATGACAACCCACGATAGCCGTAATACGGCTTTATCATGTCTTTTATCTCGTTCGTTCGCGCGAAAACGAAAGAGAAAAAGGACATGTTAAAGCCAATTATCACGGCTATCGCGGGTTGTCATGCTACCCATGCTGAGTTCATACCTACACAATGAAGTTTATTTTTTATCATTTATCACTAACCAAAAAAATACCTTCAATCCATTAGTAGTAGTTTCATTTATCATTTATCTTATATTTATCTTATCTTCACTTTTCATTTTAGAAAATCTCGTAAGAAAACGAAATGGAACTTGATAAAATTCAAAACCAAGGGAGGATCTGAACTCCATTTCCACGCAGCAAGATCTTATCACCAAGCAAGATTCCAATTTCAAATAACATCAGAGAAACCAAGAGAAACTAAAAAGTAAATAGAAAATCCCTACTCACCTCCAATGCGGCCAATTCATTATTTTGTCGCTCCTCGGTAGTTTCTTCACTCATTTTTACCACATAATAAAGAAATTGTCACAATAATTACAATTTTCACAAGAAATTTAGTATGTTCGAGTGAGGATTTTTGCAAAATTCGCAATTTTCAATGAAAGAAAACACCGCCGCGCATTCAGCTCAGTGTTCCCGAAACAAAAAATTAGAATTCGGTAGAAGAGTGGTCAAAAAATCGGGAGAGATCGGGAGATTTTGAAATTTGTTCTAAATAAAGCTAATTAAGGGTTTTTTTGTACAGATTCTCATCAAAAGTATATTAGATGTAATTAAAGAGTAATTTAAAAAACATTAAAACTTAATTTAAACATATTTTATTTTTTCATTGGGAAAAAGAGATTTTCTTATAATTATTTGAAGCGTTTTGTCTTCATTCTTTAAAAACCTGTAACTTAATCCGCATTGCAATAATTTCCCCACTTCTACAGTACTAAATCTTAATTTTATTTGTTTGATATTAAATAAAATACTTATTTATTTCGGACCAAAAAAATCCATTATGTTGCTAGTGGGTTGATTGCTAACAATGTATACAATAACATATTATATTTTAATTTATTATTACCAGAAAAATACCTTAAACTTTGTTACTGACAGAAAACAAGTAAATGCAATAATGAAAACTTATTTAAAAATGAATGGATGCATTAATTATTATAATTTTTAATAGAATGTTGGTTTTTATTATGAATTATTTAGAGAATCAGAAAAATCGGGAGAAATTGACCATGTTACGGTAGATCGGGAGATGGGGTCGGAAATCGGTAGATCTCCCGTAAAATCGGGAGGTTCGGGTAGTAACACTGATTCAGCTCAACAAAATGTCAAAATATTAGTTTAGTGTTGCAAATCGGTGTTTACGTAACTGACTCACAGTTGAAGAACTGATTCCGCCGCGACAAGAATGTGATTTAGTTTTTTTATCCGACTGCGCCAAAAAGTGGATAATTTTTTTTATTGTCGACTTAGGTAGGTAGTTGCTTATGTGAAACATTTTATTTTAAAATTTTATCGTTTGTCCTAAACTTTTCATAGGTTTGAATACAGAATTTTAGGATTCAGAGCTCTTTGATTCAGAGCAAAGAGTAATATAAGTATATATTCAGAGCTAGATGTAATAATGGCCTCGATTCGGAGTGTACCACGACTAAACTAAACTAAATGTATTCCTGTCACTTTCTAAAATAAGATTAAGAAAAGAGACAGAAAACCAACAGCTGACTTTAGTGCTGTCAAAGTGACGTTAAATGCGCAAAATAAGATGCCATCATAATGTACGCCAACTTATTTAAGTCGTTTTTGGGCGTTTAACGTCACTTTGACAGCACTAAAGTCAGCTGTTGGTTTTCTGTCTCTTTTCTTAATCTTATTTTAGAAAGTGACAGGAATACATTTAGTTTAGTTTAGTCGTGGTACACTCCGAATCGAGGCCAATGTAATTTGTGTTTGAAAGCGAATGTCAAAATTCATACGTTTACGATCTTACTCAGACTCAACTCACAGAATCAAAAAACGACAAGACGACGCGACGAAGACAGTACAACACTAGAAATGTCAAATTTCCTTTTTTTTTTTTTTATTTTAATGTTTTGAATACGAGTACTTCTAGTTACTTTTTTTTTAGATTATTTTCAATTAAATTTTTTCATGTCGCATTGTAGAAATCACATATAGAGTATTAGATGTTGAAAACTTCTTGTTCCTAGTAGAAATTAATGATTGCCTATTTTTCCATTTCTCATGGATGGAAGAACTTACAAAAAAAAAATGATTGCCTATTTTTTTAAATTAGTTTATTTGGTTCTAAAGTTTTGAATAGGTACCTTCTTTGTTCTGCATGGGTAGCATGCCAACCCGCGATAGCCGTGATACGGCTTTATCACGTCTCTTATCTCGTTCGTTCGCGCGCAAACGAACGAGACAAAAGACGTGATATATCCGCATCACGGCTATCGCGGGTTGGCATGCTACCCATGCTGGCTGTGGCCACAAAATTTTGGAAAATTAGCTTGGAATCTTTAGACCAGAAAAAAACGAGAAAATTGTTTTTTTTCTTTGCTAATAACGCCCCTTTTCTGTGGCGTTACCACAGAAAAGTGGCGTTATTAGCCACAGAAAAGAGTTAATTACCAGGAATTTAGGCCAATATTAGGTAGGTATTATAGGTTTTGCCTGTTCTCTTCTCTGACTTCTGATTTTATTTTGATTACAAAATAGATAGGTAGGTAAGGAGCCTCCTCACCTATTTTTTGTGTAGGTAGGTCTAGTTTTCAAAGAGGAAGCTCTTTGAAAGCTAGACCTACCTAGTTACCTACACAAAAAATAGGACTTTTGTTCTATAGCTTGTTTCTGGGGTTTCTTGACTGGCAAACGAGTAAAACCACACTCAAATTGGATAATAGTTTATTTTAGATTTCTTGGTTTGAATTTAACAATTGAAGCAAACAGAAGGAAACTCGAGTTTGTTAGTTGCGACGTCTTTCATAACAGGCGCAATAATATCAATGCCCCAGCGTTCAACGCCGTCCCAAATCGACGACGGAGTATACTGTGAATGTAATAAATGAAAAATAATTAACCATCGAACGATAAGGAGTGCAATTTTTGAATCTCATTCGCTGAGTTCAGCAGCTGAAAATGTCAAAATTACTATGGAGATAAGAATCTTTCTACTGTTGATTTTACTTTCAAAAATCATACTTCAAAAATCGCACTCCAGAAGTGCGTTTTATTAATCTCACACGTTGAACTCAGCAGTTGAAAATGTATGGAGATACGCATCTTTCTACAACCCGTGCGAATTAACTAGGCACCTGGCTCGCACGTAGCAAGAATTCGACACCCCTCCTGCTACCCCCCCGCGGGACCCCACCGTCGCTGTGCGAGGCCGGCCGTAGCATACAGTGATACCTACAGTGCGTTTCAGTTACTGTTCCACGTGTCCCTGCACTTTAGCATTTTCGAGTTATTCTTTCCGAGTTTTCCGAGTTTTTTTATTCCGAGCCACGTGCGAGCCAGGTGCCAAGTTAATACGCCCGTGTTGTACTGCTGATTTGACTTTCAAAAATCGAACTCCTGCATATGATTTTTGAATTTTTTAATGTCAAATCTTTTTAAGCAATATTCGACTTAATTCTTATGTTTAAGCGTTTAACGATAGCAAGTTTATCAGTCTACGTTTTGTCATACTCCAAATGTTGAATTTATTGATCTTTTACTACTTATTAGATTTCAATTTTACTAAAACTCTACCAAAGGATCATCTTGGACACCGGGGTGTACCTATGGTATGGTCATGATGATAACACAATTTTAATCAGGCAATGTATACCGAAATAGGCCCAGGAGTGCGATTTTTGAATCTCATTCACTGAGTTCAGGGCCTCTACCCGCACATTCGAACTTCGCAATTGCGAATGCAATTGTGCAATTGTTTTCGTTCCAATGTCAACTGTATTACAATGAAGTGCGGACCGAAACAGTGGAGATATATCGAACATCGATAGTCCGGGTACAGGACCAGCTGTTGAAAATGTCAAAATTACTATGGAGATACGCATCTTTCTACTGCTGATTTGACTTTCAAAAATCGCACTCCTGAAGTATGATTTTTGAAAGTCAAATCAGCAGTAGAAAGATGCATACCTATCTCCACAGTAATTTTGACATTTTCAACTGCTGGCCCTGTACCCGGACTTTCGATTTTCGATAATATATCGCCACTAGCTGTTGCTGAACTCAGCGAATGAGATACAAAAATAGCACTCCTGGGCTGGGTATAATCGCTGCTTTACGAATTTAAACCAAATCTCTGTTTTTAATCATATCCCTGCGACAGACAACGTTGTGTACAAATACTCACACTTCTAGAAATGACTTCAGTAATATTAGAAGCTGGTAGATATCTCATTCTTTCAAGACCACTGGATAGATCAATTAGTCTTGCCACCGTCGTCATTACCTTCGTATTTATATTCATTTCGACCTGCAAATTTTTATTTTTGTTCATCAGTTTTTAGTATTCCGTAGTCAACAAGGAACCTTTATAGTTTCACCATGTCTGTCCGTTTGTAGCAGCTTTTCCGCAGCTTAGCTCAGAGACTCTTAGCAGGTACTAGAAAGCTTCAAATAAACTGGACAAGTTGGTATTTGTCATTTAGTTACTTGGCTACGAAACCTTAAATAAAACCGGTCAAGTGCGAGGCGGGCTACTGGCGCAACGAGGGTTTCGTACCGTACACACCACCACACAACATATTAACTTACAAAAATGTTAGGTTTTGACCGGGACCTTTGGCGCGAGACCGACTCACCCTTGGCCGGTGTTTATTTTGTTATACTACTGTAGAGTTTGATCTATAATCACACCAAGTTTGACGCTTGTATGTAGTACCATTTTTACGATACAGCAAGAAGGAAGAAAAACTAGTTTTGAAGGATAAAAACTAGTTTCTTGTAAGAGGATCCCCTTGATTTTCAAATTTTTGATATTTATATTATTAGCAAATATACCGTATACACATACTGTGAAAATTTCAACTGCCTAGCTATTACGGATCAAAAGTTACAGCCCTAAATAGGTAGGACAGACGGACAGAAGGACAGCGTAGGCTTATGAATAGGGTCCCGTTTCACCCTTTGGGTACGGAAGCCTAAAAACTTACCGTACATTCCAGTTGGATAAGACTATGCAAGAAAGTGCCAGTAAAATGTTGCACCCCAACATCGTTCAAGTCAGCAACCACGTCGTACCCGATCATCGCATCATTTAAGTTGATCCTCCCGACAACTGAGGCAATTGTCTGAGTCTCATTGTTCACAGTGCTTGCGTAGAACGTGCTCTTTATTTGTTCTAAATCTATCTTCTGGATAGAGACCAAGAAGCCGTTTCTGTAAGTAACCGTGCCGGCTACGAGCCATCCGTACATTTGGGAACTGCAACAAGAGATGGATTTTCACTAAAGTTATTTTTTTTTCCTATTTTAGGACAACCTCAAAAGTGTAAAGTTCAATGTTGGAGCCGTTGGATGAGGGCAGCGCAGGACCAGTCGTTGTAGCGATGATTCTTGGGGGAGGCTTATGTCCGGCAGTGGACGTCTATCGGCTGATGATGATGAAGAGTGCTGGACTGGCCGTAGAGTCAGTATGACGTTTGCCACTCCAGCCGGTATTGTCTACAACAGGCAACGAGTAAGTGAACTCGTCTTCAAAAGTCACCACCGCAACACCTTGCAGTAGTTTACCTATTGATGAAGTTTATCTCTGCGTGAGGTACCGTATTTACACTTGTGATATCGTTTACTCAAGTAGAGGTAGGTAACCAGCGAGATAAGATTCTCCGCGCTAAAGTGTACTAAGAAGAAGCTTTGTGCTCTACTGAGGTAAGAAATGCTGGAAGACGAGAAAAGCAGCTTCAAACAGTCAAGTTGCCAAAAAACATAGACATAATCTTAGCTGAGTTCATATTCATATTCATATTCATTTATTCAGTAATAATTTTACAATGCCAATAGTTTATAGGATTATAGAATTAAGATTAGTACATGTCAATTATAATATTAAATTACAATTTATGTGGGTACTTAAATAGACTAATCATATAATGATTAAGTTAGTATAATTAAATTATAACATAAGTGTTTAAACTGAGGTATACATTCGCATACCTAGTCTTATCCAAAATCAATTGCATTACAATAAAATAAAATGAATCATTACAACACAATAGTGTTATTACACTACAGATAGGGTCATTTTGACACATTCACCCGTCATCCGTAAGGAATTCATCTACAGAGTAGTAGGCTTTTGAAATGAGATATCGCTTGAGTCTACAAATGAAGATAGCATTCGATTTTGCATACTTTATTTCGTCCGATATTTTGTTGTAGATGCGCGGACCCATTACCATTAAAGAATTGCCTGTTTTAGACAGTCTATGTTTTACCGAGAGCAGTTTGTTCGGATTCCGTAAGTTATATTTGAACTGCAGCGATTTAAGTGTTGGGAAATCATTCGGATTGTGCCTAACGTATTTAGCTATTTCCAATTTTTTTCATTCTCTCGTGACAAAAGTTTTGGGCTGGGCCCACCACAGATTTAAAGTTACTTATACTTAATCTTTTACAAAAACTGCTTAAAAATTTCAAAATAAGACTTAAATAAAACCGGTCAAGTGCGAATTGGGCTTCTCGCGCACCGAGGGTTCCGTGCCTTTCACCACCACAGAACACAACATTATTAACATAGAAAAAAAACTTATTTTGTCCGGGACCCTTTAGCGCAAGACCGACTCACACTTGGCTGGTTTTTAGTATTTTTTGTTATTCTATAGAGTTTGCTCTATATAATCACACAAAGTTTGACGCTTGTATGTATTAACGTTTTTACGATAGAGCGTGAAGAAAAAACGTTGTTAAAAACTAGTTTCTTGTTGAGAACCCCCCTTAAGTTTTAACTTTTTGATATTTTTATTATTTGTTAACAAATCAGCCGTAATAAAGCATAATCTGAGAAAATTTCAACTATCTAGCTATTACGGTTCAAAAGTTACACAGACGGACGGACGGACGGACGGACAACGTAGGCTTAGTAATAGGGTCCCGTTTTCACCGTTTGGGTACGGAACCCTAAAAAACATATCTGAATTTCAACCTTCTGAAGAGTGTTGCTGATGACGTGAGGTGCAAAACCCAGATTTCAAAGCGAAAAGCAGCTAGCATCAGTAAGATAAGAACATACTTGATAGTCTGAGTACGGTCAAGAAGTCTAAAATTACTCCATCCTCTTCGTTCGACCTCGTAAACCGTTTCTTGCATCAGGTCCACAAAATACTGGTTGCCATTCTCCAGTTTTGCTTTTGAAACTGAAATTATAAATTAAGGATTAACTTTGAGGCCCCATTTGCGGACTCCTGGGCTAGCAATCAACTCCAGTTATATAGCCTGCAAACAAACTACTAGACGGCCCGGTTGGGGTAATGGTTACCATGCTGGACTGCCAAACCAGAGTCGTGGGTTCGAATCCCGGTTCGATCATGGATGTTATAATATGTTCGTGTCGTTGTTGTATGGTTACCATGTTAAAAAGCCTAATGTGCTTAATTTGGGATCATTACAATGTACCTATGTGCCTGTGAGCGTTATTTATTTATTTATTTTTATAAACTTGGCAGAAACCTTGACTGCGCAGAACATGTAGGCGAAAACGGTTCTGAGTACACCCCTCACCCGCGCCCCATTGGTCAAGTTGTTTGCCGGGTTGTGTAAAATAGCTCTCTTAGTTCTTTTTCTATTAAATTAATTTAAATCATAGGTTACCAACTTCACCTGGAATTTATTGCTAACCCAGGAGTGCCCTAGTGGGCGTAAGTTTATTAGTCAGGGAGTCTGCTGCCCCGAACCAGTCACCTACTGTCAAGCTGGCGTAAGTGTTACGACGCATTCGACGGGGCGGTCTGTCCATAACAAAAGTAAGATTATTATGGGAAGCCATACGTAGACGTGGCAACGGCCGGCGTCTCATACTAATCGTGCTTTTTGTATGGACAAACCGTCGATCGCCGTTGATTAATGAGTGGTAACCCTAATTTGACAGATTGGATGCGAAATATGAGCAGATTTCTCCCTTATAGACTTTACAAAAAGTAGAAGCTAACAGCAAAATCTGATTACGTAATGTAGAAACATTGTCAAACAATCGGCCATAGTATTTTATTTAGGTACATTAATTTTACAGTGGTATTTCGTAAATTGGAAATTATAATTAGATTACCAATATTGACGTTAACTAATAAATGAAAGAAATGAATGGATCCATACTAAACTTACGTCTAAGTTGTTTGTCTAATTATGATTTCGAATTCGAAGAACTTTCGTATAGTTTGTAGGAGAGAGTAAAGTTTCTGATGTTCTGACTCGAATCTCTTTATCTTTGTTCTAACGCCCATACAATACACCCTCCAAGAGATAGGCCTGTGCCCTGCAATGGGACATAAGTATCTAATAAGCTGATGATGAACTGGCTTTTTTAACCGACTTCAAAAAAAGGAGGAGGTTCTATGTTCGGCTGTATGTATTTTTTTTATGTATGTTCACCGATATTTTAGTCAATTGTGAACCAATTTAAAAAAAAAAATTTTTGTTTGAAAGGGTATGCTCCCAAGGTGGTCCCATTTTAATATTGTGATGATCTGATAACGCACTTCGGAGCTACATGATATAACTCCTCAAAAGTTGACAGCAAATCGTCTGCGATTGAACCATTAGCTTCTTTTTAATGTACCTAATCAATAAAAATTATGAAATAAAAAAAAATTTACAAAAAAATAAAAACCGACTTCAGAAGTAAAAAAGTACAAAATAATATTTCAGCCTATGAATTTTACGTTCGAATCTATAAGATTTTTTTTGTTTTGTTGGAGTCGGTGTCAAGCCAAGCCAAAACATTACTGCAAGCCCAGTCGCGAATCGTACTTACCGGCTTGACAGCGACTTCGACAAAACAAATTAATTTTCTTATAGATTCGAACGTAAAATTCATAGGTTGAAATATTATTTTGTACTTTTTTAATTTACTTCTGAAGTCGGTTTTTATTTTTTTGTAAAGTTTTTTTTAGCTCACATACTTTTTACCTAAACACTGTAAAATCCTAATTTACCAAAAAATAATAGGGGTGTTTCAGAGCATCAAACTCAACTACTACCATTAGGTAATCCAAACAAATTAATAAGGTAGATGCAAAGAACAGTGACGAATTTGGACCCATAATTTTTTACGAAAACTAAAAGCTGTACTGGAGTGCGGTTTTCGACAATCACCATGTTCAAATCAGCAGTAGAAAATATCTTTAGGGAGATCATTGGAATAAGATTTTGGACATGACTTGACTGACTTACAAAAATCGCACTCCTGGTCGGTTACAGTGTTTAGGTACTAAGTATGTGAGCTAAAAGCTCACATCAGCTTCAACAAGCGAAGATCAAAAATAATATTTGGGATGTAGTGAGGTATATATAGAAGATTGAGTGAACTACCTATCTAATGAGAATGATTATGAGGTTAAGAAGAGTTTTATGTTGAAATTTTAGATCCAAAACATTAACTTACCCCAATTTGTTTGACATGATACCGAGCAAATAAATCCTAGAAGTAAAACAATTAACCGAACCATTTCATTTCCTTACAATTTTCCTATCAAACAAACTTTCAGTTTCATAACAAAGAAATAGGTACTGCAAATTATCTTCGACATTCGTCACAGATTTCATTATTCACTTATCAAATTAATCTAGAGACGAAATAATATTAAATAGCCGATAACAAACAATAAAATTATAATTAATCGTTAACATTGTTGTTATCAATATAATGAGAAGATAATACGTAAACTACATTTTTGCTAATACTTATCACAGAGTCTAATATACAGGGTGTAACAAAACACCCTAGTAATACTTTAGGGGGTGCTTCAGACCATCAAACTGAACAACTTTCACTATGGAGACAACATCGAAATCGCGAAAAAAAATCCTCTCTTTCATACAAAGCTGCAGTAGGTACCGTCTCGACTCAAATGTATGGGACGGCAGATTTTTTTTTTTCAACGTTGGCTCATAGTAAAAGTTGTTCAGATTGATGGTCTGAAGCACCCCCTTAAGTATTACTAGGGTGTTTTGTTACACCCTGTAGAAAAATATACAGGTTGACCACTCAACTCAATAATGGAATATCACTTTTTTTTCATTCTATTTCAGTAAGCTTATGATTACCTATATCGAATACAAAATCTGTACCTAACGTATTTATGACTGTTCTCGCCAGTTTTATCTAATTACTAGAGTTAACCCGCGACTTTGTTCGCACAAATTATATTCCAGATTTTAAGTCAGATCATAAGCTATCAAATAAAAAAAGTTTCATCAAAATCGTTTCAGTAGTTTTTGCGTGTTGCTCGTTCAAACAAACAAACACACAAACAAACAAACAAACAAACAAACAGACAGACAAAAAATCCAAAAATTGGTGATTTGGAATCAGGGACATCTAAAAACCATGTCGTAACTTTTTTTTTGTTAATTATCTTCAATGTACAGACACTTCTGTTACATTTTATAATAGTTTAGATTTTAGATTATGTTTCTCCAATCATCATATCCATTGTATGAAATTGATTTATTTTACGTACTTATTAAGAAACAGAAACTGTCAACAAGCGTACACAATTATTATACTCCAGCTTTGTTCCCAAAATGTTCAGTTTGATGTGTAATTACATTCTTTAGTTTAAATGGATGCCAATCGAATTTCATTTCACCCCGTATTTGCTATAGCTGCTATAGCAAATACAGGGTGACATTGAATCACTGCTAATAGTATAGAAGATCTTCAACCAGTAAGACCTATTTGAGCTAATGGCCTACTTTTTAAATTGGTTGACTGTACCTAGTACCTAACACGTACTATTAGGTCCAAAATCAGCTTTTTCATACATTTGAGTCGAGCAAGTACTGCAGTTTTGTATGGAGATGGAGATCAGCAGATTTTTTTGCTACATCGTTCGACGTTGGCTCTATAGTGAAAGTTGTTCATTTTGATTTGAGATTGATGGCTGTAGAGCGCCTTTAAAAATATATGTATACCTTTCCGAAATATACAGGGTCCTTCTTAATATGCTGACACTTTTTTAAGGGGATGATGAGACCATCAAACTGAACAAATTTCTCTATGGCACCAACATCGAAATCGCAAAAAAAAAATCTACTAGTCCATACAAAACTGCAAATCTACTGGAGCCAAATGTATGAGACAGCAGATTTTTTTTTCGCGATTTCGATGTTGGTCCCATAGAGAAAGTTGTTCAGTTTCATGGTCTGATCATCCGCTTAAAAAAGTGTCAGCATATTTAAGAAGGACCCTGTATTGAACATGATATTATAATTAAAAGCTGCAATGGAACCACTCCAAGTCTACTCAAAGTGACATCTAATAAGCGCCTTCGTATGGCTTATGACAGTCCTTCAAAAAGCTGGAAAGAATAAATACACAAAGTAATGTAAAATTGCCTTTATTTCAATAAAAATCAAAATCACGTAACAGGCAGTCGTAGCACAGGCCGGGAAAAGGTACTTTATTGGTGATGACATCAAGAGCTATCGGCTGGAAAACGTCGCTGGCCCACGAGGTGCTCCCGACGAACGTACTGTTGGAGTTGAACTGCAACAGAACCGGTCATCATCATCAAGAATCGTCATTTTAGACAAAATACCGCTCAATGTCATCAATGTAATCAATGTCAATGTTAAGATCAACGGTGAAAGAAAACATCGGAAGGACAAACTTCATAAGCTGAAGAAGAAATTCTGATACGCATGAAAGTCTACCAAATCTACCAATCCGCATTGCACGTTTGGTGGATTAACGCTCTTGCTACCTCCCTGAGGGTAGACCTGTGCCCTGCAGTGGGACGTACATAGATGATGACAAGATCAATGATTAAACATAACGATCGATAGATTTTGTAAAGTTTCGTGTTTTCGTTCTTACGAGACTGATAAGCTAGAAAGCAATATTTAGATTTAAAAACCGTCCTGATGACTGATGATGAAACCAGACTGCGATATTTGTTAGCAACCTAACCCATTTGAATCATCATCATCGTCCTTATTAGTGAAAAGCTGGTGCTGACGTTTCCTTGAATCCCTTGTTCAATAATAAATAATTTATTTTACAAATTGCATTGAATTTCTTACCAGTGACATTAGGGCATCAGCTATAGGATCTTTTGGTAGAAACTGCATCAAATTAGTTGTCCTCGGTTGAGTACCAATCACAGCCATGCTCATAACATTTGTGTGCATGTTTTTGAAGACCTGATAGAAATAAATTTAAATAATTACATTACACTAAAATAATAGCTGGCCCAAATGCCTCTCTCGATGGCCGATAGGGCACAAGAGTTCTCGAGTGGCGACCGCGCACCGGGCAGCGCAGCGTGGGCCCAAGGTGGACCTACGACGATTTGGTGAAAGAGGCGGGAACCTGTTGGAGCAAAGGACCGGTCGTTGTGGCGATCTTTGGAGGAGGTCTAAGTCCAGCAGCAGATGTCTATCGGCTGAGATGATCATGATGAAAATAAAAGCTTAAGAAACTCAAAACAGAGCTTAGTATCGTTTGGAGGAATTTATATTCTCAACTGTTGATCACACTCACAAACACACACATCATAATTATATTAGGCTTCTCAATAATGCTACACACGGTCGAATTAACTTGGCACCTGGGTCGAACGTGGCTCGGAATTTGACACCCCTCCTGCTACCCCCCGCGGGACCCCGCCGTTGCCGTGCGAGGCCGTAGCATAACATTTCAGTTACCGTTGCACGTGTCCCTGCGCTTTAGCATTTTCGAGTTATGCTTTCCGAGTTTTCCGAGTTTTTTATTCCGAGCCACGTGCGAGCCAGGTGCCAAGTTAATTCGCCCTGGTTGTAACGGTTTTTCACTCAACTTTCTCTCTGGGGCCAACATCGAAATCGCGATAAAGAAATCAGTTTTTCTATGCATTGGTGGTCGAGTAGGATTGCAGATTTGTATGGAACAGCAGATTTTTTTTCGCGATTCCGAAGTTGGTCTTAGAGAAATATAGTTCAGTTCGATAGCCAGATCATCCTCTTGAAAAAACAGTTAGCATATTAAATTGGACCCTGTATATGGACTCACCGAAAAATCAAACTGTAAATGTGGATGCGTAATCACTCCCGTAAAATGTCTGGTACCGTCAGCCAGGTCAGCTTCCACATCGAACCCAAGAGCCACATCTAGCATCCTGAGCTGACCCCTTACTTCCACCACGGTCCCATCAAAAGTAGCCGTCCACCGCTGGAACAAGCTGGATTGAAGAATGTTCACTTTTTGAATCGAGACCAAGAAGCCGTTGGTGTACTTGAGAGTGCCTGCCAGATGCATGTTGAGGACTTTTTCGCTGAAATGTCACAATGACATAATTACCTTGGATATGAAGATGGCTGTATTATCATCATCAGCCTATATAACACGGTGAGTGTAACTAAAATGCGTTACATACTTTAGGGGGTGCCCTAAAATATGTTAGTAGTAGTGAAAGTTGTTCAGTTTGATGGTCTAAGGTTTAGACCAAACTGAACAACTTTCACTATGAGATCTACATTGACATCGCGAAAAAAATCATCAGTTCCACACGGACCTGAAAAAAAGACGGACGGAATCTCGTCTAATCAAAAGTGAAGCACCCATTTATATGAGTGTGCGTGCTGTCGCCCTGTTGCGCGGGACAAAATGGCGGCGGGTTGTCGCACCTGCGCCTAGAACTGGTGCGTCTGTGTGAGTGTAGGTGCTTTGTAGAACAAACGAAATTTGTAGCACCTTTCTGCTTCACCTCTTTTTAATGTGACATTACGTCCGTCTTTTTTTTAGGTCCGTGCAGTTCCATACATTTTCTGTGGATTTTTTTTTCGCGATTTCAATATTGGTCCGATAGTAAAAGTTGTTCTGTTTGAAGGTCTAAAGCAGCCTCGCAATTTAAGCTTACACCCGTATACCTAATTAGTATAATTACCTACTGGGTGATTTTTTTAACACTTTCCAAATGTTCAGGGATTGTTCAGACAAATTGAAATTTATAGTGACAAAAAATCAGCGCTCAGGGGCTATGCCCATTTCTGTTACATACTGTACAGCGGAGATCCTATAGCACATCAGAATTTCTTCTTTCACCGTTCAGAGAGAGCAGTCGGTGGTACGAAGACATGCTATAAAAACTTATAGATATGATTTTAATCATTTGGTTTGTATATATTTATTGTTCTCTTGTAAGTGTGTAGGTATACCTATAGCCTAAGTTTCTGACCACCACGAAATACGATCATAAGTTTAAATTGCAATCAAAAATGATTAAATGAATTATGAATTATAAATACGTATAATTTCACGGTGGGATATGGAAGAGATCCCACACTAGCTAGGACACGGGTTTTTGATCGTGCATCGTGCATGTAGTATACTTTTATGTTTATACAGGGTGTTAGGGTAAACAGTTGCATTACTTGAAGGGGTGATTGTACCCATCAGGTACCCATGATACTGAACAACTTTCCCTAAGAAACCCATAGAAAATTCTTAAAAAAGTTTTTGGACTTCCCATATGCAATCAGCTGATCGAAGTTTTGTATGAAAGGCGATTTTTTTTGCAAATTTTCTATAGATGTTTTTGGGAAAGTTGTTCAGTATCATGGGTACAATCACCCCTTAAAGTAATGCAACTGTTTACCCTAACATCCTGTATTGCATGCTACTTAGTAAATAAAAACTTACTCAACATCCTGAATAACATCAGGCAGCTTCAAGTTGCACCATTCCCTCTCTTCTACTACTTTTACGGTCTCTCTTATCACCTCTGACATATACTCTCTGTGGTTGAGTACATGGACTCTATTTACTGTAATTATAAGATAAATATTATTAAACTTTACGATGTGTATCAAAAAACCCCAGTACTATTTCAAGGGGTTGTTTAGACCATCAAACTGAACAACTTTCACATTGGAAAAAAGGCTTTCACTGCTGTCAAATGATTAGCGCGATACTAAATGTGTCAAAAGTTGTGGTTCGCAGGCAGTCCAATCACGGTTTGGTGGAGATTTATTTAGCGCGATAGGTCTCCAATAGCAATAACCATGATGCCTATGATACAATTAAAATATCCTGCGATTTATAAAATACACATTTTTTAATAAAGCGAAGCGGTCGCATGCAGTAGTTGAAATCGACGACAAAAATTCAGATGACAGATTCATCTTTTTTGGGACTTTTTTGTCTCACAGGCATAAAAATAAGGTACTTACATATTTGACCACCGATATGATTTATACAAACACAGGTGCATAAAAGAAATAATATATTCCACATTTTTAATGTTTGTCCAATTTAATTTTAAGAGTGCAGTATAAATAAAAACTAGTAGGTAATTACATTATTATGATACCACAATGCAAATAATAATGACAATAAGATTTAATTTGATGATAGATTTAAATCTGTTATAGACTTAGTAATCTGTTATAATATAGGTAGGTAGTTAGATATCTACTAAAATTCAACGTGATAATTATAATATAAATACTTAAGTATAATTATAATCTTTTATGATACCACGTAGACGTAGAACGACACGTTTTTCCATCCTTAGGCGGTGTCCTATTGCCATCGCACGCGCGATGGTGCGATGCGATGTGATCGTACTGATGGGTAATTCTCCGAAATTTTACAAATCGTTGAAATTTTTCCATAGAAAAATTTGAAAATTTGAAAAATTTCGGAGAATTACCCATCAGTACGATCACATCGCATCGCACCATCGCGCGTGCGATGGCAATAGGACACCGCCTTAAACCATTGCTACAAGATGTAAGGATATTTATAAGAGTAGTTTTTTTTTTTTTAATTTGAATCGATTGGTATCAAAAACGGCTATCTTTCGGAAATATCGACGTTTTTGATCCCAAGCAAATAATAGTTGTAAGTTGCAAGCAAACAATGTTCGTCGCTGTTCGTCGTCGTAAATGAATAATTAAAAACAAAATACGATCATGCTTTCAAAAACGGAATTTTTAAACTCTATACCACTAGCTTTTATTACATTTTGGTCAGTATACGATTATGACCAAAATTGCACTGCAGACTCGATAATCTGTTAACAAATAAAAAAAATCCTTTGTGTCTGGATGATCTTATGCATCATCATAAAGTGGTAATAAGCGAAACGTCCTGAAATCGGAAGGTCCTAAAACTGAAACGAACCGTCCCGATCAGTTTTTCTTACTAAAGTAAGAAAAACTAGTACTACTAGTATTCTAGTTCTTTAAAAAGAACTAGAATTAATAAAATAAATAAATAAATAACTAACGCTCACAGGCACATACATTGTAATGATCCCAAGAAAGCACTATTAATAGGCTGTTTATTATGGAAACCATACAACAACGGCACAAACATGTAAACATCCATGACCGAACCGGGATTCGAACCCAGGACCCTGGTTTGGCAGTCCGGCGTGGTAACCATTACACCAACCGGGTCGTCAAATAGAATTAAAAGTTAAAACTACAGTAGGTACGTATTTTGTTCGTTAGAAAGTATCCGAAATTAACACTCAGTTGCAGAAACGCTCATTAGAGTTAATCCTCCATTAAATCTACAAAAAGTGACAGCAAGAAATTTTATGGAGGATTCACTGAAATGAGCGTTTCTGCAACTGACAGTATTGTCTGTTTATTTTGTCATGAAAGATAACGAATTATTAAGCCAAGGAAATACTGATCACCTGGTGCTCATCTCATAATTAAATATTCATCCACTAATCTTCCAAACAAACGATATCATCCCGGTGAAATCCCGAATACTGTCAACCGTGGCATCTGTCATTGGTAGTGACAAGGAGGTTGTCAAAATAATGTCGATTTGCAGACCTCTGTCACGGCTGGATTCCGATGAGAAGCTTGGTTTATGTTTGGTGTAAGTTAGGTACTGTCGCCGGATAAATTTGACCTACCTTCTCATCGATCCTCAATATAAGGCTGCCTGTCCATTGACGCGAGCTGGGTGTGCAAGCTTTGTAGCTGTGTAAATATTAACCAATCAGGACCTCGGCCGATCTCGGTCGGATCCCTAATTGGTTAATATTTACATAGCTACACAGCTCGCACAGCCAGCTCGCATCAATGGACAGGCAGCCTTATAAGCCATCGGCAGTGTAATCCCAGCAACGTACTATGCCTCGGCATATACATAATATATTTAAGCTTCTTGGTGCCCGTAGGCCAGTTGCTTAAGGGGCTATGTAAAAAAAAATAGGATTCTTCAAAGCTCCATATATCATGAAGTACTAACAGTAGGAGTATGATTTGCGAATATGTGTAAATTGAACATTATAATTGAAGTTTTGATTAGAGCCAAAACACGAGTAAGACACATTTTCTCGATAGAAAAACAAGCCAAAGTAGCCTCCGTTTTTGTCTATAAACGCTTGTAACTGCTAAACGGTGAATAATAGAAACATGAGACTTGATTAAAAAAAAAGAGATTGCTATTATCTAAGTTTTGATTAGAGCAGAATTGAACTTACATAAATAGTACAATCACAATTAAATAAAGTTTTTTTTTTCGCTTGATTCGATCCAGGCGCGCGCGCCGCCCCATCTCTTTCTCTCGCATCTGGCAGTTATACAAGCTATCACACGCCCGTTTCGCTTAAATTATTTTTCGACATAGGTCCTTAAGTTTATTCGCTGGTTCGGTTGACCTATCAGGGCGCTTCTTCATCATTGCCTTTAGTTATGACAGATGCTTCCAATTCAATGCTGTATTTAACATTTCGGAAAAAAATACCGAGATCACTTTAGGTTCATAGGAGTCGCATGGACTGTGGATTGCATTCTATACATTATCGCCGTAGTATTGCATTCTGGCCTGGTTAAGCGGCTCCGCCATTTTAGAAGCGAATAACGTGTCACATGGTGATATCATCAAATCGTTCCATAAGAAACAAAATCTCATTAAAATCATAAGCATATGCTCACGACTATATTCCCTGAGGGGGTAGTCAAAGATATTCGGACACCTCAGAATACCCGACCTCAAAAGTAAGCCTGTATCTAATTTTCTTAAACTTTCACGCTGCTAGTTCCTTACTTAGAACAAACCTTCAGCAAAACACCTGAGCCACTTAAAATTCGCATTAAGTTTTTGTAATAGCCCTTTCCAAATTAGGATTGAAATTGTCAAATGCGTGATAAATGTTTACTAATCTACGTAATATTTTGACATGAATTAAGTAAACTGGGTAATTAATAGTGATCGGTAACTATTGTGCAACTCGCGGCAAACTCTAGGGGTGACAATTGTAACACATATCATTGGTTAAGAATTACAATGTTATCATCTCGTTTTCTTAAAGGTTTTTCTAATACTAGTATAAGAGATAAGTGTACTTTTTGCAACCATCAGCAGCAAGGCTGATTCAGTGTTTATGGGGTGTATAGCATGTCTGTGATGGGGATGGACCAGGTCTGCCTGCATAACTCCAGTCGTTTTAGGAGTTCCTGATGATTAAAGGTCTGTAAAAAATTTACGATCAGCTGCATGGCTGATCGTATAATGTTGTTGTAGTATGCACTGTAGCTATGTGAACAGTACAAAAACTGTCAAGTTCTGTCAGTCGGTTTAGGAGATACAGCCAGTCAAAGTTCCGACCTTTGAACGGCTGTATCTCCTAAACCGACTGATGAACCATGTCAGTTTTTATTATGTTCCCATAGCTACAGTACATACTACAACAATAACATACGATCAGCCTTGCAGCTGATCGCTTATTTTTTATAGACCTTTAATCATCAGTAACTCCTTAATCGACTGGAGTTATGCAGGCAGACCTGGTCCATCCCCATCACAGAGAAGCTCTACACCCCATAAACACTGAATCAGCCTTGCTGCTGATGGTTGCAAAAAGTACACTTATCTCTCGGAATATACGGCCCCAAATTAGAGTTATTTTCACGTTTCTCATTATTTCATTTGCTTCTGTTGGTGAAAGACAAAGGAAACTAACCCATACAGCCATGTACAGTCAATACCACGTCAAGCTTGAGATTTGAAGTGCGATATTGTTTTTTATACGAACGGCATAAGAACAGTACGTAGATCAAGGTGTCGATCTTGACGTGTTCTCTCTATATCTATGTATCATATTGGTTATTTCATAACATAATTGAAATGGCACACCGATTAGAACATGACTTGTAAGAATAATAATAAAAACTCAAGGCCACAAAAAACTCGCATATTACCAAACCTGAAAATGTCGCGAATCGCACAATAGTTACCGATCTATAGTAATTAATTATGAGCTGTGTATTTCAGGCCTAGAATTTACCATCTTGCAAGGTCCACGGAATTCGATCATTGAGAAATCCTTTTTTTCTGCTTTCAAAACATTTTTATGAAGCATCATAATTCTCATAACAATATTTTTGCCCATAACATCAACTGCTTCGCATTTATAAATATTTTATTTCTAATAAAATAATAACCTTTTTCGCGTGATATCATGCTGACAAAGGTCATAGGATTGCCACCATTAGGAATACCTCAATAAAAAATTCAAAGCTAAATAACAAAATACCTTTTTAACGCTTATATTTACGTCTTATTTTATGGGCATTTAAAAACCCAATAAAACCCATTTAATACGAATCGCTGAAATAAAACCGTATAGCCCAGTCATTTTACGGTTTGAGCCGGGACTAATTAGTAAGTAATTGATATTTTTTTCGGTATAGTATTTACGAGCAAATTTGAGCTTAGAAATGTAACAAAATTAAAAAACAATTTATAATTTAGGTATTATCTCGCTATAAAAAACCTGATGTTAATTTTTTTGCACATATATAACGCATTACTATTATACATACTTCAAACATGGTGTAAATATTTTTGTCTACTTAGAAGGTTTAAGTTTTAATTCCTATTTTATTGCTCAAAAGTTATTTATGTTGTTAAATCTAATTGAAATGAGTGCATTGGTATTAATATTATTACTTTATTATTATATTAATATTATTAATCTAGAAGCTTTCTGGAATGGAAGCATTTTGATTTCTATGTTGCGTAGCGATTTTATTTAAATTTGTTTTTAGATTTTCTTTTTGTCACTAAATAGTGCGGGTAACAGTTTAAAAGTCCAATTAAAAATGACTTCCCACCTCTCCTAACAAAACCCCATAAAATTACTGGGCTACGTAGTGGACCTATTGATGGGAATTTACGAGTTAATGGCATTTTACAAGTGTTTGCACCTAGCACTTTAGTATAAGTACCTACGTGATGAAACAAATTGGATACAAAACTTTAGGACAAGCACGATATTTTCCTGTTGCTGACAAACTCCACGAAAACAGACTAAGATGGTTTGTTTCATGGACGTCTGCAGGATTATTCATAGTGGGGTGCATCTGGCTAGTCGAGGATTTCGAATTTGAAATAGGAACCAGGAGCAATACGATTTCTTGGCTGTGTCCAGAATATTTAAGTATTGTACAGGAAGATACATAGTTGAAATAGATACCTGGAGAACAGCATAAGAAAGTTACTGTTTTTGTAAGCGGTGTCTGGGGTTGGCCGCGAGTGACCGAAGCGAGCTCAAAATTTTTTAGTACAATTTCTTAGCTGTGGCCAGAACATTTAGCTATTGTACAGGAATATTGTTGAATGAATAAGATATCTGGAGCGAGCGAAGCGGGCTCGAAAATTTACAGCAATACAAATTTCTCAGCACTACAACTTGGTTGTATACTAACTCTCTCTTGTTTTGAGTTTAATGAAAATCAATAAAAGAGAAAGTAAGAGCAAGCAAAGCGAGCTCGAGATTTTGAAATAATATAAAATATTACTGGACTTGATATTATATTCGTTATGTGTTAATAAAACTACCACTTTTTCTGTGTATTTCCCTCCAAGTCAGGGTGGTGCAAGTGCACTCCCTTCCACTCCCCTCCTGGCGGCCAGGCTTTGGCTACGTCAAAAGAAAACCACCCCTAAACTTATGTTTTCTGTAATTTTGCCGCTACGGACAATGTCGTCTCTTCCTAAGTCCTCCAATTCTTGCTACAACAACGCGCTCTCCTATAAGGCGCTGCTCTGATTCCTATGTTGACGACTTCCTGAAAACCTAAATTTAATTTTAAAATACTATTTAAAAACTGTTTTTAATAGAATGATATAAAAGTTTATCATAAAAATTTTTAGTCAAAACACGTTTCACACACCACTCGAAAAAATCTGTACAACCCATGTAATGTACAAACTAACAAAAGAGTGCTAAAATGTCAAATGCAGAGACATTTTTCGCTTCAAAATGTGTTATGCATAATATTTCACGACACATTTTAAAGGAGTGGTGCTTAGCATAATGCACACAGGACCTTCTATGTCAGCGGTCCCCGATGGATAGTTACACTGTAGGACAAAAGTAGGGGTAAAGAACAGCATGAAGACAAAATGTTGTTGCAAAGTAGGTACCAAGTCTACATATTACAATTAAATTCAGATTTACACAGAGTTTACACAAACTAGGGAAAACACGAGTTCTTTCGGAAAACCATCTTATCTCTGCCACTGAAGCTGAAACTTTTTATGGATTTTCTCCATTTATTAATTTCTCTAAAACTATGATAGATAAAGACAAGAGAGTTTCAATAGAAGCTTTGATTTAATGTCATCTTTCCAAAAATAACATAAAATAAGATGACCGCAACTTTGGGAAAATTACACACTGTGCATGGTAACGCATTTAATTTTACACCCTGTTTAATTGTCACCGCAAAAACCATGAGGGAAGAGTTTAGGGGAAACCTTTGCCCAGTAATATGTGTTACAACAGGTTAGAAAAAAAATACCCTGGCAATGAGAAACAATTCAAAATCTATCTTGACGTTAAATTAAAACGGCTTGTTTCATTTAAATCTTTCAAACGACTTTACATTACGGATTTATTACTTTCAACTTAATTAAAACAAAATTCATATCGCCAGTTCTTGCAACATAAAGTATATGTATGCCGTATATGAGACCGTTCCAAGTTTTGTAATATATTTACCGAAATTATGTTCGTAAAGTTTCACCACAATTTATGATTTAATTTAAATTGCAAGCAAGTGTACGTGTTTCGGACTAAAAGCTGTGCCAAAAGCTGACCGAGTCGCTAGTGATTTATAGAGGTCAACCTTTAAATTGCGTCGCAGAACCAGGAAATGTATTTAAAAATCATTCTTTTACCTGCAGGAAGAAGGTAAAAAATTATGTAAACATTTTTGTTTGTTGAAACTGTTTTTGTTGTTTCAAAAACATATTTTTTACTGTTTCAGCTTGCTATTCTAAGCTGGACATTGCCTGGCAAATAAGCTGTTTGTCGACATGAAATATCCACAGTAATTATAAGAGGGGTTAGAAACCCAAAGCAGCGCTTTTGCTTCGGAGACGGCTGTCGCCACTTGTCTTCCCGCTCACGCTGCTACAACTACTTATGCCCTCTCGCTCGCACCACGCCGCGCGCCTTACGATGTTGTGCAAATCATTGCATAACCGTGTGGCAAGCGTTCCACGCCTACTTTGCACTTCTTAACCCCTCTTATAATGTTCTGTGGAAATACCTATATTATTATTTTATTTTAATTTTTTCATGACAAAATAACGCTACACTCACATTTTCAGACATTTTTAGCTTGAATAGGTATTTTTCAAATAACAGGATAAACTACTTACATATACCAAAAAAAGGTTGGGTCACGTTCGAGTCGGACTCGTGCACGGAGGGTTCCGTACCGACTGACGGACGGATGGACGGCGTTACGTACAGAACCCTAAAAATTCGAATTTTTATTCTAAACTGCAGTAGGTATCTATTCGAGTCAAATGTACGGGATAGCTGATTTTTTTCTTTCTTCGACGTTGTCTCCATATTAAAATTTGTTTAGTTTGAAGGTCTAATTTAAACCACCCCTGTAAATATTTCTATTCTAGGGTGTTTTGTAACATTGTATTACCTTACTATTTTTAAAGATATAACACTAAGCTAACACTTAGCTTTTAGGACATATTTTGTGCAGTTGCTTTAAATTATACGTCTTGTTGGCTTAAATCAAAGCTGAGAAGATTATTTACTATCTAGCTAAGTTAGGACAATTAATTCTCATGCTAATTTTAGCTTGTACGTACAATGTTACGTTACTCCTTACAAATCCTGGCGAGTTTTCCTTCCTGGATACGTCTTATGTTTGTAGAACACAACTTAAAGGAAGACGGACGGTAAAATTAAATTAAATTAAAAATTATTTATTTCAGATTACTCATCCATATTGTGTTAGTAACAATTGTCTTATACTTAACTATGTTAGTTCACAAATAAATTCATTAAATAAAATAAAATTAAAATTAAATTACAATTACAATTACAATACACATTACATTACATTACATTACATTACATTACATTACATTACATTACATTACATTACATTACAACACATACATTATATTACATTATTGAACAAAGGGGGATGAGCTGGCATGCAGCAGCATCCACCGCTCAGCCAACACGCTCAGGACGCTATTAGTACTGCCCCGGAAGCGATTCAGCAGCGAGGCGATCCGCTTTCTTATGATGGCGTAGGTAAGGAGTCTCTTCATCGAAAAAAAAAATACCTACATAAATATTTTTTTCTGAAATAAGCTCCTATGCTTTTATTCTGTCCCAGCATCGCACGGGTACACACATTTTTCTCGTGAATTAGTCTACTAGACTATTTGCGAAAGGAATATAATTTATTGAAGAGAAAGACAGGTAATGGTTAAAAGTAATAGTATAAAAAGTTCGTGAAAATCGTATCCAAATACAACAACAGTACAACAACAACAACAACAACCCCCCCCTACAATACAACAACAACCCAACCCCCTACAAACAATAACCCTATAATACAAATACAACCCCCCTACAATAGTTTAAACCAGGTACAGACAAACAGAAAAAATTGGGGTCTTTAATTTATAATAGGTGCTACAGTAATCGCTCGTCGGACCTCTACAATCAGAAGAGGGGTCACACTACGCCTGTCAAGTACACTATTATATTCTGCTCATCATCATAGTCTCAGCTAATAGACCTCCACTGCTGTACATGGGCCTCTCCCAAGGATCGCCACGACTGGTGCCTGCTGCCTGGCTTCCCGCCACCTTCACCAGATCATCGGTCCACCTTAGAGAGAGCCTATGAAGAGCCTACCTCCCATTGTAATGTAACTTTCTGTGTACCTAATTCATCCTTGTGTTGCCCATTTCCCATTATTTGGGGTCGCCGCAATATGTCATCCTCTTCCATTCACAATTGGCTACTTGACAACTAGTCAAATCAGCTACTCTTTATCGGACGTCAAAACATGCGCTTTGTATGAAGATTTGTACTAAATATTGAGTTGTGGCGTCATCAACATTTTCATTACTTTTTATAGTTTATCTTGTTATTAAAAATAGTATTCAAGCTAAAAACTCAATGAAAATGGGAGTTTAGCGTTATTTTCTAACCCTTTTTTTATTGAGTAGATAAAAATAAAATATATTGAATGTAGTCAAATAGCCGTCATTTTTCAGCACTCACTCCTTTCTTACACGTATATCATCCTTCACACAATCAATTTTAAATTCGGCAACAAGCCTCGTCCAAAGGATGTACAGTCAAAAAAATCCACGTCAAGCTTCGTCACAAGAAATTACAGAAAAAAAAAACAGAAATACCCACTCTAAATGGGCCTCTCGTCATTCGTTTTTTTCGTCCTTCACACAATCCATCCATCTTTTCTTCGGCCTTTACCTCCTACCACACACCACAGCCATCCACATTCATACTTAATACTCGTCTTGTAACATGACACTCGTCTCTCCGCATCACTATGTCCATACCACGATAATCCATTTCCCTGCAATTTTTCCGTCATACTTTCTTCATGTGCTACTTTCAAACTTCCTCTGATAAACTCATTCCTAATCTTTTCCATTCTAGTTACACCGCACATCCATCTGTTTAATTAATATCTGATTAATCATAATACATTCCAACATAATAATTATTACTAAAATCACCGTTTCCATTCGAAAATCAAAGCACCTCAGTTCAACATCTCACAAATTCACCGCAGCGATAGCAATCTGTGATTTGTGCAGATGTTCAATTAATTGCACCACCGTTCGGCCCGACTCGACTGCCGTATGAATATTTATGTCAGCATAATCGTTGGCTGTCTGCTTCATCGTAATCAAATTTGTGCTCGAATCTGTAGTTTTGTTTGCTATTTGAATATTGCGTTTTGTCATTTGGTTTTCGAGTTCTGTTGTATTAACAGTGGTTGATTTTCGATTGCTTTTGGGGCATTATGAGAGTGAAGCTTTGCAATGCTTTTGGTGGATTTTTTCCTAGCTCACAGCTTGGTTTCCTCGCACAGCTCTTGTACCTGGATAATTTTACACTATGTAATGCAATATTGTATTTTAATTGTACTTTGTACATTTTGTTTTGTTTAAAAGATGTGTGTTGTAGAGTTTCTGGCCGCATCTTCTCTCAACGGAACACCTTACGACGCGGTGGTAGAGTCAAAAAATGACGTCAAAAAGCTATCTATATGATATTATTTTGAATAAAAAATTTTGAATTTTTGAATTTTGAATTTTGAATTATTGCGCCAGGATGTCGTATACGAGATGACTTAAAGATTACTAAGTAATGGGAAGCATTATTAACTTGTATTTTTTGGGATATTCAATATGCATTAAAGGTCCCTAATATATTGGATATCAGATTTTTTCTCGAATTAGGTTTTTATCCCATAGAGAAAGTTGTTTTTAGTTTTGTCAACCCCTTAAAAAACAGTTAGCATATTAGAAAGACCCTGTATATTGATGATCCAATCCAAATTATATGAAAATAATATCAACGTAATTTTCACTGCACATTTCTTTTATTAATAGGTAAGTACTTAACTGAAAAATTTATGCGACAGACGCAGATAACAGTTTCCAATTGAAATTCATGCGAATTTGTCCGTCTGTCGCACGGTGTGAAATTGTGAATATTTAGTGTTATCTTTTTGGAAAGATAGACCGTGTAGTCGGATAAAGGTGTGTGCATTTGATGCGCCGGATAGTAGAGTTTATTATGACAATATATTAAATTTTATATTATGTAAACCATCGTGATAGCCATGTGACAGCTATGCATTTACATAATCTTGTACAGTAGAAGCTGAACGATTTATTAGGTCTCTACTAAACGCTTATGAACAAACCAAGGTGCAAGGAAAGAGTCACTCCGAATGAAAAAACCTGAGTTCGTCTGGCACACCCTGGGCAGTTAGCCTCGATACGACCATTGCTGACTGGCTACTCTTTCCAGTACCACCAGTTGAAACCATGCCTACCATGAGTTGAAATTGAAATTGTAATTGTTTATTTGCGTTGAATAGGTAGGTACAATAGGGTGTTACAATAACAGGTAGGTACAAAGTTTCTTCTATCCAGCTACATTATATGGCATGCAAATGATGACATAGCTCCTATGTAGTTGTTTGACATAATAATAATCCTAATTTTAATTTTTAATTTTTAATCTTACTTTAATATACTTGTATATTTAAAGTGTACTATGGGTGTTTTTACCTGAAATAAAAATGATTTATTATTTTTTATTTAAATATTCACTTCATTAATAATGTCAGTGAGATCTAATTATAATGCAAAAAATTCATTCAATTCATAAAAACTACAGTCAATCAACCATTTGTACAATTCTTTAAAAAATTCTTTTAGTTTGAGTTTGAGTTTTCACTGTAGGTACGTTACTACTGTGTAGCTGCGGCGCCAATTTTGTAGGACAGAATTAGTTCTCAACGTAACCACTAGGAGCGCTGTACAAAATTCAATACAAAAACTGTAGTTTACTACAGTAGTTTTACTGTAGTTTACTACAGTAGTTTTACTGTAGTTTACTACAGTAGTTTTACTGTAGTTTACTACAGTAGTTTTCCTGTTGTTTACTACAGCAGTTTTACTGTTGTTTACTACAGTAGTTTTACTGTAGTTTACTACAGTGTACTCATGGTAGGCCTACAGTACAGTACAGCATGAGTGATTGTCATGCGGTAACGAAAATCATCGTGAAACCTTCGAGTTTTTGATTTGATGATTAATTGATCGTATTGAATAATATCTTGAGTATTGATGTTCGCACGGTGACACATCAAGCTATACAAAACCAAAATAAGCTGGTCGCGCGTAGGTCGCATAACGTAGACAGGTATAATGTCGCGTGGCCAGCTTATGTTGGTTTTGTATAGCTTGATGTGTCGCCGTGTGTTCATATTCTTTTGGTACCTACATTTCTTAATTTAGCTGAATATCTAAAACGGTGACATTAATCCGAATAACATAACTATCACCAGATGGCACGCGTCTAGACACTTTACATTTTAGATACGAGATACGAATCTATGATTTTTTGTGACTTTTAGTTGAATATTGTAGGAGTTACACCATTAAGGCTATTCCGTGAAGCAGAATATCGTAAGGAAACTTGCATACTCTAATTTCAAGGTGTTTTTTGTGTACTTAGTTCATATTGCATTAAAACTCAAATTAGCAACAATCATCTTTATTAACTCTATGAATTGTCAATCAATCGAATAATACTTTATTTACACTTAAACATAAGCAGCTACAAAAATAGAAAAAAAATAAAAAAGGCTCAAAATAAGGCAGTCTTATCGCTTAGAAGTGATTTCTTCCACACAAACTTAGGGTAGAGGTGTGAATAAATGTACTCGTAGATAGGCGGTGTTGTTGAATAATGATCGAACGAATGTCATTGTGTTTTCTTTACTCTTTCCCATCAATATCTTATACAGGGTGTAAAATTTAATGGGACACTTACTTAAAGGGGAGCTACCATCAAACTGAACAACTTTTACTATGGGACCAAAAATGAAATCGCGAAAAAAAAAATCCACTGTTTCATACAAAATTGCAAACATAACTCGACTGAAATGTATTTTTTTTTCGATTTCGATATTGGTCCCATAGCAAAAGGTTTTCAATTTGATGGTCTGAAGCAGCCTTTTAAGTAAGTGTCGCATTTAATTTTACACCCTGTGCAGGGTGTAACAAAACACCCTATTAATACTTAAGGGGGTGGTTCAGACCATCAAACTAAACAACTTTCACTATGGAACCAACGTCGAGAAAAAATAAAAAAATCTGCTGTCCCATACATTTTAGTCGAGTCGGTACGAAGTTTTGTATGGGACAGCAGATTTTTTTTATTATTTCTCGATGTTGGCTCCATAGTGAAAGCTGTTCAGTTTGATGGTCTGAAGCAACCCTTTAAGTATTACTAGGGTGTTTTGTTACACCCTATACAACGTGTTAATGAATTAACGCAAAACTAGAAAGTAGTTTGTTTAGAATCGAGAGCAGAGTCGAATTATCATGGTTTCAACATAGGTAATTTTTTTTCAAAATGTTAAATAATTTGTTTGCAAAATTTAAAATTTTCTGATCCCGATGTCAACCCACCGCACGGGCACACTCACCCTTACTTACTACCAAAACGAGATTATAAAAATGTATTTATGAGTACGTTAGCGCTTTCTTTTAGTGCTGAAATGATAACAAATCATTTTTGCCTCAAAACTTAAAATGCGAATAACTTTGAATTTTAACTATCAAAATAATTAAATTATTGTTTCAATATAATTATTTTGTTATAAATCAGTTGGGGTGTATGAGGTTTTGCGCTAATTCATTAACACGTTGTATAACATAATTGGAGGAAAAAGTAATTTAGAGTTGGTAATATAATAACAATGAGTGAAAAATAAAGTGCTAACATTTTTATGGTAAAACCAAGGAAGTCTGCAAAAGGTAACTAAGCGAGAAAATGCCTTTTGAGGCTTTTCATTAAGGCACTGAGACCCGGAAGGATTTTATTAAAACATTAATTCAAAAGGACGCGAGTGTCATATGTTCACTCCCGCCTTTGAGGGTTAACCGAGTGTGTGTAGGGTTGAAAAAAATCTCGTCTACAGTGTATTTTCAATTTAATTCCTTTTTGCATTTTTTGTTATGCTTTTTTTTTGTATAAGTATGGTTGAAACTTTGTCAAAACTATGTCTTCATTTAGAATAGAAAATCTAAGTGTGAAGAGAAGTCGAGAAAGTCCTAGATTTGCAGTGCAATTTTCGAAAATCACACGTTGAAATCAGCAGTAGAAAACGTCAAAATTACTATTGAGATTATGCATCATTCGACCACGATTTTGAATCTCACTATTCAAAAGTAAAATTTTTGGTATGTTTGTGTATTAGGTATGTTTGTATATTAAAACTAACAAGCAGCAGCAGCGCAAGCAGTCTTATCGCTTAATAGCGAGTTCTTCCAGACATCCATGATGATAATAATAATAATAGTAATTTTGTCCTTTGTACAAAATAGGCCAGTCATTTTACGGAGTTTTGTTAGGCGGGGTAGGGAGTAATTATTAATTGGACTTTTAAACTGTAACTGGCACCATTTAGTGACAAAAATACTATCCTAAACCATATTAAAAAAAAATTGCTACGCAACATAGAAATCGAAATTGTGTGTCCCAGAAGGCTTTTAAATTAAAAATATTAATACCAATGCACTCATTTGAATTAGATTTAACAATATATATTATTTTTGATCAATAAAAGAGGCATTAAAATTTATAAAATGAAGTATTTATTAGAAAATACGAATGTATTTTTCAAAACCTTCTAAGTAGGCAAAAGATTTACACAATGTTTGAAGTATGTATGATGGTAAAGCCTTAAATATGTGCAAAAAAAATTATCATCAGGTTTTTTAGAACAAGATTATATCTATATTTTAAAATTGGAACTGTTGCTGACGTATTTTTTTTTAATTTTGGTACATTCCTGAGCTCAAATTGGCTCTTCAATATTATAGCGGAAAAAAAATGCAATTAGTAATTAGTCCCGGCTCAAACCGGAAAATGACTGGGCTAAAAAGTCTCTGCACCGAATGTGGTATGTCTTCTGGTGCATTTGCATAATGCATTCAAGAGATAGACCACCGTAACGTTGGTGCATTCCATCGCATTTAGATAAAAGTGTTTCACAGGGGCCTCTACGTGTCGGACCTGTGTCTCCACGCAAGCCTTCCAAAGGTCCGGGCTACGGCCCGTGGAATATCAACAAGAGATACAAAATAGTACTTCTTCTTCTTCTTATCGTGTGGGCAGAGCCCTGGTGTCAGAGTTTTTCAGACCGCCTTACGGCCTCTGACGTGGTTTTTATGTAACGACTACTACCACCAGAGATAGTAGCCGGGACCAACGGCTTAAGGTGCCATCCGAAGCACAGAATCATTTTTTGTTTCAGACAATCAGGTGATTCAGCCTGCAATGTCCTAACCAACTAGGGAAAAACGCACAAAGTGACATATCACTAGGTGTCCCCCGTGGGAATCGAACCCACGACCTCCGTGTCGAGAGCCAAAGCTCTTAACCATTAGACCACGGAGGCAGTTATTAATAGTAGGCAGTTATCACGTTCATGATATGATATGATCGTATAATGTTCATGATAGTGCTAATCCTTGTATCTTTTTTTCTGGTGAATAAATCTCTTTTTATTTATTTATTTATTTATTACTAGTTAATAGTACTTAATAATAGAAGTCCTTCAAACAAAATTCTTGAAATTTATAATTAAAGCCTATATTATTCTCAAGTTTAATAAAGTTACCAATGTAACCAATCAAAAATTAATTTTGTCATTTTACGACAAAACCGTTTAAATTCTTACCTCTTCTTACTTAATACGGAATTAATTAATACAACGTATCCGTATAATATTATTAAGGCTAAAATAATTTCCCGAGAGTTTCGCATGCTTTTGTAAAAGTATTTGAGAAAATTAACTTTCCTTCTCATTAATACGTAAAATGAATCTTGAACAAGTACCTACCTACTCGGTTGGCGTTGAAATTATACGTTTAGTATGTAAGTAGTTCACTCTTTGTTGATTCCCACTTAAGAGGGCTATCACAGTCCAGTGGCGCCCTCATCACATTAAAAATGATTTCTCAATAAAGAAAGCCTAAATTAAAAAAGTGCTCAACATCAAAACTACAAAAGCCTTCAAGCTATTTTCATAGAATACTTTTATAGGTTTTTTAAAGGTCTAAACATACAAATTTTGAAAAAAGAAAAAAAAACGGCCGCTTTTGTGTTTATTCGGATTAGAACCTATAAAAGTATTCTATGAAAATTAAAACCGCCTTCAAAAAACTAAAAAGTTAAAAAATAATATTGCAGCCGATGACTTTCCCGTTCGCATCATAAGAACATTAATTTGTTTTATTGAAGTCGCTGTCAAGCCGGTACGATTCGCGACAGGGCTTGCATTTTTTGGCTTGGCTTGACACCGACTTCTATAAAACAAATTAATGTTCTTATGATGCGAACGGGAAAGTCATCGGCTGCAATATTATTTTTTAACTTTTTAGTTTTTTGAAGGCGGTTTTAATTTTTTTGTTAAAATTTTGTTTATTTCACAATTTTCAGTGGTAAATTAATTAGTTCGATTTAATAGTAGTGCTTTAAATTAACAAACGCACTAGTCGGCACTACGATTTTCGAAGGTTCCCCTCGATATCTCTGGGATCCATCATCAGATCCTGGTTTCCTTATCATGGGACCTCACTTGGGATGTCTCCTTTCCAACAAAAAAAGAATCATCAAAATCGGTTCATAAACGACGAAGTTATCCGCGAACACACATAAAAAAAATATATATATACGGTCGAATTGAGAAACCTCCTCCTTCTTTTGAAGTCGGTTAAAAATAGCTTGAAGGCTTTTGTAGTTTTGGTGTTTAACACTTTTTTAATTTAGGCTTTCTTTATTGAGAAATCTTTTTTAATGTGATGAGGGCGCCACTGGGCTGTGATAGCCCTCTTAAAGTAAAGCCTTTTCAAATATTTATTTATTGCATTGCCACATTGTTGTACACAGGAAGAAAATCGTATATAAGATCTTAGTAATTAAATTATGGAGCACCCTGTAAGGGCATAACAATATAAAGAAGAGCACACATACAAAAATTATTATTGAAGTTTACTTATAATAATTTTTGTACTTATGTAATTCGATTCAAATGGAATCGAATTTTTACAAGCCTTTTCAAGGTTCCGTAGTCAAACAAGGAACCCTTATACTTTCATACATTCCATCAGTATGGCCCCCGCCTCAATCAGTCCTTCATTTTCGATTTTATCGCAACATATTGGCTACGCCGTAGTAGACGCGTAGCAAAGTTTTCTGATCCTGAGGTTATGCCAGCCCCATCGTGCCTTAAACTAAACACATGAACATTTTAACCTAACACAAAAAAAAAACATATGGAAACCATAGATTTATATATTAATATATATGTCTTTGATGGAAACTAAACAATACATCTAGTAATAAAACATTTTAGCATAAGCATATGCTCACGACTATATTCCCCGAGGGGGTATTCAGAGATATTCTGAAACTTCAGAACATCCACTTTTCACTAGTAGTACCGAAACTGTCCAGTGTGACGGGGAGTGAGCCCGTCGCTACTTATAATGGACAGTAGGTACAATACATGCCTCGAAATTGAAGCTTGCAGGTTTCCTCACGATGTTCTCCGTCACCGAAAAGCCAGTGGTGTTACAAATCGTACATAAATTCCGAAAAAGTCATTGGTCCGAATCGGCCTGGACGGGGATCGAACCATCGGCTCCTTACGGCAGGCACGGCACACGGCAGGCAAGGTTACTCGCCACTGGACCACCACGGCTTTTAAAACATTAAATCCCTCAGATGCAGGCCCGCTCGCCACCACTCCCGCCACTACTTCGGGATAGGCTAAAATCTTAGACAATTTATATAGGGACTCGCCTTGCGGTAGCATTTCCCCTCTGCCACGGTATATGAACAATAAAATTGATCTTGTGCATTTACACCCAATTGTATACCTTATCACTAAACGGGACAGCCTATAATAGCGAAAAAATAATTTTGAACTTAGAACATTTGGGGTTCACACGAGACAACTTTTCATGATTTTTAATATTCAAAATTAGAATCTAAACTTATGGGGAATAAAATCCAAATTGCGGATTTCATGTTACCTCGCCCCCCCGCAAAAAGTGGCAGAAATGTTTCTTAGTAGAATGACACGCGAAAATCGTCCCTATATAAATTGTCTAAGGCTAAAATGGCAAAAAGCGAACCCACATCCAAAATATCTTAAAATCCTTTCTACTTAGGCACAACAACATCGATAATGATGACAGCTCCTCCACGACCATTAGACATTGGCAAAACACGAATAGACACACACACACACATACACACCCTAACCTAAAATCGTTATTCCTGAAATTGCCGTTATTGTAAACGTGAGCCTTATTACTGTTGCGCGTTTAATAACAACTGTTAGTAGTTCTAGCTAAGTGTCTGATCACCCCGAAAGAGATTACCGACCTTTCGGGCCATAATGTCAAAATGACTTCTTCTTGAAACGACCCCGTCAAAATAAAACACCCTGTAACTTTTTTTTTTCTATAAATTATTTGATGCCCCTTGTGTACCAAGGTGGTACCAAGCATGGTACAATAATATACTGCGCCTGGTATTCTCTTCCGATCACGTGACTGACACAAGCCTACGTCATCATACCCTTTTACCATGTTTAGCGGCCATTTTTTTGTGACGTAGGCTTGTGTCACTCTGGTAATAGAAGACCTTGTTTTTTTAGACAATGGTACCAAGTAAGTTTGGGTATCCTCTAACTGTCCCTACAAGTGCCATAACGGGTGGCTCTCGGACCAGTGGCCATACATTTTTGCCCAGTGTCCTTTTCCCTTTAAAATTTTCTTTTTATGTTCCTACTCAGTGTTCCTAACTTACTTTGATAGAATCTTCTGTAACGTGTAACTCATAAAAGAAGGTTCCGGCAATAGTTTTAAGGAAATTGAAATAAACTAATTTTTTTTTAATTGTACAAAATCGTCTACATCTCGATGAAGCCACAATTTTCAGATTAGAATTGAATATATTTACTTACCGTGAGTATGCATTTCACTTCATAATGTAATCTCAGTATATTAGAATGTTGGAGATGCCTGCCGCCGTGTTGTCATTCCAGTTTGCATTGCTTGGCAATCCATAGTGATCAGGCATTCCTTTATGAAGGTACTGCATACAGAATGATCTATATTTCTATTAATATTGTACCTACACTCGGCGTCAAAAAAATCGCACCTCTGCGGAAATAAGTTTCAAGTCTTATTAACCCTTAGCATATGCATGTACCTAAACTAATATTGGTATCATTTGAAAGCCCATTAAATGAAGATTAAAAAAAATTAATTTTATTTCATTTACATAGACAAGTTACCATAATAAGCCATTTAAAGAAAAAAATTGCACTTAAACGCCTCAAAACGGCCGCTAGTTGCGCCACCTTTAATGGGTATAAAAGGGTCTGATGAAGCCGCCCAAGTGATTGCACTACTGCAATCAGGGATGCGGCAGTGTGATGTTGCTCGGCAACTGCACTTGAGCCGTTTTTCGGTTCGAAGAGTATACCAGCGGTTTCAGGAGACTGGTGGCTATGTCCGGAGGCATGGGTCTGGTAGACGACGCTGCACGTCGGAAAGAGATGATCGTTTCATCGTATCGACTTCTTTAAGAAATCGGTTCTCTAATGCTGCTGAGTTGCAACAGCAGCTCCAAGCAACTCGCAGAACAACCGTGAGCGTCTCTACGGTGAGAAGAAGGCTGAGAGAAAAGAAAATAATGGCTTATAGAGCTGCAACAGGCCCAAATTTAACCACACAGCATCGTAGAGCCCGCTTGCAGTTTGCTCGCGACCACATTGATTGGACACTCGATCAATGGAGTGCCGTTCTCTTCTCGGACGAGACGAGAGTGTGCCTTTTCTGCAACGATAGACGCAGAAGAGTGTACAGAAAGCAAGGGGAACGATTTGCACAAGTCTGCATTCAAGAGACGGTGGAATACGGGGGCGGTTCGTGTATGTTCTGGGGCGGCATGTCAGCCGACGGCAAAACCGACCTTGTGTGCGTTTCCCGGACTGGAGGTGCTCGCGGGCAAGGGTCGCTGACTGCTCACCGGTACATCACAGAGATCTTGGAAGAGCACGTGGTCCCCTATGCTGACTTTGTTGGCCATGGGTTCACATTAATGCACAATAACGCTCGCTCTCACACCGCGTTAATTGTACGCGACTACCTTCAAGAGGTTGGGATCCCTGTCGTGCAGTGGCCAGCAAGAAGTCCGGACCTGAACCCGATAGAACATCTTTGGGACCAACTGAAACGCCAGGTTCGATCGCGTGATCCTGCTCCTACCACTCTACAGGAGCTCGGGGAGGCCGTCGTCGAAGAATGGGCCAGTATCCCTCAAGAAGATGTCAGGAAATTGGTTAGGTCCATGAGAGGCCGCACGGAAGCCGTTATCAGGGTAAGGGGGGGTAACACTGGACTTTAGGTTATTTTTAAGCATATTTTTGTAATTCTTTTTATGTAATCAATCTTTTTGTAATCAAGCCTTAATAAACGTTTTTTTTTATTCTTTAGTAAACAACCTTTTTTTTATGCATTGGCAAAAAAAAAACAATTTATTCATTTATTTTCGAGTAGTCATTTTCATTACCTTTCAAATGATATGCAACATTGCCCTCAACATTGGTTCCAAATAAGGTTAAAAGTTGTTTGAAGAATATTTTTCAAAAGGTGCGATTTTTCTGACGCCGAGTGTATTTTAAGAATTGTGTAACCTTATACAATGTACGAAAAATAATAAAGTAAGAAGAAATTCCAGTACGTATGTGACGTCTTGAAAAAGTGGCAGTGGGCGGGGCACATTGCTCGCAGAACCCATGTGGATGATGGGGCCGAAGAGTTCTCGAGTAGCGACTGCGTGCCGGAAAGCACAGAGTGGTTACGCCCCCCACAAGGTGGACCGACGACCTGTAGGTCTAGTATGATTTCTCTAAACGCGCGCGACGCGCCTTCGCTGCATACAAAATAACCTGTTCCCGCGCTTTTCGGAGAGCGAAAGCCGCGCTTGCCGCGACTTGTACTATGGAAAAAAGCCAAGTCGCGCGCTAGTAGAGAAATCATGCTAGAGGGTCTGGTGAAGGCGGCAGGAAACCGTTGGATGAGGGCAGCGCAGGACCTGTCGTTGTGGCGATCCTTGGGGGAGGCCTATGTCCAGCAGTGGACGTCCATCGGCTGAGATGATGATGTGATGTCTACCAATCCGCATTGGGCACGCGTTGTGGACTAACGCACATAAATATCCTTTCTTGAGCGTAGGCCTTCAGTGGGAATTTTACATGCTGAAGATGATCATTCAATCAACGTAAATAAATAAACATCATTTTGATGTCTTTTACATTCGTATCAATAAGAAAATTATATTTCAGGCAAAGATTTGATTTTAGGTTTATATTAGTCAGTGTCAAGCCAAGCCCAAAAAATTACTGCAATCGCGAATATGCAGAATATGCGAAATTGCAGGTCGCGAATAGTACCAGCTTGACAGCGACTCAAATAAAAGAAATTAATTTTGTTATAGACGCGCCACTTTAAAAGACTTCGGCTGTAATTTGCCATTGAAGTGTATTTCAGCTTTTTGCCAGTAATTAATCTGACTGTCATCGCTCTCTTCACCTAAGTATGGAATTAAAATTTAAATATTCTTGAAACAGCCTGTACCATCGATAGGTAGACGCCAGACGGCATCGCATTCCTGAAGCGTATTGCTTGTGCTATGCAAACCGACCGTCGGCGTCGCGTCGGCCCGTCAGTTTCGTGACGTCATCTGTATTGACGTACTGACAATATTGTGATGGTTGGCATAGCATTGAATAACAGTGGGAGTGCGGGAGTGTGAACACAAAAGAGTCAGGTACAGAAGGCTGCCTTCCGAAATGAGTGAAACCGGCGAACGCTTTCGGCGATCTCGGATCAAGTCTCTCGAAAACCTGAGGCCGTGGCATGATGCACGTGATAAGGTTATATCACGCTGTTTATCTTGTTCGTTCGCGCGCAAATAGAAAGAGAGCGATTGCGTGATAGTGCTATTATAGGGTAGTTCTTAATATGCTGACGGTTTTTTAAGGGGATGATCGGACCATCAAATTGAACAACTTTCTCCATAGGACCAAGGTCGAAATCAGCTGATCCATATAGGGTGTAACATAAAATAGGACAGCTGCTCTACTTAAAGGAGAGCTTTAGACCATCAAACTGAACAACTTTCTCTATGGACCAACACTAAAATCGGGAAAAAAAAACTGCAATCCTACTTGATCAAAATGTATGGGACAGCAGATTTTTTTTTCGTTATTTCGATCCTGGCCCCTTAGAGAACGTTGTTCAGTTTGATGGACTGAACCTTACAAAACCTTCAGCATATCAAGTTGGACCCTGTATAAACAACATTTTCATTAAAACAATCTTTCCACTTGGAACAAATTAAATACAACCACCGAACTTTACCATTATCTTTACCTAACTTTTCCTTCCATAAATCTCTGAAAGCCATTCAATTTTTTTGTCCCCCAAATGTTTAGCTGGATGACTGTGCAATTACCAATATCGTTTCGCCATCAGCCACGGAGGCAGCGGCGGAAAATTCCTATTCCACTGCCATAAATCAGTTTTGCGTTTATTAAAACACCCCGGCACCTTCGATGCGAGATCGCCCCTTAGGAGAAGGGTGTGTTCTTGTTTGGTCTATTTCTTTGGTCCTTGTTATAAATAATTATAGATTTTTCAAGAACACAATATTATAGTGCTAGGTCTCGTTCAGTCTGCCTCGATACGACAAATGCAGACTGGCTAATCTTTGGGTACTGGATATGCGATGTTTCTCATACTGAAAACTGAATATGTCATGAAAAGAAAGAAGAGAAGTTCAGTCTATTGCTTAGTCCTTGTGATAAATAAATTTTAGATTATCAACGATAGCATAATGTGTCAAAATAATAGACTGTTTTATCAAAGCTTCTCGCTTCGTGTTTCTCTATGACAACCATGACAACGGAATAAATAAATGATAACGATGTTAATTTAGGTTTACAGAGCGATGCATAAGTAAGTAAAGTTATGTACTTTATTTACACGAAATGCAAAAGATAAGATCAGATAAATATTTATTTAATTGCAAAATACAAAAAAAAAGAAAATAACAATCAACAAACACAGGCCTCTCTGTTTGTGGGTAAAGCAAAACTAATTTACCCATTAGAGCAAATAAATCTTTAGTTCTAAAAGGAACCATCCTCAATCATGATGATCGAGCAGAACTAAGAACATCCCTGCTTAATAAAATCAAAATAGTTTACCAACAGGAGCAAATCTTTAGCTCAAAAATGAACAAACCAATCTCTATCCCTGCTGAGAGGGGGGCGTGTTGTGTTCTTTTTAATCTGTGCCTTCTTCACTGTAATCTCGGCGCCCTGCAGTTCAACCCACACAAGAAACCCCCTCAATAAACTGTAATGTCTTGGACATAAGAATGAAAATGGCTTGGTTAGAGAGTCAAGATGTGACACGAACATTAATGTTAGGGATATACCCATGGTTTTATGTCGTCGGAAAGCAAGTTGAGATAATGTTGTTTTGGGACCAAATTAACTTGGTACTAATGATAAAGTATAGGGGGAACATGACTTAGGTACCTGTTATTAAAAATTTTACAAAAAAAATAGAAAGTAAGTTTAGAAAATGCATTAAATCATAATAGATAGGACTGAGGTATACTTGGTGTAAATTCAAATGTGTAACATGGTCTAAACCTCTCCTTGAAATATTAGTAGGGTATTTTGTAATACCTTGTAGCACAATATTAAAAGGCCCCAACATCGAAATCGCGAAACCAATAATTTTGGTTCTAAACAGGGTGAAATTTATATCATTAGCCTCCTTTTAAACTAAGAGTCTACCCATCAAACTGAACAAATTTTACTATGGGAGCAAACCGATCGGAGCAATAAAAAAGCCGTTGCATACATTTGTGTCGCGTAGGCATTGCCGTTTAGTATAGAACAGCAGATCTTTTGTTGCTCCGATCGGTTTGCTCCCATAGTGAAAGTTGTTTAGTTTGATGGGTAGACTCTTAGTTTAAAAGGATGCTAATGATATCAATTTCACCCTGTATAATTATTATGGAAATAACTACTCAACCCAAATGTCTGAAATAGCTATTTTTTACTTTGCGATTTCGATGTTGTCCTTTTCTCCATGCTAAAAGTTGTTCAGTTTGATGGTCTAACTAAACCACCCGTTAAATATTACTAGGGTATTTCGTTACACCAGGGGGAGCATGTAAATTCTCTATGGTTACACCCTGTATAGAACAATTCATACGTGAAACAAATTCGCCAGTCGAACAAACCCAACAAACCGGTACAATTGGAAATGAAAATTAAAATGTCGCTTGTTGAACACAAAGAGATAGGGGGAGGCGTTAAATAGCACTCAAATACTCAAATTCATTTCAATTATTGACCTGTCACATGCATGCGGATGTGATTGGATTGTTTATACAATTTTAAAGCTTGTTTTTATAAGGGTAGAGTTTAGAGGGCATAAACGAGCCACCTGCTACAGCCACCGATAGAAATCGCGGTTGCCGTTGCGGTTGTCGCGGTTGCTGCTGCTGTAGCACATGAGTAGATCCATACAGAGGACAAGCTCTCTGACAACGTGGAAAATACATACCTATTCTCATAGGGTTGACAACAGTTGCATGTAAAAAAAAATTTGCCAGTCGTGTTTTACACATAGATATAATATCCAATACAGGATCGCGCTGTGCCAAATTATCTTTCTCTCGGTTTAATCAAAAATAATCCATAGCCCAAACACATAAAAACTATTTGGCACGCATAAAGTTGACCATGCTAGAAGAAGAAATGTGCAATTGTGATTTTGTACAGGATTTGACAGCTGCGCAATTCCGAATGCAATTGTGGAGGGGGGAAATCCATACGAAATCGTAATCCTGATTCAGGATTCCGGATTGCAATTCCGTATGTGTGTGGCGGACCTTAAGGTACCTAGTCCATAGAAAATTCTGCTATTGTGAACCTTTTTAGTCACATACAGGTGATCCAAAAGGTTATGGTAGGCTGCCATACCTTTTGGATCACCTAGTACTATCACGTCTTTGCTCTCTTCTATCTATTTACACGCGCAACATGCTCCGGTTTCAGGATTATTTTAATGTCAATAAATAGTTCCTATAAATAGTGCCTAGTAATTAGTGCCTAGGTCAGATAAAAATAGTGCCTTCAACGAAATGAAGTTTACGAAATATTTATTTTTTTACCATAGTACGCTAGTTTGATGTCAAAGTAGCGTAAATGTGTTAGGTATAGATATATAGATACACATTTTCTGTAGCAAAGCAAAACGACTACACAAATAGTGAAAATATAATAAAAGTCCTAAAAGCATAATCGCATTGTCACCCTACTAAGGATAGGGACACCGAGTCCAGGCTGCTTTATCCCGCTCTTCCCAATATTCCGAGAAGACCGCATTCCAGGTTTTACGTAGTAAATTAATATTTCTATGGTTTTACATGGGTCGATCACGCGGTCACGCCCTCACTACACACCATAGATAGTGTAGAGTCTATCTACACTCTAGATATAATAATTATAAAGCGTTTCTTTGGCTGTGTAGGGGAATTTTTAATCATGTGGCTGGTAGCGAGTAGCGGCCACCGGTCATATACGTGGCGGCGAGTCCGTACAAACTGTATAAAAATCGTGTGAACTGCTTGTCTCTGGCCAGTAGTGGCTAAGGCCGGAGGCTCGTTTGCGCAGAGCCTTAGGCACGGAATAGATAATTAGAGTATATATTGTTAAAGGTACTACATACTGTCACTCCCTGTCCCTCACTAACATCAGGAGGGTAAACGGGAATAAGGGAGTCAAATCTTGCGGTATAAAGTTGTCCTGAAGCGTCACATGAAGACATTGTGACTTTGATCCGTCAAGCTGGGAGATACTGGCTAAATACCGGCTACATTGAAGTGTACAAGGTGTATGCATTTGAACAAGCGCGACGTTTGGGCCTTGATGGGAAACTTGACGAGCTGTAGGTCTGTCCACCTGCGGCCATCCTTTGGAGGGTCAGTAGACTCCGACCAGATTATAATGGATGGCCGCACTCTGATGGCCATCTCTGCACGTCAGCACGTGCAGCATTGACGTAGCGTGAGTTTCTGTCGCCCGGGCGGGGCACTGACCGTTTTGCCGCCCCCTTATCTTTATAAGAAGAACTATATAAAAATAATGAGCGAACGAAGCGAGCTCGAAATTTTTTTCCACAACTACCCGGGTTGTGGTCAGATATCTTTTGGTTTATCCATGCAAAAATAGAAATTGAGCATGAGAAGCATGCTCGGCTTTTTTCCTCAATACGAATCGGTTGTATCCAAAGCTCATTCGTTGCAAAACATAATAACAATGAGCGTATATGGATTGAGCGAAGCGAGCTTCAAATTATTAGCACCAACTTCTTATCGTGTGGGCAGAGCACTAGTGTCAGAGTTTTTTTCAGTTTAGCATGTCTTAGCTTATCCCCCCCCCCCCCCCCCCCCCCCCCTACGCTATACTCTACTTACGTGCAGAGTCGCATGCACTAGCTAGACTATCACATCAGGGACTGACTATGCGACTCATGTAAACTTGGCCTTAAAGTTAAGGGAGTTAACTGTCAAAACATGACTCTTTTCTGCGCAACTTGTGTCTGACACTTATAAATTGACGTCACTTATCTGTCTCACCTTAGGGAGCGGAATATAAAACCGCTTGACAATATGAAGCACATTGAATTGTGAATTGTGTCTTATAGAACTTGCTTACTTAAAATGAGTTCACAAGAGTTTATTTTAGGGTGCAATATCGCGTGTAAGAGTTTGTAATTTTGTACTTATGATTTTTGCGTACCTATGATAAAGATTGTTGTACACTGAGAGGACTAGAGTTCAGTTCGCTCTCTTCCTCTCGTCTAAACTTTAATTGATTTGATAACATTTGAAACCGTAATACCATAACAAAGCGTGTACCTACCTGTGTTTTCATTATACCTACTCATGTACCAGGCTCTTGCATCAACCGACACACAACTCATGTGCCGCAAATGCGACAGGTCATGTCGCTCCCGAATCAGCTTACACAGCCTCAAACGTCGGTGTCCTATCCAAACAAACGCTGTTTGTAACTTACTACTTATATGAAATAATGCCTATGACAACCTACATGTAAACAAAACACAACTAATTTCAAATGTAGGTCACCGTATCACCTTGTGTCTATCACCTAGTCAGTCAATCATCATCATATTTAAGCTACGCTCTGGTCGATGTGTCACATAATCGCAAAAAATTGTTTACTGTGACAAGGTTCTCAAGTGGCCTACATTTCAAATTATTTTATCGAATAGATGGCGACATTTAGCTCGAATTTTCTTACTACAGGGATATCATTATGAATTAAAATCCTCCGCCGCATTTGTCCGTCTGTCTGTATAGGCTAACTCAAGAACTACTGTAGGGATTTTTATACGGTTTTCACTAATAGATAGAATGGTTCTCGAGGAAGGTTTGTGTACTTGCGTAGCCGGGCGGATTGCTAATATCTAATTAAAATGAGACGGAACGGGTCATGCTCATTTATTGTGGTATTGTTTCGATTTCACCGTATTTTCTGTCTCAGTGTATCCAAAACCTAAGGATGCACCCTCATTGAAGGGACAATATTTCGCAATGAGTTCCTGTCAACTCACCCCTTTGTGGTTACCGTTATTTACTGCTTCGAATTTAAACAACCCTCACTGTTGTCCTGCGCGATTACAAGTGTAAACACATTTGTTTTAGTCGGTTAACCCTCTTTTAATAGGTACCCATAACATAAGTAAGTATGCCGAAGAACATCGCCAGGCTATTTGTACCTCTATCGTCATTCCGAATCATAATTATTTATTTGCTTTGGAATGGGTATTTTAGAGTATAGTGCATGGTGTACAGACACAATTAAGGGCCCTACGCTGCTCCCACTGTTCATACAGATTTTTATTTTTAATTTATTATGCTTAGGAAGATTTATAGCATTGAGTACATAGTAAACACATCCACATAACTGTAAACTAATTAACTACAAATCTCGTAAAGTGACAGCATCTTATTTCAACATTATTGTAGGTAAGTATAATATGAAAGGTACGTAGGTAACTCTGAGGTAAAAGATAATAAAATATACTGCGATTCGTATATAATAAAAAACTAGAATAGTTTGATTTTGGTTTAAGAAAACAATTTCTAAATGAGGCGTATAAAATCAAAAACAGCTAAGTGCCGTCATGTCAGATTTGCAGGAAACGAAAAAACGTTTTTCTAGTCTCAGAGTTAGGGATTGCCAAATGTTAGTTCTAATTTTAGGGCAACCTGACGCAAGGTTTTATAGCAATGTCATGGGTATAATATTTTTATCTACACCGTGATAGTAGCAAAATAGCCGTGAAAGTCGTAAAAGTGAGCAAAATAGCAGATATTCTTGGGTGCACTTAACTGTATTTGATCCCAACATAAATTTTTAAACAAAATTTCAAGGGCCTTAGCTGTATTTGTTCCTAACAAGAATTAAATGATGAGTTGCAATCAAAACTTCACTAGATGGCTCCATACTCAGTTTATTTTTGGAATTAATGGCACTTACCTGCCTTTGATTCTACATGCCTCAAATAAGAGTTTTCTTCTTGTATTTTATTCGTCATTATTTCTGGTGAAAATCTATTGAAAATATTACAGGGTGTTAGGGTAAAGAGTTGCACTACTTTATGGGGTGATTGTACCCATGATACTGAAAAATGTTCCCTGAGAAACCTATAGGAAATTCACAAAAAAAAACGGCTTTTTAGACAAACGTTCGACCAGCAGCAGAAATTGCAAAAGCTTTTTAGAACCCCTTAAAGTAATGCAACTATTTACCCTAACACCCTGTATACCTACTAATAAATTTTTCAGTCAATAGCCGAGATTTTTTTCAAAATCCCTGGCTAAGGCTGATAAGTCAGACTGAAATGTTGTTTATTTTTTTCCATTATATGGTCACCCTTATCCTTCCCCTTCGAGAATCGATGCTTCGATATTGAAAAATTCAAAACACCACACTTTTTCGAACAATATTAACCCCTGTGGAAATACTTCCGATTGTGAGTCAGTTCAATTGTTAAGAAAGCCGCGGATCTATCAGTATTTACCTTTAGTATTTTACATTTTACCGTTTCATCGCTAGCTTAGACCAAATAAAATCGGTCAAGTGCGAGTCGGGCTACTCGCGCACTGAGGGTTCCGTACCACACCACCACAGAACACAACATTATTAACTTAGAAAAAAAAACGTTTTTTTGTCTGGGACCTTTAGCGCAAGACCGACTCACACTTGGCCGGTTTTTAGTATTTGTTGATATTCTGTAGCGTTTGCTCTATAATCACACTATGTTTGAACCCTCCTTAATTTTTAACTTTTTGACATTTTTATTGTTTGTTAAGTTAAGAAATCCGCCGTAATAACGCATAATCTGAGAAAATTTCAACTATCTGGGTACTACGGTTCAAAAGTTACAGCCCTAAATTTGTATTTGTATTTGTATTTATTTATTTACCAGATACATGAATTGACACGACTTAAATAATACATCACATAAACCAAAAGAGATTTTTAGGTGACATAAATAATTCTGCACAGTTTTTACAAATCAAACAGTAAACAGTACATTAACTAGATACAAAGCTCAGTTATAATAAATATAAATAGAAACATGGTAAAAGTTTCCTTCCATTTAACTTAGTTGGGATATGAAATAGGTTTTTAGTTTATGGTTAATGTTCTTTTGAGATAATGCGTCCCTAACGTCGGTAGGTAAAGAATTAATCAGTCGCGGGATCAGGTACGCGCTAGTCCGTTCGCCGTAGCAGTTGGTCGCTCGGGTGATGACGAGTTTTTTTTGTACAGTGTGTCTCGTTTGTATAGGGTGTTTTACTAAATTTTTTAAGTTGAAGTTGAAAAATTGTTCTTTTAGTAGGTTGTGTTTTACTTTAGTATGGACTGGTAGTGTATTGCAATGTTTGAATAAAAGTTTATCATTTTCGGTGTATTTCAACTTGGTTTGAAATGGGGTTATTAATTTTAAGATTTTCGTTTGTAGTTTTAGGATGGAATCCAAGTAGGAATTATACGTGCGCCCATAACTGGAGAGGCCGTATGACACTATAGACTCTGCTAGGGAATTATACAGCATTAGTTTTATTTTGTATGGAATCCGATTTCCAATGATATAAAATGTTGCTACGAGAGCTCTTAGTTTGTCGCAGACCCGTTCAATGTGGGGCTCCCAATTAAATTTGTGATCGATTACAAGGCCCAGGTACACATGCTTCTTTACTACCTCTATGATGTCACAATTACACGGTGTATCACTGCTGAGCTTAGTGTGTAGACAGGTATGGGAATGAGCGACCAAAGTGATTGTATTCTCCGTTGGATGTTTCAGGTAAGGGGATTTAATGTGCATAAGTTTAGTTTTTAGGGCGTTTAGGACAAGTCCAGCATCGTGGCACCATTTATTTAGTTTGTCAAAGTCTGTCTGTAGCTGATCAAGGGCGATGTTCAGGTCTTTATTAGAAATTACTAGGCAGGTGTCGTCGGCAAACTGGTACGGGGTACAATATGTGATCGCTGAGCTCATGTCATTGACGTACGACAGAAAGTGCAAAGGGCCAAGGACTGAGCCCTGGGCTGTGCCCTGACACACTGTAACGGGTTCACTGGTGCTGTCGTTGACCTTCACGATATAAGACCTGCTCTTAAGGTAATCAGTACACCATGAAAGCAGGGGACCTCTGATTCCACAATTATTGAGCTTGTCAACGAGCTTTGCATGATCCAGGGTGTCAAATGCGCGTGAAAAATCAATGAAGAGCCCGAGGACGTGTCTCCTGTCATTCAGATGGTTATTAACGTCATCCGTAAATTTGGAAAGCAAAATTGTAGTGCTCTTTTTTGGTTGAAAGCCGAATTGATTTTGACTAATGATCGAGTTTTTTGCATAGAAAGCATGGATTTGATCACATACAAACTTCTCAATTATCTTGTCTACTGCTGGTAGTAAAGTGATTGGGCGATAATTGGCATAATCATCATGTTATAAATAGGTAGGACAGACGGACGGACGGACGGACGGACAACGTAGGCTTAGTAATAGAGTCCCGTTTTCACCCTTTGGGTACGGAACCCTAAAAACTTCGCTAGGTATTACAGCCATGTACTCTCTCTGACGGAGCTTGAACCCGCAACCTGCCAAACCAGGGCGTTGCTTTCGTCCGAGTAAGCTACCGAGCCACTACGTTAGAGGTCCAAATTCAACACTACTGGTGTTTTGCATTTGATTACTATGATTTACTTTAACTCTGTTAAATGGTTCCAACACTACTCATTTGTAGAATCAGTCATTTCACGAATCAGTCATTTTTATAGAATCGGTCATTTATAGCGAATCTGGCATTTGTAGCCGGAGAAGTTTGTAGATAGACGAAGAATATTTCACTTACGCTGGTAGCTGGTAGACCAGGTGTAATGAGATAGCGATAGGTACTCATGAAATCCTATACAATTTATATGAAGTGACAGTTTTGAGTCAGGTGGCCGTAGTAGCCGTAGTACAAAAAAGTGGTTACGGCGATAAGGACAGCAATAAGGTAGCGATCTCCTTTTTTAACTAGAGCGAATTTGCTATGTGCATCTCTTAATGAGTGAATATGACAAGACATGTGCTTCCTTCTAGTACCTTCTCTTTCTACGTTTGTAGCTAATCAGTAAAATTTCTTGACTGTCATACCATCCCTCCGACGGTGTGACGGCACAGAATAGGTATATAGTTCTGTGACGGTCAAGAAAAAAAAATCGTGCCCGTCACACTAGTGTGACCTAGAGTGTGACAGAGCAGTGTGACAGTCAGTTAGTCGCGGTCGCTTGTAGCGAATCAGCAATTTGTAGAATCGGTCCTTTATAGAGTACGTAGTCATTTCTAGAATTAGTCTGTTGTAGACTAAACTGGAGATATATTTTAGTACTTTTTGACAGCTGGCTCCATTGAATGAAGCAGTCATAAGTTTATCGCTTCGTCCTATATCTTGACCCAAACAATAGGTTGCTGTGACTGACACGTTCAAACAAGGAATCCCCCTTTCGCTTAACAAATATCTTTGATCGATGCCAAACGAACCTACATGGATGTTATTGAAGATTTTACAGTAGGCTGGACGATTTTTACATTTTGTTCCTAAAATATTTGGATTACCGTAAAGCCTATATTATGTAGGTGAGGTGTTTGCAAAAATGAGATTTGACATAGCTTTATGTTTGCTATATGCTATAACTGCTTTACTTAGGTAATAGATCTACCATTGGTTTTGTACAGTCTGTGCACAATTATCTCATTTCGTGTACTTAACATCCAACATAATATGCTGACGGTTTTGAAAGATAATGATCTGACCATCAAACTGAACAACTGATGTAGGCTTGAGTGCACGCGTGCCCAGTGCCCAGTATCCAAGTGCCAAGTAACCCATCCGAGATTTTTCTTCTTAAAATAATAAACTTGAAGTACAATAAACACTTCTCACACTCTCATATATACGTGTAGGCTTTGGATAGGTATTATGCGAACATTACAAACCAGAAAAATGAGGCAAAACAATTGACAGTTTTACTTCAAATATCATATATATTATACCTACAGTATCTATGTCAAATATGTACCGAGATGACAGACCAAAGTTTGTATGGACCACAGACTTCTGTGTCAAATATGTACCGAGATGACAGACCAAAGTTTGTATGGACCACAGACTTCTGTGTCAAATATGTACCGAGATGACAGACCAAAGTTTGTATGGACCACAGACTTCTGTGTTACAATACGTATGGACCAAGTGTGCTAGTTGCGTTGGGCCTATCCATTAATTTTATTTCGATCTAAGCGTGTAGGTACATTGTTCTAAAACCTTGGAGTGGCAATTTACACAAAGTTATTTTCTAAACACTGTATTTTCAAAAACAGAACTTCACATTTCATTTACATTTCCTACATACTTACAATAATTATGATCAGTTACCCACACATTATTTACTACCCCCATTTACTTTATACGCAGTTGGGTGCCAGTAATATTTGTCGTAGACCTTACTCCAAAACTGATATCCATTTACGAATAAATCTTTCTTCATTTCAGACTTCAAGTTTATAAGTAAGTAATTTTGCTCTTTTTCTGTATATTTTGCCCATTTGTAGTTGATTAAGTCACTTTCGTACGCAGAAGGGTTTCTGGAAAAGAAAAATTATAATTTGAATATTATGTAATAGGTCAGCACTTCAGAATAAAAAGGCTACAGGTCGAAAACATTTTTTTTAGAATCGAGATAATAATAATATGAAGTATACCAAAGTATATAAAGTAATAAAATATACTCACTCATATTTGACGAAATCACTCCACATGGAGGTCATCCGATCTCTAACATTCAAATCATCGTATTCCACTGTATGAGAGAAGAAATCCAAAATGTATGAACTTTGATCCCTATGGCTGGCTCCTTTTATCGTATCCATGAAATGGTGTTTCATACTTAAAGTTCCAACGTAAGCAAACTCATACAAAAAAACTGGTCTTTGAGATTTCATCGCATGTATTTTCGCTGATTTCATTATCGAGTATTTAAACATAGAATCTGAGAAGTAATCTATGTATCCTTGTAAAGTGTCTTTCGATACTTCTTTACCTTTGAAATAATGTTCTTTTATACTTTTCACGATATCTTCTTTCTCTTTGTCAGTTTTGAAAACTAAATCAGCTGGTAGAAAATCTTTGAAGTTTTCATTCATCAATTTACTCCAAGAATCGAATTTGATTGCTCGGCTGATGCCTTCCATATTTGCGAATCCAGTTAGGACAGAGAATTTGGGATATTCACCTCTGTTCATTATTACAAAAGGGGACTCTGTTAAAAAAGGAGCCATACTATCTTTGCTTTCAATGCAAGGCGCATATCCAAAAGTACTATTAGGTAAGAAGAAGTGAAGACTTTTTGCAACCAAAATTTCATTAGTAGCATTCAAATAAAATTTAGTCAAATCATTTGCATCTTCTGTTCCATTATAGCCAACAGATTTCGCTATATTAAAAGCTGTGTGAACTGGATTTCTGTTTATAGCAAAAGGAGATAATGCTGATCCACTTTCTAAAATAAGTTTATCGATCAAACCTTCTGTCGATTTTGAAATTGCGAGTAATTCTGCCATAGCTGCACCAACACTAAAGCCAGCTAATGTAACTTTGTTGGGATCTCCACCGAACTTCTCAATGTTTCTATTGATCCATCTCAAAGCTTCAACCTGGTCTTTCATACCAGCATTACCAGGTATCTCCTCTGTTCCCAGACATGCGAATCCTATAGCTCCCAGTCTAAAGTTGAAACTTATGACTATAATGTCATGTCTGGCTAGATAGTGGTATTTAGCCATATTACCATTTCCACCTGAATAAGCTCCACTATGAATGTAAACTACAACTGGAACCAAATTGTCTTTAGATGCTATTTCAGGGACTAGGAGGTTCATGACCAGGCAGTCGTCTTCTCCGGCCACATAAATTTCTTCAGATACTTCACCAGTGTAAAATGTTTGGTAGCATACTATACGACTGTTTTTTGCTTGATAGACGCCATTCCAAGGTACTACCGGTAATGGACCCTGAAAATATCGCGCATATCGCGCATTGAGTTATATAAATACTAAACTTCATAATTATGTACCTACTAGCTTTTTTCCAATTCGCACTCAGACCAAAACCATTTATCCTGAGGCCATATAAATTATAAAATTACATACTTAATTTGGCCAAAATTGGAGACAGTTTGAAATGGGAAAAAATTCTAATAAGAATAGAATTGGTAACTCAGATCCTCGTCCTTCATGAGTTATCTTCAAGATACTATTATTATTGTTGACTAATAGGCATCTAGGCATGGCCACATACCTACGAACTTATGGTATATCTTTTCATTCTCGGGTATGCAGGTTTCCTCGCAAAACATCGAGAGCTAGTGATGAATTACAAATACAACCGTGCATAAATTTCGTAGATTCGTAGAACTTAATGGTACAGGCCAGGAATCGAACCGCCGCCATATGATTGAGTTTCTAGCTGTTCTTCATGTGGGCTATCACCGTTTTTCAAGATACTAACTACTTTGAAAGGCAAAAAATCTCTCATACTAGTCTAAGCTTCACACTAACCTAGGGTTGCCAACCCTACTATATAATATAGTATCCTACTATATTAAGGGCCCTACTACTATAATTCTGAGAAAAATATATATAGTAGGCAAAACTACTATATTCTTATGATAAAATAATATATACAGAATTTAAATATATTGGTACTAGGTTCAGTAAAAATGCCCAACAACTTAACATTATTTCCAGAAATTTCTATCTCTTCATCACACTTGTTCCATTAGATCTAAACTGGACCATGTAGATACTATCCAAACAATTTTCTACTAAGTCTACTGCTGAAAATAGACAACAAGTTTTCCTAAAGTCAGGTTTATCTAATTGAAAAAAAAAAGTAATATTATTTCTATATCGACTCCACCGACTTCTGCGTTTACAGGATGCATTCTTTTCTATAGAGAATACGAAATGGAGAGATGATTGTTCCTTAAGATTAAAAACTTGGTATTCAAAACAAAAAGTATCAAAAAACTATCTTTTTAAAATGTTAAATTAACAAAATCGAAAAATACTATATATTTTCTTAATTTTCCCCTATCTACTATATTTTTTTGGGGCATTAGGCTCGAAATACTATATTTGGTCTGAAAAAAGTTGGCGACCCTACACTAACCTTAAACTTGTCACGTCCGGTCGGCGCAGTCGCATAAGGAACTCCATAAAACTCAAAAAAGTCTCCATTCCAGTATTTTTCACCAGAAACTGCCCCATCGTTAAGAACCACTACTCTTTGTTCAACTTCTGTGCAAAATACATTATAAATTAATATCGTAAAACAAAATATTAGCCGTAACATGTTCACACCTTGTTGTGGTCATGAGAGTTCTAGATTAGCATTATCGCTTAAGAGATAGTGGTAGATAATTTTGTTAATCCTTATTGCAAGTGAATTTCGTATTTTTAATTGGGCTTTTCCATTTGTGGACTGACACGTGGACGAATTAAAAATCTGATAGTGGCATATTGTTACCTATGTATACTCACGACCATAATCCTTTTCGGGGTGGTTAGCAACGTTGCTACAAATACCAACAATAGGCGCGCGCGATCCGGGCAGCATGCTAATAAAAACTAGAAGTCGCATGTAAAGAATCCTTATTAAAATATCACCTAGAGCCTACAAATTAAGAGCCATGTCTACTTTAATTGTTTTGTCTGTATGTGTACAATAAAATGTTAAATAAATAAATAAATAAAATAAATAAGAAATAAACCAGAACGCAAACTCTCAACATCCTGAGTAAGTATGTAAAAAAATTATACTATTACTATTTACTTCTACGAGTTACTTTTTACTATTATTATTTTATTATTGTTATTTTGTTTTATTACTAACAATAGGCTAAACAAACAAAATTATAATCTCACTTGGTCGAAATAAAGTTTTCTATTCAATTCTATTATTATTTTTGTACATTGTTTAATTAAATAAGTAGTTTTTCAAGAAATCTCAGGCTGCATGGTATTGAAATTTAGAAGTCACAATCACAAATAACCTATTTATAACAAAATACACTATTTCATGAACGTGTTTTTTCCAAGCCCGCACACGTATAAATCTCTCTCTATTTTTCTATAAGCACCCATGGGACATCCCAGGGACATTACGACATAAAATAAAATAACCAACAAGATACATTATATAGAAATATATTTGGAGAGGAAATCGCAAAGCCAAAGCAACTCGCAGCAAAATATATTATCATATAAGATATCCTATGCGGGCACATTTCTTGTGTCCGGCATCCAAGTGTTGTTTGTTACGATTTTTACACCACACGATTGTCGTAGCCGATAGGCCTTTATTCTGTATATATTCCGAGAGATAAGTGTACTTTTTGCAACCATCAGCAGCAAGGCTGATTCAGTGTTTAAGGGGTGTGTAGAGCTTATCTTTGATGGGGATGGACCAGGTCTGCCTGCATAACTCCAGTCGGTTTAGGAGTTACTGATGATTAGGATCTAAATCTAAACCATCTGATGTTTTTCAATATTACGCTGACAAAATCATGTGTTCCCAACTGTACAAAACTATTAGTATAAGAGATAAGTGTACTTTTTGTAACCATCAGCAGCAAGGCTGATTCAGTGTTTATGAGGTGTAGAGCATCTCTGTGATGGGGATGGACCAGGTCTGCCTGTATAACTCCAGTCCATTCCACTCCACATTCCACTCCACTCCATTTTTTTTAGGGGTTACCCTAAAAAAAATATTTTTCATTATTTTATTTTACCACTTTGTCGGCTTGATCAATATGTATACCCATGCCAAATTACAGCTTTCTAGTACCTACTAAGTGTCTCTGAGCTAAGCCACGGACAGACGGACAGACGGACAAGCGGACGGACATGGCGAAACTATAAGGGTTCCTTGTTGACTTCGGAACCCTAAAAACTGCACCAACTAAATGGGAAAAAAATACAGATTTTGGATCGAGTAGGCGCCGAGTTTTTCTATATAAACTTTTCGAGAGACAATTCTTAACTTTTATGGTATATTTGATCCACTATATCAATACTTTAACCATTTTTCAAATCCACTGCTGACATAACATTATATCTACTGTATGTATAATTATAATGCATGTCGTGTCGTAGCATTTAAACGCGCACCGCGTCTCTTTATGCGGAATATATTTGGTTTAGTAGGTTTCCATGTAGACCTGTGCATAAAATATGTTTTACCCGTTCACACTCCACACCATCCGTGTTGGATATTATTTGTGTTCACTCCGGCTAACAGTTTCCTTGCTCCTGCCGCTAACTGCCTCTTACTTATTGTTGAGAATAAAACAGCCGGCAACTAAAGTTATCTAGTTCTGTTGTCTAGTGATTTAGGAGAAATGTGTTTTTAGTAGCAGAAAATTTTGTTTCTAATTGGAGACAAGGATCCTAGTAAGGCAGTGTGATTGCGGTGAACCCATCCAGTCGATGGCAAACCTCTTAGAATGCCCCTTTTGCCCGAATACCTGCACGAGAGAGGACCTAAATAAAGCTACACTGGACACAGCCAGGCTCGCCGAATACCTGGCAAATAAAATATAGGAACACCATCGAAGAACTTTTGACATGAATAGAAGAATAAGTAGGTATGGAATAGAAACAATCTTCTTCTTTTTATCGTGTGGGCAGAGCCCTGGTGTCAGAGTTTTTTCAGACCGCCTTACGGCCTCTGACGTGGTTTTTATGTAACGACTACTACAACCAGAGACAGTAGCCGGGACCAACGTCTTAGCGTGCCATCCGAAGCACGAAATCTTTTTTCTTTTCAGACAATCAGGTGTTTCAGCCTGCAATGTCTTAACCAGCTGGGGAATAACGCACAAAGTGACATATCACTAGGTGTCCCCCGTGGGAATCGAACCCACGACCTCCGTATCGAGAGCCAATGCTCTTGACCACTAGACCACGGAGGCACGGAGGCAATAAAACAATGTATACGCTGAGGAAGAAACTCTGATGCGTATGTGAAATTCACCAATCTACCATTTTGGGAACTCGTAAACACAGAGTAGGTACTATAATTACTAACGTGAATAACTGCTCGCGTGTCCGCTATGTGCGAGGACCTTCTATAAGAAGCTTGGCTATGTTAGCCACATGAGAGCTCATGAAGCAGTCACCGTGACCGAAATCAGTCACTACACAACACACGCAAACATAGGTAACTAATTTATGTTACAAAATGCTCATACTCCTTAATTAACGGCCCGTATAAAGACATATTGCACAAAGAGCTTATCTGCTCCGAGGTGAATTAGGTCACATGCACTTACGATATTATCTCTTGCACTCTGGTTATGAAACTTTATTAAATTACAAGCTGACCTACAGCTTTACCAGCTTAACTCGGATTTTACCAGTTGGTTGCAAATTTTTGGGGAAATCCCTTTAGTGCCTGCGTCATATTGTCTGTAGGTTCATATTTTAAAAATTAGTACTTCTGTTGAGTCGATGGCAAACTCATTTTAATAATTTACATTCCAGCCCTGTATTTTGCCTTTGTTAGAATGCATATGCTCCGTTTGCGTAAAGGTGTCGCCAGGCAGGGATGGCAGGATACAGCACTACCGGCAGTGTCCATGAACTCAGTTCGCATGGAAGTGTCCGGGACAGGAAGGGCAGGATACGAGATGGGTCATAGTCTGAGGAGCAACACCGCATTCACACCTGAGGGTGCCGGGAGGTCCGTACTTGTGCTGTAAGTTATTCCCATTTAGTTCCGTGTGCTAACACGGATTGGGGTGTACGACGATTGAAATTCCGAGAGATTTACTGAATCCCGATATGTCCGGCGGACTCTGTTGCTCAAGTATTAACGCTGATTGGCAAATCTCTTCACCACGATAGACAAAAGAAACTCAATGATATTCCATCGATTCGACAGAAGAGGTTACTGCGCTATAATTATCGTCGAAAGGTCGAGTGGCGACCGTGTACCAGAAAGCGCAGCGTGAGTAAGCAGAGTGACGACCTGGTGAAGGCGACACGCACCCGTTGGATGAGGGTAGCGCCGCAGGACTGATCGTTTTGGCGATCCGCGGGGAGGCCTGTGTCCAGCAGTGGACGATTATCGACTGAGATGATGATGATAATTATCACGTGATGTTGAATTTTTACTTATCATATTGTCTGTGATTCTTCGCCTTCCCCCAGGGAGGGTTAAATTTCTAGGTTTCTTTGTTTCAGCCATTCCTTACAAATTTTGATGATTGGAATCACTATTTATAAAGCCCCTCAAAACAAACTTTCAAAAAGATTTTTCTGTTTTCCTGCAGCCTTTATTCAAAACCATTAACTGCACAATATAATTATGGGAATAAAAGATGCGCTAAAGTATAACAGCCGAACCAATTACAGGAAGAAATGCTTAATTACCATGAAGCTTAGTCTCATTAGTGAATTATTCAACCGGTTAGAGAATTATGTTATCGGGTTGTCGGAGATTGGTGCAAGGCTTGAGCAGGTAGCGTAGGAAGGTTAATCTGTTTAGTGACGTCAGCATGTTTTTTATTTTGTATTTATTTTTATAGTAAGTTCCGAAATACATTTTGTAAGTATAGTCCTACAAAACCATATTGTATGATTTGGCTGTAGGAAACAATGAATTACAGTCTCGCATTACCTACATAGGCACAATAATTATTATAGTTAAATTTTTACACGTTACATGCCGTTCAAAATAAGCCTCTCAACCTTCATCCATGCTCTTTCATTAGGCCATCGCAGCAGTCCTGCAAACCTGTCAGTTTGTGGTCTCCATTCTAAAACTTGTCAATTCTTCGGCAGATACAGCAGATTGCCACTGCAGCTTGATTTCTGAGCTGTCACTTCTTCAGTTCTATTAACGTAGGTATCACCTCATTCCTGATATGATATCTCATAGAAACACCGATCATATCTCATTCAACAGCTTAATAAGCGACTTTGATAAATGATGAAATTATAAAAATATAAAATATCCGCTCTCAGCTTGTTGTTAAATCCGATGAGTCCTCCGGGAAATTACAGTTTCGACCAATTAGAACAGCCCGGAATAAATTTGCTAACACCATGAGATATATTTTTTAATTACACTCGTCTAAATGCTCACCTATTTTAAATTTATTTTTCTCAAACATGCTTGGAAATGTGAGCATTATTTTGACAACCTTCTTCGAGATAAATCGAAATTGCTGTACTGGCCAAATACATGCGCGCAGCGGCCGGCAATGTTGTATGAAAATCCATATCTGTCGTGTTTAGCGGCCAAATAAATTACATAGTAAACTCATATCTGTCGTGTAATTTAAAAATGAAACGATCTTTTATTCCGAAACATGGCGACCAAGGAGGTAACTCATCAAAGGTTTTATTTAAATTTCGAACTGGATTGCAAAATTTTGAATGTTTTTTTTTTAAAGCTGTTTATTGAAAAAAAAAACAAATTGTTGTTCGTTGTTCGTCATTGATTTTGAAAAGAGTTTTAATTTCCGCGAATTATTTGAGAAAATTTACTGTTTTAATTTCCGCGCATTGTTTGAGAAAAGTACTATACAAGCCTTGGCCACAACTAGGCATTGATGGACTTACGTATGTGTGCCTCGGCTTCGCCTCGGCCCACATTTACACGTTCGTCCATCAATGCCTCTGTTGCTGGCCTCTGCAGTAATGTACTATTGATAATTAATCATTTCGGTCCAGAGAGAGTAAATTTTTATGGAATTATACAAGATCGAGAGAGTTAACGACCGTACGGATGACATTCCATGTACCAATGAGTTTTTCTAACTTACGTAATGTAATACCTCAAACGGTGAAGGAAACCCGCATACGCTGAAAAAGAAATTCTTTGAGTCCACTAATCCGCATCGCTGCAGTACGTATTTAGGGTGATGATGAAACTGTAAATGTCTACAGAGAGCAAAAGAAGGCGGAACCGGAAACTACCTACTACTTTTTTAACTACGTTTTATGTTGGTGTTGCCAACAGTACTATTCGTTCGACTTATCATTACAGGGTGTAACAAAACACCCTAGTAATACTTAAGGGGGTGCTTCAGACCATCAAACTGAACAACTTTCACTATGGAGCCAACATCGACTCTTTCATACAAAACTGCAGTACCGTCTCGACTCAAATGTATGGGACAGTAGATTCTTTTAATTTTTTCTCGACGTTGGCTTCATAGTGAAAGTTCTTCAGATTGATGGACTGAAGCACCCCCTTAAGTATTACTAGGGTGTTCTGTTACACCCTGTATAAATGATTTGAATAAGCTGGAGACGCTGAGCATGAGACATGTAATGAATATTACTAATAAATTATGATTATGGCCAAATTGATACATCAGTCACTAATGCTACAATTTGGTCTCAAGCTTCTATCTTTAGCCAAAAGTGTTCACTGCAAATTATTCAGAACATCAACTCTACAACTTAAAACTTTAGCTTACTCGTAGCTCGATCCGCTTCTCTCGTAAATAAAACGCATCTGAAACAGGCAAATAAAGCTTGTTTTCCTACCTCACATAAACCAATTTTCTGCTCGCAGCTCCTCCATAAACTCAGTGAAACACACAAACCCTCTTACAGTTAACGTAAGTATTTCTACGTTTATTTATATAGCAGGAGAATTATCCATAAAGTTTTCTACTATAGTCTGCTGGTGGATGAAGAGTGGCGGAAAGGTATGTTATTTCTGACACAGTTTTTAAGGAACCGTCAATAAATGAAACTTTGCAAATAAGTGTAGAGCTTAGACAATTTATATAGGAAGGGACTCGCCTTGCGGTAGCATTTCCCCTCTGCCACGGTATAAGAACAATTGATCTTGTGCATTTACACACAATTTTATAAGTACCTTATTACTAAACGAGACAGCATATAATAGCGAAACAATAATTTTGAACTTAGAACGTTTGGGGTTCACACAAGACTACTTTTCATGATTTTTTAACATTCAAAATTAGAATCTAAACTTATGGGGAATAAAATCCAAAGTTGCGGATTTCATGTTACCTCGCCCCCCGCAAAAAGTGGCAGAAATGTTTCTTATTAGAATGACACGCGTAACTCGTCCCTATATAAATTGTCTAAGGTGTAGTGTCCTGACGTATATACTGACAAAAAAGTGACGACCCGGTTGGTGTAATGGTTACCACGCCGGACTGCCAAGCCAGGGTCCTGGGTTCCAATCCCGGTTCCGTCATGAATGTTATATGTGTGTGCCGTTGTTATATATGGTTCCCATAACTTAATTTGGGTTCATTACAACGTATGTGCCAGTGATCGTTATTTATTTATAAAGTTAATTGGTTTCTTTGGATAGGCCCAAAGCGCATTTTATTTAGTTGAAGCACGCAAAGTAGGGCACTTGGTTCACAGGAAGTATAGTACACTATTGGCCTGTCATCTCGGTAAATATTTGAAGATTTGATTGTAAGTACGGGCTCCCATACATAACTGCGAATTCGCATCAAATCGCAAATATCTGCGAGCGCTCGATGACTTTTTACCCGACTGCGCCAGAAGGAGGGTTATGTTTTTCGAGCGTATGAATGTATGTATGTATGTATGTTTGTATGTCTATTTCTTTGGCACGGCCTACAGCCTAAACGGGTTGATGGATTTTGACGTATGAGGTGTCGTTAGATTCGTAAAAATTGTGAGAGTGACATAGGCTATATTATTTTAATAAGGCGGCTGCGAATTAAAAAAAAGAGGGGGAATATAAAAATTTTTTTGTTAAAAATTTCAATATGGATATCAAATGAAAGCTTGTGAATAGACAATTCCAAAATATATATATATTATAGTACTTTTATGCAACCATTTCGACTCAAAACTAAAAAGTATGAAATAAACTAAATTATTAAGAAAAACAAAAAACCAAACTGCATAAAAAAAATACATATTATAATTAACTGAAAAGAGAAAAATAAGCTCTTATATTCACTAATCAGCTATAACAACTTGGTTCGAGCAAATATAATTTGAATGTTATTAGGTAGGTGTTACAGGCGGGGATAAACCAAAGAAGGTACCTAGGTATTTTTTATAATTCTTCTTTGTCCCCGTTTGCGATACCTTCCTAATAACATGCAAATTGTATTTGCTCGAAACAAGTTGTTATAGCTGATTAGTGAATATAAGAGCTTGTTTTTCTCTTTTCAGTTAATTATAATATGTAGTTTTTTTATGCAGTCCGGTTTTCAATCGTAGTCCTCGCAGATATTTGCGATGCGATGCGAATTCTCAGTTATGTGTGTGACGTTATAAAGGCAATATTGACTATATATCAATTGTTTTAACTTATTGTTCTTGTTTGAAATGGGCCCATCCAAAGACTTGTTGTCGCGAAAGATGTCACTCCTCTGTCTATGTTGAAGGAAAGGTCTTTCTCTTTATGATACCTTTAGCTCCAAGTGTAACCTCTATGGAGGTGCTACTTGGGAATGTTCCTCCATTGAAAAGGGAAGATCTTCCACCAGGCTATGTGTGAAGCCTGGGGACCGGCCGTGGTCCAACAGTTCTTAGTTGGACCTTGTATATATATCGAATCTCTGTGATTATTTCTCTTGCGCGATTTATGTCCCGCATTCGATTGTGAACCTTATGTGTAGTAGGATACGAGTTACGTATTCAGGATGAACGTTGTCTTTGTATGGAGCATATTTCCGTGAGCGACGGTATCGCCATCTGTTGGCATCTTTGTTATAACTTGTGGGTGCTGGACATCTGTAGTAGTTCCCCACACCTCTTTTCATTAGGTAGTCGTTTAGATCTTCTATTCATTCTTAGTTTTAATTACAATGAAAATGTATCTCGAAACATTGAATGGTCTATAAAAGTTAGCTACAAATCAGTAGCTTTATACAGGGTCCTTCTTAATATGCTGACACTCTTTTAAAGGGATGATCAGACTATTGACTACTTTATCTATGGAACCAACATCGAAAACTGAACTACTTTATCTATGGAACCAACATCGAAAATTGAAATATTTATCTATGGAACCAACATCGAAAACTGAACTACTTTATCTATGGAACCAACATCGAAAACTGAACTACTTTATCTATGGAACCAACATCGAAAACTGAACTACTTTATCTATGGAACCAACATCGAAAACTGAACTACATTATCTAAGGAACCAACATCGAAAACTGAACTACTTTATCTATGGAACCAACATCGAAAACTGAACTACTTTATCTACGGAACCAAAATCGAAATCGACAAAAAAAAATCAGATGTCCATTTGGCTCGAGTATGTTTGCAGTTTTGTATGAAAGAGCTGATTTTTTTTTCGCGATTTCGAACTTATTTCCATAACGAAAGTTGTTCAGTTTGACGGTCTCATCAGAACCCTATATAAAGAGCGTTAGTTGTAGCAAAATTTTTGAGCATTCCGACAGAGATTAATGGTTGTTATTTTATGTATGTAATAGCTAATTATCCCAGTAATGTATGCGCAAATTACCTTTGAAACATCTCTGAACTAATACTATGATTTTAAAGGAAAGTTTGCGCTGCCGGCCACACGACCGACATACCTCCTCTAATTAAATTTGTTACGTTAGTCTCTGCTCACCTGAGCGACGCATTACTGGAATTTTATATAGGTAGTCGGAGTTTATTATAGTTTGAAAGTAAGTTACATAGCCTGTGATTCAGGAAGGAAGGACGAGAGAGTACATCTGTGCTTAGCACATACTCTCGCACTTAAAATATCTGTAGGTAGGTACCTAACTTTTTAATCAAGCAGTCACCCAAATCGGCTCTATAAATTGAATGTATGATCGGTGGGGATCCTTAGGTGAAACTGCAACTTTAATCTAAAATTAAATCCCTAAAGAACTGTAATGAATAAAATGGTAGTAATCTTTACCTAAAATTTTCATCTTTTCTTTAACTTTAATGATTAGATGAGCATCAGCATTAGCATAATATGCTGACAACTATATTCCACGAGGAGGTAGTCAGAGATATTCTGAAACCTCAGGACATCCACGTTTCACTAGTACCGAAACTCTGTCCAGTTACATTAACGGCGATAGTCAACTACAGCAACTCATGGTGCAGGTTTTAGTTACATAACTATCCGCCAGAGGCGCTGAGCGGAATTCCATAAAAATAATTTACGAAAACGAATGAATACACGTCGTCCGTGGAAAAACCAGCTGGGCCAGTGGACATTTATGGGCGAGTGCATCACGTGATCATTTTGTGCGCTCCTTGAAAGCTTTGTTTCTGTAGGTTAGTTTTTTACTAGTGTGTTTGTGGCCAGTAGGTACGGAGAGATGCCAACCAACGCGCTGAGTACGAAACCTAGTGTCGCATTGCCACCAGAACCACGCCGATAGAAAGTATTTTGTTAGCTTGAATGTGCTCATTATCCATTGCGGTATCAAAACTCAACGTTCAAATAATCTGTAGTACTACGCAAGCATTGTAAACTATTTACACATAATATCTCGACTGGCTTTCAGCCTCATAATATATTGAAACATTACTGTCGCGAGCAATGTGTTCCGTTTTTGAGCATATTGCTGCGACACTGGCCCCGCCCCCTTTTCACATCTCCCTTTAGTTTTTGTGATCGGTGGTACGTTCTATATTTGGGTGTCTTTATGATTAAGGCTTGCCGCACACGTATTCAATAGTACTATGACGCTACGCTAAAAAGGCATTCAAAGCAATTCGAACCACTGCAAAAATATTTCGATCCCATATCTCTACATGCGAAGCAAGTCAAAGTAAGAAAATGAAATTGGATTGGCAACTGGCACAATAAGAACAAACCTCAATTCGAGCGCTGATGTTTTTGAAAAAGGCATCTGCACCAGTATTTTCAGCTGAAAACTGAAGTCGATCGAGTTTAATCAATTCCCCTAGTTTATCTTTTCGTTTGATTTTTGCAAAAAATAAAAGAACTTCATCATCTGTCGAACTGAAGGTTCGATGCACCGATGCGTTTCTCTTTTGTTTTACTCGAATTTGAAATTCATGCAGAATCGATTGTGAGGGTAACAATACAGTGCTTTCGTTTGGGTTTTGTGGACTTTGTAGTCTGATGAAGAACCCTTATAAGATGGGCAATTCGCAAGCTTCTAATGCTGGTTGGTAAATCTTTTCACCGCGATGGTAAGTGAAAAGTAAGCCGTGGTGGTCCAGTGGCGAGTAACGTTGTCTGCCGTGCAGGAGGCGATGGTTCGATCCCCGTCCAGGCCGACTCGTACCAATGAGTTTTTCAGAATTTATGTACGATTTGTAACACCACTGGTTTTTCGGTGAAGGAAAACATCGTGAGGAAACCTGCATGCTTCAATTTCGAGGCACGTATTGTACCTACTGTCCATTACAAGTGGCGACGGGCTCACTCCCCGTCACACTGGACAGAGTTTCGGTACTACTAGTGAAACGTGGATGTTCTGAAGTTTCAGAATATCTCTGACTACCCCCTCGGGGAATATAGTCGTGAGCATATACCTATGCTATGGTAAGTTGAAACCACAGATTAAATATTAGTTACTTCTCTTCTTATCGTGTGGGTAGCAAGTACTTACTGGTGTCAATGTTTTTTTTGCAATCCTTCATGACGTCGTCGTCGACTCAACAGAAGAAGAGGCTATTTCGATTCAAAAGTGTGAAAAAAATAAATTATTTGTAAATTAATTAATTTATTTAAAAATAATATACGTATCTAAATTCTTCCAAAAATTCAGTTATTTAGAACAACCACTCTGATTTGAGAGCCCTATTCGACATCCACTGCATGATTTACTCTTTTTATTATTAACGTAGTAGTGTCCAGAAAGGCGCGACTTGCTGTACACAATGGTGTGTTGGTGCCTTCACTTATGTATGGCAGTGAGTGCTGGGTGTGGCAGAAGAAGCATGCAAGTAAAATTAATGCTGCTGAAATGCGTTCCTTGCGAAGTATGTGTGGTGTCACGCTGAGAGATACAGTGAGAAATTGTAACAGCAGATGTACGAATGAGATATATTATGTTGCTAATGACTGTGAGTGGAAGTGTTGGCAAAGGGCGCCCTCGTAGGACGTATGCTGATCAAATCAGTTGCGTCCTACATAAAGGGGAGGTGCGGAGTACTCGAAAACCACGGGCATGTATGAAGAGATGTATGGATGTGCATGAGGCAAAAGAGGTATGTAAGGATCGCAGTAAGTGGCGCGCCCTGGTCTCTGCCTACCCCACTGGGAAAGAGGCGTGACGTGATAGATAGATATTATTAACGTGTAGCGATCAAAGCAAACAATGGATGTCGTATCAGGATCTCAATTCAGTAGGCCTACCATCAGTTTTCACTGTACGTTACTACTGTAGTTGCGACGCCAATTTTGTATTGAATTTCGTAGAGCGCTCCTCTAGTCATCTAGTGGTAACGTTACGTTGAGAAATAATTTCTGCCATACTAATTGGTGACTTAACTACAGTAGTAACGTACAGTGAAAACTCATGGTAGGCCTACAGGGGGTCAATCGCGCTAATTTTAAACGATACTACCAAAACAAAACCACAATCAAAAACGTTACGTTTTGCACAATTCGTAACGATTTAGCTTTATTTCGGAAGATACGTTGGCGTAACGTTTGATGTCCGTTCGATCGAATTTTCTGTATTGTGCGATTTAACCGTTCAGAAAAAATAATGCGATAGCATTTTTACATCAGCTAAACCAAATCTAAACCAAAACCAAAAACGTTCCGTCCGAACGGTAAAACCGTATAAAATAGCGCAATTGAGGCCCAGAGCAGTGTAGCTGCCAGAGTTTAAAAGTTTTTACAAAGGTACATGTTGTATAGTTACATTTTTATCAACAATCAGAAGGTTTAACACATTTTCCAGTCTTGGTATTCCTCAAAGTAGGGGTGTTACAGAAACACTGCGGTCTGTCACAAACACCACGGATACCATCCGTTATCTCATGTACGGTAGGGTTGTCACACGTTGGCTCGGCCTTTTGGGGGCAGTAGAGTACTGAATGCTCGCCCGGTGGACATTTGGCTGAAAAAAAGAGTTAGGCAATGAATAGATAAACTCTCGACCATAATCCGATTTGGGGTAGTCCGAATAATTCCTTTATGATGGAATTTTAACACATTAAGTATGGAAAGTGCAATTTTTTTTGAGAATTTCCTATAGGTTTCACAGGGAAAGTTGTTCAGTATCATGGGTAGAACTACAACACCCCTTAAAATAATGCAACTGTTTACCCTAACACCCTATACAGGGTGTAACAAAACACCCTAGGAATACTTAAGGGGCGTCCGCCCGGTTTTGAGTAACTTTGTAACCATTTTATACATTAATTATGGAACTTTTTAAGCAGAAAACAAAACTAAACAATCTACAGGATATGAGAAGTGATGTGGTTTTTCTCGAAATCTATTTTAATTAATAAAACTGAACTATTTTAATTAGGTATGAAAAACGACTCCAAAGTCACCTCTTTTTTTCCAGTTGTAACCTTTTTACTCTTACATTGTTGATCAGAAGAATATGAAAATTTACAATATTCTTCACAATACAATATAAAATGATGTGGTTTTCTTATTTTTTGAAAATACATAAAAAATCATACAGGTTTTCAAAGAAAACGAAAAATTCTGACCGGAGCCGCGCAATTGAAGCGGGATGGCTAATTGCAAATGTTTGCTTGTAAGAAAGAGAGCCTTGCAGATGGGAGGAGGAGCCTTAAGGGGGTGCTTCGGACCATCAATCTGAACAACTTTCACCATGGAGACAACGTCGAGAAAAAATAATAAAACCGGTCAAGTGCGAGTCGGGCTACTTGCGCACCGAGGGTTCCGTACCACACCACCACAGAACACAACATTATTAACTTAGAAAAAAACACTTTTTTGGTCCGCGACCGTTAGCGCAAGACCGACTCACACTTGGCCGGTTTTTAGTATTTGTTGTTATTCTGTAGAGTATGTTCTATAATCACACTAAGTTTGACGCTTGTGTGTATTACCGTTTTTACGATAGAGCGTGAAGAAAAAACGTTGATAAAAATTAGTTTCATGTTGAAAACACCCCTTAATTTTTAACTTTTTGAAATTTTTATTATTTGTTAACAAATCCGTTGTAATAACGCATAATCTGAAAAAATTTCAACTATCTAGCTATTACGGTTCAAAAGTCAGCCCTAAATAGGTAGGACAGACGGACGGACGGACAGACGGACAGACGGACAGACGGATGGACGGACGGACGGACGGACGGACAACGTAGGCTTAGTAATAGGGTCCCGTTTTCACCCTTTGGGTACGGAACCCTAAAAAAAATCTCATCATCATCATCATCTAGGGTGTTTTGTTACACCCTGTATAAAGACTTTTAACTTACCAATGGGTGGTCCGTCATAAAATTTCTTATCATCACTCTGAGCTAACGCCATAGCAACCAAAACGGATGACAACACAAACAATAATTTCATTTTGTTGGTTTATACGACAGGTGTTCAGAAATGAATCGCTCCAAGCAAACCTTGACAAAATAATATTGTTTGGTAACTTTGGTTGCCTTTTATATTGTTTAAACTGAATTATATTTGCATAAGGGGAATTACTATTTGAATTAATAAAGATTGGTGTCCACATTTGTCGCGGACCGCGGGACATGTTTCTCAAGATCTTTGAAAATGAAAAATGATATGGTTCTCCTTACTCTGTCTGTGTTAAGATGTTGGTCTCACAAGTAGCAACTTTTTTTTTTTAGAATTTTTGATCAGATTGAAAGGCAAGAGAGCCGAGAGAGTGCGTAAATTAGGTATTGCACACTTATGCTCTTTATTTTGCTTTTGCTTGGTAATCTTCAATAGTAAACAATTAAAGTCAATGAGATTTTCTATACACAATCTAGAAACTAATCTTTGTGCCTGTGGATTCTCAGATTTTTGTAAAAATATGCAATTTGTAGGATTTTCAATTGTAGGATTCATTAAAGATTTATAAATAATTTTTTAAGGCCACTGTAACTTTGAAACTATATATTTTAACAAAAATGTGACAAACCACAGGCACAGAAATTAGCTTCTAGAATGTGTGTACAAAATTTTATTCACTTTAGTTCATTGATATCCAAAATATAATCAAACTTCGTTTGTATAGAGCGCGTTGGCATAATCTCTTAAAAATATCCTAAGCACCTTACTGCTAACGTGGTCAACAACGACAAAAAAAAATAATTCATTTTTATTCAATTACAATATTATAGCCAGTTGGTGTCTAGTGGATACTCGCCTTTAGGTTTGTAATTTTTTTTCTTTGTACCTATCCGTGACGTGGTTGTTCAAGAAATGAGGAAAACGTGTTCGACAATGGCAACTTGAACTCTGTGTGGCGCGTGTAGAGATAAGGGACTTTTTAGCACTTGGTTTTATATTACTGGTTATTTCCCTGCTCATTCCGATACTAGTATGACATAATATTGAGCTCTGAGGTCGAGATTCAGATATTGTGGCAGAGTGTAAGAGAAACCGCTTTCGAGAACTCAAAGGGGTGAAAATAGCCATCAATATGACCAACTTAAACTAGATTTAAAAAAAAATCTGCTATCTGATACTAAAATTCCTACCGCACAAAATATATGGAGGATATTTTTTTTAAATATAAATAATTATCATAGTTGGTCCCATAGTAAAAGTTGTTCATATTGATGGATATTTTCCTCTTTGAGTTTTCGGAAGCGGTGGATTACACACTGTATGTTAAAATTCATTCATTCATTAGTTCCTAAACCTAGTTCAGGAAATCATTCTTGGTCCCATACAGAAATAAAGTTGTTCAGTTTGATGAAAATTTGACAAAAAGTCTCTGAAACTCGGCCTGAATAATTAACTTAAATTTAATCTTTGCTTATTTTGTTTAGTTTTTGATAATAAATAATTAATTATTATCTTTGATTATCTTGTTGGGGGGGCTGGCAAGCCAGCAACACTTCGACCCAGTGGGATCTTTTGTGATCTTTGATTAAATTTTATTTAATCATAATTATAATTATCATCATTTATGTATGAATCCTAGTGTGTCATATTATGAATAAATTCTTAGTTATTCTTATAAAAATCAATAAAATACCTACCTCAAAGGCTTAGAAGGAATATTAAGTATACTTGAAGCTGCAGCTGACCGTAATATAGAAAATTTTCCATCTCTTACGTCCTTTTTTTCGCGACCCCCGTTCTTTCAGAAGGGGATGGAACAAAAGGGGGTTTTAGCTTTATGGCGGCTCGTAAACACAAAACGTTACACAAACGAGATAAAGCTTAGAATGCCTTTTGTTTGAGTTTTTTCTCCTTTTTTTAGCGTTACAAAGATTGCTGCTTTAATTGAAAGAGTTGGAGTTTAGAGGTCATAGAACTGTTATTGTATTTTTGTGAATAAAATATACAGAGTGTAAGTATCATTAACTTTTAAACCACATACTCTACCCATCAAACTAAAAAACTTTTACTATGGGAGCAAATCGAGCAGAACAACAAAAAAATCAGTTGTTCCATACGTTTGAATCGAGTAGGCAGCATAATTGTGAATAGGTTTATTCTATCTATTCAATAAAGGTTCAATATAAAAATCTTGGATAAAGAGCTGTCCCATACATTTGGTTCCAGGAGTTTTCAATGGAACCAATTTCTTTTTTGCGATTTTTATGTTAATCCCATAGTAAAAGTAGTTGAGTTTGGTGGTCTGAAACACCAAAGGATAAATATATGAAGGTATTTTTACAATATGTCAGTATGCGGTGACGTAGAGTTACCTACAGTGCCAAAAATGTATACTTTCTCGTATTTATCCTTATCAACAAATACAAAAAAATAGTATTGATACTTACAACCCCGGCGAATTAACTTGACACCTGGTTCATAATCATAATCATAAATCTTTATTGCATCCTTGAGGTAATTATAGATCTTAAAAATAGGTACAGTACATCTCAGGGACCCTGTTAGGGCACAGCAATTTTAGCAACAGTGTATAATTGTTAGAATGCATGGAATTGAATTGAATTAAATTGAGAATAAAATAGAATAAAAGGCGACAATAATAATAGATTAATAATATGCGTCAAGTTAAAATAATATAGCACGAAATAATGGCAACGGTAAGATAATGAAAGGAATTAAATCGTAGTAACAGTAATAGCACAATGTCAACTTAAAGTACGGTAAAAAACACATATTAAAAAATAAAAACTAACGCAGTCAAAAATGTTACATAGTCAACAATTAAATACATAGTCAAAAAACATAGTCAAAAGTTTTACGTAGTCAAAAATTAAATAGTTTTTGTGAGTAGACCGAGATATTTTTATGTAAGTTTGGTGAAGTTATAAATAGAAAATTTTAAGGGATTTTATAGTTCATCGTCCAGGTATTCTTGTATTTTGTAATACGATTTTTGGTATAGTATATCCTTTAGGTGTTTTTCGAAAGAGGTGTCTTTATTATCGTTTTTTATGTTAGGCGGCAGTTTATTAAAGATTTTTATGGCCATACAGTATGGGCCGGACCTATAGAGTTCCATTTTTGAGAACGGTAATACCAGTCTGTCTCTTTGTCTTAAATTGTGTTGGCCGTTATAAGTGTCATTAAAGTTTTTAAAGAAGTTGTTGTATTTTCTTACGAATTTGCACACCTCGAGTATATATAAAGATGGGAGCGTGAGTATCCTGTGTTTGCTGAAGTATGGTTTACAGCTCTCCATTTGGTCGATGTTCACAAGGATTCTCACGCACCTTTTTTGTAGGATTAGGAGATCTTCCACGTCCGTGCTATTTCCCCATAATAATATCCCATATCGTAGCCATGCGTGTGCATATGCGTAATAAGCCGAAAGTGCGGTCTTTATGTCAGTGGTTTTTTTTAACTCTGTCAGGGCATACGTAAATCGGGATAACTTATTTTTAATTCTTTGGATGTGTGTTTTCCAGTTAATGTGCGTGTCAATATCTAAACCTAGTAGCGTGAAGGTGTCGACGCATTCTATTTCTGTGTTTTTGTATGTAAAAGTGACCTTTAGTGGGCGTTTTTGGCTAGGTCTGAACTGCATTATTTTTGTTTTTTTAAAGTTTACCTCTAGATTGTGGTCGTCAAGCCATGCTATCAATTTGTCAAAAATACTCGTTAATTTAATTGTCACGTTTATCTCATTATCATTTTGGCACGGAAATAAGACTGAGATGTCATCAGCAAATAGGACACATGTTTCATCCACTATTTTCGGCAAATCGTTGACGTAAATGAGAAATAGTAAGCATCCAAGGACGCTTCCTTGGGGGATAGAGTTATTAGTTACTATTTTTCCTGATCTGTAGCTACTTATCATTCCCGTTTGTAGATCATAGTTTTCGATTTCTACGCACTGTTCTCGGCTTGATAAGTAGGACGTAAACCATTTATGGGCCACCCCTCGTACACCGATTCCACTGAGTTTATCGAGCAATACTTTGAATGTTAATTTTTCGTACGCTTTGGTCATATCAAGCAAAATCCCTATTGCGTATTTTTTATTGTTTAATAGGGATAGTATCTCTTGGATATATTTATACACTGCTAGAGTCGTTGATCTATTTTTCCGGAAGCCGTATTGGCTGTCGTCAAACAGTTCGTACGTCTCACAGAATGAATAGAGTCTTCTCGACATCGCAGTTTCGATTATTTTTGATGCAGTGGGAAGTAGAGCGATGGGTCGGTAGTTATTTAGATTTTTATTTATTTATTTTCGAACGACGTTGGTGTAAACAATAACAAATAACAACAAAAAAATAAATCGAAAATGCTAAAGCGCAGGGACACGTGCAATGGTAACTGAGATGCTATCGCTTCTGGCCTCGCTTTAATATTTTCGAGTTATTCTTTTGCCGTTATTTGTTATTGTTTACACCAACGGCAACGTCGTTGGAGCCAGGAGTGCGATTTTTGAATCTCATTCGCTGAGTTCAGCTGTTGAAAATGTCAAAATTACTGTGGAGATATGCATCTTTCTACTGCTGAATTGACTTTCAAATATCATACTTCAGGAATGCGATTTTTTAAGTCAAAGCAGCAGTAGAAAGATGCGTATCTCCATAGTAATTTTAAAATTTTCAACTGCTGAACTCAGCGAATGAGATTCAAAAATCGCACTCCTGGTGTCAAGTTAATTCGCCAAGGTTTTAAACATTATTAGGGCTGAACAAGGGTTCTATTTAGGTACCTAATAAACAAACTATTATATCTGTTCATCCACTAATTAATAATGTGGTAGAAGTGGGGTCACACCTGCGTAACTCGTTCAACTTTGTGACGTAAATTTGGTCCCGTAGGGCCAAGTTGGACCTCAGAGTCGAGTTTTTGTTATTGTCAATGGATTTGATACTATTCGTGAGTTAGATTTTTTAATTTCATAAAACGAACATATGAAAATTCGAGTAAGTAATAATATTTTTGTACTTCCAAAGGCAGATTTAAGAGGAAACGCGGTTTGCAGGCTGTTTGAAGAACAGGTTTTTAATAAATATCTAGATAATCTAGATAAAATAAAAGATCGCCAAAAAATTGCCGAAAACTCCAAGTCGCGCAACCTGTATCACACGTTGGTTCAATAAATATTTTGTATTTTGTATTTTTTTTGTTTTTAGAGAGAAATGCTCGGCATCACGCTGCTAGACCGTAAGCGCAATGAGTGGATTCGACGAAATACAAAGGTCGTGGATGTGGTAGCCACTAAAGAACGCCGGAAGTGGAGATGGGCAGGCCACGTTGCACGTATGGATACTGAACGTTGGACCAGAAGAACACTGGAGTGGAGACCCAGAGAAACCACGCGGGGTAGAGGTCGTCCACCAGAAATATTGATTAATGACATTAGGAGACACGCGGGTCACAACTGGTTGCAGAGGGCGAGGGACAGAACGTCATGGAGAAATATGGAGGAGGCCTATGTCCGAAGACGGACTGATCAAGGGCTGTGATGGATAGACTGCTGTCGTGCTGCTCCCAACCAACCGAGCTACCAGTGCGAAAGTGCCAACAGCAATACGGACTGATTTTACCTACATGAAATAGACGTATGCCGTGGTATAGGCATGTGATGAGAAGAGATGACTATCATATTATAAGATGAGTGAGTGTTAAATATATGAATGTGGATGGCTGCATGAAGAGAGCTTAGAGGACGACCAAAGAGAAGATGGATGGGTTGTGTGAAAGATGACATGTGTAAAAAAGGAATGTGCGCTGAAATGACGGCTAAAAGAGATGAATGGAGAAAGAAAACATATTGTGCTGACCCCAAGTAATGGAATTAGGGCAGGAAGATGATGATGAAAATAGACAAAAACACAATCTCTTCTCTGGTTCCTCCTTCAAAACAAGACCGATTTTCATATTTTTTTCAAGAATAATATGAGAAAGATATTGCATAATATGCTAATTATAAAAAAAGCACATGTGTGGCCAGAGGTTGCCCAAAACAGGAACGAGTGGAAGAGCTGGGAAAGGCCTTTCCCAGCAGTGGGATGAATTAGGCAAATAAAAAAATTAAAAACGTGTGTGTGTATGTGACACGTGTGATCATTGATCATGCCAGTCGGGTATTTAATGTCAGCACTGTAGCGCGAAAACCGCATTATAAGCGAGTTGTTCGGAACAACCCAAACTAGTTTAATTGGCATCCGGTCCACAGGGGTGGTTATTGAATTTAATAACGCACACAACTTGGTCGGATAATTAATACTATTACAATTATAACGTATAATAATATAACCTTGTAACTTATGAGTTTAATTCTCATCTCTGTTTACTTTGGACTTACTTTATCCGACCGAGTCAACGAAGGGAGAATAAAGGACAACCGCCGCTCTCCCTTGAAAAAATACCTTTAAATGTATAGAAGTTTTGACTGAAGTCAAATGTGTAATAAATTATGAGGTTTTATAAAAACGACTCAGATAGTAGGTATCATTTATTTTTATTTAACGAGTTATTTAATCATTTATTATTAATAAATTATAAAAAAGCAACAACCCCAACATGGCTGTCAATGTTGTTTAGTAGGAGGAGGTAGGAGGTGTTGCAAGCACAATGTTTTTTTTATATAAAAATGATAAAAACTAATAAATCATTATAAAATAAACTAATACCTGCAGTTAGTTTCTAGTGTTCCATAGTCCATAATAAAAATAGAAGGACGGTTATACATTTTTGGGTATTATGTGCCAGATGTCCTTTCTATTGGAGACGGCCGCACATTATCAGAAATTTCTAACAGAAAAATTCTGACGCTCGCCGGAAGCACCCCGCATACTATCAGAAATTTTGATCCGGCAACTTTTGAGCCCAGTCGCGTTTCATATTTCAATCAACGCACATCGACCCAGTGTTGCCACCTTAGCCCTTTTGGGGCTATAATTCAGTCAAATTGTGTTTTTACTAGGAAAGTTTTGTGGTAGTTCTGATTTCTTCCATTCTATATGTATTTTGGGGTGCTGAATCTAAATCTGAGGTTTACTAACAAATTTTAATTGACAAAATCGCAAAAAAAGTTTAAAGTTCTGTTTGTTTTTTTCCGGAATTTTGCTTAAAACTCTGAAACTATTAACGTTTAGTAAATGGCCTGTTTACATAAATTAAATATACCTGACTTTTATTTCTATCACATGAACATGACACTCAAAAATATCGTATATCTAGGATAATTATCGCACGTCTGGCAATACTTGATCCGAATTTCTGATAGTATGCGGGGCCTAATACAAAATGTATGGCAAACACGCCTTCCGTCAGAAAAATTCTGACGTCCGGCTGAGGTGCCGTCCGGCGTGCATCAGAAGCGGACGACCGGTCAGAATTTTTCTGACAGTGTGCGGGGTCTAATACAAAATGTATGCAACGAGTGCCTTCCGGCGAGCGTCAGAATTTTTCTGTCAGAAATTTCTGATAATTTGCGGCCGTCCTTAAAGACCACAGACAACTGTCATACCCGTTTCACGTCAATTCATCTTTTAAAACCGTGACTATAACCTTAGAACTATAATACACTCTGAACACTTCGCTCTCATTTCATGGAAATGGGCTCACACTGACAAGAAGAGGAAAACACGTACGATACTGAGTGAGTGCAAGTGAGAGAGAACTAGAATGCCTACTGTCATCTTCCAAACGTCTTCCACTAAGGGGAAGGAATAAAAATTGGTGGGGGCAGGGAAGGGAGTGTTCGTACTAGTATGTACTACCTACCTACCATACTTTTTCTAATAGTTACTGTCCGGAATACAGGGTGAAATTGATATCATTAGCATCCTTTTAAACTAATACACTGCCGTCCATTACATATAATGCCGTTAACCAACATCTGCTCGATTTTCACTTTTTGATGTCATCATAATCACGAAACGATTCTCTATCGACCTAGCTAACTCATATTTTCCTATCTTATCTAGTTTCTGAAATAATTAAAAGAAAATTGCAGTTAAGTGCCTGATTTTCCAATGCATACACAACTATAATGCGTCTAACTATAATTACATGACTAAAATGCCTTCATAACTGATTTATATTCTCAATGGCGTAACTTTATTGCCGCTAACATATTTTTAATAATCTACAGTGCGATTAAAGTACATTTACTGTATTATAGTTATAGGTACTAAGTTTAATTCTGTAAAATGTACTACTCTAGACTATAATGTCGTTAAATGAAAATTTTACACAAGAATGCTATTAAAGGATCTTAACGGCAATTTAGAAATTTATTGCCGAAAAATTATTAGAAGAAGTCATAACTAAAATGTGGTTATCCCACATTACTTCACTAAAATGCCGTCAACTGCTGAACATTTGACTCCCCAATGGGATACCTATAGGTAAATAAATAACTTATAAGTTAAAAATGTTCCTATTAGTTATAGATTTGTTAATTACTAAAGTAAGTAATAATTGTTCCTTAAGCCGTTGCCGCGCTCCATTCATACGTAGTCTTGTGATATTCTCAATACTATTCAATCAAAGTCAACGAAATTTTTCAGGAAAAATCTAGTAACTAATTTCTATGTCTGTATGAAGTCAGATTTTCGTTAAAATGTATAGTTTTAAAATTACAGTGCCTCAAAGATTTCCATACTAATCTTTAATTAATCCTTGCTCTAAACCAGTATATTTTAACGAAAATCTGACTTCATACAGACATAGAGATTAGTTACTAGATTGTTTCTGAAAATTTCGTTGACTTTGATTGAATCGTATTGAAAATATCACCAGACTACGCAGTACCGGATTAACCATAGAGGCAAAGTAGGCACGGGCCTATGGGCCCACCGCCGCGTAGGGGCCCCGCGGTCTGAGAGAAAAATAAGTAAAAATTCGAAGATTTAACTCACCCGAAAATTTAATCGAATTATTAAAAAGTCTGTGAAAGTCATTAAAAAAGGCACTGAAAATATATTTATTACAAATTTTCGATCTCGCTTCGCTCGCTCATTTTTGTTGTTTTATTTTTGGCTTTAAAACAGACTTCTTGCTGTAATCGAGTTATTATATCCTGTTTAATATACCGAGAGCTATTATTGCTCGCTCGATGCTTTCGTCTCATACACAAATCAAGTCCATTTTGACATGAGCGGTAGGTGCAATAAACATAATATGTAGGAAAATAATGAGCTGACCTAGTCTATTGCAGTAAAATCTCGAGTTCGCTTCGCTCGGCCCTTGATTCAGAATTCAGATCGCATTACGCAACGACTTATAATATTGCAGTAAAATCTCGATCTCGCTTCGCTCGCTCTTTGGTATTAGATGGCATTGCAACGATCTTAAGTAATATCTCGATCTCACTCTTGGTTATGATTGTGTCGCAAGCGCAACAGCGCAATAATCTTTGTTCGCTCCAGGGCTGAGAATTTAGATCATATTGCTGATTGGCAATGACCTATAAATATTATATTGTAGTGAAAGCGCTTTTTGTAGTCGAAATATAATGTTTCGTGGTTTTCCGGGGATTTCAGATTTTACTGAAATGTCCGGGGTTTTTGAATACTTTGTCCGGCGACGGCAAGTTTGCTGACGGTAGCCCTAGATCGGTATTAAAAGCTCGAGATCGCTCCACATTTTAGTGGCTTATGTTATTTTGTGGTTATGTTACTGCGACCACCTAGCCTGTATCTGGCTCCCGGACACAGAGACAAATCCATCCCACGGCCCACGGGGATAGGGGCCCCGAGGCTTGAAATGCCTAGGGGCCTCTATATGGCTGAATCCGGCCCTGAGACTACGTTTGTATGCAGCGCGCATTTACGCTCTCGGGATAATATTCTCTTAAACAAGTACGTTTATATTTTTTGAGAGGTTTTTACTTTATTGTTTGATTAAGAAGAATTTTTGTTATTATGAACACTTAAGCAGGCTGAGCTGTTTTTTTTTTTGAGTTTTTTATTTTCTTTAATTTTTGTTTAATTTATCTGAAACTTTTAATTACAAATATAGGTATATAGGTATAAGTTTAATTACTACATTTGTTAATTCTAAAGCAAGTAATAATTGTTAGTTAAGTTTGTACTTTTATATCTTTTGAAAAGTTTTATCTTTTTGATTTAGAATTGCTTTTGTTATGATGAACACTATAATAAGCAGGCAGAGCTGTTTTTTTTTGAGTTTTTAATTTACTTTTTACACTTCATATTTTTTTCTTATGGATACAAATAAGTTGTAGGTAATGGTTGTGTTAATTTTAAACGTCAGGAGTTGCACCTTTCTGTTAAGGACTACCTAACCTAGATAAAAATAATGCTAAAAATAATTTGAATTAATCTCTATTGTAATTACCTACACTATATTAGAAAACGCCTAAAATATAATGTTGATTGTCTAATAAATAGCAAAACCGAATTTAAGACTGAACTGTTTTATTTTTGCACTTTAAATACATTTTGTTGGATTCTTTCAGTTCTCTCTTATAGTGTTAACAAAGCTAAATTGTCGTTATGTCTAAAGGTTTGAAAGTTAACTGCAATGTAGTGTTGCAATAATCCCGCAAAAGAAAATAAAAAACTATTTGATAAAATTTACACTTGAATAGCATGTCTTAAATGCCGCTAAAGGACTATAGGAGCATTGTGACAGAACAGAAGGTTTAAACTTAAATGCCGTTATAGTACTTACCGGCATTTTAGTAAAGCATTTATAAAGAGAAATTTAGAATTTTACAATACAATAAAATATATCGAAAATGAAACGCTAAAATGTCGCTAATATAACGTTAATGACATTTAAGTGGTGTTATTTTGATCAAAAAAATAAACTGACACTAAATGCAAACAGAAATTTCAAAATATTTCCGTAACGCTTATGTATTACGCTATGGAAATAAAAGCATTGCAAAGATCACATTAATTCCATTTCAATGATATCTCGAACTTGTTAATAGCTGGTTTATTTATCAAACAGCATCCATTTTACCTTAAATCCCGCGTAAATCGAAAACTTATTTTCGTAGATAACGGCATTATAAGTAATGGACGGCAGTACAAGAATCTACCTATCAAACTGAACAACTTTCACTGTGGGAGCAAACCGATTGGAGCAAAAAAAAGTCAGCTCGAATCAAATGTATGCAACAGCAGATTATTTTTTTGCTGCGATGGTTTGCTCCCATAGTAAAAGTTGTTCAGTTTGAGATCAATACTAAAAACTGGTTGGGACCGATTATCCAGAATGTATGAAACGTGTGCAACCGTTCAAAGGAATTTATGGCGACGGTGCTCGTTTCAAATAACATTTTTTTTTTAGAGTTGCGCGAGCCTACAACAAAACTGTAAAAAAAACAGCTGTTGCTTCAATTTTGACATTTAACCTATTTAGCACGTAGTTTAGTGACTTAAACCTAGCACATCGGCGGTTTAAATATAACACAAGTTCAGCCCCTAAAACAGAATGGTGCAAGACATAATTATAATTTAACTCCGCAAGCGGGCCTTAGTTTAAAAGGATGCCAATGATATTCAATTTCACCCTGTCGATCGATAGGGGTAGGTAGATGATAATTATTGTACTTCAATCTCTATTAATTAACAATTCCGTGTGTACAATAAATTACCTGCCTCTGCTGCACTGCATGTACCATAGAGGGGTAAAAACGGTTAAACTTTTACACGGCTTCGCAAGAGGAAACCCTGTATTTCAGTTTTATTTTTGTATACTTTTCTCTAGAGGTTCTTTGGTATAAAGTAAACAATACCGATCTATGTTTTCGTATTTCCACTATTGAAGGAATTGACAATTCATTTAAGATCGAGCAAGGCACTATATTCGCTTTCAAACGACAAATCTCAAAGGAAATAAGTGGAATAATGCTCCTTTGTACCGTTTCCTGCATTATACACCGGCTCGTTGTCTAGATCATAGATCTAATATTTACTATTGTATAGATTTGGTTGATAAGTAGGTAATTCGGTTTAGACAAAAACTCATTGAAATTCCTTTATGGACAACTGATATGACGCCAAAAGTGCTATTTTTGAAACGTGAGATTCGAAATCTTGATCGAATGAATACACAATCTTCATACTATATTTAGGACTGCGATTTTTGAAACTCACACATTAAAATCAGCAGTGGAAAGATGTGTAATCTCCATAGTAATTTTGACATTTTCTACTGCTGATTTCCAGCGTAAGCGAAAAATTCTTCGCCTACGGCTGATTTCAACGAGTGCCTTTCAAAAATCGCAAGTCATATCAAGACTAAATTGGGGACGTTTTTATGAAAATCCAGGTCGATATTAGTCACAATCATAACCCACAAATACCTAGATGAACCATAAAGCTAAATGTTTTTGAAATATTCTCAGAATTTTACCCATGTCTACAAAATATTTCCACCACAGTATTGTATGGCTGCACCATTGAACAACCTCTTGACACAAGAACCTATTCGCCAGCCCCCAAACCAATCAACAGCAACAAATAGTGCGGAAAGAAAAAAATCACCCCAAAAAAGATTTGTCGAAAAAAAAATATTGTGTTCGTCAAGTTAGAGGGAAGAATAAAATCGTTTAACTGGAATGGGAACGACAAATAGTTAGGTTATCGACAGTTTGGTATCACAAAGGATGCAATTTGTCAAATCAAACTGTTCTTGTTATAAAAAAAATGTTGCCTTGTTTTGTGAGCCTGACCGCTTTTGGCTTTTTGAAAACTAGGGTATAGGGAAAGTGATTTTAGAACTTCTTGCGAGATTACACTAGCTCCTAGGGTTCAGGCATCTAGATTAGGAGCTAGGGTTTTCAATGTTCTGTTCTTACTGAGATACTTATAATAAAACAATTTTTTTTTATTTTTTTTATTTAGTTTAGTTCTGAATGTAGTCGCAGTGACCCTGGTCTAGCCTTTCGACAGATGCGATAGAAACTTGCATTGTGCCAAGCCAACAAAATTGATACGAAATGAGACCCTCCATTTGTTTGAAGCATGTTGGACCTGATAAATAGTGATTGATCCCATATTTCCAATCTCAGGGATTGTTTTTGGTCAAGAACAAGAAGAGATTGAGGATTGCGGAGCCTCGTGGCTAACCATAAAGCAGCCAGGCAGGCAGTCAGGCAGGATCAGTTCTGTGATACTCCCCTTCTTCTTCTTATCGTGTAGGCAGAGCCCTGGTGTCAGAGTTTTTTCAGACCGCCTTACGGCCTCTGACGTGGTTTCTATGTAACGACTACTATCACCAAAGATTGTAACCGGGACCAACGGCTTAACGTGCCGTCCGAAGCATGGAATCGTCTTTCTTTTCAGACTATCAGGTGATTCAGCCTGCAATCAACTGGGGAAAAGCGCACAAAGTGACATATCACTAGGTGTCCCCCGTGGGAATCGAACCCGCGACATCCGTGTCAAGAGCCCAATGCTCTTAACCATTAGACCACGGAGGCAGTTCGAGTGGTGTCCGCGCGGTTCACGTTTGAGCCGGCCACGAACCTTCACAATCACACTCAGCTGTGACCACGCGAAAGACAACTGCTCGCGGCAAAACCTACAACGTGACTCGTTAAGGCTACTCCTCCCATCTGCAAGGCTCTCTTTCTTACAAGCAAACTTTTGCAATTAGCCATCCCGCTTCAATTGCGCGGCTCCGGTCAGAATTTTCCGTTTTCTTTGAAAACCTGTATGATTTTATATGAATTTTCAAAAAATAAGAAAACCACATCTTTTTATATTGTATTGTGAAGAATATTGTAAATTTTCATATTCTTCTGATCAACAATGTAAGAGTAAAACGGTTACAAATGAAAAAAAAAGAGGTGACTTTGGAGTCGTTTTTCTTCAGTTTTATTAATTAAAACGGGGATTATAATAATTTTTTATATACAATTGAAATGTTAATGTCTAAATTGAATGACGAAGGTAAAAGATTTATTTTGGTTGGCGATATAAATGTGGATTACCTTAATGACATATATAAAAATAAGAAGCCATTTGACGATCTTATACACTGTTATAACTCTAAAAATATAGTTGACTTTCCCACGCGTATATCAGGTACCTGCGCAACATCCATAGACTGCGGAATAGTTGCTTGTAGTGATAGTGAGGTGACCGCTACCTCTATTGATACACCGGTAAGTGACCACGAGGCTCAGCTGTTTGTAATAACTTTAAAATCACATAAAAATAGCTTATCTAAGTTCATAGAACGACGAATATTTAATGACAATTCTATTTATAATTTTTATCTTGACATTACTAATTATGACTGGAATTTTATATATTTATTTGACATTAATATTAATGAAAAATTTTCTAAATTATTTTCTGTACTGACATTCTATATAAATATCCACTTTCCAATTAAGAAAATATTTTTAAAAAAGAAATCCAGCACACCTTGGATGAGTGACGAGTTAGCTTCCTATGTGCAAAAGTTCGAAGACTTTTGCGCAATGAAGCATCAGTATCCCAGCGACAAAACAATAAATGACTGTGTACGCTACTACTCGAACCTCATTAAATCAACCAGCCTGCGTGATCGTCGCGCATATAATGATGATAGACTCACAGGTGCGAAAAACCCTTCTAGAGAGGTATGGCGGATCGTTAATGAGGAGATATCTGATAAGAATAGACAACAGAATGTGGAACTTATCAGTGAAGGGTCACCCGTCCAAGCTAATAAAATCCCTGATTATTTTAACAACTACTTTCTGACGGCTACAACTAATTTACCAATAAGTAGTAATAAGTGCCAGGCTGTTCACTACCTAGACCAATACTTACACGAGCTAAACCCACCGCAGTTCTCCACACCGATCGTCACCCGAGATATACTTAATAAAGTGTTAAAAAGCATGATTCATAAATCGGGCACACTTGACATATACGACATGTCAGTTAATATATTGTTGTCAATTTGGCCAGTTTTAGCAGACATACTAGTGACCCTTATCAATGAAATGTTTAGCGATGGGATATATCCCGACGTGTTAAAGACTACTAGGGTCTGTCCGGTTTACAAGGGCAAGGGAGATAGAACTCAAGTAAACAGTCATAGGCCAATTACAATTGTTCCTACCATATCAAAAATTATTGAATCGATCTTATCCTCAAGCATTATGGAACATCTTGAGACAAATGACCTACTGACGGACAGACAGTACGCGTATAGAAAGGGCAAGTCCACAACTGCTGCAGCACATCAGGTAATGGATTCGATTTTGACCAGCATCGACGATAGGTACAAGACGGCTGGTGTATTTTGTGACCTCTCGAAAGCTTTTGACGTAATTCAGAACGACATACTTTTAAAAAAGCTACAATCATACGGCATCAAGGACAACGCTTACAGGCTACTCAAATCGTTCCTACAAAATCGCAAACAGCGTGTAGAGATATCCACGAACGGCCGCAAGTACAGGTCCGAGGCAGGTGACGTCACTGTAGGTATTCCGCAGGGGTCGGCTCTTGGAAACACCCTGTTTTTGGCGTTCATCAACGATTTGCCCCACTTCATAACAGACGGTCTAGTCGTTTTATTCGCTGACGATACGACAGTAATAGTGTGTGCACGAGACTATGAACAGCTAAACATAAAAATAAATTGTACCTACGAGCGACTGCAACAGTGGTTTTCTTCAAATGGGCTAATTCTAAACGCGTCAAAGTCAAACCTGATGCTATTTACTGCCAAACACATTGAGAAACCACTTAGCATCACTAGTCCAGTCCCTCTTTGCTATTCATGCAAGTTTCTTGGGTTCACTCTAGATGCCAACGTTAACTGGAAATCGCATATACAGTCCCTATGTGACAAACTTAGCAGTGCAACTTACGCACTAAGAAAACTTCGACCAGTTGTTTCCAGTGCCGTACTTAGACAAACGTACTTTGCGCATTTCCACTCGCTTATGACCTATGGCATCCTATTATGGGGGGATTCAACGGACTCAAATAGAATATTTATATTACAAAAACGGGCACTACGTATAATGGAAAGTATTAAGCCCCGTCAAACTTGTAGGACTCACTTTGCAGAAAAGCATATCTTGACTATGCCCAGTCTATATTTATTTGAAATTATTTCATATGTCCGTCGGAATATTACCCATTTCAATCGTCGTGTAGGTGGAGGCCATTCACTACGCAACGCGGGAAGACTGGCTAGCGTGTCCCGTCGTACAGAAATGGCATCTAAAAACCCACGAATAATAGGTCCGACTTATTATGAGCGACTTCCTGAACATCTGAGGAATGTAACCAATGACGAATCATTTTATCGCCAACTAAAAAGTCTTTTGCTGGATGGTGAATTTTATTCTGTAAACGAATTTCTTTTGTTTGACTTTAAGTAGACTACAATAAGTAATTGTAGCGACATTTTATTTAAATTGAATTGTATTTTCTTATGTATTACATTATTTATTTGACATTGTTACTCTCTATATTAGTGATGTTGACATTTTATTGTTCTATTTTATTTTTTTATTTTTTATTCTTGACGATCATATTATCCTTTGACATTTTTATTTTTATGTAACATGTAATTATGAATTTGATAATATGAAATAAATAATTCTATTCTATTCTATTCTATTCTATTAAAATAGATTTCGAGAAAAACCGCATCACTTCTCATATCCTGTAGATTGTTCAGTTTTGTTTTCTGCTTAAAAAGTGCCATAGTTAATGTATAAAATGGTTACAAAGTTACTCAAAACCGGACGGACGCCCCTTAAGGCTCTCCCTCCCTGGTGCAAGGTTCTCTTTTTTACAAGCAAACTTTTGCAATTAGCCATCCCGCTTCAATTGCGTGGCACCGGTCAGAATATTCCGTTTTCTTTGAAAACCTGTATGATTTTTTATGAATTTTCAAAAAATAAGATAACCACATCATTCTACAGGTGTATAATAAAATAGGACAGTCACTTAAAGGGGTGCTTTAGACCATCAAACTGAACAACTTTTACTGTGGGACCAACACCGAAATCGCGAAAAAAAATCAGCTGTCCCATACAAAAGTGCAAGCATAACTCGACTGAAATGTATGGGACAGCAGTTTTTTTTTTCGCGATTTCGATATTGGTCCCATAGAGAAAGTTGTTCAGTTTGACGGTCTAAAGCACCCCTTTAAGTAGCTGTCCTATTTTATGTTACACCCTGTATATTGTTTTGTGAAGAATATTGTAAATTTTCATATTCTTCTGATCAACAATGTAAGAGTAAAACGGTTACAACTGGAAAAAAAGGGGTGACTTTGGATTCGTTTTTCTTCAGTTTTATTAATTAAAATAGATTTCGAGAAAAACCACATCACTTCTCATATCTTGTAAATTGTTCAATATTGTTTTCTGCTTAAAGAGTGCCATAGTTAATGTATAAAATGGTTACAAAGTTACTCAAAACCTACAACGTGACTCGTTAACAGAACAGCTAAAACACAAACGTAGTCCAGTAGCAATTGTTCTTGAATTTAATTACACTTGTCTCATAAATATCTCAAAGTCTTAAACATTAGTTAAACTTCTAAGGAAATATGTTTGAACTTTGCCTCACATTCCGAGGAATCTGTTTAATTTGGGTGTTTTGTTTTGATGCGTATTGTCTTGTCTATAATACTTTATTTATGTAAACAGAAACTTCTACCTACACATTTTCACCTTTGAAAAATGTAAAAGACACGTGACATAGTGTATTGGTTTCGGGTCGTTTCGCAGCTGGCGAATGTGTATGATTAAAGAACAAATACAAATCGTAAGATAGCTGAAATTATACACAGGATAGGAGGAATATCGTGCTTCCCAATGAATCCTTTTCTGCAGTGGGATTTCTTATAAAATTCAAATTTACCAGTTTTGTATGGGAAACGGGATTGGGCAATGTCTTTTGTGAAATGTGTATGACCGCGGCGAACTTCGTGCCGCCTTAGAATCTTCCCGATAAACACTTGGCCGTTTTTTAGCCTATGTTCATCACGGATAATGTAGCATTCTGTTGAAAGAATTATTCAGATCGGAACAGTAGTTTCGGGGCCTATTCATTACATGTGTGGGGTGTGTAGACTCCTCCTCGTCCGGGATCGTTCATCAGCGAAACAAAGCTTAGATATTCAATTGGATTTAATCAGCCCTGTATCTTTCTATAACATTACAAAGCGAAAGCGAAAGCACGAGTAGGTAAGTGAAAGCGGCGGGCGGTAACGTCCTGCGCGGTAGCTGTTCGGAGTGGCTCTGCCGCGGTCGCCGGTCGTCTCCGGCGCCTGAGCAGGTTCTTGAGTAGTGATGTGCGTCGCATGCAGCTAGTGATGTACGCCACACCACCCCCCTGGGAGACTCAGAGTCCTGCGGAAAAATATTTAGGGAACTTTACTCTCCGTCCGGACCGTGTGGTCCGTACCAACGGTTCAGTGGTTCTTTGCTGCTCCTCTGGTTTTTCAGCCATTATATATGCTGGCTTAATTCGGTCTATAGATACGGTCACTGGTCCTCTGGGTGATTCTACAGTGACAGTTTTGTCTGTGCGAGATATTACTCTGTGGGGGCCAGTGTATGGTGCTTCTAGGGCACCACGAAGAGCATCTTTTATGTAGTTTTCAAATCCTCATGTATGAATATTGGCTTTGATGCATGTCTGGAGGCTGGCACTGGGTGTAAATGGGACATTTGCTCCCTGAGGTGTGATATGAAGTCCGGTGCTTGTAACTGTTGTGAGTTAGTAGGTTGAATGAACTCACCAGAGATCCTCAAAGGCTCACCGTACAGTAGCTCTGCTGCTGAGCACCGTGAGCACCGTAGGTCCTCTTTCCAGGCCGTCCTCATACCCAGTAGGACTATTGGCAGCACGGTTGTCCACCTTGTGTTGTTGTGAGCCATGATTGCAGCCTTCAGTGTGCGGTGTAAGCGCTCCACCATGCCGTTTGCTGCTGGGTGGTAGGCAGTGGTGTGACGCAACTGGATACCGCAGAGTTTAGCCAGGTTCTTAAACAGGTTTGAGGTAAACTGACGTCCTTGGTCCGTCGTTATAGTCTGTGGACAACCAAATCGTGAGATCCATGTATCATAAAACGCTCTTGCTACCGTTTCAGCCGTTATATCCTGAAGTGGTGTTACTTCCGGCCATCGAGTGAACCTATCTATCGCAGTCAGACAGTACCTGTAGTCTTCTGAAATTGGATACGGCCCGATCAAATCAATATGTACATGGCTGAACCTTTGTCCTGGCGCTTGAAAGTTGCCTAGAGGTGATGATGTATGTCTTTGTACCTTCGAACGTTGGCAGTCAGGACAGGCTTGGACCCAGGCACGGCAATCCTTCCGCACGGAGGGCCAGATGAACCTATCTGCAACTAGTTTGATTGTTGGTCTTGCTCCAGGGTGGCTCATGTTGTGCACAGAGCCAAAAATTTGTCGACGTAACTCCTTCGGTATAAAAGGTCGTGGCCTCGACGTGGTTTTGTCACAAAATAGTGAAATATTTGTACCTGGGACCAGCACTTTTTCCATTTTCAGCGACGTCGAGTCAGAAGATATGATGTCCTTCAGCTCCGCATCTCTCAGCTGGGAATGAGCTATGGTCTCTAGGTCTCCCAGAAACAAATAGGTCTCCATACAAACAATCAAATCTTTCCTCTTTATAATATTAAGTATAGATATACTATATGGAGATGTAGAGTACCTACTACCTAAATATGTTTAAACCAAACAAATAATATACAGTATGTACCTATTTACACAACAACTTTCATTATGGACCCAACATTGAAATCGCGAAATTTGGTCGAGTAGTGAATGACTTTTCTATGGAACAACAGATTTTTTTTCGAGATTTTGATGATGGCTCTATAATGAGAGTTGTCTAGTTTGAGGGTCTGAAGCAAGTTAAAAAAATTTAACGTTATTAATTTTACACCCTGTATACAACGTGTTAATGAATTAACGCAAAACTAGAAAGTAGTTTGTTTAGAATTGTTATTCGTCGAATAGGTATTTTTTTTTTCAAAATATTAAATAATTTTTTTGCAAAATTTAAAATTTACTGAACCCGATGACCACCCACCGCACGGGCACACTCACCCTACTTACTACCAAAACAAGATTATAAAAATGTATCCATGAATATGTTAGCGCTTTCTTTCAGTGCTGAAATGATAACAAATCATTTTTGCCTCAAAACTTAAAATGCGAATAACGTTGAATTTTACCTATCAAAATAATGAAATTATTGTTGCAATCTAATTATTTTGTTATAAATCAGTTGGGGTGTATGAGGTTTTGCGTTAATTCATTAACACGTTGTATTGTATTTAAAATAGGCAAAAACTTAAGTCTACAACGAACGCGACGTGAAGCTCTAACAAACTCCATTCATTTATTTTATTTATTACCATTAAATTGTACGTAAGTACATAAACCTTTTTAAGTCAAAAATGTTCCTAACCCACCGGGTTTTTGGTGTAATGGAATGTAAAAACACTCGAACACCCTCTTCGTATCCACAAAGGAATGTTGAAAATTTGTTTATTCATTTCAAGGGCTTGGAGTGCTCCAAAGCCACTTTGAAGCCAAGTAAAGCTTAGAGGGGAGAAAACCAAACGGAAAGTATTGTCTTAGAAAGTAGATATTTTGTTTTAGAGGAAAACGGTTTGAAACTCACTAACCTGTAGGCCTACCATGAGTTTTCACTGGACTTCACTACTGTAGTTGCGGCCAATTGGACAGGCCTTACGCGAACATTTCAAACCAGAAAAATGAGGCAAAACAATTGACAGTTTTACTTCGCAAATGTACTGAGATGACAGACCAAGTACCCTAGTTTGTATTGAAGTGCCCTAGTATTGCATGCTTCAACTTAAAGCGCTTCGGGCCTATCCATTGATCTAAGGTTGCGGCATCAATTTTGTATGACAGAATTAATTCTCAACGTAGCCACCAGGAGCGCTGTACGAAATTCAGTACAAAAACTGTAGTTTACTACAAAAGTTTTACTGTAGTTTACTACAGTGTAAACTCATGGTAGGCCTACTGAAACTGTTTACATAAAAATGCGTTATGTTATACAGGGTGTAAGTGACAGCGTAGCAAATACTGAAAAGGTGAACTCAGAACATCAAACTGAACAACTTTCACTATGGAGCCTACCTCAGGAAACGTTAAAAAAAACAGCTGTCCCATATAAAACTGCTGTAGGTACCCGACTAAAATGTATGGGACAGCTGATTTTTTTCGCGTTTCCTGAGGTAGGCTCCATAGTGAAATTTGTTAAGTTTGATAGTCTCAGTTCATCGTTTCAGTATTTGCTAGGCTGTGACTTACACCCTGTATACTTAAAGAGGTGTTTCAGACCATCAAACTGAACAACGTTCACTATACAGGGTGTAACAAAAACACCCTAGTAATACTTAAGGGTGTGCTTCAGACCATCAAACTGAACAACTTTCACTATGGAGCGCGAAAAAAAAATCCGCTCTTTCATACAAAACTGCAGTACCGTCTAAACTCAAATCAAATGGGATGGCAGATTTTTTTTATTTTTCCTCGACGTTGGCTCCATAGTGAAAGTTGTTCAGATTGATGGTCTGAAGCACCCCCTTAAGTATTACTAGGGTGTTTTGTTACACACTGTAGAACCAACATTATAACTGCGAAAAAAAGTGTTGTTTCATAGAAAACCGTCAATCGCTGCTCGACCCAAAATGTATGGGACAGCAGATTTTTTCTCACGATTTTATTCTTGGTCCCATAGAGAAAGTTGTTCAGTTTGATGGTCTGAAGCACCCCCTTTAATATTACAACCTTTATACATACTCTACATTAGTATAAGTAATTACTGTAACAGAAGTGTTTCTTTTCTATACATTGAAGATATTATTTACAAAAAGGTTAGGATTATGCTGTCACTGACTGCATACTGTACTATAAATAGAATCAAAGATTTTAGGATTTTGTTCAGTTCGTTTGCGGGTCGAGCATACACAAAAACTACTAATATTTAAAAGCTTTGTTAGGTATTCAGAAGCTTATGATTATGATTAGACATAATAAAAACAGGTATACGGCCTGTAAAATTAAATGCCTTACATTTACATTAGGGCGCTTTAGATTATACCATCAATGTGAACAACTTTCACTAAGCTTTCACTATGGAGCCAACATTGAAATTGCGAAAACCAAAAGAGCTATTCCTTACATTTGAGTCGAGTAGACCATTGACGTTTTTTATGGAACAGTCAATTATTCTCGCGATTTCAATGTTGATCCCATAAATTTAAAATTAAAAATAAAATAAAAAAAAATTTTGTTCGGTTTGATAGTATGTAGCACCCCATAAGTATATTACGCATTTAAGTTCACGCCCTGTATATTTTATTTTGCTATGATAACGGGAGCCTACAGTCCATGCGGATGAAGTTGCAAAAACTTATACTAAAGTGCGTCCATCATCATCATCAGCCTATCATCGTCCACTGCTGAACATAGGCCTCTCCCAAGGCGCGCCACAAAACTCTGTCCTCGGTCTTCCTCATCCAGTCGCTCCCCGCCCCTTTTTTATGTCGTCTCTCCAGCGGGCAGCAGGGCGTCCCACACTACGCCTACCAGTTCGCGGTCTCCACTCTAGAACTCTGACACCCCACCGGTTGTCAGTTCTTCGGCAGATATGGCCAGCCCATTGCCACTTCAGCTTGCTAATTTTCTGAGCGATGTCAACCACTTTAGTCATACACACATCTTATCTTATCTTTTTGTGGGGGCTGGCAAGCCAGCAACACTTCGACCCAGTGGGATCTTTTGTGTTAGCCCCAATACTTTTTGCTTACTTCGCCCTTAAAATACATGGTCAGTGAAGGAGGCAATACCATTGAGGGGAAGAAGCCTAAGGTCTCCCGGTTTTGGATATCCATCACCGAGGAGGCACATGCGCTTTGCCGCCAAGACATCACAGTCACACAGGATATGCTCCATGGTCTCCTCATCCTCTCCGCACGCTCGGCAGCTGGGATCCAGGGTGAGTTTCATCTTGTGCATCATCGTGCCTGTGGCGTAGTGACCAGTGAGGGCTCCGACGATGGCACGAGCCTTGCTCCTGCTGTTGTTCAATAAACTTTGAGACACGAGCTGTCGCATTGCTGATAAATTTCTTGGAGTGTTGTAGACCTGTAAGGCTATACCACTCCAGCTTGTGTTTTATCAGCCCACTCCCTAATGGCCATTCTTATACTGCATACTCACATACACATACATATCGAAATTTCTACCTTCATTCCCCTGAATACGTGCCTGCGCCAGGTCTATTTTCGCACCATACCTTATATTACAGGTCAGCGCCATACAAATAGCAGGACGTCGCACCTCTTATTTCCCCCGGGGCCCTCACTCATAAGACGGAGGTTTCCGCGATGTTTACTCCTCCCTTCCTTGTTTGTAAGATGCTATTTCGAATGAGTTCAGTTTCAGTTTCAGCTTTTACCAAAGGAAGATACCTATCTATTAATAACCCATTCCAAAAATTTTAAGGCATTTTTTTTTTAAATTACAGACTGAGATTTGAAACACTTAACTCTCACTTATTCATAGAATAGCTGCTAGCAGTGAAATTGATATCATTAGCATTCTTTTAAACTAAAAGCCATCAAACTGAACAACTTTTACTATGGCACACTATGGGAGCAAAGCGATAGGAAAAAAAATGTATGTTGTTCCCATAGTATAAGTTGTTCAGTTTGATGGGTAGACTCTTAGTTTAAAAGGATGCTAATGATATCAATTTTACCTTGTATAATATCAGATAGTATATCTTTTTGATAAATAAATTATATTTTCCAATCGGAATTGGCCAAAAAGCTAAATAGGAATCAGAAAATCTTTACGTCCTTATATGGGATGAAATATAGTTTAAATACAATAAGTATAAGGAGTGTAAGAATTTATTGCAGCATAAAAAGTTACATTATTCACTTATTAACACATTGGTAGGTAATAAACATAGTAATGTCATGTCATAAGCAGGGTGTTAGAGTAAACAGTTGCATCACTTTATTTTCTTAGGGAAAGTTTTGCAGTATTATGGGTACAATCACCTCTTAAAGTAATGCAATGAACTATTCACCTTGATAACCCTTCTGGTTCTCTCACTCGGTGCAATCAGTAACATGAGAACCTGTGCCCCTAGACAAAGTGCACACGCTTCTTATTCTACAAACGAAAACGCCGCAGCTTTATCGACTATAAAAAAACGACAGAATGCTAGACGATGTCACAAATTATTGACAATCGCTAAAAGCAGAATCTGCTCTATGGTTAGCGTTCAGTTCACTCAATCATTCACTCTTTTTTCTTTTTTATATGCTAAATCGTGCTCGATATAAAGAAAATTTTAAATTTGAGATTGCTGTCAAATTCTTGACGCCCGCCATTTTCTAGCGTTATCTACAAGGTATGGTCGATCGCCAGGAAGCGTTTAAAACGAAACGCTCACTGTCGACAGCGACTGTCAAAAACTGCATGTTGTCTAGGCTTCTTCTATTCGTTTTCGTTCTTTTCTACAGTCCCATACATTATTTATCGTTTCTACTGTCGTTGACGCTAATCGAAAGACACTTTGTCTAGGCCCGCAGGTTTCTTCCAGATTTAAATAGGTTTAAAGCTAGGACCATAGGCTAGGACGGACGGACAGCGTAGCGTATGAATAAGGCCCCGTTTTCACCCTTTGGGTACCAACCGGCCAAGAGCGTGTCACTTAGTTCAGAAGAGGTTTGTAGGAGGTGATTCGGATGGTGTGCAGGAAAGCAAGAATTGATCGGAAAAACTTGCTTGTTACTCCAGTCTTCTTGCTAAACGATTCAATACATTAAATTACAGAGTTATTGAGGCGGGTATACCGACGGACAGACAACGGATGAAAAGTATACAGGGTGTACAATAAAATAGGACAGCTACTCAAAGGGGTGCTTCAGACCATCAAACTGAACAACTTTCTCTATGGGACCAATATAGAAATCGCGAAAAAAAATTCCGCTCTCCCATACAAAACTGCAAACATAACTCGACTGAAATGTATGGGACAGCAGATTTTTTTTTCGCGATTTCGATATTGGTCCCATAGAGAAAGTTGTTCAGTTTGATGGTCTGAAGCACCCCTTTAAGTAGCTGTCCCATTTTATTGTACACCCTGTATGTACAATGGTTCCTGGTTTGACTACGGAACCCTAAAAAAATAGGTGACATCAAGTTGCGGAAAAAAAGGACGCTTAACCAATGCAAATATCTTAGTGTGAGCTAATTTTGTAGTGGTGATAATGTCGGAAAGATTGTTTGTATGGGAACTCCGTAAAGAAACATGGTTACCCAGCATCATAAACGCCTCATAAAAGAATATGAAATTAATTCACTCTACGTGTGAGCTCAAAATGCAACGTTCTAAACTTTATTATCAAAATATTACGTGAATATTACAACCGCATGTGCCGGGGCGAGATTAAACACGTTTTAATGTACGCTTCTAATAAAGACACACCTTAACGAGCTGAAAGTTAAAATATTCAAAAAGCAAATGGCGGCTATAAAACTGAACTCAACAATGGGCCGACTGCCGCGGGCGTATTTAGAGCACCTCTTAAAAATTGCATTAAAAATTTACGTTCGAAACCCCCTTGTCCTGGCTAGAAATTGGATGTTATTAAAATTACGGCTTTGATAAATAATGAGGCTGTATGGGCATAGATTCCTCTGCTAAAAGTTGCTCTTGAAATTGGTGATTTCAATAATTACCCGCCAGGCTCACCCTGGGCAGCAGGAAGCCGGCATAGGTATTGTCTATACCTTGGACTAACAGACTGGCTAACAAGCGGTGAAACATGATAATAATCTTAGCCCGAGATCCGACCGTAAAATTATGCACCTATCTCATAGGCGAACGAAATGTGATTCTAGTATATTTTCACACAGGGGTTAATCCAACGCCGCCAAGTTGCCTAGAAAAATCCTGCCGCAAGTAGGTAAGTACCTTTTAATTATGATTTTTGGCATAACTTTAGCCACCTGTCAGTTAGGGAAGAAAATGAGGTGCCATCGGAAGGAGACTGATCTAAAGTACGGGAAAAACTAGGGTTGCCACCTCTCATTCTGCCGCAACTATAGGGTTGCCAGGTTCAAAGAAGTCATTTTTTAACCTGGATTAGATCAGTCTCCTTCCGATGGCACCTCATTTACTTCTCTAACAGACATGTGGAAAATGTTATGTCAAAAATCATAATGGAAAAGGTACTTGCGGCAGGATTTTTCTAGGCAACTTGGCGGCGTTGAATTAACCCCTGTGTAAACATACACTAGAATCACATTTCGTTCACCTATGAAATAGGTGCATAATTTTACGGTCGGATCTCGGACTATCTTGGTGGTCGGTAATGATGTCTTCTTTCGTAAATTCCCGTCTATGTTCTCGACGTTAATTTTTATAATTAGCGGCCCGTCCCGGCTTCGCACGGGTGGACGTCTAATCTTTTCTAGAAATAAATATAGCCTATGTTACTCAGGGTGAATGCAGCTTTCTAATGGTGAAAGAATTTTTTAAATCGGCCCAGTACTTTTTGAGCCTATTCATTACAAACATACAAACATACAAAAATAGGTACAAATCTTTCCTCTTTATAATATTATTATTAGTGTAGAAGCAAAAATTTTGTATAGTAACTAGATTGTACACTACGGTGCTGGCACCGGGACAAGTGAGATTACCTAAATCCTCGTGTGACCCTTTCTAACTAGGGAGTCCATTCATTCTCAAATTTGACGGGATACCTAATATGCATTTATTCAAGCCTGTTTCTTACCATCTCGTTGAGGATTCAATATTATCTTTTTATTCTGAAAATGTTTTTAGGGGTAAACTCAGACTAAAAAAAAATATATATAAAATTAATTTTGAGTTTACCCGCGACTGTTCTCGTTCATCCAAAAAATATTACAACGTGTTAATGAATTATCGCAAAACTAGAAAGTATTTTGTTTAGAATCGAGAATTGAATTATCTTGGTTTCGACATATTATGATTCTTTCTTCAAAATAAAATTTACTGAACCCGATGTTAACCCACCGCACGGACACACATACCCTACTTACTAAAATGTATCCATGAGTAGGTTAGCGCTTTCATTCATTGCTGAAATGATAACATTTTTGCCTCAAAATTTAAAATGCGAATAACTTTAAATTTTAATTATCAAAATAATGAAATTATTGTTTCAATCAATATTTTGCTATAAATCAGTTGGGGTACATGCGGTTTTGCGCTTATTCATTAACACGTCAGTACCAATACGTACTTACCAGATTTTGAGTCAAATCATAAGCTATCAAACAAGAAAAGTTTCATCAAAATCGGTTTCTTAGTTTTTGCGTGATGCTGTTACAAACAAACAGACAGGCGAATATTCTAAAAAAAGGTTGATTTGCAGTCAGGGAAACCTAAAAACCATATCGTAATCCTACTCATGTAAAGATCTTCAATACGTACAGACACACTTCTTTTACAGTTTAATAAGCAACACACATTTTGTGTTAATACATAGGTCGCCAAAATTGTCAATGGTCACCCTAGTTAAGAAAAGTTTAGCGAAACAATAAAATATCTAACCTGTGGAAAGAAAACCCACAGCCAGGGTAAATTTCATTTTTGCATCCAGTAACACAACAAAAATTGACTATTTCGAAGGTTTACAATGTTATTATCAGTTATCACAACAATTTAATTTGTTATTTTATGACTTTTCAAATTTCAAATATGTCCGCCATAATAATATTTTTTCATAACACCAAAGAGTTGCCATTAAAAAGTTTTGAAATAATACACTAAAGTATTGTACTTACCTTATTTGTTTTGTCATAAATTGAACAAAATTAGTGTAAAACAAATAAAAATTATCAATACCTAATATACTTTAAATTATGAATTTTCAAAACAAAAATATTTTTTTAATTTACATACATCTTTTGTTACATTAAATTCTAAAGTGGTAGCTTAATAAGTTGGCAACACGTTAGAAAGAGACACACGAGTATTCTGGTTATCTCACATTTGCTTGGTTGTCAGCCTACAAAAACATTGAAGGAAATTAATACTTATTACGTAAAATTAGAGTTTATTTTGCATTCTCCACGAAATTCGAGAGTTTGGTCCACCTATAGGATACTATATTTTTTTTTTTTTTTTTTTTTTTTTTATTAACTATGGGTTTGCTCTTGACCTCAATCCAGTCCTCAGGACGAAGATGGGGTCGTAGATGTAGCGAGCTTACCCAGAAGATGCCTATTCACTCGTACTTTAAAGGAATTCGGGTTGTAAGTACTCGGAAATACTGACGCAGGTAAGGCATTCCACTCCTTGGCTGTGCGCATTATAAAAGATTCAGAAAGGCGCTTGGTGCGGATATGTGGGATGTCAACCAAGAAGGGGTGATATCCCGCGGTGCGTCTGGAAGTCCGATAGTAGAAAGGGGAAGGTGGGATGAGCTCATGCAGCTCTAGGGCACACTCACCGAAGTACAATCTGTAGAAGACCGACAAGCAGGCCACTCTGCGGCGGTGGGCTAGGCTATGAAGCTTGGCCTCCACCAGCTTACTATCGCCAATGAGCCTCCTGGCTCTGCGTTCAACCGAGTCGAGTGCGGCAAGTTGATACTTTGCTGAGCCATCCCACAGGTGGCAGCAGTACTCCATACATGATCGGACCTGAGCTTTATACAATACTAAGAGCTGTCCAGGAGTGAAGTACCGCTTCACCTTGTTTAAGATGCCCAGCTTTTTGGCCGCAGTTTGAGCCTTAGACTCGATGTCAGCGCCGAAGTTGAGTTTTGTGGTCAAGCTTATACCCAGAAGCCCAAGACTGTCGGAAACAGGGACAGATGTACCCCGGAAAGTAGGAGTCAGATTAAACGGACTCCTTTTTGCGGTGAACAGACAAGCCTGTGTTTTGGTGGCGTTGAAGTTGACTAAATTATTGTCACCCCACTGGGAGACAACACTTAAAGTCAAGTTTGTCCGCTCAACCATGGCCTCCCTCTGCGAGCGTATTTTATCCCCGCTGGCCCCTGCACCAGATACATATCTCTCCATGACAGTACTGTCATCTGCATACCCAACAATACCTGACACAAGGAGGTCATTGATGTGCAGCAGGAAAAGTGTCGCGGAGAGAACAGACCCTTGAGGAACTCCAGCATCAATTGCCATAAGGTCAGAAGAGCAGCTGTCAATGACAACTCTAATCGACCGTTCTCTCAAGAAATCAGATATCCAGCTGCAAAGATCAGCGGGGATGCCATAAGCGGGAAGCTTGCTCAGCAAACTAGCGTGCCATACCCTGTCAAAGGCCTTCGAGATGTCAAGTGATACAGCCAGTGCTTCACCGTGCTTCTCGATGGCCTCGCCCCAGCAGTGCGTCACATACACAAGAAGATCCCCAGTCGATCGCCCCCGGCGGAAGCCATATTGGCGATCACTGAGTAGATCATTGTCCTCTAGGTATGACAGCAACTTACTGTTAAGTACTCTTTCCATGACTTTACAGAGAATGGAAGTAATGGCGATAGGGCGGTAGTTGCAGGGGTCGGCACGACTGCCCTTCTTGGGTACCGGTTGCACATTCGCAAGCTTCCAGGATTTAGGCACCGTTCTTGTTCTGAGAGAGAGGCGATACAGGCGTGTTAGAACAGGAGACAACTCAGGCGCACAATATCTCAACACTCTTGCAGGTATACCATCAGGACCACTGGCCTTATTCACATCCAGACTACGCAATGCTCTGCGGACCTCTTTTGTATGTATTGTGACCTCCGGCATCGAAGAATCACAACGAGGGATGGTTGGCGGCTGTTTGGCACCAGCGTCCAGACGTGAATTGCTCGCAAACATAGAAGCAAATAAATTAGCTTTCTCAGTTGCGGAGTGAGCCAGCGACCCATCAGGCTTCTGCATGGGAGGCAAAGTGGGACGGCAGAAGTTGGATTCGACCGATTTTGAAAGGGACCAGAACTGTTTACTACCAGAAGGGTAGGATGCCAGTTTGGCTCCAATGCGGCTGACATGGTCGAATCGAGCCCTCCGGATCACCCGTTTGCAGGACTTGGCGGCAGAATTAAAGGCCCTCTTCTTCGCGCGAACCCTACGAGCTCTAACTTTGCGGTCGCGAGCTTGGACCCATGCTTGGTAGGCGGCTTCTTTTTTAGCCTCAGCGCGAGCACAATCCGCATTGTACCAAGGTTGGGCTTTGTGACCGAGTGAGATGTCGGAGAAAGGAATATAATATTCCATTCCCTGTCGTATCACGTCCGCAACCGCATCAGCCGAACTAGCAGGGTCACTCGAAGAAAAACACACTTGCCGCCACGGGTAAGACGCAAAGAAATGCCGCATCTCATCCCAATCTGCCGACCCGTATCGCCAGACTCGCCTCGTGCCCTTAGGGCTGTCATCGGGAGGAGAGCAGATCGACACGGATTTCACCAGACAGTGATCGGACGTTCCCAGCGGGGCAGAGACCGATACTGAGTGCCTGTCTGGATCTGAAGTCAGCAGAAGGTCCAAACAATTGGGCGTATGACCATCAACATCCGGTACCCGCGTTGCTTGATTCACCAGCTGGGTAAGATCTAGCGATAATGCAAACTTGCGCGCCTCTCTCCCAGCATGGTCAGTTAACTGGAACGGGAACAGCCACTCGCTATGGTGGGCATTGAAGTCCCCCAGAAAAACAAGCTCCGCCGTTGGATACCTTCGTTGGGCTGTCTCTGCCGTCTCAGTGAGATACTCCATGAGCCTGGTTGTCTCCTGGTCACCGTCGTGCGATCGATAGACACCGACGTAGAGAGATTTCTCCATTCCGGTGTCTACAAAAAGCTACTATATGTATACAATGTTCTTGTGTAGAAGATAAAAATGAAAATAAAAAAGTTTTTATTTAATTTTTGTTCTTATAGAAAGGGACACAAAAACGTTGGAAATATCGACTACCTACGGAGACGTACGAAAGAAGGTCGAACATTATCGACCGCCATGGCCAATTTTCTTGTTTCCATGTAAGGAGTGGCAAAAATCATTGATCAGGAAGGTGCATAGACGAAGATTTTTTTGCTTACGCTGGGTAAAGGGTAAAGGCATAGATATAGTAACTAGATGAAACCATACCGTGGCCGCACATGAAATAGCAATAGTGTGACTTTTGCATACAAAAAGTCGGTTTGTTTGGCAAGATGTCCTCAACATTCCATAGGTTTGACAATGGTTTGACATCTTGCCAAACAAAAAAACCGGCCACGGTGACCGAAACAAAAAATAATGTTTCTGTCTTTTTTGTTTACATAAGTTTTTATAACTGGCTATCCCGCTCTCTCATTTCTTGGCTCCATCTTTCAGCGTAAGCGAAAAGTTTTTAATTTGGGTAAAGGTAATGGTACCTATTGTCTATACGGTGTACCACGGGTAAAAAGTTCTGCCCGTGGTCCACCAGGTGAACCAAATTAGGTGTACCCATAAAGGTATTAGGTATACTACGTAAGAGAGACAGTGACAGCTGAGAGAGCGAGATGTACATAGCGGCATCACTGTATAATAGAAAGGGATACGTGACGCGAGGCAATGGAACCGTTTTTGGAGATTTGGAGTCCTGGTAAAAATTCGGTTTCTGTGAATAATCGTGAACCTAAAGTGAAATCGTAGATAATTTTGTGAAATATACTAACACTGTTTCATTAAATTATTGACGATTTCACGTTAGATTGAGAATTATACACAGAAATCGAATTTTTACCCTGCCGAGGACTCCAAAAAATGTCCAAAAACGGTTACATTTGACAACTCATGTCACTTACTCTATTCCGTAAAGTACCTATAATATCTTTATGGGTGTACCACGGGAAATGCCTGACTTAGTTTGATTTATACATAGACAATTTGATGGGCAGATTAAGAGGCTCCCCATAGGTAAACGCTAGCTCGGGCCATATTTTACTGGCTTTTAGAAGCTATCTTCTCGTTATTTGAAAGACACACAAATAATTGAAAAGTGTAGCAATATTCTTCAACATCTCGGTTTTATTTGCTATAGATCATACTACTTATTTTTCTACAAAAATACATATGAAGCCTGTGTTCAAAGGAAAGCCTAAATATTGAATAAAATCTTTATTATGTGCATCTACTTTTTAAGTTGAAGTCACATTTACTTGAGACATACACCTTTGTGTAGACAATATTAAGATCTAAAATTGCTATTTAGCAATTTTTTTTAATGAGTTAATTAGATAATTGTTAAATATGGGGCGAATTCTTATGATTTTAGAATGTGATTTCCTTGGATTAGAAGGCTCCACTGTGACATAATGATGAAGGACAAGCTAGTCAAAAATAAGTATACCTACTAAAATGACGTAGTTTAGTAGAGGTGAGGTGGCTCTGAAAGAGTCAAGGTCGTTCGGTCAGGGAAACCCCTTAAGAACAAGCACTTGTAATAGATTTCTTTGTGGGCAGATCTAAGAACAAGAACCTACATTTCTTTGGGGCAGATGCTGACAACAAGTTCTTTTAACAAATGGACCAAGTGTCCAACTCAAGGAATATAATACTCCCTAGCTAACTAACACCTAGCTAACTGAAACACTAGGTACAATCTCAAACGCTTTTTCAATCTGACGAATGACCTATTCACATACAATTCGACACCTAAAGAATGAACTCACCCGTGCGAATCGGCCAGATGGGTGTCCTTTCAAATTTGGAATCCTCGCCGCCATGATTGATGACGTATTTGCGAGAGCCTGTGATTGGCTGATTTGATTTTCGAAAGAGCGTTCCATTCTTAAATTGAGTGCCGTCTTGATGAACATTGTGATTTGTGAATTAGGGATCATTACGTTTTTTGGTTGGGAAAACGAAATTTTCTTTTCAATGGCGACTGCGATGCGAGATGGGAAAAAGCTGTAGATGGCGCGCGTGTGCTAACGCCAATTTGTTTCTGTTAATATTACCTTAGTATACAGGGTGTACAATAAAATGGGACAGCTACTTAAAGGGGTGCTTCAGACCATCAAACTGAACAACTTTCTCTATGGGACCAATATCGAAATCGCGAAAAAAAAAACTGCTGTCCCATACATTTCAGTCGAGTTATGTTTGCAGTTTTGTATGGGAGAGCGGATTTTTTTTTTCGCGATTTCGATATTGGTCCCATAGAAAGTTGTTCAGTTTGATGGTCTGAAGCACCCCTTTGAGTAGCTGTCCCATTTTATTGTACACCCTGTATATTATGTTGCAGTGAGTTGTTACCTTTGCAGTGATTTCTCACTGCCTCGAATTCTCTCTGCAGTGAATCTGTCATATTGAAGCATCGTGTCGTCGTGGGATTGTTGTATAGAGTGCTCGGGTGTTATATTTTTATTTTTGCATTTATGTCAATTTGCTTATTGATCCTTTACCGTAATGTCTCGGTATTGGTCTTTTTTTAGGGTTCCGTACCCAAAGGGTGAAAACGGGGCCCTATTACTAAGCCTACGTTGTCCGTCCGTCCATCCGTCCGTCTGTCCTACCTATTTAGGGCTTTTTTGTCTGTCTGTTTGTTTGTTTGTTTATTTGTTTGTTTGTTTGTTTGTTTGTTTGTTTGTTTGTTTGTTTGTTTGCTTGTTTATTTGTTTGTTTGTTTGTTTGGGTGTTTGTTTGTTCGAGTATCACGCAAAAACTACTGAACCGATTTTGATGAAACTTTTTTTGTTTGATAGCTTATCATCTGACTTAAAATCTGGTATATAATTTATGCGGACGACGTCGCGGGTAAAAGCTCGTAATTGATATTTTCACAGAATGTGCGTTATTGTGGCGGATTTGCTAACAAATAATAAAAATGTCTAAAAGGGGGTCCTCATATAAGGAACTAGTTTTTATCAACGTTTTTTCTTCTCGTGGTAAAAACAGTAATGCATATAAGCTTCAAACTTGGCGTGATTATAGATCAAACTCTACTGTATGACAATAAATAATAAAAACCAGCCAAGGGTGAGTCAGTCTCGTCTCGTGGTAGAGGAGAAAAAAAATGTTTGTACGTTCAGTTTTGAGAGCGTCGGTGGCGCGTTGCGGAGAGGTATGGACTCCCAATTATGGGGGTCCGGGTTCGAATCCGCACGGACAACATGCCATGTACCAATGAGTTTTTCTAACTTATGTACGTAAAACCGACTGCTCTCAAACGGTGAAGGAAAACATCGTGAGGAAACCTGCATACACTGAAGAAGAAATTCTGATGTGTATGTGAAGTCTACCAACCCGCATTGGGCACGCGTGGTGGACTAATGCCCATACACCCTCCTTGAGGGTAGGCCTGTGCCATGCAGTGGGACGTTTATAGGCTGATGATGACGTTCAGTTTTATGGTCTGAGTTCACCGTTTCAGTATTTGCTAGGCAGTCACTGTATAGTTCAATGTTCGAAACACGGTTTTAGTCATTAAAATACCTATTACAATAAAATTTAAAAAATTATTGTTCTTCTTACAGTTCTTTTGTTGTTAAAATAAATACGATTTAGGCTATAAATAAGGCAAAATGCCTAATAAAAACTCAAGGCGAATACACTAAAACAAGTAACAAAAAAGTTTTAAAGGGAAAATAAAAACATATTGCAGGAAACAGGTGGATTTCAAGAAAGTTTTTTATCTGTTTATGTTAACGATTAATTAAATATGTATTCGTAAGAATAAGACTTGAACTGAATTAGTACTTTTCAAATTATTATTGATTGACCGAGTTTAAATACTCATAAGTTTTTATTGGATGAATCTATTCCGATAAAATAGGGCTTTTGTTTGGATTAAAATACATGTTAATCCAAACAAAGCCCTATTCTTTTGTGAAAACTCCATCCAAATCCATTCAGACGTTTCCGTCCGTGCGTCCGTGGTCTAATGGTTAAGAGCATGTGGCTCTCGATACGGAGATCGTGGGTTCGATTTCCACGGGGGACACCTAGTGATATGTCACTTTGTGCGTTTTTCCCCAGTTGGTTAGGAAATTGCAGGCTGAATCACCTGATTGTCTGAAAAGGAAAACGATTCCGTGCTTCAGATAGCGCTATCTCTGGTGGTTGTAGTCGTTACATAAAAACCACGTCAGAGGCCGAAAGGCGGTCTGGAAAAACTCTGACACCAGGGCTCTGCCCACACGATAAGAAGAAGTGATGCGTGGTAAAATTAAAAAAAAAATCTCAATGGAATGTAATTAAATTACGTAAGTATCCTAAACGCCTCCGCTAAATGTTTTTGCGAATATCTTCAATATAATAAGCTAAGTAGATAGGATTATCTAAGGTAGATAGATAGATTAACAAGATACAGCCATGTTATCCTATTTCAAACCCAACTTATAATTGTTTTGTTTCATACGACACCCGCACGACCTAAAACACAGCTATTCGACTTTATTTTATCAATAACATTCACAATACCGTAAATTGTGCCCGAATAAATCCTAGAAGATACTTCTAAACAAAATGTCCTCGAAATAAAATCGTTTCCGAATCTAGTTAAGTAATCATTCGCATGCGATAAAACCATTAAACTTTTTGTTCTATTTCTCTTTGAAGCTGTCAAATTGGGTGTGAATTGCGTAGGAGCGAGATAAGGGAGAAAGCGATGGGGTAGTTTTTTGGGTTTCGTATCCAGAGGGTGAAAACGGGATCCTATTCATAAGCCTACGCTGTCCGTCCGTCTGTCTGTCCTAGCTATTTAGGGCTGTAGCTTTTGAACCGTAACAGGTGACATTTTCATAGAATGTGCGTTATTAAAGCGGATCTGCTAACAAATAATAATAATGATAATAAGCTAAAAATAAATCACAAAAAACTAAAAAAAAATTCTCGCTCTATCGTAAAAATGGTAATATATACAAGCGTCAAACTTGGTGTGATTATAGAACAAACACTACAATATAACAACAAATAATAAAAACCGGCCAAGTGTGAGTCGGTCTAGCGCTGAAGGTCCCGAAGAAAACAAAACTTTTTTGTAAGTTAATATGTTGTGTCGTGGTGTGGTACAGAACCCTCGGTGCGCGAGTAGCCGACTCGTACTTGACTGGTTTTCTTTTTATTGTTATAAAATTATGGAATAGAAATCAAAATTCAAAATACTGTAGGGTTTTCTGATAAAATGTTGTGCTTGATTATTGCTGTCCTAGGGGGCAGGATATTAGGTATTATTTAAGTTTTTTTTTGCAAATTATAGCTATGTAAGATATTTGTGTAATTATTATATATAATTACAGCTATAATTTGCATCTTTTGCTTAATCTTTTTGGTCATTAAATTTCACAGTTGAGACTGGAGTCAGAATAATCAGAATCTAGAATAGAAAAATTTTATTCTTCAATAAAGTCACAATTAATTTTAAAAAATTAAGCGAAAATTACAAAAGTTTGTAATTCCATAATAATTCCATTCGCCTTCACAAAAACTTTAATATCTTAAAAACTAGAATCCGCACAATGGACCTTTTGCCCATTTTGCCTTTCATTCCTATAGAAGAGACAAATAAATAAATAAATAAACAAATTATGTTTTTTCTTGAATTTTCTCTTAGAATTAACGCAGTTACCCTTACACATAAACTTATTATACCGTAATAAGTTTATGCTCTTACAGGACTCTAGTTTCACTTTTACGAAAAACATTACGGGAGTAATTCTTTCCACGAGAGGAAGCAAGACAGAAAAATACAAAAGAGGCAAGAATGAAATTCCATTGAAGACAGGTGGTGCTTTAATGCAAAGGGCGGTCAAGCGTGAGTCGGCTGAATAATCATTGTTCCGTACCTTTGAAACGCGACGGCTGAAAGATGGAGAAAATAACGCTGGAAATTATTTAAAAGTTTTTGGACTTTTCGGAATCTGAACAATCTGAAGAGATCTCTCATATTAGGTTAGATACCGAGGATCTTGTCTTTAAATTAAAATAAAACTTTGTATTTATTTATTTTTTAAAAACTTTTTTGACATTTCAATCAAATTCCGAGTCTGTTTTTAAGCGTAAGCGTTTTTAATCTAAGGTTTTTAATTAAAGTAGGCAAAGATTTTGTATAGATCGGTAATAACTATTGTGCGATTCGCGGCATTTTCAGGGTTGGTTATAAGCGGGTTTTTTTGTGGCCTTGAGTTTTTATTATTATTCTTACAAGTTCTAATCGGTGTGCCATTTCAATTATATTATGAAATTACCAATATGATACATAGATACAGTAGAGAACACGTCAATTTCGACACCTTGATCTTCGTACTGTTCTTATGCCGTTCTTATAAAAAACAATATTGCACTTCAAATCTCAAACTTGACGTGGTCTTGACTGCACATGGCTGTATGGGTTAGTTCCCTTTGCCTTTCACACGCAGGAAAAAAATTAATCGATGAGAAACATGAAAATAACTATAATTTGTGGCCGTATTAGAAAAAACTAAAAGAAAACGAGATGATAACATTGTAATTCTTAACCAATGATATATGTTACATAACAATTGTCACCCCTAGTTTTTGCCGCGAGTTGCACAATAGTTACCGATCTATAGTAATATCACGCATTGTGGCTGTTGCTGTGAACATTTGCGTTCACTGGGCTGTTGTGATACAAGCCAAAGCAGTCCACGATATGGTGGATCACCACACCACAAAAAACCACCATAAAAATTTCAGATTTCTGATTTCAAAACTACGTTTTTGGCGCCCAACCCTAAATAGTGACAAAAAAGAGTACTGAGCTAGACTGTTCTACACGTCATAAGAAGGGGAAAAAAAGGAGCGAAATTTTAGAACATTCACTAAAATACTTAAAGGAGTCACGAAAAATGAAGGAGGCATAAATAGAGTGAATTCAAAATTTCAGATTTACTTTGTAAAAATCCAGTAAAACAAAAATAAACCCTTAATTTTATTTAGACTTGGAAGGAGATAAGAATATATGTCTGTAAAACATAGATTTATATATTACGAACTTTTACCCGCGACTTCGTCCGCATAAATTATATACTAGATTTTAAGTCAGATGATAAGCTATTAAACAAAAAAAGTTTCATCAAAATCGGTTCAGTAGTTTTTACGTGATACTCGAACAAACAAACACCCAAACAAACAAACAAACAAACAAACAGACAGACAAAAAATCCAAAAATTGGTGATTTGGAATCAGGGACAGGTAAAAACCATGTAGTAATTTTTTTTTGTAAATATCTTCAATGTACAGACACACTTCTGTTACAGTTTTATAATAGTTTAGACTAGCGTAAGGATAGGCCCGTCAGAATATTTTACAAAAACCTATTTCATAGAAACAAAAATTTGCGCCATCTGTCATAACTCGTATACGAACTATATCGTGTCATATATTTGTAGTGCTCTACACTGAGAGAAAAAGTTATCCAGAAATTAAAAAACCGTTTTGTTACTTGCGTAAAAACTAATTTATAGTTTTGAATACTAAAGTTCTGTTGTCATTACTGGCACAAGCAGTTTTTTACACTAGTTTAGTATTATCAAAATGTAATCCCTTCTTCTTCTTCAGGTTCCTCTCCATTACTGGAGGTTGGCAGTCAGCTCTGCATATAGCTCTGCGTAAAGTAAAATATTACATAATAAAGTAATTCTTGCATAAATAGTGTAAGTTTTACTTTACTTTAGTTATTTCCAAAAATCATATTAGATATGATTAGTAACCACAATTGTAATTTTGAATAGACAGTTTTCATAAAAGTAGAGAATCAAAAGGCATAGTTAATTCTGCAACTGCTTTGTTTTTGCTATAAATAACGTCGTGATAATTAAAACACTCGTTTGTAATAACAAGTGTTTACCTGTTATTTCGATTAATTTTTTAAATTAATTTTGACCAAACTCCTTTGTAATTCCTAGTGTTCCCATAGTTCTTTTTACAACACTTGTCTTTTATAACCAGCTTATAATTAGTTATATTTACTACAAACATTTCATCGTAATAACTGCACGGAATTTTTTCATTTCTAGTTTCTCCTTTCTTCTTTCAATAAGCCATTTTTGTGATTTTAAACAAATTAATTTTGAATTTAATACCAGTTCGGTAATATTTAAAACTTTTTGTGATTGCTGACTTTCAGAATTGCCATATTAATTTCATTTCGTTTTCACCTCTTGGCCGGATTAGACGAATCGCAATCGTCTCTAAAGTGATCATAACAGTAACAGTGAAGTGAAGTGTTTAATTTTATTAAATTGATTTTCCTAAATTTGGAATCGTTGACTGTCTTGAACTAAATATTAAAAAAATATATAATAAGATGATGGCAACTAAAGTTTCCAGCCAGATAAATCTGGAAACGGACACGGATCAGCTCACTAGCGATTTACTTGGGACTAAATGTTTATGTCAGAGCTTTTTGTGGTAAGTGAAGTGTGTGTATTTATTCATTTATAGTGTGATAGGTAGGTACGTACTAATTTAATTTTATAGACTAGATCAAGGAAGGAAAAGATCTATGTTATCTCTTACTAACCATATCATTTCTGCCAAAAGTGCATAAGTAAATATAATTATTTCTATGTCCATCATGTCATATCTATTTTCTTCTCAACCTGACATGAATGTTTAAAAAAGTTACTTGACTACCCTTTCATATTTATTAATGATTGCAGAAGGTAAGGAAGATGCTGGGATACTAAGGCTTCTATCAGATGATGAGACATCCCAGCTTATACCAGTACCTGGAGACAGGGCTAGATTTAAAGTTAACCTAGCCAATTGGAAGCAACCAATCGACAATTTAAATAACGTAGACCCCTGGACTCAACACCAAATGTGAGTTCTTTCCCATATATATTCCCTAAATAGAATAGATTTTTATGATCAATGTGTTTTTAATTATCTATCTGAGATTACTAGTAAGTGCGTCCATTTTAGGCGTTACTTTGTTCGTATGATTCTAAATACATTTTTTGGAGTTGGATGCCATCTTTGGCTATACTGATCTAGTAACTGCCAGACATCCTGATCATTATCAATATCTAGATTAAAATATAATTTATTTATTTAATCGTTATTTTTTCAGAACCAGCGTCGCCTGATGCTTTAAATAACGCCAGTCTGCTACAGCTACCGTACTGGACTTCCAGCGTACTTTTAAATTATGTAGGTACTTAGATAGTTGTAAAAACTGAAATGAAAATAAACTACATTAATTATTATCTTAAGTTTTATTTGAACACAATTACCTATACCTTCTAATTTAGTGGAGTTGTTTTAACAAATCGTTTTACTAGGTATCACAACATTCTCCTATATTCTTTATTCTATACAGGGTGTACAATCAAATAGGACAGCTACTCAAAGGGGTGCCTCAGACCATCAAACTGAACAACTTTCTCTATGGGACCAATATTGAAATCGCGAAAAAAAAATCCGCTCTCCCATACAAAACTGCAAACATAACTCGACTGAAATGTATGGGACAGCAGATTTTTTTTTCGCGATTTCGATATTGGTCCCATAGAGAAAGTTGTTCTGTTTGATGGTCTGAAGCACCCATTTAAGTAGCTGTCCCATTTTATTGTACACCCTGTATTTCTTTACAGCATTATACATAATAATATGTATATACACATTTATACAAAGTGTTTTTTAGTAGCTAGGAAAAAACGCAATAACCTGAATACTGATACGTTCTTTCTAGCAACTGAAAAAGTACTGTAGAAACATGTACCTACATGTTATGTACAAGTTGTAACAAAACACCCCAGTAATGCTGAAGGGAGCGCTTCTGACCATTAAACTGAACAGCTTTCACTATGGACCCAACTTTGAAATCGAAAAAAAAGTTGGATCCTTAGTAAAAGTTATTCAGTTTGATGGGCTGAAGCACTCCCTTAAGTATTACTAGAGTGTTTTGTTACACCCTGTATAATGTTGTAAAGAATACAGGAGAAAGTTGTGATATCTAGTATAACGATTTGTTATAACAATGCTACAATCTTGTAAAAATTACTCATTGTTTAGTAATATCAAGTAGGAACTCATTAGAAATTGTAAAAGTATAAGCTAGAAATTAGACTGCATTTTCTAAAAAAAACACTAAATTGTTTAGTAATAATAAGCACTATGTTTCGAAATTATAAAAGTACAAACTAGTATTTACAAAATATTCAATTGCATTTAAATAATCGTTTAGTAAAATCAAGTAAAACATCGTAGATATCGTAAAGTAATTTCTTAAATTCAGTTTTGAGAAATATCTAGGTTAATATAGCATCTAGACTAGGATATTCTATCGGAGCACAATAAAAGACGTTCACTCGTTACCACGGTTTATTCGAAGAGGAAGAAAACGATCTACCTACATAATTCCTTAGAAAACTAATAAACTTAATAACTACCGCGTACATCACACCCTCACCCTTAATCGACAACCTTAACTCTAAATAAATAACAAGGCAACTATAATAATCATATTTAACAATAACCTTAAAACTATACCATAACCCATGACCATATATCAATAACCTACAATACATTATATTAATATAGCTTAACACTTATAATTATAACTTATAATAGCTTAACTCCTAATCTATTTCAAAACCATATCTATGAACCGGTTTTTTAGGGCGACTGGAGGCACGCAACGGAGGTATGGGACTCACCGGCGGCGGCACTTGCGGCGCCTCTGTTACCTGGGGTTCATGCGCGCTCGTATCCTGCGTACCAGTATTGTGTGACTGGTCGATACTGCTACTAGTACTAGTGCTAGGGCTTGCCGGTGAAACGTGCGGTGTCGGTGGCTGACTAGACTGTGGTGATGGACACCGAGTAGAAGAGCCTTCAAACGTACTTGACCATCTATTTTTAATCTGATCTATGTGTCGTCTAATCGGTGGACCGTCTTCCCTACCCACTATGTAATTTCGAGAACCTACTCTTTCCTGTATCTGGCCGTCTAACCACTTCTTCCCTCCCGCATAATTACGAGTCCACACTGTGTCCCCCGCCTTAAACTCTCTCGTTGTGCCACCTGCGTATTCTATTTGTTTGCGCTGTGCACTGTGGACTCGACCCTCTACCATGTTCATTCCTCTTATCAAGTCTAACCTATTGCGTAAACTCCTACGTTGCAGCAGCATCGCCGGCGACGCTCCCGTAGTGCCATGTTCTACGTTCCTATACGCCATTAGGTAAGCCTGTAATGCTGTGTCCAAGTCGGTGCCATCACGTAACGACTTTTTGACTGCTCGCTTGCACAGCTTAACAGCGCCCTCTGCCGCACCGTTTGAGGAGGGGTGGTATATTGCCGCAAACGTCAGCTTTATACCGTTACTGTGCATAAATTCTGCATACTCCCTACTAGAAAACGGTGGTCCGTTATCTGATACCACTTCTTTTGGTAAGCCGAAACGAGCAAAGGTTTCACGTAAAACCTTTATCACTGCGCTTGCGGTCGTTTTCTGCATTTGGAAAGCCTCAATCCATTTTGTAGTGGAATCTATTAATATTAAAAACGTATTGCCATGGAATGACATTAAATCGACGTGTAAGCGTGAAAACGGTTCTGTGCTATATGGCCATGGCTGGGGTGGCGCCCGTACCGGCGCGGACGCCTCTGCCGCACACGTGCTGCACTCGCGGCACGCGCGCTCTATGTCCGCGTCCACCCCGTCCCACCATAACAAACTACGTGCGATACTCTTCATCTTCACTATACCTAAATGTCCTACGTGTAATTCTTTCAATATTAATTCTCTTAATTGTTTCGGTATGACTATTCTGTAGCCCCATACTATACATCCTAAATCTAAATATAATTCATTTCTACGAATGTAGTACGGTCGTATCGTATCATCTGGGCAATTATTGGGCCAGCCGGATTGGCAAAATAAGAACACTCTTTTCAAGACATCATCTTTTTTTGTCTGGTCTTGAATAGCTTCTCTAGTTACCGGTAAAAAATCTTGAATAAAATTTATATACGTTTTTTCCCCGCTTATACGACTCTCTTGTCCTACCGATAAACGCGACAATGCATCGGCTGCATTCCGTTCACTCCGCACGTACTCGATGTCGTAATTATATCCCGCTAATATTACCGCCCAACGCTGCATGCGGCTCGCCGCCATCACCGGTATCCCTGATTTATCCCCAAATATTGTCACCAACGGTTTGTGATCAGTCCTTAATTTAAACTTCCTACCGTACAGATATTGATGAAACTTTCGTACACCGTATATGATAGCTAATGCTTCCTTCTCTATTTGCGAGTAAGCTTTCTCGGCAGCATTAAGCACCCGCGACGCGTATGCAATGGGTCGCTCGCCTGCGGCCGTCATGTGCGAGATGACGGCGCCCACCCCCACGCTGCTCGCATCCGTCGTCAATATCAGCGGCAGGTCGGGCGAGTAGTGCGCTAACACCTCACTTGAAGTCAAGATTTTTTTTATCTTGTTAAAAGCTCGCTCCCTTTCGTCAGTCCATACATATTTCTCTTCTTTTCTTAATAATGCATACAGCGGTGCTAATACCGTGCTAATATTTGGTACAAATTTTGCATAGTACATAACTAGCCCCAGGAATGAGCGTAGTTCGGATACATTTGATGGTATCGGCGCCTTTTTAATGGCCTCAATTTTGTCTTGACAAGTGTGCACTCCCTCCTTACTTATTACAAACCCTAAATATGTAACCGACTCTGAAAAAAAAGTGCACTTGTCCTTCTTAATTCTAAGTCCGAACTTTTGTAACCTTTTGAAAACCTCGTTGAGTGTCTCCAAATGAGACTCATCATCAACTCCTGTGATTATTACATCATCCAGAAATACCCCTACCCTTGGCATATCTGCAAAAAGTTGTTCCAATTTCCTTTGGAATATTCCCGGGCTCGACGCTAATCCGTAAATTAACCTATTGTACATAAATAGTCCTCTGTGCGTGTTTATGACGGTATACTTCTTCGACTCGTCTAACTCCAACTGCGCATAGGCCTGTGACAAATCTAATTTCGTGAACTTCTCTCCCCCGTGTAATTTAGCCAGTAAATCATCTACTCTAGGTAAAGGAAACCGATCCACCTCTAAGTATTTGTTTAAAGTAAGTTTGAAATCTCCGCATACCCTTATGGTTCCATCTTTCTTCATTACCGGCACGATAGGCGTGGCCCAGTCCGACGTGGTGACCGGCGTGATGACGCCGTCACGCACCAGCGCGTCGAGCGCGCGCTCCACCGGCTCGCGCAGCGCATACGCGAGGGGACGAGCGCGCAGGAACACCGGCCGCGCCTCCGGCCGCAGGTGGAATCCCACGGTACCTCCGGTGAATCTCCCCAGTCCCTCCGCAAACACCTCACAAAATCTGGAACTGAATTCGTTAAAATCAAAAGTTTTGTTCCTGGATTCTCTCAAGTTATTACACAATGCTACTGGCATTCGAATACCTAGTTCGTCTAACCACTGTCTACCCATTAAATTAGTTTTACCGCAGTCGACTACATACATGTCTAATGTTTTGTTTACATTTTTGTATTTTACTATCGGCTTAATCATTCCAACCGGTTTAACAATCTCCCCGGTATAGTATCTTAGTACTAAATCACTTTTAACTATTTTACATTTGTCGCTAAACTCCTTTCTATAACATTCGTAACTAATACATGATATTGCGCTTCCTGTATCTATCTCCATAGTGAGCAATACACCGTTAACTTCGACACAAATGTTGTATGGTCTAAAGCGTTTCAAATTATCAGTCTCAATAGAAAAATTATTTACCTCATCACTTTCACTGTCGTGACTGTCCTCCTCATATACAACCTTTTCTTCTAAAACATTGTGCAGCGCTGCTCCATTTTGTAACTTAGGGCACATTTTCTTTAGATGCCCTTCTCGGTTACAGACACGACAAACGTACATCTTATATTTGCATGTCTTTGAGTCATGGTGACCTCCACATACAGCACAAACATATCCTCCACTCGTGTTTGTCACCGGTCTCCGACCACGATACGCCCCGCTGCCCGCTCCGCTTATGTCGCTTGGGCCGCCGCCGCCGTGCGCCACCGATACATCACGCGTCGAACGCGTGTTATCGCTGCTGCGATCCGTACGACTTCGGCCACCCGACCCTGTTCGCTTTGCTGACGCCCTCACATGATGCAACTCCGACGCTGTGGGATTGCCTTCCGCTCCTCCCCTGGTCCGTCTGTCCATCAATGCCGCGTCCGTTTCGGCAGCCTCCATGCTCACCGCCAAAGTTAGTGCTCTTTCGAAACCGATGTCATCCTCCGTGAACAATCTCTGTCTTATGTTCTCTCTACTCAATCCACAAACAAATTGATCGCGTAAATTTTCTTTTAGCTTGGCCCCGTCGAATCTGCAATCTTTCGATAATTTTTTTAAATCTGTGACGTAATCCGCTATGCTTTCATCCTTCCTTTGTGTGCGTTGCCTAAATTTAAAACGTTCCGCTAACAAACTCGGTCTAGGTAGTAAATGACCTTTCATGACGGTCACAAGGTCATCGTACTTTTTGGTGGACGGTTTATCGGGTACGCATAAATTCACCATGAGCTCGTACGCCTCACTCCCTATCACCGTTATTAAAGTAGGCACTTTCACTGCTTCCTTAATATCGTTAACGATAAAATATTGTTCTAATCGGTCTACGTATAGGTCCCAATTGTCCTTGCTGACGTCAAACGCACCGATCTTGCCCAACGACATTTTAACGGAATTGCACAAGTCCAAAAACAACGAAAATTCACAGTTTTTATCGTCACACGCGTGTGTACTTTATTGTTCGTCGCCACTGAGAAATATCTAGGTTAATATAGCATCTAGACTAGGATATTCTATCGGAGCACAATAAAAGACGTTCACTCGTTACCACGGTTTATTCGAAGAGGAAGAAAACGATCTACCTACATAATTCCTTAGAAAACTAATAAACTTAATAACTACCGCGTACATCACAAGTTTAAAGACAACTAGTAAGTGCTATCGTTTTATTTGTAGATAATGAACGACTATATGTTTTTACAAAACGGTTTGTATATTCTGTACATCAAAATTTGTAGGATTACTGTTTCATTTTAGAAATTACAAAACACTTTGTCTTAACTGTGACGTCATCGTTTTGAGGATTAGTATTGTGCGTTAAAAATTACAAAACGCTCACTACACTAATTACTAAATACAATAACTAAAAACGACTCCTTATTACAAAACTTTTGTTGTCGTGGGATCTGCAAATATTTATTTAATAATTAGTGAATTTTTGTAATAACAAATGAAGTTTTCTCTCAGTGTAAATTGACATTTTTCCTTGCATTTTAGAGCCAACGAACTGGGGACAATAGTCAAGCTCATAGGCCATGTCCTTACGCTAGTAATATACAACGTGTTAATGAATTAACGCAAAACTAGAAAGTAGTTTGTTTAGAATCGAGAGCAGAATCGAATTATCATGGTTTCAACATAGGTAATTTTTTTCAAAATAATAAATAATTTTTCTGCAAAATTTAAAATTTTCTGAACCCGATGTCAATCCACCACACGGGCACACTCACCCTACTTACTACCAAAACAAGATTATAAAAATGTATCCATGAGTACGTTAGCGCTTTCTTTCAGTGCTGAAATGATAACAAATCATTTTTGCCTCAAAACTTAAAATGCGTATAACTTTAAATTTTAACTATTAAAATAATGAAATTATTGTTTCAATCTAATTATTTTGTTATAAATCAGTTGGGGTGTATGAGGTTTTGCGCTAATTCATTAACACGTTGTATATGTCTTTGCTGTAAAACGTGTAAAAACTGAAAATAATATTTTGACCATCGATTTTGACAAAATTATAAAATCGTGTGCAGTTGTTTTATTTGAAATTACTTATTGCGTTTACACTTAGACGAGCTGTATCTAGAAAACTTGTGAACCGACTCAAAAAAAGGAGGAGGTTCATCTCTTCGTGTATGTTTTCATGCATGTTACATGGTAACTTTGGCATTTCTTGATTATTTTGGATGATGCTTTTTTCATCTGAAGGAGTCACCCCAGAGTATGCACCATTAAAATTTTGTGAACATGGTTGTTGTGGCAGGTTTCATGGCCAACCCAACATTTGCGTTCACTGGGCTGTTGTGATACAAGCCAAAGCGGTCCACGATATGGTGGATCACCACACCAAAAAAACCACCATAAAAATTTGTAAGTGTATGTATGTAAAGTAAAATATAATACCGTATCTACCTCCATTAACTTGAGGTAACACCGCGAAAGAAATTCTTTACAAAATGAAAACAGCGAGTCGCGCATCATGTGACTTATCTCTCTGGTATGGCCCCGCACTCTTGCATACGCTTACCATACCGAATGTTTGAGATGGAAGCGCATAAATTATCTTTTTGGCTTGGGCTTACTGTTTATTTTACTTGTTTAAGTACTTAGGTAGATTTTTGGAATTCTGAACGTTCTATTAATTTGTTAGACTAAGTACGTATAAATGGAGTCACGTTGCAGGTACTGACCCGAGCACACGTCTCGCGTTGGTTTCGCGCGTCGCGTTTTTGCCTGCCACGAGGCTCCGCATTCCTCAATCTCTTCTTGTTCTTGTCCAAAAACAATCCCTGAGATTGGGATACATTCTCTCAATAAACTACTTGATATTGGCGGAAATGCAGTGCTAACGCACAAGCAAGAGTCCATTAATTATTAAAAAAAAAGTACAAATATAAACACACATCAGTATTCTTTCTCAGAGTATGCAGAAACTTTCATTCACTGCTTACAAGCATTTAAAGCAATTTTCAACAAGGTAATTATACATTCTGTAAACTAAAGGCAGACATCTTTTAAGGGTTAAAAGGTTTGCCTTTAGCTCGACCCAAAGGTATGGAACAGCAGATCGCGCAGGGAAACTCCGAGCACAGTAGTCCTCTCCATAGTCCTTTGGGTGACTTTCAGCCTTTTTAGGGTTCCGTACCCAAAGGGTGAAAACGGGACCCTATTACTAAGCCTACGTTGTCCGTCCGTCCGTCCGTCCGTCTGTCCGTCCGTCCGTCTGTCCTACCTATTCAGGGCTGTAACTTTTGAACCGTAAGAGCTAGATAGTTGAAATTTTCTCAGATTATGCGTTATTATGGCGGATTTGTTAACAAATAATAATAAAAGCGGTCAAGTAAGAGTCGGGCTACTCGCGCACCGAGGGTTCCGTACCACACAACTACAAAACACAACATTATTAACTTTGAAAAACTTTTTTTGTCCGGGACCTTTAGCGCGAGACCGACACACACTTGGTCGGTTTTTAGTATTTGTTGTTATTCTGTAGAGTATGCTCTATAATCACACTAAGTTTGACGCTTGTATGAATTACCGTCTTTACGATAGAGCGTGAAGAAAAAACGTTGATAAGAACTAGTTTCTTGTTGAGAACCCCCCTTAATTTTTAACTTTTTGTCATTTTTATTATGTGTTAACAAATCCGCCGCAATAACGCATAATCTGAGAAAATTTCAACTATCTAGCTATAACGGTTCAAAAGTTACAGCCCTAAATAGGTAGGACAGACGGACGGACGGACGGACGGACGGACGGACAACGTAGGCTTAGTAATAGGGTCCCGTTTTTACCCTTTGGGTACGGAACCCTAAAAATTTCAAAAATTAAAAAATTAAGGGGTTCTCAACAAGAAACTAGTTTTTATCAATGTTTTTTCTTCACGCTCTATCGTAAAAACGGTAATACATACAAGCGTCAAACTTAGTGTGATTATAGAGCAAACTCTACAGAATAACAACAAATACTAAAAACGGCTAAGTATGAGTCGGTCTCACGCTAAAGGTCCCGGACAAAAAAAGTTTTTTTTCTAAGTTAATAATGTTGTGTGTGGTACGGAACCCTCGGTGCGCGAGTAGCCCGACTCGTACTTGACCGGTTTTATTATGAGGTCTTGAGTGAGCGACCACGTCTCTGTTCCATATGTCATCACTGGCAACACACTCTGGTCAGAGACTTTCGTCTTAAGAAACTGTTGTATTTGGGACGTGAAGATACTACGCAGCTTACGAATGTGGATGAGGTCTCTGCATACCCCCATGAGATAATGACGAGAACATTGAGCATTATTATTATTGTGTATATGACATGACTGTTTCCACAATCGATCACAGTAAAAGCCGTAACAGCTGTCATATAATGATACAATCGCTAAAATTTCTAAAACCGACAAATGGCACAATCAATAACATTTCAGATCGTATCAATCATTGTTACAATACCTAACCGCGACCAACATTATTTTACTGTCACAAAACGTATTCCTGAACACCAACTCAACCTAAACTTCTCACTGATACGTTACATAAAAGTTGGATTGTTATTTCGAGGATGGTAAATGATAAGTTTGTCTTTGGAAAGCCATCTGTCATATGCATTGATTGAATTCAGCATTGGTTTTGATTTATAGCGGAGGTTTGATTGGGCGAAATTTTGATTAAATTGTCTAATCCATTACTTATTTAGTTTCTGCTCTTATAAAAGTACATGGCGTGCAGAAATCCAAAAGTAAGCCTCGGCAGTTAGAAATTGACTTCTTCTTCTTATCGTGTGGGCAGAGCCCTGGTGTCAGAGTTTTTCCAGACCGCCTTACGGCCTCTGACGTGGTTTTTATGTAACGACTACTACCACCAGAGATAGTAGCCGGGACCAACGGCTTAACGTGCCATCCGAAGCACGGAATCATTTTCCGTTTCAGACAATCAGGTGATTCAGCCTGCAATGTCCTAAGCAGCTGGGGAAAAACGCACAAAGTGACATATCACTAGGTGTCCCCCGTGGGAATCGAACCCACGACCTCCGTGTCGAGAGCCAAATGCTCTTAACCATTAGACCACGGAGGCAGAAATTGACTGTAACACCTTAACATCTTTCAACCCTCACAAACCAAATCTAAGCAGTAAGACAAAATATTATGCCATAGGTATAATGGTTGATGAGATAGCATGAACTTTTTAGCTATCCAATCTGCCCAAATGAAAAGGTTCCATAGCACAGTGTAAAATTAAGTAGGACACTTACTTAAAGGGCATTTCAGACCATTAAACTGAACAACATTAACTATGGGACCAATACTGAAATCGCGAAAAAAAAAATCCGCTGTCCTATACAAAACTGCAAACATGACTCGACTGAAATGGTAGTAGCATGGGACAGCAGATGTTTTTTTTCGCGATTTTGATATTGGTCCCATACAGAAAGTTGTTCAGTTTGATGGTCTGAAGCATCCCTTTAAGTAAGTGTTCCATTTAATTTTACATCCTGTATATTGCGCCGCAATAAAAATACGCGCTAGTCTCGAAAAATTCATCTCACCATCGTATTGTTAATTAAATGGGTAGGTTTTTAAATATCATTGCATGTTTTCGTTACCTATATATTAGTTTAATTTCATTTTCTGTTTATACGTAAAATTTCCTTGTAAAATTGTTTCAAACGTTAAATCTCATAATTATTAACTTCGCTCACTCTGTCCCAAAAATTTGTAATTTTTCCTGATAAATCGTAGAGGATTCCCGAGATTCTGGCTTGCCGCTTGCGGGGTCCATTGTATCATGTGTACTGAATATTAATAATATTTGTATTGTATTGTATTGTATTGTATATTGTTTATGGTATTGTGATAATGTTTTGTTGTGTTGTGTTGCTTTAGGTTGTGTTATGTTGTATTGTATTGCATTTATTATCATTTTCATCAGCCTGTATGTGTTTTGTAATACCTACTCATCATAAATTGCAATGTATGTGTATATTCTCAGAAAGTATTTATAAAACTTGTCATCCCCAGATTTTTCCTTCCTGTCTGCAACTTAATTAACTTAATATAAGTAAAGTGAAAGTCCCTGGAATTAATTAATCCATAATTAATTTAATATCTCATTGCTTTACTTTTTTGCGCAGAGTCTTTGAAAGTTTCTGTTAGCGAGTTTCTTGAGAGAAATTCTTTTCGCAAAGAAAATTGTGCATAGTTCCGGTTGTATAGAGTTCAATGTTCTTTAGCTTTGTGAGTGGAAATTTTCTTTTTAAATAGTCTAGTGTGAAATTCATAATTGTAAATTCTTATGGTAGCTTTTTTATCTCGGTTTAGAACCTAACTTGCTACAAAGCGAATACAGAAGCTAGATAGTTTTTAGGGTTCCGTACCCAAAGGGTGAAAACAGGACCCTATTACTAAGCCTACGTTGTCCGTCCGTCCGTCCGTCCGTCTGTCCTACCTATTTAGGGCTGTAACTTTTGAATCGTAATAGCTAGATGTTGAAATTTTCTAAGATTATGCGTTATTGCGGCGGATTTGTTAACAAATAATAAAAATGTCAAAAAGTTAAAAATTAAGGGGGGTTCTCAACAAGAAACTAGTTTTTATTAACGTTTTTTCTTCACGCTCTATCGTAAAAACGGTAATACATACAAGCGTCAAACTTTGTGTGATTATAGAGCAAACTTTACAGAATAACAGCAAATACTAAAAACTGGCCAAGTGTGAGTCAGTCTTGCGGTAAAGGTCCCGGACAAAAAAGTTTTTTTTTCTAAGTTAATAATGTTGTGTTCTGTGGTGGTGTGGTACGGAACCCTCGGTGCGCGAGTAACCCGACTCGCACTTGACCGGTTTTATTTACCTAGGTACCTATTTCATCCCACTTTTGTACAAAGGTTTTCCCGAAGCTTTCTTAGCCTTCTATATCCATAAGGTATAACAAAATTAGCTAAAACCATTTTAAGGGGATGTTAAGACAATCAAACTGAAAAACTTTTCTTATGACAAAACCGCAAAAAGATAATCTTTAATCTGCTGTTCCATACAAAACTGCAAACCTATCTGACCTGAATGTATGGGATAGCAGTTTTTCTTCCACGATTTTGCCACTAGTCTCATGGATAAAGTTGTTCAGTAGGTACATTATTGTAATTTTAGGATTTGTCGCATCGTAAAAGTTGTTCAGTTTTATAGGGTAGAGTTAAGGCTATTCTACCGTTGGCACGCTCCACACAAACGTAGTGTGGTGATATTTTCAATACTATCTAATTAAAGTCAATGAAATTTTTCAAAAACAATCAAGTAACTAATCTCTATGTCGGTATGAAGTCAGATTTTCGTTAAAATATACAGTTTCAATGCTAGGATTAATTTAAGATTTGTATGGAAATATTTGTGGCACTGTAGCCTTAAGTTGTACATAATTAATGTTGTAAATATTCTAACTTATTAAATAAATGAATCAGTACACTAAAATAAATTGATGAAAGCACTGTAACTTTAAAACTATAAATTTTATCAAAAATCTGACTTCATACCGACATAGAAATTAGTTGCTAGATTGTTTTTGAAAAATTTCATTGACTTTAATTGGATAGTATTGAAAATATCACCATACTACGTTTGTATGGAGCGCGCCAACGGTAGAATAGCCTTAAACTCTACCCAGCAGCAGAAAGGTAAGGTTAGGTTCTCTGCTAAGCAGAGAATGGCAGATTTTCTTACACGATTTCGATGTTAGTCCCAAAAAGAAAGATACAAGTACAATGGTCTGATCATCCCCTTAAAAAAACCGTCAGTATATTAAGAACGACCCTATATTAAAAAGGTACGCTCAATACGCTAGAAAATTCGTATTCGACTGTACTCCTTTTAATAGATACGAAGATAGTATTAAGTCAACGAAAAAAAGTAAGAACACGACAAATCTCCGATTCAATTTTCCGTTGAATTAAACAGGACACGGATAATCCCAACTATTTGCTAAGAAAGAAAAAATATCATAACACAGTAACATTTCCAATGGAATTACGATCGTGTTATTTCTTTTGTCCATGTCTAACTGTTTGTTTATCTGATATTAAAACGTTTAAGAGACAGAGCCCCTAGACAAAGTACTTTCGATTAGTGTTAACGACAGTAGAAAACATAAAAAATTTATGGACTTGACGTAAGTATTGTGGAACAAAGATAAAATATAGGGGAAGATAAATAATATAAAGCAAGACATAGAAACGCTACTTGACATCCATTCACACTTATGACAACCGCTCATTAGAATAAGTGAAATGTTAATAGTAAACAGATACCGTCTTGAACCATTTTATCACCAGACCTCCAGCTGGAAGACTCAGCTATTTCCTTACGTTAAGAACGAATTTTGCTTGAATTTTCTTAAAAAGTGGTGACATTTCTTTAATAGACGAAACATATTTACTTCTAATCTAACTCTGTCACTCTTATAGCAATCTGTGTGCGACTGTAAGGAATGACTATATATGTTTTCGTACAGTTTAATATTGGGTAGACCTGTTGTGGTGAAAGCAAACGTCAAAATGTTTCGATCGCCATAATGTCAAATTCATACATTCTGTCATTTCTACTAGCGTCTACGACAATAGAAATTTATTTATACCCTGTTAATATACTCTACCTACAAAGTCATATTTACAAAATATAGTAAATAGCGCGACTTATTTACAAACATAAAATAATGTTTGTAGTTTCCAAATGAAAAAACCCCAAAGTTAACAACTTTTAGTGGGACCCTGGGTCCTATTAAATAAACGTGACACTTATAATTTACAATGACAATAGGGTACATTCCTGAGAATGTTAGGACACAATGTTATCTGTTATCTACTATCTACTGCAGGACTTCCCAACCAGTGGGGCGCGCCCCCCTTGGGGGGCGTAGTGATATCTTAGGGGGGGGGCACAATGCGTTTACATTTTGAAAATAAAAATCCAGTTAAGGACGTAAATTCCACTCAATAATTCATTTTATTAATTAACTCATTCATTCAGTTACTAATTCACCTATAAGTTTGCTGTTACTGATATATTCAGGCTCAGTAGGTCTCAGATAGCACCTGTCCAGCCGCGCTTGTCGTTAAAATTTCGATACTGGGGGTCATGCAAATATTACTTATTATACCAGGGGAGGCGTGACGCAAAAAAGGTTGGGAAACCCTGATCTACTGTATGTTTAGCGTCATCAGTAACCAGCAATGTACACTGAAATGTCATTGTGAATTACAGAGGTTTGGCGGTCCGGCGCGGCGTGGTACCTACTAGTTACTTCAAACGGGTCGTGAAATTATGATTTAAAACTATGGCTCATACAAAATGTTCTTCTATACAAAATCTGTACGTAAGCTCTATGGACTACGGCAAAAAGTTTGTAATTGCAAAAACCGGTCAAGAGCGAGTCGGGCTTTCGTACCGCACCACCACAGAACACAGCATTATTACTTAGAAAAAAAACTTTTTTTGTCCGGGACCTTTAGCGCGAGACCGACTCACACTTGGCCGGTTTTTAGTATTTGTTGTTATTCTGTAGAGTTTGCTCTATAATCACACTAAGTTTGACGCTTCTATATATTACCGTTTTTACTATAAAGCGTGAAGAAAAAACCTTGATAAAAACTAGTTTCTTGTTAAGAACCACCCTTAATTTTTAACATTTTGAAATTTTTATTATTTGTTAACAAATCCGCCGTAATAACGCATAATCTGAGAAAATTTCTACTACAAATTACGGTTCAAAAGTTACAGCCCTAAATAGGTAGGACAGACGGACGGACGGACGGACAGATGGACAGACGGACAGACGGACGGACGGACGGACGGACGGACCGACAACTTAGGCTTAGTAATAGGGTCCCGTTTTCACCCTTTGGGTACGGAACCCTAAAAAAGCAAAGTGAAATTGCTCATGTAAAGACAACTTTTGCATTCAAAACTTTTGTTAGCGAAAAAACTATATTTTTTACCACTCAAAACCAACATGGCATGTCATATTCAACCAACTGCAAATAAAAGTTTATTATTTGTGACATATTTAATTCAAACTTACTGCTATTTTAAACGGATGGAACTTACGTAAAGAGTTAAATTGCAGAACACTAAAAAAGAGTTTTAAATGTTTCAAATTGCTTTCATAAGTTGGCGTTCTTGGGCGGAAGTTACAAAGAAGAAAAGAAACTGAAGTAAGAAACGAATGCTCTTCTGCATCAATATTTTTGTAAAGTTCTTCACACTATTTATGACATCATGTACACTACTTCTTGTACTATGGCAAAGAAAATATACACTACCGCACTATGGCTACCTTATACGGATGTTAGGGTAAACAGTTGCATAACTTTAAGGGGTGATTTTACCCATGATACTGAACAACTTTCCCTATGAAACATATAGGAAATTCGCAAAAAACACCGACTTCTGATACAAACGATCGATCAACTGATTGCATTTAGTATGAAAAGTCTAAAATTTTTTTACGCATTTCCTATAGGTTTCTTAGGGAAATTTGTTCAGTATCATGGGTACAATATCACCCTTTAAAGTAATGAAACTGATTACCCTAACACCCTATATTTTAAATGAAACTAAGAAGTACTGTTTTATTCATAACCAACGTTTCAAAATTATAATGTCAGTTTGTAAACAATTTTCTCCGCTTATAGACATACAACTTAACAATATACCTACCTAATATAAAAAAACAGTTTGGGAAAAAAGTGGGACACGTACCTATTACATTCGATTATACTCTAGTATTTTCCTCGTAAGACGTTTTTTTAGGTTGCCAACCAGAACTCTATTGATACGCTTTCGCTGTCCGTCCGTCCGTCTGTCAGTCTGTCCTATCTCTAAATGGCTGTGTCTTTTGAACCGTAATAGCTACACGGTTGAAATTTTCACAGAATGTGCGTTATTATGGCAGATTTTAGTTTTTCATTTTAGGAAAGAAGATCGTCTTGACTATTATAAAACTGTAAATTTTTGAAAAAAGAATTTAGTTTGTTTGTTTATTTGTTTGGGTGTTTGTTTGTTCGAGTATCACGCAAAAACTACTGAACCGATTTTGATGAAACTTTTTTTGTTTGGTAGCGTAACATCTGACTTAAAATCTGGTATATAATTTATGCGGACGAAGTCGCGGGTAAAAGCTCGTAGTTCATAAAGATCTTCCTCTTTCAGAATTATAATAAAGATATAATTGTTTCCGTGGAATGTCACTATAATGGATAGAGAGTAGAGTTCTAACAGAGATGTTAACAGAAAAATATTCCGACAACTTGACTTTATCCTAGTTTCCAATCCTTCATGTTGCATGTAAACTTGCAATTTCGCTAGAATCCTGGCATATAATATTTATGATAGCAATAATAGTGAGTGGTTTCCTTTTAGTCTGCTGCAATTGTAACTTTAGTGTGCTTACTACAGCGAACTAGAGCTCACAAGACACTATATTGTGGGTTGCAATATGTTAACAGGGTGTGTTTGAGTGTCTTGTGGACACTATATTGTCCTGCATTTGAAATTTTTCATCTTATAAGTGTGATGTTATATACAGGCTGTAACAAAACACCCTAGTAATACTTAAGGGGGTGCTTCAGACCATCACACTGAACAACTTTCACTATGGGGCCAATATCGAGAAAAAATTAAACAAATCAGCTGTCCCATACATTTTAGTCGAGTCGGTACTGCACTTTTGTATGAAAGAGCGATTTTTTTTTCGCGATTTCGATGTTGGCTCCATAGTGAAAGTTGTTCAGTTTGATGGTCTGAAGCACCCCCTTAAGTATTACTAGGGTGTTTTGTTACAGCCTGTATACAGGGGTGTAACAAAACACCCTAGTAATTTTCACTACGGAACCAACATCGAAATCGCGAAAAAAAAACAACTCTTTCATATACAAAACTGCAGTACCGTCTCGACTGAAATGTATGGGATGGCAAATCTTTTTGATTTTTTCTCGACTTTGGCTCCATAGTGAAAGCTGTTCAGGTTGATGGTCTGAAGCACCCCCTTAAGTATTACTAGGGTATTTATTACACTCTGTATACAGTGGTGTAATAGAAAGGTATAAAGGCTAGATCGTTTTGTATGGAATAGGTACCAACCACCAAGGACCGCACCACATGACCGCATTTCATGTTTCAACGCTTGTAAGGCAGTCTTTCCTCCAGGTATAGACGATAGATATGCCAAGCTTCCTGGCTATTATCTAGTTCTGTACCTTTATAATACAAAGTAACCGTAATCTAACCTTTTATAAAACAAACTGAATAACTTATAGAACATATCTACATCCCCGGCGACATGACCCAAAGACATTCGTTTCATCCGCGAATCAATCCAGTCAGATTTATCGCTCCATCCTCGCCTAGTTCGGATAGTTTTTGTCACCGGACGGTCCGGGTCTCGGGTCCGGGATCCGGGATCCTACTTGAGTTATATAACGTCCTTTTACAAGAGAAAATTGGGCATTACATTTGGTGTGATTTACGTAGTATTAGCTTTTTGTTTGTAGACATGGGTGATAATGATAATGGTTGATTTTGAATTGGTTTGTTGTTTCAAATAGATCGTCACAACGGGTTTAAACTTAATATACAGGCTGTTTGGTAGAACGATGTAGATATTTTCTGAGCTGATTGCACCTTTATGAATTTATGAACATTTTAAACCACATTTAAAGTTATGACAAGTCTCATAGTTTTTAAGTTATGATCAAAAGTTGGTTTTTTTGTTTATTGCGGGAATCGGTGCGCGGTGCGGTTAGAGGTCCATAAGATACAATTTAGTGCCTCAATCAGTTTTATTTTGGTTTTAAATGAATCCTTAGTTCACATCACAGTCTTTTATCACAATAAGTTTAAACAATAATTGGAAAGGCAATCATAAAGAAATCTTGATTTAAACATGTCACAAATGATTTTTTTTGTAAAAATGTTTTATTCTACCGATCATTAAAAAAAAAACTACACGTGGAAAAGTATTGTATTTGTATTTTATTTGTTTTTCATTTAAAAACTACTTTGGTTAGTACACTTTCAATTAATAAAAAAAATATTAGCAATAAGCCACAACTAAAGCAACAGTTGCATTTTTTCATGCTGCTGTCATAATACCATATGTGGTTTAAAATGTTCATAAAGGTGCCCTCAATCAGCTCAGAAAATATCTACATCGTTCTACCAAACACCCTGTATATATTATGTCATCATCATTGGGATAATACAGGCCTTCAGTGACTAGTAAAAATGATAGTGAGTGAGTCATATTTCCGATATTCAGATTCAGCTACTAACGTCAAACTAAAAAGAAAAAACTTTTCTGGTCTAATTTAATCTGCTCAGATTGGAATACATTTGGTAGCAACCAAAGGCAAATGAAGGTAGTCCTCCAATAGTGACACCTAGATCATAGGACTATTAAGAGGTCCTGAAAACACTTTGACACTAAGTTGGCTATTTCGTCTCCACCAACAGAAACTTTGGGAAGGCAAATGCCTGGTAGAAGAACGCCCCCTAGCTTAAAAACCTATGTGAATGGTTCGATATGAACACCACATCACTGTTCAGGGTTGCAGCCTCCAGGGTCCGAATAGCTCAACTTATAGCCAAGCTCCAAAAGGAGATAGCACCTCAAGAAGAACAATAGACACTACCAATCTACAATAGGCCCGCGTGGTGGACTATGGCCCGCTCACGCTCGCATAAGACATGAGAGAGATGTACCCGGTTGAAAGACGGATTTAGGCTGATGAGGATGATGATCAACCCATAGGTTTATTTCTTCCATAAAACAGTCTTCAAAGTTCGGAGCGCCCTACTTTTACTCGGCATTTTTAACTGAGATTTACTACTAAGTAAAGCAAGCCACTGACATTTCTAAATCTATGCAACATTTCAATCTTCGACTCGGAGGCTATCTTGATTGGAATCGCTTGTCGTCTGCAACTAGGTTAAGTTAGCAGCTAGGGAAATCTGAGTTTGTAACTTAATTCAGACCGGCTTATTACTCGGTGCCAATTTCTAGATGCATCTGTACTAAGTTGTAAGTTACAAAGTTGATCTGTTGGTCGTTAGAGACGTTAATTAAATTAATATTACTCAAGACCTTTCCGTAGGAAAAGTTGGGTGATTTCTACAGAATTAGTATGGAATGATAGAAACGCTGCATTGCCAACGTGACGCTGAAAGCAAAGCCAAAAGCAAATTTCCAAAAAAGACAATTGCGTAGCATCCTTAAACGACGGAAGTGCTTAAAAGGATGAGTATGAATGTGAATACGGTGAAAGAAGTGTGTCAAAATCCCATCATCAATATTGACTCCCATCAATTTGTACCTCACCCCCGACTCGTAGCGGAGTGGTAAAGAAGTGGATACAATCAGAAATGATGTTTTCTTCTCTCACGCACTCCTCATGTGCTAGCCAGTAATAATAAATAATAAATAACGCTCACAGGCACATACATTGTAATGATCCCAAGTAAGCCTCCGGCTTTTTGTTATGGGAATCATACAACAACGGCACAAACATACAACATCCATGACCGAACCGGGATTCAAACCCAGGACCCTGGTTTGGCAGTCCGGCGTGGTAACCATTACACCAACGGTTGTCAGTTTTTGTTATGTGAGCTGATTGGCATAAAGTTTACATTATCGAGTTTTTTGAAATCCACTCTATTCGATTTATCTCAACACTGTTACAAAAAGTCACCAAATCAAAATCGTCTGACATTTTTAATTCGACTCTCGATCGTGCGCCATAAGCGTTGAGAACTTTCTGCAGTTTACTAGTAAAACAGTTTATAGAATTTTACTAGCCTGTAAAACTGAACAATTTTACGATCTCTCTTTAACTCGGAATGCACTCGGAAGATTACAAAGTTGTAAATCGAGAATTTCGTTTTGAGGAAACAGAATTTTAACATACTTCTCCGAGCATCCGACGGAATTTGATGTTGATTTGAAATTGTTGATGTTGCTGGATTGATTCAGTGTATCGGAATGAGATCGGATTTACGAAGACGTTGTTGAATATTTGATAGATAATAGAAATGCGTTATTTAACTTCTTTTATAATGCGCACAGCCAAGGAGTGGCATGCCCTGCCTGCGTCAGTATTTCCGAGCGCTTACAACCCGAATTCCTTTAAAGTACCTATAGTGAATAGACTTCTTCTGGGTTAGCTTGCTACATCTTCGACCCCATTTTTGTCCTAAGGATTGGATTGAGGTCAAGAGCAAACCCATCAGTAATAAAAAAAAACTAATTATGATCGTCGTTTTGGCGATCTCTCGTATGCGGAGAGAGGAGATTGCAGTGATGGTTAGGACAAAGAAGTGAAAGCTTTTGTGTCTCAGGGTGTTGGTTGGTTGGTTGGGAACTGGTTTATAAAGGCATCTGCCCTATTTACTATTTATCCTGTAAACCCCAGAGTTAAAACCAACATTTGGGTATCCGCAGTCGTCTTTAAGGAAATAATCACCTACCTCCAGTATTTTATACCTATGGAATATGACGATTAAGGATTCTGATTCTGGTTCTGATCGTCATATCATGTGATGTGCACGGAGAAAAATATATAGTAGTCAATCAGTCAATAAATTCAGCCTACATCAACCCACTGCTGGGCATAGGTCTCCCTTTTATTGCGGCATTCTTCACGGTCCTGTGCTAATCTGATCCGATGCGAACCCGTCACTCTCACAATGTCATCAGACCAACGTGCTGGTGGTCTGCTTACTGACCTCGCTCTCTTAGCCACCAGTCTGATTGCCTTGGTTCACCGGCCGTCTTCCCGTCTAGCCAATCTCCACTTCAACTTTGTGATCCGCTTACCCACGTCTTTGACCTTGGTTTTTCATCGAATTTCGATGTTAGGTATCTATTATTATTATTATTTGTGGTTTTGGGCCTTGACAGGCTTGCTAAGCCTGTGCCACGTAGACCATCGCTGGTCCTTTGTGATCGCCCTTTTTATAGTTCCTTACCAATCCCCACTGCGGCCAGAAATCGCAGTAGATTCTTGATCGGGATAGTTTGTATCTCATCTGGTGTCAGCACCTGCCTACCCAGATGAGTGCTGCGTTTGTACATCAGGGGACCACAATCACATAGGAGGTGCAGAGGAGTTTCCATCTCCTCCTTGCAAAATCTGCAGCCGGTCGTGTCACTTAAATTCAGTGTGTGCATGTGCTTATTTAATTTGCAGTGGCCTGTGAGTGACCTTGCTATTGTACAAATTTGGTCCTTGCTGAGGGCAAGGAGACCGTTCGCAAGTTTGCGATTGTAGCCTTTGATAAGTGCTTTTGAGTGGCCCATGCCTGGGGTGTTACACCAAAGCTTTATTGCCTCACCAAAGCTGGCCTTATTCAAAGAATCTCGCGTTAGACTATTGGGGATTCCGAGAAAGGGTTCGGGGCCTATGAAGTGGTTTTCAGTGCCTCTTCTAGCCAACTCGTCCGCCCTCTCGTTCCCTTCGATGTCTGAGTGTCCTGGCACCCATTGTAGCACAAGTTGATTGTTATTGCCTAAGGCATTCAGTTGTGATACGCAGTCCTGTACTAGCTTAGACCTTATGATCGGAGAGTCTATGGCTAGCAAGGCTGCTTGGCTATCAGAGTTGATTGTGATATATTGGTTGACGTAGCGCTTGCTTAAGTTAATTTCAGCGCAGGCTGTGATGGCGTAGACCTCCGCCTGGAATATGGAGGCGTAATTTCCAAGATTTTGGGTCTGTTGTAGTCTTGGGTTTTCGCCGTATATTCCGCTGCCAACGTCATTGCCTTTCTTGGATCCGTCTGTGAACCAGGTTAGGCAGTTGTCTTTGATGGATGTTTGGCCCTCAAGCCAGTCATCCCTCGAAGGAAATGTAACAGTATAGTTCTTGGTGAAGTTGTATACTGGCGTCATGGTGTCTGTGGTCATCTTTAGCACTGGGAGGCACGTGGCATCCTCCTGCAGGCTAATCAAACACCTCGACTGCCAGTTACGGTTCTTGTTTGGGTTAACTCTGAGTATGCAAGCCTTCGCTTCCCTTTGCGCAAAAATGTGCAGCGGTTGGAGGTTGAGTAATGCATTCAGAGCTAGCCCGGGGCTGGTGGACATAGCGCCTGTTATGATTAGGCACGCAGTCCTTTGAAGGCTATTGAGTTTGTCTATTGTGGTTTTTTGGAGGGTCTTTTTGTACCAGATAGCTGCAGCGTAGCATACGATTGGCCTAACTATGGCGGTAAAAAGCCAGAGGGCTATTTTAGGGGTTATTCCCCACCTAGTCCCTGCCACACGATAGCTGATGCCGAGCGAGGTCTTGGCCCTCTGAATGACGGTTTCAATATGCGTGTTCCAGTTGAGGCGTTGGTCAAAAGTTACGCCTAAGTACTTAACTGTTTTGGAGTAGGGTATAGTTTTGCCATTGAGACGGGGAACTTTTAACTTTTTGAGGTCCCGTTTGTTCGTAAATGGTACTATGACTGTTTTGTCTGCGTTTACAGACAAACTGTTTTCGTCACACCATCTTTGTATGATGTGAAGAGCTCTTTGCACAAGAGAGGACACTGTGTCTAGACACGGCCCTCTGATGATTACTACAATCTAGCTAGTAGTATGTGACAACTCTAAACATCAGTTGTTCGGTTTGATGGTCTGAAGTACCCCTTTCAGTAAGTGTCATTTTACATCCTGTATTGGCATAATTGCGCCGACCCCAAGTAATGGGATAAGGGCAGGAAGATGATGATGATGATGATTGGCATAATTGTATCCTGTTTAATTAAAGAACCATTACATTCGTACATTCCTAATCTTCCCAACCCTTCAAAATAGCTCATGTATCTCTCAGTACACCATTATAACCAGATCTATTCTCGAACCACTTAAACAACGCCTGCAGGCAAGCAAGAATTACAATAATCGTCATGGAATTACACAGAAACTTACTCAAAACTGAGTCGACTTGTTTGAAAGCACCCTCAAATTTCGCAACATCGTCGTCAGAGGGCTGTCGGAGTTTGCAAACATGTGGCCCAACAACGCACGCGCAGATTAAGAGAACTGTTGAGGGACTGTGCTTAGGAAGTTTGGTACAAGATTGTGGGCGGAGCGGGGTAAGGCGTATGTATCAGCTTTTGACCTCTCCCGGTACCACCCGCATCGCGCTGATTAATTGAAATAGATTTTTAGAAGAACCAAATCACTTCTCATTATATTAGATTGTAAAGATATTTTTTTCTGCTTAAAATGTGGCATAGTTTATGAATAAAATGGTTACAAAGTTACTCAATATCACGGTATTTTGGAAGGAGGTTAAATCTTCTTGCTATTACTGATACTGAAAGATTGTAGGCGAGAGTTCTGATATTGCAAAATAGGACGGCCGTTAGTAATATTTGTCGGACGTATTACATAGCTTCAAACAGTACCTATGTTGGTATCATAAAATGAAATGGTTCTATGTTCACTAAGTCCATTTAGATACAGATATATTCCGAGTGAAGCGTCTGTCAGCTTTTAGCAACCAGGCTCTCTGCCTCACACCTGGAGCTGGTGAAACAATTTATTTATTTACCTCATCATCTTAAATGTATAAATGTCCCACTGCAGGGCACAGGTAAACCCTCAAGGAGGTTGTATGGGTTATTCTGTCGCGTATGTGAAGTCTAAAGATAGTCCAATCAGTATTGGGCGCGCGTGGTGGATTATTTACCTGTCCTATAATAATTCTGGAATTTTAGTTTGCTACTGAGAAAAGAGTGTCGTGATTCATGATATTTTGTTACTAAATCTTTATTTTGTGCTAGCAACACGTTTAATATTATTTCAAATTAACTGAAACATAACTAATGAATGGTTTAAAAAGGACTTGTATCCAGAGCCGTGAAATATATTTTTAACGGTTTGATTCGTTCGGTTGGTAGCACAGACTTTTGCGAGCTGGACCAATGAAACGCGAGGTGCGTTTAGTTGGTACAGTGGACGGGAAAAAGTGGGGAGTCCGTTGGAAATGGCGCAAAACGGATTAAACAGTCAATTCTCAGCCGGCGCTCGAAGTGATAACTAGTATTTGTGAAGTGATTTCGATATTTTAAATTAAATTAGTTTAGTAAAATTATTATTATTAGAATACAGTGAAAGTAAATTATTAAATATAGTTTTACAAATTCAAACGAAGTTTTACTATAAAAAGAGTGATAATTTATTTCCACTCTTCGTCAGTTTTCCTTTCCCCGATTAAATTCTTCGACAGCTTAGCGTAGCACTGAACTTCCCGGCTTCGTCCAGTTATTACCTACAAAAATGGTATAGTTGGTCAATCTAGATCAATCCCCAGTACAAAAATGTCTGCACCATTTTCTCCAAAAGTCCCAAGCATATACCAACCCCAAACGCGCACCTTGTGTTGATGCGCTCCAAAGTTTTCGAAGCGGTGTCGCTTAAATTATCGGTGCCAAGTACAGGGCTTGGTCCCCTTGAGCCCCCGGGGGGGTCACGACGGGAATTTCGTCGCCTGTCTCGTGGATGCCGGCAACTGGCACAAGTTTATAGAATTACTCGTGGCTTCGCGCGGATGTTGGTGTTTTTGTGCGATTACTTTGTTGGAGCGCTTGTGTGGAAAGTTTTTGGGATAGTGTGTTAGCGGTTTGTTTTATGACGTGTTTGAGATTGTATGGTCTTTACACGTAAAGTTCTTGGTTCATTTGAAGTTGGATGTGAGGGATTTTCTTGGATGTTATACGTAGGTACTAGATTGCACAGATTCAATAATTTTACGTCATATTAAGTGTAAACTGATGTCTGTATTGCAACGTCATAATAGTTTTCTTAGGAAAACATACTACACGGTGTTAGGGTTCCTAAACAGTTGCACTACTTTAAAGGGGTTCCGAGACGGGCAAGCAGCTTAGCGGCAAGCACGTAGTTTGGTTTTGCTTGCTCAAACTGCTTGAAACGCCCATCAAACAGCTTGATCTAGCAAGAGGCATATTTCTCATTTCGAACGCGATCGTCCTTATAGGTGGTCAAACAATCGTCCGCCATGATTGCTACGCGCGACAGAGCTATGCTTAATCAAGCCGGTCGTGAACACTGTCAAAACGCACTATGTTCAAAAACCTCGTCCGAGCAGACATTCTGAGTTAAGCTAAGCAAGCGATTCATTTTGATGTTCTGAAGGCCTAGGTAAAGCTTCGGCGTGTTAATTCTATATAGTTACTGAGATATTTAAGTCCAAAGATAAAGGTTTTTTGATATGTAGAAACCTCAAAAATTAATTTTTCTCAGAATTTAATAATAAATTCGTATGTTTCTTAGTTTAGTTCTATTATATGTATAAGCGTTGGCTTAAGAGGATTTTTCACATCTATTATTCTAGCTATTACGGTTTAAAAGTTACAGCCCTAAATAGGTAGGACAGACGGACGGACAGACGGACGGACGGACCGACAACGTAGGCTTAGTAATAGGGTCCCGTTTTCACCCTTTGGGTACGGAACCCTATAAACGAAAACACAGACGAAAGAGTATAAGTGAAGATCCATAAAATATTACGAACAAAAGTATTTTTATTACAGACCCTAAAATAGCAATAAGGAGACCTACATTATTCCTATAAAAATTTCCAAGTCCAAAAAAGTGTCCTAAAGGAGGTAAGAGTAATGTGTAACGACCCCGTGACCTGGCACAATCCCCAAACCAAGCAGTAGCGACATTATTTTGTAAATAAGCCACACGCCACGCCTGGCAGTCGGCTGCGGTGACTCGAGCAGTTTTGGAGTGCAAAAACTAGTCAGATGTTGTACAGTCAAGGGCACGTCAAGCTTGACACTTTAGACTTTGTACCGTTCTTATTTAGTGCGCCATAAGCGTTACAATCGAACTGCAAGTGTAAAGCTTGATGTGCTCTTGACTGTACATAACTTTCCGAACTGGGAAATATTTTTTCGGGCTTATTTAGGTATATGATATATACAAAAATCTACCTATGTGCGTATTGGACCGCTTATTATCTAGTTTAGGATTCTAATAATATAGTAATTTAACTCGACTCCACGCAGTTTTTCAATACCTTGAAATAGAGATTCGATAATTATCTACATTTGAAATCAAATCAAAGATTGAAAAAATTGTTTCCGATGGGACTTGAACCCGAAAACGCAACCTATCACAACACATCTAAAGTATACCTACCTAACTGAAAGAGTATGTTACAACATAGGTACGCACAATCCTATACCATGCCTAAACATTGATTAAATACATTTTTGTATGCATTTTGGTACATAACGGATGAAATTTGGATGAGCTATCTTATAAGTGTTCCTTGTTTTTTAGGGTTCCGTACCCAAAGGGTGAAAACGGGACCCTATTACTAAGCCTACGTTGTCCGTCCGTCCGTCCGTCCGTCCGTCCGTCCGTCCGTCTGTCCGTCTGTCCGTCCGTCCGTCCGTCTGTCCTACCTATTTAGGGCTGTAACTTTTGAACCGTAATAGCTACATAGTTGAAATTTTCTCAGATTATGCGTTATTACGGCGGATTTGTTAACAAATAATAAAAATATCAAAAAGTTAAAAATTAAGGGGGGTTCTCAACAAGAAACTAGTTTTTATCAACGTTTTTTCTTCACGCTCTATCATAAAAACGGTAATACATACAAGCGTCAAACTTAGTTTGATTATAGAGCAAACTCTACAGAATAACAACAAATACTAAAAACCGGCCAAGTGTGAGTTGGTCTCGCGCTAAAGGTCCCGGACAAAAAAAGTTCTTTTTCTAAGTTAACAATGTTGTGTTCTGTGGTGGTGTGGTACGGAACCCTCGGTGCGCGAGTAGCCCGACTCGCACTTGACCGGTTTTATTATGGCAACATAAAACGGCAGTTTTGTGATTATGAGTTTCGGTACAGCTTGACGCGTGTTTCAGGAGACCCTGCCTTTTCTCGGACATCAATCCGGCAGATTTACAGCGCAATCTGACCGTGATCGCGGATGTCTGCTAGTTCCCACCCTTTTGTTCAACTTCGTGTCCTCTTGTATCGGAACAAAAACTTGTATTATTCAGGGTTAAACAAAACACCCTAGTAACACTTAAGGGGGTGCTTCAGACCTTGATGGTCCGAAGTACTAGGGTGTTTTGTTACACACTGAACAACTTTCACTATGGAGCCTACACCGAGAAAAAATAAAAAATCTACTGGCCCCTACATTATTTTCAGTCGAGCCGGGGTTGACTACCAAAACAAGATTATTAAAATGTATCCATGAGTACGTTAGCGTTTTCATTCAATTCTGAAATGACAACAAATCATTTTTGCCTCAAAACTTAAAATGTGAATAACTTTAAATTTTAACTATAATAAAATTATTGTTCCAATCTAATTCTTTTGTTATAAATCAGTTGGGGTGTATGAGGTTTTGCGTTAATTTATTAACACGTTGTATAAAATGGCAGATTTTTCTTGCGATTTCAATGTTGGTCCCATAGTAAAAGTTGTTCAGTTTGATGGTCTGAAGGACCCTGTTCGATATGTGACGCATTTAAGTTTACACCCTGTATTTCAAGTAGGTATAATGTGCGTTTATTTATGTTACGAACTACGAACTATCAATGTGTATTGCGTAGACTTTTCATTTGACATAAAAATGACTCCAAATATTCATTTTGCTTCCTTTACGTCCAATTATATCGATAACGAGATATTTGAGGTTTACATTTCTTGAGCAGAACGGAAAATAAGTATTTCTAAAATGCATTTAATTAGCTTTCATCAAAGAGATTATATAATTAGAATAAAGAGATTCTTCCTCTGAGGCTTTTATAAAAAATAAAATCTTGGTACTTTTTTCATTAAAAACGGCTAGGATTATTTTATCAGATTACAACTGTGGACGATTTTCACTCATATAAACAGTCTAATTTTTTTTAATTTAATAGTTCAATGAGCTGAGATCTAGTTCTTTTGTAAAATGTCAATAATACTGGCTATGTTCCACAAAAAAAAATTTTTAATCGCCGATTTACAAAAAGAAGAATATTTTAATTTCTTTCTTTTTGTTTAAAGGAGATCAGTTTTTTTTTTTCATTGAAAATGGCCAGGAATATTTTTATCAGATTACAACTTTGGACGATTTTCGCTCATATAAACAGTCTAATTTTTTTTAATTTAATAGTTCAATGAGCTGAGATCTAGTTCTTTTGTAAAATGTCAATAATACTGGCTATGTTCCACAAAAAAAAAATTTTAATCGCCGATTTACAAAAAGAAGAATATTTTAATTTCTTTCTTTTTGTTTAAAGGAGATCAGTTTTTTTTTTTCATTGAAAATGGCCAGGAATATTTTTATCAGATTACAACTTTGGACGATTTTCGCTCATATAAACATCGTAAATATTTTTGTTTGGAAGTTCGATTAAATGAGCGGGGATCTAGTTCTTTTGTAAAATTGGCGATAACATTAGCTATGTTCCACAAAAAAAAAAGTTTAAATCGCCGTTAAAAAAAGAGAAGAAGTTAATTTAATTCTTTTTGTTTTGGAAATCATATATTATTATCATTGAAAACCTCGAGGAGGCCTATTATGAGCTTTTACCTATGTTAGTTTACATTGTAGCTAAGTTCAATGAAGATCACAACGAGTTTACTGTATATTATGGAATGCAATAAATATATTGAGTATTTATTTTTTATTTTTTATTGTAGGTAATTACCCTGTGGTATTTATTACCTATGGCGCGGGGCGCGGGGTGACAGGATTTTTATAACTTTACTTTTTTAATTTATGTTCAACAAAAATGTTTCCTAAACCGCTGGCATCGCTTCGCTTTTGTAAGATTTTTTTTTTATCGATGGTTTTGCTCTTGACCCCATAAACTAACAATTAGATCAAAATCCTTCGTTGAAGCGGTTTTCTAGATCGTGATTACCTATGTATTGTATTTCCTGGCAAAATCTTACGTCTAATTGGACTCTGCTTGCATCATCTTAACTAAACTGTTGTTTGTGTACGAATACTCTGGCAGAATACCTTATCGACAATAATACCACTCTCACGAAAACTCAAATAGGTATTATATTATTTTGTTGGGTTGTTTCACACTTCTTTTATCTTTGATTTACACTGGATATATTTTTAGTACCGCTAGTGAAATGTGTATGTATAACATACCTACTCTTTTAACATAATATTAACAGTAAGCTTTTTAAATTATGGTTTAATATTGTGTGAAAACAACTTAAAGATAAAAAGGTCGTCGGGTGCATCTTTATCTTTATCTTTCTTTATCTTTATTGCATCCTTGAGGTAAAATTTACAGGTCTTAAAGATAGGTATAGTACATCTCAGGGACCCTGTTAGGGCACAGCAATTGTCCATTATAATTGTTAAAATAGATGTGATTGAATTTAATTAATTTGAGAATACAATAGAATAAAATAGAATAAAAGGCGACAATAATAATTGATTAATAATCTACGTCAAATTGAAATAATATAGTAGGAAAAAATAAGCATCTCCACGAGACAGTCATGTTCTCAAGCATGCTGGCAGCGTCCCGTCTTTGAATAGTAAAGCTAATTCGTTGGTCAAGGGAACAGCCAGCTCTACAGTCACCAGTGGTCTCTAGTTCTCTACATTTGTTGGCTTCTGGACCCCAGAAACCCATCTTTTCAAAGCCAATTGGTGTAAATGTGAAGAAGGAGATTCCTTCATATTTCCGCACAAGCTTTTTAAAGATTATAATATTGTTGAACTTCAGGCTGCATCTTGTTTTACACCCAGAATCACTTGACAAGGCAGGAGGCAGTGAGTCTATAACATTTTTCATGCATGAGTTAGATAGGAATATACTTAATAAAAAAAAAAAATACATGTAAAGTCGAAAGAAAGAATAGTTAAATCACTGTAGTGCAATAAGGGCTAGTATTATAGTACTCTGTGGTATTTAGTAAGCAATATTTACTACCGGAATATTAATGACATAAGTCGCAAATTGTTATTATGATAGATGATTATTGAATTATTAGTAAGTATACGAAGAATTAAAAATAAGTACTATACAGGATGTAAAGAAAAATATTATTAACCTTTAAACTAGGGATGCAACGATTCGGCCTTTACGATTACGATTACGATTTTAATCGTTATTTATTACGATAACCGATGCATTACGATTATTTAAACAAATTTAGTTAAGATTAACCTCAGAATGAGTTCTCATTGTGTTTCTTTGCTTTCCAATGAAAGTTAAATCATAAGAAAAACTTTAAAAAATTCAAAGACTATAAAGTAACTTTTTCTACTAATTTGAGATCGAAGTCAAAGGTTCACTTGGTCAGGATTCTGATTTTTGGATGCAAAGAGGCCAATTTGCTTTGAAAAACACAATATGGAACATGATTCTGTATAATCTCGTTAATCAAGCTATATCTGGTCCGATTTACGTGAGAGATTAATCTTTTAAAATGTGGATGACAAATCGCGAGTCCGAGAATGTATTAATACTTCAAACTGAAAATCAAATCATAAATCTTAGTAGATTTAAAAAATATATTTAAATTGAGAGTCAAATCTGACCAAAAAAAGTCAAGATTTAGCTCAAAATTGGCTCAAAATGAGCTAAAATGGCAGCGAGAGACCCGATTTTTTTAAGTTGTTTTTCGGCTCTGGAATCTAGTATTCAGGTCTGGTATTTGTCAACAAGTGTAATCCGATTGAAGTTTTCAATTCGATTTAATAATCGTAAGATTCTTACTACGGTGCATTGCATCGTTATTAATCGTGATTATTACGATTACAGATGCAAAACGATGCACCGCTTCGTAATCGTTGCATCCCTACTTTAAACCGATACTCTACCCATCAAACTGAATAACTTTTACTATGGGAGCAAACCTGTCACCGCAAAAAAAATCAGCTGTTCCATCCATACTAAACTGCAGTGCCTCATCATCATTATCACTTTACTCCCATAGTAAAAGTTGTTCAGTTTGAGTATGGTTTAAAGATTAATTAACCGACTTCAAAAAAGGAGGAGGTTTCTCAATTCGACCGTATATATATATATATATTTTTTTTTTTATGTGTGTTCGCGGATAACTTCGTTGTTTATAAACCGATTTCGATGATTCTTTTTTTGTTTGAAAGAAGATATCCCAAGAGAGGTCCCATGATAAGAAAACCAGGATCTGATGATGGATCCTAGAGATATCGAGGGGAAAGTTCCCCTCGATATCTCTCTAAAATCGTAGTGCCGACTAGTGCGTTTGTTAATTTAAAGCACTACTGTTAAATCGAACTAATGAATTTACCACTGAAAATTGTGAAATAAACAAAATTTTAACAAAAAAATTAAAACCGCCTTCAAAAAACTAAAAAGTTACAAAATAATATTGCAGCCGATGACTTTTTCGTTGGCATCATAAGAACATTAATTTGTTTTATAGAAGTCGGTGTCAAACCAAGCCAAAAAATGCAAGCCCTGTCGCGAATCGTACCGGCTTGACAGCGACTTCAATAAACAAATTAATGTTCTTATGATGCCAACGAAAAAGTCATCGGCTGCAATATTATTTTGTAACTTTTTAGTTTTGATACTTTTCCTTTCACCCTATACAACGTGTTAATAAATTAGCGCAAAACCTCATACACCCCAACTGATTTATGACAAAATAATTAGATTGAAACAATTATTTCATTATTTTGATAGTTAAAATTTAAAGTTATTCGCATTTTAAGTTTTGAGGTTAAAATGATTTGGTATCATTTCAGCAATGAATGAAAGCGCTAACAAACTCATGGATACATTTTAATAATCTTCTTTCGGTAGTAAGTAGGGTGAGTGTGCCCGTGCGGTGGGTTGACATCGGGATCAGAAAATTTTAAATTTTTGTAAAAAAATATTTAATATTTTGAAAAAAATTACCTATGTTGAAACCACGATAATTCGATTCTGCTCTCGATTCTAAACAAACTACTTTCTAGTTTTGCGTTAATTCATTAACACGTTGTATAGGCGTTTCAACTAGAATGTTGTACGTATGATCATTTTGGTAGGCTGTGAGTAATAGAACAAGCCTAATGTAAAATCCGATTTATTGTAAAAAATATATATTCTCCCTTTATATAGAGAAAATATTATAAAGACAAAATAAATAGGTGTTATGGCTTAAAAGCTATTTCTTCCATACAATCTTAGGAGACCTGCATGTCTAGTATGATTTCTCTACACGCGCGCGACTCGCCTTCGCTGCATACAAAATAACCTGTTCCCGCGCTTTTCGGAGAGCGCAAGCCGCGCTTGCCGCGACTTGTAGTATGGAAAAAAGCAGAGTCGCGCGCGTGTAGAGAAATCATGCTAGACGCTCTGAGGAAATGGTTAATGAAAATAGATGGTAGAAGTAGAACTATAACTTGCGGTACCCACGTTTTAATTGAATTCTAATTAGTGTAGTATTAATTTAGGTCTGAAATAGGCTTTAATTATTCTAGTTTCCAAATCTAAAATAGAATTAGGCACTTAATTTAATTTAAACGATCGTGGCTAACCACGATTGCCACATTAAATTGGATTAGAATTTCGATGCTGTAGAAATTACAACCTTGTATACTATTTATCAAAGAATATTTTCGTCCTTTTAGAGGGAAAAGTCACTAACTGAAATTTTTCCCAATATAAGTTAATATCACCACCGTACTAATAACCTCCTCTGTATCACTCACGTTTAAATATCTACCATACTTTCCGAGATACGATGGTGGACAAGTCATTAAGTAGGTACAGCTTTTGACAGGTGTTTTTTTTATTTTTTCTCGATGTTGGCTCCATAGTGAAAGTTGTTCAGTTTGATCAATCAATCAATAAATCATTTATTTGTCGAAAGTAGGTCTATTAATTATTACATTGATCTTAAACATTAAGGGGCGTCCGCCCGGTTTTGAGTAACTTTGTAACCATTTTATACATTAACTATGGCACTTTTTAAGCAGAAAACAAAACTGAACAATCTGCAGGATATAAGAAGTGATGTGGTTTTTCTCGAAATCTATTTTAATTAATAATACTGAAGAAAAACGACTCCAAACTCACCTCTTTTTTTCCAGTTGTAACCGTTTTACTCTTACATTGTTGATCAGAAGAATATGAAAATTTACAATATTCTTCACAATCTCACTAATATTATAAATGCGAAAGTTTGTGACGATGTTTGGATGTTTGGATGTTTGTGTGTTTGTGGCTCAATCACGCCTAAACGGCTGAACGGATTTAGATGAAATTTGGCATGCAGATAGAATGTGTTCTAGATTAACACATAGGATACTTTTTATCCCAGCAATGGGTTACTGTGGGAGTCTGTGGGATAATTTCCAATGTTTTATCATGCTCACTAGCGCCGACTTGACGCTGACAGATGTATTTGGGTAGATTCCAGTAGTAAATAGTGGTTGCTTTTTTCAACACTTCTCTCAAGAGCTGTGTAGCGTAGTTGGGAAATGGTCAGATTTTCGCGCAAGAGGTTGGAGGTTCGATTCTTGGGTGAGATTTTTTTTTAAACTTTTATCCATTTTTCAACGGATTTGACAGAAGCAATTTGCTGACCTTAATAATATCCTGAGATTAGATCAGATCCAATTTTAGGACAGTACGTTTTCTTTGGCTTTTTTCTTATTTTAATACATACGTTGTAGTGATCCCAAGCAAGCACGGCTTTTTATTATGGAAACATTACAACAACGGCACAAACATAATAATGTCCATGACCGAACCGGGATTCGAGCCCAGGACCCTGGTTTGGCAGTCCGGCGTGGTAACTATTGCACAAAACGGGTCGTCAAATATAAAAAAATACTCTTTCTTTTAACTATGTTTTTGTGTACAATAAAGAATCTATGAATCTATGAACCTTTTTTAAAGTTATAAGTAGTAGTACGTTTTCATCTTAATAGATGGCGTGAGGCGTTTTTTAAAAGCAAGTGTGCAACAATAAAATTATTTATTCCAAAACCTAGCTAGCAGGAGCTTAATTTAGTTGATTAAATCCCTGATCTCAAAGTTCATACATTTCGACCACACTTGCACTTACTCGTAACTCACGCTCAAGGCGTCTCAGAAATTAGGTCTTACAGATTTGATTGTAAAGTAACTTACCGGTGAATTGAAAAATAATTAAATAAATAACGCTCACAGTCACATACATTGTAATGATCCGAAGCAAGTAGTATAGGCTTTTTATTATAGAAACCATACAACAACGGCACAAACATATTACATCCATGACCGAACCGGGATTCGAACCCAGGACCCTGGTTTGGCAGTCCGGCGTGGTAACCATTACACCAAACGGGTCGTCAAATATTTTTCTTTCTTTTAACTTTTTCTAAAGTTATTGTAGTATCGTTTTCATCTTCATAGATATCGTTAGGCGTATTTTTAACTCTAGCAGGAGCTTACAAATTGATTGAATACATCTTTGTATGTAAGTATAATGGTAGTTTGAGCCCAATCTGAGCCAATGCTACGATATAATAATTTTGTTGCAGAAAATTTTGCCAAATATTCGTTTTGTTTGATTTTCGGTTCAATTATGATTTCTTGAGGATTTGTGTAGCTTAACTATAGAACATCAATCTACCACAATCTATAAAAAGATAGGTACCTACTTATCTAAAAAGTCCTTATAACACCACAGTTTGGTAATGTGCCTAAGTACTTACATAATAGCTAAGTAAGGTTAGAGATTTACAAATGTGGCTTGAAAATAATTCTTTTAACAAGTTGACCATTTGCTTGCTAGAATATTATCGTTCTAGCTCTTGCCTCCACCATTGTGCACTAGCCCGCGTGGTAGAGTATCCTCTATCATCATCATCATCTCAGCCGATGGACGTCCACTGCTGGCATAGGCCTCCCCCAAGGATCGCCATAACGACCGGTCCTGCGCTGCCCTCATCCAACGTTTTCCCGCCGCCTTCACCAGGTCGTCGGTCCACCGTGTGAGGGGCCTACCCACGCTGCGCTTTCCGCTTATCCTCTAACGTTTATTTGTGAGTGGAGGTCTGTGATCCTCAGAGGGTCGTAAGATGATTATTATGCTGCTCGACATAAATAAAACACTAATAACCGACGAACAGTAGAAAAGAAGAGTTTTTTTTTTCATTCAAGTGATGGATCTGTGAATGACTTTTTTTTATACCTACATACTTACTTAATGTAGGTACTTTCTGATTTTGATTCAGCTCAAGTTCATGACTATTATCCTATTCTTATCCTATTATGGGGGCTGGCAAGCCAGCAACACATCAACCCAATGGTACCTATCTTTTGTGTTGACTCCTACTTAATATTTATTTTCTTCACCATTGAAAAACGTGGAAAATGAGAGAGGCAATAGTGTTCAGGGGAAGAAACCTGTAATCTCCCAGTTTTGAATAACCATCTCTCAGTCTCAGGACACATACGTTTAGCCACCAAGACATCGCAGTCACACAGTATAAATGATCCATGGTTTCCTCCTCCTCTCCGCACGCTCGGCAACTGGGATCTAGGGTGAGCTTTATCATGCCTGTGAGGCGTAGTACCCGGTGAGAGCTCCGACGATAGCACGAGCTTTGCTCCTGCTGTTGTTCAGTATGAACTGTGGGATTCGTGGTGTTATATTGCTGATGAATTTCCTGCAATGTTGCAGACCCGGGAAGCCAGAGCATTCTAGCATGTGTATTTTATCAGCCCATTCCTTAATAGCCATTTTAATGTTACATGCCTGGGTTTCTAGACTTGGTTCTGACCATGACCTTCATGACCCTTAGACGAGACATGAGACAAAATCACATGTCCACGCAGACGAAGTCGCGGGCAACAGCTAGTACAATATAAAATGATGTCGTTTTCTTATTTTTTGAAAATTCGTAAAAAATCATACAGGTTTTCAAAGAAAACGGAAAATTCTGACCGGAGCCGCGCAATTGAAGCAGGATGGCTAATTGCAAAAGTTTGCTTGTAAGAAAGAGAGCCTTGCAGATGGGAGGAGTAGCCTTAACATAAGGTATCTTCCACTTTCAGTCACAATATCATGACATACAAATATTTCTTATCCTAGGGTACAATAATAGAAGGTAGTTAGCTATTTAAAGAATTTAAAATGTCATTACAAAGCTACTGATAAGGGTTCATAGTCATAAGATTATAAATGAATATAAACCAAGTCTACCCACAATTAATTATTTAAATGACCACGATCAGTTGAAAAGCATAGTTGCATAGATTCAAATAATTACAATTAAAATAGAGATTCATCATCCAAGTAGTCTTTAATATCATAATAGCATTTACTTTTCAACATTTTATTCATTTTATGTCTCAATTCTCCATATGTTAACATCCTAGTGTTTTTTGGAACTTTGTTAAACAATTTTATTGCCATGTAGTAAAAACTGTTTTGAAATAATGTACATTTTGGAAATGGTGCTACAAGATCAGTTTTACTACGTAAGTTCCGAGCATGTACTTTTTGTTTTTGTGTATAGTTACTGTGATGTTTTTTATATAACAAACGCATTCCAATATTGATGATGATTGATGGCCTGAAGCACCCCCTTAAGTATTACTAGGGTGTTTTGTTACACCCTGTATTATATATGAGAGCGCATATTCTTGGTTCAATGCAATTTGCTTTCACACAAGACAATAATTGTCTTGCTGAAAGCAAATTGCATTGAACCAAGAATATGCGCTCTCATATACATATATCGAAGAAAACGTAATTTTCTTATTCCAAGTAATCTTTTTTACCCGTGTAGATATTGCAAAATTGCAAAGAAAATAACAGTCTCAATTTCAGTACCACGATTGTCCCGAGTCCAGGACAAATGCAGTCATTAACAGTACTAGAGATCACAGGGGCTGACAAGTGGTGTATTGTTCAACCCTTTCCCTAGGGAACCTAGGGTCCAACCCTCGTAGGGGAGGAATCGTAGTTTGGGTTGTTAAACGTGGAAAAGGATTTTATAGGAATTTAAAATATTGTGTGGCTGTTTTGTTCCATTCTAGAACAATTTTAACCACTTTTTTAAATGGATCATTTTTTCCTGTACGTATCGTACGAGACGACTAAAGGAGAGGGTTTTCGTATGCAATTTTTTTCTGGACGAAAGGCTAGCCATCTGATACCCTCACCACACAGAGTAAAAATATTTCGAACACTTCGAAATATTTGTTCACGTGTTTCGTATACAGGGTGTAACAAAATACCCTAGTAATACTTAAGGGGGTGCTTCAGACCATCAAACTGAACAACCTTGACCATGGAGCCAACATCGAAATCACGAAAAAAAATCTGTCCCATACATTTGAGTCGAGTTGTTACTACAGTTTTGTATGAAACAGTTGATTTTTTTCGTGTTATTCAGTTTGATGGTCTGAAGCACCCCCTTAAGTATATCTAGGGTGTTTTGTTCACCCTTTTTATCACTAGTTTTTAAAAAATTTGTGTATTCAGACAATGAAACTAAACAACTTTCCCTAAGGAACATCGATCGGAAAAAGATAAAAAATTGGACCTTAGACAATCCATGGGCTGGTCAGCATTTTTGTGTGGGAAGCCCAAAAAAATCTCGTTTTTCTACCCATGTAGGAGATATTGTTTAGTTTCATTTGTCTAAATAAACCCTTAAAATTATAGTAACTAAATACTAGTGATGTATAATACTGATTTTTTTAAATAATTCTACATAATTTAAGAGCGAGTGAAGAGGCTACATATTCCCACGGGCACATTGTAAATTAGTATAAGAAATAAGTTATACTGGCAACTTACAGTCAGATAATTTTCAAGCTACTTTCTCATCTCACCCATATTCGTAAGAGGCATTTGCCCTGCAGTGGGATCCTGTGGGCTATAACTTACTTACTTTTTAGTTTAAGAACAAAGAGTTTAGTTTATCACAATAATAATTATTGTAGCAATAAACAAGCTACCCAGATTTAAATTATTTATTAGCCCGTGCTATCAAAATCTGCGCTCTTGCCACGTATCCGACCATGTATAATAATATATATTTTTTTTGTTTTTTTAAAACTATGTTGTTACTAAGTAAAATAAATTACTTAATATTATATTTAATGCTATCTTTTATTTTCGGTTTCTAGAGTAGTACTATAGTAAAAAAATATTTGCCGGTAGCACTACCGGCCGAGGCAGTAGAACCACGGTTAAATGAATTTCCCGTCTTACTACTGGTAGTAAGACTTGGTAGTAACACGGGTATAAAATGGACCCTCGTAAAAATGGACCCTCATCCATTTTTCTGAGATCCTATCTGCTAAAATTATAATTTTGAAAGATGGTTGGTAAGTAGTTGTTATAGTTGTCGCTTGTAGCTATAACAAGGACTAGCTAACCCTCTATCCACTCTATAATGCGACGCCATACCAGTTAAAGTTTCCATCTCCACATCTTTTAACAAGACTACGCGTGTGTACGAAATTTAGTCATTTTCATTTAAATCGTTTCTTTTCATTTGAATGTCGTGCGACTCATCACGAAGTAGGTAGGTACTTATATTAAAGCCCTCTTTTTACCCCTAACAGGTCATCTGCAGTTTGTTTTTAGTGTTGTAGACCTATCGCACTTACCTTTGGTTTTAATTTTACTGTGGAATGTTGTTAATGATAAAGTGTTCCATACGAAACGTAATTCCGTCCTAGTTTGACATTTATTAATTAAGTGAAAAAAAAAGTCAAATCGGTGGCAATAATGGCGTTGTGCGCTTTTTGGTATGGGTAAAAAATTTTAAACTCGCGTCATGACCGTGACGTCACCCTGATCGAAAATTGGTCAGACATGTTATCCCCCTCTCTTTCTACCGCGTGGCGAAAATGTATGCCTGTTCCTGCTGTTTCGTGTAAGCGGCGTAAATTTTATTGTCATGTTTGTGTATTTTACCACAAAAATGATAGTACTTACTTACTTATATTTTTACTTAAGTATACGTTCAAGTTTTCACTTCTGCCGGCACTCCTGGAGAGCAACCCTTTTTTTAATTGCTTCAATCTTCGTAAAACAAAAAGCTTTTCTCGATAAATAAGTAACTAAGTTTTTACAATTAGGTACGTTTTCCGAAGTTCTTGAACGTCTGATTGGTCATTAATACTTAAGTAACTTTGAAGTCGTGAAAATAAATAATTAAAAGCAGCATTTTTATGACGTCATTATTTAGCTTTCAGAAATCTACTGGTCATTGATCCTGAAAACAAACATTATGGGTCTTGGGTGCAAAGGGTACCTATACAGGGTGAAATTTATATTATTAGCATCCTTTTAAACTAAGAGTCTACCGATCAAACTGAACAACTTTCACTACGGAAGCAAACCGATCGGAAGAAAAAAAAAAATCTGCTGTTGCATACATTAGAGTCGAGTAGGCATTGCAGTTTAGTATGGAATAGCTGATAATTTTTTTGCCCCGATCGGTTTGCTCCGATAGTGAAAGTTGTTCAGTTTGATGGGTAGACTCTTAGTTTAAAAGGATGCTAATGATATCAATTTCACCCTGTATAAACCTTACGAGTTCAATACATAATTTAAAACTAAACCGTCACTCTGCTTTATTATTAAGACACCTTAAAAGCTTTGCTATGTAATTCGATTAATAAATTACGTTCAGTGATAGCATAAGATCCAACAGCAAGATATATAAGGTCGCTCATATTTTAACGGTAACAGATTTAAATGAAAGATCGCATTTTGGAGCATACATCGTGCTTGGGTTGCCTAGCAATATTTTGCAGCTAATACTGTTATTTAAGAATTTAGATTGTAAAATGAATATTTTCCCTGTTTAGGAAATTAAGTGTCTGTTTATGATCGGATTATGGTTGTTAATTCATGTACCTATGAACGTATTACAAAAGATTGAAATGGTGTGGGAAATCTTTTAGGTTATGTGAAGGAAAATGTTTAAACTATTTTTGAGTATAATTATCATGAAATAAAAATAGTGTCTCAAACTGAGAAATAATTAGAACAGCATAGCATAAGCATAATGCTCACGACTATACAGGGTGTTAGGGTAAACAGTTGCACTACTTCAAGGGGTGATTTTACCCATGATACTGAACAACTTTCCCTAAGAAACCTATAGGAAATTCCCAAAAAAAATACGACTTTTCATACAAAAATTCGATCAGCAGATTGCATTTAGTATGGAAAGTCCTTTTTTTTCGAGTTTCCTATAGATTTCTAAAGGAAAGTTGTTCAGTATCATGGGTACAACGGTAATGCAACTGTTTACCCTAACACCCTATATTCCTCGAAAGGTGGTAGAGCTTTATAAAAAACGAGCTTTTACCCGCGACTTCGTCCGCATAAATTATATACCAGATTTTAAGTCAGATGATAAGCTATCAAACAAAAAAAGTTTCATCAAAATCGGTTCAGTAGTTTTTGCGTGATACTCGAACAAACAAACACCCAAACAAACAAACAAACAAACGAACAAACAAACAAACAAACAGACAGACAAAAAATCCAAAAATTGGTGATTTGGAATCAGGGTCATCTAAAAATCATATCGTAATTTTTTTTTGTAAATATCTTCAATGTACAGACAAATTTCTAGTTACAGTTTTTATAATAGTTTAGATTTGAATTTAAAAAAGGTGATGCTAGATTTTGTTTAAACGGCATATCGCTAAAGTATGAAATATGTGCGTAGACATTTTATGGTGGTGGTGGAGTGTATCGTACACTATATCAACCCCCTTGAAAAGACAAAATGTTTAAACTATCTAATCTAGACTATTATAAAACTGTAACAGAAGTGTGTCTGTACATTGAAGATATTAACAAAAAAAAAGTTACGATATGGTTTTTAGGTGTCCCTGATTCCATATCACCAATTTTTGGATTTTTCGTCTGTCTGTTTATTTGTGTGTTTGTTTGAACGAGCGTCACGCAAAAACTACGGAACCGATTTTAACGAAACTTTTTTTTTTTGGTATCTGACTTAAAATCTGGTACATAATTTGTGCGGACGAAGTCGCGGGTTAACGCTGGTACAATATACATCTTATTATGCTTAGATCTTATGTTAGTTACCATAGGGTTGAGTCGAAGTTGTCGCTAATGGAAACAATAAACCTCCTCCTTTTGTTTAAGTCGGTTAAAAAGGGGAGAGATGGCTCGGGGATCCCATAGGCTGTGTTCATCTGCTAGCACAAGATACAAACGCATATGGAGTGAACGTAATTTGTGTTTCATAGGCCATTGGAGCGAAAAAACCTGTAGATGCTGTCTTCGATATTTTTTTATTTAATTTGACATTTACTGTTTTTTATGATTCCCGGCTTAGGTATATCACACAAGAGATTTTTGAGCGTAGGCGATATCGCATCATAACTGCACCGCCGCTACGTGCCACTACATCGCCGATAAATAAGCGTTACCTACCCGTGAATTGCGATACTAAGCCGCGATATAGCCGCGATATCGTCGACTCTGGCATCGCAACAATAAAACGGTCAAAACATCACGTCCTTTGAATTCTGAATGTAATACTGTATGTGTCAATTTGATACTGATTGAATCAGGTAGACACAGTAAGACCCCAGCACGTCTAGCATGATTTCTGTACAAGCGCGCGACATGCCTTTGCTCCATAGAAAAAACATGTTCCCGCGCTTTTCGGGGGCCGAAAGCCGCGCTTTCCGCGACATGTAGTATCGCGACAGATGCGAAATCATACTAGACGTGCTGGTTTCATCATAAGGTAGCGACATAATCATATGCCGATGATAAACAAGCGTTTGTGGCCTTATAAAATATGACTATCCTTTAAACGTCCCACTGCAGGGCACAGGCTTACCCTCAGGCAGGATGTATGGGCATTAGTCCACCAGACGTGCCCAATGCGGATTGGTAGACTTCACATACACATCCGATTTTCTTCTTCAGTTTATGCAGGTTTCCTCACGATGATTTCCTTCACTGCTTGAGAGCAGTCGGTATTACGTATACAACGTGTTAATGAATTAACGCAAAACTAGAAAGTAGTTTGTTTAGAATCGAGAGCAGAATCGAATTATCATGGTTTCAACAAAGGTAATTTTTTTCAAAATATTAAATATTTTTTTTGCAAAATTTAAAATTTACTGAACCCGATGACAACCCACCGCACGGGCACACTCACCCTACTTACTACCAAAACAAGATTATAAAAATGTATCCATGAGTACGTTAGCGCTTTCATTCATTGATGAAATGATAACAAATCATGTTTGCCTCAAAACTTAAAATGCGATAAACTTTAAATTTTAACTATCAAAATAATGAAATTGTTGTTACAATCTAATTATTTTGTTATAAATCAGTTGGGGTGTATGAGGTTTTGCGTTAATTCATTAACACGTTGTATAAACATAAGTTAGAAAAACTCATTGGTACAGTCACCAGCAGATATATCGTAGCAAACAAGGTGGTCAAATATTTCTAAGCAGTTCTAATTTTCAATAATTTCTTTACTCGTCAAAAATATAGGAACACCTAGAACTTCAAATATATCTACGCAGTCAGGGAGGTCATAAACATCTGAACAGTTTCGGAAAAAAACTTTAATTCCGTTGTTTTACATTTTTTTCTCAAACATGCTTGGAAATGTGAGCATTATTTTGACAACCTTCTTCGAGATAAATCGAAATTGCTGTACTGGCCAAATACATGCGCGCAGCGGCCGGCAATGTTTGTATGAAAATCCATATCTGTCGTGTTTAGCGGCCAAATAAATTACATAGTAAACTCATATCTGTCGTGTAATTTAAAAATGGAACGATCTTTTTCTCCGAAACATGGCGACCAAGGAGGTAACTCATCAAAGGTTTTATTTAAATTTCGAACTGGCTTGCAAATAGAAAGCTGTTTATTGAAAAAAAATGCAAATTGTTGTTCGTTGTTCGTCATTGATTTTGAAAAGAGTTTTAATTTCTGCGAATTATTTGAGAAAATTTACTGTTCTAATTTCCGCGCATTATTTGAGAAAAGTACTATACAAGCCTTGGCCACAACTAGGCATTGATGGACTTACGTATGTGTGCCTCGGCTTCGCCTCGGCCCACATTTATACGTTCGTCCATCAATGCCTCTGTTGCTGGCCGCTGCAGTAATGTACTAAATTTTAAATAACATTGTAAAGAAATTATTGAAAATTCGCTGTTCAGATATTTATGACAAAATACACGTTTAGAATATAATTGGTAACATTTACTGTAAATAATTTAATGAAAATTAGCACTGCTCAGAAATATTTGGACACCTTGTATGCTACGATATATCTGATGGCGATTGTACATAAGTTAGAAAAACTCATTGGTACAAGCAAAGACATAAATATATTACTAGCGTAAATATATAAATCTATGGGTACAAGGTATGTCGTCCGTGCGGATTCGAACCCGGACCCTCATAATTATGTGTCCATACCTCTCCGCAACGCGCCACTGAAGCTGTTTATAAATGACCATGGTAAGTATTAAAATTTTATAAACTTTATGCTTAGAAAGTTCACATTATCATACTCACAATACAATAAAAGCCAGAAGCGATATTTTTCGCAATCTACGGACCTGAATCAGTTTCCTCTAATTTCCTCGGCCATTATGTCTACAGCAGACTATCTGCGAACAGAACAGTGTAGATTTATGATAATGTCCCATCGGCAGTTATGGCTTACAAAGAGGCGGTTCTTCTTTATGTTTTAGCGTTTAGCTGCTAATCAATGATCATTATGGAGTTATGGAGTATTTGCATATGCTCACGATTACATTCCCCGAGGGGGTAGTCAGAGATATTCTGAAAATTCAGAACATCCACGTTTCACTAGTAGTACCGAAACTCTGTCCAGTGTGACGGGGAGTGAACCCGTCGCCACTTGTAATGGACAGTAGGTACAATACATGCCTCGAAATTGAAGCATGCAGGTTTCTTCACGATGTTTTCCTTCACCGAAAAGCGAGTGGTGTTACAAATCGTACATAAATTCCGAAAAACTCAATGGTACGAGTCGGTCTGTACGAGGATCGAACCATCGCCTCCTGCACGGCAGGCAAGGTTACTCGTCACTGGACCACCACGGCTTCTATTAGAGTATTTTATTACGGCGTAAATGTCAAAATTTTTGTTTGTTGCACTGCAGTGTTAATTAGTTTGTGGGAGTAAGTGTCTATCCTAATCTTAAGGATTGTTTTTTGAGCAAAAACACAGCTGAGAAGAGATGGCGGAGCCTCTTGGCAAGCTCAAACGTGAACCGCGCGAACACCACGCAAATGAGACAACCGCTCGCGGCAAAACATGCAACGCGACTCTCGTCAAAACATTAATAATAATATTTTATTATGTAATACGATGTTGTCATTTCTCTAAAATGAATCAGTTTTTATCTCCGGTTTTTATTTTCTGATTGTGAGGTTTCGATTACCTGCAGCCACTTGGTTTGAGCTTCGAAGATGTGAACGCGACTGCGTGACTACGGCTACGCGACTACGGCTACGCGACTACGGCTAGGCGACTAAGGCTACGCGACTACGGCTACGCGACTATGGAGACTGGTAATCTTTATAGAAAAGTGATCCGGAATGCAAGGTATCAGATGCAGTCTCTCGTCCTTTTCTTACCTTAAAACTACGCTTAAAACCGACCGATTTAAACGGAAATCTGATAAAGCACAGATCCAAATATGAGGTTCAAGATAGAGTCTTGAAAACATTGAATTTAATTTGTTAATATTCAAAATAGAATCAAACTTCGTTTGTATGGAGCGCGGTCGGGAATTTGTGTAGCATAATTATCTAAACCAGGTACTCGTAAAGGTGCCCTGAATCACTGCATCGATTATAGAATTGGAATGGAAATGTTATGGCTGGATTCCAGAAATGCCCTAACATTAGAAGGGGGATAGCTTCCAAATGGTTCGCTAGCCTATTTAGATATCGACTTTATAAATTGGTGGGGTAATTCCAAGATTTTCTTTTAGGGAAAACGTGAATCTGAAAGGTAAGATCCCGGGATACTTTTGTAAAAATATATAGTCGCTGAAAATTTTTTGCACATACCTACTATAATAATACAGTAGTTAAATGATAATAAAACCGGTCAAGTGCGAGTCGGGCTACTCGCGCACCGAGGGTTCCGTACCACACCATCAGAGGAGACAGCATTATTAACTTTGAAAAAAAAAAAAACTTTTTTTGTCCGGGACCTTTAGCGCGACACTGACTCATACTTGGCCGGTTTTTAGTATTTGTTGTTATTCTGTGGAGTTTACTCTATAATCACACTGAGTTTGACGCTTGTATGTATTACCGTTTTTACCATAGAGCGTGAAGAAAAAACGTTGACAAAAACTAGTTTCTTGTTGAGAACCCCCCTTAATTTTTAACTTTTTGTCATTTTTATTATTTGTTAACAAATCCGCCGTAATAACGCATAATCTGAGAAAATGTCAACTATCTAGCTATTAAGTTACAGCCCTAAATAGTTAGAACAGACGCACGGACGGACGGACAGACGGACAGACGGACGGACGCACAGTGGGCTGAAATTCGACTTTCATAGACATTTTCATTTGATTTTTGTTTGATTTTCAAAACAAAATTTTCAAAAATTCTTACTATTAAAAAAAAAAACCGCACCTTTGCCCGGTTTATGTAGTATGCCAAAAAATCCTAAATGTATCATAGAAAAATAACTTATAAGGAAATAAGGCGCAATTGTGTGATAGCTGACTTATCACCGATTTTAAAGTCGACTCCATACAAATTATCCACAATAAAATTATATCTGGGCCGTTTGCACTTATATTCAGTAAATTTTATATTTTTAAGTATGTACTTAGCCTGCCATGAAGCATATCCAAGCAAAAAAAAATAACACTTAAAAAATCAAATGAAAATGTCTATGAAAGTCGAATTTCAGCCCGCTGCGGCCGCGCCGGACGGACGGACAACATAGGCTTAGTAATAGGGTCCCGTTTTCACCTTTTGGGTACGGAACCCTAAAAACGTACAAAAGTGAGCTTATAGATTTCAAAATAGATTTCTTCCGACAACAGAGAAAATATATCGGCAAATTAAATGTATTTTTATTGCGCAATTCTACACCACAGCACTCAACAAGTTAATGACAGAATAATGCTCAGGACACATTGACCAACGGCGAACGACGGCAGGCCCATACAAAAAAACAACGATTAGTATTGAACGCGTTCGGCGCCGTTAGCCGCGTCGTCGCCGGCGGAGGATGTGGACGGTGTCCCATTCTAGGTGCTTTTTGTATGGGCCCGCTGTCGTTCGCCGTTGGTCAATGTGTCTCAACCCTAGGGTGTCAAGTCATTATATGGTAGACGTTTAACTTTATGCCCACAAATACCACGATATATTAAGAATATGCCACTAGATAATCCTTTAATCATCTCAGAAGACACCCACTGCACGATATGGGGTGGTATATTCTAAGCCATAACTTGCTAAACTCCTGATGTTTCTCTTACAGACGTATAAGAATGTTAGGCTCCGCGCAAACGAGCCACTGGCCACTGCCACCGGTAGCCAGCGACAAGCATTTTGTAGAGACTTGCCGTGCAAGTGTGGCTGCTGGCCGCCGCGCCGCTCGCTACAGCAGTGTCTGCAATCGCGACAAACACCGGTGGCTGTGGCCGGTGGCTCGTATGCACCGAGTCTTAGCTTTAATAAACCGCTTACGAATTTTCGTAGAAAAAGTTTCAGTTTCAACAAAATACAAAGTAATTTTATTTCATTATAGGTTTGGTTTCCATTATAGGAGTAGATACGGCAAAATACTGAGTAATTTTATTTCATTTCCCATTATATTCTATAACAATCTCTATAACATAATACTGTTCGGTTGAACGGCTTATTTGCATATTTATAGCCACCCCCTGTATTAGCACTCCAGGTGACATTCCCGGGGTTTTACGCTGGGAATATAACCGGGAATAATGCAATTTCCCCGGGAACGGGCGATTAACGCTCAATTTGAGATCGAATTATAGAGACTCGTTTAAAAGCGACTTGTTTTGTAGAGCTTGAGTCAATTATTTTGATTCCTATTTTGCTTTGAATTTGCTGGGAAAGTTATTGGGTTATTATGGCTTTTGTTAGGTCGTGAAGTCTATTAAATCTGTCATTAATCGTATTTTGTACGCGGTGACTAAAGAAAAAATGTTGTGATCCCCACAACATTTTGTCATTGGAAATATCTTTTCGTTCGCTCCAGTGTAGGCCCGATTTCACGAAAAAAAATGCGATCCCCTTATATCTCGGAGACTTGTGAAGATATTATGATATTCAAAAAAGGCTCAAAAAATGTGTATTTGCAAGAACTGTAAGGTGCAACGAAAAAGCTAGGGCCGAAATAGCGAAAAAAAAAATTTTTTTTTCCTAATTTTTGATTTTGGTGCTCGATATTTTGGAAACAAAGAATGATATCTAGCCTAAAACAAAGTAGCCTAACCTTTTTGAGACAATATTTTTTCGAATTCCGTAGATTCATTTCCAATGTGCTCGATAGTAGTGTGAGGCACGAAATCTGTGAATTTTTTCAGAATATTTATCTTTTCTTTAACTAATCTGAATACCTGTCGTCTGTGGATAGGTAATAAAAACCCTGTCACATAGTACAAACAGATATCTAGTCCAGCAGTCCCCTAATACTCTTAAATTAACCTAAGAGGCTTTTACGTTAATTTAAGATGCAGCGGTTTGGCCCCGATGGTGAGATAGTCAAGATGCTAACATAACGCATAGTATACATTAAAATGCAGTATTATGTCAACGCTATTTAAAAAATTCACAGTTTTCGTGCCCCACACGACTATCGATCACATTGGAAATGAATCTACGGAATTCGAAAAAATATTGTCTCAAAAAGGTTAGGCTACAGGGTAAACCCTTAACCCGATCGTCTTTGTTTTAGGCTCAAATTATAGTTGAGTAAATTTTTCATCTGAGTTTTTCTCAAATTTTTGATGTCTTACTTTCTAGCATACTTTGTTTCCACAATATCGAGCACCAAAATCAAAAATTAGTTTTTTTTTCTCTGTTTCGGCCATAACTTTATTTTTGTATTTGACTTTCTCGAATAATTCTTTTTGCACCTTACAGCTCTTGTAAATAGGCGTCTTTTAAGTCTTTTTTGAAGACCATATCTTCACAACTCTCCGAGATATCGCACTTTTTCGTGACATCGGAGCCTATAGGTACCTACTGGAGCGATCGAAAAGACATTTCCAATGTCAACAAAAAATGGTAAACATTTAAAAACATTTGCATTTAATCTATAGGTGTAATGATAACAGAATATTTAACATTTTAGATGGAACTTTATTTATTTTTCTTGAACACATTTATTTTGTGTGATAACTAATAAGACTTTCTATATAAAGTCATTGGATAAGATGGATATTTTTCAAAAATGTTTTTTAAAAATGTTTGTCAATTTCAAAAAGCATAAGAAAGAGTATCGTAGTATAATGTGGAATTTATCACGTAAGTATACCTACCTAATTCCAGAGTCCATCATTAATAGCGTTCAAGGATTTTTGTGTTATTCATACATACATTTTATCGTTGAAAACTTTTCGTCGTTTTCGCCTTTTCTAGTCGTCTGTTTCTGATAGTAAGTATGTCAAACTTTGTAGGACTTGACTTTTGTCGTTTGGTATTTGCGCTATTACTTTCAGTTCTTTATCAGACGTTATAATAATACAACGTTCTTAGACGTTCTACTGTTAAAATGTCAATGTGTTCCCCCTAACGGGTGTATTCATAAGCCAAATGGCTGAATAGTGGTTATATACCTGTTACATACAATGTCAATGATTTTAAGCTAGATTACCTGCTTTGAGCTGATGTGTAACTATACCTAGGCATACAATTAGCGTATCAGTTTAATGGTTGATGTAGACATTTCTAAAAAAATAGAAATCAAAGCGCATTACGATTAATTCACTAATTATTATTCGGCATTCATCATCATCAGTCAGCCATTCGTCCGCTCCTGAAGATATAGGCTTGTCCCGAGGCACGCCACAATTAAAGATTTATCCTCAGCCTATGTGCCTACACTCAGCAGGACCCCATATCCTAGAACGATGCAAGTTTGTATGTCTGGCATTTAGTTCCGAATTTTGTTCTATCGAATGCAATCAGAATTAAAATTTGTTCCGTTAGAATGGAAGAAGGGCATTGATTTGAAAAAACCTCCAGCCAGCGGGACACTTTTTATTTACAGGAATTCTAAATTGGTGTCTTCTGTGTAGTTCGTGTAGTTCTACTTTTTTATTACATTATAAGTGAAAATAGTGTTCTCTTATTTTTGAAATTACATACGCTAGTAATGCTTAAGGGGGTGCTTCAGACCATCAAACTGAACAACTTTCACTATGGAACCAACATCGAAATCGCGAAAAAAAATCCGCTCTTTCACACAAAACTGCAGTACCGTCTCGACTCAAATGTATGGGACGGAGATTTTTTTTATTTTTTCTCCGACGTTGGCTCCATAGTGACAGTTGTTCAGATTGATGGTCTGAAGCACCCCTTTAAGTATTACTAGGGTGTTTTGTTACACCTTGTATAAAGGAAAGTAGAGCTAGGGTTTGCACCAGAAGATTGTAAGGCTTGGTGGCACTTTAAATTTGAAAATTTCTCTGTTTACTGGCAGATAGTTTGCAAAAGAGCTCTTTAGAAGCTTTATTAGCTCCACGCTGGTTTTTGAGTGTTGATTGTTTATCTGGTTATGTTATGTAATATAAGATATCAATGAATTTTTATATTATATCTTGTCTTAGCAACATTCTATTTACACTGAAACATAGTATCTGTGATATAATACAAGTATATCACAGGGCGTTCAGGCAAAGTTTCCCAAACTTTGCTTCCACAGCATTGTTCTCGCTAATTTACAAGACATCGCTTCTCAAACTCGAGCGCGTGTGTGTGGCGGTTTCCATTTGCATTTTCATTCTTAAACTTTGTAGGGATGGGATGGTTTTTGCGGGACATATTCGGGACTTGATTATTAATTATTTTATTTTAATGTCGGTTTCAAATAAACTGATAGATACGTAAATGCCTTGCACTATAAAGATCATTTTTATCGTAATGTTTTCATATTTTAAAATGTGTCGATTCTTCCGTTGCAGCTGTATAATATAAAGAAAGTATTCGCCTATTAAATACAGAAATAATTCTTCAACATTTTCATTTCTGAACTATGATAAACAAAAGTCACCCAATGTCTCGGTTAAATATGGAAAGATATTGATAGGTATATTTAGGTTGTTTATAATTACATGTATTGCAGTTGGTATGCCATTTCGAATAAAAAAAAATAAGTGTTGGTAAAACCCAATCCCGTTTCCCATACAAAACTGGTAAATTTGAATTTGAATTTTTTAAGAAATCCCTCTGCAGAAATGGATAATTTCCATTTCATTGGGAAGCACGATATTCCTCCTATCCTGTGTATAATTTCAGCTATCATACGATTTGTATTTGTTCTTTAGTCATACACATTAACCACTTGCGAAACGACCCGAAACGAATACACTATGTCACGCGAGTAATGTCTTTTATCGAAACACAAATTAAAATTTTTACTTTAGTTCATAGTGGATGTGCACGTAAACGGGGCACGGATCTCCATTTGTCCCGCAAATTGTCCCGTATGTCCCAACAATCCCACCTTACTACAACCTTACGCGTAAAATGTTTCAGAGTTAGAGAGTCATTCCGTTAAGTTTGGTTGTAAAGTAGTTTTTAAGCACAGCGCTTATTGTCTCGACGCTTTGTTGGACTTCTCAATTAATGACTTGGCAAGTTACGTGGGAAGTACAATTTGTCTTTTGTAACATGAATGGGTGTTATTTTGAAACAAGTGTTTTGTTTTATAGAGAGTTTTTTACACAAACTACTTTTTATATGTACTTTCTTTAATAGGGAATGCCCGGTAAGGCAGTCCTTCTGTTCTTAGATTAGTCTTGTATTTTTAAGCAAACTTTCTTGAAGACTACTACTTCTACTGAAATCATTCACCATCATAACATTAATTATGAGTCACGTTGTAGTAGGAACTGACCCGAGCACTTGTCCCGCGTGGTTTCGCGCGTCGCGTTTTTGCCTGCCACGAGGCTCCACAATCCTGAATCTCTTCTTGTTCTTGACCAAAAACAATCCCTGAGATTGGGATAGATTCCATAATCTACTTGACACTGGCGGAAATGCAGTGCTAACGCACAAGCAAGAGTCCATTAATTATAAAAAAAAAACAAAAAACATTAATTATTACTTTTAGGTATCTAATCATTATAGATCGGTAACTATTGTGCGATTCGCGGCATTTTCAGGGTTGGTAATATGCGAGTTTTTTGTGGCCTTGAGTTTTTATTATTATTCTTACAGGTCATGTTCTAATCGGTGTGCCATTTCATTTATATTATGAAATTACCAATATAATACATAGATACAGTAGAGAACACGTCAAGTTCGACACCTTGATCTTCGTACTGATATGCCGTTCGTATAAAAAACAAAATCGCACTTCGAATCTCAAGCTTGATGTGGTCTTGACTGCACATGGCTGTATGGGTTAGTTCCCTTTGCCTTTACAAATAGAAAAAAATTAAACAATGAGAAACGTGAAAATACCTACAAATACCTCTAATTTGGGGCCATATTAAAAAAAGAGATGTTAACATTGTAATTCTTAACCAATGTTATGTGTTACAATTGTCACCCCTAGAGTTTGCCGCGAGTTGCACAATAGTTACCGATCACTACTAATCATAAAACTTGCATGTTTATGAAAATATTTGAGTTTAATTTAAACAATTGATTTTCTTCTACAAACTGAACCATGCACTAAAACATTGTGACTAAAATTTTATTTACTATAAGGAAAGGGAAAAAAAATCTTTTTCTTTATTCAAATATAATTATGTTCTGTTTTGGTGTGCGATAAGGTATAATTAATTGATGGATTGACTTATTTGATTTTTATTATCTCTACAGTATTAGTAGAACCATCCATAAATGTTGTTGCATTAATGCGTCATAATAATTATTTCCTCATAGCTGTAGTTATGGTAGTAGCATATAAAATCATTGGCTGTAACTCTAACCCCAATACCATCCCTTAGTACCTTAGCAACTTCAAAAGATATCTTCAGAGAACAAACCAAGCTAACATTATAACAAAATCTCAAGCCGGAGAGCTAATAACGTGATTCAATACATTGTAAAAACTATCGAAACTGTTCCCCTGTATTGCCGTTATATTTCAGACTGACCGTTAAAGTCTGGAAGGCGATTTGTTGGTGCACGTACGTTTAGCTTCGGTTTTGTTAGGCTGGGAGCATGATGACAGTTATTAAGATATCTGTAGCTTGAGTAAAATAAAAAAACTGTGAAACCCTTTTAATTTCTAGACTTTACCTGAAAATTCGTTTTTGTCTAATCTAATACTGGTAGATTTAACTAAAAATCTACTTAAAACACTAGTGAGGTCTACTAAAAAAATCTGTGACAGCTAATTTATTATAGTAGACTTGAATAGAAAAGTTGGTGTAGGTAGATTTTAGTCAAATCTAACAGAATTAGATAAATTTACAAAAACAATTTTTTTTGCAAATTCTACAAAATAAAAGGGGTGCAGGGTGCATACTCTTGGATAAAATAATAAAAACCTACCAAGTGTATGTAAGCCTGGCGCAAACAAAAAACACATAAAACACTTTTTTTCTAATATTTTATAGTGGTTCGGAGCCATCCGTGCGCGAATCCGACTCGAGCCGGTTTTTTCCTTCGAGTTCGCAATACCACACGACATCAAAATGTTCTTTCACCTGTGTTAGATAAGGATTGAGACACATCTACCGACGGCGACCGACGGCCGGTCCATACAAAAATGTCATTTAGTCTGGGAAGCCGTCCGCCGTCGCCGCCGCGTCGACGGCGGATTTTATGTGCCGGCTATCGGTCGTCGTCGGTAGATGTGTCTCAACCCTAATTCTGTCTACGTCTTCCCATAAACATTTTTCCATCCCAACTCCTGCATTTTATACCGCAGTTTCTGCGACGCATACGACCACCTGGCTCTTTGTAGAAAATGAACGAAAATACACAGTTGCAATACAAACAGCTAAAACGGATTATATGGTTAGACTTAGCAGTATTGCAAATAACATCGGTGTTGGAGCGTGCAAACATTCTTTGGTGTTTCAGAAGTTTTAGAGAAACGGTTTTAAACGTTAAAAGGATAAAGTGGGTTACTGTTTAGTTTCTAAGAAAATTGTATTAACTAACTATGTGTGTTTTGTTTATGAAAAACTTGCAGTAAAATGGCATGGTAGAGTCAATAACAAAAATGAAATGATGTTGTTTTGCAATGATGTAATAACACTAATAATAATTTGGTAGTTTTTTAAATAGTGGATAGGTATACAGGGCTCAAGGAAAAGTATAATTTTAACCTTTAAACCACAAATACTCCACCCATCAAACTGAACTTTTACTATGGGAGAAAACATATTAGATCAAAAAAAAATCTGCTGTCTCATACATTTGAGTCGAGTATTGCAGTTTAGTGTGAAGCTGCAGATATTTGTTTTCTCTGACACGTTTGCTCCCATAGTCAAAGTTGTTCAGTTTGATGGGTAGAGTTAAAGGTTAATGATACTTTTCCTTATAGCCTGTATCATCATCATTCTCTTACCCATTTCCCATTATTTGGGGTCGGCGCAATATGTCATCCTCTTCCATTCATCTCTCTTAGCCGTCGTCTCAACACTCACCCCTTTTTTACACATATCATCCTTCACACAATCCATCCATCTTTTCTTCGGCCTGCCTCTCCTACCACAGCCATCCACATTCATACTTAACACTCGTCTCGTAACAACCTGTATGTTTAATGCTAATTTAAAATTTTAGGACACGTAAATAATTTGTAGCCTTATTTTTTTATTTAATTTAGTTTCCTTTGAAAAAAAAAAATTCTATGCATTGCAGAATTGCAAGATGGGCCATAGGGCATTTGCTGTCCAGACACTTGCACGCGAATGGAGCTTATGGACCCTCCCGGTATCGCTCGTATGGCGAAATACTGGGTTGGAATGATTTAGAATGACATGCCATCAACTCGTTAGAAGAAGAACTATCCCGTGAAACCTAAACTTAACATAAAAAACTACTTTCCGCACCTCAAACTGACGAATAAAAGACATGAAAAGCCAGCTGCTTATACCACAATTTAAACTTTTACCCCAATTCAATTTAACATTCGAAACAACCGCAGACTTTAGAAGCACTGAACGCCCAAACTTTACACTGAAGAATATTTTATGAGTCCAATAGAATAGTTTTGCATTACATGATGCACCAAGTCTTTGGGGAACAAGTTTTGGACAACAAAACAGCATTTACAATTGTTGTTGTTAAACGAAGAACTCTTGTGCAGAACAGTTTGTATTAATCCCATGTTGTTTTGTTATACAGCTGTCAAGTTTGTTGTTACTGCTATTTTATTACAGCGAAATATTAGTGGAGTCCCTGAAGGTTTTTACTTCGGAACCCGTTAAAACTACTCCGATTTCGATTGTTTTTTTAAATGAATGTAATTTAAAATACTACAAACCTTCATAATTTAAAAATCGACGCTTTTTTTCCGTATAGAAATCTTTGAGCCAGTGTAATTTTGAAATTAGATAACATAACGGAAATCTGACAAACCACAGAAAAGGATATTAGTTTCTGGATCGTGTTTAATAAACATTATTTTTATTTGGTTAAATATTCAAAATAGAATCAAACTTCGTTTGTATGGTTTATTCTTAAGCCAGTCTAAATTAAAATTGCCTCAATGTAAAGAGAATGTCCTGTTCTTACATGAATTCGCAAGTTGTGAAAAATTTTTTCTTAAAAGTTGTATTTTTTGGGTTACAATTTTTTATATAGCAATGCAATGTAATACATTTGTTAAATAAATAAATAAATAATATAGAGCGTCAGTTTTTAAACTGTAAAGGTTGTAGTATTTTAAATTACGGACGTTTAAAAAAAATCATGAAATTCGGAGTAGTTTTGACCGGTTGCGAAACAATAGACTTTTTAAAGCTACAAGTACTCGGTTATATAACAGTTTTTACTAGCTAGATGATTAGGTACTTACATGTCCATTCTATCTGTGATATGATATAGTACCTAATAGTATAAACAGTAAAGTTGGAGAGTTAACAGAACTGTAGTGTGGGTTATAGGATCCTATTATAGTGTAGTATTTTGTTTGTCAGTAGGTATTAAAACGTAGTGATTATATTCTCTTTGGTAGGTATTGTAACTAGTTATTTTCAACATCAGAATTTTTGCACCGTAGGAATTTAAGCATTTAGCGAAATGAGAACATTCTATCCATTCCAACAGCTAGAACTTTGAATTTAAAAACGTAATTCCCACCATTTTAAGGCAAAAATACTTTAGAGTAAATAAACTAAGTACCTAAATAAGTAGCCCTTCTAAAGTAATAAAAATAACAATGCAATTTGCCCAAATAAGAAAATCACTTTTCGTGTCAAATTGCTAACAACGCCGCCTAGGGAATGTTTCAGAGCAATTTTCCGTAGTTCAAAAGATTTGCCTATTCCGTCTTTTGAGGCGAATAATTTGGAAATAAGCGGGAATTGGCACGAACTTATTCTATTTATTTTATACAACCTATGCATTAACAAATACACCCACCTATCTTTTATTATACATACATACATACATAAGCTTACGCCATTGTCTCAAGGGGGTAGGCAGAGACCACGGATCGCCACACGCTTCGACTCACATAATTTTTTATTATTATATGTGGAAATGATGAAAATGAGGCTGCTGACGAGCTGGCACGAAAAACTGAAGCATGCAAAAGAACTTGTGACCGGATTCTCAACTTTAATGAGCGTTTCTGCAACTGAGTGTTAAACAGCTAAGTCATCTCATCATCTACTAATTAGGTAAGTTAATTAGTAACAGAACGGTGTTATCTCGAACGCAGGATATGTCGAAACAAACGGCGACGGAAGGGGGTGCCTGCGCGATCGTTTTGCATAATTTTCGCGTTTGTATGCCTATTTCCGACAGACACCGGCGTAGGTACGTATATTATATAATATCTCTGCTGTTTTGATTGTTGGTTGAGCATTTCTGACTAGCCGTAGCTAATTGTATGCGCTGGTAAGCTTTATTAACCCCAGACATAAAAAGTGGGGTGGTAAAGTTTACACCTAATTGCCAGTTGCACGTACGTTCATTAAAGATGATCCTCAAATCTCTTGCTAGCTTTTATTACGTGAACAAAACAAAAGTGACAGCAAGAGATTTAACCATAAAGTTATTATACCCCGACAGGTATAATAACTTTATGGATTTATCATAGGTAATCTTTAATACAGAGCGTCGTTGGCGCGTTGCGGAGAGCTATGGAAACTCAACTATTGAGGTCCAGGTTCGAATCCGCACGGATGGCATGCCTTGTACCAATGAGTTTTTCTAACTTATGTACGTAATACCGACTGCTCTCGAACGGCGAAGGAAAATATCGTGAGGAAACCTGAATACGCTGAAGAAGAAAGTCTGATGCGTGTGTGAAGTCTACCAATCCAATTGGGTACGAGTGATGGACTTAACGCCCATAAACCCTTCCTGAGGGTAGGCCTGTGCCCTGCGCAGTGGGACGTATATAGGCTGTGATGATGATGATGTATCTTTAATTAACTAGTGACCTGTCCCACCTTTACCTGGATTTGATCTAAAACAAGTATAAATAATTAGGTAAAGGGGACCCACGCTCGGGAGCCTATTTGGTGCAGATAATTTCTCTAGCCATCCAGAGGGGCAATGCGGCCAGCATTTTTGGGACCTTTCAGCCAGGGTCGCGCAGGGCACTGCCTTTAGATTAAGTTAGTGATAGTCTGACGAAGCTTGCATGCTGATTTTATCTTGTGTGCTGCCATTGACGAAGCTTGTAGCGGATATAGATTGGCTATGATTGGTATATCGGCTGGCTTGGCAGTTTCGCGGGGCTATGGCAAATAGTATTCGTATAGTAATTCTGTACAATATACTTGATATGTGATTAATATTTTGACGAAGCCTGCGTTGCGGATTCGATTATTTTTGGTATATTGGCTGGCTTGGCAGTTTCGCGGGGCTATGGCAAATAGTATTCGTAGTTTCGTAGCCAATTCTGTGCAATATATTTGATGTGTGATTAATATTTTGACGAAGCCTGCGTTGCGGATTCGATTATTTTTGGTATATTGTGCTTTTAATTAGAATAAAGTTGATAGTTTATTAGGTAAGTATATACATTAACCTCCCGGAAGCATCCGCGAGAGACGAAACCTGAGTTCGTCTCCAAAGACGCATATTTACAAGAGCTGTAATGTGCACAAAAAATTATTCGAGAAAGTCAAAAATGATAAAAGTTATGGCCGAAATAGTGAAAAGAAAAAAAAAATTCTGAATTTTTGATTTTGGCGCTCGATATTTTGAAAAAAACGAGGAATGACATCAAAAATTTGAGATAAATTCCTCTGGACAATTTAGTCAGCTTCAATTTGAGTCTAAAACAAAGACGATCGGGTTAAGGGTTTGCCCTGTAGCCTAACCTTTTTGAGACAATATTTTTTCGAATTCCGTAGATTCATTTCCAATGTGCTCGATAGTCGTGTGAGGCGCGAAATCTGTGATTTTTTCATAAAATTTTGAAAATATCTTGTCAATTCTATGTCAATATTCTACAAATGCAAAAGGCAAACAAGTTCACACTACTCTACAAACGTCAAAGGAAGGAATCTGCACCCCTTTGTCGTCGAAAAGAGAATTTAGACAATATTTGATCGCCTCTGAACTTTCTCTTTATGTTTTACGTGTTTATTCTACTTTAAGAACAATTCCAAGTGTGTTCAGCTTTTGTGAAATGTTCATATTTATATAGACTGGAATTTGAATACTTTGTTGGGGTGAACAAATTGCTAATTTCGAGAATAATAGAAATAGCCATGATAACCATTTTATTATGTTCATTGTTGATTTTAACTGCAGCGACACGGCTTGTAGAATAAAAGGTGTCGTAGAGAGAGAACGCGAAAATTCTTGGTTAATGATTGGCAAGCTTTCCTTGCAAAACTAAACTTAACACAAATTGTGTTACCAATATTGAATTTGAACTTTGAATTTCAGTTTATTTAAATGTTTTTGCCGATATTTTGACCATTGTTAGCAATAAGAATAAAAAATATTGCTACTACTATTTTCTTCGAACAACATTTTTTCTTTGCGAATTTTTCACCTAACTTTGGAAGACGATTCTAGCGCAAAATATCCTATTAAAAACCACTTATTATTTCATAAGTAATAAGTTGAATAATCTCTGAAGTTTTAACCCATGGAACTTCCATTTTGTATATTAAAGAGAATTTTAAAATTATTTTCACTTTGGACCCTTTCTTAATTAACTTGTATGGATGTTATGTTGCTGATTATTTTTGTTATCGAAGAGTGTTTCCAGACTATCATGTTGAAAAAACAAAATTAAAAAAATTCTCACTATGAATAAAGTCATGACATTCTAAGCCACTCCGGTAGAAAATCCTCAAAAATCATAACTTCTAAACCACAAAAAATTTCGGAACATACATGGGGTATTTTATTTATATTATACAGGGTGTCCCAGAAATGATGAATCAAAATGCTATGGGAGGCAGCTTGACTAATGTCCTATCCATAAAAAATATTAAAAAAAATAAAACGCACATGACCATAAAAAAAAAAGAATATCCAAAAAAACGGGAAAATCATCAAATTTTTCTAAGTTTCCAGCTCTAATTATCGCGTTTTGGGATAATTTGTAATTTTTTTCTGCCAATATTAATTGTTAGAGGTTGCTTCGACTGATGTTAACATTTTACAAAAAAAAATGTCTGCACTTAGAGCACAGACCACTTAGTTTAATTGTTTTTTCTGAACCGAAAAATTTTCTTGCTATTTTAACCAGCTGTAGTATAAAAAAAATGTATGGGACTTGTGCGGCAAACTACTTCAAAAAGTTGCCTATTTAATGACGATTTTAAAATGATACGAATCACTGAATTTACTTTACAAAATTGGGAGATATTAATTTTCTTGTGTGCTAGGGTGAAATTTGTGCAATTTATTCTTTACTTTTTAATTCATTTTCCACTTCTAATCCGTTGCTTCTAAGGTTAGAATTGGCTAAAAAAGTTGTTTCAATACCCGGTAGTAATGGCACGGTATTTTAGAATCCCGGTTTTTCAAAATCCCGGTGTTTTAAAAACCAGATTTTTTTTAAATCCCGTTTGTTTAAAATCCCGTTTTTTTAAGAATCCCGGTTTTTTAAATTCCCGGGATTCCCAAAAAACTGGGAATTTAAAAAACCGGGATTTTAAAACACCAGGATTCCCAAAAAACCGGGATTCCCAAAAAACCGGGATTTTAAAACACCGGGATTCCCAAAAAACCGGGAATTAAAAAAAAACCGGGATTCCTAAAAAAAACCGGGATTTTAAACAACCGGGATTTTAAAACACCGGGATTTTGAAAAACCGGGATTCTAAAAAACCGTGCCATTACTACCGGGTATTGAAACAACTTTTTTAGCCAATTCTAACCTTAGAAGCAACGGATTAGAAGTGGAAAATGAATTAAAAAGTAAAGAATAAATTGCACAAATTTCACCCTAGCACACAAGAAAATTAATATCTCCCAATTTTGTAAAGTAAATTCAGTGATTCGTATCATTTTAAAATCGTCATTAAATAGGCAACTTTTTGAAGTAGTTTGCCGCACAAGTCCCATACTTTTTTTTTATACTACAGCTGGTTAAAATAGCAAGAAAATTTTTCGGTTCAGAAAAAACAATTAAACTAAGTGGTCTGTGCTCGAAGTGCAGACATTTTTTTTTGTAAAATGTTAACAATCAGTCGAAGCAACCTCTAACAATTAATATTGGCAGAAAAAAATTACAAATTATCCCAAAACGCGATAATTAGAGCTGGAAACTTAGAAAAATTTGATGATTTTCCCGTTTTTTTGGATATTCTTTTTTTTTTATGGTCATGTGCGTTTTATTTTTTTTAATATTTTTTATGGATAGGACATTAGTCAAGCTGCCTCCCATAGCAGTTTGATTCACCATTTCTGGGACACCCTGTATGAAATAGCCATCTCAAGGATTATTTTTATACAAAAACACACTTGGTGGACACAAAAATGGTGGAGTCTCATGGCAGGCCGGAGAGTAGGAACTCGGCACACGCGACCGCCCTGTAACAGGCCTGCAACGTGACTCCATGCAATAATAAATAAATAACGCTCACAGGCACATACATTTTAATGACCCCAAGTAAGCACTAGGCCTTTTGTTATGGGAACCATATAACAACGGCACAAACATATAACATCCATGATTCGAACCCAGGTCCCTGGTTTGGCAGTCCGGCGTGGTAACCATTACACCAACCGGGTCGTTCTGATTAGGAAGAATTATAGATATACTTAGATTGAATTGCCTATTATAATTTATTATTGTAATATTATCAAAGACCAATGGCAGATTTGGACCCAGCCATTTTTACGAAAACTAAAAGCCATTCAGGACGGTGGTCATAATTATTAAAAACAGAAAAAATTAAGGCATTTTTAAAAAAAACTTCCACATCTCCAGAAGTCCGGATTCAAAAGTAGAAATTACTATTGTAAAATGTCTATTTTACAAAAAAAAAACGAACGAACGAAACGAACGAACGAACGAACGAACGAACGAACGAACGAACGAACGAACTTGCTTTTTTGACAAATCGTCAAAAAAGCAGTAGCAAAACGCAACCACGACAGCTATTTTCATCTAATGTTATCACTGAGGTATTTTTTGTCGTTACGGAACGTATTTGGCTTGGTTGAACTGATAGTGTGTGCGATTTCGTTTTCTTCCATTATCATAATAATTATTGTTACGGGTAATGGTACGGTTATCGTGAATTTACATTAAAATAAACACAATGAATGAGTAGAAGATTGAGTGCAATATCTAATAAGAAAGAATATGAGTTTCACTCACTAGATACAAAAGGTATCATAAGGAAAAATACCATTCCCCCTTCTACAGATTACAACCAATTTACATTGTTGTTAGTTTTGATTCACTCTACACGTATTACTAAGTTCCATTCATGTATGGGACCTCTAAGTCTGGGTCTCACATTACATGGCCTTCGGCCAAACTTCTTAGACAAAAATAAACATCTGAACATAAGTCACAGTCACAGATGGATGAATTTGAGATGAAAAATATCTAGTAAGTTCAAGACGTCATAGAAAATCCTCAAATAATAGACAATAAGCTTCTTAGTGCAACGCGACTAACACAAAGAAATTGTCTTTAGAAAATATTTCTTAAAATATCTTTGTAGACTTCGCAAAAGCAATTTTTCTAACAAAAGACTAAGTATTATTTTTAAGGTCTTATAATCTTAGATCAAATAATTGTTTAGCGTCTATTCAAGAATGTCAAAGGTTCAATAGAAGCCGGTTGTTAAAGTAATTTTTAGGGTTCCGTATCCAAAGGCTGAAAACGGGACCCTTACTAAGCCTACGTTGTCCGTCCGTCCATCCGTCCGTCTGTCCTACCTATTTAGGGCTGTAACTTTTAAACCGTATAGCTAGATAGTTGACATTTTCTGAGAATATGCGTTATTACGGCGGATTTGTTAACAAATAATAAAAATGTCAAAAAGTTAATAATTAAGGGGGGTTCTCAACAAGAAACTAGTTTTTATCAACGTTTTTTCTTCACGCTCTATCGTAAAAACGGTAAAACAGTTTGTTTTCTAACGGTTTGTTTTCTAAGATAATAATGATGTGTTCTGTGGTGGTGTGGTACGGAACCCTCCGTGCGCGAGTAGACCTACTCACACTTATTACTGTTCATTTTTTCACCTGTAAATACTTTACTTTAATGAAATCCTTTGTTGAAAAAATGCATAATGGACGAATTGCGTATTGGACCAAGTGCTACTTGGTCGGCGAAAGTTTGCTTCGTCATAGAAGATTAAGGGGAGCCTCCATAGGTAAACGCTAGCTCGGGCCATATTTTACTGGTTTTTAGAAGCTATCTTATAACGAGGTTATTTGAAAGACATACAAATAATTGAAAAAATGTAGCAATATTCTTCAACATCTCGGCTTTATTTGCTATCAGATCATATTTCTTATTTGTCTATAAAATACATATGAAACCTGTGTTCAAAGGAAAGCCTAAATATTGGAAAAAATCTGTTTTATGTGCATCTACTTTTTAAGTCTCTTTAAGTAAGTTTCCTCTGAGTATTCAATCCAACTGCGATCGCCAACCCGCCTGCCAAGCGTGGCGATTATGGCCAATCCCCCCATTTTAGGGAAGGCCTATGTCCAGCAGTGGACGTCTACCGGCTGATACTTAGACTACTTATATCCGGACCGGCCTTGCGGTAGCATTTCCCCTCTGCCACGGTATTAGATCAATTAATCTTGCGCATTTACACCCAATTTTATACCTTATCACTAAACAAGACAGCCTATAATAGCGAAACAATAATTTTGAACTTAGAACGTTTGGGGTTTACACGAGACTACTTTTCATGATTTCGAACATTCAAAATTAGAATCTAAAGTCATAGGGAATAAAATCCAAAGTTGCGGATAACATGGCAACATGGCAAAAGTGGCAGAAAGTTTGTTAGTAGAATGACACGTGGTTACGCGTCCCGATATAAGTAGTCTAAGGGCTGATATGATGATGATGAATCATTTTGACGGATTCTTACCGATTTTTTTATTGTTTTTGGAATTCCCGATATTTAGGTAGTGTCACAACTGCCATGATCACGGGATGATTGATCATCATCATCATCGTCATCCCATGATCATGGCAGCAGTAACACTGCCTAAATACCGGGAACTCCAAACCCAATAAAAAACATGGTAGGAACCCGTTAAAATGATTAATTTGCCTATGTCATAAAACTACTTAATAATTAGAGTACACCAATATTAACTTTTATTATGCCTTATGTATCTTTTAAAACATGACAAAACTTTCGGAGCCTCGCCTCAAGTCAAAGTTAATGTCAAGTTTAAAGTGCCTTACCTAAGTGAATCTCAAATGGTGTCAAAATGAAAGATAAATTTAACACCCATCATTTTATAGAAGGGGGGATGACGGGCGACAGGACACTTTGGCTCTAAAAACTTGATTGTCTTCCGAAGAACCGACGGTGATGCTGGAATGGTTTTGGAGGAGGCATTCTATGTTTGATGGAAATTTCTTGATAAACTACTAAAGCTAGTTTTAGTGCATGACATGTTGATCGGTCGCAAATTTTTAACCGAATCGAGAATGACGTCATACATACATCGAATAAAGGGCTGCGACTAGATGTGTTGGAACAGTTGGAAATTATTAGGCAAAATAGGGTCGGAAACATTCTTAACGAACAGATAAATGTATCCTCATCGCCGTTATTAAGAATTTTCCAACCAAACGCCCGAGGTCAGTCACAACAAACGGCCATTACAAACTTTCACCAACCGATAGGTGGGGGGCGCATTCAAACGGGTATAAATAGGCGACAGACGGCGCGCACAGGTCAGCTTGCCACGCCAGAGAGAGCACACGCGTTCGCACCTCCTCGCGCGTACCCGCGCACCCCAGATTTTTACCAGCGAAGCGCCGGCTGCCCGAGTGCAGTATAAACCGGCGCCGACGCTCCCGCGAACGAGCCGCAGTGGCCCCCCCACTGAATCCAAACAGCCCTTTTCAGGGCTACACGTAGTTTTTCCCAAAGTACCCTCGGGTTCTTTGAGTATTGTGCCACCCGCAGTGACCCGCACAGTCAGTCACAACGCAACCCACCTACATCTTTTTGGTTTTTATTGGGCCACCCGCCAAATAAAAATTAAAAAGAATGTCGTCACCATCGCGACACAACCACCAAGGACTTGTCACGAAGAATACACGAAGGTCGAAGCAGCCCTCCCGGGTCCCACAGGCGGAACAGGATGTAATCCGCAAAGGAATCCGGAGCTGGTTCAAAAAGGTAGCCGCCCAATCCAGATCGCAGCCCTCGTCGGGATCGTCCTCGCCAGTCGTTGACGCCGCACAAGAAGCCTTCGAAACCCCCGCCAACCTTGTGGCGGAAAGCAGAGACCCGCGCCTACGCCTCGGTCGTCTCAATGTCCCCCGCCCAATCGGACCCGCGTTCGATCCTGTGGCCACCCCCGCGTACGCGCGCCGGACCTCACCCGAGGCACTCCGCGCGGCGTCTGCGCCCCCGGGGGCGCACGCGACGCACGCGACAGCGCGACCGCACGCGCCCGCGAACGCGCCCAAACCCGAGGCCCCGCGAATGCCCGCACCCGCGCAACAGCACCCGCCCGCGCGGAAGGGTACCGCCGCACCCCCTGCTCGCCAGCAACCCAGCACCCTCCCGGCCAGACACGTGCCGGTGCAGAGAACGTCCTCGCGACCGACTTTCGCGCCGCCACTCGTCCTACCACCCGAAATCACGCCGCCGCGCTTCATGCCGCAGCGAAGCACACCTCCCTCGGCCGCGCTCCACGCCGGACCGACACCCGCACCGCAACCCATGTCTATGCCTTCTCTGGAGCCCATGGACACCGCTTCGGCGACGAGCCCGCCTGCCGCGTCATACGCGTCAGCCGCTGGCACGCCGCGAACACCGCCGCCCTCTACGCCCCCCGCGTCGAGGACCGGCACCCCGCCGCCGCCCCCCACGAAGAAGACGCGCTACCCGCCACTCGTCGTGGAGAAGCTCCCGAATTGGACACACCACATTCGGAAGCTAAAAGAGATGCTGGGCCATGCCCCTAATGTGAGACCCCACGGAAAAGGCGTGCGATTCCTGCCCAAGGAGGACCAGGAGTACCGCCTTATCCAGCGTTACTTATCGAAGCTAGAAAAGGAAGAAAAGATCTCCTGGTTCTCCTACTCCCTACCGGCAGAGAAGAACATAAAGATCGCAGTCAGAGGCCTCCCGGCGAACACCGCGCCGGAAGAAATTGTGGAGGAGCTCCGCAGTCTGGGCTACGACCCAGAATTCGCGCGACATATCGCCGCGCGCCAGGGACGCCCAGGCTGCATATTCCATGTGCAGCTCCGTAGAACCCCGGACCTCCTACCCGGCATCTACAACATAGGGGAGTTGTTAGGTATGCCGGGTGTGAAGATAGAAGCCTGGCGGGGCAAACAGGGCCCCGCGCAATGCCATAGATGTCAGCAGTTCCGGCATTCCTCCCACCGCTGCCACCGCAAGCTCGCCTGCGTCCGCTGCGGGGGAGAACATCCGGCAAAGGACTGCCCGAGGCCGCTGGACCAGCCGGCCACGTGCGCAAACTGCGAGGGCCCTCACCCCGCAAACAACGCAACCTGCCCCGTCTACAAGAGGGAGACCAGGAACAGGAAGGCCGGCACAGTCCCTGTGTCGACCTCCCACATCCGGTCTGAGAGGGGGAAAACAGAGAAAATCCCCCCCGCCCCGGAGGGAGAACTGACCGCCGGCCAGCCTGAGAAGGCCCCAGCGGTCGTGCCCCCGGCAAAAGGCCCCCCAAGAAGGAAGACCAAGAAGAGGACAGCTCAACCCCTTCCTCCCCCCGAAAACCCAACAACCACGCCCACCAACACCGAGCTGGCATGGACAGTCACGCGCGCCCTCCTGAATATCATGGATGACGTCGAGGGCGGTCGCTGCCCGAAGCGAAGAATCGTGGAGGCGCTGAAGCTGCTTGAGCCGCTGCGTCGCACCTCCCTCGACCTACCAGCCTGAAGACCTAGGTAGGTCCTCACCCCACTGTGGCGGCCGCTCACCCCCACGACTCCACGTCGAGTCGTCAGGGACGTGGGCCCCGCCGCAGAAACACCCCCCGGACTGACTCCACTGCCGGCTCGCAGGTCGCTCATCGGGCCTCCCCCCACGGGGTCTCACTCGATGGGCTTGACCTCGCCGGCGGCTGTAAACACCATGGACCTACCACAGGCGCCTAGGCGCCCCCCCAGTGACCCGGTCGTAGCAGCGACCGGCGGCTGACACTACAGGCAGGAGGCCATAGCCTCGGAACTGTCTCCCCGCGACCCCCCTTCGGGGGGCCGCGAGAAGAAAACCTCGATTGCACAGGTCACTCGGTGTCGGACGCTCAGCGGAGTAACAACTCTGTATCGAACGTTCGTCGGTCTAACTCCTGAGGATGCTCCTTGGTGGAGCGAAACACGTGTAGAGTAGAAATTATTTGGTAAGCAGGTTGTTTTTCATCACGTAATACAACTTTGTCTACTAGGTATTTAGAGGCGGAGGTCTTGATACAATCGTGTCATCTACCTATGAATCGAGAATGCGCTGCGGCACACAAAAACTGTTTTTTTCCTTGCTATCATAATTGAACTTACGGCATCCTCATCATATCAGCCGAAATACACCCACAGCTGGACTTATGTCCGAGGCTTATGCCTCCCCCAAAAAGGGGGGATTTGCCATAATCGCCACGCTTGGCAGGCGGATTGGCGATCGCAGTTGGATTGAATGTGTGTACTCAGAGGATGCTGCTTCCCATCCTCCGGTAGATCCCATAGTCGCCTTTTACGACACCCACGGCAGGATGGGATGGTACTATTCTTAGGCGACACCACACGGACAATCGCGATACAATCACGAGTTATACCCATTAGAGGAACTGACAGCTGAGAGAGCGAGATGTACCTAGCGGCATCACTGTATAATAGAAAGAGATACGTGACGCGAGGCAATAGAACCGTTTTTGGGAACTTGTCGGCACAATCGACAGGGTAAATATTCGTGCTCTGTGAATAATTAAATAAATAAATAAATAAATAAATAAATAAATAAATAAATAAATAAATAAATAAATAACGCTCACAGGCACATACATTGTAATGATCCCAAGAAAGCACTATTTATAGGCTGTTTATTATGGAAACCATACAACAACGGCACAAACATATAAACATCCATGACCGAACCGGGATTCGAACCCAGGACCCTGGTTTGGCAGTCCGGCGTGGTAACCATTACACCAACCGGGTCGTCAATTAGTGAACCTAAAGTGAAATCTTAGATTATTTTGTGAAATATACTAACACTATTTCATTAAATTACCTACGATTTCACGTTAGATTCACAATTATACACAGAACTTAAAGTTTTAGGGTGCCGATAAGTGCCGACAAATTCACAAAAAACGGTTTCATTTGACAACTCATATCAGTTACTCTATTCCGACAGGTATAATAATTGTATGGTTATACCAGTTATACGATCAGACTAACGTCAAGGCAGGACATATCATGACAATCGACGACCTAGTAGCACTTGGTCCAATACGCATTTCGTCCAATACGCAGTTCGTCCATACGCATTTCGTCAAGTACCTACGCATTTCGTCAAATATTTAAGTATGTTGTACAGTCAAGTAAAAACAATTATGTTTTTAATAAAATTACAAAATACGAGGTCAGAATACAAAACACTTGCTGGAGGGTCAAGCGGATGGCCGCAGAAGTCGAGGAAAATCCAAGCTTAGATGGCTCGATGGCATCGAACAAGATTACGACAACAACGAACAACGAACAAGATCGATTAAGGAACCTATAAAAATACATATATACCAATTAGGGGTCTTTATAAATAAATCATCACAAACTGTTTCCTACCTCTTTCTGCTGTCAGTGAAGATTCAACGAAGCGAATTGACGGAGGCTTTTACTGAAAATTGTGACGTCATCTCGAACAAGTTTTAAGTAAAAGCTTTGGACGTTTTAACTATGTTAAAGGTTTGGGAGTTCAAATATATGTATAGTTGGTAGTAGAAGCAATGTTTCTAATCACATCGACAGGCAATGCACTTTTATCGAATTGGCCTATATCAAAAATTATTTGTAAGACTGCTGTATAAAGTTTTAAAACTAGTAAGCAGGCCTACCATAAGTTTTCACTGTACTTTACTAGTATTGTAGTTACGTCACCAATAGGGATGATGACTAATCCTGGAAATCCATATATTGTGACAAATTACAGAAATAGGCTAAATTTTGTAGCAAAATGTTCAAACGAAATTACAATTTTATAGAAAAAAATTACAATTTTATAGAAAACAAAATCGTTTTAAGCTATTGAAAAATGTGTTTTATCATCTTCTATCTATTTCATGCAAAACAGGTGTTTGTATGATATGTCGTCATGATTTATATGACAATACTCAATTATGACGCCTCTCGCTCTAATCGTAAAATTTGAACACTTATATTTCAGACGTTCTTAAATATATTCAAAAAATTATTTCACTTTAGTGTTAAAGATATCAAAGAGTTTTTAAAAAAGTAGGTAATATTTTTTTTTTGTCATCGTCCCTATTTCGTATGGCAGAAATTAGTTTTCAACGTAACCACTAGGAACGCTGTATGAAATTCAATAAAAAATTCGTAACGTAACTACAATTAGTAAGTATAGTACAGTGAAAACTCATGGTAGACAAGTAACAAGGCCTACAGGTCGCCTCGTACCAATGAGTTTTTCGGAATTTATGTACGATTTGAACCATTGGCTTTTCGGTAAAGGAAAACATTGTGAGGAATCCTGAATGTTTCAATACCCGTCACACTCGACAGTGTTTCGGTACTACTAAAGAAACGCAAATGTTTTCAGTTTTCAGCATATCTTTGACTACCTCCTCGGGAAATATAGTCGTGAGCATTATGTAGTATTGACAGCCTATTGGCTACAATAAACCTTAAAGGCTAATTATAAACCAATTGGTTCTTCTTTTAATATATCTGCCTTAAGGAGCAAATTGGTAGCCGACCGCATGAGGCGTGCGGTCGTGAATGGGAAGCCGACCGCACGCCGCAACTGCACGCCGCAGCTACAGACAGTATTGCCAACTTAGGGTATTTTTTGGGGTAGTAATTTTCAGTAGGGTTTTAAGATTTAGGATGATGCTTTATATCTACTATGCCGTAACTTGAGCTCTAATAAAGGGTGAATAGAAAAGATTTTCGTAAAAACAAATAAGTAGAAAAAATTTCCGTAAAAAGTAAAAACATGTTTTTTTTATTTGTTTACAAAATTATAATCTCGTATTTATTATATCTAGTAATATTTAAACACTGTTTTACCAAATACCAAACGCCAGTATGATTTATTGTTGGAATTTAACGGAAAATGTGGTTGAAAATAGAAATTTCATTAAATTAAAGAAATATCGTGGAATTTGTATGAATTATCGTGTTATACCCGACTTTTATGTTCTATCGCATACCATTCAAAAATATCGTGAATCTAAGATAATTATCGCATGCTGGCAGCACTCGGCGACACTACTGGTCTGCGGTCGAGCGTCAGTGAAGCTCGACCGCACCGCAGTGAAGTCGAGCAGCGTGTCGCCGGCTGCGCAGGGTATTTCATAGAATTACATACAAACCAGTACCGGTGTGAAATTGGTAGCCAAAAGTAGTAGCTTTTTATAACCTGACCAAATTAAGGAGTCGTCAAGTTTAATACATTATTAAGCTTTAAAAACATGCAAAAATAATAAAATGAAAGTGTTTTATTATAATAACACGTTTCCTACGTAAAGTGCATTAAAAAAAAGTTCATATAAATAACTTTTTTTTTCTATACATTACATTGTTCGAGATTGGTTCCAACCATGATGCCAAAAGACCTGACAGGTTAAATTGTAGGTAGCCATAATATATGAACACTAAGCTATATTTTCAGCTTTATTTTATATGGTTTGATATGGTATGTGTGCTCGATATGGCAGACAAAATGTAGGAGAAATTTTTTCGCAATGGTAAAAAAAAAGCTACTGCAAGTTTGTGGTATGATGCAAGAGACCTGACAGGTTAAATTGTATAAAGATATAATACTTGAATACTAAGCTTTATTTCAAGATACATTTTATCAGGTTTGATATGGTATGAGTGTTCGATATGATCGACGGAACGTGGGAGTAATTTTTTTCGCAATAGTACCAACTAAAAAGCAAGCTACTGGTACGATGCCAGAGACCTGACAGATTTTATTGTAGATAAAAATAATACTTGAATACTAACCTATATTTTAAGACTAATTTTATATGGTTTGATATGGTATGAGTGCTTGATATGACCGATGGCACGTGGGACTCATTTTTTTCGCTAAAGCGCCAAATAAAATGCTAGCTACTGGTATGTTACAAAAGACCTGACAGGTTTAGCTGCAAATAGGCATGAAACTTGAACACTAAGCTGTATTTGAAGACTAACTTTATAAGGTTTGATATGGTATGAGAGCTTGATATGCCCGACAAAAGGTAGGAGAAATTTTTTCGCTGTGGTAAAAAAAAAGCCACTGCAAGATTTTGGTATGATCCTAGAGACCTGACAGGTTGAATTGTATATATACATAATACTTGAACACTAAGCTATATTTTAAGACTAACTTCATAAGGTTTGATATGGTATAAGTGCTCAATATGGCCGACAAAAGGTAGGAGAAATTTTTTCACTTTGGTAAAAAAAAAGCTACTGCAAGATTGTGGTATGATGCAAGAGACCTGACAGGTTAAAATGTACATAGACATAATACTTGAACACTAAGCTATATTCCTAGATAAATTTTATCAGGTTTGATATGGTCAGAGTGTTCGATATGATCAACGGAATGTGGGAGTATTTTTTTTCGCTATAGTACCAACTAAAAAGCTAGATACTGGTATGATGCAAGAGACCTGACAGATTTTATTGTACATAAGCATAATACTTGAATACTAACCTATATTTTAAGACTAATTTTATATGGTTTGATATGGTATGAGTGCTTGATATGACCGATGGCACGTGGGACTTATTTTTTTCGCTAAAGCGCCGAATCAAATGCTAGCTACTGGTATGTTACAAAAGACCTGACAGGTTAAGTTGTAGATAGGCATGATACTTGGACACTAAGCTGTATTTGAAGACTAACTTTATATGGTTTGATATGGTATGAGTGCTTGATATGACCGATGGCACGTGGGACTTATTTTTTTCGCTAAGGCGCCAAATAAAATGCTAGCTACTGGTATGTTACAAAAGACCTGACAGGTTTAGCTGCAAATAGGCATGAAACTTGAACACTAAGCTGTATTTGAAGACTAACTTTATAAGGTTTGATATGGTATGAGAGCTCGATATGCCCGACAAAAGGTAGGAGAAATTTTTTCGCTGTGGTAAAAAAAAAGCCACTGCAAGATTGTGGTATGATCCTAGAGACCTGACAGGTTGAATTGTATATATACATAATACTTGAACACTAAGCTATATTTTAAGACTAACTTCATAAGGTTTGATATGGTATGAGTGCTCAATATGGCGGACAAAAGGTAGGAGAAATTTTTTTTACTACAGCGCAAAAATTTCTCCTACCTTTTGTCGGGCATATCGAGCACTCATACCATATCAAACCTTATAAAGTTAGTCTTAAAATACTGCTTAGTATACTCAATATAATCATTATACTCAAGTATCATGCTTATCTACAATTTTACCCGTCAGGTCTTTTTTAACATATCAGTAGCTAGCTTTTTAGTCGGCGCCTTAGCGAAAAAAATAAATCCCACGTGCCATCGGTCATATCAAGCACTCGTTCCATATCAAACCATATAAAGTTAGTCTTAAAATATAGCTTAGTGTTCAAGTATTATGCTTATCAACAATAAAACCTGTCAGGTCTCTAGGATCATACCACAATCTTGCAGTGGCTTTTTTTTACCACAGCGAAAAAATTTCTCCTACCTTTTGTCGGGCATATCGAGCACTCATACCATATCAAACCTTATAAAGTTAGTCTTCAAATACAGCTTAGTGTCCAAGTATCATGCCTATCTACAACTTAACCTGTCAGGTCTTTTGTAACATACCAGTAGCTAGCATTTGATTCGGCGCTTTAGCGAAAAAAATAAGTCCCACGTGCCATCGGTCATATCAAGCACTCATACCATATCAAACCATATAAAATTAGTCTTAAAATATAGGTTAGTATTCAAGTATTATACTCATGTACAAGTATTACTTAAAAAAGCCGTGGTGGTCCAGTGGCGAGTAACCTTGGCTGCCGTGTAGGAGGCGAAGGTTCGATCCCCGTCCAGGCCGACTCGTACCAATGAGTTTTTCGGAATTTATGTACGATTTGTAACACCACAGGCTTTTCGGTGAAGGAAAACATCGTGAGGAAACCTGCATGCTTCAATTTCGAGGCATGTATCGTACCTACTGTCCATTACAAGTGGCGACGGGCTCACTTCCCGTCACAGTGGACAGAGTTTCGGTACTACTAGTGAAACGTGGATGTTCTGAAGTTTCAGAATATCTCTGACTACCCCCTCGGGGAATTTAGTCGTGAGCATATGCTATGCTATGCTATGCATGCATGGTAGTAGAAGCAATGTTTCTAATCACATCGACAGGCAATGCACTTTTATCGAATTGGCCTATATCAAAAATTATTAGTAAGACTGCTGTATAAAGTTTTAAAACTAGTAAGCAGGCCTACCATAAGTTTTCACTGTACTTTACTAGTATTGTAGTTACGTCACCAATAGGGATGATGACTAATCCTGGAAATCCATATATTGTGACAAATTACAGAAATAGGCTAAATTTTGTAGCAAAATGTTCAAACGAAATTACAATTTTATAGAAAAAAATTACAATTTTATAGAAAACAAAATCGTTTTAAGCTATTGAAAAATGTGTTTTATCATCTTCTATCTATTTCATGCAAAACAGGTGTTTGTATGATATGTCGTCATGATTTGTATGACAATACTCAATTATGACGCCTCTCGCTCTAATCGTAAAATTTGAACACTTATATTTCAGACGTTCTTAAATATATTCAAAAAATTATTTCACTTTAGTGTTAAAGATATCAAAGAGTTTTTAAAAAAGTAGGTAATATTTTTTTTTTGTCATCGTCCCTATTTCGTATGGCAGAAATTAGTTTTCAACGTAACCACTAGGAACGCTGTATGAAATTCAATAAAAAATTCGTAACGTAACTACAATTAGTAAGTATAGTACAGTGAAAACTCATGGTAGACAAGTAACAAGGCCTACAGGTCGCCTCGTACCAATGAGTTTTTCGGAATTTATGTACGATTTGAACCATTGGCTTTTCGGTAAAGGAAAACATTGTGAGGAATCCTGAATGTTTCAATACCCGTCACACTCGACAGTGTTTCGGTACTACTAAAGAAACGCAAATGTTTTCAGTTTTCAGCATATCTTTGACTACCTCCTCGGGAAATATAGTCGTGAGCATTATGTAGTATTGACAGCCTATTGGCTACAATAAACCTTAAAGGCTAATTATAAACCAATTGGTTCTTCTTTTAATATATCTGCCTTAAGGAGCAAATTGGTAGCCGACCGCATGAGGCGTGCGGTCGTGAATGGGAAGCCGACCGCACGCCGCAACTGCACGCCGCAGCTACAGACAGTATTGCCAACTTAGGGTATTTTTTGGGGTAGTAATTTTCAGTAGGGTTTTAAGATTTATGATGATGCTTTATATCTACTATGCCGTAACTTGAGCTCTAATAAAGGGTGAATAGAAAAGATTTTCGTAAAAACAAATAAGTAGAAAAAATTTCCGTAAAAAGTAAAAACATGTTTTTTTTATTTGTTTCCCAAAATTATAATCTCGTATTTATTATATCTAGTAATATTTAAACACTGTTTTACCAAATACCAAACGCCAGTATGATTTATTGTTGGAATTTAACGGAAAATGTGGTTGAAAATAGAAATTTCATTAAATTAAAGAAATATCGTGGAATTTGTATGAATTATCGTGTTATACCCGAATTTTATGTTCTATCGCATGCCATTCAAAAATATCGTGAATCTAAGATAATTATCGCATGCTGGCAGCACTCGGCGACACTACTGGTCTGCGGTCGAGCGTCAGTGAAGCTCGACCGCACCGCAGTGAAGTCGAGCAGCGTGTCGCCGGCTGCGCAGGGTATTTCATAGAATTACATACAAACCAGTAGTGTCGTCGCGACATGCGGTTGCGGCGTGCGGCGTGCGGTCGCCTGTCAACCGCCACCTTTACTCGTATCTTAGGATAATAACGTATCTCTCTTTATTTCCACCAATATCTGTTTCATCGCATTTTATTATATTTTAGAGTAAAACATATTTTATTCATTCATTCATTTCCATTGAAAAACCTATAAAGGCATCGCATGTGTCGGTTTTTCATCGAAATATTCAAATCAAGCGTCGCGTCGCATCAAAACAAAGCAGGGGTGAAAACTGACGTCATCAATATTTATGTAGGAGTGGAAGCAGCTGTTGTCTTCCGAAAAGTTCAAAATTTAATCAAAATATTGAAAATTGAGCGTGAAGTCTACGGCAAAAGATAGAGACTACCAAACATACTTTGAATAGAAAGCGTATCCGGTGTCCCTTAAGTTCTTTCACTGGTTTGATAGACCTACCAGGGCGCTTTATCGTCACTGGTGTAGTCCCCCCGTTAGCCCGCAGTAATAAGCAGTGGCTGCTTTCTGAAAAATACTGTATTTGACACTTCGAAAGAGAGAAAAAACAGTACCTATATCAGCTCCTGTAACATGACAGGGATGAGAGCGACACAGGTCACTTCTAAACGTCAAATTTAACACTTGAACTGCTGACGACTTACGTCGTAGGTCAGTGACATTATGGGCCGCAGTGCGCACGACTCAAACCTTGAGTCAGAATTGTATAGCATTCCACAGTGATAGCACTGCGCGAGTGTCATTGTTTTGAGCTTAGCAGCGAAAGTGTTAAGAGAGATGGCGGTTATTTCCGTAGTATCTCAGTTAAATTTGACGTTTAGAAGTGACCTGTGTCGCTCCCACCCCTGTCATGCTACAGGGGCAGGAGTCTACTAGCATATATTCAAGACAGGATACAAAAAAGTTTAAACTGGAAGGTCGTGGTAGAATTTTAGCTGCATCTCATACTCTTACATCAAGTGGACCACTAACTTATTGCCTCTACCAAGTAGGTAGGGCACGAGCAGATAATTGTATGCCCCGTATTATGTATACCTACCTATTATGGAACCTATTTTGTCTGTTTTCGTACTGATTTTTGATAACCAAATTTACATTTAATACAACGTGTTAATGAATTAGCGCAAAACCTCATACACCCCAACTGATTTATAACAAAATAATTACATTGAAACAATAATTTCATTATTTTGATAGTTAAAATTTAAAGTTATTAGCATTTTAAGTTTTGAGGCAAAAATGATTGGTTATCATTTCAGCACTGAAAGAAAGCGCTAACGTACTCATGGATACATTTTTATAAACTTGTTTTGGTAGTATGTAGGGTGAGTGTGCCCATGCCGTGGGTTGACATCGGGTTCAGAAAATTTTAAATTTTGCAAAAAATTATTTAATATTTTGAAAAAAATTACCTGTGTTGAAACCATGATAATTCGATTCTGCTCTCGATTCTAAACAAACTACTTTCTAGTTTTGCGTTAATTCATTAACACGTTGTATATATACACCTACTTCAAAGAACAGCGTAGATTACGTTCTTTCTGCAGTGAATCTAACCGTTGAAAACACGATTCTATTAAATTTTCTGGATAGAGAACAGGACCAAAGTAAGTTCAATTTCAAAACGTTCACCATACACCATTTCTTCTAAATGTATACCATTATTTGAAAGTAAAAAAAGTAAAGTAAAGTAGTAGTAGTAGTTTTTTTTAAAGTTAATTAATTATAGTAGTGATTCTACCCGATGGATTTTACCCCAAACAACCAAGAGAAAAGATATTGATGAAAATACGTTTTTTTTACGATCTTGCTTTCAATTGAAGCGGGATGGCTAATTGCAAACGTTTGCTTGTAAGAAAGAGACGCTTGCACTAGGGATACCTAGTCTTAAGGCTGCCGATCACGTGTTTTAGTAATAACAAATTTTTGATATTGTAAAAGATAATTCTTAAAGTAAACTCCAGCATGTTTCTTTTCATAAAATCTTTCCGATAACTTTTATCCCAGTATTAACTCTCATACAACTTAAAGATATCGAGCAAGCTTTTCTCGTTTTCCTTGGGAAATTCTATAAGAATCTAGAAGTTTCTGTTAGTTAACATTACAGTACGAAACTACTTCCAAAGTCTTAAGCGAAAACTTTAAGACGTTGGTAATCTTCTTAAATTTCCCATTAATTAACGAAGAAATAATTAAATTTAAATAATAATTAAACCGCGAGCAGGTGCAGCGTTTAGCCAAGTTCCCGCGGGAATTAAGTACTATGCAAGTGGTTCTTGAGTCCCGCGCTCAAGTCCCGGGATTTGCAAGCATTTACACCGTCTGTGTAGTTTGTTTACTGTATTGATAATGAGGTTTTAGTTAAGTTTCCCGGGAAATAGTGGAGACAGCTATGACAGTGTCTAATTGAATTCCGTCGCTTTCATAAGATGATCTTATGAAATAGATCTGAAGAATCTTGGGTTACATTAATATTTTTTGAACTGAACTGCCTCCGTGGTGTAATGGTTAAGAGCATTGGGCTCTCGACACGGAGGTCGTGGGTTCGATTCCCACAGTGGACACTTAGTGATATGTCACTTTGTGCGTTTTTCCCAAGGTGGTTAGGACATTGCAGGCTGAATCACCTGATTGTCTGAAAAGAAAAAATGATTCCGTGCTTCGGATGGCACGTTAAGCCGTTGGTCCCGGCTACTGTCTCTGGTGGTAGTAGTCGTTACATAAACACCACGTCAGAGGCCGTAAGGCGGTCTGAAAAAACTCTGACACCAGGGCTCTGCCCACACGATAAGAAGAAGAAGAAAGAAGAAGAAGAAAGAATATTTTTTTAAACTCTGGCATAATTGTATGGCATTACTGGCATAATGGCAGTCTATAGCTGCTAGATCAATGGTGCAAAAGCTTTATTTTTTCTAACATTGCAAATATCCTGTGCACACTAACATAGGGTTAGGTTACCGCTTTGTTTCCTCCTTAGACAATTTATACAACGTGTTAATGAATTAACGCAAAACCTCATACACCCCAACTGATTTATAACAAAATAATTAGATTGCAACAATAATTTCATTATTTTGATAGTTAAAATTTAAAGTTATTCGCATTTTAAGTTTTGAGGTATAAATGATTTGTTATCATTTCAGCACTGAAAGTATGCGGCGCTAACGTACTTGTGGATACATTTTTATAATCTTGTTTTGATAGTAAGTAGGGTGAGTGTGCCCGTGCGGTGGGTGGGTTGTCATCGGGTACAGTAAAAAAAACAATTTGCAAAAAATGAAATTTTTATTTTGAAAAAAATTACCTATGTTGTAACCATGATAATTCGATTCTGCTCTCGATTCTAAACAAACTACTTTCTAGTTTTGCGTTAATTCATTAACACGTTGTATAGGTACTCGCGTTGCGGTAGCATTTCCCCTCTGCCACGGTATAAGAACAATTGATCTTGTGCATTTCCACTCAATTTTATACCTTATCACTAAACGAGACAGCCTATAATAGCGAAACAATAATTTTGAACTTAGAACGTTTGGGGTTCACACGAGAATACTTTTCATGATTTTTAACATTCAAAATTAGAATCTAAACTTATGGGGAATAAAATCCAAAGTTGCGGATTTCATGTTACCTCGTCCCCCGCAAAAAGTGACAGAAATGTTTCGTAGTAGAATGACACGCGTAACTCGTCCCTATATAAATAAATTGTCTAAGGTTTCTTCAGAAAACTTAAAATAATTAACAGATAAACCATGCAAACGGTTTTGTACGACAATATCTGTAATTTAAGTACGTTTAAAAAAAGAAGTTACATGCAAAATAGAAACAAAATTATTGCAATTTTATTAGAAAGGAGCATTTTTTTAGTCAAAATTGTTTGCTTCAAATGTAAGCTTTTAAAATAAAATTCACCGCTTTAGTATAATACTATATGTTTATACTTATAATTAGGACGTCTTAAAATTCAAGGCGACTTACCTATCACCAATATACATAAATATTATTAATCTTTTTCATAAATAAAATCTGATATAGGTACCACATCAATAGATGGATAGAAAAGACCTTACACTCAATATAAATTATAATAATCAAAGGTATGACAAAGTACATTCCACCAATACACTACAGCCCGCGCAATAAATTTCCCATACAAACTACCACCATCCAATTAAATTATTACAGCCATACATTAAGCAAAGGTACATTAGAAGAGGGTACGGAACCAATTCTGTTTTATAATTGATAGCTGCGGTCGATTCGCCATTTGTATTGGGACCTACACATTTGTGTCTCTGCTTGATTGCATTGTTCTAGTTTGAACCGGTTTTTAGATTCGCCATTTTGTTTTTTGTCACTTCGAATTTGTTATTGATGGAAAAAGTATTTTCGTTTTTACTACGACAGATCTAGAAGAGAATTAGAGAGAAATAGGAAGAAGAGAAGAGAAGAGAATTTAGGCATTCTCAAAATGTAGGTAAGGTACTTATAATATTGTCGAAAATACATGACATTATTTTCAAAATCAATTGGCTTCGACAAACATGAATATAACATATATAACATCATCTTTACATATCTGCAAATACTTAAAATACGTCGTGTTCGACTTTTTCAAAAATTGTACTACAACTTAGATCTTTTTTCCTATTTCTATCATTGAAACAAAACAAGTACGCGTAGCTCTGATCAAGGAGGATAAACCTTAGAGTGGTATCTTCAGCAGTTGACTATGATAATCTGATAATGTTAATGCACTTTTACTAGACCGAAAGAAATAGTCCGATTTTGCAATTTGTTATTGGTGTCTAGCTAAATTATAATTGCGATGGCGTTTCTTTCGACTTTGCCTACATGAAAACAAGTTATTCCTCAGGTTTCAAGTTATGTTTTTATCTTTCATCAAAATCGGTTCAGCGATTAAGCCGTGAAAATGTAACAGACAACAGATATTTCCACATTTGTAATATGAGATGTTCTAAATTATTATGTTAGGTCACTGTGATCTCCAGAATCCACGTTGACCTTTATCATCCACCGGATCCTGCATTAAGCTTAAACCAGAGAGATCCAAGCAGAATTATCCAAAGTAACCACGTCTGGAGGCGACCGCAAGCCCAACTGAAATTAATTGTGCCCTGAGTACCCATCCGTACTGGCGCAAAGATATCGTCGACCCGATGAGTTTTTAACGAGAACATTCGGTTTTAGATTAATTTATCTAATACATAGTTCTTTTTGAAGTGGTTATAAACTTAGATACAACTACAAGGCAGGTATAGATTTTAACTGAGTACTTAGATGCGTCAAAGGAGGGTGTGAAATATGACGCAACAGCACTTTCACACGCTTTCTTTCTATAGGGTGTTAACAAAAGGCCCTAGTAATGGTCAAACCACCCTACTAACAACTATTTAATAGTCAAACTGAATATTTTGCGTTCAGAGGTTTTTGCCATACTTATTACTGGAAGCAAAATCCTACTATCCTACTATATTGTATATATATATATATATATATATATATATATATATATATATATATATATATATATATATATATATATAATATACTAGCGGCCCGTCCCGGCTTCGCACGGGTGGACGTCTAATCTTTTCTAGCAATAAATATAGCCTATGTTACTCAGGGTGAATGCAGCTTTCTAATGGTGAAAGAATTTTTTAAATCGGCCCAGTACTTTTTGAGCCTATTCATTACAAACATACAAACATACAAAAATAGGTACAAATCTTTCCTCTTTATAATATTAGTGTAGATACTTATATAATATTATAAACGCGAAAGTTTGTAAGTATGGATGGATGGATGGATGTTTGTTCCGCTTTCACGCAAAAACTGCTGAACGGATTTTGATGAAATTTGGCATACAGATAGACCATGGCCTGGATTAACACATAGGGTACTTTTTATCTGGGTAGCGCAGACGAAGTCGCGGGCAACAGCTAGTAGGTCATAATTTCAGTACAATGTTAGGTTCCAATTGTTATATTTTTTTATTTTTTATTTTTCGTGCTTTTGCGGCAGGGTCTTCAACACTACCATAAATGATCTCTGGAATTGGCTTTCTAATAGCCATGCTTTATTCTTATTGCTGTAGCTCCCGTTTGCAATAAAGGGAAGTCTGTTATTTCTTTTTCCTACTCCTATCTTATCTCCTTAAAAGCCGTGGTGGTCCAGTGGCGAGTAACCTTGCCTGCCGTGCAGGAGGCGATGGTTCGATCCCCGTCCAAGTCGACCCGTACCAATGAGTTTTTCGGAATTTATGTACGATTTGTAACACCACTGGCTTTTCGGTGAAGGAAAACATCGTGAGGAAACCTGCATGCTTCAATTTCGAGGCATGTATTGTACCTACTGTCCATTTCAAGTGGCGACGGGCTTACACCCGTCACACTGGACAGAGTTTCGGTACTAGTGAAACGTGGATGTTCTGATGTTTCAGAATATCTCTGACTACCCCCTCGGGGAATATAGTCGTGAGCATATGCTTATGCTTATGCTCCTATCTTCTTTGATTACTTCATTGCGCGTTCCAAGACAGATTAGAGTCATCCCCCGGGCTCGCTGGACTTCATTGTCTAGTGTTGTGAATGGTCGCCGCTGTTGATCCTGGCTTACAGGAGTTACAGCGGTGGTAATGTGTGGTGGGCCTATGACCGAAAAAAAAAACTGTATATTTTCACTATGGAGCTATAAAGAGCAACGGTGACGCATTGCGGAGAGGTATGGGGAACTCAAACATGCATGAGGGTTCGTGTGCGATTTCTCACGTATGATTTGCCATGTACCAATGAGTTTTTAAACTTATGACCGTAATACCAACTGCGCATTGTCATTGGTACATGGCATGTCGGCTGTACGGATTCGAACCCGAATCCTCATGATTGAGTGTCCATATCTCTCCACAACTTACCACCGACGCTCTACTTATGTAAGATAATGTTGATAAAACTTCTATACAAGATTTATGTTATAGAAGATGGCACGTAAAATTGTGCCGCGCCACAGCCTTCTCGCTCGTAGCATAGCTTGACGTCTATTGAAAGACGATAGAATTGGGTCGTTTTCGAGTCTTAACTAGTAACATAATCTGAAGCCGTAGCATGCTACACGTGATACGGCTGTATCACGTCTTTTATCTCGTTCGTTCGCGCGCAAATAGAAAGAGAGCGAAGGTGTGATAGCGCTGTATCACGGTGGCATGCTACCCATGCTGCTTGCTTTTGACATCAATAATTATTGTAGGCCAGTCATTTTAAGGAGTTTTGTTAGGCGGGGTAGGGAGTAATTATTAATTGGACTTTTAAACTGTAACCGGCACCATTTAGTGACAAAAATGATATCCTAAAACAAATTTGCTACGCAACATAGAAATTAACATTTTGTGTCCCAGAAGGCTTTTAAATTAATAATATATATATAGCAATGCACTCATATGAATTAGATTTAACAATAAAAATTATTTTTGAGCAGTAAAATAGGCATTTAAATTTAAAAAATTAGGTATTTATTAGAAAATACGCATGTATTTTTCAAAACCTTCTAAGTAGACAAAAATTATTACACCATGTTTGAAGTATGTATAAATAAATGTTTGTTTAAATATGTGCAAAAAAAAATTACCATCAGGTTTTTTAGAACGAGATAATATCAAAATTGGAACTGTTGCCGATGTGATTTTTTTTTTATTTTGGTACATTTCTAAGCTCAAATTGGCTCTTCAATATTTTACCTAAAAAAAAATCGATTATTAATTAGTCCCGGCTTAAACCGTAAAATGACTGGGCTTGACATAATGAAGTAGTTTTTTGAAGAACTTTGTCTTTAAGTATCCAGTTACGAAACCAAGCATGGTAACTAAGTATGGAACATCAACGTCCACGTACTTCTCTCGAGACGTTTTTCTTCAGTGTAACTTTGCGGAACAGGGAAGTAACTTGAGAACACAACCGTTTATCACAGCTCCCGGGATCAGAGGTCTCGCGTGTGAGTAGATGAAGATAGGTATAAAGTTTAGATAATAGTATGGTGTCTTGTTTTAATTTAAGAAATGAATTGGCCGCAATGAAAGATTTTCTGACTGCCGGGCTAAAATGTAAAAGAACATAAATATACAACGTGTTAATGAATTAACGCAAAACCTCATACACCCCAACTGATTTATAACAAAATAATTAGATTGAAACAATAATTTCATTTTTTTATAGTTAAAATTAAAAGTTATTCGCATTTTAAGTTTTGAGGCAAAAATGATTTGTTATCATTTCAGCAATGAATGAAACCGCTAACGTACTCATGGATACATTTTAATAATCTTACTTTGGTAGTAAGTAGGGTGAGTGTGAGTGTGCATGTACGGAGGTTTGACATCGGGTTCAGTAAATTTTAAATTTAGCAAAAAAATTATTTAATATTTTGAAAAAAATTACCTATGTTGAAACCATGATAATTCGATTCTGCTCTCGATTCTAAACAAACTACTTTCTAGTTTTGCGTTAACTCATTAACACGTTGTATTGGGATGGATTGTTGTGCCAGGAGTGCAATTTTCTAAGTGGAAACATCGATTTTAACATAGGCGAGCTATCAATTCGGTATGCGTTGCGTCAAAAACGCATACCTACTGAATTGATAGCTCGCTGATGTTACAACCGATGTTTGAGCTCCAGCCTGCGTAACATGATAGAGGTGAGAGCGACACAGGTCACTTCTAAACGTCAAATTTGAGTAAGATACTATGGAGATGCCCGCGAATGTGTCGTTCTCACCTCTGTTATGATACGCAGGCTGGGCTCCAAAGATGGTGATTACGCTGAAAAATTTAAAATAATATGCATGTCACTGAGTCCGACGCTTCCGTTTTCATGTTTTCCTGCTTATTTAAACAACACCTTTACAATTTATTTTGATTTTATCAACAACATTCATGTTGTGCTTTTGGACAACCATCTCTCGTCAATACCAGATTTTAGGAACTATTTAAATTTTTTATCGGCTGTCAGAAAATTCCCCATTTAGATAATGCCTAACGATGCCATTTTTATGCTATGCTAACATAATTAGTCATTCATTATACAGAGTGTAAGGCGACCGCTCCCGAAAACTCAAAGGGGTGAAGGTATTTACTATTATGGGACCTACAAAGAGTCTTTAAAAACTCTTTAAAATAATAATCAGCTGTTCATACATTTTGTGTGGTAGGTAATTCGTATGCAACGCATTTAATTTTACACCCTGTGTAGTATTCTGTAGTAGTAGGTTTCTGTCTACCGCAGTCGTGATTTTATGAACGTATTTATAAAACTTTCACAACGTTTAATATTATAATAGTGAACGCGTGCAGAGAATTTCGTTCATAATATTTTTGTTTTCAGAAAACGGATTTAAAATAAACTAAAGCCATTCGACAATATGAGCGGAACGAAATGGATTGAAAGGGCTTCGATTTATTTGCGAAACAATATTTGTTTATATGACGAACGGATGTGATGCAATTTTATACGGCAATTGTGTCGGAATTAAATAAATATCGAGGCAGTGATTGGTACATAACTTTGTTATAATTGAACAGGTAAATGTTGCTTTACAAATAGGCATTTTTCGAACATAATCAAAAGGTGTTCAAAGAAAAAGTATGACATCATGACGTAATTTTAAGTGACTTTACCAACCTTTTCGGAAGATAGGTTGTAACGAAGTGCCCCTGTGGCGGGATGGCCAGAGGGCCTTGTTATAAAATATATATCCCTTTATAGAAGGGCTGACCTAGGTTTAGGTAAGGTTCCTATAGTTATGAGGTTGCTAAGTAAAAGAGGAAATACAAATCAATAGAATCTTTATTGGCTACTAACCTAAACTATGTTACAGGGTGTTTCCCTAGCTAACACTTTATCTTATGTACTATTTGCTATCCTATTGAATCTAGCGTATCTAGATGGGGAGAGAGCATAGCGACCCGGCGCGAGGGGGATATGCCTGAGGGCTGAAGGCTTTGCCTTTCGGGGAGTAAACTCAAACTGAGGGGCCTGATTCTGGATCAGACCCCTGAGGAGAGCCCTGCGTCCTGGAAGGATCACTTGGCTGCCCGGTGGACCCCAGGTTGCCGTGGCATTCCTTCATAGACGAGGTTCTTACTTCTGAAGATGTACTTGGCTGCCCGGTGACCCCAGATTGCCGTGGTACGTCCTTAGAGGCGAGAAGTGAGGAGGGGGAGGGGGAGGGGGAGGAGGGCACCCGATAGTCAACCTTCTTGGTGAGCTTCAGCACCTGCCGCACGGTTACCCCACACCGCTGGCGCGTCTGCTCAGAGCGCTGACTACCGAATGCCGGCCTAAGCTGCCGCGCTGGGCCTTTTATAGCCGGCCGGCGCCGGCCATTGTATCGCCTCGCTGTGCGCGGAGCGCGCGCGCCCCGCGCGCCTCTGCCCGCTGTCGTCATCGGCCTCCGTGCCGGTGTACTGTCGCTGGGCGGTTGCTCCCCTCGCCGCGTGCCGCCTCACCTTGCTTGCGTCGCCTGTTCGTAACTCGCATTGTTACAAGGTATAAGTCTCGTAACTCCTACAACAGGCCTCTCAGATAATAAAAAAATATCTGTAGACCTCTACATACGAATAGTCATACTGACTATACAGGGTGTAACAAAACACCCTAGTAATACTTAAGGGGGCGCTGCAGACCATCAATCTGAACAACTTTCACTATGGGGCCAACATCGAGAAAAAATAAAAAATCTGCTGTCCCATACAAAACTGCAGTGCCTATTCGACTCAAATGTATGGGACTGATTTTATTTCCTGATTTCGAAGGTGGCTCCATAGTGAAAGTTGTTCAGTTTGATGAGTAGAATACATGCGAAAGTTATCCGCAGTGATATAAAAATTACCCTGTATTTCACAACGAGAAACTATCCAGTGTGACATACAGTGAGCCCATCGCCACTCAGAAGTAGAGATCGGATATTCATATTTACCTAAACTTAATTTTTAGCTACAAAATTATGGAAGCGGCTTCTTAAAATTATCTTTAATTGAATATTTTTCGGGATGCCACGATATCCATGACATGCGTAACTAATAGGATGCATAGTATGGAAGCTTTAAAACTATTTCATTCAAAGAAGAAAATATATTTTTTTCTGTCAAATATATCCCGGAATGTCAGGAAACCCGGCAAAACATTACTAATCGGATTTATAGTATGAAAGCGACTTCTTAAAATAATAACAAGAAAAAAAATTTTTTCGTTACAAAAGTGCACTCCATAATAGCCAACACCTCAACTTTATGTAAATATGCATCCGATTATCCGATCTCTACTCATAAGAGAGTAACACTCTGAATTATCTCCCGAATGAGAGAACCCGTCTGCCTCGAATCAAAGCCCCGAATTTACTTGTTTCCATATTGCTTTTGGTTCCGGTACGAGGGATTCTGGTTTGTGGTCAAAACAACGTGTGTACTTACCTACATAGAGATTGTTACGTTACGTCAGTAACGTTAGTTACAAAGGAATACTCGGTTAGAGTTAGAGGTTGCACGAATTAACTCGCATATCGGAATTGTATCTCGTCAATGGATACGGTGCCTCTTTTGTCTATAAAGAAGGTTGGCGGAGGGCCATGTTGTAATTTGAGACCCAGAGATCCCGTACATGAATGAAACTTAGTAATACGTGTAGAGTGAAACAAAACTAACAAAAAAGTAAATTGGTTGTAACCTGTAGAAGTTGGGGGAAAGGTATTTCTCCTTATGATATTTTTTGTATCAAGTGTGTGAAACTCATAATCTGTCTTATTAGATAGTTCACTCAATCTTTTACGCATTTATTGTGTTTATTTTAATGGAAATTCACGATTACCATACAATATTATGATAATGGAAGAAAACGAAATCACACACACTATCAGTTCAACCAAGCCAAATACATTCCGTTGCAACCAAAAATACCTCAGTGATAATATTAGACAAAAATAGCTGTCGTGGTTGCGTTTTGCTACTGCTTTTTGGATGATTTGTCTATTTTACTAGTAATTTATACTTTTGAATCCGGACTTCTGGAGATGTGGAAGTTTTTAAAAAAATGCCTTAATTTTTTCTGTTTATACTAATTATGACCACCGTTCTGAATGGCTTTTAGTTTTCGTAAAAGATGGCTCGGTCCAAATCTGCCATTCTTCTTTCAACTTCAAAGTCAAGTTTTAAAAAAGTTCTCGGCGTTATTCATTGCGTAAATCTGATGAAACAAGTCGAAAACCTTAAACAAAATAATTTTGTTGGCTTTTAATTGCAATTGGGATAATGGCATGAGTTTATGTATGCAATTGCAAGCAGTATCCTACAAAGTCCACTGTAATTCGGCCGCGTAAATCCAAACTGTTAGTCAAACGGGTCCCCCTTTGTCGGAGTTTGGCTAATTGTGAAGCTCTGATTGGTCTGGTGCACCTATGTGCCGAGGTCGCCTAGTAATTGTATAAATAGATCTCCTGGAGTTTAGTCTGATTAGTATTGGGTTCGTGATGAAATTGTTGTTTTGCTGAAGTGTGAAATACATATATATGCTTATATTTATATAGTAAATGAGGCTTGCAGCTGAAGTGGATTTTGTACGAGATTTTGAACGGGACACGTTGCTGAAGAAAAAAAAAAGTGAAATACAAGTGAAAAAACAAACAAGTGCATTTTAGCTTTTATATTTTGCGAAGAATCTGCTGCGTCCCATACATTTGAGTCGAGTAGGTAAGGTACTGCAGTTTTGTATGAAACAGCAGATTGATTTTATTTTTTCTCGGTGTTGGCTACCTACTTATATTTATATAGTAAATGAGGCTTGCAGCTGAAGTGGATTTTGTACGAGATTTTGAACGGGACACGTTGCTGAAGAAAAAAAAAAAAAGTGAAATACAAGTGAAAAAACAAACAAGTGCATTTTAGCTTTTATATTTTGCGAAGAATCTGCTGCGTCCCATACATTTGAGTCGAGTAGGTAAGGTACTGCAGTTTTGTATGAAACAGCAGATAGATTTTATTTTTTCTCGGTGTTGGCTACCTACTTATATTTATATAGTAAATGAGGTTTGTAGCTGAAGTGGATTTTGTACGAGATTTTGAACGGGACACGTTGCTGAAGAAAAAAAAAAAAAAAGTGAAATACAAGTGAAAAAACAAACAAGTGCATTTTAGCTTTTATATTTTGCGAAGAATCTGCTGCGTCCCATACATTTGAGTCGAGTAGGTAAGGTACTGCAGTTTTGTATGAAACAGCAGATAGATTTTATTTTTTCTCGGTGTTGGCTCCGTTTTAAGGTTTACCAATTTAAATATCACTGCGATCTTTTGTTACAGCCTGTAGGTAATTTTTTTTAATAACAAATGTAACTATTACCGGAAAATCTTTTACTGAAATGTTTTTGTAGAAAGGTAGTATTTACCAATAGGGAATGTTTTTTTATTTGGTTGGGGTTTTTTGGGTGTTTTTTTAATCTGTCGATCTAAATTCTTTTGATCATGCAAGAATCCTCCGCAGTTGCATATCTAATCTACATCTATATCCATGGCAGTAGGAAGCACTGCTGTAAACAAGATTCAGCATTCGAATTCACAGTAATGAATGAATAGATAGGTAGTCTTTGTCGTGTAATAGATTCTGATTGGCAACTAATTTAGTAATCTGTGCTTGTCTGTGGCAAAATACAGAAGCTTTGAGGCACTAGAAACTGAATTTAAATTGATAGTTTATAATTGAATAGACTGTCGATTGTTTCTATTCAATTTTGTTCTCACTTGTTCATGGACACCGATTTCAACAATGATATTATCGCTATGTATTATAAAACTGTAATCAAAGTGTTTCTATGTACCTATATTCTGTCTGTTTGTTTTTTCAAGCATCACGCAAAAATACTAGAAAGATTTTGATGAAAATTTTAGTGTTTAAATGCTAAATTCCACTTAAAAACTGACTTCTTCTATTTTCATAGACAACGTGTTAATAAATTAACGCAAAATTAGAAAGTAGTTTGTTCAGAATCGAGAGCAGAATCAAATTATTATGGTTTCAACAAAGGAATTTTTTTTCAAAATAATAAATAATTTGTTTGCAAAATTTAAAATTTACTGAACCCGATGTCAACTCACCCCACTTACTACCAAAGATTATTAAAATGTGTCAATGAGTACGTTAGCGCTTTCATTCATGGCATTTCATTCAATGATAACAAATAATTTTTGCCTCAAAACTTAAAATGCGAATAACTTTAAATTTTAACTATAAAAATAATGAAATTATTATTTCAATCTACTAATTATTTTTTTATAAATAACTTGGGGTGTATGAGGTTTTGCGCTTATTCATTAACACGTTGTATGTGACATTCTGTGTTTTAAATACATTCTCGTTGAATTCGGCTACTTTAGCCCAGTTAAGTATTTTTTAAGAAATCCTAAATTATTTTTATTCGTCCTCTTTGGACGCCAATACTAACACTTACTTAAAATAATACAACAAAATCTAAAGAGACTTCCAAACAGTAGGGTAACAATAAAATGCCCCTCTTACATCACTGCAATAACGTGCAGTCATTTGAAAGGTCGAAATGAGGGTCCGCTAAAGAATTCTCATTACGCGGTCACTCCTGGGACATCGGGACTTCGGGGACCCAACGTTAAAGGGTTTGGTATTAAGGGGCAAGTGAAAAAGTAGAGGGCTAAATTACCTTCAGTGTTCCTTTGACATTTCGTATTTCCAGACATTTGTGAAAAGAATGCATCAGCTTTTCTCCGTCTAAGGAAATGGGGCTTTATGTAGCAGACCTAGAGTAACTGACATGAGTTGTCAAATGAAACCGTTTTTTGTGCATTTGTCGGCACTTATCGGCATCCTAAAACTTCGAGATCTGTGTATAATTGTGAATCTAACGTGAAATCGTAGGTAATTTAATGAAATAGTGTTAGTATATTTCACAAAATAATCTACGACTTCACTTTAGATTCACGAATTATTCACAGAGCACGAATATTTGCCCAGTCGATTGTGCCGACAAGTTCCCAAAAACGGTTCTATTGCCTCGCGTCACGTATCTCTTTCTATTATACAGTGGCGCCGCTAGGTACATCTCGATCTCTCAGCTGTCAGTTCCTCTAATGTAGCAGACAGAAGAGCTGATTGTGTCCGCTATCAGAAAAATACCTGGTTGACTTTTGTTGAATGAGTAGATTTTTTTTAGAAAGTGTTAGTGAAGTGATGTGAAGTGAGTGTTAGTGGTTGTGTGAAGTGTTAGTTTATTTTTTGGTTTAGTTTTTCACACCCTTTTAAACTATTTGTGAAAGGGTTTTTCTTAGCTCGGGTCTTCGTAGGGGAATTCTGCAGTATATAACTTAATAAGTTAAATTAAGAGGAAGTCTGCATGCAGCCTCCGCTGCACTATGAAAAGCTGAGATAAAAACACTTATGTAAATTTGTAAGGTGAGGAGATTTTAAGACAAGAGAAAGACTACTTATAACATTGAATTTTTTAATGACGTCCTTTATCTGGTCTAGGTACGTCCTCCTAGGTCTGCCTCTACCAATATTTTCTTCCACACACGCCTTTATTATCTGTTTATGACCAAACCTTCCGTTCTCTACTTTAACCACTACATTTTCATGTTGGTATTCGCTAGTTTGATCGAACCGGTGATCCGTGAAATGTAACGCGCTTTTCAAAGTTCTCTTTGGCTTCAGACTGTACAGACAACACAATAGCTGTAGTCCAGGGCTTATTGCAAACTTCATAGAAGTTAATCTATAGAGAAAGCATAAAGTTTACTATCTACGGACGAATTAACAATTGCTGGGCGTTTATTTACAAAATGCGCTTTAGAAATTACATTCACTAGTGTCTTACCCAATATGGTTAATGAATACACCTCAATCCAACCAATACCAATCATAGGAGAGCCTCGATATAAATTTGAAATAAAAGAAAAACAACGTGTTGCACTCCGGGAGCGCCGGCAGAAGTGAAAACTAAGAGATCTTACGTCTTACGTCAAGTGACGTCACGGTCTGACTATATCTATGCTTACGAATTTTCGATCAGGTTACGTGACGTCACGGTCCTGACGTCGACCCCAAAAAGTGCACAACGCCGCTAAAGAAGTTTTACTTCAAAAATTTCTAATTTTGGGTTACTATTTTGTCTTTAATCTAAATTTTGATACAATAGGTGCAAAAATGAACATGTTTGTGAGGCGGGGCATATAGATAGACGAAAGTGATAATGATAAGGGTTCTTTATTAGAATTCAAAAGCAAAAATTACTTACAAGTAAATTGGACAAGTTAGCCAAAAATCTGCCATGACAGCTATTTTCAACAGACTTCCAAAAAAATTGAAGAGCTCTCCATCGAATGTGATCAGATCACGTTATATATTTTAGTCGTTGTCGTTACGGTATATCTTTAGTTATATATTTTAGTCGTTATCGTTACGGTATATCTTTGGTTATATATTTTAGTCGTTATCGTTACGGTATATCTTTGGTTATGTGAACTAATATATACTAATATAACTATGTTACTCATTTCGTTTTCTTCAATCATCATCATCATTGTAAAATACTGTTATCGTGAATTTCATTAAAATAAATATCGTGAATTAATAGCATTTTATTTCAGTTCTGTCGGCCTTAGATCCAAACCCAAAAAAACAGGCGCATCTGCTATTCTTCTTTGATATGTTTGGATTCATATTATAAGGTATGTCCTGACTTAAAGCTATCTACAAAGCATTAATACTTATGAGCCATAGTATACGATTATTATTCTGAAACACCCTACAGCCTTTATTGATGTGTAACGCAGTTGGGTAAGGCAATATTTAGAGTACCCTATTACCGTAAACTCCTTTACACAAATTAATAGACAGGACAAAGCAGTAAACCCCGTCTAAACTTTGAACACAATATCCTCAAGTCCATACTAGTTGTGAACAAGATATCAAATGTAACGCCCACTGCCCTTAATAAGTTGAGGTGATTGGCGTATGTCACACTGATGTGTAACGAACGTCTTATATAGAAAACACGTTTTTTCTGTCGCGCAGCTTAAACTTTATCGTCAATACTAAATAAAAACATTATCTTGTTGTATGTTGCTAAACACGTTCTTTCTGTCGCGCAGGTTAAGCTTTATCGTCAATACTAAATAAAAAACATTATCTTGTTGTTTATGTTGCTGCATGCAGTTCCTATAGTGGAAATTAGTCGAAATCAAAGATTAACATAATTTTTGAAAGAATTTCGGTTTTTCTGTCTCTGAACAGATTTCAGATGTAGGTAATTTTGATAGGGCAAGAAGAGATGTTGGCGATGCCTGGAGGACTAAGTTACCTCTTACGACACCCGTATGTGATAGTGCTATTCTAAGCAGGACACCACAAGCAACGAATAGATATCCTACCAGAAGTACAGCATCATAACATAAAGCTCGCGACGCGGTGCATGCTATGTTATCTTAGAACATTCAACAGGCCATCTATCGGTTACTTTTCGAAGCACTAAGTGTTGAACTAAATGGTTCGTATCTTGATTCCTAAAGCGATAGCCGGCACACCGCTGCGCTGTACTAGTGAGAGATTTCGCCCGTATCAATCAATGTCTTGTTGGTCTAGTGGTTTAGACAAGCGGCTCACGATTCGGGTGTCTTTTTCAATTTTATTTCATAATGTGGCTCCCCCCGTGCTAATATGCGACAACGGAAATAATTAGGACGTCCTAAAATTCAAGGCGACTTACCTATCTATAGCCAATATACATAATATTAATCTATGACGCGGTGGCCGGAACCGCTACTACGACGTTAGCAGCGCAACGCAGCGGTGCAACGTGCGGCAATACGTGAAAGTTCAAGTACGAGAATGAGAATGAGCGGCGCGCGCTGCTGTGAGCTTGGACGAAGCTGTTTTTCTCGTAGAATAGGTATAAGTTGCGGCACGAATCTCTAGCGCTGACCTTGATTGCGCTGACCGTATGTATAAGACACTATGCACTATTTTCGTCTAAATACACTCATTCGAGCGCTAGAGTTTCGTGCCGCGAGGTATATCTATCTCTAATGCCACAAAGGCTATAGGTACTTCTCAATGAAATAACTGCGATCGAATATGTTACAATACACAACGGTGTAAGCTACTTCCAGAATGATGTGCTCCTGTCCCTTTTCATTATGCTAGTTCGGCTTACACCAATATGAATAAAACATACAAAGGGTTAAGACCAATTATTAACTAGTTGTTTACTGTGAGGGTAGATAGAGTTACAGCAATTTGAACTTTGCGAACGGTATGTTATAAACACAGAGGGTTGTAAATGGACAACTTTGGACTACGACTTTAGGTGTGGTTAAATGTTTGACCGATACTGGTTAAACAAAGTAATTACCTATGCTGAATTTGAGACTTCGGCTTCGTCCGCGTAGGTTTTTGAAAACTTCAGCAGCCCGTTGCACCCCTTTAGAAGTTAACTAAAAATATTTTCATAGTGCACCCCTGCATGCATGGTTTAGCATGGATCATCATAAGAGGGATTAGAAATGCAAAGTAGCGCTTTTACTTCGGACACGGCTGTCGCCACTTGTCTTCCCTCTCACGCTGCTACAATTACTCATGCCCTCTCGCTCGCACTACGCCGCGCGCCTTATGGTGTTATGCAAATCATTGCATAACCTGTGGCGACACAATCCACGCCTACTTTGCACTTCTAACTAGGTTTGCCAACCCTACTATATAATATAGTATCCTACTATATTAGGGGCCCTTCTACTATAATTGTGAGAAAAATATATAGTAGGCAAAACTACTATATTTTGATGAGCAAATAATTTATAGAGAATTTAAATATATTGATACTTAGGTCCAATAAAAATTACCAGTAGCTTAACATTATTTTAACAATTTTCTCTTCATCACATTTGTTCCATAAACAATTTTCTACTAAATATACTACTAACTGAAAAGTGACAACACGTTTTCCTAAAGTCAGATTTATCTCATTTTTTTTAGAAATTATTGTATCGAATCCAGTGACTTCTGCGTTTACAGTATGCATTATTTTCTATAACGAATACGAAATAGAGAAATTATTGTTCCTTAAAAATAAAAACTTGGTATTCAAACTAAAAGTAGCAAAAAAATAACTTTTTGAAAAAAAAATTACAAATTCATAAAATACAATATTTTTTCTCATTTTTCCCCGATCTACTATATTTTTTCGGGCACTAAGGCTCGAAATATTTGGTCTAAAAAAAGTTGGCAACCCTACTTCTAACCCCTCTTATAATGTTCTGTGTAGTTTAGGCTGTGCGTTGTCCGTAGGTAGTCAGTCACGGAACAGTTTATTTGTGTAACTTAGAAGATCAGAAAGTTGAAGTGAAGTTGGGCAGGACACTTAGCTAGACGAAAAGATGGCCGGTGGACGAAGAAGGTATCAGAGAGGGACGGTGCTCCATTTGCACCGAGTACCTGTAGCTTTAAAATGTTCTATTGCTTCGGAACCGGTCAAAACTACTCCGATTTTCATGTTTTTTTAAAACGTCTTTAATCTAAAATACTACAACCTTTATAGTTTAAAAATTGACGCTCTCAGTCAAGTAAAAGTTGTAAACCAAAAAATACAAATTTTAAGAAAAAATGCTTCATAACTTGCGAATTCATGTAAGAACAGGACATTCTCTTTAAATTGAGGCAATTTTAATTGAGATTGGCTGACGAATAAACCTCGATGAGCGCGCTCCATACAAACGAAGTTTGATTCTACTTTGAATATTAACCAAATAAATTTACTGTTTTTTTTAACACGATCCAGAAACTCACTCACTCTAATATCCTTGTCTTTGGTTTATCAGATTTCCGTTAAGTTATATAGTTTCAAAGTTACACTGGCTCAAAGATTTCTATACGAAAAAAGCGTCAATTTTTAAACTATAAAGGTTGTAGTATTTTAAATTACCTTCATTTAAAAAAAAAATATATCGAAATCGGAGTAGTTTTGACGGGTTTCGAAATAAAAACCTCCAGGAATTCTACTATGTTTCATGCAGTTGAGTCGAGTAAAACTTGCAGTTTAGTATAATCATCCCATAGTAAAAGTTGTTCTTGGGTAGAGTCTTTGTTTAAATGGATGCCAATGATATATCAATTTCACCATGTACTTAGAAGATACGCGCATTAAACTCAAGGCACCCTTTTGGGGTGGTCAGAAACTATGCTCCAACTGCTACACTAACTTCGAGCAATGATGATGATGATGATGTCTTCCTCGCCGCCACTGGTATGATGGGCTTCGCTGATGTGCCCGGATGTGGCTTATGTAGCCAATTTTAGCGGTGAAAGCACGCCCGCACATGGTACACTTGAGCGTGCCATTCTCATAGTTATATTGTGTAGCCGCAGGTGGTCGGGCTTTGAGTTGGTCCCGCTTGGTATCGAGATCCTCTCTACTTTTTTCCTCAAAAGTGGAAACATTTGCCTGGACAAGATGCCTTCACTCCGGGCGCTTAGCTGCGCTTTCCTCCCAGATCTCCGGGTCTATAGCGCAACACTTCATGTGCCTCTTCAGCACGTCCTTGTAGCGAAGAAACTGACCCCCTCTTTGGCGCTTGCAGTCTCTAAGCTCCGAGTAGAAGACGCGCTTCGCCACCCTCTTATCGGACATGCGGAAGACGTGGCCGCACCAGCGTAGTTGCCGTCTCATACATAAGATAGGTTTCGATTCCACTAACATTGGCACGGCGCAGCACCTCTGTGTTACGAATACCTCGAGCAATATGGTTCAGAGCAATACAGCATCGGCGGTGTACGAAGTACCTATACTTATTAGTTTCATGGTGTTAACATAAAAAATTGGTACTTAATAGTTTTATCAAAACAATATTTTATACTTATTTATGGGTATGAGTAACTAGAAACAAATACAGTGTACGTATATACAACGTGTTAATGAATAAGCGCAAAATCTCATACACCCCAACTGATTTATAACAAAATAATTAGATTGAAACAATAATTTCGTTATTTTGATAGTTAACATTGAAAGTTATTCGCATTTTAAGTTTTGAGGCAAAAATGATTTGTTATCATTTCAGCACTGAAAGAAAGCGCTAACATACTCATGGATACATGTTTATAATCTTGTTTTGGTAGTAAGTAGGGTGAGTGTGCCCGTACAGTGGGTTGACATCGGGTTCAGAAAATTTAAAATTCTGCAAACAAATTATTTAATATTTTGAAAAAAAATTATCTATGTTGAAACCATGATAATTCGATTCTGCTCTCGATTCTAAACAAACTACTTTCTAGTTTTGCGTTAATTCGTTAACACGTTGTATACATATTATGTAAGCTTTAGGGTCCGGTCTTCCAACAAGAAACTTGTTAATGTTTTACATTGTGGTCACAATCGTAGCCGGGACATCCTATAAAACTTTAGGGGATGTATGGGGAGGTCTTTATGGTCCCCAGTCTTAGTAACATTAGTGTTGTTAAAGAAATTCGTTCAGATGCTGTTGTTTTTACCCGACTGCGCCAGAAGGAGGGTTATGTTTTTCGAGCGTATGTATGTATGTATGTATGTCTGTTTCTTTGGCACGGCCTACAGCCTAAACGGCTTGATAGATTTTAACGTGTGAGGTGTCGTTAGATTCGTAAAAATCGTGAGAGTGTCATAGGCTATATTATTTTGATAAGACGACTGTGAATTAAAATAAAACCGGTCAAGTGCGAGTCGGGCTATTTGCGCACCGAGGGTTCCGTAGCACACCACCACAGAACACAACATTATTATCTTAGAAAAAAAACTTTTTTTATCCGGGACCTTTAGTGCGAGACCGACTCACACTTGGCCGGTTTTTAGTATTTGATGTTATTTTGTAGAGTTTGTTCTATAATCACACAAAGTTTGACGCTTGTATGTATTACCGTTTTTACCATAGAGCGTGAAGAAAAAACGTTGATAAAAACTAGTTTCTTGTTGAGAACCCCCCTTAATTTTTGACTTTTTGAAATTTTTATTATTTGTTAACAAATCCGCCGTAATAACGCATAATCTGAGAAAGTTTCAACTATCTAGCTATTACGGTTCAAAAGTTACAGCCCTAAATAGGTAGGACAGACGGACGGACGGACGGACAGACGGACAGACGGACAGACGGACAGACGGACAGACGGACAGACGGACGGACGGACGGACGGATAACGTAGACTTAGTAATAGGGTCCCGTTTTCACCCTTTGGGTACGGAACCCTAAAAAATATCTTCTTAGTCGTAAGTTGAGGGACTTGATCATAATTATCATCGTGGACTGCTTGTGCCACCACAGCTCTCCAGGCCGCTCGATCTTGGGCCTGATTTATGCTGGCTTGTAGTGTTATATCCGTAATTTCTTTTATCGGTCCATCTCGTAGGTCATCATCATCTTATTTAAGAGCTACGCTCTTGTCGGTGCAGTATTCGCCAATCCTTTCTATTTTCCGCTAGTGTCTTGAAATCTTGATACGACACGACATCAACCTTTTCCTTCACTTGGGCTAGATAACTCTGTCTAGGTCTTCCTCTGCTTCTCTTCCCCTCTATCTTCCAGTATCCTCTATCTTACCTCTCCTTCCCTCCAAAAAAGCCCTTTAGGTAGGTATACAAATTCGCTAATTTGTCCAACAAGTCGGTACTCGTAAAATTTAATTATCTTAAATTCTTTAGACCGCTGCAAAGGAAGTACGTCCCAGTGATTAAATCCGATAGGGATTATAATTCTGTCTTCTATAATTTGTCTTGATGCGCTTTTGTTTACGTTCACCGGTTTATTAAATTGGATTTGTATCTTTTCTTGAAGACCCGGTTGGTGTAATGGTTACCACGCCGGACTGCCAAACCAGGGTCCTGGGTTCGAATCTCGGTTCGGTCATGGATGATATATGTTCGTGCCGTTGGTGTATGGTTTCCATAATAAAAAGCCTTTAGTGTTTGCTTGGGATCATTACTCAGCAGCATGCATGCAGGATGTTCGATAGATGGCATCAATGTCAACAACATCAGCTATGCGGATGACATGGTGCTGTTGAGTCCTTCGATCAGCGCGCTCCGGCGACTGCTGTCCGTATGTGAGGCCTATGCGTTTAAACATGGTTTGAAATATAACACCAAGAAAAGTGAGCTGATGGTCTTCGCTGCGAACAGGGGTGCGCCGGAATACGTACCACCAGTTAGCCTAAATGGAAATGTTTTAAAAAGAGTACAACAGTTTAGGTACCTGGGTCATATTGTAACACATGACATGAAGGATGACCTCGATATTGAACGGGAGCGTAGGGCGATAGCGATAGCAATATGTTGGTCCGCAGGTTTGCTCATTGTACAGAACAAGTAAATATTACATTATTCAAAGCGTTCTGTCAATCTTTTTACACGAGCAGCCTGTGGGTTCGATATACGCAGAAGGCCTACAACGCCCTACGTGTCCAGTATAATAACGCTTTCAGGATGTTGTTGGGACTGCCACGTTTCTGTAGCGTTTCAGGCATGTTTGCAGAGGCTCGCGCCGATGGCTTTCATGCTATCATGAGAAAAAAAATTGCCTCCCTAATAAACAGAGTGCGTGGAAGTTCGAACAGCATCCTGAAGGTGATAGGTGATAAGTGCGAGTGTCCAATCATGAGGCACTGGACTGCGATACTGGTGGAGTGATCTTGCTCACACGAGATAATTATGTGCAAATTTGAATTGACATTGTGTATGTACCTGGAGAAATTGGACTTATAATTAATATAAATGTAATAATGTAATGTAATGTGTAATTTAATTTTAATCTATAAAACTTGATTCTCTGACAAACTACCTATGTATGCTCTTTGTATGGGACTTGGTTTCCTGAAATAAATGATTTTTATTTTTATTTTATTATTTATTACTACAATGTATGTGCCTGTGAGCGTTATTTATTTATTTATTTTCTGGTCTTGTGACTAAGATTCCATCGTAGATTTGTTCAAATTTTTTGATATTTCTTTTGTACTTTAAGTACAAGAAGTTCTTTTTGCGTTTCAAGAAGCGATTTTTGAATCTCATTCGCTGAGTTCAGCAGTTGAAAATGTCAAAATTACTGTGGAGATACGCATCTTTTTACTGCTGATTTGACTTTCAAAAATCACACTCGTGGACTATGACTTTTGAAAGTCAAATCAGCAGTAGAAAGATGCATATCTCCACATTAATTTTGACATTTTCAACTGCTGAACTCAGCGAACGAGATTCAAAAATCGCACTCCTGTTCTATAAGTAAAGCGTTTAAGCTTACATCCTATACAGGGTGTTAGGGTAAACAGTTGCATTACTTTAAGGGGTGATTGTACCTATGACACTAAAGTTGACAATATTGTAGTGAATCCTAAAAAAGATATCAAAATGAAAAAAGGTGGTATAAAATATTCAATAAATAAATCATAAAATCAAATACTCAATAGTCACACGCATATCGCAGCGTGTAGTATGTGAAATTCGAAAAAGATTTCTTTATTTACGACATCAGTCCTGCAGCTTCGTGACTTCAGTGATTTATCGTCTCAAAGTAACGTATATTTCTTGCAAAACACCGAATATAAATCATATCGCAGATGGCGAAAACGTTTCATCTACTGTTTCGGGAGTTTTTTTTTCCGCAACACAGTTTTTCCTGCGTGAGTCCTGTGTGTGAATATGAAATCTTGATTTGTTGTGTAAATTGATAATGTGTTTTATGAATGGCGAGGCAAGTTGACTTTTCAAACAATAAATTATCTGTTATGAATATTTATGATCACACCGAGAAAACAAATGGGTAACAAACTATACAGGGTGTATCAAAACACCTAGTAATTTGATATTATGATTTAATTGAACAATTTTCACTACAAAGACACCGTCGAAAAAACATAAGAAAAACCTGTTTTTTGAGTCGAGTCGGTACTATACAGTTTTACTGTATGAAACATCTGAGTTTTTTTATTTTTTATCGATTTGGTTCCATAGTGAAAGTTGTTCGATTTGATGGTCTAAACCACACCGTCAAATATCAACTACTAGTGTGTTTTGTTACAGCCTGACAATAAGCTAGCTGTGAAACTACTCTACCCTACAGTACTATACTGAAAAAAAATTGTTTACTTCAACCAAGATCTTGTTTATGGTAATCATACATCATGAATCCATATGAGCCTGTCAACATCATGACTTCTCTGCTGTTACAACTACCATTTTGTTTTTAGTAAACAATAATAACGTCATTTCAATTATTTTGGTGCTAATTAAGAGAAAATACTTTTTAGTTGGCTCGCATTTTTTTCAGTGTACTACTAGTACTACAAAACATTGAAATGATTCGACAAATATTTAGAGATGGTTCAAATCATGAAACTGAACAACTTTTTCTATCGGTAGTAAAGAATAGAACAGTGGATTTTTTTGTGATATCAGGTTTGTTCCCATAGAAAAAGTTGTTCAATTTGATGCTCTGAACCAACCCTGAAAAAATGTCGAATCATTTCCATGGCGTAGAGTTTAAAAAAACATATGGGCCTAAAAACACGGATATACAGGGTGTAACAAAACACCCTAGTAATACTTAAGGGGGTGCTTCAGACCATCAATCTGAACAACTTTCACTATGGAGCCAACGTCGAGAAAAAATAAAAAAATCTGCCGTCCCATACATTTGAGTCGACACGGTATACTGCAGTTTTGTATGAAAGAGCGGATTTTTTTTTCGCGATTTCGATGTTGGCTCCATATTGAAAGTTGTTCAGTTTGATGGTCTGAGTTTTGTTACACCCTGTATAACGGATTAGCGGTAAGACAGTAATGCAAACTTTCAAATCACCCTTCTCTTTCGTCCTAGTCAGATAAGAATAAATCACCCCAACATAAATCCAATTTAACGCAAAGACTCGAATCCCTATAAACTCATTCCTGTGTCATTCCATTTCACTGGGGGAGACGGGGATGGCCGCAGAAATGAACTGACTACCAACCTTCATACAGTCATTTATCATTTTGACATACCCTAAACTCTACCTATAAGAATATTTTTCACTCCTTACCCCAAGGGGGTTTGGTGTTATTTTGATTAAACTGACCATGACGGTTGATTTGTTTTGATTATTAATAATACTTAAATTATCATTAATCATGCTTCTTTCCCACTGGGGAATGCAATAGCCATTTACTAGATTTTTAAACGTTATGACTGCGATTCAACTTTCTTAGATTTTATCAAGTAACTCGTAAAAGTAAAATAAGGGTTTTTAGAATTTGAATTGAATTGTAAAAGAATCGTCTTATAAAATATATCGTTGTTTTAAATACGTTATTTGTGTGAAAATACCTAAACGTAAAATAGAAAAATAAAATAATAAACGTTTAGTATTTTTTGCTATTTACTTTGATTTAAATTTATATTTTTATATATATTTTTTTATTTTTTGTAACTATTATGTTAGTTCCACTTCCATTATATTTGAATTGTAGTCAAATGTTATTTTACAAACTCTGGCATACCTCATCATCATCATCAGCCTACAGACGTCCCACTGCAGGGCACAGGTCAAGGAGGCCATACGGTATTAGTCCACCACGCGTGCCCGCCCAATGTGGATTGGTAGACTTCACATACACATCATAATTTCTTCTTCCGTGTATGCATGTTTCCTCACGATGTTTTCCTTCACCGTTTGAAAGCAATCGGTATTATGTACATAAGTTAGAAAACTCATTGGTACATGGCAGGTTGTTCGTGTGGATTCGAACCCGGACCCCCATGATTGGGTGTCCAGTCCATACCTCTCCACAACGCGCCATCGACGTTTCTGTCATACCTATTGCTGACTATCAATTAAAATTTCTAAATGTTATTAAGTATTTCTAGAATATTCTATATATCTAGGTATATCTAGGTATTGTTCATAGTTCATATTATTTTATTATTACGAAAAAATATGAAACAAAAATTCTAGTTACAATAAATATTTCTTCTATAAAAATAAAAGCCCTCTCAAGATAGAAATGTTGTAGAACTGATTAACAACAATGTTTATTCAGTATCAATTACAATAAATTAAGACTAACAGAACCATACAGTAAACAAGCTTTAGCATCTTAATTGCACACAATAATACCTCTAATAAACATTCACTAAGCCGAGATTTCAGAAATAAAAATAAACATAATAAATGGAACGTCACTAATCTCGTCATTTCTATTATTGCAATAGTGTTGTAGCGAGTTGACAGTCGATAAAATATTGTACTGCACTGTCTGACTGTGGATTGGATTTGTTTTTGTGGTACAAACTGTAAACTGTAAGCGGTTTATTTACTTCCTAGAATCGTACCTAGGTACTTCAATATTTTGTATTGTAATATTTATATGAAACTGAAATTATCTTTATCTTACGTTACCTATTCATGTTCAAAGTGCCTCATTATTATTATGGACACAGTCATAAGGGGCAATTTACACTAAAGGGAGTACAATTTTATTTGCATATTTATTGTCACAGTAGTGTACATATTGTGTCAAAAAGATTTCGCCTCCAATTTTGATGGGTGAAGGGTGGTGATGATGTGAATGGCTGATACCTATCCTAATAACATCGAAGGCCAAAACGCTAAAATCTTCTGCGTATTACGTAAAATGTTCTGCAATATCATAATGTTTTAATAATTAATCTATTATGTATCACATCGATTATGTTCTATTATACAGGGTGTTACAAAAGTAAGTTCCGAATTAAATGTTTTGAATTAGAATTTTTTAAATTAGAATATCGAAATCGCAAAAAAAAAATTGATTTTCCATACTAAACTACAAATCTACTCGAGCTAAATGTATGGGACAGAATTTTTTTTTTCGCTTTTTCGACGTTGTCCCGTAGTGAAAGTTAGTTTGATGATCTTATCCACCCCATTAAGTGTTTATTTGTATTTTTGTAACACATTGTATATTAACGTTGCAATAGTTGATTGCAACAGTATTAGGATTTTCAATAAAAAAAAAAAAAAAAAATGTCATACACATTTTTTCAAGAAAATCTCTGTCTTTTTATCATCTACACCGCACAAACGCCTAGACACAGGACATGTACTGATTGGTAAAGGACGGGGACTTAAGTCCGGTCCAGTTGAGACCCGGATAAGACTTCACGTCGAGACGTCCTCAAGTGAGTAAGTCCTTAAATCTGGAGGGAAATATCGATTGTGATTTACGTTTATTGGAAACTGTAGTTGTGGCAGGTTGATAATTGTTGGACATTAATTGAGTGTCGTAAATGTTCTGTGGAGATACTGACGTCTGTCTGTGTTGCCGGTCTGATGTAATATGTATGTACCTACGTGTAACTACGTATCAGTGCAACAAAATACGATGCATTTTCAAAATGATTCAGGATTGTTATTGTAATGTATTGTATGCGTACTTACTAATTTTTACTGATCCGAACTATCTAGTCTTGTTTTTCTGTCAGACCATAAGGAATCCGTTAAACATTATTTATGCCTTACTCTTTTAGCATTAATTTTATTCGCGTTTGTTAGTTCTATAATTTTCGATTATTATACTATTTATTCAATCTCTGGTGTAATAATAATGTGTATACGGATAACTAAAATACCAGCTGACCCTATTAGATACGCGCAATAGGGAGTTTTATTATTGTGAAACTAATCAATTAGGTGCATGTAACGGAAAAGTATGAAAAATTAATTAAGATATACTTTTTAGTTCTTAATAAATTAATGTTTAACATGTACATTTATAAACTGTTATTGCTGCATTTTTTTTTTGCGTTGTCGAAAATTTTTTATTTTCACAGATCTTTATGAAAATGAAAAAATTATCGATATCGACAATTACCTCATCAGCTCATCACTACCCGCGAAACACTAGCCAAACTCAAGTCACCGTGAAAGCTATCAAAGGTACGAACTTAAGTAGGATCTCATAAAATTATTACTATAAGGCCACCTGCTGGCTTATGACAAGGGGGATAAGCGGCAAAATATAGCGGTCCGCTACTACTGTTACCACCTTATAACAGGTCCCCAAACATAACACTTATTACATCTTCATAAGTATTAAAACAGCTTGATTCGCGTGATTTTGTAAGGGAAAGGAACTATACCACGGGATTATGGGGCGTAATACCAAATTATTATAGTTGGGTTACAATGTGTGGACGTAATGAGGTTTTAGTTTTTGTTGAATTTCATGTGCTTAGTGGATTTTTGCTTTCTTTGAAGCTTTATGAATGAATAATTTAATTACGTGCGCTTTTACTGTACAACAGTACAAATACACATTAGGTAAGTATTAAGTGGGATCACAAACGATGACGCATTGACGGAGCGGCAGACGTCAGTCCGTCATTTGTGAAGCAAGTAGTTGTATGAAACCGCAAGTAGAAGCACACACGGTGACGGATTGACGCACCGTGTTTACATCTACCTACATGCGGTTTTCTGACTGATGACTGCCCCTCCATCATGCGTCATCGTGTGTGATCCTACTAATTTAAAAAAAAACCCTCAACGCCAAAAACAAACATTTAAAAAGTGAAAAATAATTCAGTCATTATTTTTGATATGAGCAAATATAATTATGTTTTACTTTATAACTCTCTGTAAAATATTTTAGATCAATTAATGCGTAGGGGACCACTATGAAATGACCACTGATTTTTTTTTATTCGGCAAGTCCCCGATACATTACTTAATTACATTACTAAAATATCGTAACGAGAGTTAAAAAAAGTAAAACACAAATTTGCTCACATCAAAAATAAAAGGTGACAGAATTATTTTTCACTTTTTAAATTGTTTTTTGGCGTTCAGGGCTTTTTAAATTTTATTTTATTTCGTAATTTTTAAAGTTACTTGAAAACGGCTCCACCCGTTTGGGAGCTAAGCTGCCACAGACAGACAGACAGACCGACATAGGCGTCAAACTTATAACACCCCTTTTTTGCGTCGGGGGTTAAAAACCAACCAAGCCGCATCATACGGACTGAAATCCGTTTCGCAAAAATGCGACCCGCTCCGTTCCAATGCGGTCGTGTCGTAGTATGCGATAGTTCATTATAAATTGTATAGTATAAGCGATTTTTCCGGATTTTTGCGGCCCATCGTAATATGCGCTCAAATTCTTTAACGATTGCCTTAACCGAGATTAATTTAAATCAAAGTAAAACTGTCAAAAAGCCAAGTGAAATTGTCGTGGAATTCGCCGGTTAAGTTAATTTAGTTCCTCGATTGACACCTTGCTCCTGGAATTAATTAAATTTCAAAGTAAAAGGTTTCATTGGAATGAGAACAAAAGACAAAGGAGATGCGGCATGATGTTGTACTGTACCTTAGACTAATTATATCCGGACCGGCCTTGCGGTAGCATTTCCCCTCTGCCACAGTATTAGATCAATTAATCTTGCGCATTTACACCCAATTTTATACCTTATCACTAAACGAGACAGCCTATAAAAACGAAACAATAATTTTGAACTTAGAACGTTTGGGGTTTACACGAGACTACTTTTCATGATTTTGAACATTCAAAATTAGAATCTAAAGTCATAGGGAATAAACTCCAAAGTTGCGGATAACATGTTACCTCGCCCCCCGCAAAAAGTGGCAGAAAGTTTGTTAGTAGAATGACACGTGGTTACGCGTCCCGATATAATTAGTCTAAGTACTGTACGAATTCAGCGTAGCAACAACGAAGGGTGTGAATTTGGACCCAGTGTTTTTTACTAAAGCTAAAAGCCGTAGGTAGTGTTACGTTTGTAGGGAACAAGTGACAACACCGAGAGGTAGGCGTAAACTGTTTTTATTTCTCACCGTCATACACTATTATATTGCAATCTGACAAGTTGGTTCCACATAACTATAGCTATAAGTATATAACATACACTACACTTTCCCCCCCATAACTGATACATTTATTCAAACCCAAAACGCACCGGTGAGCGTCTAACCCTGCGTCTCCCTGGCCTCCCATCATTTACCAAATTTCCTTGTGGCGTGTTTGTGTTCGTAAAGTTATCTGCCCGAGCAGAGATAGCAGGGTTACACACTTGACCAGTTGACATGTTGTTTGTTACTACATTATTATGAGGAAGCGTGGAATCAGGGTTAAATAGAGACTCAAGTGATACGGCATCTTCCACATCCTCGTACGGTGGCGAAGGGGGAGAGCCTTTCACTGATCTATTCGGTGACCTATTCGGTACCGGTGACTCGAAACTACCTGCCATAGCCTGATTAACCAACCCCTCCTCCGGTAATTCAAGAAAACAATCATCATCACTTGGATCGTAGTTGTTTTGTTTCGGTATTTTAAACAATTGCTCAATATGACGTCTATGCGTCTCGTTACCATATTCAATTTCATATATATTCTTTCCTAATTGGTTTCTAACTTCACCCTTTTCCCATACTTCCTTATTACATTTCCACTTTTTAAACATTACAGTATCTCCCACCATTACTTGTCTATTTGTCCCCTTATATTGTCTTTTTTGCTTTTCCTGATTGTTAGTTACAGTTGTTTCAATACATGGTCTTATTAAATCTAAACAAGATCGTAATTTTCGTCCTAGCAACAATTCGCTAGGCGATTTTCGCGTGGTACTTTGTTCACTATTGCGATAATTCAACAGAAACCTACTTAATGCGACATCAGTAGCGGTGCCCTCATGTAGTGCCTTTTTTAAACATTTTTTTACCAATCCAACTGCATTTTCCGCAGCACCATTACTGCGAGGGTGGCGTGGCGGTGTTAACTTGTGTACGATTCCATTTTTCGTCATAAAATTATAAAACGATTCACTACTAAACGGCGGTCCGTTATCTGTGACGACTTCATGAGGTAAACCAAACCTTGCGAAAGTATAGCGTAACTGTCGTATGGTTGCATCGGCGCTAGTGCTACTGACCTTACACACCTCGATCCATTTCGAGTGAGCATCTATTATAATCAAATAGTACATATTTGCGAAGGCCCCGAGGAAATCCAGATGTAATCTATACCAACAAGTACTAGGCCAAGGCCAATGTATGAGAGTGCTTTTACCTGGGTTTGCTCGCTCCTTTAAACATACTTCACAAGACTGACACATTAACTCTATCTCTTGATCTATATGCGGCCAATACACATAATTTCTAGCCAACGACTTTGTTTTGACTATCCCCATGTGACTGGAGTGTAATTGTTTTAAAATGTTGCGTTGTGAAGCCTTTGGTACTATAACCCTATATCCAAACAATAAACATCCATGTTCACTCGTAATAAAATCTTTTCGGTTATAGAATTCTTTGCATTCATCTGTTATCTCCTTCAATGATGGCCAACCATACATCGTATAATTAAAAATTTTATTTAACGTTGAATCCTTTTTCGTTTGCTCTGATATTTCTTTAAACGATACAGGTGATGTCGCTTCGATAAAATAGGAAAAATCTGATTTACTTCTTTCACTACTTTCTCCCGATTTCCTTTCCTTACTACTCTGACTTACTTCCTTGTACGACTTATCTATACTCAAATTGGTAGCCCTCGACAGATGATCAGCTAAACAATTTTCCTGCGACTTTACACATTTCATTGTATAATTATATTCACTTAAAATAATGGACCAACGCTGTAATCGTCCTGCCATCATTAACGGGATACCATTTTTAGGCCCAAAGATAGAACATAAAGGTTTACAATCGCTAACCAAAGTAAAATGTCTTCCGTACACGTACTCATGGAAACGCTGTACCCCAAAAATGATAGCCAGACCTTCCCGACAAATTTGACTATAATTCTGCTCCGTGCTGGAGAGCGTGCGACTCGCATGCGCGATCGCGCGCACCTGTCCATCGGGCATCTCATGTCCTAGCCACGCGCCTATACCTACCGGTGACGCGTCACACGATAATACTAACGGTAGTCCCGGGTCAAAGTGAATTAAAACGTTTGCTTCTATTAATAACTTTTTTACTTTATTAAATGCATTTTCGCATTTATCAGTCCATTTCCATGAACTGTGTTTCTCTAGCAAACAGTATAACGGTTTTAGTTCCGTACTTATGTTATTTATGAATGTTGAATAGTAATTTATCAGACCTAAAAAGGCTCGTAGCTCTGATACATCTCGCGGCCGTTGCGCTGCGAGCACTGCATCTACTTTACTCGTTTCAGTGTGCAGCCCTTCGGCATCAATGACGTGCCCCAAATAAGTCACCCGTTTTTGAAAAAAACAACACTTTTCTTTCGTAATTCGCAATCCACAATCATTTAATATTTGGAAAACTTTATATAAATTTGTTATATGCTCCTCTTTTGTTCTTCCTGTTATTATTAAATCGTCAATAAAAATTGCTACATTCTTCATATTGAAAAGACTGTCCATAATTCTTTGAAATTTGTTCGGGGCCGTTTTAATGCCGAAGGGCAGCCTGTTATAAACAAAATTACCTTTATGCGTCACTATAGTACATAGTTTTTTCGACTGTTCATCTAATAAAAATTGTTGATAAGCATTTTTCAAATCGATTTTTGTAAAACTTTTCCCTCCGCGAAGGGAAGCAAACAATTCCTCGATACGTGGTAGAGGATATTTATCGTCACACAGGACTGGATTCACCGTTACTTTAAAATCGCCACAGATACGAATACAGCCGGACTGTTTTTTAACGGGAACAATCGGCGTGCCCCAAGAGCCTACGTCCTCGAGCGGACTGATGATGCCCTCGGCTTGCAGGCGCGCCAGCTCCTCGTCCACGGCCGGACGCAGCGCGTGCGGCACGACGCGCGCGCGCCGCCACACCGGCTCGGCGCCCGCGCTCACTCGCAGGCTAATGGTGCCGCGATTAAATGTACCAATACCAGGCTCGAACACATTTTTAAATTTTTGTTTTAAGTCTGCTAGTATGGATTCGGTATTCTCACAGGAAATATGAGCTATAATCGGTAACGTGATTTCCAGCTCACGCATCCATGTTCGACCTAGTATTGGGGGACAATTACCGTTATCGATAACGTATAGCTTTGACGCGAATAATTTATCATTATGAACGACATTAACCGGCATTATGCCTACCGGTTTAATTCTGTCGCCACTGTAAACCGTCAGTAACTTACTCGATTTACAAAGGGGTCTGCCCTTAAAATTATTTTCATAGGTACTTTTTGAGATTGCACTTACCGAGGAACCGCTATCGACCTGCATCTTTAACATGACTCCTTCTACATCAACATTACAATACCACGGCCCTTCGGGGTCTCCCGAATCCAGCCGATACAATTCCGGCACCTCATCCTCCACCTCCGTATCACTTCCTTCGATTTGATATAACTTGTGGCTTTTACCACTTTTACACACGTGGCTAATATGGCCCACTTTATCACAACGATAACACTTTGCATTTATGTACGCACAACGATCGGCCGAATGCTGCCGCGATCCGCACCGATAACACTGGCCGGGCGGGCGGCCGCCGGCCGCACCGGCGCCGGCGCCCCCGTGGCCGCGGCCGCGAGCCCTTCCCGCGCGCGAGCTGCTGCCGCCGCCGCGCACCGAGTAAGCGGCAGCGCGCGATGCCTCGCCGCTGCTACCGCCGGACTCACCCGCTCCGAGCTTCGCCTCCGACTCGGATGCTTCTAAAGAACCAGCCAACCGTACCGATTTTTCAAAAGTCACCTCTCGTTCCGATAAGATTCGTTGTCTATATTTGTCATTCCTTAATCCATAGACGAACTGATCCCTCAAGTTCTCTTCTAAGGAATCTTGACCTTTAAAATCGCACGTGGTAGCCATTTTCTTTAAACGCAGTAGGTACTCATTAATGGATTCCGACGGTAACTGATAACATGATCGTAATTTCATCCTTTCGGCGAGCGAACTCGCCTTTGGATTCAAATGGGTTTCGACTAACTGTACCAATTCGTCAAAGGTTTTCTTTTCAGGTTCCGCAGGGCTACATAAAACCGTCATTAAATCGTAGGTCTCGTTTCCAACGAGTGTTATCAGGTACGACGTTTGCACTTCTCCAGTCACACCATTCACTTTAAAGAATGCACGCACTCGTTTCACATAACTAGACCACGAATCATTCGAATTTAAAGAGAATTCTTTAATATTTCCGATAACTGCACTCGCGGCGTCCGCCATCTTTGCCAAGATGATCCGCGCTCGTCGCCAATGTTACGTTTGTAGGGAACAAGTGACAACACCGAGAGGTAGGCGTAAACTGTTTTTATTTCTCACCGTCATACACTATTATATTGCAATCTGACAAGTTGGTTCCACATAACTATAGCTATAATTATATAACATACACTACAGGTAGTAAAAGCCTACTACTGCCGCGTCAAACTTAAACTAAACTTACCTAACCTAAACTACCTAAACTAACTTTTAAATAAAATCTTTTGTCTAAGCTACCACCGCGACGGAATGTGTTATCGCGCTGTAGAGAAAATGCGGCCAGAAACTAATGTTTCAAGAGATAGACGTACTTTTTGTTGTCATAAGCTGCAAGGCTGATTCAGCTCAGAATTCAAAGGGTGGAAAGCATCTCTGTGATGGGGAAGAACAGGTGTGCCTGCATAACTCCAGTCGGTTTAGGAGTTACAGCCGTTCAAAGGTCTGGTATGGTTGCTAAAAATGAATATGCATGAATATGCAGGTATTATTGTAATATGCACTGTAGCTATGCGAACAGTCCAAAAACTGAAATGGTCTGTCAGTCGGTTTAGGAGATACAGGGAGATATAACAGCCATTCTAAGGTCGGATCTTTGAACGGCTGTAACTCCTAAACCGACTGGAGCTATGCAGGCAGACCTGGTCCATCCCCATAACAGAGATGCTCTTCATCCTTTAAATACTGAATCAGCCTTGCAGCTGGTGATAACAAAAAGTACGTCTATCTCTTATACTATAAATGACAGGTCGTTTTGTAAACGCTATTTATAACGGTACTAGTCAAATATGAAAATACAATAATTGTAAATATGAATTTCATATTTTACTATAAGTTATGTAGCGTGGCAGCATGGATGTGCATGAGGCAAAAGAGGTATGTAAGGATCGTAGTAAGTGGCGCGCCCTGGTCTCTGCCTACCCCACTGGGAAAGAGGCGTGACGTTATAGATAGATAGATGGATAGATAGTTATGTAGCGTTTAACTGTCATCACAAATATAGAGCAATAAATATTGTAACTACCACTAGAATAGGTATAGTTACACATACATACATATTATTTTGCTCACGCCTATGTCCCACTACTGGGGTAGGCAGAGCCAACAGGTCGCCATATATGCTACGATTCTGACACATTTCTCTCGCCTCCTCAACATCCAAAGGTTTCTTCATACAAGCTCGTCGGTTCCGGGTTAGTTACACATACGATACAGGGTGTTAGGGTAAACAGGTGCATTACTTTAAGGGGTGATTGTACACTGAACAAGTTTCCCTTCGAGACGTATTAGCCCAGTCATTTTACGATTTGAGCCGGGACTAATTAGTAATTGTTTTTTTTTTCGGTATTTAAGAGCCAATTTGAAATTCGAAATGTGCCAAAATTAAACAAAAATCACGTCAGCAACAGGTCCAATTTTAAAATTTAGAAATTATCTCGTTCTAAAAAACCTGACGATAATTTTTTTTTGCACATAATATATTAAGGCTTTACCATTATACATACTTCAAACATGGTGTAAATATGTTTGTCTACTTAGAAGGTTTTGAAAAAAACATTCGTATTTTCTAATAAGTACCTCATTTTTAAAATTTTAATGAATATTTCTTTGCTCAAAAATAATGTATATTGTTAAATCTAATTCAAATGTGTGCATTGGTATTAATATTATTAATTTAAAAGCCTTATAGGACACAATCTTGATTTCTATGTTGCGTAGCAATTTTTTTTTTAATATGGCTTAGGATTATATTTTTGTCACTAAATGGTGCCGGTTACAGTTTAAAAGTCCAATTAATAATTACTCCCTACCCCGCCTAACAAAACTCCGTAAAATGACTGGCCTATATAGGAAATTCGCAAACATTTTTTTGGACTTTCCATACTAAATGCAATCAGCTGATTGAACGTTTGTATGAAAAGTAGAAAAGTTTTTTTGCGAATTTCCTATAGGTTTCTTTGGGAATGTTTTTCAGTATCATTTGTACAATCACCCCTTAAAGTAATGCAACTGTTTACCCTAACACCCTGTATAATAAATTTGTTTCAGTGCAAACCGAATACGATTCAAATACAAACACCCTTATTATTTTGATTACGGTGACATGAACAAAGTATCCTTATATCTCATAAGACTCATAAGGGTCATCATCATCATCAGCCTATAAACGTCCCACTGCAGGGCACAGGCCTACCCTCAAGGAGGGTGTATGGGCATTAGTCCACCACGCGTGCCCAATGCGGGTTGGTAGACTTCACATACACATCAGAATTTCTTCTTCAGTGTATGCAGGTTTCCTCACGATGTTTTCCTTCACCGTTTGAGAGCAGTCGGTTTTACGTACATAAGTCAGAAAAACTCATTGGTACATGGCATGTTGTCCGTGCGGATTCGAACCCGGACCCCCATTATTGGGAGTCCATACCTCTCCGCAACGCGCCACCGACGCTCAGTCATTCGTTTATACTCATAAGGGTATAAACGAATAATTAACTGACATTTGTTTAGGAGTCATATTATTTGCGTAACACTTGCAACTGATATAAGGGGTGTTGTAATTCATGGGAGCGTTAATTTTAATCACTGTTTGACGTTGTTTTGTTTACGTTTGTATGGAAACGCTTAGGGGTTTGCTTCCCGTGAAGATTACGAGCCTAATTTGTATTTGTCTGCTGATGTGTGCAAATGAGTGCACTGATCCTTAAATACCTTTTAAATGCCCTCTTGTGGGATATCGTCGAATATTCAGGGTGTAACATAAGACCAAAGAGTAATATAAGTATATTAGAAAAGAAAACCCACTCATAGCAACACTAGGACGATTTAGTAGCAACATTATGCATCCACCTTATGTCAAATTGAAGGCTAGCTTATCTATGTTTCTCCGGAAATAATTCTACCTATACTATACATACCTACTTATAGATATAAGTATATTTCATACCGATAGATATTATTGTTTTGAATAGGTACTAGTTTTTGTTCAATCCCGCACCGATCGAGTGAAATTCCAGTATCCTTACTATTCCTGTAATCTTTACATTGGTAAGAGAACAACAGAAACTCCAGAACATCACTAAATCGGCACGAAATTGAACGTAAACTACAAACAACACGCACATTACGGAAGATAGGTAGTCATTTTGTGAATTTGTCAATTTGACATTGATATAGATAATAAATCTTTTTTTTTCATAGTTTTACGAAATATATACGAGATGGCAGCACTTTCTATGCAAACTGAATCGGAAAAAGCCACCAAAAGGCGATTGTCTTCCGCCTGCATAAGACCCTAGTAATATTTAAAGGGGTTGTTTAGTTTAAACTTCTAAACTTTAGACCATCAAACTGAACAACTTTCACTAAGGAGCCAGCATCGAAATAATATTTAATAAGTCAGCTGTTATACATTATGTCATACATTGGAGTCGAATCGGTGTACGAAAGTTTTGAATGAACAAGCTGATTTATTTTTATTTTATTTCAATGTTAGCTTTATAGTGAAAGTTGTTCAGTTTTATGGTCTGAAACAAGGGTCTTTTGTTACACTCTGTATAAGCTGTTTTGAAAAATGTATAATTTTGTTACCTACTAGCCTTTTTTCACGATTTCCTCTGTCTAGAATCTAATACTCTGCCATAGTGTAATCCACGTCAGAGGCTGCAAGGCGGTCTGAAAGAACTCTGACACCAGGCCCTGTACCCGCACTTTTGATGTTCGCTATATCGCCACTGTTTCGGTCCGCTCTTCATTGTAATAGAGTTGACATTGGAACGAAAATGTTCACGCAATTGCGAAGTTCGAATCCCGGAGTAGACCCCCAGGGCTCTGCCCATACGATAAGAAGGAGTCACGTTGCAGGTTTTGACCCGAGCACTTATCTCGCATGGTTTTCGCGCGTCGCATTTTTGCCTGCCACGAGACTCCGCAATCCTCAATTTCTTTTTGTTCTTGACCAAAAACAATCCCTGAGATTGGGATAGATTCTCCCCATACACAATTTGACACTGGCGGAAATGCCGTGCTAACGCACAAGCAAGAGTCCATTAATTGTAAATAAAAAAAATATAAAAAGAAGAAGATATACAGGGTGTAAGGGTAAACGTTGCATTACTTTAAGGGGTGATTGTACTTCTGGTACTGAACAACTTTCCCAAAGAAACCTATAGGAAATTCGTAAAAAACTTTTTGACTTCCCATACTAAATACAATCAGCTGACCGAAGTTTTGTATGAAAAGTCCAAAAAAAAATTGCGAATTTCGAGGCTTCTTTGGGAAAGTTGTTAAGTATCATGGGTACAATCACCCCTTAAAGTAATGCAACTGTTTATCCTAACACCCTGTAGTGTAATTCCAGGATAAGGATATGATAGGTATTGAATGTTTTTAATTGTATTTAATAAATTATGCTTTATTCGCGAACCCTTCCATTATCCTCCTCTTTTTCTACATCGGTTGAAAGGACTTATGAAAAAAAAAATACCCGGACACCCTCTGAATTAGAGGAAGCAAACAACCAGTTGTAATTAATAGCTCCAGTAATTCGTACCGGGAATTAATTTGCGGTCGAGCCGTGCTTCTCACCTGGGGATTTTGTTAATTTAAACTTTACTGAAGTAGAAATACAGTCGAAATATAGTTGCAGTGGGAATTTAGTTTGATAGACAGTTTGCAACAGATTCTGCATTGGTATAAACACTCAAAAATAAACCACCAAACGGGGCGCTTGCCCCATATTATCATAAGGCTGCGTTCAGACGACTCGCACCCGCCCCGCGCCCGTCACGCACTCAAGCCGCGCTCTCCCCGCGCTCACCCTCTCTCTTCCTGGCTTTTAATCTCATATGGTGGTGGGGTCGTCAGCCTTCCGTGTCTTTTCTCTCCACCTTGCCCTATTTCTGACGTCGTCTTCGGAGACATTGCACTCGGTCATATCACAACAAACTGTGTTCATCCATCTAGTCTTCGGACGTCCTCTTGGTCTCTGTCCTGGAATCGACAGTTGCAGTGCCATATTTCCTACATATTCGGGTGGCTTTCGTTTCACGTGTCCAAACCACCTAAGCCTATGCTCCTGAAGCTTATCTGCAATGTCACGAACACCCAGGCTACCTCGCACATACTCGTTGCGGATTCTATCGCGCCTCGTGACACCGCACATCCACGTCAGCATCTTCATTTCGGCTGTTTGTACAGTTCGGACATGGCTTTTCGCTCACCCCGCGTCCTAAAATGCGTTGCTTGCAATTTGGGTCTTATGACGCGATAATAAATCTCGTATTGTATTTTAGGGGAGCATCCGCGCCCGCATCGCCCTCACCCCGCACCCGGCCCGCGCCCATCCCGCAACCGCCACGCGCTCGCCCCGCGACCGCTCGTCGAAATACAATACAAGATTTATTATGGTGTCATAAGACTCAAATTGCAAGCAATGCATTATAGGCCGCGAAACGAGCGCGGGGCAGGTTAACGGCGGCTGCGGGGCGGCTGCGGGGCGGGTGCGGGTCGTCTGAACGCGGCCTAAGGAAACAGAAGCGCTCTCATTGGTATAATTTTTCGTCGCATATTGTTACGATGTGGAGAACAACAGCCAATTCTAACCTGGAAATTCTACAGCGATTCCAATTAAAAACTAACAAAATTTTTTCTGGCACTTTTTGCGGGGGACGAGGAGGTATTGAATCTGAAACTATAGATTTTATTCCATTAGGTACTTTAGATTCTAATTTATATTTTTAAAAATAATCTCGTGTTCCAAATGAGATTAGTTTGAAGTTATTGTTCCGCAATTGTATGCTGTCTCGTTTAGTGATAACAGTGATAAGGTATAAAATTGTATACATGTAAATGCGCATGATCAATTGATCTTGTAACGTGGCAGAAGGAAAAGCTAAGGCAAGGCTGATCCCTATTTATTATTCCATCTAAGTTCATGGGGCGACATGTAGGTGAGAGTTATGGCCGAGCGCCCCGCTCGGCCTGCGGCCTCGCTTGCGGAGACCAGGTCCACCAGGCTTCCAGGCGATACGGCCCGCCCCAACCATTACCGATTGAGGGGTGGCGCCTCAACTCGACGGTGAAAAGTCACGCACACATCGCCGATTGTAGCACGATTGTATGAAGCTTTATCTTTGTGGGGTATTTACTCTTGTAGTGAAGTTATGATGCGCAGTTAAGGGTTAAGGAAAGCGCATAATATTTTAGGCCACAGGGCAAAAATCTACCCAAATCGATTCTATACAATTGATAATTATGAAGAATGAATATAAAGAAAATAAAGAAAAGAAGAAAAAAAAAAGAAAAAAAAAACGAATATAAAAATCTGTAAAGAAAATAAGGATAAAAAAAAGAAAAATAAAGAATCTTCTTCTTCTTCTTTATATTATAAAGAATATTTATAATTATGTTAATTATGAATTAATGTAAATGTAATATGAGGGGTGGAGCGGGTCGCATTTTTGCGCGGCGGATTTCCGTCAGTGCTATGGAGCCCGTTCCGCTCCGATGGCACCCGTCGTAGTGTGCAAACTAAGCGGAATTTTTTAAAACATCTGCCAGTAAACTAAAAATTATATGCGTTGCGACCAGGCTCTTTCTATTATGCGAAGTACCAACGCATTTTCCGCTGCGATGTGGCCCGCTCTAATATGCGCTTACCTTTAATAATAGTACTCTGTGCCTTTAATGATCAAGCTATACAATGAAGGTGTGAACAAAGCTGATCGTTTTGGTTGTGGGATAAAAAGAAGTTCATGTTCTTTCTCTAACTTCGAGAAAACTACTGCCTTTCATTAGAATCGATTCAGTAACTAAGACGTGACGACGAAACAAACAGACGGACAAATAGGCAAACTCACTATTGCATAATTATATAAATAAATAATAAGCATAAGCATATGCTCACGACTATATTCCCCGAGGGGGTAGTCAGAGATATTCTGAAACTACAGAACATCCTAAAAAAAAATATAAAAATAATAATAAATAAATAAATAACACTCACGGGCACATATACAGGGCCCTTCTTAATATGCTGACACTTTTTTAAGGGGATGATCAGACCATCAAACTGAACAACTTTCTCTATGGGACCAACATCGAAATTGCGAAAAAAAAATCTGCTGTCCCATACATTTGGCTCGAGTAGGTTTGCAGTTTTGTATGGACGAGCTGATTTTATTTTCGCGATTTCGATGTTGACGCCATAGAGAAAGTTGCTTAGTTTGACGGTCAAATCATCTCCTTAAAAAAAATGTCAGCATATTAAGAAGGACCCTATATTGTAATGATTCCAAGTAAGCCTCAGGCTTTTTGCTATGGGAATCATACGATAACGGCACAAACATATAACATCCATGACTGAACTGGGATCCGAACCCAGGACCCTAGTTTGGCAGTCCGGCGTGGTAACCATTACACCAACCGGGTCGTATTATGTGTGTAGGTACCATATGTCTCATAATGCAACAAAAATAATCACAATTTGAATAACAAAACCACTTCATACAGTGCATTAAAACGTTTATGAAGTTATCACAGAGTCTAGTGCAAAGGTAAATAACATCAAAACAAAGCACTACCACCCATATAAAACAAATGGCTAAGTGCGAGTCAAACTGGCGTAATAACGGTTCAGTACCTGCTTTGAATTTAGTTCCTCGTAATTTTCTCGCATAGCTCGCTGTTTCTACTATCCCTCATTTGTGAGAGTTGTCCAGTTGATATGACTTGAAAATACTCCGACATGGGGTTGATCACTGATTTGCCTGACCCACAACGGGCAACGTGTTGCTGTGTATTTAAGCGTGCTTAGCGTTGCCAGGCGTCCGGATAAAGCCGGACATAGTTAGGCTTTTTGGGTGTGTGTCCGGCCAAATTAGACGGTGTCCGGCCTGTCCAGCTTTTGTTAGGCTTTTTACATTTGACCAGTCTACCCTATTTTGAAGGAAAGTAAGCTTTTAAAGCAGGTTCTGACAACCAAGAATATTAATTACTTATTATAGTTTTAATTACTTTTAAAGGACATCTGGCACATAATACCAAAAAATGTATAACCGTCCTTCTATTTTTATGATGAACTATGGAACACTAGAAACTGCAGGCATTAGTTTATTTTATAATGATTTATTAGTTTTTATCATTTTATATAAAAAAAACATTGTGCTTGCAACACATCCTACCAACTCCTACTAAACAACATTGACAGCCATTTTGGGGTTGCTGCTTTTTTATAATTTATTAATAATAAATGACTAAATAACTCATTAAATAAAAATAAATGATACTATCTGAGTCGTTTTTATAAAACCTCATAATTTATTACACATTTGACTTCAGTCAAAACTTCTATACATTTTAAGGTATTTTTTCAAGTGAGAGCGGCGGTTATCCTTTGTTTAGTGAAGAAATGTTGTTTAATTTTGTCCTCCATTGCAAATTGCATTATAAGTACCTAAGTAAGGCTAAGGAATGAATGATTAATAATAAAGAAGACTACTAAATCCAATTTTATTCCCATTTCATAAGAATTAAAAAAGAGTTCATGGTATTAAATGAACAAAAGGCATATGGTTTTGCATAAACATTTTTTATCCTATGAAATAAAAATTCTCAATATTTAAGGGTGTCCGGCTTTTTCACCCAAATGTCCGTCTAAACGGGGTGGTTTATCCGGCTAATCGGTTTGAAGACCCTGGGAACCCTAAGCGTGGTTGATGGCAGCGCAAATGGAGTTAACAGCGATCAGTCGATTCCTGTATTTGTCTTTATCATAACCAGGTGTGAAAACCCACTGTCACATAAGTTAGTTGTTACGAAGGTTAAAAGGAATTTCACCGCTTTCGTATATTCTTCTTGTCTTGCTACCCAACAATCATTATTATAAAGACCTTTTAAAATCAGCTTGATGAGTTTTATCTGCAGACATTTCCAGATTTTCCAGCGGTTGCTTAATGCTCAAACCAACATTAATGCTTACTGTTGTTACCATAAATGGGTTTCGAATCCAGTCTTCAGTATTACCAATATCGGGAAAACCTTTTCAGTTCATCAGAGAGCTGCGCAAGATGAAGACGAACAATTTCAGTTTTTATTTCGACATTCAATAATAAGGTGTTGGCGCCATTACGTAAATTTTGTCGCGTATGCATCGGTATAATGGCGTACCCCAAGTGGTACGCGTACCCCACTTTAAGAAATCCTGATCTAAATGAACGAATTTTAACATTGCCCAACTCAGCAGTTGCTCAGGCAGTTTGTGCGCATTGCGTTCGTCAAATTTGTATGCTTTAATGCTGCTTATATAATGCTGATCTGTTTTTTTCTATTTCGGTAAAGGATCTCTAAAATTGTGTTAGTATAAAATTCGCAGTTTATTCACAAAGGGAGCCCTAACAACTCTCTAACGCAGATTTTCTCCCTTTTTCTTAGTTGCACGGCGCTGCGTTAGTGTTTTACTTTGTAAAGTTGCCTTTGTGCTGTGCTCGGATGAAAAAAATACTTTGTTTTAGTTGAAAGTGATTTGTTCGCTTGTTTTTCACTATTCTACACTAGGTAGGTTAGGTACGCGTTTGAAAATATAGGTGGCAGTTGTAGCAAAGTTTTTGAATACTCAGAATGGGTTTATGGCCGTTAGTGTAATTATGATAATTAATAGCTGAAAATTTATATTATGTATGTATTTGTATAAGTCTAAATGTAATAAAATTTATTATTTCCATAACGTTACCTTATTAATAGTTGCTAAATTATTATAAATTATGTAGTAGTCAAAAATTCTTAACTCTAAGGCCGCGTTCAGACGACCCGCTAACGCCCCGCACCAGCCCCGCACTCGGCCCGCACCCGCGCCGCACCCGCCACGCGCTCGCCCCGCGACCGCTCGTCGAAATGTAATGCCAGATTCAGGTCATAAGACTCAAATTACAAGCAATGCATTATAGGTCGCGGGGCGAGCGCGGGGAGAGCGCTGTGTGCGGGCGGGTCCGGGTCATCTGAACGCGGCCTTACTAATTTGTATACCTACGCCTCTCTCCTTTTTCCTGGAGATGTATTTCCAGTAAATTATCTCACCGATTTCAGTTTCTCTTCACCAGAAATATTGTTAGACCTTGTTAGAGTCAAAGTCCTTAATTTGATCCTCAAAAGTTTTCCTGCATCTGTAGTTTACCCATTACCATTCGAATTCGCTTTATAAATCTGTTTCGTAACTTTACTTTAATTAAATCAAAATAAATAAATATCTTGGACATTGTCACATAAATTATCTAGTCACATTTAAAGTACCAGAATCTAGCCTGGACTTGTATTATGATGACTAGACAACGATATACAATACAAATATATACAAACATTCATGACTCGGGTACAAATGGATGGTCCAGTTCAAGAAATCACTAAGTCACACTTAGTGATTTTTTGATCCAGCAACACAACGTAAAAAATCAGAGCATTCTCTATCGAATGGTGTATGTTAAGTTATATCAAAATACCCCCAAGTTGGTTTTCTTGGCTCCTGTTAATTATCTAAGTCCATAAGATTGAGTTCAAGATTTCTCTATGTCCTAATCTCTAAGCATACATAGGGACAGTCAGAAATTTCAACCCGTCTCCATACCAAGGAGTCAAAAATCACCCTACATGATTTTCCAATCGGATATTGGATTAAATTTTTGCTCTTTCGAAAATACCCGTGCGAAAGTGACCAGGTGGTAGTACTTTGCACCCTCGCTCCTACACCCTTCGTTTTAAAGATTTCCTTCGATAAAATGTAGGAAGTTTTATCAAAAGAGTATTTTTATCGTATCTCCTTTATTCAGAGAACGGTTGAAATATTTAGTTCATTAAAAATTCTAAGGAAATCGACAGTAAAATTTCAATCTTCAGTCTGCCTTTATTAGTAACTAACTGTAACTCGCGATTTCGTCTGGCTTATGGTTCAAGCTTATGGTTTAGCGGCTTAACCATGAAAACGTAACAGACAGAACTCTTACCATTCATTATAATTAGTATTGAGTAGGCCTCGCATGCCACCCCCGCGAAAACGATAAAAATCGAGATGTGCTAAGGATGTGCCTCCATCCTTATTATTTTACGTATGCCAGAGAGAGTGCGCATGACGTTTTTCTCGTTTAAACGCTTTGTCGTGCGTGGCATGCTAGCCGTGCAGGGTGTGAGGGTAAACAGTTGCATTACTTTAATAAGGGGTGATTATACCCATAATACTGAAACACTTTCCCTATGAAATCTGTAGGATTTTTTTTTTTTCGACTTTTCATATTACACGTCCGATCAGCTGATTGCATTTAGTATGGAAAATCTGAATTTTTTTTGCGCATTTCCTATAGGTTTCTTATGGAAAGTGGTTTAGTATCATGGGTACAATTACCCCTTAAAGTAATGCAACTATTTATTCTAACACCATGTAGATATCTTAGTAACGACAATGCAGTTATTGTAGGACAAAATACAGGGTTACTTTTTATTCAGTGCACAAACTTTGCGAGCGTGATGGTCGTGTTTTTTTGTTTAACCCGGTTTAGAACAAAAATAAAAAAATAATTGCATCTGAACTTATTCATTAAAAATGTTTGGTTTGTACTGACCATACTGTCAGTTTACGGGATAGCAAAAATAAGAGATAAAATTTGCAAAAAAAATTTTGTTTTTTCGGGGTCTATTAACGATACCTAATACGTTGTGAAAGTTTGTGCACAGAATAAAAATGTACCCTGTAGATTCGGACGTTGCACAAGAGATTTTGAGAGTTATGCGGTTATCAATTATGCTAAACTTAAGGGGCTATGTAAAAAAAAATGGATTCTTCAAAGCTCCATATATCATGAAGTACTAACAGTAGGAGTATGATTTTCGGATATGTGTAAATTGAACATATAATTGAAGTTTTGATTAGAGCCAAAACACGATTAAGACAAATTTTCTCGATAGAAAAACAAGCCAAAGTGGCCTCCGTTTTTCTCTATAAACGCTTGTAACTGCTAAACGGTGAATAATAGAAACATGAGACTTGATTTTAAAAAAAGAGATTGCTATTATCTAAGTTTTGATTAGAGCAGAATTGAACTTACATAAATAGTACAATCACAATTAAATAAAGTTTGTTTTTCGCTTGATTCGTTCCAGGCGCGCGCGTCGCCCCATCTCTTTCTCTCGCATCTGGCAGTAATATAAGCTATCACATTAATTCGTCTAAGGCTATCACACGCCCGTTTCGCTTAAATTATTTTTCGACATAGGCCCTTAATATAAAAACCTGTTAAAATGGTTAACTTCAGCTTAATTAATTGCATAAGTGATTTGATATTAGTATGTGTTTACAAACATTGTAAACTTGCTGTGTAATTGCAGTAAGGAATTCTTTTAGAATCTTTAGGATCATTTGAGATAGCCTTTATTTATCTCTTCATTGCCTCACATGAAAATTATTTGTTCTCTTTTGTTTGCTCTCTGTATACTATATAACTATATTTTTGGTGTAAAGTATAATGAGCTTTTTTCTTTTGTTGTTCTAGGGGCTCGACAGATGGTGCTACGGTCTGTGCGAATAGGAGTCAAGATATCAAAAAGTGTTTCTTTTAAATAATAATAAATGGTCCGAGATCCGACCGTAAAATTATGCACCTATTGAATAGGCGAACGAAATGTGATTCTAGTGTATGTTTACACAGGGGTTAATTCAACGCCGCCAAGTTGCCTAGAAAAATCCTGCCGCAAGTACCTTTTCCATTATGATTTTTGGTATAACTTTTTCCACCTGTCTATTAGGGAAGTAAATGAGGTGCCATCGGAAGGAGACTGATCTAAAGTACTGGAAAAACTAGGGTTGCCACCTCTCAATCTGCCGCAACCATAGGGTTTCCAGGTTCAAAGAAGTCATTTTTTAACCTGGCAACCCTATAGTTGCGGCAAACTGAGAGGTGGCAACCCTAGTTTTTCCAGTACTTAAGATCAGTCTCCTTCCGATAGCACCATAGGACTACTCGGACTACTCATGACGAAGCCTGGTTCGCACACCTGGCAGAGAAACGTGACAAAAGGCATAATGCTGCCACAATCCCTTCGTCATCCACCGGCGTACAGTTCTGTTGTAGAGGCTGTGGACGTGTATGCGGCTCTCGTATAGGACTGTACAGCCACGAGAAAAAGTGCTTCTCCAAAAACACTGATTAAATCATCTGCAACAGATGTAAAGGCCTACGATGATGAATTTTACGGTCGGATCTCTGACTAAAAGTGGGAAAACATGGTCAAAAAGATGCCAACGCATGTTTTGATTGAATATTTCATTATTTACGAAACATTTTAATCGAAAATATGAAACTGTTTACGTCTGACATGGTTCTATGGGCTCGATCCCTTGGCCTTTAAAAAAAAGGCAGGCACAGTCTTGACATGATTTTGACAGGATCTCGCAAACGTCTCTATGGAGCATTAAACATGCCATCTGTCGAGTTTTTTAGGAACTAAATTTAAAAAAGAAAAGAAAAACGCTCATTGATTGATTGAAAATGGAGTATTTCTAAGCCGTGAACCACGGCAATTAAGTAATTTCGTAAAAACAATTGGTTTGTTACTAAGAATACAAACTAAAGAATATCTTATAAAAATAATCGTTAATAGGTATTTCTTAGTTTCTACGTTATTTTATTTCTAAATGTATGTCATTTATTTCACAGCATTGGCAGCTCTTTCCTCAGCCTCCTGCTGCAACTCCTGAAGCCTCTGGATGGCTTTCTGCCGTCTCTTCTCCAAGGGTGTCTTCGTCCACCAAGCATCTGCCGCCGATTCCTGGAAGATTTATTAAGTTGTTAAGTAGTACTTCAGTTTTATGACCTCTTTTTGAAGTCCCATTCAGCATCGATGGCATTATGGAGGTCTAGGAGTTTGGCATGCATGTTACGAGGTTATCATTTATTTAAAAATTACTTATACAGGGTGTAACAAAACACCCTAGTAATACTTAAGGGGGTGCTTCAGACCATCAATCTGAACAACTTTCACTATCATATGGAGCCAACGTCGAGAAAAAATAAAAAAAATCTGCTGTCCCATACATTTGAGTCGAGACGGTACTGCAGTTTTGTATGAAAGAGCGGATTTTTTTTCTCGATTTCGATGTTGGCTCTATAATGAAAGTTGTTCAGTTTGATGGTCTGAAGCACCCCCTTAAGTATTACTAGGGTGTTTTGTTACACCCTGTATAGAACCTGTTAAAATCAACTTAGTTTTTTTTTCTGTTTTATAGTTTCAGAATAATCAAGGATGGAAATGATATAAGTTATTGTTTTCTTCTACTTATATTATCTGCTGTAAGTAGTTTCAAAAGTGTTTCGCCCAACACAAGGCAGGGCTATTTTCCCCAGTGTGAAGTCATAACAGAACTGAATCACCTGCTCAGCATAAACTGGCTCTCTAGAACTCAGTTGCACAGCGATTTCTTGAGCAGTCAACGAACGAACACGCAGCTGCAGTCTTCTTTTAGTCGTCAAAACGGAGTCTAAAGCTGACAATAATGTTCCTGAAAGTATATGCAAACACCAAAAATTATTATGGAAAACTGTTACTCAAAGAGTATTGATGCAATCTTGATGCAATGCAGCTGATATGAACAAAAAATTTTATCTGATGCAGTTTACTCCAATAGATACAATGTTATGTCAAGCTTACCAATAGTATATGAATCAGAAACCCTCGATAGGCAAGACAAATCAAGTCTAGGAGTCAAAGCACCGGCTTTATGAAGCTTCATTCTCCACATCGTGGATATGCTTCCATAATCAGCTCTGGGTATCTGGATCACTTTCTGGTAACATTGAAAGAGGAGTTTCTGCTCTGCCTCCCATGGGTTTCTGGATGTACCCACAAATAAAACTCGATCATCGGTACAGATCCCTGGAAAAAACGACTGGTGTAAGGAAGAAACATAACATCTGCTGAAATCGAGAAGAGAGTGAGGCGTACCTTTGATAATCTTTATCAAGTCTTTTTTCAATCGTTTAGGATCCGTTTTATCAGTCTTTGGTATTTTCTTCACAAAAGGTTTGTCTGCATCGTCCATCCATATAACAGAAGGCTGCAGAAGCCTTGAGACCTTCATTACTAAATGAATCAGCATTATGAGACCAGACTTTCCTGGGTACTTTCCTACTATGTTTGCAGGAGTCAAATCAAAGAGCGTCGCACCTGTTTCACTACAGATGGCGTGTACCAGAAACTTCTTTCCGCTTCCGGTAGGTCCTGAACATATGAAAGAAAGTAAAGATTTATAATTTCGGAAGAATACGCTTGAAAATGAAAGGATATAATTATATATGAATACTTTTAGAGCTTCCTTGTATTACTATTAGACAAACACTTGCCTAATGAACCTACCTGCAATTAGAACAGAACGCACTAAAGGAGCATTATTCCTGACATGCTCAGAACCTAATGGCAGTATACAATACTCCTTTACCAGTTGTCTGATGTCACCCAGGCATGGACTTGGTTCCTCTCCCTTACTTGCCAGCTCTGCGGCGACATAATTCTTTTCGCCTATGTAATCATCTATCTTCACAATAGGGTATGGACGAATGATACCGTTGGATACCAATTCTTCGAAAAGTGATTCTGTGGTCCGGTCTGGTGTAAGATCTTTTTCTTTCTTCTTCTTACTTTTTTTACCACCTCGACGCACCTTTAAATAATAATTGAAATAAAATAGGTTAGTATCATTTTGGTTGGACATTTCGGGATTAAAGTGATATTATTAAAATAATAAAGATCAATTGACGAGCTTATTTAGCCAGGCAGGTATTTTACCTTCTTTTGTGGTTTCTTAGACTTCTTCCCTTTAAAAGCTCTATCTTTATCAAAAGCAGCTTGTAGTAGTTCTAATTCACTTCTCATCATTTCATCTACGATGTTTCTGATTTCTTGTTCTATTTTCACCATTTTCTCTCTTTCTATTATGTCTTTGTAATAACGCTCGTGTGGATTGTCTGGGTCGTCTTTGAACTTCCACATATCTTCAAACCTGTAATGTTAAAAAGAAAGTACAAACATTTTAAATGTACATTCAAGTTATTTGGCAAATTAAAAGGCAAACTTTCACTAGCGAAAATATCAGAATTTCAAATAACCCTTATCTCAAGTCAAAATCTATCATCATCATTGTGGGGTACCCACATTTTACATTTTACTCGGCGGTTCCCCAGCAAGTAGGGAACCGCCGAGCTGTATAAATAAGGGAACAATTTCCGTAAAACACTAGTACGCACTGATACTCACTCATCTTACTACTCTCTGCCCTAGCCACCTAAACATCCCTCACGCTCCGCACGAGAACATCTCCTAAATCATCATAATTATTAGGTACCAAAACAATTACACATTATGTAGCAATTTTGTGGAAAGTCGATAAATTAAATTGTTTAAATAAGCTTACTCTTCATTCGAATTTATAACATCCTGCAAGAAAGCAGAGACACTACACTTGTATGTCTGTAAATCTTCAGCTTCATCCTTATTCTTATTATCTTCTGCTTTATTATTCTTTTTATCTTTGCTATCTTTACTTTTCTTAGATTCTTTTGAAGACGTTACAGGTGATGATTTGCTCAGCAGCTCACTGTCAGTTCCAGTACCTGAGTGAAAATGGGTTTACTTGTCTTTTATCTGCCTTTTATTTACTAAATTATGGTTTGAAGTAAAGTTAGGACCAAAGTTTCAGACAATTTTAATAAATTACTTAAACAAAAAATATTTGCGTCTTTATTATTATTACCTTGTCTACTAAACATAGCTCTGCTTCCACCTCCTTCTTCAGAAGGAAAATCAGGGAATCGTCCAGTTCTTTCATAGTACTCATTAATCCATCTCCTAAGCTCGTCCCCAATTTGCTCATTTAGCCTTACTCCATGTTGGGCTCGAAGCTGCTCTTCCATGGTTACTAGTGCTTCTTGATATTCCATCTCCCGTTCTTTTTGGAGCTTACGTCGATATTCTTTAACCTTAGTAAACAAATAATTACGTTTATAGAAAATGCACAAGGCCAAGCATACATATATAAAAGGTTACATAAGGAATAAAAATATTGGTTTAGAGCATTGCAGCGAACGGTTTAAGATATGGTGTATGTGATAGATATTAAGAATTCTTTTATAGCGTGGCTTGGGTGGTAGACTGGTATTATTGGAGTTTGAATCATCCATCCGCAGCATACTTATTAGTTTGCATCAAAATGAAACCAGACCAGAGACTGTATAAATTACAAAGTAGCTTTGTAGGATGTACGTACTTCTTCTGCTTTTCTGATTTCCTTAGATTCAACATACGGAGCTAGTTCCATGCCAATCAGTAATTGCTCGCTTTTCTTCCTTTTTTTCGTATCTCTCCTGGCTAGGAAACCACGCCAAACTCTCTGTATTGATGTGGCTGCTGCTGCTGACATCTCTCCTCGTTGGTCTCTTCCTTTTTCTTTTAGCAGACGAATTTCTTTCATGAATTGTCCTCTGCAATCACAATCATCATTATACAGGGTGAAATCGAGTCTTCGAACTGAAAAAAACTTTTAGTATGGGAGCAAACCGAAACAGCAAAAATAAAAAAGCTTTTGCATACATTTGAGTCGTGAACTCGCGCGTCGACATTGCAGTATAGTATGGAACAGCAGATTTTTTTATTTGCTTCGATCGGTTTGCTCCCATAGTAAAAGTAGTTCAGTTTGATGGGTAGACTCTTAGTTTAAAAGGATACTAATGTTATCAATTTCACCTTGTATATTTCTTTGTAATCAGTATTATCTTTTCATCGTTCATACGATATACTGGAATATATGTGTCCAATATTCATAACAGCAAGGTATCTAACGTGACATTACTTCTACCGTCTTCTTGCTTATGATCATAACCAATGACCTGAACTTACCGTAGTCTTCCCTGCCTAGCTCTTTCATGGCTTTGTATAATGAGCACAGCTTGTTGTTCAGTTAATACGATAGACTTAGGCTTTGGAGGCTCATGTCCTAGCTTCCTCAGAGTATCTTCAATAAATTGCCGACGACTTTCTACTTCTTCCTCTCTTTCTCTTATGAAGTATTGCGGCACGCAAGGTTCGGCTTCTTGTGGAGTCACTTGTAGCTTTAAAAGTGCCTAAAAAGGACAGTGGGCAACTGGGCAGGAGTAGTCCAAGAACCCCCACCTAAGTGGCAACTACGTTTGAAAGGGGGTTTAATATAGAGCAATTTTTTATATGCGGCACCAATATCTTTTCGTGAGTAAAAAAGATACAGGGTGTTGTTTACCGGTTTTTCGTACTTATGTTAGCTTTTAGCCGCTATTTACATCTGTTGCTTGAATTCCTTGTATCAAGTGAATAGTATTAGTTTTTCATTATTATTAATGCAAAAGAATCTTTAGCCCTCGAAACATACAACACTTAAAACGAGGCAATTGTTATCTCATCCTGAAATTGCCGGTTTAGTAAACGTGAGCCTTATTACTTTTGCACGCTTGATACGCAACGCGCTATAACTTTTAGTAGTTTTAGCTATGTGTCTGATCACCCCAAAATACATTACACCTTTCGGGGCCATAATATCAAAACGACTACCTCCTAAAACGACTTCGTCAAAATAAAACAACCTGTATCTTTTTTCCTTGAAAATATTTTGATGCCCCTTGGGTGCCATGTAAGTTTGTTTGGGTATCCTCTAACTATCTCTACCCGTGGCATAGCGGGGGGCTCTTGGACCGGTGGCCATATATTTTAGTCCAGTGTCCTTTACATGAACATCATTATACTGACAAAAACTTATTGATGTATGACCATATTTTATTAACATCTAATAATCTGCAAATAATACCTAATACAGAGATAAAACTAGCAGAGTAGACAAGAACATAGAGCATTCTTATCTCATAAAGTGATTGCAGCAGATGATATACCCTCGAAAAGAAATAAGGATCTTTTTCTAAAAAAACTTGAAATAGTAACAAAGTCTATCTATCTATTTGATTCCTTACCTCATCATCGTCAAATGTAAAATCCGACATGTGAACTTCAACCAAATCATGCTTTATTTCAACCAGTCTGCCCAAGCAGGCTTCTAGCAGTCTTCTGACAATCAAGCGCTTTTGTGGCTGCAGAAGTTGATCGTATACAGTATCGAGTCTAGACAGGAGTAAAGTGTACCTCACTCTTAGTTCTGAGAAAAGCGGCTGAAGCGCTGCTCTGTCTGCTGTGCCTGCAGCAAAAACTGCTTCATCTGCTTGGGTTGCTTCCCCTATAAGTTCTGAAGTTTCACACAACACATCGTTGTATGTTTGGTTTGACATTTTTATTTATTTCAATAAAAAAAAAATCTTTGATTTCAATGTTATGTTTTAAGTAAGAATTACTTAAAGATTTATTTGATTGTCTTCGTTAAGTTTATAAAACCGTCTCGATTGCTGAAAAAAGAGTGTATAGAGCATAAAGGTATCATATAGAGGAACTGACAGCTGAGAGAGCGAGATGTACCTAGCGGCGCCACTGTATAATAGAAAGAGATACGTGACGCGAGGCAATAGAACCGTTTTTGGGAACTTGTCAGCACAATCGACTGGGTAAATATTCGTGCTCTGTGAATAATTAGTGAATCTAAAGTGAAGTGGTAGATTATTTTGTGAAATATACTAACACTTTTTCATTAAATTACCTACGATTTCACGTTAGATTCACAATTATACACAGAACTCGAAGTTTTAGGGTGCCGATAAGTGCCGACAAATGCACAAAAAACGGTTTCATTTGACAACTTATGTCAGTTACTCTATTCCGACAGGTATCATAACTTTATGGTATAAAGATAATTGTTCGCAGTTCAAATAGGAATGCAAGGTGTAAGTGGCAGCCTAGCAAATACTGAAACGGTGAACTCAGACCATCAAACTAAACAACTTTCGCTATGGAGCCTACCTCAGGAAACGCGAAAAAAAAAAGCTGTCCCATAAATTTTAGTCGGGGAGGTACAGCAGTTTTGTATGGGATAGCTGATTTTTTTTCGCGTTTCCTGAGGTAGGCTTCATAGTGAAAGTTTTTCAGTTGGATGGTCTGAGTTCACCGTTTCATTATTTGCTAGGCTGTCACTTACACCCTGTATATGAAAAATAAGGAAGTAGGTACTCTACTTAGCATAACAAAATAATGCTCACAAATGGGTAGGTATTCAGAAATATTCTATGCAAATTCAAAATAATATAATATTATTCACATATCACTATGCAGAAACATAAATTCTGATACTTATGTGAAGTCTACCAATCCGCAACTGCCTCCGTGGTCTAATGGTTAAGAGCATTGGCTCTCGATACGGAGGTCGTGGGTTCGATTCCCACGGGGGACACCTAGTGATATGTCACTTTGTGCGTTTTTCCCCAGTTGGTTAGGACATTGCAGGCTGAATCACCTGATTGTCTGAAAAGGAAAGTGATTCCGTGCTTCGGATGGCACGTTAAGCCGTTGGTCCCGGCTGCTATCTCTAGTGGTAGTAGTCGTTACATAAAAACCACGTCAGAGGCCGTAACGCGGTCTGAAAAAACTCTGACACCAGGGCTCTGCCCACACGATAAGAAGAAGACCAATCCGCTTAATCCGCCAATTTTTGGTACGCTTGGTGGCCTTCAGTGGGAAGTATGCTGTTGATGATGATGATATCACTAGCAATGCCCAAAATCTATCCATTATGACAAGTAGTGAGCCAGTCGCCACTTTGCATGAACACGATTCGAATTTGAGACATGTAAAAATATAGAAGTTCACTATATCGCAAATCTGTTTGATCGAAAAAACTTGTTGCTAATAGCTATTGTTGCTATGGAAAAGAGGTTAATAAGTAAAAAAAAAAATGTTTATTTCACTCACTTAGCCTTACAAACATTTTATAATGCTCAAAATGTTAGGTATTATTAGAACGATGCTGTGACCTAATTAGGGGAACTCTGACTCTCAAACAAAGAAAATCTGATCTACGTGAGTCGGTGCTCATCACATTTTATAGATAAATAGTTAGTGGTAGGAAATCACAGTTGTGTGTTACATGACAACAATGTAACACACAACTTTGTTGCAAAACATGAAAATCTAAAATTAAAATTACTTAAATGAAGAGTTAAAGAGAAAAGAATACTATTATACCGTTCTTGAATAACTACTACTAGAGAGCGGTACTGTTAAGGTTACGTTATGCAGTCAATTGCATTGCATCCAATCTGAAATAGATGTACCGATCAGATTGAAATAAACTTAGAACAATTTCGAACCATTATATTAATAATACACAGAATGAGGACTTCTGCTATAATAATATTTTTGAAGTGAAAACTTCTTGCGGCGTTGTGCACTTTTTGGGATGGTTAAAAATTTTAAACTTGCGTCAGGACCGAGGTCAGGACCGTATGACGTCACGTAACCTGAACCAGACCTGAACTAAAATTCGCAAGCATAGACTATAAATAGTCAGACAGTGACGTCACGTGACGTGAGACGTAAGATCTCTTAGTTTTCACTTCTGCCGGCACTCCCAAAGTGCAACCCGTTTTTTTTTTATACAGGGTGTAACAAAACACCCTAGTAATGCTTAAGGGGATGCTTCAGACCATCAAACTGAACAACTTTCACTATGGAGAAAAAGTAAAAAAAGATCAGCTGTCCCATAAAAAACTGCAGTACTTATCGACTCGACTAAAATGTATGGGACACATGATATATTTTATTTTTTCTCGATGTTGGCTCCATAGTGAAAGATGTTCAGTTTGATGGTCTGAAGCATCCCCTTAAGTATTACTAGGGTGTTTTGTTACACCCTGTAAAATAGCAATTTCGTAATATTTACCACTATTTTATATCTTTGAAACTCTGACAGTTTATTTGTTCCATCATGGGCTTGTAGTTCCAGTGGGCGGGCTTGGGTACCTTTCTAAGCTCCAGCTCTCAACTCAGTTTTTTCTTTATGCAAAATTCGAATAATGTCACTAAACTCGTTAAAAAATGTCAAATATTAACCAATAAACTATAGCATAAAGAATTCCTGATAGTAAACAATACACTCCAGTCAATACCGCAAAATATGAACAGCTTTATCGAACAAACTGAAGCTGGAGACCCAATACAGTAATCAAACAGTAATGAAAATTGGGGAGTTGACTGCATCAAATATATAGAAATACGTCGAAAATAATGCTAAACTTACATTTTCAGTAATTTTGGAGCTTGAATACTATTTTTAATAAAAGGATAAGCTATAAAAAGTATCGAAACGATGACGAAAAACAATAAACAACAATGACAAAACAAACAATGACGTCACTATTCATGATTTAGTAAATTTTTTCAAACAAAGCTCGTATTTTGACGTTTGATAAAGAGTAGCTGATTTGACTGGTTGGAAACTCGCGGATTGACAATTTTACCGCCTCAGATTAGGTTCTAACTCAATACTACCCATGCAAAGGGTGGTTGCATCTGTATACATGTGATCGCTATTATCCGGTTTAAGAATATCATATTCTGATATTTGCACATTGCTCGAAAAACAGATGGCCGATGGGGCCTCGAGTGCTCTCGAGTGGACCCCACAGGTCAGACCGGCGATCCGGTGAAGGCGGTGGCAATCCGTTGGATAGGGCAGCGCACGACCGATCGTTGTAGCAATCCTTTGGGGAGGCCTATGTCCAATAGCGAATTCGGTATTTTCTGTCATTTTTTTTATTATTATATTATCTATTAATGCATTCAGACATTCTGAAAATTCGATTTTATGTACCTAGTTTAATTAATAGGGTAGAAATTTTAAATTAGACTCAGCCCAAGGAACAACCTGTTTAGTGAGGTTATTTTTAATATTTTAAACTAGTCCTATAGGAATAGGTTGAATCTGAATCACGCGAAGCGTAGTGTCGTTACTGTTTGATTCATTTAATGAGCCGGAGACCCGGTTGCTATCGTCACTGTTACACTCGGATTAACTTATTTATTTTTGTTAAATTATTACGCCATTTTGGAAGTATTCATGTTAACATTTGGTTGTGGCGGCCATATTTTATTTTCGCTATCTGGCCCGTTTTTATTTCACTGATTTTACGGGGTGTTTTTGTAAATAATAGTTTTGGGGTAAATATGGTCTGAGGGAAGTTTAATGTTGTATAAAAGTGAATAAAATACCAGCCGAAAGCATATCTCCATGTAGAATTTAGGAGAGCTAGGTTTTTAAAATAATTCTTCTCTACAAATTAGGTGCAAAAAAGTTAGTAATGCTAACTCTAACCATAAACCATAAACTTAATATTACAACCGTGTTTGAACTTATATTACGCAGTCACTTCGATATAAGCATCTCTTCAGCATAAATATAATGAGAAAAATCGAGTTGTGCCTCTGGTTTTCTTACTTTATGCGTGCCAAAATGAGCGCGTATGACGATTTTCTCGTTTTATCATGTCATGCGTGGTATGCTAGCCATACAGTTCTGTTTTTGAATATAGTGACGGATTTTATAAGGGAATGATCAGAAGATTAACTGAGCTACTCTCTCGATGAGAAGAAAACTCCAAAAACAAATCAGTTCTATAATTTTGGGTCGAGCAGGTTTACATTACAGTTTTGCATGAAACAGGTTTAGTGAAAGAATATTTAGAACCGATTCAGTAGTTCCAGAGACTACTCCCTACATACAAGGTGCAACAAAATACCCTAGTAATACTTAAGGGGGTGCTTCAGACCATCAAACTGAACAACTTTCAATATGGAGCTAATATTGAAATCGGAAAAAAAAAATCCGCTCTTTCATACAAAACTGCAGTACTGTAGTGTGTGCATAGCCCCCCACACACACATAGTCTTAAGGTAGATATAAGTAATTGTCTTTACTCTTTTAGACACATTATACGTCTGAACTCTGAACTAATCGTTTCGCTAACGCCCAACACCGCAGTACTGTCTCGACTCAAATGTATGGGACGGCAATTTTTTTTTATTTTTTCTCGATGTTTGCTTTGCTCCATAGTGAAAGTTGTTCAGATTGATGGTCTGAAGTTCCCCCTTAAGTATTACTAGGGTGTTTTGTTACACCCTGTATAAAAAAACCAAATTTGGTTACTTATTATTGTTTGCCTAATAATGTACTAAGTAGATCATGTTGTAATACTGCATTTATTATGCTCGCGCGAGCTTACACGAAGCCGCCGTACATCGACTCGTCCATAAAGTAATTGTTACTAGTTCTGTTTACAAAAACGTCAATGTACACTGGCATCACGTAAACTCGCGCGAGCATATAAATGCAGTAGGTACACCAAGTATCAAAACTAGCACTTTACTTCTAGCTAACTTATGCTAACAGAACATCATTGAAGTTGCTCAAGAATATAATATCCGCTATTGAAGAGACTCCGAACTTACATTATTGAAATTTAGGAGCTGTCAATAATATTGAAGCGATCCGATCGTAGTAGGTATACTTAGTGGAGTTTTGGAATTCGAAATTATAGAAGTTAACCAATGTGTGCCGCCTCATAATAGTCGCTCCCCACTGCCTTTTTTAGATCATCGTTGGTCATGCGGGTCCCACACAACGCCTGCCAGTTCGTGGTCTCCACTCTGCAGAATGTTAGGGTAATCAGTTGCATTAATTTAAGAGGTGATTTTATCTTTAATAACTTTCCCTAAGAAACCTATAAGAAAAGACATTGCCCACGTGACATAGTGCATTCGTTTCGGGTCGTTTCGCAGCTGGCGAATATGTATGATTAAAGAACACATACAAATCGTATGATTTATCTTGCTACCCAATGAAATGGAAATTACCTTTTTCTACTGTGGGATCTAAACTATTATAAAACTGTAACAAGATTGTGTCTGTACATTGAAGATATAAACAAAAAAAAGTTACGATATGGTTTTTAGGTGTCCCTGATTCCATATCACCAATTTTTGGATTTTTTGTCCGTCTGTTTGTTTGTTTGTTTGAACGAGCATCACGTAAAAACTACTGAACCGATTTTGATGAAACTTTTTTTGTTTGATAGCATATGATCTGACTTAAAATCAGGTATATAATTTGTGCGGACGAAGTCACGGGTTAACACTAGTTTCTCATAAAATTTTCTGAACCCGATGTCAACCCACCGCACGGGTACACTCACCCTACTCATTACCAAAACAAGCTTATTAAAATGTATCCATGAGAACGTTAGCGCTTTCATTCATTGCTGAAATGATAACAAATCATTTTTGCCTCAAAACTTAAAATGCAAATAACTTTAAATTTTGACTAGAAATATAATGAAATTATTGTTTCAATCTAATTATTTTGTTATAAATCAGTTGGGGTGTATGAGGTTTTGCGCTTATTCATTAACATGTTGTAGATAGACCTGTAGTCGCCAATTACATCCATGGAACAAGATATATCACAAACATCTACACTACCTCAAACATGTGATAAGACCCACACATATGCAAGTATTATTTACTTAAGTGGCAGCTTTTCCTCTAGGAAATTGCGTCAAACAGTTCCCGACGTAGAGGGCTGTGCTGGCGTGATAACTGCCACTTAAGTCGAGACGTGTACAGTCAACATCTAAAGTTACACCCGTAGTGTATTGTTAACAAGAGGCAAGTGGTGGGAAACTTTAATGTTGACTGTACGTTTGTAAGACCGCTGAATGTTATGTTTGCTTTACAGTGTTATTAAGCGTATTAAACGAGATGAAAGGTAGCAGTGGGAAGGCTTTGTATGAATAAAGACTAATATTTTTTTTTTTTGAATTTTACAGGGTGTTTACCCGGAGATTCGAACTTTGCAATTGCGTGAACGTTTTCGTTCCAACGTCAATTCTATTACAAAGAAGTTTGGACCGAAACGGTCGCGATATATTGAAATTCGAAAATCCGTTTACAGAGCCAGGTGTGTATTAATTTCTCGTAGTACCGCTGAGCTGCAAATGTTTATCAGACACTGATTGAGTTGACCTTAACATTGTGGTGAGAGGCCAGCGTTAGAGGCCCTGTACCCGGACTTTCGATGTTCGATATATCGACACTGTTTCGGTCCGCACTTCATTGTAATAGAGTTGACATTGGAACCTGACCACGAACTTTTTGTCCACCGGACAGAAATGACCACCATAACTATGTGTAACTCCTAAAACGAGTGCATAACTGTTTTATGAAAACCCGTTCGTCGAAATCACGGTTCACAACTGTTTCGTTCGACGAAAGAACTGTTCAACAAAAGCACGGTTCGTCGAAGTATGTAAGTTTTTATATTTCGACGAACCGTGCTTTCGTTGAACAGATCTTTCGTCGAACGAAACAGTTGTGAACCGTGATTTCGACGAACGGGTTTTCGTAAAACAGTTATACAATCTCCTAATACAGAGTGTAAACTTAAATGCATTACATACTTTAGGGGGTGCTTCAGGCCATCAAACTGAACAACTTTATAAGGGAACTATGACGAAATCGCAAAAAAAAATTAGTTCCATAGAAAATGACCTTGATATATGAGAGTGACCAATATTTTTTAATGCGGTTTTTGAGGGTTTATGCTAGGGTTTTTCATATTTATGGTTTAGTTTAAGTTGTAAGGGAATTTATAATGTTTTAAAAAGTTATACGGTCTACAGGGTGGTGATCACCAACATTATAAGAGGGGTTATAAAGGCAAAGTAGCGCTTTTGCTTCGGAGACGACTTCTAACCCCTCTTATAATGTTCTGTGGTGGTCACTCAGTTCTCACACCTGGTCTTCCTAGTTTACATGCATGAAACAGTGTACAACCCGGGCGAATTAACAAGGCACCTGGCTCGGAATTTGACATGTACCCCTCCTGCTAAACCCCCCCCCCCCCCCCCCGCGGGACCTTGCCGTCGCCGTGCGAGGGCGTAGCATAGCATTTCAGTTACCGTTGCACGTGTCCCTGCGCTTTAGCATTTTCGAGTTATTCTTTCCGTGTTTTTTATTCCGAGCCACGTGCGAGCCAGGTGCCAAGTTAATTCGCTCGTGATGTACATTTAAATAGGTTACATACTTAAGAGGGCTATCACAGTCCAGTGGCGCCCTCATTACATTAAAAAAGATTTCTCAATAAAGAAAGCCTAAATTAAAAAAGTGCTCAACACGAACACTTTTATAGGTTCTAAACATTCCACTTTTAGACAATTTCGAATAAAAACAAAAGCGGCCGTTTTTTTTCTTTTTTCAAAATTTGTATGTTTAGACCTTAGATAATCGTTTAGACCTTTAAAAACCCAATAAAAGTATTCTATGAAAATAGCTTGAAGGCTTTTGTAGTGTTCGTGTTGAGCACTTTTTTAATTTAGGCTTTCTTTATTGAGATATCTTTTTTAATGTGATGAGGGCGCCGCTGGACTGTGATAGCCCTCTTAAAGGAGTGCTTCCTGCAGGAATTGGGGTGATTGTACAGCTTCAAATGTGATGCACTTTTAAGGTTACGATTTTTTGTTTTATTTTTACCTAATCGTAATCGGTAATCACCCTGTAGGTACTCTGCTTAGCAAGGAATCCCTATTATTACGTTGTTGATAACCGGCGGCTCGATCCATCGATAACAACCAATTATTATCCGTATCTTGACTTTCTGGTTTGACTACTTTTTACGCAGCAACGCTGTTAGGCTTGGGTCGGCAGAAATTATGACAAGCCTCTTTACTTACTTAGTCGGAAGCGTTGAAATTATAGTTTTACAGGGTGTAACAAAACACCCTAGTAATACTTAAGGGGGTGCTGCAAACCATCAAACTGAACAACTTTCACTATGGAGCCAACATCGAGAAAAAATAAAAAAAATCTGCTGTCCCACAAAAAATTGCAGTACCGACTCAACTAAAATGTATGGGACAGTAGATTTTTTAAATTTTTTCTCGATGTTTGCTCCATAGTGAAAGTTGTTCAGTTTGATGGTCTGAAGCACCTCCTAAAATATTACTAGGGGATTTTGTTACACCCTGTATAATACAAAAAAAAAATTAGGTTTCAGACATTGAAACTAAACAACGTTTTAGACCTCCCATACAAAATCGATCGGCTGATCCGCACTTTAGTATGGGAAGACCAAATTTTTTTGGGGAGAACTCCAATCGGCGATTGTTCTACGAGCAATAAGCAAATACTGAAACGGTGAACTCAGACTATCAAACTGAACAACTTTCACTTTCATACCTCAGGAAACGCGAAAAAAAAATCAGCTGTCTCATACATTTTAGTCGGGTAGGTCTGAGTTCACCATTTCAGTATTTGCTAGGCTGTCACTTACACCCTGTATATAATAATAGTATTACTTACTGGTAGTAATTATAGTACTCTGTGATATTACTTCCTATTTCAATGGCAATGAGTTTTCTCGTTGTTTCGGTTATGTTTATGATTAAGCTAAAGTTAATCATTTTAACGAGTTCTTATCGCCTTTTTATTGATTTTTATGATTATTACATAATAATAAATTCGATTGTGTCCGAAATATCAATATGCGAGGTGTTAATCCTCCATCACAAACTCAACATCACCTACCCATAAAAATGTAATGCTAAAACCGCCCACAGACTATCAAACTCGCAACATTTCACACGACGAACGTCTCGGGGCCATACGGTCATAAACCATTAAATGTAGAAAGATAGCTGTTCATAATAAAGTCATTATGTGAATAAATGCTAACGACTATATTTACAAGGCGTCTACGCGCCGACCATTAGGTTCAAACATTGGTTAGGGATTTGAGATCGCTGGATTGGGATTTACGAGGTGGCGATGAGTTTTTTTAACTGTAGTTTAAGATAAAATGCAGACAAGCTAGTCTATAAAATGTTAATGTGGATATCGCTTAGGTATGATTAAATAAGATTCTGGATCAAAAACCTAAGGTGTATGATTAATTACATTTGCTACAGAAGACGTTAATAAAAAAATTGTTTTGTTCCAATTATAAAAATGGTTTCTTGAATGTCCGTTTCGATAAAAAGCAATAATATTATTAAGACAACCTTATAAAAAGTAAACGTTTATTTTCTTACGGTAAAATTAAATTCATTTTATCATAAAACTATAAGGTCAGTTTTATGGTAAAACGCTAGGTTTTTGATCAGAACTTTGGACTTTCAAATCGATTTAAAATTGTAAATTGTACATACTTACCTTTTATTCTTAATATTGTAGGTATATTATTAGCAACACATGTTTTAGTTAATTTTATTAATTTTCTCAAAATATAGCAACATGCATACAAAACCGTTCATTTGTCATAATCTGCCTTTGATCAATAATAGCAAAGATTTATTTTGGTCTAAAAAAATTTTAATCTTCGTACTTAGGTTGTCCTAGGTTTATTAATAAAAACTGGATTAAATCATGAGCCTGCGACATGGATATGCCTGTGACCATATGGCAATAAAAAAAAATCATTAATCAAAAATGCATACCCAGGTATCCTCAAAAAATTATTAAATATTACATACATAAGCTCTTACATTGTCCCATATGGCAGGCAGAAAAATTACAAGTATACCTAGGAGAAATAGCTCAAACTAATGAGGTAAAAAGGTGTTTGTTAAATACAATTGCAATCCAGTCGTTCTTATGTTCCTTGTTGTCCAGCCAATATCAGATAGGTGGTGAGGTCGGACCTCTTTGTTTCCACATAACGAGCCCTCTTAATGGTTCATTGTGAACTTTTTGCGACGATGTAGGCCCCGCGTTAACTCCTCTCTGATGGCTTTAGCAAAAAAAATATAGTTAGCTTTAAGAATAGCTCGAAAAATCGGGTTATTCCACATTCAACTTTATGCGACGTTTTATCATACGTTTTGATTTATTTATTTTAATTATTTATTGTCCACACAGACAAATGATACAAATAATATAATTATGTAGAAGGCATATACGAAGGGCGAGTTTATCTCTAAAGTGATTTCTTCGAGCAGAAACAGTAAAAGTTTTATAAATGTAAGGCACCGAACCTTGCTACAAATACAACTGCAAGGGTAGTTGGTAGTTAAAGCAAAGCTTTTTACTAACCCAAAATAACGTCCCAACCAGCAATTTTGCCCTATAACCAAACCTTATATCTCAAAAAAGCTGTGTAAACGATCAAAATTGTCACGCCTGACACCGATACAGTTGTACTTTAAGGGGCGTCCGCCCGGTTTTGAGTAACTTAGTAACCATTTTATACATTAACTATGGCACTTTTTAGGCAGAAAACAAAACTGAACAATCTACAGGATATGAGAAGTGATGTGGTTTTTATCGTATTTTAATTAATAAAACTGACGAATAACGAATCCAAAGTCACCCCTTTTTTCCAGTTGTAACCGTTTTACTCTTACATTGTTGATCAGAAGAATATGAAAATTTACAATATTCTTCACAATACAATATAGAATGATGTGGTTTTCTTATTTTTTGAAAATTCATAAAAAATCATACAAGTTTTCAAAGAAAACGGACCGGAAATTCAATTTCAATTTCAAATTCTGACCGGAGCCACGCAATTGAAGCGGGATGGCTAATTGCAAAAGTTTGCTTGTAAGAAAGAGAGCCTTGCACTAGGGAGGGAGAGCCTTAAAACAGAATGGAGATATAACTGCGCCTCTTTCTTTCTAAGTGCACCTTCTTTGGCCTTTTATTTGTCCACCAATTAGTTTTTACAAAACGTTCTATGGTCTTCTATAAAATTAATTTTTGCTGGTTGGGTAGGTAACGGTTATATTATATTAGTTTAAGTGCCTGTTGTGTTACCTACTTTTAAAAAAACCCACGTTTCATTATTTTATTTTGCTGATCCAAAATAGAAAAATAAACGATAACACAAATTAATAAGAGATATCTACAAAAAACTAAAAAAAAAACTGACAACTCAAAATATAAAAGTGACAAAAAAAAATGTGACAAATGGCCCTACCTTACCAAAAAAAATTAAAAAACCAACTAATCTCATAAATTAAAATAAAACATTCTTTTAAAACCGCATACACTTGAATCCAACCATTATTTTAAAGGTCGCTCTTTCACTGAAGTTTATTACACCATCTTTATGGAGAATGCTTCATAACCTCATGTGAGGTCGTAAAATATTCTAGCTAGGTATTATTTTATGAAAAATACACTGTCCCAAGGCGCCACAGTATTTTGATCTTAGATAAACTTTTTCCTAGAGTGCCTTAGAAAATTGAGCTAAATTTTTATTTTAAACTGTGAACTTTTTTTCTTTTTAGTGTAGTAAGTATACTACCACGCTAAAAAAAAATACAGTTGCACCCTGTATATAGACTATCTGAGAGTAAAACCGGCCAAGTGCGAGTAGGACTTGCGCACGAAGGGTTCCGTACCATTATCGAGCAAAAAACGGCAAAAAATCACGTTTGTTGTGTGGGAACCCCCTTAAATATTTATTTTATTCTATTTTTTTGTATTATTTGTTATAGCGGCAAGAGAAATACATCATCTGTGAAAATTTCAATTGTCTAACTATCACGGTTCATGAGATACAACCAGGGCCCTGTTTAATAAACGCGACAATGACAATTTGATAATGAGAATTCAGAGTACATTGCTGGTTATTAATGACGCTACACTTGTAGTGCTTCACGTGTCCTAGCATTTTCAGCAATGTACTCTGAATTGTCATTGTCGCGTTTATTAAACAGGGCCCTGGTGACAGACGGACGGACAACGTAATAGGGTCCCGTTTTACCCTTTGGGTACGAAACCCTAAAAATGTGCAGCAGTGTTACTAAATAATGCTAAGAAAAACCCTAGTTAAAGTAATTTCGTGTTACAATAGTTGATTTTTAATCCACCAACTAGATCACACCTTCAACCTCGTTCCCACCAAATAATTACCAATAATCGGCCTACACTTGCCTTCTCATTAACATAGCAATTTCTACCAATTTCCAAGACATTATTATCACATGGCCGACGTCTTGATTGCAGGTTTGTAACCAATTTACTGCTGATTGATGATATAAAACGGTAATGATCTACCAATAAAAGTTAAGCAACAAATTAGGTGTTTTGTTGGCGCGTTGGGGGCGAAAGACCTATCAAACAATATACGTAGAAACTACGGTGCGTGTTGAGTAATAATAACCCCCAGAGAAAGGTTTAAGAACGCATTGAATGCTCTAGTTTGCTATTATTATAGAGTAAATAAATTATACACAACAGAGGGTCAATGCCCATACTAAGAAAGTAGCCACCTTCTTAGTTGAAAACTCGCGCAAGTACTACGACGGTGGTGAGTAACGGTACTACAGCAATGTTTAATTAAGTACGTTAAAATAAGTGTTAACACATTTTTTATTAACATTTTTAAGAAAATAATCCATATAATTTATTTCCGTGGAACAAAACTCAAATAGTGATCTAATAACGTTTAATTAAGATTTATCTCGCGCTCAGGCCAGTAGCGACATCTGTTTGCGCCAAGACTATACTAAATCTAAAATGTATGAAACTGACCAGACATGCTATTATTAATGCAGGTATTCTAGATATAGATAATAGATAAAACTATATAAAAAATAGCTGAGTGCGAGTCGGACTTGGGGTCGGAGGGTTCCGTACTACCATGTACTACTTACTATACATTACAATATATTATACCAAAAAATTGTGTTTTCTCCGGGATCCTTAACTTGAGATCGACAAACTCTTGGCCGGTTTTTACTTTATTAATACCGTCTATTATGTTATGATAGAGCAAAAAAAAAAACACGTTTCTTGTAAGGCCCACCTTAATTTTTTTAATACCTACTTATCAACGGTAGTAGTTATAGTATTCTGTGGCAGTACCTTATTCTATTACTCTGTGCTTTATTGTATTAATTCATTGCTGATTAGATTACACAGACAGAAGGACAGCTTAGGCTTAGTAATAGAGTCCCGTTGGCACCCTTTGATTTGTACGGAATCCTCAAAACTGTCAATCATTTAATTTGCATTCCTCATGTAACCTTAAAATATGAAAGTGAAGTTACCTATTAGGTGTTAATATTCTGCGCCGTTTATATCATAAATACTATGATTATGTATCTTTTTTTGTGCGAAAAGCGATACTTATTTCAGAAACCCAAAAAATACAGCAAGCAAAAAAATCATCCAACAAAAGTAGCTTTGCTCAAAAAAGAAAGAACCAATCAGCCAACAATCACGACCTTCAACTTTACCCTTAAATCCAAGATGGCGTCGGAAACATCACGTACTGCGCGCGCGCCGCTCCGACAGGATAATGTCTTCATTTGAGATAATTCCACCGGATCGAGGCCTGGGCGCTTTACATTCCACTATGCTGGTGGGATTTTATGCGTGGAGCGTTGGCAGAACAATCGTTTTTCGTAAAAATAAAATAAATATATACACCTACCCAAATAAATGAAAGTCCTTTATTATGACGCTCCCTCATGGCATGTGCACGGCCGGGCCATATTTTGCTGGTTTTCAAAAGCTATCTTCTCCTTATTTGAAAGACATAGAAATTTATGAAAAGTATAGCAATAATCTTCAGCTTCTCGGCTTTAGTTGCCATACAACATATTTTTTATTTTTCTATAAAATACATATGAAACCTGTGCTCAAAGTAAAGCCTAAATATTGGAAAAAATCGGTATTATGTGCATCTACTTTACAAGTTGAAGTCGCTTTTACTTGCGACGCACACCATTGTGTAGACAATATTATGATCTAAAATTGCTATTTGAATTTTTTTTTTTAAGACCAATATTTAATGAGTTAATTTGAAAATTTTAAAATCTCGTCCACGAAGAGAGTGCGCGGGCGACGGGCGGGTGGTTTCGCAGTTCGCCTCCGGCGCTTATGCGAAACGTACGTGTCACTCTCGCGTCCGCTGCCACCCGTCGGCCGTTTCGAATTTTCTTTTCGTGAAATTATATTTCATTTATGGATTTTATGGTTTTGTTAGAGGTGGATTAAAGTTGTGCTAATCATCTGTAATAAAAGACGTTTTTCTAACATATCTACCGAGAAGGAAGCTGTGAATTTGTTTTATATTCAATTGTGCTGGATTTATTTTGGACATTTAATTGGACATTATTATCCAAGTGAAAATCACAAAATATCGAAGACAAAAGTGAGCGAGCATAAGGAATGCACAGAAAATGTAAGTAATTTATATTACCTAGTTGCAGTGTGTAAATTTTATTTCATCAAACTGAACAACTTTCTCTATGGGATCAATATTAAAATCGTGAAAAAAAATCGGCTGTCCTATACCTACATTTCAGCCGAGTTAATTTTGCAGTTTGTATGGGACAGCGGAATGTTTTTTCACGATTTCAGTGTTGGTCCCGTAGTAAAAGTTGTTCAGTTTGATGGTTTAAGTAGCTGTCCCATTTTATTTTACATCCTGTATTTACCCCCCTAAGAACCTACAAATCGTGCAAGCTGCATGCTATCTGTAAACATCTGTAAACTATAAATAATTATGATATTTGTTTTAGGCATATGCAAACGACAGGTCAAGATAAATCCAGAGAACATGACATGTCATCATCCAAATCTCAACAATATGATAACGGGTGAGTACTAATAAAGATTTACTCACTAAATGATCTGCTTATGATAATTGATAAGTGATATGAGCTCCCTAGCAATCCCTAGGGAGTATTATATTCCTTGGATATGAGTGATAACAAGTGATAACATTTATTTGTCAGAACGCATCCATAGAGTTATGAAAACAACAGACACGCACAGCGTTCTCTCTTTTTTCTTTTCGTGTTTTGTTTGTTTGCGACGATGGGAATAATTGTAATGAATAAAGGAAAATGATTATAATGATTTCGACTTCCTCGACTCTTGACGGATGAGGTCAACAGCCCGCGGAAACTATGACAGATAGTAGTATGGACCTCGAACAAATTTCATAGTGGACCCTGGTCAGATTTGGTTAGCGGTGAAAAAAAATTCAAAATGGCGCAATCCAAGAAGGTTTTCGTTTAATAGCTCATCATTTTTAAAATCTGGTATACAATTTGTGCGAACGAAGTCGCGGGTGAACTCTAATACTTTGTATTATTGCAGACTGAATGCGATCGGTGCTCGAGTGTCTTATATAACGCAGAAACTCGAAGAATTAAAGCAGACCGGGACTGACGCCACTGAAACCCATGAAGATACTGAGTATGAAGATTCTGAATTGGTGAGTGTACCTACATACAATATTTTGAAACCATATTGTAACCTGTATTATGTTGATGTGTTGTTGTGTGTTACTTGCTTTTGTTGCTCGCGTCTTTGTCCGCATTGACATGTAATAATGTGGATTATTCCCGTTGTCCCCCACCGCTTCGGCCCCAGTGGTGTCCAACGGGAAACAAATGATCGATGTCCCCCACTAAAATACTACCCGTTTGCTTGGAGTTGGCCGTCGATGACCGTTACAAAATTTCGTCACAGGCACATTAACTGGTCCCGTCGACAAAAAATAATATAAAAAGCAAATAAAAATTTAAAATTAAAAGCGATATTAGCGACCGGGACGGACGTGCCGTACGAGGTTGCGTTGCTAAAGGTTATAAAGTTGCGTTTAATAGGGAACCACTGAAAATAGTTCTATAATCAACTGTATTTTGATTTTTTTTTTCAATAATATAGTGTGCTTTAAACATTAATAATTAACTTGTAATGTTATAGATTCGAATACAACACATATTAACTATTTATGTTTTGAAGAAAGATTCGTAATATACTTCGCTAATCGTAACGAATAACGTAACTATATAAAATTTTCAGTTTTATTAATATTGATTTGTTGTAAGTGTGTTGTATTCGAATTCATAACATTTTTTTCGGCCCACCGGGGCCGAAGCGGTGGGGAACAACGGTAATATCCCAATAATGTAGCCTTTTGTTAATCTAGGTCATGAACGATCTATAGGGTCATTCTTAAGAGGGCTATCGGAGTCCAGTGGCGCCCTCGTCACATCAATAAAGATTTCTCAATAAAGAAAGCCTAAATTAAAAAAGTGCTCAATCGACAAACTACAAAAGCCTTTAAGCTATTGTTATACAATACTTTTATAGATTCTAAACATTCCACTTTTAGACAGTTTCGAATAAAAACAAAAGCGGCCGTTTTTTTTCTTTTTTCAAAATGTGTATGTTTCGACCTTTAAAAAACCTATAAAAATATTCTACGAAAATAGCTTTAAAGCTTTTGTAGTTTGTCAATTGAGCACTTTTTCAATTTAGGCTTTCTTTATTGAGAAATCTTTATTAACGTGATGAGGGCGCCACTGGACTCCGATAGCCCTCTTTATATGCTGCGGTTTTTTGCATATTCGAAATCGTGAAAAAATCAGCTGTTCCATATAAAAGTGCAATCTTACTCGACCCAAATGTATGCGACAGTTAATTTTTATTTTTGCGATTCGGTGTTGGTTCCATAAAGAAACTTTCTACACTAATACACTTTTTTGACTAGGTATTGATTTTATTTGCAGTTTCAAACGTACGAAAAAGAAAGAGAAGAAAAAGAAAAAGTTGTTGGAAGAAGAATAGTGTCAGTTACTAACTTTTTTTCAAAATTGCAAGAAATTTCAAACCATGGACCGCTTGGATGCAGATATTAAGCCGGTTAAAAAACTAGTAAAAAGTGCTGAGGACGCTAAGAAAACTAAAGTGGAAACCAGAGAAATGGAAGATAATACAGATGTTTTGGTCGATGTCAGTATGCCTATAGGTTCTCGGTATCTAGATTTTAAAAATGTTTAAAATAACGCTTCTTATTATTAAAAATGTTAACAATGAAAAAAAAAACAAAAAAAAATTAAAAAAAATTAAGAAATGAATTTTATGTGCAAAATTACCACCGTTACTAGTCATTATGTCAGTCTAAATGGGTATCTAAACACATTTACCAAACGCGTATTGTTTTGTTAATTTCTAAGCCATTTTTCTTGAGTTTCTACATTTTTCTTGATGCAGCGTGTGGATTGAAAGCACAGTAAAAAATGTATTGGTTATATGAACGACACTATTTATTTTATTTATTTCCTTTTTGGAGAACTTACAGCTAAATAACAGTTCGGTTTCAACAAAGACAAATTGATGGTCAGATGCTGACAACAAGTTACTTAACCAGACTAGATCCATCTAGCGCAGTACAGCCCCGTGAGTTACTTGTATATAAAATGTTGGGATAAAGTTTGTTCTTTTATATTAAGATAAAGTAAAAACTAAATAAATGAGCAATGTTGTCGCTATTAAAAATTATATTATTATACCTAACTAGGTGAAATTCCCATTGTTTGTTACGAAATTCTCATACAAACTTTCACCCCCGTTTTCACACCTTTGGGGGTTGAATTGCGAAAAATATTTTTTGGTGAACACGTAGATGACAATAAAAACATCCCTGCCAGATTTAAGTTAGGAGTCTTTGTAGTTTTAGGTATTTGAGCGTTGAGTGAGTGTCCGGATTTGCATAGATTCAAGCTGCGATCGAATGCGATCGACTTGACGGTTCCCAATACCCACTTCGCACATAGCCAATACGATGCTTTGTATCTTGTTATAAAATATGGTAGATTTATTGTAAATAAAGTACTTCTAAATATCCGCAAGCAAAAACTTTGTTTAAACTTAATACTTTCCCAGATGTAGAAGGTCCTCTGTGAGGATTGAGAGATCACACATTTTAGATTGTATCTTTTTAATTATCTCTTTAAAATTCTAGGACGCAATTCTACAATTGTTTTAGAACTACTGCTAAAACCTGCATTATTTTATTTACGATTTCGCGATGTGATCTCTCATTGCACACACACATACACCAAAGACTTGGTACCCTCTTAATAATTTAGTTTTTGAAGCATCGATATTCGCTTTATTTTTTCATCAATTCGCTGAAAGTATTTTAAGGGTATGTATGATCAGACCACCAAACTGAACAACTTGCTCTAAGTGAACAACATGGAAATCGTTCCATATCCAATGCTGTTCCCTACAAAACAGCAAGCCTAAGTCTACCCGAATATATCGAATGTATCCAAGCATTTCTCCGAAATTATTAATCGGATTGTGAGCATTTTTTATTGGCTTATATTTACTCCAACTTAGGGAACAGTGCAAGTTTCATCGAAATCGGTTCAGTAGTTTTCAAGATTTGGACTATACGTGTAAGTGTAATGGTCTGGTTTGTAAGTATTTACGCGATAACTTCGGCATTTCTTGACAGATTCGGATGAGCCTTTTTAGTTCTGAAGGAATTAGCGCCGAGATAGTTCCATTTCAATTTGGTGAAGATCTGATAACGCGCTTCGGAGCTACACAATAGAACTCCTCAAAATAAGACAGCAAACCGTCATCCGTCAACCGTCAGCAACATTTTCTTCGTATCGATGTACCCTTAGCGTGTACAGGGTATAACAAAATACCCTAGTAATACTTAAGAGGGTGCTTAAGACCATCATACTGAACAACTTTCACTATGGAGCCAACATCGAGAAATAATAAAAAAAATCAGCTGTCCCATACAAAACTTCGTACCGACTCGATTAAAATGTATGAAACAGCTGATTTTTTTTCTTTTTTCTCGACGTTGGCTCCATAGTGAAAGTTGTTCAGTTTGATGGTCTGAACTACCCCCTTAAGTTTTACTAGGGTGTTTTGTTACACCATGTATAACTGATATCTGAGTCGAACTAATGTATTTCACCACTAAAAACTGTGAAATAAACAATATTTTAACAAAAATTTAAACCACCTTAAAAAAAACTAAAAAATTAAAAATAATATTGCAGCTGATGACTTTTTCGTTCGCATCTACAGGGTAAATTGATATCATTAGCATCCTTTTAAACTAAGAGTCTACCCATCAAACTAAACAACTTTTACTATGGGAGCAAACCGATCGGAGCAAATAAAAAATCAGCTGTTGCATACATTTGAGTCGAGTAGGCACTGCAGTTTAGTATGGAACAGCAGACTTTTTTTTTTGCTCCGATCGGTTTGCTCCCATAGTAAAAGTTGTTCAGTTTGATGGGTAGACTCTTAGTTTAAAAGGATGCTAATAATATCAATTTCACCCTGTATAGGGACATTAATTAACATTAAAAACAGACAGCGACTTCAATAAAACATATTAATGTTCCTATAGATGCGAACGAAAAAGTCATCGGCTGCAATATTGTTTTTAATTGTTTAGTTTTTTTGAAGGCGGTTTTAATTTTTTTCTTAAAATTTTGTTTTTTGAAGTCGGTTAAAAACCGTCAGCATATTAAGAAAGACCTTGTATAGGGCGTTAGCGATTTTGCATTATCAGATGCGTTCCTTTTTAAGTGATGATCAGACAATCAAACTGAACAAATTGCGCATATACAGAGTGTAACAAAACACCCTAGTAATACTTAAGGGGATGCTTCAGACCATCAATCTGAACAACTTTCACTATGGAGCCAACGTCGTGAAAAAATAAAAAATCTGCCGTCCCATACATTTGAGTCGAAACGGCACTGCAGTTTTGTAAAAAAAAGCGGAAAAGAGCGGATTTCTTTTTCGCGCTTTAGATGTTGGCTCCATTGTGAAAGTTGTTCAGTTTGATGGTCTGAAGCACCCCCTTAAGTATTTACTAGGGTGTTTTGTTACACCCTGTATTGAAATCGCAAGAAAAGCAAAAAAAATAATCAGCTGTTTCATATAAAACTGCAATATCTAAATGTAAATTTATCAGGGTGTTAAGGTAAACAGTTGCATTACTTTAAGGGGTGAATGTAACCATAGTACCGAGATTGCGGTGTTGGCACTAAAATGGAAGTTGTTCAGTTTGATGGTCAAATCATCCTATTAAATTTCGTGAGCGTCAGGATGTCTGGACCAAGCCGGCGATTCGATTTTTAAGCTATACACGATTTAGTACCTATTTAATACTATTTGGTCATCATCATCATATCAGCCGATAGACGTCCACTGCTGGACATAAGCCTCCCCCAAAATGGGGGGATCACTATTAAAATAAATAACGCTCACAGGCACATACATTGTAATGATCCCAAGTTAATTAGGCTTTTTAATATGGTAACCATACAACAACGGCACGAACATATAACATCCATGACCGAACCGGGATTCGAACCCAGCACCCTGGTTTGGCAGTCCGGCGTGGTAACCATTACACCAACCGGGTCGTCATTACTACTACTATTTGGTACTTATCATCAAATATTTAGTAGGTAGGTACCTCGCTACAAACGGAGAAAAGTTGAAAAACAACGGTCCAGTCATCCTGACGATAAGGTTGTCTGGACCATTTTTTTTACCTTGTTGTAGTCCTCCTACCTTTTTTATTTTGACATAATGATTTAGTACCTAATTAGTACAGGCCAAAAAAAATTGCCAGATTCCTTAGATGTACCAAAAAAAGTACTTACCTTCAGATATTTAGTACCTCGCTGTAATCCGAGAAAAATAATAAAAACAGTGGTCCAGTCATCATGACGGTCAGGTTGTCTGGACCATTTCGTTTGACCAAGTTCTAGTCGTCCTACCTTTTTTATTTTTCCATTATGATTTAGTACCTAGTTTTGAGATGTACATATATTTTTTCCACATTCATTAGAAGCACCAAAAAAAAGGATAGCATCTGAAAATCAAGGTCGTGAGAGATATTGCACTTTAAACAATACAAATTTTTAGTACGTATTAGGTTCTAAATCGTACTTACCATATGCTGTAATTCAGGAAACTGACGGTCAGGACCATTTCGTTTGACCAAGTTCTAGTCTTCCTACATTTTTAATTTTTCCGTGATGATTTAGTAACTTTTTTGTACATGTACATATATTTTTTCCAGAAGCATAAAAAAAACGGTAGCATCTGAAAATCAAGGTCATAAGAGAATTTATCTTTAAACAATACTAAGTTTTAGTACGTATTAGGTACTAAATCTTACTTACCTTCAGATATTTAGTACCTCACGGTAATCCGAGCAAAAGATGAGGAAACTTAACAGACGCATTTGGTATCTGGTTCTAAGCACAATATCGTGATAATATTAATTATTTGTAATAACAACCATTACAAACACATACGCACGAAACGATGGGTGGGAGACGGTACTAAATATCTGAAGGTAAGTACGATTTAGTACCTAATACGTACTAAAACTTAGTATTGTTTAAAGTTAAATATCTCTCAATCTCGCATGACCTTGATTTTCAGATGCTACCCTTTTTTTGGTGCTTCTAATGAATCTGGAAAAATATATAATACCTATAGTTGTACAAATGGACAAATAAAAAAGGTAGGAAGACTAGAACTTGGTCAAACGAAATGGTCCAGACAACCTGACCGTCAGGATGACTAGACCACTGTTTTTATTATTTTTCTCGGATTACAGCGAGGTACTAAGTATCTGAAGGTAAGTATGATTTAGTACTTACCTAATCCGTACTAAAACTTAGTATTGTTTAAAGTTCAATATCTCTCATGTCATGACCTTGATTTTCAGATGCTACTTTTTTTTGGTACATCTAAAGAATCTGGCAAATTTTTTTTTGCCTGTACTAATTAGGTACTAAATCATTATGTAAAAATAAAAAAGGTAGGAGGACTACAACTAGGTAAAAAAAATGGTCCAGACCATGGTCGTCAGGATGACTAAACCACTGTTTTTCTATTTTACTCCGTTTGTAGCGAGGTACTTAATATTTGATGATAAGTATCAAATAGTACTAAATAGGTACTAAATCGTGCATAGCTTAAAAATCGAATCGCCGGCTTGGTCCAGACATCATGACGCTCAATAAATTTCTTGTATTGTTAAAAAAAAAATATTCTACGCTGCCGCTTCTATTAGACTCTTAGGCTTTTCGTATTGGGCTTCCTTTGACAGTTTGTTTTTTTTTTTTGGCATCTGCTATGAGGCAATTTAGCCAATGTCAGAGGTTCTACACACTTTGTTGCTAGATGGCACCACAGTGACGTAATGAAGTACAAGTCAGCTACCAATAGGTGTCGCTACTAAAATTACGTAGTTAAGTAGAGGTGAGGCGGGGCGAGGAGGAACTGAAATTCTCAAGGTCGCTCCATCGGGGAAACGCCTTATTACGACTTCGTCTGCGTGGCATTTTATTGCATATTATGTCCTTCCTCAGGGTTCAAGCTATATCTGTAGGTAGCAAATTTAATTAAAATCGGTTTAGTGGTTTAACCGTGAAAACGTAACTGATAGACACTAGACAGATATAGCTACTTTCACATTTAAAATTTACTAGCGACCCGCCTCGGCTTTGCACGGGTGCAATGCTGATATTTAGTGATGTATTATATACATATAAACCTTCCTCTTGAATCACCCCATCTATTAAAAAAATATCACTTCAAAATCCGTTGCGTAGTTTTAAAGATCTTTAAGCATACATAGGGACATACAGACAGACAGCGGGAAGCGACTTTGTTGTATACTATGTTGAATGGAAAGTGAGGAAAGGAAAAGGAAATTATGTATTTCTTAAGAAATTTGTGAACTTAGAAATACACAAATTCTATCCAGAGCGTAATGATAAATGGCAATGGACAATTGGCACAAATACAGGCTACAAATGAAATCATGTAGGCTTCCTTCCAATGTTTTCTATCACCAAAGTCATGACATGAGTAGCCAATAATTAGGATTCTATGTACATTGTACGCAAGTTCCTATTAAAACTTGTACGGCACTGTACGGGAATGCGTCGTTACTAGGAAATATGTTGTCTAACTGCTTACTGCTTTCTCCACACTAAAAATCTATTGAGAAGCTAATTCTTGGCAATCACAATAGAAACGCATATTCTTGTTTTTTCAATTAGTATTTCTACCCTAAAAAGTTTAAAAAAAGTTTTCAGCTTTTTTTGCAAACTGTACATGTCTGTACCTGTTTAAATTACCGCGCTAGTTTATTTTTTTTCTTACTTCGTACGAAACTACTTTGTGAAAATAAGAACTAGATCCTTCTACTTTAGTATTTTGTCGAAATGAATTATTTATAGTATTTAATAAGTACTTTATGAAATAACGAAAAACTTTCGTTTATAGTAAATGGTAAAATAATATAAACATTTAGAATTTAACAAGAACAATATAACTGATATAACTAATCAGCAGATATCATAAAAATTATAAAAAATTTACAGATATAAAAATGTTGATGTAAAATCAATTAATCAACCAATGTTGTAGGTATTTTTTTTTTTTTTTTTTTTTTTTTGTAGGTATTTATATTTTGTAGTTGTACTTTGTACATTTTGTTTTGTTTAAAATTGTGTGTTGTACTACAACGGAACACCTTCCGTCGCGGTCGTAGTCATAAAAATAAAAATAAAGCTTTTTTACTTCATTTATGATATTGGACCAGCAATTTCTATATCTGTACCGAGTTTCAACTTCCTATGTCTTACGGTCTCTGAGAAAAATGCCTGTGACAGACGGACGGACGGACGGATAGACACCGAGCTGATTCCATAAGTGTTCCGTTTTGTCAATTTTGGTACGGAATACTAAAAATGACGTCAAAATACTATCTATTCGATCAATCAATAATTTGTTTATTTGAAGTAACATTGACACACATAAATATTATGAATAGGTATTATTTTAGAATGTAGGGAAAATTTCAAGCTTCTTGTTTAGAATAAAAATTGTTGATTTACCTTGTATAAATCTTAGCAAACAGAATTGACATTGTTATAGTAGAGAGCGTCGGTGGCGCGTTGCGGAGAGGTATGGACTCCCAATTATGGGGGTCCGGGTTCGAATCCGCACGGACAACATGCCATGTACCAATGAGTTTTTCTAACTTATGTACGTAATACCAACTGCTCTCAAACGGTGAAGGAAAACATCGTGAGGAAATCTGCATACACTGAAGAAGAAATTCTGATGTGTATGTGAAGTCTACCAATCCGCATTGGGTACGCGTGCTGGACTAATGCCCAATACACCCTCCTTGAGGGTAAGCCTTTGCCCTGCAGTGGGACATTTATAGGCTGATGATGATGATGATGATTGTCAGCTAGGTTGGACTCAGATTCTTTTGAGTGCTTTTTTGTTTTACCAATAGGTAATAATCACCAAGTAAAAGCTATCCATCATCATAATAGTTATTTGTTATGCAAGGCTGCAAAATTGCTTTTTGGCGCGAGTACTTGTATTGAAACCTGAGCAAGCGAAGGATTCTAGGATTGAACCACGAGCGAAGCGAGTGGTTCAAATATAGAATCCTGAGCGTCGCGAAGGTTTCAAAAGTACGAGACGCAGAATAACTTTGCTGCCGAGCGAAACACACAACTTTTCACCTCACTACAGCGATGAAAATTTCAATGCGCTAACCTCATTTTTAGAATAATCGCACTGGCCAGCACGAAAATGGCATGAAAAAAAACTTGTTTAGGCTGTTTTTCTTTATTGAATAGAAAGATTCGAATTTTAAAAACTCTTTCCACGCTAGCGGGTAAAATGCACTTTTGCACTCAGATTTCGAATGATAAACAGAATCTTTCCGAGCTTGTGAGGTGAAATAGTTATTTGTTATGCAAGGCTGCAAAGTTGCTTTTTGGCGCGAGTACTTGTATTGAATCCTGAGCGTCGCGAAGGTTTCAAAAGTACGAGACCCAGAATAACTTTGCTGCCGAGCGAAACACACAACTTTTCACCTCACTACAGCGATGAAAATTTCAATGCGCTAACCTCATTTTTAGAATAATCGCACTGGTCAGCACGAAAATGGCATGAAAAAAAACTTGTTTAGGCTGTTTTTCTCAAGAACATTGTATATAGTATCCTATAGGTGGACTAAACTCTCGAATTTCGTGGAGAATGCAAAATAAACTCTAATTTTACGTAATAAGTATTAATTTCCTTCAATGTTGTTGTAGGCTGACAACCAAGCAAATGTGAGATAACCAGAATACTCGTGTGTCTCTTTCTAACGTGTTGCCAACTTATTAAGCTACCACTTTAGAATTTACTGTAACAAAAGATGTATGTAAATTATAAAAATATTTTTGTTTTGAAAATTCATAATTTAAAGTATTGATAATTTTTATTTGTTTTACACTAATTTTGTTCAATTTATGACAAAACAAATAAGGTAAGTACAATACTTTAGTGTATTATATCAAAACTTTTTAATGGCAACTCTTTGGTCTTATGAAAAAATATTATTATGGCGGACATATTTGAAAAGTCGTAAAATAACAAATTAAATTGTTGTGATAACTGATAATAACATTGTAAACCTTCGAAATGGTCAATTTTTGTTGTGTTACTGGATGCAAAAATGAAATTTACCCTGGCTGTGGGTTTTCTTTCCACAGGTTAGATATTTTATTGTTTCGCTAAACTTTTCTTAACTAGGGTGACCATTGACCATTTTGGCGGCCTATGTATTAAACACAAAATGTGTTTTGCTTGTAGATTTCTGAGAAACGCTGAGAGAAAAATGTTTGACACTAGTCCCTGGGAAAACCAGCAAGACATCACTCGTGTGCTCGAAACAAGGTATTATTAAACTGTAAAAGAAGTGTGTCTGTACGTATTGAAGATCTTTACATGAGTATGATTACGATATGGTTTTTAGGTTTCCCTGACTGCAAATCAACCTTTTTTTAGAATATTCGCCTGTCTGTTTGTTTGTAACAGCATCACGCAAAAACTAAGGAACCGATTTTGATGAAACTTTTCTTGTTTGATAGCTTATGATTTGACATAAAATCTGGTAAGTACGTATTGGTACTGACGTGTTAATGGATAAGCGCAAAACCGCAAGCACCCCAACTGATTTATAGCAAAATATTGATTGAAACAATAATTTCAATATTTTGATTATTAAAATATAAAGTTATTCGCATTTTAAATTTTGAGGCAAAAATGTTATCATTTCAGCAATGAATGAAAGCGCTAACCTACTCATGGATACATTTTAGTAAGTAGGGTATGTGTGTCCGTGCGGTGGGTTGACATCGGGTTCAGTAAATTTTATTTTGAAGAAAGAATCATATGTTGAAACCAAGATAATTCAATTCTCGATTCTAAACAAAATACTTTTTAGTTTTGCGATAATTCATTAACACGTTGTATTATTTTTGCGGATGAACGAGAACAGTCGCGGGTAAATTCAAAATTAATTTTATATATATTTTTTTTTTAGTCTGAGTTTACCCCTATAAACATTTTCAGAATAAAAAGATAATATTGAATCCTCAACGAGATGGTAAGAAACAGGCTTGAATAAATGCATATTAGGTATCCCGTCAAAGATAATGAATGGACTCCCTAGTTAGAAAGGGACACACGAGGATTTAGGTAATCTCACTTGCCCCGGTGCCAGCACCGTAGTGTACAATCTAGTTACTATACAAAATTTTTGGTTTTTCTTTATTGAATAGAAAGATTCGAATTTTAAAAACTCTTTCCACGCTAGCGGGTAAAATGCACTTTTGCAATCAGATTTCGAATGATAAACAGAATCTTTCCGAGCTTGTGAGGTGAAATAGTTATTTGTTATGCAAGGCTGCAAAGTTGCTTTTTGGCGCGAGTACTTGTATTGAAACCTGAGCAAGAGAAGGATTCTAGGATTGAACCACGAGCGAAGGGAGTGGTTCAAATATAGATCCTGATCCTGAGCGGAGCGAAGGTTTCAAAAGTACGAGACGCAGAATAACTTTGCTGCCGTGCGAAACACACAACTTTTCACCTCACTACAGCGAGGAAAATTTCAATGCGCCAACCTCATTTTTAGAATAATCGCACTGGCCAGCACATATAAACAGCATGGAAAAAAAACTTGTTTAGGCTGTTTTTCTTTATTGAATAGAAAAGAATCGAATTTTTAAAACTCTTTCCACGCTAGCGGATAAAATGCACTTTTGCACTCAGATTTCGAATGATAAACAAAATCTTTCCGAGCTTGTGAGGTGAAAAGTATATTTCATTCTTTCTTTCATTTCATTCATTCAACCTTTTTGTTTTTCACTACTCCATATTCAGTTGCGTAGCGTGGCGTGGTTTTCTACCGCCTGGGGCACAGATTGATTTTACCGCCCCCTTAACCCTTAACTCCAGAAGACCTACACAAAAAATAACAGAGCGAAAATTTTTTAGCTCCTGGGGCACAGACTGATTTTACCGCCCCCTTAACCCTTAACTCAATAAGAAGACCTACACAAAAAATAACGCGCGAGCTCGAAATTTTTTAGCTTAACTCTTTGGGTTGTGGTTAGACATCTTTTAGTTTATCCATGAAAGAAAAACAAAAGATACCACGAGCAAGAGCGAGCGAAGCGAGCTCGACTTTTTTCTTTAATACGAATCAGTTGGGGCCTGCTAACCTAACCACCTCCTAACTGCCTCCGTGGTCTAATGGTTAAGAGCTTTGGCTCTCGACACGGAGGTCGTGGGTTCGATTCCCACGGGGGACACCTAGTGATATGTCACTTTGTGCGTTTTTCCCCAGTTGGTTAGGACATTGCAGGCTGAATCACCTGATTGTCTGAAGAGAAAATTGATTCCGTGCTTCGGATGGCACGTTAAGCCATTGGTCCCGGCTACTATCTCTGGTGGTAGTAGTCGTTACATAAAAACCACGTCAGAGGCCGTAAGGCGGTCTGAAAAAACTCTGACACCAGGGCTCTGCCCACACGATAAGAAAGAAAGAAGTTGGGGCCAGAGCTTTTCACGTACAAAAAATGTGCAATGTAACCTAAGTAAATACAAAAGCTATGAATCCAGAGAAGCAAGCTCGACATTTTTAGCACCGTGTTAGCTCTGTTAGTTCTGAAAACAGCTACTCTTTAGGATTATGTTTAGGTATAGTAATTAAAACAGAAACTTAGAGCGAGCGAAGCGAGCTCGACTTTTTTCTGCTCTACGAATTGGTTATAGACAGAGCTCAATCAATCTATATTTTCCCCGAATTTGCCGCCCCTAGTAAAGTGCCGCCCGGGGCATTTGCCCCGTTGCCCCCACCTCGCTACGCTACTGTCCGCATTCAACCCACACTTGAGCTCAGCAGCTACTTGGAAGAAAACGATGCGTGAATCTACCACCGCCCTCGGGTTATGCTTATTAAATATTTTAAAACCCCGGAGAAGCCGTCGCAGCAAAATTACTGACCACAGTCTAAATTTGTTGCCAAAGACCCACACCAGTTAGTAGTTAGTTTTATTTCCTCCATTCGTATCCGAACCATTATTTTAGGCATAATAATATCCGTTCTCCTCCACACAATTTGTATAAGAGAGAGGAGGAAGAGATCATGCCTACCTTCAGTAGAATTTTTTTAATTTAATTTTTTTATTGACCCAGTTGAATACTAAGGATCTTTAAAAAGTCACTTATAACCACTAGACACTTTGTCGTAACATTATTTACTGCTACTGCATTTAACGTGTAGTTTGTAGTTGTGGCAACGTTCCTGAATAGGTACCTGAAAGAGAGTAAAGTTCTTTAATAATTACATAAATAAGGATTTTTCCTTGTCAAAGATTAGATCAGCATTTTTATCAAAAGTCAAATCGCGCGCTTTGTTTAATTATAGTACTTAAGGGTATATTCTCTAAAACGCCTTACTTTAGGAACATTGTTTTCAGTGATATCCTATTGCATATCCAGTGTATTATATTTAATATGAAAGTCCTGCCTTTACTTAAAAATGTAATGAATCGGTTTTTAGTACGTTTCATATAATTTATTTTAGTAATCGCGTAAAATTTGGACACTGTTTGTCGAAATATAGCTAAAAATGGGGTTACTTTAGGAACATTTTTAGAAGGGTTACGTTACACGGTTGAAAATACAGCTTACAGTACCTTTATATGACGTCATATTACTCATCATACTTTTATAGTTTATCCTGTTATTAATAAATAGTGTTCAAGCTAATAAAAATGTGAGTATAGCGCTTTGATAAGTTACCTATATCTAAACTATTATAAAACTGTAACAGAAGTGTGTCTGTACATTGAAGATATTTACAAAAAAAATATTACGATATGGTTTTTAGATCTCCCTGATTCCAAATCACCAATTTTTTTATTTTTTGTCTGTCTGTTTGTTTGTTTGTTTGTTTGTTTGGGTGTTTGTTTGTTCGAGTATCACGCAAAAACTACTGAACCGATTTTGATGAAACTTTTTTTGTTTGATAGCTTATCATCTGACTTAAAATCTGGTATATAATTTATGCGGACGAAGTCGCGGGTTAAAGCTCGTACTTTATAATAAGGTTTAGCGTTATTTTATTTTAGACTTTTTTTTTAATGAGACGATGAAAATAATAAATTTTCTTGATTCGAATAAACTATCGATAGCATAGCATAATATGCTCACGACTATATTCCCCGAGGGGGTAGTCAGAGATATTATCCAAACAAAAAAAACTCTGACACCAGGGCTCTGCCCACACGATAAGAAGAAGAGATATTATGAAACCTCAGAACATCAACGTTTCACTAGTACCTAGTACCGAAACTCCTCTAATACTGGAATTTCTGGTCTGTGGCATCAAAAAGCCGACCTAACACGAGTAGGTAGTCCCAGTGGGGTGTAAATTGAATTTAACAAAGAGAAGCACATATGAAGAGGGTCATAAAGAAGACAGAATTTAACGTGGGATAATGCGCTTTAATAATACGATGCAGCTTTCATAACATTTTGTGTGAAGTTCATAATAATATTATTAGGTGCTGAACTTTGAGGCTGGCTTGCACCAAAAAGTATTTAAGCTTAAACATGTTAATTACGCGCGCGTCTGACGCGAGGTTCTGTCATATTTGACAGAACCTCGCGTCAGACGCGCGCGGCCGACGACAGACCTTATATTACGAGAGATAAGTGTACTTTTTGCAACCATAAGCAGCAAGGCTGATTCAGTGTTTATAGGGTGTAGAGCACCTCTGTGATGGGGTTGACGTCAGTCTGCCTGCATATCGTCAGTCGGTTTAGGAGATACAGCCGTTCAAAGGTGAGTTATGGGTGCAAAAAACGGCCGATCAGCAGCAAGGCTGATCGTATGATACTATTGTAATATGCACTGAGGCTATGTGAACAGTACAAAAACTGACGTGGTTCATCAGTCGGTTTAGGAGATACAGCCGTTCAAAGGTCAGTTATGTGTGCAAAAAACGGCCGATCAGCAGCAAGGCTGATCATAGGATACTATTGTAATATGCACTGTAGCTAAGTGAACAGTACAAAAACTGACATGATCCGTCAGTCGGTTTGGTAGGTACAGCCGTTCAAAGTTTCAAAAATTAATGGTAATAAAAAAAATAATGATTTCCCGAAAGGATGATCATAGGATATTATTGTAATATGCACTGTAGTTATGTGAACAGTAAAAAAACTGACATGATCCGTCACTCGGTTTAGTAGGTACAGCCGTTCAAAGTTGCAAAAATTAATGGTTAAAAAAAATAATGATCTCCCGAAAGGATGATTATAGGATATTATTGTAATATGCACTGTAGTTATGTGAACAGTACAAAAACTGACATGATCTGTCAGTCGGTTTAGTAGGTACAGCCGTTCAAAGTTGCAAAAATTAATTTTTACAATAAAAAAAATGATCTCCCGAATGGATGATCATAGGATATTATTGTAATATGCACTGTAGTTACTATACATAGTAGCTATGTTAACACTATTTAAACTGACATGATAATGTCGGTCAGTTTAATAGTTATTATCCCTAGTTCAAAAGAAACTTCCTGCTAAAAATTATTAGAAGTAGTTTAGTGGTTATGAGTTTCGTTAGGTACTAGTATTGAAAAGTGAATGTTCAGAGTTTTATCTCTTTGATATCTTCCTGATTTGTATCTCTGACTATCCCCTCGGGGAATATAGTCAAAAGCACTATGCTATGTTGTGCTTGTAATGAACATGATTCGTCAATCAGATTACATACAGTCGTTCAAAGCTCATGGTTGCAAAAGAATAACGATCTCCAATAAAAGGCTGATTATGTGGTGTAGCTATGTAAGTACTGTTAAACTGACATGCTAATTATGTCAGTCCGTCAGTAGTTATCAAGGAACATACTACTCGTAGTCAAAGAATAATTATATACATTTACTAACGTAAACCGTAGTCTTAATCACTGCTAGCAGAGAGAGGTGAGTTACGATTACGTTGAAAAATCAAGGGGCACAACACAACCGAGGACTGTGCCGAAGGAAATTTTGGAGTGAAAACTTAGTCTATCCTTTTTGGTAGTTAGATATGATCCGAGCATACCTCGTAGGTAGTCAACAGTAGGTAGAATAACTTGAACAACATGAACAACTCGGTCGACTTGTTCAAGTTGTTCATGTTGTCCAATTAAGTACTTTCGACAACAAAACATCTCGGACAACATGAAAAACTTGGTCAACTTGGACAACTCTGACAACATTGTATAAGTTGACCAAATCGTCAGAGCTGTTTATGTTGCCCGAGTTTTTCATGTTGTTCGAGTTGTTAATGTTGTTCGAGTTGTTCATTTGAACACCTCGACCACGACCAAGTTCTAATAGCGATATTTCAGCCATCCCGGGTCTTCGAAACGATCCTGGGATTGTTAATAATTAATAACAATACCGTCTTATAACCAGCCTTAATGGCGGTAAAAATTTTTTGCAGCCATGACCTTTGCACGGCTGTACCTACTAAACCGACTGACGAATCATGTCAGTTTTTATACTGTTCACATAGCTAGAGTGCATACTACAATAATATAATATATAATATAATATAATATGATTATTCTTATATCTGACGTCAGATTCGTGTTAAAAGATCACAGAAACCCCCAGACATCGATTTTGGAAGCAATCGGTCGAGAAACAAAAAGTTAAAGATGGCGGTCACTTTTCTCAAATCTGACATTGGATTCATGTTCGGTGTCCACACGGACCGTCAGGTTTTGGAAGCAATCGGTTGATTGAGAAACAAAAAAGTTCAAGATGCATTAGATATCATTGGTTGGGATTAGGGTTGCCAACCCTACTATATAATATAGTATCCTACTATATTAGGGGCCCTACTACTATAATTCTGAGAAAAATATATAGTAGGCAAAACTACTATATTTTGATGAGCAAATAATTTATAGAGAATTTAAATATATTGGTACTTAGGTCCAATAAAAATGACCAATTACTTAACATTATTTTAACAATTTTCTTTCTCTTCAACACAATTTGTTCCATAAACAATTTTCTACTAAATATACTACTGAAAAGTGACAACAAGTTTTCCTAAAGTCAGATTTATCTTTTTTTTTTTTATTATATTATTTCTGTATCGAATCCAGCGACTTCTGCGTTTACAGGATGCTTTATTTTCTATAACGAATATTAAATAGAGAAATGATTGTTCCTTAAAAATAAAAACCAATAAATTAAAAATTCAAACCAAAAAGTAGCAAACAAAATCTTTTTGAAAAAATTTAAATTAACGAATTCGAAAAATACTATATTTTTTCTTATTTTTCCCCGATCTACTATATTTTTTCGGGCACTAAGGCTCGAAATACTATATTTGGTCTGAAAAAAGTTGGAAACCCTAGTTGGAATGTTCGGAGCCCACGCGTACCTTCATTATATCGAATTTAGGAGCAAACGACATAGTAACTAAAGAGTTAAAGAAAGCAACCATGTGATTCAGACATGTGCGTTCGTTCATGAGTGTATGCGGGAGGGTAGGAGGGGGGGGGGTGTATGTGGAGGTGTGTTTTCTGTCCACCCAGCCCAGGTTTTTGGTGGATTCTTGGATTAATTTAGAATGACATGGTAAACTTTTTAATCGTTACTTAAATTAACGAATACACACACCCACACTGCTACCTACATACATACTTACCTACATTATATACCTACATACCTACCTACATATCTTCCTGCATACATACCTACATACCTACCTACATAACAAACATACTTACAAACCTAGCTACCTGCATACATACCTACAAACCTACCTACCCCTCCCCCTTTATAATTTGCCCTTTTCACAAATCCGGGCGGGTCTACTTTTTTTCTGAATGCCGAACTCGCCCTGTGTTGAAGGCGAAATGTCCCCTTCCTATTTCTAAAGAGTGGCAACTCGCCGCAAGGCGAGATTTTTTACTGGCGAGTTGTCACCGAACTCGAAAATGTATACCTGTTTCTGCTGTTTCGTTTAAGCGGCATAAATTGTCATGTTTGTGTTCGGTAGCGCAAATAAAAGAATATTTTATTTTACCTCATAAATACTTTCATACTGATAATTAAAGCAATTTGCGCGAAATTATTCCCTAACCTTTGCAAAATATCAAAAATGCACAACGTTAGTGTTCAATTTTTCACTTCTACCGGCACTCCCGGAGTGCAACCCGTTGTTTTTTTTTTTCATTTTAGCGTTTATAATCAGAAATCAGAAATCAGAATTTTATTGGCCTTGTAACAGAGAATGCTACACTAGGTACGTCAAGTTTACATAATCATAATAAAATTTATACTTAAACTCATTTACATTCACAATAAGAAAAAAGAAAAAAGAAAAAAATTACAAATAAAATATTAAATTGATTGTGAAATAGAAAGAAATTTCGATTAACAATATACATAATTATATAAAATTCAATGTCAGTATACTATAACTTGATTTCATGTTTAATACAAAATAAACAACTAGTTAGAATAAATCATTTGTTTCAAGTCACACAACATTAAATAGCCCCAAGGTTTGTCACTTAAATCATTAATCATTATTTAAGAATAGGTCTACGGTGAGATTCATGTCCACTCGTTTAAACCGTAAAATGGGTGATCATGCAGAAATTTTTTAATTTTGTTTTTGAATTCAGGGACGGAGAGTTTGGTTATTTCTAATGGTAGATTGTTATATATTTTTATTTTTATAAATTTTCCCTGTTTCATCACTTTGTCTAGTCTCGTCCTAGGATGTTGTAGTTTCTCTTTATTTCTCAAATTGTATTTATGTATGTCCATATTTTTGATATAGGCATCTTTCTCCGTTTGTACCTCTAATAAACTGTTATATATGTATAGGCATATAACTGTCATTATTTGACATTTCTTAAAATATTGTTTCACGGATGTGCGCCTGTGTAATCCATTTATGATCCTAATTGATCTCTTCTGATGTTTAAAAACTTTATTTATTTCAGATGCATTGCCCCATACTGTTATAGCATAGTTTAAAATAGAGTGTGTGTACGCGTAGTATACTGTTAATAAAGTTTTCCTATCTAATAAAGGTTTTAATTTGAACAGGGCATAGTTGGCGCTTGATAATTTCTTGCACATTTTATCTATATGCGCTTTGTGACTTATAGTATAGTCTATAGTGTAACCCAAGAATGTTGTCTCATTTATACTACCTATTTCTCTACGTAATCCTTATAACCGGTGAATTGTTAGACAATGATGCCAGTTTTAATAGTGTCTACATATCTACTGCGTATAGTGCGTATATGACGATACTTTCATATGATCAGGCTTTCCGGTAGTCATAAAATCTTTATAAACATTAATTTGTTCAACTTTGAACGGCTGTACAGTCAGCAGCAATAAGTTATTATACACTTTAGTACTACGGCGTAGAACAAAAGTGTATGCAACTTATTGCTGCTGACTGTACCTACTAAACCAAGTGACGGATTATCTCAGTTTTTATCGTGTTCACATAACTACAGTGCATATTACAATAATATCCTATAATCATCCTTTCGGGAGATCATTATTTTTTTGTAACCATTAATTTTTGCAACTTTGAACGGCTGTACCTACTAAACCGAGTGACGGATCATGTCAGTTTTTTTAGTGTTCACATAACTACAGTGCATATTACAATAATATCCTACAATCATCCTTTCGGAACATCATAATTTTTTTGTAACCATAAATTTTTGCAACTTTGAACGGCTGTACCTACTCAACCGAGTGACGGATCATGTCAGTTTTTTTACTGTTCACATAACTACAGTGCATATTAAAATAATATCCTATGATCATCCTTTCGGGAGATGATTATTTTTTTTTTACCATTAATTTTTGAAACTTTGAACGGCTGTACCTACCAAACCGACTGACGGATCATGTCAGTTTTTGTACTGTTCACTTGGCTACAGTGCATATTACAATAGTATCCTGTGATCAGCCTTGCTGCTGATCGGCCGTTTTTTGCACACATAACTGACCTTTGAACGGCTGTATCTCCTAAACCGACTGATGAACCACGTCAGTTTTTGTACTGTTCACATAGCCTCAGTGCATATTACAATAGTATCATACGATCAGCCTTGCTGCTGATCGGCCGTTTTTTGCACCCATAACTCACCTTTGAACGGCTGTATCTCCTAAACCGACTGACGATATGCAGGCAGACTGACGTCAACCCCATCACAGAGATGCTCTACACCCTATAAACACTGAATCAGCCTTGCTGCTTATGGTTGCAAAAAGTACACTTATCTCTTATACTATTACTTCCGAGGTCAGCGACTGACGCGTGCCTATTGTGCAGAGTGTTATCACTTTAGGGTATTTTCCCCGAAATTTAGGGTATATTCTTATGTTTTGGTGTTTTGTTTAAAAACACAAATAAAAAAAACAATACATATTTTTACAGGATTTTTGATAAAATACATTTTTAAGAGTTATTATAATCAGACAGGGATGCGTTGCGTCCCCTTGGCTTTTTGGATCGCTGTCTAGCTAATAATTATGTAGGCAAGAGGGATTTTCCGAAAAAATAAAAATTATTTTCAAATGGATCGATAGATGGTGTTATCGCAACGTAGATGAGCGACCTTGCAGATAATAAAATACAAATAAAAAATAGTGAAAATTAAGCAAATTTTCGGTAAAAACATCGTAATATGTCTGGCAAACATTCTTGTTCTGCGTGACGTCAGCGCATAGCCGCGCGCGGCCGCGGCCGATGCGATAGACATCGGCCGCGCGCGTCTGACGCACGCGTCAGTCGCTGACATCGGAAGCGGCGCCATACGTTTTCATAGTAACTAGTATGGCCGCATCGGCCGTCGGCCGCGAGCCGCGCGCGTCAGACGCGTCGGCCGCTAGCATCGGAAGTCCACCTTTTATATGATGCTGTCACTGTCATTAGTATGAGCAGTGTGAGTGACAGAGCGGTATTGGTGCAAGCCGGGCTGAGTGTTTGGTTCTATTGGATTTTCCATTAGCTTCTTGTAACGCTGAGTTGCCCTCGGCATAGCTGGAACGACGTAGTGGTGGCTGATTGTACGTGATCTTCAAGCCAGGAACTGGCGCGAGGGTACGCAACAAGCAGGATTAAATAAAAACCGGCCAAGTGCGTGTCGGACCACGCAAAGGGTAGGGTTCCGTAGTTGCCCGTCACAATTATATATAATATGGACTTAGAAGGAGGCTTTTTGTTTTTTACAACGGTTTAACGGCTAATAAAGTCTAAAAAGTACATTTTATAAGTTGGTCGACTATTACTCGTAAACTTATAAAGCCTACTTAGCGATGACAGTTTTCCTTTAATTTCGTTAATTCTGAAAGGCGCTTGAAAGGGCTCGTTTTTAGACGAAAACTATCGATTGTAAAACATTCGATAGATCGGCAACACTACTTCTTACAGGGTCGGAAGCAGGTCGTCCCATTCGCAACTCGTCACACATTCTCAACTCGTTCCATTCGCATCTTGTCCCATTCTCAACTCGTCCCATTGGCAGCTCGTTCCGTACGTCTACCATGAGTTGTGATAGTAAAATCAACTGACGTGGCTACATTCGTAAGAGTGAAGACGTTGAGCGAATAGATAACATTAAATTCGCACCATGAGTTTCATCGCACGCAACGAAAATCGTTAACGTATAGACGACAGGCACTGTAGCTCATGGCGTTCCATGACTCACTTCACACTTAATCGGTGTGTCTCTTTCTTATTGCCTATTAGAAACAAGGATAGCAGAATTAGCTAAAAAAAATTTGAGTCCAAGCCAAAAAAAGCTAATTTAAAAAGTATAGTGTCAATACCGTAAAGTAATACGTTTAAAATAAAAAGGTTTGTTACTGTAAGCATTGCACTGGAGTTGTTTACGTTTTTATTCTTACAGTGTTATGTGTTTGATTGAAGCGGGTTTTATAGATGTATTTAAATTTCTTTCGCAAGAATATTAAGAAAATATGATATTTATTAATCTCGAACATTGTCACACAGATTATCTAGTCGCATTTATAGTATCATTACATTAGGTTCATCCGTAAAGCGGTCACAGACAGGCTCCAAGTTTTCATCAACAAATGCCTCTGGCAAATCTTGAAGATCTTCTGACCAAACACCATCTCAAACGAGGAGCTATGGAGACGGACGGGTGAGCAGTGTCATAGCGTAATTATAACAATAGTGGGTACGCTTAGCGGTCGCGGTGGATCTATGCTTGCGCGGTGTGCTGGGGGGTGAAGCACCGGCAGTATTGGTACCGCGCGTAGGTTAATTGGTACCGGGACACGCTTCCCCCGGGCCTCCGCTCACCGCGCACGATTGGCCTGTCGCGGCCGCCGAGCGCGCTCACTAGTTTGATTACACTATGGCAGTGTATAGAGAAAGTGATCCTTAAACGAAAGTGGCAGTAGCTAGGCCATGCATTAAGGAGGCCTGATGATCACCCATCCATGACACCCACCTGGCAAACGAAATAGAGGCCGTCCTAAAATAACCTGGCGCCGCCGCTCTGTGGAAGTTGAGGCCAAAAGCCTTAACATGACCTGAGGGGATATCTACAGTGCTGTCCAAGATCGCAACCGGTGGAGAGCCCTAAATGTACCCCACGTGGGGGTGACAGGAAGAGAAGATTAAAGGTGGACTTCCGATGCCAGCGGCCGATGCGTCTAACGCGCGCGACTGACGCGAGGTTCTGTCATATTTGACAGAACCTGGCGTCAGACGCGCGCGGCCGACGACAGACCTCACTTCCGAGGTCAGCGACTGACGCGTGCCTATTGTGCAGAGTGTTTTAACTTTTGGGTATTTTCCCCGAAATTTAGGGTATGTTTTTATGTTCTGGTGTTTTGTTTAAAAACACAAATAAAAAAAACAATACATATTTTAATAAATAATATTTGATTGATTGATAGGTTTAGAGAAATATATGAATGCATTTTTTTTTACAGGATTTTTGATAAAATACATTTTTAAGATTTATTATAATTAGACAGGGATGCGTTGCGTCACCTTGGCTTTTTAACCTGTATATGAATCGCTGTCTAGCTAATAATTATGTAGGCAAGAGGGATTTTCCGAAAAAAAAAATAGTTTTAAATGGATCGATAGATGGTATTATCGCAACGTGGATGAGCGACCTTGCAAATAATAAAATACAAATAAAAAATTGTGAAAATTAAGCAAATTTTCGGTAAAAACATCGTAATATGTCTGGCAAACATTCTTGTTCTGCGTGACGTCAGCGCATAGCCGCGCGCGGCCGCGGCCAATGCGATAGACATCGGCCGCGCGCGTCTGACGCGCGCGTCAGTCGCTGGCATCGGAAGCGGCGCCATACGTTTTCATAGTAACTAGTATGGCCGCATCGGCCGTCGGCCGCGAGCCGCGCGCGTCAGACGCGTCGGCCGCTAGCATCGGAAGTCCACCTTTAAAGTAGCAGAATCTAGCCGGACTTACAATCAAAAAGACAAAAAGAAGATGAGGTCTAGTGAATCACAGTTTGATCTATGGCGTGACTGTGTGATAGTTAGAACAGTAACATGCTTCTAGAACCATTCATGGAATTGTACAAATCGCGAAATTGTACCGATGGCGATGCTTCCATATTTTGAGTGATTTGGTCGAAACGCATTTAATTTTCTTTTTATTATTGTATGTAAATAATAAAGCTTTTATCTATAATAGAGCCGTTTATTAAATAGGTAAGTCTTAATTAAATTAAAAATTAAATTAAATCACATCATTTATTATTGAAATAACTCAGATGCATAATAACAGTGATAACAATAACAATAGTAACAATGATATTACAAACTATGTTAGTTATAAATAAAAACCTGTCAAGTGCGAGTCGGGCTACTCGCGCACCGAGGGCTCCGTAACACACAACAATAACTTACAAAAATGTTTTTTTCTCCGGGGCCTTTAGCACGAGACTGAGTAACACTTGGCCGGTTTTTATTATTTGTTGCTATACTGTAGAGTTTGTTCTATAATCACACCAAGTTTGATACTTGCATGTATTACCGTTTTTACGATAGAGCGAGAAGAATAAACGTTGATAAAAACTAGTCTCTTGTATGAGGAGAGGACACAGTGGCGTAGAGTGTGTTTCTGCCGCCCGGTGTTCCAGTTTTGCCGCCCCCTTAGTATCCCCCTTAATTTTATTTTTTCATTTTTATTATTTGTTAATCACACCAACTTTCCACTATCTAGCTATTACGGTTCAAAAGTTTCAGCCCTAAATAGGTAGACTGACGGACGGACGGACGGACGTAGGCTTAGTATTAGGGTCCCGTTTATCGATGTGTCTCTTTCTTATTGTCTATTAGAAACAAGGATAGCAGTACGTCTACTTTATTCGTTTTCGTAAATTATTTGTATTGAATTCCATACAGCGCCTCTGGCGGATAGTTATGTAACTAAAATCTGCACCATGAGTAAAGTTCCTGTAGTTGACTATCGCCGTTAATGTAACTAAAACGACACTACACTTATTGTAGTTCTCAAACAATTTCGGCACCATGAGTTACATATTTGACAGATGTCATAGTAATTTACTACAACGAAAGTAGTTGCGGCTGTCACCTTAATTTTTCTCCGTGACATGGTAACTATTTGTAGGAAATCGGTCAAGTGCGAGTCGGGCTATACGCGCATCGAGGCCGAGGATTCCGTACCACACCACTACAACATATTAACGTAAAAAAATTTTTTTTTTATTCCGGCACCTTTATCGCGAGACCGACACACTTGGCCGGTTTTTATTATTTTTTTGTTATACTGTAGAGCTTGCTCTATAACACACCAAGTTTGACGCTTGCATACAGGGTGTCCCGTAAACCGACGTCAACCAGGTGGATGTTGATAGGTTAGTTCACGCCTAACCAGAATACACTAAAATAAAAAAAATCTGTCAATCAATCAATCAGTCTGTCAACATTTGACTTTAGGAAATGGTACTTAGTTTTCGAGATAAGGACAGTTTTATGAAATTCGTGAAACTCTTTACCTTATTCACTATTTTGAGTGCCACCCCGCTACAAATTGTCTATGCAGTATCTGTGTTAAAACTGTCAATATCTCGAAAACTAAGCCACTTTTACCAAAGCCAAATTTTGATATTCCGCTTAGTCATGACCTAACCTACCAGCATGCGCCGGGTTGACGTCGCGTCGGTTTACAGGACACCCTGTATATTACCGTTTTTACCATAGAGCGAGAAGAAAAAACGATGATAACAACTAGTTTCTTGTTGAGAACCCCCCTTAATTTTAAACTTTTTGACATTTTTATTATTTGTTAGCAAATCCGCAAACGCACATTCTGTGAAAATTTTAACTAAGTATCTAGCTCTTTTGGTTTAAAAGTTACAGCCCTAAATAGGTCGGACAGACGGACGGACGGACGGACGGACGGACGCACGGACGGACGGACAACGTAGGCTTAGTACCGTCAGTACCTAATAGGGTCCCGTTTTTACCCTTTGGGTACGGAACCCTAAAAACGTAAACAACTCCATGCCATGCTTACATAGTAACGAACCTCTTTAATTTAATCGTAGGTGTACTATATGTTATGTATGGTGTTGACACAATACGTTTTAACCCTAGAGTAGTCGCGTCCTGCCGTGAAACGCGAGTGATCGCGTGGGGAGCATTTTGCCGCTCATATAGAAAATGATTTTCATGTTACAACCTACCTACCTACTTAAATAAAATAAAATTTAACATTTTTAACGTGCCTTTTGGTTTTTGGAATAATAAATGCTTATACGGACAAGTTCTAACAGAATATACCATTATTTTTTGTTGGCCGGCACTTTGAAATTTGGACCAAAAATGTATAAAATGCCGATGATGTCCTTTCTTGAATTTTAGTAACATCTTTATCTCAATCCGCATAAAATAAAAAAATATTTGAGCCTAATAAGAAAATTAAATGTTTTCTTCATCTACGGCATGTGTTTCAGTAAAATAGTCCTGACACATGTACCCACGGCAACAGGTCAGGTTACCCGGTTTGGACTTTGAACTATTAAAAGTTGATCGTTGCGAATCGTGCGAAAGGGTGCGGTATGTTGTTGTTGTTTCGTCTTACAGCACGCTGCGCCCGCGTCGGCAGCCGCGTCTATGCAGGCTCTCTTCCGCACTATTTTGTGTTTTGTACGTAGTGTAGTTATGGGTATATGGGGTGCGTAACCTGATGTGTCGCCGTGTGTACATAAAGTGTTCGTTGCACAGTAACTTTGCGCATCTATTGCACTCTTTTTTGGTCCTTCTATTTTTCTTGGATGGACCACTGCACATATTATATACCTTCTCTTTCTGATGGTATTTTCAGATGTTCCGATGGTAAAAATAAATTTCTCATTGGTTTCTGTAACATGCTTAAGTATTAGTATCGACTTCTTATACCTCACACGTCAATCACCTATTTTTTTTAAATCAACTAATTAAAACAAAAACACCCAACCAGAATAACCTAAATAAATATATTATTATTATATTTACATCAAAAAAACAACAAACACGATGAAACTAATAATAATTAAACGTACTGTAAAAAACCATACATGAATTTTACTTACGAGCGTAGTCGCGCAGTGAGTAATTTGCCGCCAAACGCGACACACCTATAACAACCCTTTCTTCGTGAGGTAACCCGCGCACTCAATTTCTTCTAATTTCTAAAATGGGGAGGTGAGATATGTAATGTAGGGGCAGCTACTGGGACGCTTGACTTTGACAAATGCATCGTTTACAAAATACCATTAATTTTTTGACGCAAGCGGCAAAATGCTCATAGCGCGAGCACTCTAGGGTTAAATTTACTTTTTTTTGGCTTGGGTTCAAAAGATTTTGGCCAGTTTTGCTATCCTTGTTTCTAATAGGCAATTAGAAAGAGACACATCGATAAGTGTGAAGTGAGTCATGGAACGCCATGAGCTACAGTGCCTGTCGTCTATACGTTAACGATTTTCGTTGCGTGCGATGAAACTCATGGTGCGAATTATATGTTATCTATTCGCTCAACGTCTTCACTATTACGACTTATTGCATCAAAGCCTAAGAGGAAGGAGTCTCTTTGGTTTGGAATAAAGAGACTCCTTCCTCTTAGATCAAAGCCAAAAAAAGTCAATTTAAAAAGTATTGTGTTAATACCATAAAAGGTCAGCGTAAGCGAAAAGTTTTTAATCTAAGATTAAAGGGGTATGGGTAATATTGCCGTCTTTTTTTTTCATGCAGCCAGTTACCAAATGTTGTGAGTATTTTAGGGCTATTATTATCTTACATTCTGCTTACATGATTATCAAAAAAAAATTGTCCTACGGTGTAACGTTTCGGAGATATTTAATATTAAAGTTTTAAAAAATCACTCTAATAAGATCATTAAAAGTTACTCATTTAGGTTTTTTTACCACTTTATTTGTTTTTATAGCCCAGAATTATTAGTTCTAATTATTTGTGACTGATGTGTCGTTTTTGGCATGATGATTCACGCATATTTTGTGCAGGAACGCACCGCAATCCTCGCTAATTGGCGGTCGCTCGTTTGAATTAGTATAAGTTTCTACGAACTAAATATTGTGGGTACTTAAGTGGGTAAGACTAATAATTCTGGGCTATAAAAACAAATAAAGTAGTAAAGAAACCTAAATGGGTAACAATTAATGAGCTTTTTAGAGTGATTTTTTTTAAACTTTAACATTAAATATCTCCGAAACGTTACACCGTAGGACAATTTTTTTTGGATAATAATGTAAGGTAATAATAGCCCTAAAATACCCGCAACATTTGGTAACTGGCCGCTTAAAAAAAAAAGACTCCAACTTCCATACAAAAATTACCCATAGGCCTTAAAAAGGTTTGTTACTGTAAGCATTGCATGGAGTTTTTTACGTTTTAGTGTTATGTCAGTACATATATTAAAACGTAGTGATTGTATTCTCTTTGACATATATAGTGATCTGTGAGTGTTGTGTTTTGATTGAAACCGGATTTATAGTTCAATTTCAATTTATTTCGCAAGAATAGTATGACAGACTCCAAGTTTTCATCAACAAATGCATCAGGCAAATCTTGAAGATCTTCTTAACAAACACCATCTCAAACGAGGAGTTATGGAGACGGACGAGTGAGCAGTGTATAGAGAAAGTGATCCTTGCCTGAAGGTGGCAGTAGCTAGGCCATGCATTAAGGAGACGATCACCCATCCATGACACCCACCCCCACCAGGCAAACGAAATAGAGGCTGTCCTAAAATAACCTGGCGCCGCCGCTCGGTGAAAGTTGAAGCCAAAAGCCTTAACATGACCTGAGGGGATATCTACAGTGCTGTCCAAGATCGCAACCGGTGGAGAGCTATTATCCAAGCCCTAAATATACCCCACAGTGACAGGAAGAGAAGAAGATTTAAAGTAGAAGTAGTAGTAGTAGTAGTAGTTTTCTGTAGCAGAATCTAGCTGGACTTGCAATCAAAAAGACAAAAAGAAAATAAGGTGCAGTGAATCACAGTTTGATCTATGGCGTGACTTTGTGAGACTTAGCACCATTTGCATTTTGAGTGATTTGGTGGAAACGCATATAATGCTCTTTTTATCGTATGTAAAATAATAAAACTTTTATCTATAATAATAAGTCATTTATTTAATAGGAAAGTCTTAATTAAATAAAAAATTAAATTATTATTCAGATAACCCAGAACCAGATGCATATAAGTAATGTTAGTAACAATGATCTTACAAACTATTTTAGTTATAAATAAATAAATCCGGTCAAGTACCAGTCAGGCTACTCGCGCACCGAGGGTTCCGTACCACACCACCAACATACAAAAACATTTTTTTCTCCGGAACCTTTAGCACGAGACCGACTCACACTTGGCCGGTTTTTATTATTAGTTGTTATAAATTGTAGAGTTTGCTCTATAATCATACCAAGTTTGATACTTGCACCTATTACCGTTTTTACGATTGAGCGAAACGTTGATAAAAACTAGTCTCTTGTATGAGGACCCCCCTTAATTTTAAACTTTTTGTCATTTTTATTTTTATTTGTTAGCAAATCCGCCGCAATAACGCATATTTCGTGAAAATTTCAACTAACTAGCTTTTACGGTTCATAAGTTACAGCCCGAAATAGGTAGAACAAAGGGACTGACGGGCGCACGGACGGACAATGTAGGCTTAGTAATAGGTAATAATAAAAACGGATCCCTGAAAAACAATAATAACAAAAGATTCCCTATCAAACAATGATGTGGGTAGTTACAAGGTGGCATGCAAGCGCACCCATTGCTGCAGCATTGGGGAGTACCATATGTCTGCCAACGCGCGCAGGTTGTGGCTATTAGGGCTGCAGCGCAAACGGCCCAGCAGAGATGCACAGCTTTTGCATTATCGCGTGGAACCCATCACTGTGCGCCTCCGTAAACATATTGGAAGCACTACGGAACATTGGCAGCCCCATCACTACCCTCAGTTGTTATACTGCACACTTAATGAATTTCACGAGGTGAGGGGGCGAAAAGGGTCCTTTTGACTTTGTGCGCGCATATGAACACTGTAGCTCCTTTGCATATTCCATTCGTCCTCAGATTCAGCTTCTGCTAACATTCTCCAAGCAAAATATACTCTTGTAGACATATTTGAAAAAAAAAAACTCAACAAATAAAACTGTTTCACGGAGAAAAATTTAGGTGACAGCCGCAACTACTTTCGTTATAGTAAATTACTATGACATCTGTCAAATATGTAACTCATGGTGCCGAAATTGTATGGGAACTACAATAAGTGTAGTGTCATTTTAGTTACATTAACGGCGATAGTCAACTACAGCAACTCATGGTGCGGATTTTAGTCAAATTTTAGTTACATAACTATCCGCCAGAGGCGCTGTACTGAATTCAATACAAATAATTTACGAAAACGAATTTAGTTGCGTTTAATGAATTTACTATAGCAACTCATGGTAGCCCTACTGTTCGCAGCTCATCCCATTCATAGCTCGTCCCGTTCGAAGCTCGTCACACATTCTCAACTCATTCCATTCGCATCTTGTCCCATTTTCAACTCGTCCCATTGGCAGCTCGTCCCGTTCGCAGCTCGTCCCATTCATAGCTCGTCCCGTTCGAAGCTCGTCACACATTCTCAACTCGTTCCATTCGCATCTTGTCCCATTTTCAGCTCGTCCCATTGGCAGCTCGTCCCGTTCGCAGCTCGTCCCATTCATAGCTCGTCCCGTTCGAAGCTCGTCCCGTTCGAAGCTCGTCACACATTCTCAACTCGTTTCATTCGCATCTTGTCCCATTTTCAACTCGTCCCATTGGCAGCTCGTCCCGTTCACAGCTCGTCCCATTCATAGCTCGTCCCGTTCGAAGCTCGTCCCGTTCGAAGCTCGTCACACATTCTTAACTCATTCCATTCGCATCTTGTCCCATTCTCAACTCGTCCCATTGACAGCTCGTCCCGTTCGCAGCTCGTCCCGTTCGTAGCTCGTCCCATTCGTAGCTCGTCCCATTCGAAGCTCGTCCCGTTCGAAGCTCGTCACACATTCTCAACTCGTTCCATTCGCATCTTGTCCCATTCTCAGCTCGTCCCATTGGCAGCTCGTCCCGTTCGCAGCTCGTCCCATTCATAGCTCGTCCCGTTCGAAGCTCGTCACACATTCTCAACTCGTTCCATTCGCATCTTGTCCCATTCTCAGCTCGTCCCATTGGCAGCTCGTCCCGTTCGCAGCTCGTCCCATTCGTAGCTCGTCCCGTTCGAAGCTCGTCCCGTTCGAAGCTCGTCACACATTCTCAACTCGTTCCATTCGCATCTTGTCCCATTCTCAGCTCGTCCCATTGGCAGCTCGTCCCGTTCGCAGCTCGTCCCATTCTCAACTCGTCCCATTGGCAGCTCGTCCCGTGCGCAGCTCGTCCCGTTCGTAGCTCGTCCCATTCGTAGCTCGTCCCGTTCGAAGCGCGTCCCGTTCGAAGCTCGTCACACATTCTCAACTCGTTCCATTCGCATCTTGTCCCATTCTCAACTCGTCCCATTGGCAGCTCGTCCCGTTCGCAGCTCGTCCCGTTCGTAGCTCGTCCCATTCGTAGCTCGTCCCGTTCGAAGCTCGTCCAGTTCGCAGTTTAAGGCCCGCGACACACATTTGCAAACCGGAATTCCGAATCAGGATTGTGATTTTGTATGGATTTTCCCCCTCCACAATTGCGTTCGGAATTGCGCAGTTGTCAAATCCTATATAAAAAATCACAATCCTGATTCGGAATTCCGTATGTGTGTGACAGACCTAAAGGTAGACCAAGCGGCTTTGTGGCTACTGAATCGAAGCAATGATACCTTTGGTCTTCCCCTCAACAACAACACCAATTGACAGCTTCAAACCTTCTTCAAACTTATTTGACAAACAAACATTGTTTCCTATTTATCAATTGTCTCTTATTTCCTTAAGAACCGCGTCTTTTAAACATCAAAGTCCTGCTAGTACTTAATTCAATAAATTGTTTCGAGTCGTAGCTCTGCGATCACAAAAGTCAACTTTCCTAAGTTCATTGTGTGCCTAAATCACGAAGGCTGCTAATTAATTACGCTTGACAAGTCAACCGAGCCATTTTATTTCTGGTTCGCGTACAGATTTGGAGAGTAAAGAAAAATAAATACCTATCTGGTTGTGTCGTAAGATGATTGTGTACTCTATGTTCATGAACATAGAGTTCAACTATGGGTAGGTGATCTATCGCAGTGTGTACCTGCTAGCATGCTATGCACGACGAAACGACTCAATGATAATTATAAACCTTACGCGTTGATCTTGGCATGCGTAAAATAACAAATGCAAAATCACATCTAGATTTTTGCATGCTAGGCACGCTGTTTAAGGACAAATAGCAGTGACGTAATATTGATAAGCTCCACCATACTGTGGCAATTTGAAAGCATTCTGACAACAGAATGACTAGAGTTGAGTTGAGTTGAGCCCCTTTTGTGGAATATAGCCCGATTACGCTTATTCGTGGCGAGAAGTTAAGTTCGTGGAATTTGTTGATGTGAGTTGGTCATGAGACGTTTCATATTGTTCCAGATATTTTCGATCTGAACTATTCTTAACTAGTTATTATAGCCCTAAAAGACGCAATAAAGATTTTCAAATGGATGACCTGAAAATGTCCCAAATAGGCAACTCGATAAGTTCGTGTTTCTGCCACCACAAAAATATTCACTTGCATACAATTTTCTCTGAGCACTGTCCTTAGAAACAGAGAACCTCTTTTTTGAAGTAGGTTATAACATCATTCTATTATCTGTACAATAACCCATCAAGAAATTCTCTCCTCCAAATTTACGAGTTAGCAAAGTATTTCGAAAACATGACAGAGCTTGATCGTTTGAATGGTTTCAAGCAAATGGGCTATTAACTAAATTCTCCAAACTCCAACTTTACAATAAAACACTTAATGGCCTTAAAAAAGGTTTTTCGATGCTTCAGGGATGAGTTTAGGCTTCTTCTTTGTAATTTTCAGACGGTTTTAACATTGGAGTTGTTTGTATTATTTGCCTATTGTAATTGCTTCTGTGTCTTAGTGGGATCACACGATGACGCATGACGGAGCAAAAGGCTTCAGTCCGTCATTTTTTGAAGCAAGGAGTTGTATTAAACCGCACGTAGAAGCACACACGGTGACGGTCTGCCACTCCGTCAATGCGTCATCGTGTATGATCCCACTAACTTATGTTATTTCGGGCATAGGCCCACAATATATGCCCACCAGTGATACTGCTGTAAACCAGGATTGGAAAGCGATCACTTACAACACTAGACAATTATATCCAGCGAGTCAGGTGTGGATGTCTCTAATCTGTCTTAGAACCCACCTACAATGAATTTAATCAAAGAAGAGACGGAAAGATAACATAGCTGTTATTATAGCCTGTAGAATTCTACTGCAGGGCCTTTGCACTGGATAGAGACCTAAGATACCTTCGTATCTTACGAATAACAGGGAGAAGTGCCCAATATTCCACCATGCGAGCCCAGAAAAGATTAGTAGAAGTAATAATTAAGGTTACTGGTGTACTTGCTGTCAGTGTATTTTTAAAACTAAATAACCCTCCTTGCCGCAAATTAAAAAAGAAGTAGTCTCCTTCGACAACACGCAGGACAAAGAAGACGCCCGACGGGTAGACAATGCCTGGAAGAGCTACTTGGTCCATGAAGGAGCTGATGAAGGGTGACCTTCCTTTATCACTTAAACGCAGGCTCGTCGACATGCGTATCCTGCCTATCCTAACCTACGGAGCTCAAACATGGTCTTTAACAGAATTACAGAAGTCCAAACTCAAGGTTTGCCAGAGGGCGATAGAGCGTAGCATATTGGGGATCAAAAGGACAGATCGCGTCAGGAACACCACAATACACCAAAAAAACACAAATAGCCGAAGTTGGTGAGATGCCTGGCATGTCTGTCGATTGCACCCGGGAAGATGGGCCAAAATCTTTAAACCTTGGATCCCGGAGAATGGACGTCGCCGTCACGGTCGATCCCGAGAGAGATGGAGAGACGACCTGAATGCCTTCGACAAAGAGTGCATGAAACTGGCTAAGGACAAGGATGCATGGAGGATAAAGGGGGAGGCCTTTAGCCAGCAGTGGGATGAAAAAAATAGGCTAAGGAAAAAAAAACGTTGTTTGCCGATCCAATAGGCCAATTGACATGGCTTGGAAACAGTTTATTATACTTACTAGTGACCCGCCCCGGCTTCGCACGGGTGCAATGTTGACATATAAACCTTCCTCTTGAATCACTCTATCTATTGAAAAAAAAATCCGTTGCGTAATTTTATAGATCTAAACATACATAGGGACAGACAGACAGCGGGAAGCGACTTTGTTTTATAATGACCCACATGTATCCCATCTTCAGTTGCAGTCAGGGACACTTTTTCAGGGACAATATTTTAAATATCTTCAATGTAGGCGTGTGTGTGTGTATGTGTTTTGTGGCTCTTCTGTTATATTTTTATAACGATTATTAGTTATTATTTCAACATTTTACAAATCTGACATCTTGCTACGAAATTGACACGTAGCCAAAAAATGCAACATCTTAAAGACGTCTAAGTAAATGCGATACATTCACTCCTTTTCCTTCCTTTAAGGGGCTAAAGAAAATGAGACACGTCTTTAGAAAACTCCTTTGAATGGTGCAGTGTTGAAATGAGCACCTTTGAGCTTAGGACGCCACGTTAGTCGCTGGTAAAGATGTAAAAATGCAAATAAAAACGTTTGTGTACATTTGTTTTACAACGTTCAAATGTAAGTCTGTCTGAAAACAGGTAGGTTTACTACCAACCCAACTCGACTATTGTAGTTGGTTGTAAGGTGTTACAAAAATACAAACAAACATTTAATGGGGTGGTTTATACCATCAAACTGAACAACTTTCACTATGGGACCAATTACGAAATCGCGAAAAGGAAATCTTATGTTCCATACTGAAACTCTACTACAAATCTACTCGAGGCTAAACTCGAGCTAAATGTATGGGACAGCTGATTTTTTTTTGCTACTTCGATATTGCTCCCATAGTGAAAGTTGTTCAATTTGATGGTATAGTCTAAACAACCACCTTAAAAGTTTTATATGTTTATTTTTACTTTTAAGACTTTCAATATTAGTAGTATTATATTAAATCTCTTTGTTGTAATATCTTGTATAGGTAATTAGGTAGTGTGAGTCTGTTGTTAAATAGGTACAGGCATTCTTATAGGCGTAAGAGCGTCGGTGGCGCGACTGGCGCGTTGCGGAGAAGTATGGACTCCCAATTATGGGGGTCCGGGTTTGAATCCGCACGGACAACATGCCATGTACCAATGAGTTTTTCTAACTTATGTACGTAAAACCGACTGCTCTCAAACGGTGAAGGAAAACATCGTGAGGAAACCTGCATACACTGAAGAAGAAATTCTGTTGTGTATGTGAAGTCTACCAACCCGCATTGGGCATGCGTGGTGGACTTAATGCCCATACACCCTCCTTGAGGGTAGGCCTGTGCCCTGCAGTGGGACTTTTATAGGCTGATGATGAATGATGATGATGAATTCTTATAGGCATAATTCGGATATTTTGTGATCTATGCAGATAAAAATTTGCTTTACTTCATTTGGTAGACATTTACATGATTTACACAGTCTTCAAAGCATTAATTTGACCTAACATCCTAAACCAAAAAAAAAGACTTCCGATCTTAGTTTTTCTGATTAGTTCAATTCAATCAATAACAAATAATTCCACCTAGCACTGCATTGCGATTGCGACCCTCGTATTTTGAACTCTTTCAAAAACCCCTGCACCAGACGTATAATTTAATACCCCGCAACCTACACTTCGCCAGACTTTTTAGTACATAATGCACTTTGTACATTATACAGAATCGCCAAGAATTCCTGTTTCCATTCTCAGGTGTAAACCTATTTTAACCGCTCGCAATAATTTTATATTGTTCACTACGATAGCGTTCCCGTAAAGGCAATTCACAGAATTTATTAGTTTAAAACAATGGGTTTTCTTACATCTGTTCTTACTAACAAGGGAGTTATGGACACTATCTTTGCGTGGAAGTTTTAACTTAGGGAGTCTGTGTTTTGGATGTCGACAGTAAATATATTGCAGTCCAAAATACTGGGGAATTTATGATTTGTTACAATACAGTGAGCTGTAAACACATAATGTGGTATTAATTTTATACTTACACTAAAAAAAAAAATTGTTTACTTCAACCAAGATGTTGTTTATGATAATCATACATCATGAATCCATATGAGCCTGTCAACATCATGACTCCTCTGACTAAGAGAACTTTGTTAAACGAATTCGGCTTATTGTTACAACTACCATCTTTTGTTTTTAGTAAACAATAATAACGTCATTTTAATTATTTCGGTGCTAATTAAGAGAAAATACATCTTAGTTGGCTCGCATTTTTTTCAGTGTACATAATGGTGCCTATTTAACCGACTGCGCCAGAAGGAGGGTTATGTTTTTACTTATTGTTCTTTATCTATTTCTCTACCTAAGGTTGTCGGAATAAATTGCTTTTTAGAGATAAAACCTCCTTATTTTGTATGTAGGGGCAACCAACCTGTAACACCCAGAAACAAAATTAGTGTTGTGGTATCAAAAGACTCTAGACTTGGAGGATGACACCTTACATTACTACAAGCCATCAGATAATTTTACATAATAAGCTTACCTTTAATAAATTAATATGTCTCATTGCGAATGATTCCACATTACCAATATAATTTAAAAAAGTACTGCAATTTTCCCCTAGCACAAAAGAAATTATCTCACAAATTCCCCAATTTACTCGATTAAATGTAAAAACATTTTATTGGTGACCACAAGTCAATTACTATCGAATGGAAAACAATTACACGGCTGTCCATTTCGATGCGGTAGGTAGGTTAAATAAAAGAAACAATGTGACATTCACATTCATATATTTTTGCAGTTGGATTTCGAGTTTGTTTTGCAATTATTGTTCAGCGTTCGGAATCCGTTCTGCATGGATTGCTCTTAAATTAAAGTTAAAGTTAAATAACGCTCACAGGCACATACATTGTAATGATCCCAAGAAAGCACTATTAATAGGCTGTTTATTATGGAAACTATACAACAACGGCACAAACATGTAAACATCCAAGACCGAACCGGGATTCGAACCCAGGACCCTGGTTTGGCAGTCCGGCGTGGTAACCATTACACCAACCGGGTCGTCAGCGTAAATAGCATCAATAGACAAAAAAGGATAACGCTAAATTAAGCTTGAATAGAATTAGAGTCCTAGTTCCTCTAGTATGGATTTTCTACTCGCGCGTGAGTCGGTTTTTTCCATACGATATAGGCTGTCGCGGCAACCATGACTTCCGCTCTCCGCGCCGAAAAGGGTATTTTTTTTCTATGTATGTAGCGAAATCGCATTGCTAAGCTCAATGCCACAAGGGGTTTTAATTTTAAAGTTATATTCAGATAATGAAACTAAACAACTTTCTATAAACAAAATGGGTCGAAAGTCCGCACATTTGTATGGAAGATTCAAAATTCTATCAAAATTATTACAGTACTGAAAAACAAATTGTTTACTTTAACCAAGATGTTGTTTATGGTAATCATACATAATGAATCCGTATGAGCCTGTCAACATCATGACTTCTCTGACTAAGAGAACTTTGAACGAATTCGGCTTGCTGTTACAACTACCATCTTTTGTTTTTAGTAAACAATAATAACGTCATTTCAATTATTTTGGTGCTAATTAAGAGAAAAAACTTCTTGGTTGGCTCGCATTTTTTTTCAGTGTGGTTTTTAAAATCCTAAATACTTAGGTACTTATAGGAAGTCTTTTTTTACAACATTCTTAATTTTCTTGTTCATAAATACTTATGAACAATAAAATTAAGAATGTTGTAAAAAAAGACGATCGACTAACGATCTTTATATTAACAAAATGCCTTGTAAAATTTTATTTTCTTGTACGTTTTTTCGCAAGAGGTGTATAGGTTATCGCTTTGACGACGATAAATCAGTTTATCCCTTAATATTATTTAACGCATCCTTCCCCTATGCCGCAGTATGTGCAACGAAGAATTTTTGAGAAGGTATTTTATACAAACGTCTCAATAAAAAAAAATTTAAAATAAATTGAAGTTTACGGTTCTCCTAATGTAGCTTCTGGTGAGATAATGAGTCCCATGATGTAGGTATCAAGGTAAAAACAATAAAAAACAGTTTTGTTTATTTCTGTTGTATTCTAATCCTAAAATTGTATCTTAGTGTTGATGATTTTTCCAATATCTAGTTTAAATAGGAAAAGTGGTTTACGTTGTAAGGTACTAAAATACTTGGGGACTTCAAAGATTGTTTCTGATGGTTTTATACACAGAACAGACAATTGAGCAACCTTAAAATGGTAGAGGTTCGTTGCAGGCCGGGGAGCAGGCAACCGCCATACGTCCACCCAATAACGGACCGACAACGCAACTTCCTTTGTTTATTACATTAGGTATAGGTACTTTGATTATATTCCCTAACGTATGTGACAGGCTGACAGGAATATTAATTTAACTTTAATAAATTAAATACAATTATTCGAAATCTGTTCAACCCGTTCAACCTCTTGTACTATTAAATCAATGAATCAAATATTCCTTATTTTACACCAAAACATAAACAGTAAAATACAGAGAAAAAAATACAAGAGGCACAAAATAATGCGGTCTCGCTTTGAAGGATTTCTTCCCTACAACCTTAGGATAGAGGAAACGGTGAACGATGAAAGGTAGGCGGTGTTTCCAGAAAAATGATCAAAAAGGAGCAGTCATCAGTGGGTAAATTAAAAAAAAATCATTAATTATTTCATGGTTACGTATAAGTGGAGTCTATCGATCGCCACATTTACAACCAGGGCGAATTAACTTGGCACCTGGCTCGCACGTGGCTCGGAATAAAAAACTCGGAAAAAAAACTCGAAAATACTAAAGCGCATAGTGACGCGTGCAACGGTAACTGAAATGCTATGCTTCGGCCTCACACGACGGCGGCGGGGTCTCACGGGGGGGGGGGGGGGGGGGGGGGAACAGGAGGGGTGTCAAATTCCGAGCCACGTGCGAGCCAGGTGCCTAGTTAATTCGCCCGTGTTGTAACTGAGAGTAACTTTACCACATCAATTCTTCCCACATCTCGCAGACTCCCTCAGGCAAGTCACGATTATCGACCCTCAAAGAGAAATCATCTTACAATGAAGGGGAAAATTCTCTAAATTACAACCCTCATGTCACCCCATTACTCTATAGGTGAGGGTGAGATTTGTCAGTTCTTGATGGTAAGATTTTGTCGGTAGTATCGTGGTATTCAGGACACAAAGAAAATAAATTTCTTATGCGGTAACTACCGATAGCAATTTTATTTTGGAATTTACCATTTTTTTTTTTTTTTTTTTTTTTTTTTTATGTGTGATAGGTAAGCATTTGACCCCAATCTCACCTGATGTTGAGTGATGATGAGGCCGAAGATGTAGCATGCTTACCTAGAAAGATGCCTATTCACTCTCGCATTGAAGAGGCCCAGGTTGTATTGCTCAGGGAACAGGTCCGCAGGCAGGGCATTCCACTCCTTAGCCGTGCGCATTATAAAAGAAGAAGCAAACTTCTTCGTGCGAATTGCTGGTAGGTCAACGACATAGGGGTGGAAACCCAGTCTGCGTCTCGTCCCCCGCAGATGAAAGGGAGACGGTGGTATCAGATCGTGTAATTCGGTCGCACACTCTCCGAAATGTATCCTATAAAAAACAGACAGACAGGCTACCTTGCGACGATGCTCAAGACTTTGTAGCTTCGCCACCGAGGTTGGATCACCTATGAGCTTCCTGGCACGCCTGTCGATTGAGTCCAGCGCGGCCAGCTGGTATTGGGCAGACCCGTCCCAGAGATGGCAGCAGTACTCCATACACGATCGGACTTGTGCTTGATAAAGTTGTAGAAGCTGTCCCGGAGTAAAGTACCGTCTGACCTTCGAGAGGACGCCCAGTTTTTTCGCTGCGGTTTTCGCCATGGACTCAATGTACCGTCCGAAATTCAGATCGGACGATATGTTAATGCCAAGGAGCTCCAGGCGATCAGCTATCGGTATGGACACATTTCGGAAAGTCGGGGTCAAAGCGAAGGGACTCCGTTTTGTGGAGAAAAGGCACGCCTGTGTTTTGCTTGCGTTGAAACTGACCCGATTAGTATCACCCCAGTCGGACACAGATTCAAGGGCCAAGTTTATTCGCTGCACCATGGCCTCTCGACGAGACTGAGTAACGTCCAATTTGACCCCTGCACCGGACAGATATCTGTCAGCAACAGTGCTGTCGTCAGCATACCCAAAGGTTCCGGGCACAAGCATGTCGTTTATATGCAGCAGAAATAAAGTGGCTGAAAGAACTGACCCTTGAGGAACACCGGCATTAATAGCCATTTGATCCGATGAGTATCCATCAATGAGTACTCGAATGGATCGTTCGCTCAAGAAGTCAGCTATCCAGTTGCATAGGTCAATCGGAATTCCATATGAAAGAAGCTTGCTTAAAAGGCTTGCATGCCAGACCCTGTCAAAGGCTTTGGATATGTCAAGAGACACGGCAAGTGCCTCCCCGTATCTCTCGACAGCCTCGCTCCACAGATGAGTGGCATACACAAGAAGATCCCCCGTGGACCGTCCTGTGCGGAACCCATACTGACGGTCACTGAGGAGGTCGTTATGTTCCAGGTATGCCAGGAGCCGGTTGTTAAGTACACGTTCCATAGTCTTGCAGAGTATGGAAGTGACTGATATTGGTCTATAGTTGACAGGGTCGGCACGACTGCCTTTTTTGGGCACGGGTTGCACGTTGGCAAGCTTCCATGACCTTGGGACTACCGCAGTCTTAAGTGAGAGGCGATACAGGCGTGTTAAAACAGGAGACAACTCTGGAGCACAGGTGCGTAGGACAATCGCTGGGATTCCGTCGGGTCCGCTAGCCTTGTTCACGTCTAGAGAACGCAGGATTTTAAGAACCTCTTTTTGGCGAATGTAAACTGATGCCATTGAGCATTCAGTTCGAGGAATGGTAGGTGGTGTTATATCTGAGTTCTCCAGATGCGAATTCCCGGCAAAAAGATTAGCAAATAAATTTGCTTTCTCCTCCGCCGAGTGAGCTAGCGATCCGTCAGGTTTTATTAGCGGTGGCAGGGAGGGACGGCCGAAGTTTCCTTCCACTGCTTTGGCAAGCGACCAAAACGCTTTGCTGCCAGCTGGATAGGAGGCAAGCTTAGCCCCTATACGACCTATATGGTCGAACCGGGCTTTTCGCAACACCTTTTTGCAAGACTTGGCGGCTTTGTTGTAAGCTTTCTTCAGTTTTTCTGTGTTCGGAGCCTTCTGCTTTCGAGCATCAGCCCAGGACATATACGCTGACTGTTTCAGCACCTCAGCACGAGAACAATCAGCGTTGAACCATGGGCGAGCTTTGGCGCCGGTTGACACGTCAGAGTACGGAATAAAATATTCCATACCCTGACGTATCACTTCGGCAACCGCGTTCGCAGCGCTCGACGATTCCCCTGAAGAAAAGCAGGTTTGCCGCCAAGGATAGGAAGCAAAGAAGTGTCGCATCTCGTCCCAATCTGCTGACCTGTATCGCCACACCCGTCTCTTACCACAATGGCCCTGATCAGGTGGGGAGTATACGGATACAGTTTTCACCAGACAGTGGTCGGAGGTACCTAAAGGGGCACATACCGACACAGAATATCTGTCTGGATCAGTTGTCAGCAGAAGGTCCAAACAGTTGGCCGTGTGAAAGTCAACGTCAGGTATCCGTGTGGCACAACTGACCAGCTGGCTGAGATCTAGCGATAGTGCAAGTTTGCGCGCCTCTCGTCCAGCGTGATCGGTCTTCTGGTAGGGGAACAGCCATTCTTGATGGTGAGCATTAAAGTCGCCCAGTTGCGCCACAGGATACCTAAGCTGAGCCTCCTCAGCCGCCTCTCCAAGATAGTCGAACAACCTAGTTGTCTCCTGATCTCCACTGTGCGAACGGTAGACACAGGCGTAAACAATTCGTTCGAAACCTGTTTCCACCAGTATCCACAATACTGAGAAGGAAGGGTCTTCAAGGTTTTTGAGACGCTTGATGCAGATGTCATCGCGAGCGTACACACAGAGTCCGGCGTGCGGAACGAACCTATGCTCCAGAGAGTACCCAGGGTAGCTGAGGTACGCCGCGTCTGCCGGACATCTGATCTGCGTCTCGGTGAGAAACAGCAGTTGTGGTTTTTCAGTCTCTAGGTGGTGGTGGACTGCTACGAGATTTGAGTGCAATCCTCGGATATTGCAAAGGTGCACTTTTAAAGGGAGAACGTGCAACCGCTGTTTAACTTTCTTCCTTTTAGAACCTTTCATAGTTTTTTCGAAGAGCGAATAGGCAGGAGGACGGTAGTTGAGCGAGGAGTCGCATCAATCGAGCCAGATAGTATACTGAAGTCTGCCACACATTAAGATAGCTGGGTTGGAGACCGCGGGGACGCCCGAACCCCCCCGGGATTGCCCACCAACTTCTCCCATCCGGTCGCCAACCGGCATGGTGGAGCAACCCGGGATTTTTCGCTAGGTGGCGGGGCAGCCTTTCACGGGTGGCTTTCCCGCTAATTGGGCCCCCTACTTCCTGCGGTCGGCCAGCGGAGCACCGTGCTTCGGATCCCGCTAGCCTCCAAAACCAGCCAGCCGGTGTAGCAGAGTTCAGCAGCCTGTGAACGGTCTTCTGACGCGACACTACTGCTCAGACCCATCCTCCATGGGGCAACTCCGGACTTCATGGCGAAACATGGTTAATACCACTTGGCGACACGGCTCAGTCCGGAGGGTGGTAACCAGCCTCGGCCGAAACCTACCACCGGTAAGTTGTCACTCATTTAGCACCACCCAGGGGTCACGTGTAGGGTCTCGAGGGTAAACCTACGGACGCAAGTGACTCCAACCCCCAATTATTCCGTCGCCTTTGAAGTGGACCGAATTATGGTACCCTAAATAAAATTATGGCCCATTTAAGTATCCGTACAGTGCCTTATTTTACGATTCATTTATATCATTTGTACCCAATGACTCTTTATTTTGTACCCATAGTTCGAATCACTCTTTCGCTACTCCGTAAAAATAAGCAGCAGTATAATTACCAATATTTATCACTAATGGAAGGAAATGAATTCCTTTTACTTATATTATTAATAAGTTAAAAGTATTGTCTATAGGTACGAAATCTCGCACCAACTCGTACCATCAAATAGACCGGTCTTTTGCTGCGCAATCTGACCGAAGCAGTTTATTTTATTTTTAGCGCTCTTTTTATTACGGTGATGATAAACTATACTGAAAATAGCCTTGTCATATTTTTATTTTGGGTTAATCAAAAACCACTTCGAGATAATACTTAAAGGGTATAAAAATTGAATGTTTTACATACTTTGTGTTCAGCGGTTCTTCAGACTATCAAATTGAGCAACTTTCACATTATGGGACCAACAATGAAATCGCGAAAAAACAGCTATTCCATAGAAAACGACAAATGCGACTCGACTGAAATGTATGGAACATCAGATCAGATTACCGCGATTTCAATATTGGTCCAATAGTAAAAGTTGTTTAGTTTGATACATGAAGCACCCTCTAGTAGGTATAATAATTATGTAACTACAGGGTGTAACAAAACACTCTATTAATAATTAAGGGGGTGCTTCAGACCATCAAACTGAACAACTTTCACTATGGAGCCAACATCGAAATCGCGAAACAAAATCAGCTCTTTCATACAAAATGCAGTACCGTCTCGACTCAAATGTATGGGACGGCAGATTTTTTTATTTTTTCTCAACGTTGACTCCATAGTGAAAGTTGTTCAAATTGATGGTCTGAAGCACCCCATTAAGTATTACTAGGGTGTTTTGTTACACCCTGTATATGTTTATTTTACATCCCGTATAGAAAATCAATAAAAAAAATGATCTAAGTCGGATGCCATGGGAATCATTAGTACATTCTGGTAGGTACTCTAGGGAATTGCCAAAGTAATTCAACCATCCACTAAACAAAACCAAACATGAAGTAAAACGGGTATTCATCTATCGGAAAACCTTCATAATGTATTCGAATCATGTAATGTTTTCATCAGCCCTGATGAGGGATACAGTAACTTAGTTACAATCACGTCTGAGGTAACCCTTTGTTACATTATACGAAGGTATACATAATACGTATAGGTATTCATTTATATCACTTATACTACATAGTATAAAACAAAGTCACTTCCCGCTGTCTGTCTGTCCCTATGTATGTTAATATCTTTAGAACAACACTGAAAAAAATGCGAGTCAACCAAGAAGTATTTTCTCTTAATTAGCACCAAAATAAATGAAGTGACGTTATTATTGTGTTGACTAAAAACAAAAGATGGTAGTTGTAACAACAAGCAGAATTCGTTTACCAAAGTTCTCTTAGTCAGAGAAGTCATGATGTCGTCAGGCTCATATGGATTCATGATGTATGATTATCATTAACAAAATCTTGGTTGAAGTAAATAATTTTTTTTTTCAGTGAACGCAACGGATTTTGATGCGGTTTTTTTTAACAGATAAAATGATTCAAGAGGAAGGTTTATATAGTATCAGTATTTCACCCGGGCGAAGCCGGGGCGGGTCGCTAGTAAAGTATAATACAAAGTCGGTTCCCGCTGTCTGTCTGTCCTATGTATGCTTAGATCTTTAAAACTACGCAACAGATTTTGATGCGGTTGTTTTAATAGATAGAGTGATTCAAAAGGATGGTTTATATCAGCATTGCACCCGTGCAAAGCCTGGGCTGGTCGAGATTAAATATCGTCAACTAAATTCAAGATTTAGTTGACGATACGTCGAGTATCATTGGTATTATAATAATTACAAGACATTTATAGGTACTTATAATAACGATGCGTGTCAACACATCTGATATTTTTGAAGAGAATCTTCTTTCGTATCAGCATGAGCTCGAGCATCTGATTCGGCACTCAGGGAACCTATTTCCTTGCACCCATTTAAAGGGATGGTGAATCTCGAAAATGTAGAGAAAGAAATTCAAATCAAATCATTTATTTCAGAACATAAAGCATAAGCATATGCTCACGACTATATTCCCCAAGGGGGTAGTTAGGTGTATTCTTAAACTTCAGAACATCTACGTTTCACTAGTAGTACCGGAACTCTGTCCAGTGTGATGGGGAGTGAGCCCGTACAGAACATAAATTCCATACCAATGTCACAAATTTTAACAACAAGTTTATAGGACTATAAAGTTGTTCAGTTTGATGGTCTGATCACCCCCTTATAAGCCGTCAGCATATATTATTCAAAAAGACCTTCCAATAACTTATTATAATTAGTTTAAAACAAATAAAAGCGGTCAAGTGCGAGTCGGGCTACTCGCGCACCGAGGGTTTCGTACCACACAACCACAGAACACAACATTATTAACTTAGAAAAAAAACGTTTTTTGTCCGGGACCTTTAGCGCAAGACCGACTCGCACTTGACCGGTTTTTTGTATTTGTTATTATTCTGTAGAGCTTTTTCTATAATCACACTAAGTTTGACGCTTGAATGTATTACCGTTTTTACAATAGAGCGTGAAGAAAAAACGTTGATAAAAACTAGTTTTTTATTGATAACCCCCTTAATTTTTAACTTTTTGACATTTTTATTATTTGTTAGCAAATCCGCCGTAATAACGCACATTCTGTATAAATTTCAACTATCTAGCTCTTTTGGTTCAAAAGTTACAGCCCTAAATAGGTCGGACAGACGGACGGACGGACGGAAAGACAGACAGACGGACGGACGGACGGACGGACGGGCAACGTAGGCTTAGTAATAGGGTCCCGTTTTTACCCTTTGGGTACGGAACCCTAAAAAGAATAAAAAAAAATGGAAGCATCAAATTAATGATAATAACAAAGTTTCTGTCTACCGGGAAACGGAATAAAATCGTGAGCTTAAAATTATTATAAATATGAATGCTTTTCAGACTCCATTCAAACTAATTCCTATATCTAAACTATTATAAAACTGTAACAGAAATTTGTCTGTACATTAAAGATATTTACAAAAAAAAAATTACGACATGGTTTTTACCTGTCCCTGATTCCAAATCACCAATTTTTGGATTTTTTGTCTGTCTGTTTGTTTGTTTGTTTGTTTGTTTGTATGTTTGTTTGTTTGTTTGTTTGAGTGTTTGTTTGTTCGAGTATCACGCAAAAACTACTGAACCGATTATGATGAAACTTTTTTTGTTTGATAGCTTATCATCTGACTTAAAATCTGGTATATAATTTATGCGGATGAAGTCGCGGGTAAAAGCTCGTACGAGTATATAACTGAACATTCAAAGGATATAATATTCAGGTAATAAACATAAACGATGCCCCATCACAACGTTTTCCAATAATCCCTTTAAATTCTTGGAATATATCAAATTCTATGTATATTGCATAACATACAAACTATTCTAATCATGTATGATTTGATAGAGTAGGCAATGTTGTAGAAGTGGCAAACAATAAAACTGTTTACTTACCATTTATAATAATTAAGCAATAAGTAACTCTTAAATCTCATAATTATTTGCATACCAAAAACTGACAATTCGAAAAAGTGAACTACACTGACCTGCAAAACTAAGTATCACACTTTAGTTAGACGGAAATTTGAAAAGGAGTGTTTTTGTTTAAAAATAAAGTTTTTTTCAGACATTCCTTAGAAGGGACCTGGGAGGATATCTACAGCGCTGCCCAAGATCGCAACCGGTAGAGAGCTATGATCCGAGCCCTATATCCCACGTAGGGGTAACAGGAAGAGAAGAAAAAGATTCCTTAGAAGAAGATAATCGACTATGAAATTTTTTATAAAACAAAAAAAAATCTTATTGTTTTGCTTCGAAAATACATTTCGTGCACTTTAAATGTTATGGCAATTTTAAAAGTGTAGCACTAAGTTTTGAAGGCCAGTGTAGATAGATAAACTAGATTGCAGCATGTGAAGTACAAAATAATGCAGCCTTTAATTTTGTTTTCGTTAAAATTTTAGTATGTTCCTAAGTACATAGCTTATTATTATAAGGACCATGTTATAAATGCATTACCAATGTTTATTGTACCATTAAATTGTAAAATTATCACCACACGCACTCTCTACATTTTAATATATTTTTGTTTGTTTGTGCTATTTTCACTGTTTTATTTATTGTATACGACAAAAAAAACTAACACTTAATTGTTTGTGCACATGGAAATACAGGTGAAAACAGCATTGTAAACAAATACAAAGGGAAAGCTTATCTCTGAAGAGATAAATTTTAAGATCCAAAATCTGGTCTATAGTAATCAATTAAAAAACTGCAGCACTAGTCCTATCCAATTTTTAGTACCATCTCAAAATGTTGTCCATTGGCCAGTTCTATATATTTTTCAATGCTATGGAAACCCTTATAGTACCGAAATATTGTCCCAACCTCTGAATATTAAGTATGGAACCCTCTATTTAGTAGTCTCTAAATTATTCAGCTCCCTGCATATTGACCTGCGGAATACCAAATGCATTGTCAACCAATGCTAGCTGACCTGCCCCTTTGTCGTGTTTCTGTAGAAATATTTCCATCGCCGAGGTTGCTGATAGATCAAGAGTTATTGGTTCATGCATAATAGACTTTGCAGCAAGGTTTGACGATGTTGACAAACGTTGTATAACTGTGTAAGTTGTGATTGTATAATTACGCGTACCTATGTTTGTTTAGTGGACGTGATTTATTACATACATACATTCTTAGAGGATCATACATACAATACATATTCATTCTGAATACCTATTTACATGTATTATGTCGACCTAGATGTGCCCAGCCTTTTTTTTTCAGTATTTTGTTTACTTTAATTTTGCGGGCCTGTGCACAACAACCCACCAAAGGTTCATCGCAATCGGATGAACGGTTTAGGGACGCATAAGGGAAAAACAGACGGACAGCATAGATTTTTTATATAATAGAACATAATATTTTGAAGTATTTATGAATGTCATACAATTTAAGGAAAACAAAGCGCCAGTTACCAACGCGATGATTAAAGCGCTACGTGAGAAAAGGCTCTATTATTAAAGTAGTAAATTAAGATACATCGTAATTGAGTAACTCACATTTGATTTTGTTTATTCTTCTTCTTCTTTCGTGTCAGCATGAGCTATGTGGCATTCACTCATGCTATTGAAAGATTATAGCCATTTATAAATCGAATTCTGGTAGACTGTTAGGTCTGTTAGTACTAAAATCTACTTTATAACAACAACAAAATAAGTAGTAAAATCAAAGATTTTTTTATCCGAACTTAGGTTTCATCACTTGGGGATGCTCTTTCCTTGCTTATGCGAGGAAAGATAATCGAGTTAATAAACTGGATACCCATGCTTCATTACGACTTTCCAGTGTAATTTTCCAGCCCTATATTTTCAAAAAATGTTGGGCTTTATTTCGTAAAATCCTTTCTTAGAGAAAAAGCCAGAAGAAACAAGAAACTTCTCTGATCGTAGCGTCCCTTTTCATTAAACGGTAAGGAAGAGAACAAACACTTTAGTGCTAATTATACTGCGTATCTGACTATTGTCGTAACCCAGCCACTGTAGTTGAAAACGGCTACGAACATCGAAATTTCCTAAAACCGACTCATGTTTCTCAAAGCACACGCTCAAGTGCAAAGACTTGACAACGGCATGGGGTAAGGCGAGAATAATGGCATATAATCGAGTTTAGCTTACGCCATGTCGTCAATGGCCTCTGATTGAGTTCTGTAACGATGTTAACGTCAGACACTGATGAACTTTGCTGTGTTGGGGGGTCTGAGGGGGAAGCGGGAGCGGTAGCTGAGACACTAAATGTACAAGGGTTGAATAAGCATAAAATCATAAATCATAAATAACGCTCACAGGCACATACATTGTAATGATCCCAAGAAAGCACTATTTATAGGCTGTTTATTATGGAAACCATACAACAACGGCACAAACATATAAACATCCATGACCGAACCGGGATTCGAACCCAGGACCCTGGTTTGGCAGTCCGGCGTGGTACCCATTACACCAACCGGGTCGTCGAAGCATAGAATTTGATGCTTATGTCTATCCGAGAAAGTAAAAGAATCCTCTTGACCAATCTTTGTCCAATCAGAAATGAAGAGATACGTCAGAGAACTAAAGTCGTTGACATTGGGCTGGCAATTGGGAAGTGGCAATGGGCTGGTCATATTTGCCGAAGAACTGACAACCGATGGAGTGTCAGGGTTCTAGAGTGGAGACCACGAACTGGCAGGCGTAGTGTGGGACGCCCTGCTGCCCGCTGGACAGATGACCTAAAAAAGGTAGCGGAGAGCGACTGGATGAGGAAGGCCGAGGACAGAGTCTTGGGAGAGGCCTATGTTCAGCAGAGGACGATGATAGGCTGATGATGATGATGATGAATATTTGTCCAGCGCGACATGTTGAAACCTATCGCCCCTTTTAACAGACATTAAAGAAAGATGGGGCTGAAGAGTTCTCAAAGGCTCTTCGCTAAGTGCCGTTCGTCTGCATGAGCACTTAGATGGATCGAAGACCTATTGAAGGTAGCCCAGGCAAGGTTGAAGGCAACCCGTTAGATGAAGGCAGTGCAGGACCATCGTTATGTTCATCTTTGGGGGAGGTCTAAGTCTAGCAGTGGTCATCTATTGGCTGAAATTATGATGAACACATTAAACGTATCGAAATTGAAGCATGATGGGTATCACACGACGTTTTAGAGTGACAATTATAGGTCATAACTTTATAGGTAACTACAAGAGAAGATGATAGTGTATGTGAGCAGACCGAACGTGGTACTCACTGATTCGCATAATGATTTTGTAGGTGAATATTTGTATTTACATTAAGGTATACGAAGAGCAGCATACTGAATGTAGAATGTGAGGGACAGAAAGTTATTGGAGGAATAAGTCCGAAAATGGACTGGACAAGGCCTGTAATGGAATGATGGATAGATACGAAGAACCAATGTTATAAAAAAACACTGAAGGACTATAGAGTCTAATTTAGACTGAGATCTTTCTGCTGCCATGCAAACGACAGCTGCAAAAATACATTTGATCGAAAATCGCTCTCATGATTAAAATTGCACCAAACGCCAATACGCCGGATGGTTCAAACGACACCGTCTGGAAAGTACGGACAAAGGTGAATTTATAAGTGAATGGAACGACAGACACCCTACAACTGATTGTATTAATACTATGATAAATACATTAAAATGTACAGGGTGTAAGTGACAGCCTGGCAAATACTGAAACGGTGAACTAAACAACTTTCACTATGGAGCCTACCTCAGGAAAAGCGAAAAAAAATCAGCTGTCCCATTAGATTTTAGTCGGGTACATACAGCAGTTTTGTATGGGACAGCTTATTTTTTTTTCGCGTTTCCTGAGGTAGGCTCCATAGTGAAAGTTGTTCAGTTTGATGGTCTAAATTCACCGTTTCAGTATTTGCTAGGCTGTCACTTACACCCTGTATAGGCACTATACTATTATTCTACATATCTCATACCTCCTCATTCTCTACTATTTTTTTTTTGTATTTCTATAGTAGAGATTGAGATAAGATTTTCAGGTGAGACTTGGCTTTTTCATATCTCCCCCCTATTAACGAGTTTTAACTGCTTCCGTGGTCTAATGGTTAAGAGCATTGGCTCTCGACACGGAGGTCGTGGGTTCGATTCCCACGGATATGCCACTTCGTGCGTGTTTCCCCAGTTGTTGAGGACATTGCAGGCTGAATCACCTGATTGTCTGAACAGAATAGTGATTCCGTGCTTCGGATGGCACGTTAAGCCGTTGGTCCCGGCTCTGGTGGTAGTAGTCGTTACATAAAAATCACATCAGAGGCCTTGACACCAGGGCTCTGCCCACATCTTTTTAAATTGTTTGAGTTCCCGATATTTGTGTGGTTGTAATGTAACACACATTACAACTACAATGATCACGGAATGACTGAAGAACTGCAAGTAGATTTTATTCTTCTTCATTTGCCCCTACTACTATCGGATTAGATATGTATTTATTACTCTATAGGTACGTGGTGGTATTAGCACTTGAATTCTCTTGATACGTATGGCTAATTAGAAATTTAAATGCCACTTTTTTAATTAACAAAGCCAGTTTTCCTTCAAAACAGAAATTTATCATATTCCCCTTGATATGCTAATTTATAGCGGAGGGAAAGATTTTTCGTTTCATTACTTAAATAAATTTCGCTTAAATGGGTCTTCCCCTAATTGCACTGGGGCTAGTAAATCAGTTAGAGAGTAATTTTGTTCTAAGATCGTTCATATATTTTTGTCGGACTTTAAGACGTATTTCGTTAAAGTGTTTCCATCTTGTTTTTCTTCTTTTTCGCTGTTGGAAAGAAAGGGTTTTAGTATAAAGCATTTTTTTTCTAACGCACAAGCAATATTACATTATTTATAATTAATGGACTCTTGCTTGTGCGTTAGCACTGCATTTCCGCCAGTGTCACTATAAACTACATATAAATAACATTACACTGAAAAAATGCGAGCCAACTTAGAAGTACTTTCTCTTAATTAGCACCAAAATAATTGAAATGACGTTATTATTGTTTACTAAAAACAAAAGATGGTAGTTGTAACAACAAGCCGAATTCGTTTAAGAAAGTTCTCTTAGTCAGAGAAGTCATGATGTTGACAGGCTCATATGGATTCATGTTGTATGATTATCATAAACAAGATCTTGGTTGAAGTAAACAATTTTTTTTGTCAGTGTAGGACAAAAGCAATACACCTTTTTCTTCAGGATACCGTCGGGATACGATGTGCAAAGAATAGGCTATTCTCCTCAATGCTGCAGCGCTGGCCAAAGTCATATAGTTGGCAGGAAGCAAGTTAGCATCAAGTTAGTTAGGTACTAACCAACAATATTAACAGTCTACCAGTTGATATACAAAGTACTTACATTTCAAATCCTAAGTTTAAACCCATTGTAAAAAAACATTACTTATCATTATCACTTACCGACATAGACTATATCCTTTAACTGTGCAGTTATGTGTATGCATCATCCATCATCATCAGGCATTGCCACAACTACCAACTCACTGCTAGGATGGTGATTGTGGCAATGCTCATACGAGTCATCCTTTATGTGTATCATACCTACCTAAAAAGTTAATTTGACTTACCTAAAATTCATAACTAAATGTAACATTAATCAACGAAACATACCTATGTAATAACATACCTATGTAAAAGTAGAAATACCTAATTGGTCCGCGAATGTGAACGCCCCTTCCCCAGATAAACCCTTACAGGTTTTCGTGGGACGGGTTTTTGTCCTTGTTGTGTTTTGTAAATTAACTCTAAATCAATCCAATGCGAGTCCAAGATATGAATACCTACATAATTAAATTTATTTCTTAAACCTTTAGAGATAGTTATAAAGCTTTTGAAAAAATGTTAGAGAAGTAGTAAAGGTCCATAAAATGGTGATTTCTTAAAATCACCCTCTGGCCTACATCATACCATGAGTTTAAACTGTAGTAAACTACAGTAAAACTACTGTAGTAAACTACTGTTTTTGTATTTAATTTCGTACAGCGCTCCTAGTGGTTACGTTGAGAACTAATTCTGTCATACAAAATTGGCACCGCAACCACAGAATAGGTAATAGTATATAGTTCTACATACAGAACGGCCACTCCCCGCCCCCCTCTGACTTCAGATACCCCACCCCCCCTCACACTCTCTGTGGTAACTTGAGGGAAGCCGAGCAAGGGAATGCAGTCAGGCGCGCGCACCCGTTGGATTTGACTACATAAAATATATTTTATTTTTCTCCTCACAGTAAAAATAAACTTTGGAAAATAACGCTAAATTCACATTTTCTGTGATTCATTAGCTTAAAACAATTTTTAATAACAGAATAAACTATAAAAAGTAACGAAATGTATAATTTAGTTCATACAATGCGTGTTAATGTTAAGTCAACCCTACACATATGTCATGCACAATTTTCGCAAGTGCGCATGTGCGAACGTCATCATGTCAAATCTAAAACGTTGTTTGAAGTGCCGGACCTGTGCCGCAACTACATAACAGTAGTAACGTACAGTGAAAACTCATGGTAGGCCTACAGGAATCATTAGAATCATAAAATTAATTGAGACAAAAAAAATTAACAAAACTCATCTTATCGTATACTTATTGTACTACTATTATCAAGTCGATGTCATATCATTCTTAATTTTTTCAGCCCATTATTTCATCACATTGTCAGCACTACGGCAGTGACAGCATCCATAAGCTCAGTTTGGATGCGTGGGATTATTATGCGTTGCAGGGTATCCTGACAGGAAAGGCAGGCAGGATACAAGATGGGAAACAACATCGCATGCTTAGTTGACACGATGCTTATGCCAATGCCACGCCAAGAGCAGCAAACACTGCGTTACCGTGCTTTTGGGTGACAGATCTCGGTGATAAACGTCAGTCCAGGAACACTGTACTACAACCACCTACAACATTGAATAATTATGTATGGAACAGACAACGCGAACAAAATCTGTGCTCCACGATCAGCAGTGCGGGGCGCGCACTGGGGGCGTCGCGGTGCAGCACGCGCCCGGCACATGCTAATTAAGGTAGAGCCAATTAGCCTAAACGACTGTTACAAAAAATTTACTCTGGGTGTCGCCTTTAGTAGGAACCTCAATGTACTACAATTTGTAATTTCTAAGTATCACACAGATGCACATAATTGAGAAAGATAACACAATTTCAGGTGGGCGACTGGTCTATAATAAATACAGAGGAAGTTCATAGTGCTATCATGTATTCTGTCTGTCCCCAATTAGTACCGTGTGTGTGTCAAAGCGGGATTCAGATTGCAGTCAAAGCCTTTTGTGCGAATGCCAGATCCATTCTCAGTTAAATATTTTGATGTTACACTGGGACTTTTAAAAAAAAATGTTTTTTTAGTCTGTTTAGTCATAATAGCTATATTGATTTTTTACCTCGGGGGTTTATTTCCTCTAGAATATTAACAATGGTATAGAATAGACAATGTTGGAATATTTGATTGTTTCATATTAAAATAAATTATTAATTCCTTTTACAAATAAAAAAGTAGGATCTTCTAGAATTCTTCTTTTCATGACTATGGTTCGACAATAACGGTCTTCCTATTACACCACAATTTTTTTAATTACCTAAAAATTTTAAGGGTGTAATTAGATAATACCGTACCGGAAGGCGCAGAGTGGGTAGGCCCCTCACACGTTGGACCGACGACCTGGTGAAGGCGGCGGGAACCTGTTGGATGAGGGCAGCGCAGGACCGGTCGTTATAGCGATCCTTGGGGAGGCCTATATCCGGCAGTGGACGTCCATCGGCTGAGATGATGATGATGAATTAGATAATGAAACTAAACAACTTTCGCTGAGGAATATTGGTCAAAAAACGATAAAATTTTGTGGACCTCCCAAAGAAAATCAATCGGCTGAGGCAGGGGTGTGTGTCATTTCTCTGCGGCTGAGCCTTATCTTTGTATGGAAGGACTAAAAATGTTTCCCATTTTTCGACCCATGCTCTTCAGGGATTGTTTAGTTTCATTATCTGAATAATATCTGAGAGGATTCCTAAGGAATATACCATTAAAAGTGATCATCGACGCCTTAGAGTGAAGAACTCGTAAGTGTAAAAGAGAAAATTTTTCAGGAGGAAGAAATAACTGCGTCCTTTAACTTTTTTGTAAGTTCGGGAGTAGTTCTTATTACACGCTATAGATGGCATTACGACTGTTAGATATTTTTTTTGAGTGAAATCAGGACACGGTTTGTGAGATTTTCTCTCCAGAAACGTACTAATAAAAAAATACAAAAATTTTATTCCCGAGGTCTTGACTCTAAGGCAACGTCATAGGCATTTGGTGAGTTTGAATGTATTCAAAAGTTATCAAAGATACCTACCTAGATTAGTTATTTATACAGGGTGTACAATAAAATGGGACAGCTACTTAAAGGGGTGCTTCAGACCATGAACAACTTTCTCTATGGGAAATCGAAATCGCGAAAAAAAAATTGCTGTCCCATACATTTCAGTCGAGTTATGTTTGCAGTTTTGTATGGAAGAGAGGATTTTTTTTTCGCGATTTCGATATTGGTCCTATAGAGAAAGTTGTTCAGTTTGATGGTGTGAAGCACCCCTTTAAGTAGCTGTCCCATTTTATTGTACACCCTGTATGTGATTTTGTAAAATTTAGATATTATGAATATTTCACGGAATTCAATTCCAAACAACATCATTATTTTTATTTCTGCGCTATGATTTAGTAAATTCCAACTTTATCTAGTCTTGCTCAAAGACCAACTTCGTAAAAGTGAAATATGTTGGCCGCCATCATTCAGGCAACTTTTGAAGGATTCCCAGCAAAGAATGTTAACGCCCCATAGTTCTTAACATGCGAAGTCCTTCCAGTCAAGACATTTTCAGACTTATTCCGCTAGTATGAGGGTTCTGAAAGGCGACTTCTTATGTAGATAATACAGCCTGGAGCTATTCCGGCGTCGAAAATGGAAAAACTTTGATTGTCAAGAATTTTTTTGTCACTCCATGATTTGGACATTTTATTTCCGAATTCTTTTGGAGCGCCTTTTGTTGTCAAATAGCGGGAGTTTTGTTAAAACACAGTGAACTTTTTTTTTAGGTCAAAGTTCCAAATTATGTCCATCCGTTTTGTACAGCTTTAACATCAAATTTTCTGTTTTTGTGTTAGATGAATAAATTTTACTCTGATCTTCCTTACAAAGTTTTTGTTAATGTAAAAGAAAACATTGATACTTAAATCGTATTTTTTTTATGTATACAGAGTGTAAAAAAACACCCTAGTAATATTTAAAGGTGTGGTTTAGTGTCTAAGCTGAACCAGTAAATAAAATCGATATTAATAGAAATTCTATAGTGAAAGTTATTCAGTCGGAAGCTCGTAAGTCTAAATCGCCCCTTTATAACGTATACAGGGTGTAACAATACACCCTAGTTATACTTAAGGGGATGCTTCAGACCATCAAACTGAGCAACTTTCACTATGGAGCCAACATCGAGAAAAAATAAAAAAAATCTGCTGTCCCATACATTTTAGTCGAGTCGGTACTGCAGTTTTGTATGGGACAGGCGATTTTTTTTATTTTTTCTCGATGTTGGCTCCATAGTCAAAGTTGTTCAGTTTGATGGTCTGAAGCACCCCCTTAAGTATTACTAGGGTGTTTTGTTACACCCTGTATAGTAAAATTTCATCTAGCAAATATTGCATATAATATATAAGTTACATTGTGAAAAGGTTTTAACTGTAATGCAATGTAATACATTTGTTAAATAAATAAAAATAAATAAAATTACAAAAATAAAAAAAAATTAAAAAAATTGCATAGTAGGTATTATTAAGATTATTAATTGTTAGTGCCCAAAGACTGCCCAAAGTGCCCAGGCCCGTTAAAATATCAGATCGGTCCGTTAGGTCCTGGAACGTCCACTTCCCCAAATCAAAAAAAATTTTATAATTAAAATTTTGTAAGATTCTAATCCGAGTCTGAACTGAGGAAAAACTGGATGATTCTTTAAAAATTTGCCAAATTTTCAGGGGTGGTTCAGATCAGACCATCAAACTAAACAACTTTTAGTACCTATTGGAGCAAAGCTGTAGGCAGTGCAGTATTTTCTTTTGCGATTTAACATTTACTCCCATATAAAAGTTGTTCAGTTTTATGGTGTGAACTCTGACCACCCCTGATAATTTGGAAAGTGTTTAATTATCCAGTATAATACGCTGTTGCTAGTTGTGGCAAAATTTCTGACAACCCTGAAAAGGTATTGTGGTCGTGAATCTATTTATGAATTGTGTTATTTTTATGTGTACCACAAAACCTTACCATGACGAAACAATCAGCCAGATACACAGCCTAGGCCACTTCGATTAGTGATTAGTGCAGGTGCTTAGTGATTGAGAGTAAACACGTGTGCACAGCGATTGATTAGTGCGAGTGATTAGTAACCTGCGTAGTAAAGTGATTAGAAGCGTGTTCTATTTTTTTGCGAGTGGACTGTGAGCAGCCATGTCCCCTCTTCCCGCGCACCTTCCCCCTCACTCGCAGCGTGCCTGTCACTAAACATGTCTGGACAGCAGTGTTTAGTGCTTAGCGTTTAGCGTCGGAGGCGTTTACCTTCTTGAGGTGCGTCCATACTTGCTGGTCGACGGCTATAACAACTGCGTTTACTAAACACAGCCACTAATCAGAATCGGACACTAAACACCTGCACTAATCACCCGCAATTACTAATCACCTGCACTCGCACTGATCAAAATACAGGCCTTAAAAGCTAGAAAAACTGCCAGTACAAAACCGTTATCTATTCCCAGCGGTCATTCGAAAAGCAAATAGAAACAAGCAGCACTTGCGCTCTAAACAAAGTTTCTATTCAAAACAGCGGTCCATTCATCAACTGGACGCAAGTCCTTACAACTTACGAGTGTATCCAACACAAAAACGAGTAAACAAAAATATTGTAAAAACGAACAAAGAACAGAAAAGTGGCCGGTGGCCTGTCTGGAAGTAACTGTGTATTCAGATCCCCTACTACTGTTTTAATCTTTCCTCAATGTTTGTTTGTTAGCTCAGTGAGAAGTGTCAACTGTCTTTGTAATTTTTTAAACTTAATTAACAATTGATCCAATCCAAAATTTGGCAAAAATGCATACATAAAAAATATAAATCAGCTTTAAAACTAAAAAAATGTAGACTCCTATTTTCTTAAGCTTTCAATTGATACCCCAGATAGTTTTATAAAATTTTATTTTTGATTTCATTTATGTTACTGCGCCATTAAAAAAAAACGTTCCGTTTTGCCCATTTTAGTACCTACCGAACACTAAAACGATGAAAAGATGGTAGGGTACATAATATATTATAATGTCATTATTATCAAACAAATTACTTCAATCGATCGCCGATAATTTGCTGTCATCCGTAAAATCCATTGTTCAAAACGCTTCATCAGGTGATTTTTGAAAGTCAAACATTCAAAATCATAATCGAATGATGCATTTAATAAAACAAAATGAATTATTATGCCCTCCCGTTTTCAAGTCGGTTAAAAACAATACACTTGCGTAGTTTTAAAACGGAAATGTCTAAGAACACATTATTTTGAAAATGTTCACTTTAAAACTGACTTTAAAAATAATGTAGAAACATTAGTAAGGTGCTTGGAGGCCGTTCCAGACATCCGAGCCGCTGTTTGGGTTTCCCGGGATTTCCATTTTCCATTCCGCTCCCAGTCCTCCTTTGTGACGATTCCTGAAAATGTTAGGATTTACACTGGAATTTTCGGGTTCTTTTAAGTGTGTTTATTGGGCTGTTTATTTATTCAATCCATTTTGGTCTTTGGGTAAGCTGGTAGCTGTATTGTCAGGCTTATTATAGGACGAAATGACATTGCTATGAACGAGTAAATAAATGCTAATTTAAGCCTCTAAAAAGAGAGTCGGTATAGCGCGTTGAAGACAAGACGCATTGACTAAAATCGTGAGGGTTCAAATTCACATGGACAATATACCATTTACCAATGACTTTTTCTTAGTTATGTAAGTAATACCACAGCCCGGACACTGCATACAAAAAATTTAATTTGACAAGATGACGTCAGCACATGCGAAACCAAAGAAATTGAACCTTCAGTCTTCTTCGTAGGTAACGAGTAACCAGTGCGTGCTAACCAGAGGGCGATAGAGGGGGGGGGGGGGGGGGGGGTGAGGTAAAAAGTTGGTGGGAGGAAGGGAGTATCCGTCCTGTATCTAGTAATAGATACTCTTTCCTATACTGTGGTAATACCGACTGCTCTCAAACGGGGAAGGAAAACGTCGTGAGGAAACCTGCATACGCTGAAAAATTGGGCACGTGTGGTGGACTGCACAAACCCTCCCTGAGAATAGGCCTGTGAACTGCAGTGGAAGACGTATATAGACTGAACTTCTTATCGTGTGGGTAGCAAGCCCTGGTGTCAGAGATTTTCAAACCGCCTAACGTCCTCTGACGTGGTTTTTATGTGACGATTACTACCACCAGAGATAATAGCCGGAACCAACGGCTGATGATGATAACGAAGGCTCTAAATAGGAGTTTAATTTTGGAGTTTATTACGAGTTATCTCTGAATTTGCAGGTTGCGAATGCAAGTCGAATCCGATACAATAATTTGCAATCTTTATTTTTATTTAATTCATGTGGTTCATGGTTCAATGACTATATTTCTTCTCGTGGGTGTCATAATGACGCAACTAAGAATTGTTTTAATTTTATTTCTTTATTTTTAAAAGTAGCCATAATCGTTTACTGAGGAGCAATGGAGCAAAAATTTTTTTTTCGCAGTTTGCGTCTTGGTTCTGTAGTCTTCTTTCTTATCGTGTGGGCAGAGCCCTGGTGTCAGAGTTTTTTCAGACCGCCTTACGGCCTCTGACGTAGTTTTTATGTAACGACTAATACCACCAGAGATAGTAGCCGAGACCAACGGCTTAACGTGCCAACCGAAGCACGGAATCATTTTTTTTTTCAGACAATCAGGTGATTCAGCCTGTAATTTCTTAACCAACAGGGGAAAAACGCACAAAGTGACACATATCACTAGGTGTCCCCCGTGGGAATCGAACCCACGACCTCCGTGTTGAGAGCCAATGCTCTTAACCATTAGACCACGGAGGCAGTTCTGTAGTGAAGTTATTCAGTGTGATGGTCTAAATCATCCTCTAAAATATGTAACTCATTTAAGTTTTCACCTTGTGTACAATAAAAGAAAACTACTGGGTATTCTGTAATCTCCTTTACCCTACATCTTACTTTTCCGCATTCATGCACCCTCGTGTCTCGTGTATAATGCAAGCTCGTGCATGTAGGCACGCTTGTCAGTTTCGGTTACATTTTGACGTGACCGTTTTCTTGCAATGTAGGTAAGTTTACCCGATTTTTCTGCAAAAGAATTTTCTTTAACCTTAAAACCTGAAAAATATTCGGTAGAGAATCGGGAACTGTAGGTACAGCATTTAAATTGAAATGTCTTTTTGTAAGCGTAAAAAGCGACCGACTTTTCATTTTAATTGGTCAATATTGTGAGTTGGTGATTTACGTTTGTGAAATAAAACGTATTCTAGATAGAATACATAGGTACTATATAAAAATGTTGTTTTCTTTACAATTAAATGTTAGAAACAATTTAAAGGTCATCAAATCAAAATTGGCTTGTTTTTCTATCGAGAAAATTTGTCTTAATCGTGTTTTGGCTCTAATCAAAACTTCAATTATATGTTCAATTTACACATATCCGCAAATCATACTCCTACTGTTAGTACTTCATGATATATGGAGCTTTGAAGAATCCTATTTTTTTTACATAGCCCCTTAAGTTGGGCATGTTTGACCGCTGCACCAGGGCACTTGTTATCAATGTTTAAAATTGCTATTGAAGATTAACAAAATTATTATTATCGTACAAGTATCGTACGCAATGTGCGTGGGCGGACATTGGACCTCAGAACTAAGTCAAAGTGGACGAAGCCGATATGTACTTATTGACCCCAGAATCATAATATGATCAGGTGGCGGGTCATTACCATGCAATTGTACTTAGTAACAGATATACTAAATGCGTTTGTTAAGTTTCTCCAACTAATTAGATTTAACCTTATAATTATATCATATTTTTATTAGTAAAATACTCAAATTGTTATCTATTATCAGATTATCACTATCATGTTGAGAAACCCACATTATAAAAAGAAAGAACATGTTAAGTCTAGCAACCCACTTTCATTCAGAGATGATCATATTTTTAAACCTGTACAAATTCAAATAGCTCATAATCACTATGAGGATTGGCTCTTTTTGGCATAACTAGGTCCAATTTGGTTGCACGCTGTATTACGCCGTGGTGGTCCAGTGGCGAGTAACCTTGCCCGCCGTGCAGGAGGCGATGGTTCGATCCCCGTCCAGGCCGACTCGTCCCAATGAGTTTTTCGGAATTTATGTACGATTTGTAACACCACTGGCTTTTCGGTGAAGGAAAACATCGTGAGGAAACCTGCATGCTTCAATTTCGAGGCATGTCACAGATTACCCCCAATAGATACCGCATGATGATAATTTTGTTCACGCCCGAAGTCACCATTTTTGGCGGTAGGTGCGGGTAGCGGGGCACGAAACAAATGCAACATGATTGGCCATTTCAAGGTCGCACTACTCCCAACACTCTCCGAGCGTGTACACTAGTGATGCGACAGTGTAATAAAAAGTATCGATAAATATTGTCATGATTAATGATTATTCAGCCTAAGACAGGTGATTAAATTATTGTTATTACACAACAATTAACTTATTCGATTATTGAAAAAAATGATTATTATTTCACTTTAATTCAGAAAGGCACTACGTGCACTGATGTTCCGATATCATAGAAGTGTATTATACAACGTGTTAATGAATAAGCGCAAGCCCTCATACCTACACCCCAGCTGATTTATAACAAAATAATTAGATTGAAATAATAATTTCATTATTTTAATGGTTAAAATTTAAAGTTATTAAGTATTGAGGCAACAATGATTTGTTATCATTTCAGAAATGAATGAAAGCGATAACGTGCTAATGGATACATTTTAAGAATCTTGTTTTGGTGGTAGGGTAAGTGTGCCTGTGCGGTGGGTTGAGATTGGGTTCAGTAAATTTAAAATTTTACAAACAAATTATTTAACATTTTGAAAAAAAAAAAATTATGTTGAAACTATGATAATTCGATTCTGCTCTCGATTCTAAACAAACTACTTTCTAGTTTTGCGTTAATTTATTAAGACGTATAATAACTAACTAGCTTCCGCCTCGCGGTTCCATCTGCGGCTAAAACGCTTTTCCCTCGGGAATTTCAAATTATAAAATATAGTCTATATTACTCGCTGACATATGCAGCTTGCCAGTAGCGAAACAATTTTTGAAATAGGTCCAGTAGTTTTTGAGTTTATTTGTCACAAACATACAAAAAATCTAATATTTTCTCTTTATAGTATTATAGTAAGTACCTACATACAACGTGTTAATGAATTAACGCAAAACCTCATACACCCCAACTGATTTATAACAAAAGAATTAGAGTGAAACAATAATTTCATTATTTTGATAGTTAAAATTTAAAGTTATTCGCATTTTAAGATCAGAGGCAAAAATGATTTGTTATCATTTGAGCAATGAATGAAAGCGCTAACGTACACATACATTACATTAACGGATACATTTTAATAATCTTGATTTGGTAGTAAGTAGGGTGAGTGTGCCCATGGGGAGGGTTGACATCGGGTTTAGTAAATTTAAAATTTTTCGAAAAAATTATTTAAAATTTTGAAAAAAATTACCTATGTTGAAACCATGATAATTCGATTCTGCTATTTTATTACTTATTTTATAGACATAATTTTTGATTAGGTACGTTTCAATCAAGTAGATTGTATTTAATATAATACACCTCACTATTTTATCCCGGTATAAAAATATCCTATTCTTGTTTTCCTATGCGATAAATGGTTTTTCCGTGAGAATCAGATAATGTCCCACAATTTAAAAGTAGCCTATGTGCTATTTCATACTATATTACTGTACCGGGTATCATCTGAATCCGTTCAATTGCATTACCGAGATTGAGTGATAAACATACATCCATCCATCCATACTTTTTTATTTATAATATTAGTAAAATTTATAAGATTAAGATAATAATAAGAGAAAAAATTGTAAGAATATAATAAACCTATCGATAGCGGTCGTACCGCATAGAAGAAACACACTATTATTGCACGTGTCAATGTCCCCAACATGTAACACCGTTTTAAAATCCTCGCCTAAAAATGCTTTGTAATAATATGGCATATTATAAAAACATCGATACCGGCCCGAATGCAGAGACGAACAACACTAGCATTGCACGTGACAAATTCGTGTCAATGTACGAAAGTGATAGATTTACCAAATGAGAGAAAGGGACCATTTCAAAAAGACATCAACGTGAGCTGCAATTTTTTAGAAGCAACCATTGTACCGCCCACTATAACTAGAACTCCGCAAAACAAAAAAAAATGAAAATGTTACTTACCGATGGAAAGTAATGCCATCTTTCTCGTAGCTGGATGTCCGAGAGTTTTTCCCACACCACTTTATGGCACAAACTGTCATTTTTCAGAAAGTTTGTGCTCAGAAAATCGTAAAAGGATAGGCAATTTTTAAATTTAAATTAAGTGCACGCGGATCCAATACTTGGTCGGTACTGAAGGGGCGTGATCAGTTATTTGCTTATATCAGTGAAAAAACATACATGTGTGGCGCGCATCGGCGGCCTTATATGCGGTATCTATTGGGGGTAATCTGTGAGGCATGTATTGTACCCACTATCCATTACATGTGGCGACGGGCTCACTCCCCGGCACACTGGACACAGTTTCGGTACTACTAGTGAAACATGGATGTTCTGAAGTTTCAGAATATCTCTGACTACCGGGGAACATAGTCGTGAGCATATGCTTATGCTATATTACAACCTAAAAATAGAAGTAAACCACATTTTTCTTTACATTTTTCCAGTCGAAGTTGTACTATATTATGTAGCTACTTAAGCAGATTGAAATGGATTTGAATAAGCCTTCTGTACCTTCACTTTAACTGATCGAACTCACTTCTTCGAAGCTTTCTACATTTTCATTCCTGTGGGGTGAAAATATTTTTTTTTCTATGCAATCTCCGTTTTTCTCGTAACAGTATTTTTTGTTAACAGAATGTGGAACGATGGATGTTAAGGTCACAGTTAGATTAGCGTTAGTTACGTGTACACATGTTTATTGCGAAATCTCTAGTGGAGTTCCTGAAGGTTTTTACTTCGGAACCCGTCAAAACTACTCCGATTTTTTTTTTTAAATGAGTGTAATTTAAAATACTACAACCTTTACAGTTAAAAAATTGACGCTTTTTTTCGTATAGAAATCTTTGAGTCAGTGTAACTTTTAAACTAGTATAATACAACGGAAGTCTGATAAACCACAGAAAAGGATATTAATTTCTGGACCGTGTTAAAAAAAAGAAATTAAATTTATATGGTTAATATTCAAAATAGAATCAAACTTCGTTTGTATGGACCGCGTTCATCAAGGTTTATTCGTCAGCCAATTTCAATAAAAATTGGCTCAATGTAAAGAGAATGTTGAAGATATCATGGACGGACAGAATCAGCAACGAGGTGGTCCTGAAGAGAATGAACAAGAGAGTAGAAATCCTGAAAACCATAAAAACTCGGTAACTTCAGTACCTCGGTCACATTATGAGAAGTGAAAAATATCTACTTCTCCAGATTATTATACAAGGGAAAATTTTGGGAAGACGAATGCCTGGTAGAAGAAGGACTTCCTGGCTTAAGAACCTGTGTGAATGGTTCGACATGAACTCGACCTCACTATTTAGGCCTGCAGTCTCCAGAGTATGAATAGCCCTAATGATAGACAACCTCCGATAGGAGATGGCACTACAAGAAGAAGAAAGAGAATGTCCTGTAATTTGTATTTTTTGGGTTACAACTTTTTACGTGACTGAGAGCGTCAATTTTTTTACTATAAAGGTTGTAATATTTTAGATCGCAGACGTTTTTAAAAAATATAAAGAATCGGAGTAGTTTTTACCGGTTCCGAAGCAAAAGAACTTTTTAAAGCTACAGGTACCTACTCGGTTACTCATAGATATCTTAATTCAGGTCGTTGCTTGGTTCGATACAATACACCATTATTTTTTATTACCTACTAGAAAAATTTTATGGGGTTAATCTGATACCTAATGAAACCAAACAACTTTATAAGGAACATGGGTCGAAAATCGAGAGAAATATTTAGACCTTCCATTCGAAAGTGTGGATCAGTCGATCGATTTTCTATGGGAGATCCTACCTCCTACAAACTTGTTAGAACAAAAAAATCGGCTGTTTCATACATTTGAGTCTTGTGTAGGCATATAATTATTACAGTTTAGTATGGGACAGCAGATTTTTGATGTGAAAACTTTTTTAGCAGCGTTAGTGCACTTTTTAGGATGGGTAAAAAATGTTAAACTCGCGTCAGGACCGTGACGTCACCCTGATCGAAAATTCGTAAGATAAAATTGGTAAGACGATGACGTAAGATTTTGAACTCGCGTCAGGACCGTGACGTCACGTGACATTCGTAAGACGTAAGATCTTTTAGTTTTCACTTCTGCCGGCACTCCCGGAGTGCAACCCGTTTTTCTTTGCCCTGTCACGTTTACTATCGTATTAAAAGTTTGATGGGTATGTGGTTTAAACTTGGTTTAAGCTACATGTTTAAAGTTGATACTTTTCCTTACACCCTGTATTTTGAGTATCACTTGAATTAAGGTATACACCCCAACTGATAGAAAAATCACAGTAACAGTGGACTAATGGCCCAATAAAAACGCAACGGCACTTTGCCACAGTTATTGGTTCTCGTCCCATAAAACGCATGTGTTGTGGATTTTTAAAACATTTGGCATCGGTAGGGACATTTTGAATTTGCATACTTTGATCTACGATGGGATTGCTTGGAGCGTTTGAAAATTTGTTTTGTTTAAACTATACAGGGTCATAGATAAATTAAAGTACAGGGTGTAATAAAACACCCTAGTAATACTTAAGGGGGTTCTTCAGACCATCAAACTGAACAACTTTCACTATGGGGCCAACATCGAGAAAAAGTTAAAAAATCGGCTATCCTATACATTTTAGTCGAGTCGGTACTGCAGTTTTGTATGGGACAGTAGATTTTTTTTATTTTTTCACGATGTTGGCCCCATAGTGAAAGTTGTTCAGTGTGGTGGTCTGAAGCACCCCCTTAAGTATTACTAGGGTGTTTTGTTACACCCTGTATAATATCCTGAGGGATGGGCAAAAACGATCATGCTCTGGATCCCCGAAAATGGTCGGCGGCATCCAGGTCAACCCAGGAAGAGGTGGATAAATTTGACGACCAGTGGCCAGAGGTTGTTCAAAACAGGAACGAGTGGTAGAGCAGGGGAGGGGCCTTTGCCCAGCAGTGGGATGAAGTAGGTTAATAAATAAATAAAAAATAGTCTATAAGTTTGAGAGGTGACTGAGGCATAAGCTAGGTTTCTTATGTTTTAATTGACTAGCCTTTCATACACATGCATACATAAAATCACGACTGGACCGACCTTTCATCCCCTAAAAACGCTGTATGTACAGGGTCCTTCTTAATATGCTGACACTTTTCTAGGGGATGATCAGACCGTCTAACTGAACAACTTTCGAGTGCATAACTGTTTTACGAAAACCCGTTCGTCGAAATCATGGTTCACAATAGTTTCGTTCGACGAAAGCATGGTTCGTCGAAGTATGTAAGTTTTCATACTTCGACGAACCGTGCTTTCGTCGACCAGTTCTTTCGTCGAACAAAACAATTGTGAACCGTGATTTCGACAAACGGGTTTTCGTAAAAAAGTTATGCACTCACAACTTTCTCTATGGCACCAACATCGAAATCGCGAAAAAACAACCTGCTACATAAAAAAACTGAAAATCTACTCGAGCCAGATGTATGGGACAGCAGATATTTTTTCTCACGATTTCGATGATGGTCCCATAGTTAGACAAAGTTTTTCAGTTTAAAGGTCTGGTCATCCCCTTAAAAAACTGTCAGCACTATTAAAAAAAGGACCCCGTATATTGGCAAAAGGCTTGCCATACCCTATCACCACTTGACGTTATTTCATCTTGAAAAACAGAAGATGGTGGTTGTAGCACTGCGCACTGCCTTCTAATTAATATGCTTAAGGTCATCATGAGTTTATCTATGCATGTAGGTTTATTGCATTCCTAGGCTAGTAGTATAGTAAAGCTAAATTCCAAAATGTCTAGTCCAGTTGGAGCTAAAAAGATTAATAAGTTTCTGTGGAAACCGACGACCGGTTGATGTAATAGTTTCCACGTCGGACTGCCAAACTAGAGGTCCTGGGTTCAAATCCCGGTTCAGTGTTGGATGTTATGTGTTCGTACCGTTGTTTTATGGTTTCCATAATTAAAAGCTGAGTAGCTTACCTACGTTTAGGATCATTACAATGTATGTGCCTGTGATCTTAATACCCAGCCCGATACCCAATCCTCCGCGTAGCCCCAACAACATCATATGCCGAGGTTCGTTCTCATTCTGGGTTCCAGGTCGGTTGCTTCAATTCATTCACTGGCTGGGTAAACCCTTCGTTTTCCCATTCAATAGTCTGTAGAAAACGATTTCGTAGCGGGATGCCTACTATAACTATTCGCCTTCTCTTGGCGTTGGCTAAAAATGGTATTAAACAAGTCCAAAAGAGTCCATGTGAGCATTCACCTATATTCGGAATTGTTGTTTGAATTATTCATACTGAAATATGCACTTACCCAAAACTAACAAAACTACGTACCATAAATGAAATTCAGCAAACTATTTAACATAAAAACATTCCATGTGCCGAGTAATCCGTAGAAACGTGGTTACTAGAGATGGGAACGTTCTTTTCCAGTCGGCCAATGGATCAGTGGATAGAGAAACTTAATGCTGCTGGTCGCGGGTTCAAATTCTGGAACGGGCAAGTCTAGTAAATTATACGAATATCTGTGCCCAAGTCATGAACATTAGTATCTTACTGTTCCCTGCAGTGGAACCTATACAGAAACATAAAAATCTAGCCTCTCTTATTGGTGATGGATGACGATGGAGTAGCTCCAGCTCTACTATAAAATTATTAACTCTGAACCTGGTGAAACCTCATCATTTGACATGTCACGCCAAACCAACCCAAGAATATTAAAAAAGAGTTTATTTATACATACCCGTAATGAAATACAATGACACATTGTTTATGTATGAAAAAAAAATATTACGTGATTTGAGGATGCTGAATGCTGATCCTTAATTTGAGGTAAGAAAGTCCTTAGATTGAAAAGTCAGGATTCGTCCATATACCTAAACCTAGGGTTTAAAATTTTATGCGTTACAGCTTGCTTCAAACCTTCAAACTGAACAAGTTTCGTTACTAGTTTAGTTTCGGTACTAGCCAACTTCGAAATCGAGAAAAAATTATGGTTGTTTCATAGAAAATTTCAACGGTCACTCGAGCCAACTACATGGAAGAGTAGATTTTTTTTCGCGATTTTATTTTTATTCTCACAGTAAAATCTGTACAAACAAAACTTTTTCGTTAAAATGCCCACCTCTACCAACCGCCTTTATGCAATTTCCACAGGTACGGTAACTAAACACAAATCCCTCTATTTTCACAAAAGGAGAAATCTCTTCGCTGTATATTATGACACGTTTTCAGGTGTTCCTGGGTTATGGCTTTATCCCACCGGGTGGACAGTGTTTGCAGTTAGGAATTGAGTTTGTGGTTTGCATGCAAATTTTGTGGTTAACTAGTTTTCGCTTGCGGCTTCGTCCGCTTCGACTTAGGACAAGTCTTTGTTATCCTGGTGTTGAAATAATATCCTTGCTGCATGTTATAATAATTTTATGCTGTGTTTATTTTTCTTTTGTTTTTTTTTCTTATATTCTGAATATCTTATTTATAATTGTCTAACTAAGTACTAATACAAAAGTAGGTAGGTACGATTTCGGATCATTGATTTCTTAGAGAATAATGTTATTATTTGTCCCGGGTTTAAATGGACCACTCCATTTCTTCCTGTTTTGGTGTCCTAAGACCATTACCATTAAGGAATACGGTTTCTTATGCAGTGTTTTTTTTACCACTTGACACTTCATTCTATCGTGAAGCCTTCAACTATGGCTAAATTGTAGCATTTTCTAGTTGTAGCAACATTTCCTGACAACCTCAAAAGAACCTATCACTCTCAGTTTATTATTTACTAAAGTACAATTTTGGTCGAAGAATTTATGAAGGTGCCACGGAGCTTATTAACAGTCAGCTTCAGATAAATCTTCTATCCTTAACTTAATAAACACAAGGGAGTATAGTTAAAGTAAAGTAAAAGTAAAGTATAATTGATTGATTGATTGATTGATTGAGGAGGTTAGACTTCTCTTAGGCTGACCATACCTACTTACATTTCAAAAATATATCTGGTGGGCTTTTAAATACATACATACATATACTCACGCCTGTGTCCCATTGGGGTAGGCACAGACAATAGATCGCCATCGGCTACGATCCTGACACACCTCTTTCGCCTCTTCCACAGTCATAAGTCGTTTCATACACGCTCGTCGGTTTCGGGTACATTTGATCTGACCCTTTTACGCTACCAATTTGGTTCGCATACGGCTCGCGCATCGGCTTTTAAATAAAAAATAAAAATAATGATTACGTCGAACAGTACGATTTAAACAATAAATTGTATATCACCCCAAGATAATTTCACTAGCAGATTTCTTTTTCCTAATAGGAATAGGGTAGGGGTGTAAATGTCTAGTAATTTCGATTTCACACCCTTGAGAGAGATTTCAACCCCTGTTTTTATTTTCGTGAAAAATACGTTAGGCTGTAAAAATATTATACCAGCACATTTTAATTTCTAACAAATTATGGTTTGCTTTTCACCATCGTATCAAATGCTATTATTTTTAGAACACTTGAATCACGAAAATAAGTCCAAAATTAATTATTTTTATATTTGTTTTTAGATTTTTTATTTTTTATTTTTGAAGGGTTACTTCGTACTAAAACTACAAAGCTACTTTATACTTTATTTTTCTATCCAATAAGTAACTAAATCTAGTTTGGTATTCATAACTTTTCTTATAGTAGCTAGTTGAAACAATTTCAAAATTTTATTATCTTTTGTTAGATTGAAAAAGTTTGTAAGATAAATCTTTGCTGTAAAATTTTATTCACTTAGATTAAATTGATTGTAGCAAGAAAATTCGAATAGCTACTTGAATAAAAAATGTATGAAACAGCAGATTTTTTGTTGCGGTTTCACATTTAGTAAAATTTGTTCAGTTCGTTGGTCTGAAGCACACCATAAAAAATATTACGAATTTAGAGCGACGATAGACCATACGGAAGAGAGCTAGCGCCTCACAGTAGCGCCTCAATCATGAGGCAGCGGTTCGATTCCTGGCCTGTACCACTAAGTTCTTCGGAGTTTATGTACGGTTGTATTTGTGAAGTTTACGTTTTATTGTATTAAATGGAATATAAAACGGACTTGTTTTATTATACTTCGCTATCTAGACATTCCTGAGGGTCTAGGGTCTATCCCGGATTCAATAGTATTTATCATTTATTCTAGCTTGGTGGTGAAGGAAAACATCGTGAGGAAACCTGCATTCCCGAGTCCTACTTATTTAAGGCTGTAACTTTTGAACCGTAATAGCTAATTAGTTGAAATTTTCTCAGATTATGCGTTATTACGGCGGATTTGTTAACAAATAATAAAAATTTAGGGGGGTTCTTGACAAGAAACTAGTTCTAATCAACGTTTTTTCTTCACGCTCTGTCGTAAAAACGGTAATACATACAAGCGTCAAACTTTGTGTGTTTTATTGAGCAAACTCTACAGAATAACAATAAATACTAAAAACGGCCAAGTGTGAGTCGATCTTGCGCTAAAGGTCCCGGACAAAAAAGTTTTTTTTTCTATGTTAATAATGTTGTGTTCTGTAGTGGTGTGGTACGGTACCCTCGGTGCACGAGTAGCCCGACTCGTACTTGAACGGTTTTATTTTTAATTAAAATAGGTTCTTTTATTTTATTTTCCTACTTTAGTAGCGGAGTAGTTGTTTTTCTCTTTTCCTTTGCCAAAACATCATCACTCTTTCTTTAACTTGTCAAGTTAAATCTGACTTATATTTAACAGCCACCCTAGTCAATCCTAGGCCCTCTCATTAGGCTCTACAAAAAAAAAACTTTTTTTTTTCTCTCCTCCCAAATCATCTAATTTGTAAAAGCAGTTTGAATAATTTCCTCGCTTATAGTTTGTTTAACCAACAAGGGCTGCAGTATCAAGCCATTTTATGTTCTAATACGAAAGTATTAAGGGTTATATCGAGGGACATTTCAGGTGGCGTAAACTTATAGAATGAAATCTCAAGCAATCTCAAGACTAATTTGGTTGTCTAGACGAGATCAATGTGAATCATTTCTATTAGAGGTTGGATCTGATATGAAGGTCTTTCGGACCTTTCGACCCAATAAACTGGCTTCAATAAAAAAAATTATGCATCATCATCAGCTTATATCTGTCGCACTGCAGCAATCAGGCCTACCTTCAAGGAGGTCATGGTGTACGGGCTTCCACGCGTGCCCAATATGGATTGGTAGACTTCACATACCGGAGGATGGGCAGCAGCATCCTCTGAATACACGTTCAATCCAACTGCGACCGCCAACCCGCCTGCCAAGCATGGCGACTATGAAAAAACCATTTTGAACCACACCACCACAGAACACAACATTATTAACTTAGGAAAAAATCTTTTTTGTTCGGGACCTTTAGCGCAAGACCGGCTCACACTTGGCTGGTTTTTAGTATTTGTTGTTATTCTGTAGAGTTTGATCTATAATCATACTAAGTTTTGCGCTTGTTTGTATTACCGTTTTTACGATAGAGCGTGAAGAAAAAACGTTGATAAAAACTAGTTTCTTGTTGAGAACCCCCCTTAATTTTTAACTTTATGACAGTTTTATTATTTCTTAACAAATCCGCCGTAATAACGCATAATCTGAGAACATTTCAACTATCTAGCTATTACGGTTCAAAAGTTACAGCCCTAAATAGGTAGGACAGACGGACGGATGGACAGACGGACAGACGGACAGATGGATAGACGGACAGACGGACAGACGGACGGACGGACAGACGGACGACGTAGGCTTAGTAATAGGGTCCCGTTTTTACCCTTTGGGTACGGAACCCTAAAAAACTAAGCTATATCTTCAAGACCAAGATGCTACGAGAAAGAAGCACGACAATACGTAGCTACAACAAAACATGTTTCCACCCCTCAAACTCAATGTATTTCAACGATCTTTATTATTGTTTTTTTCTCCGAGAATTCGTATTTTATGTGAAACTTAATTTACGCATCTGTACATCACAAACCTCTTAACCCAAACGCACAATCAAACAACAGAAAAACATAAGAATCCAAAGAAAATCCACCACAATTTCCTCCGGACATGGGGGCGGCCATATTTTATTTTTGCCAGACGAAAACCATTAAGAACATCTGAAGGTAGGCCCGCGAATGCCTCTAACTCCTTTAGCCCATAAATAACAAGCAGTCTTAGTTGAAGGAAATAAAGTTGCAAATGGAAATGCTATTAGGTTTATTGGAAAAAGTTTACTTTCATACATAAACTCACTTCTCCCTTTTGGGGTGATCGAAAACTGCAAATAAAACCAGTGCAGTACTTAGTTAAGTTAACTATTCGTATCATTAAGGCGCTATAATGTCTAGAACACAGAACATTATAAAACGGGTTAGAAGTGCAAAGTAGGCGTGGAACGTGTCGTCACAGGTTATGCAATGATTTGCATAACACCATAAGGTGCGCTGCGTGGTGCCAGCGAGAGGGCATGAGTAATTGTAGCAGCGTGAGAGAGAAGGCAAGTGGCGACAGCCTTCTCCGAAGCAAAAGCGCTACATTGCATTTCTAACTCCTCTCATAATGTTCTGTGGTATAGAAAGTATCCGTGAACGTCAATCCAATAAAATAAATAATCGTTGATTATTTTTGGTGTTTTACTCTCATATCTATTCATCTAGAGAATTCATAATCAAACAATTATAAAAAGTACTTCTACTAAATATTTTTAATCGAAAATACGGCACGCGCTACGCGAAGGCTAGGTACCACGAGGTATCTTTCGTCTGAATAGCCTCTTTCCTATGGTAGGTACCTTAAGTACCTGGGCTACCCAAGTATCTGGGCCACTGGGTCACAGATGACCTGTGTGACAACGATGACATCGAGAGGGAACGCAGGGCGTTGTCTGTACGCTGTAACATGTTGGCTCGTAGATTTGCACGCTGTACTACACGGGTAAAAGTTACTTTATTCAAAGCCTACAGCCAGTCGTTTTACACGTGCAGTCTATGGACCAACTACACTCAGCGAGCATACAGCGCCCTGCGTGTCCAGTACAACAATGCGTTCAGGATGCTGCTAGGGCTGCCGCGGTTTTGCAGCGCATCGACTATGTTCGCGCAGGCGCATATAGATGACTTCTACGCCATCATAAGAAAGCGGAGCGCCTCGCTGCTGAATCGCTTCCGGGGCAGTACTAATAGCGTCCTGAGCCTGACTCACCCATGGTACAAAGGTGGATGCAGCTGCATGCCAGCTCACCCCCCTTTGTTCAATAATGTAATATAATGTATGTAATGTAATGTAATGTATATTGTAATTGTAATTTTATTTTAATTTTATTTTATTTAATGAATTTATTTGTGAACTAATATAGTTATAAGACAATTGTTACTAACACAATATGGATGAGTAATCTGAAATAAATAATTTTTAATTTAATTTAATTTAAGGTTATTTATCATTTGCAGTATTTAATTAGGTTTTTTTAATATAAATTAGCCTATCAACTACAAAAAACGACAGCATTGCGGTATTGCCAAGTTCAAAACAGAAAATATTGTTTTGGCAAAATAAAGTTTGCGATATGCTTCATACGACGTGTGTCAAGTGCATTATGAAAGTTACTACGACACCATAGCAAAGAAAACCATAGGCACGGAATATTTAAGAGTTCAACTTTAGATGCCTTTTTTTATTTTTATCACCGTGAATTACGATAATAATATTATGTTATGTTAATGGTTAATTTTTTTATTTACAACAAATGGGGTAAAATAGTGACAGTAAAACAATAATTATAAATAAAGTGACGCTTTAGAAGAAACTTTATTCTGTAATTACTTCTTAGGTGTACCTTCAAACTTCTCTAATAAACCTGGATACCCTCATTTTTTATCCTGTCCAATTAAGTTAGTTATTTAGGTACACCGTAGGATACAACACGTATAGTCTATCTCAACATTCGTATGCTGTAAAAAAAATTTAATCTTAGCTAGCAAAATACTTTCCAGCAATTCTACATCTTCGAAACAAGAGCTTTGTATCGGTCTATTTCAATTAAAACGAACTGGGTAATAAATTTGTTGCAATGAGATTAACAACATTGCATAAATCACTATTTAAATGGCCGTCAAAATAATCAATAAGCATTTTGAAATTTACCAGAATGTATCTTAGCATAGCACGTCTCATCATTATCTCTACATGGTGAAATTTATATCATTAGCATCCTTTAAAACTAAGAGTCTACCCATCAAACTGAACAACTTTTATCATGTGAGCACACCGATCGCAACAAAAAAGTAATCTGCCCAAATCGATTTTACACAAGTCGCAGTGTTCAAGACCAAGCGGATATTTTTACAAAGTCTACAGACTTTTAAACTAAAAAACCGTCAATGCGTTGCAACCCGGCATGGTATAGTGTGCGAAGTTTGCATTTTCCGTTGCAATGCGGGTCGCTTAAATATAGCTAAAGATGAGTCAAATATTTAGCTCCATTTTGTGCAACACAAAATAGTAAAATCGCATGGCATAAAGCGTTCAACACTTCGTGAAAAATTTTATCCAGGCATAGAATTGGATTCCAACATTTTTATTTATAAGTGGCTGGCCGGTGCGATGTATACTATAGTTATGTATCTACCTGTTTACCTATACTGTCAATTTGTAATTATGTTGCTATCGATGTTTGTATGACTGATTTTTCTGCATTGGGACAAACATGATACTTATCGGGTTTATCAATGCTTTTAGTTCATAAGATGTTTGTTTACGTATTTGATAAATAAATAAAAAAAAATATATAACTGTAAGTATTTTTCGCGTATTAAATTGCAATTTGAAAAATTAACATCAATTCTACATAACCACGTTTTAAAATATTTATAATTACAAAACAAAATGACCTTCTTCTTATCGTGTGGGCAGAGCCCTGGTGTCAGAGTTTTTTCAGACCGCCTTACGGCCTCTGACGTGGTTTTTATGTAACGACTACTACCACCAGAAATAGTAGCCGGGACCAACGGCTTAACGTGCCATCCGAAGCACGGAATCATTTTGACAAAATTGTCATTTTTTTCATCAAAATGACCTGATACACTGCAAGCCATTAAAACCGTACATTAAGAAATTTCCTCACTCAATTATAAACTGTCTTCCACAAACTTTAGTAACATCAAGCAAGATGGATTGCGACCCAAAGAGGTCAACCCTGGACAAGGAACCCCACTCCGGGATAGGAAGTAGACAGGAAATGGCGGCGGCTTCCGGTGCGGAGATGTGTAAAAATATCCTAAGGCGGTAATTTTTGTTTGTTTGATTATATTTGTTTGTTCTTTTGCCTTTTCCTGTCACAACGGGAAATGTGGCTTTTCCATGGCACGGAAAATTAATACGTGAGTGAAACATCAACTAGTGTTAGTTTAATATCGAAAACAAAAACACAAGTACGATTATAGTAACTTATCCCTAACAATAAAACAAAATTAACAATGAATGAAAGTTAGTAATTTAAAAAAAATAGCATAGAGATAAACTATCTATCATCATCCCTTGACATTTATTCAATTTTTAAAACCCATATTTACAAACTTAGTACACGTTTCAATACGTAGTTAGGTACGCCTGATCACTTGTCTGATCACTCCATAAAGAAATACAAACTTTAAGTAAATGGTTTAAGATATTAAAATAAAGGATTTTTCTAACCTCATATCCACTCAAACTGACCAATACACCTATAGCTCAAAATGGCTTCACCGTACACTAAATAGCAGCTAAAACTATACACAACATACATTGCACAAGATAATAGAACTGGCAACGTTCCAAATAGTTTCACGCGGTGTGCTCACTCGATGATGGCTCGTCGGATTAAACCAATGCTGTTTGCAATGCACTATACACTTTAGTGTGCACTACAGTGTACGCTAGTACCTAAATGGTCGCCGTAAATTATCATTTTCCTTTTGACTTAACTGTCGACCTCTGAATACGTTATCGGATTGATGATTTAGTGTCTCTGTGGTAATAACTATAAATAGTATTGATATTGGATTCAGAATATCTCTGACTACCCCCTCGGGGAATATAGTCGTGAGGATATGCATATGCATGCAGTATTGATATTGTGGTTTAACACACTCACAATCAGTCGGCATCACAGACAGAAAATGGCATTAGAAGGACGTGTTAAAATTTTTTTTTTTTTCATATTAACTTGTTTACGTAAAAGCTTCAAATCTTTTTTTAAGCAATGATATTTTATACACATGGACTCACCACTTCATATAATAACAAAACTCAAAAAATGACACATTTATCACTTGTGCTTCACTGAAAAAAAAAATGTGTTTACTTCAACCAACATCATGAACCCATATGAGCCTGTCAACATTATGACTTCTCCGACTAAGAGAAAAGTTGTTAAACGAGTTCGGCTTGTTGTTACAACTAACCATCTTTTGTTTTTAGTCAACAATAATAACGTCATTTCAATTATTTTGGTGCTAATTAAGAGTCTTAGTAGGCTCGCATTTTTTTCAGTGTTGGCTGTCATTCAATGCCGCTGATATTCCACACAATCCCAGTCCTTTCAAATGTCTTCGGTCACTAAGCAGTAATGTAAATGTGTTTTAGGTTTGTTTGTTGTGAATTTGATCTGTTCAATTTCTTTTTGTTTTTTTTTTTTCTAACTCGACGAGAGACGCCGCAGATTTTATGAGAGAAATGGGTTTTAGGTTCTGCCTTCATTTGTTAACCTTCTATTAATCTCACTAAATCACTATTATTTCACATCTCTTCTCCTGGATGACAGCTATCGACTTAAGAGGATAAACCAGTAGGTACGGCCGTGTCCCTATGTTTTGCTTTTTTGCATTAATTAATTACTGTAAGAACTAGGGACCTCCGAAAATGACAAAGAAGTTTGGCGGAAGGTCATATAATTTGAGACCCAGACATAGAGGTCCCATACATGAATGAAACTTAAAAATTCGTGTAGAGTGAAACAAAACTAACAAAAATGTACATTGGTTCTAATCTGTAAAAGTTGGGGGAAAGGTATTTCTCCTTATAGTTATATCTTTTGTATCAAGTGAAACTCATAATCTTTCTTATTAGATAGTCCACTCAATCTTCTATGCATTCATTGTATTTATTTTAATGAAAATTCACGATAACCGTACAATATTATGATAATGGAAGAAAACGAAATCACACACACTATCAGTTCAACCAAGCCAAATACGTTCCGTAACGACAAAAAATACTTCAGTGATAATATTAAATGAAAATAGCTGTCGTGGTTGCGTTTTGCTACTGCTTTTTGGACGATTTGTCTATTTTACTAGTAATTTCTACTTTTGAATCCGGACTTCTGGAGATGTGGAAGTTTTTTTTTAAAAATGCCTTAAATTTTTCGGTTTCTAATAATTATGACCGCCGTCCTGAATGGCTTTTAGTTTTCGTAAAAAATAGCTGGGTCCAAATCTGCCAATCTTCTTTACGGCCCGTTTTCAGACATCCAGTAAACTATGACGAATATAAACAAAAAAAGCAAAACATACCAGATAATTATTGCCAAAGTCTTTCTCATATTTTTTTTGAAAGAATTATTAAAATCGGTTTAGTTTTGAAGGAAGAAACAGAAGAACACGAAATGCTGATTTCGTCGATTTTTTGTATACAAAATCGGTCCGAGCTGCAGTTGTCTCGTTCGCACTCTAGTCGGCGGGGTGTACGGGTGGGGTGGATCTGATAAATACGTATACAGTCGGAAAAGTGACATATTCTCCAAATTAGCATTTCAGCCCGAAGAAGAACAAAACTTTTAGCCCAGTCATTTTACGGTTTGAGCCGGGACTAATTACTAATTGAAATTTTTTTTCGCTATAATATTGAAGAGCCAATTTGAGCTTAAGAATGTACCAAAATTTAAAAAAAATTACGTCAGCAACAGTTCCAATTTTAAAATATAGATATTATCTCGTTCTAAAAAACCTGATGATAAATTTTTTTTTGCACATATTTAAGGCTTTACCATCATACATACTTCAAACATGGTGTAAATATTTTTGCCGACTTAGAAGGTTTTGAAAAATACGTTCGTATTTTCTAATAAATACCTCATTTTTTAAATTTTAATGTCTATTTTATTAATAAAAAATAATGTATATTGTTAAATTTAATGCAAATGAGTGCATTGGTATTAATATTATTAATTTAAAAGCCTTCTGGGACACACAATTTCGATTTCTATGTTGCGTAGCAATTTTTTTTAAATATGGTTTAGGATAGTATTTTTGTCACTAAATGGTGCCAGTTACAGTTTAAAAGTCCAATTAATAATTACTCCCTACCCCGCCTAACAAAGCTCCGTAAAATGACTGGCCTATTTTATTTGCACAGCACGAACTCTAAAACAAATCCTATCCAAGGATATTTTTATACAAAATACGACAAAAGAATCACCGTATATAGCTAATAAATCATTTTTCAGGTGATATACGATCACATAAAGCGTTTCCGAAAGCAATTAGTTGCTGTTACGACCACAAACGTGGGTTATGAAAAAATCATGAAAACGCACTGGTTAGAATACACGAAATAGAAACGCTGATATTATACTTACGGCAGAAAATAATAAAGAGCATTAAAATTGTAAAGAACTAAAATTCGAACCCTTTAATTTAGTTTCGAGGCTATTTTTTTAATTCGTTATATTAATTGAATTACTATGGAACACCTATGGAACTACAACCAGACTTGATTTAACTTTTGTATTTGCAATGTGTCAATCAGTATAATTAGAATCAGTCAAGATATAGATAGATACTGTAAATAAAAAAAGTATTTGACTTTTAGGCCAGTCATTTTACGGAGTTTTGTTAGGCGGGGTAGGGAGTAATTATTAATTGGACTTTTAAACTGTAACCGGCACCATTTAGTGACAAAAATACTATCCTAAATTATTATTTAAAAAAATTGCTACGCAACATAGAAATCAAAATTGTGTGTCCCAGAAGGCTTTTAAAATAATAATATTAATACCAATGCACTCATTTGAATTAGATTTAACAGTATACATTATTTTTGATCAATAAAATAGGCATTAAAATTTAAAAAATGATGTATTTATTAGAAAATACGAATGTATTTTTCAAAACATTCTAAGTAGACAAAAACATTTACACCATGTTTGAAGTATGTATGATGGTAAAGCCTTAAACATGTGCAAAAAAAAATGTATCATCAGGTTTTTTAGAACGAGATAATATCTATATTTTAAAATTGGAACTGTTGCTGACGTAAATTTTTTTTAATTTTGGTACATTCTTAAGCTCAAATTGGCTCTTCAATATTATAGCGAAAAAAAAATGCAATTAGTAATTAATCCCGGCTCAAACCGTAAAATGACTGGCCTATTTGACCAAATCCAGCGACAATATCATGGTTAAATTCGTAGCACGCTAAAATAAAAACACCATAACATCTTGTCGAAAAAGCCATCCTTACCATCTAATCTCAGTACCTATTTCGGTAACCAAACCTTTCAGACTTTATCTGTGTGAGTAGTTTGGGCCCGAACTGTTTCTTCACCACCGCGTCTTTTCACCCCAGTGCGTTACCAGACTTAATAAAAATAAATATTGTATCGTACAGTTACGTTGCAGGTTTACGATATAGCCACAATAATTTAATACCACCCCGTGGATTAGGTATTTATTTAGGTATCCAATAAGATTGGTTGTACGTTACTTTACGGTTACGATACCTATTGGATGAACATGGTTTTAGGGGTTTGAGTTACTGCTTTATGGAGTTGCAATAAGTTATTGTAAATATACGTGCTTTTGATACCTATCTACTGTTTTCGGTAGTGTTGAAAATTAGAAGAGAAGGCTGGAATATTCCAGAATTTTTCTCAAAATCTCCTTACACAGGAAGCTGGCATATTCTTCTTTTTTTTTTCAAAATCGCCTTACACACTTGCCCAATAAAACTTTAAATATTGGGGGACTTTATTGACTCTAATTTTCTCTATGGGACCACTATCGAAATCGCAAAAAAAAAAATACTGTCCATACATTTGAGTCGAGTTTGTTTGCAGTTATAAAAGCGAAAATTAGTCTGTTTGATGGTCTGAAACCCCATAGATAACCCTCAGCATATTAAAAAGGTCCCTATATATTATATAGCATTAATCTCCTATCAGGCTATCACTAAAAATGAACGCGGATAATTGAAATGCGTTTTAATGCTTTCATCGATAACAGAAATTGGAAACAAAAATTACAGTGTAATTTATTACCACCATAGGATTTAGTGGGATCACACACAATGATGCATTGACGGAGCGGCAGATGTCAGTCCGGTGTCGTCATTTGGGAAGTAAGAAGTTGTATGAAACCGCACGTAGAGGCACACACAGTGATGGATTGACGCACCGTGTGTGCTTCTATTCATACAACTCCTTCCTTCACAAATAACGGACTGACGTCTGTCGCTCCGTCATGCGTCATCGTGTGTGATCCCACTTAGGATTAGGACAAATAGAGTCTTCGTTCAAAAAATATACCCTATTTTTTTGTTATTTGGTACAAAGAATAAACTCTCAAACTCAAACTCAAAATCAATTGTTCAATATAATATAGGAGCTTGAAGCCCACTTATTAAACGAAAAATCTTTTTTTTTTAAGCTACCACCGGGTCGGAATGTGTTATCACTGTAGAGAAGATGCGGCCAGAAACTCTACAACAACATAACAGGACTGTTACAATTATACATTCTTAAGCTAAGGTTATGTATGCAGTATAATATATAGTCTACTAGCTGTTGCCCGCGACTTCGTCTGCGTGGACATGTGATTTTGTCTCATGTCTGGTCTATGGTCATGAAGATCATGGTCAGAACCAAGTCTAGAAACCTTGGCATGTAATGTAACATTAGAATGGCCATTAAGGAATGGGCTGATAAAAGACGCAGGCTAGATGGTCTGGCCTCTCAGGTCTGCAACACTACAGGATATTCATCCGCAATCGAATCCCACAGTTCATACTGAACAACGGCAGGAGCAAAGCTCGTGCCATCGTCGGAGCCCTTACCGGGTACTACGCCACAGTACGATAAAGCTCACTCTAGATCCCGGTTGCCGAGCGTGCGGAGATGAGGAGGAAACCATGGAACATTTTACTGTGTGACTGTAGATGTCTTGGCGGCTAAACGCATGTGTCCTGAAAGATGGTTATTCAAAACTGGGAGATTACAGGTTTCTTCCCCTGAACGCTATTGCCTCTCTCATTTTCCACGTTTTTCAATGGTGAAGAAAATAAATACACAAAAGATAACATTGAGTTGATGTGTTGCTGGCTTGCCAGCCCCCATAATAAGATAAGAATAGGATAATAGTCATGAACTTAAGCTGAATCAAAATCAGAAAGTAAGTATGAAGGTATAAAAAAAAAGTCATTCACAGATCCATCACTTGAATTTTTCTACTGTTCGTCGGTTATCAGTGTTTTATTTGTGTCGAGCAGCATAATAATCATCTTACGACCCACTGCGGATCACAGAACTCCACTCACAAATAAACGTTAGAGGATAGAGGATAAGCGGAAAGCGCAGCGTGGGTAGGCCCCTCACACGGTGGACCGACGACCTGGTGAAGGCAGCGGGAAAACGTTGGATGAGGGTAGCGCAGGGCCGGTCGCTATGGCCATCCTTGGGGGAGGCCTATGTCATCAGTGGACGTCCATCGGCTGAGATGATGATGATGATAGAGGATACTCTACCACGCGGGCTAGTACACAATGGTGGAGGCAAGAGCTAAATGGTCAACTTGCTAAAAGAATTATTTTCAAGCCACATTTGTAAATCTCTAACCTTACTTAGCTATTATGAAAGTACCTAGGCACATTACCAAACTGTGGTGTTATAAGGACTTTTTTGATAAGTAGGTACCTATCTTTTCATAGATTGTGGTAGATTGATGTTCTATAGTTAAGCTACACAAATCCTCAAGAAATCATAATTGAACCGAAAATCAAACAATTAACGAACATTTGGCAAAATTTTCTGCAACTAAATTATTATACCGTAGAATTGGCTCAGATTGGGCTCAAACTACCATTATACTTACTTACAAAGATGTATTCAATCAATTTGTAAGCTCCTGCTAGAGTTAAAAATACGCCTAACGATATCTATTAAGATGAAAACGATACTACAATAACTTTAGAAAAGGTTAAAAGAAAGAAAAATATTTGACGATCCGTTTGGTGTAATGGTTACCACGCCGGACTGCCAAACCAGGGTCCTGGGTTCGAATCCCGGTTCGGTCATGGATGTAATATGTTTGTGCCGTTGTTGTATGGTTTCTATAATAAAAAGCCTATACTGCTTGCTTCGGATCATTACAATGTATGTGACTGTGAGCGTTATTTATTTAATTATTTTTTTATTCACCCGGTAAGTTACTTTACAATCAAATCTGTAAGACCTAATTTCTGAGACGCCTTGAGCGTGAGTTACGAGTAAGTGCAAGTATGGTCGAAATGTATGAACTTAGAGATCAGGAATTTAATCAACTAAATTAAGCTCCTGCTAGCCTTAGCTGCTAGCTAGGTTTTGGAATAAATAATTTTATTGTTACACACTTGCTTTTAAAAACACCTCACGCCATCTATTAAGATGAAAACGTACTACAATAACTTTTGAGTATTTTTTTATATTTGACGACCCGTTTGGTGCAATAGTTACCACGCCGGACTGCCAAACCAGGGTCCTGGGCTCGAATCCCGGTTCGGTCATAGACATTATTATGTTTGTGCCGTTGTTGTAATGTTTCCATAATAAAAAGCCGTGCTTGCTTGGGATCACTACAACGTATGTATTAAAATAATAAAAAAGCCAAAGAAAACGTACTGTCCTAAAATTGGATCTGATCTAATCTCAGGATATTATTAAGGTCAGCAAACTGCTTCTGTCAAATCCGCTGAAAAATGGATAAAAGTTGTATAAAAAAAATCTCACCCAGGAATCGAACCTCCAACCTCTTGCGCGAAAATCTGACCATTTCTCAACTACGCTACACAGCACTTGAGAAAAGTGTTGAAAAAAGCAACCACTATTTACTACTGGAATCTACCCAAATACATATGTCAGCGTCAAGTCGGCGCTAGTGAGCATGATAAAACATTGGAAATAATCCCACAGAGTCCCACAGTAACCCATTGCTGGGATAAAAAGTATCCTATGTGTTAATCCAGAACACATTCTATCTGCATGCCAAATTTCATCTAAATCCGTTCAGCCGTTTAGGCGTGATTGAGCCACAAACACACAAACATCCTAACATCCAAACATCCAAACATCCAAACATCCAAACATCGTCACAAACTTTCGCATTTATAATATTAGTGAGATTTAATTAAATAATTGATACTATACAGTAAACTATAAGTAAGCGCACTCAGACTCAAGCATAAGAATAAGCAAGCAATAAGTTTTTCTGTTCATTACCAAACATGTTTTAGTATAAACAAACTTAAAACACGGTTTCGGTACTACTAATGAAACGTGGATGTTCTGAGGTTTCAGACTATCTCTGGCTACCCCCTCGGGGAATAGAGTCGTGAGCATATGCTATGCTTAAACTTAAAACAGGCAGGTATTAAAGCATAAACTCAGCAACGACAAGCGGAACAGCTACGGCATGTGTTAGGAATTTAACAGAAATTCAATAAAGCTTATTGAGCTGCCTTTTCCAATAGTACGCTTTGAATGTAGGTCTTCTATGAAAGCGGGGACGTAACATGACATTCAGTTTATAGCATAATACGTAGCTGGGATATTTGTATTACCTACCTATACTAACCAAAGGCGGTTGTATTGGATGCGATCACCTTAGTTAAACAACGTGAAGTCCGGACAGTTTTTGGATGGGTGACTGTTTTAGTGGTATTTCTGGACATAAGCCCCAAGAATCGCCACAACGACCGGTCCTGCGCTGCCCTCGTGCATCAGGTTCGTCGTCTTCACCAGGTCGTCGGTCCACCTTGTGAGGGGCCTACCCACGCTGCGCTTTCCGGTACGCGGTCGCTACTTGAGAACTCTTCGGCACCATCGGCCTTTGGTTCTGCGAGCAATGTGCCCCGCCGATTGCCACTTTAGTTTAAGTCAGCTACTCTGGTTCTTCTGCTAATCTCTTCACGATGATGATGATGATGATAAAGTAAGTAACTTATTTTAAGTTTACATCCTGTATTACCTGTATATACAACGTGTTAATGAATTAGCGCAAAATCTCATACACCCCAACTGATTTATAAGAAAATAATTAGATTGAAACAATAATTTCATTATTTTGATAGTTAAAATTTAAAGTTATTCGCATTTTAAGTTTTGAGGCAAAAATGATTTGTTATCATTTCAGCACGAAAAAAAAGCGCTAACGTTCTCATGGATACATTTTAATTATCTTGTTTTGGTAGTAAGTAGGGTGAATGTGCCCGTGCGGTGGGTTGACATCGGATTCAGAAAATTTTAAAATTTGCAAATAAATTATTTAATATTTTGAAAAAAATTACCTATGTTGAAACCATGATAATTCGACTCAGCTCTTGATTCTAAACAAACTACTTTCTAGTTTTGCGTTAATTCATTAACACGTTGTATTATACAGGGTGTAACAAAACACCCTAGTAATACTTAAGGGGATGCTTCAGACCATCAAACTGAACAACTTTCACTATGGAGCCAACTTCGAATCGCGAAATAAAATTCAGCTGTTTCATACAAAACTGCAATACTGGCTCGACTCAAATGTATGGGATAGCTGATTTTTTTATTTTTTCTCGATGTTGGCTCAATATTGAAAGTCGTTCAGTTTGATGGTCTGACTGAAGCACCTCCTTAAGTATTATAACTAGGGTGTATTGTTACACCCTGTATAAGATTCTAACAAAATTAGCTGAAACTATTTTAAGGGGATGATCAGACCTCAAACTGAACAACTTTTTCTATGGGATCAACATCGAAATAGCGAAAAAAAAATCTGCTGTCCCATACAAAACTGCCAACCTAGTTCGACCCGAATTATGGGACAGCTGATTTTTTTGGGGATTTCGATATTGGTCCTATAGAGAAAGCTGTTCAGTTTGATGGTCTGATACTCCCCTTAAAATAGTTTCAGCTAATTTGTTAGACCTTATTATACAGGATGTAACAAAACACTAGTAATACTTAAGGGGGTGCTTCAGACCATCAATCTGAACAACTTTCACTATGGAGCCAAAACGTCGAGAAAAAATAGAAATAAATTGCCGTCCCATACATTCGAGTCGAGACGGTACTGCAGTTTTGTATGAAAGAGCGGATTTTTTTTTTCGCGATTTCGATGTTGGCTCCGTAGTGAAAGTTGTTCAGTTTGATGGTCTGAAGCACCCCCTTAAGTACTACTAGGGTGTTTTACACCCTGTATAGCTGGGAGTACTTTATAATTTTAATAGTAGGCGTTACTGAGGCTCCAACTTCAAGGATTTTTTAATTAACTCAGATCTACGAGAATTTTCTTTATTAACCATCGGAAAAAGTGTTCCGCTCAAACGTTTTAATTTTGTAAATGAAAGAATTTCATTTTTAAATCACTGCAAATAAAAGAGGAGGTTATCAATTCATCTAATCTTTTTTAAATTGTTTTCGAATAGCTGTATTACTTACTATTTTTAACCGACTTAAAAAAGGAGGTTCTCAGTTTTTTTAAACTTTAGAAATACCACCAACAGCCTGGTCTCGTTATCAATTTCTGGGAATCTCCTCAGACGCCCTATTTCCGATAAACAGGGTGTAAAATTTCAGTTTCAGACCGTCCGTCAAACTAAACAACTATTAGTAAATAAATAAAATAAATGAAAATAATAAAAAAAATATATACTTATATGAAAAAAAATAGAATAATATAATATAAATAAATTTAAATCGCGAAAATATCTGATGTACTTTACCATAGAAACCGTCAATGGCAACATTGGCAACTGTATGGAACACCAGATTCTTTTTTATTTCACTGTTGGTACTATACCATAGTGAATGTTGTCCAGATTGATGGGTTGAAACCCATTTAATATGTAACGCATATCGTGATTTTATTCAAATGCTAACGTAATTAATTCAAAAACGGTCGCGTATATAATATCGAAAATCTATAGAGCAATATTTTTGTCAGGATATAATTTTGCGAATGCAACGTTTTAGCCGAAACTATTAAACAAACACAATTTATCCCCGTATAAGGTTTTAAGACTATATCCCCATAAATAACGGGTCATCCTGAAAACCCTACATAATATTTATAGGCGATAAAGATCCCTATTCAGATAGCAATTAAAGCGTCATTCTCATATTTTCATATTAAGCCCGACACCATATTCGTGTCGGTAAATCCTCGTATTATCGTAGATTTTGGGGTGGTATTGCGGAAAACAAAATTTTCACGTACCCCGTTATGGGTAGCGAGTTATATAAGCGACTAGCGGAAATTTTCAATGACATAATCTGTCGAGGATCTAAGGTGGAATCTTCTGTCAGGCTACACTGAAAAAAATTTGTGTACTTCAACCAAGATCTTGTTTATGATAATCATACATCATGAATCCATATGAGCCTGTCAGCATCATGACTTCTCTGACTAAGAGAATTTTGTTAAACGAATTCGGCTTGTTGTTACAACTACCACCTTTTGTTTTTAGTAAACTTAACTAAAAAAGTACTTCTTAGTTGGCTCGCATTTTTTCAGTGTAGGTGTGAAGTGAAACCTGGAGACCGGCTGTGGTCCAACAGTTCTAAGTTGCACCTTGTATTAGGTATATCTAATCTCTGTGATTATTTCTCTTGCGTGATTTATGTCTTGCATTCGATTTTGAACCTTATTTTTAGTAGGTTACGGGTTACATAAATTCAAGTTGAAAGTGGGCTTGTAAGAATCATATTTACGTGGGCGATAGTAGCGCCATCTATTGGCTTTGCAGTTATAACTTGTTGGTGAGGCCATCTGTGGCAAGCTCCCCACAAATCCACCAATAGAATAGCTTACATTTCCTTACGACGCGCACGAGCGAGCGAGATTTTGGTGGATTTTTCGGAAGCCAGCCTCGCTCGGAGCCTCTCTACCTCGCACAGCTGTGTGGTGGAAAATCTTAGGCTGGGATTGAACTACCCACAGCAAATAAACACAAAGAAATAATGGTACTTTCTCCAAGCCTTGACACGTTTCTTTTGCTGTCGTATAACATTATTTCGTACGGTCTCCCATCATCATTAAATTACGTACCTATTTAATTCCAATGTGAGCCACTCTATGCAGTAGCGGATGCTTGGTTTTTACAGTATAGTATGTTTTATTAGATACTTTTTCTTATACCGTGGCTATAACGTAGCGTATGCAGATTGCGGAATGTCAATTTACGTCATGTCAGTAAACGAAACGACCCCTTTACCACGATAATTGAGTGTAGTAAGTTGTAGAGTATGTTACATTTTCATTGACTAAGGCCCGATTCGACCAAATGCGAGTAAATTTTATTCTTAGATTAACTCGCCGGTTACTCTAGCTAGAGTAAACTGATTTTGCGTTTTAGCAACCCTAATCTATGAATAAGTTGTGAGTAAATTTTACATGGCCAATTTTGACGGTGTAAAGCTTATACGTGGCTTATACCGAGACTAATGAAATGTCAATGTCACGTAATTTAAAAAGATGTAATAAAAAGAAACCTAACAAATTAAAACTGTATAACCTCACATTGCAGTTAGTACGGATGCAACGATCTCTTTCTTTGGGTGAATTATACATTCGTTCTTTTAGGCTTGCTTGCACCAAAAAGTATTTAAGCTTAAACATGTTTAAATATGATGCTGTCACTGTCATTAGTATGAGCAGTGTGAGAGACAGAGCGGTTACTAAATACGTTTAAGCCTAAATACGTGTTGGTGCAAGCCAGGCTTAGTATTGTTTTAGTGTGGTAGAGCACAAATGGAGTTATTTCGGAGTAAATAACAAGAGTAAATTGTTCCTTGTATAGTTACTCTTCTATAAATCAAGGTTTGGTCGAATTCGGCCTAAGAATGACACTATGCGCTATATAATTTCTCGTCCTGACCTGACCAGCTTTGCCACGTCTCCCGGCCATGACTACACGTATGGTACCTATACCTCTCGTCCGCTTTTATCTTGTACCATTTAGTAAATCATGATAAATTGACTTTCGGAATACGCTCCAGTAATCCATTTGCGGATTAAAAACGGTTAATAAGTATTGTCTTTGTTATGGCCTTTATTATGTTTTGTGTTTATTTTATATCGGTACCATTGTTTATTGTATTGATCGATAGATGGCTCTGTATGTTTTAAATTAATTCAACAGAAATAATGCAGAGTTACTTTACACATTTTTGTCTTCCAAATCGAGTCGTATACTTATTTTTCTTTTATTCACCTTTATTTTTAAAAATACCATGGTCAAATCAATGATGAAAAGGGCAAGTGCGTAGTACCCTCGACGGAAGTGCATGAAAAGATGTATGAATGAGAATGAGGCTAAAGAAGTGTGTCAGAGTCGTACCGTATGGCGGTCCGTGGTCTCTGCCTACCCCCATGGGATAATAGCGTGAGCTTATTTATGTTTCACAAAAATGTTAAGGGTGTATTCAAAAAAGGAAACTAAACAACTTTCCCTATTGATCGAAAACGAGATCAATTTTTGGACCTTTCATATAAAAATACATCAGCCGATCGATTTTTTTTGGGAGGGCCACCAAATTCATGTAATGTAGTAAAATTGTCAGGTTCTCTGCAATAATATTACCATGCCCTAACAGGGCGTCACAATAATTAAATAAGATCTTGTGTTACTTGTATGCATGTACTATTTTTTTTTTTTTTTTTTTTTTAAGGATGGGTTTGCTCTTGACCTCAATCCAGTCCTCAGGGCGAAGATGGGGTCAAAGATGTAGCGAGCTTACCCAGAAGAAGCCTATTCACTCGTACTTTAAAGGCATTCGGGTTGTAAGCGCTCGGAAACACTGACGCAGGCAGGGCATTCCACTCCTTGGCTGTGCGCATTATAAAAGAATCGGAATGGCGCTTGGTGCGGATATGTGGGATGTCAACTATAAAGGGATGATATCCCGCGGTTCGTCTGGAAGTCCGATAGTAGAAAGGAGAAGGCGGATGAGCTCATGTAGCTCTTGGGCACACTCACCGAAGTACAATCTGTAGAAAACCGACAAGCAGGCTATACTCTGCGGCGTTGGGCTAAGTTATGAAGCTTGGTCTCTACCAGTTTACTGTCGCCAATGAGCCTCCTGGCTCTGCGTTCGACCCAGTCGAGTGCGGCAAGTTGATAATTGGCTGAGCCATCCCACAGGTGGCAGCAGTACTCCATACAGGATCGGACCTGAGCTTTAACATTAATAGCTGTCCAGGAGTGAAGTAGCGCTTCACCTTGTTTAGGATGCCTAGCTGTTTGGCCGCAGTTTGAGCATTAATTAATTATTATTTGTTATATTGCAATAAAATACTGATCATACTGAATTCTCTCTATTTTCGACCCATGTTCCTTAGGGATAATTGTTTAATTCCATTATCTGAATTACACTCCCAAAATTTTCTGATATTAAATTTTGGTGTATTTTCTCTAAAATGAGAGACAGATAAGGACCTCAAGTATTTAGTTTACCTGTAGTATTGGTGGACAGTAACTCAATTTGGAACGGTTATTAGTGGCGAAGTATTTTATAGAGATAAACCAGTTTAGTGGATCTCTGGCGTCTTATGGATGTCTTGGCGTGGTCAATGATATTGGATCAAGTTGGATTGAAACGAAAAAAAACTTTAGTTGAAAAAAGGGCACTTTACAAGGGTTTTCCTAAAAACATTTAGGTATTGTTTGTATTGATATTAGCTTTCTATAAAGATTTCTATAAGAATTATCCAGGGACGCAAATTTTGAAAAATCCAGAGCGTGACGGCCAAGCTCCATATAAAAAATTTCCGACCCCTTTGTAGGTAATATTCTCCGATACTGACACCCATATTTTTAGTTGTTTTCTTGACATTCCCTCACTCGAGTGAAGGACGTTGTTGACATAATTTCTATGACAAAATTGTCAAAAACGTCTTCGACTCGAGTGAGGAAGCCTCAAGGAAACAACTAAGAATAAGGGTGTTAAAGTTATTTACTTATTTGTCTGAAAAACTTCCTATTAAACGTTCTTAGAACCAGAACAAGTTCAAACACGTGTACCTAAAGTACCCTACAAATAGCACTCAATTTACAATCCAGTCACCTCCTACTCCGTGTTAGAACGACTTTAGATCGTAAGCTAAACACTATCGCATAAATCAAACGACTAACTAAATAGCCTAATAAAATTTAGAACGACTGTACTGTAGGTCGCACAAGTTTGTTAACAGTTACGTCCTTTTTAATTTAGAAAGATGGGTTGGTAGGAATACTTTTGCTGGTGACTGTACTTTGTATTCTGTTTCATTATGTGACACTAAGAGAAGTAGCACCTACCATATTATGAGAATAATGAATACTAATTGACATTGAACGAAAGAGCGGCTACCATAAAAGCTAAGCCAGGCTATATTTCACTAGGGTTCTAAAAGCAGTGATTACATCACCCTAGATTTAGGACCGATTTTGGCATACATTGCTTGCTTTGATCGCTACACTTTAAAATAGAGCGAACAAATCAGGCAATGGATGTCGAAATCGGCCCTAAATGTAGGGTAATTTAAGCTATCTTCTCATTATTATAATTACACTGAAAAAAATGCGAGCGTTAGAACCAAAATAATTGAAATGACGTTATTATTGGTTACTAAAAACAAAAGATGGCTAGTTGTACAGTCAAGAGCACATCAAACTTTACACTTGCAGTTCGATTGTAACGCGATTGTGTGATGTATTAGAACGGTACAAAGTCCAAAGTGTCAAGCTTGACGTGCTCTTGACTAACAAAGTTCTCTTAGTCAGAGAAGTCATGATATTGACAGGCTCATATGGATTCATGATGTATGATTATCATAAACAAGATCTTGGTTGAAGTAAACACATTTTTTTTTCCGTGTAATGAAAAATATAGCAATGAGTTTCAATATCCCGGCTTTATTTGCTATGAAATATATTTCTTATTTTTTTATAAAATCGTCCCCTTAGAGGGAAAACTCACTAACTACATAAACATAGTTTTGAGATATTGAGGTTTGAAGTTTAAAACGCTATAAAAACATTAGGTATACTTAAAGGGCATACATTTTTTGTTAGAAGTTATTAATCTTTTATACAATCCTTATTTAGTGAATAAACGTGTTGATGTCCAATCATCACACAAGAAAAGAGAAAAGGGATAGTTAGTTTTCCATCTTTTTGATCTGGACAAAATATGCAGTTAGTGACTTTTGTCATACAGTTGAATTTGAATATTGAAGTTTCCCACTTTTAGTGAACTCTGGTACGCCTAACATGATTTTTCAAAACTTCTACGGGATATTTATAGCTGGTTCTCAGTTTTGTGGAAAAATCACTAATTGATCTTAGTGATAATTTTATATTTGACAAAGTCACTAAGTGTCGTTAGTGCATGGGTAAACGTCACTAGCCGCCATTAGGTATTATCGGATGGCAATAAGGCTGGAGTTAGTTATTTCTACAGTTTGAATTCAGAACAAAAGCTGTAAGTACTTGGTGACTTTTCCACCATCGTATCTCGGAAAGTATGACAGATATTTAAACGTGAGTAAGACAGAAATATAGAGTAGGTAATTCAGAGTACGACGTTGTTAATAACTCATTTTGGCAAAAATGTCAGTTAGTGACTTTTCCCTCTAAGGGGACGAAATATACATTTACTTTTAAAGTAATGCAAGTGTTTACCCTAACAGTAACAGTAATAGTTGATTGATTGATTGATTAGCTACAGAGTGGCGCTAGTTTGACCACAATAGTCTCCATTAGGTACTGCAAACATGTGAACTGCATTAATAATATTAAAATATAACCTTTATTTTTAACAAAAACCGAATGAAATGAACATGCATGACTCAATACTATTAAATTCGAAACGAACGAGTTTAAAGCCATGATTAAAAAATAAAAAGAGAATGATGGCAATCAATGTCACCAAAATAAAACGAAAGGACGTATTTAAATGAAAATAAATTTTATGGTACATTCAGTAAATTTATAGCTATACAGCATTTTTAATTTGGAATGTTAAAGACTTTGTTTGGCAGTAAATTCGAAATTGATTTTTATTGATTTGTAGGTTTTTGAATACTTTAAAATATGGTATAAATCAAAAGCAACTTTACGGTTTCGACACTTAGGTACGACTTTTTGGGCATCTCCCGCTTTTTTAGTTGTCTTTTGATTTAGGACATAGTTAATTAAGTCGCAGATACCTTTAAATAAGAGGGGGTGATACCTATTATGTCTGTTTTCGAACCGATTTTTGATATTAATCTAGAATTAAACATTTTAACGGGTTCTTACCGCGTTTTGGTATTTGTGAGTTCCCGATATTTCGACAGTCAGATTTTTGATAACCAAATTATATTTAATATACCTATATAGTTCACATAACGGGGAAGATACGTTCTTTCTGCAGTGAATCTAACCGTTGAAAACACGATTCTATAAAATTTTCTCGATAGAAAAGAGGAGCAAAGTAAGTTCGATTTCAGATTTATAACCAGTTTTACAAGAATCACCCTACACCATTTCTTCTAAATATACCATAATTTGTAAGGTAATTAATTATAGCAGTGATTCTACCCGATGGATTTTACCCCAGACACCCAAGAGAAAAGATATTGATGAAAAATGCGTTTTTTTGCGATCTTGCTTTCAATTGAAGCGGGATGGCTAATTGCAAAAGTTTGCTTGTTAGAAAGTGAGGCTTGCTCTAGTCTAGGGACACCCAGCCTTAAATTAAAATAGCAATATAAGTGACTAGCCTATAGCGCATGGACCGCATAAATTGAGCTCCCGTGACGTTCGGCATTACGTGATTGAGATACTTTTTATATTTTAGGTGGAATAAACGTACCATAATGCCTTCTTGTGCTTTTACTCGTTGTACAAATCATTAAAAAAGAAAAAAAGAAATTATACGACATTAGTTTTCACTCGTAAGTACCTGAAAAGCAGATCCATTGTTTCAGTACGTAATGCAACAACGTCGCCTATCTTCCGCTATATTTTAATTTAATCAAAGGCTGATACGGTAGTAATTTTATTATAGTAGGTACTCGGTGATGGGTGATACGTAGATATTTTTTTTGAAGAGAGAATAGCTACTACCACAGTATAAGAATGAGTACTAAAACCATAAAGTTACTATACATTACGGAATAGAGGAACTGACATGAGTTGTCAAATAAACCGTTTTTTGTGAATTTGATTTGTCGGTACTTATCGGCATGCTAAAACTTCGAGTTCGGTGTATAATATGAATCTAACGTGAAATCGTAGACAATTTAATGAAATAGTGTTAGAATATTTCACAAAATAATCTACGATTTCACTTTAGAATCACAAATTGTTCATAGAGCTCGAATATTTACCCTGTCGATTGTGCCGATACGTTCCCAAAAACGGTTCTATTGCCTCGCGTCACGTATCTCTTTCTATTATACAGTGGTGCCGCTACATCTCGCTCTCTCAGCTGTCAGTTCGTCTATTCCTGGTATAATACCTTTATCACTAAAACCTACGTACAGTAGGGATGAACCCTGAACACAGATTATTTAATAGTTAGTATTACAGATATTGCACTGTACCGATTTCCAGCCAACCGCGACGAACGGGAAGACAAAAAAATGCCATACCCATGATATTATGATGAGCATAATGTTTCCCCAAAGATTTCCGAAAAACAAACTTTTTTACATTGATGGTAAAAAGAAGTACCCACAAAATAAATTTATAGTTATTTCGTATCTTTACCGGTAAGAACTATAAAAGATAAAATTTATAACAGGTTGTTATGGTTTACTGCCGATTTTTAATTCTGCAACACTGTACATTTCGTGGAACATTGAAGTCGGCTGTAAATTTTGAATTCATAAAATAGATATAAATTCCGTTATGATTGTTGGAACAGCGGTAAAATTTTTAAGTTTATTAATGCAATAGTAACTTCTACTTTATTTTTAAAAATTTTTTTGCAATGAGTAATTTAAAAATCTTCTCCGTCTTGTACTTTATCTACAGGATGTAACAAAACACCCTATAGTACCTAATACTTAAGCGAGTGCTTCAGACCATCAAACTGAACAACTTTCAGTATGGAGGCAACTTCGAAAGCTCAAAAAAAATAGCTATCCAATACATTTTAGTCGAGCCGGTAGGTACAGCAGTTTTGTATGAGACAGCTGATTTTTTTTTCGCGAATTCGAAATTGCCTTCATAGTGAGAGTTGTTCAGTTTCTTGCGCTGAAGCATCCCCTAAAGTTTTACTAGGGTGTTTTGTTACACCTTGTATACCATTGAGCTAGATCAGGGCCTCAATCGCCCTAAGTTTGAACGATACTACCAAAACAAAACCACAACCAAAAACGTTACATTATGCACAATTCGTATCGCGCAAATTATATTAACGGTAACGATTTAGCTTTATATCGGAAGATACGTTGGCGTAACGTTTGATGTCCGTTCGATCGAATTTTCTGTATTGTGCGATTTAACCGTTCAGAAAAAAATATCGCGATAGCTTTTTTACTTCAGCTAAACCAAATCTAAACCAAAACTAAACCAAGACCAAAACCAAACCAAAACCGTATAAAATTGCGCAATTGAGGCCTAGGCATTCGTAATACCGACGGTTCTCAAAAGAGGAAACATCGTGTGTGCGGAATCCTGTATACCTACGCAGAATAGAATAAGAAATTCAGCAACGCAATTCTCTAAGTACAAATATCGTCACAACCTAAAATTGTTCGTTGAAACATCGGCAAGCCGTCAATTCGGTATTCTCTAATATGTCATAATTCAAACTCATATATAAAAACTTCGACCATCTGAAGGATGCAAGAAGGATGTAACGTTTGTGAGGTCGTCGATGTTTTGGACAGTGATGTGACGCAGAGAATTGTCCCTACTCCTGATGCGATGTTAAGTCTACCAATCCGCATTGGGCACGCGTGGTGGATCTTGAGGGTAGGCTTGGGTGTTAGGGTAAAAAGTTGCATTACTTTAAGAGGTGATTGTACCCATGATAATGAACAACTTTCCCTAAGAAACCTATAGAAAATTCGTAAAAAAAATTGGATTTCTCATACTAAATGCAATCAGCTGATCGAACTTTTGTATGAAAAATCGATTTTTTTTTGCGAATTTGCTATTGGTTTCTTAGGAAAAGTTGTTCAGTATCATGGGTTAAATCACCTCTTAAAGTAATGCAACTGTTTACCCTAACACCCTGTAGTCAAGCCTACCCTCAAGGCGTGTATCCATGGGTGTTTTGGTAGCCCACCACTCAACGTACCTACGCATCAGGAGTACAATTCTCTAAGCACCCCTTAAAGTAATGCAACTGTTTACCATAACACCCTGTATAAGGATCAACATGAGCAGAGTAGCAGTGTAGTGCAAAATAACATCTGGAGTACATCACAATAATCGATTCATCATTTAAATTTTTGTACCTTTTCATAAAATAGTCTCATAAATTATTTTACTAACACATATTCAGAAAGCAGAGCAACATTAAAATAATTTTCCTTGTTAGTTATTGTAATCATACAAAAACACCTACGGACCGATTAGACACTCAATCGTCTCTTAGGCTACCCGCATACAGTCAGTCGGGACAGCTTTCTTGAAGTCAGAGGCTGCTGGGCGGCGCAGCCACTATAGTACTATAACTACGTAAGCTATATAGCAGCTGTACAGTAGCCGCATAAAGGAAATTTCCTTTATGCAGCTACTGTGCTGCTGCTATATAGCTTGCGTGTTCCTTGAGTAAAGCCTATGTGGGATCCGTAGAAAGAAAAGGTACTAGAAGGAAGCACGTGTCTTGTCATATTCACTCAATTCTTATTGAGTGAATATGACAAGACACGTGCTTCTCTCTTCTGGTGCATCTCTTGATGCACATAGCAAATTCGCTCTAGTCAAAAAAGGAGATCGCTACCTTATTGCTCTCCTTATCGGCGTAACCACTTTTTTGTACTGACTCCAGCTGACTCCAAGGTTGTCACTTCATATAAATTGTATAAGATTGTGACTATCGCTATCTCATACCCGGTTACACTGACATTCCGTCTACCATCGAATAAGTCCAGTAAGCGAAAAATTCTTCGTTTATGGTGGGATCACACACGATGATGCATTGACGGAGCGGCAGACGTCAGTCCGTCATTTGTGAAGCAAGGATTTGTATGAAACCGCACCTAGAAGCACACATAGTGACGCATTGACGCTCCGTGTGTTTTTCTGGACTTCTTCTTATGGACCAACATTGAAACGGCAAAAAAGAAATCAGCCGTTCCGTATATTTGTGTCGAGTTGCAATTGACGTTTTCTTTTGTATGGTTTATATTGGCTTCATGGGAAAGTTGTTCATTTTTCTTCTTTAAGGCAAGCAATTTCGAAGTTTTTTGACTGATAAAATGTTCAGCTTGCAGCCAGCTTTAGATTTTCGAATCGTACAGTAGCTATCCTAACCTACTAGCCAACCTATCATTTCGAGCAACAAATCACGCCTACAACAAAATTATAGCTCTTACCCGCCTATTATGGCTAACGTCTATAGAGTTGAGGCCTTAATTACGTTAGTCGATTAATAAAAATGTTGACAACATAATTTTTGTTGGTGTTGTGGGCGTTGAGTATATTTTATTTCGTTTGATCGGCCCACGGTATTGGAAAAATGGCGAAATTATTCATTTGGGGATTATTTCTGGTGTTCAATTTGGGAATGATTTTCAATATAAATATTCTTCTTATCGTGTGGGCAGAGCCCTGGTGTCAGAGTTTTTTCAGACCGCCTTACGACCTCTGACGTGGTTTTTATGTAACGACTACTACCACTAGAGATAGTAGCCGGGACCAACGGCTTAACGTGCCATCCGAAACACGGAAAAAAATTGAAAAAAAAAATTTTTTTTGTAGACCTGTGTAATCAATCGTGAAGTTATACAACGTGTTAATGAATTAACGCAAAACTAGAAAGTAGTTTGTTTAGAATCGAGAGCCGAATCGAATTATCATGGTTTCAACATGGGTAATTTTTTTCAAAATATTAAAAATAATTTTTTGGTATAATTTTTAATTTACTGAACCCGATGTCAACCCACCCCAAGGGCACACCAACCCTACTTACTACCAAACAAGATTATTAAAAATGTATCCATGAGGTACAGTCAAGAGCACGTCAAGCTTGACACTTTGGACTTTGTACCGTTCTTATTTAGTGCGCATAAGCGTTACAATCGAACTGAAAGTGTAAAGCTTGATGTGGTCTTGACTGTACGTTAGCGCCTTCATTCATTGCTGAAATGATAAAAAAATAAACTTAAAATGCGAATAACTTTAAATTTTAACTACAAAAATAATGAAATTATTGTTTCAATCTAATTATTTTGATATAAATCAGTTGGGGTGTATGAGGTTTTGCGTTAATTCATTAACACGTTGTATAAGGTCTAACAAAATTAGCTGAAACTATTTTAAGAGTATATGCTCAAACCATCCAAATGAACAACTTTTTCTATGGGATGAGATTGATTTCATATCGAAATAGTGAAAAAAAAACAGCTGGTCCCATACAAAACTGCAAACATTACTCGAACTAAATTTTGCCATTTCAATATTGATCCCATAGAGAAAGTTGTTTAGTTTGATGGTCTGAGCATACCCTTAAAATAGTTTCAGCTAATTTTGATAGACCTTATAATAGTGGCTTCAATGCATGTCAAAAAATACACCCTTGTTTCGTGTATATTTTCTTTGCCCTAGTCTAAATCGTTGCTTGTAACCATCTTGTAACCCATGTTTGAAAGGGCAATACTAAAATTTCCATAATCTGGCACATAATAAACTTTCCAACAAAGCAATTTTATTATTGGTACCGTAAACCGAATGAATTCGAATGCATCGCGAACCAGCCTAGAGATATCACGCCCAAATCATAACTCAATATAATATATTGCCCATACTATTATTGTTGATTCTATCTTCATCGTGCATTCACTTAATTAAATTCATATTTTATTTTCAAAACGGTTATGGTTGTGTTCTGGCATTTGATTCTGTATTTTAGACTATAGGACGATTTATAAAATGTGTATGATGATGTGTGTGTGTGATGTGTGTGTGTGTAATGTGTATTATCACTGAAACACACACTACACACACACACTTTTTCTGATATATACGGAGAAAAAGTAAAGTGGAACTAAGTATAATATTAACATGGTTAAAAGACAAAAAATCTAGTTTATGAAAACATGGTAAAATTTTAAAAATTTGAAAACACGTTTTCTAGCAAGGTATACCAAAATTAACAGTTGTCACAAAAATTTCAATATTGTGAAAGATTTTATTTGGTCTTCGATGCGCCGACCAAAAAAATCTTTGAATATTCTATTAATAATTGATTTATTTCTCTCGGTGTATAATGAACTGTCTAGTTCTTTCCCATTTTAAAAACTAAGCCGTAATTAGAACAAGAAGCGAAAAACTGCAAAGCCATTTTCGCAATAGGTTCAGAAATTCCATCACACTGCAGCAGTGAAGTCAGCTTCCACAATGCCTTATAGCTTTAAACTGAAAATTGCACTTTTATTTGCACTCACGCTCTCACAAAAGGAGGAACGGAAAAAATCTAATACTTCTAATGGGAAATTTCATCTCACAGTTTCCTCTTGGAAAGGGCAAGCTGCAGTTTTCGCGCCGCTGCCCGAGGCATTTTGTCATTTACGTCCACAGATTGCAGAATCCACTGTTGAATAGAAATGTTACGCTGGGTGGATCAAAATGATCCACTTTCCCGGAAATATCAAATTGTTTTGCATTGACTAAATTTTTCAGCAAGAAAATAATAATTATGTTTTTTTTTTTTCCGTTTTAAAGATATAGCCTGCAATGGCAAAGATATAGCCTACATTTGACGCATTAAATGCAGCATTTTAATCCAATTTTAATAGATGATCAGATCAGAGATATGCGAGCGAGATGTGTAGGTGAGTTAAATTAAAGATTGTTTTTTTTTACCAGACTGCGCCAGGAGGGTAATATTTTTCGAGCGTAATATTCACTTTTACGTATTTATTCGGACGGTATATGAACCCGCATTCTGCCAAACCAGGGGGTCTACTCCGGGACTCGAACTTCGTAATTACGAACACATTTTCGTTGTATTTGGTACTCTAATCGAGATTGCACCGAACTATCGAACGCCCGACATTAGTTTGACACCTCGGTCGATCGAACGGTACTCTAGTGCACGCTGTCAGTGCTCGATGAATTGAATTTGACAGCTGTCAAACTGCTATAACTTCGATAAAGTCAACGACAAGTCAAGAGGTATCTTTTTGATTATCGTAACTAATTTTCGTGAATGAATTAAATGTTTTCAGTGGTTTTCAGTTATGTTTCTGTATGAGAATTGTAAGATCTGCAATCTGGCTGAGATGACATGTACATAAAAGGTATTTCTAATCAAGGCTACTGAATCAAAAGTAGTTCTTGGTTGGGGAAGTAAACCAGAGTCCAGATTCTCCAGATAAGTAGGTACACAATATTTATAAGTTGGTCTAAATCTAGATAGGCGACTGAAGATGATGGGTAAGGTACCTACCTAGTTAAGAGGAGTAGTTATGGGTATCAAAAGTCATAAAGTGGATTAAATGGAACCAAGTACCAATACCTAGTTACCTATATTGTTAATGTTGAAGTCGTGCTTGATCGCGATTTCAAATTGGAGCCACTCACACTTCTCTGCACTTCTTGAACTCACATCACAAACAAGTATCAAAACCAGGTGACAGTAAACGCTCTATAAGAAATATCTGAGAGCGGGCCCCTTTTCTCCTAGTAGCTACATCTCACTGAAAACATACTATATAAGTATAAGGCTTTTAGGCTTCAATCCGGTTAAAATACAGGAGTGCGATTTTTGAGTCTCATTCGCTGAGTTCAGCAGCTGGAAATGTCAAAATTACTCTGGAGATATGCATCTTTCTACTGCTGATTTGACTTTCAAAAATCATACTTCAGGAGTGCGATTTTTGAAAATCAAATCAGCCGTAGAAAGATGCGTATCTCCATAGTAATTTTGACATTTTCAACTGCTGAACTCACCAAATGAGATTCAAAAATCGCACTCCTGGTTGTAAGAAAACACCGAAGTAATATTTGAAGGCATGGTTTTGAATCTGTCATTTACTCGACTGAAATGTATAGGACATCTGATTCTTCTTTTTTCAGACTTCGTCTCCATGATGAAAGTGGTTCAGTTCAGTTGAATGGTCTAACTAAACCACCGCTTCAAATATTACTAGTGTTATGTTACACTGTATAGGTATGGGTATATGACTCATGAATCTCATGATGGACCAATGCAGCCTGCAGAAAAATTTATGGCACGGCCGTGAAAGAACTAGGTACTAACATTTTCAAAATACCTGAGGATATAATGGATGTACCTATAGAGTTGGAATAGGTTACCTACATATTCTAAGTAGAAACATAATGCTAGTTTTAAACAATATTTACTGTTTCAGATTAAGAAGAGAAAAACAGCCAAAAACTATTTTTTTATAAATCAAGGCAAAAAAGCATATAATCCATGTACCAGCATTATATATTGTTTACGTGACCTTATCTTGGTACTTAAGTAAAAACTACCTACTTTAGTCCCTGGATATGAGAAATTAATTATTATCTAGTTAAATTAAAGTATAAATAAAAGCCAGTTATAATGAAAATATTTTGATGTATTTATTTACTTGAAAACATCACAACACAAAATAGGAAAGGATACCGTTTTATTTGTCGTATTATATTATAATCATACATATTCACACGGCTGTCTCCCATTGGGGTAGGCAGAGACAACGCTGACTGATGATCCTGAGATGAAATTATAATTCTACAAATAATCTTGATACTTACAGGTTTTTACAGAAAGGTGTGGTTATACAGTGTAAATTTTAGGAAAGTTGTTCAGTTTGATTAGTAGAACACATGCTGAAGTTATCCGCAGTGATATAAAATTAACCCTGTATCTTAGGGGATATTTTAGATATGACCACACCCCTGTATGACCTATAATATTAGAAGATTAGATTAGAATAGCCTTAATTGCTAAAGAGTTACATACATTAAAATTATGTTTACACATTACATATTACATGACCTATAACTAGGTGATTTTATAAACACTTCTTTGCTGATTGTTTTTTTATTTTTGTTGGTCTGAACTCTGAACCACCCCTGAAAATCAGGGAAATGTTTAAAATATCTCCCAGTACCTATAAAATTAATTATAATAAATAGGTTCACATTCGTAGGTTAACTATTATTAACAATAATAACAAAAAAGCTTTTGACCAAAAGGCTCATAGATTATTTAAAATGAAAAATATATGGGGTCCTTCCTAAAAGCTGACACTTTTTAAGGGGATGATTAGACTGTCGAACTGAACAACTTTCTCTATGAAAGCTCGTTCATACAAAACTGCAAACCTACTCTAGCCAAATGTATGGGACAGCAGAATTTTTTTCCGCGATTTCGATGTAGGTCCCATAAAGAAAGTTGTTCAGTTTGATGGTCTGATCATCCCCTTAAAAAAGTGTCAGCACTAAGAAGGACCCTGTATATGCTGACAAATGCTAACATCACATTAAGCCAACTACTAAAATCATAATTGAATGACAAATTTTTCAGAAAGTAAATTAAATTAATTATTATTATTTCATAACACTGATAACAATAAAGTCACTCACAAACTAACAAAAATCAAAAACCAATAACGAAAATTACAAACCAATAATAACGGGTTCTTAAATTTTTTATTATTATTTGCGTTCCCATTTCCGAATATGAACCCCTTATATTTGCCATGAATACAGGGTAAAATTGAAATCATTGGCATCCTTTTAAACTATGAGTCTACTCATCAAACTGAACAACTTTTAGTATGGGAGCTAAACTGTAATGCCTACTTGACTCAAAGGTATGAAATAGCAGATTTCATTTTTGCTACGATCAGTTTGCTCCCATGGTAAAGTTGTTCAGTTTGATGGGAAGACTCTTAGTTTAAAAGGATGCCAATAATTTCAATTTCACCCTGTATAACCCTCCCCTATGCCCTACTCCCCGGTGGGATGTATAATAGGCTGATGATGTCATATTTAAACTGGATTTGAAACTAAAACAGAAACTGTGTAAGTATGTTCTGAGTTTTCAGAATATCTCTGACTACCCCCTCGGGGAATATAGTCGTGAGCGTAAATTTAAAAACTAAGAACCCGTTAAAATGTTTAATTTTAGTTGAATAAAATAATAACCAGAGTGCAGCGCAGCGGTCAATGTGGTGATCATGTGGGGAGGCCTATGCCCAGCAGTGGACATCTATCGGCTGATATAATGATGAAACAATAACCACGTTACCACAACTATGCTGACAAATACAAAGTAAAAGTAAAGTTAGATTAGAACAGCACTGGTTGGTTTGATACTTGAGCAATTAATGGGGCTCGGGACGAGGTTTGAGATGATTGCGTTTGACATGACATCAACTGACTGACAGGGCTGGGAGTGCTGGGTAGAACGTGCTGGTATGACATCAGATCCCTCTTGATATCCTGTAAAAAAGAAAAGATATTTATAGAATCTGTTTTTTAAACACTCGTCCCGCTGGGGACCTACATGCACACATTTGTGTCAAGTGGTTTATGGTGGGTATCTTTTCGACCGCAGTAACACTGCGTAAGAAAACTATAACTTAATCGCCTTCTATGTATAACAACCACAGGAAAAATTGGGGTGGCCCATTTTAAGCCAGAACGATAAGAACGTTGGCACACAAGCAGTTGTTCGGAGCTTCCCAAAACCACCTCCCATAATATCAATTTATCTCAGCTCCCAGAAGGCCCATATATCCTTAATCGCAGTCCCTCACTATTTTATTGGCCTAGCCATCTTTTTGGTTTGATGTTTTCGGTCTGAACACATAAGGAACATACTACCCGGGCGAATTAACTTAGCACCTGGCTCGCACGTGGCTGGGAATTCGACACCCCTCCTGCTACCCCCCGCGGGACCCCGCCGTCGCTGTGCGAGGCCAGTAGCATAGCATCTCAGTTACCGTTGCACGTATCCCTGCACTTTAGCATTTTCGAGTTATTCTTTCAGTTTTCCTAGTTTTTTATTCCGATCCACGTGCGAGACAGGTGTCAAGATAATTCGCCCGAGTTGTAAGTTTATCAGTTCATGTTAATAATTGAAAAATAAAGTTACTAAGGTAAATAAATGGTGTACCTTCTTCCCGCTACGGATTGGTTGTGCCCCAACGCAACGAAGTAAAATTTTAACTGCTTTCTCCCAAAGGCTTTTGGACTTCTCCCTTCCATCAGCACCTCGTCGTAGATGATCAACCACTGGCAAGGTCGCTGGCTGTCAAGCTGGCTTGACTATGGCTCATAATTATTCTGTAACATTTTCAAATAAAACGTGTTGATTTCGACAGCTTAGATTAGATTTACTAATATATTTGGTCAGAATGTCATCTTAGGGGCGGTTATATTATATTATATAGGTATAAAATTGTACTTACTCTGTTTGTTTTTAATTCAATTCAATGTTTCTCGATTTATTAAAGCTGTTTACTTTTTGAATTTTCTTTTGACTTCATGACACCACAATACACACTCGTTTTTTTTCCGGTTTAGTAAGGCAAATGGTTATCTTAACACGAAAGAATTTCGGGAAAGTGGGTCGTTTTGTTCCACCGAAGATTCGATACTAAAAATTCTATGCTAAGGAACTCGCACTTAAGCTAAAGATTAAACAAACAAAATATTTAATAACATAAAGATTTTATGTTGAAATTTACCGAGTGACAGTCATCTTTCCATCATAATCTGATTTAAGAATTCCACGACTCAAGTATTCAATATAAATTCCAATCCTATGTTATATTTTAATAACAGATATTTTATTTTAATAACAGATATTGTAGAATTCGCGAAATATCCGAAAACCGGTTTACCTTTGGCATTGTGTAATTTGAAAACAAATGGGAGAATTTTACTGCTATCAAAAGAATTTGAAAATTGTATTACAAAAACGTGTAACAGTATAATAAATCCTTGCATTATTATTATTCGTAGCTTGCAAATTATTTCTTGAAAAAGGGTGAGAGGGAGTGAGTCATACTCCACCGCGAGGGTCCCGTTGCGGATTGGTGGAGGCAATTTCGTGGTCAACATACTGTCAGAGAATTATCAAGCCGCCTTAATAATGCTAGTTGCTGTTCCGTGGCATGCATTCCCGACACACACTTGACCCTTTTTTTCATAGCCTATATTCATCACGGATAATGTAGCATTCTAATGGTGAAAGAGTTATTTATATCGATCTGTTTTGGAGCCTATTCAATACAAACAAACCAAAAATCATTCCACAGTATAATATTAGTGAAGATACTGCCAGGTTATAAGAATAAATACATTGTAATCTATTATCGGATCTATCCAAGATTAATTACTTTTACTTTACGCAAGACGGATGTAATAGCACCGAAACGGTCACCCATCCAAAGACTGACCGGATCTGTCGTTGCTTAACTTCGGTGATCCCGTCCAATAATATTAATAAATAGACTGTATGCATAACCTTAGCTTAAAAATGTATATTGTAATAGTTATCAAGTCGTGTTATGTTGAGTGAGTTTCTGACCGAATCTATTCTATTCTATTCTATTTTTGTTTAATGGCGTTTCCTTGGTGGATTTTGCCAATATCTAGTTTAAAAAGAGCAATTAGTGCTTAACGTTGTACGGTAATGGATATGGCGATCTCAAAGCCCTGTTTTTATACAAAAACACACACTCGAAACCGCCATAAAATGGCGGAGCCGCGTGGCTACCTAAATCGCGAGCCGAACGACAGACGTCCACTCGAGAGCCCTCTAGCCACGCGACTCCTGGCCGAATCTTCTCTACAGCAGCGAGAACACGTTCCGGTGCTGTGGTGGTAGGTTTCAAAATGATTTGACGTGGGCTTCAAGCTAAATTATTTTGTGTTTGAGTTTGATACTAAAGATCCATTACGCAAACCAACTTTAAATACAAATTGGGGATCAAAAATTCTTAAGGTTACAGTTCACTAACAAACCGAAAACATAATAATGAAGGCAGCCATAAGTTGCTGTACATTTCACGACCCTTTTCTCGTCAAACGTAGATATTTCAATAACAATTCAAAACTAGATGCGAAGTAATAAATAACTTGAATTTTGTATCGGGATTCCTGAAGCGTACGTTTCAAGATTTCTCCATGTTTGCTATTATGAATATTGTACCATGCACTAGTCCTGACGTTCTGCACTTATACGTTTTGTAGACGAGCGACTAAAATATGCGCGGACTATTCCAGTTTACTTTGTTTTGATGAAAGAGAGTTAGGTACCGGCACAGCCCGGACACTGCATACAAAAATTTGAAATTGACAAGATTACGTCAGCACATGCAAAACCAAAGAAATCGAACCTTAAGTTTTCTTCGTAGGTAAAGAGGAACCAGTGCGTGGTAACCAGAGGGCGATAGAGGGGGTAAAAAATTGGTGGGAGGAAGGGAGTGTCCGTACTGTATCTAGTAATAGATACTCTTTCTTATACTGTGGTACCGGTAACTTGTTCGATTGTTTCTTCGATAAAGCTCGCTCGGTAATGAAACGAAAAAACTCGGATACTATAAAGTTGGTAGGTACCACGGTCACATTTGGAGATAGGAGATGTGAAATACTAGCAGTAGATGAAAGAATTTCTTGCTCAAGAGCATTATGTGCAGGGTTCTATTTATACACTATTATAAAAATGTAACAGAAGCGTGTCTGTACATTGAAGATATTTACAAAAAAAAGATTACGATATGATTTTTAGATGTCCCTGATTCCAAATCACCAATTTTTGGATTTTTTGTCTGTCTGTTTGTTTGTTTGTTTGGGTGTTTGTTTGTCTGAGTATCATGCAAAAACTACTGAACCGATTTTGATGAAACTTTTTTTGTTTGATAGCTTATCATCCGACTTAAAATCTGGTATATAATTTATGCGGACGAAGTCGCGGGTAAAAGCTCGTTTATACATATAAACACTACCTCACTGTTCAAGGCTGCAGTCTCCAAAGTCCGAATAGCCCCAATAATAGCAAATCTCCGGTACGAGTTGATACAGCAAGACGAAAAAATCCATGAGCTTGATTAAAAGTGGTGAACTGCCTCAGAAGCTGAGGGTACTCGAAGGGGCAAATGTTTATGTGATGAGTAATAAGTACCAGTAAACTGCCTTGCGTTACCGGTGAGCGGCGCGTGCTTCCTTTCCCCGTTCCAATACCCAACCCCTGCTAACATCTAGCTGGAATAACTCGCCCCAAGTCGACGAACGGAAGCGTTGTCTGACTGTAAATGTGGGTAACAGGCCCGTTATTGACAGTTATTGTACCGATCACTATGACACAGTATAAGACAGTAAAACATCTTCATACAATGGTACCAACCGCGGCTTGTATGTATGCTCGCCAGTACGTAAGCCTCGTAGCACGCACACACTGACAATATCTCCGCGTAGCCCCGTCTGGTGCTGTCTTGGCTGCTTTAGATATCGTTAGTGTGTGCGTGCTACGAGGCGTACGCACTGGCGAGCACACATACAAGCCACGTTTGGTACCATTGTATGAAGATGCATTACTGTCTTATACTGTGACTATGACAAAACATACAAAAGTCTAGTAGGGTAAGGGGAGGTATTTCCGTGATACACCAAACATTTTTTGTTATAACTCAAATAAGGATTAACTAATTTATATGGGATATTGTTTAAAGTTTTGTGCATATATTTTATCTTACTTTATGAAACACACAGTTTGATACTAGATTCTTCACTCATAAATTTATAATCTTTTCTTGGTGATAAAGTGACATAGGTAAATTCGTGATAAGGTATGCCAATTTCGTGATAGTGGATAGGTAATATCGTGATAGACCAAACTCATACGATTTCAACATAATAATTAATGAGAGAGGTTTTAAAAAAATTATATATATTCTACGTAACCATTTACTTATGAATCTTATATGTATTTCTACACAATCATAAAATTGAATACTTCATCAGGAGCAATGTACAAGCATTAATGAAACGGTCGACAGCGATAGTTTGGATTGGATTTGGATTTCAGAATACATTGAGTTACCTACTAGAGGCGACACCCAGAAGACTACATTTTTTGTAACACACGTTTAAGCTAATTGGCTCAACCTTACTTAGCATGTACCGGGCGCGTGCTGCACCGCGATGCCCCCAGTGCGCGCTCCGTACTGCTGATCGTAGTGGACAGATTTTTTTCGCTTTGTCTGTTCTATACCTATCCTAATTAATAAAAAAAAATATTCAATGTCTGAATATGCTACTTCACAATATACAGGGTGTTAGGGTAAAAAGTTGCACTACTTTAACGGCTGATTGTACCCATGATACTGAACAACTTTCTCAAAGAAACCTAAAAGAAATTAACCAAAAAAAAAACTAGTTTCCATACTAAATGCAATCAGCTGATCGAACGTTTTTATGAAAAGATTTTTTTTTGCGAATTTACTTTACGGTTCTTAGTGAAAGTTGTTCAGTATCATGGGTACAATCACCCCTTAAAGTACTGCAACACCCTAACACCTTGTATACAACAAATCCAAACATATCATTTTTCTCAATTTCTTTCCTGATTTTTTATTTTCTTTTTTCTTTTATAGCTTTATTCTCTTCTTCTGTGTAGGTTCTTCAACTTTCGGTTCTTCTCTTGGCTTAGATGAGCCAGTGAAGTTGGTAAATAGTTAATGTCATGATAAAAAAAACTACGTCATTCAGGCATAGCATAGACTAAAATACAAGATTAAAGATGTATTTAAGTCCATACAATCAAAATAACCCCTAAAATTTTACTTTAAGATGATTAAAATTAATTGACAAAATACCTCGACAAAATCTCAAAAAGAATTTGCAAAATCACTTAAAATTTTGCACACCTAACACAAGGATATTTGAATGAAAAATTCTTGAAATCCAATGCACAATTTACGTCAATCTGTTCGTAAAACATTTAGCTATCAGTTTAATACCACATTCTGTAATATATTACTTATTTACTAATTAAAACTTCATTTCATTGTCTACCGTCGTCATTTGTCACAGATGATTGCGATTTTGCCCCTCGTTCTGAGAAAAAATCTCATAGCAAGCTTGTTTCAAAAGCTACTGAGCTGAGAATCATACTACTATCTCAAGCACACTTTAATGCATGTACATACGCGGTTTTGAAACAATCCCTTTACAGGAAAGGCCACGGCAGACGTTTAAAAAATTATCACGAAATTACCTATATCGCGATATAACCTCCCCTTACCCTATAGAAAAAGACGTTAATAATGAAACAAAAATCGCTCGTCTACAAAAACACTAAGCACATGTGACTGACTTCTATAAATTGACACGTGGATTGACACTGAGACTTTTGTAAAAGCAAAATCTTTTCGTAACATGTTTCCCAGCTTTCTTATATTTTAATAAATAATGTCACATGATGTAGAAATAGCAAAAGAAGTGGCTCTAGAAGGAATCTTTGCTAAAAGTACGATGAAGCAAGGTGTTCTTTAAGGATTGATTATACCTATTCAAGATTTCAGACAGTTCAAATGATAGAGAACATTGGGTGAGGATCGACATGTCAGGAGAACATAATCTGGGTCGACATACTGTCGTGTGGATCGCCTCAGGTATAACTGGAATGATTTACTATTTTATATTTTTTTGTCCTACGTGAGCTTCAAAGCCAACTTACTTGGGAGAGGTTCAGGATCGAGAAAAAGTGGTTTTCTCTCGTTTCGGAGGCGAAGACTCTAAAACTCTTTGAAACTCTGAGCCAGTAGAGTTAGTTTATTACTAGTATAATAGTTCAGATGATAAAGAGTCTCTCTCATAATCTTGAAGTGGGTGGGTTCTAGTTAGTTCCACATTAGTATGAGCGGAGCACATTCGGAGGCACCAGCAACATCGCAAAATAATTCGTATTTTAATAGCAATAGAGTTGAAGAGAACAGATATGCTCCGTCCTTGTCGCACGGTTGGACGGAGCTTTCTCTTTCAACGTTTTTTATTCTCTATCAATATTTAATAGAATCCATTTTACATTGCTCTCACTGCGCCCACCAGTCGACGCTACGTTGTTTGTAATGTGGATAAAGTTTAACCACAGATTATTCAATAGTGCTTAACAGGTGCTTAACTCTATGGGGAAGGACAACATGGAGAGGTACAATACGGGCTAATTAACTTGGCACCTGGCTCGGAATAAAAAACTCGGAAAACTCTGAAAGAATAACTCGAAAATGCTAAAACGCAGGGACACGTGCAACGGTAACTGAAATGCTATGCTTCGGCCTCCCACGGCGGCGGCGGGGTCCCGCGGGGGGGTAGCAGGAGGGGTGACAAATTCCGAGCCACGTGCGAGCCTACTTAATTCGCCCGGGTTGTACAGTCAAGAGCACATCAAGCTTTACACTTGCAGTTCGATTGTAACGCTTATGGCGCACTAAATAAGAACGGTCCAAAGTCCAAAGTGTCAAGCTTGACGTGCTCTTGACTGTACATGCTTCAATCTCAAGGCGTGTACTGTCCACACGGTCCATTCAAAGTGGCGAAGGGCCCGGGCACGCTGAAAAATGAAAATGAAAAACCATTACAATTATTTAGTAGACACAACAAAATAGAATATAATAATATTATTGTATCTCACAATAACACAGTATCATGTTTTCCACAATCGAATTCGAAAATCGACATAAAATAGGTCAACATTTGCCCCATTGTTTAAATCTTGTTCAAATTGATAATTTATGAGAGAGATTCCTGTTTAAATCTAAATTGACAAAATTGGATGCGAAAATTTGTAATTTATTTAGATAATTAACATTGGAAAGCTATGTAGCTTGTATTGTTTTGATTATTAATGTTGTATTTGTATTTACTTGATATTCTGTAAACTACCTAAGTATCAGTAAATAGGATATCGTTCTAGGATTGGAAACATAATTCAAAATTCAAATGTTTTCAGGTAGATACGATGAAAACGTAGGTATACAAATGAAAGGACACTGGGCAAAAATGTATGGCCACCGGTCCAAGAGTCCCCCGATATGACACAGGTAGGGATAGTTAGAGGATACCCAAACGTACATTGCACCCAAGGGGCATCAAAATATTTTCAAGGAAAAAAAGATACAGGGTGTTTTATTTTGACGAAGTCGTTTTAGGGGGTATTCGTATAGATATTATGGTCCCAAAAGGTGTAATGTCTTTCGGGGTGATCAGACACTTAGCTCAAACAAGTGAAAGTTATTATTAAGTCGTGCAAAAGTAATAAGGCTCACGTTTACTATACCGGCAATTTCAAGGTGAGATAACGATTTTCTCGTTTCAAGTGTTTTGAGGGCTAAAGATTCTTTTGCATTATTAATAATCAAAAACAATAATACTATCCACATGACACAAGGAATTCAAGCACCAGATGGAATTAGCGGCTAAATGCTAACATTAGTATGAACTAGTGGAACGAAACACTAATTGCCCGAGTCCCGACTCGTACTTGGCCGGTTTTTTCTCTCGGAAAGATATTGGTGCCGCATATAAAAAATGTTCTATATTAAGCCCCCTTTCAAACGTAGTATGCCACTTAAGGGGGGGCTCTTGGACTGCACGTCTGTTTTTGACAGTGCTTGGCAATTCTGCAGGATACGGTGATCAAAACCATTTAATTTAAGATCATAAAAACTGGTCTGTTATTCTAATCTCTCTTTTTCGTCTTAAGTGATAACTCCGTCTCAAAACTGTTCAATTATACTTAGGTACTATAAAACAACAAAGAAACAGTTTATAGAGATGGTCGTAAACGAGAAAATTCGCTGCAAGTAGCTGCTTATGTTATAAAATATTTAATTCAACTCCTGAGACAGAAATTGCAGTAAAAATGTTGCACTTTGCCGTCAACTCGGATATTATGATATGCAAAATTAGAACTGTTTTCACGACAATTTATTCTGCACATGTGTGACTTTCCTTTGTATTTTTAGTGGTGTTACTGTGTTTTTATCGATAATGTGGAATCAACTATATTGCATTTCTTCTTCTTTGGATTCCTCTCCGTTACTGGTGGTTGGCAGTCAGCTCTGCATTTCCCTGCCTATCTAGCCCAGTCATTTTACGGAGTTTTGTTAGGAGGGGTGGGGAGTAATTATTAATGGGATTTTTAAACTGTAACCGGCACCATTTAGTGACAAAAAGATCTGAAAACATATTTAAAAAACTTCGCTACGCAACATAGAAATCAAAATTGTATCTCCCAGAAGGTTTTTAATTAATTAATATTATTTTAATTAGATTTAACAATATACATTATTTTTGAGCAATAAAAACAATGAGGTACCTATTCATTAGAAAATACTAAATGTATTTTTCAAAGCCTTCTAAGGAGACGAAAATATTAACACCATGTTTGAAGTATGTCTGATGGTAAAGCCTTAAAAACGTGCAAAAAATATATACTATCTGGTTTTTTAGAACAAGATAAAAGCCAAATTCTAAATTTAGGGCTGTTGCTGACGTATTTTTTTTTATTTTGGTACATTTTTGAGCTCATATTGGCTCTTAAACCCTATACCGAAAAAAATATCAATTACCTATTAATTAGTCCCGGCTCAAACCGTGAAATGACAGGGCTAATCTCTCGCCAAACGAAACAGCAGCTCTTCGAAGCTAGCGATGCCTGTCCACTCTTTCGGGATCGTAAGCCACGAACTTCGTGGCGTAAAGACGCTTCTTTCGCCGAATAAAGTGCTTCTTCTAAATTTGATTTATTTTAATTTATTTTCTGATTTCATTCCACTAAGTATTAGGTAAGAGCCACATCTTCTTTAATATTTATATCTACTAACGTACGTACGTTAGTAGATATAAATATTAAAGAAGATGTGGCTCTTACCTAAATAAAGAAAGAAAGGGTTTGATGAAATCAGTGCCATAATACTAAGTCTAAAAAAAATTATAGCTTGGTATTGGCTATGTGCACGACACTAGCGCCACCTAGCGCAGAACGGCCCCGTGAGTTACTTGTATATCAAATGTTACGATAAAGTTTGTTCTTTTATATTAAAATAAAGTAAAAAATAAATAAATTAGCAATATTGTCGATATTAAAAATATTATAATACCTAACTAGCTGACATTCCCATTGTTTGTTAAGAAATTGTCATACAAACTTTCACCCGAAGCTATTTCATTCGAAGCTAGCGATGCTTGTCCACTCTTTCGGGATCGTAAGCCACGAACTTTGTGGCGTACAGACGCTTCTTTCGCCGAATGAAGTGCTTCTTCTAAATTTGATTTAGATTAATTTATTTTCTGATTTCATTCCACCAAGTATTAGGTAAGAGCCACATCTTCTTTAATATTTATATCTACTAACGTATCGTACGTAAGGTAGGTTGATCTGTCGCCGTGTGTACTAGCTTGACACTGGCACTGAAAAAAATTATACAGGGTGTACAATAAAATGGAACAGCTACTTAAAGGGGTGCTTCAGACCATCAAACTGAACAACTTTCTCTATGGGACCAATATCGAAATCGCGAAAAAAAAAATCTGCTGTCCCATACATTTCAGTCGAGTTATGTTTGCAGTTTTGTATGGGAGAGCGGATTTTTTTTTCGCGATTTCGATATTGGTCCCATAGAGAAAGTTGTTCAGTTTGATGGTCTGAAGCACCTCTTTGAGTAGCTGTCCTATTTTATTGTACACCCTGTAGATGCGAATGCAAAAGACATAAGTACTTTCGACATTTTAATTTCGATTTGGTACATAGTATTTTTTGTATTTTATTATATTGTTTATTTAAGCCTATCCTGGAGCCTTGTGTTCAACAGTGGAAGATGATAGGTTGATGATGATATTAAAGGTTATGCTATGATTATTAATTCCGTACGCAGATGATAATCAAGAAAACTCATACTAGATCTACACAGTCCTATTTGAAATTAATCTAAGTAGCACATAAGGACGTATATCAATTAATTATGAACGTCACCATCGTTCATAATTAGAAACTAGTACTTAGCACTAAGCTATAACATTTTATGACGTCATAACATATCAGCATGGTAACTCAAGGGAAATTAGATGGAGTTTACAGCTTGCTCGTTACTGCTAGGAATAAGTTTGAAGTTAATCGTGTAGTGAAGTGAAATTAATTCGTGGAACGTGTGACATTGTTTCATAACTTTTAATGGATGTATAAAGAGAGAAAGACTAGGAAAGGATAGAATATGTGAGAGAGGACATGGGTAAGAAACGGTTATAGTAAGTAAATTTATCCTATAGGATCCCGCTGCAAGGTAATATAATGGCTTCTTCTTAGAAAATAATGGTGGGAGGGGTTTAACAGTGATGCATATAAATTCTGCCCCTAAATAATTAATAAAGATTATGATGATGATGACGTGACGATTTTTTAAAGAAGACGAAATGGTTTTGCAATTTTCTGTCAAAGTTATACAAAATTTAATTCGTTACATTATACATAAGGGACCGAGGGATAGGGGGAAATCAGACCATCAAACTGAACAACTTCCACTATGGAACCAACATTAAAATCGCGAAAAACAAATCAGTAGTACAAACATTTGGGTCAAGTGACTAGCTTAAAAATTTCTTTTTCGCGATATCAATATTAGTCCCATAGTGACATTCAGATTAGGTCTGAAGCACCTGATTAAGTATGTAACGCATTTAAGTTTACATTACACTCTGTATATGTATAGGTATATCATCAATTATTGTCTATAGGTCTCCAGTACTGTAAATGGCGTGGCGCCTTCGGCCTCCTTTCAAGACGTCGACGATGATGGCCATCTCCTGAATATTGAGTTTTTGGCCCATCTTTATTTCTTTCATCTAACCTTAATTTTATCGATACAACAAACCCAATTCCCATCTCTACGTTCGCCGCCTGCGACGGTACGTGAGCCAACAGCGTCTGACGTATAGAACTACGTGATCTAACAATGTAGAGGATTTGGTTCGACAAAAGTGCTTGAAATTTCTTACGACGACGCTCAGAAGATTGTCAGGTATTACTTACATAGTAGGAAAGTGGAAATACGGTTGTCGTATTGACTACTAAAGTGGGGTTGGGATAGAGATGGTATTTTTGTCGTTGTCCGAAGAGAAAGCTCTACATTTTCTCTGGTGTAACAATGTGTAGAGATTCTTGTTGAGTAGTACAATGACTAATACTGCTGTTTTTGTACTAATTATTGTGATTTTGATTATGATTATAACTCAATAGTAGAGAACAAACTATTTACATAACAATGGTATTTACAGCAGGTGTTACAATAATAAATAAAATAATTAAATAATTTATAAAATACTTAACCTAATTTAACTTATTGCCATTTAGGCTTGGGAGTTGTCCCCCTTCGGGAATGTGCCCATTATTGAGGCTGCGTTGCCTCGTTGTATGGAAAAAGATATTCTTTGTACCAGAAACGAGCCAGAACGAGGGTCGCAGCCTTTTTCTTTTAAACGTCGCCCTAGGTCCCTGATGAATTCTTTCGCCTCAGAACCCCACAGCCCAGCCGTCTCAACAGTGACCGGTATAAAGAGTACGTTGGTTCCAGGTTAGAGTACCTGTCGTACTTTAGCCTGGCTGCATTCTCGGCCGCTGAGCCGGCAGCGCGTATGGTGTGGCTCAAGTGAGAGGTTGCGAATGTGCTGACGCACGTTGCATTCCACAACAGGCTACGGCCTCTCTTCCATGGAACCAATGTAAGGCTACCCGGTCTCTTACCGTCGGTACGACTCAGGCCAGGGGGCTCCATCCGACAGGGAACATCAGTAGAGACCAAGGCGCGGCGAATTATATCGTTAATGGAGTGATGACGGGGGCGTCTCCCGGTGCACTTGAAACAACTAAGGCCATGATGCCCGTTTGCTTCCACTACTGCGCCACATATGCAACGGTGTGGTTCGCATACTTTGCAGCCGAGCCTGACAGCTGCAACTAAAAATTCAATTCAAAATTCAAAATTTTTTATTCAAAATAATATCATATAGATAGCTTTTTGACGTCATTTTTTGACTCTACCACCGCATCGGAAGGTGTTCCGTTGAGAGAAGATGCGGCCAGAAACTCTAATACTTTCTCTCTTCTCTCATCTATCCTCACAGAATTGTTGTCTAGCAACGAACAACTACGACGATGCAAGAATTACTATGACGCAGACTTGGTCCTTCGAGTCAGATCGCGAGCATGCGATGTTTTTTTATGATTGAGATTTTTATGAATAGATAGAGTTGGGGGAAAAAATTAAGAAGTACACAAAAACACTGACATCTACAGGGTGAAATTGATATAATAGCATCCTTTTAAACTAAAAGTCTACCCATCAAACTGAACAACTTTTACTATGGGAGCAAACCGATAAGTAAAAAAAGTTTCTGCTGTTGCATCGTTTGAGTCGAGTAGGCATTGCAGTTTAGTATGGAACAGCAGATTTTTTTGTTTCTCCGATCGGTTTGCTCCCATAGTAAAAGTTGTTCAGTTTGATGGGTAGACTCTTGGTTTAAAAGAATGATAATAATATCAATTAAAAAAAAACACAATTAATAACATTTTATGTATAGGTATTCTATATAAACTCAAAGCTTCATTCCCATTCGGGGTAGTCAAAAACTTTACAACAATTACTTTTTAACCATCTTTAACTTCCATTATTGGCCAGGTCCTCATCTAAAGTTCAGTCTAGTTAGCGGTTGATACAGTGTAAGTAACTTAGACAGTCAATTCGGTTAGTTGCCCAAGTTACAGGATTCCCTGGACAAGGTCCGGTGCCAATTAAATAAGTTTTAACTTGGTACTGTCAGTTATGGCCATTTGAAACTGTCTGGGACTGGACTTGTTAGTGACTTCAATTTGCGGTGTTAACTGATTTTTTAAAGGAATTATTTTGATTGGATTACTTTTATGCGAGCCTTAATAGGCCTTGTGGTGCGTTGCGAACAGGTGTGAATTTTGGAATTATGAGGTTGATGACACGCATGGATGACATACCAACATATTGTTTATGTTTTGGTGTAAAATAAAGAATATTTGATTTATTGATTGATTATAATGAACTTTCTAACTTATGTGCGTCAATCATCGTGAGGACACCTGCATACCTAAATACGCTGAAGACGGAATTCGAATGCCAATATGTGTAAGTCTATCAATTGGCATTCAAATATGTGCGGAGGACTAACATCTACATACCTTCTTGAGGTTAAGCTTCATCTTCTTATCGTATGGGCAAGCTCTGATGTCAGAGTTTTTCAGACCGCCTTATGACCTCTGACGTGGTTTTTATGTCATGACCACTACCACCAGAGATAGCGTATAGATAAAGGTTAAGCTGGTAGCACCCAAGTTGAGAACGATAGTGGTTGATCATTGTGAATGCCCGACAGTAAATTTAACGAATAAGGGAAAGTAGCCACTTTGGACTACAAACCAAGAGGCTCGCACTGAAAAGAAGAGGTTTTCTGAGCAGGAATATTGAGTGAAAGCGAGTGAGAGAGGACTAAACCACTGCTTACTGTTGTGTTATGTCTCGGGCGCGGCGTGGTGGGAAGAGTTTTAAATTAGAAAAGCTGCGTCGTGGGAAGCGACGTAATGGGAATGATTCCAACCGAGAGGGGGTACCTATTGTCCGTACTGGACGTAGGGCTCTTGTAATTTGTAATGTGCTTAGAGCGTTGCTGGTGACACGATTTGGATACATTGGAAAAAGAGAAGCTGGAATAGGGGAGACTAGAAAACATGACGGCAGCAGGATAGTTTGGTAAAGGAGCTTTGTCGAGAGCATTCAAGCAAGATCATTATCATCACAATCATCAGCTCGTACCCACCCACTGCAGGGCTTAAGCCTCCTCCCAATTTAAGTGAGATACATTTCACAAAAATCACAATAAAAACTACTGCCTCCGTGGTCTAATGGTTAAGAGCATTGGCTCTCGATACGGAGGTCGTGGGTTCGATTCCCACGGGGGACACCTAGTGATATGTCACGTTGTCCATTTTTCCCCAGTTGGTTAGGACATTGCAGGCTGAATCACCTGATTGTCCGAAAAGAAAAATGATTCCGTGCTTCGGATGGCACGTTAAGCCGTTGGTCCCGGCTACTATCTCTGGTGGTAGTAGTCGTTACATAAAAACCACGTTAGAGGCCGTAAGGCGGTCTGAAAAAACTCGGACACCAGGGCTCTGCCCACACGATAAGAAGACAATAAAAGCCATTTGAACCAATCATCTGTAGTATAGGTATGAACCTAAAAATTCAACTTAAATGAGCTGTTGTAACATTATTCATTCTAATCTTACGGTATTTAAACGTACAAGAAGTCACCTCACTCACTCACTCATTTTTAAGTGAACCAAGAGTTCACTAAAATAAATGGAGCATCAACAGATTATAAGATTGGTAACTTGTAACGTGTCTTGATAGGATGTGTGCTCAAAAACTGTGAAGTATCAAGACAACCTTATCCGAGATAACCAGAATAGATACTTTAATAACACCTCTATGCAGAGGCCAGGAGATAGACGATGTGTTTAATAATTTTTTGAATTAATATTCGTCTTGAGGTTGGACTTTCAATGATCAGGTCTAAGACTCAAATTATGAGTAGTGCCACTAAATTTGTTAGGTAGACACCGGGCAAAAATTTCTGCCCATGGCCCAACAGGTGAACTAAGGGTTAAAAAAAAAAGAAAAAAATAATAATAAAAAAAAAGAAAAAAAAACAAAAAAAAAATTAAAAAAAATTAAAAACATAAAATTGTGCATTTTAATAAAATTTAATACTATTCTGCTCTTGCACACAACTGTACTTAATGGTAGTTGGAGCACGAGGACCCGTTAGTATCCCGTGCTTCACCCAGGTGGAGAACCTAGGTGGAGCACGGGCCCGGACCCCACAAAACGTTAGGTCGAGGTAGATGGACAGGAAATATAGTATGTCGATGAGAATATTTACTTGGGCAAAATAGTGTCCTTCGAAAACAGGCAAGACAAGGAAGTCGAACGGCGCGTCGACAACGCCTGGAAGAGCTTCTGGTCCATGAAGGAGCTGATGAAGGGAGAATTCCTGCTCTCGCTTAAACGTAGACTCATCGACCTGATTGTGTATCCTGCCATTCCTAACTTACGGAGCTCAAACGTGGTCACTCACTAAGGCCCAAAAGTCCAAGCTTACGGTTTGTCACCAGCAATGTACTCCGAATAATTGTCATTGACATATGAACATTGTCGCGTTTGTTAAACAGGGCCCGGGAGTGCGTTTTTTGAAACTCACACGTTGAACTCAAGCATGTGCATCTTTCTACTGCTGATTTGACTTTCAAAAATCGCACTCCTAGCTGGAACATGATTTTTGAAAGTCAAATCAGCAGTAGAAAGGTGCACATCTAGATAGTTATTTTTAAATGTACACTGCTGGGTTCAACGTATGACTTTCAAAAATTTATTGTTTCAATCCAATTATTTTGTTATAAATCAGTAGTTGGGGTCTATGAAGTTTTGCGCTAATTCTAATTCATTAACACGTTGTATAATAAGATAAAAGTGACTATTGTAATTTACAATGACATTTTAGGGTACATTGCTTATAACTAACGCCGCTAAACATGCATCAACATTGCTACAATAACAACAACAACAATGCCAAACAACAACAGCTAGGGTACACTACCTACCCTGAATTGTCATTGTAAATTACAATTGTCACGTTTATTAAATGGGGCTCAGAGAACAAACTCAAAGCCTAGCAGATTTTTCTTTTAATCTCGCTCAACTAAAAACAAAAGCAACAAAATAACATCATACGGATTCTCTCTACGCTGATCGCATTTTCTAAAGCCCGATTTAAAAAAAATCTCCCAAATGATTGACGCCCGAAATGATCTGCTTCGGACAACCGGCGCACGCGTCTGAGATAACATCACGTCATTTTGAATTAGGAATCCAATTGTCAGTTATCATGTTATAATAGAGACAGTCTTGATGGATAGGTACTATTTATAAGGTGTACGGTTTGGTGGTTTTAAAATTATAATGATTTTTTATAAAGGGCAAGGAAGACCTAACTTGATGGAAATATTTATACTAAGTGAAAGAAATTCTCAGTTTTTTCTTGAAAGTCAAAACACATTTGAAGTAAGGAGAAAAATGAGTGACCATGACATCTAATTACTTTTATCACCGACAAATATAGTAAATCAACACGATTTCTACACCGAGAAAAATAACTACTATTTACCTTAGCAGACTTTGCTAGAACATTTTGTTATATATTGAATTCAGGTAGATTTAATCAAAATATATTCATACATGCATACATACATAAACTCACGACCGTAATTCCCTTTCGGGGTGGTCAAAAAAATTGCTAAAATTACCAACTTTCTATTAAATATTTGTAGCAATGCTCATATTTTAGCAATTTAAGTTTCAGTAATTGTAGGTGGTGTCAGGATGGAATGACGTGTCAAGTGGTAAGAGGTGGATAGCCTTTTGCCCACATAAACACTGCACAAGAAACCTTTAATCCCTTAGTAGCCTCGTACGACACCCACGGGAAAAATTGGGGTGGTCCATTCTAAGCCACACGGCTCAATATATTTATAACAACTAGCAAAGTCTGTTAAAATAAAAAGCTGTCACTAAATATTGTTCACGACTCTCAAATATAGGATTAAAATAAGTAGGTAAGTATAAAAGCGGGCACTGTTGGTTTCCCTAAATTCAGAAGCGAACAGAACAGCTCCTGATCATAACGGAACATTTCGTAAATAAGATTTGATGTGGGGTCTAAACGCGGCTACCTAGGATGGAGACTGCTTTTTATTAAATTTTTACTCATAGATGTGAATGAAAATTGGTACCATTTGACTTTGGAAGCATTTATGAAACAATGTGATTTACAATTCCCGGTTTGTGCCAATTATTGTCTTTTTTATTGTTGTTTAAAAATTTATAATTATCTAGGTTTTGGTCTTCTTGTTAAGGAATCCTAAGAGCAAAGGAAAGTCCAAGTAGTTAGGTAGTACCTAGGAAAAGGTGGAGAGATAACCTTGAATGCGGTCTTGGAGACCTTGGCGATAGTCGTTGCACCATAATACACAGTATTGGAGAGTGAAAGGGGGAGGTTTTTGCCCAACTGTGAGATACTGAAGAAGCTAAATTAAAAAAGAATAGTTTAGTTGCCCGCATCGATAATTATATTATTAATAATAACGTCTCGTACACGTACAGGTATAAAGAGCCTCCTCCTTTTCTGAAGCCGGTTAAAAAGTAAGTTTACAATCTAAAAGCCTATTCCACAACCAAAGCCTCGAACCCATGTATCAGCCCCCTACATCGCATAGGCTATAGCGCGTAAATATTACGTCCCGTACCTTCACCGACCGTAAAAGTACCGTAAACCGAAATCAAGCTCATCGACCTACGTTTACGTTCACGGTTTATGAGGCTTGAAGTGGGAAGGACCTGCATGCGTGGGGAAAAACCAATCAGGATGACTGTGTTTGTGTTTAGATTTTCGTTTTGATGTGAATTTGTTGTGTTAAACTCTAAAGGAGCAAATTGGTAGCCGACCGCATGAGGCGTGCGGTCGCGACGTGTCGCCGCGACACGTCGCTGCGGTCGTGAATTGGAAGCCGACCGCACGCCGCAACTGCACGCCGCAGCTACAGACAGTATTGCCAACTTAGGGTATTTTTTGGGGTAATAATTTTCAGTAGGGTTTTAAGATTTAGGATGATGCTTTATATCTACTATGCCGTAACTTGAGCTCTAATAAAGGGTGAATAGAAAAGATTTTCGTAAAAATGAATAAGTAGAAAAAATTTCCGTAAAAAGTAAAAACATGTTTTTTTTATTTGTTTCCCAAAATTATCATCTCGTATTTATTTTATTTAGTAATATTTAAACACTGTTTTACCAAATAACAAACGCCAGTATGATTTATTGTTGGAATTTAACGGAAAATGTGGTTGAAAATAGAAATTTCATTAAATTAAAGAAATATCGTGGAATTTGTATGACTTTTATGTTCTATCGCATGCCACTCAAAAATATCGTGAATCTAAGATAATAATCGCATGCTGGCAGCACTCGGCGACACTACTGGTCTGCGGTCGAGCGTCAGTGAAGCTCGACCGCACCGCAGTGAAGTCGAGCAGCGTGTCGCCGGCTGCGCAGGGTATTTCATAGAATTACATACAAACCAGTAGTGTCGTCGCGACATGCGGTTGCGGCGTGCGGCGTGCGGTCGCCTGTCAACCGCCACCTTAAAGAGAAAAATTTATCAAATACACTGAAAAAAAATTGTTTACTTCATCCAAGATCTTGTTTATGATAATCATACATCGTGAATCCATATGAGTCTGTCAACATCGTGACTTCTCTGACTAAGAGAACTTTGTTAAACTAATTCGGCTTGATGTTATATTATAAACTATCTTTTGTTTTTAGAAAACAATAATAACGTCATTTTAATTATTTTGGTGCTAATTAAGAGAAAATACCTACTTCTTAGCTGACTCGCATTTTTTTCAGTGTAATATCATAAGGTTAATTTTCGTGGACCAGCTTTCACCATCGTCAGCCTACATCCGTCCCACTGCAGGGCACAGGCCTACCCTCATTGAGGATTTATAGGCGTTATTCCACCACGGCGCGTGCCCAATGCGGATTGATAGACTTCAAATACGCATAGTCTTTTTTCTACAGCGTATGCAGGTTTCCTCGCGATGTTTTATTTCACCTTTTGAGGGCAGTCGGTATCAGGTGTACGTGCATAATATACTTACATACATTTCGTGAACCATTAGGTTGAAATTATAGGTAAATTCCATTGAGTACCTACTGAATGCGACATCCAGACAAAATTTTTTGTAGCACTCGTTTGAGCTGATGAGCTCTAACTTACTTTGTGCCGGGTGTGTGCTGCACCGCGACGCCCCCAGTGCGCGCCCGCACTGCTGATCGTGGTGCACAGTATTGTTCGCATTGTCTGTTCTATACATAATTATTCAATTGTAAATTCTATCTCTCTTTTTACAAGTTAAGCAATAGAGCTTTTATGCAAGTGAACCGTGGTGGTTCAGTGGCGAGTAACCTTGCCTGCCGTGCAGGAGGCGATGGTTCGATCCCCGTCCAGGCCGACTCGTACCAATGAGCTTTTCGGAATTTATGTACGATTTGTAACATCACTGGCTTTTCGATGAAGGAAAACACCGTGAGGAAACCTGCATGCTTCAATCTCGAGGCATGTATTGTACCTACTATCCATTACAAGTGGCGACGGGCTCACTCCCCGTCACACTGGATAGAGTTTCGGTACCTACTACTAGTGAAACGTGAATGTTCTGAAGTATCAGAATATCTCTGACAACATCTTCTCTCAACGGAACACCTTCCGACGCGGTGGTAGAGTCAAAAAATTACATCAATAAGCTATCTATATGATATTATTTTGAATAAAAAATTTGAATTTTGAATTTCAACCCCCTCGGAGTATAAAGTTCATAGTCGTGAGCATATGCTAGTTTTTGCAAGATCTCGATGAGTCATGAAGACAAGTCTTGCTACGATTTTTGGCTGGCTTTAAGCCTAATTCTAAGTCACCTCGTACGGCATCAAAGGAAAGAAATGTGCTGATCCATATTAATCCGGAACTATGCGACGGATAAGACCTTTGCAATAAAACTCGTTTTTCCAATCTACATCAACAAACACTAGCAAGATAAAACAGGACCTGCCGACATAAAAGACTCCGAACCTCCGAACTATCAACACTCAATCATGAACTAAAAATCCTGACCTATTTCAGAACGAATTCTAAAATTCAAATGCAACCGTCTACCGGAAATGAATCCGCCTGCGGCGTCTGTCGTGATACGGATCTGATGGAGCTCCACGTCCGACATCCGGTCGGTTCGCGCCTTTATGGCTTCCAATTTCAAATCTAACGTTCGAACGGTTTGCGTCTCGATTTTTAAAGTTGCTAGGACCTCTTTGATCTGGGCTTTGATCTGGGTTAGGTAATGATGTTAGATGCAGTTCAGGTCTGACTGTTCTTCTTAGTCTCAACAGGTTGGATTTGCTATAGGGTGAAGAAGCGGCAAATTGCTAGCTGATCGTCGATCGTTTTGAGTTGACTTGCGATCTAATACTGTTTCACTCAAAGAAATCATTCATAGCATTAATGTCAGTGTACTGACTACTATATTTCGGTGTAACAAATAGCGAGCGTCGGGCTCACTGTATTAATGGATGGACCTCAATACCGAAGCATTCTCCAAAACACCCCTAAAGGGTGTTCGTGCACCCCGAGCCGAGAATTCAAATTCACCGTAAAAGCATGTGACACAGCACAGCACATCACAAGTTGGTAAGTTTTAGCAAAATGACGAAAGCTATATTGAGGATTGCAGTAGAATTTCTACAAATACTTCGAGAGCGTTGGTACGGTAGCACGTTGCAGAGTTGTATATGGACACTCAATCATGAGGGGTCCTGCACTGGTAGCATGCACACCCGCGATAGCCGTGATACGGCTTTATCACGTCTTTTATCTCGTTCGTTCGCGCGCAAAAGAACGAGATAAAAGACGTGATAAAGCCGTATCACGGCTATCGCGGGTGTGCATGCTACCAGTGCTGGTTTGAATCCGTAAGGACGACATGACAGACTGATCTAAAACTGTAAAGGAAGTACGGTGAGGTAAAAACATCGTGAGGAAACCTGCATACGCTGAAGAAGAGGTTCTGGTGCGTGTCATCATCAGACTATCATCGTCTACTGCTGAACATAGGCCTCTCCCAAGGCGCGCCACAAAACTCTGTCTTCGGCCTTCCTCATCCAGTCGCTCCCCGCTTCCTTTTTAAGGTCGTCTGTCCAGAGGGCAGCAGGGCGTCCTACACTACGCCTGCCAGTCCTTGGTCTCCACTCTAGAACTCTGACACTAACGAGGAGGTGGATCCATCGGTTGTCAGTTCTTAGGCAGTATTGCGTATGTGAAATCTACCAATCCGCATTGGGCACGCGTGGTGGACTGACACCCATATTATATCCTTCCTGAGAGCAGGCCTGTGCCCAGCGGTGGGACGGATAGGCTGATGATGATTGTACCGATAAAAATACAAAATCCAACATGAGAACATTTAAACAGCGAGCGGTCTCGAATATTTTCAACAGCATATGGAAGAACAATCTCCACAAATGATACAAGTTTGAAAATTCCTCGCCTAATTCCCAGATTTCCAAAGCCCCAGTAACACCCAAGTCCAAAGCACGCAGCACATACATTTCTTCGGACATCCATACGCCTCGCCCGGCAATAGATTCAACTGATACCTATCTCTGTAACAGGGCGTTAAATCACCCAGTTCAACTTATTTATGTTGTTGAGTGTACATCGGTTTACGCGGGTTAGTCTCTTGTAGAGTTGTTGGGTCCGAGCGAAAAAAAATTGCGGAAATTTTGCTTTTATAAATAAATAAAATAAATAAAAATTCTTTATTTCAGATATTATAATCCATATTGATGTTAGTAACACACTTAAATAACTATGTTAGTACAAACACTTAGGTGCAGACCGACCCAGTGCTTAATGAAGCTACTGTCGTATCTACTTGCGACCATCTTCAGAATGCTGTTGGTGCTGGCGCGAACCCTCTGCAGTGCGGCGGCACAGCGTTTGCGGAGCGTGGTGGGAAACCCATCGACATGAGCGTCCGCGAACATGCCTGACGCACTGCAGAAGCGCGGCAGCCCCAGCAGCATCCTGAAGGCGTTATTATATTGGGTGCGTTTTATGGGTCTGCAATTATAGGTATGTTTTTAGTTATTATATCCTCATAAATTATGCCCGAGCTATGCCCGAGAAGTGCAAATGTAAAGTGCGTTTTACGGCATCCAGAGGAGAACCATAATATTATAGCTTCATATTTACGACTATTTTTCCGACGAAAAATACAACAGAATCTTTTGTTGTATTGATGACAAAATTATCCATTATCTTAATACAGTTCCACCCCCACATAAATCCTATTATTTCGCCACCTCCCTCTGTGAAAGCCTTGCAGACATTCTTAATCTAATTCTATAAGCTTAGCTGCAATGCACTTTGCTATATATGGATATTGTCTGCAGTTTAAGTAGCCAGTTCGTGTTACTAATTGATTACTTACTGCAAAATGTATTACGTGGGTCAATCAACAATTTTTTGTCCAGTTCATACAGTTTTAAAAACAGTTTTTAGTTCTTTTTTCTTGACATTCATTAATTTTGAAAAATAGATAACTTATCAAATTCTTCTACACACATACGCATTACACCATCTGTGTTGAACTACTAGTAGTTTTTAGCGGTTGTCCGATAGACGAACAAGCTTGGGGATAATTTAATAATCCAGAAATTTTCCGATAGGGTTAGAATAAAGACATTTTTACACGCTTTTGAGAACTAAACAATATGGGGGGAAATTATAGTAAAATTAGTTTTTGTGTGGCAATAGTAATTTTTTTCACTGTATAAAGTTGTGTTTACTAGTATTGCTTGGGAACCGTACTATGAAAAGATACTTTGCTTCTATGGGACAACCGCCAAAATTCAAGGAAAATTCTAGTACCTAATTTTGCAAAACCGTGTATGTATTTAATAAATGGAATCGTTAGTTATTCAACAAACATTAATTTTTGGGGCAAGCAAAACCTGAGCTTGAGCCGGAGCCTGAACATTGAGAAAATTTTATGCAAATGACTGGGTCAAGATATGGACAAAAAATTGTTGATCTACCCACATAAGGCTTCAGACGTTCTGATATTTTAGGGAGTCTTCAAACCATCAAACTGAACAGCAATGCTATTCACCTTATCGGCGAGCTGACAATTCGGTATTCGCTAAGGTTATGTCATGTGTCAAACTCATATAAAAACTTCGACGATCTGAAGGATGCAAGGATGTTACATTTGTGAGCTCGTAGATGTTTTTGATAGCGATGTGACGCTTAGAGAATTGCACTTCAGCTAGGAGCAATACAGGGTGTAAGTGACAGCCTTGCAAATACTGAAACGGTGAACTTAGACTATCAAACTGAACAGCTTTCACTATGGAGCCAAAAAAAAATCAGCTGTCCCATACAAAACTGCTGTACCTACCCGACTAAAATGTAGGGGACAGGTTATTTTTTTTCGCGTTTCCTGAGGTAGGCTCCATAGTGAAAGTTGTTCAGTTTGATGGTCTGAGTTCACCGTTTCAGGCTGTCACTTACACCTGTATACTTGATCCAAAATATGTGGAACAAGATATTTTTTTCGCGAATTCGACTTTGGTCCTATAGAAAAAGTTGTTCGATTTGATGGTCTGATCATCCCTTTGAAAAACTATCAGCATATTATAATGTACCCTATGTTCAAATTCAAAGCCCCTGGCTTTCCCAGCGCAAAATAGATTTTCTAGGAAAAACAAAAAAATATGTTTTGTTTTTAAAATAAAATAAAATTTGTCGTATATGGTTTAATTCTATTTTTGTCTAGTTAACAGTGACACGATTCGGTTAACGAATTTGTTTATTATCAACCAAACACGAATCGTACAGGCCTAACGATCAGTTGATTAAATTGTTCACTTCATTTTTCGTTAATCAAATAACGACGCAACAACTGAGGCGTGGAATACTGTTGCCGGATAATAAATTAAAAACAAATGCATAACGCAAATAAAAGTCCGGACACCGGCACCACCGCGGTCCGTGAAATGCACGAGCGAGTCCGCATTAAAACTGTGTTTGGTTATAAAACTGTTCATTTGGCAAAAAGGTGGTTATTGACAAAAGAATCGCTCAATTGAGTGGGTTCAGAATGCAGTGAGTTTATCATTGGGAAAATGAAAACAATTATCTATGATCTCCAAATGATCTCAATATCATTTAAAGCCTATTTGACTGTAATGTCACAGTATAAGAAAGTAATCTATCTTCATTCATGCATTGGTGCCAAACGCGGCCGTACGCCTCGTAGCACGCACACACTGACAATATCTCCGCGTAGCCCCGTCTGGTGCATTCTTAAGGTGGACTTCCGATGCTAGCGGCCGACGCGTCTGATGCGCGCGGCTCGCGGCCGACGGCCGATGCGGCCATACTAGTTACTGTGAAAACGTATGGCGCCGCTTCCGATGCCAGCGACTGACGCGCGCGTCAGACGCGCGCGGCCGATGTCTATCGCATCGGCCGCGGCCGCGCGCGGCTATGCTCTGACATCACGCAGAACAAGAATGTTTGCCAGAAATATTACGAAGTTTTTACCGAAAATTTGCTTGATTTTTACTATTTTATTTGTATTTTATTATCTGCAAGGTCGCTCATCCACGTTGTGATAACACCATCTATCGATCCATTTAAAACTATTTTTTTTTTCGGAAAATCCCTCTTGCCTACATAATTATTAGCTAGACAGCGATTCATATACAGGTTAAAAAGCAAAGGGGACGCAACGCATCCCTGTCTAATTATAATAAATCTTAAAAATGTATTTTATCAAAAATCCTGTAAAAAAAATGTATTCATATATTTCTCTAAACCTATCAATCTATCAATCAATCAAATATTATTTATTAAAATATGTATTGTTTTTTTTATTTGTGTTTTTAAACAAAACACCAAAACATAAAAACATACCCTAAATGATAGCTTTTATATACGCATTTTAATATAGACAAATATAATAAAAATACAAACCAATTGCTATAATAGCTACAAATAAAGTCGTTTCGTGTTACAAAATATTTAAAGTAATATGATGACAGCTCGAAGTAATTACAAATAGCGCAGTTAGCAATATAAAAAAGCGATCTTTACTGTAGTAAAACTTCTTGGTTAATCATCAATGTATGGGCCGTCAGGCCAATTTGTGATATGCATGCATATGCATGTGATAGCTTTTATATACGCATTTTAATATAGACAAATATAATAAAAATACAAACCAATTGCTATAATAGCTACAAATAAAGTCGTTTCGTGTTACAAAATATTTAAAGTAATATGATGACAGCTCGAAGTAATTACAAATAGCGCAGTTAGCAATATAAAAAAGCGATCTTTACTGTAGTAAAACTTCTTGGTTAATGATAGCGTCATCAAGGAGGTAATCCTCAAGGAGGTGAAACTACACATTACTTCCTTTATGGATAGCGCACTCTGAATTTTGCTCTGAAATGGCTCTGAATCATGAATCAAAGAGTACTTTCTCTGAATTATCCAGTGGAATTATCTGATGTTTTTGTTCGATTCGGCTGCGCTTTAGTTTTTCTGTGTTTTTCTGCTTTATACCTACTTATTAATGAAAGTGTGATACAGTCGTAGGAAGATAGCATTTGTGTTATTATTGTAGCAGTGTTAGTGGTAAAAGGACTGTGGGGTGTTGTGCATACTGAAGGTTGTCTGGTACATGGGTTGGGCACGATACCAGACAAATATTGAGCCTCTTGCTGCATATATCTGGATGATAAATAATTGTTAAAGAAGATGTGGAAAATGAATAATAATTATGTTTTTTAATTTAAATACTGTTTTATTTCACCATTTACCTATACTAAAGGCTCCCCCACACAGTTGCGATTTTATCGAGCAATAATATCCCGGCGACTTTGTGACCGCGTCGCATGTCCTACTCCTACCACACAGGTGCGATTTTGCGATCAGCGTCACGCGTCCACCCCACCAATGAGAATGAATAAGTATAGTCTGAGATAGACATACTTTTGGTAACTGTCGCTAGAAAGGCTTTCCTAAAAAGAAAGAGTTCCCTCATATGGAGACATTCCTGGCTTTAGGACCAGATCTTGGTTTAAATGTTAGTTTTGCTATTAAACCCAATCGTGTTCAAAAAATTTGAAGCCAATGCTGTACTGAAAATAAAAATTGTAAAATCGCAGCGATATTATCGCTCGATGAAATCACACCTGTGTGAGGGGCCTTAATAGAGAATTAGAGAAATAAAACCTAAAAAAAAATTATGTCAATGTCAAGTGGTCAATGTCAAAATATGTCAATCAATTTATTGTCAAGGCCTTCTTTTTTCAAAAAGTTTGTGACTACTTGTTCTGTGTTTTTTTCGCCATTTTTTCACATTTCGTAACTAAAATATCCAAATTCAATTCAAGATATCTCGTTTTTACCATAAAATATAATGTTGAAATAATTAGTTTTAGTAATATGAGTATGCGAACTATTATTCCCATATTTTTATAACGCTGTAGAAAAAGTTGGTAGTACAAAAATGGCCCGATTTGGAGGATGTCTTTTCGGGGAAAATACCCTAAAGTTATAACACAATGCACAATAGGCACGCGTCAGTCGCTGACCTCGGAAGTGAGGTCTGTCGTCGGCCGCGCGCGTCTGACGCGAGGTTCTGTCATATATGACAGAACCTCGCGTCAGTCGCGCGCGTTAGACGCATCGGCCGCTGGCATCGGAAGTCCACCTTTATCAGTCTGAAATATTTTCAGTGTGTGCGTGCTACGAGGCGTACGTACTGGCGAGCACACAAACAAGCCGCGTTTGGTACCATTGTATGAAGGTAGATTACTGTCTTATACTGTGGTAATGTGGTACAGCTTATTTTCCAAGACCACATCTTGCAGCACCTGCTACAGTCTAGAAATATGTTTATGTCCAATTTGCTAGTCACACTTTGCAAAACGAACGGTTTGGACGTTGCGTCTTGTGCGAAATGGAAACACGAATAGCGTGTAACTACTGGAGAATAATCGCGCTAAATAAATCGCAACTGAACCATGATTGGACCGCGTGTGAACCACAACTTTTAACACTTTCGGTATTGCGCTATTCATTTGACAGCCGTTAGAGCCGTTTTGACAGTTCGCTCAGACGTTAAAGGCACATAGTAAAATAAGTCAAGTTTAGCGCGATACGGAATCAAACACAGTTGAATAGTTATTGGATTGCAATGTGATTAGAACTGAAATTAGATAAGGATTGATAAGCGCAATCGGCGACCTGGACTCTGCAGACAAGTGCTTTTGAGACATTTTGTAGGCGCACGAAATTAAAAATACCCATCCCATTAAAAACATAAAATATCATCAAAGAAAAGTCATTCTAAAGATCCACCCCATTTAAAATATTAACGATTACTCAGTGTAAGAAGGCCACATGGGAGCTCATCAACGTCAACAAAGGAATTGAAACAATCGCCGTGGCACAAATAGGTCAGGAGAATATCGGTTATCCAATTTATCGCAATCGTATTATTATCGGACTATTGCAAGCAAGGTTCGTATGTTACACAACTACAATTGCAGGTCTATTATGTTCGCTCAAAGTTCACCCATAATTTTTACATTTCCGAACTTATGGAACTTTCTTTCATCCGCAGAAGTACGATTTTTGAATCTCATACGTTCAACTCAGCAGTTGAAAATGTATGGAGATACGCATCTTTCTACTGCTGATTTGACTTTCAAAAATCGCACTCCTGGAGTATGATTTATTAATGTCAAATCAGCAGTAGAAAGATGCACGTCTCCATAGTAATATTGACATTTTCAACCGCAGAGTTCAACGAATGAGTTCCAAAAATTGCACTCCAGCACTGGTAGCATGCCAACCCGTGATAGCCGTGATATGGCTTTATCACGTCTTTTATCTCGTTCGTTCGCGCGCAAAAAAATGCAGGTTTTACCTCACGGTATTTTCCTTCAGCACCGAGCTAGTCATTATCATCATTAGCCCTGTAAACCTCACTGCTGGGTATAGGTCTTTTCATTTCGCCAACCAGAACGGTCAGACGCTAGTCTGATCCACAGATTGCTCTACATTTTTGTCATCCTGTCTGCTGGTCTGCCGCGCCAGTAGTGATAATAACAAATGCAACCGAACATAAATTAACTTAGTGAACAGGCCAGGAATCGAACAGCCGCCTCGTGATTGAGTTGCTAGCTCTATATCGCTATCGTAACTACATTCGCAATATTTCTGTTTATACGATTCTTCAAAATTTTTTACTTTGTTTCATTTAGTCTAGACTCTAGAAAATAGTACACCTATTAAGTTTATAGTGAGGTCAATAATCTGTAAACTTATCGATAATATTCACCAGTGACAAAAAAAGAAAGAAAATTTGAATTCACTACACAGAACGGTGGGAATAAACAATATGGCGGACGTACGTGATTTACGCGCCGTTCGGATATTGTTGAAATTCGCGTCGATAGCGCTTTTGTTTCGCCGTCTGCCTTCTTATCGCTAACTAGGGCTGGGACTGGAGTTCGATTTATTCAAAAATATCGATAATTTTAAGAAGCAAATATCACATTTTAAAACGAAGAATGTCAGATGACTAAATTGAAATAATAGATAGGTGATGATGACTTGAATCAGTATCTGATAATCAATTATTACAGACCAGGAAGCATAATATTACTTTTAACGTTCATATTGACTTCAAAAATTTACAATGGATTACCTATTGAATTTCAATATTATTAACGTTCAATTTATAAAAACGTTCATGATTATCCAAATTATTTCATCGATATCGATGACGTGAAACGTAGCGTCACTAAAAAAGACATACTTTATGTACAAACCGCAAAGGGGGACAAAATATTAAACGCATTCTATTGCAGTATCGTGAAAATTTATGTGGCCTCGCGCTCGCTATCTTAGCATAATCTATGGTATTTGAGGAAATGTGACATTTTAATCTTGACATCTATATTAAGATGCGTAAGGTAGATATTGTCCTAGCACACAAATCAAGCAGTACTGATCCTTAACTCAGGTGATCGAGATTCTTGTAGGTAGGTAGGTAGGTATATTCGATGACAAGATGAAATAATCAAACACAAACGTATGCACCGAAGGTTGTGCACTATGAACTACGCCGTTTAGTAATTAACACAATTTTTGGTGCTTGCGTGTTCCTGGTTTTCAATCCCATACATTATTAAAGTTGACATCATCATCATCATCATATCAGCCGATAGACGTCCACTGCAGAACATAGGCTTCCCCCAAAATGGGGGGATTTGCCATAATAGCCGCACGCTTGGTAGGCGGGTTGGCGATCGCAGTTGGATTGAATGTGTGTACTCAGAGGATGCTGCTGCCCATCCTCGGGTAGATCCCTTAGTCGCCTTTTACGTCACCCACGGGAGGAAATGGGGTGTGGAAAGTCGACATATCGCTGGATTATTGTCAAAGCCTTAAAATTATAATCTTCCTATAGTAACATAATTATTTCCATATTATGACCAAACCATCACAAGATACCATTCTCTGTCTTTGTCACTACATAGATAGAGAGAAAGGTACCTATGTTGATATGGATTGGTCATATGAAAAGAATGGATGAGAGCAGATTGACGAGTGCAATCTATAATATAATGCAAGCGTAAGTGGAAATGATGGAAGGGGGCGGCCGAAGATTTTATTTGGTCTTCGCTGAGACCAAAAAAAGCTTTGGGGACGGCTTAGACGTACATTATAGTACGGACCAAATTGGCGAATTGCTTAAAAAAGACCAGGTCAGCTCTACCCGAAACCGACGAGCATGTATGAAAGGACTAATGAATGTAGAAGAATATATAGAGAGGTTGGTCAGGATCGTAGCAGGTGGCGTTCCGTTGTATCTGCCTACCCCAGTGGGAGACAGGCTTGAGTATATGTACGTATGTAGTATCATAATAATGCTCCGTGGTCTAATGGAACACTTCAAATTAAGAGCATTGGGCTCTCGACACGGAGGTCGTGGGTTTGATTCCCACGGGGGACACCTACTGATATGTCACTTTGTGCGTTTTTCCCCAGTTGGTTAGGACATTGCAGGCTAAATCACCTGATTGTCAGAAAAGAAAAATGATTCCGTGCTTTTGATGGCACGTTAAGCCATTAGTCCCGGCTACTATCTCTGGTGGTAGTAGTCGTTACATAAAAACCACAATGTCAAAAAGTTAAAAATTAAGGAGTACTCAACAAGAAACTAGTTATTATCAACGTTTTTTCTTCTCGCTCTATGGTAAAAACGGTAATACATAGAAGCGTCAAACTTTGTGTAATTATAGAACAAACTCTACAGTATAACATCAAATAATAAAAACCGGCCAAGTGTGAGTCGGTCTCGCGATAAAGGTCCCGGAGTAAAAAAAATGTTTTTTTACGTTAATATGTTGTAATGGTGTGGTACGGAACCCTCGGCCTCGGTGCGCGAGTAGCCCGACTCGCACTTGACCGATTTTATTTTGAAGTATCTGAGAAGGGGTACGTACTTTGTACAATGCAAAGATCTCCTCTAACAAATAAAGGTGAGGGCACGTTGGTCATACCTAATTAGCATTGAGGTAAAATCAAGACAAATTCTGAAAAAATTAATGAAACCCAGACTCAAAACAAACTTTCATGCTAACTACGAGGCCCTATACCAGTCATGTTCATTTCGTAGCTTCTTTTTTTCCAATACGCCGTTTCATATCCTCCGCATAGACTGCATCGCAAAAGAAAAAAAAATCCCAACCATTGTTTCGATTATTCGGTTAGGTTTTGATAGGTTTTGTATGTTGGACAGACAAAAAATATGTTGACCTTTTTGGAATAACGATAGTTTATTGGTTTAGCTCTAGATTTATGTTTGTTGTCGAATTCAGTTTTTAAATCTATTGCAGCTAGACACAATAGATTGACTTTGATGAAATAGTGATTCGTATGTGAAGTCCGCTAATCCATATTGGGTTTGCATGGTGAACTAATGAAAATACTTGAGGATATACCTATGCCATGATAAGGGTACCTCATAAAAATGAAGATAAGTACATAAATATGTTAACCCGGCGGGAGTCTGGTGAAAAATGTTACACTGAGTGTGTGGTTGGGTATAGGATACCCATATTTAAAAATGACTGTTAATATGTTATATTTTAATTAATCACGATAAGTAAAGATGTTTTTATACAGAAACGAAGATCTATTAATCCATTTCAAAATAAAAACTGTTTATAACGAAAGAGTTTTGTATTAGTAAATTAATGAAACTTTACTCTAATCAGTAAATTTACAAAACACAACATGGGCACTTTCAAAGTAGCCATAAAAATTACGAAAAAAAAATTATTCTATAAAAAAACTGTAAATATTTAAAAAACACACTAGTTACAGTATATTGACTAAAAAAAACTTTAGGTTTTATTCTAGAACATCTTAGCAAATTATGTTACATTCAGTTCAGTTTACGCAAAAAATATAATAGCATGTTCTATTATTAAAAAAAGACAGAAAGACTAAAAACACATGTGCTGGATGTGAAAAGTCATACTGTCATAAGAATCTCTGAAATTGGCATTTATTTCACCTCTCTTGACTTCTCTATGATCCCTTACCCCCCCTTTTCTGCCTCAGATCGTAGTACATGCTCAATACAGTTTGCGTGTGTGACACGGTTGAAGATTCATCTTTAACTTCCTTAAACATAGACCTTAGTCGCTTTCTGACTTTGCATATCCATTTCCGATCGTAAACTACGATATAAACCAAAAAGAAAGCAAACAGAACAAAAACATACATACATTTTTTTTCCACAAATCCTATATGCCAGCTGTGTGGCCGGGTATAAGATGCCCGAACGATAATTAAACGTGTATTACTCAAGTGCTGGTTAACTTATTACTGCAAACAAGTCACTATCCCCTCTAGTAACTCTTTAACTCCAGCTACCAGAAGCCCCAAATAATTAGGCTGCTATGTTTATGAAATGCTCTCACTTAAATAACTAGGTGGGTATGACATACCCGGCCAGACTCCCGCCGGGTTAACAAAATTTCACAACCAAAGAAACATAATTTTTGCAATGATTGCTAAAAACCTATTACCTTGTATTTGAAGGCGCCCTAAGGACGAGGATAGATTTTGTGACGCGCCTTGGGAGAGGCCTATGTTCAGCAGAGGACAATGAGAGGCTGATGATAATGATCCTAAGATGGAAACCATATGGCTAAAATGTTTAGTTGTAAACCAGACACGCAACTAATATAATTGCATTTAAATCGAAGAAACAACTTGGACCCAACAAGTTTTAAAATGCAAAAGTTTGGTTTTATAAAGTTTTCAACGTTTTTCTAACCTGCCAAAAAGGCAATATACTAAATATATTCTTCGCAAGTTTCGCAACATGGTGTTACAAACTAAACTTTTATTAAAAGATTACCTACCTCGTATTTTAACTAAAATTTACCATAATACTTACGCATAATAATATAAAAATATTAAACAAACATTAAAAAAACTTTCATACAGTTTACTTCCAACTTTTTATAAGGTTTAAAAATTTTAAATTTATTTCCAGTAACTAACAAGGAGATAAAAACTACCTGACACTCATACAATCAACCATAAAAAGAAAATTTAATTAAAAGGTCTCAATTCCATAACTAGGCATTCATCTTTATTTAAGGGGCAGACCCCACTAAAGTCCTATTTACTGGAATAAATGATTCATTTCTGCGCTCTTTAAATTTTCCGCCTCCTTAAGCCAAGAGGCCGGTAATGATGTCACGCCAACAATGACGTCATAATGTAGCCAAGCCTTAAAATAAAGCCTCCGTCACACCTGAGCCCTGGTAAAGAAATTAAGAGTTGGTGGTGGAATTTTGAGGGTTGAAATTGGGTCAAGTTGTTGTATTGCGTTTAATATAAAACGGTCCTTAATTATTTCAGAGGCTCTTTTTGGCGAATAGTATAGTATAGCTTCGGTATCAAGACTATTGGCGTACCTACGTCTATGGATGGGTGTCCATTTTAAGTGCTATTTTATGAAGTTTCGACCTTTATGAACCTTTTTTTGTTCTCATAGCTGACTTTGACTACACCGACCGCTTTCATAGAAAAGTATAGTCAAGTACGCAGAATATTTTTAACTGCTTAAGTTGTGCGCTAAACAGATATGTTGATCTTGTTTCACCCTCCTGAATCAGATGGAATGATAAACCAATACGATCAGCCTGCGTAACATGACAGAGGTGAGAGCGACACAAGGTTCACTTCTAAAAGTCAAATTGGCGGTTATGTCCATAGTATCTCACTCAAATTTCACGTTTAGAAGTGACCTGTATTGCTCTCAACTCTGTCATGTTATACAGGCAGGTGTGGGGTCGGATATCTTAATCTTCTTCTCTTCCTGTTACCTCATGTGGGGTATAGGGCTTGGATAATAGCTCTCCACCGGTTGCGATCTTGGGCAGCACTGTAGATAATCCCAGGTCATGTTGAGACTTTTAGCATCTACTAGCAGAGAGCGGCGCCAGGTTATTTTAGTTAGGGCGTCCTTCGTTCGTCGGGGTCGGATACAGTACTCACTTATAAGCGATAGACACAATATGGTGAAGGCATTAGAGATCTTGAAGATGCCTAAAGGAATCTCTTACGACACCCGTCACCCGTTGGTGCTATTCAATTACGGAAAAAATACGCAAAGTAGTAGTGATCTAACTACGATCTAATCTAGATCTTCGTGTTCCGCTTCGACTCCTTTTCTTTTTGAAATGATAATATAAAAGTAAAGCCAGAATCAACACTTATATTTCTTCTTATTCGGGTTCTTCTCCATTACTGGAGGTTGGCAGTCAGCTCTGCATATCGCTGCTTATCTCTCGCCAGACGAAACAGCTCTTCGACGCTGGCGATCCTGGCCTAACAAAATGTGATTGCGGCGAACCTATCCAGGCGATGGATCATCTGCTAGAATGCCCATTGTGCCCAAACTATCTGTACGAGAGAAGATTTGAATACAGCTACACCTGATGCTATCAGGCTAGCCGAACACCTGACCAGTAAAATATAAAAACACCACCGAAGAACTATTCACACGCAATGAAAAAGCAGATGCTGGCGGTGCCCTTCCAAGTGGCACAAGAGGCTGTATAGCAGCAGGCTAGATGTACACGTGTGAACTAAAAGCTGCATAAGCTAGCTGAATAACAGCTGTAGCAGACCTTATATTGCTAATTTGGGCACAAATTATTCAGCTTTGAGTGCACAATCCGGCACAATAGCTGCATAGTAGAGTTATATTAGCAATACAAAGGGTAGCCGTGGTGTAAAAGCTGATTAAAAGCAACTTATAGGATGCAATGTGATTATTTATACAGGCTTCAGCAGCATAGGAGGTAACATGTGACCTACAATACAGCTTTAATAGTTAGAAATACTCACATGGACTCTATAAAACAGCAATGTTCTCCAAATTATATTATTTCATAAATCTTCTCGTATTTTCAAACCACCACCACCTGTCACACTTAGATATTATGTTCGGTATTATATTTTCATTTGCCTTTACGATTGTGGTGCACATTATAGTCTGTAATAATTGTAAACAAGCTCAAATAAGAGATGGAAAAGTAAGCTTCAATTTCATATTAAAGGACTTTAATGTTTTGTAATCACTATTATTTTTGTTTTCATTTGCAAAAACAATTTCATTAGAGTATACGGTTCTTATTTTCGTACTTAGGTACTTGTCATTTTTTTCTTCGTCTAACGAAGGTTTGAAGTCGATTGGGAGACGAAGAAAAAAATTATGATTAACTTTTGCTATTTTTAAATTCGATGTTTTTATGAAAAATGTTTTGTATTTACCGGTAATAAACTACTTAAATTCTCAAAACGTTTTTGCACATATAAAGTTGGTATTGTCAAAATATGTAATTGGATTTTACTGCATATTAATTCAGATTTTTATTTAACACAACCATGAAAACCGTCCCTTAAATAACATGTTGCAACGTTTCGCTAGAAAATACATAAAAGCATGTTCACAACTTAGTTTCGTAGACTAACAACATAGTGACATGAGACTATGTATCCGATGCACCAATGTTAGCAAGATTATCAGGAAATAATCAATTTGGGTACACAAGCGGGTGTGCGGGTACATCGCGAGAACAAGCCAGATACCGGGGGTTAGCGATACTAAAACTTGTGTGGTTTTGGGTACAGGAGATAGCGGGAATTTGAGTAGGTACAGGAATCTTTTATTATTATAGTTCACTGAGTAAGGTTGTATCTGTATACAACGTGTTAATGAATTAACGCAAAACTAGAAAGTAGTTTGTTTAGAATCGACAGCAGAATCGAATTATCATGGTTTCAACATAGGAAATTTTTTTCAAAATTTTAATTAATTTTTTCGTAAAATTTAAAATTTACTAAACCCGAATTCAATCCACCCCATGGGCACTCTCACCCTACTTACTACCAAAACAAGATTATTAAAATGTATCCATAAGAACGTTAGCGCTTTCATTCATTGCTGAAATGATAAATCATTTTTGCCTCTGAACTTAAAATGCGAATAACTTTAAACTTTAACTATCAAAATAATGAAATTATTGTTTCAATCTAATTATTTTGTTATAAATCAGTTGGGGTGTATGAGGTTTTGCGTTAATTTATTAACACGTTGTATACAGGGTGAAATTGATATCATTAGCATCATTTTAAACTAAGAGTCTACCCGTCGAACTGAACAACTTTTACTATGGGAGCAACCCAATCGGAGCAACTAAAAAATCTGCTTTTCCATACTAAACTGCAGTGCCTACTCGATTCAAATGTATGCAACAGCTGATTTTTTAGTTGTTCCGATCGGTTTGCTCCAATAGTAAAAGTTGTTCAGTTTGATGGTTAGACTCTTAATTTGGATGCTAATGATATCAATTTCACCCTGTATATACGTACTTATACAGATATCACATGAATATTCTATTTGTATTCTATCAAATTACCTTTTTAAGTACCTACCAACTAACGAAGTAAATCTTTGTATTGTATAAGTAGTACATACAAAATTGTCCTCTGATTGATGTAACCGTACTGTTTATGTTGCACTTCCGTATAAACCTCCGATGGTTTTTGGAAGTTCAATTGTCAAATCGTTTGTAATTTTTCATAGAATAAATAAATTAAAAAAAACTTAATTAAGTATGTATAATAATAATAATCATCTCTGAGCCTCTCCAAGAGATCTACTATACCTCAAAACCGCCGATATGTCCAGCGCATCCTACGCAATCAATCATGGAACCCCACCATGATGGAAAATCAAAATCAATAGCTCTCCAAAACAGTTTCCTTTAAAATACTCGTATGATACGTGAGATCTACACTAATATTATAAAGAGGAAAGATTTGTACCTATTTTTGTATGTTTGTATGTTTGTAATGAATAGGCTCAAAAAGTACTGGGCCGATTTAAAAAATTCTTTCACCATTAGAAAGCTGCATTCACCCTGAGTAACATATATTTATTGCTAGAAAAGATTAGACGTCCACCCGTGCGAAGCCGGGACGGGCCGCTAGTCATAAATATTGCTGTTGATTCTAGGTTACAAAGAAAGTCACATATAGATAATGGCCCCGATTCGGACTGTGCCACGACTTAACTTAACTAAATTTATTCCTGTCACTTTCTAAAATAAGATTAAGAAAAGAGACAGAAAACCAACAGCTGACTTTAGTGCTGTCAAAGTGACGTTACACGCCCAAAATAAGATGCCATCATAATGTACGCCACCTTATTTAAGGCGTTTTTGGGCGTGTAACGTCACTTTGACAGCACTAAAGTCAGCTGTTGGTTTTCTGTCTCTTTTCTTAATCTTATTTTAGAAAGTGACAGGAATAAATTTAGTTAAGTTAAGTCGTGGCACAGTCCAAATCGGGGCCAATGTTATCTAAAACCAGTTAATAAAGTGCTTAATTTTAGACTTGTTTATACAGGATCTTTCTTAGGTCTTGTTTACGCAACTTCGATGTTGATTCCATAGAAAAAGTTTTTTAGTTATTATCTTCTAGAAAAGCCGTCAGTATTATTATGAAAGACCTTATTTATAGGGTGTTAGAGTAAACAGGTGCATTACTTTAAGGGGTGATTGTACCTACCCATGATACTGAATAACTTTGCCTAAGAAATCAACAGAAATTTCGCAAAAAAAAACCTATTTTTCAAACAACGTTCGATCAGTTGATTGCATTTAGTATGGAGAGTCCAAAATTTTAATTTGCGAATTTCCTATCGGTTTCTTTGGGAATGTTGTTCCTAGTATCATAAGTACAATCAGCTATACAACGTGTTAATGAATTAACGCAAAACTAGAAAGTAGTTTATTTAGAATCGATAGCAGAATCGAATTATCATGCATAGGTAATTTTTTTCAAAATTTTAAATAATTTTTTCGTAAAATTTTAAATTTACTAAACCCGATGTCAACCCTCCCCATGGGCACACTCACCCTACTTACTACCAAAACAAGATTATTAAAATGTACCTATCCATAAGTACGTTAGCGGTTTCATTCATTGCTGAAATGATAATGAACAAATCGTTTTTGCCTCTGATCTTAAAATGCGAATAACTTAAAATTTTAACTATCAAAATAATGAAATTATTGTTTCAATCTAATTCTTTTGTTATAAATCAGTTGGGGTGTATGAGGTTTTGCGTTAATTCATTAACACGTTGAATATACAAAGTAATAGTAACTGTCTTATCTACAGTAGCATCCTGTATGGATGTCCTAGAAAAGTGTTCCTCTACGTCAATATTAAATCTCTCCTGACTTGGACCATACATTTATCGCGATACTAAGAGACAATAGCGCCATTATTCGAAGCCGAGCGAGTTAACAATGAACCGAACGCTGATTAAGCGGTTCCATGCTGATCGTAAATTATTTTCTTCCCTACCTACCCCCCTAATGCAGAGTCTTGAGCATAGAAATTGGATGCCCTCGAGTCTTCAAGCGTTGTCTCGAATGCGATCTTTTTGCAAAATCTACTCTAAGTACTATAGGGAGACAGATATCTTTTGTGGCGTTGCTATGGTTATCAGGGTACTGTCGTGTTTTGATGAGAGATATTTTAAGGTAATAAAAACCGGCCAAGTGCGTGTCAGGCCACGGTAGGGTTCCGTTGTTTCCCGTTACAATATATGAACTTAGAAGGTGGCTTTTTGTTTTATACTACGCTACGGTTTAACCGTCTCCGAGTACATTTTTTAAGTCGGTAGACTAAAACTCGTTAACTTGTAAAGCCTTACGAAATAACAGTTTAGCTGGGGGGGGGGGGAGGGGTTTTGCTAACGGACCCTTAAATCGAAAAATGATTTTCCACACCCATGATAAATTTTTAAACGACCTATCCACCAGATTTTATTTTACCACTTTGTCGGCGTAATTAAAATGTGTACACACGCCAAATTACAGCTTTCTAGTACTAATAGCGTCGTTGAGATAAGCCGCGGACAGACGGACGGACAGACGGACATGGCGAAACTATAAGGGTTCCTTGTTGACTTCGGAACCCTAAAAATTTGCATTTTGCTTGAAGATTGTTCCGTAAAGGTGAATAAACGGTTGTTTGGTATTTCTTGTCTAAAGAAACAAAAGGCTTCTAATTATACGGGTATTGTTTTAAAGGAGACAAGAAGGGGCATTGAGACGTATTCTTAGTAAGATGTTTCAACCTTTATTTAATTAAACAATTATTATAATGAACATAAAGTCATAGTTACAAGTACCTCGGCACATGGGCTAATGAAACATGGGAATCAGACGACGAGATTAAAACACGGACAGAAATAGCCCGCGCGTCGTTTACAAAAATGAAAAAGGTACTAACTAATCGAAAACTGGATATACGACTCCGAGTAAGAATGCTCCAGTGTTACATATGGCCAATAGTTCTATATAGTTGCGAGGCATGGACCATTAAGGAAGCTACTCGCCAGAAACTAGAGGCTATATATGTGGTTCTACCGAAGAATGCTGCGAATTAGTTGGGTTCAACGAGTCACTAATGTGGAAGTTCTACGACGTGTCAGGAAGTCCCGGGAGATGTTGCAAACCATTAAAAGGAGGAAAGTCGCCTACCTTGGTCATATTTTGAGGAATGAGCGATATCAACTGCTCCAGACTATAATAATGGGCAAAGGAGAGGGCAAAAGAAGCGTCGGTGGGCCACGAATGTCATGGCTCGCGAATCTAAAAGAGTGGATTGACATCGCCAGTATGGAAGAGCTGTTTGGTTTGGCGAGAGATAGACAGGGATATACAGAGCTGACTGCCAACCTCCAGAAATGGAGAGGAACCCGAAGAAGAAGAAAAATGAACATAAAAACAAAAACTGCTTTATTGAATTTAACAACTTGTAAACTAACAATTGCGGCACTGGCTCCTAAACTAGTCAAGTGCGAAGTTCCGGAGCCAGGCTGAAGATCTGAAGCCAATCTGAAAGTCCGGAGCCAGGATAATAAACGTACAATTTTGTTTATGGAAATAAAACTGATAAAATCGGTTTATCGTAGCACCTTTTATTTCTTCTATTTTTCATTCATAAAATTTTGCTCGCGAATCGCGGCCCAATGGGAGCCTGACGGTAGAAGCCGGGGCCGAGGCAGACCAAGAAAGAGATGGCGCGATGACCTGGATGCCCACGAAGCAGATTGGCAACTGATGGCACGGGATAGAGAAGGCTAGACAAGCTTGGGGGAGACCTTTGCCACAGCCCGGACACTGCATACAAAAAATTGAAATTGACAAGATGACGTCAGCACATGCGAAACCAAAGAAATTGAACCTTCAGTCTTCGTCTTAGGTAATGAGTAACCAGTGCGAGATAACCAGAGGGCGATAGAGGGGGTGAGGTAAAAAGTTGGTGGGAGGAAAGGAGTGTGCGTACTGTATCTATTAATAGATACTCTTTCTTATACTGTGCCTTTGCCCAACAATGGGACGAAATAGGTTAAAAAAAAAATTTTTATTCAGATTTCGGGTTCAAGGTATCTTCTGCTATTGTGACTAGGTGTAGAAAAATCTGCTGCATGTCCATGCCAAACCAAATCACCAAATCATATCCTAAAGAGCATGCTATGGTACTTAACCTAATAGAAGTACATCTTATGTTGACCAAGCATATTAATATTGAAAACAAAGAATATAATTTCCCACTACACATTAAAGCACTGCTTCATACAATAATAATTCTACTGTTTATTAGCACCTTTCACATTCCTATGTAAAGACAAATTTATAACTATAGCCCCCATACTTGTACCTAAAGGCTTTCGTATACTTACAAGGTGTAAACCAATAAACGTAAAATCTTTTGTCCAAAATGAACAACTGAACAATATTTGATACAAAAGCATAAAAAACAGAAATATAATGTTTACATAGAAGATAGAGAATGATTAGGAGAAATAAGTGTCGCACTTACCTTAATTGCAAATGGGAGATGCGAAATTACACTCACAAGTCACATCTGTCTATTATTTTACCGTTCTGTATTTCTCCCTTTGACTACATTAAAATAGCGGAAGATAGGCGACGTTCTTGCATTACGTACTCGAACAATGGATCTGTTTTTCATGTACTTGCGAGTGAAAAGTAATACCGTGAGACTTTTTTTTCTTTTTGAGTGATTTGTATAACGAGTAAAAGCACACTAAGGTATTGTGGTACCTTTATTCCGCCTAAAATCGAAAAAGTATCTCAATCACGTAATGCCGCTCGAAATTAGGCGACGGGGGCTCAATTTATACGATCCATGTGCTATATACAGGGTGAAATTGATATCATTGGCATCCTTTTAAACTAAGAGTCTACCCATCAAACTGAACAACTTTTACTATGGGAGTAAACCGATCGGAGCAAAAAAAATTATCAGCTATTCCATACTAGACTGCAATGCAGACTCGACCAAAATGTATGCATCAGCAGATTTTTTTTTTGCTTCGATCCGTTTGTTCCCATAGTATAAGTTGTTCATTTTGATGGGTAGACTCTTAGTTTAAAAGGATGCTAATAATATCAATTTCACCCTGTAATAGTCTAGTAATCTATCTTCGCTATTTTAATTTAATGAAAGATTTCTCTGATTAAAAACCTTCTTTACTAAAGAAAGACGTAAAACGAAATACGACCCATAAGAATCATGGTTCACATCACATCTTTGAATCCAACCTGTACTTACCGCATTGAATAGCTACCTTCGTCAGTTGGCGATCCAAACGATTGTATAGAATCTATTGTCCAAATAATATATGGCTGAAATGATTTACTTATGATTGTGGTCATTGTTCCTTATATAATAGAGCTCAGTTTCCGACCATTTTAATGAGCTAATTTACTGGATTTAAGAGGTTTGTGATGATGAATGTTAGGGTTTGTTTAATAGACTGGAAGAAACTCCTTGTATAGTGGAGTCTATGCGTTGAAGACATTTCTGGAATTTGCTGCAGATATACAGAGTAACAAAACACCCTAGTAAAGGGGTTGTTTAGGCCATTAAAAAATGAAAAAATTTTTCACTATGGAGCCAGCATCGAGAAATTTTTAAAAAAATCTGCTGTTTCTAAGTTGTTTGGCGTTATTATAGGAGAATTTTGCTCGATACTTCCACCACATCGAATAGACGATTGTCCATATTATAGTCCAGTCCAGTCCCGGGAGAACTTAGAAATAAAATGGTATGTAAATGTGTGAACATCCTGTTTCTTTTTAAATGTCAGGTTTGCTCATATATTAAAAGTAAATCAGTATAATGGTCCAATTCGTCGATTCATATCAATTCCAACATTTACTCGATACACTTAAACGAAAAAAATGATCGCAGTATTGTGTTACCTATTAGTTTTGTTTATGAAAGACATCAAAACACAACAATTCACAATAACCTAAAACTAAATGTAAAGGTCAATTCCCACAGGTCCCCTGCAATTCTAGATCGGCGATCGGCGACGTATCGAGACATGCGCGTACGCGCGCTGATTTATGCGTGGACGCACGACACGCCGGTGCCCGGCGATAAATATAATTGTGCCGTTCTGACCCACCCAGGGAGCGCCCGCGCGGCAAGTGCGTAAAGGTCTGTACATACCACTAGCAATGTAATTTGTATTAATTTTTAATGAGGTATATTGTGGTGCAGGAATCGTGGAAGCCAGTCATGGAAAATGAAAGAAAAAGCGTTGATTGACATTAAAAGGAATTACTATACATAGTATAAAACAAAGTCACTTCCCGCTGTCTGTCTGTCCCTAATTCCCTATGTATGCTTAGATCTTTAAAACTACGCAACGGATTTTGATGCGTTTTTTTTAATATACAGGGTCCTTCTTAATATGCTGACACTTTTTTAAGAGGATGATCAAACCATCAAACTGAACAACTTTTTCTATGGGACCAACACCGAAATCGCGAAAAAATAAATCTTCTGTCCCATACATTTAGCTTGAGTAGGTTTGCAGTTTTGTATGGACGAGCAGATTTTTTTTTCGCAATTTTGACGTTGGTGCCTTAGAGAAAGTTGTTCAGTTTGACGGTCTGATCATCCCCTTAAAAAAGTGTCCGCATATTAAGAAAGACCCTATATACAGGGTGAAATTGATATCATTGGCATCCTTTTAAACTAAGAGTCTACCCATCAAACTGAACAATTTTCACTATAGGAGCAAACCGATCGGAGCAACTAAAAAATCTGCTGTCCCATACTAAATGTCTGTGCCTACTCGATACTCGACTCAAATGTATGCAAAAGCAGATTTTCTTTTTGCTCCGATCGGTTTGCTCCCATAGTAAAAGTTGTTCAGTTTGATGGGTAGACTCTTAGTTTAAAAGGATGCCAATGATATCAATTTCACCCTGTAGAGTGACTCAAGAGGAAGGTTTATATCAGCTTTGCACCCGTGCGAAGCCAGGGCGGGTCGCTAGTAACGAAATAAAAGGGAAATGAAGTACAATACAACACACATATTACTACCTTGCTTATGAAGATAATCGTTGACGAACTTAGAATGGATCAAAGTTGTTTATTTATTTATTTATTAGATTCTTTTCAGAAAAACCGAAACAACATTTTGATAGGCATAACTTGCTATTGAGCTGACAAAAACAATGCAAAAGAAATAATACCCGTTACCTACAGAAAGGCATCGAGAACATAGGCACAGTCACCAGCAGGATATATTGTAGCAAACAAGGTGGTCAAATATTTCTAAGCAGTTCTCATTTTCAATAATTTCTTTACTCATAATCAATCAAAAATATAAACGCCTAGAACATCAAATATATCTACGCAGTCAGGGTGATCCTAAACATCTGAAAAGTTTCGGAAAAAACCTTACTCCGTTGTTTTACAATTTAAATTTCAATAACATTGTAGAGAAATTATTGAAAATTAGCTGTTCAGATATTGATGACAAAATACACGTTTAGATATAATTGGTAACATTTACTGTAAAGAATTTAATGAAAATTAGCACTACTCAGAAATATTTGGACACCTTGTATGCTACGATATATCTGATGGCGACTGTACAATAAGAAAATTTACAATCTTTCCGCAACATGACAGAATAGGAAAATTTATCGCATTATTCTTGAGACTAACTTTGTAGATTATATTTTGTCTAGAGTCTACATTATGCCATTCCATCTGACTTGTTGAGGGTCGCCGTCTTCAATGTATTCCTTGTTTTGGGAATGTATTTGAGCCAGCTATGTCTACATTGTTATCAAAAGCATCTAAGACCGTTATGTAAGAAAAAAACAATGAGTTGCACTCCGGGAGTACCGGCAGAAGTGAAAACTAAGAGATCCTACACTTATGAATTTTCGATCAGGTTATGTGACGTCACGGTCCTGACGTGAGTTAAACATTTTTACCCATTCCAAAAAGTGCATAACGCCGCTAAAGAAGTTTTCACTTCACAAATTTCAAACTTGAGTGTGTCCAATAACAAACAATAATGCAGAACCCATATGAACGAGCCCTTAGAAGATCACAGTTGTACCACAAGCAATGGCCCAGGAAGACTGTTACATCAGGCGGACGCGGTCCTTACATTCTGCAAAATTATACCAAACAACCGAATATGATACTAAAACTAAAGCAGCAAGGGTGAATATCGTTGAAACGTGCAATTTGAAAATCAAAATCGAAGACTTGTTCGACAACCTTGTATTTTATATTTTTCGAAATAACATGATACGGAATGGAATTGTAGAAATTGTTTCTCTGATTTCGAATCGAGGAACTGTTTGTGAAGTTTGAGGAATAAAATCTAAACTATATTAAATGGAACTGAAGTGCGATTTTTGAAAATAATACGAGCGACTTGGCAGTAGAAAATGTCAAAATTACTATGGGGATTATGCATCTTTCTACTGCCAATGCGCTCGTATGATTTTCAAAAATCGCACTTCAAGGGTAACATGTATTATAAAAAACGAATACTGCTGAAAACAAGAAATTATCAAGTTTGTGACGATGTTTGGATGTTAATTTGGAACAGTGACTCAATCACGAACATATGGCTGAAGGAATTTTGATGACATTTTGAAATTTTATTCAATACTGATTAAATAGAGGCTGAAAATATTATGACAGAACGCAATGTCGCCGTGAAGAATATTATTATGAGACTAGTCTAGTATACTTTCTCATCACAAAGTTGATGAGCAAAAGGGAAGAATACGTATGTATCTTTTGTACCGAATTCTTAAGGCTGCACCAAGCCTATTGTGCTGCCCCCAATCGGATTTTTTTAATAATTAAAATAACTCTATAATGGGGTGGTTTAGATTTAGAGCACCAACCTGAACATATTTCACAAAGGAGACAAAAAGAGAAAAAATAAAAAAATCTGCTGATGAGATTATTTTGTACTCGACTCACTATATTTTTATCAATGTTTTCTAATACCAACCCGTTCTTTGTTATATTTCCTCTACCCTAAGGTTGTCTGGAAGAAATCGCTTTTTAGCGATAAGACCGCCTAATTTGTACCAGAATAAGTTTTGTTTCCTATTGTGTAATGTAATGTGTATTTGGTGTAAATAAAGTATATTTCATTCATTCATTCATTATTTTAATATGAAACAGTTTTTTTTTTATCTACCTGTAGTGCATTTTTTTTCAGTTTGATGCTCTAACTAAACTGCACCTTTCAAAATATTACTCGGGTGTTTTGATGCACCTTGTATAAAGCAAATTACACAGTAAAATTGTAATTGCAAACATGTGCCCATCAAAACAATTTGTTTATATAATTAAGTCAAATTTTTATCTTAACCAGACAAAGCAATATATACTTTAGTATTATAGTACCTATAATTGATAAGACTAATAAATAAAGGTTAAAATTAAATTTAAATTAAATATCGTTTATTAGTCTTTTACATTCGTACACAAACAGAAGTAGGTAATATGCAGAAGGACATCATTTCTGAAAACATGCAACAAACATCATTTCATTTTTTTTTTCATGGTTCTGAAAATCATACGACTGCGCTGCGTTTCATCGATGATTTTTACTTACATAACATTGCAATCAATTAAGAACATCTGGATGGGCACTTAGTTGACAGTATTGTAACTTATTTTCAGGCTATAAAGAATTTCGATTTAAGGATAATCATTAATCGCAGACTAAAATCTACAGTCGCATTCTTATCAGTGGCTTTAAAACAGATAATATACTACTACTCTGATCGTCAATAATTCTACCATTCGTTATTTAAAGTAAGCAAAAATGCATGTCAAAAATATACTGTTCTTTTTGTTAATTACTATAGCGTTTGTCGCTGCAAATAAAAGTTATGAAGGCTATAAAGTTTACAAAGTAGTTCCTAAAACACAAGGTGAAGTTAAAAATTTGCAAGATGTACAAAAGAGCGGTATTGGAGAATTTTGGGTAGATCAGTTTGATGTTAATCATAAAGTTAAAATAATGGTGCCAAGTGAAAAGCAAAATATGTTTCTTAAACGGATGGAATTGAACAATATGGTCGCAGAAGAAGTTATTCCTGATTTACAAAAGTAAGTTCAACACCTGAGTTATACACATGAACAATGGCTTGGTGACTAAGTACATAATTATGAACTCTTTTATGGATCAAGGTAAATAATAATATTACTAAAATTTATAGAAAAATGTTTTAAAATTTTTCAGGGTTATAAATGACCAATTAAAACCAGCAGGCGATATCTCACGTAACTCCGACGAATCCTTACTTTCAATGACGTGGGACCGCTACTATAACCTTGAAGCCATATACAATTGGCTTGATGAGCTAGCGGAAGCTTACCCAAACATTGTGACACCAGTAACAATGGGACTATCTAATGAAAATAGACCAATAAGAGGAATTGTAATAAGTTACAGAAATAATACACGCATAGGTGTAATGGAAGGTGCATTGCATGCAAGAGAATGGATTGCACCGGCAACTATAACTTGGATCATTAAAGAGTTCTTGACAAGCACTAATTCTGAAGTCAGGGCTTTGGCGGAGAATTTGGAGTGGCATATGTTTCCTGTTGTGAATCCCGATGGATATGTATTTTCTTTTACAAATGTAAGTATTGATCTTGGAAAATATTAATTTTCGTTTACACAAGGATTAAATGATTATTATTATCTATGTGAGACTGCTGTATCATGGTGCATGTGATATAAAAATAATAATCTTAGTTGATATTTTTTTGACTTTCAGAACAGAATGTGGAGGAAAAATCGTAACTTGAACTATAACACGACTTGTGCAGCTGGTGTCGATAATGGAATGAGTCATGGTGTTGATTTGAACAGGAACTTCGATTTTGAATGGATGAGTAAGTAACACTAATGAACATAAATAATCAGAATATACTAAAAGAATATCGTTAATCCGGACCAACATCTTGGGATTGAGGCAACATCCTATTTTATTCGTTCCTTTCGCTGGCACTAATTATGGGCAAAACGCGTTTCTACCGACTATCGACGCATCGACTATTCACAAAATAGACTTATTTTGTTCTATTGCAAAATCCATTAAAACCAGAAGAGCGAATGACTATTTTAAATAGCGAGCTGTTTCTCTGACTGCGACTGCATATTTTGTTTCTCACATTGTTTATTTTTAATTTAAATAGGTAACACAATTTTGTTTGTACCTACACCAAGCACGTGTTTGAAAAAAAAAAGTGAAATTTATAAGTGGAGATTTGTAATTAGCTTACATTTATTCAAGGATGTGTGTAGTATGTAATCAAAGCTGTAAATCTTCCTAAATACTAATTAAAAGAAAGTTTTGGACGCCTATAAAAACAACTACCGAATCAACAGCGAATGAATACGGTCATCAAAGTAATTAAAATTTTGTACAAGTACTTGTAGATGGTGTTAAAAGAATGGGGATGGTTTTGTAAAACCAGATAAAGAACTTGATTGCTACTTGGTTGATAATTTTAATAAAATCCAAATACGACAATACTAACGCCGGATACTATACTGCAACCTAACGAAATATAGTTAGTATGTAGTTTGATGTTCAGAATGGCACTAACCCAGGCCCTGTACCCGCACTTTCGATGTTCGCTATATCGCCACTGTTTCGGTCCGCACTATTCATTGGAATAGAGTTGACACTGGAACAAAAATGTTCACGCAATTGCAAAGTTCGAATGTGCGGGTAGAGGCCGATGGTTAACGTTAAATCTCTTCGGTCATCTTCAATACGAACGTCCACGTGACTGATGTGGATCATTGCAGTTTTCCTTTGTTTTAAATCAGGAGGGCAAGGTATATAATGTTTAGCGTGTGTATTTATGTTTACCAGCCAGTCGACTATATCATTAGACGATACTTAAACAAACTTGATTAACAAATTGTTACCGAATCTACTTCCAGCTGTTGGGGCATCATCTGACCCTTGCACAAACCTCTTCGCTGGTCCATCGGCATTCTCAGAACCGGAGTCCAGAGCCATCGCCACATATGTCCAGGATTTGGATCGTCGGGGAGAGATCATCTACTATCTTGCCTTCCATTCTTACACTCAACTGGTCGTCATACCTTACAGTCATGTTGAAGGAGGAACATCGGTTCTAGAAGCTAGCAATTACGCTAATATGGTAAGTATAATGTAACACCATTGGACTCAACACAATATTCAAGGGGTAAAATAACATAAATTGAAATAAAAGAAGACAAGGAGAATTTCAGTTTACATTTGTAAGTCTTCAAGTTTCATAATGTTCCTGTGTGATTTATTTAAACTAATGTTGTAAAGAGGTAATATTTTTTTTTGTTGGTTTGTTTGTATAAAGGGGGTAATATCTAGGACTACTGAGCCTATTCTAAAAATTGTTTCTTCTTCTATAATCTTTAAGTAGTATATGCTATAGAAATCACATATCAACGGGGACGAAGTTGCGGGCATCTGCTTGTTTCCAATCATCTAAGGCATTACAGCAGCACGGGGTTTCCTGGGATGGCCAGGTTGTCCAGTAAGAGTCTCTCCAGAGCAATCTATTTTGGGATTTCTATCTTGAACCCTTCACACTAAAATTTTTCAACTCATGTTCAACGCTATCCAGCCATCTAAGCTTGGGTCGGCCTTAACTTCTGCGGCAATCCGGTTGACCTTCCAGTAGGCGTTTCGTTACCCCGCTAGTTTTCAATAGATGTCGATATTTTATTTTTCAGTACGAAATTGGTATAAGAGCAGCAGAGAAGCTTACAGAACGCTTTGGAACAGAATACAGAGTTGGAGTATCAGCTGATGTTTTATGTAAGTTTATTTTACCAATGAAGAAAGAATACTATCTAGTAAATTCAAATCCGTTCTGATGGTTCATTGAAATATTTATAAATCCCAAGTCATAGTTGTTCATTATCTTTAGGGGTATACATTATCATCTTTTCGCTATTAATACATGTTTTGCCCAGATTATGGGGCTTAATTTTTGGGACTATAATTACCAGTGTTACAAACTCAATGTTGATGACGGACGGCCCGATAACTCAGTCGGTACGGTAGTGGTCCTACCTGCTTTTCTGAAGGTCACGGGTTCGAATCCCATGTGGGGCAAATATTTGTATGATTAATATTAATATTTTGTACCAGAGCATGAATGTTTGTATCTAATTATAGGTATTCTATATCGTTGTCTACTCATCATAATACAAGTCCAGGCTAGATTCTAGTACTTTAACTGTGAATTACTTACTTGTGTGTGATATTTCACTAGATAAGTGTGACAATGTCCAAGATATTTATTTATTAATTTATTTAATTATTCAAGTGAAATATGTGTTTCGTGTTTTGACTGTTTTCTTATTTTTAGATCCCATGAGTGGTACCAGCTTTGACTGGGTAAAATACGACACTGATGTCCCAGTATCATACCTTATCGAGTTACGAGACCTTGGACAATATGGCTTCTTACTGCCAGCAGACCAGATTATCCCGAACAATTTGGAAATTATGGACTTCTTACTAGAAATGGACAAGACTACTAGGCTTTTAGGATATTATTCTGGAGCTGTTAATATTTTTAGCTCTTTCATTGTAATTTTGTTTGGAGTTACGCTTTTGTATGTTGTACAGTAAAGTTAAAATTCAATGACTCAAAGCTGTTAAAATGTTTGTAGATAGGTATTATATTAAATTACGTATTAATCCTTTGACAATGAAATGGAGTTAAGTCTAATTATTTATTAGTAAAAATATATTTTACAACCAAAAATTCTTGTAATTTTACTCACAATCTGGTAAATAGATTACTCAATCCACTTTCAGTTTAATTATCGCTCTAGCCAATCAAAATGCAGAGTTTCGATAATTACAATTCTTTATCTAAATATTACATACTAATCCTCATAGGTACGTAAAAAATTAAAACTATTTTCATTTGAAACAAATACAGTGAGCAATCACTATGGATTTCAAAATAGTAATTATATTAACCTTAGCTTTAACTACTACGTTAGCGGAATACAAATCGTACAAAGATCATAAAGTGTACAAAATAGTACCAGTAACAGAAAAAGATGTACAAGTTGTATTAGATCTTCAAAAGAACGGTGATTACTCATTTTGGACTGACGTAGTCAAAGAAGGGAGTGATGTCAGAATAATGGTGACACCAGAGAAACAGAATGAATTTGAATCATATTTAACAAGTGTTGGAATCGAAGCTAAAGTTGTTATTGAAGATGTTCAAAAGTAAGTACTTATTAAAGAAAAACAACGTAAAATATATGGTTCTTCAAAATAAGGCATTAACAATCAATTTAACCGAGTCCCTATAGCTTTAAAATGTTCTATTGCTTCGGAACCGGTCAAAACTACTCCGATTTTCATGATTTTTTTACAACGTCTGTAATCTAAAATACTACAACCTTTATAATTTAAAAATTGACGCTGTCAGTCAAGTAAAAAGTTGTAAACCAAAAAATACAAATTTAAAGATAAAATGCTTCACAATTTGCGAATTCATGTAAGAACAGGACATTCTCTTTAAATTGAGGCAATTTTAATTGAGATTGGCTGACGAATAAACCTTGATGAGCGCGCTCTAAACAAACGAAGTTTGATTCTATTTTGGATATTAAACAAATAAATTTAATGATTTTTTTAACAGAATCCAGAAACTAATATCTTTGTCAGTGGTTTACCACATTTCTGTTACGTTATAAAGTTTCAAAGTTACACTGGCTCAAAGATTTTTATACAAAAAAAAAGCGTCAATTTTTAAACTGTAAAGGTTGTATTTTAAATTACCTACATTTAAAAAAAAATTATCAAAATCGGAGTAGTTTTGACGGGTTCCTAAGTAAAAACCTTCAGGAACTCCACTAATTGCATTCCAGACAAATAGATGCACAGTTAGTAAGACCACAAATAAATCGTATTAACAACGATTATGCTTGGGACTACTACCAATCTCTTGAAGAAATTTATGAATGGCTAGACAAAATAGTCGAAGAGCATTCAGATGTAGCAACTGCAGTGACAATAGGCACTTCTGTTGAAGGAAGACCAATCAGAGGTGTCATAATCGATTACAAGAAACAAGAAAACTCTACTATTGGAATGCTGGAAGGCGGTATTCATGCTCGAGAATGGATTTCACCTGCAACTGTCACTTGGATCATAAACGAGTTTTTGACAAGTGATGATTCTAATATAAGATTTACAGCTGAAAACATTGTTTGGCACATTTTCCCTGTTACAAATCCTGATGGTTATGCTTATACATTTACACACGTAAGTAATTCTTCACTTGCATATAAACGAATATTAGTTATTCTATCACATTTAAGTAAGTTTGTGTGTTTTTCTAAATTGTTAACTTTTACACTATTAATTATACCTACAGGGTGTTACAGAAGTAAAAATAGAAAATGAAAACTTTTAAGAAGTGACCATCAAACTGAACAACTTTCACTATAGGACCAACATCAAAATAGCGAAAAAAAAATTCTTTTGTCCCATACATTTAGCTCGAATAGATCTGTAGTTTAGTATGGAACATCGCAAACGCATCGTATCATGGCGATTATGGCAAATCTCCTCATTTTGGGGAGGCCAATGTCCAGCTGTGGACGTCTATCGGCTAGTAGGATGATGATGATGATTTTTTTTTCGCGATTTCGATATTGGTCCCATAGTGAAAGTTGTTCAGTTTGATGGTCTTAACCACCCCCTTATATTATTTTTATTTGTATTTTTGTAACACCCTGTAAATGAAAACGAATACGATCGGATGATTTTTGTTCTTTTGAGATTGCACAAAACAATTTTAAAACAACCTAGCAATAAATTATCTTTCTCATTATTGTCATTTCAGAATAGAATGTGGCGAAAGAACAGGAACCCAGCTAACGCAGTGTCTTGTGCCCAATGGAATTTAGCTGATGATATGAGCAATGGCATTGACCTTAACAGAAACTTTGGTTTCGTATGGATGAGTAAGTACATACGTATATTATTATTTAAACCATACCATACCATACCATACCGCAGTGTCTTAAAACGAAAGTCTTCGATCAGTGTGTATTGCCAGTGATGACATATGGAACAGAGACGTGGTCGTTCACTCCAGGCCTCATAAAAAGGCTGAAAGTCACCCAAAGGGCAATGGAAAGGGCTATGCTCGGAGTTTACCTGCGAGATCGAATCAGAAATGAAGAGATCCGCAGAAGAACCAGAGTAACTGACATAGCCCAAAGAATTGCTAAACTTAAGTGGCAGTGGGCGGGGCTCATTGCTCGCAGAACCGTTTGCCGGTGGTTTCGAAAAGTTCTCGAGTGGCGACCGCGTACTGGAAATCGCAGCGTGGGTAGGCCCCTCACACGGTGCACCGACGACGTTGTGAAGGCGGCGGGAAAACGTTGGATGAGGGCAGCGCAGGACCGGTCGTTATGGCGATCCTTGGGGGAGGCCTATGTCAAAGAAAATATACACTACGCCTATGTCCAGCAGTGGTCGTCCATCGGCTGAGATGATGTTGATGATGATAGTTAAACCATAGCATTAGCAATATGATACATAGTGAGTACGAGTCACAAAAAGTTAAACATGCTATATTTTAAACGAAGGAAAATTTTGCGGCAACTCTGCTGTTTCTACGTAGTTACTTATAGTTCACAGTACCCATTGATTGCGGCAATTCCAGACACAACGGAAAATAATTTCTTTTCATGGCGTAGATATACGCTTCTGGTAGTTCAAAGGTCAAGTCAGGTACCGTTGTACCTAACACCGGTACAATCTGGATAACTAGATTACGTAGCCTAATTAATAATCTATAATCTCACAGATACTTTTTTATAACATACCAAACATTATCATTAATACTATCACATTTTATCACTATTTATTACAAAATATTTGCGATAAAAATTAATACTACTAAAAAGATAACTGATAACTCTGATACAGTCTAATCCGTAAGCACATTATTTGATCTAACTAAGATAATTCAACAAGCGTCCTAAAATACTTAGGTAGGTACTAGGATTAACAACAGATCAAATAGCATTGTTCTGACTCAAAACAAGACAATAGAAAAACAGAGGATCTTGACGAAAATAACATCCATTACCGAACTGAGATATCAAGGACCTTTAAGGCTATTCTACCGTTGGCGCGCTCCATACAAACGTAGTATGGTGATATTTTCAATACTATCCAATTAAAGTCAATGAAATTTTTCAAAAACAATCTAGTAACTAATTTCTATGTCGGTATGAAGTCAGATTTTCGATAAAATTTATAGTTTTAAAGTTACAGTGCCACAAATATTTCCATACAAATCTTAAATTAATCCTAGCATTGAAACTGTATATTTTAACGAAAATCTGACTTCATACCGACATAGAGATTAGTTAGTTGATTGTTTTTGAAAAATTTCATTGACTTTAATTAGATAGTATTGAAAATATCACCATACTACGTTTGTATGGAGCGCGCCAACGGTAGAATAGCCTTAAATAAAAAGGTGGGCAGGATAAGATTAATTAATAATCTATAGTTATTCTATGACCACACGGTGGACCAAAGCTTCACATCTTATAGTTATTATATAAGGTGATTTTAAGAGGAAATATTAAACATTCCAAAATTATTTGTAATAGAATGTAATCTTAAACTGATTCCATATCTATTGTTATTGATAAATTTTACAATTACATACAATTTAACTAGAAAATGAACTTTTTTAGCCGTTGGAGCATCATCGAATCCTTGCGCGGAAACATACGCTGGACCAGTCGCTAATTCTGAACAAGAAACCATATCTATTATAAACTATGTCAACGCAATCAAACAGCAAGGAAACATGGTCTATTACATGGCATTCCATTCGTTCTCTCAGATGGTACTAGTGCCTTTTAGCCACGTTTCTGGAGCTGGTGTGCTGGAGGCACCTAATTATGCTGACTTGGTAAGGTTCAAAATATAGAGTCCTTCTTAATAATGCTGACCCTTTTTTAAAGGGATGATCAGACCATCAAACTGAACAATTTTCTCGATGGCATCAACATCAAAATCGCGAAAAAAAACAGCTCGTCCATACATAACTGCAAACCTTCTCGAGCCAAATGTATGGGAACGCTATTTTTTTCGATTTCGATGTTGGTCCCATGGAGGAACTTGTCCAGTTTCATGGTCTGATCATCCCCTTAAAAAGATGTCAGCATAAAGAAAGACCCTGTATATTTCGCCAAGCTATGCAACCGATCGCGTGAAATCTAAAGTAATTTCTGCGTGACCTTGTGATTTATCAAGTTTATAGCATACTAACTGGTCAGTGTTCTTCAAATTGTATGCCAACGGTTGCATAATGTTCCTCATCTTTTTTTAGCAACGAAATGTGTTTTATATTTACAGCATGCTCTAAAGTAATTATTTTGTTGATTTTTTAGTACGAGATAGCTATGAGAGGAATGGACAAACTTAGACAGAGAAACGGAACCGATTACATCGTGGGAACTTCTACTGACATTTTATGTAAGTTTTACTATTGTACTATTACTATACTAACACTAAGAAAGATACTGGTATAGTTAGATTTAGGAGCTTGCAGCACCCACTTTAGGTTGCTGATCCAGCGGAGTTAATTTCAGATACTTTAACTACCTACCATACGAAAGAAAAAATGTACACTGAATAATTTTTTTTTTTAAATTAACTATGGGATTGAGAAATTTAGAGAAAATGATCGAAAACAGGAAGGCGAAATCCTGAAAATATTGGTGACTTAGTATATTGAAATTTCTTATAAACCAACAGATTCAGTAAGCGGTTCCAGTTTTGACTGGGCAAAAGGCGTAGCGGAGATCCCTATCGTTTATCTCTTCGAGCTGAGAGACCTTGGAGAATTTGGATTTCTTCTACCACCACAACTTATTGTCGATAACAACAAAGAAATTATGGAAGGTTTGATTGAAATGGACAGAGTTACAAGACAAATGGGATATTATCGTGCTAGTGGAAGCTTTGTGAAGTATAGCGCTAGTTTAATTATTTTAGCTTTGATGATGTTATCATGGTAAATGTTATAAAATACATATTTTAAGAAGATAGATTGGCGTTTAATTTTATTATTCTGTACGTCTACCATGAATTTTCACTGTATTTTACTACTGTAGTTGCGGCGCCAATTTTGTATGACAGAATTAGTTCTCAACGTAACCAATAGGAGCGCTGTACAAAATTCAATACAAAAACTGTAGTTTACTACAGTAGTTTTACTGTAGTTTACTACACTGTACCTTTACTATAGCCCGTCTGAGGTAAGAGATGACACCATTAGAAAACATGTTCTTAAAACTTAAATAAATTGTTTGTACAAAAAATACAATATTTTTAGAAAAAACGTTCAACTAAAATGAACGTGCAGATGTCTTAGTACTTATCTTGATATAAAATCTACCATAATTATAACCATAATATGCGGTAACCATAAAGAATTATACCAAATGGAATAATAACGTTATGTCTGTAACATAATTATAAAAAGGGCCAGACCCCCTAGCATGATTTCTCTACTTGCGCGCGACTCGGCTTTTTTCCATACTACAAGTCGCGGCAAGCGCGGCTTTCGCTCTCCGAAAAGCGCGGGAACAGGTTATTTTGTATGCAGCGAAGGCGCGTCGCGCGCGTGTAGAGAAATCATGCTAGACATGCAGGTCAAAATAAATAAAATATTTTGGACAATTTCACACAAACTATCTACTCACAGTCATTTAAAGTACCTACCAGAATCTAGCCTGGACTTGTATTATGACGACTAGACAACGATATATATCGGCGCGAGTTCGAAACGTCCAACGCCATCTATCAATACGTTCTGAGAACTATCGGAACGTCGACCAATCACGAGCGTTTACGTCGACTAATCACGAGCGTTTGTGTCGACCAATCACAAGCGAGTACTTTCACTCCATGAATCAGGCGACGAGTGGAGGGGCCTGTTTATAAAAGGAAGCGCTCTGGTGGCTAGGGCACTTCTGCGGCAACGGGCTCTCAGCGCACACGTCTTAATTGTGAGTCTTTCACGCCTGAATCATTTGTTGGTTAAATTATATTGATTTTGATTATTAAATTAATTGATCGTTGTAAATTTAGGTTTTTATAAATAAATTATCTATTCACATTATCTTGGCCGTATAATTTAAAATATGAACCAGGAGAACTCGAGTGACGATGACGAGCAAGGGAGAGCCTCTCCTATCTTAAGTGTCAGTCGCTCCGATATCAGAAGCGGCATGGACCCAAGACCTCCTGCTGGCCAACCAACCACCATAGGACCAAATGTCCCCCATCAATCAACTTCTTCAGCAGTGAACGACACTAATTCAAATCAAGTCTTATCATCTCTTGCCAGCATACTGGAAAATCTGACGCGTCAGCAGCAGATCAATCTCAATGCTAATAACGAGTTTTTAGCTGGAATACTGGCAAAAACAGCAACTCCTGCAAAAAGACCAAGATTGAGTGACATTTACCTGGCACCCTTTAATCCTGATGGAGATGTACCAGTTCGAGATTGGTGCGATCATGTGGATAAGGCTAAGGAATATTGGAATCTAACTGACTATGAGATTTGTACCAAAATTGCAGGTTTGCTTCAAGGTCGAGCAAAAACTGTAGGAGATACGTGGCTTGTAAAGTCGCAAGTATGGGATGATATGCGCAATGCACTGATCCAAACTTTTGAGCCAGAATCTCGGTATTCCAACGATATTCTCAAGCTACGCCACTTTCGATTCGACATGTCAAACCCAGCTGAATCTATTACTAAGGCATGGAATATCTGGAAGCGGGTTATAAGCGGTGATAAAGAAAAAGATGCAGTTGAAGCTGTTATAGGCTGCATTGATAATGAATATTTACGGTTACGTCTTATTTCAAGTAAATGTTCTACCGTGCCCGAATTAATTTCAGTTGCATCCACTACGAAGTCCAGAGAACCCAGATATGAAAACAAAAATGGCGAACCACCCGCGAAGCGACCCAGGAATCGCACCAACCGAGAGGAGCTAACCGTCTGTTTCAAGTGCGGGAAAATGGGCCACATTCAAGCCAATTGTCCAGTAGATAAGGTCAGTGATCCTAAACCCTTATTAAACAACAATGGTGCTCCACCTGAAGGCAACCGAACAGAGAAACCTAAAATAAAATGTAACTATTGTGAGAAGATAGGACACATTGAGTCCAAATGCTTTAAAAAGCTGAGCGATGAAGCTGAAAAGGTGAACTTTGCTGGAAAACTGTCACACATCGACCAATTGTCAACTCCTATGCAACTAACCATCAACGATCTGAAGCTCGTAGCATTATTTGATAGTGGGGCAGACCGGTCTCTTGTACGAAGATCACTAAGTTCTACTTTGCCTGGAAAACGAGAGGATTATTCATTGATGCTAAAAGGTTTGGGCACGGGAGTGGCTATTCTTTCTTATCAGCGCATCACCGTTACTTGTGCGATAAATTCAATTTATGTCGAACTAACTTTTCACGTGGTAGAAGATCATGAAATACCGTGCGAGCTTTTGATTGGAGCAGATCTTGTAAGAGTTCCGGGATTGGCTGTTAATATCACAAGTAATGGCGCTACCGTTATGCGAACTGCTAGCTTTTTGACGCTTTCAACACCGGCCGAGGACCTCACTGAAAATTTGGATACCGACTTGAAAGATGAAGTTGAGATACGTGAGTTAAAGTGTTTATTACAACAACACGCAGACATTTTTATAACCGGTATACCAAAAAGTAAAGTAACAACTGGTAGTATGGATATTCAACTGAAGGATCCGAACAAAATTGTGTCACGACGACCTTATCGCATGGCTCCCGTTGAGAGACAGAAAGTTAAAACCATTATAGATGAACTTATTGCCAACGGAACAGTTCGTGAGAGTACATCCGAATTTGCGAGTCCCGTGATTTTAGTCAAGAAGAAAAATGGCGATGACCGCATGTGTACAGACTACCGAGAGTTGAATAGCAACACTGTCCCGATAAAATTTCCATTGCCTATTATTTCAGATCAATTGGATAGATTATCGGATGCAGTGTTCTTCATCAGCCTGGACATGGCGCAAGGATTTTACCAAATACCTATAAAGGAGGAAGCTGTACATAAAACAGCTTTTATAACCCCCGATGGACTTTTCGAATACGTGAGGATGCCTTTCGGATTGATGAATGCTCCAGCTGTTTTTCAACGTTCCATAATGGCAGCACTGCGTCCATTTCTTAATGACATATTGATTTATATGGATGATGTCCTTATAAAATGTAAAACTTTTCGCGAAGGATTAACAATGCTAGACCAGGTCCTAACTGCCTTAAGAGATACTGGATTTTCAGTCAATCCCAACAAATGCACATTCTTCAAACATTCTGTTGAATACCTTGGAAACGTAATTTCTAAAGGGACCATCAAGCCAAGTCCTACTAAAGTGGAAGCTCTAGTAAAGTCTCCAGTCCCTAGCACAGTAAAACAGGTTCGTCAATTCTGCGGTTTGGCCGGATACTTTAGAAGATTTATTCCATCTTTTTCCGAACGAATGATACCTCTTTATAACCTTACCAAAAAGGACGCTAAATTCATCTGGACAGCTGATTGTGAGAACACCAGGCTTGACATCATTAGGCGCCTAACTTCAGTCCCAGTTTTATCGATATTTCAGGAAGATTTACCAACTGAGCTCCATACAGATGCGAGTAGCTCTGGTCTCGGCGCAATTTTAATTCAAATAAAAGAAGAGCGACAACACGTTGTGGCATACATGAGCATGAGAACCACTGAGCCAGAAAGCCACTATCACTCCTATGAGCTCGAGACTCTCGCTATTGTGCGCGCGATCAAACACTTCAGGCAATATCTCTATGGACGGACGTTTACGGTCGTTACTGATTGTAATGCCATTAAAGCTTCTGCTCACAAACACGAATTACTTCCCAGGATACACAGATGGTGGGCATTTCTACAACACTACGACTTCAAGATTGAATATCGTCAAGGAAATCGTATGAAGCATGCAGACTTTTTTAGTCGTAATCCAGTGGCATGCATCAACCTGGCTCGTAATGTGGATTCATGGCTTAAAGTGGAACAAAGGCGGGATCCAGAGTTGTCTGCTATAATCAAGAAAATTGAACGAGGAGAGGAATTGAATGACTACAGGTTATACGACTCAACCTTACAACGTCAATATTCTGTAGAAGAACCTGGATCGAAAGGCTGGAAAAATTTTATACCGAAGACATACCAATGGAGTATTATAAATGCTTACCACACTGCCTTAAAACACTTTGGATGGGAGAAAACACTGGCGAAAATTCGCGAAGTTTATTGGTTCCCCGAAATGTCAAGTACAGTAAGGCAATTTGTGGACAACTGCGTCATTTGCAAAACCAGTAAAGGAGCCTCAGGAGCTAAGCAGGTACAAATGTACCCTATCGAAAAAGAGCCGGTTCCCTTCCACACTATACACATTGATATGACTGGGCGGCTCACAAAACGAAGTGACAAACATGAATATGTTGTTGTGATTATAGATGCATATACAAAGTATGTTATTCTATCATATGCATTGAATAAAACAGCTACGTCGATGCTTAGTGCTCTTAAAACACTTGTTTCTTTGTTTGGAGCCCCAAAACAGATTATCAGCGACCAAGACACTGCATTCAAAGCAGAGTTCGAGAAATATTGTCTAGAACATGGCATCCATCAGCATTTTATAGCACCTGGAGTTAGTCGATCGAATGGACAGGTAGAAAGGATGATGACAGTAGTTAAAAATGGGCTTACGATAATTCGCAATTATGAATGTAATGAATGGAAAAAAGGTCTAGATGCTCTGCAACTTGCTATCAACTGCTCTAAGAATAAAACCACCAACGTAAGCCCACTAAAAGCTCTTACTGGAAGAACACACGCCGTGCCTGCCGAACTTGTACCCCTGATAAACGAGTCTGAAGATACAGTAGACCGCACTCAACTGGATCAATATATACAAAAACGTATAGAGGTGCGAGGAAAAGAGGACAAACAGAGGTTCGACAAAGGAAAAGCGAAGGTAAAAAGATTCCAGAAAGGAGACGTTGTACTGTTCAAAACTAACCCAAGAACCCAGATCGGACTTGACCTAAAATATCCTGATGCGTATGAAATTTGGAAAATACTGCCAAATGATCGTTATCAAGTAAAGAAAGTTATTGGTAAAGGAAGACCAAAAAAAGTAGCACACGATCAGCTACGCCTGGCACCTAAACCAGGAATTTGTACTAGCCAGGATTCCATATCGGCGGTTGGTGATTCCACTACAGTTCCTGAGAGTTTACACAATGTGGAGGCTAATGGTGACACCGGCATAACATCTCAAGGTGATGCAAACACTGGCAGTACAACTGAAGAATAACAGTGAGTTTTATCCGTTTATTTTTATATCAGTTAAAATTGTTGAGATTGTAGAGGACAGGGGCCTCCATTCTATTTTATTATGTTGGATGTTGAGATTGTCGAGGACAGGGGCCTCCATTCTCTTTTACAATACTAGATGTTGAGATTGTCGAGGACAGGGGCCTCCATTCTCTTTTACAATACCAGATGTTGAGATTGTCGAGGACAGGGGCCTCCATTCTCTTTTATTTATAATGCGAGATGTCGAGGACAGGGGCCTCCATTCTCTTTTTTATATGGTTTGTCGAGGACAGGGGCCTCCATTCTTTTTTACTTAAACACGAGATGTCGAGGACAGGGGCCTCCATCTGTGTAATCTTTAAATGTAACACCAGGAAATGATTCTTACCTAGTGTGCTCATTATTGTATGTACGTTTGAGATAAGTGGTGTTCGTTTTGTCAGTAATTGACCGAGCAGTTATAACAATGAATGACGATGATGTAATAATTTATGAATGACTTATTAAGGCAATGTTTTTGTGTGTTCCTAGGGCATGTCGAGCGCGACGTGCTGCAGAATGGCCGTATCGGCGCGAGTTCGAAACGTCCAACGCCATCTATCAATACGTTCTGAGAACTATCGGAACGTCGACCAATCACGAGCGTTTATGTCGACTAATCACGAGCGTTTGTGTCGACCAATCACAAGCGAGTACTTTCACTCCATGAATCAGGCGACGAGTGGAGGGGCCTGTTTATAAAAGGAAGCGCTCTGGTGGCTAGGGCACTTCTGCGGCAACGGGCTCTCAGCGCACACGTCTTAATTGTGAGTCTTTCACGCCTGAATCATTTGTTGGTTAAATTATATTGATTTTGATTATTAAATTAATTGATCGTTGTAAATTTAGGTTTTTATAAATAAATTATCTATTCACATTATCTTGGCCGTATAATTTAAAATATGAACCAGGAGAACTCGAGTGACGATGACGAGCAAGGGAGAGCCTCTCCTATCTTAAGTGTCAGTCGCTCCGATATATATAATACATATACAGATAAAAACATACATGACTCGGGTACAAATATTCATATTATTCATCATACAAATATTTTGTCCCTTACGGGATTCGAACCCGCGACCCTCGGCACAGCAGACAGGTTCACTATCGACTGTGCTACCGGGCCGGCTATTAATGTAAGTACCCGAAACCGATCAGCATGCTTGAAAGTTGAAAATACTAATGAATATGAATATAACATGCAAGAAAAGTCTGTCAGGATCGTAACTTATACAGTTAAGTTGTTTCTGCCTACCCGAGTAGGAGACAGGCGTGATAATATGGGAATGTTACAATTTCACGAGGATTGACAAACAAAATAGAACTTATCGACTATACAATTTTTCATTAACAACTTGTTTGGCAATAATCTTCAATATCAATATTTATAGTTTGTTTATGGTGCTCTAAAACTTTATAACGTTTTATATCGTAATATTTATAGCCTTTGATGGCTTCGTCTTCAAAACTAATCATTATTACTCTTTAAGTGAATCGTGTCAGTAAAAGCCGAATTCTTGTCATAGTTAAAAATGATTTTAAAAATATCACTAGCCTTCATTGGTTTTTTAGCTGTAGCTAATGCAAAAAGTTATGAAAATTATAAAGTATACAGTGTTATTCCTAAATCTTTAGAGCACGTGCAAATTTTAACCGATTTACGTAAAAGCGGATATGACTTTTGGACGGACGTTTTTACTGTAGGCAATGATGTGAGAATAATGGTAGAACCAGAGAAAGATAATGAATTTGTGGACTATACTACGACTGTTGGATTGAATGCTGTGCTACAAGTACCTAATGTTCAGGAGTAAGTAGTTTCATCAACACTTATTATCACTAAACCTAGAACCTAACTAACGAGAGGCAGAAACTGCGACTGACAATTCATGCGATTACTTTTGAAATCGTATTGCGTCTGTAATTATTTTCATAAACGCTAATCATTACTAAACTTAGTTACTTACGAGACCACTTTAAGAACCTGCAATAATAAGATGATCTATATCAGACCCTAGCTGGATCCATTATTATATTTGCTCAGCTGTAACCTGAATACATTATGTTTTCGATATGACCTTTACAGATTGATAGATGCTCAACTAAAGCCAGCTCTGAATGTGGAACGTAGCACCCTTGGTTCCTTCAGTTGGGACAGATATCATACTTTTGCAGAAATCCACGCCTGGCTTGATGAACTTCAGGAATTATACCCTGACGTTGTCACAACAGTCACCATTGGAACTTCGCTCGAAGGGCGTCCTATTAAAGGAGTGATTATTGATCACAAACCTAATAGAGAGTCTCCTCTGATAGCTATGATTGAGGGTGGAATCCATTCTCGAGAATGGATTTCTCCAGCTACAGTTACTTGGATTATCAAAGAGTTTGTGACAAGTACCGATCCTGATGTCAAGTTTATGGCTGAAGCTTTTGTCTGGCACATTTTCCCAGTTGTGAACCCCGATGGTTATGTTTACACCTTTACCGATGTGAGTACGTTAGACGCTTTTCTAAAATACATTGTAGAAATAAATTGTTAAGCTTTCCTGTATCTAATAAAAACACTGTAGATAACTAACTGTGGATAAACATGGAACTTATTCATGTTATTTTTCAGGATCGTATGTGGAGAAAAAATAGGAATACAGCCCATTCCACCACCTGCCCGTCTAATAACGATTTGAGCAATGGAATTGATCTGAATAGAAACTTCAATTATGTCTGGATGAGTGAGTTCTCATGCATAATTTTATTAGCTTTTCAGAACTGACAAAACGATTTTCTGAAAATGACTCTCTTTCTTTCTTTTCACAATTCATAATATTCTTTTAACCTATTTAGGTACAGGTGCTTCGGACAACCCTTGCGCCCAGACCTTCGCGGGACCTCTCGCGACATCTGAACTTGAATCTAGGGCCATTTCAAACTACGTCCTTCAGTTGAAGAGCGATGGAAACTTATTGTATTACTTCGCTTTCCACTCTTATTCTCAATTGATATTGGTGCCTTACAGCCATGCATCAGGATTTGATGTGCTCCAGGCCGATAACTATGGGGATTTGGTAAGGAAAATCTTTATTTACTACTACTCTACGGAATCTTCTAAGCATATTATTTCATATTGTCAAAGTTTGGTTATTGATATCTTACCATAGCTTTTGCCATGGATTTTAGAGAATATGATTTTCCATGTATACAAACTTCATCATCTTCTTGCACAACACTAAGGGTTCATTTTAGAAAAATAATTTCTTAGTACTTCAGTACAACGATACAAATATCGTTGCGTAAACTAACATTCGAATCAACTTTGCTGTAACTACTAACCTTCTGTCTTATACAGGGTGTAACAAAACACCCCAGTAATATTTAAGGGGATGCTTCAGACCATCAAACTGAACAACTTTCACTATGGAGCCAACATCTAAATCCCAAAAATAATATTCGCTCTTTCATACAAAACTCCAGTACCGTCTCGACTTAAATGTATGGGACGGCAATTTTTTTTTATTTTTTCTCCATAGTGAAAGTTGTTCAGATTGATGGTCTGAAGCACCCCCTTAAGTATTACTAGGGTGTTTTGTTACGCCCTGTAAATATTGTGCTACGAATAATACTGTAGATTTGATCTTGGAACGGATGTATTGAAGTAAAGTCGAATTGATTAGTTACTCCCAGTTAGGAAACATAATCATGGAAATAAATGGGATAAATAAAAAAGGGATGTCAAAACGTTTTCTGCCCAGTACTTGCCTAATCATCATATTATAAATATATTATGTTTGACAGTATGAGATCGCAATTCGTGGCGCTGAAAAACTGACTGCGAAACATGGCACTCCATACACAGTTGGAACATCTGCTGAGATCTTATGTAAGTTTCAAGGATTAGAAATAATTATAATAAATTTATACACATGCTCAAACACATAAACAGTCATAGATAAAATTATAATAGTTTATACAAGGTGGACGAAACAATATTATACTTTAACATAGAGTTATTGTAGCTTTTTTAAAAATAATTTTCTAGGATTTTTATTCGTTTGTTTCTGGCTAGAAAATTTTCGTCTTTATAAATAAAAATTAAATGCTGTTCGTACGCGCATCACTTAAGAATGGCAAAGCCGATATGGAATGTTTTTTAATGTTCTTTTTAGTCCGAATAAGGTTTTTAGACTGGACAATGTCTGTCGGGTCAGTCAGTGAAGCAGTGATCTTATTACTTTTCAGATGAAGTTAGTGGTTCAAGCTTTGACTGGGCAAAAGGTGCAGCTGGAGTACCAATTTCTTATCTATTTGAACTAAGAGATGTTGGTCAATACGGATTTCTACTGCCTGCAGAGGATATTATACCTAACAATGAAGAAATTATGGAGTGTCTGGTAGAAATGGATAAGACCGTGAGAAAACTGGGATATTATTCAGGGTCTACGTCTGTATTGTCATCAATGATCTCACTAACTATCAGCGTTGGATTGTTGATTGTGTTACAATAATTTTGTTTTATCTTAATAAATAACCTAATCTTGGATTGTCAACAGTTTTATTATAATAATTTAGGCTAATACTCAGTTGCAGAAACGTTCATTAAAGTTAATCCTCCATTAAATCTCTAGCTGTCACTTTTTGTCTTGTTGACGTAGTAAAAGAGCGTTTCTGCAACTGAGTGTTAGTCACGGATTCCGAAAGATCTTCATATCAACAACTAGCTGCTCATACCTTGTTATCTTATAATGGGTGCTGGCTGGCAAGTTAGCAACACTTTGACCCAATGGGATCTTTTGTGTTCATAGACATTTTCGTCACCCTTCAAAAACATGGTAAATAAGGGGGGAGGCAACACCGTTCAGGGGAAGAAACCTGTAATCTCCCTGTTTTGGATATCCATCTCCAAGGAAGACATCGCAGTAAGTATCACAGGATAATGTTCCATGGTTTCCTCCTCCTCTCCGCACGCTTGACAGCTGAGGTCTAGGGTGAGCTTCATCTTGTGCAACATCGTGCCTGTGGCTTAGTGCCCGGTGAGCTGTTTCTTACCAGTCACTTGGTTTGTGTAGAATTTTTATATCTATGTTATGTCTATTTTCAAGATGTAACTTATCTCTGTACCGTGCTATCAACTTAAGCTGAGAATTGCATTTGTGTGAGTGATCGCCAAAAGTAAGGTGAAGTGAAGTATGTGGGCGGCAGGGAAGCGGCGCGTGGCGGACGCGCCGCGCCTCATTGGCGCGCCGATTGCCACTCTACACTATCGGTGTGCACTCACACAAATGCAATTCTCAGCTTAAGTTGATAGCAATGTATCATTTTATATCAAAATTGGTTCATCAGTTTGGCGACGTAACGTAAAACGTAGTAGCAGTGACACTATCACATCTATGATAAAGTTTCCTTTTTTACGGTTAAGGTTTTTTAAAATGTTGGTTAACTGTACGATATTTGGTAATAAGAGAGCAGAACTTTGCCTATTTAATTCTGTAAAGAAACGAAACCCTTCTTCGAACATTGCCACCTAATTATCTTAAACCTAATATTAGTAAAGACCTCACCTAAATCACATCAAACAAAATAATTAACTTAAACAAAAGCATCACGTTTGAACACATCCCCGAAATTAGAGTGTTACGAGTAATTTATATACGCAATTAGTGAATCAAAGAGAACGTGAATGACGCCTTAGGGAATTAAGATTCGAACTATTTTGGTCTTATTTTGGTATATTGAATTATGTTCAGAGTATTAATCAAGTATCAACTCGTTGAAAATCAGAACTTCCTGATTCACATAATTCTATTAAGGTCGAGATTCAAAGACGTTTTTAGGGCCGTATAACACAAGCGAATTTGAGTTGCGATATCACAGCGATAATTCTGAGATCGAACTGAGGTTCTTCTCATACTTTTAATTTTCGATATTTCGTGAACGTTTTCGTTCCAATGCCAGCTCTATTCTAATTAAGTTCGGAGAGAAACTATCACAATATATCGACAATCAAAAGTCCGTGTATAGGAATCAGTATCGCAGTGGAATCGGACGATTCGGCTCAGCTCAGTCTATGCCTGTACTCAAAAATCGCGGCGATTAAGTTGCGATGCCTGGTGGTGTATTTGCGACTACGTTGAGGTGCAGATGCGTAATCGCCTATAAATGGTGAAATTGATATCATTAGCATCCTTTTAAACTAAGAGTCTACCCATCAAACTGAACAACTTTTACTATAAGAGCAAACCGATCAGAGCAAAAAATAATCAGCTGTTGCATACATTTGAGTTGAGTAAGCATTGCAGTTTAGTATGGAACAGCTGTATTTTTAGTTGTTCCGATCGGTTTGCTCTCATAGTAAAAGTTGTTTAGTTTGATGGGTAGACTCTTAGTTTAAAAGGATCTTAGACAATTTAATAGTATGGACGCGTAACGCGTGTCATTCTCCTATCAAAATTTTCTGCCACTTTTTGCGGGGGGCGAGGTAACATGAAATCCGCAACTTTGGATTTTATTCCCTATAACTTTAGATTCTAATTTTGAATGTTAAAAATCATGAAAAGTAGTCTCGTGTGCCTACGTTATAGGCTGTCTCGTTTAGTGATAATGATAAGGTATAAAATTGAGTGTAAATGCGCAAGATTAATTGATCTAATACCGTGGCAGAGGGGAAATGCTACCGCAAGGCCAGTCCTTACTATTAAATTGTCTAAGAAAAGGATGCTAATGATATCAATTTCACCCGCACAAAAATCACTTGTGTTATTTGGTCTCTTATTGTTTCGTAATAAAATTGGTAAAAAGGAATACTAATGGAATCAACGCGGTGTTCGTCCTTCCGTCTATCAGACGCATTATTCTTAGATACCGATACGGGCTCCCACACATAACTGCGAATTCGCATCGCATCGCAAATATCTGCCAGCGCTCGATGACTTTATTACGATGACTTATGTATGATTTTCGCGCGCAGATACTTGCGATGCGATGCGAATTCGTGGGAGCTTTTTAAGGGGCGTCCGCCCTGTTTTGAGTAACTTTGTAACCATTTTATACATTAACTATGGCACTTTTTAAGCAGAAAACAAAACTGAACAATCTACAGGATATGAGAAGTGATGTGGTTTTTCTCGAAATCTATTTAATTAATAAAACTGAAGAAAAACGAATCCAAATTCACCCCTTTTTTTCCAGTTGTAACCGTTTTACTCTTACATTGTTGATCAGAAGAATATGAAAATTTACAATATTCTTTACAATACAATATAGAATGATGTGGTTTTCTTATTTTTTGAAAATTCATAAAAAATCATACAGGTTTTCAAAGAAAACGGAAAATTCTGACCGGCGCCACGCAATTGAAGCAGGATGGCTAATTGCAAATGTTTTTTTGTAAGAAAGAGAGCCTTGCACTAGGTAGGGAGAGCCTTAACATAGGACGCTGAAACTTGTGTTTGAAATCCATACATTTTCGACCTTAACTTAACTCATGCTCAAAAGACGTTCTCAAAAATATCTAGGTTTGAGTTTATACAGGGCGTAACAAAAACCTAGTAACCTAGAAATATTTTATAGAGTGGTTTAGATTAGACCTTCAAACAACATTGGAGTATTTGCAGTCGAGTCGGTATGTTACAAAAGTTTTGTATGAAACAGCTAATGTTTTTAATTTTATTTCAATGTTGAAGTTTATACAACACACCTTATTGCATGCATCAGTAAACTTTACATAACTGGTAATAAAGACCAAAATAAACATCACAGAAATGATGAGAAACCCCATCATTTAAAAATAAACGTCCCATAATGAGCTACCGTATAATGCACGTAAACATTTGAGAGGTAAATAACAATAAATTATGGATCCCTTGGCATTCTGACGCTTGACTGAAATCAGATGTCAAAATGGGAACACAAATCATAATGCATACCTACTCGATGTTTATGGAACTGAGAATGGAATGGAGTAGTTTGACGATTACAAATTTTTTGTTTTGTTACACACAGACCCAGAATGTATTGGCTCGAAGGTAATACGAGTACCTTCTAGGGAGTTTTTTTTTATTTGCAGCCTTTTTTGTACACATCATTAATATCGAGTACCCGTGCAATATTTTGTCTGACAAAGCAAACACGTCTGACGTCTACTATTTTCTAGTTTATTTCGAGCTGAATGTTTGCTGCAGCAACCAAATATAAACCCACGTCTGTTTGTAATTATGAATATTTTTTACTCTTTATAGCTATTCAAAATGATGTATGTGATTGAATCAGACTCAGTCTTATAATTGCAAATAAATCAAATGAATTTATAATTTGCGTTAAATAGCCAATAACTTTGATTATTGAAAAAAAAAGGAATAAAAATTCTTTTCAAAATTCATCTCTACAGTTTTCTCTGTCAGCGTAATATTTTCAATTTATATGATAATATTTCGTAATGACCCTCTTTTTATTGTTTTCTTTTCTAACCTTGCGTAAAATTAAACGTTGTGAGGGCAATAACGTTATAAACGTGGATTTTGGTTACATAAAAATGGTTATGGTTATAAACGTTGATATTAAAGATAAATGACTGCGGCTGCAACTTTTATAACTTATAAGAGACCTAATATAACTATAGGGTGTTACAGAGAGGTTTGTTTATTCAGACCATCAAAGAACTTTAGTGGATGGCCATATAATTTGAGACCCAGACTTAGAGGTCTCGTACATGAATGAAACTTAGTAATACGTGTAGAATGAAACAAAACTAACAAAAAAGTAAATTGGTAAGAGTAGGGGGAAAGGTATTTCTCCTCATGATACCTTTTGTAGCAAGTGTATGCAACTCATAATCTTTCTTATTAGATAGGCCACTTAATCTTCTACGGATTCATTGTGTTTATTTTAATGCAAATTCACGATAATCTCACTAATATTATAAATGCGAAAGTTTGTGACGATGTTTGGATGTTTGGATGTTTGTGTGTTTGTGGCTCAATCACGCCTAAACGGCTGAACGGATTTAGATGAAATTTGGCATGCAGATAGAATGTGTTCTAGATTAACACATAGGATACTTTTTATCCCAGCAATGGGTTACTGTGGGAGTCTGTGGGATAATTTCCAATGTTTTATCATGCTCACTAGCGCCGACTTGACGCTGACAGATGTATTTGGGTAGATTCCAGTAGTAAATAGTGGTTGCTTTTTTCAACACTTCTCTCAAGAGCTGTGTAGCGTAGTTGGGAAATGGTCAAATTTTCGCGCAAGAGGTTGGAGGTTCGATTCTTGGGTGAGATTTTTTTTTAAACTTTTATCCATTTTTCAACGGATTTGACAGAAGCAATTTGCTGACCTTAATAATATCCTGAGATTAGATCAGATCCAATTTTAGGACAGTACGTTTTCTTTGGCTTTTTTCTTATTTTAATACATACGTTGTAGTGATCCCAAGCAAGCACGGCTTTTTATTATGGAAACATTACAACAACGGCACAAACATAATAATGTCCATGACCGAACCGGGATTCGAGCCCAGGACCCTGGTTTGGCAGTCCGGCGTGGTAACTATTGCACAAAACGGGTCGTCAAATATAAAAAAATACTCTTTCTTTTAACTATGTTTTTGTGTACAATAAAGAATCTATGAATCTATGAACCTTTTTTAAAGTTATAAGTAGTAGTACGTTTTCATCTTAATAGATGGCGTGAGGCGTTTTTTTAAAAGCAAGTGTGCAACAATAAAATTATTTATTCCAAAACCTAGCTAGCAGGAGCTTAATTTAGTTGATTAAATCCCTGATCTCAAAGTTCATACATTTCGACCACACTTGCACTTACTCGTAACTCACGCTCAAGGCGTCTCAGAAATTAGGTCTTACAGATTTGATTGTAAAGTAACTTACCGGTGAATTGAAAAATAATTAAATAAATAACGCTCACAGTCACATACATTGTAATGATCCGAAGCAAGTAGTATAGGCTTTTTATTATAGAAACCATACAACAACGGCACAAACATATTACATCCATGACCGAACCGGGATTCGAACCCAGGACCCTGGTTTGGCAGTCCGGCGTGGTAACCATTACACCAAACGGGTCGTCAAATATTTTTCTTTCTTTTAACCTTTTCTAAAGTTATTGTAGTATCGTTTTCATCTTCATAGATATCGTTAGGCGTATTTTTAACTCTAGCAGGAGCTTACAAATTGATTGAATACATCTTTGTATGTAAGTATAATGGTAGTTTGAGCCCAATCTGAGCCAATGCTACGGTATAATAATTTTGTTGCAGAAAATTTTGCCAAATATTCGTTTAGTTTGATTTTCGGTTCAATTATGATTTCTTGAGGATTTGTGTAGCTTAACTATAGAACATCAATCTACCACAATCTATAAAAAGATAGGTACCTACTTATCTAAAAAGTCCTTATAACACCACAGTTTGGTAATGTGCCTAAGTACTTACATAATAGCTAAGTAAGGTTAGAGATTTACAAATGTGGCTTGAAAATAATTCTTTTAACAAGTTGACCATTTGCTTGCTAGAATATTATCGTTCTAGCTCTTGCCTCCACCATTGTGCACTAGCCCGCGTGGTAGAGTATCCTCTATCATCATCATCATCTCAGCCGATGGACGTCCACTGCTGACATAGGCCTCCCCCAAGGATCGCCATAACGACCGGTCCTGCGCTGCCCTCATCCAACGTTTTCCCGCCGCCTTCACCAGGTCGTCGGTCCACCGTGTGAGGGGCCTACCCACGCTGCGCTTTCCGCTTATCCTCTAACGTTTATTTGTGAGTGGAGGTCTGTGATCCTCAGTGGGTCGTAAGATGATTATTATGCTGCTCGACATAAATAAAACACTAATAACCGACGAACAGTAGAAAAGAAGAGTTTTTTTTTTCATTCAAGTGATGGATCTGTGAATGACTTTTTTTTATACCTACATACTTACTTAATGTAGGTACTTTCTGATTTTGATTCAGCTCAAGTTCATGACTATTATCCTATTCTTATCCTATTATGGGGGCTGGCAAGCCAGCAACACATCAACCCAATGGTACCTATCTTTTGTGTTGACTCCTACTTAATATTTATTTTCTTCACCATTGAAAAACGTGGAAAATGAGAGAGGCAATAGTGTTCAGGGGAAGAAACCTGTAATCTCCCAGTTTTGAATAACCATCTCTCAGTCTCAGGACACATACGTTTAGCCACCAAGACATCGCAGTCACACAGTATAAATGATCCATGGTTTCCTCCTCCTCTCCGCACGCTCGGCAACTGGGATCTAGGGTGAGCTTTATCATGCCTGTGAGGCGTAGTACCCGGTGAGAGCTCCGACGATAGCACGAGCTTTGCTCCTGCTGTTGTTCAGTATGAACTGTGGGATTCGTGGTGTTATATTGCTGATGAATTTCCTGCAATGTTGCAGACCCGGGAAGCCAGAGCATTCTAGCATGTGTATTTTATCAGCCCATTCCTTAATAGCCATTTTAATGTTACATGCCTGGGTTTCTAGACTTGGTTCTGACCATGACCTTCATGACCCTTAGACGAGACATGAGACAAAATCACATGTCCACGCAGACGAAGTCGCGGGCAACAGCTAGTATTATCATAATGGAAGAAAACGAAATCACGAACTATTAGTTCAACCAAGCCAAATACATTCTGTAACGGCCAAAAAATACCTCAGTGATAATATAAGATGATAATAGCTGTCGTGGCTGCGTTTTGCTACTGCTTTTTGGATAAATTGTCTATTTTACTAGTCATTTCTACTTTTGAATCCGGACTTCTGGAGAATTGGAAGTTTTTTTAAAAAATGTCTTAATTTTTTCTGTTTTTAATAATTATGACCGCCGTCCTGAATGGCTTTTAGTTTTCGTAAAAATGGCTGGGTCCAAATCTGCCATTGTTCTTTAACAACTTTCAATGTGGTCATTTTTCCTCGTTGACGAGGAAAAATAATTTACGCCATTTTCTCGGAATCACTCGCTATTGCAAGTGCTTAGGATATGCTATGGACAGTAGTGTTGTAGCCAGGCTCCTTTTTCGTATATTGAAGGTTTCATAATGTCAAGTAATGAAAGGATGCCCACAAAAACTCTAAAAGGAAGTTTTATGTCGTAGTCGCTTGTACTTCGGTCTCACTATTAGAAGAGTATTTTGAAAAATTGCGGGGCACAATTCAGGAAGACACGTAGAAGGATAGATAGATAGATAAACAATTTATTTGCAAAAGTAACACACACATAATATTACAGTTCACAACAATTTTACAAACAAGAATACAACGAGACATAGAATAGAACAACATGTAATTTATTGTATGCTACAGCAGCAAATAGGTCCCAGCTCAACATAGACCTTGCCCGAGAGCAGGGTGTTGGTTTTCAGATGAAACCTTTTTGGTGGTAGTCATCAGTCAGTGGTAGTATCTTCTACGTAAACACTGTAGTTTCTCAAGAGGAAAGTCTTTGATCACTAGCAGTATACACTGGTGTACCGCCACTGATGACATACGGAACAGGGACGTGGTAGCTCACTCAAGGCTTCATAAAAAGGCTGAAAGTCACCTAAAAGGCAATGAAGATAGCTACGCTCGGAGTTTCCCTGCGAGATCGAATCTGGAATGAAGAGATTCACACAAGAACAAAAGTAGCTGACATAGCCCAAAGAATTGCTAAATGAAAGTGGCAATAAGCGGGGCACATTGCTCGCAGAACTGATGGGCGGTGGAGCCGAAGAGTTCTCGAGTGGCGATCACGTAGGTACCGGAAAGTTCAGTGTGGGTAGGCCCAACAAGATGGACCGACGGCTGGTAAAGGCCGCGCCGGCGGTGGGAACCCGTTGGATGAGGGCAGCGCGAGACTGGTCGTTGTGGCGATTCTTGGGGGAGGCCAATTTCCAAGCTGAGATGATGATGATGATATTTTGAAACATTGTTTATGCAACATCAAAAGGAAATTATTTATGCAAATCAGTAAACAACAAAGCTTTATGTTTTAAATGACTAATATACCAAAAAAATAATTTAATAGCGAACAATATTATTTTTATAAAACAGTTTCATATAAGAAAAGCATTTTACATTAAATATTGGCTTCTCTAACAAGACCTTTCGAGTAGAGAAAGATTCTTCTTAGTGAGGGTCTTTTTACGATGGGTTATTTTGTATCTCACTAATATTATAAATGCGAAAGTTTGTGACGATGTTTGGATGTTTGGATGTTTGTGTGTTTGTGGCTCAATCACGCCTAAACGGCTGAACGGATTTAGATGAAATTTGGCATGCAGATAGAATGTGTTCTAGATTAACACATAGGATACTTTTTATCCCAGCAATGGGTTACTGTGGGAGTCTGTGGGATAATTTCCAATGTTTTATCATGCTCACTAGCGCCGACTTGACGCTGACAGATGTATTTGGGTAGATTCCAGTAGTAAATAGTGGTTGCTTTTTTCAACACTTCTCTCAAGAGCTGTGTAGCGTAGTTGGGAAATGGTCAAATTTTCGCGCAAGAGGTTGGAGGTTCGATTCTTGGGTGAGATTTTTTTTTAAACTTTTATCCATTTTTCAACGGATTTGACAGAAGCAATTTGCTGACCTTAATAATATCCTGAGATTAGATCAGATCCAATTTTAGGACAGTACGTTTTCTTTGGCTTTTTTCTTATTTTAATACATACGTTGTAGTGATCCCAAGCAAGCACGGCTTTTTATTATGGAAACATTACAACAACGGCACAAACATAATAATGTCCATGACCGAACCGGGATTCGAGCCCAGGACCCTGGTTTGGCAGTCCGGCGTGGTAACTATTGCACAAAACGGGTCGTCAAATATAAAAAAATACTCTTTCTTTTAACTATGTTTTTGTGTACAATAAAGAATCTATGAATCTATGAACCTTTTTTAAAGTTATAAGTAGTAGTACGTTTTCATCTTAATAGATGGCGTGAGGCGTTTTTTTAAAAGCAAGTGTGCAACAATAAAATTATTTATTCCAAAACCTAGCTAGCAGGAGCTTAATTTAGTTGATTAAATCCCTGATCTCAAAGTTCATACATTTCGACCACACTTGCACTTACTCGTAACTCACGCTCAAGGCGTCTCAGAAATTAGGTCTTACAGATTTGATTGTAAAGTAACTTACCGGTGAATTGAAAAATAATTAAATAAATAACGCTCACAGTCACATACATTGTAATGATCCGAAGCAAGTAGTATAGGCTTTTTATTATAGAAACCATACAACAACGGCACAAACATATTACATCCATGACCGAACCGGGATTCGAACCCAGGACCCTGGTTTGGCAGTCCGGCGTGGTAACCATTACACCAAACGGGTCGTCAAATATTTTTCTTTCTTTTAACCTTTTCTAAAGTTATTGTAGTATCGTTTTCATCTTCATAGATATCGTTAGGCGTATTTTTAACTCTAGCAGGAGCTTACAAATTGATTGAATACATCTTTGTATGTAAGTATAATGGTAGTTTGAGCCCAATCTGAGCCAATGCTACGGTATAATAATTTTGTTGCAGAAAATTTTGCCAAATATTCGTTTAGTTTGATTTTCGGTTCAATTATGATTTCTTGAGGATTTGTGTAGCTTAACTATAGAACATCAATCTACCACAATCTATAAAAAGATAGGTACCTACTTATCTAAAAAGTCCTTATAACACCACAGTTTGGTAATGTGCCTAAGTACTTACATAATAGCTAAGTAAGGTTAGAGATTTACAAATGTGGCTTGAAAATAATTCTTTTAACAAGTTGACCATTTGCTTGCTAGAATATTATCGTTCTAGCTCTTGCCTCCACCATTGTGCACTAGCCCGCGTGGTAGAGTATCCTCTATCATCATCATCATCTCAGCCGATGGACGTCCACTGCTGACATAGGCCTCCCCCAAGGATCGCCATAACGACCGGTCCTGCGCTGCCCTCATCCAACGTTTTCCCGCCGCCTTCACCAGGTCGTCGGTCCACCGTGTGAGGGGCCTACCCACGCTGCGCTTTCCGCTTATCCTCTAACGTTTATTTGTGAGTGGAGGTCTGTGATCCTCAGTGGGTCGTAAGATGATTATTATGCTGCTCGACATAAATAAAACACTAATAACCGACGAACAGTAGAAAAGAAGAGTTTTTTTTTTCATTCAAGTGATGGATCTGTGAATGACTTTTTTTTATACCTACATACTTACTTAATGTAGGTACTTTCTGATTTTGATTCAGCTCAAGTTCATGACTATTATCCTATTCTTATCCTATTATGGGGGCTGGCAAGCCAGCAACACATCAACCCAATGGTACCTATCTTTTGTGTTGACTCCTACTTAATATTTATTTTCTTCACCATTGAAAAACGTGGAAAATGAGAGAGGCAATAGTGTTCAGGGGAAGAAACCTGTAATCTCCCAGTTTTGAATAACCATCTCTCAGTCTCAGGACACATACGTTTAGCCACCAAGACATCGCAGTCACACAGTATAAATGATCCATGGTTTCCTCCTCCTCTCCGCACGCTCGGCAACTGGGATCTAGGGTGAGCTTTATCATGCCTGTGAGGCGTAGTACCCGGTGAGAGCTCCGACGATAGCACGAGCTTTGCTCCTGCTGTTGTTCAGTATGAACTGTGGGATTCGTGGTGTTATATTGCTGATGAATTTCCTGCAATGTTGCAGACCCGGGAAGCCAGAGCATTCTAGCATGTGTATTTTATCAGCCCATTCCTTAATAGCCATTTTAATGTTACATGCCTGGGTTTCTAGACTTGGTTCTGACCATGACCTTCATGACCCTTAGACGAGACATGAGACAAAATCACATGTCCACGCAGACGAAGTCGCGGGCAACAGCTAGTTCTAAATATGGTTCCACCGTTTTGTGTCTAAGTAGGGTTGTCGTCTATAAAATTACTAAACCAGGACAGGGAGTTCAAACAATCCAGTTTCATAGTTTATTTATTACTAATACTAAAGAAAAACATCGTAGGGAAACCTACATTGCTTCAATTTTCGAGAAGTGTTTTGTGACCATCGTCAAATAAAAACTGGTGAAGTACTACAAGACAAACTGAACAGAGCTAAGGCACCGCTATTAATTTGACACGCTCAGACCTAAGTGAGAAAAGCCCCTGGATCAGGAAGCGCAAGGATGGAGTTTTGTGGTGCCCCTTGGGAGAGGCCTATGTTAAACAGTAGATGAAGACAGGCTGATAATAATGATCTTCTTCTGATAGCGTCATGAACTTTAATAAAGCCCTCTCCCGTGCAAAAGTATGAACTGTTGGGAAATGAACTCATCTAGTTTCCTTTCCACAGAGTGCTTATTAGCCTTCGTACGTGTAGATTTTAGTGGCTGTGGTTGAAATAATGATGATTACGACAAACTACTTTTATCATCACATGCATGTCATTCCGTCTTGAATCTTTCATTATGCTAAGAGTGAGACTTGCTACGACTACACGCTTTGAAAAAGCATAAGCATAATGCTCACGACTATATTCCCCGAGGGGGTAGTCAGAGATATTCTGAAACTTCAGAACATCCACGTTTCACTAGTAGTACCGAAACTCTGTCCAGTGTGACGTGGAGTGAGGCCGTCGCCACTTGTAATGGACAGTGGGTACAATACATGCCAAAGTTACCCTCGAAGTGCGGGGTGAGGTGCGGTAGTTGATGTAAGTGAGGGGTAGGGAGTGCCCATTCTGTATTATGCTGACGGATTTTTAAGGGGATGATCAGAACATTAATGTAACTACTTTCTCTATGGGAGCAACGTCGAAATAATTTGTGTTGAGTTGAATTGCAGTTTTGAATGAAACAGAAGATTTTTCTTTTCGCAATTTTGATGTTGATCCCATAAAGTAAGTTGTTCTGTTTGATGGTCGGATCTCTTCAATAATCGTCAGCATATTAAGTTGGACCCTATCTACAGGATCCTTCTTAATATGCTGACACTTTTTTAAGGGGATGCTCAAACCATCAAACTGAATAACTTTCTCTATGGGACCAACATCGACATCGCGAAATAAAAATCCCTTTTTTTTACATTTGGCTCGAGTCGGTTTGCAGTTTTGTATGGAACGGCAGATTTTTTTATCGCGATTCCCATAGAGAAAATTGTTCAGTTTGATCATCCCCTTAAAAAAGTGGCTACTTATTAAGAAGGACCCTGTGTTGAACACACTATTATCTTTTCTGTGTGTGTGAGTTTACGCATGAATGTATTCTGAGGAAAACCGGCCGGGTGACAGCCCTAAGTCTAGGTGTATTAAAAAACCCATAAACAAGTGGCGTTGTCGTTTATAGTAGCACTAAAACTTTTATGCTCGAATTCAGAAGTTATTTTAGTTGAAACGGATGCTTATTTGTAATAATTAGTGTGACGTTCAAAAGGGTTCTTTATTGACACCGGATTTTGTGGTGTTATGATTTGTTTTTAATTTTATTTGTTTGAACGAGGCACTGGGCAGTGATAGTGGAAATTGGCTTCATTAATTTTCGTTAAAATGTAGTCAGCATATACACTTCTTCCTCTTCATACATACATACATAGACTGATTAATCCCTTTCGGGGTGGTCAAAAACATTGCTACAACCATAGAGAAATTACGCGCTCCCATGGCTACAACTACCAACATTCTTTTTAAAAATGTAGTTTTAGCAATGCACACATCATCATGCGCTTCTATTCTCTGTGAAGTCTATGAAGTTACTCGTTTTTACAAAACAGGCGAAGATATCAGGTATGGTGTTTCGGTGTACCTGATTTCAGATCACAGATTTTTTTTATTTTTGGTCACTGGTTGTTGTTCGAGCATCACGCAGAAACTACTGGACCGATTTTTAAAAGCTTACGATTAGACTTATTCATATTCATATCCGCACGGACAACATGCCATGTACCAATGAGTTTTTCTAACTTATTAACGTAATACCGACTGCTCTCAAACGGTGAAGGAAAACATCGTGAGGAAACATGCATTCGTTGATGAAGAAATTCTGATGTGTATGTGAAGTCCAGCAATCCGCATTGGGCACGCGTGGTGGACTAATGCCCATACACCCTCCCTGAGGGTAGGCCTGTGCCCTGCAGTGGGACAGTTATAGGCTGATGATGATGATATTCATATTAATTTATTGTTTGCCTTCATGGGTACATTTTAAAAATTGGTATGTATATTTTATCTTGTTACGATGACGTGAGTCGGTTCAGACGATGATGTCAAAGAGCAAATTCTTAAAAATAATAAAATTTAAAGAAAGTCTCGCCCACCTACCACCACTTTACGTCATTCCATTGTAAAAAATAATCCTTAAAAAACAATTAAAGTTGTAAAAATGTTTCTAACCATTCCAAACCTGATTTAGAGTTTATGCTGTATGCATAATATACCTACCGGCAGTGTATTACCGTTCCGAAACTAGCAAACCTGAAATCGCAAAGAAGAGTAAGCTGTTCCATTATTCCATACTAAACTGCAATGCCTACTCGACTGAAATGTATATGAGACAGCTGATTTCTTTTATACTAATTCAGGTTTGCTTCCGTAGTAAAAGTTGTTCAGTTTGACGGTCTGGAACCACCCCTGGAAGAACGGTTAAAAAATCATCCGGTATAAGACACAAGTAATTTTTGCACAAGATAATTAAAGACAACAGCTGGTTCATTAACTCACATACTGGTGGACTCATTAACAGTTATCTACCATAATTTATCTCCAAACTATCTCGCTAACGTGTCAACTAAACGCCCCTTCGTTTTGATGTAAAGTTTACTACAAAGTCGTAACCGCCCTTTGTACATTCTTCACACTGTCAACATTATTTGTTAGGTTGAGAACTTGCTGATAAAGAGATAGCGGTAAATAGCAACATGACAGTGTTGAAAATAAACGGTTCTATTCTATTCTATTCTATTCTATAACTTGATAAGAATTTATGAGTAGAAGCAGGAGAGTAATGTTATTTTAAGACAAAAAGAAGTTTGGCGAACGGCCATGTAATTTGAGACCCAGACCCAGAGATCCCGTACATGAATGAAACTTAGTAATACGTGTAGAGTAAAACAAAACTAACAAAAAAGTAAATTGGTTGTAACCTGTAGAAGTTGGGGGAAAGGTATTTCTCCTTTTGTATCAAGTGGGTAAAACTCATAATCTTTCTTATTATACACCACTAGTTTTTAATTACTAACGTAACTTTAAGGGTGTATTCAGACCATGAATCTAAACAACTTTCCCAAAGAAACATGGGTCGAAAAACGAGAAAATTTTGTGGACCTTCCATACAAAAGTGCGGATCGGCCGATCGATTTTCTATGGGAAGTCCAAAAAATTTTCTCGTTTTTCGACCCATGTTTCTTTGGGAAAGTTGTTTAGATTCATGGTCTGAATACACCCTTAAAGTTACGTTAGTAATTAAAAACTAGTGGTGTATAGTCCACTCAATCTTCTACGCATTCATTGTGTTTATTTTAACGAAAATTGACGGTAACCTTACGATATTATGATAATGTTAGAAAACGAATTACACACATTATCAGTTCAACCAAGTAAAATACGTTCCGTAATGTCCAAAAAATACCCCAGTAATAATATTAGATGAAAATAGTTGTCGTGGTTGCGTTTGGCTACTGCTTTTTGGATGATCTGTCTGTTTTACTGGTAATTTCTACTTTTGAATCCGGACTTCTTCTGGAGATGTGGAAGTTTTTAAAAAAAATTACTAAATTTTTTCTCTTTATAATAATTATGGCCGCCGTCCTGAAGTCTTCGAGCTTCTAGTTTTCGTAAAAATGGCTGGGTCCAAATTCGCCAAATTTCTTTGCGAGTTTTTTTTTTGTAAAATATAATAGCAGAATTTAACCACAATTTCTTTAAAAACACGAAATATTGTATCAATTTCATTACTGCAGAATAATGCAACAGCACAGTAGGTAAGCCACTTACAATGTTCTGTTATTAACCTATCTATCCCAATATACAGGGTCCTCCTTAATATGCTGATACTTTTTAATGGAATGATCAGACCATCAAACTAAACAACTTTCTCTTTGGGACCAAGATCGAAAACGCGAAAAAAAATCAGCTTTCCCATATATTTGGCTCGAGTAGGTTTGCAGTTTTGTATGGAAGAGCTGATTTTTTCTTCGCGATTTTGATGTTGGCGCCATAGAGAATGTTGTTCAGTTTGACGGTCTGATCATCCCCTTAAAAAAGTGTCAGCATATTATTAAGAAGGACCTTATACAGGGTGTAACAAAACACCCTAGTAATACTTCAGGGGGTGCTTCAGACCATGAAACTGAACGACTTTTGCTATGGAGCCAACATCGAGAAATAATAAAAAAATCTGCTGTCCAATACAAAACTTCATGCCGACTGACTCGACTAAAATGTACGGGATAGCACATTTTTTATTATTTCTCGATGTTTGCTCCATAGTGAAAGTTGTTCAGTTTGATGGTCTGATGCACCCCCTTAAGTATTACTAGGGTGTTTTGTTACACCCTGTACAAAAAAACTGTAGATCATTTTTATTTTTTCTCGATGTTGGCTCCGTATACTGTATGTTGTTCAATTTGATAATCGAAGCCACTTTATATAATATTTCTAGGGTATTTTGTTACATCCCTATATTGTATACCCTACGTCCAACTGCAAGGAACAGGTTTTTATTTCAAATAAAATGAATGATCACCTGATAAAACTGTGCCAATTCAATTTCTACGCTCCTCTTCTCCAGCTACCCTACGCACACCCTTATTATCTTTGCGTGTGAATTAGGTGATCCAGATTTTTTTTCCATCCCAAACGATTCGACCAGGGAATTCAAGAATGGCGCTTCCCGTAATTAAGTGTAAGTTTGTGACTTCCCTTTTTAAGTAAAGAATTTTTTTTTGTACAAAGTTCTAGGAATTTCGCCTGTATCTTCTTCGTTAATTAGTTTAGTAATTTAGCTGTGGTCGTTAGTAGTTTGTTTTTATGGTTCTTTTTTGTGTAACTGCTTATTGCTGTTTTTAGGGTTCCGTACCCGAAGGGTGAAAACAGGACCCTATTACTAAGCCTACGTTGTCCGTCCGTCCGTCCGTCCGTCCGTCCGTCCGTCCGTCCGTCCGTCTGTCCGTCCGTCCGTCCGTCTGTACGTCTGTCCGTCCTATTTAGGGCTGTAACTGTTGAACCGTAATAGTTAGACAGTTGAAATTATCTCATATTATGCGTTATTACGGCGGATTTGTTAACAAATAACAAAATTGACAAAAAGTTAAAAATTAAGGGGGGTTTTCAACAAGAAACTAGTTTTTATCAACCTTTTTTCTTCACGCTCTATCGTAAAAACGGTAATACATGCAAGCGTCAAACTTAGTGTGATTATAGAGCTAATTCTACAAAATAACAACAAATACTAAAAACCGGCCAAGTGTGAGTCAGTCTCGCGCTAAAGGTCCCGGACAAATAAGGTGAGGCGGGGCTATTCTGACACAAAAAATCAAAGCGAAAAGTTTAAACCTCATTATTTCCCTTTGTTATAAAGTTACAGTAAAGTTGACTATTGCATATTAAAGGGTATTTTATCTATTTTGATTTCCCCTTTATTTTTGTTTTAAAAACGCATATTTACACTGGCAAAAGAAGCGAAATTCTCGTAAAAATACCATGTGGCCATAATTACCCCGCAGCGGGGTAATTCCGGCAGTCGACAATATCTCCGCCATCTATGGAGCTATGACGCTGAAACTCAAAGCAATACAATATTGACGATACGACATATGCGAAAATGAACTTTATGACAAGCTGGGATGCTTCATTTTCGAGTAAAAACACTTTAAAAAATTTGTGGGGCTATTCTGGCAGCTCTCCATACATGCTAGGGCTGGGACACGTAAAAGTCGATAAACGGAACCTAGCAAAAATTTCTTAAAAATTGGATGAGAGTGATTAAAGTAAGTATAAGTGCTTAATTTAATAAAACATTTTTTGAGTACGAGTAATCCTAAATTTATGATAAAAAAACGTCATATTAAAATTGATTTCCTATTAACTCTCTTCTTTTTAATAAAGGTTAGGTATTTATTGTAGTTCTGGGTATCTATCCTGAGTATCTGTGCCGCTCCATGCAGTTATTTTAGTTTTTTCACGTCTTCAACCGCATTTCAAAGTTTGATTTCTGAGTAAATACGTTATTCTTTTTATCTTTAAATGTTACATCATCTATAATAATACGAGATACATACTCGTATGACAATATACTTATTTTAAACTAGATTACATGTTTTGTCTTGATTTTACCTAAAAATGTACATGCAAGATATGGTAGGATTAAAAGTAATGAAATTAATATCGACGTTTATGCCGATACTGTGGACATCACTAGCATTTTGCTACTTCATACAAAAACAGTGGGGCTATTCCGCCAGTGTTTTCTGCCAGAATTGCCCCTCCATCATAGTTTTGGGGGGTTATTATGTCAGACTCAATAACACAGTAATAAATAAACGTAGGACAAAATAAGTTAGCAGAAAAGAATCTACAGTTCTTATTCATATTACTTAACTTGATTAATCTTCAAATAAAACACAAAAACCACTAAAAAAATAAATAAATTTGCGAAGCGTTTTTGGTAACGCAAGCGAAAAAAATGGTATCCCGTCAATATGGCTTCCCAATCAAACAATTCCTGCGTTAGCCGCCCCATCTATATTTTATCGAAGAAACAAGCTTTTTATCTACCTGTACCAGGTGTCGCGACTGACTAAAAGCTTATAGAACAAAAGTTATAGCCAAATGCCGGAATAGCCCCGCTGCCGGAATAGCCTCACCTTAATTTTTTTTTTCTATATTAATAATGTTGTGTTCTGTGGTGGTGTGGTACGGGACCCTCGGTGCGCGAGTAGCCCAACTCGCACTTGACCGGTTTTATTTATTAAACGTACCAGGTCTTCATTGCTGCTATCAGTGCAATTATGATAATTACGCCAAAATAAAAAACCGTTCGATTTTTATGACTCTCGCGTGTCATCGTTGAAGGATAGGTCATTTTATCAGTAGTTTTGTCAGTAGTTTGAATGAACTCTGGTAGATGGCACTCCCAGTCCCTTAAAGATGATAATAATATAGATTGAAAATTTCGTCGTGGCCTGCGGGGCGCCGACAACTCTGTTGGAGAAGAGCATGCCCCGGAAAGCCAGGTCGTGGGTTCGAATCCCGTTCGCCGCCCGACTTTTTCAATCTTTAATCAGGTCATTTTATATTTGATTTTTTTTTTAAATCAATTAGAGCATACTTAGACTCTCCACAAAACGTGTTCAGGTGCTGCAGCGTCGGATTTTTTGAATGGATGTCTTAGCTGTGACGTCATAGATACACAGCCCAGAATAAAAAGGGCCTAAACGTATAAGAAAGCTGGATTCATTCTAGCTGGGAAGAACTTTGGAGTGTTTCGAGCTAAAATTAATCTAGCTCATAATTAAATTTAGCCTCGGTCTTACGAACGCGAAAAAATGCGGTCTGGGGCCTAAACTAAAGTACAGTCGGCCGCAATAAGTTATATACACTTTGGTTCTACGACGTAGAACAAAAGTGTATACAACTTATTGTGGCCGACTGTACCCTTAGACAATTTATATAGGGACTCGCCTTGCGGTAGCATTTCCCCTCTGCTACGGTATAAGAACAATTGATCTTGTGCATTTACACTCAATTTTATACCTTATCACTAAACGAGACAGCCTATAATAGCGAAACAATAATTTTGAACTTAGAATGTTTGGGGTTCACACGAGACTACTTTCATGATTTTTTACATTCAAAATTAGAATCTAAACTTATGGGGAATAAAATCCAAAGTTGCGGATTTCATGTTACCTCGCCCCCCGCAAAAAGAGGCAGAAATGTTCCTTAGTAGAATGACACGCGTAACTCGTCCCTATATAAATTGTCTAAGACTGTACCTAATTACCTCATAGAAGAAGGAAGTAAGTATAGAGCATGGTACAATAATATACTGCGCCTGGTATTCTCTTCCGACCACGTGACTGACCACGTGACTGACACAAGCCTACGTCATCATACCCTTTTACCATGTTTAGCGGCCATTTTTTTGTGACGTAGGCTTGTGTCACTCTGGGAATAGAAGACCTTGTTTTTTTAGACGATGGTATAGAGTGAACATCGCGCTTCATCACTATGTCCCATTCACCTGCGGCGATATAGTACTCTGGCAATTAGTTGCTCTCTCATTGCGTTAACGTGTAGCAGTTACATTGAAAAAAAAAAAATCTGCATAAAAAATGCCGTGGTGTCGTACTGAGATACTGCATAAACAATTCAAGAAATTTAAGCAAATGTAAAGGAATAACTTTTCAAAGGTAAGCAAGATTAATTAATTATTAAAAAGAATTTTTAATTATCACTATCTCTATACTTCCTTCCTCTATCAATTACTTATACATTTTGTTGTTTTTGGTTTCATTTCATTCTTTTGCTTTTATGAAATTAAAATTGAATTACATCTCTGACTAGGCCAATAAAAAACATTTAGTCAATTTAATGGTTGAAAATGTTGCTCTATTTTCCACTTTCCATTCGAATACAGTTCACCCAAATTATCATTTATTTAATTAATTTTAAAACGATTTAGTGTCAATTCACACGTACCACAACCACACCACAGCCACAACCACACCACAACGACGTCATGTATTCGGGCGTATATTTTGTATTGAAATTTTGCCGTTGTTATCGACCACCTGTGTAATACGACCACATCGCAACCACATCGCGACGGCAACGCCACCACCGGCGGCGGCACCGCGGCCACATCGCCACGACATGCCGTCAAGCCATGTTTCCTCTACGAAAGCCGGAGTATAACTGCACATGACCACGTGGTTACCACATCGCAACGACAGCGACAACGCAACCACATCGACATTTTGTCGGTACCACAACGCTACTGAACAAAGCCGCTGCGACACTATTCACACGTAACCACAGCTTGACCACATTTTGTCGCTGCGACGTGGTGTGGTTGTGGTACGTGTGAATTGACCCTTAGTTTGAACGTAACTTTGAAGATAGAGGGAAATTGTTGTGAAAATAGTATACATAATGTAAAACCACTCAGCGAAATCTTGTTTAATAATTTGCCGGTACTAAAATATTAATCAATAAATTTCTAACTAAGCATTTCAATAATCAACTAACTTTTCCCCTAAATCCCGCAGTTATGGGAAACTAAATCTAACCGCATTGACAATTAGTTTCAAACTCCGTCGAATCTGAGGGAACAGATATCTTAAATTACAGAATAGTTTCTTCGTTATAAATCGACAACTATTTTAAGAGGGGTTGTTTACCACTTTAGGGTTGATTTTAAGTTTGTTGAGTTCCATTAGCTACATTAACACAGTGATCGAAGGTTTTAAATAATTCAATTCCAATCAGTTTTCTTTTAAGTAGAATTTGCTTTACATACTCTGCTATTAACTGTAATTCCTGTACCTAAAACCAAGACAAAATTTATTCACTACACTAGACAAAAAAAAAACAGCTAGCCTAGTTTAAAGTATGAAATAATCTCCCTTATTAATTTCATAATTTAAGGGCCTATGTCAAATAATAATTTAAGCGAAACGGGCGTGTGATAGCTTATATTACTGCCAGATGCGAGAGAAAGAGATGGGACAGCGCGCGCGCCTGGAACGAATCAAGCGAAAAAACAAACTTTATTTAATTTTGATTGTACTATTTATGTAAGTTCAATTCTGCTCTAATCAAAACTTAGATAATAGCAATCTCTTTTTTTTAAATTCAAGTCTCATGTTTCTATTATTAACAGTTTAGCAGTTACAAGCGTTTATAGACAAAAACGGAGGCTACTTTAATTGGCTTGTTTTTCTATCGAGAAAATATGTCTTAATCGTGTTTTGGCTCTAATCAAAACTTCAATTATATGTTCAATTTACACATATCCGCAAATCATACTCCTACTGTTAGTACTTCATGATATACGGAGCTTTGAAGAATCCTATTTTTTTTACATAGCCCCTTAAACTCGACTAATCAAGTCTATACGTTAGATGAGTAAATTATTATGATGAATGGAAGATGCCAATATAACGCCGATTTCAAATACCTACGTAATGGGATAGCATGGGCCAAATACTTTATTACGATACACAGGTATAATACCTACAAGAGATATGTTTAGTTTCTCAGTGATGCAAAGATGACAGTGAAAAACCATCTCTTGTATGTATTCTTTTTTGCAACAACAAGAGAATGATGATTATGTTATATTAGGAAAACAACGATTTTTAAAGAAAAACCGACAGTAATACGATATTTTTTCCGGTTTTTCTTTTTCAGAAATATGATTATATATTTCTGACGGTTTTTCTCTAGTGGACTCCTAAACACCATACTAGAGAAGACTGATTGCCCGGTCGTGCGGCACTGGAACCGTGTGCACATGGGGTCCAGACCCGCTTTGTTTGTAATGTAAAATAAAACTGTTACTGTTTCTGTGTACCTACTAATATAGTTTTTAAGAAATACTAACATAAATATGGATGTGAAAACCTACCTACCTACCTGAAACCTACCTATCTGAAATAAATGATTTGATTGATTTAAAAATCTTTACTCTATTTAGAGCATGGACTATCGGCGGTTTTCACAATACCGGTATTATTTCGATATCGATATTTCTAAATACCGGTTTTCCGGTTTTTCGATATTTTTTCGATATTCTCGTAATCATTATAAAAAGATGGATATTTTAGAAATAAAAGTACATTTTAACTTAGTTTTTTTTACTCTGCGTCAAAATATAATCTTTTGAAAATTCTACTTTAAATTACTTTTAAACCTGCTTCGACAAAAGTCATGGTATGCGTATGGAGTCAGGAAACTCTTCAGGTGAGCGGCGGGAACTCGGAGCTTGAAGGCCTTGAAATCAGAAGATCATTCCGATCTGAATCTTTCTAGTTCAAGCTCCTTCACTGGCAGAGACCCACCGCCCCGAACATGAAACCCCTCTCTCTGTTCAGGTGGGAGATGTACACTGGAGCCGTCAGTGTGGCCGCCTTGATGCAGGAAGCGGCAGCCGGTGCAGTACCGCGTATGTTGGGGCTGTCGCGCCCGGCACCCCTTAGTGGACGCAGGGCGCGCGACATAGGCGCAACACCTTGTATACTCCTTCGTGAGCCTGGATGTGGTTGGCTTCATGTGGATCATGGGAGGATGCTGCTCAGTTCAGCTCGTTGCAGGGATGGTGGGAGCATCGGCCCGCGGGTGAACTGGGTCTCACTGCCTGTAATGTGGTCACCACATGTCGCAACTCGGCGCAGATTCGTTCCGAGGCCTCCAACTTGCCTCGAATATCGGTGATGTCGGCCCTCAACAGCTGGATGTCCTTGAGCAACCGGGTGACGTCGACGTGATCGAAGGTCACCGGCGACAGCTTGTTGAGGTTCCCCATCACGTACTTGGGAATATCGTCAAGGTCAACACCATCAACACCCCGAATATTTCTCGGAGGTCCTGTTTGCCGTGCCCGTCTTTCTTCCTGCGGGGCTAGTTCACCAACCTGCGATAGCGACATTTAACATCCATCTGTCAAAGGACATCTGGCACATAATACCCAAAAATGTATAACCGTCCTTCTATTTTTATTATGGACTATGGAACACTAGAAACTAACTGCAGGCATTAGTTTATTTTATAATGATTTATTAGTTTTTATCATTTTTATATAAAAAAAACATTGTACTTGCAACACCTCCTACTAAACAACATTGACAGCCATGTTGGGGTTGCTGCTTTTTTATAATTTATTAATAATAAATGATTAAATAACTCTTTAAATAAAAATAAATGATACTATCTGAGTCGTTTTTATAAAACCTCATAATTTATTACACTTTTGACTTCAGTCAAAACTTCTATACATTTTAAGGTATTTTTTCAAGGGAGAGCGGCGGTTGTCCTTTAGTCTTTTATCTCGTTCTTTCGCGCGCAAAAAGAAAGAGAGTGGAAGCGTGTAAGCACTATATCACGCTATCGCGGGTTGGCGAACTAGTCCCGCTGGTGACGAGGTGCACGGGTCATGTCGCGGCGGTCTCGTGCAGCACCACCATGGCGGCGTGGATCTAGTCCTCCATGTAGCTCGACGTTCAGATCTGCTCCAGACTAAGCTCTTCTATTACGTCCAGCTTGTTTTGCACGAAGGCGAACAGCTTGCACATCACAGTGGTGTCGCTGCGCTTGGCGGGATTCGCCATTACCTACGTTTGACCTAGGTCAATAAATTAACGTTGCATCGGCTGCGATCCCATCGCTGTTGTGCGTTCGTCCGTACGCGTTTTAGTCGTAACTTATTGTTACAAAAATATGAATCGGAGTTATTTGATAAAATTCATTTTAATTTCAAATTAGAGATTGAAAAAATTAAGAAATTGAACGAGACTTGAACCCGCACTTTTCCAAACCTTGGGGAATTGCGTTATCCAATAGAAACGCAAAATCGAGGTGCGAATTTTTTCAATCTATTGCGTCTTCAGGGACGTGAGCGGAATAGTCCGGTTTCAAGAGACTTAATTTTTCAATCTTTATTTGATTCGAAATAGCACAACATGGCTGTAACATGTTTAAAATCAATAATATTTGACATTTTAATTTAATTTACTTAAATATCGAAAAACCGGTATTTGTCGCTCCAATACAATTTAGGGGTGGTTGGGGATCTACCTCCTAGTGGTCCACCCTGGGCAACGCCGCCACAGACTACAACAAGTTCGTGGTGTCGGCTGAACGATCCCCCACAGCGGTGGTAGGCTCCGCAAGGAGCCGCCTGGCTCGCGACCACCCTCCTGCCGGAGTCCGGCGCCAAGCAGCTTGCTGCGTTCCGTCGGTGTGCAGGAGTCCCAGTGCCATTGGGGAATGGGAAAGAGTCAGTTGCGCTACTCAGAACCGGTCTTGACCTCTGAGCAACACTGTACCGGGAAACTCATTTTGGAGGGTAGCGGGATCCGAAGCACGGTGACAGTCGTTGGCCGACCGCAGTTAGTAGGGGGCCCAAGTAGTGCGCTAGCCACGTGTGAAAGGCTGCCCCACACAACTTGCGAAAAATCCAGCAATGCTCCACCGTGCCAGTTGGCGACTGGAAGGGAGGACCCGGTGGCCATTGCGGGGGGGTTCGGGCGTCCCCGCAGTCTCCAAATGAGTTTCCCACCAGTCAGTCGAGCTCATGAGGTCTTCTAGGGTACCTGAGTGGCATCTCGACTTTTTTTCCACCTCTCCACCACTCGACAAACTATGAAAAACAAAGTCACAAAAAAGAAAATGGTTAGACAACGGCTGCACTTCCTCCCACTCAAAGTGCACCTCAGTAACATACGAGGTCTGCACTCAAATCTCGATCCGGTCCACCACCACCTCGAGACCGAGAAGCCACACCTATTCTTTTTAACGGAGACGCAGATAGCAACCCCGTCTGATACGGCGTACCTCAACTACCCAGGATACTCGTTGGAACATAAGTTCAAGAGGCGAGCTGGGGTCTGTGTGTATGTTCGCGACGACATTTGCTGTCGGCGTCTCCGTTGCTTTGAGGTTTCCGGGTTCTCCGTATTATGGCTTTTTGTAGACACCGGAATGGAGAAATCTCTCTACGTCGGTGTCTATCGATCGCACGACGGTGACCAGGAGACAACCAGGCTCATGGAGTATCTCACTGAGACGGCAGAGACAGCCCAACGAAGGTATCCAACGGCGGAGCTTGTTTTTCTGGGGGACTTCAATGCCCACCATAGCGAGTGGCTGTTCCCGTTCCAGTTAACTGACCATGCTGGGAGAGAGGCGCGCAAGTTTGCATTATCGCTAGATCTCACCCAGCTGGTGAATCAAGCAACGCGGGTACCGGATGTTGATGGTCATACGCCCAATTGTTTGGACCTTCTGCTGACTTCAGATCCAGACAGGCACTCAGTATCGGTCTCTGCCCCGCTGGGAACGTCCGATCACTGTCTGGTGAAATCCGTGTCGATCTGCTCTCCTCCCGATGACAGCCCTAAGGGCACGAGGCGAGTCTGGCGATACGGGTCGGCAGATTGGGATGAGATGCGGCATTTCTTTGCGTCTTACCCGTGGCGGCAAGTGTGTTTTTCTTCGAGTGACCCTGCTAGTTCGGCTGATGCGGTTGCGGACGTGATACGACAGGGAATGGAATATTATATTCCTTTCTCCGACATCTCACTCGGTCACAAAGCCCAACCTTGGTACAATGCGGATTGTGCTCGCGCTGAGGCTAAAAAAGAAGCCGCCTACCAAGCATGGGTCCAAGCTCGCGACCGCAAAGTTAGAGCTCGTAGGGTTCGCGCGAAGAAGAGGGCCTTTAATTCTGCCGCCAAGTCCTGCAAACGGATGATCCGGAGGGCTCGATTCGACCATGTCAGCCGCATTGGAGCCAAACTGGCATCCTACCCTTCTGGTAGTAAACAGTTCTGGTCCCTTTCAAAATCGGTCGAATCCAACTTCTGCCGTCCCACTTTGCCTCCCATGCAGAAGCCTGATGGGTCGCTGGCTCACTCCGCAACTGAGAAAGCTAATTTATTTGCTTCTCTGTTTGCGAGCAATTCACGTCTGGACGCTGGTGCCAAACAGCCGCCAACCATCCCTCGTTGTGATTCTTCGATGCCGGAGGTCACAATACATACAAAAGAGGTCCGCAGAGCATTGCGTAGTCTGGATGTGAATAAGGCCAGTGGTCCTGATGGTATACCTGCAAGAGTGTTGAGATATTGTGCGCCTGAGTTGTCTCCTGTTCTAACACGCCTGTATCGCCTCTCTCTCAGAACAAGAACGGTGCCTAAATCCTGGAAGCTTGCGAATGTGCAACCGGTACCCAAGAAGGGCAGTCGTGCCGACCCCTGCAACTACCGCCCTATCGCCATTACTTCCATTCTCTGTAAAGTCATGGAAAGAGTACTTAACAGTAAGTTGCTGTCATACCTAGAAGACAATGATCTACTCAGTGATCGCCAATATGGCTTCCGCCGGGGGCGATCGACTGGGGATCTTCTTGTGTATGTGACGCACTGCTGGGGCGAGGCCATCGAGAAGCACGGTGAAGCACTGGCTGTATCACTTGACATCTCGAAGGCCTTTGACAGGGTATGGCACGCTAGTTTGCTGAGCAAGCTTCCCGCTTATGGCATCCCCGCTGATCTTTGCAGCTGGATATCTGATTTCTTGAGAGAACGGTCGATTAGAGTTGTCATTGACAGCTGCTCTTCTGACCTTATGGCAATTGATGCTGGAGTTCCTCAAGGGTCTGTTCTCTCCGCGACACTTTTCCTGCTGCACATCAATGACCTCCTTGTGTCAGGTATTGTTGGGTATGCAGATGACAGTACTGTCATGGAGAGATATGTATCTGGCGCAGGGGCCAGCGGGGATAAAATACGCTCGCAGAGGGAGGCCATGGTTGAGCGGACAAACTTGACTTTAAGTGTTGTCTCCCAGTGGGGTGACAATAATTTAGTCAACTTCAACGCCACCAAAACACAGGCTTGTCAGTTCACCGCAAAAAGGAGTCCGTTTAATCTGACTCCTACTTTCCGGGGTACATCTGTCCCTGTTTCCGACAGTCTTGGGCTTCTGGGTATAAGCTTGACCACAAAACTCAACTTCGGCGCTGACATCGAGTCTAAGGCTCAAACTGCGGCCAAAAAGCTGGGCATCTTAAACAAGGTGAAGCGGTACTTCACTCCTGGACAGCTCTTAGTATTGTATAAAGCTCAGGTCCGATCATGTATGGAGTACTGCTGCCACCTGTGGGATGGCTCAGCCAAGTATCAACTTGCCGCACTCGACTCGGTTGAACGCAGAGCCAGGAGGCTCATTGGCGATAGTAAGCTGGTGGAGGCCAAGCTTCATAGCCTAGCCCACCGCCGCAGAGTGGCCTGCTTGTCGGTCTTCTACAGATTGTACTTCGGTGAGTGTGCCCTAGAGCTGCATGAGCTCATCCCACCTTCCCCTTTCTACTATCGGACTTCCAGACGCACCGCGGGATATCACCCCTTCTTGGTTGACATCCCACATATCCGCACCAAGCGCCTTTCTGAATCTTTTATAATGCGCACAGCCAAGGAGTGGAATGCCTTACCTGCGTCAGTATTTCCGAGTACTTACAACCCGAATTCCTTTAAAGTACGAGTGAATAGGCATCTTCTGGGTAAGCTCGCTACATCTACGACCCCATCTTCGTCCTGAGGACTGGATTGAGGTCAAGAGCAAACCCATAGTTAATAAAAAAAAAAAAAAATACCGAATTTTTCAATATCGCATATTTGGTCCGGTATTCCGGTTTTTCGGTAGTATCGAAAACCGGTGTCCATGCTCTAACTCTATTTGCTCTCTTGTTTTCTTTCGAGGCATTTGTCCTGCAGTGGGATCCTACAGGCTAGAATAGATTTTTTTTTCACTCTATTTGCAATTGTACGTTTTTTTCTTCAGAAAACACGGTCCGAATAAAAAAAAGAAATTTTTCTCCATACAATTCTAACGCATACTAATACTTATATTTATGAATTTGCGGGTGTAAATTTAAATGGACGTACACAAACAAAAGGATCTTCACCAAGTCTTCAGACCATCAAACTAAACAACTATCAGTCAGCATCGAAATCATGAGAAAAATAACAGCTCTTCCATACATTTGGGTTGAGTAGCCACCATAGACATTAGTAAAGAATGTCTATGGTAGCCACTGACTAATTGTAATTATTTTGATATCGATGTTAGTATGACTGATGTTTCTGCATTGGGACAAACCAGGTTTATCAATACTTTTAGTTTATAAGATGTTTGTTTACGTACATACTTGATAAATAAATTAAAAAAATATATATATACAACACAATTTTTTTTGCGATTTCTATGTTAGGTCTATAGTAAAAGTTGTTCAGTTTGATGGTTTGGATGGACACATAGATAATCATTCTGCTCTATGCAATAAAAAAAAAACTCTGTTTATTTTTACTTATTTTTAAACAATAATAGTGAGCAACGAATTTAACCTTTACAATCATACAAAATTCAAATGTTAAAATTATTCCGGTGTTGAATTTCTATTTTCCTTCTATCATCTGACGAAATATCCCGTCGTTTTCGTATCAATTAACGAAGCTGTCAGTCATTTTTGTTTTAGGATTCCGTGGTCATTGTTAGACTGTGGAAGCTGCATCGTATTTACATAACGTCAGTTACAACTATAATATAAATAAATGAAATGTCAGAAAAGCGACGTTTTAAGTCCAGTTACAAGAAAATCACCTTTAGAGAAAAACATCGTTTCAGGATGTTATTATAATTTTTTTCAAAAACCTTTCAATGTCGGACACATCCATGATAGAGTCCCGTAGCCATTTTTTTTACTATTTTTGCTGGTTTTATTAAATAAATAAATAAAATAAATAAATAAAGCTTACAGGCACATACATTGTAATGATCCCAAGTAAGCCACAGGCTTTTTGTTATGGGAGCCATACAACAGTCGCACAAACATATTATAACGTTCATGACCGAACCGGGATTCGAGCCCAGGACCCTGGTTTGGTTGTCCAGCGATATTATTTTAACAATTTACTAACAAACTTTGATCAGAAGAGGTTATTTTTCTGGCAGTCATGGCGCTACAGTATCCGCTATAATAACTATAATAAATTATTTCCTTTGCAAGTGTTTAATCAAATCAAATCAAATCAAATAATTTATTTCAGACAAGATGTCCATATAGTGTTAGTATACAAGTATCTTACAGCTAGTGTTAGTAACAAAACATTTTATTTTATTTTAAAAACCCGGTATGGAGCTTCACCCAGTGATGTAACAGCGGGGAGTCCCACCGGTCTACCGGTTAATAAGAGCATCATTCTTGTGTCTGTCCGTATGTACTTATATATCACAGTATTAGAAAGAGTACTACGTAACTGTACCCTACTACCGTACCTACGATTCATCCTTGAACTATGTGTGGTTAAGGTCTATATTAAAACAGTAAAGAACAACAGCGCCTCAACTGCCGATTTACCTCTACCCATCACCAAAAGAAGATAAATTATGATGGCTACCATCTCAGCCGTCATTCGAAACCAACTTTTAGTTTTATCTTAATTTTTTAATGTCCTCACACCTATTCTGAAACCGGAAAGCGGCCGACTTCCCCGCTACCGTAACGGTGGCTGTCAAAAAAACAAACAAACACGTGGGTAATTGATGGGGAACTGACATCTCTTTTCGTCAGCTGTCGCCAGATGATGACATTTGAGATGACGTGAAAACAGCAGTTTAATGTTGACGATCTTAGTCGTAATGGTATCGTACGGCTGGTTTAGAATAAGTAGATTATACTATTATTTATTTCAGTAGTATGCTATAGTCAAAATGCTAATGTCTGTTCAATTTGAAATGTAAGCCACCGTAAAACCTTATCCACGCATGATATATTTTAGTGAATTATTTTCGTCCTAAACACCCACTCACGCACTCTCTCCTCTTTACACTTCTGAAATTTGATAATTGATCAGAGATTGGGTCAGAAAAGTCGGAATCAGTAATTTTTTATTTTTCGAATTTTTTATTTCAGTTAGAAGTGAAATAAAAGAGAAAAAGATTGTGATATAAGAAAAAGTGATATAATATACAGGGTGAAATTGATATCATTAGCATCCTTTGAAACTAAGAGTCTACCCATCAAACTGAACTACTTTCACTATGGGAGCAAACCGATCGGAGCAAACAAATGATCAGCTGTTCCATACTAAACTGCAATGCCTACTCGACTCAAATGTATGCAACAGCTGATTATTTTTTTTGCTCCGATCGGTTTGCTCCCATAGTGAAAGTTGTTCAGTTTGATGGGTAAACTCTTAGTTTAAAAGGATGCTAATGATATCAATTTCACCCTGTATGTACAACGTGTTAATGAATTAACGCAAAACTAGAAAGTAGTTTGTTTAGAATCGAGAGCAGAATCGAATTATCATGGTTTCAACATAGGTAATTTTTTCAAAATATTAAATAATTTTTTTGCCAAATTTAAAATTTACTGAACCCGATGACAACCCACCGCATTGGACACTCACCCTACTTACAACCAAAACAAGATTACAAAAATGTATCCATGAGTACCTACGTTAGCGCTTTCTTTCAGTGCTGAAATGATAACAATTCATTTTCGCCTCAAAACTTAAAATTAGAATAACTTTAAATTTTATGTATCAAAATAATGAAATTATTGTTGCAATATAATTATTTTGTTACAAATCAGTTGGGGTGTTTGAGGTTTTGCGCTAATTAATTAACACGTGTATATAGTCACTTCATTTTTTTTATGGAATTAATTTTAACCTAAGATAATTATGGCTACTGTATACGTTTATTATACGTATTGTGGTTAATTTGTTTGTAATTATAATAATTGCAATTATTCTGTAACGATTACAAGGTATAACAGAACTGTAGTAATGTTGTATTAGTATTTCTGTGGTTGTATTTGTTGTTCTTGTGTTATTGTTGTGTTGTATTGTAGTAGTATTGAGTATTGTCACAGTATATGAAAGTGTATCTAGTATGTACTGCATGGTATTGTTGTGTACGTTTTGTTTTAATGTTATTATTCCAAACGGAAATTTCATACAGTCGTCAAGTTTCAGAGTCGTATGGTATAAAATGAGAGAGGGGTACAAACGAACGGGTGGTTTATCTTACTCTCATGTTTTGAAAGCTTTTTAAGCTCAGTTTATTATTTTAATAAGTTAAGTAATGTTTTTTTTTAAATACTTTTGACAAGGGACATCGTAAATATAATATTGCGGCTATAGTATACAGTAAAATAGTAGCAATACGTTTGTAAATAGATCGCGATGATGTTTTTTTTTTAAATAGGATAATCAGGCCATCAAACTGAACAACTTTAATTAACAATCTTCATCAGCCTATAATTATATCGTCGCAGGAAAGGCAAAATTGCTAACCTCCATAGACAAAATTCCGAGAAAATAAATTTTAAAGTTTTTATTTTCGAAAAAAAAATCATATCTTTTGAATGAAGACTTTTCCTGTAGAATTGAACACAGATTATTAATACTTATATTTTTGTCTATTTTTAACATATCTAACTTAGTTTCAAGCTGCTCTATTTCACGAGTTAGTGTCCCGTTAGCATATTTGACCTGACTTTCAAGAAAGGCTAAATTGCTTATACGCTTTAATACCCTTTATGCCGGGTCTAGCAAATTTTCTGATAGGTTAGTAGTTTATTTTAAACAAGTCATTTCAAAAGTGCTGATCATCTTCATTTGTCAAATGCAAGGTAAGCCTAAAGTGCTTAATAGCTTTGTTTTATTAAACAATCAGCGATCAAAATTACTTCAACGCAAACTTTTTTTTGACATTGTCGAACTAAATTACTTAAATGTTTGCATGACCTTAAAATGTATAGTGCAGAAATACTGAAAGACCAGATGAACGCAAAATATTTTTGCAGTAAAACGTCTTATAGGATAATATTTACTGCTTAAAAATCCGCATTAAACTGCTAACAGTTTAAATTTTATAAAAATAAATTCTAACAAAATGCTTAACGATCAGAAATAAATTAGAATCTCACAATGATAAATATGTAACTTATGAAAATACTTCCCATATTAAACAATTATATTACTTACTAGCGGCCCGTCCCGGCTTCGCACGGGTGGACGTCTAATCTTTTCTAGCAATAAATATAGCCTATGTTACTCAGGATGAATGTAGCTTTCGAATGGTGAAAGAATTTTTTAAATCGGCCCAGTACTTTTTGAGCCTATTCATTACAAACATACAAACATACAAAAATAGGTACAAATCTTTCCTCTTTATAATATTAGTGTAGATAACATATTACCACTATCTAGCGCTAGCCAACCCTAATACGTTTACTTCACGTGTACATGTGTGCGTGTTTTTCGCTATTTGAGCGAGGGTTGTAGGGGAGTGAAATTTCTGTATCGTTAGATACTATATTTATTATTCTGTGTCTATGACATCCTCGAAGGTGTGATCTACCCATGGATTTGAACAACTTTCCCTAAAAAACATAGGTAGAAATATGAATAAAATAACAGTCTTTGATAATATTTTAATTGACCAAGGATTAGGTAATACCTAGTTATCCTATAGTTTTTTAGTACGACATTATAAAATAATAGAAATAATAAAATATTCTAATCAAAACTATTCAGGCTAACTAATCGACTTACTCATGAAATCAAACATTTTTGATAATAACTTATTATCTTTTAATATTATTATCTTTTAATATTTAAAGGGGGTTGAAAAACACCCACAAGGTTTTTGTTCTATAAATTATACCGACTTACTTAACTTAAAGAATAGACATAAATCAGTTGACCTTCCTTCTAACGTCAATGAGTAAGAATAGAATATCCTGTACCTTATACAACCTAAAGGTAAGTAAGATAATGTAAGTAATATTATGCGTCATAATTTCGAGATATTTCTAGTACCTATATTTTTACATTTAATAGGAACTTTCTTTAGCTAATATCACAACTGCATAGTAAGATTTATTATTAAACTTAGGTATATTCTGTAAATATTATCTAACAGTCTTAATCAATGCCATAAGTTTTGTCTCTGCATTTTTATTATAACATAATATTTGTATGTCACTTGCTTACTTAAGCATTAATACCTTAGAAAGGCTTTAGTCACATCTTCTGTGTGCTTATTTCTCTCATTTTTGTATTTTTACAATGTTTTATAACTTTATCTTCAATTTCCGTTTTAAATAGTGTATTTTTTTAGGGAATATGCATGAAGAAATTATTAATACCTCTATGTTTAATTATTTTACTTACTTTTTGTTTGCTTTTTATCTAATTTATGTATGTGATTTTCTTGCAATTATTAGTAGCTTATGTTTCAGTATCTATTTCATCTTCTGTATCTGTTTCGTTTAAGGTATCTTCAATATTATTAGTGTAAGTTAGTTTTTGGTACTCTGAATGATATGCTGTGGGTATGACTTTTGTTGTGCATAGTTTGATAAGATCTGTATATTTTTTCTTTGACACCGATTGCATAGTCTTGTAGCAGGGTTTTATTTGAGAAGAATCTTTTTTATTTATTATTTCGATTGCTTCTGTTGTAGCATCTGGGTGCATTGAATATTTTATGAAAGCTTTGTTGCTTGAAGATTTCTTGAAAGTCACTGTGCGCAATTTGCTAATTTTTCCAGCTAATTTTCCTTTGAAATAAGTCTCTGATATTGAGTCCCATTTAAAAAAATCACTATGAGTCAATATTTCTACCTCATAGGGCTTAACGTTTTTTCTTGCCATAGTAAAAACCGTGGGCCATTGGGAAGGCGCCCAAATTGTCACACCTTGAATACTTTTTTCTATCACGGAATGGATGGAGTCTACCGGCATATAAGTGTGGCCGGGTAGTAAATAATTTATTTGTATAGAAATGAGATTGTTGCATCCTATCAGGGTTTCATTTATGCACGCAAGGATCATCTTATTTTTGTTTTGGCCAGGACAGCTGTCGCAATATAGTAATAAGTGCTTAACTGTTTCCCGTTCGTCTACTTTTTTATGTATTTTTGTAAAATGGAAGCAATTTCGTTAGCTCCCCTTTTTCCATCGGTTTCATTCCAGGTGTAGCAAAATCCGTTTCTTGTGCCCGACTCATAAAACGTCAAATTATAAACAGCCAATTTCCGGCTATAATATAGCATCATATTGTCCCCGTGTGGGGTATTTAGTACTTTTTGCAGGTCAAAACTCGTACATAAAATAGCATCGTCCTTTTTGTAAATCTCTTGATGAGCCTCAAAACGATCGTACGTTTCTTTTTTATCCTTTAGGTGCCTCTCTTTCTCATCTGGATTACAGTCTTCATTATTTTCAAATTGCGTGCATTTCAAGCACTTGTCTTTTTTTGGCTGATGGAAGCCAATATTGAATTCAGACAGGAATACTTTTTTAAAGATTTTTTCTCCGACATAGCCAAGGCCTCCTTTCTCTTGAGCATCTTTATAAAGTCTATATAAGTTAGTTACATTTTTGAACTCCTGAGGAAGATACGTCTTTGTATTATTTTTGCGGCAGTAATGCGATGGCAGCGCAGGCAATTCTTGTATATATTTGTGTAAATTTTCAGTAACTTCTCTTGGAGTTTTGTTACTTGGTACGTGTTTTCCCCTACCATCCTCTTTGGCACAGCCATAGACGGCAGAACTAACGATATTGTACAAAGTTCTTTGTCGAATATCTAACGTTTTTGTCAAAAACTTTAGACATACCTGTCTTTGTCCTTCACCCTCATTAACAAAGTATTGAAGAGAGAATTTACGTCTGCTTAGTTCTTTAGGTATTTTTTTTCGTTTAGTAGGATCTTTTTTAGAATGTGCAACCAGCCAGTCTTTTCGTCTTATGTTATCCAAAGACCAATAGTGCCCGAACAAGTTTAAACGCCTCTCTTCAGTAATTTCATAGCACTTATAAGGGCAGTTATCTGGATTACAGGGATTTGGTAGCACAGATTTTGCTGGCATAATTTTTCCTTTGTTAGTTTTATATTCTATACCGGAATTCTTTTTTTCTGTATTTTCCTTTCTTACATTCTTTTTTTTTATTTTTCTGGAGGTAAAAGTCTCGCTAGGCTCTTTTTCTGTATTATTGTCGCCCTTGTTTAATAGTTTATCAGTTTTGGCTATTTTTTTCTTAGATTTGCGTTTCTTTTTTCCAGATTTGGATTCTAATTCATCGGATTCTGAAGCACCTTCCCAAGAACTTGAGCTCCAGACAAAGTCTTCGTTGTCAGATAAAAAATCGAAATATTTTTGTCGCTTTTGCTGTCGCAATTGCTTAGATCTCACATATTCATCATAATTAAGCTGTTTCAGATTTTGTTTTCCATCTTTATTTTGTTTGTCAGTTTTTTTTGCTTTATCTAATTCCTGTACAAGATTTAGTTCTTCAGTATTATTTTGTATTTCCTTACTCACGTCATTGTTTTTTATATTATTACCAGTTTCTATATCATCTGATTGTTCTACTGGGATTGGTTCATTCATAGTAACGTCTTCCAATTCATCAATAGTTTTGTTCTCACTAATATTTTCCCAGTTTAAATCGGGTTTTGCATTGTTTTCTTCTTTATTGATAGATATCATAAGCATTTGTTCTTTTTTCATGTCGCCATCTTTATTATCTACGTGTTCCATTTTTGTTTTTTTTTTGTCATTTTCTGGATGAGTTTCACTGAGTTCAAATTTTCTTTGTTTTGAATCATTATCAACGTTGTTTCCCATTACGATATCTGTTCCATTCATTATTTCTTCTTTAAAGTTTTGATCCGGATTTTTATTTTCAGGTAGTGAATCAGTCTCATCAATTTCTTGCACATTATGTTTACTTGATTTTTGTTTTATTGTTTTTGTTTCAGGTTCTATTTCATCTTTATGTAGCAATGGATCAATTTCAGCAATTTTTTGCATAATATTATCATCTGCATATTGTTTTCTTCCAGATAGAATTTCTTCTGTTTGCGGCTGTAGTGAATTAGTCTTACCAATTTCTGTCGTATTATATTTACTTGGTTTTGGTTTTATTATTTTTGTTTCAGGTATTATTTCATCTGTTTGCAGCGGTGGTGGATCAATTTCAGCAATATTCAGCATAATGTCTTTAAAATTTTCTGTTCCAGATAGAATTTCTTCTGTTTGCGGCTGTAGTAAATTAGTCTCATCGCTTTCTGCCGTATTTTTTTTACTTGGTTTCTGTTTTATTATTTTTGTTTCAGGTTTTTTTTTGGTCTCGTCAATTTCTGGCGTATTATTTTTACTTGGTTTTTGTTTTATTATTGTCGTTTCAGGTTTTATTTTATCTGTTTGCAGTGATGGTGGATCAATTTCAGAATTTTTCGGCATAATATTATTATCTTTATTAAAGTCATCTTTTGAATTTTTGGTTTCAGATATTATTTCTTTTGTTTGAAGTTTTGGTGGATTTTCAGCAATTAACGGCAAATTATCTTCAGGTTTATTCAACTTTGGCTCATTTTTAACTTTCTTAATTTTTTTGATATTGTTCTCGTCTACATCAAGAAAATTCGTTGAAACATTGACTGTTGTATTTTTTAAATCACCATCAACTTCAAAGGAAGGAATGTTGTTATCTGGTAAATAATATATTTCTTTTTTTAAGGCCAAGCCATCCAATACTTTTTCGGGGGTATCAAAAATTGTTTGTTTAATATTTTCAATATCTATGTCTGTCTCGTCAAGGGTATCTAAAACGGATTCTTGTCTAATTTGTTTACATGCCTCCTCTATTTCGTGCTGCCTTTGAATTTCTTTAAATATTTTTAACTCTTTATCAATGTACGTTTTTTGTAATTTTGTACGTGGACATTTAAATTTAATAGTTTCGCCTTCATTTGTTAGGTCAACTATAATATTCTTCTTTGGCGTTTCTAATCCTGCATAGATTTGTTTTTCTTCATATCCAACAGTTAAAATTTGAAATGGAGATTCGGAAGAACATTGAGCTGATATTTTGTCTATCTCGGATGAAACTACTGTTTCTGGCGGTTTGGGTTTATATTTGCGTTTAGTATTTTCCTTTCCGTCTTGATCATTTTCTTCTATATCATGCGTCCTTTTAATCGTTTGCTTTTTAGGCGTTTGAAAAGACAATTTTCTCGCAACTTCTGAAAAGATGTTACCGCAGCAGGAATAAAACACGTCTTCGTTCGCGGACTCTTCCGAGCAAACTGCCGGAACCCCCCGCGGCGCGGCCCGCGCGCGCGCTCTTTTGATCGATTTGTAGTATCGAATTGATGCTCACCGTGTGCATTTAGAAGAAATAAGTTCATTTTAATGTGCTGAAACGCCATTTGTTTTAAATTATATGGCAAATAAAATTTATTTTGTTACTAATTTTCAAATAAAATAAAATGTTAATATACCTAAATGCCACAGTTCTCTGTAAAACATGCAAATAAAGTTTCTTATATGCTTACAAGTTATAAAATAAATAACAACATCTCTGCTTACATGCTAAAACGTAATAAAGTATACAAAAGCTATATTGCATAAACAACAAAACTAATCTCATAGGAGGATATCAAAATTGCTTTAACGTCAACAACTCAGGAAATAGAGAAAAGCAAAATTGCTAACAGGACAAAACTCCAATAATATAAAGAGAGCAATTTTGCTTATACGCTATTTAGATAACAAAATGTATATTGCAAAAATGCTTAATTGCTTACAGCTCTATAAATTTAGGGAAGGCAATATTGCTTATCTGCTTGTTACTCTATGTATTCAATGAAAGCATAATAGCGTACAGCAAAAAATATTTTTTTTTATAAAAAGCAACTATTCTTACTTTCCTTGCAGAACAAAATAAAAGTAAATCAATTTTTCTTACAAAACAATATAAATTTATTTAAAATTGATGACATTGCATATCTTTAATGTTTATAAAATAACAGACGTAGAATTTACTTACGGAACATTTTTTTTAAATCATTGAAAAAAGTGGTAGGTAAGCATCCGTAAAAAACGAAATTCTCGGTTTTTCCAGTCACCGAAATCGGCCAATTTAGCTCTGATCGCTTTGAAACCTACATAGATCGACGGAGAAAAATTCGCTGATTCCGAATATGTATATAACTCATTTTTGACCAAAATGTATGCTGTTAGCAATTTTGCCTTTCCTGCGACGATATGTCCCACTGCAGGGCACAGGCCTACCACAGAGAAAAAAATAGTTCATGGTCCAGAAACTATAATACTAAACATTTTATATTCTAAACGAAGACATTTTCGAGTTTCCTTGTATCGTAATGCGAAAATATCTTGACTCCAATAATTTTTTTTTCTATGTACACACGGCGACAGATCAGGTTATCCTGATTGGACTTTGAACTATTAGAAGTTGAACGCTGCGAATCGTGCGAGAGGGTGCGGTATGTTATTGTTGTTTCGTCTCCAAGCACGCTGCGCCCGCGCCGGTAGCCGCGTCTATGCAGGCTCTCTACCGCACTATTTTGAGTAGTGTAGTTATGGGTATATAGGGTGCGAAACCTGATGTGTCACCGTGTGTACATTATGGCATGTTATCCGTGCGGATTCCAAAATCGATCCACGCGGACGAAGTCGCGGGAAAAAGCTCATCTCACATAAATAAGGAAAATTGTTACCCAACCAAATGTCGATGACAGGTTGACACAAACACTGTACTCACCCAGAAAACACATCCACAACTGATTTGTACAATCGTCCCCGCAACAATATACAAGGCTACTCCATTAGCGAGTCATGTCAAGTCACTCGCTCCTATTGACAGATGATGCCATTTCGGCCGGGAATCGAACCCGCACCGGGGGAACGTGCCTAACGACCCGTATGATTTATTACTGTCATTACTATGATTCGATAGAGAAATGGGAAATATGCCGGTTTTTGACAACCCTGATTTGCGATCTAAAGTCAAAGGAATAGGAATTTAATTTGCGTGTAGTTTTTTTGGTTTTGAAACTTTTTGGTTTTGCGTTTAGTTATAGAAAAGGACTTTATACGTTGGCAATAATTGTGTGTTTGAACAATTTCCCCGCAATACTGGGGTTTTTGTATGCGAAATGCGTTTTTGTGTTATTCGTAATTATAATTAACAGCGGTTTTAATGGACATCTATTTTATTGCGTTCTTTAGTGGCTAGTTAATTTGAATGTTAATTACTTATATTGTAACTTTATGACAATGAGTTTTACTTTTTATTTTCTTTCTCATAAATCATGTAAATAACTCTATAGATGAAACTGTTCATCACTTCATAGAAACAATCTACGAATAATTTTTAGCAAAAAAAAATTTTTTGTTCCCACACTTTATTCGCAGACGCCATATTAAAATAATATAGCCTATGTCACTCTCACTATTTTTAAGAATCTAACGACACCTCATACGTTTAAATCTATCAAAGCCGTTCGCAGGCTGTAGCATGTGGCTGTAGGGCGTGCCAAAGAAATACATATAATGTGAAGCGGGGCTATTCCGGCATTTGGCTATAACTTTTGTTCTATAAGCTTTTAGTCAGTCGCGACACCTGGTACAGGTAGAGAAAAATCATGTTTCTTCGATAAAATATAGATGGGGCGGCTAGCGCAGGAATTGTTTGATTGGGAAGCCATATTGACGGGATACCATTTTTTTCGCTTGCGTTACCAAAAACGCTCCGCAAATTTATTTATTTTTTTAATGGTTTTTGTGTTTTATTCAAATATTAATCAAGTGAAGTAATATGAATAAGAACTGTAGATTCTTTTCTGCTAACTTATTTTGTCCTACGCTTATTTATTACTGTGTTATTGAGTCTGACATAATAACCCCCCAAAACTATGATGGAGGGGCAATTCTGGCAGAAAACACTGGCGGAATAGCCCCACTGTTTTTGTATGAAGTAGCAAAATGCTAGTGATGTCCACAGTATCGGCATAAACGTCGATATTAATTTCAGTACCTTTAGTCCTACCATATCTCGCATGTATATTTTTAGGTCAAATCAAGACAAAACATGTTTTGTCTAGTTTATAATAAGTATATTGTCATACGAGTATGTATCTTGCATTATTATAGATGATGTAACATTTAAAAATAAAAAGAAAAAGCGTATTTACTCAGAAATCAAACTTTGAAATGCGGTTGAGGACGTGAAAAAACCAAAATAACTGCATGGAGCGGCACAGATACTCAGGATAGTTACCCAGAACTACAATAAATACCTAACCTTTATTAAAAAGAAGAGAGTTAATAGGAAATAAATTTTAATACGACGTTTTTTTTCATAAATTTAGGATTACTCGTACTCAAAACTTGTTTAATTAAATTAAGCACTTATACTTACTATAATCACTCTCACCCAATTTTTAGGAAATTTTTGCTAGGTTCCGCTTATCGACTTTTACGTGTCCCAGCCCTAGCATGTATGGAGAGCTGACAGAATAGCCCCACAAATTTTTTTAAGTGTTTTTACTCAATAATGAAGCATCCCAGCTTGTCATTAAGTTCATTTTCGCATATGTCGTATCGTCAATATTGTATTGCTTCGAGTTTCAGCTTCATAGCTCCATAGATGGCGGAGATATTGTCGACTGACGGAATTACCCCGCTGCGGGGTAATTATGGCCACATGGTATTTTTAGGAGAATTTCGCTTCTTTTGCCAGTGTAAATATGCGTTTTTAAAACAAAAATTAAGGGGAAATCATAGAAGATAAAATACCCTTTAATATGCAGTAGTCAACTTTACTGTAAGTTTATAACAAAGGGAAATAATGAGGTTTAAACTTTTCGCTTTGATTTTTTGTGTCAGAATAGCCCCGCCTCACCTTACATACAAACATACATACCTAGGTACATATACATACACTCGAAAAACATAACCCTCCTTCTGGCGCAGTCGTGTAAAAAATGCATTGATGCTAGTCAATAAAAGTCAAATAACTAGTATCTGGATTATTTTTCGATGATGATGATGATATCTATATTTGAAACTGACGTCGATTGAAATCAATTCGTCGTCATTTCGTTGCGACATTCTAATTCTAATAGTAACATTCTTTAAACATTGGTTAATCTATTTAAGCCATCGATTCGATAGTGAAAGATACCAAGATATTGTCGCCATAATTGAAAGTTATCTAGTAACAATATTTATTAACTGATATAACTTATAAACAAGTATATTACACCTATTACTACATAAATAAAAAATCTACATACAAGCCAAATCGCTTTTAATACAATTTATAATATGAACTTCCAAATGTCCAAACTTAAGGCCCTATGGTAGGACGAAACACCTTGGAGGCATCTTTTTTTATTTATCATGTTCCGACCATAGTTCCGACTAGATTAATACAATTTACCGAAACCAAAGTCATACTTCAGTATTCTTGGATAGTTTATCTAGTAAAATCATTAATGATTTTACTAGATAAACTATACATGATTGGAATTACTTCACTCGATAAAAAATCGTCACAAAGATGACGTATTTTCTTGTATTTTTTTACATTTTTCCCGTGTTAGAAGAACTTAAAATAGTTTCCGATTTATGGTATTTATTTATACTCACATATTCATCATTAATTTATGTAGTGAAATCATAAAAGAAATCTATTAAAAGTACTTTTGTTAACTCTTTTTAATCGAAAATACGGCACGCGCATGCACTTTTCGGAGGGCTGGACAATCGCGTTTCTCATAGAAAATATTAGTCTGAACCTATGAAAGTTTGCCAGAGAGCAACAGACCGCAGCATACCGGGTCAGAAACACCACGTTGTGCCCCAAAATTCAAATAGCCGACGTCAGAGAGAAAAGCGCCAAACTTAAATGGGAGTGGGCCGGTCGTGTCTGTCGGATGCATCCTGAGAGATGGGCAATAATCATCATGGCCTGGATCCCCGAAAACGGTCGGCGGCGTTCTGGTCGATCCAGAAAGAAGTGGCGTGATGACTTGGACAAATTTGACGACCAATGGCCAGAGGTTTTAGGAACGAGTGGAAGAGCAGAGGAGAGGCTTTTGCCCTGGCTACTGTCGACATGGAGGTGCAGTGTAGCCAAGGCAGTATTACAACGCCCGGAATTGAGAGATGACCTTCTTCCAATTAGTAGCCTCCGTCAATGATCTCCATCTTTTCTGGAGTCTACCTCAGCACCTTGAACTCACAAGAATGATTAGAATGCTGACGAACTAGCAAGGGCTGGGTCAGAACAAAAGATGGTTGCACAAGAACCAAGTGTGGGAATCCCGGCATGCAGCATAAAACTGGCCTAATGACCAGGAATGGGCTGATAAAACATACAAGCTGGTCTGGCCTTGCAGGTCTACAACACTCTAAGAAATTTATCAGCAATGTGACAACTAGTGTTTCAAAGTGCATACTGAACAAAGCAAACCAAAGCAAAGCTCGTGCCATCGTCAGAGCCCCCTCACCGGTCATTACGCCACAGGTACGATGATGCAAAAGATGAAACTCACCCTAGACCAGTAAGCTGGTGGAGACCAAGCTTCATAGCCTAGACTAGACCACGGCCGCGGAGTGGCCTGCTTGTAAAAAAATAAAAAAGACCCCAGCTGCCAAGCGTGCGCAGAGGAGGAGGAGACCATGGACCATATCCTTTGTCCTTTTTGACTGATATCTTGACGGCAAAACGCATGTGCCTCTTCGGAGACGGATGTCCAAAACCGGGAGATCTTAGGTTTCTTCCCCTCGATGTTATTGCTTCCTTCATTGACCATGTATTTGATCGGTGAAGAAAAGCAAAAGTATTGGGGCTAATACAAAAGATGCCACTGGGTCGTAGTGTTTCTGGGTTCCCGCCCCCTACAACAAGATAAGATTAGATTGTAACTCACAATTTTATTATTCACTCGTATTTTAAAATAATGAAAACTCATTAGCTTACGTCACTATAGTTAAGCCAGTGTCCCATTTGCTGACGTCACGGGCGCGGTGCCCGGTATCCCGCAGAGGTTAATAATTCAAATGAACACGACTGAAACATTTTTTTTTTAATTAGTCGCTTTGTTTATTTTTTAATTGGGCGAGAATGTTACGTAGGCATTTTTCGTGTTTTCACGGGAGATTTATTGCCTTGTCAATATCAGAAATTTTCAGGATGAATTATTATGGATTACAGTTTAATGACTGGAACGTCGTGGGTAAAGCGTAATTAAAAAATTATCCAGGATCAAGGTATCGCGTTCGCGTGGAATTTGTTGTTTTCGGGATTATTAAAGGCTTGGAAACGGGATTGGAAATGATCATGATCACCGATGTTAAGCAACGTCAGGCTAGTCTTTGGATGGGTGACCGTTTATTGTGGTATTTTATCTTGAGTGCCATCGTGCTTAGGAAGGCACGTTAAGCACTTGGTTCCGAATAGTTCCGTCAGATGGCAGTGTAACTAACTATTCGTTAAGCCCAGGTCAGAGGAATATGAAGGCGGCTTGAAAATTCTCCGATCGCAACTTGACCACTAATTGCTTCCATCAATCCGCTCACTCTTTATTTCATGAGATGGGACCTTTGCCCTACAGTGGGATCCTACAGGCTATACTTACTTACCACTTGTGTTAACAATAAATATAAATTAATTTATTTTCGTCTTCACATCATAAATAGGAATTCAAAGTCCAGACCATAATTAATTTTTATTTGTTCTCTATTTATTTATATGGGAGCTTTTAACCCAGATGTTATATCAGCTCTATCGTGCCTTAACATTGACTCTCTAAAAAACAATGAAAACCTAACATAATTCCTTTCGGATATCAGTTTAGGTATCCCAGGCTCCATATAAAAATGTTCGTACCCCTTTGCTATCACTAACAACTATATTATTTTCAAGCAAGAGCAAGGCTTTAAATATCCTTAATACAGGGTGTAAGTGACAGCCTAGCAAATACTGAAACGGTGAACTCAGATATCCAATTGAACAACTTTCACTATGGAAGCTACCTCAGGAATCGCGAAAAAAAGTCGGAGTTTGAGTTCACCGTTTCAGTATTTGCTAGGCTGTCACTTACACCCTGTATTAAGGATATTTAAAGTTTTAGGAGTAATGACGTATGAAATACCCAATATACATATTAATCTATGGTATAAAATATTGAAAAGTTGCTAGCATTTCAACAAAAAATACAGCATAAGAAAGATTAAGTAAACTGCTAAAGTTAGCAGTCTATCTAGCTGCAACTCATACATTTTTACAAAAGATATATAATTCACGAACCATTATGCCTTATTCCCCTAAAACAGTTATTATTTTGCAGTATAAACAAACCATGCACACCACATGTGCAAATAATGATCCGTCAACACAATTATATGGCTATTGTCGGTCTGTTGATGACACTGCTATTATAGCTGTACACTTACTGGGTGGTACATTAACTACCCACTGAATAATATGTTTAGCTAATAATGAATATCTGTGTTAACGTAATTTTTGAATTAGAACGGTGAAGCATTAATTTAGCTGAAAATATTTTCGACGAACGACGCACAGCCTAAACCACTGAAGATAGAAACATAAAAGGACACTGTGGGCAAGAATTGTCCATAAGTGGCATTCTACTTTCTTCTTTTTAATCATATCATAATATCTTTATTGCTTTCATGTGGCTTTACAAGGTGTTAAAAAAAATTAGTACAACACATGAACCCTGTAGGTCTAGTATGATTTCTCTACACGCGCGACGCGCCTTCTCTGCATAGAAAATAACCTGTTCCTGCGCTTTGCGGAGAGCGAAAGCCGCGCTTGCCGCGACTTATAGTATGGGAAAAAGCCAAGTCGCGCGCAAGTAGAGAAATCATGCTAGAAGGTCTGGTAGGGCATTGCAAAACTTCTTCTTATCGTGTGGACAGAGCCCTAGTATCAGGCATCTTACGGCCTCTGACGTGGTTTTTATGTAACAACTAGTACCACCAGAGATAGCTAGCCGGGACTCACGGGTTTACGTGCTTGTTTTTTACAATATGTTGATGCCCCTTGTGTACCATGTACGTTTGGGTATCCTCTAACTGTCTCTACCGATGCCATATCGGGGGGCTCTTGGACTAGTGGCCATACCTTTTTGCCTTTTTTTCCTTTGGAATACAATATTCTACAGAGCATGTAGGGGTGCACTAATAAAGGATTTTTCGAAAATCCTATGAGTGACGGGAGCCCCGTTTCTTTAAGATGGTGACGAAGTTATTTGCAAATGCTAGAATAATATGCCCCATATTAATAAACTTATTAATATTGAAGGCAAGAAAAAATCGAAACTACACATACGCATCAGATTTTCTTCTTCAGCGTATGCCGGTTTCCTCACGATGTTTTCCTTCACCGTTTGAGAGCAGTTGGTATTACGTAAACAACACACAATGGGACAAAGTCGTCAATAATTATAATTATGCATTATTACGTGCAATATCCACTAAGCCGCTTTGTCAGCAATGTCCTCCATACATTATAATAGGCAGCTTAATTGGAATTAATCACAGCAAAAGAAATAAATAGGTACCTACCTATCTCCTAATAACTTTTCACGTTCCTGGAACGGGATAAAACTGACTGACTCCACACGGAAAATTAGGAATGTAAGAAGACTGAAATATAAAAAAATTATATGTAACTTCTCCTTTAAAAAATAAACAAAAAAACACGATTTGAGAAACTCTAAAAATGTTTATGTTCTATTGGAACGAGATACAGTCACAGTAGCGTTCTTCCGAATGAACACATTAAAAACATTTTGTTAACTAATAAGGTAATACTGACCGCGGACCGAGTATATGTAGATACTTTTAAACCAAAATAACCAAATTACATTATTATGACTAAGCTAAAATGTTTACTAGGTGCATTCCCATTTTTATCAAAGAAAACGAAGTATTCGACAGATTTGGAAGGAAAATACCCCGGGAAGGTGTACGCCAGGTAGAAGACTGGCTTCAAAACCTGTGAGTTATTAAATTTAGTATGACCCTCACCTCCCCAGGGAAGTTCAAGGTTGCAGTCCCAGAAGCAATCAGAGATAAGATACTCGTAGCTTCTGGTAAGTAGTTGGCAGGAAAGAAAATCACTAACTTACACGTCACGGACGTAATCTTTAACATTATTTGAACAACAAGCTTTATTTTATATGCAGTTCTAACTCAGTTCACTTTCAGCAAATTCACGATTTCAGAATGTAATAAATAACATTTCTAATGAAGGCTTTCTTTTTGCCTGCAAAAAGACACGAATCTCGAAAAAATGTTGATATCGATTGTTAAATGAGAAACCTCCTCCTTTTTTGAAGTCGGTTAAAAAATCATCAATCATTCTACATTATCATGAATAGGATAAAAAGTAATACCTAATACATTGACTTGATCTTGAATGTTGTCTACCACAACTACGCAAATAAAGAGTATTGTATTTTTATCTAAAAAAAATATACAATACCTAAATCAGGGTGATGATAGGAATGAACCAGAATGCCAAAACACAATGTCACTTAGTTTAGGGGCGGGTCAGACATGACGTATTAGGCTTATTCATCACATCTCATATAGTGCCAGTGAAATATGTCTATTGTTTTAGTTGATTACCCGTGTGCACACGCCCTTAGCCGGTGACTAATGTATTGTAATTAGTTAAGGATATAGTTTATTAGTTTTTGTTTTGGGTAATTGAATTTGATTAATAAAAGCTTGAAAACAATACACAAAATTATAATGAAACTCAATGTAGTAGTAGTACTTTTAAGACATTTTAAGAATTGATCGAAGTCAGTCAATATAGGAAATACTAGACGATTTTGAGTTTTGGTTGTACTGAACCGGACCCTTATAGATCGGGATCCGGTGACGAGGTCCGTATACCAATCGAGCTCATCCATAATTCAGTTTTCATGCAATAGTTTACTATTAGAAGATGCGAAAAAACTTGGTCGGCCGACCCCTATCCTGGTGGGTTTTGTGTAGGACTAGTAACCTCTCTGAGACGAGACTAATTACCCATCGAGCTCATGAACCAAATTATGCTTATCCGATTGGACTTTATTAGTGTTACGAAGTACACTCGGTCGTCCGCCGGATATCCTGGTAGGTAGTGCTGGCCAACCAAAAATGGTGGTCAAATTTTGGAGTACTTCTCACCCATCGAGCTCATGGATGAAATGTATGCCAAATCAAAGGTTAGACCTTTACCTTCAATATTTCATCGGTCGTCCTGGCCGAAACCTGGTGGGTTCTGGTGGCCAACCAGATTTATCTGTCAAAGTAAGATCATGCGTTTTCACGTTTATATGAATAAATACTTTATTTACCTGATATATGCAGTTCTTTTAGCATGAACGTGAACGGTTGTATGGTTTAAAAGTATTTTTAAAAAAAACTTGAAAAAAAAAATTACTGTGTCGATAAATGAGACATTAAATAAAAATTTTTTTTTTCGATATAACTTCGTCATTTCTAAACTGATTTGGCTGATTGTTTTATTTTACAAAAATATATATTCAAGAGTTCATGCTACTAAAATTTGGTGAAGATCTGATGAAGCGTTTCGAAGATGTTCAATGTTTTAAGTGGGTCAGATTTTACTACAAAAAATATCCAACCAAATTGATTCTTTAACGAGAATAATAATTGAGTTCTATTAATGATTCTTTCTAAAATGAAATTTGCTCTCTTAAGAGATGTCTATATAATAAAATAAACTAGTAATACCGCGGCGTTGCTTTCAAAAATGAAGTTGAAAAAAAATGTTTCGTCAAGTAAAAGCTACCTATGTTTATGTGGATGATCTAATTTAGTACGTACCTATATTAGTTCTAAAATAATTAGCTAAAACTGTTTAAAGGGATGATTGGATCATCAAACTGAACAACTTTTATTATGGGTTCAAAATCGAAATCGCTAAAAAACTGCTGTCTCATACATTCCGATTCCAGTCGAGTAATTTTGCAGTTTTGTATGGGACAGCAGATTTTTTTCGCGTTTTCGATGTTAGTCCCATAAAGAAAGTTGTTCAGTTTGATGAAAACTGAATTATGGATGAGCTCGATTGGTATACGGACCTCGTCACCGGATCCCGATCTACTTATGTAGGTACTCTTTATTTTTAATTTAAATAATTAATATGGACTCTTTCTTGCTTGTGCGTTAGCATGCATTTCCGCCAGTGTCAAGTAGTTTATGGGAGAATCTATTCCAAACTCAGAGATTGTTTTTGGTCAAGAACAAGAAGAGATTATGGCTTGCGGAGCCTCGTAGCAGGCAAAAACGCGAAAACCACGCGAGACAAGCTCGCGTCAGAACCTGCAATGTGACTCCCTTATGTACTCTTTAATACTTAACACGTTGAACGCCGGCGGGTCACAATAACAAAAGATTTTCCATTGTTTGTCGGTCATTTGGCAGTCAAAGCCTTAAACATAAATGGGTGGTTTAGTTTAGTTAGACCATTAAAAGTTGTTCAAACTTTAGCAAAGGAGTCAATTCCGAAATCACGCAAAGAAAACTGTTTCTTCATAATTTTGAGTCGGTAGGTATGTTGTGTATGTTAACAGCAGATTTTCTTCGGCAAACAATGTTTTAGCACCCTGTAGACAAAGACACTCAGCCACCACCCTATGTGGCGATGACATGTCAAAATAAGACAGAAAAGTTAAGATGATACGAACTTTTCCTATTATTCGAAGAGAGAGGTACATTTTTATTTTAACTTGGTAATCTTCTGTCCCACTGTTAAGTGACAGCTACTTAAAGGGATTTCAAACTTTGCCTATTTAACAGGCAATTTCAAGAAATTAAAAAGCCATCCTGGCTCTTTTTTCTTTTGAAGATAATTCCCTTTACTAGAAGGCCTTCGTCAATTACTTTGTGGAAATCCTTTGGGAAAAAATCTTGTTGGAATTAACTTGGGTTATTTAATTTTGTGAATAAACTACGGACAAACAATGGACGAATCGACCAAGTTAGAGAAAAATTGAGGATTTTATTTTATTTTTGCTAACATTCTTTAAGTTATTCGGAAGAGTAATGAAGAATTAGATGAAAAACTATAGTAATTTTGATTCAATAGGTGCAAAAATGAGCGAGTCATAGAGCAGTCTGTGGGTGAACTACACTCAACAAGCCTACAATGCCCTTCGTGTCCAATACAATAACGCCTTCAGAATGCTGTTGGGGCTGCCTCGATTCTGCAGTGCGTCAGGGATGTTCGCAGAAGAACGCACTGACGATTTTTATGCCATCATACGAAAGAGAGTGTCATCCCTTATGGGTAGAGTGCGTGGCAGCGGCAACAGGATCCCGAAGGTAATCCCTGAAAAGGTGGATTGTTCCATCCTGAAATACTGGGTGAGCCTGGTGTTAAAATGAAAGATATATGTGTGGTTCAGTTTAATTCAATTTAATTTATTTCAATTTAATTCAATTCTATTCAATTATAATTTTATAGACATAAGTAAAACTTGTAATTCAATTGAAGTTGATAGTAATGTAATGTATTGTATGTTCACTATACTAATATAGGGTTTCCTAAGAAATTTTTACTAACGATTCTATGGATTCATGTGATCTGAAATAAATGATTAATAATAATAATAGTCAAGTGGGGCGTACAGACACACAGACAGAATGGACGAAAGTATAAGGGTTCCTTGTTACCCTACGGAACCCTCAAAAAGTCGTGGTGGTAAGGCACCTAGTAACCATGCCTGCTGTGCAGGAGACGATAGTAAAGTTCGATCATCGTCCAGGCCAACTCAAGTCTCAACCCAACGAGTTTTCCGGAATTTTATGTATGATTTATATTTTAACGCCACTGGCTTTTCGGTGAAGGAAACCTGTATGCTTCAATTTCGAGGCATTTATCCACTGTCCATTATCCAGGGTGTAAGTGAAAGCCTAGCAAATACTGAAACGGTGAACTCAGACCATCAAACTGAACAACTTTCACAATTTTTTTCGCGTTTCCTGATGTAGGCTCCATAGTGGAGGTTGTTCAGTTTGATGGTCTGAGTTCACTGTTTCAGTTTGCGGAGGGCTGTCCCTTCTAAACTATTATAAAACTGTAATAGAAATGTGTCTGTACATTGAAGATATTAACAACAAAAAAATACGACATGGTTTTTACCTGTCCCTGATTCCAAATCAACAATTTTTGGATTTTTTGTCTGTCTGTTTGTTTGTTTGTTTGTTCGTTTGTTTGTTTGTTTGTTTGTTTGGGTGTTTGTTTGTTCGAGTATCACGTAAAAACTACTAAACCGATTTTGATGAAACTTTTTTTGTTAGATAGCTTATCATCTGACTTAAAATCTGGTATATAATTTATGCGGAAGAAGTCGCGGGTAAAAGCTCGTACACTATATAATTATATACCGGGTGTTAGGGTGCCTGTCCATTGAAGCTGTGCGAGCTGTATAGCTGTGTTTATAATAATTTTTTAACCAATCAGGAGCTCGGGCGAGATCGGCCGCGCCTCGCCCGAACTCCTGATTGGTTAAAAAACACAGCTACACAGCTCGCACAGCTCGCACAGCTTCAATGGACAGGCAGCCTTAGGGTAAACAGTTGCATTACTTACTTTAAGGGGTGATTGCACCCATGATACTGAACAACTTTCCCTAAGAAAACTACAGATTTTTTTTGGGCTTTCCTTACTAAATGCAATCAGCTGATCGAAAGTTTGTATGAAAAGTCAATTTTTTTTTGCGAATTTCAATGTTTCTTTGGGTTATCGTGGGATCGTGGGTAAAATCAACCCTTAAGGGCCTATGTCGAAAAATAATTTAAGCGAAACAGGCGTGGGATAGCTTATATTACAGTCTGATGCGAGAGAAAGAGATGAGGCGCCGCGCGCGCCTAAAGCGAATCGAGCGCCAAATCAAACTTTATTTAATTGTGATTGTACTATTTATGTTATTTCAATTCTGCTCTAATCAAAATTTAGAAAATATCAATCTCTTTTTTTTAAATCAAGTCTCGTGTTTCTATTATTCACCGTTTAGCAGTTTCTAGCGTTAATAGATAAAAACAGAGGCTACTTTGGCTTGTTTTTCTATCGAGAAAATGTGTCTTAATCGTGTTTTGGCTCTAATCAAAACTTCAATTATATGTTCAATTTACACATATCCGAAAATCATACTCCTACTGTTAGTACTTCATGATATATGAAGCTTTGAAGAATCCTATTTTTTTTACATAGCCCCTTAAAGTAATGCAACTGTTTACCCTAACACCCTGTATTATATTAAAAATGAATCCTTATTTCCCTTGGTCACGCCATCACTCCTCTGCACCAGATGCAACCCTGAGCGGACATTGTTATCATTTTTAACCGACTTCAAAAAAGGAGGAGGTTTCTCAGTTCGACCGTATATATTTTTTTAATAACTTTATCGTTTATGAACCGATTTTGATGATTCTTTTTTTTGTTGGAAAGGAGATGTTCCGAGGGTGGTACCATGATAAGGAATCCAGGATCTGATGATGGCATCCCAGAGAAATCGAGGGGAACCTTCGAAAATTGTAGCGCCGACTAGTGCGTTTGTTAATTTAAAGCACTACTATTACATCGAACTAATCAATTCACCACTAAAAATTGTAAAATAAACAAAATTTAGAAGTCGGTCTCAAGCCAAGCCAAAAAATGCAAGTCCTGTCGCGAATCGTACCGGCTTGACAGCGACTTCAATAAAACAAATTAATGTTCTTATGATGCGCACGAAAAAGTCATAGGCTGCAATATTATTTTTTAACTTTTTAGTTTTTTTGAAGGCGGTTTTATTACACCATCCAATACCGTTGCCATTTTCAGAATATCTTTGACTACGTGGAATATACTTACTCGTAAGCATATGCATGCTTCAATAAATAAATAAAACCTAGCACACATGAAACTCTATCCATAAAATGTTTCAAAGCTAAACTTTTAGTTCATAAAGTGTGAGAGAGTGTAGTACTAATAAACGATACACGAAAACTTTAAGTACGTTCAGGAACTCAGCAAACTTTTGACTGGCGTTCTAAGTGGCATCCGGCACTAACATGCCTGCCTACTGGAGCGTACATACATACACACGTACGTACTCTATGTTTAACTTGCATCGTGTAATTTTTGGAGTGTAGCAAATAGAAATATAAGTAGAAATATAACTTGATTAGTCATCATCAGTCTATATAGGGTGCAAACTTAAATGCGTTATATACTTTTGGGTGCTCTAGCCTAGATCATCAATCTGAACAACTTTCACTATGGGACCAACATTGAAATCGCGAAAAAGAAAAATCTGCTGCTCCATAGATAGATTTTGGTCGGGTCGGTCGAGTCGCCATTCAAGATTTCTATGGAACAGCTGTTTTTTTTCTCGATTTTAATATTGGTCCCATAGTGAAAGTTCGTTCAAGTCTCACACGGTGGACCGACGACCTGGTGAAGGCGGCGGGAAAACGTTGGATGAGGGCAGCGCAGGACCGGTCGTTATGGTGATCCTTGGGGGAGGCCTATGTCCAGCAATGGACGTCCATCGGCAGAGATGATGATGATGACCAGTGAAAGTTGTTCAGTTTGATGGTCTGAAGCACCCCCTTTGATATTTAACGCCTCTATAACACACCTTTTATTTATGTTCCAGGCGGTGTCCTATTGCCATCGCTCGCGCGATGGTGCGATGCGATGTGATCGTACTGATGGGTAATTCTCCGAAATTTTTCAAATATTCAAATTTTTCTATGGAAAAATTTCAACGATTTGCATAATTTCGGAGAATTACCCATCAGTATCATCACATCGCATCGCACCATCGCGCGTGCGATGGCAATAGGACACCGCCTTAGAAAGAAAGAAACACAGTACAAGAAAGAGTATCTATTACTAGATACAGTACGAATGCTCCCTTCGTCTCACCAACTTTTTACCTCACCCCCTCTATCGCCCTCTAGTTACCGCGCTCTGGTTCTAAGAAGAAGACTTCTTTGGTTTCGCATGTGGTTACGTCATCTTGTCAATTTCAAATTTTTGTATGCAGTTGGTCCGGGCTGGATCATCAAACTGAACAGCTTTCTCTATGGGACCAACATCGAAATAGCGAAAAAAAATCGGCTGTTTCATACATAAACACAATCCTGCTCGACCTAGATGTATGGGACAGCTGATTGTTTATTCGAGATTTGAACATTGGTCTGGTTTATGAAAGCAGATAGGTAGGTTGCAATCAAAGAGAAGTGTGGAGGCAAATATTCTTTGTGAAGATCCTCGTACATAAGGCAAGTAAAGAACTTGACCAAGGCGTTTGCAAAATAGAAATCCCAAAGAAGTTGATTACATAATTTAATTAACTAAGTAGAGATTAAGAAAAGCACGACTGAGAAGAAAAATATGCAGAGAGACTCATTAAAAGTTAACTTTAATAAAAATAACGTAAGATTAAACACAAATGTAAAATATACGGGAAGTGGCTTCACTTGCATCAACTCACGACTATAATCCAAAGGCACAGATTATTTAATAGTTATCCAAATGTTAAATCGCTCGTCAAAGTCAAAGTCAAAGAGTTATTTATTGCAACTATAGGTTGGTTATAAATTCGTCATCATCATCAGCTTGTCATTGTCCACTGCTGAACATATTATGCTGCATTTGCATAGCTTCTATTAATGCGCGTCACAAAACTCGATCCTCAGTCATATCTCTGGTGGTAGTAGTCATTACATAAAAACCACGTCAGAGACCGTAAGATGGTCTGAAAAAACTGTGACACCAGGGTTCTGCCCACACGATAAGAAAGAAATAAATAAAATAAAAAATAAATAACGCTCACAGGCACATACATTGTAATGATCCCAAGGTAAGCCTTAGGCTTTTAGTTATGGGAATCATACACTAACGGCACAAACATATAACATCCATGACCGAACCGGGATTCGAACCCAGGACCCTGGTTTGGCAGCCCGGCGTGGCAACCATCACACCAACCGGGAAGAAAGAAAGTCATTTCCCGATTGCCGATCTTACATGTCCCATACATCATATCGTACCTTTGGTAGCGATAGGTACGGCAAATAGCAGTATTTTGCTAGTTAGAAAGTCTAGCCAACTGTCACTTCTGACACAACGTCCGTTCCATCCGAAAACCTGAAATATTATGAAAGTAACGAGCTTTTTTGATCCGCGACTTTGTCCGCGTGGATTACCCGTTTAGGGGTCGATTTTCACCTTCTGTAGAATATTTTCATGTTTCTATGTTCTGCGGTTTAGGCTGTGCATTGTCTATCAGTAAGTTAATCACGAATTTATAAGTATAGATAATTATCATCACAAATTCTCATCCTACTACTCTACTACTGGATATATGCCTCCCCCAAGGGTCGCAACAACGACCGGACCTGCACTGCCCTCATCCAACGGATTCCCACCGCTTTCACCAGTTCGTCCGTCCACCATGTGACCTATGCCTGATTTTTCCGGTACGCGGACCGGATACAACCTTACTAAAATTACAACCTACAAGGGTTTTGCTGTGGTAGCAACGGTTTGACCACCACAAAAGGGAAGGCGGTTGTGAGTTTACGTATTTATATGAGCTAGACTAGACTTATTCAGGATTTCCTACTTCAAAGATCCGTGGAAGAAATTCAACTGTCTACAGAAATAAGTTTCAGTGAATAATGTGCAAAGTTGCTTTAGTTACCGACGCGGCATCTGTCTTTTGTATTATTCTTTTCTTTGTACAAATTATTACAATTTTCGTTAATTGTCTTGTTAATTACTTTGACTGCCAAAGTTGGCACTTTTTGTAGATGACGTGGCCACAAAAATGTTGACTGTAGCATTTGAATAAATTCTCCAACGTAACAAACAAAGCTTTATTATAATATCACCTCACTTATTCTTCTTATCGTGTGGGCAGAGCTCTGGTGTCAGTTTTTTCAGACTGCCTTACGGACTCTGACGTGGTTTTTATGTAACGTCTACTACCACGAGATAGTAGCCGGGACCAACGGCTTAACGTGCCATCCGAAGCACGGAATCATTTTTCTTTTCAGACAATCAAGTGATTCAGCCTGCAATGCCCTAACAAACTGGGGAAAAACGCACAAAGTGACTTCCACCCACCCCACGACCTCCGTGTCGACAGCCAATGCTTTTAACCATTAGACCACGGAGGCAGTTACCTCCCTTATTAGGATCCCACTATGTAGGACAAATGCCTCACGATCCTGAGAGGGAGCAGGAATCATGCCTTCTTTTCAGCCAGGGAAACAAATCACACTTAGTCATGCACAGCTCTTCACTCCATGGTTTCGCCGCAAGTCGCGGCGAGATCAAGCAGCGAGATCCTACCAGCACAGAGGCTACCAGTAACTGCACTTGTGTCGATTAAAAACGTGGACATTTCTCGTTTTACGCAGCCCTTGAAGAAATTACGAACATTGACGTAGAATACCTACTGTGGACACCGGGTCTAGAACAAAATTCTCGAAAAAAGTGTCCGAGACTAAACTACACAAACCTATGTACCAACTAAAAAATGCTGAAATTGTTTTCCCCCCACTATTCTCACTGCCACCCTCGGGGCACGCGCGTAGTCGGCCGATCAAAAGAATACTGTCGCGTAACAGATTATCTTTTGTTAACGTTTTTGGTGCTATTTTGGTTCGGACACTTTTGAGCGCGGATCCTACGTCCATAGTAAGGTAAGTGAATGATTAAGAACCAAAGGTAAGTCACTGTAACACACACGCTTAACAAAATAATGAGAAAGCCACACAATACTCGGCAAAAATTATTTCGCCTTATTAGATACTTTTCATGATATTTAATGGACCAGAAAAGGGCAAGAGAAATTTATTATAGGACGATAAATCTCTTACAATTGGGATACACGCCCTCGCACTTAGCGTGAATTGGGGTTTTGTCTACGTTTATATTATCTCGATTATTGGACATATTTGGCACTTGTCGGGCTGTTTTTATCTGTTCACAGCATAACAGAGTAGGTAGTACCACAGCAGGGCCGTAGCTAGAACTGGATTGAGGGTAGGGCATAGGAGGTTTAAAGTAGGGCGGAAGCAAAAGGCTAGTTTTTTGGATGAGTAACATAATTCAGTGTCTGTGAAATTTAATCTGCAGGAAAGACTCAAAACTATGGTGATACTGAGTTCAGATAGCCTACTTCTTCCAAAACACCATTAAAAGTCTGGAGCGAGCGAAGCGAGCTCGAAATTTCACACTACAAGACTCAAAACAGTGTTGGTATGAGTTTCATTAGCCCTACCTACGCTCATAATAATATTATAGGCTGGAGCGAGCGAAGCAAGCTCGAATTTTCACACTACAAGACTCAAAAATGGTTTGTATGAGTTCCACTGGCATACGTACGCTCAAAATATCATAGGCTGGAGCGAGCAAAGCGAGCTCGAAATTTCACACGACACGACTTAAAACGGTGTTGGTAGGAGTTCCATTAGCCTACTTATGCTTATAATATCATTGGCTGGAGCGAGCGAAGCGAGCTCGAATTTTCACACTACAAGACTCAAAACGGTGTTTGTATGAGTTCCACTGGCATACGTACGTACGCTCAAAATATCATAGGCTGGAGCGAGCAAAGCGAGCTCGAAATTTCACACGACAAGACTTAAAACGGTGTTGGTATGAGTTCCATTAGCCTACCTATGCTTATAATATCATTAGCTAGAGCGAGCGAAGCGAGCTCGAAATTTCACACTACAAGACTCAAAATGATGTTGGTATTAGTTCCATTAGCCTACCTACGCTCATAATATCATAGGCTAGAGCAAGCAAAGCGGTGTTGGGACTCAAAATGGTGTTGGTATGAGCTAAGGGTATGAATACTACCATTAGCTTCTCTATGCTTATCAGCTTGATCAGTTGACAAATATTTAATAAATTATATTATTATTAATTACTGCATCTCTCTCATAATTATGTTTTGTATGGTTACTTAATATTTTGCTAGAAGCAATCAATGTCATCTACTTAGGAAAAAATCTGTTATGATGATATTGTGTATTGTAAAATCACTATTACCATGAAGCATCAAAATAGTATAAAACAAAGTCGGTTCCCGCTGTCTGTCTGTCCCTATGTATGCTTAGATCTTTAAAACTACGCAACTGATTTTGATGCGTTTTTTTTAATAGATAGAGTGATTCAAGAGGAAGGTTTATATTTATAATATTAGTATCTACATTGCACCCGTGCGAAGCCAGGGCGGGTCACTAGTGTAGAATAAAATAAAATAAATAAATATTATATCTTTGTAACAAAACTATTTCTCTTAAATCAAATTAATAATCTTCTGTCCAGGTATAGACAAGACCTGGACAAGACCTATGACAGCTGTATGACAGAAAGAAAGTTATGTCAAAAGCATGTCACGATCAAAGACATATGTTCCTTGATAAAAGACTACAGTCAAGTCCATGTCAAGTCACACGTTCTTCCTAAATGTAAAAGTCTAAAAGTAAAGATGAAATAAACAATTTAATTTCAATTAAAAACGTTAGGGTTATCAAGAAATTATGAACGCGAGAACATTTACTGCTCTCGTAATTTTAGTGACCAACTTTCGAATCTGCCAGAGTGTTAGATATGATAATTACACTCTTTTAAGTGCTATGGCTACAGACATGCCCCATTTGCAATTTTTACAGAGCATGGACAATCAGAAGTACATCGACTGTATATTCTGGAGAGAACCGTGTAAGCTATACGAACAAATACAGTTTATGGTCAATAGAAACGATATGGATCTGTTAACGGAAAGAATGCATCATTTTAATGTAAATGCTATGGTTGTACTGAATAATGTTCAAAGGTTAGTCCTAGGCACAGTAGAAGAAAGTATCTATCTAGTACTACATACAGAAACTCCCTACCTCCCTACAATTTTAACCTTAACCTTGCTTGGTAGGAAGCTTGGTGCAAAATGTAGGCAATGGCGTATTTCTGACTCGGTTGCTCTCACTCAGTATCGCACATGCTTCATCATCATCATCTCTGCCGATGGACGTCCACTGCTGGACATAGGCCTCCCCCAGGGATCGCCATAACGACCGGTCCATGCGCTGCCCTCATCCAACGGGTTCCCGCCGCCTTCACCAGGTCGTCGCACATGCTTACCTCTTGTAAATTTTTCCCAATCTTATGAAATGACAGCTAAGGGTGAAGCCAAACGAGGGTAATTTTTTAAGTTGTGAGTCGTTATGTTGAGTCTGTTCATATAATATCATCATCAACATCATCATCTCAGCCGATGGACGTCCACTGCTGGACATAGGCCTCCCCCAAGGATCGCCATAACGACCGGTCCTGCGCTGCCCTCATCCAATGTTTTCCCGCCGCCTTCACCAGGTCGTCGGTCCACCGTGTGAGGGGCCTACCCACGCTGCGCTTTCCGGTACGCGGTCGTCATATAATATCCGGGAATGCATTGTCTATGACCTCAGCCTTTATATGAAACGGACTCAAAATACGCAACTCACAACTCACAAAATTACGCTCGTTTGGCTTCACTCTTATGTCCGAGGTGTGTATTACGCCCGGAATATACCAAAGTGGTGAGGAGCGGAGAAGAGCGGAGAAGAGCGGAGATGTGTCGTGAATTACCACACCATTCCGTTGTTGACCCACCTCTCCGTTCAGCTTCAGAGGATACGGTTGAAGTGGAACCGAGAAGAGATTTCTCATATGTGTATGGCAATAAAAGAGACTAATAAAAAAACCGGCCACGTGCGAGTCAGACTCGCGCACGTAGGGTTCCGTACCATTATCTATAAAAACGGCAAAAAATCATGTCTGTTGTATGGAAGCCCCTTTAAATATTTATTATATTCTGTTTTTTAGTATTTGTTGTTATAACGGCAACAGAAATACATCATCTGTGAAAATTTCAACTGTCTAACTATCACGGTTCATGAGATACAGCCTGGTGACAAACGGACAGCGGAGTCTTAGTAATAGGGTACGGAACCCTTAAAAGCTGTCACACTAAAAATAATCGTTACATTCCAGCGCATTTGACCATCAAACAATACAAAAATATAACCGTCCCGAAACGGATTCTTTTACATGGAGTAACTACCACAGTTTAGACGATATCAACCAATGGCTGACTGATATTGCACTCAAATATCCGACAATAGTCGAATTAGAATCTATCGGTAAATCTGCAGAAGGACGAGATATTTACGCTGTGGAAATAAAGAAGAATCATCACGATGTACCGAAAGTTCTTGTGGAAGGAGGGATACACGGCCATGAATGGATATCTCCCGCTTTCGTAACTTATTTGATCAATGTACTAATTCATACGGAAGCAAATAGTCGCAGCCGTCTGAATTTATTATTGAGGAAATATAACTGGTTTATTATCCCACTGTTGAATCCTGATGGTTACGAGTATAATCAGAAAGTAGTAAGTTTTCCTTTTATTTGATTTTAGATTAAGGTGGTCGGAGAGCTGCGACCGTGGCGCCATCAGTTTTAAATTAATTGTGCCCGAAATACAAACATTTTCATGAATATTTTACGTTTCGCGAAAATCGCAAGGGTCCATTTTATAATCCATTATATAATAATTCACACTAAGTATAAAAGCTATGTATTGCAAATGTGCTAAAAGTAGCCACATTGGAGAACTTTTAGCACATTTGCAATACATAGCTTTTAGGCTTAGTGTGAATTATTATATAATGCTACATATAATGGATTATAAAATGGAGAATCAGTTGCGACTGTCGCGAAACGTAAAATATTCATGAAAATGATTGTATTTCAGACACAATTAATTTTAATACTGCTGGCGCCACTGTCGCAGCTCTCGAACCCCCTTAATCAAAAACACAGGAGGTAAGTATGATTAATATTCTAAGATAGATAATGCATTTGCTTCGTTAGGAGCGCATTTCGACTGCATTTCCTCTACTTTCGTTACTTTTATCCAATATTCACTCGCATACATAAGGGTAGGCACCAACACACCGTTGTGAATTTAGCCAGACGTGATCTTTTCGAAACGACTGCTACTACGAACTACGGCGCCGGCGCGGCGGCGTGCAAATGTTTAAATCATAATGGTTTTAATGACAGAACTTCATGAATTTCTAAAATTCTTCGTCACCTTCAGTACAGTAACCAAACGAATTCTAGAAAAAAAATTTCTTCTTTAAGATTCCAATTTCATTAGAGGCTATACCTTGTTGATTTCAGGATCGTATGTGGACGAAAAACAGAAGAAACACAGGCCCCACGATAGGTGTAGATCTCAATAGAAACTTCAATTACCTCTTTGGAAGTAAGTGTCTGAGAACAGCAAGAAATTTTGTTTTAGATTATTCACGAATTCTAAGTTTCAATGTGGTTTCAATCCGTTTCTTGTAGCATAGCATTATATGCTCACGACTGTATACCCCGACCTTCCCGACTCAAATGTATAGGACAGCTGATTTTTTTCACGTTTCCTGAGACCTCATAGGCTCCATAGTGAAAGTTGTTGAGTTTGATGGTCTGAGTTCACCGTTTCAGTCTGCCGAGGGCTGTCCCTTACACCGTATACTTTACTAAGGGTTGAACCTCATCTGGCAGCACCACATCGCCTTTTTCTGTCGCTCCATCCTTTTCTGTCATTCGGCGGCGGCGCAGCACCGCCGCGCGCGCTCGCGTTCCGTCTGTCCTATTTGCTCGAGCAAATGACGTTCCTGAATGACAGAAAAGGATGGAGCGACAGAAAAAGGCGATGTGGTGCTGCCAGATGAGGTTAACCCTAAGGCTCCTCTTAAGCTGTGTTTTTTTTGTATTTTCACTTTCAGAGTATGACACAAGCAGTGATCCCAATAGCTCCTATTATGGCGGCCCTATACCTTTTTCTGAACCAGAAACAACTGCCTTTTCAAATTACGTTCACCGAATACACAAGAAGCTCAAGTTTTTCTTCTCTTTCCACGGATATGGACAGATGATTATAATTCCCTATTCCGACAGGATCAATCACATTGAAAATTATGCAGAGATGGTATGTTCTTTACGTCATCTAAGGTACAAGAAACAAAAACATAGGCCAAGTGCATGTCGGGCCACGCGCAGTGTAGGGTTCCGTAATTGCCCGTCACAAATTATAGGGTCCTTCTTAATATGCTGACACTTTTTTAAGGGGATGATCAGACCATCAAACTGAACAACTTTCTCTATGGCACCAAAATCGAAATAGTGAAAAAAAAAGTTTGGCGGACGGTCATGTAATTTAAGTCCCAGACTTAGAGGTCCCGAACATGAATGAAACTTAATAATATGTGTAGAATGAAACTAAACTATCCAAAAAGTAAATTGGTTGTAATCTGTAGAAGTTGGGGGAAAGGTAGGTATTTCTCCTTATGATACCTTTTGTATCAAGTGTGTGAAACTCATAATCATTCTTATTAGATAGTCCATTCAATGTTTAACGCATTCATTGAGTATATTTTAATGAAAATTCAAGATAACCGTACAATATTATGATAATGGAAGAACACGAAATCACACACACTATCTAATTGAATAATTTATAATTTTTTGAATGTTTGTTTTTAGCGTTGGGCTATTTTTATTAAGAAAGAGCAAGAAGAATTTTTTTTTAAAGAAATTAGTTTCTTGTATTGTATAGTAAAGGGATCCACTTTTTTCTTCTAAACTTATTAATTTAAGATTTTTTTAAATTATTTGTCATCAAATCCAATGTAATGAAATGATACTTATTCTATTACTTCTTATGAAAAACAATCTGCCTAACTAGTACAATATTTATTTCAGGAAAACTATGCTAAGCAAGCTGTAATACAAATTTTCAAACAAAATCGGAGGAAATATACTGTCGGTAGCACTTTTGATACGCTTGGTGAGTATGTTTTTATTTAATTTTCAAATGTACTCCAAATCTCACAAATAAAATAATAAAACGATGTTTATTTTTATTTTTTTATTATTATTTTTTTTTTTTGGGCTTTCAACCCTGAGGTTATGTCAGCATTTTTTAACTTGCAAGTGAAAAAAAATTACGATAATTAGCCCAGTCGTTTTACGGTTTGAGCCTGGACTAATTAATAATTGATAGTATAGTATTTAAGAACCAATATGAGAGTAGCAATGTACCAAAATAAAATAAAAATTATGGCAGCAATATATTTAAAATTTAGCATCCGGTTCTAAAAAAACCAGGTGGCAAATTTGTTTGCCCATTTTTAAGTCTTTACCATTATACATACTTCAAATATGGTATTAATATTTGTGTCTACTTAGAAAGCTTTGAAAAATATATTAGTATTTTCTAATGAAAACCTCATTTAAAGAATGTCAATGCCTATTTTATTGCTATAAAGTAATTTAAATTGTTAAATCTAATTATAATGAGTGCATTAGTAATAATATTAATTAGTTAAAAGCCTTTTGGGAGATACGATTTTGATTTCTATGTTGCGTAGCGATTTTTTTATATGTTTTCAGATAGTCGTTTTGTCCCTAAATGGTGCCGGAATCAGAATCAGAATCAGAATCAGAAAAACTTTATTGTTAGAACAGGTTTGGTTACAGTATAAAAGTCCCATTGATAATTACTCCCCACCCCTCCTAACAAAACTCCGTAAAATGACTGGGCTACATATTTTCTCACAGGTATACAAGCCTCTGGCGAGAGTGCAAGTTGGGTGAAAAGAGAATACAAAGTACCGTGAGTAAACTCAATATTAGAGAAATAAACCACTTTTTAGCAGGGTTCCGTACCCAAAGAGTGAAAACGGGACTTATTCATAAGCCTACGCTATCCGTCCGTCCGTCTTTCCTACCTATTAAGGGCTGTTACTTTTGAACTGTAATAGCTAGATAGTACTTGACATTTTCAAAGAATGTGCGTTATTATGGCGGATTTGCTAACAAATAATAAAATTGTCAAAAAGTTAAAAATAAAGGAGGTCCTCATACAAGAAACTACCTAGTTTTCAGCTAGGTTTTTTCTTCTCGCTTTATCGTAAAAACGGTAAGACATACAAGCGTCAAACTTAGTGTGATTATAGAGCTAACTTTACAGTATAACTACAAATAATAAACAAATTTCAAAACTAAAAAAATAAATATAATTTTGTAGCCGATGACTTTTACGTGCGCGTCTATAAGAATATTAATTTGTTTTATAGATATAGTCGCTGTCAAGCTGGTACGATTCGCGACTGGGCCTGCAGTAATTTTTTGGTTTGGCTTGAAACCGACTCCAATAAAAGAAATAATATTCTCTTTTTATTTGATAGTTTTTAGTAGTGGTTAGAACTGCCTCCGTGGTCTAATGGTTTAGAGCATTGGCTCTCGACCCGGAGGTCGTGGGTTCGATTCCCACGGGGGACACCTAGTGATACGTCACTTTGTGCGTTTTTCCCCAGTTGGTTAGGACATTGCAGACTGAATCACCTGATTGTCCGAAAAGAAAAATGATTCCGTGCTTCGGATGGCACGTTAAACCGTTGGTCCCGGCTACTATCTCTGGTGGTAGTAGTCGTTACATGAAAACCACGTCAGAGGCCGTAAGGCGGTCTGAAAAAACTCTGACACCAGGGCTCTGCCCACACGATAAGAAGATAGTTTTTAGTGGTGAAATACATTAGTTCGACTCAGATATCAGTTATACACGCAAAGGGTCCAAGGATACGAAGCAAATGTTTCAATCGCCGATGATTTGCTGTAAACTTTTGAGGAGTTCTGTTGTATAGCTCCGAAGCGCGTCTTCAGATCTTCACCAAAGTCGCGGGTCGGGGACAAATCCTTCTGGGTGGAAACTGGAAACGCATTTATTAGTGGCGGGCCCTTGTAGATCCCCAGATCTGAAATTACAAAAATGTATATTTGGTCTGGACCACCCAGTATCGTCCAAGATCCGACCGTAAAATTATGCACCTATTTCTTAGGCGATCGAAATGTGATTCTAGTGTATGTTTACACAGGGGTTAAACAACGCCGCGAAGTTGCCTAATAAAATCTTGCCGCAAGCACCTTTTCCATTATGATTTTTGGCATAACTTTTCCCACGTGTTTGTTAGGGAAGTGAATTAGGTGCCATCGGAAGGAGACTGATCTAAAGTACTGGAAAAACTAGGGTTGCCACCCAAGTTTTTCCAGTACTTCAGTCTGCCGCAACTATAGAGTTGGCAGGTTCAAAGAAGTCATTTTTGAAGCTGGCAACACCATAGTTGTAGCAAACTGAGAGGTGGCAACTCTAGTTTTTCCAGTACTTTGAATCAGTCTCGTTCCGATGGCACCTCATTTACTTCCCAAACAGGAAAGTGGAAAAAGTTATAACAAAAATCATAATGGAAAAGGTAACAGTTGCGGCAAGATTTTTTTAGGCAACTTGACGGCGTTGAAATAACCCTTGTTTAAACATACACTAGAATCACATTTCGTTCTCCTAAGAAATAGGTGCATAATTTTACGGTCGGATCTCGGACTAGTATATCAATTTCTACAACTTTATACCTTTCTCCTCAGATATGTATTCTCTTTCGTCCTTCGAGACACCGGGACGTACGGCTACGCTCTCCCCCCCGATCAGATCTTGCCAACATGCCAGGAAACCCTGGTCGGCATGATGGAACTCATGTTAGCTCGCCCGAAGGCCTTGAGTTCAAATTTGTTCGGCTCGGCTTCTGATGTGGCATCGTCCTCAATGCACCTAATATTTGTTGGGGTCTTTTTGGCTTTAAAATAAACGCTGTGTTTTGTTTCTTGCTGTTTTATTAATTACGAGCTTTTACCCGCGACTTCGTCCGCATAAATTATATACCAGATTTTAAGTCAGATGATAAGCTATCAAACAAAAAAAGTTTCATCAAAATCGGTTCAGTAGTTTTTGCGTGATACTCGAACAAACAAACACCCAAACAAACAAACGAACAAACAAACAGACAGACAAAAAATCCAAAAATTGGTGATTCGGAATCAGGGACATCTAAAAACCATATCGTAATTTCTATCTATCTATAACGTCACGCCTCTTTCCCAGTGGGGTAGGCAGAGACCAGGGCGCGCCACTTACTACGATCTTTACATACCTCTTTTGCCTCATGCACATATCGTAATTTTTTTTTTGTAAATATCTTCAATGTACAGACAAATTTATGTTACAGTTTTATAATAGTTTAGATTAGACATCATGCCATGAACCAATGAGATTTTCTAAAGTTAGCCTTTAGAACCGAGCGTCTATAGCGTCAGTGGCGCCGCGACTGTGACGCCGCGACTGTGACGCCGCGACAGATAGATGTTCTATGCAAATGTATGAAATTCTAGGGAACGTCATTCGAGCCCAGCGACATTCAGCAGTGTAAGTGGCGTCACTGACGCCGCGTTAGTATCGCTGGGCTCGAATGACGTTCCCTAGAATTTCATACATTTGCATAGAACATCTATCTGTCGCTCTGTCGCGGCGTCACAATCACGGCGCCACTGACCATCCACTGACGCTAAAGACGCTCGGTTCGAAAGGCTATCTTAACTCACGTAATAAGGAAAATATCGTTAGGAATACTATGCGCTGAAGAAGAAACTTGAATGCGTATAAATATGTGAAGAAACCAATCTGCATTTTGGCATGCGTGGTGGTCGCCCATACACCCTACCTGAGGGTAAGCCTGTACCCTGTGTACCGTAATGATGATGATATTTTAATTGATCTAAGGATCTTAGGGTGCGTCCACATCTGGCGAATGCGCAACTCGCGACACAATGAAGAACTCTCGCTTATTTTGTAGGTACGTCATGAGACAAAAGAGACTAACTACAATCGTAAATTGATGCGGAGTAGGTATTTTAAGCTTCTTGATGCGGACCACTATGCGGACTGATATTATCTAAGGCTCAATTCTCACTGGCGCAGAGTCGAAGCGACGCGACGCGAAATAATTCGCCCCATTGAACCGTGAATGTTAGCATTTCTGCGCGCGGTGGCGCGCGAACCCGAGCGACCCTTGCAGGCGAAGACGCGCGTTGCTGAGCATTTTCAAATTTTCGCAACACAAATTCGTACCGTATTAATAGAGAAATAGAGATGAATTTAGAACGGTTGAAAAACGTGACGCTTCACGCCGCGTCGCGACGCTTCGACTCTGCGCCAGTGGGAATTGAGCCTAGTCTAAGGCGGACTGTATGCTTTAAAATAAAGAGATCGTTCCTCTGAGGTCTAAATAGCTTTCAGACGTAAGTGAAAAGTTTTTAATCTAAGTTTTAGTTTAGACAGTAGTCTTTGCTATGAGTCTTTGTCAATATCGATGTCAGTTTGACGCGAAAAAAAGATTAAAAAAAGTTCTTGTTCAATGTTATGCACGATAAGGACAAATAAAAATACACAAAATCTAGTAAGGCGTCGCAACAAATTATTTACCACAATTTCTTTCAAAAATGAAATCAATCGTCATAACTTTCTTTTTGGTGTCACAAATACATATTTTGTTATGCAAAAAGTACTCAAATTACACAGTATTTCGCGCTATACCAGTCGACGAGGAGCAAGTGGAATATTTTAAAAACTTGGGTCAATATTACAAAGTGGACTTCTGGAGAGAACCAGGGGTAGTCAGTGGGCCAGTGGATTTCATGATAGGGCCCGATGAATCATCAAAATTTTTGATTGAGGCTCAAAGTCGACGTCTTTATATAACTACTATTATTGATGATGTTCAAAGGTATGGAACTGGAATGCATATTCAGGTTATAATCAATTCTGACTATCAATTTGTTCTTGTAGAAACCAACACTGACCCAAACTGTTATTTAGCTGTCCGAAAATGACCCACTGACCGCGTAAGTTCTCCAAAAAGGAATCAAATAAATAAAAAAAAAAAAAAAAACCTTCTCCCGATTATAATCAATTAAATAGATCAACCTATTGCACTATTAAGGACGGCCGCACATTATCAGAAATTTCTGACAGAAAAATTCTGACGCTCGCCGGAAGGCACTCGGTGCATACATTTTGTATTAGACCCCGCACACTATCAGAAAAATTCTGACCGGTCGTCCGCTTCTGATGCACGCCGGACTGCACCTCAGCCGGACGTCAGAATTTTTCTGACGGAAGGCGTGTTAGCCATACATTTTGTATTAGGCCCCGCACACTATCAGAAATTCGGATCAGGTATTGCCAGACGTGCGATAATTATCCTAGATCTACGATATTTTTGAGTGTCATGTTCATGTGATAGAAATAAAAGTCAGGTATATTTATTTTCTGTAAACAGGTCATTTACTCAACGTTAATAGTTTCAGAGTTTTAAGCAAAATTCCGGAAAAAAACAAACAGAACTTTTAACTTTTTTTGCGATTTTTAGTCAATTAAATTTTGTTAGCAAACCTCAGATTTGGATTCAGCACCCCAAAATACATATAGAATGGAAGAAATCAGAACAACCACAAAACTTTCCTATTAAAAACACAATTTGACTGAATTATAGCCCCAAAAGGGCTAAGGTGGCAACACTGGGTCGATGTGCGTTGATTGAAATATGAAACACGACTGGGCTCAAAAGTTGCCGGATCAAAATTTCTGATAGTATGCGGGGTGCTTTCGGCGAGCGTCAGAATTTTTCTGTTAGAAATTTCTGATAATGTGCGGCCGTCCTATATAATCTGTGCTACTGCTAAAGCTACGTAGTATCTTCACGTCCCAAATAAAGCAGTGTCTTAAGATGGTTTCAGTCCATACAAACGTTTGACGCACAATACGCGTAGACGGAATTAATAAAAGTAATATTTTATATATGGAAAAATAGTTAAGAAAATCTAGATGTCGCATATCAAATAACATTTGCAATTTATAATATAATTACGAAGATATAAAGCTTTAAAAATGTTGTATGAAAAATTTTACCATCTTCGCGTATTGTGCGTCAAAGTTTTGTATAAAATTGACCCCTCTGCAACCGCCTTAAACGAAGGTCTTCGATCAGTGTGTGTTGCCAGGGATGACATGGAACAGAGACGTGGTCGTTCACTCAAGGCGTCATAAAAAGGCTGAAAGTCACCCAAAGGGCAATGGAGAGGGCTATGCTCGGAGTTTCCCTGCGCGATCGAATCAGAAATGAAGAGATCCGCAGAATAACCAGAGTAACTGACGTAGCCCAAAGAATTGCTAAACTTTAGTGGCAGAACCGATGGCCGATGAGGCCGAAAAGTTCTCGAGTGGCGACCGGGTGCCGGAAAGCGCAGCGTGGGTAGGCCTCTCACACGATGGACCGACGACGTGGTGAAGGCGGCGGGAACCCGTTGGATGAGGGCAGCGCAGGACCGGTCGTTGCGGCGATCCTTGGGGGAGGCCTATGTCCAGCAGTGGACGTCCATCGGCTGAGATGATGATGATGATGACCTTCTCTACCTATTTAGGGCTGCAACTTTGGAACTGTAATAGCTAGATAGTTGAAATTTTGCTCAGATTTTGCGTTATTACGGCGGATTTGTTAACAAATAATAACAAAAAGTTAAAAATTAAGGGGGGTTCTCAACCCAAAACTAATGTTTTTTCTTCACGCTCTATCGTAAAAACGGTAGTACAGTCACCAGCAGATATATTGTAGCAAACAAGGTGGTCAAATATTTCTAAGCAGTTCTAATTTTCAATAATTTCTTTACTCATCCATATACCAATCAAAAATATAGGAACGCCTTGAACATCAAATATATCGACAGTCAGGGTGCATAAATATCTGAACAGTTTCGGAAAAAATCCTTACTCCGTTGTTTTACATTTTAATTTTAAATAACATTTTAAAGAAATTATTGAAAATTCGCTGTTCAGATGTTTATTACAAAATAAACGTTTAGATATAATTGGAAACATTTACTATTAGCACTGCTCAGAAATATTTGGACACCTTGTATGCTACGATATATCTGATGGCGACTGTACATACAAGCGTCAAACTTTGTGTGATTATAAAGAAAACTCTACAGAATAAAACAAATACTAAAAACCGGCCAAGTGTGAGTCGGTCTCGCGCTAAAGGTCCCGAACAAAGAAAGTTTTTTTTTTGTAAGTTAATAATGTTGTGTTCTGTGGTGGTGTGGTACGGAACCCTCGGTGCGCGAGTAGCCCGACTCGCACTTGACCGGTTTTTATTAAAACTTGCGTCCAATTCTATAACTAACTTGACTTTTCTAGGGCCTTCGATATGCAAACTGTTAAAACTTATATAAGAAGAAGAATGGAAACTTTCGATTGGGAAAATTTCTATCGCTACAAAGATATTTATAACTGGCTGGTGGATTTGAAAAAAACATATCCCAAGGAAGTGAAATTACTAACAATTGGACGTACTGAAGAAAAAAGAGAACTCATAGCTGTTAGAGTGGTACTGAATGGATCTAGTGCCAGGTTTGTAGTCACTAGTCACTTAAGGCCCCGGTCTCCTTAAAATCTATCTTGTGTGTATAGTAACAACGTGTTAATGATTTAACGCAAAACTAGAAAGTAGTTGGTTTAGAACTGGGAACAGAATCGAATAATCATGGTTTCAACATAGGTAATTTTTTTCAAAATATTTAATAATTTGTTTGTAAAATTCATTCGAGATGGCCACTTGAGAAACTTTATTTCCTACTAGCGCTTACCCGCGATTTCGTCCGCACAAATTATTACCAGATTTTAAGTCAGATCATAAGCTATCAAACGAAAAAAGTTTCATCAAAATCGGTTCAGTAGTTTTCGCGTGATGCTTGAACAAACACACAAAGCAAAAAAATTTTTTTTTTTAATTTCCATTTTTATAATAGTACGAGCTTTTACACGCGACTTCGTCCGCATAAATTATATACCAGATTTTAAGTCAGATGATAAGCTATCAAACAAAAAAAGTTTCATCAAAATCGGTTCAGTAGTTTTTGCGTGATACTCGAACAAACAAACACCCAAACAAACAAACAAATAAACAAACAAACAAACAAACGAACAAACAAACAAACAAACAAACAAACAAACAAACAGACAAATAATTCAAAAAAAAATTATTTGGAATCAGGGAGGTAAAAACCATGTCGTAATTTTTTTTTTTAATGTCTTCAATGTACAGACACACTAATTCTGTTACAGTTTTTTAATAGTTTAGACGAGATTGGGTATTCAGTTCTTGTAATTCAACGGCTTACCATTGGTGTTACAGATCCACCGTAATCGTTGAAGGTGGTATTCACGCCAGGGAATGGATATCAACAGCATTCGTAACATACATACTCAATCAAATTGTTACTTCTCCTAAATCTAAAGACAAGGAACTGAAGTTGATAGCCGATACTTATGAATGGATATTTGTACCAATGTTGAATCCTGATGGTTATGAATATAGTCATACTGAGGTTCGTATTCATGTAGTACACACGGCGACAGGTCAGGTTACCCTGTTTGGACTTTGAACTATTAGAAGTTGAACGCTGCGAATCGTGCAAGAGGGTGCGGTATAAATTGTTGTTGTTTCGTCTCACAGCACGCTGCGCCCGCGCCGGCATCGGCAGCCGCGTCTATGCAGGCTCTCTACCGCACTATTTTGTGTTTTGTACGTAGTGTAGTTATGGGTATATAGGGTGCGTAACCTGATGTGTCGCCGTGTGAACCAAAAGTTCAGAGTAGTCCAGATGTACATAAGACACCTAATAAGGCTAATAATTTCTTCCGCGCCGAGTCAATAGTAAAATTTCAGTAAGTCGACTTTGCCATTGAGGTGAAGGCATATTCCAATCAATATCAGAAGTTTACTGATTGCTCATGTTACTCTAGACGTACCTATCGAGGTTCAGTAGAAAATAGATGGATAACTCATTTCTTTCATCAGAATAATAGAAGACAAACATTGACTCACAAAGGTAGTGGGTAACACTGTGAAGTCTATACAACGTGTTAATAAATTAGCGCAAAACCTCATACACCCCAACTGATTTATAACAAAATAATTAGATTGAAGCAATAATTTAATTATTTTGATAGTTAAAATTTAAAGTTATTCGCATTTTAAGTTCAGAGGCAAAGATGATTTGTTATCATTTCAGCACTGATAGAAAGCGCTAACGTACTCATAGATACATTTTTGTAATCTTGTTTTGGTAGTAAGTAGGGTGAGTGTGCCCGTGGGGTGAGTTGACATCGGGTTTAGTAAATAAAAAATTTTATGAAAAAAAATATTAAAATTTTGAAAAAAATTACCTATGTTGAAACCATGATAATTCGATTCTGCTATCGATTCTAAACAAACTACTTTCTAGTTTTGCGTTAATTCATTAACACGTTGTATAAGGGGGTCCGTGCAAAACCGCTATAGGAAGAGAAAGAGCTCTCACGACTAACTAACGTACGTAACCTGAGTAGACTCTCTTCGTGCAATAGAGATTAACCCATTTTATATGGAATTTCATAATATATCTATGGGAATTTCTTAATGGAAGGATTTGCATAGGACCGTGAAAAACGAAATTTAAAAAGAAATAATTGGATGGATGAAAAACACACATTATATAAGAAAGTCACTTTCACTTTGCCAAGTGAAATAATATCAGCCTGCACAAACAAAATAATGATATGAAATAACTATGATTACAGGATAGATTATGGAGAAAAAACCGTCGTGGTGGATATGGTATAGACATAAACAGGAATTTTGATTCACAATTCGGCTGTAAGTTGTATAATAATAACTGTACTTTGTGAAGCACTGACATATTGTGTGATCCTTTATGTACGTTAGCAAAGAGGTTCTCTTTTGACTTAATTAAATTTACACTCAAATATGCTAACTCGAATACGATTAACTTGCAAAAAATATCTTTGTTTACAGCGGTAGGTGTAAGTCACAAGAAGGAAGATGACATTTACTGTGGATCACAAGCATTTTCAGAAAAAGAATCAAAGTCAATGGCTGATCTGGTTAAATCTAAAAGAGATACTCTGGAATATTATATTGGGTTCCATTCATATGGCCAGTACATTATACTTCCTTACGCACATTCTAAAGAGCATTCTGAAAATTTCGAGGAAGTGGTGAGTAAAAACACAATTCCACATTTGTATTATAAGTTCTAACAAAATTAGCTGAAACTGTTTTAAGGGGATGATCAGGACATCAAACTGAACAACTTTTTCTATAGGACTAATATCGAAATCGCGAAAAAAAAAACCAGCTGCCTCATACATTTGAGTCGAGTTATGTTTGCAAGTTTGTATGGGACAGCTGATTTTTTTCCTCAATTTCGATATTGGTTCTATATGGAAAATTGTTCAGTTTGATGACCTGATCGTCCTCTTAAAATAGTTTCAGCTAATTTTGTCAGAGCTTATACTGTTAATAATGCTAGGGTAAACAGTTGCACTACTTTAAGGGGTGATTGTACCCATGATACTGAACAACTTTCCCAAAGAAACAAACCTATGCCTACCGGACCTATGCTCAAATGCCTCTGAGTGGAAGAAACAGCCGCAAGCGATCCAGGTTTGCTGATAAATTTGCAGGATCTCAATAAGACTCGAAATTAATTAGAATAGGACCAAAGATGTCAATACTTATTTCTCAATAATCGTCGAACACATCAATACAAACCTGTTGGTGACGAAAGCCATCAGAAGTTTCTATTGAAAAAGGGTAAAGACCTATTGTCTAGAAACTTCTTAGGCGCTGTCCTGTTACCATCGTTCGCGCGATCACTCATGCGTCCGACGAAAATGATTGTGCGACCGTGCGTTTAAACATACTTATATCTAGAGTGCGATTTTTGAATCACTCAGTCGCTGAGTTCAGCAGTTGAAAATGACAAAATTACTGTGGAGATACGCATATTTCTACTGCTGATTTGACTTTCAAAAATCATACTTGTGGAAAGCGATTTTTGAAGGACAAATCAGCAGTAGAAAGATGCGTATCTCCATGGTAATTTTGTCATTTTCAACTGCTGAACTCAGCGAATGAATTTCAAAAATCGCACTCCTGAATAGAAATAGAACAATTCGATCGCATCACATGATCGCACGACCTTCAACAGGACATTCCGCAGATTCGTCGGACGCACGAGTGATCGCGTGAGCGATGGCAATAGGACAGCGCCTTACCAGTAAGAGTTGTTTCAGATAGAAATTTGCGACAGTGTCGCTGACAGAATAAGAAAAAGATTTGGTACTAAATATACCAGTGGAACTGCTTATGACACCGTAGGTAAGAACTTTGATACTCTTTATATAAAACTAGCTGTTACCGGTATGCGTTGCAATGCCACTTTTTTCTCGACACGAATCGATCAAGCCGTTTTAAGGGTTCCGTAGTCAAACAAGGAATCCTTATACTTTCGTCCATTCTGTCTGTCTGTATGCCCCACCTCAGTAACTCGCTTGTTTTTACACCTATTGAATCTAAATTTGGCATGAAGACCGATAATAGTAACCTTTTCATAGTTTTTCAATAAAAATCCCTTCCCGAAACCAAAGTCTAGATTTTTTTTTTTTTTTTTTACTATCGATGGGTTTGCTCTTGACCTCAATCTAGTCCACAGGACGAAGATGGGGTCGAAGATGTAGCGAGCTTACCCAGAATGGTACTGGCACTCCTGCACACAGACGGAACGCAGCAAGCTGCTTGGCGCCAGGCTCCAACAGGAGGGTGGTCGCGAGCCAGGCGGCTCCTTGCGGAGCCTACCACACCGCTGTGGGGGATCGTTCAGCCGCCACCACAAACTTCAAAGCTTGTGATGCCGTTGCCCGGGGTGGACCGCTAGGAGGTAGATCCCCAACCACCCCAAAACCTAGATACTTGTTTCAAGTTAAAAATTTTTTTTACCCGACTGCGCCAGAAAGAGGGTTATGTTTTCACTTACCTAACTGTTCCAGGTTACAGGACATCTGGAGTAAGCGGTTGCTGGGTTAAGAAGACGTATAAAATTCCGTAAGTTCTTACATAAATTAATGACTAATCTCACTTGAGAAGGTTAGAAATTTTACTACAACTCTGTTGAAATAAATACCTTTTACCTGACTGCATGTCTCCCCAAGGGGCAAAAGTTTGTTGTATAGGAGACCATTGAACTTTAAAAAATACCATTTGGTGCTCGGTCCTACATACGAAATAGGTGCATAATTTTACGGTCGGATCTCGGACTAACAGAGATCGCATCAATTTAGGATTGTACTTAGTCTCTTTTGCCTTATGACGTACCTACCTTTAATATTAGAAGGAGACGGAACTATAGATCTTTGTTTATGCGGCTGTCCACTTTTCACTTGTCACTTTTGTGCCAGTGTGTGAGAAAAGTGACCGTAAATATTAGGGCAGTTGTCACTTTGGTCTAATTGGTCTCATTCATTCATACTTCTTGACAAGTACCTCCTCTTCCTTCCTTCCTAAGTCCTTTAAAGTACAAGTGAATAGGCATATTCTGGGTAAGCTCGCTACATCTTCGACCCCATCTTCGTCCTGAGGACTGGATTGAGGTCAAGAGCAAACCCATCAGTAATAAAAAATACAAAATAAAAAACTATTTGACACCACACACTCAAACAGAAACGTCAAAAAATGTGGACATTCACTTCTGTATAAAGAGCACCTTACTTGATTAATCCTCTCTCCTTTCATAGGTACGTCGCGATATTTGAACTTCGAGATGAAGGTAAATATGGCTTCGCATTACCTGTAGAACAAATAATGCCAACTTGCTTAGAAACAATGGACGGGATTCTAACTTTGCTGACTCCTAAGCCAAGAAAAACTATTTCACAGAGTTCACAGATTCCGATGAAGCAGGATCATCTTGAGAAGGCAGGAGGACAAAAAAATACGTTTTTGAATAACGTTGTGATCATGTTTAATATGTTTCTTTTTATTATTGTACGTTTTAATTGAGTATTTGATGAGTTTTTGTTTTGCACCTGTGACCATTTTGCTTTCGAATAAAATGTATTTAAACTATTCTATTCCGCATCTTTAGTATTGACAGGCCTGTCTCACTCCACAGCTCAGGGGGTCTACCCGGACATTCGAACTTCGTAATTGCGTGACCGTTTTCGTTCCAATGTCAACTCTATTATACTATAAAGTTCGGACCGAAACGGTAGCGTTATATCCATAATCAAAAGTCCGGGTACGGGTACAGGGCCAGGGCTGCAATCGCGGTAAATATTCTGTGATTTAACTGTTATAACCGGAAAAAAACTGTTGTATGAGTCAACTTTTTGGCGTTTTATATTGCCATAATAACGCATAGTCTGTGAAAATTTCATTTATCTAGCTATTACGGTTCAAAAGCTACAGCCCTAAATAGGTAGGACGAACGGACGGACAACTATGCTTAGTAATCTGGTTCCGATTTCATCCTTTGGGTACGGAACCCTAAAAAGAAGGAAATATATGAAATTGTAATTTACTAATACCCCCAATTCTTATAATTCTCACATAAAACGTGAGCTATCCCTCAATAGAACATAAATTCGGCAATGAAAGCATAAATGATGTTATCAAAGGTGGTAATATGACTAATGATCCGTGTAATCGTTTAGGCGTCACGACAAATCGTCGGATCACGTGACCTACTGCCATTTATTTCGGTATCGCTAACCGTTTCACTTTGACCTCCCAGTCCTTCTCTATTAAATTCTAGAGCTTCGAGAAGTTAATAATCTACTAACTAAAGATCATGTTATACTGGCTAGGATCTCATAGCAGTTATTACATGAGTATCGTTTAGTTAACGTCAATCCTTTTCAGACTCTTCGTGGTAGGGATTAAAGTTTGTTTTTGGTTGTTTAGGTTTTGTTATTAGTATAATAGTTTTTAGGGCGTTCACATTGTATGAGAAATAATTACTTATTTCTGTTTTATTGGATTTTTTTATTCGTGTCTTAATTGCGTTTTAGGTTGATTACTTTATTGATATCAGATTGTAATATTATTGTTTTTGAAGCACATCTTTGAGTATAATAAAAATCCTTGTAAACGGCTAAAAAAAGTCATAGAAAACTGGTCCACTAACTTAGATTTTATTAGTATCTAATAAAAGTACAAAAAAGTGCTAATTTCGAAACGTTACCATTTTTATTTTTTTTATTTTATTGCAAAACCAACAGTATCTACGGTGATTCATAAAATCTGTGGACCTAGTATGTCGCCTTCGAGAAAGCGTGAAAGAACGAGATTTTCCTCTGTTTTGTAGTAGCTTACCTGTGGTTGTTGTAAGTTTGACGCATATGTCGGTCTGTCTGTCTGTCTGTCTGTCTGTCTGTCTGTCTGTCTGTCTGTCTGCCTGTCTATCTGTCTGTCTGTCAGTCTGTCAGTCTGTCTGTCTGTGGCATCGTAGCGCCCAAACGGCTCTACCAATTTCGATGCGGTTTTTTTAATAGAGAGCTAATTTTTGCAGGAGCTTTGTTTCATGAAAATCGGTTCAGCAGTTTTCAAGTAACATTAAAAATTTCGAAATACAATTAAATTAAGTACAAATTAAAAAAAAACCCTACGCTAAATTGACCGGGTTAAGAAGTAAAACATGCATTTGCTTACATCAAAAATAAATGGGTGGCCGAATTATATTTCACTTTTTCAATGTGTGCTTTTAGCGTTGGGTCAACTTTTCTAAAAAAAATTGACTAGCCTATTTCAAAGCCTTAATTAAATAATTAACAATAATTTATACAGTAAATTATAAAAATACCTTGTTCGTGGCTGTTTTCATAAGTGTTTTCGTACAAAATATTCCTTCCATCAAGATGAAAGGAATATTTTGTTAAAACATTGAATTCGAAATTATATTATTTCGTGAAAGGAAGACGTCTCTAAGAGCAATTATTGTAAAGTTAAAGGAACAGTTTCGCTTAGTTAAATTTAATGCATGGCTCATTTCACAGGGCTGCCTTTCTTGTTAACCTAGATGCTAGATTGTTTGCATAAAGCCGCGCCTGCACTGTTGTACTAAGTGTTAGTTTAACTTAACTAAAAAAGTTTAACTTTACTTTTAGGTAGTGACTATTTTTTTGTTACCTTAAAAATTATAAGGATATATTCAGATAATCGATAGGAGAACGAGACGTAGCTACTTGTTACTATTTGACATTCTGAATCCTTCAATATGTTATGGGTAAGCTTTTCTAATAAAAGCATGCCTAAAAATACAGGGTCCTTCTTAATATGCTGACACTTTTTTAAGGAGATGATGAGACACACTAAATACAAAGACGATCAGGTGATCCTTCGACGTAGATGATGATAATGATGATTCAGATAATGAAACTAAATATTTTCGCTAAGGAACATGGGTTGAAAACCGAAAAATATTTTTTGACAAAAGTGTACATTAGGGCATAAATTTTCTATGGGAGATCCACACATTTTCTATGGGAGATCGACACAATTTTCTCGTTTTTCGAACCACCCATGTTCCTAAGAGAAAATTGTTTAGTTTCGTCATCTGAATACAATCTTAAAATTGTTATGGCAATTAAAACAAGTAATATTGTTCGTTTCCACATTACCACAGCCACAAAATATTTCGTTGTTCGATCATGCAATCTGAACCGGTAAGGAATATTGTGGTCTATTTAAAACTTTAACCACACGGCAAAAGCTTGTCTCACTTAAAAATAGGTTAAACTCAAGTCTGCAATCCCACTGCAAGACTCGTTAACTTTAATAATCACTGGAGACTACTCGAGATTAAGCGGAAAATTTAAAAGATACAGCGGAAATTCTTGCCAAAGCCCGAGTGGCCCTTCTACCGTCACGTCTCTGCACGAATAGTTGGAATCGGGACAATAGTGTGTTAAATTTATGGTTCTAACCCAGTTTTCGAATGGAAATTAGGTGAAGTGCGCTTCTTTATTGGGTCTTTGCCATGTTTCAATGGGAGATTAGGGTATAGAGAGTTTCGACGTGGGTTCAGGTGAATTATGAAATTATTATTCAGACTCAAGAAATAAGTACTAATAGCCCAGTCATTTTACGGTTTGAGCCGGGACTAATTAATAATAGATATTTTTTTTGTTATAGTATTTAAGAGCCAATATGAGCTTAGAAATGAACAAAAATTAAAATAAAATCACGTCAGCAACAGCCCCAAATTAAAAATTTGGCAGTTATCTCGTTCTAAAAAACCAGATGGTTAATATTTTTTTCACATTTTTACGGCTTTACCATTATACATAGGTATTTCCAACATGGTGTAAATATTTTTGTCTACTTAGAAGGTTTTGAAAAATACACTCGTATTTCAAATATTATTGATTTTAAACATGTTACAGCCATGTTGTGCTGTTTCGAATCAAATTAAAGGTTAAAAAATTCAGTCTCGGGCGGGACCCGACACACACATAACATAACATAACATAACATAACATAACATAAATATTCTTTATTCGCACACAGACTCGTACACACTCGTATTTTCTAATAAATACCTCATTTTTTAAATTTTAATGCCTATTTTATTGCTCAAAAATAATGTATATTGTTAAATATAATTCAAATGATAATAATATTATTAATTTAAAAGCCTTCTGGGACACACAATTTTGATTTCTATGTTGGGTAACTAAGTTAGTGTGCGGATTTGCATAGATTTAAGCAAATCTGACACAGCTTCGCCGTCAGTAGTTCAAATTTCTGCCACAGCGTGCGCTGCGATCGACTTGACAGTTCCCAACACCCACTTCACACATAGCCAATAGGAGTAGTACGTGTTTCCGTTATCGTCATTTTCCATATAAAACACGGGAGTCGACACGGATTTTGACGTTTTATCACAAAGCACTGCATAGTATCCATATTCCTTAGTTGAGTGTTACGTGGGTATCATATACATACATATCATCACAGAGTACTATAATTACTACCGTAAATACATGGGAATTCTATGATACCCACGGGAGGAAACGAAGTGATCCATTTCTATTCCGTAACTACAAAACAACATGGCAGTAAAGTACGATTTAACGAATCTGTATAAATTAGCCAAAACTAGGTACAAGAATATTTTGGAACAGAATATCAAAACCTTCATCCGTAAAGAAATAAGGAACTTCCCAAATAATCCAGACTTCTTTATAAATTACTTAGCATTTTAATACTGAATGCGCTCAAAGTGGCCATTGTTTGCTCGAACTGCGGTTGCAGACCTTTCTCCATGGGCGAAAGAAATTAAACGGTCCTCTATTAGGTTTGGGCCGCATTTAACATTCTTCGATATTTCCTTCTTAAGAAGCTTCTATTATCAAAATTTAGGAACGATAACCGGTGTAAATCTTTGAAATGGTGTCTTGCAAGTATTTCATTTCATTACCTTTCAAAACTTCGGAAAGACAAGCCTTTTTGAAAATATTCTGATGGAAACTTGACCTCTGTGTTACTGCTGTACTATAGTTTATAGCCTGCATAGAAAATATTTTGAACAAACATATACCTCTAGGTATAAATGTTTGTTTAAAATGTTTTCTTGTTGAAACAGGTGCCAAAAACGAAGATTATATCTGTACAAATCTGTGTGCCAAAAACCACGTTCGTCGGTTTTATTTTTATGGATATTTCGTATACATTTTATAGAATAAAATCGCGGGTTTGACTCCTGCACTCCGTACCGTAGTACGAAGAATGAAAAAGTTCAGAAATTACATGATAAGGCAATTTGATGCGGACAAGTCAGGTCTAAACCAATGTGGTCGTCGCTGTTGATCCTGGTTTACAGTAGTTACAGAACGGTGGGAATCATCATCATCATCACAGCCTAGGGGGTAACAAAACACCCAATTAATACTTAAGCGGGGGTTCAGACCATTTCAGACCATCAAGCTGAACAACTTTCACTATGGAATCAAAGCTTCGAAATCGCGAAAAAAAAAAATGTCCCATATATCTTATTCGAGTCACAGTGCTGCAGTTTTGTTTGAAACAGCTGATTTATTTTCGGGATCTCGAAGTTGTTCAGTTTGATGGGCTGAAGTATTATTATAATACGGTGTTTTGTTAAACCCTATATATGTCCCATTGCAGGGCACAGGTCGACCCTCACTCAGGGAGGGTGCATGGGCGTTAGTCCATCGCAGTGGAAATAAGTGGTGAAAATGCCTGAAAGAACTAGAAGATATTGAATACCTACTACGTAATCGAAACTTTCTCCTATAGTAAAAATCCTAGTCCCATACCATACAGACCTCCCTGGCCAAGATCCAAGCTTCCGGGATTAATTAATTGGGACACCGGGACACTTCCCGGCCATCTCAAAGCCTTTGGAGGTTTAATTTTTTAAGTGCATTAGATAGAAGTTTATTTGGACCGGATACGTTCCGATGCTTTTATTTTGACTGTTGGATATTTGGTCCGATTGTATTGTTTAATTAACCCATAGTGCTTTCTACAGTAATGTTCACTGAAGATCAACTTCTCGACGCACAAACTCAGAACCATAATTCCTTTTGGGTTGGTCAGAAGCTTTACTGTAACTACTAACTAGCGTTGCCTAAAATAATAGTAAGACTTATCGATATTATCGTGACAACGAAAAATAGTAACAATAATATCTATACTGTTTTCGATTCGATAGTATCCAGTGGCGTAGCGTATTTTTCTGCCACCCGGGGCACAAACCGATTTTGCCCCCACTTATCTTTAAAAAAAGATATAAGTACACAAAAAATTATGGAGGGAGCAAAGCGAGCTCGACATTTTTTAGCACAACTATTCGGGCTATATTCGGGTAGTTACAGACATATTTTTCATTATAAATGTAAAAATAGAAACTTAGAACGAGCGAAGCGAGCCTGAATATTCTCCTAAATACGAATCTGTTGGAGCCAGAGCTTTTTAGCTAGCTCGACTTTTCTCTGTTCTACGGATTTATACAGGGTGTACAATAAAATGGGACAGCTACTCAAAGGGGTTCTTCAGACCATCAAACTGAACAACTTTCTCTATGGGACCAATATCGAAATCGCGAAAAAAAAATCCGCTCTCCCATACAAAACTGCAAACATAACTCGACTGAAATGTATGGGACAGCAGATTTTTTTTTCGCGATTTCGATATTGGTCCCATAGAGAAAGTTGTTCAGTTTGATGGTCTGAAGCACCCCTTTAAGTAGCTGTCCCATTTTATTGTACACCCTGTATAAAGACGGAGTTCAATCAATCTATATTTTTCCCTTTGGCTCCCTTATAAGTGCCGCACGGGGCATTTGCCCGTATAGTAGTATATATTAGTATATCAGGTAGGACTACCGTGTGATTATGTCCGAAGTGCCAAATGGCCAAGTTTCAAAATCGTCAAATATAACATTCATCATCTTTGATAAGATAAATGTCAAGATAGACTGTCGAACCTAATTTGAACGCGAAAAAAATTGCGGCCAGTCACGGCCGATAAACCCTATCGCTATGATACACAGAGATAAGTTGTATGACGCCTCAAAAACACCAACATGAGAAAGTTGGCCCATTTGTTTTATTACGTTAGAAGCGTGAGGATCTATCTTGACATATAATTAATCAATGATAACAACGTCTAGTGTCCAAATATGACAAGTGGTCTATAATGGTACCGATTCGGACTGTGCCACGACTTACCTAACTAAATTTATTCCTGTCACTTTCTAAAATAAGATTAAGAAAAGAGACAGAGAACCAACAGCTGACTCTTTAGTGCTGTCAAAGTGACGTTACACGCCCAAAAACGCCTTAAATATGATGGCGTACATTATGATGGCATCTTATTTTGGGCGTGTAACGTCACTTTGACAGCACTAAAGTCAGTTGTTGGTTTTCAGTCTCTTTTCTTAATCTTATTTTAGACAGTGACAGGAATAAATTAAGTTAAGTCGTGGCACAGTTCGAATCGGTACCAATAACTGCCATGCGAGAGACAATTTTGGGTCTAACCCATAGAAAAAAATAGGGTGGTCCATTTTAAGCTGAAACCACAAGGAACCGCAAATCTCTAATAGAGTAAACAAGATATATAAATCGATACCACAGCGTAAGATAACAATTTGGCAGCAGTCCAGGCTGGATTTTGATTGGTGTTACACCGTCCGTTGCCAATCATTGTTTAGCTTTACCAAATTGATCCTTGCTTCCAATTTGAATTTCATGGTGAATTCAAAGGTTATTTGTCGTACACAGATTTGAATTTGTCGGTGATACAACGATCATAGAGAATTGTGAAGTTACAAGTCTTCGTCTAGATCTTCTTCTTATCGTGTAGGCAGCAAGCCCTGGTGTCAGAGTTTGTACCTCGTCTACAAAAAAAGCGAGAACGTTTTTACAATTAATTTTTTAATAGCTATTTTCAAAAATCGATTAATTTCTCATACCAATACCTGTGCCAATACTACCTATGAGAAATTAATTGGTTAAGCTTTAATTTTTTTCAACCTTCACGATAGGTGTGCGATTTTTGAAACTCATTCGCTGAGTTCAGCTGTTTTAAATGTCAAAATTACGGTGGAGATATGCGTCTTTCTACTGCTGATTCGACTTCCAAAAATCATACTTCAGGAGTGCGATTTTTGAAAGTCAAATCAGTAGTAAAAAAATGCGTATCTCCACAGTAATTTTGACATTTTCAACTGCTGAACTCAGCGAATAAGATTCAAAAATCGCACTCCAAGTTTATTTAATTATTTATTAATTATGAGCATTTTTAATGTACTGCAACAATCATACCTTATTTATTATAGTGCATGGTGATGATGACAAAATCACTTGTTTTACAAAAAATTAAACGACTTTAAATTAAAATCAATCTAAACCATTATAATTAGATATCTATTTTTGAAGGTGTTATTGGGGTTAAATGTTTTTTTTTTGCTTGTAATATTATATATTTTGGGCTTATAGCTTTATTTTTTAGTTTTACATGACTGACTTGGCTTTCAAAATATTTTTATTTTGATTCAATAGAGCGGAGTTGTTCTTGTCTCTAGATTTTTATAAGAATATCGCACATTAAAAATATAACAATGTAACTTTATTCCCAAAATCAACTCAAACACCGGTCAAACTCGGATCACTCAAAAATACAAACCCAATTAAAGCAAGTAACATTGGCCAGCCAATTACAAGTGATACTTGGCTTTGAGCCAAGCCAGTACGTGTCCAGACCATAGTGGGTTAGATCGAGGATCGCATAGTTTCGCCGTTTGATGGATTGCATCGCTATGTTTTGGTTGCTTTCGTTTAGTAGATTAGCTGATTTAATTTTAAGACTGTCCGCGTGATGTTTTTATGCACAACTGTCCATGGAATTTTTTGTTTGATATTATTCACTCAAGAATTTTTTTTTTTTTTATGTTCGATAGGTAAACATTTGACCCCAATCTCACCTGATGTTGTTCTCTGCTACGGCAAAGAACAACAGCAAAGAACATTCTTGAGTGAAAAGAAAAAGAAATACCAGGATCCTACAGGATTCTAGTATTTCTTGCGAACAACAAGGAATATTATAGCAAAAAAATATTTGGGCTTGCCATACTAAATGAAATCTGATCGAACGTTTGTATGAAAAGATGACTTTTCTTTTGCAAATTCCTCTGAGAAAGTTGTTCACTACCGTGAGTATAATATACAATAAACACCTTTGAAAGTTTCAGTTCAGTTTCAGTTCTTTATTACCATAAAATGCAAGAGATGGAATGAAACTATCTACACTTCCACTCTGTATGTGTTCCTTTGGAGTGTTTTGGTCGCCGAAACTACGAAAATATAGACGAAAGGCATTTTTTCCCATGCATGCATTCTCAGTGTGCAATTAGTATTCATATCATCATAAGAGAAGACAGAAAGAGTTCTAAAACAAGAAAAAAAGACATGGCAAAGAACAAAGATTGGGAAAGTAGGAATGGCAAACACACCATCTGATGGAAAACGATCAATCATTTCCCTCTAAATATAACCATAAGAGTTTCCTGTCGATCCTATACGTTATTAGATTACGAAAGTGCACAGTCCATAGGAAAATGGATTACATTCTTTATACAGAACTAGTGCTATACCTTTAGTTAGTATTATTATTGTTGACTGGCCTATTGCAAGCTAGGTTCGTTATGTAACAAAGAGCTAGCGCCTCAATCAAGAGGACGCGGTTCGATTCCAGGCCCGTACCACTAAGTTCTTCGGAAATTATGTACGGTTGTATTTATCATTTACTAGCTCGGCGGTGAAAGAAAACATCGTGAGGAAACCTGCATTCCCGAGAATGAAAAAGAAAATACCGTAAGTTCGGAGGTATGCGTAAAATATGGGTGAGCTTGGGGCGAACACAAAAGATCAGCGATGGTCGCAGTGTTACATAACGACCCTTGCTTGCAATAGCCCAACCACCAATAATATGTAACACAGCGATCATTGCTGGTCTATTGTGTTCGCCCTAAGCTCACCCATATTTTTACACATATACTCAGAACTCATGGTATTTTCTTTTCATTCTCGGGTATGCAGCTTACAAGAGATATAATGTAACTATCTACACTTACACTACAGCCCGGACACTGCATACAAAAAACTGAATTTGACAAGATGACGTCAGCACATGCGAAACCAAAGAAATTGAACCTTATGTCTTCTTCTTAGGTAACGGGTAACCAGTGCGAAGTAACCAGTTGATGATAGAGGGGGTGAGGTATAAAGTTGGTAGGAGGAAGGGAGTGTCCGTACTGTATCTAGGAATAGATACTCTTTCTTATACTGTGCTTACACTCTGTACTCGTTTGGAGTATTTTGGTGGGTAAGTGGTTTGGTATGCAAGCAATGGTTTGGTTTTTCCCCAGTTGGTTAGGACATTTCAGGCTGAATCACCTGATTGTCCGAAAAGAAAAAAATGATTCCGTGCTTCGGATGGCACGCTAAGCCGTTGGTCCCGGCTACTATCTCTGGTGGTAGTAGTCGTTACATAAAAACCATTTCAGAGGCCGTAAGGCGGTCTGAAAAAACTGACACCAGGGCTCTGCCCACACGATAAGAAGAAGAAGAATGGTTTGGTATGCAAGAAAAACTCTGCCTTCTTCTTTACGTGTAGCATCATCATTTCTCTACCGGATCGTCGGTTTCCAGTATCTTATCACCTCTGTCGCACTGGCTGATGCGCTCATTAGTTCCTCCTCTCCACATTGTGGTCTGTACAGACAGTTAAGTGCGGGGTGGTTTGTTGTAGTCCGCATTTGCATAAAGTGTCGCTGTTTCGGGTGATAATTCTCCAATTTGTGAGATTATCCCTGGTCCTGCCTATTCCAATCCGCAGGCGATTCCGGGCTTTCCACACAGGCCATTCCTCTTTCCCTCCGGGGGATGTTTCGGTTGGTTTGACGAATTTGGGATGGGTTTGTTCCACTCCAGTGCCGTATTCTAAGTTCTTCTGGTGTTGTGGCCTCCAAGGTTATGTTTGTAGTTATAGCGAAACAATGAGAAGAAATTTTTTATTTGATTTGAAATTATAGAATAGAATACCATTACCTGATGAAAACCATTTGTACATTTATTATCGATAGCCAAACATGAAATGTAATTTTGGGATAAAGTTGGGATGATCAGACCATCAAATTAAACAACTTTCTCTATGGAACCAACATCGAAATCGCAAAAAGAAAATCAGCTGTCCGGTATGGGAACAGTATACAAACAGCACCCGTACAATCAGTATGTCCCGTATACAGAATCATGCTACCTCGCCCTCCGCATAAATGGCAGAAAAGTTCGTCCATACAGGGTGAAATCGATATCATTAGCATCCTTTTAAACTAAGAGTCTACCCATCAAACTGAATAACTTTTACAATGGGAGCAAACCGATCAGAAAAACTAAAAAAACAGCTGTCCCATACTAAACTGCAATGCGTTTGCATACTCTACTCAAATGTATGCAACATCTGATTTTTTTTTTTGCTCCGATCGGTTTGCTCCCATAGTAAAAGTTGTTCAATTTGATGGGTAGACTCTTAGTATAAAAGGATGCCAATGATATCAATTTCACCCTGTAGTTATTATGGTCTAAGAGCATTTTGGTTAACAAATCCAATAATAAAAATTGCCAAACAATCGCACGTGATCTCATTCATTACAACACGCATTAGAGACTGCAGGCGAGCGTAGACGACGGCCCCTGATTTATCGGACCACCTCCTGCCCTTAACGACACACTGTGATGTACGGCTTGAGGTAGTTGGCGGAAGTTGGAAGAGGTAGCGGGAGCAACTTAGAGCGCTTTTGCACTGTGTGCAATCTGAATCCGAGAAACCTTGGACCACTGAAAAAAGAATGGACTTTGACAGTCAAATCCGTAATCCAGTGTCGGATAGAAATGTCAAAACACATGCATTTTTTTATGGATGGTGATTTCCCGGATGCAGTGCAAAAGCGCTCTTAAGGTGCTTTATTGTGTTCTTCAAGCAGGAAGCAGGTTGGTTGATTGGTTGATTGGTTTAGGCGAGGCATTGTCCTGAGGACGCACCGGCATACAAGTCTGCTCGGGCCTTGATACTGGGGGTACATAGTGGTAGATTCTACTTGCTTGCGTCAAAGCAACCTGTTTTAGTGTTGGATACTTCAAGACCTGTTTTTCAGCTCGGCCTTTTCGTCGTTCCCAGTAGGTACACCAGATTTCCATCAAGGTAGATTTTCAAAATACCATTCCAGATATGTACCCAATTCAGTCATAGCCATAATATTTGACACCAGATTCGCAAAATTTATATTTTAGCTCGTCCTCCTATTTTCATTAAGAAGTCGTTTAATAAGAGATAGCGATAAAGTTTAAAGAATAACTTTGGTTCAAAAAGCTTTGCGTAAGCATTGTGCACTTAATCTCCAAGTGCTTAGGGGATTTTCATTATAGATTTAACGATCGCGTTTAAAATAAGTAGAAAAATGGAAATCCCAACCCTTTTTATTTGCGCTCTATAATGATTGGTAAAAGTTAAAAGAGACGAAGATTTTTATCATTCAGCATCTTTGCTAAAATAGTGACATTGAGAACCAATGTCTAATGGAATCAAAATTGATATTTATTTTTAACTCCATGTCGCACTTCAGTTTCTGATTCTCGTGATGGATTGTCCTTTGCGCGGTAAAAGTTATAAAATATAGCGATTTGTTGATTGAATGACCAGGTTGGAGTGATATGATAGTTACCTTCACAATGCCAAAACGCTTCTAGGTTCGAATTAGGGATGTTAAATATTTTGAAGATGAGTCGTTCGGAATCAAAAACAGCTATCTTTCCAGATACTTCACTGTTTTTAAAAGAACAATATTATACATTATTATTACTAGTAACAATTTTAACTGCAGTTTGAGGATAGAAAAATATCATACTTAGTTTTTTAAGATGATTAGAAATATTTATTTAAAACGAAAAGTACAAAGTGCGTAATCCACGACAGGCTTCGTCAAAGGCAATAGGTACAACATTCACATCCACAACAGATGATTAGATAAGTTTGTATTTGTTTATTTTAGATATTATTTCCATGTTTAGATCCATGATAATTTCAAAACATATTATTTTATTATTAGCATTATTTAAGCTTGTTAATATAATATGAGCTCATGCAATACCTAATCTCTAATCAATGACCTCGATTCGGACTGTGCCACGACTTAACTAAATTTATTCCTGTCACTTTCTAAAATAAGATTAAGAAAAGAGACTTTAGTGCTGTCAAAGTGACGTTACACGCCCAAAAACGCTTTAAATAAGATGGTGTACATTATGATGGCATCTTATTTTGGGCGTGTAACGTCACTTTGACAGCACTAAAGTCAGCTGTTGGTTTTCTGTCTCTTTTCTTAATCTTATTTTAGAAAGTGACAGGAATAAATTTTACTTAAGTTAAGTCGTGGCACAGTCCGAATCGGTACCAATAAATATCCAAAAATAATATGCTGATTATTGCTGATCACATTAAAAAAAGTGGTATTTAGAAGAAATTTAAAATAGCGATTATGGTAGTTAACTAATAGCAATTAGGCACTACTATTATACACTGGCGTAGGCTATTTAACTCTTTCGCTTTTAACTTACACCACATCAAAAAACAGCAAAAGCCGACTGCAAGGAACAAAGAGAATTATTCGAAGATGAAGTCAACCGTATTATTGTGGCAGAGGAGACGTGCGTGATAAATGTCCTGTGTAATTTACACATGCGTTTTTGTTTACTACTGTGTTTTGTTCTAATGAACATGCGTCGAGATTTTCTTTTAAATAAAGTGGCGATTCATCTTAAACTCCGCCTGCTGCGAGATTTCGCTTTAAATTAGTTTTGTCTAAATCGGTGCGATCGGGTTTGTGCCATTTTATGATGTTGGCATGGCATGGATTACATTGGCACTATTTTATTGGTAATGATGTGTACAATATTCAGTACTGTTCATTCAGTTTTAAGTTTCGGCAACATTCAGGTTTTGTTATTTTTGTCAATTTCTGCAAAATTCGTTTGTGTTTTGTCAATTTTTTTTATCAAAGAAAAAAAAAAAGGTTTTTAAGATTGTCAGTTATGGCAAATATGTTAGACACGACATTACTACAGGTTATTTATATTATGTAGTGATCGGTAACTATTGTGCAACTCGCGGCAAACTCTAGGGGTGACAATTGTGACACATATCATTGGTTAAGAATTACAATGTTATCATATCGTTTTCTTTTATATATCGTCTTTCGTCTTCTATATCGTTGTCTAGTCATCGTAATACAAGTCCAGGCTAGATTCTGGTACTTTAAATGTGGCTAGATAATTTGTGTGACATTGTCCAAGATATTTATTTATTTATTTATTTATTTTAGTTTTTCTAATACGGCCCCAAATTAGAGTTATTTTCTGTTTTCTCATTGTTTTATTTTTTCTATTTGTGAAAGGCAAAGGGAACTAACTCATACAGCAATGTGCAGTCATTGACCACGTCAACCTGGAGATTTAAGTGCGATATTGTTTTTTATACGAACGACGTAAGAACAGTACGAAGATGAAGGTGTCGAACTTGACGTGTTCTCGAATGTATCTATGTACCACATTGGTAATTTCATAATATAATTGAAATGCCATTTTTTTGAATTTTTATTATTATTTTTACAAGCCATGTTCTAAAACATGGCTTGTAAAAATAATAATAAAAATTCACGGTCAAAAAAAAACTCGCTTATTACCAACCCTGAAAATTCCGCGAATCGCACAATAGTTACCGATCTATTTGATCAAATAACAATCTTCTATCTCAAGGCAAAGACAATGTCATATTAAAATAAGAATTTATAAAGAAAATCAAGTCACGACTAAACAAAAGGTCAACAAAGAGTATAAATTTCCATTTAATTAATTCGAGTAGGAACTCGAGTTTGAGCGCCTTCCAGTATCACCTCACATCGGGGTATTTTACCCTGAAGTTAGGGAGATTTTAATAGTGTTCATTTTCCTGAACACTGGGTATTTATAAAAAGACATTGCTAAATCCCGTTTCCTATACAAAACTGGTAAATTTGAATCTTATAAGAAATCCCACTGCAGAAAAGGATAATTTCCATTTCATTGGGAAGCACGATATTCCTCCTATCCTGTGTATAATTTCAGCTATCATACGATTTGTATTTGTTTTTTTAATCATACACAATCGCCAGCTGCGAAACGACCCGAAAGGAATACACTATGTCACGTGGGCAATGTTTTTTATGGATCATTTTATTGTTATTTAGAGGACATCTATTACCTTCACTTAAATGAGAGATGGGCATTTTTTTTTTTTTTTTTTTCATTTATTTTAAATTTTCAGAATTACAAACGTTACAAATTACATTACATTTCGCCAAACTGCAGAACAGTTTGTTGGCGAAAGACATTACACTCAATTTAAAAAAAAATGAGTCCTTAATCTTACCCATACAATATGGTTAATATAAATTAAAGTATTATGATAAAGTATATAGATAATATCACAAACCCATAACAGTAAGTTTGTGATATCACATATATATCCAGACACCTACTAACAGCGATTGTTTACAATTTGTATTTAATTAGGTACTATCAAGTTAAAGTGATTCAAGAATAGTTCTTTTTAGTTTAACTTTTAAGGATAATTTACAAAGTTTCCGGTTTTGCCTTAGCCAGTCAATACTGTTAAATATTTTCGGAGTTAAGTACTTGGTGGTTCTTTTACCATAGTAATTTTTAGCCGATGGTTGAATTAATTTACCTTCTCTAACCCTTCTGGTATTATATTTATTTTCAACAGGTATTTTAAAATGTTCACAGTTATACTGATTAATAGCCAATAAGTATCCATTATAAGCATGAGTACATCATCTTCCAGCCGATAGACGTCCACTGCTGGACATAGGCGTCTCCCAAGGATCGCCATAATGACCGGTCCTGCGCTGCCTTCATCCAACGGGTTCCCGCCGCCTTCACCAGGTCGTCGGACCACCATACCCACGCTGCGCTTTCCGGTACGCGGTCGCCATACTCGAGAACTCTTTGGCACTATCGGCCAATAGTTCTACTTCGGCCATCGGTTACCTATGATACGGTATTAAAATTCAATGACAATATTGATGAAATTAAAAATAATAATTAAATAAGACTGACCACATACATACATTGACTAGGTGACGTCAGAATCAGATCTTTATAATGTACTTATTTATTCATCATCAACATCGAGGTCCACTGCAGCAGGAAACAGGCCTACCGTTAAGGCTGCCTGTCCACTGATGCGAGCTGGCTGTGCGAGCTATGTAGCTGTGTAAATATTAACCAATCAGGAGCTCGGCCGATCTCGGTCGGATCTCTGATTGGTTAATATTTACACAGCTACACAGATCGCACAGCCAGCTCGCGTCAATGGACAGGCAGCCTAAGAATGGTGTATGGCAGTCCACCACGCATGCCCGCCCAAACTGAATTGAGACTCCACTCACCAATCTCACCATACTCGATAGTATGTGTTTTACAGCGTACCTATGCAGTTTTCCGCATGACGTTGTTTGTTTGTATGAGAATGGATACCACGAGAATGAGGTTGGTATTTTTGTTGAGAGAAAAGTTAAGTACTTAAATGCGAGATAATTAAAATTACTTGAGTACTTTGTTTCAAGGAATTGAACAAAAAAATGGTTATCAATCTTTAGGGTAATTTCTTTGAAGTAAGAAGTTCAAAGTTCAAAGTGTAGCAACACAGGCGACTTAAATATTTTAGAAGCCTTGGTGGGAAAAATAATTTCAATAAAATTATTCTCTCTTCACGTAGGTATTTTCATATTCTCAGACGACGGATTATTTGATTATTGGGATTGGGTCGCTTTTTAATGTATTCTACTTTGGTTGGAATGTATTAAGAATATTCTTTAAGTAATTTGTTTTGCTTTGTTTTTTCACGTTTTTTATGACTTTGAAATTCCAAACCAAGGAGTAGAAGATAGTAGGAGCATGAAAAATTGTCTGTAGGCTAAACTGTAGATATAATTAATTTAAATATACATTATTTTTTATTTTTTATAAACCAAGTCAAGATAATAAATTAATAATAGTTACGGTACATACGGTCATACTCATAAATTATGTTTTTCAAAAGCTATAAGCTAAGAATAGGTAGGTATAGAAAATCGAATATAAATAAAATTGTGAAAATCTGTGTTTTAAGTACCTAAGCAGAAAAATATTAAGGTAAGTATACTTTGTAAACGGATGCGTCTGTGGCCTGCATTTTGTTGCTTACTTTTAGCTTAAAAAAAGATCCTCAATCTTAGTATGGGAAATAGGCTAACATAAAAATGTTAGCGTATAGTTGGCGAATAGTTATGGAACTCATGTCCATTTGTTTTTCATAATCTCTAGATTATAGTGGTAAAATTAGCTATAAGTACCTCATCTAAACGGAGTGTCGCATAATCGCAGTTGGCGTTTTAAGGGGTGATTCTACCCATGCTACTGATCAACTTTCCCTGAGAAACACCTATAGGATATTCGCAAAAATAATTATGCACTTTCTATACTAAGTGAAATCAGCTGATCGATCGTTTGTATGAAAAGTAGTTTTTTTTTGCAAATTTCCTATAGGTTTCTTAAGGAAAGTTGTTCAGTATCATGGGTACAATCACCCCTTAAATTAATGCAACTGTTTACCCGTATAATAAAATTAAATAGAAAGTACCTACGAAAAGCGTTTAAGTAACGTCAAAAACAGTTGGGTATCAAAATAATATTTCTATTCCACAAAACCGCAGTGTTACAAGAGCGTTGTTAATTCAGCCCTAAAGCGTCGTTCTTTGTTTATTTCGTGTTTAAATATACATTATTTTTGTTTTAGTCGTCGAATCGTGCGTTCGCAATAACTACGCGGTTTACTCGGCAATTTTAGCTTAAATGCACGTTTTGGTACAGACGAGCTATTGAAATTCCACGATTGAGTTAGTTTTGCATCAAATAATAGTGCACATAAAGTTAAAGACTCACTCAAGTAGCATAAGAAGTGTTCTATGCTAGAAGAGATATTAACCGTTTTTCAGCTTTAAAAGCTATTAAAATTCGCATTATCCGTTCTTTAATTTTTAAAACAGTCACATTGTATTCCAAATTCAAATTTTCATTCAGATTTCAAATTATTCGGTATATTAGTTCTTCAGCTTTTAAAATAGTCGCATTGTCAGTTTTTCAGCTTTTAAAATAGTCGCATTATCAGTTATCCAGCTTTTAGAAAAGTCACATTATCTTTAGCTTTTTTCAGCCTTCGAATTACTTAGTTGCACTATAACAGTTGTTCAGATTTTAAAACATTAGCATTATCCGTTTTTAGCCTTTAAAACAGTCATGTTATAAATTTTATAGCTTTTAAAACAGTAACTTATTATCTTGACCTTTTTTCTGCTTTTAAATTTTGCTAGTTTTTAAAGCAGTTGCATTATCACACTTGTAATGTTCCCCTTTTAAAACATTCTCACTATCCGTTTTTCAGCCTCTAAAATTGTCGCATTATCAGTTCTTCAGCTTTTAAAACAGACACATTATAGTTAGTTTTTTTTCAGCTTTCTAATTATTACTCTATTTGACAGTAGTTGTTAGAGCAGTCACTTTATCACAGTTGCAACATACGCATTGTCTGTTTTTCAGCCTTTAAAACAGTCGTATTCTTCAGCTTTTAACGGTTCGTCTGCAACGCGAAGCCAGAGAGTGAAAAGTAAACTGTCTGTCGCGAGTGGACTCAAAAGACAAATGACGTCGGGACCGAAATGTCATTAATCACAATTAGCGATGCTGCTGTTAGTGTGGACTTGGTCACGTCTTTGCTATGGTCAAGGAGTACAAGTGAAGTAGTTCTAGAGTATTTATTTATGGACGAACTGGAATCAGTAGCATGAATTCAATTGCGTCAACGTTTTTGAATATCTTTGTCAAATCGATTGACCGTTTGTATTGAATACGTTTCTTTCTATGGATAAGATTATCGGTTTGGTACGTGACTGAATTCAGAATATAATCTAGTTTTCTCCTATTATCTGATAAAACAATTTAATTCCACAAAAGTATTTCTATAAGGTCTACACGCTCCGTCAATCAAAACACAACAGCCAGTAATCAGCAACATGCTTCGATATTTAGTTTAGGTACAATATAAGTAAGTCTCAGCTCGACTTTAGCTAATGATTTTTTTTATATTATTGCTGTGTTCGCTGTTTCATACAAAACTACAGTTTTACTTATTCAACTCAAATGTATGGGACTGCTGATATTTTTATTTATTCAATGTTGTATTTTTTGATTGTAATCACCCTTTTAGTAGGGGAGCGGACTGCATAAAATATATTTTTGTTTTATCTTCTTAGTAAAAAATACATTTGAAAATAACGCTATACTCACATTATTAGTTTTTTACTATTTCTAATAACATGACGAACTATAAAAACTAATGAAATGTTGATGATGTCACTTGTAGAACCTAAAATTTTTCATACATCGCGCGTTTTGACGTTCGATTAAAAGTTGCTAATTTTACTAATAATTGTCCGATCCCCTAATATTAAAATGTGGGGTGTTTTGTAATATTTTGTATGACCTAACCTAACCTACAAAACTTTCTTTTTTGTCATGTTAGGAGAAGATTATGTAGGTATTGTGTGGCAGTGTACAATGACAGGCTGATGATGATGAAACTCAAAACAAACTCTTTCGAATTTGGTAAAAATGATCACTGCATTAACAACGTAAACGTTCATTATTTAATAACACAAAAGAAAATACTCACATGTGAACAGAAATAAGGTTACAATAATAATGAGTTGACATGACTGAAATTGTATATTTCTTTCATTAAAATGAAATAAACATGAATTCGAAATTTATATGCCGAGGACAATACAAATGAAGCAACAGAATAAATAATAAAGTAGGTCAAGTGTTTTTGAAATAACCTTTATATCAAAGACGAGAAGATCCAATTTGAAAATTTCAAAGGATTTAAAAAAAATGTTAATTGCAAAATAATCGCCAGCCATCATAAATCCGTTAATACGCGTCAGTAATTAAGCCGAAGCGTCGCAGTGGTTACAATAACAATTTGTTGCGATCGCAGCTCCGTAAATTTACGCAACAAAATCACTAAAGTCCCTCAAATTCGAACCAACTCGCTCAAAAATGTGTGACTTCGTGACCAGGATTTAAATATACAAGATTGATCGTCCGAAGGTAATTAGCCACGGATCGGTGGTCGGCTCTTTGCTGTTCATTTTTAACTGTTGACGTTTTGACAGGTGCGCTGTGGCCGTGTATATTTTGTAGCGGAAATTAAAGTTGCTGAAAGAGGTTAGACTTCTGGAAGCGCTGAAAGTTTGTAATGAGAAACGATGGTGCTAAACGTCTTGTAGGGGGAAGTTTTGAGACTGGTAATCACCAGGAATCAACTGTTGAAGGAAGTTTGCGAGAGGAATGTTTTAGTCTGCAATTTGTTGTCATATTTAGGAATCTTGTCTGTTTTCTTCTTATTTCGAACGACGATCCGCCCATTATTATGAAACTGCGAGGCCTTCTTTAGATGTTTGTAAAAATAAATCAACAACTTGAACATTGTCACAGTGATTGTCTAGTCCCAACGGCGCGATAGCGATAGTTCCCTGCCTGCTATACCTAGGGCCGCGGGTTCGAATCCCGCTGGTACCCATGTCAAGGACATTTGTATGCAAGGGTGTCAGGAAAAGTATCATTATCCTTTCCCAACAGATTTTTTTTTTTTGTTCTGATCGGTTTGCTCCCATAGTAAAAGTTGTTTAGTTTGATGGTTAGAGTATGTGGTTTAAAGGCTAGACTATACAACCGAACAACATTCTCTACGGGACCAACATCGAAATCGCGAAATAAAAGTCTGCTGTCCCATAATATTCGATTTGTCGCCCTGTAGGTCTCGCATGCCACCCCTGAGAAAACGATAAAAATCGAGATGTGCCTCCATCCTTATTATTTTACTTATTCTAGAAAGAGCGCACAATACGTTTTTCTCGTTTTAACGCTTTGTCGTGGGTGGCATGCTAGCCGTGCTGTTCCCGCCAATTGTCCGCAGTAGCTGCTAAGCAATTCTGTAACAATGAAAAAAGAAAAAAACATTAAAATTTCACAATCACGTTATCGTAATTAGTACTGTTAATACCTAAACAGGCTACAGATAATGAGATTAATTAATATTAATTTATCAATTTGCTTGGTTGTTAAACCTAGTGCGATAAACTGATAGCGATAGCATGGTTTGGATAATGTTATCGATTACTATTATTTGGGTAATTGAACAGTGAAATTTAGACTTTAATGTAAAGTAATAAATGCTACATTTTTATTAAAGTATCACGATAAAACAAATTTCTTAATTGATAAAATTCCACAAATGAGACTAACTTAGTCTAATAACGTACATTTAGTAAATTAGTTTTAAAATGTTGGTAAAAATATTATTTTTAAGTGTTTTGAGTGCAGCATTAGCTGAAAAAGTTCGCTATGATAATTATACTTTACATAAAGTACATCCTCGAAGTGAAGATGATTTAAATATTCTTAAAGATCTATATGAATCGAGTCATAATTTAGATTTCTGGGTTCCACCAGTCAGAGTAGGTGACTATGTAAGTGTTGTATCACCACCAGAACAGAGAAGTGATTTTGAGCAAATCCTTAATGAAAACAATATCTATTCTGAGCTTATGCTGGAAAATATTCAAACGTGAGTATGACTAGACATTTGTTTCTAAACCCTTGAAGTGTTATTAATAAAAGCGGTCAAGTGCGAGTCAGGCTACTCGCGCACCGAGGGTTCCATACCACACAACCACAGAACACAACATTATTAACTTAGAAAAAAAAACTTTTTTTGTCCGGGACCTTCAGCGCAAGACCGACTCACACTTGACCGGTTTTTAGTATTTGTTGTTATTTCGTAGAGCTTGCTCTATAATCACACTAAGTTTGATGCTTGTATGTATTACCGTTTTTACTATAGAGCGTGAAGAAAAAACGTTGATAAAAACTAGTTTCTTGTTGAGAACCCCCCTTAATTTATAATTTTTTTACATTTTTATTATTTGTTAACAAATCCGCCGCAATAACGCATAATCTGAGAATTTCAACTATCTAGCTATTACGGTTCAAAAGTTACAACCATAAATAGGTAGGACAGACGGACGGACAGACGGACGGACGGACGGACGGACAACCTAGGCTTAGTAATAGGGTCCCGTTTTCACCCTTTGGGTACGGAACCCTAAAAATAATATATTTCTAAAAACGACTAACTGTACATTTCAAGTAGGTGTGCAGTTTTGCCTTAAACTATCTAGGGTCTAATCTAGAGATCACAGATTCCCCTAAAATTGTATTTTGGTTTCAAAAGATTTCTTTATTGTGCTTAGGTACGAAAAGAAGAGATTGTTTATCCTAAGTCTTTAATTGTAAGACAGTTTGTTTACACTCACCTAAATTTCTGATCAGAGTAGAGTAGTATAGTATAGTCACATTGTAAGTAATAGTATAGTTCTACATAGTATAGGCACAGTATAAGAAGGAGTAGGTATCTAGTACTACATAATATAAGTAAGGTCGCGGTAAGGTTTATAGAAAAATGTTGACGTTGTTAGTATTTAACATTGAAATATGCATTTCCAGGGCCCTGGATGCACAGTTATACAGCAGGAGGAAGCGTGATGCAAGCCGACAACTATATTGGACTAACTATCAGACTCAGGAAGAAATCTATGAGTGGTTCGAGTATCTAGTTGAAACTTACCCTAATGTTGTTACTATTGTTAATGCTGGATTGTCACATGAAGGTATGCTGCTTAAAGAATTGTAATCTTTTAGAATTCGCAACTGAATTCTATCTAAAATTTAAAAGATGGTCCTGCTTTTTGCGGTTTAGACTTTATGTCAATGAATCTGGAGTAGAGATTATCTGGTCTCAAATGCAATTCCAGAATCTTAGTCCAGAATTCTGTTTATAAGGAATCGATAACGATGCTTTATAGATTTAAACTTTATGTTCATGAATTTGCAGTACCTATCTATTGTTGAGATTAATAATGAAGCCCATCTTGAAAAACATTATTGAACAAACAACAATTGATTTGTACTTATTGACGATAATATTTCAACTAGGTACAAATACTAATAAATAAGGTAAAACAGTGGAGAAAGTACTAAATATCTATATTTACATATACTTACTACTTTTTGGTAGACCACTATAGTTTTGAATTGCACTTCCCAATCAATCAATCAATCAATCAAACCAGGAAGTTCCCATAATCATCACTAACACCAAGTTTAATGGTCTTTTTCTAGGAAGAAACATCACAGGTGTAAGAATATCTAGAGGTTCTGGAAGACGTGCATTTTTGCTAGAAGGTGGTCAAGTGGGAGCTGACTGGCTGTCCCCAACTGTATTGACTTATATCATAGACCAACTCGTCAGAGGTGAAGATTCTGAAGCAAGGGCTGCTTCTGAAGAATTTGATTGGCATATCTTCCCCATTGCCAACCCTGATGGACATAAGTTTTCTCAGGATTCTGTAAGTAATTATTCAAACTTTTGGTTGTTTCAATTAAAATCATGTATATTTATTTTTGTTGAATGTAAAGTAATAATGATTATCTATTCAAAAATTTCAGGTCAGGCTTTGGGTTAAAAATAGAAGGCAGACAACTGGAACAAATTATGGCGTAGATCTTACAAGAAACTGGAATTCGCATTGGGGAGGTAAAATACTACTCATATTTTCCGGTATCTGTGTATAATACATCACTCTGGTTCTTAATTCCGGGATCACAACATTTTTTTTTTTTTTTTTTTTTTTTTTTTATGTTCGATAGGTAAACATTTGACCCCAATCTCACCTGATGTTGAGTGATGATGAGGCCGAAGATTTAGCATGCTTACCTAGAAAGATGCCTATTCACTCTTGCCTTGAAGAGGCCCAGGTTGTATTGCTCAGGGAACAGGTCCGCAGGCAGTGCGTTCCACTCCTTAGCCGTGCGCATTATAAAAGAAGAAGCAAACTTCTTCGTGCGAATTGCTGGTAGGTCAACGACATAAGGGTGGAAACCCAGCCTGCGTCTCGTCCCCCGCAGATGAAAGGGAGACGGAGGTATTAAATCGTGTAATTCAGTCGCACACTCTCCGAAATGTATCCTATAAAAAACAGATAGACAGGCTACCTTGCGACGATGCTCAAGACTTTGTAGCTTCGCCACAGAGGTTGGATCACCTATGAGCTTCCTGGCACGCCTGTCGATTGAGTCCAACGCGGCCAGCTGGTATTGGGCAGACCCGTCCCAAAGATGGCAGCAATACTCCATACACGATCGGACTTGTGCTTGATAAAGTTGTAGAAGCTGTCCCGGAGTGAAGTACCGTCTGACCTTCGAAAGGACGCCCAGTTTTTTCGCTGCGGTTTTCGCCATGGATTCAATATACCGCCCGAAATTCAAATCGGACGATATGTTAATGCCCAGGAGCTCCAGGCGATCAGCTATCGGTATGGACACATTTCGGAAAGTCGGAGTCAAAGCGAAGGGACTCCGTTTTGTGGAGAAAAGGCACGCCTGTGTTTTGTTTGCGTTGAAACTGACCCGATTAGCGTCACCCCAGTCGGACACAAATTCAAGGGCCAAGTTTAATCGCTGCACCATGGCCTCTCGACAAGACTGAGTAACATCCAATTTGACCCCTGCACCGGACAGATATCTGTCAGAAACAGTGCTGTCGTCAGCATACCCAAAGGTTCCGGGCACAAGCATGTCGTTTATATGCAGCAGAACACAGAGTTTACATAAGCACACTTTGCCATTACATCTGGCCGCATCTCTGATTATATCGTTTTAAAGCTGTACCATATGCAGGACGGTATAAGGACGAGATAATGCATAATAAAGATATTCTGCGCACCTGACTGCTTTTGCAAGACATACATGGATGGATAAAGCAATAATAATATAAATAAATAAATAACGCTCACAGGCACATACATTGTAATGATGCCAAGTTAAGCACTGTAGGCTTTTTAATATGATAACCATACAACAACGGCACGAACATATAACATCCATGACCGAACCGGGATTCGAACCCAGGACCCTGGTTCGGCAGTCCGGCTTGGTAACCATTACACCAACCGGGTCGTCAATATGTTCTTCCTTTCATAACAATCAATTTATGGAGTTTACTTCACCCAACGATATCAATGTACTGTGTCTATGACTTCACCAGTGCCCATAGACTTCTAATGGTTTACGATCTATTTACTGAAGGCCATTATGGTTGCGCTACGGGGTGCTCTTATGGGGAAATAGTACAGAAGCCGAACAACTGCTTATTCTACAAAAAAGGTGCGTAAGAATTCTCGTAAATACTGACCAATTAGAAAGCTGCAACCGTATTTCAGTGAACACAAAATACTTACGTTGCCATCACTGTATATATTGGAAGCATGCAAAAGACAACAACCAACTCGGGCCATTTTTGTACTACCAACTTTTTCTACAGCGTTATAAAAATATGGGAATAATAGTTCGCATACTCATATTACTAAAACTAATTATTTCAACGTTATATTTTATGGTACAAACGAGATATCTTGAATTGAATTTGGATATTTTAGTTACGAAATGTGAAAAAATGGCGAAAAAAACACAGAACAAGTAGTCACAAACTTTTTGAAAAAAGAAGGCCTTGACAATAAATTGATTGACATATTTTGACATTGACATAATTTTTTTTAGGTTTTATTTCTCTAATTCTCTATTAAGGCCCCTCACACAGGTGCGATTTCATCGAGCGATAATATCGCTGCGATTTTACAATTTTTTTTTTCAGTACAGCATTGGCTTCTAATTTTTTGAACACGATTGGGTTTAATAGCAAAACTAATATTTAAACTAAGGTCTGGTCCTAAAGCCAGGAATGTCTCCATATGAGGGAACTCTTTCATTTTAGGAAAGCCTTTCTAGCGACAGTTACCAAAAGTATGTCTATCTCAGACTATACTTAATCATTCTCATTGGTGGGGCGGACGCGTGACGCTGATCGCAAAATCGCACCTGTGTGGTAGGAGTAGGACATGCGACGCGGTCACAAAGTCGCCGGGATATTATTGCTCGATAAAATCGCAACTGTGTGGGGGAGCCTTTAGTATAAGTAAATGGTGAAATAAAACAGTATTTGATAAAAAGACATAATAATTATTAATTTTCCACATCTTCTTTAACAATTATTTATCATCCAGATATATGCAGCAAGAGGCTCAATATTTGTCTGGTATCGTGCCCAACCCATGTACCAGACTACCTTCATTATGCACCACAGACTATTATATGTTGGTATGCACAACACCCCACAGTCCTTTTACCACTAACACTGCTACAATAATAAAATAACACAAATGCTATCTTCCTACGACTGTATCACACTTTCATTAATAAGTAGGTATAAAGCAGAAAAACACAGAAAAACTAAAGCGCAGCCGAATCGAACAAAAACATCAGATAATTCCACTGGATAATTCAGAGAAAGTACTCTTTGATTCAGAGCCATTTCAGAGCAAAATTCAGAGTGCGCTATCCATAAAGGAAGTAATGTGTAGTTTCACCTAAAGAGTACTTTTTTTTATACGTTTCACCTCCTTGAGGATTACCTCCTTGATGACGCTATCATTAACCAAGAAGTTTTACTACAGTAAAGATCGCTTTTTTATATGGCTAACTGCGCTATTTGTAATTACTTCGAGCTGTCATCATATTACTTTAAATATTTTGTAACACGAAACGACTTTATTTGTAGCTATTATAGCAATTGGTTTGTATTTTTATTATATTTGTCTATATTAAAATGCGTATATAAAAGCTATCACATGCATATGCATGCATATCACAAATTGGCCTGACGGCCCATACATTGATGAATGATGTCTTTTGTTAGGAAGTATAACCATTTCTTTAAAAATTTTGACGACGAATATAGAGGACATCACAGTTTGAGAAATAGAGATAGACTTATCCTGCCTACCTCTAAAATGGAGATGTATAGATCGGGCCCATATTACATGACAATAAAAATATTTAATCACTTGCCACAAAATGTTAAAAAGGAAGAAAAGGATATGTTATTTGAAAAAAGTTTAAAGGCTATCTTATACCAAAAAGCATACTATAACGTTGAAGAGTACCTGCATGACAAGACTTTATAATAAATACTTTACTTACACGTTACTTTTGTTGAATGACGATCCTTTTATTTTATGTTGACTAAACCATTGTTTATATTATGTATTGTAATTAAGTTGATTTACCTACGATTTATCTAATGATTTAAGTTTGACAATTTAAAAAAATGTGTTATCCAATTCAATTATTATTATTTAAGATATTTTATGAATTTGATTATGTTATTAATTGTAATTTTTTTTTTTTTTTTTTTTTTTTGTGTTTTGTTTTTTAGTATGTATAACCCAAGCTGTCATTTATAGACATAGTTTGATTTATTTTTTATGATTTTGTAAATGTTCGTTTATTTGTTATGAAGAAGACACTGTCTGCTTCCATTTTGCAGTGCCCTCACGGGGTGCATGAGCTGTACTATAATATACTTATAAGACCTATGTAACTACCTCATGTAAAGCAATAAAGATTATGATTATGATTATGATTATGATTATGATTATAAAACTATCAACCAATATTCGACGTCCTAAAAATTATATGATTATTAAAGTCTGTTTCCATTTCAGTAAATGGAGCGAGCTTCACACCTTCAGCCAACAACTACGTTGGTCTTGGACCGTTCTCTGAAGTAGAAACCAGATCTTTGTCGCGTTACATTGAGAGCATCAGCTCAAGACTAGTTGGACTGCTGTCCTTCCGAGCTTTCGGACAGAGATTTTTAATTCCTTTTGCACATAACAGTGCCAGGGATTCAATTTACAACTATGATGAAATGGTGAGTATAAATGAGGTATACTGTAAATAAAGAATCTTTAAGTACCAGCTTCATCCGAACTGATTTAGCGAACATACCTTAGAGCGGTTACAGACACTTTGCGGTCGCCGTCTGTCGCGGAGGGTTGCGCGACCGTAAAGTGTATGAGCGCGGCGACGCTCTGTCGCTCGTCTGTAAGAGCCCTTAAAACTGCTTAGCAGAAGTGGTACTTACTACTGGGAAAAATATATCTACCACTTGCATCCGGACTGGTGAGGTGGACCGAAAATGATCTAAATGGGTTCCACGTGCCCTGAAGACAGACCATTGAGCATTGACTATATTGAGGCAGACCAGAATTGAGTTGGAGTGACGACTTGGATACCTTTCTAAAAGGATTATGAAGGAGAGGGAAGGCCAAACCCAGTAGTTAGACACAGATCAGGCTAAATAATAGAGAAAAGTGTTTTTGTAACAGTAATTGGTTTCAAATATCTTTACATGTTTTCAGATAACAATTGGCAGAAGAGCGATGGGATCTTTAGCAGTACGGTATAATACTCAATACCTAGTAGGCACGTCTTTAGATGTTCATGGTAAGACCTTCAAACCTGACAAATCGTTTTTAACCTCACAAGCTCGGAAAGATTCTGTTTATCATTCGAAATCTGAGTGCAAAAGTGCATTTTATCCGCTAGCGTGGAAAGAGTTTTTAAAATTAGAATCTTTCTATTCTGTAAAGAAAAACAGCCTAAACAAGTTTTTTTTCATGCTGTTTATGAGCTGGCCATTGCGATTATTTTAAAAATGAGGTTGGCGCATTGAAATTTTCCTCGCTGTAGTGAGGTGAAAAGTTGTGTGTTTCGCTCTGCAGCAAAGTTATTCTGCGTCTCGTACTTTTGAATCCTTCGCTTGCTCTGGTTTCAATACAAGTACTCGCGCCAAAAAGCAACTTTGCAGCCTTGCATAACAAATAACTATTAGTCCAAAATGGTAAGAAGGTCCTTTGTAAAAAGTTTATTATAAACTCGATGATTATGTGACAGACCTTCAACCTATCTCTTTTTATTTAGTTTCTAGTCCTTGTTTCAGCAATAACTATTATAGACAGAGGTCAGATTCAGTTCCTCCCATTTTGCCGTCATTGAATAAAGAATCCTTTTCACCACAACACTGTTTCATGCTCGTTCTCGATGACGTAGGGCAGACTATGTCCTTCTTAGTTTCAATAATTCAGTAAAACCAATTTCGATCACAGAAGCATCAACATTTTTCAAAAACCGTTTCAGATGGAGCAACCGGTATCTTGGCAGACTGGGTGAAGCATCGTTTCAACCCACCTGTAGTAGCTACCTACCACCTAAGAGATAATGGAGCTTGGGGATACACCCTTCCCGTAGCACAAGTGCAGCCATCCTGTGAAGAGACCTTTGATTCTTTAATGGCTATCATCAGAGAAGCCAAGTTTATTAATATCCTTTGAGTTTATTAAAATTATGTTGAATTCATATAAAAACTATTATTTTTGATAGAGTTAAGATTAGAGTTGTAAATCTACCGTAGTCTACCAAATCGTGAGGTAGACTACCGGTAGGCTACATAAGCTACGGTAGCAATTGTAGATTATCCAGTCGTCGAAATTTTGGCCATTTCACAATATTTAAGGCGGCTGCCATTTATTATTTGTGATAAATAAGCTAAGAGAGCTTCGGCAATAATTTTAGAGGAAGTAAAAATCAATTATATACTAAATTATAAACTATTTTATAAAAGGTTGTTTAAAATGTGATATTATGCACTAAGCCACGGTAGCCTAGCTCCTAGGGGTATGGGTTCGATCCCCAGGGCACGTACGTACTACTGAAATGTGGTTTTTATAATTTATATTTCAGGTCGGTACGCAAGGTTTTAAAGAATTATCGTTAGCTTTTTGGTGAAGGAAAACATCGTGAGGAAACCTTCATGTCCGAAAGTTTAAAATCGTCTTTTGTTGACATTTTGAAATATTTACATAATGTTAATTAATTTGTATTGATTAGTACTTTCTCATAGTACATATTACATGAACAAAAATCAAAATTTTAAAAAAAAATTGACGATTTTTTATTTGAAATCTACATAATCTACGGTATGAATCGGTAGTCTACCGTAGTCTACCATAGTCTACCGGTAGACTACCGTAGGCAGTGGTAGGCTACGTAGCATTTACAACTCTAGTTGAGATCAATAGACTCTGCTTACCTTTCCCGTTGCCTTTCCCTAACATAAGCAAAATACATATAGTTCGAGCCTTGTTTAAACAAAATATAATAAGGAATATAATTACTATACGAACATTTTTCCAATTATACTACAAACGACAATGCATTAAACATATTTACTTATATAGGTACTTTAAGCACGATCGAATCGAAATATAATATATATAATAGAATAGCGACATAAATGACAAATAAACAACGTGTAATAAAACATCTAGAGCATGTCATAAAAGATATAGACGCGGTGGATAAAAATTTTATGGCATAAAATTTACTGACACTATTTGGGGTTGATATAAAATATAAGACAAAACTGGAACGATAATGAAACGAATGAACATCTTCCTATAAATTTTTATGACTTCTTTCCTAATAAAATTTCCAGGTCACGATCTAGTATACGGTATCCAGACCAAACTTGCGAAACCTAAACAATCTCACTTACCTATTAGATTGTTTTGTTAGTGATTAGATATTTCAAAACTACAATAACAATATTTGTATTATCCTAGATTAAAGTGCTGTTAAACTTTATTAAAAACAATAAAATATTATCGTAGTTCAATTTAACAATTCTACAATAATCTTACGCATTCCGTCAAATAATGCGTATCAGTTACAATTCAAAAGTGAGAACAGAAACAAACTAATCATGAAAATACTAATTTTAATATTGTTTTTATTTGTAACCATAGCAATGTCGGAAAAATTCCGTTTCGACAATTACAGCTTGTTTAGAATTAAACCACAAAATGAACAGCATACTAAAATATTACAAGAATTACAAAATAGTGATGCAAGTTTAGATTTTTGGACTGATCCTGTACCTTCTGCTGAATATGTAAGTGTTATGGCTGGTCCGCTAAAGAAAACTGCACTGGAAAATACACTTAATTTTTATGGAATTAACTTCGAAATAACAATGAATAATATACAAGAGTAAGTTATGGATTTTGTTTATATTTTGATTGTAGTCTTATAATCATAGACATTATTACACTACCTACCTTATAATATAACAAAATGAAAATTGATCTGTTGATATACTTCTTAACTAGGTACATGGTTTTCTACGAAAAAAAGTATTAAGTAACAAATTTAAAATAATTTGGTAAAATCAAATGTATATGTATGTATGTATGTATATTCTCAACATAAAAAATTTAATATTACAAACAAGCCTACTATGCCATGATTTAAATATATTTGAAAGAATAAACTAATTTCTTTGAATTTTATTTTAGAGCAATCGACAATGAAACTGTAAACACTTATACAAGGAATAGCAGAAATATGCGATGGGATACGTATTACACTTTAGGCGACATAGAAGCTTGGATGGAAGACATCGCTATATCATACCCTACCATAGTCAACGCTGTAGTAGGTGGATTCTCTTATGAAGGAAGAGAAATAAAAGGTCTAAGAATATCCCATGGAACTGGCAAAAGAGTTATATTTATAGAAAGTGGTATACATTCTAGAGAATGGATTACAATGACTACGGCATGCTATGTCATTAATGAATTACTTACAAGTGATGATGAACAAATCAGGAACGCTGCCAGAGATTTTGATTGGTACATTTTTCCTGTCACAAATCCTGATGGTTATGTCTGGACTCATGAAGAGGTAAACAAAGATTCTGACATAATCATATCGATTCAGGATTCGGTAAATCTTATTGCAATCTGTATTTGAATAATAATTTAGTCATTAATTGAGCTATAATTTATATCTCTGAACCAGTATCATACGTGGTTTTTGTTTTTAATAACCGTTAAAATGACAATACAAGCCCTAAAAACCTGTATGTTTTAAAGGTCATCTTTTTTCAGTTCAGATTATGGCGTAAAAATAGGCGGCCAGTTGGTTCTGAGTTTGGGATAGATTTGAACAGAAATTGGAACAATAACTGGCTTGGTAAGTGCTGTACAAACTGTACATCCATGACAAAATAAATAACACAAATATTTGGAATTACTTCAAATAAACCATGTTTTACGTATTTACAGTTGAAGGTGTAAGCCTTAACCCAGCATCTAATAACTACGCTGGATTAGGGCCATTCTCTGAGCCAGAAACCAGATCTTTATCGGCCTACATCTCAACCATAAGTGAGAAAATCGACTTGTACCTTTCTTTCCATTCTTCCGGTCAGCTATTATTGTTACCTTATGGGAATACCACCCAACCTCTGGATAACTACTATGACGCGGTAAGTAAAGTTTATCTTCTCTGAATATTTTACTCTGTGTTGTCACTAATATAATTTTTTTATCCTTCAGATGAACATTGGCAGACGAGCAATGGGCGCACTTTCTGTCAGACATGGAACACAGTATGTTACTGGAAATATTGCTGAAGCGATTTGTAAGTATTTTCACGTATTAAACATGTTTACTTCTCTAACATCCTAAATAGTTACTATACTTACTTCCTTGAACATTAAATCTTTGTTTTATAAGCGAAAACTTATTATTTTCAGATTTTGCTACTGGCACCAGTATAGATTGGGTTAAAGGACACTTAAAAGTACCTTTAGTCTATTGCTATGAATTGCGTGATAGAGGAACGTATGGACATCTACTCCCAACTGATCAAATTCTACCCAATAATCAGGAGGTCATGGATTCTATCATCGAACTCATCCATCAGGCTAAAAGATTCGGTTACATGAACAATAGTATCGGTCTTAAGGCTTCCTTGTTTAATATTGTCATTATCGTTCTGGTTTTCTTTAACTTTGTTTGATTGAAAATACCTGAAATAAAAACGTGCTTTCATTAAATATCATGATGTGTATTAATTTAATATTCCACTCGATTAATTAATATTGATAAATATTTTAGTATTTTGACATTGCTGTATTATTATATTTGACTATGATATCAGTAGATACAGTCTCATTTCGATACCTAATCTTAATCTGTTTATTTAGTACATTTTATTATATCTAAAGTTTTTATCTATAGTAAATTAAAATAATCTTGAGTGGATGACAGACGATACTTATTATAATCATCATAAATATGTAGACATGCATTTGACTCTGATGTAATTACAATATTCTTTGAAAGTATCAAGATGATTAAATCTATTGCATTTTTAACTATCGCTCTATTTTCTGTTTCGGTATCAAGTGAAAAATTTCGATTTGATAACTATACTTTATACAGACTTTTACCAGAAAATAATGAGCAAATAACTATATTGCAAAACCTTCAGAGAAATCATGACACTTTCGACTTTTGGAACGTTCCGAGACCAAATGCTAAGTTTGTTAATGTAATGTCGAGTTCTAAGGATAAAAGTGTTCTGGAAGGTTTGTTAACTTCGTATGGTATAAAATACGAACAGACAATATCCAACATACAAGAGTAAGTAATTTCAAAGTTATTTCCCAAACAAAAAATATAAATTGCTAATGTCTCTAGAGATGCTAAATATACTAAAGTGTTATACCAATAATATACTTATTTAAATTTCGTAAAATTTTAGTGCAATTGAAAAACAGACCGTGAAGACTTACACACGGAATAACGTAAGAAGTATGACGTGGGATGCTTACTATACTTTAGAAGATATCGAATCTTGGATGGACGATCTAGCCACTGCGTATCCTTCAACAGTTACCAAAATAGTTGGAGGTGTCTCTTATGAGAACCGTGAAATCAAAGGATTAAGAATTTCTCATGGTTCAGGCAGAAGAATCATATTCTTAGAAGCTGGCTTACACTCAAGAGAGTGGATAACTGTACCAACTGTGTGTTATATTTTAAATGAGTTACTTACGAGTGAGGATGAAGAGATTAGAGCTGCAGCAAGAGATTTCGATTGGTATTTTATTCCAGTAGCTAATCCTGATGGTTATGTTTGGAGTCATGAGCAGGTAAGATAACTATGGGTAATAAGATTTTAATTTGTGCACAATCTCAATCTCATATCATATAATCACAACTTGTTAATGTCCAAACTCATTCTTATACATATTTCAATCATATTTTGGTAAGTACTGTGACCTTCTTGAGATGATTTTGTAGGAAAATGTATCTGTTCTTTGCTAATTGTCTGGTACAATGATTGTGCATTGATTATGACATTTTATAATTGCAAAAATTTTTTGTTTTCCAGTTCAGAATGTGGCGTAAAAACAGACGTCCTGTTGGTGCTAATGTCTTCGGTGTGGATTTAAACAGGAACTGGAATAGCAATTGGCTCGGTAATTTTAATTTACGTATTTGTTATGTTTGTAAAATCACTTATTTGTGTATCTTTTCTCTAAATTATGCGGTGGATTTTATTTACTATTGATCTTAAAGGTCACAGGAAAAAATGTATAATAGGTTGTCCCCATTCGGTGGAGCGGGCGTGTTTATCGCTACTCAAAAGTGCGTAGTATTTTGCGTGTGGTCGGAATGACTTCACTCCTGCCATCACAGCTTCTGCAGGAAGCCCACCAACTTGTTTATGTTGCTGAATAGGTTATCCCCATTAATATTGCAGCAAAAGTGAGCGTGAAAATTACTCTTGAAGTAATAAAATTTGCCTTATATGTTACCTCATTGTGGACGTGTCTTCACGCCATGGTATTCTAACTACAGAATTTAATTTGTCATAATTATTGTATCTACAGTTGCGGGTTCAAGTACAGACCCAAACAGAGATGACTACGCTGGACCAGGTCCATTCTCCGAACCAGAGACCAGATCTTTATCCACATATCTTAGAAGTATTGGTGACAGAATCGACATATATCTGTCGTTCCATTCATTTAGTCAACTTCTGTTGATACCTTTTGGAAACAGTACAGAGCCATTGGCAAACTATGATGAAGCGGTAAGTAATTCGTTTATTTTCAAAGTAATTTTTACTATCAAATCATTGCAAAGGGCACAAGAAAACAACTTGTAAACAATAACGCGTCAACAAAGATTAAGAAAAATCACTTGGTTTAAAAATTATGGTCCCCAAGTAGTCGTGTAAAACTAACATTAATCATCATCATCATCTAAGCCAATGGACGTCCACTGCTAGACATAGGCCTCCCCCAAGAATCATCACAACGAACGGTCCTGCGCTGCCTTCATCCAACGGGTTCCCGCCGGCTTCACCAGGTCGTCAGTCCACCTTGTAGGGGGCCTACCCACGCTGCGCTTTCCGGTATGTGGTCGCCACTCGAAAACTCATCGGCCATCGGTTCTGTGAGCAATGTGCCCCGTCTATTGCCACTTTAGTTTAGCAATAATAAAATACACATCTGCACATAATTTTTGTCATTTAATAGGTTGAACACTATTTCGATGGATGCCTGTATAGTTCAAAAATGAGTAACATCCACGTTCAAACCAACATTGCTCACATTTTCAGATTAATGTTGGCAGAAGAGCTATGGGAGCACTATCAGTCAGACACGGCACTCTATATACTACTGGAAACATTGGTGAAGCTATCTGTAAGTAACTGAACATTTCCCAATTAAATATCAATGTTAAAACAGTAGAAATAAGGACAATAATAGAAACAACAAATCTTTCAGATCTTGCTACTGGAGGAGCCATAGATTGGGTCAAAGAAAGCCTTCAAGTACCATTGGTTTACTGTTACGAACTTCGTGACGATGGTACATACGGGTTCTTACTGCCAACTGATCAGATACTGCCTAATAATCAGGAGACTATGGATTCTGTAGTAGAACTCATTCATCAGGCCAAAAGATTTGGTGCTATTAATGCTGGTACTGGTATACAAGCGTCTTTTGTTATGATAGTCTTTGCTTTTGTTGCAAAGTTTTTGTAAGTTATTTTGTAAAGAAGAGACGAACATGATAAATATATTTATTAAACATAATGTTTTTTTTTATGCTGTGATGGTAATGGTCATAGACGATTTAAATTAGAGGGAAATACAGCGATTGTGTAATAATGATGGTGACAAAAAAAAAATCGCTCATCTTTACACACAATCCGATTGGATGGGCAGTCGCCATGCGTTGTTACTAGTCGCTAGCAGTCAGATACGCGGGAAAATTGATATCATTAGCATCATTTCAAAACTAAGAGTCTACCCATCAAACTGAACAACTTTTACTATGGGTAAAAACCGTTCGGTGCAAAAAAAACTGCTGTTCCATAGGAAACTGCAATGCCTCGACTCAAATATATGCAATAGATGACTTTTTTTTTGGGCTCGGTTTGCTCCCATAGTAAAAGTAGTTTAGTTCAATCAATCAATCAATCAAATATACTTTATAGAAGGAGAGGGGTAGGGTTTCTTTAGTTTTATGCATAGTTTAAAAGAATACTAATTGTATCAATTTACCCTGTATGTATCTAAGTGAAAAGAAATACTAAACTCAATAAATACTAACTAGTTCGTCTTTATCCTCTTTTTTTTAGTCGCCACGATTAGAGAAGAGATCGGATGGAATGATGTATCGTAGCCATACGGTACTAGTAATTATAGTACTCTGTGTACGGTGTTAGTATCAAAGATATTGAAGATTCCTAATGAAAGTTGCCTGTTACTTACATCACCTATGTAGCTTGGTCCTAAACGTTGATGTCATACGGAAAATACCTAAGCCTGTAGATAAGACAAAGAATAAAATCGCTGGTTAAGAGCACTGGGCTCTTGACACAGAGGTCGTGTGTTCGATTCCCACGGGACACCTAGTGATAATTATGTCACTTTGTGCGTTTTTCCCCAGTTGGTTAGGACATTGCAGGCTGAATCACTTGATTGTCTGAAAAGTGCTTCAGATGGTACATTAAGCCGTTGGTCCCGGCTACTATCTCTGGTGGTAGTAGTCATTACATAATAAAAACCACGTCAGAGGCCGTAAGGTGGTCTGAAAAAACTCTGTCACCAGGGCTCTGCCCACACGATAAGAAGAAGAAGAATATTTTCTCAAAATAAAAAAAAAATATGATGGCAAAACTCTTCTGCGATTATTTTCAAGTGCGATTTAGTGTCAACTTAATATATCCAACGTTATTGGATGTTTTCAATTGAATTCAGTCCAATCTGCTAATTTTACCGCTAGTACATTCGCTTTTGAGCTTAACACAAAGTTTCTATTCCATAAACAAACATAGTGAATGAATTCACTCGATATTACAAATTTTGTAATTTAAAGTTACAAACGAAACTAGGTTTAATTTGTACATTGAAATGTACATGAACCTGTTTCGTCAAAGCTAACACAGAATAGTTCATGTATACTCAGTACACATAATCGAAGTTGTCATTCATAGGTACATTGCAACCGACAACTCACTCACTCATTACAGGAGTGCTTAGACAATTTATGTAGGGACTCGCCTTGCGTTAGCATTTCGCCTCTGCCACGGTATAAGAACAATAATTGATCTTGTGCATTTACACCCAATTTTATACCTTATCTTATCACTAAACGAGACAGCCTATAATTGTGAAACAATAATTTTGAACTTAGAACGTTTAGAGTCCACACGACTACTTTTCATGATTTCTAACATTCAAAATTAGAATCTAAACTTATGGAGGATAAAATCAAAAGTTGCGGATTTCATGTTACCTCGCCCCCTGCAAAAAGTGGCAGAAATGTTTCTTTTCTCAAACATGCTTGGAAATGTGAGCATTATTTTGACAACCTTCTTCGAGATAAATCGAAATTGCTGTACTGGCCAAATACATGCGCGCAGCGGCCGGCAATGTTTGTATGAAAATCCATATCTGTCGTGTTTAGCGGCCTAGTAAATTACATAGTAAACTCATATCTGTCGTGTAATTAAAAAATGGAACGATCTTTTTCTCCGAAACATGGCGACCAAGGAGGTAACTCATCAAAGGTTTTATTTAAATTTCGAACTGGTTTGCAAATAGAAAACTGTTTATTGCAAAAAAAATTACAAATTGTTGTTCGTTGTTCGTCATTGATTTTGAAAAGCGTTTTAATTTCCGCGAATTATTTGAGAAAATTTACTGTTTTAATTTCCGCGCATTATTTGAGAAAAGTACTATACAAGCCTTGGCCACAACTAGGCATTGAAGGACTTACGTATGTGTGCCTCGGCTTCGCCTCGGCCCACATTTACACGTTCGTCCATCAATGCCTCTGTTGCTGGCCGCTGCAGTAATGTACTATAGTAGAATGACACGCGTAACTCGTCCCTATATAAATTGTCTAAGCAGGAGTGGGTACAACATGGGCATTTGACATGATCTTCGTCTTGTCCATGTTCATCTTCAGACCAACTCGTTCGGAGGCTCTGCTGAGATCATCGAGCATTCGACTGAGCTCCTCCATAGTTCCGCCATGATGACTATAACAGAGTACCTGTAGATTTAAAACTACTCCGATTTCCATGATTTTTTTTTAAAACGTCTGTAATCTAAAATACTACAACCTTTATAGTTTAAAAATTGACGCTTTCAGTCAAGTAAAAAGTTGTAATCCAAAAATTTTAAGAAAAAATGCTTCACAACCTGCGAATTAATGTAAGAACAGGACATTCTCTTCGCATTGAGGCAATTTTAATTGAGCTTTGCTGGTTAATAAACCTTGATGACCGCGCTCCATACAAATGAAGTTTGATTCTATTTTGAATATTAACCAAATAAATATAATGATTTTTTTTAACACGATCTAGAAACTATGTCTATACCTTGTCTGTGGTATATCAGATTTCCTTTATGTTATATACTTTCAAAGATACACTGACTCAAAGATTTCTATACAAAAAAAAAAGCGTCCATTTTTAAACTGTAAAGCTTGTAGTATTTTAAATTACCTTCATTATAATTATTTTATTATCAAAATCGGAGTAGTTTTGACGGTTTCCGAAGCAAAAACTTTCAGGAACACCACTACTAGGTATATCATCAGCAAACCGAAGGTGACTGATGTACTCGCCGTTTATGTTGATGACCACTCATAATTTAGTGACCCATCATATCTCGGCTAACCCTAAGGCTGCCTGTCCATTGAAGCTGTGCGAGCTGTGCGAGCTGTGCGAGCTGTGTAGCTGTGTTTTTTTAACCAATCAGGAGCTCGGGCGAGGCGGCGGTCCTGATTGGTTAAAAAAACACAGCTACACAGCTTGCACAGCTTCAATGGACAGGCACCAGTCCGGGACAATTAGTCAAAGCAACTTTTAATCGAACGTCAAAACGCGCGCGATGTATGAAAAATTGTACTAAATACCCACAAGTGACGTCATCAACATTTCATTACTTTTTATAGTTCATCATGTTATTAAAAATAGTATTTTAGCTTAAAAAAAACTAAAAATGTGAGTATAGCGTTATTTTCAAATGGTTTTTTTACTAAGAAGTTTTTAGTTTTAATTTTTATGCATTCCGCTCCCCTATTCACACCAAAATGTTGTGTACTAAGAAGCTGCCAATCTACATACATAAACGCACAGCCATAATCTCTTGCGGGATGGTCAGTAACCTTGCTACAACAACTCACAGAAATCTTTTGAAGCGTGCTGTTGTAGTAAAGCTCACTTTGAGCATAGGTAATTATTGTGGTTTTTTGGATGGAATAACGTGTCAAGTAGATATATCTGGTAGCTAGCCTCTCGTATACAATAATACTGTACAGGGAAAAACCACCGCAAACTGAAACAGTGAAATCAGAACTGAACAACTTTCACTATGGAGCCTACCTCACGAAACGCGAAAAAAAATTCTGCTGTCACATACATTTGAGTCGGGTAGGTGCGGCAGTTTTGTATGAAACAGCTGATGTTTCCGCTTTTCCTGAGGTAGGCTCTATACTGAAAGTTGTCCAGTTTGATGGTCTGATTTCATCGTTTCAGTCAGCGGAGGGCTGTTCCTTACACCTTGTAAAGTAGAAAACCTTCTCCCTTAGTCACCTCGTACGACATCCACGGGAAGAAATGGAGTGGTATATTTTAAGCCGGAACCACTGCTTAAATTGCTGCGAATCTAACGTTAGGCTTTTACATGAATCATTTAATCAACCATCAACATCCACACAAAATCGACTCCGAGGCAGACTTGTAACAAAAACATGACAATGATGATGATGATTTGTGGACACCTGCGGCGTGAAAAGCTTCCAACTTCCAACTGACTTTGTTTTATAAACTAAATTGACCGAAGTATAATATAGGAAACTTCAAACTTTTACCTAGAAGATAACAGCTAAAAACTTCCTGCTTCCAATATTCTGCTACATTCAATAGCATAGGGAATCATAGTGTTACCACTGGAAGCTTCGTTCGAAACCGAACCGTGAATGTTCGATATAGAATAATTGAACAGTGAATGTTCGATATAGAACAGTGAATGTTCGATATACAGGGTGAAATTGATATCATTAGCATCCTTATAAACTAAAAGTATACCCATCAAACTGAACAACTTTTACTATGGGAGCAAACCGATCAGAGCAACTAAAAAATCTGCTGTCCCATACTAAACTGCAATGTCTACTCGACTCAAATGTATGCACCAGCTGTTTTTTTTTTTGCTCCGATTGGTTTGCTCCCATAGTTAAAGTTGTTCAGTTTGATGGGTAGGTAGACTCTTAGTTTAAAAAGATGCCAATGATATCAATTTCACCCTGTAGAACAAACTATTCGTTTCTGAAATTAATATAAATTTAAAGCTAGTTATTATAGCCTGTAGGATCCCACTGCAAGGCAAAGTCCTCTTTCATGAATAAGGGTGAGTGAGAGTGAGCCATATTCCACCACGCGGGCCGAGTGAGGGTTAGTGGAGGCAAGTTAGTTGATAAAGGAAAGTTATTGGTAAACTTTCTGTTTGAGCATTATCATGCCGCCTTAATAGGCTTCTGACCTGGCTTAATAGTTACACCGCCTTCGAACGGAACTATCCAGGGACAACTGCTGAACGTGCTTTACGAAGAACAGAGACGCTCGATATGAAATAGCACTAAATCCAAAGTCTGACCGGATCTGACGTTTTCCAATAACGAGGTTCCATAATTCCATTGGCTACTCTACAACGCGTTGTAGTAAAGTACTCTGTGGTTTAACTAAATATTTCGAAGTAATAGGTATTTAAAAAATGAATTCAATTTTGCAATCAGTGATCACATAACATCATCATCAGACCCTGACCCATCATAGAGTTTGGCAACTGGCCATGGCCATATGCGTGCTCAATACGAATTGGGAGACTTACATATTATGCATTAGAATTTCATGATATTTTTCTTCGCCGTTAGAATTTATAACACTCCTAAAATAATGAATGAAATTATTCTTCATTGCACAGTAAAAAAATAATAAAAAGCGGTCAAGTGCGAGTCGGGTTACTCGTGCACCGAGGGTTCCGTAACACACCACCACAGAACACAACATTATTAACATAGAAACAAAATATTTTTTTGTCCGGGACCTTTACCGCAAGATCGACTCACACTTGGCCTGTTTTTTAGTATTTGTTGTTATTCTGTAGAGTTTGCTCTATAATCACACTAAGTTTGACGCTTGTATGTATTACCGTTTTTACGATAGAGCGTGAAGAAAAAACGTTGATAAAAACAAGTTTCTTTTTGAGAACCCCGCTTAATTTTTACTTTTTGACAATTTTATTATTTGTTAACAAATCTGCCGTAATAACACTAATAATAATAACGCATAATCTGAGATTATAAATTTCAACTATCTAGTTATTACGGTTCAAAAGCTACAGCCCTAAATAGGTAGGACAGACGGACGGACGGACGGACGGACAGACGAACAGACGGACTGACGGACAACGTAGGCTTAGTAATAGGGTCCCGTTTTCACCCTTTGGGTACGGAACCCTAAAAATGAAGAACAAAAACCCCAACCTACCCAACACAAGGAAGTGTGCACTACATTATTATCAACCTACATACAATCTATCCTATATTGTCCAAAGCAAATAGAAGACTACTTTTGCGATTAAAACTAAGAGTCACTATTGACGGAGGCTGCTGTAAAACACCATGTGAAGATTTAGCCGCCGGCCATTAGGCTATATGAGGGCGGTCAGTGAGATGTGGACGGGGTTATGCGAGACGTGACGTGGAAAAAAACAGTTTATTAACTTTTTAGTGCTCTGTACCAAAATTGGAAAAACGGAACACTTATGGAATCAGCTCGGTGTCTGTCCATCCGTCCGTCCGTCCGTCTGTCACAGGCATTTTTCTCAGAGACCGTAAGACATAGGAAGTTGAAACTCGGTACAGATATAGCAATCGGTGGTCCAATGTCATAAATGAAGTAAAAAAGCTAAATTTTTATATTGGGTGCAATTTCGGGAGTAAGATCCGTATAAGATCTGAAAAAAATCATGAACATCAGAAATAACGTGTAGATGGCGGGAAAATTATCAGGGTGGCTCTAACTTGGATAGTTTTTTTCTATACCCAAAAAACTAACACCAGTGCGACCAGTGTAAAATGATCTTCAGTTACTATGTGACCACATACTAAGTGAGTGTTAATTTATAGTGGTTTCCTCAATGACCCATGTTAAACAACTGGTAGTACGGAACACTAATTGCCCGAGTCCCGACTCGTACTTGGCCGGTTTTTTAACATTATAATGGAATCATCATCATCAGACTATCATCATCCTCTGCTGAACATAGGCCTCTCCCAAGGGGTGCCACGAAACTCTTTTCTTGGCTTTCCTCATCCAGTCGCTCCTCGCTACCTTTTTAAGTCATCGGTCCAACAGAAGCGTTCCACACTACGGGTGTCAGTTCGTCCAAATATGGAATAAATGAGTGAAATATTGTACACACGGCGACACATCAGGTTACGCACCCTATATACCATAACTACACAACGTACAAAACACAAAATAGTGCGGTAGAGAGCCTGCATAGACGCGGCTGGCGGCGCAGGCGCAGCGTGCCGTGAGACGAAACAACAACAACATGCCGCACCCTCTCGCACGATTCGCAGCGTTGAACTTCTAATAGTTCAAAGTCCAAACAGGGTAGCCTGTGCTAACGCCGTGTGTACTTGAGAATTTAGGTCACGTTATAAAAAAAATAGGTGCACCTCCAAAACAATCACGGCTACAGCACTGTAATAAAATAAGTTATAATATCATTTCATTTTGATTTCTAGAAACAAACTATAAAAAATGTAATAATAAACTAGAGGGAAAGATAACTTTGTTTCACTGGTCACTCAAACACAAAATAATTTTGGTGAGACATAATAATATTGTTATGTCTCACCAAATTTACTTTTCACTGTTATTTTTTGTCAATCTTCTAAAGCAAGATTGCTGTAGAGAATATTCGATATAAAATTGTGTTTAGGTAATTAATATATATGTATTTTCTCACAACACCCAATAACGGAAATACTATTATTATTATAGAACTTCACTCATTTAGCCACCTATAAATTAGGATAATTATGTGAAATTAAAAATTGCACGCCTGATGGTTTAATTAATACACTTGCGATTTTAAATGCCAACTAATTAAAATAAAGCTCTCGAGGGTTAAATATTTATTTTAAGTGCAAAAATTATTACTGTCTTTAAAAATAAGTAATTGTTTTAATAACATGCTCTTTAAACAGGGCCAAAAGGTTAATATTATAGCTTTTCATAATTATTTTAAAATGAATAAAATTGTTTAGATGTTTTTTTTGAATAACATTGAATCCAAATTCAAACTGTATTAGTTATTATCGTTGTTAAATAAATTAACATTGTTTTAATATTACAAAGGTTGGTTCTTAATTAAATATTATTTGCTGTTATTATAATTTCGATGACATTATAATATAGAATATAGACATACAACTTATCCAAGACTCTCAGTTGTACTGACTGTAGGCAGCTCAGCTGTAGTCCTATTGCCAGTAATTCTGTTTGTCTGTTCTTACTATTTTTATTGTATGTTTTTCTATTTCTTGTAAGTAATCCTACTAATATTATAAACGCGAAAGTTTGTAAGTATGGATGGATGTTTGTTCCGCTTTCACACAAAAACTGCTGAACGGATTTTGATGAAATTTGGCATACAGATAGACCATGGCTTGGATTAACACATATGGTACTTTTTATCCGGGTAACGCAGACGAAGTCGCGGGCAACAGCTAGTTGACAATAAAGCACTTTTTCATTTAATTTCAATTCAATTCAACTAACAGTCTGTTTCAAACATAAGCTGGTACGTTATTGCAGACGGCGGTCCACGGAACTACGTCTAGTGGCCGCGTTATCGCGATCGCAGCTCTTTGAACCACGCGCCCGAAGCCTCTAGGAACTGTGCACGGATTCCTTCGGACGTCGCGTCGTGGAGCAAGTTATAAACTTTATTGAAAATAGAGGTGGTCTGAGTTTCCTAACGCTTAATGTAATGGCTAATTGGCTCAGTGACGTACATCGACTGGACATAAGACGAAGAAAAAGATAGCGAACTTTTGTGTGTTCGAGAGACTCATTAGAAGAAATCTTTTATTACTTTTCGTTCACAGTTTAGAATTATTACTTCAACGGTGCAGAGGCAAGATCGTGATAAGCTAGCTATTAGAGTACCTGAAAAAAGTCCCTGAATTTTGCTGCTGTGGTTACCTTCCGAACCACACAGGCATATCGCTGATGTTTAATTAGATGATGCTTTAAGAATGGCCCAATTTATACAGGGTCCTTCTTAATAATGTTGACACTTTTTTAAGTTGATGATCAGACCGTCAAACTGAATAATTTTCTCTATGGCACCAACATCAAAATCGTGAAAAAAAAAACAGCTGTTCTATGCAAAACTGGAAACTTACTTGAGCAAAATGTATGAGCCAACTGATATTTTTTTCGCGATTTCGATGTTGGTCCCATAGAGAAAGTTGTTCAGTTTGATGTTCTGATCACCCCCTTAAAAAAGTGTCAGCATATATTATTAAGAAGGACCCTGTATAGGTAATTAGGTATACAGAGTGTAAGTGACAGCCTAGCAAATACTGAAACGGTGAACTCAGATCATCAAACTGAATAACTTTCACTACGGAGCCTACCTTAGGAAGCGCGAAAAAAACAGCTCTCTCATACAAAATTTCTGTACCTACCTGACTAAAATGTATGGGACAGCTGATTTTTTTTTGGGTTTCCTGAGGTAGGCTCCATAATGACAGTTGTTCAATTTGATGGTCTGAGTTCACCGTTTCAGTACTTTTTAGGCTGTCACTTACACTCTGTATAAGTTTTTATTTGGCTCGATCTTACTGTAGTTTAGATTTAGAGGATCTGGTGGCAGTCTAAAACGTCTCAGTTGTAATACAAGACTAAGACTAAGGTTGTGGCGTTCCCCATTATATTCATCCGCCTTGCCCTCTATTCGTTTTACCTTTTTTGAGTTTCTTAAGATGATTCATTTTTTTCATAGATTTGTCATCGCGTTGCTCTAAGGTGACCAATGGCCAGGTGGCAATGTACCTGGTTTCCTCTCAATCTTCTGATATTTTGTTTGACCATCTACGCGTTTGGACCGCTAGGAACTTCGCTCCGATTCCTTCCGACATGGTGGAGCAAGTCATAAACTTTATTGAATGCAGAGGTGGTTGAATAGTTTCAACTATGTATGGTCAAAAGTTGGAGATGCAGTGTAGAGATTCAAAGTACAATCTCTTGATTTCGAAAGATAAAGTGCTTTAAACTAGGGTATTGTGTGGAATCTCATTGAGAGTCTTTTGAATCATGGTAATGTTGTAGCACCAACTATTGTTGTTTCTTCGTATGAACTTGGATGGAAATTCAAAATTCATGTTAGTATGGCATGCAATTTTCACAATTTTACAACTACATAATTATAAGCCTGGTATACTTCCTACTAATATTATAAACGCGAAAGTTTGTAAGTATGGATGGATGGATGGATGGATGGATGTTTGTTCCGCTTTCACACAAAAACTGCTGAACGGATTTTGAAGAAATTTGGCATTGCCATTGCCATTGCCTGGATTAACACATAGGGTACTTTTTATCCGGGTAACGCAGACAAAGTCGCGGGCAACATCCTACTAATATTATAAACGCGAAAGTTTGTAAGTATGTATGGATGGATGTTTGTTCCGGCTTCACGCAAAAACTGCTGAACGGATTTTTATGAAATTTGGCATACAGATAGACCATGGCCTGGATTAACACATAGGGTACTTTTTATCCGGGTAACGCAGACGAAGTCGCAGGCAACAGCTAGTGTTAGATAATCTCTTCTTAGAACCGTCCTACAGGGAGAGGCTTGGGAAACTTATTAGGTTTTTGTAGGTCCCTTTTTTCATTAAGATAAATATTGACGAAACGAGTTGTATATGTAAGTAATGTATTTTCTTTACTAAAGCTAGTAATGTTGTAAATACGCACTATGTATTAATTTATTAATGAAGTATTTCTAGGGTTCCGTCCGGGGTGCCAATGGGACCCTATTCACATGCTTACGCTGTCCATCAGTCTGTCTGTCTATCCTACCAATAAAGGGCTTTTGTTTTTGCTCTATTGTAAAAACGGTAAAACATACAACCATCAAACTTGGTATGCTTATAGTGCATACTCTAAGGTAAAACAATCTATTTCTTACTTATTATTATAAATGTCAAAGTTTGTGATGATCTTTGGATGTTTGTAAGATTGTATACAGTGTGTTACAAAACACCCTAGTAATACTTGTAAAATTACTAAAAATACTTAAAATACTTGTAAAAAAAGAATTGTAAATAGAGACTATCCCATAACTATTTAATTTTGTTTTTTCACTATTATAATTTAATTTGTGTCCATTTAGCAATTAGTATTTAAGTAATATTGCAGTGCTCTAACAGAGCTCATATCATGAACATGTTTTAAATGTAAGACCTTTTGTAACATATGATATGAAGCAATAAAATATATGACTATGACTATGACTATGACTACTTAAGGGGGTGCTTCAGACCATCAGCCTGAACAACTTTCACTATGGAGCCAACTTCGAAATCTCGAAATAAAAATCAGCTCTGCTGTCCCATACAAAACTGCAATACCGGCTCCACTCAAATGTATGGGACAGCTGATTTTTTTTTATTCTTTCTCGATGTTGGCTCCATAGTGAAAGTTATTCAGTTTGATGGTCTGAAGCAACCCCTTAAGTATTACTAGGGTGTTTTGTTACACCCTGTATAAACGGCTGAACGGATTTAGATGAAATTTTGTACACTGATAGAATATGTTCTGGATTCACACATAGGATACTTTTTTAAAGCCCACGTAGATGGAGTCGCGGGCAATAGCTAAATAATAAAAATTAAGTCAGAAAGCCCATGATTTACACGACCTTCTGTGAACCCACTCGCCACTTGACACTAAGTAAAGTAGCCTTTAATCACCCATGATGCCAATAAGGCTATCAACTTGTAAATCTTTATCTATCGAATGAACTTTAAAATTTTCTTGTACAGACAAAAAAGAATGAAAATAAAGAAAAAATTTCCAAACACTACAGCTATTAAAAAAACTAGTAATTTATTGATGTGCTAGAGCATATTCACAGAGCACTCAACGATAATGGATCTGGTAGAAATTAATTATTTCCATCGACCATGTTTACTCGTATTTCTAGAATATTTGGTGTGTGAAATTTTAGTAAAGGTTCAATAGATTGAACCCTATTTCTGAGAGTTGAAAGTAACATTTTCAGTGTTCATTCGGCGTACACTTTTGTTGTGACAGACCTATTGTTACTACAGTGTATTTTAGTGAGAATTTATTGTTAGTATTACTATTTCTTCATTAAATTTATTTTATAATAATGTTCTAGGAAACCTGTGTCTATAATTAAAGTAAACAGTCTTTCAACGTTTATTTATCATTCTGTTGAATGAGTTTATCAAATTGTTGTTTACAGTTCACGTGGTGGAATATTCTTCGTTTTTTTCTAACACTTATTGATCAGCGGAGGTCTTTGTATTGAAGATTATTACGCTGATAAAATATTATGGAAGGTCTACAATAGGAATTGTTCTATTATCATATTTTTTTGTGACTCTATCACTGCTCCTGTCGTATATGCCTGATTTTGAATATTATAACAGAAACAATATCAAAAATACGGATTAAGGACGATATAGTTTATCTGTAAGTGTATTAATTTAGTTACTCTATGGTCATCATCATCATCATAAGCTTATAAACGCTGCTGCAGGGCACAGACCTACCCTCAGGGAAGGGTGTATGGGTGTAAATTCTATGGTAATACATCGTAATCACATCATTACTTCTTCTTTACACAGATAAGTTGTTCTTTCTTTTGTCTTGCGTACTTTTATTGTGAAAATAAATTGCAAGTTTTTACTTATTCTTTCTTCTGTTTGTCATTTTCTATTATGGATTTTAGTCTTCTTTTCTCAGATTCTTCTCTTGTCGACTAGAAACAATAGTAGGGGTCAAATCGAATGCATGTTTCGACATGCAAGCTACCATTGCCCGTTCGCGGTTTCCGATAAATTTGCTCCCGTGTGTACCCTGATATTTTATTGAAGCTTTGTTTGTGGGAAACGTCCCAAATATGGGGTTGCCGTCGTTTTAGTTTAGTTTTTGCTCCGGATAGCGCAATTGAATTTCTAGTTTGTTGCTAGGTGGCACTTTGTTTTGCTTTTAGGCGGTTCGGGTCGATGTCCTGGATTGAAATTGACTATTAATTCGCGTTTCGCTATATGCTTTTTCTTTTGAATGTGCAATGTTTTTGTGGTTTGATTCTACTGCACCTACACGTAGAAAGTATCAAAGTTTGAGACGATTCTGAAATGAAATATGATAGTGAATTTATAATCATACTAGCGTTAACCCGCGTCTTCGTCCGCACAAATTATATACCAGATTTTAAGTCAGATCATAACCTATCACACAAAAAAAGTTTCATCAAAATCGGTTGAGTAGTTTTTGCGTGACGCTCGAACAAACACACAAAGAAATTTTTTTTTTTTTTAATTTACAGTTTTATAATAGTTTAGATTCGTTGTTTGATTTTTATGTTCATTGGGCACTTTGATCTAAGCATTTGGCTGCATATAGAGAGGTCGACCAAAGAAAACAAAATATTAACAAAAAAATTAAAACCGCCTTCAAAAAACTAAAAAGTTAAAAAATAATATTGCAGCCGATGACTTTTTCGTTCGCATCATAAGAACATTAATTTGTTTTATTGAAGTCGCTGTCAAGCCGGTACGATTCGCGACAGGGCTTGCATTTTTTGGCTTGGCTTGACACCGACTTCTATAAAACAAATTAATGTTCTTATGATGCGAACGAAAAAGTCATCGGCTGCAATATTATTTTTTAACTTTTTAGTTTTTTGAAGGCGGTTTTAATTTTTTTGTTAAAATTTTGTTTATTTCACAATTTTCAGTGGTAAATTCATTAGTTCGATTTAATAGTAGTGCTTTAAATTAACAAACGCACTAGTCGGCACTACGATTTTCGAAGGTTCCCCTCGATATCTTTGGGATCCATCATCAGATCCTGGTTTCCTTATCATGGGACCTCTCTTGGGATATCTCATTTCCAAAAAAAAAAGAATCATCGAAATCGGTTCATAAACGACGAAGTTATCCGCGAACACACATAAAAAAAAAATATATATATATATACGGTCGAACTGAGAAACCTCCTCCTTTTTTGAAGTCGGTTAAAAAGATGGATGGATTGTGTGATCAAGATAACATGTATTGTGTAAAAAAGGAGTGTGCGCTGAAATGACGGCTGAAAGAGATGAATGGAGAAAGACGACATATTGCGCCGACCCCAAGTAATGGAATAAGGGCAGAAAGATGACTGATTGGTTGATTAGATGGTATTGCAAAATGACCTGAAAAAAAATGTCGACTATCATATGTAGCACTGGTTCGGAAAGGAAGCAGAATGATGAGACATGTATCCTGCAGTGGATACCTAGATACTGACACGTTGATGCTGATGATGATTCAGATATTTTATACTTACCAAAAACCCAAAAACGACTTAAATAAGATGGCGTACATTATGATGCATCTTATTTTGCGCATTTAACGTCACTTTGACAGCACTAAAGTCAGCTGTTGGTTTTCTGTCTCTTTTCTTAATCTTATTTTAGAAAGTGACAGGAATACATTAAGTTTAGTTTAGTCGTGGTACACTCCGAATCGAGGCCAATATCTCTCTCTCAATCTGCGATCAAAATGGCGTCCACGCTGCAATTCGCAGCGATTTCGTTGCGTGTCCGCGACGTATTCGCTGCGCATGCGCGGCGTGTTCGTTGCGCGTCCGCAACGTTTTCGCTGCGCGCCCACTCCGCCCCGAAGCCGCTCGTAAACCCGATAAGGCCCGAGGGCCTAAGCATAAAATCATACACCATTAGCCGTTTAGCTACCATTTAAAAAAAGGTTACAACATTAACAAAGAAAGCTGCAATCGATACGCATAAATGCCGAATCATCGAAGAAAACAAAGATGTTTAACAGATAATTATTAATGGCAATGGTAACTGTTCGCTATATCTATATCTGTATGTCTGTTGGTTTGTTGGTAGATATTTTGGGGCTAATATTAAAGTTTTATGTTTAAATAAAGGCGAACTATTAACGAACTCTAGGCAGCGATGGTGCCTGAATGAACTACAATAATAATTGTCTATTTATGTGATCTTTGTCTAAAAAATAATGTTCAACTTTTTTTTTATTGCATTAAGCCCCACTTGCGCACACCTGGGTTAATAATTAACTCCGGGTAAAGAGCTCAGTGGTTTTTCTATACAAAAAACCATCGGTTACCTTTAGGGAGTGTACAAGTAGTCCTTAAAAACTTAAATGTACAAATTGGTAACATTTTTATTCTGAAAAATTTATAGGCATTTTTAGGTTCTAATTTTCAATGTTCGTATTTCCTATTTTAAGCCTAACTAAGCTACAAAAATAATACGGAATCAACAATTTTTTATATATATTTTTTTATATTTTAACTGTTGTCATAATTTTGTCTCTTCTATTACTTAATTCTAAAGATGGAATTCCAAAAGTAAACCCACCAAACATCCCTTGTCTTCGATATAGTGTTTCAAAAAAAGGAGCAGTAAACAAAAAACAACTCAAACGCGCTGAGCGTATCTTTGTATCGATCAATTACATTCGAAATAAGAGCATTTCTTATCAATAATGGATCAATCACTGCAGTCATGGCAACGTGAATTGGTTAGTTTTAACATAAGTCCATTTGGTTCATAATGTTTAATTTTTTTCACACACACTGAAACTTTTACGCAGCGTAGCTGTACCTAAAAGCTTGCTTTAAAAACAATCTCTATGTATACAAGAATAGAAGAGAACAAGAAGAAGACCGCCTGTTTTTTGTGCCTTTGTATTTCCTGATTGTTTGCTCTCTGTATACTATGTTTTTTCTTTTTGGTGTGAAATAAAGTATAATTGAATTGAAGAAGAGATCTTCTCTATCTTTAAATAAAACAGATCCCTGCGTCTGACTGACTTTCTGACAAACAGCGCACAGCCTAATCCACTGAAGACAGAACCATGGGAATTAATATTCAACAGTGCATGTAGAGGTGCACTAAGAAAGGGTTTGTTCCGAAATGAACTCCTAAAGGGGTACAACGGGGTGTTGAAGTTTTCTGATCTCCTCGCGGACGAAATCGTGGGCAAAAGCTAGTAGGTACCTACGCACGGCGACAGATCAACCTACCCATAGTTCGACCTTATGTCAATGAACATAGAGTTCAACTATGGGTAGGTTGATCTGTCGCCGTGTGTACATACAGGCATATTATAAGGTCTAACAAAATTAGCTGAAACAATTTTAAGAGGATGATCAGACCATCAAACTGAACAACTTTCTCTATTGGACCAATATCGAAAACGTGAAAAAATCAATAGAGAAAGTTATTCAGTTTGATGGTCTGATCATCCCCTTAAAAAAGTGTCAGCATATTAAGAAGGACCCTGTATAAACAGAGTGAAGTTGATATCGTTATTGGCATCCTTTGAAACTAAAAGTCTATCCATCAAACTGAACAACTTTTACTATGGCAGCAAACAGACCGTAGCAAAAAAAAAACTGCTGTTACATACTTAACTGCAATTTTTACTCGACTCAACTGTATGAAGCATTAGATTTTTTTGCAACTACTTGCTACTTTGTTTGTCACTACGTTCCTATACTGTTCGTCTGATTGCGATGAAACTTTAGTAGGTTGTTATGTTAGTGCAGTGTATAATAATAAATAAATAGTTTAAAATATAACTAAAATATAAAAACAAAAAAAAAACAAAATTATTTTCTTTTTTACAAAGTGTAAAGTTAGAGTTTGGAAGTGTGGGTTTATTGTAGTGTGGTGTGATGAGTGAGTGTGAGTGTGATATGTATTGTGAATTAGATGTCGATATTACAGTGTGCAGTGATATGACCAATACAAGGCCCGAGTACTATAAAAGCGGTATAGTGAATAAACATAATCGTTCACACAGCCCAATCAATCGTTTCGGTCGACCGCCTCCGACACATTCACATTTATTTTCAACTGTTTTAACTATACTATATTTTGTAATTACTTAGTAGAATCCGATTTGTTCACTTTAACGTCTTTCTTTCTGTTTTTTTTTTCACTAATAAACTCTAGAACACCTGAAACGGTAGCTCGAATATACATGATCCTTCTTAATAATCTTTTTTATGGGGATCGGATGATCAGACCATCAAACTGAACAACTTTATCTATGGGACCAACATGGAAACCACGAAAAAAAAAATTGATCTCCCATACAATAAATTGGCTCGAGTGTAGGCTCGAGTACCTAGGTTTGTAGTTTTGTATGGAAGAGCTGATTTTTTTTTCGCGAATGCCTTTGAGAATGTTGTTCAGTTTGACGGTCTGATCATCCCCCCAAAAAGTGTCAGCATATTAAGAAGTGGACGTCCATCGGCTGAGATGATGATGATGATGATATTAAGAAGGACCCTTTATCATTTTTTTTACGTATAATCACATTACCTATAATAAAAATGTACTTATTCCTACACGTACAGTCGGCCGCAATAAGTTATATACCTACACTTTAGTACTACGACGTAGAACAAAAGTGTATACAACTTATTGGGGCGACTGTACCTACATTATATTGGATACTCCCTGCCCGCCCTGTCCCAAAACCATACCATGGACACTTTTAGCTGAAATTTCATAGTACATATACAAATGGAAAAAAATTATGAGGAAGGGGTAAGCATGTGCGATACTGGGTGAGTACGAGCGAGACAGGAATACGTCATTGCCTACATTTATCGCCACGCTTCCTTTCAAACGGGGGTGTGGTTTAACCGGTGATAGGCAGGGAGTGAGCATGTCGTGTCAGTTCCATACATTTTAGATTTAGTATAGTCTTGGCGCTAATAGATGTCGCTACTGGCCTGAACGAGAGATAAATCTTAATTAAACGTTATTAGATCACTATTATTTGAGTTTTGTCCCACGGAAATAAATTAAATAGATTAATGTTCTTAAAAATTTTAATAACAAATGTGTTTAACACGTTTTTTAACGTAATTAAATATTGCTGTAGTACCGTTACTCACCACCGTCGTTGTACTTGCGTGAGTTTTCATATAAGAAGGTGGCAACTTTCTTATTATGGGCACCCTCATTGGCATTGACCCTCTGTTGTGTATAATTTATTTACTCTATGCTATGGCTATGTGCACGACACTAGCGCTACACTAGCGCGGCGGAGCGCATGAACTATGTCGGCCAGCCGTGAATTATCTACACTATTATAGTAATGTAAAGACTCTGTGTTTGTTCGAGGATCCTGCCAACACTACTGGACCGATTTTGATAAAACTTTTTATATTCAAAAGCTTATTATTAGACTTAAAAACTAGCTTATATTTTATCCCGGTACGATGACGAGAGCGGATGCGGACGAAGCCACGGGCAAAATCTAAATTGTATCGGAATTCTCATACAAACTTTTACCTCCGTTTTAACACCTTTGGGGTTGAAATACAACAAATCTTTTTTAAGTGAGCATCTAGATGCCAATAGAAACTTCCATGCCAAATTTTAAGTTTGTAGTATTGACAGTTTTGGAGATTTCGTGTTTAGTTAGTGTGTGGTTTTGCATAGATTCAAGCATATTTTCACTGCTTGGCCCGCAACAGTACAAATTTCTGCCACCCCGTGCGCTGCGATCGACTTGACAGTTCCCAACACCCACTTCGCACATAGCCAGAGGTTAATAATACATTTTATATTAAGTTTTCGGATATGAAGATAGCAGAATAAATTATTATGAGTTTCAAAAACTTAATTTAGAAACTTTTCTTAAGATTTATTATGCTAAAAACAAAATGAAAACTCCAACTTAATTGTATTACTTAGACATTTAGTATACTGTCGCTTGTCAAAAATGTTGTCTAAAACTTGTAGTTTAATTTTGAATCAAAATTAATTTTCTTACATTATTAACTTTGTAAACTTTGCTAGATATTATTTTAATATAACAGACCCAGACAGTTTTAATATGATTAAGAACAAAATGATTTACCTTTATTTGTGTTTATTCTTCGGGATTTTATTTTATGTCTTAATAAAGTGTTAAATAATGAATAAGTAAATAAAACTCAGTTAAAGAAGCATTTATCCCTTAATGAAATCTCTATGTCATCCTATAGAAAACATTATTTGGTTCTTCTTGAATTATGCTGACGATTAGTGTGACCATCTGGAAAATGGAGAATCTGCCACACACTAGCTAAAAATCTGCCAAAATCTGCCAAACGTCGTAAAGAAAAATGCCACATGTATTTTAGTGTCTCCAAACACTTATTTTAATGAGTTTGTGCAGGGTTTTTTCTTAAAAATTAAGTAACTTGAAACCTTTTTGTACGTCCACTTCACATTTTGCTTCATATTCTATCATTTTTTTTTCGTCGCAGGTATCATAGTCAATTTTGATCGCGTCTTTTTATTAATTTCCTTTTGCGAAAAGAAATTTGTAATACAATAAAAAGATAAACTCCATCGCCTCCTTGTAGAGACTGCCTTGGAACAGGAGTTGCCTAGTCTGTAAAATGATTTCATGTCTGTACTTTGTGTTTAGTAACAAATTTTCTATTTCTTTTCCAAAAATTGTAAAGAGTAAGATAAATATTCCCAAATCTGCCAAATCCTGCCACTTTTTCTAATTCGTCAACAACATCTGCCAAAGTTAAAATTAGCCAAAAAAATAGCCAAATCTGCCAAAATGGCAGAAATCTTCGACAAATGGTCACACTGCTTATGAATTTTTAGGGCGATCAGAATTTCAAACTAAACAACTTTCTTTGGTATGGAACAGAATTTTTTTTTGCTATTTCGATCTTAGTTCCATAGATACTGTTGTTCAGGTTGATCATCTGATCATCCCTTAAAATACCGTCAGCTTATTAATAATAACCTTATTTTTATTTAGGAGTGTTTGCAATACGGATCAATTCCTATATATTCTACGACTTCGAAAATTATGTGAAAACGTGGGACATAATCGGAAACAGAGGAAGATGATGATGATTAACAATCCCCAAGTAAATTCCCATGATTAGAATTTCACTTTAATGTCAGTCGATTTCATTCAACAATGAATGAAGGTAATGACAGAAATGCGTGCTATTTTATTATTACCTACTGATGTTTGAAATAAGTTTATTTAAGTTTACTTAAGTACAATTTTTTTTCGAAATTTTGAATGTTTTATTACTTCCAAAACTGCAATTAGGTGGCATTATTCAAAAAGCTAAGGTTGATTGAGGTGTCATGAAAATATAATGATAATTTGTCAAAGAAGTTGCCCCTACTTCTTCTTATCGTGTGGGCAGAGCCCTGGTGTCAGAGCTTTTTCAGACCGCCTTACGGCCTCTGACGTGGTTTTTATGTAACGACTACTACCACCAGAGATAGTAGCCGGGACCAACGTCTTAGCGTGCCATCCGAAGCACGGAATCATTTTTCTTTTCGGACAATCAGGTGATTCAGCCTGCAATGTCCTAACCAACTGGGGAAAAACGCACAAAGTGACATATCACTAGGTGTCCCCCGTGGGAATCGAACCCACGATCTCCGTATCGAGAGCCAACGCTCTTAACCACTAGACCACGGAGGCAGTTAGTTGCCCCTACTAACATGTGCTTAATGTCTGAATTTGTTTAACTACATATTATAACTCAGAAGCAGAAACACTAATTTAACTGCTAAAAAAACACCAAGCCAATGTAATATCGATAGAGAATCGAGCAGTCATACCACAGAGTACTAGCTATTTGACAACTAGTCAAATCAGCTACTCTTTATCGGACATCAAAACGTGCGCTTTGTATGATTTGTACTAAATAATGAGTTGTGACGTCATCGACATTTCATTACTTTTTAATGTTTATCTTGTTATTAAAAATAGTATTCAAGCTTAAAACTCGCTAAAAATGGGAGTTTAGCGTTATTTTCTAACCCTTTTTTTATTGAGAAGATAAAAATAAAACATATTGTATGTAGTCAAATACCCAATTACTAGCGTCATACAATAAGGGAGGCAACAATGAGTGAACATGCATATTACTTATAATTTATACTATACCACTGTATCTCTATCACTCTTCCATCTCACAGTCACTTGTCTGTTTCGTGTCACAGCACAAATTATGAAGTCATCATCATCATCATCTCAGCCGATGGACGTCCACTGCTGGACATCGACCTCTCCCAAGGATCACCACAACGACCGGTTCTGCGCTGCCCTCATCCAACGGGTTCCCGCCGCCTTCACCAGGTCGTCGGTCCACCGTGTGAGGGGCCTACCCACGCTGCGCTTTCCGGTACGCGCTCGCCACTCGAGAACTTTTCGGCCCCATCGGCCATCGGTAGAGAAGTACCTGTTGAATATTTTTAAAGTTTTCTATTATGCAATTTTATTCAATTCAATTCAATTATACTTTATTGCACACCAAAACAGAATATACATTTGAATAAAGATAAAGAATTACAATTACGTACAAATAAGGCGGTCTTATCGCTAAAAAGCTATTTCTTCCAGACAACCTTAGGGTAGAGGGGTTTATTCACTTTTTTTAATGCGGATTATTGTTAATAATTTCGTATAGAAAAAGTCAGGTCGGCCGCCCGACTTTTTCAATCTTTAATTTGATTAAGCTAACATGGCATATAAATTCGAATTTCGTATAGGTTCGCAACTTAGACCATTTTTGGGCACAAAATATAAAAATGTTACCCAACCCAACTAATTTATGTGCATAACTGTTACCAATTCAATTGTATAACATAATCATATAGCTAATTTGACTAACGACGTTCGTTAACCCACGGGAATAAGGTACATAATGGCTACCCCAATTATATTAACATTACCTTAATATTTGAATAACCTCAGTATTTGGAGTCGTCACAAAAGATTCAACTACCATTGGAACTAAAGTGAACATGAGTGAACGAAATGTTTGGATGTGGTATTTCATATAACACTATCATTATATTGAATGCTGATAATCCCATTCGCGAATCAGATACTTTGCTACAACATTCAAGTAGGTAGTATATTTTAAGCATAGTAGGCTCTCCTTTAGTATAACGATGGTTTCAGGACGAAATGATTTGCCAAATGGTGATAAGTGGCAAACTCTGTAGGTCATGGGGCACAAGCACTGTTGGAGACCGTGGGGAGAAAAACGCCCAAGAGGACTACCGCAAATGCGTTGGTATGACAATATCAAAAGAACAGCTAAAGTGAACGTTATGTACATCAAGACTTATTGTAATTTCATAATAATGTTGTTTTTTGTGTACAATAAAGAATCTAAGAATGAAATGGATACAGAAAGAAAACGATCGTGAAGGATGACAGAGGGAAGGTGGCCTACACAACTGAATTGAAAATGGCTAAAAGAAAAGAAGGAGATAAGGGGCTAGCCCTTTCTCCTACCAAAACACTACATAAGAAAGGTTTCTGATGTATTGTTTTGGTTTGGTTCGACGTAACTATAGGATAAGGAATAAGGTTATCCCTTATCCTATAGTTACGTCATACGATACCCACAGAAAGAAACGGGTTGATCCATTTTAAGCCGAATTCACACGGCACTTAAAGTTACACACACTATAAGAAGAAACAACCTTGCACGAATATTTCAATATTCATTCACGACATTTTTGTTTTTCATAAAAATAAAGCCTTATCCACATTGCAACCAACTCGTTGTTCTGAAGAGAACGCTAGCGAGCGAACAATAGATTTTTATTTGAAAGAAGCCACTCGACGTATTTGTGTAACTGACGTCCGTTTTACCGGTTTTCGTTTAATGCTGACCTTTTCTTTACTAAAGTACACTGAGGTTGTTGGTAGTCGGCGTGAAATTAAAGAGATTGGTTGATCTAGATTGTGACTTAAATGTTTTGTACATAAGGTTCTATTCCAATGACAATATTTGAAGAATTCTCCAAACAGATTAAGACCTTTACCCTCGCAACGTTTTCAGCTTGGCATTGGCAACGGTGCTGTAAAAAAGCGTAAATCACACAAGATTATAGCGGCTGGCAGTTTGAACAGTCAAGTGTATAGGCACAGTATAAGAAAGAGTATCTAGTAATACATGACATTACGGGTACTCCCCCACTAATTTTAACCTCACCTCGGCTTGATAGAAAGCGTGGCTGAAAATTTAGGCAAGAAATGTGCAGGCCCATCTTTTCCACTGGGCACTCTGGGCAAGAGCCCAGGGCCCCGCAATCAATGGGGCCCCCCTAGTTGCTGCCCGATAACCGATATTGCCGATAAATACTTACCATCATTTTCCGAATATACGAGTATCAGTTTTTGGGTATTCTAATGAACAAGGGACCTAACAAACAGTGGCAACAATTTGGCTGCCTACCTACAACTAGGTCTAAATCTAGAATTTTGCTTACCTAGGAAATCCTTTTGCATGTTGTTAATAAAATAGTCCTCTGTCATATGCCTATCATAGTCATATAACATATGACATTTGTTATTTATGTTATCCCCATTATGTTATAGGCCCCAGGGCCTCCAATAGGCTAAAGACGGTTCTGGAAATGTGTCTCACTCGCAGTAGGAAGGTATTGCACATGCTTACCTCTTAATTGTAAGGTAATATAAATAAATAAATAAATAACGCTCACAGGCACATATATTGTAATGATCCCAAGAAAGCACTATTTATAGGCTGTTTATTATGAAAACCATACAACAACGGCACAAACATATAAACATCCATGACCGAACCGGGATTCGAACCCAGGACCCTGGTTTGGCAGTCCGGCGTGGTAACCATTACACCAACCGGGTCGTCAATTGTTTCCCATTTGTATGAAATGACAGTGTTTGTTTGTTTGTATGAAGTGTCCAAGTTGTTCTAGTACTGCCCTCATTTCAGTATGTTTCAGTGCTCATTATATTCCACCGAACAATCCATTCATCCTCTCTTTGATCTTCTTTTCCTCATGCGGGCGTATGTCGAAACGTATCAAAGGAAATGTATAAAGTAAGAGAACTGGTAGGCTACCTCTCTTTGTATCGAAACTATGTGACGTCATCAAACACTGATCTGAAGGGCTTGCAATCAGTTTTGCCACCTTAGTTTTAGTAATAGGGGCAGTTGAAGAAGCTAAAAAGGGCTAGATAGGGCTCTTTGACTACTTATCGGGCTAGATGGAGCACAAATTACCAAGAAAACACTTAGTGTAAAAAAAGGCCAAAAAAACAGCTTTACTAATGATTTCAATTGTGTATTTATTGAATCACAATAACATTTTTCAAAATTCAAAAGAATTTGAAGAAATATTTAATCAATTTAATAGGTTCTAAAAGTAAAAATATTATTTAGTTATTTAACAAACTAAACCCAGATCGGCGCGGCGTAGAGATGCGGTATGTTGCCATAGTCGCACATATGGTATCTACCACAAAAATATAAATAAATCAATATATGACACAAATCGCCAAAGTTCGATGTTATTGTGATGTTAGCATGGCGCAAATTTCAGATTTTGGTGCAATATTTTTAAGAAAATGAAAATTCTGAAAAGGGCTAGATTGCCATTTCCGGGTTAAATCATTAAACAACGAGTTCCTACAGTAAAAAGTGCTAGATTTAGCCCCAAAAGGGCTAAGGTGGCAACACAGCTTGCAATGCACAATTTAAGTGGTCAATCACAGGAGATGCTCCGTCAAATCTAGGTCAAGACAGGTTCAATATTCAATTACCCAGTTAGGCCGATATCTGACCAGCGTGCAACCATGTCAAAATTGACCAAACTTAAGTTACTTGTTACAGGTGATTCTCAACTGTCCTGCATGGAGTTTAAGGTTTCATTTTGATCGGTAGGAAAATTTGAGGCCAACCTTTGATTGGATAACCTAAAACGACGTTGCTCGCCAATTACTTAGGTTAAGTGATTGTCTTACGTATGGTGGAATGGAAATTTGTAGGAAAATGCGGTTTTGATCTTCGGTTTAGATTAGGTATTGGATTTAGGTCGAAAGTAGAATTAGACTGAGGTCGATTCTCTTCAATTTAAATGCGAGGACGATTATGATAAGTAAGTACATAGACCTTTATACTGAACAATCAGTTTTTACTTCTTTACTTTTTAATTATTGTTTTGCATTCTTTTTATTGTGTTGCTCAGAAATTTTGTTAAATGTTTTTCTATCCCAGTAGAAAATACGTAGAAAGTTTCAAAGTTATGAGTGGAACACTAGGGTCAAGTGGATCCTAAGAAATACTGAAATAGAGGATCTTTTCTACATAATTATGGTGTATTTTTTATGTATCTAAACGAATTTTGTTTAGAATTATTCTTCAGTTTTAGGATTAATTTTGCATTTTTATTACCTTTTAGTTCTATTACAAATAAAAAAAAAGTATTTTGTTTTTTTAGAAACTTACACTCTTTTCCCCATAAACAACATTTCTACCGACGATAACCACTCCTTTCCTAAAACCGAAGGGAACCCGATAAAAAAAAACACTATAAATCAAATGCCAAAATCATCCTATTGAGTCCAAAAAACTCTTCCGTACCATCGTCCGTAGTAACGGGCTATAAAAGGCATTCTATAGCAAATATTCCGGCTGTATTAGCATATGAATGATACAGGCTAAAAAAGCCCCCCAGGTGGCGTGTCCGGATCGGAAATAGGTTCTAGCGCCGCTCCCGTAAGCTTTGGATCGGGCTGAGAACGTAAAGTTGCATGTTTTGGTGAAAAACTTAAATTAAGAACGAGAAAATGACATGTCAAGATGCCATGAGTTTTTCTGAACTTATGAATGATTTGTAGTGAAGGAGAAAAACATCGTGAGGAAACGTTTTCTTCCAATACCTCTTATGAATCCTTAGCACACACGTCTTTAGCACATATCCCTTTAACACATCTCTAGCTCATATCCTTAGCACGAATCTCTCGCTCTAGTTTTATGTAAAAAGAACTCGCTAAACCCTCATCTACCAGAAATCCGCAAACCTAAGCTATGAAAATGGAAAGATCTGATTGGTTATTTTTTTCCTCGCACATAGCTTAGCTGGTGGACAGCCAGCTTGAAGCTACTGAATGACAAATCAAGAGGTAATTAACGGTTCTATATTAAACACGAGCACAATCGTCTTATTTAACATTCTTCTCTTTTACAGCCAGGGCAATAGCATAATAAGAATGTGGGATAGATTTAAAAGCTGTAAATTAAATATGTATTATAAATTCAAAACGTAACGTGGAAGGTTACATCCACCGTGTAACATTTCTGTACAAGTTGTGAACGAAGCGCGACTATGTCTGACAAGTAGAAGTCTTCGTAGAAACTTTTATAGCTAGTTATAGTGTACCTGTATCTAATTTAATTTAATTTATTTAATAGGTACACCAACAGCTTAAAGTATTTCGCATTACAAACAAAATTTCCATATAAATCTAGTCGCTAATACATAGGCCAATTAAAGGTATACACAACATTCAAAAATCACATGGTATTACAATCATGATTAAATCTAGAAGCAGTAGAAATTACAACATAACAATTTAGAAGAGGACGATATTTATGGATACTAAGCAAGCAATAATAATAATAATAATTTAGAATCTTGGAACTGGAGTTAGTGGGTGAGATACTTTCGTATTGTATTTTTGAATTTATTGGTCGAGTCAAAAAAGATATCCAGATCTGGCAGTCCCGCACTAACCCTGTTGAACTCTGTACAAAGTCTAGCAAAAGGTGAGTGACTGCCAATGTTGGTTCTGCTAGGGGGCGGATGAAAGGTCTTTGTGATTGGCTTTCTTGGAAGATGGTATGGAACCGAGAGCTGTACGCTGCCGAGAACCTGCTTACATTTGCTTTGTCCATTGACACTTTTATGAAGAAATGCTAAGTCGTGCAGAGTTCTACGCGCCCTCAGCGGCTCCATCCCAAAGAAGGCCAGACGTTGGTCGTAAGGGCATCTGTGAGAAATACCCTGAGCGAAAAATGCGAGATGCCTTGTGAAGGCCCTTTGTACAGATTCAAGGTGCTGGGAATGTACCGAGTACACAGGATTCCATGCGACACTGGCATACTCGAGTTGACTCCGAACCAAAGCTTTGAAAAGCACTATTTTAGTTTTAGCACTAAAATTCTTGGTGTTCCTCTTTATGAAACCCAACATTTGCGCCGATTTCTTAACTACCCCGGATACATGTGAAGTTAATTTGAGTTTGCGATCAAGTGTAACGCCTAGGTCCCGGATCCCATCCACCTCCTGCAAAGCAACACCGTCTATGCTGTACTCTGATGGCAGACACTGGACTTTTCTACTAAAGCAAATAGATGAGCACTTTACTGGATTCAGAACCATGTTGTTGGAGTCACACCAGAGCTTGATTCCGTCGAGATCTCTCTGAACCAGTGCTGCATCTATATTTAGCCTAATACCGTGTCGCTTTGATAGGTGGTTGTGTCACTTCCAAATATTAGGAACGGCGCAATGAAATGTATCGGGTCGTTCAAGATAATGTTTTTTGTTCATTTGTGGTACTTATTTATTTTTCCTTCTCGTATCTTCTTTGATTAAATACATTACGTGTTCCAAGATAGATTAGAGTCATACTCCGAGCTCTCTGGACTTCATTGTGTAGTATGTGAGTGGTTGCCGCTGTTGATTCTGGTTTACAGGACGTAAAATTTGTGGCGTACAGTCAAGAGCACATCAAGCTTTACACTTGCAGTTCGATTGTAACGCTTATGGCGCACTAAATAAGAACGGTACAAAGTCCAAAGTATCAAGCTTGACGTGCTCTTGACTGTACCTTATGGAAGAATTGAAAAATATTTTATAATGTGAACTTTACTAGAACTACACGCTTAAATAGATAAGTATAGCTGCAATAGTGGTTCTGTTCCGATATGAAATTTGGGTCGTTTTATGTTCGTGTACAGGGTCCAATTTAATACTCGTAAGTATGCTGATGGTTTTTTAAGAAGATGATCAGACCATTAATCTGAACAACCTTCTCTGAGGTATTAACATCTGAATCGCGAAAACAATACTAGCTGTCTCACACATTTGGGTCGAGTAAGATTGCAGTTTTGTATGAAACAGATGATTTTTAGTTGCGATTTCGTCGTTGCTTCCTTAGGGAAAGTTGTTCAGTTTTATGGTCTGTTCATGCTCTTAAAAAGCCATCAAGTAATTTTCTAACAAAATATTACGCCTTATCATTCATTATCAATCACCAATCGATCAATTATTTTTTGACCCTACTGGAGTGCAATTCTCTAAGCATCACATCGCTGTCAAAAATATAGATGAGCTCACAAAAGTAACATCCCTCTTGCATACTTCAGATTGTCGCAGTTTTTATATAAGTTTGACACATGACATAACCATATTATGACGACTCGGTTGGTGTAATGGTTACCACGCCGGACTGCCAAACCAGGGTCCTGGGTTCAAATCCCGGTTCGGTCATGGATGTTATATGTTCGTGCCGTTGTTGTATGGTTACCATAATAAAAAGCCTACAGTGCTTAATTTGGGATCATTACAATGTATGTCCCTGTGAGCGTTATTTATTTATTTTTATTTTATAAAGCGAATTCCAAATTGTCAGCTCGCCGATGTTCCAACCACGAATTTAATGTGCTGTTTAACACATTCGCGGACACTGAATGAGACACAATAGAACTTTTATTGTTATCACTGCTATAGCCGGTCAGTGTCCGCGGAAGAGTTAAACAGAACTGACGTGGCGCGGACGTGATGCGTGCGGGGTGCGGTAATATAAACCTTATAGTAGCATAGCGTCGTTTGGAGAATTACGCCCGCGCCCGCGCCTCCAGGCGACGTCGCCTGGTGGCGCGGGTGCATTTTTCCTTTACGACAAAAACGACGCTGCGTACTATAAGGTTGAATATTATGTTACCATCCGCCACCTATGGTTGTAAAGACGGAGCATCTTAGTCGAGTGCTATTTTCAATACATCTCTCTAGTCTAGAGAGTTCATGAGCTGTTTCGCCGCTCCCGCCACCTCCCCTAACCTAAACCAAGCCACAGAAAGAACATGCGAAGCACGTCCTAACCCGGAACGGCGCGACTGCGCTGATTTCAGTCTCTTTTTACTTTCCCAATGATAGATAGAATCGATTCTTTTATTAGGAGGTGCCGCCTGAGTTCCTCTAACGGATTCCCATTGTAGGAAGTTCTATTTTTTTCGAACTCCGAAGTAAATTGAGTTCGATTGTGGTTCGAAGTGTGTTTACGGGGAAGAGATGCGATTAGCTGAAGCTAAAAGGAGTTAGGATTTTAGTAGTTCTTCGTTTTAACGGTAGTGAAAATAGAATTGTTGGTCGGGAGTGGATGGAATTGTTATTTTGGCTAATGCAATTTTCTGGTAACACTCTTGTCTATATTTAGGATTGATTCCATTACCTAACTTTTCCTCATACCTTTCCGTCATTTATTTATTTATTGACATTGTTGTAAATACAATTTTCACATCATTTATAAATATCTACAGCGTATAGCGTATAGCGTGCAGAGCCATCAATGCGCAGATAATTATCAAAACGATCTTGATCACCGAAATATGCTGATGTAATTCCGTCACTGAACTGTTATTGTCCCCAATTGCAGTTTGAGTTATGAAAACGTCCTCTTTTTCAACTCTTGACTGACACATTTTAGATGTTTAATATTGTCCTCACTCACATGATAATTAAAATACGGATAGGAGCCAAAGTCTTTGTTATCAACCGCAACGCGTCCATAGGTTTGCCAAATATGGCAAGGTCGCCATGTAAGGATATGCCTATTTGGAGAGGAGTGAAACGACCGAGTGCATGATTGATACTGAATTTATTAGTAATAACAATGGATTAAATAGTCTTAGATCTAGGATACATACTTATTACACTACATTATTTACAGTGAGCGTTATCTAGGACAATGTCACACAAATTATCTAGTCACATTTAAAGTACCAGAATCTAGCCTGGACTTGTATTATGATGACTAGACAACGATATGGAATACATACAGGGTCCTTCTTAATATGCTGACACTTTTTTAAGGCGATGATCAGACCATCAATCTGCACAACTTTCTCTATGGGACAAACATAGAAATCGCGAAAAAAAAAAAACAGCTGTCCCATACAAAGCTGCATGCCTACTTGAGTAAAATGTATGCGACAGCAGATTTTCTTTCGCGTTGTCGATATTGGTTCCGTAGAGAAAGTTGTTCAGTTTGACGGTCTGATCACCCCCTTAGAAAAGTGTCAGCATATTAAGAAGGACCCTATATACAGGATGAAATTGATATCATTGGCATCCTTTTAAACTAAGAGTCTACCCATCAAACTGAACAACTTTTAATATGGGAGCAAACCGATCGGAGCAACTAAAAAATCTGCTGTTGCATACATTTGAGTCGAGTAGGCATTGCAGTTTAGTATGGGACAGCTGATTTTTTAGTTGCTCCGATCGGTTTGCTCCCATAATGAAAGTTGTTCAGTTTGATGGGTAGACTTTTAGTTTAAAAGGATGCTAATGATATCAATTTCACCCTGTATAGATTTGATGTTTGACGTTTTGACCCTTTGACGGCCCGGTAGCACAGTCGGTAGTGAACCTGCCTGCTGTGCCGAGGGTCGCGGGTTCGAATCCCGTAAGGGACAAATATTTGTATGATGAATATGAATATTTGTACCCGAGTCATGGATGTTTGTATTTATATATGTATTCTATATCGTTGTCTAGTCATCATAATACAAGTCCAGGCTAGATTCTGGTACTTTAAATGTGACTAGATAATTTGTGTGACATTGTCCAAGATATTTATTTATTTATTTATTTATAGATACAAACATACATGACTCGGGTACAAATATTCATATTCATCATACAAATATTTGTCCCTTACGGGATTCGAACCCGCGACTTTCGGCACAGCAGGCAGTTTCACTACCGACTGTGCTACCGGGCCGTCTATTATTTAAATACTCTATATTATAATAATTATCATAATTATATCATCATAGTAAATATTCTCTTCATTTCTGATTCGATCGCGTAGGGAAACTCCGAGCATAGCCCTCTCCATTGCCCTTTGGGTGACTTTCAGCCTTTTTATGAGGCCTTGAGTAAACGACCACGTCTCTGTTCCATATGTCATCACTGGCAACACACACTGATCGAAGACTTTCCGCAGAAGAACCAGTGTAACTGACATAGCCCAAAGAATTGCTAAACTTAAGTGGCAGTGGGCGGGGCACATTGCTCGCAGAACCGATGGCCGGTAAGGCCGAAAAGTTCTCGAGTGGCGACCGCGTACCGGAAGGCGCAGAGTGGGTAGGCCCCTCACACGTTGGACCGACGACCTGGTGAAGGCCGCGGGAAAACGTTGGATGAGGGCAGCGCAGGACCGGTCGTTATGGCGATCCTTGGGCCTATGTCCAGCAGTGGACGTCCATCGGCTGAGATGATGAGTAAATATTCGTATGCCTCATGGTACATCATTAGTGGCCCTATAAAACTACACTCCAACTCCAACTATTTTATAATTTATATTTTATCATAAAAATATTGTACTTTTTACCTGTGATGACTAGAGATCGGATATTCGGATGCATATTTAAACTTCATTTTTCACAAGAATAATGTGGAGATTGTGGAGACGTCTTAATTTATTTATTTTATGAAACAATCCCAGGATCGTTCTGAAGTTTCGGGACTGCTAAAAGATTTATCGACATACAAAATATCGTAGAACTTGTACATTTGAACATTTTGAACAACGTTGTCAGAGTTTTTCATGTTGTTAGAGTTGTTTATATTGTTCATGTTGTCGGAAGTAGGTTATATCATAGTGGTGTGACTACCTACGAGGATCAGTATGACAAAACAGTGCGGGTGACCCGATTTATTTAAATAACTTTATTCAGAATGGCATACCCATAGCCTGTTTTCGTGGCGAAAAAAGTAAAGTTTAGGTAAATATGCATCCGATTATCCGATCTCTAGTGATGACGAATATATATTTCTGATTTCTAAGTTACTCTATTCATTTTACAAATAACTAGTTTGAAAAACAGCGCTGTGCGGTTTCTATCAGCATAATTTATGCTAGTTTCTACTAATTAAATAATTTAGATCCCCATATTAATTTACGAGTTCATTTTTTTTGGGAAATTTTAAATACCTACTACTCTAAAACAAAAGTTCACTTTAGTAGGTACCCATATTAAATTCTTATAATCTCTCCCAGTTCTTTAGCCAACTAAACCACAGAACATTAAATAATACTAGAAGTCATCTAAATGCTCGACTAATTATAAATGAAAATTCACAAAAATCATTCATTTTCATATTATCTTATCTTATCATTTACGACTTGAAAAAGTTAGTAATGTATTTATTCGATTAATTTTTTTATTTTTAGTTCAAAACGATTAATTTTTATTCTATTAATAGCAACTACTAAACGTTTTGGATTAAAAACTAATAAACGTTTTAACATTTTATACAGGGTGTAACAAAACACCCTAGTAATACTTAAGGGACTTTTTTTATTTTTTCTCGATGTTGGCTCCATAGTGAAAGTTGTTCAGTTTGATGGTCTGAAGCACCCCCTTAATTATTACTAGGGTATTTTGTTACACCCTGTATTAGATAGGTAATTATAATTATGTACTCGCATTTTATACTCTTTGTATATTTAACGTGATCGCACACCTGTCCGCGGCGAACGTACCGAAAGAACCGAATTTTAGAATTTGTTTTAGAAATAATCAGAAACCTCGCAGACTGTCTTATCTCCGGCAAAGTCGCCCACAAGTCCCTTCTGTCTATTATTTTAATGTTCTGTGCACAAAACTCCCCTTTTCTGTCTGCACTTTAAATAAAATATGTAGGTATCAAGCAAGACCCGTTCACTATAAATATTTAATTTTACAAAGTAATCCGCTTTTAGGGCCGTTTTCTCCGTCAACTCGCCACCCACAGATTTTCATAAATAATCATAGATTAGTAAATGCGACAGATCAAGATGGGAAGGGGCGTGGGGTACACTTGAGTGTAAGTAGTCTATTACTCATGTAGGTCAGGTGGAGAATTAGAGACGTTTTTGATTATTTCTTTCTAAGATTTTTTGATTTTAGCCTATTTTACTTTCTGCCAGATCATTTTTTTTTAATTATATTTTCGGTAACGTTTACCGTTCATTAGAAACTTAATAAATAATTATTAATTTGGTTTTACCGTTTTACAAAATATAGAAATTTTATATTGTTCGTAGATTAAAAGTAGATCTTGTCGATTTGTTTAAAGTTAAAGTATGCTCTAAGCTGTTTGGAGTAGAGATCTCTTCCAACGTATACATATTAATCGATGTCTTTCAAGACTTACTTAAAGTAAACATTGACTAAACAAGGTAGGTACATAATAAATTAATAAGTAATAAAATTTTAAAGGCATCTCTTCTGTGAATTAATTATACCTGCATTGAATATTTTAGTTATTGTAAAGTTTAACAAAACACTCTCTATTTTTGTAAATTGTTAATTTTCGTAGAATAATTAAGGTATTCAAATATAATTACATTTCTATTATTATTACAATTATTAATTAACTACAAAGTAGATAGTGATTCGGTTTTTATTCCCTGTAATTAGTATATATTCTGTATCTTTATATTTATCTTAAAATTAATCAAACTGTACCTAATAGTCTTTTAACTTATAAATATTCAATTAAATTACAAAATTAAAAAATAAATTCTCCTAACTCTACAATATTAAAAAACCGTTACACACCTCGTGTTTGTACATGTACGAGTACAGTGAACATAATTAAAAGAAAATGCTACGATCGAAATGTTTATATGTGTCACTGACTCCAATCTTCCGAACTACCGATTTATTATATTTTTTGTATGTCTGTTTGTTCTAGCATAGCATCACGTAAAACCAACCAACTATTAATATATATTTGTTTTTTATCATTCTATGTTTCTAGCTACTCTGTCCCATACGTCACTTAAGCCGAGATATAACGCAAATAGTTCAGTTAATGTGTTTACCAATTTTAGTTCTAAAATCCAATGATTTAAAGTAAACAATTTAATGGCATCGCATGGGGTCTAAGCGTTACTTGCGTTAAGCGTCATTTGTTATAGTTAACTAGTTATAAAGATCATGTTTAAACCATACTGCATTAAGAGTGCTATCGCAGCCCAGTGGCGCCCTCATCACATTAATAAAGATTTCTCAATAAAGAAAGCCTAAATTTAAAATGTGCTCAATTGAGAAACTACGAAAGCCTTCAAGCAATTTTCATATAATACTTTTATAGGTTTTTTAAAGGTCGAAACATACACATTTTGAAAAAACAAAAAAAAAACGGCCGCTTTTGTTTTTATTCGAAACTGTCTAAAAGTGGAATGTTTAGAACCTATAAAAGTATTGTATAACAATGGCTTGAAGGCTTTGGTAGTTTCTCAATTGAGAACTTTTTAATTTAGGCTTTCTTCATTGAGAAATCTTTATTAATGTGATGAGGGCGCCACTGGACTCCGATAGCCCTCTTAAGTATTTTTTATTTAAAAAAAACTACTTATTCAGAAAGAAACCTATAAGAAATTCTAAAATAAAAATTGCACTTGCCATACTAAATGAAATCAGCTGAACTGAGCTTACAGGGTGTAAAAAAGCCCTGTTGGAGCCTTAAAGGATTGCTTCAGACCATCAACCTGAACAACTTTCTTTATGGGACCAATATAGAAAACGCGAAAAAAAAATCAGCTGTTCTATACAAAACTGCAAACATAACTCGACCGAAATATACGGTATACAGCTGATTTTTTATGTCGCGATTTCGATATTGGTCCCAAGCAACTATTCTGAAGCAACCCTTTAAGGCTCCAACAGGGATTTTTTTACACCCTCTATAATGACCATGACCCCGCCAAAAAAACGTAATAATGTAGTCTTGATAAGCCCAGCAGAATGATTACCAGATTTTTTTAATAAATAGGCACAATAGGCACAAAAGCAATACAATACAATCGCATCCAATGCTCTAACTTATAATGAAACTGCAGAAACAATTCCACCGTTAAGTCGTACTCGTACAGTTGCAGAACAATTTATTTGTGAAACTCTGAGCTCTCATTTATCGGTACAATAAAATAAATCAGGCCCGTTTAGATGCGGCGACATTTACGCGCAGTTGACACCTCGTTGCTTGTAAGAGATAGTGCACACTGTTTGACTACAAAATATTTTATTATTATTATTATATTATATTTATTTATGAAAGAAAACGTTACAGAATTGACAAAAATAGTGCAGTAAAAACCATTTTAGGTTTATCTATGCACTATCGACTCGTCTACGACGTCTTAATTCACAGTTAGGATAACCAATATGTTATGTACTTAATCACGTACTTACAATATACAAATCATTACTACAAGATATACATAATAGGCATTTACAATAATATACACCAAGAGCAAAGACAAGAAGATAACAAAAACAAAAGATTCAAACACGTAATTGAATCATTATCACAGGTTCGACAGGTATTATGGCAGTAGGTACAAACATTAAGCAGTCCCATGTGCGTGTTTAAAAACTAGACAAGGAGGAGAGACAAAGTGAGTTGAACCGGATCGTTATCTGTAATATTTCGATGTGTATTCTTCTTCTTCTATCGAGTCGATGGCGTGTCATTTTATATTTTACCCAGTATTTTCCCTCAAGAATAGAACTATCGGCTGCGTTTTTATATAGGCTCCATTCCTTTGCAAGTGTGTGGGCAGGAAGGGTAAGATTATGCGAAGGGCCATAGTGTGAGGAGCAGCACAACATTTGAATTTTATTGTCAAACAATTTTAAATGTAGTTTAGCATAAAATTTTGTCAAAATAACCTTTATTATAACTAAATAAGCTTCTGTGTGCTGTGAAAAGGTGGCCTAAATTTCACATTGGTAAGAGGAATATGAGTAAAGCTATCTACCTGGATGAAACTTGACTTATTTGATTACCACCGTATGTCGTAATGATATGGACGGTCCATTTCTAAAAGTTTTTCAGATGGTGTTTTCATTTGTTTATACATTGTACAGGTTTTTTTCACAATAAACATGTTAGGTTCACAATATTTACTATGTTAAGACTTGTAGGATTTCATAAAACAAATCAGTAGTCACGAAGACTCATAAGTGACTCATAACTGTCTTCAATTTCATTAGATAGATCACAGTCACAGTCCCATAAACACAAAACACTTACTTACACATATTTAATTGAAACATAAATAAAACCTCATAGTACAACCCACACTTCTTTCCTGAATTTTGTATGCAGCTTCAACGTTTTTTCTTATACGAGTATCAAGCACACTCTATAAACAAATGTGTCGTTCTTTAATTCCGTAAAAAAACGTCAAGAGTGTCCACCGAGCCTAACACCAGTAATCTCAGCTTAAAATAGAGCGAGTAGTTCCCAACGTTCTGGGAAACGAATTATTGAGATATTTAGTGAATCTAGTCCCTCCAAGTGTACTGCTTGCCTGTTTCATTATCTGCTGCTCCTTATTTTATTTTAAACTTTTGTTCTTTAAATGAACATACGTCTTTGTGAGTAAATTACGTGTTGGAACGTTTAAAGTACGCGAATAGTAGCTTATACAGGGTGATAGGTGATAGGGTAGACAGATGCATTACTTTAGTGGGTTATTGTACTCACGATACTGAACCACATGGACCGTAAGGCAAAAAATGTATAAAATTTTCCAGTATCATTTCATCATTTCCTGTACCCTGTATTATAATTATATTGACGCTCTTGGTAGTGCTATACTCTTTCTTATACAGGGTGTAAGTGACAGCCTAGCAAACACTGAAGCGGTAAACTCAGACCATTAAAATGTACAACTTTCACTATGGAGCATACCTCAGAAAACGCGAAACAAATCTGCTGTCCCATACAAAACTGGTGTCCCACCCGACTCAAATGTATGGGACAGCTGATTTTTTTCGCGTTTCCTGAGGTAGGCTCCATAGTGAAAGTTGTTCAGTTTGATCGTCTGAGTTCACCATTTCAGTATTTGCTAGGCTGTCACTTACACCTTGTGTCCTTTCATGGAACAAAATCATGATAATAAAAAATATCAAATGAAATGACAATGCCATCGAAAACTCGTCGACAATACAGAAAAGTACAAATGTAGCTTTTCTGTGAAGGATTCCGGATCATTTTTCGTTTTTACCCGCCTGCGCCAGATAGAGGGGTTACGTTGTTCAAGTGTATGTAAGTCAATTTCTTTGACACGCTCTGTAGCCTAAACAGCTTCATGGATTTTACCATAATAAGGTGCCGTTAGATTCGTCTTAGTTGTGAGAGTGCTACAGGGTATTGTATTTAAATATGGCATCTGCGAATCAAAAAAGCTTTACATACTACTGTATATTCCAAATGAGTATTGCATGTCATCTAAAAAAAATGTCTGGGCCACTTTAAATGGGACACCCTGTATAAGAAAGAACATGCTATTCTTAACCCTAAAATTGAATCAAAATGTCTGGGCCACTTTAAATGGGACAACCTGTATAAGAAAGAACATGCTATTCTTAACCCTAAAATTGAATCAAAATCTAGGTAGCCGCAAAAGCACTAAATAAATATAATTGCGATAACTACAACACTATCTTATGTACCCATACCTTCTAGTTACCCTTAAAAGGTGTTTATTTATCAGAAACATTAATTACTACCCACTTCGAGACAACGGGTTTGTATAAAACTCAACTCTTAAGTAAACTTATAAATATGGGACCAGTAATTAAATGCTAATGAAGCAATATCTGCCATGCGATTGTGGACATAAGAGTTAGGTAATCTAGAAGTGGTCTTGTATCCACAATTATATTTCTTTTATAATCTATTAAATACATAAATAAGGGTTGAACCTCATCTGGCAGCACGACATTGCCTTTTTCTGTCGCTCCATCCTTTTCTGTCACTCAGGAACGTCATTTGCTAGAGCAAATAAGGTAGACGGAACGCGACCGCAGATGAGGTTTAACGCTAACGCTCACAGGCACATTATATTGTAATGATCCCAAGTAAGCCTCAGGCTTTTTGTTATGGGAACCATACAACAACGGCACACACATACAGGGTGTAATATAAAATGGGACAGTCACTTAAAGGGGTGCTTCAGACCATCAAACTGAACAACTTTCTCTATGGGACCAATATTGAAATCGCGAAAAAAAAATCGGGTGTTCCATACATTTCAGTCGAGTTATGTTTGCAGTTTTGTATGGGAGAGCCGATTTTTTTTTCGCGATTTCAGTATTGGTCCCATAGAGAAAGTTAATCAGTTTAATGGTCTGAAGCACCCCTTTAAGTAACTGCTCCATTTTATATTACACCCTGTATATAACATCCATTACAGAACCGGGATTCGAACCCAGGACCCTGGTATGGCAGTCCGGTAACCATCACACCGACCGGGTCGTCGATATTATGTAAATACAGTGTGGAAGGGATAGTCCTCAACAGACTGAAACGGTGAACTCAGACTATCAGATCATCAAACTGAACTTCTTTCACCAATGAGCCTACCTCAAAAAACGCGAAAAAAGACCTACCTGATTGGGACAGCTGATTTTTTTTCGCGTTTCCTGATGGAGGCTCCATAGTGAAAGTATTTCAGTTTGATGTTTTGACAGTCTGAGTCTGAGTTCACCGTTTCAGTCTGCGGTCAGTGTTCAGTTTGATGGTATGAATTCTCCGTTTCAGTCTGCGGAGGGCTGTCCCTTACACTCTGTATAAATCGATATCTTGGACATCCAAATGTCACAGATTATATCTAGTTCCATTATAAAGCACCACAATCTTGCACGGACTTATACTATGATGACAAAGCATGACTCTGATAAAAATATTTTCCCTTCGAGCTCGAGACTCTCGAATCAGCAGGCAGGTTCACTTCAACTGAGCAATCGTCCCGTCAATCCAGATTGGAAAGAATTTTTAAATTATGTCTTGAATGGCATGACATCTTATTCGCGTGTGAATATGATCCTAAGTGAAAATAAGTGCATAATTAAAAAAAAATTAAGAACAAACCTTGAAATCGTTTTTACATTTTGAATAATAAAAATAAAGTACCGATATTTAAAGGAAATTAATTCAAATGAAGTCTTAATTTTCCAGTAAGATATTATTATGAGCATTTGTAATGTAATGTTATACATTTATGATGCGTTTCTTTCGATTGAATTGAGATAAATAAATGTAATTTTAAGTAATTATTAATTTAATGTATATTTTAGCCCCCTGAATAAGATATAGAGCTACAAGAAAGAATCTCATAAACTCAAATTTTCTATTTTCAGTACAAGAGGAAGATACCCAAATGATTTGTGTCCAATAATAACTCTTGTTTATATTCCAAAATCTAAATTTAAATTTATTAGATACCATCCCAGAAATCTACCGTTATTCGACTCTATCTCACACGCATTAAAGTTTATAACTGAACCACTCGTTAGATTGAACACTAAAATACAACTCTCATAAACGTCGATAACGTCGATAACCTAGGAAACACTAGAGTCGTAAACATTTAAGTACGCTCACAGCATACATAATTAGACTGTCTATTCTAGCTTAACTATACGTTCGTGTTGGAGTCAGTATAGTTAACTCTGAACATCTCACTCGCCACTTATCTACGGGAGTGAGTGAGTGAGCAATATACTGTTAAGATCACTCTATAAATCTGCAAAAATATTCTAAGATAAACACAGAGAGAGGCGCCGGCGATGGTGACAGGGATTTGTGAGGTTCGAGGACAGTGGATGCGGCATTTTTATATGCTTGACTCCAGTTTAACGTTTAGAGACAAAAACATCTGCTTAGTGAGAGTCTATCTTTTGTTATTACAAAAGTAATGTTGTTAGCAAATTCGTAAAAATGTATCCTTATTATATGAATTTGAATAAAATATTATTTAATAAACGTTGGTCTTGTCAATGCAAAATAAAATCTATTAATTTAGCTATAAATTTAAGTACTTTATCATTTTACTACTATAATTAGTTCACCAGAGACATAGGTATTCACAAAATCGGTGAAGTGCTCATAGATTAGACGTGCTCACTGCACTGGGTTATTGAGTGAAGTTTGGATGTTATGAATATCATAATTTAGAATATCACCGAATCCGGAAATATAGTCAGGATCATTAATATTACCCATGCTATGCTGTGCAATACATAAAGAATTAAACCTCTTTTTTAAAGTCCACAACCTTACGCTGAAAAACATCCAGTAATCAAAAATGAGCGCGTATAACAGCAAAATAAACGACCAATAGCGTGGTGGGAAACCCATCGACATGAGCGTCCGCGAACATGCCAGACGCACTGCAGAAGCGCGGCAGCCCCAGCAGCATCCTGAAGGCGTTATTATATTAGGTGCGCAGGGCCCTTAGAGATGCCTAGCGATATGCAGTCCAGGCATCTCTAAGGGCCCTGCGCACCCAATATGCCAATAACGCCTTCAGGATGCTGCTGGGGCTGCCGCGCTTCTGCAGTGCGTCTGGCATGTTCGCGGACGCTCATGTCGATGGGTTTCCCACCACGCTCCGCAAACTCTGTGCCACCGCACTGCAGAGGGTTCGCGCCAGCACCAACAACATTCTGAAAATGGTCGCAAGTAGATACGACAGTAGCTTTATCAAGCTCTGGGTCGGTCTGCACTTAAGTAAATAAATAAATAAATATCTTGGACATTGTCACACAAATTATCTAGTCACATTTAAAGAACCAGAATCTAGCCTGGACTTGTATTATGATGACTAGACAACGATATAGAATACATATATAGATACAAACATCCATGACTCGGGTATAAAATATATTCATATTCATCATACAAATAATGTATAAGTGTTTGTACTAACATAGTTATTTAAGTGTGTTACTAACAACAATATGGATTATATCTGAAATAAAGAATTTTTATTTTTATTACCTCATCCACCATCCCCCAACCACACGATTCAAAATGCCAAGCCAGGCGGTAGCGACAAACTCCTCTAGGGAGTTATTTGCATAAGATCTTAAAACAGCAATCGCCCGATCGCTACATTTTAGCCTCCAGTCAACATTCTGATACTTGTGCTTGAAATATTTATTTAACGATTCCAGTATATTGGAAATTTTGTTATAAAATAAGGGAGGAAGAGCGTGGCATATGAGCTTGATCATTATTAGATTACGCGGAAACTTGTTATCGGCCTGTAGTATACCATGATTATCTACTGTAATCTTTTTTAATATGTGTAAGTAAGCTGCTTAAATAATGACATATTGCACCTTTACTAATTGATTTTTTTGCCTTTGATATGAGGATATTATGAGTCATTTGGCGTATGTTTTACAAAAATTTATCCAGCCGTTTCCTATCTGGAGGAGCCCAAACTTGGTATGTTTTAAAAATACTTTTTGGATTTTTTGAAAACCAGTAGCTGAAAAGTAATGGTGCAGTATATTTTTAGAACCGGCTCATGAATTCCTTTGATTTGATGCCCAAAACGAGAGGTTTCAGACAAAAAAAAATTTTTCATCCCATATAAAAATTGATGCCGTCATAACTCCCCACTCCCCACTCCTCCAATTGAGAAAGCAACACCGACATTTTTCCTACTCAAGAAACTCTACTGAATGCAACGATACCACATCTCAGTATAAAACTAGGTACTCAGTCCTAAGGAAATATTCTTTCAATTAATTGGCATCTCTTCTATATTGAAATTTGTACAAAGCAAACAGTATGAAAATTATTTAAACTACCTTATTCTAAAACTTATTGCGCGCTCGTGCCGAATTCTAAACATCGCTCCCTTGTACCATACCTTAATATCACAAAAAAACCTTTCACCCGTTAAAACAGACATTCACAGATACAATTTCAATCAGGGCCCGATACAACAATCGAGGAAACTATAATCTAATTACTGGTTAAACACGCGAGTTGGCGTGCTAGCACGAATACCTAGAAATAGTGGCGTTAATTCATGATGGAGGGGATTGGTAAAGATATCTTAGTTTCATGTTGTTTAATCGAAGGTAATAACGGCTTAAATAGGCATTTGTGTCGTATAAAGCTTCGATGTTTGAAGTTATCATTGATGCTAAGCAATGCCTGGCTATTATAGTGCATGTATCTTATAGATGGGTGACCGTTTTGGTGATTATTTGAAGTAGGTAGGTATATAGGAAATTGAAATGAAAATGAAAATTATTTATTTGCAACAAGCATATTATAACTAAGACTTACATAATTAGGTAATAACAAAACAAGATTTATGTATAACTAGCTGTGCCCGCGACTTCGTACGCGCAGACCACTGAAATAATATAAAGAAAAAAGAAATAAAAAGAAAGAAAATGAAAATGAATTCACTTGATAAATTATTGCCATCAAATTAAGATATAAAGTAGAATCTCTTCATAAATTTTTCAAAACATCATCTAAATTGCTTGATAAGTAGGTACCTTCTTTTTTTCGGGCATAGGCCCACCACACTTTCCCACCGCTGCCGCTGTAACTCCTGTAAACCAGGATCAACAGCGATGAGGATGAATACGGCGAAACTAAAAGGGTTCCTTGTTGACTACGCGGAACCCTAAAAAATTATCAATTGCTGGCATCTTGCAAATAATTTTTTATTGAATTTGGGGTTCTAACTCCTCAGTTCTAATGCTGAATTGGTACTAACTACCTAAACCAAACCGTAAGCCTTGAGGATTTTTTGACTTGGTCTTTGCATAGCAGAAGCAGCAGAGTTGGTCTTTGAATTCAGATCGGTTTTGTGCATTAAATTCAGTGGCGGTCGACTTTGTCTTTAAATACTAATAACTTTTAATTGAATTAACCGATTGCGATGAAATAACGCCTATAATTATGTTAGTCCACGCTTTTGTGAAAACCTTATTCAAATCGGTGTTTAAGTTATGCGTGTATCAAATTCAGTTGTGCCCGCGACTTTGTATTTAAATACTCATAACTGTTAATTGAATGTACCGATTGCGATGAAACAAAGCTTATATGCTAATTCAAATTAAGCCCTACGTTTTTGTGAAAATTTCATTTAAATCGGTTTCGTAGTTTTTAAGTGATGCGTACCATACAATTCAGGGGTGCTCGCGACTTTGTCTTTAAATACTCCTAACTTTAGATCGAATGAACCGATTGCGATGAAATAAAGCCTAAATGTTAATACAAACTATGCCCCATGTTTTTTGTGAATAAATCATTCAAATCGGTTTAGTAATTTTTAAGTTAAGCGTGCATTAAATTCAGTGGCGCTCGCAACTTTGTCTTTAAATACTCATAACTTTTGATTGAATAAACCGATTGCGATGAAATATAGCCTATAACTTGACCCAAGCCATGGCCTATACTTTAGTGAAAACCCCATCCAAATCGGTTCAGTCGTTTTCAAGTGATGCGCGAACAAACAAACAGACAAACAGATAAACAGATAAACAGACAAACAGACAAACAGACAAACAGACAAAAATTCTAAAAATGGTCGTAATGTATTCCATTACGTATCCTGAACACCCCCAATTAATTTTATTGCAAATATCTTCAATGTACATCATCGGCAAGTTTAGAATTTTATTATATGTATAGATTTATGTACATTGATTGGGCTTAACAGTATAAGTTTAGTTTTAGTTGTATTTGTTTTGAGTTTGGTTTTAGTTTTGTGGTTTAGTTTAGTTTTGGGTTTCTAAGTTTAGTTTTACGGTGTAGTTTGTAGTGTATTGAGAGAGCTACACCACAATTTTTTAATTACTAGAAAAATGTTAAGAGCGTATTCTAATTAACTTTCCCTAAGGAATATAATGGGTCGAATAGCGAGAAAATTATATGGACCTCCCATAGAAATTCGATCTGCACTTTTGAATGGAAAAGAAAAAACCTGAACCTATTAACTGAAAAGAGAAAAACCAGCTCTATAATCACTAATCAGCTATAAAACACTAAGCAAATATATAATTTGAATGTTATTAGGTAGGTATCGCAAACTGGGACAAAGAAGATTCAAATTATATTTGCTTAGTGTTGTTATAGCTGATTAGTGATAATAGAGCTTGTTTTTCTCTTTTCAGTTAATAGTTTTTTTTATGCAGTCGTGTTTTTTTAGTCTTGTGTCAAAATGGTAGCATAAAAGTACTACATGGATATATTTGGAATCGTCTGTTTACTAGCTTTCATTTGATTTGATACCCATATTGTATTTCTTAACAAAAAAAATTTATTCCCACCCCCCTTTTTATAATACGCAGACGCCATAACAAAATAATATAGCCTATGACACTCTCACGATTTTTACAAATATAACGACACCTCATTTGTCAAAATCCATCAAGCCGTTTAGGCTGTAGGGCGTGCCAAAGAAATAGACATACAAACATACATACGCTCGAAAAACATAACCCTCCTTCTGGCGCAGTCGGATAAAAAAATTCTCGTTTTTAGACTCGTGTTCCTTAGGGAAAGTTTTTAGGGTTCATACCCAAAGGGTGAAAACGGGATCCTATTACTAAGCCTACGTTGTCCGTCCGTCCGTCCGTCCGTCCGTCCGTCCGTCTGTCCTACCTATTTAGGGCTGTAACTTTTGAACCGTAATAGCTTGATAGTTGAAATTTTCTCAGATTATGCGTTATTGCGGCGGATTTGTTAACAAATAATAAAAATGGTAGAAAGTTAAAAATTAAGGGGTTTTCAACAAGAAACTAGTTTTTATCAACGTTTTTTCTTCACGCTCTATAGTAAAAACGGTAATACATACAAGCGTCAAACTTAGTGTGATTATAGAGAAAACTCTACAGAATACCAACAAATACTAAAAACCGGCCAAATGTGAGTCGGTCTCGCGCTAAAGGTCCCGGACAAAAAACGTTTTTTTTCTAAGTTAATAATGTTGCGTTCTGTGGTGGTGTGGTACGGAACCCTCGGTGCGCGAGTAGCATGACTCGCACTTGACCGATTTTTTTTAGAATACATCCTTAACATTTTTCTAGTAGTTAAAATATTGTGGTGTAGATCTCACAATTTCCCATATACTACATAACCCTAGGTAGTAAGTAATCCACTTTAATTCTCAGCTATTCCAAACATTCGCATCACAACACCACTAAGTATTAAACGTACATTGTTCACTAAATTTAATAGCAAATTGTGGACTGTTTGCACTAACTTAATTAAACTGTGGTGGATCATTTCATTATGGTCTTTACTCTTTGTTTATGTGTCAGTTTGTTTGTATACAACTTTGCTAATAACTGCTTTTAATTCTGATAGAAAAGCATTGGCGCCAGTAGGATTATTTTTACTGGCACCCTTTGTGATTGTGGTCAAGAGCAAACCCATCAGTTATTTTAAAAAAAACACCCTCATAAAAATCTTGCAGGCTGGATGGCCAGCAGGTACCAAACTACCAACTAAAAAAAACTATAATATTTTTAAATTACATAAAATTGGAAAAAAGCGCGCAAAAATATATATTTTTTTTTTAGAAACACGTACAGATTACAGTCAAGATGAAACCTTTTACATTGCAATAAGATATTTAGAACTAGATTGTAATCCAATTACACATGTACACAGCATCACTATCTTTAGAACATGGCGGAGTGAGTTTGTTACATAAATTAAAATCCTAATATTTTAAACATAGAAACGAAACAAATACATTCAAGTATACAGTAGGCACCCAGATTTTAATAAGCATTGCATTTTGCTCCAATCAAAAAATGTAAATAGTATTAAACCAAAATAGGTAATTATTAAAAATAAAAATGAAATCATTAATTTACATTAACAAAGTAAATTAATTAATTATTTAAATAATTAGTTACAAAATTAATTATATTGTTATGTGTGTTTTCAAGGCGTGTGTTCAACCCACGGGCTCACTCCCCGTCACACTGGACAGAGTTTCGGTACTACTAGTGAAACGTGGATGTTCTGAAGTTTCAGAATATATCTGACAACCCCCTGGGGGAATGTAGTCGTGAGCATATGCTATGCTATGCTGTGTGTTTTCTTCCAAGGTGTGCAAATGCAACACTAACACTAGTTGTAGCAAAGCTTCTGATCAAAGCTTCACCAAAAATAAGATAACCGTTGAGTTGATGTACTTACAGTTGGCAGAAGATAACAGGCCCTGTACCCGCACTTTCGATGTTCGCTATATCGCCACTGTTTCGGTCCGCACTTCATTGGAATAGAGTTGATATTGGAATGAAAATGTTCACGCAATTGCGAAGTTCGAATGTGCGAGTAGAGGCCCAGGCCCTGTACCCGAACTTTCAATTTTCGATATACAGGGTGTCAGGCGCATCGTGTGCCAAATCGAATGGGATGATTGGAGGGGTCTTTAGGTACCTCAGAAAAAAAAATAAAAAATCCTGGCCCAAAGATTTTTTTTTAACTGACTTTCAATGGTTTTGGGTGAAAATTGCCAAAAATCTACATTCAATTTTTTTTTAAAAAAAACCTGTTGGGTATAACTAACTTTTTTTGTTAAACCTTTAATCTGTGATAGTGTGCGCTTCTATCGAACCCAAAATTACTCGCCAGTGACATCTACTTTTTTTTTACAGCCCCCCAAAGTTTTTTTTTTACGTTAAAATAAATGTGATAGTCAACTTTCGATCTCAATAAAAAAAAAACTAAAAGTGATCATGCTCTTCCAATTTTTTCAAAACATCTCTGGACTGTCCCCATTCTAATGGTATGCAATACGTTATGAAATAAAATGAGTAACATCGCAAATTTTTTTTTTTCTGTAATAATTCGCATAGCATAGCATAGCATAGCATATGCTCACGACTATATTCCCCGAGGGGGTAGTCAGAGATATTCTGAAACCTCAGAACATCCACGTTTCACTAGTAGTACCGAAACTCTGTCCAGTGTGACGGGGAGTGAGCCCGTCGCCACTTGTAATGGACAGTAGGTACAATACATGCCTCGAAATTGAAGCATGCAGGTTTCCTCACGATGTTTTCCTTCACCGAAAAGCCAGTGGTGTTACAAATCGTACATAAATTCCGAAAAACTCATTGGTACGAGTCGGCCTGGACGGGGATCGAACCATCGCCTCCTGCACGGCAGGCAAGGTTACTCGCCACTGGACCACCACGGCTTTAATAATTCGCAATTTTCTAATATTCAATAGGTGACGTAAAAACTAGTATTTCCGGTAATTACACTCACAGTCAGGTAAAAAAATTAAATTTTGAAGGGTTTACTTGAAGTAACCGCCTCCCGTTCTTTGTTTGATACAGGTAAAATTTGCTTTCTCACTCTAACGTAGTGAAATCTATCTTGTATCCCTTTCTCCCGGGGGCTGTTTTTTTGAATAGACCCAGGGGGATTTGTAATACTGACTGAGTAATGAGTATTACAAATCCCCCTGGGTCTATTCAAAAAAACAGCCCCCGGGAGAAAGGGATACAAGATAGATTTCACTACGTTAGAGTGAGAAAGCAAATTTTACCTGTATCAAACAAAGAACGGGAGGCGGTTACTTCAAGTAAACCCTTCAAAATTTAATTTTTTTACCTGACTGTGAGTGTAATTACCGGAAATACTAGTTTTTACGTCACCTATTGAATATTAGAAAATTGCGACTTATTACAGAAAAAAAAAAAATTGCGATGTTACTCATTTTATTTCATAACGTATTGCATACCATTAGAATGGGGACAGTCCAGAGATGTTTTGAAAAAATTGGAAGAGCATGATCACTTTTAGTTTTTTTTTTATTGAGATCGAAAGTTGACTATCACATTTATTTTAACGTAAAAAAAAACTTTGGGGGGCTGTAAAAAAAAAAGTAGATGTCACTGGCGAGTAATTTTGGGTTCGATAGAAGCGCACACTATCACAGATTAAAGGTTTAACAAAAAAGTTAGTTATACCCAACAGGTTTTTTTAAAAAAAAATTTGAATGTAGATTTTTGGCAATTTTCACCCAAAACCATTGAAAGTCAGTTAAAAAAAAATCTTTGGGCCAGGATTTTTAATTTTTTTTTCTGAGGTACCTAAAGACCCCTCCAATCATCCCATTCGATTTGGCACACGATGCGCCTAACACCCTGTATTATCGCGACCGTTTCGGTCCGAACTTCATTTTATTAGGGTTGACATTGGAACAAAAATGTTAACGCAATTGCGATGTTCAAATTTCCGGGTAGAGTCACAGGCATTTAATAAGATTTTCACTAGGTATGCCTAATACTTGAACCAAAAAACTTTCACTGAGGAAAAGGGATCAAAAAACTAAAAAAAATACCTAGCATTGAATTATTGGCAGATCGGCATTTTAGGTCCGGTATATAAGATTTTTATTGTTTTTTACCCATTTTCCTTGGAGAGAAAGTTATTTAGTTGAATTATCTGAATAATATAAATAATTGTGGTGTATTTAGCCTATGGTTAAAGTAATATTCCAATAAAAAAAATTCACTGTCAATCCATACAATAGCACAAAAATCTAAACCAACCATCCTATCATTAAATGGCGATTTATCAACAAACGTACGTACAAAATTACAAAGTCGTTAGTTCCACTTGTTTGCCCCCATGCGCTTGCGCACCGCGACGCCATTACACCGATACCCGATGCCGGCGACATCTCATAACGAGTGTGTCAACTAGCGAGTACCAATTGCTGATACATTATACATTTTTTGTTAGGGTTGGCAAACACCTCTTTTTATGAGTGTTTTTCTTACTCCTATAAGAAAGAACAAACTTCAAATCTGCAACACGCTTCGTCAAAATGGCAAAATGTCTGTATCTGCAACATGCTTCATCAAAATAAATATACGTGTTAATGAATTAGCGCAAAACCTCATACACCCCAACTGATTTATAACAAAATAATTCGATTGAAACTATAATTTCATTATTTCGATACTTAAAATTTAAAGTTATTCGCATTTTAAGTTTCGAGGCAAAAATGATTTGTCATCATTTCAGCACGAAAAGAAACCGCTAACGTACTTATGGATACATTTTTATAATCTTGTTTTGGTAGTAAGTAGGGTGAGTGTGCCCGTGCGGTGGGTTGACATCGGGTTCAGAAAATTTTAAATTTCGTAAACAAATTATTTAATATTTTGAAAAAAATTACCTATGTTGAAACCATGATAATTCGATTCTACTCTCGATTCTAAACAAACTACTTTCTAGTTTTGCGTTAATTCATTAACACGTTGTATATGTGTGATAAGGGATTGGTGTAAGTTGAAGGATGATATAGTAACAAGGATTGAGAGGGGTATGCTTGGATGGTTTGGTCACGTAGAGAGAATGAATGAAGGAAGACTTACGAATGAAATTTATCGAGCACAGGTGAGTGGAAGTGTTGGGAGAGGCCGTCCGAGGAAAACATACCACGATCAAATCAATGATCTTTTCCGAAAAGGACAAGGGCCTCAATCGCCCTAAGTTTGAACGATACTACCAAAACAAAACCACAACCAAAAACGTTACGTTATGCACAATTCGTATCGCGCAAATTATATTAACGGTAACGATTTAGCTTTATTTCGGAAGATACGTTGGCGTAACGTTTGATGTCGGTTGGATCGAATTTTCTGTATTGTGCGATTTAACCGTTCAGAAAAAAATATCGCGATAGCTTTTTTACTTCAGCTAAACCAAATCTAAACCAAAACTAAACCAAAACCAAAACCAAACCAAAACCGTATAAAATAGCGCAATTGAGGCCAAGTGCGTAGCACCCTCAATCGACGGAAGTGCATGAAAAGATGTATGAATGTCAATGAGGCTAGAGAAGTGTGTCAGAGTCGTAGCGTGTGGCGATCTGTGGTCTCTGCCTACCCCCTTGGGACAATGGCGTGAGCTTATGTATGTATGTATGTACGTTGTATATAAATAGAATTTTTGTAGTTTCGTGTGTGGTCGCGCCGCCGCCGTGGCAGTGGCGTAGCATAGGTTTTTGTCGCTGATTTTGCCACTCCTTATCTTCATAAGAAGACCTACACAAAAAATAACGGAGCGAGTAAAGCGAGCTCGAAATTTTTTTACTCAACTATTTGGGTTGTGGTCAGACATCTTTTGGTTTCTCCATGCAAATATAGAAACCTATAGCGAGCTCGACTTATTCCTTAATATGAATCGGTTGGAGCCAGAGCTTTTTACATACAAAACATGTGCAAAGTTACGAACGAAGCAAGCTCGAAATATTTAGCACCGCGATAGCTGTTCTTAGGGACATTCCCAAGTAGCACCTCCATTAATCTCTTTGGGATTATGTGTATAGAAATTAAAACAGAAACTTAGAGCGAGCAAAGCGAGCTTGACTTTACTCTACGAATTGGTTATAGAGAGAGCTCAATCAATCCATAATTATTTTCGCCGAATTTACCGCCCCTAGTAAACTAGTGCCGCCCGCCCCTCCTCGCTACGCTACTGTCTACAGGAGTTACAGTGATGGGAATAATTTGTGGTGGGCCTAAGAAAGCACCTCACATGTGAGTTGTGAGGTTGCGTGAGCTTAGTGAGGGCTGTGGTGTAGTGGCAATAAGGGCCCTCGCTTTCTGTGCAGAGAGCGTCTTGGTTTGATCACTGCCCAAGTCGACTCATACCAAAGAATTTTTAGGAACTTATAAAATTCACGATTTGTAAAAACACTTGGATTTTTATCATGGGAAGCATTGAGAAAATCTACATGCTTCAATTTCGAAGCGTGTTGGCTAAAAGGAAATCAAAAATTTAAAAAATATCACACTGGTTGTGCTGTCAGTATAAAAGTCATATTTCTACTATCAAACAATGGAAATTCAATTTGAATATTTACAAAATTGAATTGTTCTACCTGGAAAAAGCAGCGCATAGATGTTTTTTTCAAATGAAATGGAATTCAAATAAAACTGCAAACAATATCTAAAACGATCACGAATGACGCATCATCCATAGAGTTGTCAACATTTTCAAATGCAGAATTCTCAGCCGATAGTTCCTCAGAACCTGGACTTTACGACGTAGGAAATACGACTTAAATTAGTGAAGTAAAAGATAAAGTAGCAAGTAATAACTTAGCAAAGCTACTTGAAGCAAATACTATCGATCATCGTGTGAAGGAATTTTAACAGATATTTATAATGAAAACAATACGAGCTAATAGCTTCTACGCTGTGCTCCAAGGAACACGTATTTTATCTGGATTGTAAGAAGCTGAAGTTGAGATTCATATAAGTTTTTTAAGTCTTAGTTCCCCGTATGCCAAAGTTCATACATTTTCGACCCTACTTAGACTAAGTTTACACACAAAAAACGTCGTGGAGCTTAGCTACCACATGGAAGCTAGACTTTTATCTCAAACTTGTTGTAATGTAATAGGAATGCTTTCTTTTTTGTTCAGTGGATTTTGCGCGATATCTATCAAACAAAGTTAAAAGCTAAGTACCTCTAAATGATAACTTTTATCACAAAATAATGCTTCAGATCATCAAACTGAACGACTTTTGCTATAGAACTAATATCGATACCGCGAAAAAACCTTTTGATAAAACTGCAAATCCTGTTCGACTTTAAAATGTGTGTATAAACAGACCACAACTTTCTGTAACATCCTGTAATTGTACATGCTGGTACACTACTCAATGTTTACATGTACTAACATTTACTTACCTACAAACTAGTTTTCCACTCACCATCAACAGCGTTTAGTTAGCTTAAAGTAATTTTCTTTCCAACTGTTACTATAAATAGCCAATCCAATAGTTTACCTGAGTCCAAAACCCGTCTCCAGTTAACTCTATTGATTCCACGTCGCTGATTTGCGGGTGATTAATAGCGGTCAACCTTGGTATCCATTCCAGTAATTACATGATCATGGACAAGATTGATAGTTCAGTGCTATTTTTTATTGCAAGAGTTGATGGTGAAGAGTGGTGAAATGGACATTCGAATGGACTGTTTAATACTTACTTACTTACTATGCTAGCTCAGGGATCCGAACTGGGTCTCTTTGCCTCTGACAACAAAACACTCCATTCCTCTTGTGGGAATGACGGTTGTTGTTGCAGTGGGATGATATAAAAGAATGAATGAATGAAATATACTTTGAACGAAAAAGAGAAAGAGAAAGAAAGAGAAATAAAGAAAAAAAGAAAGAGAGAAAGAAAGAGAAAGAGAAAAAAGAAAGAAAGAGAAAAAAAAAGAAAGAAAAAGAAAGAGAAAGAAAAGAAAGAAAAGAGAAAGAAAGAGAAAAAAAGAAAGAGAAAAAGAGAGTTCCTTTGAAAGAGGTCGTATTAGGCCCCCATTTATATGACTATCTTGATTTATAATACTGGTGATTTATGCGTCTAAAGTTCGACTATACGACACCTAAGCGGCCAAATTGTTGGATACCCAGTGTAGAGAACATTCGGATAGAAACTCAGATTTTCTTAAACAGTATTGTGACAATCTGAAACATCTAGCAAACAAGTCGTAATTCACGAATAGCAGGTTCATGTTCAACCCTGAATTTTACGCGTAATTTCAAATTCCTACCTTCCATTGTAGTCGCCTATCCGCTCCTATATCGACTAAATTTATTCGAATTACACAACCAATTTAACTGGACACCTTACGACTGTTATTTTCATTCCAATTACTAAAGGTGTAAGGTGGCAGAGAGGCGTAGTTATAGTGGTTATATGGCAGAAGTAATGTTAGTTGTGTATCCCAATAAGGAGGTTCAACTGCGTACATAGTTAGCGGTTTTGGTTTTAAGGATTAACTTTTTTATATAGCGTGTAGGTAATATTGGCACAAATGATATTACACTACAAAAAGCTAAATGCAATGATATATTAGTAAAACTTGGCATGGTTTTGTTTATTGAGAAATCTTTACTGTCTTTAAGCATTTCTTTGTTTAAATTAAACTAGCGACCCGTCCCGGCTTCGGACGGATGCAATGCTGATATGAACCTTCCTCTTGAATCACTCTATCTATTAAAAAAGACGCATCAAAATCAGTTGCATAGTTTTAAAGATCTAAGCATGCATAGGGACAGACAGCGGGAAGCGACTTTGTTTTATACTATGTAGTGATGATTGATACAATCTGTCTTTTTTGTTTGATTCCTAGCTATATTATAAACGATCATCATTTTCCTATATTCGGTGTTTCAAGGTGCATACAAGACAGCTGGTAGGTAGTTGTAGCATTATTTCTGACCAGACCAAAAGAGATTATAGGGGTGAGTGTGTGTGTGTTTGTGTGTGTATAATGTAAGGGGCGACTAAAGGTTACAGTTTTACTTCTTTTTTTTTCAATTCTGTTGTGGTTGAAGAAGAACCGGGTAGCTTGTATTCGTATGACGTATGTATTGTATTCGTCATTTAATACTAAAAATATGTTGATCTTGGCACCCATTAGCTCTTCTGGAAAGCCAGCTTTATTCTTACGAAATACATACGGCATCAAAAGTGCCAAGATCTAATGGTCAAACTATAACTATTGCTACATAAAAAAAGGTGCGAAATAAAGATCCGACTGTATCCAAATGGTATTCTAGCCCTTGGTTTTATACTAAGAAAGGTGGTGTGAATTTTTTAAGTACCGAGTAGAAAGAAAAGTTATTTGAATTGGAAACATTCCGATTTCTACGCAGGTATTCGAATCGATTTATTTATTTGTATTTGTACTTTTAATTAGACTTTATAGTGCTTTTGGAATTCAGGCGCTCGTTGGCGTAGTGGAGCTTTGGTATTGGAGACGATCATCGAAGTTAAGAGTCCTTTTACCGTTTAGTAGCGCCCTCATCACAATATTAGAGATTGAAAACCCAAAATGAAAAAGTGCTACGTCAACTTACCACAAAAGCCTAAGCGCTCTTACAGACGAGCGACACTTTGCGGTCGCCGTGTGTCGCGGAGGGTCGCGTGACCGTAAAGTCTATGAGCGCGACTCTCTGCGACTCACGGCGACAGAAAAGTGTCGCTCGTCTGTAAGAGCCCTTACAGCTATTATTATAGAATACTTTTATAGGTTCTAAACATTCCACTATTAAGAATATCGAAATTAATGTAAAAAAAACCTGTGTCTTTTTCCGTTTTCTAATTTGTACTCATATTTAGTCCTATAAAAAACCTACAAAAGTTTTGTATAAAAATACCCTAACCCTACGAATTTATTGGAATCGCATGAGATCCACTTGTGTCATTTCAAATTAAGACTTATTTCAGGTTGTAATAAAGTACTCTTTTCTAGGACTAACCAAATTTAAGAAATTTAGCTAGTAAAAACTATATTTAACCTGTATTTTGTATTAAGTTGCAGTTGCACTTTTTTAATTTAGGCTCCAGTCCAGTCCATGGGTCATCCGCTGGAATGTCCGCTGTGCCCGAACACCGGCATGAGAGATTTAAATACAGCTACTCCTGACGCCGTCAGGCTTGCCGAACATCTGGCTACTAAAATATAAAAACACCACTGAAGAACCATTGACACGAAAAGAAGAATTTCTTGATTCAGAAATCATAAATATTGTGATTAGTTCGTCACTTAACGGTAAAAGGAGCCTTAAGGCTAGGTATTAGTAGAGCAAGCCTCTCTTTCTAACAAGCAAACTTTTGCAACTAGCCATCCCACTTCAATTAAAAGCAAGATCGCAAAAAAAATGTATTTTTCATCAATATCTTTTCTCTTAGGTGTTTGGGGAAAAATCCATCGGGTAGAAGCCCTGCTATAATTATTTACCTTTCAAATGATGGTATATTCAGAAGAAATGGTGTAGGGCGATTCTTGTAAAACTGGTTATAAATCTGAAATCGATCTTACTTTGCTCCTCTTTTCTATCGAGAACATTTAATAGAATCGTGTTTTCAACGGTTAGATGCCCTGCAGAAAGAACGTATCTACACTACACTGTTATGGTACTGGTACTACTATATATATTAAATGTAACAATTTGGTTATCAAAAATCGGTTCGAAAACAGACAAAATAGGTATGACCCCCTCTTAAGCAATGTCAAGTCTAATCAGTCTTTGGATGGGTGACGTTGTATGGGTGTTATTCAAACCCTCAGTTATACAGGTTTTCTACCAACTGTGCTATAATTATTTCAATTTTGTGATGGTAACATTATTAACCTAAATACATGCTATTAAATATGCTAAAATTAATTGCAACCTAAAATAAACAGCGTTCTAACCACTAATTTGTAAAGCTAAGTGCAAACAACCGACTAATTAGCGTGATTTTGAAAACTACTAGTGCTGTACTAAATATCGATATAAGTCCAGTTTTTAGGGATCCGTTGTCAAACAAGGAACCTTACAGTACAGTATAAGAAATAGTATCTATTACTAGATACAGTACGGACACTCCCTTCCTCCTACCAACTTTTTACCTCGCCCCTTCTACCGCCCTCTGGTTACTTCGCACTGGTTCCTCGTTACCTGAGAAGAAGACATAAGGTTCAATTTCTTTGGTTTCGCATGTGCTGACATCATCTTGTCAAATATTTTTTTTTGTATGCAGTGTCCGAGCTGTACTTACAGTTTCGTCCATTATCTCTTAATGCTCAAAATGTTTTGTAAAAACGAAATTAAGGCTACGAAAGGTACAAAAACAAAAATCTACATAAAACCAAAATCAGAAATAGGTACGGTACGACGACCAGGAAAATAATTCCACTCGTCAATCTTTATCTGGCAGAGCAGACCAGAGGCCCAGACAAAACCTGAAGTTATTTAGTAATCAAAGGGTGTAGTCGGATAACAGCGAAAAAGCCGTGAAAATAATTACCCGATAGCGCCAAGGGATTCAAGGTGACACATCCTGATTGGTCAATATAATTTCGCGTGCTATCAAAATTTGTCTACTGTAAGGTACATCGGTAAGACTTATAAACCTGGTACTACTGTATGATAGAATTGAAGAAAAATAAAATTAGACATTCTGAACCTTGCTCAAGGAAAAAGAATAAAAGTCTTTCTCTATTCTTCTTTCTTCTATTCCTTCTCATAGTAATGTTCATGTTCCATGTCATTAAAGGTGTGACCAGTTTTCAAGCTGCCACGCCAAAAACGTCCCTATTCCAATTAGGTCTGGCGAGGCTGGCGCGAAAGCGAATAAAAGGAGCTTATCGCGGCTGCGCGGCGCGGCGGCGGTCTGCGATGCGTTTTTATTTTTTGACAAGTGCCATCGATACTCACCGGGCTATTGTTCTGGGGCCGCCGTCATTGCTTGTTATTTTGGTGTTCTCTACAATGAACACGCGCGTGAACTAACGACCGTAATTCCTTCCAAGGTGGTCAACAATATTCCTAGATACCTTTTTTCTTAATCATTCAGTAGTAATTTATCGTGGTACAGGGCATGTCTTCTTCTTATCGTGCGGGCAGCAAGCCCTGGGCCCTGTTTAATAAACGCGACAATGACAATTTGACAATGACAATTCACAGTACCTACATTGCTGGTTACTAATGACGCTAAACATGCAGTGCTTCATGTGTCCTAGCATTCTCAGCAATTGTCATTGTCATATTGTCATTGTCGCGTTTATTAAACAGGTGGTGCATGGGCATGATGTGATGCGGAGAGACTAGTGTCATGTTACGAGACGAGTGTTAAGTATGAATGTGGATGGTTGTGGTAGGAGGGGAAGGCCGAAGAAAAGATGGATGGATTGTGTGAAGGATGATAATTATTGTGTAAGAAAGACGTGAGTGCTGAAATGTCCGCCGAGATGAATGGAAGGTGGCATATTGCGCCGATCTCGAATAAATTGGGCAAGAGAATGTTGAGTTAGTTGTAGCAGTGTTCACAATATCGAAGAATTGACAGCTGATGATGGATGAGAAAACCGAGTACTAGAGTTGAAACCACGAGCTGGCAGGCGTAGTGTGGGTCCGCTTCTAGTCCGACGACCTGAGACAGCTAGCGGGAGCGACTGGATAAAGAAAGTTGAGGATATAGTTTTGTAGCGTGCCTTGGGAGAGGCATAATGTTCAGCAGCAAACTGACAATATGCTGATGATGATGATTTATGGATTACTCCCGACTGATTTTTGCCACGAAAAATACTTCAACTCCTTTGTTGGTGCTCTCGCCAGCTCTCATGCGGCTAATATAGCCAATGATAATGATGCTAGATGTTACCTGCAGCGTAATATTTAGAATTTCATATAGAATAACGTCTCAAGTGGTGACAGAAGGCTTTACAAAGATAGTGCAAAAGGTATACCCTGAATAGCTAGATAGGTACTTCGAACTATACTGGCACAGTCATTGTTGTTAATGTGTAATTTAACTATATTTGATTCTGACTAACTTCTTTACTTACTGGTTTTTGAAAACCAGTAAATACCAGTTTTGAAAATAGCAGCTATTCTTCAATATCATAATATTTAGTTTATTCGTGCCAATTTGTCCTAAAACTCAGAAAAATAAAGTCAAACTATATTCCAAAGCCATATTATTCTTATTAACCACTGTAGAACAAACCGCGTTCCGGGCATCCGAATCCACGCCAATGGCGATCGCGATTCGATGGAATATATTTTGACGTGTTCGATTTTCAAAAAATTCAATATTTTTTTTCTCTTTCCGCGCACGAGGCGAGGACAATGTGGTCTGGGGCGTAACGAATAAGTTGATTTATAAAAACGCATGTGCGCCGGCGGCTTTATTCGCATTCGCATTTCACATTTCCAGAATAATGCCATGATTTGTTTAGTGCAATAATGGCTGTGTACGGGATTTTATGCGCGTTTTGTAGGCGCAATGTTCTTCAGATTGCTTTAATGCTTCGTAGAGATGGGCGCAATTGCAGGACAAAATTCATCGAATTATTCGAGTTCAACAAGCATTCGAAATATTTTTCGAATGGGAATTTAATTATCCAATATTTTAATCTAAATTATTTTACTTCTCTTTACGGAATAGTTGCTGTATTACAATAAGAAATGTTGTATTATGAAAGCTAAACATTATTACACATTTATTTTTTAAGAATTAAATGCTTTCTTAAGTTCTTGCAGGCATAGAAAACAGTAGGTAATGACTACCCGACACAAAATTGTATGGAACTGTTTTTTAAACATTTCGTTGTTGCTCACATTTTGATATGATAATTAAATTCGATCGATTGTAGTTTTTCAGTTTGTTCATTTAATCTACTCTCTTTTGGCCATGCTTTAATTTAAATCAAGTTTTAAATCTAGACAGTGCGTTTCTTTTATTGATGTTCATAGTTAATAACTTTTATTTTTGAATAAATTATAATTTAACAAAAGAAGGAATTTAACAATAAAAAAATATTCTCATTTAAATAATCGAATATCCACTTTCCCACAGTCGAATAGTTCGTCTACAGTATTCGAATGAATCGTTGGACTTTGCACATCCCTAATGTCTGGCCTACCTTTTGTTTTAGCTATAAAACGAGATTTTGTGAAGTTGAGTGGTGCTTTAAGAGCTGGAACTATTTGATCCAGGATGTTGATGTAGGGTGTAAATTTAAGCACACATTCAGATTATGGTCGCAGCTTATTTCTATATCGTAAAAGTCAAGCACACGTTTAATACTTGTTTTTCTTGCCTTGTATTCTTTGATGAAATTCGTTATGGGTTCGAAGATATTTTAGAGTAAGTTCTAATGTTGTATTAATTTTATTATTATAAATATGTTTATTAACCGTCAGTACACAGTGTCAAAGACAGTGTCATAATTATAAAGTAGGTACTTACATTATGATTCAGTAGTTAGTTTTTACACGACTGCCCCAGAATGAGAATTATTTTTCGATTTTATATTTAACGAGCTTTTACCCGCGACTTCGTCCGCATAAATTATATACCAGATTTTAAGTCAGATGATAAGCTATCAAACAAAAAAAGTTTCATCAAAATCGGTTCAGTAGTTTTTGCGTGATACTCGAACAAACACCCAAACAAACAAACAAACAAACAGACAGACAAAAAGTCCAAAAATTGGTGATTTGGAATCAGCGACAGGTAAAAACCATGTCGTAAATTTTTTTTTGTAAATATCTTCAATGTACATACAGACACACTTCTGTTACAGTTTTATAATAGTTTAGATTTTATGGATTGCAAATACATTTAATTTATTTATTGACATACACAAATAATGTCTATCGTCTAGTTTCATTAGTTCGATAGTTAGATTGGTACCGAACTTTTGAGACTTTTTGTCAGTACCTAGTTCGGACCAAATCTGTTACCGAATTATTAAGACTTTTTGTGTCTTAGCAGTAATTTAAGCCCAAACTGCTATCGAACTAATGATACTTTTTTTGTCTCAGTAACTTCTTATTTCGGACCGAATTCATTATGCAGAGGATGTAAACTTCAATGCGTTTCATATACAGGGTGTAACAAAACACCCTAGTTATACTTAAGGGGGTGCTGCAGACCATCAAACTGAACAACTTTCACTATGAACCCAACATCGAAATCGAGAAAAAAAAACCGCTCTTTCATACAAAACTGCAGTACCGTCTCGACTCAAATGTATGGGAAGGCAATTTTTTTAAATTTTTTCTCGACGTTGGCTCCATAGTGAAAGTTGTTCAGATTGATGGTCTAAAGCACCCCCATTACCTAGGGTGTTTTGTTACACCTGTATTTTACGTACTTCAGACCATCAAACTCGACAACATACTGGGCAAATAGCTACTAGAGCCAAATTTATGGAAAAGCTTTAGTAATTTTTTTCATATTTCAATCTTAGTCCTATTAAAAGTTGTTCAATTTGGTTGGTCTAAAGCACCCCCTTAAGTATGTAACGAAATAAGTAGGTATACCTTTTTACCGAACCGATTGCTTCTAAAATCTGAGCCCGTCGTCATAACGAAACATAAAAGGCTTCACACATAGCAAAATTACTCCGTGTGGTCTGAAGTCTTTACTGACCCTGTTGCATTAATACGAGCTGTCAAAAATGTCTTCAATCAAGGAAGTAACAGGTGGTCCATTCAGTTACGCGAAAAAGATTGTTTTCAATACGTGGACCTGATAAATGAATTCGCATTTCATAAAAATTTTTGTGAATAATAATGATTTTGTATTGCAAAAGAATATTACCCCAACTAGTGAAAAAATATAATACCATTTTGTCCGAAATCGAATATGCTACAAACTTGGCTACAAAAGATCTTAAAAGACCTTGTTCTAATCGAGGTGCCTACCTACAAGAATCAATTTCTAGGTAAATATTGTTAACACGATTAATAATAAGTTACATATCCATGTTGTGTTGTTTTAATTAAAATAAAAGTTTGCTAAAAAACGTCCCTAAAGGTGCAAGAGATTTATGATTTTAGAACCTATCGATAGCTTGATTAAATGACAGCACAGATCATGGACGGCAGGTTGCGGATTCAAGACCCGTCCTGTAGGTACAGTACTGATTTTACCAGAATCCAGTCTAGGTTCATATGACTTATTATTATATTATATTAAGTATATTATTATTATGCTTACTGGACATAGGGGACTGCATTCATAGGGGTCACACATAGTGATTATGTCACTTTGTGCATTTTTCTGAAGTTGGTTAGGACATTGCAGGCTGAATCACCTGATTTTCTGGAAAGAAAGATGATTCCGTGCCTCGGATGGCACGATAAGCCGTCGGTTCCGGCTATACTTAAAACCACGTCAGAGGCCGTAAGAAAAAAAGGTCTGAAAAAACTCTGACACCAAGGGCTAGCTAGAAAGAGAGCATTTATCATACAAATATTTGCCCCATACGGGATTCGAACCCCCAAGCTTTTGAGGTTTACTAGTGGGATTAACAGGCAGCTTTACAACTAAGCTACAGGGCAGTAGTTAAAAAGGCTGATGATGACAAATAAAGCACGATTTAGAAACAATTTAAAAAGTATATTCACTTTGCGAATGCTACCTTCCACCTTCAAAGGAATCCGGTAAATAAATCATGTTCTACGAGAATTATTCTTCGCATTGTATGTACGGAACCCATCGCTTATACAGTCAACCGCAAAATTGGTAACCATTGAGTGTTGAATACAAAAGTTTGCATTATAAATTTAAAGTGGGCTCGTTAAAATATCAAGTTTTAAAACAATGTTTGTTTGTTTGATTTGGTTGATTCAAATATGGTATTGTAAGTTTAAAGAACTATTTAAATGAGATGGGAAACAAAATATCAAAAAATTCGGCAGAAATTATTATTAAAATTCATGTAGAAGGTATGCCAAAGAATTCAAAAACATTTTTCTGATCTGGCTCATAGTTTTGTGTGGATGACAGTCTGAAAGAACTATTTTTTTATCAGGTTGCCTCCGTGGTCTAATGGTTAAGAGCATTGGCTCTCGATACGGAGGTCGTGGGTTCGATTCCCACGGGGGACATCTAGTGATATCTCACTTTGTGCGTTTTTCCCCAGTTGGTTAGGACATTGCAGGCTGAATCACCTGATTGTCTGAAAAGAAAAGTGATTCCGTGCTTCGGATGGCACGTTAAGCCGTTGGTCCCGGCTACTATCTCTGGTGGTAGTAGTCGTTACATAAAAACCACGTCAGAGGCCGAAAGGCGGTCTGAAAAAACTCTGACACCAGGGCTCTGCCCACACGATAAGAAGATCAGGCTGTAAAATTTAATGCTACTTTAGTGCTTCGAGCGATGATAGCCCATACGGAAGAGAGCTAGCGCCTCAATCCTGAGGCCGCGGTTCGATCCCTGGCCTGTACCACTAAGTTCTTCGGAATTTATGTACGGTTGTATTTATCATTTACTAGCTCGGCGGTGAAGGAAAAGCTTTCATTTGATACCCATATTGTAATTTTTTACAAAAAAAAAATTTTTAATCCCCCTCTTTTTTTTTATTCGCAACCGCCTTATTAAAATAATATAGCCTATGTCACTCTCACGATTTTTACAAATCTAACGACACCTCATACGTCAAAATCCATCTAGCCGTTTAGGCTGTAGGCCGTGCCAAAGAAATAGACATACAAACATACATACATACATACATACGCTCGAAAAACATAACCCTCCTTCTGTCGCAGTCGGGTAAAAAATATCTGCTCTGTTCTAAACAAAATTCAAGCTTCGAGTTGGCGGGCATTTTGTATAAAATTTTTTATTTTCGCAATGTTGGTCAAAAAAACCTTAGTCAACCTTCAAACTTTCACTACGGAGACAAAGTCCAAAAAAAATTTCGGTCGTTTTTGGCTTGCCACAAGGCTCCATCATTTTTAGGGTTCCGTACCTAAAGGGTGAAAACGGGACCCTATTACTAAGCCTACGTTGTCCGTCCGTCCGTCCGTTCATCTGTCCTACCTATTTAGGGCTGTAACTTTTGAACCGTAATAGATAGATAGTTGAAATTTTTTCTAATTATGCGTTATTGCGGCGGATTTGTTAACAAATAATAAAAATGTCAAAAAGTTAAAAATTAAGGGGGGTCCTCAACAAGAAACTAGTTTTTATCAATATTTTTTCTTCACGCTCTATCGTAAAAACGGTAATAAATACAAGCGTCAAACTTGATGCGATTATAGAGCAAACTCTATAGAATAACAAAAAATACTAAAAATCGGTCAAGTGTGAGTCGGTCTCGCGCTAAAGGTCCCGGACAAAAAAGTTTTTTTTTTTTTTGAGTTAATAATGTTGTGTTCTGCGGTGGTGTGGTACGGAACCCTCGGTGCGCGAGTAGCCCGACTCGCACTTGACCGGTTTTTTAATGTGTTTTTTGTACTTACATAAAACAATATACAATCAATTACGATAATTACAAAAACAACTCGAAATTAGCAGAAATGCAATGAGTGCCAAACAAAATAAAATTAAAACATATTTTTAACCGACTTCAAAAAAGGAGGAGGTTTCTCAATTCGACCGTATATATATATTTTTTTTTTTTTTTTATGTGTGTTCGCGGATAACTTCGTCGTTTATGAACCGATTTCGATGATTCTTTTTTTGTTGGAAAGGAGATATCCCAAGTGAGGTCCCATGATAAGGAAACCAGGATCTGATGATGGATCCCAGAGATATCGAGGGGAACCTTCGAAAATCGTAGTGCCGACTAGTGCGTTTGTTAATTCAAAGCACTACTATTAAATCGAACTAATGAATTTGCCACTGAAAATTGTGAAATAAACAAAATTTTAACAAAAAAATTAAAACCGCCTTCAAAAAACTAAAAAGTTAAAAAATAATATTGCAGCCGATGACTTTCCCGTTCGCATCATAAGAACATTAATTTGTTTTATAGAAGTCGGTGTCAAGCCAAGCCAAAAAATGCAAGCCCTGTCGCGAATCGTACCGGCTTGACAGCGACTTCAATAAAACAAATTAATGTTCTTATGATGCGAACGGGAAAGTCATCGGCTGCAATATTATTTTTTAACTTTTTAGTTTTTTGAAGGCGGTTTTAATTTTTTTGTTAAAATTTTTTAATATTTTGCTTGGTACCTAACTTATAAAATTGTATAAAAGCAATGTATACTTACTGTTACTATACATTTATGTTTTTTTGTAATATTACTTTTAACCATTACCGTCTTTCTCTTCAATAAATATATTTCCTTATTGTATTACTTTTAAGGTGAAATAATTCTTACTAAGTATAATAAATTTCTTTACGTATATTTACACCTAAACTCCTACAGCATTAAAAATAAAATAAGTCTCAGTTTCTTTTCTCATTATTCGATCAATCATCGATATTCGCGTTTTAATATTAATGATCACTGAACTGAAACGAAATAAACGATCCAGTTATTACCATTGATGGCACAAACCTCTTCGTTAGAGATGGGAAACATGAGTCAGTGAAATGATTGTATCACTGTCTTGAATTGATGTGAATCAATCTGCAGAACTAGTACTTTATGTTCAGTCTGTAGTGATCTTGCCTGCTAGCACAGGTCCGGCACTTCAAACAAAGTTTTAGATTTGACATGATGACTTTCGCACATGCGCACTTTGCGCAAATTGTACATGACATATGAGTAGGGCTGGCGCCGCCCACTGCCGCTACATGGCCGCTACACTCAAATTAAGTATTCGTTTGCTACAAAGAGAGAGATTATTCCTCTGAGGTATACTACCAAACCATTGAATTTGTGATTATGAACGAAGGAGGTAGGTACCTACCTACAAACAAACTATAACCTACTAGCGGCCCGTCCCGGCTTCGCACGGGTGGACGTCTATTAATCTTTTCTAGCAATAAATATAGCCTATGTTACTCAGGGTGAATGCAGCTTTCTAATGGCGAAAGAATTTTTTAAATCGGCCCAGTACTTTTTGAGCCTATTCATTACAAACATACAAACATACAAAAATAGGTACAAATCTTTCCTCTTTATAATATTAGTGTAGATGTAGATAATGACGACTATGCAATACGGTGCGACGGTGCTGACTTGGAGACTTGCGGACCAACTAACTTTGTACGTGCGTGCAAAATAAACCTAATATGTATTACGATTTTGGAGTAAATAAAAGATGTTAATTTTAAAAATACAATTCGTTTAATTTATTTACAACAATATACAATATTTTACAAATCAAATTTATTTAATACAGTTTTTGATACTGACTTTATAAATAACGATCTAAAATTATACATTTTTAACCCCCGACACAAAAGGAGAGGTTTTGTAAGTTTGACGCCCATGTCGGTCTGTCTGTCTGTGGCATCGTAGCTCCGAAACGGGTAGACCGATTTCGATGCGGTTGTTTTTAAATAGAAAGCCATTTTTTGCGAGTTTTCTTAGCTTTGTTTCATGAAAAACGGTTCACTAGTTTTCATGTAACTTAAAAAATTATGAAACAACATTAAATTACAATTTGAAAAAAAACACCAACGCCAAAAAACAAACATTTAAAAAGTAAAAAATATTTCTTTCACCTATTATTTTTGATGTAAGCAAAATGTATGTTTTACTTCTTAACTCTCTTTAAGATATTTTAGGTCAAATAATGACGTCGGGGATCGCAAGTGATTGTAAAAAAAATCAATGGTCATTTCATAGCAGTCCCCTACTCATTAATTGACCTAAAATAACTTAAAGAGATTTAAGAAGTAAAACATACATTTTGCTTACATAAAAAATAATAGGTGACCGAATTATTTTTTACTTAAGTATATTTTTTTTTGGCGTTGGGGGTTCTTTAAATTTGTAATTTAATGTTATTAATACTTCTTACCGCGTTTTGGTATATTTGAGTACCCAACTTAAATTATCAAAAAGCGGTAAGAACCGGTTAAAAGTGTATAATTTTAGATCAAATTTATTTATATTATTATTATTTGTAAGTGTTATCTCTGAATAAATTTTATTATAAGTCTATTGACAAAGCAACGTATTCACACAGAATTATACAAATATTTAAAAAGCACGTTTAACATTTTGGTGGGTAGCAGGCAGCTAGAGTCGGGTAGTTATGAAATTTTGTAGTTTCACTGCAACTACAAAATTTAATAAATATACAAAATCGTCTTCAAAGCAACAGCCGTGGTAATACGCATTACAATTTTTTTTAGAGGCACAGTCTAGCTGAGATTCCAAATTTTTTCGTTTTTTGCACTCAGTTTTCAAAAGACTTTTCAGTTTTCTTTTACGTGGCGAATCAGCGGACAAATCTTGCGTTGTTTGTGTTGTTTCTGTATTACATGAAATGAAATGACAATCGGTGTTTGAGGCAGCTTCATTTGTTCTTTGCAAATCGGTTTGTGTTGATTTCATGGGATTTTCATTTTCTTGTTGTGGTAAATTTAGAGTTGGAACTGAATTGTTCCTTAACCGTTTTATTAACCGATCCGAAGCTTGGAAATGTAAATCACATAGGTGATAATACATGTGAAGGTTTTCCATAGTTTTATCTGCTAATTCGGGTCGACCGCTTGCTTGAATCCATTGTCTGCTTCTGAAATTTACAATAATTTGTCTAGTTAAAAATCTGTAGCATCTACTGAATATTTCAAAAAAATTAACATAACATCATCGTCGCTACTCAAATAAAGCAAGATTAATGCGTCACTAAAATAATGCTATTTTCTAAATTTCATTTTCGGGCCTTGCTCCTTATGGAAAGCTATTTAGGTTCATACTCTTTTAATTTTTATGGCAATTATAAAACAAAATCTACCCTATACCAGTCACGATATTAATTGAAATGCGTTAGGTACATACTTAGAGAATGTTATACAACGTGTTAATGAATTAACGCAAAACTAGAAAGTAGTTTGTTTAGAATCGAGAGCCGAATCGAATTATCATGGTTTCAACATGGGTAATTTTTTTCAAAATATTAAATAATTTTTTTGAAAAATTTTAAATTTGCTGAACCCGATGTCAACCCACCCCACGGGCACACCCACCTTACTTACTACCAAAACAAGATTATTAAAATGTATCCACGAGTACATTAGCGCTTTCATTCATTGCTGAAATTATGAAAAATTATTTTTGCCTCAAAACTTAAAATGCGAATAACTTTAAATTTTAACTAGAAAAATAATGAGATTATTGTCTCAATCTAATTATTTTGATATAAATCAGTTGGGGTGTATGAGGTTTTGCGTTAATTCATTAACACGTTGTATATTAAAGGGGATGTTTTAGACCATAAAATAAAATAACTTTCACCATGTGACCAACATCGAAATAGCGAAAAAATTCTCAGGTTTTCCTTACATTACCTGATTTTGTTTCGCGTTTTCAATGTTTTTTGGGGTGCTCACGACTTTGTCTTTAAATACTCCTAACTTTAGATCGAATGAACCGATTGCGATGAAATAAAACCTAAATCTTAATACAAACTATGCCCCATGTTTTTTTGTAAAAACCTAATTTAAATCGGTTTATTAATTTTTAAGTTATGCATGCATTAAATTCAGTGGCGTTCGCAACTTTTTCTTTAAATACTCATAACTTTTGATTGAATAAACCGATTGCGATAAAATATATCCTATGTTTTGACCCAAGCCATGACCTATACTTTAGTGAAAGCCCCATCTAAATAGGTTCAGTCGTTTTCAAGTGATGCGCGAACAAACAAACAGACAAACAGATAAACAGATAAACAGACAAAAATTCTAAAAATGGTCGTAATGTATTCCATTATGTACCCTGAACACCCCAATTCATTTTGAAGTGTTTAAAAAATCACCATGCTTAATGAAACTATTACGACGCTGCTACAAGGTTAGATGCGTACAACGTATCTAGCCAACCAAGCGCGCGTTTTCTCATGAAAGCGCGAGTGTTGGAAATGTCTTTTTATTAAGCGGGGTCCGCTGCGCCATGTTATCGTGTTTGCTAACATTGTTTTCTAACTTTTCCCTCCCCCGCAGGCGAACGCGGACGGGTGATGTTTTCCGATGCAAATGGTCTCAAACTGCGATGGAGGGGAAACGGTTTGCTAACGTGTTTTGCTAACATCTAACATGGCGCAGCGGACCCGGCTTTAAGTACACACTGCGACACAGCAAGCTATACAAAACCAAAATAGGCTGGCCTCGCGTTGGTAGAATACCGTATAGTGTCGCGAGGCCTGCTTATGTTTGTTTTGTGTAGCTTGATATGTGGCCGCGTGTACCTATTAAATCATTAATTTCTTAGTTATTCAATTATTCAGAATACTACCTACCTAGATAAATAGGTGAAAGCTTTTGGTTAATATGGTAGGTAAATTAAAACGTTGGTAGGTAGGTACTTACCTTCTTTCATCCTTCGGAAAACTGAAAAAAACTCCTGTCTTTATCAATATTTGATGATGACAAACATCCGTATATAGCACAATTTATTATATATATTTATTTAACCATTTTTGTAACAATTGTAAGTAATTAGTTGCTCAATCAACAAAAAATCCGCCAGCTTTAAATAACAGCACCATTTCCAAGGAATATAATCTAATATCGGACCACAGATAACATGCTATTTGACAACTTAGTCAATTCAGCAACTCTTTATCTCTTTGCAGGAATATTGTACTTAGCTAGTATTACGACGTCATCTTACTCCAGATACTATTTATGGTTTATCATGTTATTAAAAATATTATTCAAGATAAATAATTACTGAAAATGAGAATTTAGTGTTATTTTCCAACGTTTTTTTTATAAAACTGAATATATAATTTTATGTCGGTCAAATACTCCGGGTGACTGAATTCCCTTGCTCGGCGCCCCTCAGATTACCACAAAGAGTGTGAGGGGAGGTGAGGTATCTGAAGTCAGAGGGGGGCGGAGAGTGGCCGTTCTGTATGTAGAACTATATACCTACTACCTATTCTGTGCTGCTAGTCAAGGGTCGCGGGCTGGAATCTCACATGGGGCGAATATTTTTATGGTGATTATGAATTTTTGTAGTCACCCCTCGTTATAATACAAAGTCTGGACTAGATTATGGTACTTAATTCAATCGGGACTAAATCAGCTGTCCCATACATTTAGCTCGAGTAGGTTTGTACGGAACAGCAGATTTTTTTTCGCCATTTTGATGTTGGTGCCATGAGAAAATTTTTCAGTTGGACGGCCTGAGCATCTCCTTAAAAAGTGTCAGCGTAAATTAAGAAGGACTCTATACATCGTCGATTTCTTCCTTCCTATTCCATATTTGGGGTCAGCGCAATATTCTTTAATTTCTTCACATGCATCTCTATTTGACGTCATTTCAGTGCTTATACTTTCTCACACACAATAAAACCTATCAATCTTTTCTTTGTTTGACGTACTTACACCTTACTAAAGCCTATATTTTATAAGGAAATCACCTTGTGAATGTTAGGCTAGCTTTATGAATGTAAATCAAGAAAAGGTTATGAATTATGAATTACTTAACTGAAATGTTAAATTTTCTGTCACTTTTTTAATTCAAGTATTTTATTTTTAGGACCTTCGATTCTTAAGACTCCAGCCTTTTTATAACGTTTAACCGAACGAAAAACTAAAAAATCGTAATAAATACTTTGATTCTATTCCAGTTCACTGAGTCATATCAATAAAAAGCAAACATCCCTATATTAGCATATTTTATGAATATTTCATTCTCTCACTAAGCTAATTCACAATAATATTTCTTTGAAAATATCGTTTAAGTACCTATCCAAGAATACCTATTCAAATTGTGTTTTTGTCCTTTGTTTTGTCCTGTCCTATTCTGCGGAGTTTCCTACATCTTCACAACGTTGAATTATTCGACAATATAAATTATATATACCTAGGTTATTAATTTTATATTTAATAACACTTAGCAATCAATCTTAAATCTTAAGTAATACTAATATTCTAATAAAGTACTTATTCGTTTGGTAAATAGGTATATTACAAATGCCTACCATATATCTAAACATTTATTTTGAATTGTTTATTCAAATTAAAATACCTAAGAACATACTCAACTTATTTTTATTAATCAAATTGAAGTCAAACATACTTCGTACTCTTGTTATTACTCGTTTTTATCAAAAGCTCACATTAAGATAAAATTTTATGCAAAATTGAAATGGTAGAGATAGTGTTAATTACGATCACTGAATTTAGCGAGAGGTTAAGGTCAGAGACCTTGCGAGCTCAACTTTTATTTCGACGGATGCGCCCGCGCCGCTGTGTATCTGTGTTTTGGTACGGTCTGCATCTTTAATTAAATTAAAATAGCGGGAGATAGGAGACGTTCTTGCATAACGTACCTACTCGAAAAAATTTCTGCTTTTCATGTACTTACGAGTGAAAAGTAATGCCGTGTGATTTGTTTTATTTTTACAACGAGTAAAAACGCACGAAGGCAAAGTGTTATCTATATTCTGCCTAAAATCAAATTACATTCAGAAGTCAGTTTTAATTTTATTTGTAAAAATTTTTTTATTTCGTAATTTTTATTGATTAAATATGTTATTTCGACTCAGATATCAGTTATACACACAAAGAGTACATTAAAAAGAAGCAAATGGTTCAATTGCAGACGTATTGCTGTCAACTTTTGAGGAGTTTATATCATGTAGCTCCGAAGTGCATCATCAGATCATCACAATATTATAATGGGACCACCTGTATACCCTTTCAAACAAACAAATAATTTTTAAAATTGGTTCACAATTGACGAAAATATCGGTGAACATACATAAAAAAAACATACAGCCGAACATAGAACCTCCTCCTTTTTTGAAGTCGGTTAAAAAGTATCTCAATCACGCAATTCCGCTTGTATTGCGACAGGGGCTCCATTTATGCGGCCCATGCGCTGCTAGGCTAGTCTCCTATCTTGCTATTTTAATGTAATCAAAGGTCTGTATGTTATTATGTAAATATCTGCATATTTCTATCGTTCCATTTGAAATGATTCTTTATATCTTTGTCGTTTATTTAACAGTTCATTGTAAACACGGAAATTATACAAATGACAAAAGCATAGTAGACAAATACAAAGAGTAAGCTTATCTCTAAAGAGATTTCTTCCAGCAGATTATTGTGTGAAGATTCTCTTACAGTTCCCGCATTGACAAAAAAAGTATGTGGATGCACCACAGAACACTACCCTTGGCCTTTCTTGCCCTTCTGCAACTACCAATGAAAACTCCAACATCATATTTTTAACTGTAAGATGTTTTTTCTATCTCTACCAGGCACGCGGTGGGTAAGTACAACTGAGATGGTATAATGCGAACCGGTCTTAGCCCACCAATGAGTTTTCAATACCGATACCGCCACAAACGGCAATAACATATGCTTGCCATATATAAAAAATACATTCTCTCACAATGTTCTGTTAACGATACCAATAACTGTTTATTTTTATTTAAGTAATTCGGTGTTAAACAATTTTTATTGGAAAATATACAGGTTTACAGGGAAAGTAGACTAAGATCCGTTAACAGCTTGTAGTAGAGGTCATTATAAACAGATTTGACTATAGGATGTCCTATCCAAAAATGAACGCCTTCCGAGATACCTATTCGGATTAATTTTTTTGCATCCTGATGCAAAATGTTACTTTTTATTCTTAGGTTTATCCACTTACTGCGATTTTTTTACAGTTTTTGAGGTAGTGGGAAAGTTAATTCACATTTTAACATAATTTAAAAACATTGTTCTTACAAAAATATTAAAGAAATTAATGACATCAGTAAACGCAAATACAGACAAATGACATGATTAAAAAAAAAAAAAAAAATATCTAATGTCTTCGCGTTTTAAAGGGCGATAATAAAAAAAACTCCATGAAAACAGATCTGCAGATACTTTATAAAACATTTACGTGTATATATTGTTAGATAGCTAACTATCTAAAAAATTACAATGATCCTAGGTAATATCTCAAAAATTCTTATAAGCGTGGAGATGGAAAAATTCTTATAAGAGATAAGCCACCAGAAATCATTAAAAATAACGATAATTCCAACCAGCTTAGGAAAGTTTTCACTTGTTATCCTTCATGCAATCTAAGGCGCAAATTGTACAGAAAGAAAGAAAGAAAGTACCTCGCGACCCACATTCCTATACACATAATTATTATGACAAATAAATGAGTTTGAATATAACATGAATATGAATACTACGATAGTCTACCCCGCAATTTTTCTGTCATAGGTGCTATGGTAATAGCAACTTCTGTTCATAAATAGTATAGCTTTATCAAGTTTTAAGATTTATACAGGTTAATTAATATAGGCGAGGTGGAGTAATTAAACAAAAATAATACAAAATATTTCGGTTCGAAAACTATCTACCAAATTCTCAAAGTTTTTTGAAATACCTATATTTAATGTAGTACAGCTCCTTTACAGTTATAATTATTATATATGAATACTTTTATTGTCGATTGTACATAAGTGCAGAATGCGAAGCTCGGCGTTTATCGTTATGCCGACATTTTAAGTTTATTGAGTGTCTGCCGTATTTAAGGGTCAGTCAATTTGTTATTTTTAATATTATTAAATTATTTATAAATTAAGCCTGATAAGATAGGTAAGTATATAAAACACCTTGCCATGTTGTGAATCATCAAAACTAACTTTTGTATTTTAAATATTAACAAAATAAAGCTCTTAAGGAAATAATGCAACTTAGGTCAAAGGACATCTGGCACATAATACCCAAAAATGTATAACCGTCCTTCTATTTTTATTATGGACTATGGAATACTAGAAACTAACTGCAGGCATTAGTTTATTTTATAATGATTTATTAGTTTTTATCATTTTTATATAAAAAAAACATTGTGCTTGCAACACCTTCTACCTTCTTCTACTAAACAACATTGACAGCCATGTTGGGGTTGCTGCTTTTTTATAATTTATTAATAATAAATGATTAAATAACTCGTTAAATAAAAATAAATGATACTATCTGAGTCGTTTTTATAAAACCTCATAATTTATTACACATTTGACTTCAGTCAAAACTTCTATACATTTAAAGGTATTTTTTCAAGGGAGAGCGGCGGTTGTCCTTTAAGTGTATGCATGTTGTACGTGTTTTAAAATTGTGTGTCCTATTTTGTTTACTATCTCATGGACTATTTTAATATAAATATAATTTATAGTATTTAATAATTAACAAAATATGGTTTTAGAATTCAGTTACATTTAGCATTTTCAATCCTGCATTATATCAAATTGTTTTGTGTTTAACATTATAATATCACCAGTCTCTTTTCATCCACTGCCGGGGACTTCTTCTGTGATCATTTCTACAGCACTACCATAGCATAAAAAAGAGTTTGGTTCATTACAGTATACACTCCCTGCCCCACACTATTTTTTTCTTCATCCCCTCCGGCAGCATTGTGTATTCCTGTCTCACTTACTCGCTATCACTGAATCGCACACGCATCTTCTTATAAAATTTTCCCATTATTTGTATGAAGTCACAGCCTAAGTGTCCAAGGTATGGCACTATTCTCTATAAAAGGTCATCAAAAAAGTCTACGAATTGATTTCGTGTCATTGTGTTTCGTAACTAAGAAGTGATTTCTCGTATAAACCAACGCCATTATAATAATTTTGTTTGTCTTTGATTTAAATATTTTGGTTTATCTTTTAATGGGAAAGACATTTTTCCAGAAAATGCAAAAGCACTTACCCTTAACATCAAGATTCGAGATTAACAAGTCGTGGGCGCAATTTTGGGGCGTAACACGAAAATAATTTTTTGTTCCAAGTGTTGATAAAGTTATTTACAATCGACGTTACGAGAATCAAATTTGTATTTCGAAATATTTTATTGTTTATCTTTGATCAATAAAACAGGTTGTAATTTTAATTGCAGGCCTTTGGTCAGCGGTGAGCCATAGAAAAAATACCTTTTAGTTATATTTTTTAATTTTTAAAAGGTTTGAAGAAACTCGTATTGCAATTCCATGACAAAATGGTAGAAAAATGTGTCCACACCAGTATTATTCAGCCCGATTATTCTCTGGGCATCATGGTTTCACTGAATACTAGGTAGATACAGCTCGGAAAAAAAGAGTTTGACGTGGTGATAAGTGGATCTGATTGTTTTAGTACGGTATGGTCATTCTTGCATAGAAAGTGGCGCCCTCATTTTTTCCAAACTCTTTTTTGCGAATCCTTACGAACGATCAAGTCGCCTGCTTCGGTGTGCGATACGCGGTGTAAAATTCGGCTGAGAAAGTGGTGAAAGAGTGAACGCAGCTTAATATTAGGTACTTATTTTATATACCTACTTAGATTTATTGTATTTTTCTACTGCAACAGCAAGTGAGGTAGGTATTTTCTTTAGTAATTTGTTCCACCGGTTTTTTCTTCTTTCTTGTCAGTATGAACTTTACATTGCATTGGAAAATCAAGACGTCGTTATAAAAATCGCTTTCAAAATAATAACAACGTTAATTATTTTTAAACTAAATTTATAACACATACGTTTTCTGTTAACACATATTTTAAAATTAACACCTGAATGTTTGAGGAAAAAAATGTGGGACTTTTGTCCGAAGTACAATTAGTGGTTCTTCACTAATAAAGTCTTTGTATGTAGGTATAGTCGGCAACGAAAGCTGATTCACATTTGTGACCCTACCTTTTTGTATGGGAATAATATGGTTTCCGAAGTGTTAATAAACTTTTGTTGCCGACCATACAAGGTGTTTATAAATCCCTATTTGTTAAACGTTTTGTATTTCTTAGAAGTTCTAAATGGTCGTCTAATCCACTCCCACGCATGCTTTTCTAATTTCATGTGCAAATTATTAAAACTTGTAAATATTTTTCTTAATTTGTTAATGAAACATGTAGGGTCCTTCTTAATATGCTGACACTTTTTTAAGGGGATGATCAGACCGTCAAACTGAACAACTTCCTCTACGGGACGGGAAAATCATCACTTCCATACAAAACTGCAAACCTACTCGGAGCCAAACGTATGGGACAACTGGTTTTTTTTTCGCGATTTCGATGTTGATTCCATAGCGAAAGTTGTTCAGTTTCATAGTCTGGTCATCGCCTTAAAAAAGTGTCAGCATATTAAGAAGGACCCTGTATCAAAGAAAATATACATGCCTGTATTAAGTCGTAATGACAACTGTAAAAAATCAGTTTTTAGAGACCGAATAACAAATAACAGCAAAATAAACAAATTCTCGTTCCGGCTTCATCTTGGTATAAATATATCTTTGGCCATACAACGAGGGAACGCACACGCAGCCTCTATAAGGTCTAACAAAATTAGCTGAAACTATTTGAAGGGGATGATCAGACCATCAAACTGAAACACCTTCTCATAATTACTTACATAGCGTATTGGAGTTCCTCTATGAAGCTGTGTAATTGTTTAATAAATAAAATAAATAAATAAAAAATATGAGACTAATATCGAAATCGTGAAAAAAAAATCTGCTGTCCCGTACATTTGAGTCAAGTTATGTTTGCAGTTTTGTATGGGACAGCTTATTTTTTTTCGGGATTTCTTAGTTGATCCCATAGAGAAAGTTTTTCAGTATGATGGCCTCCTCTTAAAATAGTTTCAGCTAATTTTGTTAGACCTTGTATAATGTGCACATTTTTGACGGATCTTTTTTGTGTTTTATTATTTTTATTACGATTAAACATAGCTTATTTGATATTGATGGATAAGATACAAATAATGATTTATAAAATTTAGACCTAAGTAAAAAAATATAATATTGTATATCTATTATATTTTTATCTGCTCTGTTGCAGAAACGCTCATTAAAGTTAATCCTCCATTAAATCTGCTCTTACTGTCACTTTTTGTCTCGTTGACGAAATAAAAGCTAGCAAGAGATTTAATGGAGGATTAACTCTAATGACCGTTTCTGCAACTGAGTGTTAATGTTCCAAATGGTACAAATTTCGATCGGCGCTATAATTTTGTAGACCAATAGGATCGCGATTAAAAGAAAAAGCATACCGGTTGTGACCGACCAGTAGCAACTTAGACCGGAAAACGTCCAGTGCAATCTAGCTCTAGATAGCTGCATTATTTTGAACAAGTTCTAACGTAGGTACTACAACTTTATCAAAACACAAAATAAACAGTTTCAAATTCCTACCCAAGAACCAGCGTTCCTATATCAAGAAAATTGCATAACACAATTTAGCTGACTTCGATTGAGTAATTTATATCAAGCATCATACACATGGTAACCATTACCGCTATATTTTACCACAGATCACCTACCATATTAACTTCTAATGCAAAATTTTCATCTACGAACATTTCAGTAAGCACATTGGACACGTCAGGTGAGATTCATCAACCAGGATCTTTTAACAATGTTTTTGGATTGAGACGTTTGACTTTGTGATCTTCATTTGGAAGTCCATAGGGAAGTTAGTCGACCTATTTCGCGGTAGGTGGCAGACTATGCCACCCAGAGTTTGAATATGCATGTTAGGGTAGGCACATAAGAACTGGATGGCCTTTATAGCCTTATGAGGTGATTAGAGGCTTTGACCTGGATGTGGGTGTGGGTTGAGCGTTTGTCTACCTCGAACTATGGATTTAAATTATAATTCTGACATTATACGATGCTCCTTCTTACACATTATGTCCTAAGCTTTCTTTCTTAAAAATCTATTTACATATAAAATTATACGAATAAAAATTATGAGGTAAATTGGAATTTTATACAAATACCAATGCGAACTAAGTTAGTGATTTTTTTATTTTTTTGACGTATTTTAAGTTAGCTGTGGTAAAGGTTATTATGGTTTGATAGAGGTGTATTATTAATTGTCCAAAAATCATTTGGATGAAATGGTGACAACGATGATAAATGATAAATGTCCAATATTATTGTCACTAAGTAAATCTCTACAAAATTTATTTTATTCAAGATTATATTCAAGACGGAGATTTATTCAGTTGGTTTTTTTCTGCTTAGAAAGATTACTTGAAGCTGGTAATTTTTTCCGCTAATTCTTTTCTGTTCCTAATCAATCGATAGATTCTGCATTGACATAGTAATGTCAAGGAGTACCCATGGTACAATAATACAGGGTGTAAAAAGACTACTCCCGAAAACTGAAACTATGGATTCAGACCATGATACCTAACACTTTGGCACTGATATTTATTTTTTTTATTTTCACAAATTTAATTTTTTTTCGGGCCTTTATTTCTACAATTATGAACATTAAAGCCTACCAGTGACATAATGCAATAAAATTTTAATTGTTAAACACAAGCATTTCGAAAATAGCAAAAATCCGCAATGTAAAACGCACTCATCAAACTCGTCGCCAAGCTACGGTCGCGCGCCACACAGCTGTAAGGTCACTGCCCGCTCACCCGAGCGATGTACGCTTTACATTGCGTGGCAAGAAAATGGAAAAATCACGAAAAAAAAATTTAAATTTAAAAGGTTAGCGCCATTAATTTTTATATAGGTTCAGTGATATGTTCTTAAAGTTTTCGGGAGATGTCTTTTTACACCCTGTATACTGCGCCTGGTATTCTCTTCTGACCACGTGACTGACCACGTGACTGACACAAGCCTACGTCATCATACCTTCCGGGGTCCCTTCCAGAGGTCTTCAACAGCATTAACAAGCTGGTGGGCTTCCTGGAGGAGCTGGGATGGCAGGAGTAGTCATTCCCACCCAACGCAAAATAGGCGCCTAAGTCGTCGAGTTGCGGAAAATGAGCCCGCTCAACCAATACCAATACCAATACCAATACGTCATCATACCCTTTTACCATGTTTAGCGGCCATTTTTTTGTGACGTAGGCTTGTGTCACTCTTGGAATAGAAGACCTTGTTTTTTTAGACCATGATAGTACCTTTCTCCACTCTTGATCCTTTAGGATTCTTAAATATTCATATATTCGTAATTCTTCATCACCCTTCGTGTAGAATAGGTATTGTGCCTTGTAATGAAGTATAACCGACCCCATCTCAAACTTACAAGTGAAAGGAGAGGTCTGTTGGTCATTTATGATGATCGACTGTTAATCTATAGAAAAGCAGTCAGGTATGCAGGATATTTTGAAGTGCATATAGCTGGGTACGCACTAAACACAGATGCACTCTCTCGTCCTTACCCTCTTATGTCTGATGGAACGGGAGACCGATACGATCAGAACTGCGATTTTTGAAAATCATACGAGCGACTTGGCAGTAGAAAGATGCATAATCTCCATAGTAATTTTGACATTTTCTACTGACAAGTCGCTCGTATGATTTTCAAAAATCGCACTTCAGAGGTGGGGTCAGATGCAGCGGCTATAACCGGCAGCCAAACGGCTTGGGCGTCAAACATTGTGTATGAAGCCTGAAGGAAGGGTTAAGTCATTATCTGTCAGCACGGAATCGAATTTTTTCATGCTCTATCCTGGCTCAGGCAACCTCATTTGCTAGAGCGAGAAAGATAGCGTGTGAATGAACACTATCACTCTCTAAAGTAAGCCATAGTTTATGTATGTTTATTGTATCTATTTGTTTATTTATACGTATGTGTATGTATGTATATATATGTATATATATATATATTTATTTATGTATAATGTTTACATAATATTAACGTCCATTTAAGTATCTAGTTTTTATCATTTGTGCTGTAGGTACACTTTTTGTCTGCCTCACACTTCACAACTGTCTCTGTTGCGGGTTTGCTGGAAGAAATCTCTTTAGAGATAAGCTCGCCCTTTGTATATGTCTAGTTTAATTGTATTTTTTCTGTAATTTTTTTGTGTGCAATAAAGCGTTAAATAAATAAAATAAAAATAGCGTGACTATCGCGCGCACCAGCATTGGTAATGCTGTGACCTTCGCTTCGCTCTAGAAAATGACTTTCCTGAGCGATAGAGCACGAAAAAAGGCGATTCCGTGCTGACAGAAATGTGAGTCAACCCCTGGCCGCCTTTTATGACATCCGACTGGATTAGTGCTATACGAAATCGTACAACACAACACAAGGCACAGGGCATTTACAGAGTGTAACAAAACACCCTAGTAATACTTAAGGGGGTGCTGCAGACCATCAAACTGAACAACATTCACTATTGAGCCAACATCGAAATCGAGAAAAAAAAATCCGCTTTTTCATGTAAGTACTTACAAAACTGCAGTACCATCTCGACTCAAATGGACGGCAGATTATTTTATTTTTTCTGAACATTGGCTCCATAGTGAAAGTTGTTCAGATTTATGGTCTGAAGCACCCCCTTAAGTATTACTAGGGTGTTTTGTTACAACCTGTATAGACTAATGATGATAAAATTATAATCTACAACAAAATGTCGTTTAAACTGGAACTTTACTACTATGCCAGAAAACTAATGCCACAATTATTATACACTTACCCTTACATACTATTGTGACAAGACTTACGACTTTGCCACTAACTCATACGTGTCGGATGTTACACAACATAAATGCAAATTATATACAACGCTAACTGTATTGTATTTAGGTTCTAAATGCTTAAACTACAGTAAAGCTTTGGTGTCTGGTTTCTCTTCTCTAAGAGTTATTCTTATAAGGAACTATAGGTGCGTTTGTTACTAAAAATATAGGTACAGGTTTTTGAATGAAATTGCCATTTGACCTCTAAGTAGGAAAGCCAGGCGAAAGTGTCTGGTTTTGTTATTATAATTTAAACTCTAATGTTCGGATTTAAGTGGTATTTTTAAGTGCCTGCGGTATTCGCAACTTCATAAGGTATGTTAATAAAGTCCCGTATACTCCCGTTAGGTAGCTGTAATCGTTAAACCCAAGTTAGAGCATGTTGAGCTTTCAAATATACTGAACTAGCTGTTGCCCGCGACTTCGTCTGCGTGGACATGTGATTTTGTCTCATGTCTCGTCTAAGGGTCATGAAGGTCATGGTCAGAACCAAGTCTAGAAACCCAGGCATGTAACATTAAAATGGCTATTAAGGAATGGGCTGATAAAATACACATGCTAGAATGCTCTGGCTTCCCGGGTCTGCAACATTGCAGGAAATTCATCAGCAATATAACACCACGAATCCCACAGTTCATACTGAACAACAGCAGGAGCAAAGCTCGTGCTATCGTCGGAGCTCTCACCGGGTACTACGCCTCACAGGCATGATAAAGCTCACCCTAGATCCCAGTTGCCGAGCGTGCGGAGAGGAGGAGGAAACCATGGATCATTTATACTGTGTGACTGCGATGTCTTGGTGGCTAAACGTATGTGTCCTGAGACTGAGAGATGGTTATTCAAAACTGGGAGATTACAGGTTTCTTCCCCTGAACACTATTGCCTCTCTCATTTTCCACGTTTTTCAATGGTGAAGAAAATAAATATTAAGTAGGAGTCAACACAAAAGATAGGTACCATTGGGTTGATGTGTTGCTGGCTTGCCAGCCCCCATAATAGGATAAGAATAGGATAATAGTCATGAACTTGAGCTGAATCAAAATCAGAAAGTACCTACATTAAGTAAGTATGTAGGTATAAAAAAAAGTCATTCACAGATCCATCACTTGAATGAAAAAAAAAACTCTTCTTTTCTACTGTTCGTCGGTTATTAGTGTTTTATTTATGTCGAGCAGCATAATAATCATCTAACGACCCACTGAGGATCACAGACCTCCACTCACAAATAAACGTTAGAGGATAAGCGGAAAGCGCAGCGTGGGTAGGCCCCTCACACGGTGGACCGACGACCTGGTGAAGGCGGCGGGAAAACGTTGGATGAGGGCAGCGCAGGACCGGTCGTTATGGCGATCCTTGGGGGAGGCCTATGCCAGCAGTGGACGTCCATCGGCTGAGATGATGATGATGATAGAGGATACTCTACCACGCGGGCTAGTGCACAATGGTGGAGGCAAGAGCTAGAACGATAATATTCTAGCAAGCAAATGGTCAACTTGTTAAAAGAATTATTTTCAAGCCACATTTGTAAATCTCTAACCTTACTTAGCTATTATGTAAGTACTTAGGCACATTACCAAACTGTGGTGTTATAAGGACTTTTTAGATAAGTAGGTACCTATCTTTTTATAGATTGTGGTAGATTGATGTTCTATAGTTAAGCTACACAAATCCTCAAGAAATCATAATTGAACCGAAAATCAAACAAAACGAATATTTGGCAAAATTTTCTGCAACAAAATTATTATATCGTAGCATTGGCTCAGATTGGGCTCAAACTACCATTATACTTACATACAAAGATGTATTCAATCAATTTGTAAGCTCCTGCTAGAGTTAAAAATACGCCTAACGATATCTATGAAGATGAAAACGATACTACAATAACTTTAGAAAAGGTTAAAAGAAAGAAAAATATTTGACGACCCGTTTGGTGTAATGGTTACCACGCCGGACTGCCAAACCAGGGTCCTGGGTTCGAATCCCGGTTCGGTCATGGATGTAATATGTTTGTGCCGTTGTTGTATGGTTTCTATAATAAAAAGCCTATACTACTTGCTTCGGATCATTACAATGTATGTGACTGTGAGCGTTATTTATTTAATTATTTTTCAATTCACCGGTAAGTTACTTTACAATCAAATCTGTAAGACCTAATTTCTGAGACGCCTTGAGCGTGAGTTACGAGTAAGTGCAAGTGTGGTCGAAATGTATGAACTTTGAGATCAGGGATTTAATCAACTAAATTAAGCTCCTGCTAGCTAGGTTTTGGAATAAATAATTTTATTGTTGCACACTTGCTTTTAAAAAACGCCTCACGCCATCTATTAAGATGAAAACGTACTACTACTTATAACTTTAAAAAAGGTTCATAGATTCATAGATTCTTTATTGTACACAAAAACATAGTTAAAAGAAAGAGCATTTTTTTATATTTGACGACCCGTTTTGTGCAATAGTTACCACGCCGGACTGCCAAACCAGGGTCCTGGGCTCGAATCCCGGTTCGGTCATGGACATTATTATGTTTGTGCCGTTGTTGTAATGTTTCCATAATAAAAAGCCGTGCTTGCTTGGGATCACTACAACGTATGTATTAAAATAAGAAAAAAGCCAAAGAAAACGTACTGTCCTAAAATTGGATCTGATCTAATCTCAGGATATTATTAAGGTCAGCAAATTGCTTCTGTCAAATCCGTTGAAAAATGGATAAAAGTTTAAAAAAAAATCTCACCCAAGAATCGAACCTCCAACCTCTTGCGCGAAAATCTGACCATTTCCCAACTACGCTACACAGCTCTTGAGAGAAGTGTTGAAAAAAGCAACCACTATTTACTACTGGAATCTACCCAAATACATCTGTCAGCGTCAAGTCGGCGCTAGTGAGCATGATAAAACATTGGAAATTATCCCACAGACTCCCACAGTAACCCATTGCTGGGATAAAAAGTATCCTATGTGTTAATCTAGAACACATTCTATCTGCATGCCAAATTTCATCTAAATCCGTTCAGCCGTTTAGGCGTGATTGAGCCACAAACACACAAACATCCAAACATCCAAACATCGTCACAAACTTTCGCATTTATAATATTAGTGAGATTAATGTAGTGCATGTTGACACATTCTTCTTTTATCTTGCTCCTACAGGGTGTAACAAAACACCCTAGTAATACTTCGGACTATCAATCTGAACAACTTTCACTATGGAGCCAACATCGAAGAAAAATTAAAAAAAATCAGCTGTCCCATACATTTGAGTCGAGCCGGTATTGCAGTTTTGTATGACACAGCTTATTTTTATTTCGCGATTTCGAAGGTGGCTCCATAGTGAAAGTTGTTCAGTTTGATGGTCTGATGCACCCCCTTAAGTATTACTAGGGTGTTTTGTTACACCCTGTAGAGTCAGACGCAGGAAATTAAAAAATTTTCCATCTCCGTATTTTGCCACACGCCGGGAACCACAGCAGGAAGGGCAGGATACAAGATGGGCAGGCGGAAGTTGTGCCGCTGGTAAACTATGTCTAAGAAGCAACACTGCATTCACACCTGATGTCCGACCCATCTATGTAACCCCACTTGAGTAGGTTGTCTTTACTCCGGCCGACCTAGGTTTGGACTCTATTCAAGCTCCTCCACATCGACCTGGGCAGCTCCTGTCCTTGAAAGAGGCTTTTTATAAGGACTAACGGGTCCAGTAAGTGCAGTATTTTCCCGCCTGAGTTTTCTGCCATTAACTTACATCCACACATCCGCTCTGAACTGACTTTAGTATTCTTAGGCCGCGTGCTCGAGAACGGTCGACTGCTTCACATCATTTCTTCATGAGTGTCTCCATTCTTCGTGAGACGCCTTGCAAGTATAACGTAAAATCTCCTCTGAAGTTAGGTGGTGAAGCGGTATCTGAAGTTAGTGAGGGGCAGAGAGTGGCCATTTTATATTATGGATGACCGAATTGGTGAAAGTAACTCGCTGCGTCTTTCAGGAATTATGCTCATCAAAAAGTTACTTTTTCTGTAACGTAATAGTAAAATACTTTGCTTTATCTTCCTACATTTCCTATGAATGATGAATTTGTAGATCTAAAAAAGTATTATTTCCGGAAAGATCCCTGATTCTTTTGATCTAGAACAAATTCGCTTTCGGCTTCACCAGTAAGCCATGCCATGCCATTGCATGTCATTGCTTTCCAATTCATGCCGTTCAATATGGTAATGGCAAGCAACATAGAAAAACGTGAAATATATATTTTTTCTTTGCTGCTGTTTTTTCTGCGGTTTCTAGGTTAGTCTCATAGAGATAGTTGTTCGGTTTAATGGTCTGATCTCTGATGGTCTCATCAACTTGAAAAACCCGTCGTCATATTAAGAAAAACCCTGAAGATTGTTGGACTGAACAGAACCGAAATTGAACGTGTTCACTGTCATCAAACAGAACTGTACGGCTAGAATGCCACACACTACAAAGCGCCAAAACGAGAAAATCGACTTGCGCGCTCATTTTGGCATAGGTAGAGTAACAAAGATATAGGCACATCTCGATTTTTCTCGTTCTGTCGGGGGTGGTATGCTGAGTCTCTAATGTTTAACGATACCAAATCCAAGGTTGGACCAATTTGCCCAGAAGGTACCAAAAAGTCTCAAAATCTCGTCCAATATCGTCGATTTTCTCAACCATGTTATCCTTAAACAAATCTTAAAAACACCCCTATTCAGTATCGATCTATACAATATCGACATGAAACAATCGTCGGAAGCCGCAAGCCGATCGGCTCCTCGTATAAATTTAGCTCGGATTCGATTACCGTTATCGCGTTGCATCGGTCGTTCGAATAGAATAGATAATCGGCGAGCTGAGGGCGCTTGCGAGATGCGCCCGTGAGCTACAAAAGGTGTGTGATAACATGATATGGACGAGTAGTTAGGTTAATTATGGAGTTGAATAATCTTGTTGAATAACACGTTTTTCTTGGTGCTTCTTCGTGGTTTGGGGGCATGATAAGTAAGTCGTTGGTCTCGGTAGGTCTGTTAGTAAGTGGTTGCTTCGAAATACTGGACCCGCGATGTGAGAAATGGTCAGAATCCTCTTGTTATCATTGTTAAAAGGAGTCCAAATATTCATATTTCTGTGTTCGTTCCACTACAGTGCAAAGCCCTATTCTGACGAGTAAGGATGAGGAGTGTCTAAACTCGATCCACCAGGGTCCAGGATTTGTTTTTTAGGGTTCCGTACCCAAAGGGTGAAAACGGGACCCTATTACTAGGCCTACGTTGTCCGTCTGTCCGTCCGTCCGTCCGTCCGTCCGTCTGTTCGTCTGTCCGTCTGTCCGTCCGTCCGTCTGTCCGACCTATTTAGGGCTGTAACTTTTGAACTGTAAGAGCTAGATAATTTTATTTTCACAGAATGTGCGTTGTTACGGTGGATTTGTCAACAAATAATAAAAATGTCAAAAAGTTAAAAATTAAAGGGGGTTCTCATCAAGAAACTAGTTTTTATTACTAGATTTTTAGACGGCCCGGTAGCACAGTCGGTAGTGAACCTGCCTGCTGTGCCGAGGGTCGCGGGTTCGAATCCCGTAAGGGACAAATATTTGTATGATGAATATGAATATTTGTACCCGAGTCATGGATGTTTGTATTTATATATGTATTCTATATCGTTGTCTAGTCATCATAATACAAGTCCAGGCTAGATTCTGGTACTTTAAATGTGACTAGATAATTTGTGTGACATTGTCCAAGATATTTATATTTATTTATTTTATCAACGTTTTTTCTTCACGCTCTATCGTAAAAACGGTAATACATACAAGCGTCAAACTTAGTGTGATTCTGATTATAGAGCAAATTCCACAGAATAACAACAAATACTAAAAACCGGCCATGTGTGTGTCGGTCTCGTGCTAAAGGTCCCGGACAGAAAAGTTTTTTTTCTAAGTTAATAATGTTGTGTTCTGTGGTGGTGTGGTACGGAACCCTCGGTGCGGGAGTAGCCCGACTCGCACTTAACCGGTTTTATTTTATATTGAGAACTTATTTTATTTTAATTTAATTTTGTGATGGAGTATGCTACGAGATCGAATCAGAAATAAAGAGATCCGCAGAAGAACCAGAGTAGCTGACATAGCCCTAAGAATTGCTAAACTAAAGTGGCAGTGGACGGAGCACATTGCTCGCAGATCCGATGGCCGATGGCGCCGAAAAGTTCTCGAGTGGCGACCATGTACCAGAAAGCGCAGCGTGGGTAGGTAGACCGAGGACCTGGTGAAGACGGTGCAGGGAACCCGTTGGATAAGGGCAGCGCAGGACCGGTCTTGGGGGAGGCCTATGTCCAGCCTATGTCCATCGGCTGAGATGATGATCATGATTAATATTGAGAACATACAAAATGATCATCGATACTACAGTGTGAAGTCATGGTGAGACTTCTGCTTTTGGTGTTTCTATATTTTACTGGCCAGGGCCCTGTAAAATGCGACAATGAGGTATAATAATTGACAATGACAATTCAGAGTACCTACATTGCTGGTTACTAATAACACTAAACTTGCAGTGCTTCATATGTCCCAAAATTCTCAGCAATGTACTCTGAATTTTCATTGTCAATTGTCACGTTTATTAAATCGGGCCCAGGTATTCAGCGAGCCTGACAGTTCCAGTGTAGCTTTATTGAGGTCCTCTCTCGCGCAGGTGTTCAGGCACAACGAGCATTCTAGCAGGTGTACCATCGACTGTATAGATTCACCGCAATCACACTGCTTTAAACCAGGATCATTATAGGTGTGGGGAACTACTACAGATGTAAGCACCCACAAGTTATAGCAAAGATGCCAACAGATGGCGATACCGTCGCTCACGGAAATATGCTCCATACAAAGACAACATTAATCGTAAATACGTAACTCGTAACCTACTACACATAAGGTTCACAATCGAATGCGAGACATAAATCGCGCAAGAGAAATAATCACAGAGATTCGATACATATACAAGGTCCGACTAAGAACTGTTGGACCACGGCCCAATATGGAGGTGCTACTTGGGAATGTTCCTCCATTGAAAAGGGAAGATCTTCCACCGGCCGTGGTCCCCAGGCTTCACACATAGCCTGGTGGAAGATCTTCCCTTTTCAATGAAGGAACATTCCCAAGTAGCACCTCCATATTGGACTCCCCCCTCTATATTAGGACCAGCCTGCGTAACATGACAGAGGTGATAGCGACTTAGGTCACTTCTTAACTTCAAATTGGCGGTTATCTCCATAGTATCTCACTCAAATTTGACGTTTAGAAGTGACCTGCGTCGCTCTCACCTCCCTCATATTACGCTAGCAGGATATTGCATAAATGAGTAGGTACATACATCGGTTAAATTGATTCCGAAGCCTATTTGAGGACTTCCACACTGGCCATTGCAATCTGCAATGCCCGGGAGGTAGATGTTCCCGTAGGGAAATGAACTCAGCTGGTTCCTACCTTCCAAGGGGACATCTAGTAACAGACACTTCGTTATTTATTATAGTGGTCGTACAGCTCTGGAAACTGCCACGGCTCTTGAGGTGGGCTTGTGGGATTTGGTGGCTATACAACGTGTTAATGAATTAACGCAAAACTAGAAAGTAGTTTGTTTAGAATCGAGAGCACAGTCGAATTATCATGGTTTCAACATAGGTAATTTTTTCCAAATATTAATTAATTTTTTTGCAAAATTTAAAATTTTCTGAACCCGATGTCAACCCACCGCACGGACACACTCACCCTACTTACTACCAAAACAGGATTTTAAAAATGTATGCATGAGTACGTTAGCGCTTTCTTTCAGTGCTGAAATGATAACAAATCATTTTGGCCTCAAAACTTAAAATGCTAATAACTTTAAATTTTAACTATCAAAATAATGAAATTATTGTTTCAATCTAATTATTTTGTTATAAATCAGTTTGGGTGTATGAGGTTTTGCGCTAATTTATTAACACGTTGTATATAGTCTAAGAGATAGACGTACTTTTTGATATCTTCAGCTGCAAGGCTGATTGAGTATTCATAGGGTGAGGAGCATCTCTATGATGGTGATGGACAAGGTCTGCCTGCACAACTCCAGTCTGTTTAGGAGATACAGCCGTTCAAAGGTCCGACCTTTAAACCGACTGACGAACATGTCAGTTTTACACAGTTCACATAGCTACAGTGCATAATATTACAATAATACCGGCATATTCATTTTTTTGCAACCATAACATACCTTTGAACGGCTGTAACTTCTAAACCAAATGGAATTATGCAGGCAGACCCGGTCTATCCCCATCACAGAGATGCTCTACAACCTATGAATACTGAATCAGCCTTGCAGCTGATGATATCAAAAAGTACGTCTATCTCTTAAACTAATAGAGGATGTCGACTATCGTGCTCTTGTCCGGCTGTTGTCGGTGCTTGTTTTAAACACCGAAGTATTACCACAGCCCAGACACTGCATACAAAAATTAGAGATTGACAAGATGACGTCAGACATGCGCAACCAAAGAAATTGAAAGTCTTCTTCGTAGGTAACGAGTAACTATAACTGAGGGCGATAGAGGGGTTGAGGTAAAAAGTTGGTGGGAGGAAGGGAGTGTCCGTACTGTATCTAGTAATATACAGGGTGAAATTGATATCATTGGCATCCTTTTAAACTAAGAGTCTGGTTGCGCCACTTTGAATTTACCGCTATGAGTTAAGACGTTCATTGAAGTTTGTTTTCTTGATTGAAATTAAAAGAAAGTTGACGTTTGACACATAATCATATTCCCTTTCTCCCTCCCGCACAACCAATCTTCGTTCACGTGAGCAAGACAAGACTATATGTGCGTGAAGCCGAGCGCCCTCTTGCGGGAAAATAGACGGCGAGTCAGTTTCGTTGGCATCTTTGCATCGAGATGAATTAACCCTGGCTCGGAGAATGCTTTAATATTTATATATTAGCCAAGATGGACTTTCATGTACCTAAACTTAAACCCTGTGTAGTGTTTACCAGAACAAAGGTGGGACATTGTGATATAAGTGAAGTGCTTCGCCGATTCTAACTTGCCGGAAAGACGCCGGTCAACACCACGTGGAGAAATCTTCAAAGGTTTGTGCAATCCTTCCTTGTTAAAACTGCATCTGCCTGTCCAACCCCAATCCTAGCAGTTTATCTTCCATCGAAACGTCGTGTCAATATTAAATTCAATAAATCTATAATTACAGTCCATAAAAAACAAATTTGGTACTAGCGCTGGCAATAGCGGCGCATCCAGAGTCTACCCATCAAACTGAACAACTTTTACTATGGGAGCAAACCGATCGGAGCAAAAAAAAAACAGCTGTTGCATACATTTTGAGTCGAGTAATCGTTGCAGTTTAGTATGGGACAGCAGATTTTTTAGTTACATCGATCGGTTTGCTCCCAAAAGTTGTTCAGTTTGATGGGTAGACTCTTAGTTTAAAAGGATGCCAATGATATCAATTTCACCCTGTATACTCTCTGCGCCGCGAGCACCAAGTTATATTTGCAAAACATTTTCAGTTTTATAAGGGTGAACTCTAAAAAGTTTCTCACATCCATCGAGGCCAGTATCAAAGTATCCGGTAGGATCGTACTCCGGAGTCTAGAATCAGAATTAACGCATTCTTGCACAGTTCGGACCACGACACGGTTACTTTTCCTTTACATATTACTTTGTTTTTGTATGTAGGTTGTTTCTACAGGTTTCAACACTTGGGTTATTTATTTGTATAAATATGTTTGGTTACTTTTTACATCATTTCATCCTGAAACCATGTTATAGGTATATAGGTAAAAGAAAAATGAGCCTAAGTAAAAAGATAATTTGAGTTGCAGTTATCGCAAATTTTTTGAGCAGTTCAAAAGGGATCTGACTAAATCTGGCCCGGACTTACGATGTTCGATATATCGCCACTGTTTCGGTCCGCACTTCATTGTAATACCTTCCGACGCGGTGGTAGAGTCAAAAAATGACGTCAAAAAGCTATCTATGAGATATTATTATGAATAAAAATTTTGATTTTTTTTATTAGAGTTGACATTGGAACGAAAACGTTCACGCAATTGCGAAGTTCGAATGTGCGGGTAGAGGCCCTGTCGCGGAACATTTGTCGAGCAGCTCTAGTATAGTTTCTTGATTCGCGCGCGATGCGTCTTTTCTGCATAATGTGAAACGACCGCTTCCCGTGCTTGACGTATGAAAATTGGAGAAATCATGCTCTAGGGGCTAAACGGGAGGCATGGCAGCGCGATAAACGCGATATCGCCTTTTATCGCATTTCGCACCTACGAAGAGAAAGATAAAAGTCGCGATAAAACGTTTATCGCGGCGTTTTGCCGTCCATGTCCCATGTATGAAATATGTCAAACGATCTGTCAGATAAGTTATCAAGAACTTATTCAGAAGTGGTGAAACAGGCCCTTAGGGTTTTAAGATGTACCTAAGTATGTTTTGGAATTATGTGTGTGTTATCTTTGCTAATGTATGGGAGTGAATGTTGGGTATGGAATAAAAGGAATGAAAGTCGAGTGAATGCAGTTGAAATGCGTTCCTTACGAAGTACGTGTGTTATTACTGTGGTTGATCGAATCAAGAACAGTTTGATAAGGGATTAGTGTAAGTTGAAGGATGATATAGTAACAAGTATTGAGAGGGGTATGCTTAGATGGTTCGGTCACGTAGAGAGAATGAATGAAAGAAGACTTACGAATGAAATTTATCAAGCAAAGGTGAGCGGAAGTGTTGGGAAAAGCCGTCCGAGGAAAACATACCACGATCAAATCAATGATCTTTTCCGAAAAGGACAAGTGCGTAGCACCCTCAATCGACGGAAGTGCATGAAAAGATGTATGAATGTCAATGAGGCTAGAGAAGTGTGTCAGAGTCGTAGCGTGTGGCGATCTGTGGTCTCTGCCTACCCCCTTGGGACAATGGCGTGAGCTTATGTATGTATGTACAATCTTTTCGACAAAAAACAGCAGACAAAACGTCATCCTTTAGTCACCTCGTACAATACGCAATTTTTCATTTGACTTATTTGGACCAGTGATTTTAAGAAACATTTTAATTAAAACCTAATTAGGTACTCTCATTCGAATAAAGGATTCAAAGGAAAATAATCTCAAAAACAAAGCAATAAAGTTCATCTTTATTTTCCGAGTACATTTATCAAGAAAGCTTGTAATCATTTTGACAAAACAAAGAAAATAAATAATTAAAGGGAACCATTGGACGTCTTAATTAAAAGTCGGAACGGAGTTGAATAAATTAAACAATTAACATGGTTAAATAAAATAATGTAAAATGGGGGCCTTATTACGTCAACCCAAAAATACTTAGGAAAATGTTTAACAACATTTTATATTTGTACATTAAAATTTTAATACGCAGAAATGTATTTTATTTGCATCACCTATAGGTATAAACTCCAATGTGCTTTAAAATAAAGGACACAGGACTTTTATCCAAAGCTGTGGCTAAATTTTAATTTTACCGCCCACGAGAGTTGGCAACTACAGTTCAGTTCATTTTCAAAATCCAATCACAGAGCGCTTATATCTATGGACATACGTTTCAAATTGGTTTGATTAAAAGGACTTCCTTAGCAAAACAAACGATTCTTTTTGTGCAAACATTAAGGTGGAAAGGACCCTCATTAGCATCGTTTTAGGTTCCTTAACGTCTTAATTTGAATTTGGAACGATTCGGCTGTCGATAAAAAAAGATTGAAGTTTTAATCGGGTAATACGGGTAGTGGCCAGTTACATTTCAGGTTTTTAAAGAGTTTAAAAATAAAGAAGGTTCAGTTTGTTTTTTTATTAAAAAATAAATTAATGAAGATGATGGTCCAAAGAGTTTTTATTATGTACAATTTTCAAATAAAAAATTAAGAGACTGACTGCCAGTTGCACGTACGTTCATTAAAGATAATCCTCCATTAAATCTCATATGCTATCACTTTTTGTTTTATTGACATAATAAAAGCTAGCTACAGATTTAATGGAGGATTATTTGTAATAAACGTACGTGCAACTGGTGCTGACTCAAATAACCAGCAATTTTTTGTTTACAAAGACGTGGGATGTTAGTACCTTCCACAGACTATACATAATATGTTTGTGGTACCTACCTACCTTACCTACTGATTATGGAAAAAAGATTTGACGATATCTTAGACAATTTATATAGGGACTCGCCTTGCGGTAGCATTTCCCCTCTGCCACGGTATAAGAACAATTGAACTTGTGCATTTACACCCAATTTTATACCTTATCACTAAACGAGAGAGCCTATAATTGCGAAACAATAATTTTGAACTTAGAACGTTTGGGGTTCACACGAGACTACTTTTCATGATTTTTAACATTCAAAATTAGAATCTAAACTTATGGGGAATAAAATCCAAAGTTGCGGATTTCATGTTACCTCGCCCCCCGTAAAAAGTGGCAAAAATGTTTCTTAGTAGAATGACACGCGTAACTCGTCCCTATATAAATTGTCTACGGACGATATACAGGTTGCAAAACTAAAATACTTCACTATACAAGGTGTAAGTGACAGCTTAGCAAATACTGAAACGGTGAACTAAAGACCATCAAACTGAAAAACTTTCTCTATGGAGCCTACCTCAGGAAACGCGAAGAAAAATCAGCTGCCCCATATATTTTAGTCGAGTAGGTCTGTACAGCAGTTTTATATGAGACAGCTGTTTACTGAGGTAGGCTCCATAGTGGAAGTTCAGTTTGATGATCTGAGTTCATCGTTTCAGTATTTGCTAGGCTGTCACTTACACCCTGTATAACGTAACTGAAGTAGGTATATAACTAAAGACTATAATACCCAAGGCGGGGTTGTCAGAAACACAGCTCAAGGACCAAATCTTTTATGACTGCTTGCAAAGGTTCACATTACGTTTTTTAATTTTCAAAGATTTCTACAACGTGTTAATGAATTAACGCAAAACCTCATACACCCCAACTGATTTATAACAAAATAATTAGATTGAAACAATAATTTCATTATTTTTATAGTTAAAATTTAAAGTTATTCGCATTTTAAGTTTTGAGGCAAAAATGATTTGTCATCATTTCAGCAATGAATGAAGGCGCTAATGTACTTCTGGATACATTTTAATAATCTTGTTTTAGTAGTAAGTAGGGTGGGTGTGCCCGTGGGGTGGGTTGATATCGGGTTCAGAAAATTTTTACTTTTACAAAAAAATTATTTAATATTTTGAAAAAAATTACCTATGTTGAAACTATGATAATTCGATTCTGCTCTCGATTCTAAACAAACTACTTTCTAGTTTTGCGTTAATTCATTAACACGTTGTATAATTATTATAAAATCGGCCATTCATTATAATACAGGGTGGTCCAAATAGTGACGTCAACAATTTTTTTTTAGATTCCTCACACCTCGATATCCAAAAATACCCCATGTATGTTCCGCGATTTTTTGTAGTTTAGAAGTTATGAATTTTTAAAGGTATTTTTGAGAATTTTCTACCAGAGCGGCTTAAAACTGTCATAACTTTTTTCATAGCATGAATTCTTTAAATTTTATTTTTGTGACATGATTGTCTGAAAACACTCTTTTACACGTAAAATAATCAGCAACACAACATCCACACAAGCTACCGAAAAAAGGGCCCGAACTGAAAACTTTAGGTTTGAATTGCACGGAGCAAAATTTTCAAAGTTCTCTTAAAAATACAAAATGGAAGTTCCATAGGTTAAAACTAATTTTAAAAACTTCGGTGATTATTCAACTTACCATGCAAGAAATAATAAGTGGTTCTTAATAGGCCATTTTACGCTGGAATCGGCATCCAAAGTTAATTAGGTAGAAAATCCGCTAAGAAAAAATGTTGTTCCAAAAAATAGTTTTAGCAATATTTTTTATTCTTATGGCTAACATTAGTCAAATATTTTCAAAAACATTTAAATAAACTAAAATTCAACGACCAGTGAAACATTTTAAGATAACACAAAAATACCATGATTTAGTCACTAACAAAAATGCGTCACTGATCGTTGAATTTCAGTTTATTTAAATGTTTTTGACAATATTCGACTAATGTTAGCCATAAGAATAAAAAATATTGCTAAAACTAATTTTTGGAACAACATTTTTTCTTAGCGGATTTTTTACCTAATTAACTTTGGATGCCGATTCCAGCGTAAAATGGCCTATTAAGAACCACTTATTATTTCTTGCATGGTAAGTTGAATAATCACCGAAGTTTTTAAAATTAGTTTTAACCTATGGAACTTCCATTTTGTATTTTTAAGAGAACTTTGAAAATTTTGCTCCGTGCAACTCAAACCTAAAGTTTTCAGTTTGGACCCTTTTTTCGGTAGCTTGTGTGGATGTTGTGTTGCTGATTATTTTACGTGTAAAAGAGTGTTTTCAGACAATCATGTTACAAAAATAAAATTTTAAAAATTCATGCTATGAAAAAAGTTATGACAGTTTTAAGCCGCTCTGGTAGAAAATTCTCAAAAATACCTTTAAAAATTCATAACTTCTAAACTACAAAAAATCGCGGAACATACATGGGGTATTTTTGGATACCCCCAGGTGTGAGGAATCTAAAAAAAAATTGTTGACGTCACTATTTGGACCACCCTGTATAACGTCAATTTTAGTATGATTCTGATTATGATTATAGTGCAGTGCAAGCTTTAAAGTTAAACAAAAAATAATAAAAACAGGCCAAGATTTTTTAGGGATCCTTTTTAGGGTTCCGTACCCAAAGGGTAAAAATGGGACCCTATTACTAAGCCTACGTTGTCCGTCCGTCCGTCCGTCTGTCCTACCTATTTAGGGCTGTAACTTTTGAACCGTAATAGCTAGATAGTTGAAATTTTCTCAGATTATGCGTTATTGCGGCGGATTTGTTACAAATAATAAAAATTACAAAAAGTTAAAAATTTAAGGGGGCGTTCTCAACAAGAAACTAGTTTTTATCAAAGTTTTTTCTTCACGCTCTATCGTAAAAACGGTAAAACATAAAAGCGTCAAACTTAGTGTGAGTATAGAGCATACTCTACAAAATAACGTCAAATACCAAAAATCGGCCAAGTGTAAGTCGGTCTCGTGCTAAAGGTCCCGGACAAAAAAAAGTTTTTTTTAAGTTAATAATGTTGTGTTTTGTAGTGGTGTGGTACGGAACCCTCGGTGCGTGAGTAGCCCGACTCGCACTAGACCGCTTTTATTAATTTTTAACTTTAAATTTAAATTAATGTCTTTGTAAATTTATATAGTGTAGTGGTACGGATCCCTTGGTGTGCGAGTATTCCAACTCGCACTTGGCCGTTTTTTTTATTATCTACTATTTTCTCATTTCTATTTCTTCTTCAGGAAAGTACAAACTTCACCTTTCAACAGACGTGTAGCGAATTTAATTTATCTCATAAATAATTCTAATTGACTCTAACATTTCCATCAAGTGGTATTTTATTAATACATTTTATTAAAGTGTTCATTCGGTCGTGGCCTGCTTAAGAAAATACGAAATATTGTTCCACTTACGGGAGCTTCTTATGACCCTGTTGTAAACATCCATAGTATTTAATCTAGAATTAAACATTTTAATGGGTTCTTACCGCGTTTTGGTATTTATGAGTTCCCGATATTTTTTTTATATTGGGAACTCATAAATACTAAAACGCGGTAAGAACCCGTTAAAATGTTTAATTCTAGATTAAATAATAACCGCGTTACTCTCAAAAACTGTATTCATAGTATTGTATGCCTTAGAAGTCACATAGTACCTTTTTAGGTTCGTCATACAACGTACTTATTTAGGTCGATGAACAGTAAGTACCTAAAATACTAAAGAATGTAAGTATCTAAAGTATTTGAGTATTATTCACTACTGGCTTTTGTCGCTCCTCTGTCTGCGTTGACTTTAAAAAAGTATCCTGTGTGTTAATCTACACTGTCTTTCAAAACTTAGTACCACACTTTAGTTAGACGACAATTTGAAAAGGAGTGTTTTTGTTTATAAATAAAGTTTTTTTTCTAGCATTCCTTCAAAGGAGATAATCGACTATGAAGTTTTAATATAAAAAAAATAAAAAAAATCGTATTGTATTTTTTTCGAAAATACATTATTTGCACTTTAAAGGTTATTGCAATTTTAAAAGTATGGTACTAAGTTTTGAAGGCCAGTGTAGATTTTAGAATATAACATGTGTAGTTTTCCAAATATCAAAATTCATAATATTAGGTAGGAGTGTTTTTACAATAGTTTTTTGAAATCTTTTTTGGCACTAGCACCGCTTTGTAAGGTATTACAGGTGGTACAAGAAATGCCATAGCACCTACAAACAGCATGCAGTAGTTGGTACCTATGTAAAAACGTATGTTGATTGAAGGATTCATGAAGTGCAAGTGATGATAGGTGGTTAGCCTTGAGTCTACAAAAAGAATTGTCCCGAACACCCATTTGTGGTTTGGAATGGAGTCATCTTTATATCGGGCAATAGGCCTACCACATCCCACCGCTGTAACTCCTGTAAACGAGGATCAACAGCGGGACCATTCACAACAGCAATGAAGTCGAGCGAGCCCGGGAGATGTATCTAAACTGTCTTGGAACCACCAATAAAAGCCTATGCCTAAATATGACGCCTTTTTATTTTTTTTAGCGCGACCATCAATCAAACTTGAATATTATAGTTCAGAATAAAGATATAAACAATACTTGTTATTACAAATATCTCGGAACTCAGTCCGAATTGAGATATAAAGGCTTGAAGTGCACGTAATGGTAATATTTTCAACTACAAGCCTTTATATCTCCGTCCGGACTGAGTTTAGGGATATACATGTTAATAAGTTGTGTTTGTGACTTTATTCTGAAATAAAATATTCATGTTTGGTCGCTGGCCGCTTAGATCAAAGTAAAATGAATGGATAGGCCCAAAGCGCTTCAAGTTGAAGCACGCAAAACTAGGGCACCTCAATACAAACTAGGGTACTTGGTCTGTCATCTCGGTACAAATTCGAAGTAAAACTGTCAATTGTTTTGCCTCATTTTTCTGTTTTGAAATGTTTGAAATTGAAATTGAAATTGAAACAGATTTATTTATTGTTTGCGTAAGGCCTGTCCATTCATTTTACTTTGGTCTAAGGCTGGCCGCGTCAAAAACATAACGGTGAAAAATAAGGCGCCAACCTTACATACAAAACCCGCATTGTCTTTTAATCAAAGAAGATAGGAGGAGTAGGAAAAACAAATATCCGACTTCCCTCCATTGCAAAAGCGGTCATCTACCAATACCTACACCACACGAAAATGAACACCATCCATTCCTCTTTACCAACAAGAGTCAAAATTAATTTCGAACCTCAGAGAGCAAATCCGCCGGCACTAAGCAGACTAAACCGATCGCCCTCGCCGTCCCCACTATCAGATCGATCTCATCCTGATTAATAGCAACAGTGGCTATCTCGATTGAGATTCACTAATTAATTGGACAACGTTTAGCTTCCTTAAGTCGTACTAAATATCTTCATTTTAAGTAGATAACTACAGGGTGAAATTGATATCATTAGCATCCTTTTAAACTACGAGTCTACCCATCGAACTGAACAACTTTCACTATGGGAGCAAACTGATCGGAGCAAAAAAATGTGTTGCTGAATTTGAGTCTAGTAGGCATTGCAGTTTAGTATGGAACAGCAGCAACATTTTTTTTTTCTCCGATCGGTTTGCTCCCATAGTGAAAGTTGTTCAGTTTGATAGGTAGACTCTTAGTTTAAAAGGATGCAGATGATATCAATTTCACCCTGTATACAGGGTGTATAATTAAATGCGTTACATACTTTCGGGGGTGCGTCAGACCATTCAACAACAACAACAACTGAACAACTTGAACAACTTTCACTATGGAGCCGACTTAGAAATAGTGAAAAAAAGTAAGTATTACTAGGGTGTTTTGTTACAATTTCAAACATTATCGATTTTTAAACATGTTACAGCCATGTTGTCGTTGTTGTTGTTGTTGCCATAACTTCCAGTAGATGTCGCTCACGTCCCCTTAAGATGCAACAGATTGAAAATTTCGGTCTCCGAGCAGATAGCTCGGTGGCGAAATTGGATAACGCACTTCCCCGGTTTGAAAGAGTGCGGGTTCGAATCCCGCCCGAGACTGAATTTTTCAATCTCTAATTTGTTTTGTTACACCCTGTATAACAATATTTTAGTAAAAGCAAGAATACCCTGTGTACACTGCAATCTAGTTTTGTTTTAATCTCACAATAATGAAGCCGGCTAACCCGTCCAGTTAGCGCTTTAAATAGAGATTCCCATCGCTTTACTAAACACTGTCTTAAAAGTTAAATTGTCAAGTAATTGTTGGTTAAACGGACCTTTTAGTTTTAAATCTAGTTGTTATTTAAAAGGGAGTTGTTTTATAGTGCTTCGCGCTTTTGTTGTTCTTGAGTTTGTTCGATGTAGAGGTTACTAATTTTCTAGGGAAAATTTATGAAAATTAGGTTACTAGTGGAAGTTAAGTGCACCCACTTAACTTCCACTAGTAACCTAATTTTGTATTTAACTTGATACGAGCTAACGATTTCTTAAAAAATATATTAGAAGGAAAAATAGAGGAGAAGAGAGGTAGGAAGACTAAAGACAGAGTTATATGCACAGTAGGCCTCGCATGCCACCCCCGAGAAAACGATAAAAATCGTGATGTGCCTCCATCTTTATTATTTTACGTATGCCAGAAAGAGCGCGCATGACGTTTTTCTCGTTTTAACGCTTTGTCGTGGGTGGCATGCTAGCGTGCTAGGCCTCGCATGCCACCCCCGAGAAAACGACAAAAATCGAAATGTGCCTCCATCTTTATTATTTTACGTATGCCAGAAAGAGCGCGCATGACGTCTTTCTCTTTTAAACGCTTTGTCGTGGGTAGCATGCTAGTCGTGCTGGTGAAAGAAAAGGTTGATGTCGTGTCGTATAAGAACTCAAAAGATAGGATTGCCGAATACTTAACTAAGGGCGTAGCTAATGATGAAACGATTACGATTATGATTGATCGTAATCGGCGATTATCGGCAATTAGCGATTAATAAATCGTCGATTATCATTGCTATTATTTACGATTACCTATTTAGTAGTATTGTTATTTTAAATAGAAATATCCGAATTATAAACAGAATGAACTAAATGTCTTCATTAACATTTAAATAAAAGCGGTCAAGTGCGAGTCGGGCTACACGCGCTCCGAGGGTTCCGTACCACACCACTACAGAACACAACATTATTAACTTAGAAAAAAAAACTTTTTTTGTCCGGGACCTTTAGCGCGATACCGACTCACACTTGGCCGGTTTTTCGTATTTGTTGTTAATCTATAGAGTATGCTCTATAATCACACTAAGTTTGAAGCTTGTATGTATTACTGTTTTTACGATAGAGCGTGAAAAAAAAAGGTTGATAAAAACTAGTTTCTTGTTGAGAACCCCCCTTAATTTTTAACTTTTTGACATTTTTATTATTTGTTAACAAATCCGCCGTAATATCTACTATCTAGCTAGAACATTTCAACTATCTAGCTATTACGGTTCAAAAGTTACAGCCCTAAATAGGTGGGACAGACGGACGGACGGACAGACGGACAGACGGACGGACGGACGGACAGAGGGACGGACGGACAACGTAGGCTTAGTAATAGGGTCCCGTTTTCACCCTTTGGGTACGGAACCCTAAAAAATATATCAGTCACCTTAAACCATCGTCCGTTGCCTCACAGAGGTTGTTTTATGCAGACAATTTAATAAAACCCAAAAATGATAAGACTGACATCAGGACAATATAGAATATTATGTTTTTTAAACAAAATCTGCAATACGTCAATTTAAATTAGGTATTAAAATTGTATTTTATTTTAAATAACATAGTTTATAGGTTTGAAATAATCATAATCGCTACATGATAATCGTTTCAACACTAATCGTGGCTCTTCAAATAGATTATGATAATGTGAACAAGCAAAATGCTGTACTGGACATTTTAATATACAGGGTGTAACAAAACACCCTAGTAATACTTAAGGGGGTGCTTCAAACCATCAAACTGAACAACTATCACTATGGAGCCAACTTCGAAATCGCGAAATAAAAATCAGCTGTTTCATATGAAACTGCAATACCGGCTTGACTCGAATATATGGGACAGCAGATTTTTTTTATTTTTTCTCGAGTTTGGCTCCATAGTGAAAGTTGTTCAATTTGATGGTTTGAAGCACCTCCTTAAGTATTACTAGGGTGTTTTCTTACACCCTGTACATGTAGGTGATACCTACTTATTGTCACGATGTTTTGTTACACCCTGTACATACAGATAATACCTACTTATTGTCACGATGTAGGTATTCTTGCAAAGACCTAAACTATCGAACCAAACATCTATTTTCTAAGGTACTTACCTACCGGGATATTAATGTCCAGCGTCCAATCCGCACCTAATAAAAATAACTAGCCAACAAAGATTTACTTGAATCGCGTGCCCAACTCCCATAGTCTTTTTCATTACATTTTCTATGTGCGCAAACTTTGTTACGAGTCTTTGATTGAAAATTGTTTTGCGGATTGTTCAGAAACATTGTTTAGGAACAGTCATTTTATTACTTTATAAGAGAACAAATAGCAAAGTTAAAGTTAGTTAAAGGTTTGATTCTAGTTTCGTTTGCTTTTTTGGGTTCCGTACCCAAAGGGTAAAAACGGGACCCTATTCTAAGCCTACGTTGTCCGTCCGTCCGTCTGTCCGTCCGTCTGTCCTACCTATTTAGGGCTGTAACTTTTGAACCATAATAGCTAGATAGTTGAAATTTTCTCAGACTATGCGTTATTACGGCGAATTTATTAGCAAATAATAAAAAAATCAAAAAGTTCAAAATTAAGGGGGGTTCTCAACAAGAAACTAGTTCTTATCAAAATTTTTTCTTCGCGCTCTATAGTAAAAACCGTAATACATACAAGCGTCAAACTTAGTGTGATTATAGAGCAAACTCTACAGAATAATAACAAATACTAAAAACCGGCCAAGTGCGAGTCGGTCTCGCTCTAATGGTTCCGGACAAAAAAAAGTTTTTTTTCTAAGTTAATAATGTTGGTTCTGTGGTGGTGTAGTACGGAACCCTCTATGTGCGAGTAGCCCAACTCGCACTTGACCGGTTTTAATTATTAGAACTTTTTTCAATAGGAGGGAAAGGGTCCTTCTTTAGGTATACGCTGACGGTTTTTGCCGCGAGGGTGTTCAGACCATCAAACTGAACATTATTATCTATGGCACAAAACTGCTCGACCGAAATGTATAGCACAGCCGATTTTGTTTCGCGATTTCGATATTGGCCTCGTAAAGAAAGTTGTTTAGTTTGATGATCTGATCATCTTCTTAAAAAACAGTCAGTATATTAAGTTATGAGGCGCTGTCCTATTGCCATCGCTCGCGCGATCATGCGTTCGTTCGACGAAAATCATTGTGCCACTGTGCGTTCAAACATACTTATATCTGAATAAAAATAGAACGATTCGTCGCATCTCATGATAGCTCGACCTTATAACGACCGATATAAGTATGTTTAAACGCACAGTGGCACAATGATTTTCGTCGGACGAACGCATGATCGCGCGAGCGATGGCAATAGGACAGCGCATAATATACATCTATAATAGGTAATTAATTCAATGAAAAGGTACGGCCCTGTTTTTTACTTTTAGCGCAAATATATCGCGACAGAAGCATTTATAACTTAGATTATAACGATTTAGTTTCTATGGAAATTTTGTTCCATTGGACAAGACCTGTCCAACAACACCTCAACCGATTTATTAAAAAAAATTTTTTCCAACAAAAAATACTACGGAACCCTAAAAACGAGTGAGCACTGAAAATGACGATTGGGTACAATTTATTGATGTATGTCGTAAGAGATTAAGAAATAATTCATTAAACCATTTGCCAAATTAATACTACCTTGTACAAATATAAAGTTAAATGCCGCCAAAACTGTTTGCTAACACAAATAGAAACCAAAACAAAACTGGCTCATTTTCCTAATTACTAATTTTAGTTTCAAGTGCTTCGGTATAAAATTACATAGATATTTAGAGAAGCGGCCAGCGAATTCAATGCAGGAAGTTTTTGTTACGTAAGTAGGTAATTAAGATTCTTGGAAATTTTCGTATCTTTCTGTGATGAGAAATCATTTATTTTCATTGCATGCATATGCTCACGACTATATTCCCCGAGGGGGTAGTCAGAGATATTCTGAAACCACAGAACATCCACGTTGCACTAGTAGTACCGAAGCTGTCCGGTGTGACAGGGAGTGACCCGTTGCCACTTGTAATGGACAGCGGGTACAATACATGCCTCGAAATTAAAGCATGCAGGTATTCTCACGATGTTTTCCTTCACCGAAAAGCCAGTGGTGTTACAAATCGTACATAAATTCCGAAAAACTCAGGTCGAGTCGGCCTGGACGGGGTTCGAACCATCGCCTCCTGCACGGCAGGCAAGGTTACTCGCCAGTAGACCACCACGGCTTATTTATTTTCATTGTCCGATTGATTAAAGTTGAGAGGAAAATGTCTTCATCTGTATGTCTCGAATCTTTCTCCTGCAGCATGAATGATTGTGTCATGCACTGACACTTTTTTAAGGGGATTGTCAAACCATCAAACTGAACAACTTTCTCTTTGGGACCCACATCGAAATCGCGAAAAAAAAAATTAGCTGTCCAGCAATACATTTGGCTCAAGGAGCTGTTTTGTATGGAATAGCTGATTTCTTTTTTCGTGATTTCGATGTTGGTGCCATAGAGAAAGTTGTTCAGTTTGATGGTCTGATCATTCCATTAAAAAGAATATGAATGCTGTTTTGTAAAGAAGAAGCCTATCGTCTCCTCGAAGAAGCTTCTGATAGTCGTGAGCGTATTCCTCAATTATCAACTTTTTTCGTGCAATAATGATCCGTGGTCTCTCTTTATTATATTTCTTCTAAGTCCTCTCTTACCCAAAATTATTGTAGGTACAAAGGAAAAACCTTTTCAGAGATAAGACCATCTTTTTGTACCAATCATTCTACTTATAAAGGCGACTTAGGAATCTACCGGAGGATGGGCAGCAGCATCCTCTGAGTACACACATTCAATCCAACTGCGATCGCCAACCTGCCTGCCAAGCGTGGCGATTATGGCAAATCCCCCCGTTTTGTGGGAGGCATATGTCCAGTTGTGGACGTATATCGGCTGATATGATGATGATGATGATTATACTTATCTACACTAATATTATAAAGAGGAAAGATTTGTACCTATTTTTGTATGTTTGTATGTTTGTAATGAATAGGCTCAAAAAGTACTGGGCCGATTTAAAAAATTCTTTCACCATTAGAAAGCTGCATTCACCCTGAGTAACATAGGCTATATTTATTGCTAGAAAAGATTAGACGTCCACCCGTGCGAAGCCGGGACGGGCCGCTAGTACTCAATAAAGTTCCTAATTCGTTCGTTTCACTAATCTTTCTTTCCCTTAGTCACCTCGTAGTACCTGTATTATCTCACTAAACGACGAAATAGTATGAACTATTCTAACCCAAGAACGAAACCCCCAAGTTAAATTCACGATCAAAAAAACTCGTCCCTTAGTTTCTATACAAGATTCCAAGCGCAACCTAACCTAACCTGTTTTTGGTAGAGCATCTATTTTCTATAACTTTACCAAGGATAAGGTCTTACAATAAAGATATAAATCAATGGTGAGACCTGAATAAAATCGCTCACATCTTAGCTTTTATCGGCTGATCGTTGCTCCTTCATATTATACGCTTAGAGTTTGTGCAGAGGGTGTTTTATGTTTGGTGTTTTGATATTTTAGGTTACAGTGGAAATAGTTATTTGTTATGCAAGGCTGCAAAGTTGCTTTTTGGCGCGAGTACTTGTATTGAAACCTGAGCAAGCGAAGGATTCTAGGATTGCAATATAGAATCCTGAGCGAAGCGAAGGTTTCAAAAGTACGAGACGCAGAATAACTTTGCAGCCGAGCTAAACACACAACTTTTCACCTCACTACAGCGAGGAAAATTTCAATGCGCCAACCTCATTTTTAGAATAATCGCACTGGCAAGCACGAAAATTGCATGAAAAAAAACTTGTTTAGGCTGTTTTCTTTATTGAATAGAAAGATTCTAATTTTAAAAACTCTTTCCACGCTAGCGGATAAAATGCACTTTTGCACTCAGATTTCGAATGACAAACAGAATCTTTCCGAGATTGTGAGGTGAAAAGATAATTATTGTGCAACTTGCTTTTGTTTATTTTGCAGTATACAGTATTATTCTCGTAACAAACAGACAGACAAACATGAAAAACTGTCTAAACAATAACATATTTAAAGTCTAAAAAAATTAGGTGAAACTATTTTAAAGTCAAGCCTCAAGGTTTGTCAAAGGGCTATGGAGCGCAGCATCCTTGGATTGAAACTGATAGACCGGGTCAGAAATGAGATCATTCGCTCCAGAACCCAAGTGACAGACGTTGCCACCACCGCTGCCAATCTAAAGTGGGATTGGGCTGGACATGTCTGCCGCATGCCAGATGACCTGTGGGCCAAAACCACTACAAACTGGTCCCCAGCAAAAGGAAATCGGCGTCGAGGCAGACCAAGAAAAAGATGGCGAGACGAAATCGATAGTTTCCTAAAGAACTGGCCTATCGAAGCGCAAAACCGGGACGCATGGAGAGAACGGAGGGAGGCCTTTGCCCAACAATGGGACAACGACGGCTGATATAATAATAATAATATTTTAAAGGGATGATCAGACCATCAAACTAAACAACTTTCTTTATCGGACCAATGTTGAAATCCCGAAAAAAATCTGCAGCCCCATACATTGAGGTCCAGTAGGTTTGTATGGAACAGTTGATTTTTTTTTTGCGATTTCGGTATTGGTCCCATAGAAAACGTTGTTCAGTTTGATGGTCTAATCATTCCCTTAAAATTGTTTCAGCAAATTTTGTTAGATCTTATAGAAGTCTTTTTAAATATGTTTTTAAAATTTATGTAAATACGAAATACCGACTGCGCTCAAACTGTAAAGGAAACATCGTGAGGAAACCTGCATACGGTGAAGAATAAGTTCTGATGCGTATGTGAAGTCTGCCAATCAGCATTGAGCTCGCGTGGTAGACTGACGCCCATACACCGCCCATGCTCCTTGAATGCCTGTGCCCTGCAGTGGGATATAGGCTGATGATGATGATGATGTCCAAACTCCGTCCATTTTGTGACAAGTATTAAGTAAAGGCACTTTAAACAAACAAAGGAAATATACAAAAATTTTTAAAAGTATTTCATACACAGAAATTTCCCACAAAATATTTCCAGAATTTCAAACCACAATTTTCTTTGTATAAAGTAAAGCTAATAAACGTCGCAACCTGTATATTAGGACGCCTGCAGCGCCAGTCAGCGTCCGTAGTTACTACCTATAGGGTGTTCTTTTGACGTCGTAACGCACTGGTTACTTATAGTTTGTTGCTTTTTGTTTGCTGTTAACATAGTTATTTGTTGTAAATAATATAACAGCCTAGTAGTTGCTTGGAGTAACGGGTAAGCCTTGTTTATACCGAAGTGTTGGTTGGATTTCAATGTCTTCTAAACGGAAGGCTACACAGTGGCGTAGCGTGGCTTTCAGGGGCACACCTGTACATTTGCCTCAAATAGGTTTGCAGTTTTGTATGGGAGAGCTGATTTTTTTTCGCGATTTCGATGTTGGTGCCATTATGAAAGTTGTTCAGTTTGACGGTCTGATCATCGCCTTAAAAAGTGTCAGCATATTAAGAAGGACCCTATATTGCCGCCCCCTTTCTTAAAGAATTAATACATATAATTTAAGTGGATAATTTTTGCTGCGCGCTTCATACAAACTTGTTTATATTTTCGATACTAAACAATTAAAATCAATGGAATTTTTCAGAAACAATCTATAAACGAATCTCTATGCTTGTATTTTGTATGTTGTCAAATTTTCGTTAAAATGCAGGGTCAGTATATCAAGATCATGATCAAGATGGTCTTGGCCATCGAACTGAACCATTTTCTCTATAGGACCAATATCGAAATCGCGAAAGTAGCTGTCCCATATATTTGGCTCTAGTATGTTTGCAGTTTTGTATGCAACAACAGATTTTTTTTTGCTATTTCGACGTTGGTGCCATACAAAAGTAGCTATAGTTTGACGGTCTGATCACCCCCTTAGAAATGTATCATGTCATGTGTGTGTGAGCATATTTTAAGAAGGTAACTCTATACAGTTTCAATACTAGGATAAAAAGATTTGTATTCTTAGATACTACAAGCTATACCTAATAATTTAACTTGCTTGCTCTATCAAAAGCCTGCAAAACCGAAAGTAAATACAAACCCAAAATTCACCTATCCAGCCCAACTCTTAGCCGCAAATGTCCACTTTTCAGCCGGCTTTTCCTATTTAAATCGCTCAGTTAATATTGGCGGACCCTTCCGCTTCCGTGAGTAGCAACCCTTATAGTTTATACCATACAAGAAGACCTCTAATATAACCTTTAAAACTACAATACGATAGAGATGAAAATACTTTGTTTTGCGGGACTTCTACAGGGAACATCCTCAGCCCTTCACTGTCTGTCCGGTCGGAATGGCATCTTTGGGCACAATTTTGTTGTTACTTCTAAAGGTTGGGGTAAATTGGACGAGTTGAGAGGATTTTAAATTGTTATATTTTGTTAACCAATAATGCTTTATGTGAATGGAGGCTCGTGTGAATACATAGGGACGTATCTAGAATGATGAAGAAATCAGACTTTTTGAAAATTGATTTCAATTCTAAATTGGAATGTAATACAGGGAAAAATAGGGTATTTTGGAGGCAAAATATGTACATCAACGAAACTTTGTTTTGTAACTTTATCTTGGCACTAGAAATGAGGATCTGCAGAGTCCACCCAAAATGTAGGTGTCCTACCCCCTTCCAGGGGGTAAATTCCAGGGGGAAGGGGGGAAATTTTGGCAAATGCACATTTAACAACCTGGGCAAAGAAAAACCTGGGCGGTTATCGTATCATTTTCTATGTAATTTTATGCGCTGAATCGAATGAGACCATCCCCATGCTTGTAGGACCTTGTTCAGGTGCATGGACGTAGAATGTAGATGTCTTTTTGATTGACGAAACGACGGTTGACGAACGAAGTTAGAACTTTTTTATGGTGTGACGAGTTGTTACCGAAATCGAAATTCGTGACCAGAAATTGTTCGTATTATGAATAGATCTACCACTCCACTCATACACAATACTAGACAACGAGGTTAAGCAAGCCTAGAAGAATAATGCAAATTGTTTTGGAACCCGTAATCTAAATTTAATCAAAGCCAGAATGATATGAAAAAGAAGTATCTGACATCTCTCCATTTCAAACTGGAGAAAGAAATAGGAGGTGCAACTATAAGGCGGTGTCCTATTGCCATCGCACGCGCGATGGTGCGATGCGATCTCATCGCGCGATGAAACCGATCGCGCGATCAAAAAACGTGTGTCCTAATTTGGTGCGATGCGATCGATGCGATCGATCACCCTCCCTTGCTTCGTGTACCTGCACTCAGCGGGACCCCGTGTCCTAGAACGATGCGAGTATGTATGGGATTTAGTTCCGAATTTGTTCTATCGAATTCAAATAGAAATAAAAAAAAATCCGTCAAAATGGAAGAATTAGATCCAGAGCCACCAACGGTCTAGGGCCTAAACGTATTATAATTATAGGAAAGCTGGATTCAGTCTAGCTCGAAAATAGACGCCAAAGTACATCATTTAGCCTCGGTCTTATGACTCAAAGCGGTCACTGATTTTTTTTACAGCGGTAAGACAATCGCGAAAAAATGGGGTCTGGGCCTAAATATATAGGATACGAACTGGACGCATTTTAAGAAAGAGCCCTCTTAGGAGAACACCACAGCAGATTTAGTTATTCTCAAATCGGTCACCGTTCAAAATCAGACTGGGGTTGAAAATAAAAAAAAATAGGTCTTAGGCCTAAACATATAGGAAATGTGAAACCAACTTGGATCGAAAGAACACACTTTACCCATCACGAAAAACCCGGTCTTACATGGCGGATCGGTCACCTTTCCAGAATCAGACCACTTTTATAATATAACAAAAATGACAGATATCTCGACAATGGTAATTGATAGAAAAAAATTTGTTATGAACAAAATTGTTGGAAATTTAATGGTCTTCACGCTTGTATAAACTTTGTTTACAATCCTATGCATAGGAGACGAGATATTTGTAAAAACTGAATAATTAAAATAGTAACAGACAGATATATCGACAACGGTTGATGATAGGAAAAGTTTTTGAAAAATAAAATTGTAGATAATGTTATGTTCTACAAGTTTACAACTTTGTTCACGATTTGAAGCATACGAAAAGAGATATTTGCAAAACCGAATAAATTAAAATAGTAATAGACCGATATCTAGAAAACGGTTCATGATAGAAAAAGTTTATCTGAAAAACAATTATAGACAATGTTATGTTCTACAAGTTTTGTTCTAACTTTGTTCACGATTTAATGCATACGAAAAGAGATATTTGCAAAAACGAATTAATTAAATAGTAATAGACAGATATCTCGAAATTTTTTGATGATAGGAATAGTTTGTGCAGCATACAATTGTAGATAATATTATGTACTACAAGTTTTGTTATAACTTTGTTCACGATTTCATCCATACGAAACGAGATATTTGCAAAAAATAATTAATTAAAATAGTAATAGACAGATATCTCGACAACGGTTCATGATAGAAAAAGTTTCTTACAGATACAATCATAGCAAATATTATGTTCTACATGTTTTGTTTTAACTTTGTTCACGATTTGATGCATACGAAAAGAGATATTTGCAAAAACGAATAAATTAAAATAGTAATAGACAGATATCTAGAAAATTGTTGATGATAGAAAAAGTTTCTTAAAAATACAATTATAGACTATTTTATGTTCTACAAGTTTTGTTCTAACTTTGTTCACGATTTCATGCATACGAAAAGAGATATTTGCAAAAACGAATTAATTAAATAGTAATAGACAGATATCTCGACAACGGTTGATGATTGAAAAAGTTTCCTTCAGATACAATTATAGACAATGTTATGTTCTACATGTTTTGTTTTAACTTTGTTCACGATTTGATGCATACGAAAAGAGATATTTGCAAAAACGAATTAATTAAAATAGTAATAGACAGATATCTCGAAAATTGTTGATCATAGGAAAAGTTTGTTCAGCATAAAATTGTAGATAATGTTATGTTCTACAAGTTTTGTAATAACTTTATTCACGATTTGAAGCATACGAAAAGAGATATTTGCAAAAACGAATAAATTAAAATAGTAATAGACAGATATCTCGAAAATTGTTGATGATAGGAAAAGTTTGCGTAGCATACAATTGTAGATAATGTTATGTACTACAAGTTTTGTTATAACTTTGTTCACGATTTGATGCATACGAAACGAGATATTTGCAAAAAATTATTAATTAAAATAGTAATAGACAGATATCTCGACAACGGTTGATGATAGAAAAAGTTTCTTAAAAATACAATTATAGACAATGTTATGTTCTACATGTATTGTTTTAACTTTGTTCACGATTTGATGCATACGAAACGAGATATTTGCAAAAACGAATTAATTAAAATAGTAATAGACAGATATCTCGACAACGGTTGATGATAGAAAAAGTTTCCTTCAGATACAATTATAGACAATGTTATGTTCTACATGTTTTGTTTTAACTTTGTTCACGATTTGATGCATACGAAAAGAGATATTTGCAAAAACGAATTAATTAAAATAGTAATAGACAGATATCTCGAAAATTGTTGATGATAGGAAAAATTTGCTCAGCATACAATTGTAGATAATGTTATGTACTACAAGTTTTGTTATAACTTTGTTCACGATTTGATGCATACGAAACGAGATATTTGCAAAAAATTATTAAAATAGTAATAGACAGATATCTCGACAACGGTTGATGATAGAAAAAGTTTCTTAAAAATACAATTATAGACAATGTTATGTTCTACATGTATTGTTTTAACTTTGTTCACGATTTGATGCATACGAAAAGAGATATTTGCAAAAAAGAATTAATTAAAATAGTAATAGACAGATATCTCGAAAATTTTTGATGATAGGAAAAGTTTGTGTAGCATAAAATTGTAGATAATGTTATGTACTACAAGTTTTGTAATAACTTTGTTCACGATTTCATCCATACAAAACGAGATATTTGCAAAAAATAATTAATTAAAATGGTAATAGACAGATATCTCGACAACGGTTCATGATAAAAAAAGTTTCTTAAAGATATAATTATCGACAATGTTATGTTCTACATGTTTTGTTTTAACTTTGTTCACGATTTGATGCATACGAAAAGAGATATTTGCAAAAACGAATTAATTAAAATAGTAATAGACAGATATCTAGAAAATTGTTGATGATAGAAAAAGTTTCTTAAAAATACAATTATAGACAATGTTATGTTCTACAAGTTTTGTTCTAACTTTGTTCACGATTTGATGCATACGAAAAGAGATATTTGCAAAAACGAATTAATTAAAATAGTAATAGACAGATATCTAGAAAATTGTTGATGATAGGAATAGTTTGTGAAGCATACAATTCTAGATAATGTTATGTACTAAAAGTTTTGTCATAATTTTGTTCACGATTTGATGCATACGAAAGGAGATATTTGCAAAAAATTATTAATTAAAATAGTAATAGACAGATATCTCGAAAACGGTTCTTGATAGAAAAAGTTTGTCTGAAAAACAATTGTAGACAATATTATGTTTTACAAGTTTTGTAATAACTTTGTTCACGATTTGAAGCATACGAAAAGAGAAATTTGCAAAAACGAATAAATTAAAATAGTAATAGACAGATATCTCGAAAATTGTTGATGATAGGAATAGTTTGTGTAGAATACAATTCTAGATAATGTTATGTACTACAAGTTTTGTCATAATTTTGTTCACGATTTGATGCATACGAAACGAGATATTTGCAAAAACGAATTAATTAAAATAGTAATAGACAGATATCTCGACAACGGTTGATGATAGAAAAAGTTTCTTTGTGATACAATTATAGATAATGTTATGTTCTACATGTTTTGTTTTAACTTTGTTCACGATTTGATGCATACGAAAAGAGATATTTGCAAAAACGAATTAATTAAAATAGTAATAGACAGATATCTCGAAAATTGTTGATCATAGGAAAAGTTTGTGTAGCATACAATTCTAGATAATGTTATGTACTACAAGTTTTGTAATAACTTTATTCACGATTTCAAGCATACGAAAAGAGATATTTGCAAAAACGAATAAATTAAAATAGTAATAGACAGATATCTCGAAAATTGTTGATGATAGAAAAAGTTTCTTAAAAATACAATTATAGACAATGTTATGTACTACAAGTTTTGTCATAATTTTGTTCACGATTTGATGCATACGAAACGAGATATTTGCAAAAACGAATTAATTAAAATAGTAATAGACAGATATCTCGACAACGGTTGATGATAGAAAAAGTTTCTTTGTGATACAATTATAGATAATGTTATGTTCTACATGTTTTGTTTTAACTTTGTTCACGATTTGATGCATACGAAAAGAGATATTTGCAAAAACGAATTAATTAAAATAGTAATAGACAGATATCTCGAATATTGTTGATCATAGGAAAAGTTTGTGTAGCATACAATTCTAGATAATGTTATGTACTACAAGTTTTGTAATAACTTTATTCACGATTTCAAGCATACGAAAAGAGATATTTGCAAAAACGAATAAATTAAAATAGTAATAGACAGATATCTCGAAAATTGTTGATGATAGAAAAAGTTTCTTAAAAATACAATTATAGACAATGTTATGTTCTACAAGTTTTATTCTAACTTTGTTCACGATTTGATGCATACGAAAAGAGATATTTGCAAAAACGAATTAATTAAATAGTAATAGACAGATATCTCGAAAACTGTTGATGATAGGAAAAGGTTGTGTAGCATAGAATGGTAGATAAAGTTATGTACTACAAGTTTTGTTATAACTTTGTTCACGATTTGATGCATACGAAACGAGATATTCGCAAAAAATTATTAATTAAAATAGTAATAGACAGATATCTCGAAAACGGTTCATGATAGAAAAAGTTTGTCTGAAAAACAATTGTAGACAATATTATGTTTTACAAGTTTTGTAATAACTTTGTTCACGATTTGATGCATACGAAAAGAGATATTTGCAAAAACGAATTAATTAAATAGTAATAGACAGATATCTCGAAAATTGTTGATGATAGGAGAAGTTTGTGTAGCATACAATTGTAGATAATATTATGTACTACAGGTTTTGTTATAACTTTATTCACGATTTGATGCATACGAAATGAGATATTTGCAAAAACGAATTAATTAAAATAGTAATAGACAGATATCTCGACAACGGTTGATGATAGAAAAAGTTTCTCAAAGATACAATTGTAGACAATGTTATGTTCTAGAAGTTTTGTAATAACTTTATTCACGATTTGATGCATACGAAACGAGATATTTGCAAAAAATTATTAATTAAAATAGTAATAGACAGATATCTCGACAACGGTTGATGATAGAAAAAGTTTGTCCATGATACAATTGTAGACAATGTTATGTTCTTACTTGTACAACAGTGCTTGATTATTTTAATAAAACAACTTGAGTTTAATTATTAAGGCCAAAGGTTTTATTTCTCACCTTTATCAAACTTCGATAAAACAAAATATTAATTTTCTTATAGATTCGAACGTAAAAGTCAAACTGAAATATTATTTTTTAACTTTTTTACTTTGAAGTCGGTTTTCATTTTTTGTTGTTGTTGAAACTCGAATTCTAGTCGTAAAGACCAAAAAAAATCTTTGCCTATGCCATTCTCCCATTTTGACGGAACACATTTTATTTCTAATTGGATTCGATAGAACAAATTCTAATCAAATTAAAGATTGAAAAATTAAGTCTCGAGCCGGACTTGAACCCGCACCCTTCCAAACCGGGGAAGTGCGTTATCCAAAGGCTGTAATATGTTTGAAATCAATAATATTTGAAATTAGAACAAATTCTATAGAACAAGTTCTAGGACACGGGGTCCCGCTGAGTGTAGGTACACCCTTGCCTCGTCGCGCTCCTCGATCGCGCGATCGAAATTAGGACAGTCAATACTGATTCCTATGTTTGATCGCACGATCGCACGATCGTGCGTCGAAAATAGAACAATTCGAACGCATCGCATGATCGCGCGATCGAAATTAGGACAGTCAATACTGATTCCTATGTTTGATCGCACGATCGCACGATCATTTTCATCGGACGGACGCATGATCGCGCGTGCGATGGCAATAGGACAGCGCCTAATGGTACACCTACTCCCGATAATTAAAGAAAATTGTGGGCCTGAGACTTGTGATAAACTGCGAAACATGTTTCTCGAAAACAGGAAAAGCCACAACATGAAATATCAACTAAAACAATCACCTAAATAAACAATAAAACCGTTCAAGTGCGAGTCGGGCTACTCGCGCACCGAGGGTTCCGTACCACACCACCACAGAACACAACATTATTAACTTAAAAAAAAAAACTTTTTTATAATCACAATAAGTTTGACGCTTGTAGGTATGTATTACAGTTTTTACGATAGAGCGTGAAGAAAAAACGTTGATAAAAACTAGTTTATTGTTGAGAACCCCCCTTAATTTTTAACCTTTTGTCATTTTTATTATTTGTTAACAAATCTGCCGTAACATTCTGTGAAAATTTCAACTATCTAGCTTTTACGGTTCAAAAGTTACAGCCCTAAATAGGTCGGACAGACGGACGGACGGACGGACGGACAACGTAGGCTTAGTAATAGGGTCCCGTTTTCACCCTTTGGGTACGGAACCCTAAAAAACTAATTGCATTCGACAAAGACATTCTATACAAGGCATTCGATGACGAAGTCAAAGTTGAAGTCAAAATGTGGGCGTCCTCGCAAAAAGGGTCCAGTTGTCGACATTTTAACCCAGCTTTATTACTATTCTATGATTATGAGACTGATCTAGATGCTGAACACTATAATACTCGATCCTTTTTGCGTAAGTGCTCACAATCCTACTATCCTACTAATATTATAAACGCGAAAGTTTGTAAGTATGGATGGATGGATGTTTGTTCCGCTTTCACGCAAAAACTACTGAACGGATTTTGATGAAATTTGGCATAAAGATAGACCATGGCCTGGATTAACACATAGGATACTTTTTATCCAGGAAACGCAGACGAAGTCGCGGGCAACAGCTAGTTCAATATAAAAACCAAAAGATGTCAAATCTTGTTGTTGCTGTAGAAAAGATGCGGCCTGAAACTCTGACAATTTCCAATAACAGAACTCTACTACGCCAACAAGCGAGCTCCTTAAAAGAGGAGATATTAAGGAGTAACTATTGAAAATAAGTACCAATATGAACAAAGCTTTAGGGATAGTCAGAACTGTAGGGGTTGAGCCTATTCAAATAGATTCGACTACAATAAGTGCGACTTCAGAACGCAACTTTATTTATTTATTGAGCGACTGTGTTTATAACAAATATCCCTAGGCTGTAATAAATTAAAAGTTACCTTTAATATTTGCATGAACATCGCAATATCTAATAACCTTTTTGGTAAATTCAAATATAATATGGAATAATTTCTCTGTGTTCATTGCAAGGTAACATTTTTGGTCAATGATTTTGCATAATAGGTACTATTGTAAAACAGCCATAAAAAATTTCACGCAATTCTATAGTACCTCTACCTACTAATCTGGAGTGCGATTTTTGAATCTCATGCGTTGAACTCAGCAGTTCAAAATGTATGGAGATACGCATATTTCTACTGCTGATTTGACTTTCAATCCTGGAGTATGATTTTTTAATGTCAAATCAGCAGTAGAAAGATGCACGTTTCCATACTAATTTTGACATTTACAACTGCTGAGTTTAACAAATGAGTTTCAAAAATCGCACTCCTGACTTATTGACCTCCAACCACCTCTATAATATTTTTTTTTATATTTTGTATACAAAGTGCAAAATTAAATGCGTTACATATTGAACAGGATGCTTCAGACCATTAAAATGAACAACTTTCACTATGGAGTCAAATGTCAGTGTATTTAAGGGTCGTCCGCCCGGTTTTGAGTAACTTTGTAACCATTTTATACATTAACTATGGCACTTTTTAAGCAGAAAACAAAATTGAACAATCTACAGGATATGAGAAGTGATGTGGTTTTTCTCGAAATCTATTTTAATTAATAAAACTGAAGAAAAACGACTCCAAAGTCACCTCTTTTTTTCCAGTTGTAACCGTTTTACTCTTACATTGTTGATCAGAAGAATATGAAAATTTACAATATTCTTCACAATACAATATAAAATGATGTGGTTTTCTTATTTTTTGAAAATTCATGTAAAATCATACAGGTTTTCAAAGAAAACGGAAAATTCTGACCGGAGCCGCGCAATTGAAGCGGGATGGCTAATTGCAAAAGTTTGCTTGTAAGAAAGAGAGCCTTGCAGATGGGAGGAGTAGCCTTAAGGCCGTCATTGACGTAGCGGAGCTTTTGGACAGGCCTTACGCGAACATTTCAAACCAGAAAAAAGAGGCAAAACAATTGACAGTTTTACTTCGAAAATGTACCGAGATGACAGACCAAGTACCCTAATTTGTATTGAAGTGCCCTAGTTTTGCGTGCTTCAACTTAAAGCGCTTTGGGCCTATCCATTCATTTTACTTTGATCTAAGGCTTTTAATTGATGAAGACCATTGACGTTATAATATGCAACACTAGATCCGGTTCTTTGAATAGGTGACCGAAGTTCAGTGAGTCTACACGGGGACCTTATCTTTAATCGTAAGATGCCCTTACCCGTGGTCCTCGTGGGACCTTACAGGCTATATCTTAACTTTTATAAATCAGCTGTCCCATTCATTTAACGTATGGGACAGCAGATTTATTATATTTGTTCTCGGTGTTGGCTCCATAGTGAAAGTTGTTCAGTTTGATGGTCTGAAGCACCCCCTTAAGTGTTAATTGTTATTAACGTGATTGTTACACCTTGTATAACATAGTATATTTTAAGCAGGTCAGATCGGATTATCTGGGATCGTATTGTCAAATGTCTGTCGAAAAGTTATACTTATTCGCTAAAAAAAAAGAATTTTTTTATCATTGGTCGTGTCCTCAAAAACCGAAGAATAAAACAAAGTTCAAGTTCCTTACTCTCGGGAGGAGACCCACAGATTTATTATTTTTGACCGACCAAAATGTAGTCGAGTAGAAAATTCTTAGGTCGCTTGGAGAAGGCACTTAAAACATTCGAAAAAACGTGCTTTAAGTTATTCATAATCCACTGTATAAAGAACCTTGTAAAATTATTGTTTTAACTAAGTAAATAAAAAAAAAGTAAAAAAAAAATTAAGTAAAGTAAAAATAGCAAAAGTAGCAAAAAAACGCATGTTGCTAGTAAATTCATGTTTATTTTTAATTAAGTATTTTTCAAAGGTACCGAATGTAATAAAAAAACTGCTGCACTGCACTGAGGAAAGAGTGGCATAATGGGACGATGCTTATACCCTGCAGTGGGTGGCTGGGTGGACAGAAGCTGATGATGATTACTCTTATTTGTGACAGGAGGTCTTTGGCTTGCAGTTGAATCATCTATCTTATATACACACTAGTGTTAACCCGCGACATCGTCCGCACAAATTATATACCAGATTTTAAGTCAGATCATAAGCTATCAAATAAAAAAAGTTTCATCAAAATCGGTTCAGTAGTTTTTGCGTGATGCTCGTTCAAACAAACAAACAGACAGACAAAAATCCAAAAATTGGTGATTTGGAATCAGGGACACCTAAAAACCACAACTAGTAACTTTTTTTTTTGTTAATATCTCCAATGTACAGACACACTTCTGTTACGTTTTATAATAGTTTAGATATACATCATAATAATAAAATTGTAATCTTGGCGTAGATGTAGGTAAGTAAATTGAAGATATTTACAAAAATGTTAAGTGGGGGCATTCAGAATACAAAATAGAATGCATTGAGACCATTTTTAGAAATTTTGTCTCTTTGTCTATCCGTCTGTTTGTCTGTTTGTAAACGCATCACATCGCATAAAAACTTCTGAACCGATTTAATTGAAGATAATCAGATAATCACGTAAGAATTAATAGCTTTGATTAATATTTACGCTTTATTTCATCGCAATCGGTTCACTCAATCAAAAGTTGTGAGTATTTAAACTTAAGGCTCTCCCTCCCTGGTGCAAGGTTCTCTTTCTTACAAGCAAACTTTTGCAATTAGCCATCCCGCTTCAATTGCGTGGCTCCGGTCAGAATTTTCCGTTTTCTTTGAAAACATGTATGATTTTTTTATGAATTTTCAAAATTTAAGAAAACCACATCATTCTATATTGTATTTTGAAGAATATTGTAAATTTTCATATTCTTCTGATCAACAATGTAAGAGTAAAACGGTTACAACTGGAAAAAAAGGGGTTTCTTTAGATTCGTTTTTCTCCAGTTTAATTAATTAAAATAGATTTCGAGAAAAACCACATCACTTCTCATATCCTGTAGATTGTTCAATTTTGTTTTCTGCTTAAAAAGTGCCATAGTTAATGTATAAAATGGTCACAAAGTTACTCAAAACCGGGCAGACGCTCCTCTGTGCAGGCTATAATCTAACGTAATGCATTTATACTTTACTGAAGAATACAATAGTTCAGAAACCTCAAAAGTTATAACTTTTACAGAAAATAATCTAAAATGATTATTGCTACCTATAATTATTAATTTTAAAGCTAGTTGCGTTAAACCACATTATACGAACCAAATGGAAATTAATCAATTATCCGCTGCACCGCATTTCAATTGTACTCAAATTTTGTATCAGAATATAGGAAATATTAAAATAGTGTGCTATTATAAAACTTGGTAACGATAATCAAAAATAAGGGGGAAAAATCTAGGAATCTAAATATTAGGTTCCAAAAAATAATAGAGGTGGAACCATAGTATATTTTCAATGATGCGGGCAAAGTACAAACAGAAGACAGGAACAGACTGACGGACGCCAAAAAACATGCAAATGCTTGCTTTTCTTAAGAAAAACTTGCCTGTCGTAGATTTTAATTATTAGGAATATTATTGTTTGTTTATTGGCATGTTGAGGTGGTTTGGCCATGTAGAAAGAATGTTTGAAAGTAGGTTGACGTATGAAATTTACAAGGCAAGTGTGGATGGAATGGTTGAAAGGCGCTGACCAAATCGGATGCGCACTGAAGAAGGGCCAAATAAAATGTACCCGGAACCGACGAGCTTGTAAGAAGAGACTTATGGATGTTGAGGAAGCGAGAGATGTGTGTCAGAATCGTAGCATGTGGCGATCTGTTGTCTCTGCGTACCCCAGTAGTGGGACATAGGCGTGAGCATATGTATGTATGTAGTAATATTATAGTAAAATAAAGATGTTTTTTAATCAAAATTGTTTATTATTCGTATTCGACGCATATTAATTTGATATTCGTATTTGAATTCGTATTCACTAAAGTACTACTCGTTGCATCCCTAATTTATATAGTAAAGCTTTTACCCATGACTTTGTCCACATAAATTATATACCAGATTTTAATTCAGATGATAAGCTATCAAACAAAAAAGTTTCATCAAAATTGGTTCAGTAGTTTTTGCGTGATACTAGAACAAACAAACACCCAAACAAACAAATAAACAAACAAACAAACAGACAGACAAAATATCCGAAAATTTGTGATTTCGAATCAGGGACAGGTAAAAACCATGTCGTAATCTTTCTTTTGTAAATATCTTCAATGTACAGATACATTTCTGTTACAGTTTTATAATAGTTTAGATAATTTACCCACGCCGCATCCTAAACGCATCTTCTTCATACCTTCACCGCAACCTTCCCGAATCGCTTTAAAATCATTCATCATATCGCGATCATCCATTCATCCAGATTTATTTGTGTTTCGTTCCCCGTCGTCCTTTGTGCGGCCCCTAATGGCCTGAAACATGCTGATTCAGGTTCTTGTAATGTATCTCATAGCGTAGATAGTAAATGGTAATGAATTTTGGTACTCTTATGTAATATAGAATTTGTTGACCAATGTTTTTGTTGATTTATGAATAGTGTATACAATAAATATATTATTAACTACAATACACACACTACACTAAATAAAACCGGTCAAGCGCAAGTCGGACTCGCGCACTAAGGGCTCCGTACCACGATACAATATTAACAAAAAATATTGTTTTCTCCGGGACCCTTAGCAAGAGCCCGACACACACATGACCAATTTTTTATTTTTTGTTGTTTTACCTTAGGTACACTATAATCGAGAAACGTGGAAGGAAACGTGGTTGCTGCCGCACGAGCTGCCGCTGCTCAGCTCCGTGGACGCCAGCTTCGGCGCGACAGGTACCTCAGCTGTAGATACGTCGGCGGGCCTGCTCGTCGGTAGACCGTACGGTGGCGTAGCGTTGTTATGGCGGAAGTGTGCGTTCGAATCTGTGTCGGTCATTGCGTGTGACAACGTTCGGGTGACGGCGATAAAACTAACCGTGAGTAATAGATCTGTAGTGATTTTCAGTGTTTATATGCCTACAAACGCGGTAGAACATCTTCCTGTATTTACAGAATGCCTTTGTACTGTAAATTCCATTATAGAAGTGGAGGAAAATAACGGGGTCGAGGCTTTTTATATATTAGGGGACTTCAATGCGCACCCGTCGGAACTATTTTATAATGAAATGATGAGTTTTTGTGGCGAACAAAAGTGGTACTGTGTGGACATAGACTTGTTGGGCATACAGTCGCAAACCTATACCTATCAAAGTGATGCACATGTAGGGTGTAAGAGGTGGTTGGACCACTGCATTGCTACGGAATCGGCACGCAATACTATAACAGATGCATGGGTTCAGTACGATGTGCTGTGGTCCGATCACTTTCCACTCATAATAGAATGCTGTTTGTATGAATTAAAGCCAAAAATTGAGATGTCTAAAGATCCGTCTAGAAATCGTGTTATCTGGGGTGAAAGACAAAATGTACAAATAAAGAAATACCATGAAATTTGTCATTCGTTATTGAGAGAGGTTGACTTCCCCCCAGAATTAGTGAAATGTAATGGATGGTGCGGTGATACTACCCATCATTTAATTATTGAGAACATGTATAAACGCTTTATTCAAATATTGTCTGATGCAGCCGTACAAACCTGCAGTTTTAAGAAGTGTCATAGAAAGGGAGGCTACATCGTGGGCTGGAACGAACACGTCGCGGACGCTCACGGGAGGGCAAGGATTGCTAGTGGCCGGTAGACCTACTGCTGGTAAATATTACGACGATATGAAATTATCTAAAAATCAATTTAAATCAAAATTAAAATGGTGTCAAGATCGGCAGGAACAATTTAGAATGGACAAACTAGCCTCGGATCATTCAGCTAATGATTTTAAATTTTTTTGGAAAAACACAAATAAATTAAATACCAGACCAAGCCTTCCCGTGAGCGTGGGCGGGGTTCAAGGAGCAGATTCGATTGCGAACCTGTTTAAAAATTATTTCACTGTGCGGTGGCCTCTGGGTCCCTCGTCTTACTCTAGGACATATGGTGAGGCCACTGTGGCCGGGCGACAGATAACTTTAATAACAGCTAGCAAAGTACGTAAAGTAATACACAAAATGCAGAGGGGAAAGTCGCCTGGTCATGATGGCCTCAGCATCGAACATCTTAAGAACGCCGGGGTACACCTACCACGGGTGCTTGCCTTGTTCTTTAATTTGTGTATCTGTCACTCCTACTTACCAGAGGCTTTCATGAGAACAATTGTTGTGCCCATAATAAAGAATAAGACAGGTGATGCTTCTGACAAGACTAATTATCGGCCTATCTCATTGGCTACTGTTGCTGCCAAGGTACTAGACAGTATACTCAATAGCCTCCTTACTGAACAAGTGGACCTGCATGATGCCCAGTTTGGGTTTAAATCAGGATTATCCACAGAGAGTGCTATTTTGAGCTTAAAACATACTGTCAAGTACTATACGGCGCGGAGGACGCCGATATACGCGTGCTTTCTGGACTTGTCCAAAGCGTTTGATCTCGTGGTGTACGATCTGCTCTGGGACAAGCTGGAGGGCGCGGGTGTGCCGGCGGAATGCATCTCCCTCCTTCAATTCTGGTACAAAAACCAAAAAAACCAAGTGAGATGGGCTGGTGGTCTGTCGGATGAGTATGTGTTGGAGTGCGGGGTGAGACAGGGTGGGCTGAGCTCGCCTCTCCTGTTCAACCTGTACGTCAACCAGCTCATCGAGCAACTCAGCAGCACACATCTCGGATGTCATATTGACGACACATGTCTCAATAATATCAGCTACGCTGACGACATGGTCCTGCTGAGTCCCTCGATTAGCGCACTGAGAAAGCTACTGTCTACCTGTGAGGCGTACGCGGGGGTGCACGGTTTTAAATATAACTCTAATAAGAGTGAATTGTTAATATTTAAAGCGGGCACGCATCTTCCCGATCGTGTGCCTCCGGTACGCCTCGCCGGTGTGGCGCTAGAGCTGGTTGACAAGTTTAAATACTTGGGCCACCTAGTGACGAGTGACCTCAGGGACGACCAAGATATAGAGCGGGAGCGCAGGGCATTGGCGGTAAGAAGCAATATGCTCGCCCGCAGATTCACTCGATGTACGACGCCAGTAAAGGTGACGCTCTTTAGGGCTTTTTGTCAATCCTTTTACTCGAGTGGTCTGTGGGTGTCATATACGCGACGAGCCTACAATGTGCTGCGCGTCCAGTATAACAATGCTTTCAGGATGCTGCTGGGACTGCCGAGGCGCTGCAGTGCGTCCGGCATGTTCGCGGAGGCGCGAACGGACGGGTTCCACGCGATCATTCGCAAAAAAGTGGCCTCGCTACTGCAGCGCCTGCGTACCAGTAACAACAGCATCCTGAAATGCATTGCTGCCAGATTTGACTGTCCCTTACAAAAGCACTGGGTGGAGCTGGTGATTGGGACAGTCAAATAAAAGACATGCCTACCTACCTTGTCGATATTTAATTTAACATACACTAACATAATTTTAAGTAAACATTGTTACTAATCATCCTACTGACAAAATTAGGGATTGTCTTTTTTGGTTCGAAATAAATGAGTATTTATTTATTTATTTATTTATTAATCACAATAAGTTTCAAAGTGTATTTCCGTTTTTACGATCAAGTAAAAAAAAAAGCTTGAGCAAAACACGTTTCTTGTATGAGGCCTTAATTTAAATTTTTGTATTTTTAACATTTGTTAGAAAATCCAAAATACCTATTAAGTATATCTACCTATTAAGGTTCAATAGATACAGCCCTTTAAAGCTAGGACGGACGGACGGACAGAGTAGGCTTATGAATAGGGGCCCGTTAGTACCCTTTGGGTAAGGAGCCCTAAAAATGTGAAAGGATCTTTGCATCAATTAGTTTTTCTAACTTATGTACATAATACCGACTGCTCTCAAACGGTGAAGGAAACATCGTGTCATCGTGAGGAAACCTGCATAAGCTGAAGAAGAAATTCTGATCCGTATATTTATAGTCCATTAATCTACATTGGGCACGCGAGATGGACTAATGCTCATACACCCTTCATGGGGGGTAGGCCTGCACCCTGCAGTGGTACCTGGTTCATATACAGGGTGAAATTGATATCATAGGCATCCTTTTAAACTAAGAGTAAGACTATTATACATTTGAGTCGAGCAGGCATTGCAGATTTGTGTGGAACAGCTGATTTTCTTGCTCCGATCTTGCTCCAATAGAAAAAATTGTTCAGTTTGATGGGTAGACTCTTAGTTTAAAAGGATGCTATTGATATCAAATTCACATGATATCAAAGAAGAGCCTAGCTAGAACGGCACACTTAAAAAGATCTATAGGAAAGTTTTTGACAGAAGCATGAGAGGAAAAAGGAGGCACATTTTCTCCAATACACTCTGTATTGGAGGAAATGTGTTTTGGAGAAAATGTGCCTCCTTTTTCCAACACACCTAATACTTAAGGGGGTGCTTCAGACCATCAAACTGAACAACTTTCACTATAGAGCCAGCATCGAAATCGAGAAAAAAAATCCGCTCTTTCATACAAAACTGCAGTACTGTCTCGACAAAAATGTATGGGACGGCAGATTTCTTTATTTTTCTCGACGTTTGTCTCCATAGTGAAAGTTGTTCAGATTGATGGTCTGAAGCAGCAACAGAGATCCGACCGAGATCGGCCGAGCTCCTAATTGGTTAATATTTACACAGCTACACAGCTTACACAGCCAGCTCGCTTCAATGGACAGGCAGCCTTAGTATTACTAGGGTGTTTTGTTCACCCTGTATAACCAAGGTCTGCTGTGTGAAAAATGCACGACGACAGGACAAAATCATTGCAAACAATTAAACCATCACAAAGTCTAGACCAGAAACCAGCAATAACTCATGTTAGTGGTTTAGTGGACATTTCGCACAATGCCGTATTTACATTACAAGTGGCATCTTCCGGATAAGGCCTCCTTAAGGTCTTCTTGAGGCGGTATAATGTGGAAGTCTTTTGTGAGAATAAAAGGTTACGAAAAAATAATTGAGACTGGAAGAGGCATGGAGTTATTATGAGCGTAGTTTTGAGGTTAATCATACGAACAAATTACAAGAAAAAAATTGTTAAAATGAATATGCATAAAGAAAAACCAAAGCAGCACGTTTTTTGACTTTATGATTTGATTCCATATTTATTAATTTAGCGTTTGCTCATGGATTCACCTCGTAGAATCATAGAATAATAGAATGAAAATAATTTTCATATTTTTTCTTTTCCACAAGACCTCTATACCTAAATGATAAAAGGAGATCTCTCCCAATTTATACAAAATCGTCTAATGTTATTTTGTTATCTGTGCATTGCGTACTAATCTTTTACTAAAATTGATAATCTATGACAGCTCAAATATAATTTTATTGAGCTGTTTTAAGTAAAGTCCGGTGCTTAAAATTTGTATAAATAATTTAAAGACATTGAAATTTAAAAAAAAAACAAAATCATTATCTTACGCCATGCTTGTCCCCGGACAAATTGTAAACGACTGGGCGGTTCCAGAAAGTGGTAGCTATTGCCCCACACCTACGCTTAAGATTTATATAACACATCCAGTCCGAATTTACATCTAAAGCGTCCTTTTGTTGCGTCTCGGGCCATTCTATTGTTACCACAACCACAATGAGAGTGTTAAACACCCTGATGCAGGATTTTGCGTAGAGCCCCCTTGAGAATGACCCTTCCAGTGTGAACTACTCTTAAGGCCCTTTGTGAAATTATGATCTCACACGATGTTCGCTTTTATTTTTATTTTCCGTCTGGTTTTATATTAATATAGGTCTTTTGCGCGTATTGTTGGTTTTTATTTGTTGATTTTAGGGGTCACTGAGCCACCAGAGTGCCCTGAATCGTATTTTTGAATTTCTTCACGATTTAAGTACTCTGTGCTATCTTTAAAACCGCCAAAATCGGAACTTCAAAATTGAAAAATAAAATTTTTGTTCTATAGAAAACGATAATAGCTCGACCTATGCAGAAATAATAAATACCTTATACATTCATTCATTTGGTAAAATTATCGGCACATAGCGCAGGTGCGATGTAGATTGCATTTTATTGCCGCGCGTGCGAGTATTTTCTGTATGAAATACTATAATGTTATTCTGTGGTTCAACTACTAGAAACCTAAAAGAATAAACAGTGTATGGCGCAATTGACTCAAATGAACGATAACAATTTTCAACTTAGTAACGCTACGGAGAAATGCTCAAAGGTAAACTGTGTAAGCTATGTTTATTTATGCAATCTTATCATTATACTTTAACATTCTTAGAAATAATATAAGTATTTAAATATCATCATGAAGTAAATTAATGGTAGTAAACTAAGAAAAGCTTTATTCTATTTAAATACATTTCTAGTCATGTTCATAATTGGCATCTATTCATAGAGTAAACTTACATAGGTATAAGTAGGGTCAGACTGGGCCTTAAAAAGCAGGGGAAAATTAAGGGTCCGCCTCTTACACAGGATAAGGGCAGATAAGGATTGATCGGAGTAGACTGCATAAAATATAATTTTATTTATTATCTTCTCAGTAAATGAAAACGTTTGAAAATAATGCTAAACTCACATTTTCACTAATTATTTAGGTTGAATAATATTTTTAATAACTGAATAAACTATAAAAAATAACGAGAACATCTCACTGCTCAAACGTGTAGGTACAGGTATAGCATATGGTTGGGTCCCACCCCACCACCAGGGGTATGGACAGGGGACAGGGGTATGGTGGGTCCACCACGACACCTTACCTACTCTGATTTCAACCAACTTTTCTTCATGATTATACTTCTGCCCTAACACGAATCTGCCGTAAAAAGAATCTTCCGTAACGCGAATCTGCCATAACGCGAATCTGTCCTTAACCGAACGAGGGATCGCAATGACGTAATTCACCTTTCAAAGATGGAAAGACCAATGATGATGATTCGTTATTTAGTTAAATTTCCCCAAATCCCACGTTTTGACGTTCATAGAGTTGGAAACTCGCGGATTGACCTGAGCTACCAACACCAACATACTGGGTAAATCAATGTGCACAACGAACAAATCAGACGATAAACATTATAGGGCAACTAGATTGTACTTGGATGGATAAACAGACTGATAGATTTTGTTATAAGTATCGCAATTTTTATGGACTTAAAATAAAATGCATAGGTACACGATACATACGAAAAGCCATGTCCGAACTGTACAAACAGCCGAAATGAAGATGCTGAGGTGGATGTGCGGTGTTACGAGGCGCGATAGAATCCGCAACGAATATGTGCGAGGTAGCCTGGGTGTTAGTCACATTGCGGATAAGCTTAAGGAGCATAGGCTTAGGTGGTTTGGACACATGAAAAGAAAGCCACCCGAATATGTGGGAAATATGGCACTGCAACTGTCGATTCCAGGACAGAGACCAAGAGGACGTCTGAAAACTAGATGGATGAACACAGTTCGTTGTGATATGACCGAGTGCAATGTCTCCGAAGACGACGTCAGAAATAGGGCAAGGTGGAGAGAAAAGACACGGAAGGCTGACCCCACCACCATATGGGATTAAAAGCCAGGAAGAGAGAGAGAGAGAGGTATGTATAAAATATTTTTTTCACGAATTATGTGACAATAAATTATTAATATTCTATTCCACAGTCAAACAGGCATTTTTAGATGGTTTGATATGAAAAGTTAGACCCGTCTATGGTGACAGCACAACATAGGTACATGCAACAGACTATTTTCCTTTCTAGCTAACTAAGGTCACAAATGAACTCTATAAGGTCTAACAAAATTAGCTGAAACTATTTTAAGGTGATGATCAGACCATCAAACTGAATAACTTTCTCTGAGGGACCAATATAGAAATCGCGAAAAAAAAAACATCTGTCCCATACATTTGAGTCGAGTTATGTTTGCAGTTTTGTATGGGACAGCAGATTTTTTTCGAGATTTCGATATTGGTCCCATAGAGAAAGTTATTCAGTTTGATCGTTTGATACCTTATAATTATGTACATGCTGTATCTTTGTGATTCGTTTAGCAAATTCTTCAAAATTCGTTCTTCTCATTCAGCGACATTGGCCTCGATTCGGAGTGTACCACGACTTAACTAAACTAAATTTATTCCTGTCACTTTCTAAAATAAGATTAAGAAAAGGGACAGAAAACCAACAGCTGACTTTAGTATATACTATTACCTATTCTGTGCTTAAAAATTTTCATTTTTAAAGTGTTTGTGAGCGGATGTGTGCGTTTGTGTTTCTGTGCTTTAGTCACCTTTACCTATTCAGTGCAGTAATCATAATGTACGCTATCTTATTTAAAGCGTTTTTAAATAAGATGGCGTACATTATGATGGCCGTACGAATCGAGGCCATTGCAACATTGCATTTTGGTCTTTTATTACATTTAGTATGGAAAGACAAAGCGCTCAGTTATTCAAGGTTCTTAAAATTCCTGCGTTAAGAACGATATCGATCGATATCACAATGATAATATTAGCGAAGATTTTAATTGCCACGTATGCTGGTATCACTGTCTTTCATTTGCCAGACTTCAGCAAAGTTCGATGTCTAAAACTTTGGGGGTGACATTGACCTTAAAGTTTAGAATTCAAATGGATTTAAGGTTTGGGACAACAATTTATCTTTCAATTTGCTGGGAGAGATTTGCTATATCAGCATTTAATCCGACTGGAGACAGACTGAATTGATAATATCCAGTTTCTTATTTTTAGCTGATTCGATGCCTTCACAAATAAAACCGGTCAAGTGCGAGTCGGGCTACTCGCTTACCGAGGGTTCCGTACCACACCACCACAGAACACAACATTATTAACTTAGAAAACAAAACTTTTTTTGTCCGGGACCTTTAGCGCGAAACCGACTCACACTTGGCCAGTTGTTAGTATCTATTGTTATTTTGTAGAGTTTGCTCTATAATCACACTAAGTTTGACGCTTGCATGTATTACCGTTTTTACGATAGAGCGTGAAGAAAAAACATTGATAAAAACTAGTTTCTTGTTGAGAACCCCACTTAATTTTTTAATTTTTGACATTTTTATTATTTGTTTATAAATCCGCCGTAATAACGCATAATCTGAGAAAATTTCAACTATCTAGCTATTACGGTTCAAAAGTTACAGCCCTAAATAGGTAGGACAGACGGACGGACGGACGGACAACGTAGGCTTAGTAATAGGGTCCCGTTTTCACTCTTTGGATACGGTACCCAAATGAAATAGATTCTCCAATCAAAACTATCCAAAAACTGACAAACTTTTATAAATCTACCTGAAGATCCGTTTGAAGATGCAAGATATGATTACGACTTATGACTGAGAGTAGGGACCAAAATTTGCTAATATTTTAACAGGGCATTTGTGCATTTAGATCAATATTTGGGATCGATGTTCGGTGCGCATCTACCATATTGCCACCATAGATAGATATATACTTGCCACACTTTAGTTTTCTATTTCTATAATTGCCACACTTTAGTTTGTAACAGATTTTTTGAGGTCAAAACTACTTTAGCCTCACTTTTTAGGGTTCCGTACCCAAAGGGTGAAAACGGGACCCTATTACTAAGCCTACGTTGTCCGTCCGTCCGTCCGTCCGTCTGTCCGTCTTGCCGTCTGTCCGTCCGTCCGTCCGTCTGTCCGACCTATTTAGGGCTGTAACTTTTGAACTGTAAGAGCTAGATAATTGAAATTTTCATAGAATGTGCGTTATTACGGCGGATTTGTTAACAAATAATAGAAATGTCAAAAAGTTAAAAATAAAGGGGGGTTCTCAACAAGAAACTAGTTTTTATCGACGTTTTTTCTTCACGCTCTATCGTAAAAACGGTAATACATACAAGCGTCAAACTTCATTTAATTATCGAGAAAACTCTACAAAATAACAACAAATACTAAAAACCGGCCAAGTGTGAGTAGGTCTCGCGCTAAAGGTCCCGGACAAAAAAGTTTTTTTCTAACTATGTATGTGTTGTATTCTTCTCTGGTGGTGTGGTAGGGAACCCTTGGTGCGCGAATAGCCCGACTCGCACTTGACCGGTTTTTATTTTAACTGTGTTTAACCGTCACTGATGCTGAATCGGATTTACTCGGCTCCAGTCGCTAGTCAGAAAATTTAACTTCTATCGTGTGGATGATCACTGATGTGCATGTGAAAGCACCCAATTTTTTTGAAATGAAACTTTTTATGGGAGGACTTTGAAATTCGGATCCGCAACCTGTGACGGAAGTTCGACTTTTAAATTTGACAGCTGCAGAAGTTTCACTTCTGCCGGGCGTCCCGTCGAGTGGACAGCAAGCTTAATACTCTTGACTTTTCCCTTCTTAACGTGGTGTGCGATTGAGATGAAATTACTTAATGTTACGAAATAAGCAACTTGTCGCCGTTAGTGTCTATAAAAATTGATACCATCATCATCAGCGTATAACCAAAGTACAGTATAACTTAGCTCAGCTCAGCCTAGCCTTCACTGCAGGATACAACTTTTACAAATCAGCATGAAATTGAAGAGGGCCATACTTGACTACGTTGGCCTGGTACGGATTGCAAAAGGCTTCATCTAGCTGTCAGAGTATTCTCAAACCGCCCTTTAATAAAAATAAAATAGCACTTTAATCTTTAACCACCATTTAACAGCCTCACAACAAACAAATATACGCAAATCTCCCATTAGTTTCACTTCACAGTTTAAACTTCTAAAAATAGTAAAAATCCCCTACCATTGTCTCGAGTGCGTGTTAAATCGTAAGCGCAATTACACCGGACTATGTCGAGTAGAGTTATTGGCGAGTAAATCTTTGTCGACGGGTTTATTTCTCATCTTGGGGATAATGTCGACGATAGTTAAGGTTGTAGTACACTGTATTTACTTTATTCACAAACTTAGGCCAAAATTTTGTTGTTGTATTTTGTTTATGCTTCGCTATAAGGTCTATAGAGGTCCTATCTCGGATTTAATAGGTAGCAATTTATAATATTTACCAGAGTCGATATAATGGTTAAGAGGATAGGCGGGTACCGTTTTATCCACACAAACGTATTCCTCTGTTTCCTCCCTGGATAATGTTTATAGACAAACATTTTTTTACCCTAGAATCTATGTTGCCTCTGCTATGTCCCTATGTTTTGCTTTTTTGTATTTACTAATTACTTTAAGAACTTAGGGACCTACGAAAATTACCAATTTCACCGCCCGTTTACAGACATCCAGTAAAAAAATTAACGAAAATAAACAAAAAAAGCAAAACATACAGACCAAAGACTTTCCCATATTATTCTTGAACGAATTATTAAAATCGGTTTAGTTTTGGAGGAGGAAACATGGGAATACGAAATGCTATTTCGTCGATTTTATGTAGATAAAAACGGTCCGAGCTGCAGTTGTCTCTTTCGCACTCTAGTCGGCGGGGTGTATGAGTGGGGTGGATCGGACAAATACGTAAAATTACGTATACAGTCGGAAAAGAGACCTTCAAATTTCCATTTCAGCCCGCCTATCCTCTTACACCTTCTTGAATTTTTTATTCCTCGATTTCAACTACAGTGACTGCTAATCTTTATTGAATTGCACTCAGGTACGCAAAATATTTTGACGAACAAAAGTGCACGTCAGATGCACTCGTCTTCACCCTCCTATGTCTGATGGAACGGGAGTCCGATACGATCAGAGGTGGGTTCTGATGCAGTGGCTATAGCCAGCAGCCCCGGTTTGGGCGTCAAAGATGTCTTCTATGATACCCGACTGGGTTGATTCTATTCGAATTCGAACATTATCCGGCAAATGAATAATATTATTACGTGTATAAGCTAGTGTATATTTAGCTTTAGCATCTTGTGGTAGGTGTTCGTTTGATGTGCATAGAATTTCTCTGAATCGAGTCTAACTAACTTGCTTCGTACGAATTAATTGGTAAGATCTCATTTATTACTAGGTAAATGTATACCTACATATTGTACATATACTGTAGTGTAGACTCTTCAACTCTGCCATACATTATCCCCGGAGTTGGCTCACTAATAGCATAATAGCCACGTTTTTCTTACCTATAGCTGTAGTGTTCCTATGCAAAGGTCCCTCCAGTTGGATAATTATTATGCAGGGTGTAACAAAACACCCTAGTAATACTTAAGGGGGTGCTTCAGACCATCAAACTGAACAACTTTCACTACACTGAAAAAAATGCGAGTCTACTAAGACTCTTAATTAGCACCAAAACAATTGAAATGATTTTATTATTGTTTACTAAAAACAAAAGATTGTTAGTTGTAACAACAAGCCGAATTCGTTTACCAAAGTTCTCTTAGTCGGAGAAGTCATGATGTTGATAGGCTCATATGGATTCATGATGTTGGTTGAAGTAAACAATATTTTTTCAGTGTATGGAGCCAACTTCGAAATCGCGAAAACAAAATCAGCTGTCCCATACAAAACTGCAGTACCGATTCGACTTAAATGTATGGGATAGCTGATTTTGTTTTCGCGATTTCGTTGTTGGCTCCCTAAAGTTGTTCAGTTTGATGTTCTGAAGCATCCCCTTAAGGGGCGTCCGCCCGGTTTTGAGTAACTTTGTAACCATTTTATACATTAACTATGGCACTTTTTAAGCAGAAAACAAAACTAAACAATCTACAGGATATTAGAAGTGATGTGGTTTTTCTCGAAATCTATTTTAATTAATAAAACTGAAGAAAAACGACTCCAAAGTCACCTCTTTTTTTCTAATTGTAACCGTTTTACTCTTACATTGTTGATCAGAAGAATATGAAAATTTAAAATATTCTTCACAATACAATATAAAATGATGTGGTTTTCTTATTTTTTGAAAATTCATAAAAAATCATACAGGTTTTCAAAGAAAACGGAAAATTCTGACCGGAGCCGCGCAATTGAAGCGGGATGGCTAATTGCAAAAGTTTGCTTGTAAGAAAGAGAGCCTTGCAGATGGGAGGAGTAGCCTTAAGTATTACTAGGGTGTTTTGTTACACCCCGTATTTTTCCTACTTTCTTTATATTCAATGCTGGTTCTAAGACAGATCCGAGTCATCCCCCGCGCTTGTTTCACTTCATTGTCTATACAGGGTGTAAAATTTAAGTAATGCGTTACATATCGAACAGAGTGCTTCAACAAATCTGCTCTTCCATAGAAAATTTCAGTGTTATTAAAATTAACGACTTTGGTCGAGTAGATAATTCGACCTGAATGCATGAAAAAGCTGTTGTTTTCGCATTTTCCAAGTTAGTCCCATAGTAAAAGTTGCTCAGTTTGATGGTCTGCAGCACCACATAAAGTATGTAACACGTTTTAGAAAGTTTACACCCTGTTTAGTGTAATAGTGTTGCGAGTGGTCGCCCTCTTTATTCTGGTCTACTGGAGTTACAGTGGTGGAAATATGAGGTAAAAAAAACACATAAGTAAGTAATAATAGAGAATTGACATTTCATTTTTTTAACCACCTGTTTTTAATAAAAAATATAAAAATTGGTTTAAAAATAAGAGATAAGTATTTTTCAGATTTAATTTATAACTGATATTTCTATTTTTATTTTACTTCAGAATTTTCTGAAAAACGTTGGATGAATGGCTATAATACCTTGGCCTCAATAAAATTAAAAATAAAAACTTTCAAATACAATAAAAAAGCCAAGCAGGTACAGGAATAAGATCTCATTCAACCTCTATTTTATTTTTCAGTATTTTTCAAATAACTCGAAAAATTATTGATGGAAAAATCTGATAATTTTGATATAAGCTTTGAATCACATAATCTTGAAATGGTTTTCTAATTTTGGTACCTTTACTGAAATGAAATGTTGTCAATTGGTTGCTACGTTGAAGATTCTGACCACGTATGTTAAAATGTACCTACAGCTCTTTTTTTTTTATGCAAAAGAAAAGCTGGAAGACAACAATGAGTCAAAAACATTCATATGACGCGACAATTTACGATGCAAAGCGAAACTTTAAGATGTGGTAGTCAAAAAACGGAGTAGTAAATATTTTTTCGCTGACACCTTTATGAGTTCAAGACAATGAGTGACTCAAAATTTCTTGTAACATCAGTTTGCGGCTTTAAAAAATTTCTCTGACACTTTGTTGGTTTAATTTTATGGTCTAGAATCGGGATGAAAAAGATTTGATCAACTGCAAATAGAAATTTGGTGTCGAAACCAAATATGTTTGCAACTTTAAAACTCGATTTTCTTCTTAATACTTAAGCTTTGGAGTTCAAAATAAAGTCCATAAGGTTTTTAGTAACGATTAAAGTTGAATTTGTAACTGAAAGCAACTTAGACAATTAAATAGGGACTCGCCTTGCGGTAGCATTTCCCCTCTGCCACGGTATTAGATCAATTAATCTTGCGCATTTACACCCAATTTTATACCTTATCACTAAACGAGACAGCCTATAATAGCGAAACAATAATTTTGAACTTAGAACGTTTGGGGTTTACACGAGACTACTTTTCATGATTTTTAACATTCAAAATTATTATCTAAACTTATGGGGAATAAAATCCAATGTTGCGGATTTCATGTTACCTCGCCCCCCGCAAAAAGTGGCAGAAATGTTTCTTAGTAGAATGACACGCGTAACTCGTCCCTATTAAATTGTCTAAGGAAAGCAATGGATGTATGTTGACGATTGGTTACCAAAAGCTTTATAGTTGATAAGAAAGCGAACTGAAGTCTTATGTCAAAGTAGTAAATATTAAAACCGCTCGAGTCCAGGTCTTCAAATGTGGATCGAAATGTAATGTGGTTTATGAGTTTAAAACGCGATTATTACCCGTTTATTTTGTTTCTGCTTTTACGTGGGCATAAAGCTGTGTGTTTATGGTGTAAAAGAAGAATGGCGGGTGCTTTTGTTTTTTAGGTCTCTGTCTTATAGGGACCGTACGTAAATGACACTTAGCAAGACGTGTAGAGTGAAATAAAACAAACAAAACAGTTCATCGGTTCTAACCTGTTAAAGTTGGGGGAAAGGTGGAAAAGGAGAAACCTTTTGGATCAAGTGTGTGAATGTAGTCTTTCTAACTGGGTAGCTATGTTGTAGAAAACAAAATAAGTGTTCACTGTTCACACTATCAGTTCAGCTAGTCCAAAGACGTTAAGTTCGTTACAAGAAAAATAAACTTATGTGATCATATTCGAAGAAAACTAGTGTAACAGATGCATTTTACTACTGTTTTTTGATTGGACTGGCTTGTCCAATTTACTAGCAATTTTAACTTTTGCATCCCTAAAAACCTGGAGTGCGATTTTTGAAACACATTCGCTGAGTTCAGCAGTTGAAAATGTCAAAATTACTATGGAGATACGCATCTTTCTACTGCTCATTTGACTTTCAAAAATCGCACTCCTGAAGTATGATTTTTGAAAGTCAAATCAGCAGTAAAAGATGCGTATCTCCACAGAAATTTTGACATTTTCAACTGCTGAAGTCAGCGAATGAGATTCAAAAATCGCACTCCTGGACTTTTTTTTTTCAAAAAATCCGTAAAAAATTTTACTAAGAATAATTATTTATAACCCGACCCAGTACGGTAGGTAGTTTTCCTAAAAACGACTGGGTTCAAATTCGCCATCCTTCTTTGTGTAGCGTTCTCCCGTACTAATACCGTTGCGAAATTGCAAATTTTACCGACAGTAAAGCGTGGATGGCTTAACAGTGTCATCATTAAACACCCTGTAAACTATTCTCAAAACGGTATTTTACCGTCAAATATGTGTTACTAAGTAGGTTCATAAAATCTCTATTGCGAGTTTTGGTATCCCAAGTAGATCGTAACATGATTTTATTTTACACGAGCTTTTGCAGCGATTTCATCCGCTCCGATTCCTGTCATTGTCATCGCATCGTATCATTTCAAACACAAATACTTTTTTCAAAATCGGTCCAGTCGATTTTGCGTGATGCTCGAACAAACAGAGAGACAATAAATCTAATAAAATCGGTCAAGTGCGAGTCGGGCTTCTCGCGCACCGAGGGTTCCGTACCACACCATTACAGAACACAACATTATTAACTTAGAAAAAAATACTTTTTTTGTCCGGGACCTTTAGCGCAAGACCGACTCACACTTGGCCGGCTTTTAGAATTTGTTGTTATTCTGTAGAGTATGCTCTATAATCACACTAAGTTTGACGCTTGTATGTATTACCGTTTTTACGATAGAGCGTGAAGAAAAAACGTTGATAAAAACTAGTTTCTTGTTGAGAACCCCCCTTTATTTTTAACTTTTTGACATTTTTATTATTTGTTAACAAATCCGCCGTAATAACGCACATTCTGTGAAAATTTCAACTATCAGCTCTTACAGTTCAAAAGTTACAGCCCTAAATAGGTCGGACAGACGGACGGACAGGCGGACGGACGGATGGACGGACAACGTAAGCTTAGTTATAGGGTCCCGTTTTCATCCTTTGGGTACGGAACCCTAAAAATGACTAAGTCAACCACAAAACTTCTTTGTCATTACTACCTTAAAATGCTGAGTCACACCAAACAATTACACCTAATGAATTGTCTAATTTCTCGTACTATACACTGACAGTGTATTAATAGGCTTAGTTGTGTTTGTATGGGATTCCATACATGACATACAGGTATTATTATAAATATGAGGCATTGATAGGTGCATATATAGCTATTGAATTGGAATCTTCTTTGAAATGAAACTGGGTGTTATTGAACATTCTTTTGAAGTATTGTTCGGAATAAAATTATAAACATGAAAAATTCTTCATTCATAGTTTAAAAATGTCTAGAAAAAACAAGCAGGCGCTACATAAATTCATTATATTATGAAGAAAAAATAAGAAAAAGAAAAAAATCACGAAAAAAAATAAAGAAAAATCAATAAAGAATTTTCAATGATCAGTTGATCACTCACAAGCTATATTATACAGGGTGTACAATAAAATGGGACAGCTACTTAACCCCTTTAACTGAACAACTTTCTCTATGGGACCAATATCGAAATCGCGAAAAAAAAATCTGCTGTCCCATACATTTCAGTCGAGTTATGTTTGCAGTTTTGTATGGGAGAGCGGATTTTTTTTTCGCGATTTCGATATTGGTCCCATAGAGAAAGTTGTTCAGTTTGATGGTCTGAAGCACCCCTTTGAGTAGCTGTCCTATTTTATTGTACACCCTGTATAAACATTACTTAAATTAAATAGTTTTTACTTAATTTTGATATTATATTATTTAAATATTTTATTATTTTTACTATTATTTCATTTGTGATTATTACGACATTAGTAGGTAACAGATTTGTTAAAATTTTTATTGTACTTTGTAAAGTAGTGATGAACCAATCGATTCAATTTGCACAATATCGATTGATGTGAATGTATGTAGAGTATAGAGTCATTTGGCTTAACGTCAACGTTTCAACTATCTAGCTGTTACGGTTCAAAAGTTACAGCCCTAAATAGGTAGGACAGTCGGACGGACGGACGGACGGACAGACGGACAGACGGACAGACGGACGGACGGACGGACGGACGGACGGACGGACGGACGGACGGACGGACAGACGGACAACGTAGGCTTAGTAATAGGGTCCCGTTTTCACCCTTTGGGTACGGAACCCTAAAAATTTGTGACTTGGATACAAAGACACATTAAATACCCCGTCGTAGAATTTTTTGTTGTTGTAAATTATCTTCGGAGTTTCGGTACTACTAGTGAAACGTGGATGTTCTATGAAGTTTCAGAATATCTCTGACTACCCCCTCGGGGAATATAGTCGTGAGCATATGCTATGCTACGTAAATGATCTTCAATGCACGCAGACACAATTCTTTTACAGTTTTATAATAGTAATGTAGACATGTAGATAAGATAGGTTCTACATAAACACACGTACATTTCGTTTTTATTAAAATACTCGAAATCTTGGCATCTTCCCCGTGGAAGTCAGAGATATTCCGAAACCTCAAAACATCCACGTTTCACTAGTAGTACTGAAACTCTGTCCAGTGTGATGGGGAGTGAGTCCGTCGCCACTTGTGGAATGACATTAGGTACAATACATGCCTCGAAAATGCATGCCATGTAAATCTAGGTTTGTATCTTGGTTTTAGAGATAGAGATAGTGCGACAAACAAAATTCATGCGCTATGTGCGGCAGCCGGTGAGCCAGGGGGGGGGGGGGGGGGGGGGCGTGTGCAAGAAGATTGCAGAGAGAAAGAGAGGGAGAGATATAAGATGATAGTAAAAACTATACGCGCAAGAAAAACAAAAAAATATACAGGGTGTACAATAAAATGGGACAGCTACTCAAAGGGGTGCTTCAGACCATCAAACTGAACAACTTTCTCTAAGGGACCAATATCGAAATCGCGAAAAAAAAATCCGCTCTCCCATACAAAACTGCAAACATAACTCGACTGAAATGTATGGGACAGCAGATTTTTTTTTCGCGATTTCGATATTGGTCCCATAGAGAAAGTTGTTCAGTTTGATGGTCTGAAGCACCCCTTTAAGTAGCTGTCCCATTTTAATGTACACCCTGTATAGCTTCGTGCATACTATTGTCTTTTCTTTTTCACCTATAGGTTTGTCCATTCTTCAATATCTATTGTCTTCTCTTTTTCGCGTATAGGTTTGTCCTAATTTGCATTTGCTTAATATATTTTCGAGGGCGGGAAAAAATATTGTTTAATTAATTCATCTTGCTTAGGTACCTATGAAAAGTTATTCCTTTACATTTGCTTACATTTCTTGAATTTTTTGTGCAGTATCTCAGTACATACCACGGCATTTTTTATGCAGATTAATTTTTTTTCAATGTAACTGCTACACGTGACCGCAGTGAGAGAGCGACTAAATGCCAGAGTACTTATATCGCCGCAGTTGAATGGGACATAGTCATGAAGCGCGATGTTCACTCTATACTTCCTTCCTCTGTGGTTTTGTGTGATAAAATTGTTTTTATTGTAATCAATTATCGTCTTTATACCTACAGGTTTTTCGCTCATTTGTTAACATTGAATATTACCTAAATCTAATAAACCAATATCTAACCCAAAGGACAGCCCCACCGGAAATCACTTGCCCAATTTACCCCGTATCCCTGATAATGCGACCTAATGAAAGATCCCAGTAATTAGTTACCTGCTATCTATTATTTATAGACGGTTAATCTGACGCATTCGAGTTGATTAACTGTTAGTTATATGGTGTTTCTACCTACCACTAGTTTTGATTACGATGCTTACCTCCACAGAAAATTATAAGAGGGGTTAGAAGTGCAAAGTAGGCGTGGAACGTGTCGCCACAGGTTATGAAATGGTTTGCACACCATAAGGCGCGCGGCGTAGTGCGAGCGAGAGGGCTTTAGTAATTGTAGCAGCGTGAGCGGGACGACAAGTGGCGACAACCGTCGCCGAAGCAAAAGCGCTACTAGCGCCAAAAGTGGCCTCTTTTGGCTGTTTCAACGATAATAGCTACACAAGCATCATCATCATCATCTCAGCCGATGGACATCCACTGCTGGACATAGGCCTCCCCCAAGGATCGCCATAACGACCGGTCCTGCGCTGCCCTCATCCAACGTTTTCCCGCCGCCTTCACCTGGTCGTCGGTCCACCGTGTGAGGGGCCTACCCACGCTGCGCTTTCCGGTACGCGGTCGCCACTCGAGAACTTTTCGGCCCCACCGGCCATCGGTTCTGCGAGCAATGTGCCCCGCCCACTGCCACTTAAGTTTAGCAACTCTTTGGGCTATGTCAGTTACTCTGGTTTTTCTGCGGATCTCTTCATTTCTGATTCGTTCTCGCAGGGAAACTCCAAGCATAGCCCTCTCCATTGCCCTTTGGGTGACTTTCAGCCTTTTTATGAGGCCTTGAGTGAACGACCACGTCTCTGTTCCATATGTTATCACTGGCAACACACACTGATCGAAGACTTTCATTTTAAGACACTGCGGTATTTGGGACGTGAAGATAATACGTAGCTTCTCGAACGCTGCCCAGCCGAGTTGGATTCGACGGTTGATCTCTTTCTCGAAGTTGTTGACCATTATACAAGCATAAAACATAATAATACGTAATTTTTCGATAAATTGAAAGCCAATCAGGACTACAATGTGACATTCTAGTTTTTTTTGAAATGTTGTTTAATTGTTAAGAAATAAAAAAAATGCTTTTGAAGGCAGCACAATAGGCTCGGTGCCCCCTTAAATAAAACCTCTCCTAACTCAAAACTTGTCACCTCATATTAATTCAACGAACAAATGGCTCATAAATCGAATAATTTAACATTTGCTAGGAAGCAGGCAATATAAGCAGTATTAACTCCATAGTTTCGCCGCAGTATCGAGTGCCTATTGCGTGGACAGTGGGCCTCATAAACAACGAACTTCCGACAATCTATGTTACTATCTCGTTTGAGGTTACAAGCGACGAACTTGAGCTATTTGAGCTGGGTGGAAGCGTAAGCGAAACTTCTTTGTCAATGGGGTATGGCTTCTTTGGCGATGGACGTCCAGGGAAAAGGACGTAACTGACCTGATCCTTCTGATTTTGTCTGCCAATAACTTTCGTTTTTAACGTAGCGTAGAATAGACACCATGTGTAGGTAGCACACAATTCTAAATATGACAGTCTCAATAATTATGGAGGTCAAAATAAAAAAGCATTTCGGTTCGTATAACATCTTTTGCAAAATAATTTTTATGTTTGGCAAAACAGGAATGTTTTTTTGGCTGCTGTATAACATCAACTAAGTGAACGGGCTTTTTGTTTAAGTTCAAAATATAGAGTGGTGTCATACGACCCTAACCGTAGGACCGTAGCCCTAACCTACATAATAGCGGACAGGAGGCAAGAACTAAGTAGGTAAATGCCATTTAGTATCACATTTGTAATAAATAACAAAACCACAACAATAATACATACAGGGTCCTTCTTAATTTGGTGACATTTTTTTAAGAGGATGATCAGACCGTCAAACTGAACAACTTTCTCTATGTTACCAACACCGAAATCGCGAAAAAAAAATCTGCGCTTCCATACAAAACTGCAAATCTGATGGCACACCTGATTTGTTTTTCGCGATTTCGATGTTGGTCCCATAGAGAAAGTTTTTCAGTTTGACGGTCTAATCATCGCCTAAAAAAAGTGTCAGCATATTAAGAAGGACCCCGTATATTAAACCTTTAAAAAGAAAAACAAGACCTTAACCCAAAATTACCTATAATTATGTAGTCTTAAAACGGAATGCCTGCGAAACCCACAACAATTCGCCACAATAAGGCCGCACGTGAAAACTTTCATCTAAAGCCGGCATGTCGTCGCGGCGTTCCCATATTTATGACGCGACGGACCCGAGTTATGACGACCGGCCCGGTAGCCTTTGAGGCGAGGACACACTCGTTATAGGGATATAATATATACGCATTATGGCCGGTCGAAGATTGGCTATGTTGGCCACATGAGCTCATCAACGCCAACAATGGAGTTGAAGCTGTCGCCGTGGCCAAAATCGGTCAAGAGCAATACATACATACATAAACATTATTCTCACGAGAGCATACCTATTATATGAGAGAGCTTTGGTGGGACGTTGCGAAGAGGTACTTAATAATGCGGGTCCGGGTTCGAATCCACAAGGACGACATTTCATGCACCAATGACTTTTTCTAACTTATGTATGTAAGTACGAAATACCCACTGCTGATGCTCTGAAACGGTGACAGAAAACATCGTGAAGAAACCTGAAAAACATCAAAAATGTTTACAGATTGTATCCTAAATGCATTAGGTAGGTAAGTATCAACTTATACTATGGTGCCTATATGGAAAACGCAAAAAAATCTGTTCTGTAGAAAACGTCAATGGCGACTCCACCCTAATGTATGGAACAGCTAAAGCAATTTCATTGTTGGTCCCACGGCTACGTACTTTGGAAGGCACGTTAAGCAGTTGGGTCCCTACTAGGGGACCAAATAAAGCCATCCGCCATCTGACGGAACTCCGTCCGGCTTGAAAATTCTTTGACAGCAAGTTCACCACTAAAATTTATTCCACCAATTCGCACTGGGCCCGCGAGGTGGAGTATGGCCCACTCCATCTCCCCCTTATTCGTGAAAGTAGGCTTATGCCCTGCAGTGTGATCCTAAATGCCCTTTTTTTCTCATTTCTTCTGAGTTCTGTCCGTATTACTTAGCCACTTTAACTCCTCCCGTTCCCAAATAATCCTGTTTCTTGTTGAATTCATGTAAGTCTAGTATACATCTGCCTTTACAACGACCGGCCCGGTAGCCATTACACGCGCATACAATGCGTCATATACACAGGCAGTTTTGTTTTGTCAGTTAATAAAAATCTCAGTTACTGGCCTTTGGACGTAGTGCGAAATTTTATTACTTCGCCAGTGTTTTGGTATGATAGTACCAAATTACTTTTGCACCGGCTGAATGTTAATTGGTTGTGTTAATGTTACATTATCGATGATCCTTCGGAATATAGGTAAGTTAAGCCATAAGTTCCGGATGCTGGAAGTTGGTGATAGTCCCACTGGGTAAACGCTATATTTTGCTGGTTTTTGTAAGCTAGCTTCTCGTTATTTAAAATACATACAAATTAATGAAAAATATAGTAATGATCTTCAACATCTCGGCTTAATTTATTATTGTTCCTATTTCTTAATTTTTATATAAAATGCATATGAAACTTGTGTTCAAAGGAAAGCCTAAATATTTGGATTAGGACTGTATTATAGCATCTACATTATAAGTTGAATTCACTTTACTTGCGACACACACCATTCTGTATAATCCCCGCAAGTTGATATTGCAATTGGCGGCCATCTTGGTGACGTAATTTTGACGTAGTCGACTGTGCACCGTCAGTACCGTTCGCAAGGTCAGCCCGCGCTTGATGACGTCACGCAGCTGTTATTGTGACAAGGTTCCATCGCAATATCAACTTGCGGGGATTATAGGCAGTATTAATGATCAAAAAATTTTACTTAGGTACCTTTTTTTTCACCTCTGCTGACCCAATAAATTTTACTTTTCACGAATTCTAATGGACTGAGAACTGCCGTTGCTGATTTTGCTGCTGCTATGCCTTATAAAGACTTCTAATAATAATTTATACAGTTTACGTAGTAAATCATAATTTGAAAGAAATGAAATAAGTGGAAATTTAAACACTACTATATTGGCGTCAAGATAGATAATTATTTAATGGCCAAGATATTTAAATATCAGTCTCCAGTATCAAATGTGTAGAAAGAAAGTTCGAAACCTAAGGTCGAAACAATGTTAACTTTGAGCATAACAATTTTAATTCCATTTAATGGATAAGGTCTAGGAAATAGAAGCTAACAGTGCTTCCATTGTCCATTAAATGGAATTAAAACTAGTCACAGTGGACCTTAGTAGTGGATTGACATTACGAGCTTCCTCTGCAGGGTGAAATTGATATCATTAGCATCCTTTTAAACGAAGAGTCTATACCCATCAAACTGAACAACTTTCACTATGGGAGCAAACCGATTGGAGCAAATAAAAAATCTGCTGTTCCATACTAAACTGCAATGTCGACTGTCGACTCGCGAGTTCGCTTTATTGCTCCGATCGGTTTGCTCCCATAGTAAAAGTTGTTCAGTTTGATGGGTAGACTCTTAGTTTAAAAGGATGCTAATGATATCAATTTCACCCTGTATATTATGTTTGTATGTATATTCCTTTGGTACGCCCTACAGCCTAAACGGCATGATAGATTTTGACATATGAGGTATCGTTAGATTCGTAAAAATCGTGAGAGTGACATAGGCATAGGTGTATTTTTTGCTTATTTTATTATGGCGCCTAAGAATTAGAATAAATATTTTGTTTCGGTATACTACATATTACAATATGGATATCAAATGAAAGCTGTAATTTTTAGGTTGTGCTCATCTGCTTTTATGTTTTACGTTAGGTATTATTTAGATAAATTTTATAGTGTTTATTGTTTATGTATGTGTCTATTGTTTGTTTAAAAGTTAAAAAAAATGAAAGCTAGTAAACAGATGATTCCAAATATATATAATTGTATACAGGGTGTACAATAAAATGGGACAGCTACTTAAAGGGGTGCTTCAGACCATCAAACTGAACAACTTTCTCTATGGGACCAATATCGAAATCGCTAAAAAAAAATCTGCTGTCCCATACATTTCAGTCGAGTTATGTTTGCAGTTTTGTATGGGAGAGCGGATTTTTTTTTCGCGATTTCGATATTGGTCCCATAGAGAAAGTTGTTCAGTTTGATGGTCTGAAGCACCCCTTTAAGTAGCTGTCCCATTTTATTGTACACCCTGTATATTACAGTACTTTTATGCTAACATTTTGCTCCGATCGGTTTGCTTCCATAGTAAAAGTTGTTTAGTTTGATGGGTAGATTCTTAGTTTAAAAGGATGTTAATGATATCAATTTCACTCTGTATAAACATGCCAAAAAAAAGAGAAAACGAAGAGCACGAGAAAAACCATTCTCGTAACCCCTTACGACAATAAACTTGACCAAAGTAATCCACACTCGCAGCTTTAACAAATATTGCTAATAATACAAATGTTTACGATTGTGTTTATTGAAAGAAAAATAAAGTAAAACTTAAACGAATAAAATCAGGATTTCGCCCACGGTCGCCTGTTTCCGTCCCATTCGTGCAAACATCGCCGAAGTATTGAACTATAGTGTGGGCGGAGTTGTAAGGCTCCAGTTCGAGCGGAATCTGAGAAAATTTTAACAAACTTTAGTTTCTAAGTTACGAGGCGAAATCTTGGCAAAATACGCAGTCTACTTGGTCTGTAATACGTTACCGACTTACACAATTATTTTTGTGACCGCATTAACTGTCAGTCATGAAATCATAGTTCTTTGGATCGAAATTAAAGCTTAATGCAAGATGAACTCGCAGAACAATATTATATTAACTATATTTTTAAAATAGTAACCGTTTTCTACAACGTTTCAATTACAAACATCGAAAAATTGTGTCTTTGATTAAATGCTGGGTAGGTCAGTAGTTCTTTCGACCAAGCGTTAATCGAACAGCGGAAGTTCGATGTCCCGTACGGGAATCGATCAAAACTATGCTGATATTGTAAGCAGCTGGAATAACTTTATAAGGGCAACGACGAGGGCAATTTATAAGGCAAGCGTAAGTGGAAATGTTGGAAGCGGACGGCCTAGACGTACATATACGGACCAAATTGGCGACGTGCTTAAGAAAGGCCAGGTCAGATCTACCCGAAACCGACGAGCATGCATGAAAGGTCTTATGAATGTGGAGGAAGCTAGAGAGGTATGTCAGGATCGTAGCAGGTGGCGTTCCGTTGTCTCTGCCTACCCCAGTGGGAGACAGGCGTGAGAATATGTATGTATGTATGTATGGAATAACTTGGATGTGACTGGCAAGGTACCGGGAAGAGTGTCATAAATGCGGGGAGGCTTATAATTATAACCTACTGTGCGTGGACAAAAGCTAATGATGATCAAATCAAAATGACCCACTTCGGATTGGGATGCCTTAATACCTTTCCTCAAGGAACTGTTAATTATTTTATTAATAAAAAAAAAGAATTTGAATTTATCTGCGGGAAATTATTGACAGTTGTACGAATTGCTAAATCTTATCATCAAAATTATAAAGAAGTAAGAACTATGACTGTGTTTGTACCGTTCCGGGGCATGGCTGTTCACATGTCTGAACGTACAAAGGGTTCGATTGCCTATGTGCTAAATAATATGGAGTCAAAATGCATAATAGACATATAATAAGATTGTTAGAAAGAACGATTGTCAAATGCATTATTGTCAGAATGAGCAAGTATCACAATCTTCTAATAAAATAAAGCGGTCAGCACAAGCGTCGTCAAATACAAAGATATAAAAACAGTCACAAATCAGCAACAAGCTTCGTCAAAACAATGACATACAAGCTCAGTCAAATAACCCGCCCCTTGTTGATCCCGCTGCAAAGGAGCCCATAATGCTTGCAGCGTTGCCACGTTGAATTGCTATGGCTAGCCTCTGCACCAGAAACGACCCGGAACGGGGGTCACAATTACGCTCCCTCAGTCGACGGCCAACCTCCGCAATGAAGGTCTTAGCCTCGGCTCCCCAAACCCCCGTGGTCTCAACAGCGACAGGAACAAAAAGATAATCGGTCACCAGGGCCGAGTACGTGTCCCACTTCCTAACGGCAGCCAGCTCCGCGGCTGCTCCAGGCGTCCGCGACGTGCGACTAAGGTAGCTGGCGGCGAAAGTGCTGGCGCACGTTGCATCCCATAAAAGGCACTTGCCTTTCTGCCAGGGCACCAAAGTTAAGCCATCCGGCCTCTTGCCATCGGCACGGCTGAGACCAGGCGGCTCATGTACGTATCTACTAATAATTGTTACAGTGAGCAAATGTTAGAACAATCGAGTGTCAGAATGTATAAAATTCATCACGACATGATTGACATGACTAATGAGAGTAAACATGTACAATTTTTATACAGACCAATAAATTTTACCAACTGCTCATAATTCGTTTATTTCATATTTCTTTTAGGTAGAAAGTATCAAAAGAAAGTAGTATTTTTGTTTAAATATTCAGTATCGCTAACACTAGCAGAACGGCCTATGAACATTTCATACCGTGTCCTTTGCAATGTAGGATATGGTCAAGCGTTTTATTGCGTCTTTGATCTGTACTAGGAGTTCTTCTTGTACAATTCTGATCATATCTTGTAGGCTCTTAAGTTTGTATGGAAAAATAAATGGGTACAAAATGTTTTGAGTTTACTGAGGTTAAACTTTGATGTAAGTAAAAATACCCTTAGATTAAAGTAAAATATACCTACCGCACGGCACTATAGCTTTTTTAATCTTGGTTCAAAATTCTTGTCCGCAAAAATTTAATAGGTATAGTGAAGACAGCTACACTCTTAGTATGGCCAGAAATTTTATAACCAAAAGTTTTTTTAAATACAATTTTTCACTTTTACTGGACCTTTTCTTCAGAATCTATGCCCGAATATCATTAAAAAGTTAACTTTCAGGTTTATTTTTTCTTTTTTTCGACTCTACAACGTATAGTCTGGGCAGAATAACATATCTTCATACAAAATGTTGTTTTAGGTATTGTGGAGATTTTTTTTTCGAGTTTTGCGAGTGGAAACCCCGTCCAAATCGGTTCAGTAGTTTTTAAGTGATGCGTGCACAAACAAACAGACAATAATTATAATATTGGTCAAGTCATTGGTAAGTAACTTCACAATTTTATTATGACGTATATACAGGGTACAACAAAACACCCAAGTAATACTTAAGGACGTGCTTCAGACCATCAAACTGAACTATGGAGCTAACACCGAGAAAAAAAAAAAAAATCTGCCGTCCCAAACATTTGAGTCGAGCCGGTACTGCAGTTTTGTACTGAATAGCAGATTTTTAAATTTTTTCTCGGTGTTGGCTCAATATTGAAAGTTGTTCAGTTTTATGGTCGGAAGCACCCCCTTAAGTATTACTAGGGCGTTTTGTTACATCCTGTAGATTAATGACAACAATAAATTAATATGCAGCACAAGTAATACGCTCAAAATTAAGCAACTCAAATGCAATAACCATGCTGATTAACGAGTACGTCCGGCTTTATAGGCACGTTTGTGAATTTGAATAATTATATTTAAAGCTAATTATTGTGTGAATGGGAGGTTCGTTATTTAATATTCATTTATTTATTTAACTCTTTATTGCGCACAGACTAATTTATGAACTACAGAGATGGCAGGCGTTGTGTGTTGTTGTGGCCACAATGGAAACAGTTTTCTTTATGGATTGTGGGTTAATTTTCGTTAATAATACTAGGTACGCTTTTTCAGCACCAAATCAGCAATTTTTGAAGAAAGTATGCAAAAAAGGCTCAAGAGCCATTTAAGAACTTCTTGCAGTGTACCTATAGACCCAATTCAAAATGTAGGCCAGTCATTTTACGGAGTTTTGTTAGGCGGGGTAGGGAGCAATTATTAATTGTACTTTTAAACTGTAACCGGCACCATTTAGTGACAAAAACACAATCCTAAACCAAATAAAAAAAAAAATTTGCTACGCAACATAAAAATCAAAATTGTGTGTCAAAGAAGGCTTTTAAATTAATAATATTAATACCAATGCACCCATTTGAATTAGATTTAACAATGTACATTATTTTCGATCAATAAAATATGCATTAAAATTTAAATTTTTTTGTATTTATTAGAGAATACGAATGAATTTTTCAAAACCTTCTAAGTAGACAAAAATATTTACACCATGTTTGAAGTATGTATGATGGTAAAGCCTCAAATTATGTGCAAAAAAAAATTATCATCAGGCTTTTTTAGAACGAGACAATATCTATATTTTAAAATTGGAACTGTTGCTGACGTAATTTTTTTTTAATTTTGGTACATTCTTAAGCTCAAATTGCCTCTTCAATATTATAGCGATAAAAATGCAATTAGTAATTAGTCCCGGCTCAAACCGTAAAATGACTGGGCTAATGAGACTTCATCAAAAGACTCCTCGAGCGCGGTCTTCGCTCGGTCTCACTGATCCATTTTACCCTCTTATTTAGAGCATCCCTCCAGGACAAGAGCTGCTCAGGCCTTCGTCAAGATGTCGGCCGTAGTAAAGACGAACTGTTTTTTTTAATTTTGGTACATTCTTAAGCTCAAATTGGCTCTTCAATATTATAGCGATAAAAATGCAATTAGTAATTAGTCCCGGCTCAAACCGTAAAATGACTGGGCTAATGAGACTCCATGAAAAGACTCCTCGAGCGCGGTCTTCACTCGGTCTCACTGATCCATTTTACCCTCTTATTTAGAGCATCCCTCCAGGACAAGAGCTGCTCAGGCCTTCGTCAAGACGTCGGAACTAGTAAAGATAACCTCTTGAACTGGGTTGGGCGGTGTTGCTCCAAAGACTATGGCCCGTCTTGTATCCTGTCCTTCCTGCCCGAACACCTGCACGCTACCGGTAATGCCGGTTTCCGTGTGGTGAAATACTGTACTGGAAAAATTTGCCATCGACTCGGTAAAAGAAGTTATTTTTGTAAATCCCATGATACAACATACAACTCACCTTGTTTCGAGCAGTAAACAAAACGCTAGCAAGGAAAGAATATTTCAACTACTGCATTAAACCATTTTCAACTCAATCAAGTCCAACATTTACTGTCAATCTTCATCCAGTTGTCTGTGGCTTGGAATTTTTACCCACGTTGGAGGATGTTGGCTTAAAAATGTTCTCCATACCATACAAAAACGTTTTTTGTTTTTACTCCATCGTTGAAACCGTAATACTGTTACTATTTTTCGAGGTTTTGATAGACTTTCGATGGTTTCACTATTGTTAGTGCAAATGAACAACAAATAATAAAAGCCGGCCAAGTGTGAGTCGGGGTCGCACTAAGGATCCCCAAATTCTGCGGTGAAATTAACTCTCTCGATACGCGAGTCCGACTCGCACTTAGCCATTTAATGTATATACCAAGGCATAAGTACCAACTCATTTTTAAACTTATTCCCCAGGTTTACTACTTATGTGGAGGACTTCTTATTTAAAATGAACCGTCTCGACATGGGATAAGTGTATTGCCGGTCTTATATGGTATTTTTACGCTCTGAACCAAGTTAAGTGCGCTTTGGACGTGCTCCAGGGGTTTGAGATCGAGTAAACTTAAAACGGCAAGGAATTTTTGAGGAAAATTGCATTTTTCTGGTAGAGTTCAGTTTAGTTTGAGATATTTAGGTAGTGGATATCTGAGCAGCGAGGTAAGTTAAAGTTTGTGATGTATAAGTATGCATTTTAGCTTCTGTATTAATTATACAGGGTGTAAACTTAAATGCGTTACATAAAATAAATAAATAAATAACGCTCACAGGCACATACATTGTAATGATCCCAAGTAAGCCTTAGGCTTTTTGTTATGGGAATCATACAATAACGGCACAAACATATAACATCCATGACCGAACCGGGATTCGAACCCAGGACCCTGGTTTGGCAGTCCGGTGTGGCGACCATTACACCAACCGGGTCGTCAATGCTTTACATTGCATATTTTGCACATGCTTTATAGGGACCAACAAACTGAACAACTTTTACTATGGGATCAAGTTTGAAATCGCGAAATCACATTTTGGTCAAGTAGCTATTGTATTGACATTTTGTCTATGGAACAGCTGATTATTTTTTCACGATTTCGATGTTGGCTCCATATTGAAAGTTGTCCAGTTTAATGGACGAGCGCATTTTATTTTACACCCTGAATAAGAATCAAATTTGGAATTTGACATTCTTATTATTAATTTTAACAATTTTTATAGATTGTTAAAATTATTTTTTTTAGATTGTTAGAGTAATACAGGGTGTTAGCTTAGGGACAGCCCGCCGCAGACTGAAACGGTGAATGAGTGTCCACGTGGACGAATTTATGGGCATCAGCAAGTTTTTCTTCAATTCTGGATTTTCAGAAATCCAACTAAAAAGAAAAAATTGTTCCAAATGGCTCAATGGATGGCCTTGCAACCTTGCTGTAAAAATAATTTATCTTTTAATAACAAGAAGGAAAACAATAAAAGAAACCGTTTTTCTTTACTTTTTTTATCCTAAATTACCATCATTGGAGCCATGTGACATCAACGCCATTTATCGAGGCTTTTAAATTAGTTGTCAGAAAATCTCCCATTAAATAACACTAACCATAGTATGAATAAATAATAATAGTACAGTATAGAAACGAAACTCCAGCGTTAAATGTCAAGATTCGCCTATTAGATAAAATGTCAAGATATTGTCTATATTCATGCACTAACTACAACTTATAAAAACCATGTTTAAAAAAACAGTCATATCAGCCGTAAAGACTTAACGTATTTAAAACTAAACGAAGTATTCATAACATGTAATTGGATGTCAAATTATAGTGGCCAGCATATCCATAACACTTAGTTTCGCTAACTACTTCGAATATATCAAAAAGCGAAGCAACTGTCACATACTTTTGCACCACCCCATAACATATATCTTGGTGAAGACACAGTAAAATGGGCCATAAAATTTTTTAGACAAGTACGCTAATTGCTTGCCGCGTGGAAACTATTTTAGAAAATATTTTTAAGGTGTAGTCGCACGGTCGACATAGAGAAAAATATCGAGTAGTATATAAGAGTACAATGACAACTATTAGCAGACTTAATTAGATTTTTTTTTCTTTTGGTTAAGGGTTATATTTGTATTTGCATCTATTCTGTTGTAAATAAATAAAGTATCAACTTAAAAAAAAAATTGTTGTATAATATTATTTTTCTCCAAATCTCTGTTCTAGTTTGTTTCACTGATCTTCATAATACTATTCCTTAACTTGGATTTTGTAATAATTAAGAAGCAAAATGAACAGGAACTGTCAAAAAAACACCATGTCGATACCGATATAATCTTGTATTTAACCAATAAGACCCGTGCCGTAGGTTGAAACAGGATAGAAATATTATTTCATTTTGTCTTAGTTACAGGGTGTAAGTGACAACCTAGCGAATACTAAAACGGTCTGCAAATACTAAAAATCAGCTGTCCCTACATTTTAGTAGGGTAGGTACGGTACAGCTGTTTTGTATGGGACAGCTGTTTTTTTTTCGCGTTTCCTGAGCTAGGTTCTATAGTGATAGTTGTTCAGTTTGATGGTCTGAATTCACCGTTTCAGTATTTGCTAGGCTGTCACCTACACCCTGTATACGTTAAGCTTTATTACACGTAACTACCTAATATACTCGTAATCTCTTCCACAAATTCAATATCCATTAGTACATGCCCTTAACTTTGATCGTGAAAGCCAGCAATATATTCCGAATGCTGCATGCAAATCACTAACATAACCTACAGAATATTATTATTTAACACCTGTACTAAAAGGGGCTCGCTTTCAAAGCGGTCCGTTGGGAGCAGTGTTGCCAGCTCTGGTTTTTAGAAATCCGTACTTTAATACACTTGCGGGCACGAGTACCATAGCATCCATGGACGCTACAGCGCAGCAAAAGTCCGAAATTATTGTAAAAATCCATATAAGGTAGTTATGCCAAAACATTTCTGATCTGGCTCATAGTTTTTATAAGGATGATACAGGGTATACAATTAAATACTACTTTAGAGGGTGCTTCAAACTGAACAACTTTTACTAGGAGAACCTACCTATATTAAATGGTGAAAAAGAAATTTGCTGTCCCATTGTTGTCGAGTAGGTTTCAAGTTTAGTATGGAGCACCTGTTTTTTTTTTTGCAATTTCCATGTTGGCTTATGGAAAAAATTGTTTAGTTTAATGTTCTCATCCCCTCAAAAACTGTCAACATAACCCATAATGTTAACACATTCGCGGGTGGGAATAAGATAGCATCCGAAATCGGCTACCTTTCCTTTCTGTGACACGAATGCTGTGGCTATGCCATAGCAATCGCTGCAGTCGACTGCCATAGGATAGCTGTCACATTCCAAACGTGCACTGATGATTTGATTATGATAGAGGAGAGGCTGCTCTAGAAACTCAACATTTTTCATACAAACTATTAGTGTCGAACGTGATGGGTGACTTAGTGTCCGCGAGTCCGAGAACGTGTTAAGCTTGAAAGGTCCGTAGAAATTTGTAGCCTCCTAGCTATAAACCTCGCGAAAAATCCATAGAACTAGAGATTTTTTAAAAGTTTTATGTGACTATTTTGAGTGAACTGAACTATAACAGTCATATTAGCTCAAAACTAAAAAGAAACTAGAAACTAAAAGAAGTTTTAGGCTACATTATGTCCGGATAAAATGAACACTGGTAGAAAGACAACTGGTAGTTGCTGAAATGTTTCTAACTACCCCGACCGGTCGTGAATTTATGCATGCATAATACGTGATTTAGAAAATTTCTAAAATTCTGTAGATTTTCTATTAAGATCCGTAAGTTCGAAAATCCGTAGATCTAAGGATAAACCCATAGGTCTGGCAACCCTCGTTGGGAGCTCAGTTTCTTTGGAGTGTTATATTGTATTTGAATCACCTATTTTGCAAGTCTCGAATACTTTTTCCGTGAGACGAGATTATCCCACTTTTTATTGCTTTGATTCTAGAGTAGGTAGGTGCAGGTTGGTCTTGTTTCATTTTTGTTGTTGTTTATAATAATTTTTATTTTATCAATGTCTCATTAGGTTTTATATTATGTATTTTAAGTAAAGTATATTATCTGATGCTGTATAAATTATCTTAGAGATTTTGATTCATACAAACCATAGAATAAAATAACTTATAAATACAATTTCGCCTATAGAGGGTGTAAAATTAGATACATATTACATATCTTAGGAGGTGCTCCAGACCATTAGACTGAATAACTGTCACTCTAAAGTCGGGTCTCCTGCGCCATGTTATCGTGTTTGCTAACACCAAAACATCGTTTCCTAACCGATTAGGGGCGTGGCCTAACAGTTTTGTTAGAAAAAATACAAATACATGTTTGCCGCGACGAATGGATAACATCCCCCGCGTTCGCCTGCGGGGAGGGGAAATTATTCATTTTTTGTTAGCTTTCACTAGAGGAAGACTACATCGTTTGAAGTTTAATTCTCTTTGGATTGATTCGTGATGGAGCGGAATAAAAATAGGTAATACTTTGTTTTTTATACAACTAATTAGAGAGAGGCCGGTGATTTGGGATGTTACATTGGAAGATCATAAAAATAAAAAGCTAGATGCCCTGTCGGAAATAGCAAAAATAATCGAAATTGCAAAAAATGAAGTTAATTTAAAATGGGTGAGCCTCAAAGGGCAATATATCAGATGTACATTTTTCAGTCTATTGTAGAGAGCTAAACAGACTTCTGGAATCAGTTTTGATAGTTGTTGTTTAGAGATTCTTAAGTGATACATTATACTGGTGTTACTGTCTCCGGTGGCTAAAAAGCGTAAAGTCGCACCTAATCTCATGTCAGGAGGTATCTCATCATTCCTCCATGTCGTTTTCTTCTCTATGTCTGGTAAAATTAATGATAGCAGCTCTTGGAAATCACTTTCTGAACATCGAAAAAAAATTTTGATACCGAACCTATCATAAATTTTTAGTTCTTGATAAATATTGAACGAACGTGAATGCAAGGTAGGGTCGGACCCGGAAATTATTCCTGTTTCTTCTTTGGAGAGCTAAATCTACTATTGACAATACAGCAGCCACGTCTTCTTCGTCGGAACTCATTTTTGAAGTAAAAATACGTTAAAAACAGGCGCAGCGGATTGGCTGTTTTACCAACATGTTGACTAACTTGTTTAAATAAGGCGCAGCGGACGCGATGTTTTGCAAACTTGTTTTGCTAACTTGTTTTGATAATATGTTTTGTTAGAAAATTGGCGCTGCGGACCCGGCTTAAGAGCCAAAATAGAAATCGCGAAAAAATTTCATAAATAAATAATACCGGTCAGATGCGAGTCGAGCTACTCGCGCACCGAGGGCTCCGTACCACACCACCACAGAACATTATTAACTTAGAAAAAAAAAGTTTATTTGTCCGGGACCTTTAGCGCAAGACCGACTCACACTTGGCCGGTTTATAGTATTTGTTATTATTCTGTAGTGTAGAGTTTCCTCTATAATCACACTAAGTTTGACGTTTGTATGTATTACCGTTTTTACGATAGAGCGTGAAGAAAAAACGTTGATAAAAACTAGTTTCTTGTTGAGAACCCCCCTTAATTTTTAACGTTTTGACATTTTTATTATTTGTTAACAAATCCGCCGTAATAACTCATAATCTGAGAAAATTTCAACTATCTAGCTATTACAGTTCAAAAGTTACTGCCTTAAATAGGTAGGACAGGCGGACGGACGGACGGACAACGTAGGCTTAGTAATAGGGTCCCGTTTTCATCCTTTGGGTACGGAACCCTAAAAACAACAACTGCTAGTCTGCTACTCTACCCTTTTTTTTCGCTATTTCGCTATTGGTTCCACAGTGAGAGTTTTTTAGTGTGATGGTCTGAATCGACCCTTATCCTTAAAAATGTATCGTATTTAATTATAAGTTCTACTGAGACTAGATTATTATGTCTGGTACCTATATTAATCAAAACATTAATACTTAACTCTAAAATAATATGTGAAAGTTCATTAATATGAAACTCTACCAACTCTACATAAATCTCAATGCGTCGTTGCAAAACGGAAACCAAGAACCCACTTCCAGGTTAATAAACATTACCTATCCACTGCTTTCTGTTCATTACTCACTCTAAAGATTTTAGCCCCGCTTCTTGAACCACAAAACATCTCATTTCCAGTTTATCACCGGCTGTCTCAGAAACCGTAAGCCCGAGCTATAAATCTATTGCGTCCGATGGCTCTTGTTCTTTTAGAAATAACAATTGCTTGAAAATATTTTAAAGAGTTTAGTAAAACATTATATAGTTCTTCGTAATATGCTGACGTTTTTATAAGAATATGATCTGACTACTAAATTGAACAACTTGCTCTTTGGGAACAACGTCAAAATCACGAAAAAAACCTACTCCTACTCCTTCTCGATCCAAATGTATTGGACAACTGTTTTTGATTTCGCGTTTTCGATGTTTGTCCCGTAGAGAAAGTTGTTCAGTTTAATTTTCTAATCATTCTCTTAAAAACCGTCAGCATTATTATTAAGTTGGACCCTGTATAAGTAAAATTAGTTGGAACTATTTTAAGGGAATGATCAGACCATCAAACTGAACAACTTTCTTTAAGGGACCATTAGTGAAATTGCGATAAAAAAATCAGCTGTCCCATACATTTGAGTCGTGTAGGTTTGTATGGAACAGCAGCAACAAGCAGCTGGAAGAACAGCATTTTTTTTGGGCGATTTCGATGTTGGTCCCATTGAGAAAGTTTTTCGATTTGATGCGATCATCCCCTTAAAATAGTTTCAACTAATTTTGTTAGACCTTATACAGGATGAAATTTATATAGTTAGCATTCTTTTAACCTAAGAGTCTACCCATCAAACTGAACAACTTTTACTATGGGAGCAAACCGATTGGAGCAACTAAAAAATTAACTGTCCCGTACTAAAATGCAATGCCTACTCGACTCAAATGTATGCAACAGCTGATATTTTTTTTGCTTCGATCTGTTTGCTCCCATAGTAAAAGTTATTCAGTTTGATGGGTAGAGGTGCCAATGATTATCAATTTCACCCTGTATAACTATTAAGTGACGTTCTTGAGTAAATATCTGAGAATAAAGATAGAGCTATTTTAAACAAGCACTTGCGTCTATGATTGAGTCGTTAGTCATATCTGCAGCAAACATCCTTTGACCTAAATTCTTGGAGCTCTTAGAACAATTTTCTCTCCTCATCCAATTTAATAGTAAAATTGCTTTATCTCAAACGATTAAACGAAATTGATCACAATTCGGGTCAGTTAAGACATCAATTTATTAATTGCCTATTAAAGTTATAGGTATGATGCCTCCGGGTATCCCAGCGTCTCTTGGCCGAATGCACTCTCTCAAAATCCAACCTGCATACAGAACCCCTACGCGCCATGCAGCCGTCTCCCACCCTACCTGTGCATCCCATCCTGCTCGATCCACTCAACTGCTGCATCTCTCTCGGTCGCACTTCAAAATTACATTCGGTCGTTTTCGTTTATGCTCGGATGCAATAGCCGGTATGCCCCGCAGCTAAACATAATTTCAGCCAGTCGCTCCCCGGCCGTCATAGGAGGCGTATCGCTGCGGGCCGTCTTTACCGCGTCCGAAACATCGTACCGGCATCGGCGCCGAGCTTGTTTGTATAGGGATGTTTGTTCCCAGATAGTGCGTCCTACAAACCTTTAACAACAAGGATTAGTGACTGTGCTGTGAGCTAACTCAGTGATTTTGGACCAGTTCGGGCATTTTTTTTTCTCTTGTGGAAGTGATGTGGTCGGCTTGATGGTCAGTGTTAATGTTGATGCGAGATCTGTTTTGTCCAATGTAAACACATATGTCAAATGATAATATTAGAGCGATGGTACTGACAGCGATTTAATGGATGCAAACGCACAAATGGTAACATCACAGCGGAAACATGAAATGATTTAGTTACAGCGAAATGTTATGACTTTCAGAAACATTTAGAGGAACATGATATTACAAGCAACGTTACAGTAAGCTGTAAACATAAAATTAACGAAGATTAGCTAAATAAACAGGCTAAACTAACGGATCAGGTTTCTGAGAAACAATCTGAACTTAGATTAGATTTCCGGAGTCAATTATAGAACAGTTAATGATTAACACTCGGATGTAATTGATTTGATTAAAGAAGAATAATTTTATTTAATACACGTGGGAGGAATAAAAGTTAACAATGAATAGACAGTTTTAGGATGAACATGTAACAAAACAATTCATTATGGGTAACAATAGAGTATTGTAAGACCGGGCTACATCTTTTTGTCTCTAAATTACTTCTATTTGTGTTTGAGTTTATGAAAATCATTTCCGTGGGCAGCACAGCATAATACCTATATGGGAATAGAAAATCAATGGAGCATTTAACGATACGAAGCGTGATTGCAGTCATTACTCATTGGGAAAAGTGATATTGATTGTGCACAATTTCAATTATAGAAAGTTGATGCACACGATATATCAAGCCATATTATTCAAAGACGAGAGAAGCAAAGAAGTACTAGTAGTATACCTATAGTGAAACAAGTCATGGTTGTATTATACCATCATACTGATTAGCAGTCTTAAAAAATGATATCTACACTATTATAAAACTGTAAATTTAAAAAAAGAATTTTTTTCTTTGTGTGTTTGAACGAGCATCACGCGAAAACTACTGAACCGATTTTGACGATACTTTTTTTGTATGATAGCTTATGATCTGACTTAAAATCTAGTATATAATTTTATTTATGCGGACAAAGTCGCGGGTTAAAAGCTGTTTCTGATTATGATGACATTTGAAAAGTACTTTTAGAAATAATCGCAGTTTTTAAAAACTCCTAGATAATATAAACTATAGAAAAAATATAAGTAAATTATATTACTTCATTTTAATAAAGGGCTAATTCAAGTTACACCAACACTTTTATGATATCACTAGAAACTATTTAGATCATAAAAAGTTAATTACCGGAGACTAGTGGTAAGATTAGATAGAACAGATTATCGTGACTTTGTGTAATAAGTCAATGTATTTAAGTAAAAACTTACCGAAAACACGTATGCAAAAAAAAAAAGAAGACAACGTGAAATTGAACTAAAATTATAACAGTAGCGTTAACCACATGTTTAAAGTTTGTTAGATAGAGTCAACGCTCGCTCATTGACCAACAAACCGACTCCTAAAAATGAAAAATTGCATTTACAGTTGGAGGAGCTTCTTTGACTGTTCCAAAAGATAAAAGTGAAAGGTTATATAAAAATTGAAGATTATTCTTAAACAATTTCCACACGAGGAGATAATAAACTGGCAAGTAAGTATCTAAACATTTTTCCTTTTTTTCCCTTCAAGCATAACTTTGTTTATTCTATTGTTGGTGAAATTCTTGTTAAATTTGCTCTGCTTAATTTCTGAAATGAACGCTCGACGAAGTTTAATTCGGTATTTTGTTGAGAAGTTTATTTGAAATTAGATTCTTGGCATTTGTTTTGGAGACAGAGTAAATAAAATATGAAATGTACCTATTCTCTTTACATTACAAAACATTTAGTTTTATGCTGTTCTTCCTACAGCTACGATCTCAGACAATATAATTGTCAATAAGACAGTTTTGATACCTGTGTTATACTCTTAAAAACTTCTCGAGTGCATTGTCAATTTTATATGTAGTTCCATAATTATTTTATAATAATTAGTAGATGTTTATAAAAATCGGTATTAGAAACATTGAGACAATTATAATAAAAGGATTTGTATAACACCCGTCTTGTATGTTATTTTAACTTAGGCCCTATTTAATAAACGTGACAATTGACAATGATAATTCAAAGTACCTACATTGATGAGAGTGCTAGGACACATGAAGCACTGCAAGTTCAACGTCGTTAGTAACCAGCAATGTACTCTGAATTGTCATTGTCAATTGTTAATTGACGCGTTTCTTATTAAACAGGACCCTGGATACCACACGGTAGCTTATGTGAAGCGTAGTTAAATCACAAAAGTATTACTATATTCCATTTTCCCATATAGGGTCCTTCTTAATATGCTGACACTTTTTTAAGGGGATGATCAGACCGTCAAACTGAACAACTTCCTCTATGGGACCAACATCGAAATCGCGAAAAAAAAAATCATCACTTCCATACAAAACTGCAAACCTACTCGGAGCCAAACGTATGGGACAACTGTTTTTTTTTTCGCGATTCCGATGTTGATTTCATAGAGAAAGTTGTTCAGTTTCATAGTCTGGTCATCGCCTTAAAAAAGTGTCAGCATATTAAGAAGGACCCTGTATAGTTACAATTTTACCTTTTTATCGAGGAGTGTATTATTTCTCTGTAATTTAATCTCACACCGCTTATTAGTTTTCTCTTCTCTATTAACAAGATCATCATTTCTATCATCTTCGTTTTGCATTCCTATCATATTATCAATACCACTGATAATATAACTCACATACTTAAATACATTCATCATTACTGTCCAGCATCCGTTTGCCTTTCATATAGATATTCTTAACAAATGTAAAACTCAGCTAACATACCAACCGACATTCTTATTTGATGGATGTAGCACAGAGCACCGTTTCGATTTGTTCAATGATAGGTGTATTTTGGGTCGATACTTTTTGTACATTTTAGGACTTTTTTTATTGATGATACTGTCAGAAATATTTATAAAGCTAACAGTTGTAATATAATTTATGTAACTACCTGTAATTATGGTAAAATATTTTATTTTTCTCCATAAAATGACGTATCACATTATAGCAAAAGGTATAATTTCAATTACCAAAACAAATTGCAAAAGAAACCGAATTCCTTAATCAAACAAAATCATTTTCAAACAAAAAGGAAAAACTGTCGTAAGATTATAATTATATAATATGTGTTAATACTGCCAATGAAAATGTATTATAATCCTTTAAGAATACATCTGAAAATGTAATGGAGCTCAGCACAAAAGCGACATTTTCATAAGTCAAATCTTCTTTTAATGATAAAAGCTGAAAATCTGTAGAAGCAAAACCCACCTCAATAAATGTCTTTCACATCAAAATATGAGAAAGTACTCATATTCCTAATGCCACAGATATTAATGTTTCTATGAAAAGATCTTTAACGCCCCAAAAGGAAATTTCGTAACATTTTATATTCAGGACCATTCAAGTAAAAATAATACTCGGCAACAACGAGAGGAGCGAACTCAAAGTATGAGAGGCCGTGGAAAAAAATGGTGGCTGTGTATCGGCTTCCTTTCATTAGCGATCATTAGAGTTTGGGATGAAAAATGAAAAATAAATAACGGAGGCTTTCATTGTAGGCTGCTGACAGAGTTTCGAAGAGATTTTTATGATTGAATTTCTTTGCGACGATATTTTATTTTTACTACAGTCAGTTTTAAGTGTTTTTCTTTATTAATGTCAACTGTACTATTATGTCTATTTTATAGGAATTGTAAACCGCGTTTACATTCAATCTTTTCATATTTATTTCTTCTAAACAGTAATTAAAGCTTTTTACGATAGGCGCGTAATATCTAATAGTCTCTTCTATGTATACCTACAAAATAGTGTTAAATTCATTTTTTTTTACTTTATATAACTCATCTTTCTCCACAAAAACTAATTTTGTCCAAAGCGTAAAATAAAGTCGAAAGAAGGATGTCCACTTTTTACCTGTAAAATAATTCAACAACTTTTAACGTACATAACTTTTATTCCTCATTATCAAATTAAAATAAATTATTACCGATGTAAATGGAATCAACCTATAATTTTCCTATATCAATATTAACTGTATACATCAACCTTTGAGTATTATACAACTTGAATTAAATAAAAAATAGTTTGACAGGTACACGAATGTATGGGAAGTGGTCGTTCTTCTTTAAAAAACTGTTTGACAGGTAAAAGAATGTATGGGAAGTGGTCGTTCTTCTTTAATATCATCATCTTTATTTTGATAGTTTTTTTTTTATATCTAAATTACAATGAGGTATTAGAGAAATCACAAGTTTCATACATTCTCAATTGCAATTACAAATCAGGTGGAAAAAAACTGATTTTAACACTATTTGTAGGTATTACCACAGATTATTTAATAGTTACTACCGTAAGTCTTAATAATATATTCTTTGTATTAGGTAAATTGTTAAGATTAGGTTAGGTATATATGATGTTTATAAATGAAGTAGAATTCATTTTATAGTGTTTATTTTAATGTATGTGGCTAGTTGTAATACAAAGATTCAACTGTTTTGACGAATTCTATATTGATCCTATCTCTCACTCGTACTCGAGCTAAGTATAGTATAGTTATACTCCAAGTTAAATCCATTATAAACATTCACAAAGTTTCTCATATTATTTAAATTAGTTTCGAATAAAGCTCCGTCCACACCGCACCATACAGCACTAACTTAGCTTCAGCAATAATTCAAGTTCTCCATATCGGATTTGAATTCTCACCGGGCCAAAGTAATCTGAATCTAACCAAGTTCAAAATAAGTTACTTAATGTTATTCAAAGCGTGTCGCTACATTTATCCTAACTGGGAGATCTGGCACGACTTCACCGACAGCAAGCAGACTCCATATAAATCTTTAGACGAATATATTTTAACTTTGCAGTGCTGCCATATTACTGTTGCGGTGAGGTGATGAATCTTACGCTTTTTTTAGTACATCTAGCTCCCTTTTAAAATGAATCCTAAATAAGGGAGCAGTTTTTCTAGACTTTGGTGTGCGAAGAGAATCTTAATGGAAAATAATTTAATGCCTTTAATGGATAGTCCATTTTACTTATATAAACAAAGATAATTTTGACTAACTCCCATACAGCCTCCTTGAGGGTAGGCCTGTGCCTTTCAGTGCTCCGTTTATAGGCTGATGATGATGATGATTGCTTGGTAATTTACTTGATTCACATGTGATTCATATACAGGATGACCCAAACAAAAGATGTCCAAATTATTTTTTTTGTTCGGTATAATTACATCAAAATGAACAACTGTCACTATCGTGCAAGTTTTATATGACTTTGTTCGATAGTGAAAGATGTTCAATATTTGAATTAATATACCGTTAAAAAAAAGGTTGTACATTTATGTTAGGTTTATTTTTTTATTCTACAAAAGTATACTGTATCTTTGCCGATAACATTAAATTTTTAATCAGTGTCAAAAAAGATCCTCAGTCTGGCATGGGAAATAGGCTAACATAAAAATATTTGCGTATGGTTGGCGTATAGTTATGGAACTCATGTCGATTTGTTTCTCATAATCTCTAGATTATAGTAGTAATATTAGCTATACCTCATCTAAAGTGTCGCGTAATCGCAGTTGTTGCACATCTTGTCTTGGTAAGATATGTTAGTTTTTTATTTTTATTTTCGTATTAACATCAAATATGTTACTATACATGCATTGCTTTACATGTGCCGTTTTAATAGGAAAAAAGAATCTTAGCAAAAAAGTCAAAACGGTACATTTTTTATATTTATTTCATAATTCCGTTTGAATTTTTACCTAATCTTTCGTCCGATTAATAAAGTAAATTATATTATGTTTTTAGAGTGTAACACCATTAATAAACGTTACCGTTTGTGGGCCTGCAATAAATTGACTCCTTTATGTTTTTCTTTTCTTTTCAAAACACAAGAAGCGCAACAAAACGTTAGTAATAGCTCATACATAGGTACTATATAATTTATTTACTCTTTGGTACTATTCAAATTTAACACCCAAACCCTGAAAGTATCTAGCAACACGTTAACTTTGTAACTGACGAGAAACGGATCAAGGCGAGAATTTGCGTTGAGAAAAGTTCAGGAAGGATTTTAGAGTGGTGTTTTGAATTTGCAACACTATGAAAAATGCATAAAGCATTTCCAACGCTATAGTTAAAGTGTTAAGATTGAAAATAGTATTAAAATATAGTTTTCTTTTTATTAACAGGCACTAAGTGTTGATTTCATTATGACTTTCTACTATTACTTAGTACGAAATGAGTAATAAAATTATGACTGGATTGTCATTAAGTATCTTCTTCTTCAGACACTTTGATAAAATCATAATGAATTAAATGCAACAAACTGATCCATTAAATACTGTATTATTTAGTACTAAAGTCACATATTGTTCTTTTATAATATATCTATGACTAAAGTCATCTTTGCCTGTACCTGACGTACCAGGAAAACATAACCGCTTTAAAGTTTAGACTCTCTGTTGATAAAAATATGTTCATAGGTCGCCTTATCTTATACCTTATACCCTTATACGAAGACCGTTAAATAAGCATAGCGATATATATACATGCTTACGACTATGTTCTCTGGGATGTAGTCAGAGATATTCTAAATACATAAACCTTTAAAAAGTGCACACTAAGATCTTTAAATATTCGATGTCAAGACCGCAACTCGAGTGTTCCTTAATTTCCAAATTCAATTTTCAAAACGAACCCTCTCTAAGTACCACCCATAAAACGTCCCTGCCACCACGACTACCAGGAGCACATAACCGCTAGGAGTTCAGACTTCAACTGCCGATAAAGGTGACATGTTCCCCATCGCCTGCTTGAATAGATAATGCCCTCTGTCCGAGATAATGACGCGAAACTTGGATGTGCCGCTCATTAGGGAGATTCAGAGGCTGATTGCTCAGCATCAGGCATGAGGGTGTGGGAATTTGAATTTAATTCTAGTTTAGTTTGCTGAAAAGTTTGTTGATTTTAATTTGTTCTCTTGAATGTTATTTTGGATTAGATTTGGGACTGTCATCATTATCATTCATACAAAATAGGTATTGGCAATAAATTATTATACAGGGTGTTACAGAAGCAAAAATTAAAATTGAAAACTTTTAAGGGGTGGTTTAGACCGGTGTTTCCCAAAGTGGTCTATATCGACCCCCAGGGGTCGATTACGACCTGCAAGGGGTCCATGTCAGCGAGAAAAATATTTGGGGGTCCATGAGACTTAAATGGGGGTCCACGAAAGTGGATCCCATTTGAGTTGGTCGTGACCATAATTTTGACTTTCCATGAACGAAAAAATCCACATAATACAGATAGTACCTATATGTACTCATTTGCCACAGCCGCCAGTCTCTCACAAAGACAGTAAATGCCATGCATGTATACTTCTTTGATGTCATACCTTCTAAACGCCTTTCTTTTGTGTGAGCCAATAAATACATTATTACTTTTTTGACTCACATAATTCTTTCCTATAAAAACAATATACATCTATCTATCTTTGACGACCCGGTTGTTGTGATGGTTACCACGCCGGACTGCCAAACCAGGGTCCTGGGTTCGAATCCCGGTTCGGTCATGGATGTAATATGTTTGTGCCGTAGGCGTCGTTGTATGGTTCCCATAACAAAAAGCCTGAGGCTTACTTGGGACCATTACAATGTATGTGCTTGTGAGCGTTATTTATTTATTTATATTTTATCTATAATCTGAACTGAAGGCAGGAACGTATTCTGATACGGGCAAAATGGGCAAGTGCTAAGGCCAGCCCGTTTAGAGTTGGCGCGGCGGCCTGCAGAAGGATTTTAGTGCCCTACAAAATTATACACCCAGAGGCACGACCGAGCAGAGGATCCAAAGGCGCATTATCAAATATACGACATAAAGTCGGCGTCACCACAAAGTAAAAAAATTTTGAGCTCGCTACGCTCGCGCCTGATTTTTATTTCAATTCATTTCAGGTCAGTTTATTAACAAAAAACAAATAAAACAATTTTGGGAAATAAAGAAATAAATAATTTAGATTCGTTAGTTCTTTCTATGAAGTTTCGAGAGAAAAGTGCAAAAAATTTCGAGCTCGCTTCGCTCGCTTTATTTCTGTTCTTATTACCCACACACACACATAAACACTGTCAAATTATATTGCGAAAAAGTTTTGTGTTCGCTTCGCTCGCTCTGGTTTCTATTCTATTACGGTTGCATTAACCGAAAAAGATAAACACAATCACAGCCAAGTCGTGCTGAGAAATTTCATGGATAAGTTGTATTGTTGTGAAATTTCGAGCTTGTTTCACTCGCTCCATATTTATAATTTTGCTACTACTCGCGCAATAGTCTGTTCTTCTCATCACAGTTCTGTAAAATTTCGTGCTCGCTTCGTTCGCTCTTCGCTCCAGATTTGGATCGAACTCTTGGTAGTACTGTCATAAAATAACCAACAACTCTTTAGACCTATCTGTTTAAACCATAGAATAGAGCTGTTGCACAAATCTTGGCTACGGGCCCACCGGCAAGCTGGAATATTAGGAAATATGGGGGTGTCTGTAGGGGGTCTACCCAAAATCACAAAAATTTGCAAGGGGTCTACGGGACAAAATAGTTTGGGGACCTCTGGTTAGACCATCAAACTTTCAGTATGGGACCAACATCGAAATCGCGAAAAAAAAATCTTTTGTCCCATACATTTAGCTCGAGTAGATCTGTTAGTTTAGTATGGAACATCGCAAACGCATCGTATCATGGCGATTATGGCAAATCTCCTTATTTTGGGGGAGGCCAATGTTCAGCAGTGGACGTCTATCGGCTGGTATGATGATGATGATGATATTTTTTTTCGCGATTTCGATATTGGTCCCATATGGTTGGTTGGTTGTTGTTCAGTTTGATGGTCTTAACAACCCCCTTAAATGTTTATTTGTATTTTTGTAACACCCTGTATAAGAATTTCTTGTTTGTATTCTTAAAACATATTTTTATCACAAAACGAGACGTTAGTTTAAAAATACATGCGTGAATAACCTACATACTATATTTTATTGTTCTTGCCGGTATCTTCTTTGATATACCTATATCAAAGATGCGCTTCCATGCATATAATTAAACAGTACTCGAAAGGAAACCTCATTTAGAACATTGCCTTCTTGCTTTGCTATTGTCTTTTTGCTCCTTTTGTAGTTTATCTTTCTAGCTGGCTGAAGGATAGCGTTTGAGGCAAGAAGAGTATAACAGTAAAAATCTATTTTAGATCATAATCAATACTCATACTAAACATTTTTTATTACTGACGTCATTTTTTGACTATACCACATACCACGGCCGGCGTCGGAAGGTGTTCCGTTGGAGAGAAGATGCGGCCAGAAACTCTACACATATATTTTAAAACTAAACAAAATATGCATACAAAGTTCAAATTACAAATACAATATTGAATGAAATAGTGTAACATTGTGAAGATATTTTGGTCATTCATAAAATCATCGAGTTGATCGAGTTTTATGTAGGTAGTTTATACCTTTTGTGGTTAATAGGCCTTCATAATTTTTTTAGAATCTGGTTTCTTATTATAATAGCGTATACAGTGCCCCATGAAAAATGTGTTGACCTTATTACTAAGTAGAAAATGTGGGAATAATATTCCCACAATAAATAAACATACCTACATTAATAATGTAGGTATGTATATTTTTTTTATTGCAATTATGAACTACACTATTTTTAGGAAAATTTTTGCGAATGTTCGTAAATAAATTGACTGTAGAAAGTAAAAATACTGATATCTTATAAAATCGCTTACCTAAGTGTCTTCTTGGCTTTTACCGAATTCACTATTAGCCAATAATCTGTTATTAAATCTCGTAAAACCATCACATCAGTCAATACATTTCATCTTCCGGCTATAAATTCACATTCATTCAGCAATGTTTATCTTTGTTTATATACAATAAACAACCGTTTACCCAATGCGTAGAGTAAACTTTTGATCGTTCTAATTTCGTAAGCGTTTGATCTTGAAGCTATACCGGCTGACAGATGAAGCTTTTGGTCGAAGTATACGGCAGTGATACCGTTTTCATAACTTTTGAAAAAGCTTTCGTTTTATCTGAAAATAGCGGGCCAATAAATGTTTGGATTTAGGTATGTTTTATTTAAAATCTGGTTTAATGATTTAAGCTACATGTATATTTATCTTCTGTGACCTAAGTAATCAATCGTTTATAATGTATTAGGCTTTTCATAAAATTTTATCCGTTACGTATTAAACAGGGTGCTTCAGATAATTAAACTGAACATCTTTCACTGTTGAGCCAATATAGTTATCGAAAAAAAAATTGTTGTTCCATATAAAACATCAAGATCTGTCTGCTCGACCCAACTGTATGGTACAGCTGATTCCTTTGTCGTGATTTCGATGTTGGCTCGAAGCATCCTATAATATGTAAGTAACGCATTTAAGCTGACACTCTGCATAATCATCATCAGCCTTTCATCGTCCACTGCTTAACATAGGCATCTCCCAAGGCGGTGTCCACAGAACTCTGTCCTTGGGCTTTCTCATCCAGTCGCTCCCCACTGCCTGCATAATACCATTGAATATCTTGAGAATTTTCCTACATACTTTTAGCAATTATTGTAGAACTTTACCTACTTTGATCATCATTGCAATCACCTGTTATTTCTTATTTAAATGATTTTAAGAATCAAAATAGCGTAGAACTCTCAAAGCCCCTCGTCAATGGAATATCAATCGATGCTCCGCAAGCAATGTAAATACCAAAAGCACTACAAAGGCTTGATGTAGGCACATAACACTGATATGATAATCTATTTTTGTCTTAACTTCAATCTCTTAAAGTTCATTTCTTGACAATATCCTTTCAACAAGTTTAAACATCCGTAAAGAAGCTCGAAAAACAGATCATGTTAGTGATTTATTACACAAATATTGAACAAAATTTGTCGTAAAACCCAGTTTATGGGCCGCCTCTATTCAAGCTTTCCCTTGTATTATATTTCAATCCAGATTAAATTATGACCCTCATAAAGAAAGTTAAAGAGAAATTCTGACGTAACTGAACGCAATTACGGGCAGTAAATGAGTGATATACTGTGAAATATTTGGAGTTGAACATTGGGATTGATTTATTTATTATTATATGAGCAGTCTAGGTAAAGGATTTCATTGGAATCAACGGATAGACAGATAACTAATATTACTTATGTTGAATATTTATTCATAATATTCTCTTCTCTGCACGTGTACCTAGTAATATTCTTGTCCTTCTTAATATGCTGACATGAGAATACATTTCGAAAGAAGAATATAATATTATACTGGGTCCAGCTTAATCTGCTGACGGTTTTTTAAGGGGATGATCAGACCATCAAACTGAACAACTTTTTCTTTGACTAATGTCGAAATCGTGAAAAAATCTGCTGTTCATACAACACTGCAATCCTTCTCGATTGGTTCGGTAGACCTTCCAGGGCGCTTCTCCTGCGCCGCTGATGCTCTCTGAGAAATGCTGTATTGGTCAATTCGAAAAAAAGTTCTACTCGATCCAAAGGTATAAGACAGTTCGATTGTCTGATAATCTCAAAATAAAACTTTTTTAAATCTTAACGATACAATATTGTTGATGATGCAATTTAATTTTATTGTCTAATTATTTTAATGAAAAGCCTTGTAGTATCCGTTTCTTCTAATGCTTCACGCTCGTCATCTAGATCTTAACATTCGAATAACTTTCCACCCGAAAAACATTTTTCATATTAAGGTATTGAAGTCGTTTTTTTAACAACATGTTCATCATCAGCCTCGACATCTCATCCCATAAAAAAAACCAACATTTTCAAAGACAATTTTACGAGAGAATTCCCCAAAGGTTGAAGGACAAATGTTACGCTGGTAACCATCTAAAAACAAAAAGAAATTCTAACTCCTCCGCCATCAATTCTAAATGTTTCCCTTCTACGAAGATGCTAAAACTGGGTTAAAAAACAAAATAAATCATAACTTTTCTAACTTTAGCAACAGTGGATTACATGACACGATTATCACAAATTCGCCGCAGTAAGATCTTCGAGGACATCATAAAATACGGGATGCCTTCCGTTTTCGTACCGCACCTACATATTTTATTAAAAAACTTTTTCCCGTCTTGTCACGTTAGCGTTACAAGTTTTACAGACGATGCCAATCTCTTCCTATATTAAAAGGTTTTACCGGGTACACTATATTTTGGTGTCACTAGATGTAATCTGAAGCTTGAGTAACTAAATATAATAAACAGATCTGAAATACCTACTCGAATACTCTTATACTAAAAGTACGCATACATGCATATGCTCACGACTATATTCCCCGAGGGGTTAGTCAGAGATATTCAACAAACAACAAACCAAACTTTTTTTACTAAAAATAAAAGAACATTATTTCAATTTCATATACTTTATGGTATGAATAGCTATTGCATGATTAAAGGTTTAGAGCAACGAGACCACTTCGAATTGGATACCTAAAAAAAAAACGCCAATCTTAGATTTTTTTTTTTTATTAGCCTATTTCATCCCACTGCTGGGCAAAGGCCTCTCCCCCAATCTTAGATTTTAGTTTTACATAACTAAATCAAGTTTAAATTGACACAAAAAACGTCTTACGTTGATAAGAAACATAATGATTAATGAATGAAAGTTTACTCGATCAAAAATAAAAACCAGAGTTACCTCAACACTTACAAAGCCTCACAATAGCGATGTTTAACAAAGGGCTCTAACATTAGCGATTTTAGATTTTTTAAGTAAAATTTTTGGAGTTATTAAATAAGCACTTCACATAATAGGTAAGTACACTATTATTTTCCACTCTATGGTTTAGAGTTTGTCAAAACAATACTTTAATTTGTATATTTTTTGGTTCCATTGACGAACAAAAGGGACAATGCTTCAATAGTTATAAAAATTTACGCTGCATTCATTTCAATGATGGTACGCGTCGAGCTACTGAACTGTAAATAAACTTTCAAGCTCAATGGAGAGGCAAGTTAAAAATGTTTTAACAGAAGAGCGTATACAGGTAACAATAAAGTGCATACGTGGTAACAATCAATATTTTTTGGTGAAAACAGACCTATATCAAAAAAGACGGTCCTGACGCGCTCCATACAAACCAAGTTTGATTATATTTTGGATATTAACCAATTAATAGTCACTCAGATTTTTAAACACGATTTTTAACGAATGTCTGTGTCTGTTGGTTTGTCAGATTTTCGTCAATATTGTATAGTTGCAAATAACTTTCACTGTAACCAGTGACTCAAAGATTTCTTTCTATATAAATCCTAAATTAACCCAAGCATTGAAACTGTCACACTGGACAGAGTTTCGGTACTACTAGTGAAACGTTGATGTTCTGAAGTTTCGGAATATCTCTGACTACCCCCTCGGGGAATATAGTCGTGACCCGAATTCCTTTAAAGTACGAGTGAATAGGCATCTTCTGGGTAAGCTCGCTACATCTACGACCCCATCTTCGTCCTGAGGACTGGATTGAGGTCAAGAGCAAACCCATAGTTAATAAAAAAAAAAAAAAAAAGCATATGCTTATGCTTATTGAAACTGTATAAGTATTTGAACGGAAATCTGACAAACTACAGGCACAGAAATAAGTTTCTAGATCGCGTTAAAAATAAGAATGGAGCAGCACCAAGCGAACGAGTAAGTACTTCATTAAAAATTTTTTCAAAATTAAAAATATGGGTAATATAATTTTTCTTCCAATGTAGATTCATTAAATATGCAGAGAACTTAAAGTAACGTCGTTTGAAACGTGGCTGAGTAAGTTTGAAAATTACTCGTCTATTTTCGTAATAACATGGAAGGGAAACTTCTGATAGAAACCTCGTTGGAGTTGAGATGTGATCATGTGAGGACTTGTTACTTCAATAAACTTAGGTTTTACACTTCATAGTTGTCACTAACTAAAGTTTGTTACGACCGACCATCTTGGTGCGATGGTTACGAACTACGCCAGACTACCTTACCAGAAGTCCTGGTTGGAATACCGGATGGGTATGGATGGAAGAGATTACGAAAAAGACAAAAAATTCTTCTACTGAAACCTTAGGTCCGTATTATTAAACGAAACTCAGAAATGTCACTTTAAGAAACCGTTAGCGTTGGGGTTTCGTTTATAAATACGGGTCGTAGTTATCATTCTTGGTTCGCAACTGGTTACGAAAAAAGAGTAACAATTCCTATACCGAAACGACCCAAGGAGTTTGGTCATTTCTTTTGGTCACGTTGTTGTCTGGATTCCATTAGACCATGTTGCATTTTAAGAAATTAAATAAAATTATTAATATTAAGATGCATTTTTAATCAAGCGTGCAATTACATTTAATAGACAAAGACACATTCCATAGAGCATAGTTTCTTACAACATAGCAGAAGAATGTATGTGAATGTTATCACTTTATGTTGATGGGGTCAGTCTTCATTCTCTCCACACTGAGACATTGCACTGATATCGACGCGAACTGATTTTATTTAATTTTTTTATTGCTGTTCATACTGATGATCTTGCAGTAGCATATTTCTGTCTCAGAAATGTCCATTGAAACCGATTGATTATTAAATACTAAGATCTATTCTTTTGCATTCCTACTTTGCATTCGTCAAAACTTTCTCCAATCACACCAAAACTTCACAATCCTTCAATGTCATAACGGACCAAACAAAAACCGTTTCTTAAAACCCCTACAAAAAAGTTTCCAGTGAGAGGTGCACTCGAAACGACAATAAAACAAATAGCTAGTGAATAGACACTTGAAGTGTCCAGTACAATACTGTAAGGGTGCACCTTTGTCGGACAGTAAAATGTAATAAACTGCACGCCCCCAGCGCACTTAGTTTATCGCTTACTATTTCACAAATGTTTAAACAGGAATGGGCGGTGGAGTAGAAAGAAGTTTGTCCATTATGGAGTAGGCGACGCGAAAAGTTATGTCATTTTTATAGGTGGCATTTAGAAACACGCTACTGGATAAATTATTAGCAATGAGTACGAGTATTCGAATTAGCCGTAGGATGGGGGCAGCGCAGGACCGGTCGTTGTAGCGATCTCTGGGGAGGCCATGTCCAGCAGTGAACGTCTATAGCCTGAGATGATATTTATGAAGAATTATTAAAATTAAACAAAGAAATTTTTATTCACATTAATACAGCATACATAAAAAAGATAATAAAGATAATAGTTTGACAAATAAATAAAAACTTGGATAATATCGCTAATATTTTGTTTAAAAGAGTTATAAAAGCAGGATATAAACCTCTTATGCTATTAGGTTCTATCTTTAGTTTTAAAGCAACCAGCCTAGGAGCTAGGAGCTTCAAATATAATTATATAAATAATGAATGAATAATTCGTTAAAAAAACGCTTTCTAGATTAAAAAAAAATTTTGTTTTACTTTTGCTTTTTAGATTTTTTTTACTAACAGCTGCCCCGCTGTTAGTAAAAAAAATCTAAAAAATCAGCTTCTCTCCGGGACTTGCACTATATTGACTATGATATTACGTCATCACGATGATGATGTTTAGCATTATCATCAAATTTAGCAGCTAATGTCGGTGAAGCATTCGCTAATCCAGTCTCTTGATATAGTGTACAATAATTATTGATGACTCAGTTACAAATAACCGTATTTCCCATACAAATGCCATCGCAGAATTCGAACCGATAACCTTCGGCTCAGCATGCAGGTCTTCTGCTAGGTAAATGAAATATAAAAATCTTACAGGACTTAAAACTTGAGATTTTACAACACAAAGACAGCTCTAGTTTTAAAAATCCGTGAGACGTGAGAAGTACCGTTCAAAATTCAATCCCAACGCTCGCTGGAAAGTAAAAATCATTAACCATTGAGCTTCTCGCGTTGTAAAACAATTTAGTACGGGAAGCGTGCTCCTGTTGCCAAAGCTATTCATGCTCAAATTCTATGGAATTTTATTGAGTGGCCCTTTTCATTAAACCCTACGCTAATGAGGATGTGTTAATAGACACTTCCTTGCTTCGCCTTCTAGTTTATGTTAAACATCAGGGCTTTTAATTCGGTTTTCTATTACCATGTTAGTTTTGTTACATTCTGTTTTGCTTTCAAATGTTTTTCTGTGTGACGTTTTAATGGATCGACTCTTTTTTTTTCTAGAATCAGCAAGTTTATCTATCTCGTATTGGCTAGGTTAGAGTTTGTCTTTAATTTTAGCTGTTTTTGTTGTACTTTACCATTATATTTTGTACAATAGCTTATTAATCATCAAGTAAAAATCACCCACTACCATAACTTAGCTTTCTGTTATAATCAAATACTAATAATAATACTAATAATGTCGCCTTGTTTGTGCCAATATCTGAAGTGCAATTCTCTAAGCGTCACACCGTTGTCAAAAACATCAACGAGCTCATAAATGTAACATCCTCCTTGCATCCTTCAGATCGTTGAAGTTTTTATATGAGTTTGACACATGACATAACCTTAGCGAATACCGAATAAAATTTATTTTAGTTTTATCTTCTTATTAAAAAAAACATTTAAAAATAACGCTATACTCACATTTTTAGTTTTTTTTAAGCTAGAATCCTGTTTTTAATAACATGATAAACTATAAAAAGTAATGAAATGTTGATGACGTCACTTGTGGGTATTTAGTAAAATTTTTCATACCTACATCGCGCGCGTTTTGACGTTCGATTAAAAGTTGCTAATTTGACTAATTGTCCCGGACTGTCCTAAGGTTGTGACGATGTTTGCGCTTAGATAATTGCATTGCAGTTTTATTTGAATTTTACGAATTCTTATAAAATATCAAAGAATTATACAGTATACCAACAACTCTCAATAAATATGCAAGTTCACTTATAACATCATTTGAATCAGACAGATGTGTACAAACCCAACCGTCCTACACGTAAATAAACGCATACAAGTTTCTAATATACACAATTTTAATTAAAAAAGCGTTCATATACATTTACCGGTTACAAATGGAGCTCCAGCAACGTTAGCGATCAGGTTTTGTGGCACTATGCAGCTAATGTCTTAATCGAATCAACTCACGAACTGTAATTAGAATTTGCTCACATCGTAAACGTGGAATAAGCTTGGTTTTATTTCCACTTTCATACTTTTGGTACCTAGTTTCAATGCGGAGTGTTTCTCCTATAATGCTAAAAATATCTTGAGTCTAGTTTCTTTGTGTTTTAAAAACTTGATGTATTTTATTGCGTACTAATTTTTATAACTAGACTGACTATATTTAGAAATCTTGGAAATGATAAATAAAAAATATTCCGTAATCAATTGTTTCTTCTTATTTCCCTACCTCAATCAATTCAATATCTTTTATTCATCTTATGATGTCCTACTTATGTGCGACATTTTACAACTAAAATCGAAATAAAATATCACCAATTGTTCAATAATTTCTAACTTCTTTCTTTTTTCCGAAATGGCTTCAGCTTACTTTATGGAAAGTGTAAATGAAGCCGATAATGTAAAATATTAGTAACTCTTCTTTTAAAAATATCCTGATTGTATTTGCAAGAATAATGGGTAATTTGTAACACTAAGCTATTAATTTTAAAAAAATAGGGTTACAGTAAACTGACAGACCGTTCGGAATAGAGATAATTTCTTTTACACACTGACATAAACTCTAGCGAGAGTTTACGTCAGTGTTTTTAAAACATATCAATGAGAAAAAAATTCACAAAAGCGTTTTACCTAATTATTCAAACTACGAAAATTGGATTACCGATCAATATCCATAACGGTACCCGCATTTCCTTCAATATTACCATTCTCATCACCTTCATATTTTAACAAACCATTTTTTAAGTGCAATAAAGCTAGATTGGTCTCCCTAATAGAGCCATTATGACGATGGCAAAACCTATCGTAAACGCTAGGTTAGAAATGGTCTAGACTTATAAATTTTCCGGTAAGCTATCAGCAAGAACTGCAATGCTAATGAACGAGCATTCGAGTTATAGTGCAATTACAGCAGCTACATTTGCATAATATGCATCGCTGGCTGATGCATTAGGAAGTAAGCGTGGAGATAAAATGCCTGGAATCATTTTCATTGCTGAACTGTAATTGTGGTTTAACAATTAGAGGTATGGGAGGAACTTATATCGTTGATGATGTACAAATATTTCTTCTAAATTTTTTTCTAATTCTAATCTTAAATTTATGGCGTCATCGTGGTGTCGATGATTTTTCCAATCTTCAGTATGAATAGCAAATAGGTAGATAATTCGGAGATCTTGAAACATCGGAAAAATCAGAAGCAAATCAGACCATAGCTTAATTTATTTTTCTTAGCAATAGCGATTTCGCCTATATCACGCTATACCTTGCTGCGGGGCTAGTACGCCAACCCGACATTTATTTAACACATCCATCTGTCAAATTTAGACTTTTATCTCGTTCATTCGCAAGTAGAAAAAGAGCGGAAGCTGGTTGGCGTACTAGCCCCACTGAAGTCGTAGCATGTTGCGCGTGATACGGCTGTATATTACGCACAGATTACTGATATGTAGCAAGCTACAAATGCGACAGTGAAATTTGCACTTAGTTCCATCATTTCCGTTCTGGCGTTCTGTCGTCAAGCTAATGTGTATAGAACTTGTAGTTATAGGTATGTATACACTGATTCCAGGATGCAAAAATAGGGATATTTGACCAAGGAACAAACTATTCAACGATATTATTATGTCATACGACGGAGAAGAATTGGGGCTTCTCAAGGATTCTCAACTCAAGCGAAAATACCAGGAAAATCACAAGGTATAAGCTTCTGACGCAACAACACGCCATGAGGCTGCTGTTGTTGTAAGTTCAATAAGGCGTTGTATCATCGTCCAATGAGGAATGAGGGAAAATGTGACTTCAGCGCCACAGCGGAAACACCGGGACTAAAGCTGTCATAGGCCTGATATTACGACTTTTTATCTCGTTCGTTCGCGCGCAAATAGAAAGCGAGGTTAAGCGCGATTAGCTGTTATATTGCAAACCAATCACCTAATTCATTATTAATTACATACAAAATACAACTCCCTTCTTGAAAATCTATAGAACGAACATCGTTCAGGAATTTATCAACCACCGACTTAGCGATACGTCAGCTTGTTTTATGGTGCCGGTGGGTGACGAGTTGGTCGATTGGACACGTAGTAGTGTTGCCTAACAATAGTTAAACTATCGATAGTCTGTCGATATTATCGTGTCCTCGAAAAATTGTAACACTATCGTAAGTTCTATCCATAGAGAAAATAACGCGCTCCCCTGGGAAGAGATGTTGTATCGAACTGTGCACAGATACTCAACTGGGCCTGACGTCATAATAGCGGGAAGTAGCGTATTTAAATGTTAACCCTTCCCCTCACCCGTTTTTCACCCCCTTTGTTGGCGACAACATTTTCTATAGAAACAAGCCGATATGCCATCTCTTCTTACCCTATGGTTCTATCTATGCTATGGTATCGATATTATCGATATCTCATAATGACAGATAATTTGATATTGTGCTATACTATCGATAGTATCGATGCTATTTCATCTCAATACTATGGATAGTATAAATTGTTTTAACAATACTATCGAGAGTATTTGTGTCTCAAATCATACTTACTATCCATACTATTGATATGAATAGTTAGATACAATACAACTACTACTGTTACTTCCAAAAAAAATATTGATCATGCTGAGATATTGATAGCTTTATAGATATTGTAACTTTTTTTTTCGAGGTCGAACTATCGATAGTTTCACTTTCGGTAAGACCAACACGTAGCTCTACTTGTGTTGCTTGATTACTGTATTCTAGAATTCTATGCATAAATTTTCAAAGGGCGGAACTTCGTTATTTAATAGATAGGGTTTCTAATATTAAAATTACATTGGATTTGATTGGTTTATCAGACCTAGGTATACTTAAATTACGTTGACTTGTTTATCGAAGGTCGTAATTGCTCATGAAATATTTGGTATCACTTACGAGATCAGGATCGAACCCTTGACTTTAAGATTGTGAGGTAGATCTCTCTTCCATTTGTGCTTCAAGTTCAACAGCTTTCTATGCGGAGAAAAATGTCTAGTAATATATGTGACAACTATTTATTTTAGAAAACTACTATAAATAAATAGACTTTCGTAAGGTACGTTATTGGACCGTAGACTTTAAAGAGTGTGCTTACTAGTTATAAAAGGAGATGCATGATTCGGAACGTAGTGTATGGGATTAAAAAGTAAGGATGACAGGTGTGAAAGGGCCGGTATGAATGTGTTATTGCCTAAGTATAAGAGAGATGCAATAAAGTAGATTCGAAGATAGAAAATGTTATAAGCCGCGAATATGATGTTTTGCGAATATGATATTTTGGTTTTGCGAACATGGTGTTTTGCGAATATGATATTATACTGCGACGGAGCGTCGAAAATGACTACCTTCGGATTTCATTACGTTTCCTTAAACTTAGATTTACCTAAAACCGAAGTATGTATTACAAAAAATCTGCGACCAAACAAAAAATCTATAAATATAATAGTAGTTGTCACGTATAGGTATTAGGTAGGTACTAGTAATTTTTCGTATTTGTAACTCGGCCGCTTCTCTGCATATACAGAAGAAGAAATTCTTATTTCTAATATGCAGATATAATAAAGTCTTCTTCCGTATTGGGTACGCGTTGTGGACAGCTCTATGCCGCACCGGTGAGGACGATGTCATTGTTTCTGTAACTAGCTGATCTATTGAGACCACACACTCTCAGGGTCATCACAAACATTTCTATTATTACCAAGTATTGAACTACCACTGTACACTAGAAATACGTGGACATTGACGATAGATACGAGATTGGGACAGACTGGAAGCTTTTGTGGTGCTGTTCAAGAATAAAGGTTCTAAGTTGGACATAATGATCATTGTAAGAGCCTTGATATTTTCTATCAAAGCCCAGGACAGTACGCAAGCTCTGTTAAGCTGCTGATACGCCAAGAATTGTAGTTAACTAAGTTTTTGATTTTGCTTTCGTTTTTAATGTGTAACAAGTTTCTTAAATTTTCTGGTCAAATTAAATTATTCATGTACTTATTCATATACCAACCTACCTAGCTCATAATGTTTAAAAGTTTAATTTAGCACGTCTAGTTAATTCGTAACAATGTATTAGAATGCTGTGCGCAGTCATAATTGAGGTGCAAATTTGATGTAATTTAATGTGTAATATTTTTAAGATCGAGTGTTAGTTTGTACTTTGTTACTGTGCCAAATAAATAAAAATAAAATAAAATAAAATAAATGGAATAACAAAATGAAGAGATTCAGAAAAAGAAGAAAATATAAATATATTCCTCAAAACAAAGACAAGAGGAGAGAAAAAATGATTGGATACTTGTTACGACGCGACACGACAATTTATTTAGAATAATATAGCAAGGGAAAAAAGAGGGCAAGATAGAAAGTGGAAGATCTAGACAGAGTTATCTAGCACAGGTGAAAGAAAAGGTTCATGGCATGTCGTAACAAAAATTAAAACACTAGGGGAAAAGAGGCAGGATTGGTGAATCTTCTACCGACAATAGCGTAACTCTAAAATGACTATCTGAGACCATAGTGAGAACGATCAAATGATCATCATCATCATCAGCCTATAAACGTCCCACTGCAGGGCTCAGGCTCAAGTAGAGTGTATGGGCATCAGTCCACCACGCGTGCCTTCACATACACATGACATCAGTCATTATGAATCTTTCAACATGCAATATTTCCAATTAAAATTAGAAGCATGCATATCAGCATATGCTCACGACTATATTCCCTGAGGGGGTAGTCAGAGATATTCTGAAACCTCAGAATATCCACATTTCACTAGTAGTACCGAAACTCTGTCCAGTGTGACGTGAGCCCGTCGCGACTTGTAATGGACAGTAGGTACAATACATGCCTCGAAATTGAAGCATGCAAGTTTCCTCACGATGTTTTCCTTCACCGAAAAGCCAGTGGTGCTACAAATCGTACATAAATTCCGAAAATCTCATTGGTACGAGTCGGTCTGGACGGGGATCGAACCATCGCCTCCTGCACGGCAGGCAAGGTTACTCGCCACTGGACCACCATGGCGTTAAAATTAGAATACTTATCTTATCCCAAAACAGGATCCCTCCATTATTCGACAACATTAGCCTAACACAAAAAGCAACACTACTCCAATTTTATTACAACTGTTCATGTTTATCTCAACAACCTTTCACTGATCTCACTCTCCATCGATTTCCAGTAAAAACACAATCAGCCAAATAGGGTCGGTCATATTCTCAACTCCTGCCTAAGCCTGAAATACACCAGCCAACCCCTAAACATAAGTCTCAATCATTAGTTGTTAAGGGTGATCCTCCAGTAAAAATAGTAACGTTACTCTATAGTATATCTACAGGGTGAAATTGATATCATTAGCACCCTTTTAAACCAAGAGTCTACCCATCAAACTGAACAACTTTTACCATGGGAGCAAACCGATCGGAGCAACCAAAAAATCAGCTGTTCCATACTAAACTGCAGTACCTACTCGACCCAAATGTATGCAACAGCTGATTTTTTAGTTGCTCCGATCGGTTTGCTCCCATGGTAAAAGTTGATGATGTCTAATGATATCAATTTCACCCTGTATAGTATAGTTTTAGAGGAAGGGAAGATGAAGACTTCAAAGACATACATATAATCTCTTTACCAACTACCTTTTTGCAGTTTTTTTTCCTTGTTACAGCAAGGTTTACTCTTACACTCAGTTGCAGAAACGCTCATTAAAAATAATCAGCTCCATTAAATCTCATGCTGTCAAATAAAAGATAACGAGAGATTTAATGGAGGATTATCTTTAATCACTGTACATGCAACTGGCGGTAAGACTTTTAAATTCATCATCATCAGCCTATATACGTTCCATTGCAGTGTACACATTAGTCCACCAAGCGTGTCCAATGCGAATTGGTGGACTACACACACGCATCTGAGTTTCTTCTTCATCTTATGCAGGTTTCCTTACGATGTTTTGGTTCACCGTATGAGAACAGTCGGTATTAAGTACATAAGTTAGAAAGATTTATGGATACATAGCATGTCGTTCGTGCGAATTCGAATCCGGACCCTTATGGTTTAATGTCCATACCTCCCCATAACGCGCCACCGAGATTCTACATTTATCCTGTCAAAGGGCATGTCTAAGAAGGGTCCATCTAAGTCTAAGGGTTCTTTCTAAATCTAAGCCGTTTTATGTGGCACTTCAGCTACAGATTATTTATTAGTTACTACGTTCCAACGCAGTAGTCTATTAAACAATCGATTTCCCGTTCTTATTCGTGCAAAGCATTCCACTGACCAAATTGCGTTCGCATTCCGAATTCATCAAAGCATTGCTAGCTGTTTCCAGTGTACTTCAACCCTTACTCAAACGATCCAAAGTGAAGACTTGCTAAAGCGTAAGTACGTATCGATAAACCTTTGTTAGAGCCATTTCTGTTTCAGCCCTTCGAATTTCCTCCGATGTATAAAGTAAATTGCACACATCCTTATCTTCTTCAATATAGGCTCGTTCTGAAAGCAGTGTTGCCAGCCGGGTTTTGAAAAAAGTAACCAGAAATAGATAAAAAGTAACCTTCTAGTGGGAAAAGTAACCTTTCATATTTTTTCCTAGTAATAAGGTATTAAAAGTTGATATACAGATATTGGTTGTAAATATAAATAATTTAGATGTGTTTTCCATTTAAGTTGCATTTTACCAGTTTTTTTCGTAATTTATCAGATTGTATGATCGAGCGAGTAAGCGAGCGAGATGCATTGGTCATCGGTGATTTGGTCTCAGATTTGGTGTTCATTAGTGCGAAAGAGAAAAATAATGTTTTTAGGAGTTACGAACGACGCGACGCTTTGCGGCAACATTTAAAAAAATATAAAAAAGGGTTCGTTTCATGTTTTAAATGTGATTCTACAAATTCCGAAAAAATCACCCAAATATAACCTTTTCAGTTGTGTAACCCAAAAGTAACCTGACGGAGTTAAAAATCACCTAAAAGGTTAGAAAAGTAATCTTCTGGCAACACCGTCTGAAAGCCGGTTGCTTTCGTTTGTCCTGCATTATAAAGTCACGCAAATCGAGCTATTTTCGTATCTACGACTGAGATATAAGGGTTTTTGGAGAAAACTTTGTATGTTACATGAACTGTAAGTTATGAATGTTCAATACGAACCTTAATGGTAACGAGACAAGATAAAATTTGAGATGGTTTAAATTTACATTTATATTGGGAGTCTTGTGTGTAAATTTTCAGAGTAACCAAATTATTTTGTTCGAATAATTTTCGCTTTAGAACAAAGTGATCAAAAGACATTGTTATAATATGACGCTTTCTCAGTTCATTAAAAAGAAAGCTGTAAAATTTTATATTTTATACAAATTTCACAAAGTTATATTCGTATCGATTGAAGCGATTTAATAATAAATTACCAATTTCACCAGTAAAGTGTTTCGACAGACATTAAAATTGAACTAAAATAGCATTTAAAGAGTCAATTATTTTTAAACGTTGGAGAAGTCAGACGCTAAAAAACCTAAGGTTGAACAAGTATATTTTGGTTGTGCCAAGTTACAAGGTTACAAATTTTTCAGATCAAATCAATCACATCAAATCAAAATTTTTTATTCAAAATAATATCACATAGCTCTATCTATAGCTTTATGTTATTTTTTTGACTCTACCACCGCGTCGGAAGGTGTTCCGTTGAGAGAAGATGCGGCCAGAAACTCTACAACACACATCTTTTAAACAAAACAAAATTGACAAAGTACAATTAAAATACAATATTTCATTACATAGAGTAACATTGTCAAGACGAAGTTACACTATGTTATGCAAAAGTTCGAAAGAGAAATCAGTATGAAACATGAAGTACAAAATGTTTGTTACATAAATTAATAAAAAAAATAATAATAAATAACGCTCACAGGCACATACATTGTAATGATCCCAAGTAAGCCTCAGGCTTTTTGTTATGGGAATCATACAACAACGGCACAAACATATAACATCCATGACCGAACCAGGATTCGAACCCAGGACCCAGGTTTGGCAGTCCGGCGTGGCAATTGCTCATAGAATTCAAAGTATCTAGTGAAGTAAATTAAAATAAATAAATTAGCTCCGGCTTCTTCACCTTCTCTGGGAGAGGCCTAATCTTGGCCTAATAATTATTTTTACATTGGAGAAATATAAAAGATTAGCAAAACAAGTCACAAATTAACAGTTATCAATAATATGTTTTCAAATAATAAACTAACCATTTTAATGAACAACATTCGTGTCGACATTCATAACTATTCACAAATTCTTTTGACTAAATGATTTTAATAAATTGGAATACTTAATGGACTATCAGGTTACAATTAAAGGCTTCAACTTGCTGATAATCATCTCGTACCATTTCCAATTTAAATTGACCTCTTTGTAAATCTGCCTTTGACAAAATTTCAGTGATTAATTCGGAGTTCGTTGAACTGATGGAGGTCATGGTTAAGTGGTCGCTTCCTCCTACTGCCTTTAAAACAAGTTGAGTCGTAGATATGCGTAGTTAATTATAAAAGATTTAGCCGTTTATTGCAATTCGAATGTAGATTTAATATTAAATTAATTATTCATCATGTTTACTGGCAAATATTTGGATGTTATACTACAAAATTAAGTCTATGAGATTTTATCTTATACAAGTTTTTTACATAATAAGCTCTTGTAAAAACAATCTGAAATGTTGCTAGCATTTTAAATAACTGACTAATTAAAAGGAATTTCAAACGTCAAAAAAAGGTTTTGTTACGTTGATATAATTTTTTAATAAGAATATTGCTCTCGTTGGACCCACATGCAAAGAAACAATTTGGTTTTTGAAAGGATCACATTAAATAATTCTAAATATTTCATAATAATATTAGTACCTAACCATTCTTCACTACTTTACTTTTAGTTACGAAAAAGCCTCCCCAAGTGAACCACCCGTGACCTGAATTCGCCTGGCCCTGTTCTTTACTGACTGAATAATTTTACCACTACAGCATGAGTGATTGTCATGCGATATAGCTCATGCTGATACGAAGGAAAAACTACTTATCTTATCTTATCTTGTTGTGGGGGCTGGCAAGCCAGCAACACTTCGACCCAGTGGGATCTTTTGTGTTAGCCCCAATACTTTTTGCTTTCTTCACCTTTCAAATACATGGTCAATGAAGGAGGCAATACCATTGAGGGGAAGAAGCCTAAGATCTCCCGGTTTTGGATATCCATCACCGAGGAGGCACATGCGCTTTGCCGCCAAGACATGACAGTCATAAAGAATATGCTCCATGGTCTCCTCTGAAAAAACTACTAGCTGGAATGTCCCTTACGCTCGAACACCATAGAGATAATTATCAATATAGCCACAGCTGAAGCATCAGGTCATGGTCAGGATACGTAGCTAGGCGAAATGATGGTAGGTGGAGCAAATCCTTAACAGAGTGGTGGCCGAGATTAGGCAAAAGAGAAGTGGGTTCTCCGGTAGCCAGGTGGGTTGACGACATCTGGAAAAGTATCGGCAAGACCTGGATGCGGCTGGCACAGGACCGAAAAGGATGGAAAAATAGGGAGGAGGCTTATGCCTTGTAGTGGGTAGATACGGGCTGAAAATAAATGATGATGAATGATGAAGGCTAGTCATAATAAAACCATTGACACAAAAAGAAGAAGAAGTAGACTAGCAGTATCCACTGCAATCCCCCCACTTTTAATAATACAGTGAACTCGACATATTCCTCGAAATTGAAGCATGTAGACTTCCTTGAAGTTTTCCTTCATCGAAAACGCAAAAGTTCTACAATACGCCAAAAAACATTTTGCTCGATGTACAACATTCTAACAGCCTGTAAAACAGCATGTAGAATGTATTACAAGTTTCCGGTCTTCAGGGCAAGTTTCAGTGAAGTCATAACGTACATCATTAATATGGCATGTCCGACACGACTGACTTCGCGGATTTTGGCATAACGTTACCTGGATGGGGCTGTCATCTTTGCAGAATTCACTGGCAAATAAAAGTGCGCTCCATACCATGCTACCCACAAGCGTAGTAGTTTCACTAACAGTAAGTACCTCTACCCAAACGCTGATCAGCGTGGCAGTTAAGGGTATAGTAATCCCGCCGGTCGGTAGGACCATCGGAACCATTGTGTTATCTCGACAACGCAATGGATGCCGTCAGGCTAGTCGAATATCTGGCCAATAAAATATAGAAACAATAATAAAGCAATTGACACGAAAAGAAGAAGAAGCCTGTCAGTGGCGATATGAAATGGTCAATAGACGATGTCACATTATCATTCATTGCTTATTAGTCTGGAAGGTTTGAGCAGCAGTCGAGATCCATGGTGACCTAGTCTATCCAGCGATAGTATCAGGGTCTACCCACCAGCCGACGCCCGAAGGTCGCCCCAGATTATGCTCTATTCACGGCATGATCTTCACTAATTACAAATGTATAAAGAGTAGGAGATTAAAAAGCAATGTCACCACAGCCCGAACAACAACATATTCAACATTTTCATAACCAGTTTATGTCTCATCCAGCAAACTAAGACATCTTTGTCCAATCGTGACGATACACACGCGCAGCCGCTTCTGGCGATCGCAGCCATTCGGGGCGGACTTGTAATGGCCTATGAAATTATTCACGTCGCTTCCCTATCCGTGTGCCCGTTTTGGACATATCCAGTCAGTTTTAGACATCTATGTTACTTTATTCGTTACTTGCCGGCGGCTTCTATCGGACTTTTTTGGTAGGTTGGTTGGTGTATTTTTTTATTTCTTTGTTGTTCTTGTCATGGTTTTTGATAAACATGGAAAGGTATTTTTGTTAGAATGTGATTTTATATATAAACGTATGTTGAAAACTTAAATAGTGGGTAGTTTTATCCATACTTATTTGGGTAGTCTGACACTTTGCTATAACTCGCAGTCACTTTTTATGGTAGCTTTCTAATGTACTTAGCTATTTTTCACAAAATTAAGTTTTTTATTTTTATTATTTATTTTCTAAATTCGACAGGTATGGCAACATTCTAAGTTCAACTTTACTATGTACAACACCTAGCGAGAGAAATTCAATGTTTTCGAAAAAAAAAATGTTCCATACAAATTGTAGTACCTACTGGACTCAAATCTATGGACACCAGATTTTTTTATATTGCATCTAGAGTGAAAACTCAACAAGTTTAAAAGTTTAAATCTAAACCACCCCTTTGAATATTATGGTCTTGTTTTGTTACACCTTGTATAGGATGATGATGATGATGATATACATAAATGCCCACACCGGCACCAAAATCTAACTATCCAAATAAGATGCACAATTCGAGATATAAAGCACTATTCGAGCCTACTTTTTTAGTTTTTGAGGTCATGCACTCCTCCACTACTAGAGCAACTACCTGTACTGTAAGATTTCCACAAAAGACTTTATTATTAGTAGAATTAAAGTTCCAATTACGATAACAAATACGAAAGCCTTTCCTTTATTACATTCCGCGATATAGCCTCGTTACAGGTGTATGAGGGCTCAACGAAATTTCATGTTAGCAACTTACCTTTTTTTCGTTTCCTTTGTTTTCCCATTCAGGCTTTCATAGTGAAATTTTTAGCAGTCCACCGTAAGCATCTCTGGTTTTATGCTTACGGGTTTGAACTTTATTCGTAAAAGGATAAGGTGCAATATGGTGTTGTAAATAAAACTATACGTTGAACAGGCCAGCTCATGATTTGATTATGAAATTTTCAATTTTTAAAACGGAATAATAATGAATGATAACCGAAACAAGTGAATTGTAGATTTTATTTTACTTGAATAAGATTCTTCGTGAGAGTGTCATTTGTTTTGTTTCTGCTGCATAATTTAATTACTAAACTATAACATGTATTTTGTTAGTTACCTTAAGAGCTTGAAAAAATCGCCATCTTTTGATGAAAAATAGCACTTACTTACATCTGCATAGTAGATATTTTACTGAAATTAAATATTTTGACAGATTCAAAAAACCGGTCAAGTGCGAGTTAGAGTGCGGGCTACTCGCGCACCGAGGGTTCCGTACCACACCACCACAAGAACACAACATAACATAAACATAACATAAACATAACATAAACATAAAAAATCCTTTATTGAAATTTTACAACATGTAAACAAACAATTGCGGCACTGGCTCCTAAACTAGTCAGGTCTTACAATATTATTAACTTAGAAAAAAAAACTTTTTTTGTCCGGGACCTTTAGCGCGAGACCAACTCACACTTGGCCGGTTTTTAGTATTTTTTGTTATTATGTAGAGTTTGCTCTATAATCACACTAAGTTTGACGCTTGTATGTATTACCGTTTTTACGATAGAGCGTGAAGAAAAAACGTTAATAAAAACTAGTTTCTTGTTGAGAACCTCCCTTAATTTTTAACTTTTTGTCATTTTTATTATTTGTTAACAAATCCGCTGTAATAACGCAAAAAAATTTAAACTATCTAGCTATTACGGTTCAAAAGTTACAGCCCTGAATAGGTAGGACGGACGGACGGACGGACGGACGGACAGACGGACAGACGTACGGACGGACGGACGGACGGATGGACAACGTAGGCTTAGTAATAGGGTCCCGTTTTCACCCTTTAGGTACGGAACCATAAAAAACCATAAACCGTTTATGTAGTGTTCCGTCCCAAATTTGCAAAATGTAAAAATTGCTGTTGTCAGGATGATGATGATACAAACCATAGACAATAGTTATTTGTTATGCAAGGCTGCAAAGTTGCTTTTTGGCGCGAGTACTTGTATTGAATCCTGAGCAAGCGAAGGAATCTAGGATTGAACCACGAGCGAAGCGAGTGGTTCAAATATAGAATTCTGAGCGTCGCGAGGGTTTCAAAGGTACGAGACGCAGAATAACTTTGCTGCCGAGCGCAACACACAACTTTTCACCACACTACAGCGAGGAAAATTTCAATGCGCCAACCACATTTTTAGAATAATCGCACTGGTCAGCACGAAAACAGCATGAAAAAAAAACTTGTTTAGGCTGTTTTTCTTTATTGAATAGAAAGATTCAAATTTTAAAAAACCCTTTCCACGCTAGCGGATAAAATACACTTTTGCACTCAGATTTCGAATGATAAACACAATCTTTCCGAGCTTGTGAGGTGAAAAAATACATTTTTTACCCTTGGATAAGGTATATGTCAAGACACAGTCGACGCTACGAAAGTTTAGAAAAAAATTGCAACAAGTACTGGCCTCTAAACCCTATCCATATAAACGCACACAGACATAATTTGTATGACGCCTCACGGACACCAACCTAAGAAAGTTGGCCCCTTTTGTTTTGTACGGTAGAAACATGAGGCTCAATCTAAACATATACTTTTTCTAAGTTTTTACCTTTAATGAGACATGTTTTTTTTTCTAAAATACTGCTATCGACAGATTTTTCGTTTTACTCATCTTGAAAAGCGCCTCATTTCATATACAAAATTAACGATGCAAAATATCAGACCCAAGTATCACATTTATCAATAGAATCAACTTTACAAGAAATAACGAGATAGCCTCAAAAGGCTAATGGTGAAGGAAACTCGGAACTGGAATATATGTTCTTTAAGAAGCAATTAAGCTACTTTATTTCTTTCATTAGATCGCAATTCGCTGCTAACGATTTATTTATGGGAGGAAGTTTGGACGCCTTCGAGAATAGTTGAGAAACGCTCGTCAGGAAAGTTTTTGTGATGTTTTGTGAAATACAACAGCTAATTCGATAGATATTTTAAGCGATAGCGCGAGTTTCTGAATACTACGTAATCAGAGTTTACTCGCTTCTCACGTTTATTTTATGAGGTAAGACCTGGTAAGACGGACGGAGTGGGCTGTATTCAGGGTTCAACTTAATAATACTGGTTTTCTAAGGGGATGACCGGACTATCAAACAGTAAATTTTAATGTAAACCAGACTTTAAAGAAAAAATTAAAACAATGTATGCCAGATTAATTTAATTTAATATAATATAGCTTTGTTAATAACAAAAATATAGCATCTAAGTAAAGATTTATACAAACTTCTCAGCAGTTTGGCGATATCAAAAATTGTAAACTTAGATGTAAGATACTGAAATAAAGAAATAAACAAACAAACAAAGTAAAACTTTCTCTATGGGATAAACAGTGAGACAAAAAATGGGAATGAACATATCTTTTTAAAGTAAACAAACTGCTATCAATCAAAATATTACACAAAGGTTTAAAAATTATAATTATAATCTAGACTAGTGTACAAAAAAATGTTCAAAACATGAAAATATTTATGGAATTTAAACTCAAGTAGCCTAGGATGTGGTGTAGGTTTGGATCCTTGTTCGGGAGGGTGCCCAAAACACTACTGGAATTTCTTAGCTCAATGGCAAAATATATCGGAACCAGAAATTTCGGCTCTTAAAAATCTACCTGTAGGTTCTTCAGTCACTCCATGATCAAACATAGCAGTTGTACCTAACACTTTCAAAATTAGGGAACTCAATAAATTAATGAACGCTGTATGATCCAGTTAAAATGTTGTGATTTCAGTATTTCTTACCAGTTTTGAGGAAGCAAAGCCTTCATAAAAGGAAATCTTAGGATCTTTAGATAAAACTACATGACGATTTCATGCGTTTCTCACGCAACGTTAGTACTTGGTACCATCCAGAGTTCTCCCTCGAATACTAATAAGTTAATCTTTTATATCACGTTTTTGTGAAACAAAGAGATGGGGGCAAGTATGAGATAAAACGCGCCAGTAAACTAGACCCCTCTTGATTTGACTGCAATCCTTTCACTCCGTACAAAGTTGGTTAGAAAGAAGGAGGTATGGGAGGTCTTTTATCTGGTTCTGGACTGCCGGTGGTCGAGTGTGAGCCTGTATTAAGCAGCAGCGGAATTATGAAGCACATGCTCTTTGAATACTAAGCGGCCATTTTGAAAGGTCGGTCCGGTTGAGGCAAAACGGGCATGGAAGCGGCATTCATAAAGAAACGGGTGTGACTAATGCCCGTCCTCTTTTTAGGAGAATATTCATATGATAATAAAGTGTTAATAGGCCCATTAGAAGAATACAAAACAAAATGGAGGAGACTTTTTAATTGCTTAATTAAGAAACAAATTGGGAATCTTTGCATAATTCAATTGAGCTGGTTAACTTTTTTGTCGTGTTATTTAGGTATTTTATCCTTTTCAACGATTCAATATTCGCAAAGTATTAAAAACCTTACACTCTATCTAAATACATATAGGGTCCTTCTTAATAAAATATGCTGACACTTTTTTAACTGAACAACTTTTTCTATGGCACCAACATCGAAATAGTGAAAAAATAATCAGCTGTCCCATACAAAACTGCAAAACTACTTGAGCCAAATGTATGAGACAGCCGATTTTTTTTTTGCGATTTCGATGTTGGTCCCATAGAGAAAGTTGTTCAATGTGATGGTCTGATCATCTCCTTAAAAAAGTGTCAGCATATTAAGAAGGACCCTGTATATAAAATCACGACTATAAATATATATAAATATCTTGGACAGTGTCACACAAATTATCTAGTCACATTTAAAGTACCAGAATCTAGCCTGGACTTGTCTTGTATTATGATGACTAGACAACGATATATAATACATATATATAGATACAAACATCCATGACTCGGGTACAAATATTCATATTCATCATACAAATATTTGTCCCTTACGGGATTCGAACCCGCGGCACAGCAGGCAGGTTCACTACCGACTGTGCTACCGGGCCGGCCGACTATAATCCCTATTGAGTACCTAGTAAGAAGATAGTGATTCTGCGGGGATATAATTTTATTCACAGAACCGCTGCATAGAAACCTTATCCCTTTTTTACATCGATTTACACTTAAAAGGTTAAAAATATGCCTTTCCATTGCTACAAAGAAAGGAGAAAGAGACCTGAAACCACCACCAACCACCTAGTTGACGAATTTCCAGAGAGACATGAATACAAAATGTCTACCAAAGGCCTGAATGGCGTCGCATGATTTGGAAAGCCGGACCCGTCCGTAGGCAGAAGAAGAAGAAATCATTATAATTTCACTGTCACAAAGTATCTGTGTAAAAAACATAGCTAAACTAAGGCGAAAACTAAATCTAAAACTTATCCCAAATCCCATTAATGTATTTTAACTAAATACCGTAAATAAATAACGAGTCTCAAACCCAAATCAGGCAAACGTTTACCAATCCAAAAGCCAAATTTCGCAAACTAAATATTCCTTACATAATCCCGAATCTCGGGGCCTCAATTTAGTACAGTCAATCCTTACTTAATAACAAGTATCACGACTCCAAAATCCTTATCCAACTTCATTTGTATGTACAACATCGCCTCCTTAAACGGCTGTACTATTTTGAATAAATCTTTAGCTTAAAATACTTACTCAATGAGATCTCCAGTTTGGCTCGTGTTGAAAGTTAATATTCTGAATTGAAAAAGGTTAACCTAATTTGCATTGGACTTAGTTTTGTAGAGGTTGGGTGAGTTTGTCGACCTGTTGATTTAATAGATTACCTTGGCTTACGGCGTTAATTTTGTTAAATGTATTGTCTTTAAACGCAGCGTAGGTAGGCCCCCCACAGTCCCACACGGTGGAACGACGACCTGGTGAAGGCGACGGGAACCCGTTGGATGAGGGCAGCGCAGGACCGGTCGTTGTGGCGATCCTTGGGGGAGGCTAATGTCAAGCAGCGGACATCCATCGGCTGAAATGATGATGTGATTGTCTTTAAGAAGTGTCTGTGGCGCGTTGCAGAGAGGTATGGAGCATGGATACTCAGTCATGAGGGTCCGGATTCTAATCCGCGCGGACGACATGTCATGTACTTATCAATGAGTTCTTCTAAATTATGAACGTAATACCGCCTGGTCTTAAAACAGTGAAGGAAAACATCGTGAGGAAACCTGTACACGCTGAAGAAGCAATTCTGATGCGTATGTGAAGTCTACCAATCTGCATTGGGCAAGTGTGGTGGACTAACGCGATACACCCTCCCTGAGGGTAGTTCTGAGCCCTGCAGTGGGACATAGATAGGCTGATGATGATGACATAGAGAGAAGAGAGTTTCTTTTATAAAATGTACTTAATATTGAATCGAAAGCGATACTTGTAGCAGTATTTCTGACCACCCCGAGAGATATTATTATAACCGTGAGTTTACTCACTTGTTATAAAATGACATAACGCTCCAAAAGTGTAGATTTTTTTATGACAAACATCATTAAATTTCAATTTAGGGTCATTACCCCAAAAAATTTGCTTTGGCAATTGCCTAGGAAATACCACACACATAACCGTAAAAATGACTAAGTCAACCACAAAACTTCTTTGTCATTACTACCTTAAAATGCTGAGTCACACCAAACAATTACACCTAATGAATTGTCTAATTTCTCGTACTATACACTGACAGTGTATTAATAGGCTTAGTTGTGTTTGTATGGGATTCCATACATGACATACAGGTATTATAAATATGAGGCATTGATAGGTGCATATAGCTTTTGAATTGGAATCTTCTTTGAAATGAAACTGGGTGTTATTGAACATTCTTTTGAAGTATTGTTCGGAAAAAAATTATAAACATGACAAATTCTTTATTTATAGTTTAAAAATGTCTAGAAAAAACAAGCAGGCGCTACATAAATTCATTATATTATGAAGAAAAAATAAGAAAAAGAAAAAATCACGATAAAAATAAAGAAAAACAATAAAGAATTTTCAATGATCAGTTGATCACTCACAAGCTATATTATATAAACATTACTTAAATTAAATAGTTTTTACTTAATTTTGATATTTTATTTTGTTTGACAGCCCGGTAGCACAGTCGGTAGTGAACCTGCCTGCTGTGCCGAGGGTCGCGGGTTCGAATCCCGTAAGGACAAATATTTATATGATGAATATGAATATTTGTACCCGAGTCATGGATGTTTGTATTTATATATGTATTGTATATCGTTGTCTAGTCATCATAATACAAGTCCAGGCTCGATTCTGGTACTTTAAATGTGACTAGATAATTTGTGTGACAGTGTCCAAGATATTTATTTTTATTTTATTTTAATTTATATTATATTATTTAAATATTTTATTATTTTTACTATTATTTCATTTATGATTATTACGACATTAGTAGGTAACAGATTTGTTAAAAATTTTATTGTACTTTGTAAAGTAGTGATGAACCAATCGATGCAATTTGCACAATATCGATTGATGTGAATGTATGTAGAGTATAGAGTCATTTGGCTTAACGTCTTTTTACGGAAGAAGGGTAGACATAATTATCTCCTACAAACTACATACATACATACATACATACATATGCTCACGCCTATGTCCCACTACTGGGGTAGGCAGAGACAACAGATCGCCACATGCTACGATTCTGACACACATCTCTCGCCTCCTCAACATCCATAAGTCTCTTCATACAAGCTCGTCGGTTCCGGGTACATTTTATTTGGCCCTTCTTCAGTACGCATCCGATTTGGTCAGCGTACGTGCGCCTAGGGCGACCCCTTTCAACCATTCCATTCACACTTGCCTTGTAAATTTCATACGTCAACCTACTTTCACACATTCTTTCTACATGGCCAAACCACCTCAACATGCCTTTTTCAATCCTGGTCACTACATCTTCTTTCAGACCACATCTTTCTCTAATCACACTATTCCGTATCCGGTCCTTCAAAGTCACACCACACATACTACGCAGGGACCGCATTTCAACAGCATTTATTCTAGATTCATGCTTCTTCTACCATACCCAACTCTCACTGCGATACATTAAAGTTGGTGCCAACACATCGTCGTGAACCGCCAAACGAGCCTTTTTAGCCTACAACTACAAACTACATTACTACATTATTACTACTCAAATCCATTTTTTCAAATCAAGCATCCCATAAACTCAACACTTCCAACACATTACATTCCCTTCCAATGCAATAAAACCAGCAAATAAAACCGCATCATTCTCATCTTCCGAATCAATTGGCCTGCGAGTAATGAAGACATTACTGTCTGTTTCTCAGACGATATCTATCTTTCGAGATAATCGCGGTCGCATCACGATTCGTGCCGTAGCGTTCGCAGAATCAGTTTCATTTTTCAGCTACATTTGTTTGCGAAACAGTTTCGAGATTGTAATGAGATATTCATTATAACGTTCTGAAAGTTTATGATTAAGAAAATACTGAGTAGAATTTTGTAGTTTTTATTTATTTGCATTGCTAAAGTCGACCCATGTTTCAATCAGTGTATGTGACAGTAGATGTTTTTTTGCGATTTCGACGTTGGTCCCGTAGAGAAAGTTGTTCAGTTTGATGGTCTTATTATCTGAAAAAAAAAACATCAGCATTTATTTAGCAAGACAATATAATAAAGATTTCAATTTAAGATATTATAGAGCCTTCATTAGTAAGTTATAGTACCTATTAAATTAAAAACTTTTCATTAAGTAAGACTTCCATTATGTGCTCGAAATATAAACCGAAACTGTATTACACCTAAAGTGATTCAATGTAGAAACTAGAAACTTTACAATCCTGATAAAGACATCCTCTGAGGCCGAAACCTTCCCTTATTAGTATTCGAAACAAACTTTTAGGGCCTTTGGTTTAGATTTGTATCTATCGGTAATATATGTACTTGATACGTGCTTTGAAACACATTTAATTTACCTGAGGTTTTGGGAGATCTGATAAATTTTAGTTCATTTTGATAGGAGTTCTTGTGCCTATCTTTTTGACTGTGGGTGTTGTAATTTACGGGTAGAATATATCTACATAAGCACTGCCTTCATTAGCAATAAAATTACCTACACAAATTGCCATCGTTTCAAAGAAAACATAATTATGAAAGAAAACACGAATGTTTTTGCTTCAATACGTATAAATGAAGAGAAAACCTTCAGAAGAAAAATATACATTGTGATAACATTCTGTGTTGATAAAAAATTTCATATAAACATTATCATGTTATTACAAAATACCAATCGAAAACAATTTCTGTTGCTGGCATTTATGTCTGCACGAGTAATTTCGCAGACAAAACAATTGGGAACATACAAAAACAAAATGCTACAATCAATGGAATAAAAGAAAGGACGCTAGTTCGAACACTCAAACTTTTTCTGCGTATCGAAAAAAGGTACACATACAACAATCCAAATTAACAGACAACTATGACAAGTTACAAGTGCTTTTAACATCATTCTTTTTGCTGTTAGAAAAGTCACTACAATTGATACAGACAAACTTAATACTGTGGAGTAAAGACCAGAATTCGATAAGCATTCTTTTGATTGCGATTATTTGTATGTTGGTAATAGTGGAGGACCATTGAAGGCTTTTGTACCCGATGTTAAAGACACAATGAGAAAGACAAAGACCTCTCAGCGAGTGGTCAACATTTCTCGAGTCGTCATATTGTACGGACTTGCACAGTTATTTTTGGACGTGCCCAATATTGGCTGAGTGTTACAGCGAGACGTGTCTTGAAGTCTTTTATCGTTTTGATTACATTGATTCGGCTTTGATTCCAGTCAAATCCGAGCTGAGCCCGTCATTATCGTTTATTGTTCTTTCTTACGCAATACATCAAATGTCGTTTTCTAATGCGTGTTTAGCGGTTTGTTTATTTTCATTGCGTTCCTAGTGGTTTGGAACTTTTGATCATATAAAATATGGTGTATTTTGTAAAGTGTTTCGTAATTTATTTAATGATTTCATTACTATCGAAAATGTGATTTTAATTATACACTTTGTTTTTCTTTTCAGGTAAGTTGGCTTTTACTCAGAAATAATAGTTAGTCGAAATGGTAAGTGGAAGATATTTAGAATTAGAATGATATTTGCAAATTATTATCATTGCTTGGTAAAATTAATACGATCGATAGATAAACAAAACTCTTGACATTATAACGGGGTAAGAGTTTGTATTTATGTTTCCTACTTTTCAGCAGCACAGCTTATAACCAAATGGTGACAAAATTATACTACAGCTCATGAATATAATCGACACTTTTGGTTTTCGCTTTCACCGACTTCTATCGAAACTCGACTTGGAACGTTGTAAGAACTCGAGACAAGGTTTAAATTTATTTTAACATACACTGACTATAACTTTAGGCACTGCTAGTGAAATATAATGTGGACATTCTAAATATGGTATATTCAGCATAACGTGAGCATAATGCTTACGCTTCCAAACTCAGGACCTCAAGTCTCATCAACCCTAAAAATAACGATACAATAAAACCCAGATAAAGATATCAATCCAATAAACATTACCATAACATAAAACCGTTGATTTATAAAGGTGGTTTAGTAAATAAATTCGCATCGTGACCGCTCTTCAGTAAGTTTATCACGAGCTCTGAAGGTGGGTGTAGGATCGTGATTGGATCCATGAGGTCTACAGTACTCTGATACCGTGTTTTGTCTTTGCTCTTATGATTTATTTTGTTGACTCGTCTTGTTTGAGTAATGAATTAATGTATTTTACTGTTTTAATAGGGCATGTTTATTTAAGTGATTATATTATCGTAGGTGATTTTGTTAACATTTTCCGAATTTTTAGGGGTGGTTCAGACCGTCAAACTGAACAACTTTGAGTATGGGAGCAAACCTGAAACGGCAAAAAAATCCGCCGTTCCGAACTAGTTTCACACATTTGAGTCGAGTAGGCATTTTAGTTTAGTATGGAACAGCAAATTGTTTCTTGGTATTTTAAGTTTGCTCCCATAGTAAAAATTGGCCAGTTTCATGATCACTTTAGGCAAAGAGATTACAAAATCAATCTATATCTATAATCTCTAATCCTACACCAACCTACCTACCTTCAACTTTCACTATGAAGCCAACATCCAGAAACAATAAAAAAAATCAACTATCACATACAAAACTGCAGTACCGACTCGATAGTATAAGAGATAAGTGTACTTTTTGCAACCATCAGCAGCAAGGCTGATTCAGTGTTTATGGGGTGTAGAGCATCTCTGTGATGGGGATGGACCAGGTCTGCCTGCATAAATCCAGTCGGTTTAGGAGTTATACTGATGTTAAAGGTCTGTAAAAAATTTACGATCAGCTGCAAGGCTGATCGTATGTTATTGTTGTAGTATGCACTGTAGCTATGTGAAAAGTATAAAAACTGTCAAGTTCTGTCAGTCGGTTTAGGAGATACAGCCAATCAAAGTTCCGACCTTTGAACGGATGTATCTCCTAAACCAACTGATGAAGCATGTCAGTTTTTGTACTGTTCACATAGCTACAGTGCATACTACAACAATAACATACGATCAGCCTTGCAGTTGATCGTTAATTTTTTACAGACCTTTAATCATCAGTAACTCCTAAACCGACTGGAGTTATGCAGGCAGACCTGGTCCATCCCCTACACAGAAAATCTCTACACCCCATAAACACTGAATCAGCCTTGCTGCTGATGGTTGCAAAAAGTACACTTATCTCTCGGAATACGACTAAAATGTATGGGACAGCTGATTTTTATTATTGTTTCTCGATGTTGGCTCCAAAGTGAAAGTTGTTCAGATTGATGGTCTGAAGCACCCCCTTAAGTATTACTTGGGTGTTTTGTTACACCCTGTATAAAGAATGAATTGAGTTAATTATTATACAAAACAGTTATTTTAGATAGTTCAAAGGACATTGTATTCTTTACCAATTCTAAGTGTTTATTTATTTTAAAATTGGAAAGTACACTTTAAAATTTGATTATGAATTATAATTTAGATAAAACAGATATTTTATCTGCAGGGGAAACTTTCTAATCTTCACTTTGAATGCAGTCAAGAATAAATACGCAACAAGAAGATGACAAAAAACCAGCATTGCAAAAAAATTTAATCACCTAATCTTAAGACTCAATAAAAATTAAGTCTTCTTAAATCCAAATTAATTGCATTACAAACGTTTTTTTTTTTCTAAACTTCTTTTAAAATGTTTTCAGGTCAACGGGAAAAAAGATTTTTATCAGTCAAAGGGGTTTTGGTTGCGAACTGATTTACCGTAAAAGCGAATTTCACCCTCAAACGACTTCAAAAGACGCACCGCGTCTAAAAAACTGTGAGGTTACCTGAGGGTCTTAAAAAAGTATTAGGATCTTGCAGATTATGCAATCCCAAAGTTACGTTTTTTTTTGTTACAGAGGAACGTTTCAATTTCGGTAACTTGATTCTTTTGTATTTTATTTCAATGGTGTTAAAGATTCGTATGAATATCCGATTATGATTTTTTTTATCTCCTTTTTAGTAGGTATCTGATCTGGCAAGTTTTTGTTGCTCAGTGTAGAGTTTTATCAAATAAAATAATTGTCATATTATTATTATGAGAATTCAAACCGTGTTTTTTAGTAAAAATTATTTGCTATACGGTCAGCATTCGATAAATAGATAGAGCGGTTTCTATAAAGCTGACTATACCTTCTTTTATCGCACATTCGTTCAATAAAATATGTTTTGTATTCTGTATTTTTCCATTTTGTAATTAAATAAAACATTTTAAAATTTTTCACTTTATTTATTAAAAAATAAAACAGTAAAAACACTAGAATGAATTACTGTGACGACGATAAACTGATAATTTTTTTTTGTATAAAATTATATTGTTGCTATAAAGTTATTCACAGATTAAGAAGTGCCATGGGTGGTATTTTGTAATATTGTTAGATTTTTTTTCGGTACTACCGATACCGTCACTATTGCAATATTTTAAATATTACGATATTATGAAAGACTATTATAACCTATTTTTATGGCTCCATTAAGGTTTTTAAACAAATAACTCAAATACCTATTTTCATATCGACCAAAAAATCTTCAGCTAAGCCCTCTTTCCCCATCCATATTCTGAATGTTTTATTACGGAGCCATTGTACCAAAATCCGGGGTATTTTACGCGACAAAAGCTAACATAGGCTGGGAGTAAACAAACATCATGATCCTCTGGAGTCGGGTTACAAGATGTCGTACCTTTTAGCTTTATAATGTTTTGTTTGGTAGTTCTAGTGTTATTTTGGAGTAATATTGGAGGTTTAATATTTCTTTTAGTGTGTAAAATGGATACGTTTAGAAGCGGAAGCGTGTGAATGGAGTGTAGTTGTGAATGCTGAAGAGACGGGAAATATGTCAGGTCAGGTGGAGAGTTTATACACAGGGTCTATATACTAGCGAATAATCATCGCTAGTATATAGACCACACAGGACACAGGGTTCAGGTTAAATAATTTTTTTTTTTTTTTACATATTCACATAACCATGATTCATTTTGTTATGTGTTGTGTGTATAAATAATGTGCTGACGATTTTTGAAAGGATGATCAGACAATCAAACTGTACAAATTTCTGGACCAACATCGAAATCGCGATAAAAAATCAGCTATTTCATGAATATATTTAAGGCGAGTACGATTGTATGGAACATTTTTCGCGATTTCGACGTTGGTCGGATCACCCCCTTAAAAAAATCATTAGCATTAGACGATGAAAATAAAAAAAATCTATTTGATTCGGCTACGGGAGCCCTCAATGGTTAAGTCCTATGACAAAAATGCATACCACTTGTTTTGTAGGAAATTTTGTTAGGTATAATTTGTCCATACAAAGTAATTCGATACGACTTTTAGATTTCAAGAAAAAAGCGAAAAACTGAAAAAAGTCACCTTTAGAGCCCTCCCCTTCCTCGAGCTCACCCCCCCCCCCCCTCACCAGGACTTTTTTTTTTCTTCAATATTGCGTACCAAAGGAACGTTTAAAAAAAGTTTCAAAACTCCGGAAATTATTTCTTCTGATTTATCTAATTTTACTGGGTTAAAATAGAACTTACGATTATAATTTTGTTTTTAACGCATCCTTTAGACAATTTTTTGATTATGTGACAATTTTAAATAATAAAATTTGATTAGACTTTTTATTAAAAACTTTGATATTGGAATTTAAAATTACGAGTTTCGTTTTAATAAAACTCGTTTCATAATTTCGACGTACGATAAACATACTTACTTTAAATAATTACCTATACCTACTTTACCTAGATAAGTTCTTCAAATTGGTAAACTTTTAGTTTTGGTACCATTTAGCCAAACGTAAAAGTTACGTTACGTATACTTCTTATCGTAACTCTATCTCTATCTATTTATCTATTATATCTTTTATATCTAAAAAATAAAAAAAATTCTTCAGCCGCTTTAGCGTCATCAGTCATCATTCAGTACCAAAATACATAGGTATTTTCGCATTGACATTTATATCAGAACAACTTTCAATATCTCTAAAGGACTCCTAGGATTAAAATTTCATACAATTTTGTCCATTCAAGCCAGTGAGAAGGGTTCCTATAGAAAGTGCGAGGATATAGCCGTAAATGAGTCGACACATGTAACTCGATTCCATGATATCATGCTGTTTATTTACCATCGGGGGCTACACTATCTTTTGTCCTGTTTTCGCGTGATATTTTAACGTAGGGTGTGAAGAAAAGGCTGGATCTTTTTTAAATCATTTTTTTTTCGTCTGGGGAAATAATTTGGAAAGTCGTGTTGTTATCTTAATTAATATTAATTCGTATAAACAAATTGGTACAGTTAACATCAAAAGTAAATGATGAAAGAATCTTTCAAAATTATTATGTGATGTCATAATTTGTTCTAGTAATTTATTGTTAGCTTTAGATGAAGTTCATTCAACGATTTTTCATGCCACATCTAAAACTTTGTAAAATATTTATTTGTTTTAGAATAATTTTAATTTGAATTTCGCTAAAGATCATAGACTTTTGTGGAGTGTACCAGGCTAGTATTGAACCGCCGCCCACAGTAAAAAAGGCGAAGCTCCTAACCACTAGACCACCATAATTTTTATAAATTTTGTATTTGAACATGTTTCTAATTATTATAAACATAGTTCATAATGTGAATTTCCCTAATATTTATATTAAAAAACAGAGGTCTATACATTTTAAAGACGTCAAGAGTATTTAAATTGGCAATAAAATTAATAATTTATGCGTAGACAACAAATTTTCATTAGTTTATCTAATTTCTTGAAAGACGAACGAAATTATTAATAATTTTGATGGCGTATGGTTGGAAGCAAAACATTTTTTTTTTATATGCAGTAAATATAAACTGAGATAAATTTTTAGATAAATGCTTGTTAAATGCAACTGATAAATATAGACAGACAATATAATGTAATAGGTACCTAAACAAACTCTGGTTATAAATACATATTAAAAGAGTTTTTACTATTTTATCCAGGTTGTTTGATTAGGTATTATAATAATATATACCACTAGTTTTTAATAACGAACATAAGTAGAGTATTCAGAGAATGAATCTAAACAACTTTCCCTATGGAACATGGGTCGAAAATGATTGGTCGATTTCTTTTTTCTCGCTTTTCGACCCATGTTCCTTTGGGAAAGTTGGTTAGATTCATGATCTGAATACAACCTTAAAGTTATGTTAGTAATTAAAATCTAGTGGTGTACAAGTAAATTCGGTTAAATTAAAACCAAATTTCTTTTATTTAGTTTTTTCTGTAAACGGTACCGCTTTCATCCCTCGCCTAAATATGATACCCACAGGAGTGGATTGCCAACAAAGGGCTATTTTGATTTTGTTTTGACTAAAATCGAACCGAGAGGGAATATCTAGTTTCGCAAAACTCGTTTGTTTTGAGTTAAGTACACTATTGTTAAATCCAAAATGAAACAACATGAAAAAATAGCAATGGCCATTGAAATGAGCTAACTTTATTCATTACGATTATTTTGAGACTGTAAAGGCTGATCAAGGTCAAGATGACCCCAATAAACTATATTATTTATAGAAAATGATATCGTTTTTGCTTTTGTTAATGGGAGATAGGCAAGTAATAGGCAAGCACAAATATATGACTATTACCTATACAGTGTGTCAGAGTAAACAGTTGCAATACTTTAAGGCCCACTTGCGCCAAAATGCTGGGTTATATTGCGTAGCCCCGTGTTTAGTAGCACCGACCTAAAGTGTTATCGTTGATTGTCTTGCGCCAATGAAAACTAGTTCAGAGTTAACTAACCTGACAGTTCTCAGTTTTTCGCTGGCAACATCCTAAATGACCATAGAGTTTATGTAATCCGACAAAATATAAAAAGTGAATGATGAATGAACATTATATGCACGTCTCTTTCACACTGCATCTCTTTGTATTTATCTGTCTCATTTGTTTTATTTTGGCAATGACATTTCGTTTTTATCGTTTTGTTTTAAAATCATTCAGTTTTCAATCATGTCAATAAAAACAGCTGTTGCCTCAATTTTGACATTTAGCCATATTTAGCACGTAGTTTAGTGACTTAAACCTACCACATCGGCGGTTTAAAATTTAAATATAACAAAAGTTTAGCCCCCTAAAACAGGATGGTGCAAGACATAATTATAATTTAATTCCAAAGTAGCGTCTAGTTCTGAGTTAATGACGATAACCCTGCCTGACGCAAGCGGGCCAGGGCTATTCGAGCTCAGTGGCGCCCTCGTCACAATAATAAAGATTTCTCAATGAAGAAAGCCTAAATTAAAAAAGTGCTTAGGTACCTACTAGATAAACTACAAAAGCCTTCAAGCTATTTTCATAGAATACAAACATAAAAATTTTGAAAAAAGAAAAAAAAACGGCCGCTTTTGTTTTTATTCGAAATTATCTAAAAGTGATTAGAACCTATAACAGTATTGTATAACAATGGCTTGAAGGCTTTTGTAATTTATCTAGTGGGCACTTTTTAAATTTAGGCTTTCTTTATTGAGAAATCTTTATTATTGTGACGAGGGCGCCACTGAGATCGAATAGCCCTCGTAAGGTTTGAGTTCTTTGTTGTTGAGAAAAACGACTTTCCATACTAAACGCGATCAGCTTAGAGAATATTTGTAAGAAAAAACATATTTTTTTTCGTATTTCCCTTTGTTGCTTTGGGAAAGTTGTTTAGTATCATGAGTACAATCACCTTATTACAGTAATGTAACTGTCTACCCTAACACCCTGTATAATATTTCTGACCACTCCGAAAAGGTAAGGATTGCAATTAAAATTCTTAATAACAAAGGAGCTCGTGTGGCGCTGATTTATGATTTTATATCTCTCCTCTAGCTATCCAATTTCAAACAAATTTATTTGATTAGCGGTTGTGCTATAATTTCCGTTTACTGATTGGCAGAATTAATGAACAATAACCTCCTTTTTTTTTAAGTTTTGTTAAAAACAAATCTTGATAATAAAGGAGTTGGTTCATTTCGGGTCGACTCTTTGTACAGTATCTATAAAAATCGAGAAAAATATTTGTTATATCTGGGCAGGACTTGTTGGCAGTAATTAATTAATACTCCAATATTTATATCAAATCATTTATAATTCCAAATACATAACTCAAACCCACAGACAAGACTGACACATATTTAATTATAATAGATTCTAAAGAGTTTTGTACGTCTATGACAATATTGCCTGACACCATATTAAAAAGTATGGCAATAAAATAATTTAAATTATTTTTGTACCTGTAAATAGCCTGAAACTATAAAAAATGAATGGGTTGAAATATTGATAAAATGTTATTTGATTTCCTATGAATGCTATAATAAGGCGCACAAAGTCATGGCCCAGACTCCATATAAATTTCTGTAAAATCACATTTGGTGCATGTTGTTTCTTTGAGACAACATTAGGTTATGAAAATATAAGCAAAAAGTAACGATTGATATTCTCTGATATTTTCTTCTAAAGTTTGTTATACTACATTATAAGAAGCACATGCCATCGACTTCCTCTTTCCAAAACGATTCATTATTTCCCATGGAGACAATTTCTTTAAACTCGTGTCCAATTCAAATATTGTTTGCGGTTGGATACCTTAACGCAACTTCTGTCACTATTATATCTCTACAATACTCCGGAAGTCCGAATATTCGGTGAGATCCAAAGATTTGTGACAAAAACAGAAACGACAACAAATAACGATTGTGTCCCATATCTATTTTATTGACAACTGAACAATGGTAGGTCATATGAATAGATCTATAGGATTTCGCCCATGTTATAGGTCTGCTTTTTCGTATTGTAAATGTCTTTGGTCCCTTCTTTATTGTCAGGCTCCTTTCCTTTTCGTAATCCCTTTAAAACTTTTTTGACAGATTCGTCTCAATGGATTTATTATTATTTATATTTTTAGATTTAAACAGGATTGATCGCAGCATTACTTCTTTATCGCTCATGATTTTATTCAAAATAGAAATTTAATCTTTTACATTTTATTTAAAGTCTTGAGTCCTGCATGCTTCAATTTCGAGGCATGTATTGTACCCACTGTGGCGACGGGCTCACTCCCCGTCACACTGGACAGAGTTACGGTACTAGTGAAACGTGGATGTTCTGAGGTTTCAGAATATCTCTGACTACCCCCTCGGGGAATATAGTCGTGAGCATATGCTATGCTGCAGCAACATTTTATTTTTATTCATCTAAATTGTAATCACCATTTAACCTCATAACTTGGCATCTAACATCCATAAAGATAATAAGTACAAAAAGTAATTTAATACTAATAATCGTAAAATTTTCTAATATCGTGTGAATTTTAATAGCGACATCAATTTAGAAAATAATTTAACACGTCCATAAAATAGCTATAAATTTTTCACTAATATTTCTGAAGACATCGATGGAATTCAATAAATCCTTCAAAAAGCTATTAGTATAGTCTATCTTTAAAATTTAATATCGCAATTCCTTCACCTGGTTGAGTGTCTACTTGAACCAACTAGTATCTATTTAAGTATAATTTATGTACCTTTGGTTCGTGTTTTAGTTTCAAGTGGTTCGTTACATTTAGAGCTTTCTAGTTGCCGTCTTGTTAGACAGAAATGTTAAGTACTTTTCTACTTCTAAGTCGACTTTCGTTCAAATGACTTTTGATTTATTATAAGTACGATTATGGTCTTCTGATAACGCTACTGTTTACCTATTCTTAAAATAATGAATATTGCGAGGATCTCTACTGTTACCAATGCCCGTTTTTTGGCGATTTTGTCACTATTTTAGAAAATACTAACTTACAAGCTAATGTGTTTTTTTCATAATTCACAGATAAAATTGTCTTGATTGATTATAATACCACCTATGCCACCTTCTCAAGGACAAAATCATATGTTTATTTAACAATAAAATTAGTTCGAACTCTTTTCGTCCCACCATCTGTCCCAATTCTCTACAAATAGTAACATCTACGGAAACCGATCGCGCGGAAACACATAGAAAATATATTGTTCGCAATCGTTTCTATATTTCATCTATTTTGACCGAAGCAAATTGTCAAGGCGGTCTGCTCCGTGCGTGTCACATTTTTTCATCCCATTCAGTCCCTACTCCGGCCGTTGACACTTTGATGCATGATCTGCTGCCAGTTATGAACGGATCGGTTTTATACACTGCGGAGTTCAGGTAGATCCTTTATCAATAACTGCTTATATGTAATCGAAGGTATGTTTTGTTTCCAAGCTGAAATTAAACTTCTCTGGTGTCTTCCATTATTTTTTTTGAAGTACGACCACGGGATGTCTGGTGAACTGCAGATAAATTTTTTATATTATAATAATGGACGCAATGAGAACCCTGCAAAATATTAAAAGACAATGCGGGTTTTGTATGTACGGTTGGCGCCTTATTTTTCGCCATTGTTTTTGGTGCGGCCAGGAACCACACTTGAATATTTTATTTCAGAACAAAGTAACAAACAAAAATTGTTAGTATGTATATCCCTAAACTCAGTCCGGACGGAGATATAAAGGCTTGAAGTTGAAAATCTTGCCATTACGTGCACTTCAAGCCTTTATATCTCAGTTCGGACTGAGTTCCGAGATATTTGTAATAACAGTTGTTGTTTTAAACTTTATTCTGAACTATAATATGCAAGTTTGATTGATGGCCGCGTTAAAAAAAGAAAAAAGGCGCAATTTTTAGGCAAAAGCTTTTTAGTATGTAACTCTACTGTTCGTTACTGTTTTTAAAACAAAAACATTAATACTCATCGGCTGTGATATTATCATTAATACATTATTGACAGGGTTGTTAACGAATTAATTTGTATTTAGTTCATCATTGTCATCCTCAGTCTCTACCCTTTGTACAAAATGTATTTAACGTTTCACTGTTTTCCCTTTGGCTTTAGTTGTCAATTCCATGCCAATCGCATTCGGTGTTCATTATTATTACGTTTTCATTCCATTTCTGACAAATGTAATTTTCAAGTGACAACTTAATAATTATCATAGTTAAGTCTTCTACTGCTAGGGCATTAATAATGCTCTTAATTGTGATACCACAGAGTACTACTATAATTAGTTACTACTCTTACATATTATGACTGTTGTTTCGAATGCATACGCTTTTTATAATGACACTTTTAGAAGCACATCTTTTGATCAGAAATTTAACCAAAGCAGTAACATTCAATACGATGATCAAAGCACTATAAAATCTTTTATTTGCACATAAGGTAAAAAGTCATACCTCTCGGTTATTTAACTTGAACAGATGTTAAGATCTATCAATTACATTTCAACTAGATCGAATTAATAAAAATTCGGCCACGCTTTCAACTTTTGCTCTCGCTGCAAATCAGATCGCGATTGGTTAATAAAATCTGTGACCTCTATAGAACAGAGAATTCCAAATAAAAATTTTGCTTCACAGACAGAAATAAAATAAAGTCAAAGAAAAGGTACTAAGTAACAGAGAGAGACAAAGAAAGAACATTGACACAGAATGTTACCCTGATGAAATGAGGAAAGTCCCCGAATAAGAAAGCTTTTAAGATAATGCCTGGTGAGCACTTTTTCAAGATGTTTGGAGAGCCAGAATTGTCAGCATGTTCATTTACTTTCCTTCGCTTCTTTTGTATCTGGATATTGGAGATTTGCTAAACGTTTACTTGTTATATAGCTGTATATCCTTTTAATTACAATTGTAATTAACGTTTTCTAGTTACTTTCATGCAGTTTTATTTGACTTATGTTTAGCTCATTGAGGGTTGAATTTTTAGTAATATTTTCTTAAGTAACCTCTTATCGAAACCTTACTAAAATTTTCACATTCATAAGAAGAGTTAGTAATACGTAGAATTCAAAATAATTAGTAAGAACGCAACGAAACCTGGTAGGAAAGAGTCTGATTCCAAAACAATATACCTGAAGTGTGTGATACGTGCATCTTTCTACTGCTGATTTGACATTAAAAAGTCATACTCCAGGAGTGCGATTTTTGAAAGTCAAATCAGCAGTAGAAAGATGCGTAACTCCATACATTTTCAACTGCTGAGTTCAACGTATGAGATTCAAAAACCGCACTTCTGAAGTGTGCTAAAGATTTTCAACTCAGTAGTTGAAAATCTTTAGCACACTTCAGAAGTGCAAAGTATGAGCTTCAAAAATCGCACTCCTGATCAAAATTTCAAAGAAGATTAATAATGTCACAGCAAACAATAACCGAGAAATTGTTGTGTACCTACTAAACTAATAAAGATAAGATTTGACGAAGAATAAGAATTTTTCCTAAAACCGAAAGCTTTCATACACTAACACTAGGTACTTATCTGAACTATAAAAATTTCTAAGAATAATACTTAAATTGATCAAATATCTACTCTTTACACATAGTTGAACGGAAACCCGGGGGAGTGTTTGAATTTAGTTAATGCGTTTGATTCAATATTTGTAAGGTCGACACTTCGAAGCTGATCAAATAAAACTGTGACGTTTACTTGCCGTTGGAACTTCAGTATTGATGCCATGTTTTGTGGAATTCTTTGGATAAAGCTTTGAACTTAGAAAAAAAGGTTGTCGTTGATATTGTTAATGAACGGTTCGACATAACTACCTACATACATAAGCTCATGCCGTTGTCCCATGGGGGTAGATAGAGACCACAGACCGCCACACGCTACGAAAATGACGCACCTCTTTGATCGAAGTAACTATTTTTATTTATATTGCTTAAAGATAATTATAATCTCGTTTTAAGTTAATTTTAATGTTGCGATGAATAAATTCTTTAAACTTTCGTTAGGTATTACATATAAAACACATAAAATACTGAACTCAGAAGAAAATAAACCTTACACACAACCCACTAAACATTACAGTCATTTTACTGCAATCTTAGATAGATTCATAGATTCTTTATTGTACACAAAAACATAGTTATGAAAAAAATTACAATAAGTCGTGATTTACAAAGGCGAGCTTAACTCTAAAAGAGTTTTCTTCCAGCAAACCGTTGAGTGAGAGGAAAACTAATATGTTTGGGTAAAAATCAGTGTGCACACAAATTAAAATCTACTTACTTAATTACTTATGAGAGATAGTAAAATGAATCCTATATAATAAGAAACATTATAATATAAGATACTTACACCTATTCAACAAATAAATATACATGAATATACCTACATAAATAATAATCAATAATAATCTTAATATGAATCTTTTCTTAAAAATGTGTGCACTGGAAAATCACACTTTTATTTATATAGCCATCTATCGTGTTGCATTGAAGCAGTGGCGGATCCAGGATTAAGTTTTGGGGGGGGCTGAGGGTCGATTTCGCCGAGCTATTTCAACTTTTATGAAAATTTTATCAAATTATAAAATTGAACTACAAAAACTGCCTCCGTGGTTTAATGGCTTAGGCCTTAGAGCATTGGGCTCTTGACACGGAGGTCATAGGTTCGGTTCCCACGGGGAGTGATATGTCACTGTGCGTTTTCTCCCAATTAGTTAGGTTAGGACATTTCAGGCTGAATCACCGATCAATCACAATTTGCTTCGACCTATCGTAGCAATATGATCGAACGAGGAGTAGAGGAACGAGCGAAGCGAGCTCTAGAATTTACAGCAATATAAATTGATCGTTGAATGCAATCAGGAGCGAGCGAAGCGAGCTCGAGATTTTACTAAATTATTGGTATTAGGTCGTTGTAAATCTGCAATACGAGACAAATTCTGGAGCGAGCGAAGGGAGCCCGAGATTTTACACAACATTATAAAGTTGTCGCGAATTCGCTACACAATCTAAATCCTGGAGAGAGTGAGGCGAGATCGAAATTTTGCTTAAATATCATTAAGGTCGTTGCAAAACTGCAACACGACCTAAATCCTGGAGCGAGCGCAGCTAGCTCGAAATTTTTCACACCGTTATTCACCTTAAAAATTTCATAAGATATATCTGGGAATTGTAATTTCTTTTATTTTTCTAGTGAAACGTGGATGTTCTGAGTTTTGAGAACATCTCTGACTACTCCCTTGAGGAATACCTAAATAGCATAATATGTGTGTATTTTTTTTTAATTCTTTGAATATACATTCTCTCAAGATAGTAAGTTGTGACGGTTGATAGTTCCAAATTTAATTTTTTGTTATTATGTAGGTAGTTGTTAGATTGGCACAACTGTGTTCCATTTTGGCGCGGAGTTTGAGTTGCATCTGCTATTTAGTTTTAATACAGTGCTGTTTTTAGTTATATCATGTCTAGTGTGTATTGCGAATTTCTTAACGGTCATAAAAATATCGAACAAAGAGTTTGTCTTATATTTTGCATCGCCAATGGAATTTCGTGTTCGGAGTCACTGAAAATGTTACAGAAGGCTTACGGTGAATCGACTTTATCAAAAACACGTGCTTATGAAGCTGTCCAGATGTGATGGAAGATTTGCCTCGCTCTGGTAAGCCATCAACGTCTGCAATTGAAGTTAAAATCGCAAAAGTGAAGGAAATAGTGACTGAAAATCCTCATTCAAGTTTGAGAGATATAGCCGGCAAAATTTCTGTCTTATGAGTCCATCCGTATCATTTTGAATAACCTCTTGGGTGTGAAACATGTTGCCGCTCGGCTAGTCCCAAAAGACCTTATTTTCTCCAAAAATTCAATCACATATTTTTGACCAAAAACTCAACAAATACCATCGAGCAACCACCGGCCGACTTCTTTCTTTTTCTTAAACTCAAATTACCACTTCGTGGCACCCATTTTCATTTGTAGAAGACATAAAGAAGAATTCGCGGCGAGAACTGAACTCCATCCGGGAAAAAGCGTTTAAAAAATGTTTTGATGATTGGATTATTTGTCGGCGTAAGTGTGTCGTTTCAGAAGGAGCATACTTTGAAGGTGATAAAATAAATTTGGATGAATAACTAACATGTTGTGTATTATTAATCTATTCCCGGTACTTTCTTGACAGAGTAGTATCTATGAATCCCCTTCGTTTGATAGATCATAGATATCGTTGTTTTGAAATTAGCGAAATTAGTATTGGTGGAAGGCGAGAGAGTGTTCAAGGAACTTACACTTTTATGTTTTTTTCATTTTAACATTCTGAGGCCGAGTTCGAACAAGAAAGGATCACAATTGATGTGTCTACCTAATATTTTATTATTACTGTCGACAAATTTTTTTTGTACAGTTTGTCAACTGTAATAAATAAGACGCACATTTGGTTGACCGTTCCAAAACAATGCGTTACAAAAAACAATGGACCCAAAAATCTCGATTTGTTGTTGTTTTTTTGTTAGTTGGACATACCATATGCGCGTTTTTTCCACGAAATTTGGAAAGTGTCCTAAATAAAAATAACAGATAATCAGTAATATCTAGTCGGTAAGGTAGTTTAAAGAATTCGGTTCTTATGCGTTTGGGGGGGGCTTCAGCCCCCTAGCCCCCCCCCTGGATCCGCCACTGCATTGAAGTATTTGTTTATTATTATGTATGTCCCGAAATCGACGTGCATAATATGATGTGATTTATGGACGTGTGGGTAATGTATGTATGATGGGCATAAAATAAGTATGGGTTTTTCTATGTATGTTTATAAGAAAATTACTCATTAGGTAGGTAGGTATAATTTATACGTTTATTAAACATAAAATTTACGACACGGTAAATCACTTAAAAAAGATTTTAGTCGATATAAAATCTTATTAAGAAACAGTTAGCGAAATTATACAATAGTGTCGTATAACTCCTAACTGTTATCATAGTAATAAAATACTAAATTTATTAAGCCAATTTGCAGCGAATTCGACAGACTGGTCATTTATGCAAATAGTGTCGTAGTCTCAATAAACTCTCAACTTATCCAAATAATCACATAAAATATGGACATTCTCTTAGCAAGCTTTTAGTACAAATTCCAAGCGTATCTTTACCATATCAAATGTGAATTGTTAGTATGACAATTTTCAAATTTCAATCATCAAAGAAAAATTTTTACTTTCGTATTCAATAAGCTACACTTATAGGATATTAATAATGTTTTATATTTGTCACATTTTGGTAAAATTGCTATAGGTATAGACTAAAATACTCTATCAATGGATCCAAAATCTACATAATTTTATTTGGAAACTAAAACCGATAACAAAGTCCCTTTTCCAGTGAACGTATCATTTAATATCGCATATACTTGTATCTGCCAACCCCAATGGCACGTAGGCGTGAGTACGTATATAATTGTGTGTGATTTATAAACAAAAAAATCCCCTTCTGGCTCAGTCGGGTAAAAATGAATGTTAGGATGGAATTCATGTGGAATGGATTCAATGAGGATAGTAGATAGTATAAAATATACAAGGCCAGTGCATATGGGATAGTTAAGACGAAATTGAAAATATTCTTAAAATGAGCCAAATTAAAATGTACTTTGAAATCGACAAGCGCATAATAAAACGACAATCTTTATGACTGTTGAAGAGGCAAGATAGGTATTACAAGATAGGTTGTGTCTGCCAACCGCAATGAGAGAATCGTACGTCATAGGTTCAAATCTATTTTTATTAAAATAGAAACCGCCTTTACCGCCCGCCTTTTTGAGCGGTTGCTGACGGTTTTTAAGGGGATGATTTGATCATCAAACTGAACAACTTTATCCTATAGAACCATCATCAAAATCGTGAAAAAAACAGCTGTTCGATACAAAAATGCAATCCTATTTGACCCAAATGTCAAATCAATGTCAATGTCATGTGTGTTGTGTGTAGTTGGGAAGGGACATACGATTTTTTTTTTTCGATTTCGATATTGGTGCGATAAAGAAAGTTGTTCAGTTTGATAGTCTGATCATTATTTCTATGAAGTCTAAGAAGGACCCTGTATACAGGGTGTAAGTGACAGCCTAGCAAATACTGAAATGGTGAACTCAGACTCAGACCATCAAACTGAACAACTTTCACTACGGAGCCTACCTCAGGAAACGCGAAAAATATCAGCTGTCCCATACATTTTAGTCGGGTAGGTACAGCAGTTTTGTATGGAACAGCAGATTTTCTTAAGTTTGATGGTCTAAGTTCATCGTTTCAGTATTTGCTAGGCTGTCACTTACACCCTGTATTGTATTATTGTACCTACCTAAATAAAACCCCGTTCAAAGACTAAACATCCACCACTCGTAATCCGCGTTTATTCGATCGCAAATTCTCAGTTACGTTATAAAAAGTGTCTAGGGATGTGAAACGATCTCGATATATTTTTTTATCGCCGTGTCGCGCCAAGCCGACGGACCAAATGGATAATTCCCGACGTTTCTTCGCCACTTTATTTCAGTTAGATGCGTGACGACGACCGTTTTCCCTCGCGATGGAGTTATAAGAACTCTAAAGGGACATTCGAGTTAAGTTTAATTAAGCGTGTTCGTTCTGCGTGGGATGTTATAGAGGCGGGTGTACTTTACGTCTTTTTGTTTCTTTTTAGTTCAAATAACTTTTGCTTTAACAGTCTGTTTTGTACAAGATCATTAAGGGATTTAGCATGTTGAGGGTTTAATGCGGAGGTAATTAAATTGTTTTACTAAATTCGGCATTCTTAGGCCGACTTTAGTACCCTTCTTGTTCTTGTATATTGTTTTTTTTTTTTGTGTATTTTGGTGTGGAAATAAATAATATTTATGTTATCTTATCTTCTTTCTTCTCACTTTCTTTTTAATATTTCGTATTCTTAAAGAGTGAATGGTATCAAAATACGACTAGATGATTTCAACTGTCATGTTGGATATTGAAGTACTTACAATCAAACTTTATTTATTAAAAGAGCGTCAAAAGTTTCTACATTTTACAATAACCTGTTTGTAATATGAAATAAAATTAAAAGGTAATTTTAATAGTCAATAAATTCTTGCCTTGCAATGACACGCTCGCTCGAAGTTTTTTCTGCAGCATTTATATTCGATCTTATCTTTCCAACAAGATAATAATGTCAACACTATACGCTTATAAACTTGCGGTGCAAACATTAACGATTATCGATATCACTAAAAACGTAAGAGCAGCACTAAATTAGTCTTTAAAATGCCTTTAGTTGTAATTATTGTACGAAACAAGTCTTTCAAGTTTCGCTCAATTCTAAGAAGATGTAAGTCTAGTTGACTTAATTGCTTATTTACATGTACATGGTGTAGGTACAGGCATGTGGTTCAGTTGAACTTTGTAAAAAAGGATCTTTTGAAAGTTCTTAGGTTATAGACTAAGATCCCGCTGCAAATTTTTGTATATCTCTTGCTTAGCAAGAAACTTGTTGGAGCATTTTGTGCAAGCATGTCAGGTGTTGTTATACAGGGGGTAAAATTAAAGACGTTACATAATAAGGGGGTACTTCAGACCAATCTGCAAAACGTTCACTATGGAGCCATTGGAGATTCAGATCAGATTTCAAGAGACCAAAAGCAGATTTTTACCTTTATACCACTATCCGTCATTTTTTTTAGATCATTATATCACTAACAATTTAGGTAGTTACTATGTTTTCTTTTTTTTATTTCCAGAAGAGTTAATTATAATTACCCTTTGAAATATTAATTAATTAACATTTTATGGTATTTTTAACGATGATTACTACTAGTCTAAAGCTGTATTCCATTCATTGCTATATATCATGTTACACACGGCGACACATCAAGCTATACAAAACAAACATAAGCTGGCCGCGCGTAGGGTGAATAAGGTATAACGTCGCGCGTTCAACTTTTTTTGGTTTTGTATAGCTTGATGTGTCTCCGTGTGTACTACGAACTAGAGATCAATTTAATTTCTTTATTGCGATAAATTACACACAATGACATTTCACAACTCAGTCCCAATCAATGTGGCGATTATGCCGCACCTCTAAATCGCCAGATTCCCCAACAGCACAAAAGTCTACAAGATGTCTAATAGATATCTACAAAATATCTAAGTGTCTACAAAATATCTACTAGATATCTAGTAGATATTCTGTGCTGTGTAGGTTCTCTTTACCCCGCGTTACTCCTACCCGTACGTCGCGCATGACGTATGTTTGTAGTGTCACCTCTAGTACATAATAGCTCAATGATTCCATTAAATAGATTCCATAGATCAGCACACCCTATAATTATTGCGTACGTCTAATTTATACCTTGACCACTCGACTATAATCACCGGTCTTGCATTTAATTTCTCGCCACGGTAATTACGTTCATTGGACTCAATGTTTATAGTATTTTAATGTGAATTTACAATGTGTTATGCGTTTGTGCGACTTGGTAATGAAAATGTTGAAGTTACTCGTACTTGTACAAAGTGTATCAGAAGAATTGGTCCAGTTTCGTCATTCTTGCATTATGCGCCATCCACTTATAATGGACAGTGGGTACAATCATCATCAACATCAGCCTATACAACGTGTTAATGAATTAACGCAAAACCTCATACACTCCAACTGATTTATAACAAAATAATTAGATTGAAACAATAATTTCATTTTTTTGTAGTTATAATTTAAAGTTATTCGCATTTTAAGTTTTGAGGCAAAAATGATTTGTTATCATTTCAGCAATGAATGAAGGCGCTAACGTACTCATGGATACATTTTAATAATCTTGTTTCGGTAGTAAGTAGGGTGAGTGTGCCCGTGCGGTGGGTTGACATCGGGTTCAGTAAATTTTAAATTTTACAACAAAAAAAAATTAAAAAAATTACCCGTGTAGAAACCATGATAATTCGATTCTGCTCTCGATTCTAAACAAACTACTTTCTAGTTTTGCGTTAATTCATTAACACGTTGTATAAGTCCCACTGCAGGGCATATTCCTATCCTCAGGAACATACATTTTTGTAGCTATTGAAATTTTCTATGGAAGAATTGTTTTTGTTTTTCAAGATTTCTGTGTTCGCTCCATATTGAAGGTTGTTGAGTTTGATGGTCTGAAGCATCCTGTTTGATATGTAATGCATTTAATTTTACACCTGTATAAATAAGTAATATTAAATAGGAATGTCTTGGACATTGTCATACAAATTAACTAGTTATATTTAAAGTACCAGCCAGAATCTAGACTGAACTTGTATTATGATGACTAGACAACGATATAGAATACATATATAGATACAAACATCCATGACTCGGGCACAAATATTAATACTAATCATACAAATATTTGTCCCTTACGGGATTCGAACTGGTGACCCTTAGCACAGCAGGTAGATTCACTACCGACCGAGCTATCAGCTAGGCCGTCTAAAAATTCAAAAAAATTATCATTTAAGTCGGTTTTTTCCTCATAACAAAATTGAAAAATATTCAAATGCGTAACGAACTCATTTCCCCATCCTAAATCACATACCGCTGAGTAACACAAAATAAACGGGTAAAACAACGGTCAAAACAAAACAAAAGGGACATCACAAACAAAATGATAACAAACTGACGATCAATCACACTATCACGGCCCACGTGTCGCCGGTGTGTCGGCTCCCTAATCCATTACATCCTTCCAGTTAATAAAATTCTGTCGTCCTTTATTTACAAATTGATAAATGGATGATAGAGCAGCTACCGAGGTGACGGTTGGTGATAAGATGACGAGTAGATGTCAAAATTCCGACGAATACCAGGACCTATCACAACACTTGATAAGAAAAGGTAGGTAAGATATACCTGGTGCATGCGGCACTTTTCTTGGGGAGAAACATTTTGAAATCGCAGATTTTCAGCCGTGTGGTTTCTGCTTAATATTCTAAAGAACCTTATGCAAGGTTTAAAGTTAAATCCGTTAGATATTTGAACAGGATGCTTCTGAGCATCAAACTGAATAACTTTTAATCGTACACTGAGAGAAAACTTCATTTGTTATTACAAAAATTCACTAATTATTAAATAAATATTTGCAGATCCCACGACAACAAAAGTTTTGTAATAATAAGGAGTCGTTTTTAGTTATTGTATTTAGTAATTAGTGTAGTGAGCTTTTAGTAATTTTTAACGCGCAATACTAATTCTCAAAACGATGACGTCACAGTTAAGACAAAGGGTTTTGTAATTTCTAAAATGAAACAGTAATCCTCCAAATTTTGATGTACAAAATATACAAACCGTTTTGTAAAAACATGTAGTCGTTCATTAACTACAAATAAAACGATAGCACTTACTAGTTGTCTTTAAACTGAATTTTAGAAACTACTTTACGATATCTACGATGTCTTACTTGATTTTACTAAACGATTATTTAAATGCAATTGAATATTTTGTAAATACTAGTTTGTACTTTATAATTTCGAAACATAGTGCTTGTTATTACTAAACAATTTAGTGTTTTTAAGAAAATGCAGTCTAATTTCTAGCTTGTAGTTTTACAATTAATAACGAGTTCCTACTTGATATTACTAAACAATGAGTAATTTTTACAAGATTGTAGCATTGTTATAACAAATCGTTATACTAGATATCACAACTTTCTCCTGTATTCTTTACAACATTATACAGGGTGTAACAAAACACCATAGTAATACTTAAGGGAGTGCTTCAGCCCATCAAACTGAATAACTTTTACTAAGGAGAAAATTTTTTTTCGATTTTTAAGTTGGGTCCATAGTGAAAGTTGTTCAGTTTAATGGTCTGAAGCACACCCTTAAGTATTACTAGGGTATTTTGTTACACCTTGTACATAACATGTACATGTTTCTACAGTACTTTTTCAGTTGCTAGCAAGAACGTATCAGTATTCAGGATTTGCGTTCTTTCCTAGCTACTGAAAAACACCTTGTATATAAGTGTATATACACATTATTATGTATACGCTGTAAAAAAACACAGAATAAAGAATACAGGAGAAAGTTGTGATACCTAGTAAAAAGATTTGTTATAACAACTCCACTAAATTATAGGGTATAGGTTCAAATAAAACTTAAGATAATAGTTAATGTAGTTTATTTTCATTTCAGTTTTTACAACTATCTAAGTACCTACATAATTTAAAAGCCACAGCGATTTTTGTCCTTAAATGGCACGCTGAAAGTCCAGTACGGTAGTTGTAGCAGACTGGCGTTATTTAAAGCATCAGGCAACGCGGGTTCTGAAAAAATAACGATTAAATAAATAAATTATATTTTAATCTAGATATTGATAATGATCAGGATGTCTGGCAGTTACTAGATCAGTATAGCCAAAGATGGCACCCAACTCCAAAAAAATATAGGTATGCCAACCAACAGCTAAATACTAAGTATTCAGAATCATACGAACAAAGTAACGCCTAAAATGGACGCACTTACCAAGTAATCTCAGATAGATAATTAAAAACACATTGATCATAAAAATCTATTCTATTTAGGAAATATATGGGAAAGAACTCACATTTGGTGTTGAGTCCAGGGGTCTACGTTATTTAAATTGTCGATTGGTTGCTTCCAATTGGCTAGGTTAACTTTAAATCTAGCCCTGTCTCCAGGTACTGGTATAACCTGGGATGTCTCATCATCTGATAGAAGCCTTAGTATCCCAGCATCTTCCTTGCCTCCTGCAATCATTAATAAATATGAAAGGGCGGTCAATTTTTTAAACATTCATGTCAAGTTGAGAAGAAAATAGATATGACATGAAGGACATAGAAATAATTATATTTACTTATGCACTTTTGGCAGAAATGATATGGTTAGTAAGAGATAACATTGATCTTTTCCTTCCTTGATCTTGCCTATAAAATTACATTAGCATTAGCTACCTATCACACTATAAATGAATAAATACACACACTTTACTTACCACAAAAAGCTCTGACATAAACATTTAGCCCCAAGTTTGTCAATAAATCGCTAGTGAGCTGATCCATGTCCGTTTCCAGATTTATCTGGCTGGAAACTTTAGTTGCCATCATCTTATTATATATTTTTTTAATATTTAGTTCATTTATTTTATTCAAGACAGTCAACGATTCCAAATTCAGGACAATCATATTAATAAAATTAAACACTTCACTTCACTGTTACTGTTATGATCACACTGTTACGGTCTAATCCGGCCGGGAGGTGAAAACGAAATGAAATTAATATGGCAATTCAGAAAGTCAGCAATCACAAAAAGTTGTAAATATTACCGAACTGGTATTAAATTCAAAATTAATTTGTTTAAAATCACAAAATGGCTTATTGAAAGAAGAAAGGAGAAACTAGAAATGACAAAATTCCGTGCAGTTATTACGATGAAATGTTTTAGTAAATATAACTAATTATAAGCTGATTATAAAAGACAAGTATTGTAAAAAGAACTATGGGAACACTAGGAATTACAAAGGAGTTTGGTCAAAATTAATAAAAAAAATTAATCGAAATAACAGGTAAATACTTGTTATTACAAACGAGTGTTTTAATTAACACGACGTTATTTATAGCAAAAACAAAGCAGTTGCAGAATTAACTATGCTTTTTGCTTCTCTACTTTTATTAAAACTGTCTATTCAAAATTACAATTGTGATTACTAATCATAGCTAATATGATTTTGGAAATAACTAAAGTAAAGTGAAACTTACACTATTTATGCAAGAATTACTTTATTATGTAATATTTTACGTTACTAAAACTAGTTTGTAGGGATTACATTTGAATAATACTAAACTAGTGTAAAAAACTGCTTGTGCCACTAATGACAGCAGAACTTTAGTATTCATAACTATAAATTAGTTTTTACGCCAGTAACAAAACGGTTTTTTAATTTCTGGATAAGTTTTTCTCTCAGTGTAGTCAAAGCTTTTACTACATGACCAACAATAAAATCGCAGAAAAAAATCTGCTGTTCCATAGAAATCGTCAATGGTGACTTGACTCACATTTTACTGTACACACGGCGACACATCAGGTTACGCACCCTATATACCCATAACTACACTACGTACAAAACACAAAATAGTGCGGTAGAGAGCCTGCATAGACGCGGCGCAGCGTGCTGTGAGACGAAATAACAACATACCGCACCCTTTCGCACGATTCGCAGCGTTCAACTTCTAATAGCCCAACCTGACCTGTCACCGTGTGTACAGCAGAGTTATTTTTTCGCGATTCAGTTTAAAGTTGTTCAGTTTGATGGTAATGATGAAAATTGTAATGAAATATGGTTTTTAGATATATGTATGATAATATTTATTATGACTTTGTATAGAAAGCCACATTTTGATAAGGCAACTCCATAAATTTTTAAGTAATCTGACTTAAAAACAAAGATGGAGCCCTATTTTTAAAATTTCTTTTTTTAACAATGATAAATGCTTAAACAAACTCCTAACTATATTCACTGTAGCGTTTATAATCTATTACGGACATTAAACTATAATTAACATACAAAATATTATCAAAAGCAACACAAAGCCAAAATAAAACTCAGCTTAATCATGAAATTAAAAGAAGAATTAAACAGACCGTGTCGTGCCGATGGCTTTATCAGTATTATCTTATTATTAACATAAATTTTATATGAGACCTCGTTGACAGAAAGGAACGCCTTATTTTTAAACCTTTTATTAGGGTTCGAAGCGACTAAAAACTGACTAAAAACTTCGGTGATTATTACTGGTGGATTTGAGAGACTGGTAATTTTCAAGCCGCTTTAAAAGAATTCCTTCCAAAGCATGCCCAAGTAGCGCATAAACTCTACAGTAGTTGGCCAAATGGCTACATCTTATCTACAGCGGAACACTTCTGGCACGGTACTTACGTGGTAGAGTCAAAAATTGACGTCAGGAGTGAGATTTTTGAAAGTCACACGTTCGAAATCATGATCGAATGATTGTAATCTCCATAGTAATTTTGTCATTTTCTACTTCTGATCTTAACGTGAAAAATTAGGTTAGTAATTAAAAACTAGTTTTTGGTTCACGATATACCCCGATCAGAGATATTCTAAATACTGGGTGATTTTTTTAACTTGCCACCAGGATTTACTAAGCGTCAAATCGCTATCACAAATATCGACGAGCTCACAAATGTAACATCCTTCTTGCATCCTACAGATCGTTGACGTTTTTATATGAGTTTGACACATGCCATAACCATAGCGAATATCGAATTGTCAGCTCGCTGATGTGTCAACGACGAATTTAAGGTTGTGACGATGTTTTCGCGTAGTGAATTATTGAATTGCTGAAATACCCCCGAAAATTGGGCAAGTGATAAAAAAAATCAGCCGGTATAGCATTTCATATTATCCACATATTACTATAGTGCCCCAAATTATTCCCGGCGGCGTAAAACCTTAAAAAGTTCAATTTGTACGTGAACGGCGTAAAAGTGAATAGAAACCTTCGCAGGCTCATCAAAGTTTCAACAGATGGAACTCCTGACGACGTGTGAAGCCGTTCACACTTGGCCAGTTTTGTTTTTTTTAATTTAGAGGATCGTATCAAGGATTACGATTTTGAATAATAACGTCAAACAAACCGTGAATGAAATAAAAGAGCTTTACGGCGAATGAGGTCGCTGTTTATTCTTTTTTTTTTGCGTAGATTTTTTTTACCTGGGTTTTAAAATAAGGTGTTATCGAATAACATAAGTATAAAAATACTATGCTTTGTTAAGATATATAGAGCTTTCAACCCACGTAGCGCTATGTCTTTTCATACACTTTCGGATAAACATTTCATACGGATTTCTGAAGAGTGAAAAAATTGCTAAACTGGATTATTTGATAGTGAAAATAAATATTTTGATGTTAGTAATACATACATACATATGCTCACGCCTATGTCCCACTACTGGGATACGTAGAGACAACAGATCGCCACATGCTACGATTCTGATACACATCTTTCGCCTCCTCAACATCCATAAGTTTCTTCATACAAGCTCGTCGGTTTCGGGTACATTTTATTTGGCCCTTCTTCAGTACGCGTCCTATTTGGTCAGCGTACGTGCGCCTAGGGCGACCCCTTTCAACCATTCCATTCACAGTGGCCTTGTAAATTGTTAGTAATTGTTAGTAATGTTAGTAAATGTTAGTAATAAGAATTTATAATTCCCCATTCTGTAGTGGAAGAGTATACAGGGTGTAACAAAACACCCTAGTAATACTTAAGGGGGTGCTGCAGACCATCAAACTGAACAACTTTCACTATGGAGCCAACATCGAAATCAAGAAAAAAAAATCCGCTCTTTCATACAAAACTGCAGTATCGTCTCGACTCAAATGTATGAGACAGCAGATTATTTTTATTTTTTCTCGACATTGGCTCCATAGTGAAAGTTGTTCAGATTGATGGTCTGAAGCACCCCCTTAAGTATTACTAGAGTCTTTTGTTACACCCTGTACAATCGAAAAATAATATTATGGACCAGTCTGTGGGCAAATAATATACATCTAGATCTACAGAATAGCAAAAGTAATAAAAATCTAAGGTAAAATATTTATTTCTATTATCCTAATAAAGTTGCCGTTCACGAAGCCAAAACCCTGAAAGCCTCGAATCACAGGCAATCTATCTGAGCGCCGCGTTCTATAAAAATAATAATTCGTCTCAGTCACAATTCCGCAAGGTGAAAGCGGTTAGCGATAAATTTTTATTAAAAAGTTACTTTCGTACTTCATCTCCATACTGTTATAAACTTTGTGCCTAAGTAAGAAATACTAGGTAAATACAAGGGTATCGGCACCCAATACAAATTCATAGCATTCGGTGTCGAAACCCTTGGTCCGTGGGGTCCCGGCGCCCAGGTGCTTTTTAAAGATCTGGCAAAGCGCCTGGTAGACTCGACCGGGGATCTAAGGGCAAGCGCTTTCCTCGCTCAACGGACCAGTTTAGCCGTTCAGCGAGGAAATGCTGCCAGCATCTTGCGTCCAGCCATCCAGCATCCCATACATTTGAGTCGAGACGGTACTGCATTTTTGTATGAAAGAGCGGATTTTTTTTCTCGATTACGATGTTGGCCCCACAGTGAAAGTTGTTCAGTTTGATGGTCTGCAGCACCCCCTTAAGTATTACTAGGGTGTTTTGTTACACCCTGTAGAATGTAATGAATGGTGGAAGTTTGAAATCAGGTTAAAAGTTGGAATCTAAACTATTATAAAACTGTAACAGAATTGTGTCTGTACATTGAAGATATTTACAAAAAAAATATTATGACATGGTTTTTACCTGTCCCTGATTCCAAATCACCAATTTTTGGATTTTTTGTCTGTCTGTTTATTTGTTTGTTTGTTTGTTTGGGTGTTTGTTTGTTCGAGTATCACGCAAAAACTACTGAACCGATTTTGATGAAACTTTTTTTGTTTGATAGCTTATCATCTGACTTAAAATCTGGTATATAGTTTATGCGGATGAAGTCGCGGGTAAAAGCTCGTATGGCCTAAAAGTGTATACTTTAAACCATACAACAGAAACGCGTTCGTGATCCGCAGACCGACCGGGTGGCGCGACCTAATATCCCTCTGAGAGCACGCCGCAAGCTTTCCAAGCTATCTATAGGTGTCTTTGATTCCCACCCTAGATTGTTCAGAAAAATATTGAAGGTATTTATACTAACCAACGGATCGGAATACAATTTTAGCTTTATTTCTTTTGATCTCTCAATCTATAACGTTAGGAATGTTGATTTAATATTATTTTTATAGTGGATTGGCACTATAAAGGGCGTAAGTGACAGCCTAGCAAATACTGAAACGGTGAACTCAGACCATCAAACTGAACAACTTTCACTATGGAGCCTACCTCAGGAAACGCGAAAAAAGTTTCAGTATTTGCTAGGCTGTCACTTGCACCCTGTATACAGGGTCCTTCTTAGTATGTATAGGGGATGACCAGACCATCAAACTGAACAACTCTTTCTATGAGACCAATATGTGGCTGGAGTAGGTTTGGAGTTTTGTATGGAACAGCTCTTTTTTCGCGATTTCAATGTTGGTGCCATAGAAAAAGTTGTTAAGTTTGAAGGACCCTAGTCCTTCTTAATATGCAGACTCTTTTTTAAGGCAAAAATCAGACTAATTAATTTTTTTAGCATCATCAGCTGTAAATACTTATAATTCTATCTTTAGCAACACGTCTATAAAAATGTCTAAATCACAACGATGCCATTAGCATCAAAGAAACTGTAAACTCTTAATTTAATTTCACTATACATAAACCAAAAACAACATGGTTGTCGGCATTACAAACAACCATGCCGAGCTCTTTGACCTTACCATGGAAAAAAATACCGGTTCCAACGAGCAGGCGATTAAGTCATCTCACCGCTGTTTCACCGATTTCAAGTTAATTTCTTCATTTTGTTGCCTCTTCACTCGAATTCCTTTATTCTTTTTCTTGATCTTGTTATTTGTCAGGAATCGAACGAGCAATTTCTATAATGGACTTTCGGGAAATATATCAACAAATTGATCGAAGCTTTCATGGTAATTGTCCTGACAATTGTTTTGTTCAAATTTTGTTGTGTGAAACAATTGAAATGTTGCGTCGTAAAGTAACTGATGGGAAATAGATTGATGTTTAAACGGTATGAGATTTGGTATTGTTTTGTTGATTGCTCTGTTTATTTCTTTTTTCGATTGTTTTTTTATTTTATCTGTCAGTTTAACACCTATCTCACAATGCTCTTAATAATTGACATTCTTTAGTAATACTTACCTGTGTAGGTTTTTGTATGTCATATTGGCAAGAAATAGAGAGCTGTAATCATTATTAAATAATGATCTAGCAACAAATTTTGTTGCTACTTTCCTTATAATTCCTCCAATTTCAAAAATAAATAATTGGAATTTCAATAGTTCTTGACTTTAATAAGACAGCTTGATAATGTTTTTGTGAACAAAAATCTTATTTGAGGAAATTTAGATTTTCAATCATAATTGTGTATAATTGAAATAAATTGCTTCTCCTTCTTTTTGATGCTCTTTCTTTCTCAGTTGATGCTCTTCCTTAACATTGAATAAATTTTTCACTTATATTAAAATTTTGTTACGTGTTACAATATCTACATTCTCCATAGTTAGTATAACATATTTTCCTTCACAATTTGAAAAACAGACTACTAAATCAAATTTTCCACTCACTTTCACAAGCAAAGACTCTTGCTCTACTAACCGTACTAACATTAATCTTGTGAGGCCAGCTCGACTTGTGACCTTGTCAAAAGATGTTCAAATCTGTACCATACTATGTCCGTCCAATGACAGCTCCATGGTTTGTGATAGTCGTGAGTCAGATGTCATTTTGACGTTTTTATCTTTGGCTAGACATTTTTAAGCTTCTATCTTTTGTGGGAGACGTGCATTTTTAAGATGTTTTCCTTTTGGCTTTTAATAAGGATCTCAGGTTTACATTTTTAATCTTTAAATATTTTGAATTTTTGTATTGACATGAAGGAGAATGATTATTATTGCGTTATACAGGGTGTAAAATTAAATGCGTTATATACTTTAGGGGATCCTTCAGACCATCAAACTGAAAAACTTTCACTATGGAGCCAAAATCGGTCAAGCTGAAAAAACTGCTGTTTCATACATTTTGGTCGAGTAGCTACTAGCTATTGACATTTTCTGTGGAACAGCAGATTTTTTTTTCGCGATTTTGTAGTTGCTCCCTTAGTAAAACTCGTTTAGTTTGATGGTCTGATCATACCCTAAAAAAAACCGTCAGCATATTAAGAAAGACCCTAATTAAAGTCGCTTTTAAAATAGTTAAATTGCATTTTCATACTAACAAATTATTATTTCATCCAAATGTTATTTTCAATCTCAAGTTCGTGGGATTGAGCTTTACAGTCCAATGAACACATACAAATGATGAAGATGAATATAAGTAATGTAACTAAACCGCACTAGTCACCGTTAAGCATATGAATCAAACGTCAGTGACTTAAGGTCAAGTCACTCAAGTGCTAACGAACACTTCACTTGGAATATTCATAGGTTTTTGATGTTAATATCCGTGAAATGAAAGTTGAGTTTTTATTTTAGCGGTTACAGATGGATCTTGTACTAGATTTTTGTGTTCTACGGTTTTATATAACTACACATACACACATGCTCACAAACAACCGTACTTCCTTATGGGATAGTTATAAACGGCTTGCAAATTTGGCTCTTGTTTCCCTTTCCCTCTTCGTCAGTTTCCCTTTGCATGGGAACCAGGGCTACAATTTAACCTAGTTTAATGTTAATTATCCACAATCTTTATTGAGTGATTGTCATGGGATATAAATAGCTCATGCTAGCTCGAAAAGAAGAAGAGTCTAATTATTTATTATTATTTAAGTTGTAAAAGTTGTACAGTTTAAGTGTTAAGTTGTATTTTAGTTTTAGGATATTTTAGTTTTATTGTGATATTTTCTTTATAACTATTTTACTTCTGTGGTTAATTATCCAAGATATTAAAAAACAGATACAAGTTGTAACAAGGATCACTCTTTTTACTAACATTATTTATGTTTAAGATTTCAGAAAGGAAAAAAGAATATTGCTATATTTTGGCAATAAAAAAATACTTTCACGTCATACAAAATAACACATGAAATTAGTTCCTTAAAAAGAAAGGAAACACTTCCATAAAAATAAAAGATAAAATTCGTACAAGCATAATACAGAAAAGGTAAAACCCATATTTCGAACAAACAGCAACAAAAGAAAATACAATAACCATTTCACAAAATAGACCTACAACTATTTGATATCATAAATAAGAAAATACATAAAAAGCCGACTCCAGATAAACCGAGTACAATTGCTGAAACGGAATAGTAAAGCGTCGTAAATAAATCTAAACTAAGCAATACAACGATAGTGATAGAACATTTTAATGACATTCGATACCCCAATACGATTATATTGCCCGGAATGATCGTAAATTTGTTAGTGTAACCAACAATACTGTTGAGTGCGGTCCATTTTGTTAATGCCATATTCCAGGACTTTTGTTTTGCTCTGACGCATTCGGTAATAAACGAGGTGGCAGATCGTTAAATTCAACTCTATCAGAATTTGTCTTAGATTGTTTTATAGCTCTTATAGGATTACCGTTTGTGATTGATTCGAGTTTCCTTTTTAATAAATTTTCGTTTCACTCTGTCAGCCAGTTTGTTTTATGTTTGAGTATTAAATTTTGAATTAAAGTTAACCCGATCAGATTTATGGGATGATCGTCTCAGATAAGAAGCCTGTGCTTATTAAAACGAAATTTATCTTTCCGACGGATTCATCGATTTGATTTTTACGATTCCATTAAAAGATATTCCATCAAGATTTTTTATTTGATGTCATTGACCTTGAGACGCTTTAATAGCACCTATCACAATAAAGCATATTGGTTACAAAAATAGCTTCTAATCAAATCAGCTCGGAGCAAATGGATATGGGTTGCCGACAAAACACATGTAAAGTACCCAGTACCACTACACCCATATTTCTGATTCCTCCACTTCAACTCCGACTACGATTAGCGGTCACTCAATAAAACTAAGAGTATCATGGTACAAGCCACCCTCTCGCTTAGTTAATTAAGACATGGGATTATCAAACGTTTCTGAGTAGTAAATAAAATCGTAATCTTTCACCGTAGAGTATAGGCGTCTCCATAACACGCCTTTATCTTGGAATGGTAAGCCGAAACGCATAACGTTTCTTTGATCACACACCTACGCACACATTTAAATAGTAATATCCTACCAATAATACTAATGCACTGTCAATTTCTAATGTTAGATGAGATAGCAACAAGAAAGCTTAAATATGTAGTACAAGGTATTCCTTCATTCATGGTTTGGATTTTATGGTATGTGGTTATTAATAGCTTTATGTTTCTTTACAGGTAAGTACGGCATGAATACCATTTGGCTGATCTCGCATGTATTGGTGCAATCTTATGAACCTTGGAACTGGTAATTATGACTGTAATGTCTATTATGATCATACTTCAACTACGTTTTCTAAATATACGTACATATTTGGGAATTTTCGATTTTACAATATTTTTAATTTGGTTTCTGTCGCGAAATTAGCAATGCTTTTATCAGAACAGCGAGTTAACTGTCTTTCAGAGGCAGGACTTAAAGCCTTGAACTTCACTCTATCCCATTTGCTCAATTTAAACTAAAAGTTCAAAAGACATAAGTCACGTCAAAAGTTTTTGTTAAGACTCAGAGAAAATGCACGGAACTGATTAAAATGTCTTAATCTTTATTTACGGGAAGTCTGTCTGTACAATTTTGTTTTAGGATTTATTGTCTAAGTTTTAATGGGATAAAATTAAGTGGATCTAAGCGACGTTGTGTTAAGTCTGGAGTTGCAACGAGGGCTACCACCCACTAGAATGCGCCAATCGAAAGGTGTGAAAGTCTTTTGTCTAATGGTGGTCTCATAGCTAGTACTTAAACACGCATTTCGTGTTGAAGGTGAAATTCCGATCTAAGCCTCTTACCAAGAAGTTATTTAGAAACAATTTTACACCACAGGCTTTTCGGTGAAGGAAAAATGACGAGAAATACGCTGAAGCAGAAATGCGAATGCGTATGTGAAGACCACGTATCCGTATCAGGCATTTATATCATAAGGCAGGCCTGTGCTACAGCTGTAGAGTCATATAAGCGACAAATAATGGTAACGCTAATTGCTAGATCACTAGCAAGAAAGCAGCAAATATGCAAGCTATTTATTACTAAGCATATGATTGCCTCAAGAACCAAAGACACAAAATTAAAAGAGAAATGATCAGCGTCATGTATTAATTCCAGTTCTCTTGGCCCTATCGAGGGATCATGTTCTTTAGTAGGTTCAATATTTTGTTTTATAAATATCTACGTGACAGTTTAAATAATAACCGAACAAATATGATCTCGAATACAAATGCCTACTGCATTACCTACAACATCCAAAACTCTTAGAACTAAATAATTTCTTTTATTTTTAATACTTAACTCGGTCTGCCTAATGGATCAAGTAGCCTAACATTACAATCATCATTCACTCCGTCATCTCATCTTTTATCTTTAACGCCTTCAATATAAAGATCATTTTCAATATTTTCGGTGGTATTTCGAAAATTGTTTTAGTAAAGTGAAGAAGTCATTTCGACGTTGTCACTGATGGGTTTTCAAATATTGACCGGCGGACCATTATCTGTGGGACCGTGTCGCCAGCCTAACGTAGCTTTGATAACGCTACGTGCGACGCCGCCCTAAAAAACGGTCTGTTTGTGTATGCGTCTATGTTTGTTTCGGTGCGGATATTAAAAGGTGGTCCCTTTGTAATTAAAAGTGGACATTAGGGACTATCAAATTCCCTGGGTGTTTTAGATGTAACTAGAAAGGTGGGGTTTGGTTATTAAGTGTTCCTAGGGGTGAATTACAAAACGTTTTTGACATTTTGAAATCTTTTGGACAGTAAATGTTGTTACGAAGCTTTTAGTAGAGGTACCTAATTAACTCGATGGTTATAATAAATGACCTAAATGTCTGGTTATGACAATGTTACACTAGGTAATTCAATACTGTATTTGTAATTGTAATTGTAATATTTTGTTTTATTTAAAAGAGACTTGTAGAGTTTCTGGCCGCATATCTGCTTTATAAACAGAACACCATCCGATGTGGTGGTAGAGTCAAAAAAGTTACGTCAGATAGCAGCTATCTACATGATACCATTTTGAATGAACAATTTTGAGTTTTGTTTCTGAGTTTAATTTTGTTACCTTCTAAATCGAAATACCGAATACCTCGATTAGTTTGCATTACATGTTTTTAATGTAAAATAACTCACATATTCATATGTTCATCGTGTCCACTTGGTTCTTCTAAAGTGTTTGTATTAAAATTGGTAGAAGCAAAGTTAATAGAGCCATAACTAAAAATTCAATCGCCCGTTAATGAACACTCGATCACTTTTCTTATCACCTAACGCTAATTGTCCCCTCCACAGACCACTTAACACATTATCAAAATACTAAAATGAAAGTATAATTATGCAATAAATCTGAAATATGAGATCCACATGTGTTGAGATAGGATAGACTGAGAGTCAGAAGTTATTAATTACAAGACATCCGACTTAAGGAATTCACAGTGTGTATTTCAACAGTCTAATTGGGAACAAATGTGATGAAGTTTCGCCTTTTTTTTCTTAAAGCTTGAGTTGGTTTTGAGTATTTATTTTGACAGAATTGAATTGATAGCTAAATAGTTGTAGATGTGATAATTGTTGGTGAAACTCGAGCTATGTAATTTGGGATAGATGCCATAAGGGAAGAATGATTTTATTTTAAATCACTGGAGTTATTCCAAGATCAGTTTAGAATTTGATATTTTGCAATTTTTATATTATAAACTGAGCATCTGCTGTTTTAATAAGTCCGGACATGGGAGGTAATCTACCTACCGTTAAAAAATAAAACGTTTATCTCTAGTTATTAAAAACAAGTTAACTTCTTCCACCAGTTGACGATATAAATGACAATTCAAACAGTTTTTGTTTGCTCCTGGAGTGCGATTTTTGAATCTCATTCGCTGAGTTCAGCAGTTGAAAATGTCAAAATTACTGTGGAGATATGCATCTTTCTACTGCTGATTTCAGGAGTGCAATTTTTCAAAATCAAATCTGCAGTAGAAAGATGCGTAGGTATCTCCACAGTAATTTTGACATTTTCAACTGCTGAACTCAGCGAATGAGATTAAAAAATCGCATTCCTGGAACTAACAATTTTCATTCAATACAGTCAAACATTTGATACGATAAAGATAATTATGTTAGAAAACTGCGACTTGAGTCAATTTGGTGAGCGTATAATCAACCAAAACTTAATGTAGGCCGCTTAAAACCTTGTCACAATCACTTGTATTAACGTAATTACGCTTTTGCGAAACATAACTACAAATAGTTTGCTGTGACAAGGATTTATGGTAGTTTCGAATTTGTTGACATTGGTCTACATCTCAAATAAGTTGGGAACATAAAATACACTTTATGTTTCGAAAAGGTCATATCAGCCCGAAGTTATTATAATCCAGTAATAAAGTAAATGTAGACTATAAATACATTTAATTTCTTATTTAAAGACACGAACGAAATAATGTAAATCCAAGTTTAATAACAGTATTTATAAATAAAGAACAGTGCACGAACATTAATCTTGAAGGCAAACATCCAATAAGAAGATATTTATCTCACATCATCGTATGCTTGTATCTCAATAAGAAATCTGATTAACATAACAATATACTTAATTGCAGTGCTCGATGAAATCCGGTTGTGTAAAACGGGCAGATATTTAAAAGTACTTATACTCGATATAAGGTAACAGGTATTAAGATTGTGATATTACTAATAATAATGTCAATTATTTTTAATGTACCAAAATATTATCGAAAGGTACTATAGTTAGGGAAACGAGAGTCTTCATAAAGGTAGACATTAGAACACAGCAGAACGCGGCAGCGACCGCGACCGACAGCGACAAGTCATTTCATAGAAAACCATAGCATTTTCTACATATAAAATGACTTATTGTTAAGCATTAGTCGATAATAAAGGTAGAGTTTAGAACACCGCGGAACGCGGCAGCGACTGCGATTAACAGTGTCAAGTCAAAGAAAACCATAGTATTTTCCACAGACTTTTGTATTACAGGAGGTATTTTCTATGAAATTACTTGACGCTGTCAAGGACGCTGCCGCTCGCTGCGGTGTTTTTAAATCTACCTTTATATCGATTATGCTCAACAATTTGCTCTTTTATTGTCAATTAAGTAATCTTGCAAATGGTTCTAGATGTCCTGAAGTACGTACTATTTAAATGATGCTTGAAAATAATTCAAACCCGAAAGAGGTTCAATAACCTGAGTATTTTTTTAATAGGGAAAGAACACAAAAATGGTATGACTGTTAACTGTTTTAACGTATTTAAAACGTTGACGACATCAAGATATGCTGGAAAACGTTTAAACGAGTTATTTGCTTATGTGGTAGCTAAATCATAAAATTTTTCAACCTGTACTAAAGTATATTTATTTTGAGTGACCCCTTTATTTGCGCAGTTTTATTTATTTTCCCAAAGCATTCTGGAATTCATGACAGACTACAAAGCGGGTAGATAACATTTCTGCAAAACGAAAAATGATTTAATGTTATAAAGTTGATAACTTATACATAACATAATGTTGACTACAAACTATGTTTGAATCGTCTGACTTGCGTTATAAAGGGATTTTATCTTTTCAAAAGCATTTTTTATATAATTTTCAAGCTTGATATTTATGTATGCATGTTGTTTTTGACAGACACTACTTTAGACTTTTCTATACTCTCAAATCAAAACGACATGAATTTATCTACAACACGCTAACTAAAACTTTATCATGATCGACTGCCTCGTTTGTCTTTATTGTTGGTAAGATTTTATCCAGTTTTTACCATTTCATAATATTGAGGAAGAGAATTGCAATAAAACACCACCAACTCGATAGTGGCTTCGGAAAATGACCCACTTTTTATCGTCGTTTGAATATTCATTCTCAACGGATGCTGGGTCATAAAGAGAAGCTGGTAGAAGTGCCTTATTACCGATAGTTCTGGTAATAACGCTTTCAGTATCCTTTAAGATGTATCCTGTACCCTTTTTAGTTAGGTAATGTGTTACCGAAAGTGACAGAAAAGAAATATGTTTGTCTAACTTACTTGCAAGGACAAACCTTCGATGTCTCTTTTTTGTGCGATAACTAGGTATATTGTATCCTGTTTTGCGCTAATGTAGGAAAGATAACTATCCAGCTGACTAAAGTTTACCTCTACATTCAAGCCTTCCATCATAATTGTGATCCTGTTTATCCACTGCTATTCAAAGGTCTCCCCTAAACTACGTTCTTACGTCTCTTAAACTATAATTAAGTAAAACCGTTGACGCGACGACAAGTTTTATAAAAAGTCCACCTGTAATCAGAATTTTGTGCGGTAAATTAAATTGTTTTACTTCAAATAAAGGGGAGAAGTCAACTCGATTCATGCCCGTGCGCAAATTACAAGGTTTCCCGCTGGCAATACAAAACACGCTATGTCGAACTGCCGTGTAATTATGAAGGAGTTTTTTAAACGATTCACAGAGTGTTTTTGTTGAGTACTGCTTCGTTTTGATACTTGTTTTAGATTAGATTTTTGCGTTTAAATGCAGCACCTTGATATTTTTGTAATTATTTCCATACGTACTACAGAAAATATTTTTTCTATACACATTTTTGCTAGTGGTACAAATTTTTAAACTAAAAAACCTTTTTAACAAGAGTTTCAAAAATTTGTTTCCATTTTTTCCTTCGAAGACTAAAATGTTTACTGGACCAATTGGTTCTGTTAATAATTTATGTAGGACGTAACATGACATTTAACACATGAATTCTTAAAGCCCATGTCGTCTACAACGACTGCCTTATTATAAAAGTACTTACCCTCCTCAAAATCCTGAATCTACAAAACATTCCACTTACCAACGTTTAATTGATTTGACGCATTTGACAATAATAGGCTATTTGCCAACCCATTGCCAATATAGTCAAATCAGTCACTCTTTATCGAACTTCAAAACACGTGCATTGTGTGTGTGTAAATATTACTAAAATATGTAATATGACGTCATATCTCCTCATGTTTTATAGTTTATGCTCTTATTAAAAAATAGTATTTAAGTTTTAGTATATGCTATGCTATTCTATGCTATTCTATGCTATGCTATGCTAGTATTTAAGGTTTAAAAAAAATTGAAAAGCTTAGCGTAATTTTATTTTATATCTTTACATTTTTTTGTAATGAGAAGATAAAATATAATTGACTTTCGGCAAATATCCTATTACTATCATAATTATTATATCGATCGTCATAGGATAAATTTCTTTGGTCCTTCTAAAGATGTTATTTCAAAAATTACGTCAAGTGCTGATGACAAATCTTTCTCAAATTAAAACATTGCAAAACTATTATGAACCAAACGTTAGTAAGCTTGTTTCAAGTAAAAAAGGTGAAGTAAATTGCTTATTTAAACACAGCCTGTTTTTTAATATGTTAATCAGGTACGTTTTTTATTTTAAAAACATAATGATCACCTTCTTAATAATCGTTCGACGTTACATTTTTGTATTAAGTGTTTTGTAAATGAACATTATCAATAATATCGATGACAAACAGGTTGAATTAAGTCTTCAGTAAGTATCTCGTTATGTTTTAAAACTTAATTGGCTTGCGTGTCGATCTTTTTGGAAATAAAATTGTGTTTGCGAAAATTGCTTTTATTTGAAAGATTACAATAATTTAATTGAGATAGCATTTCTCACTTATGTTGTTTGTATAATAAAAATGTATGTTTGTTTTTTAATTTTCGGGATAAAAGTAGTAGCTTAAGACATACTCGTATCAAATAGTTGTAAGGTCTATTATATAGGGTTCTTCTTAATATTCTGACACTTTTTTAAGGGGATGATCAGACCATCTAACTGAACAACTTTCTCTATGGGGCCGACATCGAAATCGCGAAAAAAAATCTCGAGTAGGTTTGCAGTTTTGTATGGGACAGCTGATGTTTTTTGCAATTTCGATATTGGTGCTATAGAGAAAGTTGTTCAGTTTGATGGTCTGTACATCCCCTTAAAAAAGTGTCAACATATTAAGAAGGACCCTGTATAAGATTTATACTACTACCACGGCTTTTCACTGAAAAACTATGTAATTTGCATGACAAAACTAGTGGCATGAAATAAGTTTTATACGAAAAAAATCGAAAAGGAAATTCGCGATAAAAATTTTTTTACATTCCATACTACACGCAGAAGATTGAACGTTTGTATGAAAACTCCAATAATTTTTTTGCAAATTTCTCTTATGGGCAGTTGTTCAGTATCATGAGTGGGTACAATCGTCCATTGAAGTTATGTAACTGTCTACCCTAACACCCTGTAGTTAATGTCATGCAACTTAATTTCACCGTGTATACGCGACACGAAACAATAGTGCATAGATTCAATAGTGTCGCGAAAGCACCTACGCTGAGTGGATTTAAAGTTTATTAAATAATGTGTCCTAACTATGCTACAATATCACGAGGTATCTACAAACGTCTCAAAAATTGAATAAGTAACCAAATTACTGAAATAAGTCTTCGCCCAAACGAAGGTCGACAAAAGGATTAACTAACATTAACTTGTTAACCACAGTTAAAAGGCAAATATTAAAATTGATGGGTTTTCTGCGAAAAGTAAATAACAACAAGTGATGATCAGGAATCAAGTTTCGAGCGGGCTTCATTAGTAATTTTACTTTGTTTGTTCTGAGTTTGTTAAAAGAGCCTCAAAGTTAGCGGTACAAGTTTATACAGGGTCTTTCTTAATATGCTGATACTTTTATAAGGGGATGATCAGACCATGAAACTGAACAACTTTCTCTATAGGACCAAAATCGAAATCGCGAGAAAAAATCAGCCGTCCCATACATTTGGCTCGAGTAAGTTTGCAGTTTTATATAGAAGAGCTGTTTTTTTTTGCGATTTTGCAGAGATTGTGCAGTAGAGAAAGTTGTTCAGTTTGACGGTCTGATCAACCCCTTAAAAAAGTGTCAGCATATTAAGAAGGACCCTATATATCTCATAGGACCTATATATTTACTGCTGTTAAATGTTTATCTAATTTAATATTTTCATAAAGCACGTCGCTTGTATTCGCAGTGTAGTTCTGGCTTAGAATCGCCATCCCCAATTCAACCCTGTGGTTATCGTACTAGGCAACTTAGGGATGAGCGAAAGACTAGCTACCTGCCCCTGTACCACCGGTGTGAAGTTAGCGGCCAAAAAGTTATCGGCCACTATTATCCGACAAAATAAAAAGTCGTCAAAAAAAATAGTCCAAATAAGAACCCAATAGCCGGGAAAATGATACAAACGAGAAATATAGACAGCAACAACATCAAAAATGTGATAAATAAAAAATAAAAAATAATTTGTGAAAACGTGAAAATTTAATATTAAAAGTTCAAGGTGAGAGTTGAAGTCTGCTCTGAGCTAGTATAGCTAATAGTATGCACAAATATGTAGTCTTTCAGGAAAACATAGCGACACGGATAACCCTGGCCACAAAAGTATCGTAATCAGCCAGTTACCAAGGCACTTAGGTTTTTAAGTAGGAACATTTTCAAAAAATTAGTTCAAGGTGACGGTTCAAGTCTGCTCTGATCATCTTATGCTATTATTATGCGCAATGAAGTAGACTTTCAGGAAAACATAGCGGCATTTACTATCCTGGCGATATAAGTATCGTAATCAGCCAGTAACCAAGGTACTTAAGTTTTTTCAGTAGGAACATTATTTTTCATAAATTAAGTTCAAGGTGAGGGTTCAAGTCTGCTCTAATAAAATCTTGCTATTATTATGCGCAATGAAGTAGACTTTCAGGGAAACATAGCGGCATTTACTATCCTGACGATATAAGTATCGTAATCAGCCAGAAACCAAGGTACTTAGGTTTTTTCAGTAGTAACATTATTTTTCATAAATTAAGTTCAAGGTGAGGGTTCAAGTCTGCTCTAATAAAATCTTGCTATTATTATGCGCAATGAAGTAGACTTTCAGGGAAACATAGCGGCATTTACTATCCTGACGATATAAGTATCGTAATCAGCCAGAAACCAAGGTACTTAGGTTTTTTCAGTAGTAACATTATTTTTCATAAATTAAGATCAAGGTGAGGGTTCAAGTCTGCTCTAATAAAATCTTGCTATTATAATGCGCAATGAAGTAGACTTTTAGGGAAACATAGCGGCATTTACTATCCTGACGATATAAGTATCGTAATCAGCCAGTAACCAAGGCACTGATGTTTTTTCAGTAAGAAAATTTTCAAAAATTTAGTTCAAGGTGAGGGTTCAAGTCTGCTCTGTTGAAATTTAACTTTTATTGTGCAAAAGAATGTATTCTTTTAGAAAAACATAGCGGCATGGACTACCCTGGCGATATAAGTATCGTAATAAGCCAATAACGAAGGTACTTCGGTTTTTGCAGTATGAACATTTTCAAAAATTTAGTTCAAGGTGAGGGTTCAAGTCTGCTCTGATGAAATTTAGCTTTCATTGTGCAAAAGAATGTATTCTTTCCGGTAAACATAGCGGCATTTACTATCCTGACGATATAAGTATCTTAATCAGCCAGTAACCAAGGCACTGAGGTTTTTTCAGTAAGAAAATTTTCAAAAATTTAGTTCAAGGTGAGGGTTCAAGTCTGCTCTGATGAAATTTAGCTTTTATTGTGCAAAAGAATGTATTCTTTCAGAAAAACATAGCGGCATGGACTATCCTGGCGAAATAAGCATCACCATCAGCCATTAATCTAGGTAGTTAGGTTTTTCAGTAGGAACATTTTCAAAAATTTAGTTCAAGGTGAGGGTTCAAGTCTGCTCTAATAAAATCTGGCTCTTATTATGCGCAATGAAGTAGACTTTCAGGGAAACATAGCGGCATTTACTATCCTGACGATATAAGTATCTTAATCAGCCAGTAACCAAGGCACTGAGGTTTTTTCAGTAAGAAAATTTTCAAAAATTTAGTTCAAGGTGAGGGTTCAAGTCTGCTCTGATGAAATTTAACTTTTATTGTGCAAAAGAATGTATTCTTTCAGAAAAACATAGCGTCATGGACTATCCTGGCGATATAAGTATCGTTATAAGCCAATAACGTAGGTACTTAGGTTTTTGCAGTATGAACATTTTCAAAAATTTAGTTCAAGGTGAGGGTTCAAGTCTGCTCTGATGAAATTTAGCTTTTATTGTGCAATAGAATGTATTCTTTTAGGGAAACATAGCGGCATGGACTATCCTGGCGATATAAGTATCGTAATCAGCCAGTAACCAAGGTACTTAAGTTTTTTCAGTAGGAACATTATTTTTCATAAATTAAGTTCAAGGTGAGGGTTCAAGTCTGCTCTGATCACCTTATGCTTTTATTATGCGCAATGAAGTAGACTTTCAGAAAAACATAGCAACATTTACTATCCTGACGATATAAGTATCGTAATCAGCCAGAAACCAAGGTACTTAGGTTTTTTCAGTAGTAACATTATTTTTCATAAATTAAGTTCAAGGTGAGGGTTCAAGTCTGCTCTAATAAAATCTTGCTATTATTATGCGCAATAAAGTAGACTTTCAGAGAAACATAGCGCCATGGACTATCCTGACGATATAAGTATCGTAATCAGCCAGTAACCAAGGCACTTAGGTTTTTTCAGTAAGAAAATTTTCAAAAATTTAGTTCAAGGTGAGGGTTCAAGTCTGCTCTGATGAAATTTAGCTTTTATTGTGCAGAAGAATGTATTCTTTCAGGGAAACATAGCGGCATGGACTATCCTGGCGAAATAAGCATCACCATCAGCCATTAATATAGGTAGTTATATTTTTTCAGTAGGATCATTTTCAAAAATTTAGTTCAAGGTGAGGGTTCAAGTCTGCTCTGAACATTTTATGCTATTATTATGCGCAATGAAGTAGAATTTCAGGAAAACATAGCGGCATTTACTATCCTGACGATATAAGTATCGAAATCAGCCAGAAACCAAGGTACTTAGGTTTTTTCAGTAGTAACATTATTTTTCATAAATTAAGTTCAAGGTGAGGGTTCAAGTCTGCTCTAATAAAATCTTGCTATTATTATGTGCAATGAAGTAGACTTTCAGGGATACATAGCGTTATGGACTATCCTGGCGATTTAAGTATCGTAATCAGCCAGTAACCAAGACACTTAGGTTTTTTCAGTAAGAAAATTTTCAAAAATTTAGTTCAAGGTGAGGGTTCAAGTCTGCTCTGATGAAATTTAGCTTTTATTGTGCAAAAGAATGTATTCTTTCAGGGAAACATAGCGGCATGCACTATCCTGGCGAAATAAGCATCACCATCAGCCATTAATCTAGGTAGTTAGGTTTTTTCAGTAGGAACATTTTCAAAAATTTAGTTCAAGGTGAGGGTTCAAGTCTGCTCTAATAAAATCTGGCTCTTATTATGCGCAATGAAGTAAACTTTCAGGGAAACATAGCTTCATGGACTATCCTGGCGATTTAAGTATCGTAATCAGCCAGTAACCAAGACACTTAAGTTTTTTCAGTAAGAAAATTTTCAAACATTTAGTTCAAGGTGAGGGTTCAAGTCTGCTCTGATGAAATTTAGCTTTTATTGTGCAAAAGAATGTATTCTTTCAGAAAAACATAGCGTCATGGACTATCCTGGCGATATAAGTATCGTTATAAGCCAATAACGTAGGTACTTAGGTTTTTGCAGTATGAACATTTTCAAAAATTTAGTTCAAGGTGAGGGTTCAAGTCTGCTCTGATGAAATTTAGCTTTTATTGTGCAATAGAATGTATTCTTTTAGGGAAACATAGCGGCATGGACTATCCTGGCGATATAAGTATCGTAATCAGCCAGTAACCAAGGTACTTAAGTTTTTTCAGTAGGAACATTATTTTTCATAAATTAAGTTCAAGGTGAGGGTTCAAGTCTGCTCTGATCACCTTATGCTTTTATTATGCGCAATGAAGTAGACTTTCAGAAAAACATAGCAACATTTACTATCCTGACGATATAAGTATCGTAATCAGCCAGAAACCAAGGTACTTAGGTTTTTTCAGTAGTAACATTATTTTTCATAAATTAAGTTCAAGGTGAGGGTTCAAGTCTGCTCTAATAAAATCTTGCTATTATTATGCGCAATAAAGTAGACTTTCAGAGAAACATAGCGCCATGGACTATCCTGACGATATAAGTATCGTAATCAGCCAGTAACCAAGGCACTTAGGTTTTTTCAGTAAGAAAATTTTCAAAAATTTAGTTCAAGGTGAGGGTTCAAGTCTGCTCTGATGAAATTTAGCTTTTATTGTGCAGAAGAATGTATTCTTTCAGGGAAACATAGCGGCATGGACTATCCTGGCGAAATAAGCATCACCATCAGGCATTAATATAGGTAGTTATATTTTTTCAGTAGGATCATTTTCAAAAATTTAGTTCAAGGTGAGGGTTCAAGTCTGCTCTGAACATTTTATGCTATTATTATGCGCAATGAAGTAGAATTTCAGGAAAACATAGCGGCATTTACTATCCTGACGATATAAGTATCGAAATCAGCCAGAAACCAAGGTACTTAGGTTTTTTCAGTAGTAACATTATTTTTCATAAATTAAGTTCAAGGTGAGGGTTCAAGTCTGCTCTAATAAAATCTTGCTATTATTATGTGCAATGAAGTAGACTTTCAGGGATACATAGCGTTATGGACTATCCTGGCGATTTAAGTATCGTAATCAGCCAGTAACCAAGACACTTAGGTTTTTTCAGTAAGAAAATTTTCAAAAATTTAGTTCAAGGTGAGGGTTCAAGTCTGCTCTGATGAAATTTAGCTTTTATTGTGCAAAAGAATGTATTCTTTCAGGGAAACATAGCGGCATGCACTATCCTGGCGAAATAAGCATCACCATCAGCCATTAATCTAGGTAGTTAGGTTTTTTCAGTAGGAACATTTTCAAAAATTTAGTTCAAGGTGAGGGTTCAAGTCTGCTCTAATAAAATCTGGCTCTTATTATGCGCAATGAAGTAAACTTTCAGGGAAACATAGCGTCATGGACTATCCTGGCGATTTAAGTATCGTAATCAGCCAGTAACCAAGACACTTAAGTTTTTTCAGTAAGAAAATTTTCAAACATTTAGTTCAAGGTGAGGGTTCAAGTCTGCTCTGATGAAATTTAGCTTTTATTGTGCAAATGAATGTATTCTTTCAGAAAAACATAGCGTCATGGACTATCCTGGCGATATAAGTATCGTTATAAGCCAATAACGTAGGTACTTAGGTTTTTGCAGTATGAACATTTTCAAAAATTTAGTTCAAGGTGAGGGTTCAAGTCTGCTCTGATGAAATTTAGCTTTTATTGTGCAATAGAATGTATTCTTTTAGGGAAACATAGCGGCATGGACTATCCTGGCGATATAAGTATCGTAATCAGCCAGTAACCAAGGTACTTAAGTTTTTTCAGTAGGAACATTATTTTTCATAAATTAAGTTCAAGGTGAGGGTTCAAGTCTGCTCTGATCACCTTATGCTTTTATTATGCGCAATGAAGTAGACTTTCAGAAAAACATAGCGGCATTTACTATCCTGACGATATAAGTATCGTAATCAGCCAGAAACCAAGGTACTTAGGTTTTTTCAGTAGTAACATTATTTTTCATAAATTAAGTTCAAGGTGAGGGTTCAAGTCTGCTCTAATAAAATCTTGCTATTATTATGCGCAATGAAGTAGACTTTCAGAGAAACATAGCGCCATGGACTATCCTGACGATATAAGTATCGTAATCAGCCATTAACCAAGGCACTTAGGTTTTTTCAGTAAGAAAATTTTCAAAAATTTAGTTCAAGGTGAGGGTTCAAGTCTGCTCTGATGAAATTTAGCTTTTATTGTGCAGAAGAATGTATTCTTTCAGGGAAACATAGCGGCATGGACTATCCTGGCGAAATAAGTATCACCATCAGCCATTAATATAGGTAGTTATATTTTTTCAGTAGGATCATTTTCAAAAATTTAGTTCAAGGTGAGGGTTCAAGTCTGCTCTGAACATTTTATGCTATTATTATGCGCAATGAAGTAGAATTTCAGGAAAACATAGCGGCATTTACTATCCTGACGATATAAGTATCGAAATCAGCCAGAAACCAAGGTACTTAGGTTTTTTCAGTAGTAACATTATTTTTCATAAATTAAGTTCAAGGTGAGGGTTCAAGTCTGCTCTAATAAAATCTTGCTATTATTATGTGCAATGAAGTAGCCTTTCAGGGAAACATAGCGCCATGGACTATCCTGGCGATATAAGTATCGTAATAAGCCAATAACGTAGGTACTTAGGTTTTTGCAGTATGAACATTTTCAAAAATTTAGTTCAAGGTGAGGGTTCCAGTCTGCTCTGATGAAATTTAGCTTTTATTGTGCAAAAGAATGTATTCTTTCAGGGAAACATAGCGGCATGGACTATCCTGGCGAAATAAGCATCACCATCAGCCATTAATATAGGTAGTTATATTTTTTCAGTAGGATCATTTTCAAAAATTTAGTTCAAGGTGAGGGTTCAAGTCTGCTCTGAACATTTTATGCTCTTATTATGCGCAATGAAGTAAACTTTCAGGGAAACATAGCGTCATGGACTATCCTGGCGATTTAAGTATCGTAATCAGCCAGTAACCAAGACACTTAAGTTTTTTCAGTAAGAAAATTTTCAAACATTTAGTTCAAGGTGAGGGTTCAAGTCTGCTCTGATGAAATTTAGCTTTTATTGTGCAAAAGAATGTATTCTTTCAGAAAAACATAGCGTCATGGACTATCCTGGCGATATAAGTATCGTTATAAGCCAATAACGTAGGTACTTATGTTTTTGCAGTATGAACATTTTCAAAAATTTAGTTCAAGGTGAGGGTTCAAGTCTGCTCTGATGAAATTTAGCTTTTATTGTGCAATAGAATGTATTCTTTTAGGGAAACATAGCGGCATGGACTATCCTGGCGATATAAGTATCGTAATCAGCCAGTAACCAAGGTACTTAAGTTTTTTCAGTAGGAACATTATTTTTCATAAATTAAGTTCAAGGTGAGGGTTCAAGTCTGCTCTGATCACCTTATGCTTTTATTATGCGCAATGAAGTAGACTTTCAGAAAAACATAGCGGCATTTACTATCCTGACGATATAAGTATCGTAATCAGCCAGAAACCAAGGTACTTAGGTTTTTTCAGTAGTAACATTATTTTTCATAAATTAAGTTCAAGGTGAGGGTTCAAGTCTGCTCTAATAAAATCTTGCTATTATTATGCGCAATGAAGTAGACTTTCAGAGAAACATAGCGCCATGGACTATCCTGACGATATAAGTATCGTAATCAGCCATTAACCAAGGCACTTAGGTTTTTTCAGTAAGAAAATTTTCAAAAATTTAGTTCAAGGTGAGGGTTCAAGTCTGCTCTGATGAAATTTAGCTTTTATTGTGCAGAAGAATGTATTCTTTCAGGGAAACATAGCGGCATGGACTATCCTGGCGAAATAAGTATCACCATCAGCCATTAATATAGGTAGTTATATTTTTTCAGTAGGATCATTTTCAAAAATTTAGTTCAAGGTGAGGGTTCAAGTCTGCTCTGAACATTTTATGCTATTATTATGCGCAATGAAGTAGAATTTCAGGAAAACATAGCGCCATTTACTATCCTGACGATATAAGTATCGAAATCAGCCAGAAACCAAGGTACTTAGGTTTTTTCAGTAGTAACATTATTTTTCATAAATTAAGTTCAAGGTGAGGGTTCAAGTCTGCTCTAATAAAATCTTGCTATTATTATGTGCAATGAAGTAGCCTTTCAGGGAAACATAGCGCCATGGACTATCCTGGCGATATAAGTATCGTAATAAGCCAATAACGTAGGTACTTAGGTTTTTGCAGTATGAACATTTTCAAAAATTTAGTTCAAGGTGAGGGTTCCAGTCTGCTCTGATGAAATTTAGCTTTTATTGTGCAAAAGAATGTATTCTTTCAGGGAAACATAGCGGCATGCACTATCCTGGCGAAATAAGCATCACCATCAGCCATTAATCTAGGTAGTTAGGTTTTTTCAGTAGGAACATTTTCAAAAATTTAGTTCAAGGTGAGGGTTCAAGTCTGCTCTAATAAAATCTGGCTCTTATTATGCGCAATGAAGTAGACTTTCAGGGAAACATAGCGTCATGGACTATCCTGGCGATTTAAGTATCGTAATCAGCCAGTAACCAAGACACTTAAGTTTTTTCAGTAAGAAAATTTTCAAACATTTAGTTCAAGGTGAGGGTTCAAGTCTGCTCTGATGAAATTTAGCTTTTATTGTGCAAAAGAATGTATTCTTTCAGAAAAACATAGCGTCATGGACTATCCTGGCGATATAAGTATCGTTATAAGCCAATAACGTAGGTACTTAGGTTTTTGCAGTATGAACATTTTCAAAAATTTAGTTCAAGGTGAGGGTTCCAGTCTGCTCTGATGAAATTTAGCTTTTATTGTGCAATAGAATGTATTCTTTTAGGGAAACATAGCGGCATGGACTATCCTGGCGATATAAGTATCGTAATCAGCCAGTAACCAAGGTACTTAAGTTTTTTCAGTAGGAACATTATTTTTCATAAATTAAGTTCAAGGTGAGGGTTCAAGTCTGCTCTGATCACCTTATGCTTTTATTATGCGAAATGAAGTAGACTTTCAGAAAAACATAGCAACATTTACTATCCTGACGATATAAGTATCGTAATCAGCCAGAAACCAAGGTACTTAGGTTTTTTCAGTAGTAACATTATTTTTCATAAATTAAGTTCAAGGTGAGGGTTCAAGTCTGCTCTAATAAAATCTTGCTATTATTATGCGCAATAAAGTAGACTTTCAGAGAAACATAGCGCCATGGACTATCCTGACGATATAAGTATCGTAATCAGCCAGTAACCAAGGCACTTAGGTTTTTTCAGTAAGAAAATTTTCAAAAATTTAGTTCAAGGTGAGGGTTCAAGTCTGCTCTGATGAAATTTAGCTTTTATTGTGCAGAAGAATGTATTCTTTCAGGGAAACATAGCGGCATGGACTATCCTGGCGAAATAAGCATCACCATCAGCCATTAATATAGGTAGTTATATTTTTTCAGTAGGATCATTTTCAAAAATTTAGTTCAAGGTGAGGGTTCAAGTCTGCTCTGAACATTTTATGCTATTATTATGCGCAATGAAGTAGAATTTTAGGAAAACATAGCGGCATTTACTATCCTGACGATATAAGTATCGAAATCAGCCAGAAACCAAGGTACTTAGGTTTTTTCAGTAGTAACATTATTTTTCATAAATTAAGTTCAAGGTGAGGGTTCAAGTCTGCTCTAATAAAATCTTGCTATTATTATGTGCAATGAAGTAGACTTTCAGGGAAACATAGCGTTATGGACTATCCTGGCGATTTAAGTATCGTAATCAGCCAGTAACCAAGACACTTAGGTTTTTTCAGTAAGAAAATTTTCAAAAATTTAGTTCAAGGTGAGGGTTCAAGTCTGCTCTGATGAAATTTAGCTTTTATTGTGCAAAAGAATGTATTCTTTCAGGGAAACATAGCGGCATGCACTATCCTGGCGAAATAAGCATCACCATCAGCCATTAATCTAGGTAGTTAGGTTTTTTCAGTAGGATCATTTTCAAAAATTTAGTTCAAGGTGAGGGTTCAAGTCTGCTCTGAACATTTTATGCTATTATTATGCGCAATGAAGTAGAATTTCAGGAAAACATAGCGGCATTTACTATCCTGACGATATAAGTATCGAAATCAGCCAGAAACCAAGGTACTTAGGTTTTTTCAGTAGTAACATTATTTTTCATAAATTAAGTTCAAGGTGAGGGTTCAAGTCTGCTCTAATAAAATCTTGCTATTATTATGTGCAATGAAGTAGCCTTTCAGGGAAACATAGCGCCATGGACTATCCTGGCGATATAAGTATCGTAATAAGCCAATAACGTAGGTACTTAGGTTTTTGCAGTATGAACATTTTCAAAAATTTAGTTCAAGGTGAGGGTTCAAGTCTGCTCTGATGAAATTTAGCTTTTATTGTGCAGAAGAATGTATTCTTTCAGGGAAACATAGCGGCATGGACTATCCTGGCGAAATAAGCATCACCATCAGCCATTAATATAGGTAGTTATATTTTTTCAGTAGGATCATTTTCAAAAATTTAGTTCAAGGTGAGGGTTCAAGTCTGCTCTGAACATTTTATGCTATTATTATGCGCAATAAAGTAGAATTTCAGGAAAACATAGCGGCATTTACTATCCTGGCGATATAAGTATCGTAATCAGCAAGTAACCAAGGTACTTAAGTTTTTTCAGTAGGAACATAATTTTTCATAAATTAAGATCAAGGTGAGGGTTCAAGTCTGCTCTAATAAAATCTTGCTATTATTATGTGCAATGAAGTAGACTTTCAGGGAAACATAGCGCCATGGACTATCCTGATGATATAAGTATCGTAATCAGCCAGTAACCAAGGCACTTAGGTTTTTTCAGTAAGAAAATTTTCAAAAATTTAGTTCAAGGTGAGGGTTCAAGTCTGCTCTGATGAAATTTAGCTTTTATTGTGCAGAAGAATGTATTCTTTCAGGGAAACATAGCGGCATGGACTATCCTGGCGAAATAAGTATCACCATCAGCCATTAATATAGGTAGTTATATTTTTTCAGTAGGATCATTTTCAAAAATTTAGTTCAAGGTGAGGGTTCAAGTCTGCTCTGAACATTTTATGCTATTATTATGCGCAATGAAGTAGAATTTCAGGAAAACATAGCGCCATTTACTATCCTGACGATATAAGTATCGAAATCAGCCAGAAACCAAGGTACTTAGGTTTTTTCAGTAGTAACATTATTTTTCATAAATTAAGTTCAAGGTGAGGGTTCAAGTCTGCTCTAATAAAATCTTGCTATTATTATGTGCAATGAAGTAGCCTTTCAGGGAAACATAGCGCCATGGACTATCCTGGCGATATAAGTATCGTAATAAGCCAATAACGTAGGTACTTAGGTTTTTGCAGTATGAACATTTTCAAAAATTTAGTTCAAGGTGAGGGTTCCAGTCTGCTCTGATGAAATTTAGCTTTTATTGTGCAAAAGAATGTATTCTTTCAGGGAAACATAGCGGCATGCACTATCCTGGCGAAATAAGCATCACCATCAGCCATTAATCTAGGTAGTTAGGTTTTTTCAGTAGGAACATTTTCAAAAATTTAGTTCAAGGTGAGGGTTCAAGTCTGCTCTAATAAAATCTGGCTCTTATTATGCGCAATGAAGTAGACTTTCAGGGAAACATAGCGTCATGGACTATCCTGGCGATTTAAGTATCGTAATCAGCCAGTAACCAAGACACTTAAGTTTTTTCAGTAAGAAAATTTTCAAACATTTAGTTCAAGGTGAGGGTTCAAGTCTGCTCTGATGAAATTTAGCTTTTATTGTGCAAAAGAATGTATTCTTTCAGAAAAACATAGCGTCATGGACTATCCTGGCGATATAAGTATCGTTATAAGCCAATAACGTAGGTACTTAGGTTTTTGCAGTATGAACATTTTCAAAAATTTAGTTCAAGGTGAGGGTTCCAGTCTGCTCTGATGAAATTTAGCTTTTATTGTGCAATAGAATGTATTCTTTTAGGGAAACATAGCGGCATGGACTATCCTGGCGATATAAGTATCGTAATCAGCCAGTAACCAAGGTACTTAAGTTTTTTCAGTAGGAACATTATTTTTCATAAATTAAGTTCAAGGTGAGGGTTCAAGTCTGCTCTGATCACCTTATGCTTTTATTATGCGAAATGAAGTAGACTTTCAGAAAAACATAGCAACATTTACTATCCTGACGATATAAGTATCGTAATCAGCCAGAAACCAAGGTACTTAGGTTTTTTCAGTAGTAACATTATTTTTCATAAATTAAGTTCAAGGTGAGGGTTCAAGTCTGCTCTAATAAAATCTTGCTATTATTATGCGCAATAAAGTAGACTTTCAGAGAAACATAGCGCCATGGACTATCCTGACGATATAAGTATCGTAATCAGCCAGTAACCAAGGCACTTAGGTTTTTTCAGTAAGAAAATTTTCAAAAATTTAGTTCAAGGTGAGGGTTCAAGTCTGCTCTGATGAAATTTAGCTTTTATTGTGCAAAAGAATGTATTCTTTCAGGGAAACATAGCGGCATGCACTATCCTGGCGAAATAAGCATCACCATCAGCCATTAATCTAGGTAGTTAGGTTTTTTCAGTAGGAACATTTTCAAAAATTTAGTTCAAGGTGAGGGTTCAAGTCTGCTCTAATAAAATCTGGCTCTTATTATGCGCAATGAAGTAGACTTTCAGGGAAACATAGCGTCATGGACTATCCTGGCGATTTAAGTATCGTAATCAGCCAGTAACCAAGACACTTAAGTTTTTTCAGTAAGAAAATTTTCAAACATTTAGTTCAAGGTGAGGGTTCAAGTCTGCTCTGATGAAATTTAGCTTTTATTGTGCAAAAGAATGTATTCTTTCAGAAAAACATAGCGTCATGGACTATCCTGGCGATATAAGTATCGTTATAAGCCAATAACGTAGGTACTTAGGTTTTTGCAGTATGAACATTTTCAAAAATTTAGTTCAAGGTGAGGGTTCCAGTCTGCTCTGATGAAATTTAGCTTTTATTGTGCAATAGAATGTATTCTTTTAGGGAAACATAGCGGCATGGACTATCCTGGCGATATAAGTATCGTAATCAGCCAGTAACCAAGGTACTTAAGTTTTTTCAGTAGGAACATTATTTTTCATAAATTAAGTTCAAGGTGAGGGTTCAAGTCTGCTCTGATCACCTTATGCTTTTATTATGCGAAATGAAGTAGACTTTCAGAAAAACATAGCAACATTTACTATCCTGACGATATAAGTATCGTAATCAGCCAGAAACCAAGGTACTTAGGTTTTTTCAGTAGTAACATTATTTTTCATAAATTAAGTTCAAGGTGAGGGTTCAAGTCTGCTCTAATAAAATCTTGCTATTATTATGCGCAATAAAGTAGACTTTCAGAGAAACATAGCGCCATGGACTATCCTGACGATATAAGTATCGTAATCAGCCAGTAACCAAGGCACTTAGGTTTTTTCAGTAAGAAAATTTTCAAAAATTTAGTTCAAGGTGAGGGTTCAAGTCTGCTCTGATGAAATTTAGCTTTTATTGTGCAGAAGAATGTATTCTTTCAGGGAAACATAGCGGCATGGACTATCCTGGCGAAATAAGCATCACCATCAGCCATTAATATAGGTAGTTATATTTTTTCAGTAGGATCATTTTCAAAAATTTAGTTCAAGGTGAGGGTTCAAGTCTGCTCTGAACATTTTATGCTATTATTATGCGCAATGAAGTAGAATTTTAGGAAAACATAGCGGCATTTACTATCCTGACGATATAAGTATCGAAATCAGCCAGAAACCAAGGTACTTAGGTTTTTTCAGTAGTAACATTATTTTTCATAAATTAAGTTCAAGGTGAGGGTTCAAGTCTGCTCTAATAAAATCTTGCTATTATTATGTGCAATGAAGTAGACTTTCAGGGAAACATAGCGCCATGGACTATCCTGATGATATAAGTATCGTAATCAGCCAGTAACCAAGGCACTTAGGTTTTTTCAGTCAGAAAATTTTCAAAAATTTAGTTCAAGGTGAGGGTTCAAGTCTGCTCTGATGAAATTTAGCTTTTATTGTGCAAAAGAATGTATTCTTTCAGGGAAACATAGCGGCATGCACTATCCTGGCGAAATAAGCATCACCATCAGCCATTAATCTAGGTAGTTAGGTTTTTTCAGTAGGAACATTTTCAAAAATTTAGTTCAAGGTGAGGGTTCAAGTCTGCTCTAATAAAATCTGGCTCTTATTATGCGCAATGAAGTAGACTTTCAGGGAAACATAGCGCCATGGACTATCCTGATGATATAAGTATCGTAATCAGCCAGTAACCAAGGCACTTAGGTTTTTTCAGTCAGAAAATTTTCAAAAATTTAGTTCAAGGTGAGGGTTCAAGTCTGCTCTGATAAAATTTAGCTTTTATTGTGCAAAAGAATGTATTCTTTCAGGGAAACATAGCGGCATGCACTATCCTGGCGAAATAAGCATCACCATCAGCCATTAATCTAGGTAGTTAGGTTTTTTCAGTAGGAACATTTTCAAAAATTTAGTTCAAGGTGAGGGTTCAAGTCTGCTCTAATAAAATCTGGCTCTTATTATGCGCAATGAAGTAGACTTTCAGGGAAACATAGCGCCATGGACTATCCTGATGATATAAGTATCGTAATCAGCCAGTAACCAAGGCACTTAGGTTTTTTCAGTCAGAAAATTTTCAAAAATTTAGTTCAAGGTGAGGGTTCAAGTCTGCTCTGATGAAATTTAGCTTTTATTGTGCAAAAGAATGTATTCTTTCAGGGAAACATAGCGGCATGCACTATCCTGGCGAAATAAGCATCACCATCAGCCATTAATCTAGGTAGTTAGGTTTTTTCAGTAGGAACATTTTCAAAAATTTAGTTCAAGGTGAGGGTTCAAGTCTGCTCTAATAAAATCTGGCTCTTATTATGCGCAATGAAGTAGACTTTCAGGGAAACATAGCGCCATGGACTATCCTGATGATATAAGTATCGTAATCAGCCAGTAACCAAGGCACTTAGGTTTTTTCAGTCAGAAAATTTTCAAAAATTTAGTTCAAGGTGAGGGTTCAAGTCTGCTCTGATGAAATTTAGCTTTTATTGTGCAAAAGAATGTATTCTTTCAGGGAAACATAGCGGCATGCACTATCCTGGCGAAATAAGCATCACCATCAGCCATTAATCTAGGTAGTTAGGTTTTTTCAGTAGGAACATTTTCAAAAATTTAGTTCAAGGTGAGGGTTCAAGTCTGCTCTAATAAAATCTGGCTCTTATTATGCGCAATGAAGTAGACTTTCAGGGAAACATAGCGTCATGGACTATCCTGGCGATTTAAGTATCGTAATCAGCCAGTAACCAAGACACTTAAGTTTTTTCAGTAAGAAAATTTTCAAACATTTAGTTCAAGGTGAGGGTTCAAGTCTGCTCTGAACATTTTATGCTATTATTATGCGCAATGAAGTAGAATTTCAGGAAAACATAGCGGCATTTACTATCCTGACGATATAAGTATCGAAATCAGCCAGAAACCAAGGTACTTAGGTTTTTTCAGTAGTAACATTATTTTTCATAAATTAAGTTCAAGGTGAGGGTTCAAGTCTGCTCTAATAAAATCTTGCTCATATTATGCGCAATGAAGTAGACTTTCAGGGAAACATAGCGTCATGGACTATCCTGGCGATTTAAGTATCGTAATCAGCCAGTAAACAAGGCACTTAGGTTTTTTCAGTAAGAAAATTTTCAAAAATTTAGTTCAAGGTGAGGGTTCAAGTCTGCTCTGATGAAATTTAGCTTTTATTATGCAGAAGAATGTATTCTTTCAGGGAAACATAGCGGCATGCACTATCCTGGCGAAATATGCATCACCATCAGCCATTAATCTAGGTAGTTAGGTTTTTTCAGTAGGAACATTTTCAAAAATTTAGTTCAAGGTGAGGGTTCAAGTCTGCTCTGATGAAATTTAGCTTTTATTGTGCAATAGAATGTATTCTTTTAGGGAAACATAGCGGCATTTACTATCCTGACGATATGAGTATCGTAATCTATTAGAGCAGACTTGAACCCTCACCTTGATCTTAATTTATGAAAAATTATGTTCCTACTGAAAAAACTTAAGTACCTTGGTTACTTGCTGATTACGATCTTATATCGCCAGGATAGTAAATGCCGCTATGTTTTCCTGAAATTCTACTTCATTGCGCATAATAATAGCATAAAATGTTCAGAGCAGACTTGAACCCTCACCTTGAACTAAATTTTTGAAAATTTTCTTACTGAAAAAACCTAAGTGTCTTGGTTACTGGCTGATTACGATACTTAAATCGCCAGGATAGTCCATAACGCTATGTTTCCCTGAAAGTCTACTTCATTGCACATAATAATAGCAAGATTTTATTAGAGCAGACTTGAACCCTCACCTTGAACTTAATTTATGAAAAATAATGTTACTACTGAAAAAACCTAAGTACCTTGGTTTCTGGCTGATTTCGATACTTATATCGTCAGGATAGTAAATGCCGCTATGTTTTCCTGAAATTCTACTTCATTGCGCATAATAATAGCATAAAATGTTCAGAGCAGACTTGAACCCTCACCTTGAACTAAATTTTTGAAAATGATCCTACTGAAAAAATATAACTACCTATATTAATGGCTGATGGTGATGCTTATTTCGCCAGGATAGTCCATGCCGCTATGTTTCCCTGAAAGAATACATTCTTCTGCACAATAAAAGCTAAATTTCATCAGAGCAGACTTGAACCCTCACCTTGAACTAAATTTTTGAAAATTTTCTTACTGAAAAAACCTAAGTGTCTTGTTTACTGGCTGATTACGATACTTAAATCGCCAGGATAGTCCATGACGCTATGTTTCCCTGAAAGTCTACTTCATTGCGCATAATATGAGCAAGATTTTATTAGAGCAGACTTGAACCCTCACCTTGAACTTAATTTATGAAAAATAATGTTACTACTGAAAAAACCTAAGTATCTTGGTTTCTGGCTTATTACGATACTTATATCGTAAGGATAGTAAATGCCGCTATGTTTCTTTCAAAGTTTACTTCATTCCGCAGAATAATAGCAAGATTTTATTAGAGCAGACTTGAACCCTCACCTTGAACTAAATTTTTGAAAATTTTCTTACTGAAAAAACCTAAGTGTCTTGGTTACTGGCTGATTACGATACTTAAATCGCCAGGATAGTCCATAACGCTATGTTTTCCTGAAAGTCTACTTCATTGCACATAATAATAGCAAGATTTTATTAGAGCAGACTTGAACCCTCACCTTGAACTTAATTTATGAAAAATAATGTTACTACTGAAAAAACCTAAGTACCTTGGTTTCTGGCTGATTTCGATACTTATATCGTCAGGATAGTAAATGCCGCTATGTTTTCCTGAAATTCTACTTCATTGCGCATAATAATAGCATAAAATGTTCAGAGCAGACTTGAACCCTCACCTTGAACTAAATTTTTGAAAATGATCCTACTGAAAAAACCTAACTACCTAGATTAATGGCTGATGGTGATGCTTATTTCGCCAGGATAGTGCATGCCGCTATGTTTCCCTGAAAGAATACATTCTTTTGCACAATAAAAGCTAAATTTCATCAGAGCAGACTTGAACCCTCACCTTGAACTAAATTTTTGAAAATTTTCTTACTGAAAAAACCTAAGTGTCTTGGTTACTGGCTGATTACGATACTTAAATCGCCAGGATAGTCCATAACGCTATGTATCCCTGAAAGTCTACTTCATTGCACATAATAATAGCAAGATTTTATTAGAGCAGACTTGAACCCTCACCTTGAACTTAATTTATGAAAAATAATGTTACTACTGAAAAAACCTAAGTACCTTGGTTTCTGGCTGATTTCGATACTTATATCGTCAGGATAGTAAATGCCGCTATGTTTTCCTGAAATTCTACTTCATTGCGCATAATAATAGCATAAAATGTTCAGAGCAGACTTGAACCCTCACCTTGAACTAAATTTTTGAAAATGATCCTACTGAAAAAATATAACTACCTATATTAATGGCTGATGGTGATGCTTATTTCGCCAGGATAGTCCATGCCGCTATGTTTCCCTGAAAGAATACATTCTTCTGCACAATAAAAGCTAAATTTCATCAGAGCAGACTTGAACCCTCACCTTGAACTAAATTTTTGAAAATTTTCTTACTGAAAAAACCTAAGTGCCTTGGTTACTGGCTGATTACGATACTTATATCGTCAGGATAGTCCATGGCGCTATGTTTCTCTGAAAGTCTACTTTATTGCGCATAATAATAGCAAGATTTTATTAGAGCAGACTTGAACCCTCACCTTGAACTTAATTTATGAAAAATAATGTTACTACTGAAAAAACCTAAGTACCTTGGTTTCTGGCTGATTACGATACTTATATCGTCAGGATAGTAAATGCCGCTATGTTTTTCTGAAAGTCTACTTCATTGCGCATAATAAAAGCATAAGGTGATCAGAGCAGACTTGAACCCTCACCTTGAACTTAATTTATGAAAAATAATGTTCCTTCTGAAAAAACTTAAGTACCTTGGTTACTGGCTGATTACGATACTTATATCGCCAGGATAGTCCATGCCGCTATGTTTCCCTAAAAGAATACATTCTATTGCACAATAAAAGCTAAATTTCATCAGAGCAGACTTGAACCCTCACCTTGAACTAAATTTTTGAAAATTTTCTTACTGAAAAAACCTAAGTGTCTTGTTTACTGGCTGATTACGATACTTAAATCGCCAGGATAGTCCATGACGCTATGTTTCCCTGAAAGTCTACTTCATTGCACATAATAATAGCAAGATTTTATTAGAGCAGACTTGAACCCTCACCTTGATCTTAATTTATGAAAAATTATGTTCCTACTGAAAAAACTTAAGTACCTTGGTTACTTGCTGATTACGATACTTATATCGCCAGGATAGTAAATGCCGCTATGTTTTCCTGAAATTCTACTTTATTGCGCATAATAATAGCATAAAATGTTCACAGCAGACTTGAACCCTCACCTTGAACTAAATTTTTGAAAATGATCCTACTGAAAAAATATAACTACCTATATTAATGGCTGATGGTGATGCTTATTTCGCCAGGATAGTCCATGCCGCTATGTTTCCCTGAAAGAATACATTCTTCTGCACAATAAAAGCTAAATTTCATCAGAGCAGACTTGAACCCTCACCTTGAACTAAATTTTTGAAAATTTTCTGACTGAAAAAACCTAAGTGCCTTGGTTACTGGCTGATTACGATACTTATATCATCAGGATAGTCCATGGCGCTATGTTTCCCTGAAAGTATACTTCATTGCACATAATAATAGCAAGATTTTATTAGAGCAGACTTGAACCCTCACCTTGATCTTAATTTATGAAAAATTATGTTCCTACTGAAAAAACTTAAGTACCTTGGTTACTGGCTGATTACGATACTTATATCGCCAGGATAGTAAATGCCGCTATGTTTTCCTGAAATTCTACTTCATTGCGCATAATAATAGCATAAAATGTTCAGAGCAGACTTGAACCCTCACCTTGAACTAAATTTTTGAAAATGATCCTACTGAAAAAATATAACTACCTATATTAATGGCTGATGGTGATGCTTATTTCGCCAGGATAGTCCATGCCGCTATGTTTCCCTGAAAGAATACATTCTTTTGCACAATAAAAGCTAAATTTCATCAGAGCAGACTTGAACCCTCACCTTGAACTAAATTTTTGAAAATTTTCTTACTGAAAAAACCTAAGTGTCTTGTTTACTGGCTGATTACGATACTTAAATCGCCAGGATAGTCCATGACGCTATGTTTCCCTGAAAGTCTACTTCATTGCGCATAATATGAGCAAGATTTTATTAGAGCAGACTTGAACCCTCACCTTGAACCTAATTTATGAAAAATAATGTTACTACTGAAAAAACCTAAGTATCTTGGTTTCTGGCTTATTACGATACTTATATCGTAAGGATAGTAAATGCCGCTATGTTTCTTTGAAAGTTTACTTCATTCCGCAGAATAATAGCAAGATTTTATTAGAGCAGACTTGAACCCTCACCTTGAACTAAATTTTTGAAAATGTTCCTACTGAAAAAAACTAACTACCTAGATTAATGGCTGATGGTGATGCTTATTTCGCCAGGATAGTGCATTCCGCTATGTTTCCCTGAAAGAATACATTCTTTTGCACAATAAAAGCTAAATTTCATCAGAGCAGACTTGAACCCTCACCTTGAACTAAATTTTTGAAAATTTTCTTACTGAAAAAACCTAAGTGTCTTGGTTACTGGCTGATTACGATACTTAAATCGCCAGGATAGTCCATAACGCTATGTTTCCCTGAAAGTCTACTTCATTGCACATAATAACAGCAAGATTTTATTAGAGCAGACTTGAACCCTCACCTTGAACTTAATTTATGAAAAATAATGTTACTACTGAAAAAACCTAAGTACCTTGGTTTCTGGCTGATTTCGATACTTATATCGTCAGGATAGTAAATGCCGCTATGTTTTCCTGAAATTCTACTTCATTGCGCATAATAATAGCATAAAATGTTCAGAGCAGACTTGAACCCTCACCTTGAACTAAATGTTTGAAAATTTTCTTACTGAAAAAACTTAAGTGTCTTGGTTACTGGCTGATTACGATACTTAAATCGCCAGGATAGTCCATGACGCTATGTTTCCCTGAAAGTCTACTTCATTGCGCATAATAAGAGCCAGATTTTATTAGAGCAGACTTGAACCCTCACCTTGAACTAAATTTTTGAAAATGTTCCTACTGAAAAAACCTAACTACCTAGATTAATGGCTGATGGTGATGCTTATTTCGCCAGGATAGTGCATTCCGCTATGTTTCCCTGAAAGAATACATTCTTTTGCACAATAAAAGCTAAATTTCATCAGAGCAGACTGGAACCCTCACCTTGAACTAAATTTTTGAAAATTTTCTGACTGAAAAAACCTAAGTGCCTTGGTTACTGGCTGATTACGATACTTATATCATCAGGATAGTCCATGGCGCTATGTTTCCCTGAAAGTCTACTTCATTGCGCATAATAAGAGCCAGATTTTATTAGAGCAGACTTGAACCCTCACCTTGAACTAAATTTTTGAAAATGTTCCTACTGAAAAAACCTAACTACCTAGATTAATGGCTGATGGTGATGCTTATTTCGCCAGGATAGTGCATGCCGCTATGTTTCCCTGAAAGAATACATTCTTTTGCACAATAAAAGCTAAATTTCATCAGAGCAGACTTGAACCCTCACCATGAACTAAATTTTTGAAAATTTTCTGACTGAAAAAACCTAAGTGCCTTGGTTACTGGCTGATTACGATACTTATATCATCAGGATAGTCCATGGCGCTATGTTTCCCTGAAAGTCTACTTCATTGCGCATAATAAGAGCCAGATTTTATTAGAGCAGACTTGAACCCTCACCTTGAACTAAATTTTTGAAAATGTTCCTACTGAAAAAACCTAACTACCTAGATTAATGGCTGATGGTGATGCTTATTTCGCCAGGATAGTGCATGCCGCTATGTTTCCCTGAAAGAATACATTCTTTTGCACAATAAAAGCTAAATTTCATCAGAGCAGACTTGAACCCTCACCTTGAACTAAATTTTTGAAAATTTTCTGACTGAAAAAACCTAAGTGCCTTGGTTACTGGCTGATTACGATACTTATATCATCAGGATAGTCCATGGCGCTATGTTTCCCTGAAAGTCTACTTCATTGCACATAATAATAGCAAGATTTTATTAGAGCAGACTTGAACCCTCACCTTGATCTTAATTTATGAAAAATTATGTTCCTACTGAAAAAACTTAAGTACCTTGGTTACTTGCTGATTACGATACTTATATCGCCAGGATAGTAAATGCCGCTATGTTTTCCTGAAATTCTACTTTATTGCGCATAATAATAGCATAAAATGTTCAGAGCAGACTTGAACCCTCACCTTGAACTAAATTTTTGAAAATGATCCTACTGAAAAAATATAACTACCTATATTAATGGCTGATGGTGATGCTTATTTCGCCAGGATAGTCCATGCCGCTATGTTTCCCTGAAAGAATACATTCTTCTGCACAATAAAAGCTAAATTTCATCAGAGCAGACTTGAACCCTCACCTTGAACTAAATTTTTGAAAATGTTCATACTGCAAAAACCTAAGTACCTACGTTATTGGCTTATTACGATACTTATATCGCCAGGATAGTCCATGGCGCTATGTTTCCCTGAAAGGCTACTTCATTGCACATAATAATAGCAAGATTTTATTAGAGCAGACTTGAACCCTCACCTTGAACTTAATTTATGAAAAATAATGTTACTACTGAAAAAACCTAAGTACCTTGGTTTCTGGCTGATTTCGATACTTATATCGTCAGGATAGTAAATGCCGCTATGTTTTCCTGAAATTCTACTTCATTGCGCATAATAATAGCATAAAATGTTCAGAGCAGACTTGAACCCTCACCTTGAACTAAATTTTTGAAAATGATCCTACTGAAAAAACCTAACTACCTAGATTAATGGCTGATGGTGATGCTTATTTCGCCAGGATAGTGCATGCCGCTATGTTTCCCTGAAAGAATACATTCTTTTGCACAATAAAAGCTAAATTTCATCAGAGCAGACTTGAACCCTCACCTTGAACTAAATTTTTGAAAATTTTCTTACTGAAAAAACCTAAGTGTCTTGGTTACTGGCTGATTACGATACTTAAATCGCCAGGATAGTCCATAACGCTATGTTTCCCTGAAAGTCTACTTCATTGCACATAATAATAGCAAGATTTTATTAGAGCAGACTTGAACCCTCACCTTGAACTTAATTTATGAAAAATAATGTTACTACTGAAAAAACCTAAGTACCTTGGTTTCTGGCTGATTTCGATACTTATATCGTCAGGATAGTAAATGCCGCTATGTTTTCCTAAAATTCTACTTCATTGCGCATAATAATAGCATAAAATGTTCAGAGCAGACTTGAACCCTCACCTTGAACTAAATTTTTGAAAATGATCCTACTGAAAAAATATAACTACCTATATTAATGGCTGATGGTGATGCTTATTTCGCCAGGATAGTCCATGCCGCTATGTTTCCCTGAAAGAATACATTCTTCTGCACAATAAAAGCTAAATTTCATCAGAGCAGACTTGAACCCTCACCTTGAACTAAATTTTTGAAAATTTTCTTACTGAAAAAACCTAAGTGCCTTGGTTACTGGCTGATTACGATACTTATATCGTCAGGATAGTCCATGGCGCTATGTTTCTCTGAAAGTCTACTTTATTGCGCATAATAATAGCAAGATTTTATTAGAGCAGACTTGAACCCTCACCTTGAACTTAATTTATGAAAAATAATGTTACTACTGAAAAAACCTAAGTACCTTGGTTTCTGGCTGATTACGATACTTATATCGTCAGGATAGTAAATGTTGCTATGTTTTTCTGAAAGTCTACTTCATTTCGCATAATAAAAGCATAAGGTGATCAGAGCAGACTTGAACCCTCACCTTGAACTTAATTTATGAAAAATAATGTTCCTACTGAAAAAACTTAAGTACCTTGGTTACTGGCTGATTACGATACTTATATCGCCAGGATAGTCCATGCCGCTATGTTTCCCTAAAAGAATACATTCTATTGCACAATAAAAGCTAAATTTCATCAGAGCAGACTGGAACCCTCACCTTGAACTAAATTTTTGAAAATGTTCATACTGCAAAAACCTAAGTACCTACGTTATTGGCTTATAACGATACTTATATCGCCAGGATAGTCCATGACGCTATGTTTTTCTGAAAGAATACATTCTTTTGCACAATAAAAGCTAAATTTCATCAGAGCAGACTTGAACCCTCACCTTGAACTAAATTTTTGAAAATGTTCATACTGCAAAAACCTAAGTACCTACGTTATTGGCTTATTACGATACTTATATCGCCAGGATAGTCCATGGCGCTATGTTTCCCTGAAAGGCTACTTCATTGCACATAATAATAGCAAGATTTTATTAGAGCAGACTTGAACCCTCACCTTGAACTTAATTTATGAAAAATAATGTTACTACTGAAAAAACCTAAGTACCTTGGTTTCTGGCTGATTTCGATACTTATATCGTCAGGATAGTAAATGGCGCTATGTTTTCCTGAAATTCTACTTCATTGCGCATAATAATAGCATAAAATGTTCAGAGCAGACTTGAACCCTCACCTTGAACTAAATTTTTGAAAATGATCCTACTGAAAAAATATAACTACCTATATTAATGGCTGATGGTGATACTTATTTCGCCAGGATAGTCCATGCCGCTATGTTTCCCTGAAAGAATACATTCTTCTGCACAATAAAAGCTAAATTTCATCAGAGCAGACTTGAACCCTCACCTTGAACTAAATTTTTGAAAATTTTCTTACTGAAAAAACCTAAGTGCCTTGGTTAATGGCTGATTACGATACTTATATCGTCAGGATAGTCCATGGCGCTATGTTTCTCTGAAAGTCTACTTCATTGCGCATAATAATAGCAAGATTTTATTAGAGCAGACTTGAACCCTCACCTTGAACTTAATTTATGAAAAATAATGTTACTACTGAAAAAACCTAAGTACCTTGGTTTCTGGCTGATTACGATACTTATATCGTCAGGATAGTAAATGCCGCTATGTTTTTCTGAAAGTCTACTTCATTGCGCATAATAAAAGCATAAGGTGATCAGAGCAGACTTGAACCCTCACCTTGAACTTAATTTATGAAAAATAATGTTCCTACTGAAAAAACTTAAGTACCTTGGTTACTGGCTGATTACGATACTTATATCGCCAGGATAGTCCATGCCGCTATGTTTCCCTAAAAGAATACATTCTATTGCACAATAAAAGCTAAATTTCATCAGAGCAGACTTGAACCCTCACCTTGAACTAAATTTTTGAAAATGTTCATACTGCAAAAACATAAGTACCTACGTTATTGGCTTATAACGATAACGATACTTATATCGCCAGGATAGTCCATGACGCTATGTTTTTCTGAAAGAATACATTCTTTTGCACAATAAAAGCTAAATTTCATCAGAGCAGACTTGAACCCTCACCTTGAACTAAATGTTTGAAAATTTTCTTACTGAAAAAACTTAAGTGTCTTGGTTACTGGCTGATTACGATACTTAAATCGCCAGGATAGTCCATGACGCTATGTTTCCCTGAAAGTTTACTTCATTGCGCATAATAAGAGCATAAAATGTTCAGAGCAGACTTGAACCCTCACCTTGAACTAAATTTTTGAAAATGATCCTACTGAAAAAATATAACTACCTATATTAATGGCTGATGGTGATGCTTATTTCGCCAGGATAGTCCATGCCGCTATGTTTCCCTGAAAGAATACATTCTTTTGCACAATAAAAGCTAAATTTCATCAGAGCAGACTGGAACCCTCACCTTGAACTAAATTTTTGAAAATGTTCATACTGCAAAAACCTAAGTACCTACGTTATTGGCTTATTACGATACTTATATCGCCAGGATAGTCCATGGCGCTATGTTTCCCTGAAAGGCTACTTCATTGCACATAATAATAGCAAGATTTTATTAGAGCAGACTTGAACCCTCACCTTGAACTTAATTTATGAAAAATAATGTTACTACTGAAAAAACCTAAGTACCTTGGTTTCTGGCTGATTTCGATACTTATATCGTCAGGATAGTAAATGCCGCTATGTTTTCCTGAAATTCTACTTCATTGCGCATAATAATAGCATAAAATGTTCAGAGCAGACTTGAACCCTCACCTTGAACTAAATTTTTGAAAATGATCCTACTGAAAAAATATAACTACCTATATTAATGGCTGATGGTGATACTTATTTCGCCAGGATAGTCCATGCCGCTATGTTTCCCTGAAAGAATACATTCTTCTGCACAATAAAAGCTAAATTTCATCAGAGCAGACTTGAACCCTCACCTTGAACTAAATTTTTGAAAATTTTCTTACTGAAAAAACCTAAGTGCCTTGGTTAATGGCTGATTACGATACTTATATCGTCAGGATAGTCCATGGCGCTATGTTTCTCTGAAAGTCTACTTCATTGCGCATAATAATAGCAAGATTTTATTAGAGCAGACTTGAACCCTCACCTTGAACTTAATTTATGAAAAATAATGTTACTACTGAAAAAACCTAAGTACCTTGGTTTCTGGCTGATTACGATACTTATATCGTCAGGATAGTAAATGCCGCTATGTTTTTCTGAAAGTCTACTTCATTGCGCATAATAAAAGCATAAGGTGATCAGAGCAGACTTGAACCCTCACCTTGAACTTAATTTATGAAAAATAATGTTCCTACTGAAAAAACTTAAGTACCTTGGTTACTGGCTGATTACGATACTTATATCGCCAGGATAGTCCATGCCGCTATGTTTCCCTAAAAGAATACATTCTATTGCGCAATAAAATCTAAATTTCATCAGAGCAGACTTGAACCCTCACCTTGAACTAAATTTTTGAAAATGTTCATACTGCAAAAACCTAAGTACCTACGTTATTGGCTTATAACGATACTTATATCGCCAGGATAGTCCATGACGCTATGTTTTTCTGAAAGAATACATTCATTTGCACAATAAAAGCTAAATTTCATCAGAGCAGACTTGAACCCTCACCTTGAACTAAATGTTTGAAAATTTTCTTACTGAAAAAACTTAAGTGTCTTGGTTACTGGCTGATTACGATACTTAAATCGCCAGGATAGTCCATGACGCTATGTTTCCCTGAAAGTTTACTTTATTGCGCATAATAAGAGCCAGATTTTATTAGAGCAGACTTGAACCCTCACCTTGAACTAAATTTTTGAAAATGTTCCTACTGAAAAAACCTAACTACCTAGATTAATGGCTGATGGTGATGCTTATTTCGCCAGGATAGTGCATGCCGCTATGTTTCCCTGAAAGAATACATTCTTTTGCACACTAAAAGCTAAATTTTATCAGAGCAGACTTGAACCCTCACCTTGAACTAAATTTTTGAAAATGTTCATACTGCAAAAACCTAAGTACCTACGTTATTGGCTTATTACGATACTTATATCGCCAGGATAGTCCATGGCGCTATGTTTTTCTGAAAGAATACATTCTTTTGCACAATAAAAGTTAAATTTCATCAGAGCAGACTTGAACCCTCACCTTGAACTAAATGTTTGAAAATTTTCTTACTGAAAAAACTTAAGTGTCTTGGTTACTGGCTGATTACGATACTTAAATCGCCAGGATAGTCCATGACGCTATGTTTCCCTGAAAGTCTACTTCATTGCGCATAATAAGAGCCAGATTTTATTAGAGCAGACTTGAACCCTCACCTTGAACTAAATTTTTGAAAATGTTCTTACTGAAAAACCTAACTACCTAGATTAATGGCTGATGGTGATGCTTATTTCGCCAGGATAGTCCATGCCGCTATGTTTTTCTGAAAGAATACATTCTTTTGCACAATAAAAGCTAAATTTCATCAGAGCAGACTTGAACCCTCACCTTGAACTAAATTTTTGAAAATTTTCTTACTGAAAAAACCTCAGTGCCTTGGTTACTGGCTGATTAAGATACTTATATCGTCAGGATAGTAAATGCCGCTATGTTTACCGGAAAGAATACATTCTTTTGCACAATGAAAGCTAAATTTCATCAGAGCAGACTTGAACCCTCACCTTGAACTAAATTTTTGAAAATGTTCATACTGCAAAAACCGAAGTACCTTCGTTATTGGCTTATTACGATACTTATATCGCCAGGGTAGTCCATGCCGCTATGTTTTTCTAAAAGAATACATTCTTTTGCACAATAAAAGTTAAATTTCAACAGAGCAGACTTGAACCCTCACCTTGAACTAAATTTTTGAAAATTTTCTTACTGAAAAAACATCAGTGCCTTGGTTACTGGCTGATTACGATACTTATATCGTCAGGATAGTAAATGCCGCTATGTTTCCCTAAAAGTCTACTTCATTGCGCATTATAATATCAAGATTTTATTAGAGCAGACTTGAACCCTCACCTTGATCTTAATTTATGAAAAATAATGTTACTACTGAAAAAACCTAAGTACCTTGGTTTCTGGCTGATTACGATACTTATATCGTCAGGATAGTAAATGCCGCTATGTTTCCCTGAAAGTCTACTTCATTGCGCATAATAATAGCAAGATTTTATTAGAGCAGACTTGAACCCTCACCTTGAACTTAATTTATGAAAAATAATGTTACTACTGAAAAAACCTAAGTACCTTGGTTTCTGGCTGATTACGATACTTATATCGTCAGGATAGTAAATGCCGCTATGTTTCCCTGAAAGTCTACTTCATTGCGCATAATAATAGCAAGATTTTATTAGAGCAGACTTGAACCCTCACCTTGAACTTAATTTATGAAAAATAATGTTCCTACTGAAAAAACTTAAGTACCTTGGTTACTGGCTGATTACGATACTTATATCGCCAGGATAGTAAATGCCGCTATGTTTTCCTGAAAGTCTACTTCATTGCGCATAATAATAGCATAAGATGATCAGAGCAGACTTGAACCGTCACCTTGAACTAATTTTTTGAAAATGTTCCTACTTAAAAACCTAAGTGCCTTGGTAACTGGCTGATTACGATACTTTTGTGGCCAGGGTTATCCGTGTCGCTATGTTTTCCTGAAAGACTACATATTTGTGCATACTATTAGCTATACTAGCTCAGAGCAGACTTCAACTCTCACCTTGAACTTTTAATATTAAATTTTCACGTTTTCACAAATTATTTTTTATTTTTTATTTATCACATTTTTGATGTTGTTGCTGTCTATATTTCTCGTTTGTATCATTTTCCCGGCTATTGGGTTCTTATTTGGACTATTTTTTTTGACGACTTTTTATTTTGTCGGATAATAGTGGCCGATAACTTTTTGGCCGCTAACTTCACACCGGTCCCTGTACCCGGACTTTCGATGTTCGATATATCGACACTGTTTCGGTCCGCGCTTCATTGTAGTAGAGTTGACATTGGAACGAAAATGCTCACGCAATTGCGAAGTTCGAATCTGCGGGTAGAGGCCCTGGTTCTACCTGTACTTCGCTCCTCTTTCCATTAGAAAATGAGTCTTGCTATAACAAATAAGATAGTTAGTAGTTGTAGCGAAGGTACTGTCATGAATTTAACAAACCATTATCATTCGAACCGTTAAAGCCGCAACAAAATAAGTCAAGTACCTAGTTGATACGTGAGGCTAGAACAAAAAATTTGTAATCATGTTAGTTATTAGTTTAATCTTTAATAGCAATACAGAGTGTTAGGGTAAACAGTTACATTACTTTAAGGGGTGACTGTTCCCATGATACTGAACAACTTTTCCAAAGGAACAATGGGAAATTCAACTTTTCGTTGTACATGTAAACCACGTCAGAGGCCGTAAGGTGGTCTGAAAAAACTCTGACACCAGGGCTCTACCCACACGATAAGAAGATTATAAATGTTCGGTCAGCTGATGGCAGGCAGGATAGCTGCATAGATGGAAAGTCCAATTTTTTATTTGCGAATTTCCTATAGGATTCTTGGGGAAAAGTTGTTCAGTATCATGGGTAAAATCACCCCTTAAATAATGCAACTGTTTACCCTAACACCTTCAACACATACGATAAGGTAAGATAATCTTTGTAGTGCTTAAGAAATACCAGTTTACATAAAATAGTTTCTTACAGATAATTACAATTTAAAATCTTCAACGTTTAGAAACAGCAGAGCTTGTTCACAGTTTTACAAGAGTAAACTCAAGTATTTTTATTGCAACCGCTTACTTCGTGGCTCTACAGAGAACCTTCATTTCTCATCATGCTACTGACTCTCGGCATTCTTAAGTATTGCTTCGTGCATTCAGAAAACTGGTTTAAAGCAAAAACGGGGATCGGTGAGGGCATTCATAACACTTTTTGTCACCTGCCGGTTCTGCTTTTATATTTCATATTTTAGCTGGGAACTTTAGAATTGCAAGGGGATTTAGATACGATTGAAAATGTTTGTTTATAAGTAAGAATTTTGTAGATAAAAACTATATTTGACCAAACCTAGGAAATGTTTTAAGTTGCTTTTTTGTTTACCTATCAGAATTTTATTACTTATTAACCCAAAAAAATATCCGATTTTTAAAAACGTATCGTAAAGACTACCGAAATGCCAGAAATGTCCTTGTTTTATTTCCAAAACCTAATTTGGAATGATAAGTATCCCATTGTGTTGCTATAATGTTGGTATATTTTTTTACTATGTTTTTTTGTTAGAGATTATAAAAACTTATAATAATTATTGGTATATTAATAAATAAAAAGATACCTGTTTATTAACTAAATGCATAAGAAAGAACAAACTTCAGATCTGCGACACGCTTCGTCAAAAATTATAATTATACAGGAACCTAATCAGCAACACGCTTCGTCAAAAACTTAATCCTATACATTCTAAATCTGCAACATGCTTCTAAGGCCCAATCAAAGGTCCAGTCCCACGCAACCCCGGCTCTATGGTCCCCATGGAACTAGCGGCATTTCCCCTCTGGATGGTAAAAGACAACCTCTGGTATATATAGTTGGTATATTAGTTTATTCGTGTTACCAAATTGATACCTACACGACTCTATTGGCTGTGAGGCTTTGAACAAGTTGGATCCGATTTCGATTAATCTTCAACATGCAGTTTCAAGTACCATCTGCGAGAGTTTGCGTTCCACAGATATGGAGTTTCAACAATAGGATTGCACTATTCAGATGATGAACCATTGTTTAAGCAGTTAAGTCTAATCTTAACTTTATTTTTAATAAGAGAAATAAGTTTTGCCTTGGTGAGTTGTTAAAACTAAACTCTAGCAAAGAATGCATGAAATTGAAAAAAATGGTGCATGTAAAATTATGTTAACCATCTCCTAACCGCACCAAAGATGTTCTTGTGTCAATAATTTCATAGTTAATTTTAATATGAAAGATAAAACAACATCTAAAACTATGGGAAAGCAACCACTTTCGTAACGGTCTCGCATCCGTCGTTTCATCGAAAATGCAAAATGACGACTCAATCAAAACTACTCTCAAAAGAAATGGATGAGTCCAAAGTCATCAAGTCCATTCGACTTATTGACCTTCGCTCCCAAAACGTCAAAACTTTAATTATTATTCGTAACATCATAATCATAATCATTCCCATCGTGTCGTGAGTGTTCAATGAATGCAAGCATACTACTAAACCACTTTAGCAAGATACTTCTGGACCTCATAACTTTTGAAGAGGCATGTCAAGTTGTTCTGGTCGAGAAATACTTTAGATTATTACGTTACCTTCAATGTAAGATACTAGTTTACTTGTCTAACCACCCGTCGAGCTCTATGTGAGGCGTCCGTATGTTCGTCCACACAAGTTTTGATATCAGATACTGTGATTGGAATACTTTATTTTATATCATCTTCAAAGTGGATTACAACTTTAGTTGCAGACTGTATACCTCATGCCGTTTCATTACAATCCTTACATCGTTTATCATACTTTACATTGCCATAATTTATTCATAAAGGCGATCTTGTTTTATTTTCACAAAGATGGTTTTACATGGTGTTCTCAGATTTCTCAATACGTGACGCGATCCAACATATAAAGTCGTTGCGTTGAATTATGGTAGGTTTTAGTACCGATAACAATATTTTACACGTCGCCAACTGCAAGTAAGATGAAACCTAACGTTATTTATGTTACGACCTGTAGGGTTATAGATGTGTTGTCTTTATAATAAAGGAGGGATTATTAAATTTTATATCCTTACTATCTATGATATCTTATATCAGATAGTTAATTTAGAAATTGTATACTTCGTTTATTAACTCTATTTTAAGATGTAATAAATCAGAGAATTGATATGTAGTATTATTGTCTTAAATAAATTTAAATTTTAAGGCTGTGTAGTAAATTTCATTGACAAAAAAAAACTTCGTGATTGTTTGAAATAATTATTTATATGGTAACACAAAATTAAATTTTTAAAAGGACGTACTTATGTATTTATATATTCCAACTGTAACCGTACTATACTTAATACCAACATTTTCCGTTAAATAATCGAAAACAACAATAAGTATATTTTGTTTAGTCATGCCTCCATTTTTGATATAAGCAGAAAGGACCTCTCTTCCACCTACGCCAATTCTGACGCATACGCTTTTCGAACGATTTTTTATTCAAAAATATTAATTTTAGCAGTAATATGCCTCCTAACCTAAGCCGTTTTCATAAATGTTTTTGATAAAATGAAAGCTTTATTAAATCATCTAAGTATGCAAGAATGTAATACCATGAAGAGCTTTGCATACACCATCTATTTAACACACATAATACTTGTAATGAGGCCAGCTCTCTCTGTCGCACCTTTATTAGCGGCTCAAAATGATTAATTCCCTATAAATAATGCTGTCGGCTCATAGCTGGACACCTGGACATTAATGTCTTGTTGCATTAGCCGTGATCACCTTATGTTAATAACATGCTCAGAGCAATCTAGTTATGCGTTCATATGCCTAGTTAAAGCCTTATGATTAAATAGAAAACGATGTTTATATTGAAAGGAAGGATGTTATTTCTCATTAAAGAAACGAATATGTTAACTCACAACTTTTGGTAGTTGTAGAGGCTAATGAGAAACTTATTGAAAAGACAGAAACAATTTAGTTTATTCACAGAATAAATGACACTAAAAAAGATTTAAGTAACTGCAAATGGAATCCAAAACTAATAAAAAACGCTTAAAGGCACATTCTCTTTGAACTTTTAGCAATAAGCAGCTTATGCCTACAGTAAGAACGAATACACGTTGAAGAAGTTTTATATTCATGAAAGTTAAATTTAGGTTCAGCCCATTAGTGGGATAAGAAAACAAAGGCTCGTTTTTTACTTTACGCTATCAAAAAAGATCAAGATAAAAATGTAAAGAAAGACCAACCCTAAACCTCGATTCCCGAGAGCACAGTAAATATGATAATCTTAGAGTGAAAGATGAATATGAATGATATAAAAACTCTGGAATATTTATATAAGGCCAAACCCGTAGGTTGCATAAAAGGCCAGTCTGGATTATCGAAATAAATTCATGCGCAATCACGTTCGCATACAAATACAATTTTATGACACTAACATCAAACAGGAATAGGCTAAAATAATGCAGTATTATTCGAGAGATTATTTGTTATATTGTATTTGCATATATTCATGTATATTGCAGTGTTATGTTCGTAATATGGTAATGCGATATGGCCGACTCCCTTTGGTCATAAGACTTTTAACCAAACCTACTCATGTAGAAAATTGTGTTTTGTTCCTCTTTCCAAGTTATTCCGTATTATGTGACCTATAAAGTTTATGTGGGTGAGGAAGTTTATATGAATCGGTGCTCTTATAAATATGGAACGCGTATTACATTCAACTAAATTCTTGGTGAAATATCTACCTACTGGAATTATATTAGTTATTTCTCTAGGGAATTGTGAAGGAATTTTCTGTTGCTATTTTTTTTTATGAAATAAAATTGACTTGATGGATCTATTCAATCTATTGTTTAGCGCTTTTTTGAGTTCCGATATTAGTGCTTGGAAAAGCAGATTGAGATCCTAAGAACATCTAAACATTTTATTCAAATTGTAAGTACATCAAAGAATATTTGAGTAATGAAGATATTTAGTAATCTAGGCTTGAATCAGAGCTTATAGGTACATTAAAATCAAATGCAGACCAAATTAATAGATTTGTAAAATATATTATTTATTCTATTTTATTTTTTCCTGAATCTAGAAAACATAATAGGTACGCGGTACATTAGTTGTTAGTGTAACTAATTATAGTACTCTGTGGTGTAACTAATGGTTTACAGCATTACAGAACTGCTTCAATAGTTGATTGTGAATGCTTGTAAGTAAGACCCATCTCCAAGTATAATTTCATTAGCCACATCTTCATAAACTCATCATTATTCGAACGAAAATATTCATCACTAATTTCGTTGAATCGCCGAACTATCGCAGCTCAATTATCAAAACTATTTTTTATGCGTCGCTTACTGAAATTAATAATATACTTAAAGTCAATCCAATAGAATAGATTTTCCACTGATCCCATTAACTCAGGTGTAAAATAGCTTTTTCATTCACTAATGTATTTATTATTAACATCAATTAACCCCTTGTCCGAGAGCAAAATTTACATATTAATACATTTTGAAATCATAAATTAACGTCGTTTGAATATCTTCGTTTTTTTATAAGCGTGAGGTGGAAAAACTCTGTTTCAATTAATAATTTTGACGGTGTATTTAGTTCCAGTATTTTGTTTTTTATTTGGAAATTAGATCTCATTAGCATCAGATTTAATTTTACGTCAAGTATTTATCACTACATAAATAAAATGGCTTTATTTTAGGCCTTTATCTCTTAACTTAACAGAATACGGTTAATTAGACGAATATATTTATTTAAAAGTTAGCAATATTGTTTATTGTTGAAGAAACGAGTTGTGGATCTGAGTGATGTATTTTCTTAGACGAAGCCTGTTACGGATATAAACCTTTAACGAAGCCTATCGTGGATACGCACTTTGTATTATTTTGTTGTATATTTTAATTAATAAATTAACTTTTTTTTATTGTATTTATACTAATAAAATACTTAGTATTGTTACGAGCGACGGGTTCCGGGATTGGAGTGAAACGCTAAGTCCAATTTTACAGAGTTTATTTGGGATACACTTACAAACGGTCCACCTCGCAGAGGTTCCTCTACACGGTTCACTTCACCAGGTCCTCCTCGCAGGGATTCCCCGTGCACCACTTACTGTCACTGTTCACAGTCCACTACGTCACTACATAAATAAAATTTATGACGTCCGTCGTGCCGTCCGTGGCTATGACGTCACGACGTAAGACACTATGACGTCACGCACTACACTGACACTTGTCTACTCACTGTTCCACTTAGCACTTTTCTCTTCACTAGTACTTTTCCACTTTTACTTTTCTTCCTTTTGTTTCGCACTGTTCACTGTTAAACCAAGAACTGATCCGTCAGCCCGAATTCGCCGCTTTTTATAGCCCGCAGAATATTCCAGATCTACGAATTTCGTTATTCTTTTGTTCTCTTCCAGATACCTCTAATCCCACCTTTCTGGAAGTTTCCTTTATTTTTCTGTCCCTTTCCAGATATTCCCTCTCATTCTCTCTTCCTTCTAGAACATTTCTACAAACATTAAAATCTAGAAATACTTTTTTTGGTTTTTGATCGGATTCGATCCGTCACCCCCCGGCATGGGAGTCCGAGCCTTAGACCGTAGGACCACGGCGTATGTTAATGAGCCGGCCGAATTTTCGAATGCCTTCTTTACGTTTGACGTTTGACAGCGGCCGTGACAGTATTTTGACGTGAAATGTCTTTCATTTCGACAAACACTTTATTATGTAACAAAATATAATCAAGATCGCTTATTACATTGGAAGTATAGCATCTACCTGCATTATTTTATTTATTATTATATTTTATTACCATTGTTTAGACTTTAGAGGATTGAAGCCAATAAGTACTCGGTACTAGAAGTTCCACGTAAATCACTACGGCTGCATCTCTGATTAGAACATACTAGATTTTTCAAAATAAAACATGTTTCCATCGCATGAAGAACTTTTATGAATAAGTGGAAAGGTCTTCTATCTTTTTATTAAAAACAAGTCGATCAAAATCAAAGCCCAAACGAATAAATTAAATGAACATCAAATCAGAAATTCATCCCCAGACATTGTGGCCGAGTTGATTATTTTGAAAGATCACTAACCCGACCCGGAAACAGATTTACTATTTAGGTTCTATTATCCTTTTCATAAGGTTCAAAATGTTAAGCCGTTGTCGTATCGGAAGCACGGATTGATCCGGAATTGTTTGTTAACTCGCAAACTATTGCATAACAAAAACCGCTGAAATTCCAAACTCTGGACCTTCTCTATTGAAATGTTTGAAATCACTGAAGTTGAATAATAATTGTTTTCTAATAAAGGCTGAGTTATTTTCACACTAAAATACTCCTATTTTGAGTTTTAGATAGCCTATCCGATAATTGCGTCATCTGTTGATTAGTTTAGGAAACTTACCACAGAAATTAATTTATTTAGTTCTATCACAGAGAACTATAATTACTACCGGTTCTATTAAAGTGAAAAAGGTTACTATAAACTCGATGATTATTTGAATGACCAAAATGTCTGGTCTTGACAATTTTACACTATGTAATGCAATATTGTATTTTAATTGTACTTCTGTACATTTTGTTTTGTTTAAAAGATGTGTGTTGTAGGGTTTCTGGCCGCATCTTCTCTCAACGGAACACCTTCCGACGCGGTGGTAGAGTCAATAAATAACGTCAAAAAGCTATCTATATGATATTATTTTGAATAAAAAATTTTGAATTTTGAATTTTATTAAGATTATCATACTTAGAAATCTTAGAATAACGTATTGTGTTCTATTCCAATTTAAAATGTTTTCTTGATATATTTACTAAGTATGGACAAACAAGGTTAAATTAAATCTTTAGCATCCTTTTCAACAGCTAAGAGTCTACCCATCAAACTGAACAATCAATCAATGGCACCAACATCGAAATCGCGAAAAAGCTGTCCCATACATTTGGCTTGAGTAGGTTTGCAGTTTTGTATGCTCTTACATACAGGTGTGCAGATATTTTTTTCGCGATTTCGTTTTTGGTGCAATAGAGAAAGTTGTTCAGTTTGACGGTCTAATCATCCCCTTAAAAAAGTGTCAGCATATCGCTCGCTTGCGGCAAGAACGTGTTAAGTCTGTAAACCTGATTTTTCAGAAAACGCCTTGGAAAGTTTTGAATGTCTATAACTTTGTAACTAAAAGGTTTAAACTATGAGAATCTTCAAGATGGAAGTTCATCAACTATCCTATTTTCGAAATAAATTACTTTCAGAATATATCTCACTAAGTTGAATACAATATTTTTGTTTAATTAAAATATCGCACCACTTGTTACGTTTTTCTTGTAAAATTGGAAAATTATCATAAGACATATAGATATATCGCGTTATACCTGAAAGATATTTCTTTAAATGTGCGATACATCTTAGTAAAACACATTGTTGCAGCCATAACAAATTTTATTAGAGAATTTTTTTTTACAAACTTTCGAACTTTGTGTGGAGGTAATTGTTGTACTTTAAAATCAGTCTCTTACAGCAATAACATCAATGTCTTACATCTAAAATTGTACTGCGTTTGACAATAGTAATATTGTTGTACTTTAATATCAGTCTCTTACAGCAATAACATTAACGTCTTACATCTAAAATTGTACTGTCTTTGACAAAAGTAATATTGTTGTGTTTTAAAATCAGTCTCTTACAGCAATAACATTAACGTCTTACATCTAAAATTGTACTGTCTTTGACAAAAGTAATGTTGTTGTGCTTTAAAATCAGTCTCTTACAGCAATAAAATTAACGTCTTAGATCTCTAATTGTACTGTCTTTGACAATAGTAATACAAAATAAAAAAATACTCATGAAGGACATAAAAAACTTATTATAATAATCATCTTCAGATAAAAAAAATCATAGAGCTTTTACAAGCTGCCTTTAAGTCGACTGCAACCTTTAACACTGCCGTTTTATTATAAAAGCTCTACTACTCTTAGCAGAAAAACTTATATTCAGTGGTAACTAATAAAGAAATAAACATCTTAGCAAAAGTAATCACAGTCGTTTTCTACAATATATAGTTCTACTACGGTATTAATAAACATCTTTAAAACAAATTATTCAAAGCACAAGGTTTTAAAGCATTATCATAATGAGCATCAAATTAGTATCACAATAGGTATACTTAAACATTACAAAGATTCATAAAACGATCTGTAGTATCTTGGAATCAATCTTTTGTGGATCAGTTCCATCAGGTCAGACTTTTTTCTTTCAGGTAAACCGGGTTTGGTACTGTATGCTTTTTTAACCTCAATATCAATTTCCCTTTTTTTCTTTATGACAATAGCCCTTCTGTAATTTTCATCTTCATAAGAATTTTTGAAATAAATGGCCCGAGGATCAACTTTGGTGACTTTTATTATTTTCATCTCAGTGATTTTTACTGGAATATTTTCGTCATCTTTCTGCATAACGAAACTCATTTGACTGCAAACATTTTTCCAGTCATAAAAGTCTTCAAAGCACATTTCAGTTACACGAAATGGCTCACTTTTCTTACGAGCAGATTTAATTGCACTAATAAATGCATCTGGGGAATACATAGGTCCAGTTCGTAACTCTCTTTGTAGGCATAGTTATACTTTCTATGGCATTCATCATTTCTTGTCTCATTCTTTCCTCATTTTCTGCGTCATTTATATCAATCGTATTATCTATTTCTCTAGGTAAAGGCGAGTTTATTATGTTATTTATTACAACCTCATTTCTTACCCTATTTTCTGTCTGAGTTGCATGTATATCAGTCTTCTTAGTACGTCTATTTTCGTTTTCATCTACGTTCTCGTCTTCACTAGAACTCTCAATTCTACATTTTCCTCGAATTGTATTTTGATAATCAGGGTCTTTGACTGAATCGTCAGTATCTATAATAATAGAAAATTATTCATTTTATTAAGTAACTACAAAAAAATATTCATAAAAGATCACATAGTACTTAAAATAAAAATTAACCTTCATAAAACGACGGTCCCGATGAGGTGCTACTGCTCGAAGAATTAGTAGAATCATGACGTGCTCTACTACATTCTGGGACTTCATCGTGTACCGTTACACATTCTGCAAAATTAAATAAAATTTTATTTCTTTTTATAAACAACTAGCTGTTCCGTAAAAGCCGACTGCAGTGCAATCAAAACCACACAGGGTCCCACCCAAACACACACTAAAAATTTTGTCAACATCGGTCCAGCCGTTTAGGAGGAGTTCTGTGACATGCACGCGTACAAAAGAGTTATATTATTACGGAAAGATGATTCTACATAATGGCTAAATTAATTAGACTTTCTTGAATAGTTAAGTAACAATGAAATATAGAACTTTATATAAATATATATTTTATTTTACCTGGTTCGTCATCTTTCGGAACGCTCTCGATATTCTCTACGAAAATTGTCGGCGAGGACTTCGAAGACTTGGGTTCACGACGCAGCCGCGGGAATATTTAGGGGCATCTACACTCTTTTTCTCGACTTTTCTCGTCTGTTCTCGGTGAGATTGTAGTACAGGCTTAACCACAAGATTTAAAATTTTTTTGGACCGTGACTCCATCTGAAAGAAATATTTAATAATTTACAACACGCTTTTATCATTTGTAATGCAACAATTGAACCTATCAGAACTGAAGTAAAGCATATTTTCTAGAAAAACGAGATAATTCTGAATAACCGACATAGAAAATTTTGTTTTTTTGTGAGATTACCATCTGTAACGTAATATTATAACTTATTTAAAAAAAATATAAGATTTTTGCAACTAAAACGTGACAAAGTAACCTAAATTTTAGCTTCCGATTATGGTTTCTTACAGAAAAAAAGATTTAAATAACGATGTCACACTTTAGCAGCAAAAGAAATACAAAAATGACCTAATAAAAGTACTTACCTTTACAACAAGACTGTGACAGGCTAGCGTTGTCACGTTCTTCCCGCAAACGAACAGCACCTTCCTCCTTGAGCGAGCAGGGTCAACTGATGTGAACCGATATTGAAACGAACTTCGTGGTTGCACGTGACGGCGCTATAATGGTATGCGCTATCTTTTTCTTTCATATCTCCATTGTTTTTGACGCTAGAGATATCGCGTTTTAGTAGCAAGTAGAGCGCGATGTGGCGAATTTTTTGAAGCTATTATTCCAAAGTGATATTTTTAGCAGATAACACGTTCTTGTCGCAAATGAGCGATATTAAGAAGGAGGGGTATCATTAGCATCCTTTTAAACTAAGAGAGAGTCTACCCATCAAACTGAACAACTTTTACTATGGGAGCAAACCGATCAGAGCAACTAAAAATCTGCTGTCCCATACTAAACTGCAACGCCTACTCGACTCAAATGTATGCAACAGCTGATTTTTTTTTTTTTGCTCCGATCAGTTTGCTCCCATAGTAAAAGTTGTTTAGTTTGATGGGTAGACTCTTAGTTTAAAAGGATTCCAATGATATCAATTTCACCCTGTATACAGGGTGACATCCATAGGCGTTGCAGTTTAGTATGGAACAGCAAATTTTTTAGTTGCTCCGATCGGTTTGCTCCCATAGTAAAAGTTGTTCAGTTTGATGGGTAGACTCTTAGTTTAAAAAGATGCTAATGATATCAATTTCCCCCTGTATATTAATAATATTAAAACTTTGATAGGCTATTTTAAGAGATGAAAAATATCACACACTCAATCAAACCATTCAAAACAAAATTAAGATTCTAAAAACTAAAAGCTCAGTCCGATTAGTAGCTCCCATCCTCACACCCGAACCAAAAATAACATCCAGAACAAAGCACCCGACGAATGTCTTAATTCCACGAACCAAATACGAATGGCTAACAATTTGTCGGACTCGTTGGCATGATATCTAAATTAGTACGGAGACAGCCCTATATTCCTTTTTTCAATCCTGCAAACTTGACGTCTCAATTAATGATGTGTAATTCAAAGATCTGAATCGACTAACGACTCATTTCAAAGTGAAATGATGCCCGGTGCAGTGCAATTTCAAGTCTCAAGTCTGTATTACACTGTTGCTAAGCCCCGCTCGCAATAATTACAATGAAACCGCTTTAATCAACTTTTTAACAACCTATAGCCGTGTTTATTGATACAGTTTTTACTGCTGTGGTTATAAAATTCGATGCGCGATTCGAAATAAAGGAAGAAGATTTGAGGTTTGATGAAGCTAATGATAAAGATGCTTCTTAAAATGCGACCTAAACAACATCCGCAGTAACATCTAATTTTAAGTCTTTCAGACAAAAAATGAAGGCGACTCTTCTAAAGCATACTTTGTCAAAAATGAATGCAAAATAATACAATTTGGTTGAGAGCGTCCGCCGAGCGGGCTGGAGGGTTGTAAAAAAACTCTCAGCTTTTCTAGCCATCCGAACGGGCTGTATTTATTTTAGTGCCTAATTTAAATAAGACAGAGCTTAAGTTAAGTTCTTTTGTGACTTTGTTCAGATTCGTAAACAAATTAGCTTTTACGGAAAGGATATTTTATTTAGATAAAGCGACATTATCATATTTGAAAGGGTACTGCAAAGTTTGGCCCTTCTTTTTGAAAAGTTGTTTTTACACTGAAGTTTACATACTTATATCTTCTGAAGCGGTTGTATACACAAAAGATAAGGAAGAGAAAACAAAAGATTATTTTCAACTCATTAAAATGATTTTTGCCTTTGCCCAGCATTGGGATGAAGTAGGCTAATAAAATGAACGACTTTCAACGAAAAAATATCAACATTTAGTAAAACTTAGGGCCTTGCAGATTATTTTACTGCAATAACATTTTGATACAAAAAGTCAGTTGCAACCATAAAGTAGGTACATGACTATTTTTAAATAAAATCGCTCATCAATAATTAAAAGCTTAATTATCGCTAATGACATAATTTAAGATAGTTTAAAGACCTACGCTCTGTAATTTAGGACGGTAATCCTAAAGCATTTAAAAAATATTCGGTGAGAAAATACCCACAAAAACTGAACAATTCATCATAATAGTGCCAGGCAATTACTGTTAGAAGCGTTAATGACTGGCATCCATTATTAATCTGTAAGAAACATGTTTTGGACCTACAAGACTTACAGCGATTTCGATAATAATCTCGTTTTAATAATTACTCACTTATTTTTCTTCCCACAATCTTGATTAAGTCTATTTGTACGTTATTTTTCTAAGGCCCCAGTTAGCCTTAATTTGGTGGCTTGACAACTCTTTTAGGAATGCTTAATACGTGTGATTTTTCTTGGCTACTGTTATCTGGCAGAGCATCGGAGGGAGTGATTCTAGGAAATGTTTTAGTCGTTTTTTTTTAATTCGGTCCCCTTTGTCTCTTTTGGTGCCGTTTCGGAGATGTAGTATTTGGTCTCCTTCCAAGGTTTTTTAAACTGCAACGTCGCATAGGTTTTTTGGACATATTCTTTGTCTTCCTGTTGCATTTTCCGCTTCGATATTCCTAGAAAGTAGGTATTTTTTTTCTTTTTGTTTCGTTCGTTATTTTTCTTTTATTTTATTATTTTTCAGTTGATTTCTTTTTAATTCTGCATGAATAGATATAATGATGTATAACTTCAAAGAGTTATCATTTTATGGAACGAAATAACAAGAACTCCTATTTCGTCTTCAAAATATCTAAATTCATTCATAAAATTTACATTTCGTATTCGAATTGCGCAAGCTCATTTCGAATTAGAGAAATGGCCTACCGTGCTTAGTTTGATAATAAATATTAATAACTCACTAACTCATATTTAAATGTTTCCTGCTACTGTAAAATAACGAATGTTCAAACGAATTTACTTCATAAAAGCTTCATTATCATACTTGGCTTTGAGTGTGGGTGGATGTGGTATTCCATTTTTAATAACGTTATTGGTGTTATTGTTGTGTTATGTTTTATTCTAATTAGATTAGAACCTTTCTCGTGTTATAATTTGATTAGCTTTACTTCTTTTGTTTTGTAGATTAGTCTGATTGAGTTTTAATTAAGTTAAATATTGTATTTTAGTACTTTTTAGAGCTTTGATGACTTTTTAAAGAAAAAGTTTACGTAACGTCTTCGCTGCTTAGTGTTACATTCTTGTCTTTTATTTAATCACTTTTCTATTTTATCAACAAATTATCGAGGTATCTTTGTACTTGTTTCTAATTTCTCTGAGCAGAAGGTTACACTGTGAGGTTAATAATCCATCATTCAAACATCATCTTATTAAACACACACCTTCGCAGTGTATAAATAAAATTAGCCGCCATTTTGTTTAAGCTCGTTACAGCTCGACGCACGCCACTGGCCCTCGTAATTATGATGTTAAAAGCACAGCTTGACGTGTGTGTGTACCGGCTTTAACAACGCGCGAATAAAATGCTTCCATGTGTGAGTGCTATCACGACTTGCGTACGCGCAACGGTTGTAGGTGGAATTTATTAATCGTGTGCGTGTTTTCTTCCTGTGTGTTGGTTTGTCGGCGTTTTTGAGTTCGGCGCTTGTCTAACAATAATTACTATATACCTTACACCCGCAGGCGGCGCGAACGCCCCCCACCATCTGTTTTTTGGGCATGTTTTTTTTAAATGTCTTAATCACAAGGCTCGATACTTTTTGATTTGGGCGACGTACAAGCTGGCGTACAGCCAAAAATTCGTTTTGTTCGTTGTTTAATGGTTAATCACGATTGTTATCGGTTTTCGATTATGAGGGGCGCGTTCGTATACATAAATGCTTCGGCAAATATTGGTAGAGCTCTTGTCGGGAGCAATTTGCTGTTTTATAAAGTGTTTTATTTATAATGGGAATGCAACTGCATTGTTCTGGGAAAATTTAATGTCACTTTACTTATTATTGAACAATTCGTAGAATTATTAAGTATAATATTTAGGTACATAAGTCCTGTTAATTGATGAGATAAAATTCCAACCCAATAATTTACTGTTCCATAAATATACTTTGGTTCCGGTTCGTGATACAAATATTCCCGTAACATCATGCTCTTGTGAAATATTTGGAAAGTACAACTACCAATTACGTTTTCAAACGCATGCACAGGGGTGCAGGGGTGGTCAAAGGGTTGACTAAACGTAAAATATAGGGGTAGATGGATAATTTATAAAGAAAGACATAAAAATGCTACTAGAAATCCTATTCAAATTATTTTATGACAAATTCGACGTTCATTGACATAATATGACAGATGCCATACTGCGCTCCGGATCCATTTGGAGGGTTTTCGTTATGTCCTTACTATAAGGTTGAGATTTGGTTGGTTTGCTTGAAAAAAGTGGTATTTCATTAACTGATTTTGCTAGTCTTAAGTTACAGGCCTGTGACAGATTCACTTTTAGCATATTTACTCTAGCTCTAGTTTTTCTCTTCTAGCTTTTGCCCGCGGCTAGGTCCACATGAAATTCTTTCTTAAATTACCCCACGTTGAAATAATATGTTCGAAATTGTATATTTCCATCTTTAGTGTTTTAGGCTGTGCGTTGTCTGTCAGTCGTCAAGTCAGTCACTGAACTGTTATTATTTTTAAGTGTACATACATACATACACAAGCTCACGCCATTGTCCCAAGGGGGTAGGCAGAGACCTCGGATCGCCACACGCTACGACTCTGACACACTTCTCTAGGCTCACTGAATACATCTTTTCTTGCACTCCCGTTGTCCTTTTCGGAAAAAATCATTGATTTGATCGTGGTATGTTTTCCTCGGACGGCCTCTCCCAACACATCCGCTCACCTTTGCTTGATAAATTTCATTCGTAAGTCTTCTTTCATTCATTCTCTCTACGTGACCAAACCATCTAAGCATACCCCTCTCAATCCTTGTTACTATATCATCCTTCAACTTACACCAATCCCTTATCATACTGTTCTTGATTCGATCAGCCAAAGTAATACCACACATACTTCGTAAGGAGCGCATTTCAACTGCATTTACTCGACTTTCATTTTATTCCATACCCAACATTTTTAAGTGTAGATTATGATATTTATGATACAAGTATAAAATCTTTCGCTTACAGATATACGTATATTCCAAAAAAAAACATAGGTATACCCGTGAAGCATGGTATAGGTACTTCTATATTATTACATTCAATGTTTCTTTTAGGTATTGTATCAACATTTTCAACCTGCCATACAAGTTGTGTAAGAGAAACAAGAATACAATTAACCAGTATATTTATGAATAGAACACAAAACATGACAACTCAATACCCTACTGTGCTGGGCTTCGGAATAGGAGTCATATTACAATATAATATACTATATAATATATACATACCTTTAATAATAATTATGTATAAAGCTACACAGTGGAATCCAGCCACAGACGCTGTTTGAAACATCTCTACTTGCATAAAAATAAGATTTTTTTATAATTAATTTTTATGTAATCATTTTGTTTTATAATGCATTTGTTTTGGTTGTAATTTTGTTTCCAATAAAAAAACTATTAATGAAATGAGATCTATGATGATGATAAAGCTACTCGAAAATCATTTTCATGTTACAGTAAATTATGCTCTATTGCAATACTGAAAAGCGAATGAAAAACTTCTTAGTAAGTTCTCTTGACAGATATTTTGACATAATTATCTTTCATATAAAATATGTCAAACTACCTGTCGGATAAGCTAACAAGAACTTACTCAGAACCAAGGAACATATGTCTCAGAACCAAGGAACATTTGTACTCTCTACCTCAGAACCAGAAGTGGAGTGAAATAAAATATATGTGTATTTTTTCCAAATTTTACTAAATTGTTTGTCCTACCCATTCTATGAACAAAATTTGAAAGAACTAAGGAGATTTACCAGACCAGAAGATTGGCCAGAGCAAATCTTGGTTGATATTCTGTATAAGGCTTACTTTCACGTGAGACTTTGCGTCTTTCGTATGAAGTTCTTGATAAAGATTTTATGATATACCTATTGAATAAATAAAAAGAGAACTGATTTCAAGAACGTACTAAATAAAAAGTGTCTTTTGTGCGAACAAACACTTAACAAACTATGTATATGAAATTATGAATAATCAACACCAAAATCCCTTCGATTGGTAAAGTACGTTTAATACTTATTTACTTAAAGTAGAATCTTCACGAATCAATTGTCAATCTTTTTGTCGTCCAACGCTTTGGTCAAGTCAAGTCAAGATAGCGGCACTGTACGTGACTGTTTCGAAACGCAAGGAAAGTATAAAAAAAAAGTTTAGAACTACATAAATACTAGCAAGTCTCCTTGAAACTAAATATACCTTTCTTCAGATTAGTAATGTTATTTAAAAAGAAGTAGTCCCAATTCCAGAGCTTCTCGATATATGTACTATTGTACCAACCTGGTACTACTCGTAACTGTTGTACAGTTACGTACACTGCTAAACAATTTGTACAATTTGAACCAGCTGTCAATTTGACGTGCATATGCTGCACTACCAATTTTTTGTGTGCGGCGCAAGCGCAAGTTAATGACGTCACTGATGACGTCAGACAGCAAACGTATCCGCACATTCGCGCATTATGAACCGATTGTGTGTAGTGTTTAAATATTTGATTATATTTTTTTTTTTTTTTTTTTTTTTTTTTTTTTTTTTTTTTTTTTTACTCTTATGTCTTGGTGTAAAATAAAGTATATTTGTTGTTGTTGTTGTTGTTATTTATATACTTATATTTTTTTTTACGAATAAATTTTGTTGTCTTTAAAAAATAATTTGCTACAATAGGAACATATTTTCAGTTAATCGGTGCACTGTAACTTCACACACATCTCCAATAAATGTTGAAACTTTTCAAAATGATAAAAAGAACAGATTCAAAGTATTTTATGTTAATAAAGTCATTGTATCGATTAAGTATCACAAAAATAAAGAAATTCATAATATTTTAAGTAGAGTAAATGGAACTGCCTTCGAAACTACCTACCATTGCTGCCTGCATCATATACTATTACGCTCATGCTGACACGATACAAGAAGAAGGAACTAAAAACAGTTAAGTAATTGTATTGAAGGCGATTGACTAAATGGCTACTTGGTTAGGTTAGCTACGCATCTACTGGTTAGGCATCAAAAGCATGATCATCTCTCGAAATCAAGATACCAAACAACCAAACTGTAACCCTAATCATTTATACTAAAGAACTAGATTGACAACAAAATCAGGACGGTAGCATGAAATGAGCGACCTCACTCATCGATCGCTTTTTGTGTTCTATTTACATTGTTCTGTTATTTGTTTATTTTTTCTACTTTACTTGTTGGTTTTGTCAAGAATGTAAAGGAATTGACGTCTCCATCGCTATTCGTCACGGTTTGCCGTCGACGGGATGACGATGCGATTTTTTCCGCTATTAAAAGACGTACTCAACGAAATAGAGTTTGGAATGTAGACTTTGTGACTTGAAAATAAAGTTGGTTTTATGATACAGGTGGCAGGAGTGTCGTGGACATTAAAAACACGAGTGAAGTAGCAACCAGACCCTTTGTAGAGAGACGTGATGACTTAATTTCAGACTAGTGATGGGACTAGAGTTGCATTTTGCCTCAATTTTTGTCATTTTGTTTTTTGTTCGTAATAAGTGCAACTTATCATACTTTTCTTCCTTCGTTCTTTAATAAGGCTGGATGGATTATTAAATCAGTCTGTCTCTCGAGCCCGGGCTGCATTCTCATTGTTATCTACTTTCCTAAATATAGCAAGTATTATTTAGTGAAAACACAGTAACTTAGACTTCTAGAGCATTGTTTAGTTTCTGAACGAAGTAACAGTAATCTATTGTTACTTGAGAACTATTAAATTACAGTTTTTGGGAACTGATTTAGATCAGCATAAATTATCATAGTGTAGCTACCTATTAGAACAGAATCTTCAAATGAACTAGTTTCTTTCAATAATAATTGTTTTACAGATTTCGAGGGGTTCTTACCACGTTTTGGTATATTTCAGTTCCCGATATTTCGACATTGTTACAGTGATCATCACGGGATGACTGAGGAACTGCAGGTAGATTTTAAATCTAGACAGATTAAAAAACAACCACTAATTGTTCCGACTACTAATTGGAACTCATTTGTGACCAAGCGCCAGAGTAATTACAAACCTAAACACATAAGGGCTCTTAAAGACGAGCGACACTTTGCTGTCGCGGTGGGTCGCAGAGCGTCGCGCTCATCATCATCATCATGTCGTATGGCATTTTTGTCTTCCTGCTCATACATTTTAGGTATGGTCGCGCGACGGTTGCGTGACCCGCCGCGACACCCAGCGACCGCCAAGTGTCGCTCGTCTGTGAGAGCGCTAATAGGCATAATATGCTCATAACTATTAGTCCCCGAGAGGATATTCAGATAGTCAAACAAATTTGCAAATTAAAACAACAACAAAATTTAAAAAAGTAAAATTGATAATTATGGGTCACTCTATTAATATGTGAGTCAAGTCAAACTCTGAACTGATTCTTAATCAATCACATCACTGCTTCATACTTGCATTTGCTACGGGTGCAGAGCAAAGGTTTGCATATCCTAGCTTATTACGTTTTTTGTGTAATGTTATTATGTGAAGCGATACACGTTCGGTTTTTATACTTAATGATCTCTAGAAATATGTAGTAACTTCTTTGTACACTTTGTAACATTTTGTGCATCGAAGACATTTAATTTTTAAATTGCCTCTGTGCTGATATTATTACGCGGATTATGATTATTATTGTTGACTGGGCTATTGCAAGCAAGATTCGTATGTGACTGCGACCATATTGCCTGGTCTATTGTGTTGACCCCAAGCTCACCCATATTTTACACATACCTCAGTACTTATGGTATTTTCTTTTCTCTCTCGGGTGTGCAGATTTCCTCACGATGTTTTCCTTCACAGCCAATCATAGACGATTTTTAGTATACGGAACATCAGTGTAACCGCGTATATAAGATAGCGATAGTCGTAAAAACCTATACTTACAGTTTATATGAAGACAGCTAGATGACTGACTCTGGAGTCAAACCCCCGTCGTAGTACAAAAAAGTGGTAACGTCGTTATCGACAGGACAGCAATAAGTAGCGATCTCCTTTTGCTATGTGAGTCTCTTATTGAGTGAATATAACAAGACACGTGCTTCCTTCTAGTATAGTACCTTCTCTTTCTACTTCCGTAGAACGTGTTACGTATAAAAGAAGTAAAAATAATCGAAGAATATAAAAATGTCACACAAGTATAGAAATGTCACACAAATGAAGAGTCAGAAATTAAAAATTTGGAAAGGTTATTCGTATTTGAATCAATGTCAAAACTCCAGGGTTTCTCATTCGAAGCACATCTTAAATTCCGACTCAAAAAAAAGGGATTCACAACAAAACTCGGCAAATCCTCTTGTCAACTCTCTCCTTAAGATATTCAGAGGAAATTACGTGTGAAGTACAAAAATAGGTGCAGGTCTTAGATTACCTAACAAATAGACTAATATTACAAGATTCGAGTCAGTTTAGTAAGTATTATATCAATAGACTAAAATACATTTACGATACGTAAGAAGGTTATAATATGTATTTTTTATAAAAGATGTGAGATGAAAAACGATTTCAGCATACCTGTGACAAAGAATGTTTCTAGCAAACATATTATTAAACTTTCGTAAATACGTCAAAGGAACAATATTGATCGAGTTAACAAAAGTCTCATTATCACGTTGTTATTAAAGTTATCATTCCAATTCACACAGATAAAGCCAAGGCTTTATTGGCGTTGCTCAAGAGCAAACGTCAGTTATTTAGTTCCTATTTATGTTTACATTCAAAGTCTTCTTCTGTCGTGCCGATGCAATACAGACAGTATTTTGCCGCATGTACAACTCTACCGGTAGCATCCATAAGCTCTATTCCCATGCAAGTGTCCGGAAAGGATTTAAGATTCCCACTAGAGACCGAATACAAAGTCTATTAAGGTATGTAGTCTATGGTGCAGGTCGAGTCTCTGATGGATGCCGGAGGATTGCAGGAGATTACGACTGTAGCACGCACATAAATTACTGCGATTATAGTGGGCGAGCTGTAATTTTATTATACACATTTTTCTAGTATTCGTAATAGGCCTTTTGTGCTTTTTGTGAGTGGGCTCTTGCTGTTTGATATGTTTAACTTGAGTCTGGTTTTTCAAAATTTTGTCCTAATTTAAATAAAAAAGCAATAAAAAATTAAAATGATAAATATAAAAAATTTCTTTTCACAAAGGTTAAGCAAATGCAACACAATTAGGATAAAATATTTTTTTTATATTTCGAAATCGTAAAAAAAACAAATTGATGACTTATACATTTGAGTCGAGTCGGTACTGCACTTTATAGAAACAGCTGTAATATTTTTTTTCGCTGTTTCGAAGTTGGCTTCAAAGTAAAAGTTGTTCAGTTTGATGGTCTGAAGCACCCCCTTTAGTGTTACAAGGGTGTTTCGTTACACCCTGTAGTATGCGTCACAGGGCGCTAATTAAAGCCAGGCCACTTAAGTTTGGTTTATTAATATGTACTTACTTGTTTATTTGTGAGCCGTGGTGGTCCAGTGGCGAGTAACCTTGCTTGCCGTGCAGGAGGCGATGGTTCGATCCCCGTCCAGGCCGACTCGTTCCAATGAGTTTTTTTCGGAATTTATGTACGATTTGTAACACCACTGGCTTTTCGGTGAAGAAAACATCGTGAGGAAACCTGCATGCTTCAATTTCGAGGCATGTATTGTACCCACTGTCCATTACAAGTGGCGACGGGCTCACTCCCCGTCACACTGGACAGAGTTTCGGTACTACTAATGAAACACGGATGTTCTGAGGTTTCAGAATATCTCTGACTGATGCTACTTGTTTATTAATTTCGTCTTAAACTCAAGAAAGTATGTGATCGTAAATTCAAAATAAATACTTAAAAATAAACATTACCCATTTCTAAAGTTGATTCTAATTCTAACCGAGTTCTATTCACATCCTTTGGCATTTCAAAGAACATACCAACTCTTGCATGTTTATAATAGGAAGAAATAAAAATACCACACCCGCTGCTTTCTGAACGAAAACGTGCGAAACAATCCTGCATACGTAAAAGAATTGAACTGACAGACGGTGAAACGAAATATCGCAAAATGAAAACAAAACGTAATGTAATATTTCATAAACACTGCCAAGACCTTTAGACGTAGGTTTATAACGCTTAAAATATTCTTGAATATAATACCCACACCCTTCACGATTATGAGCGAAAAGCCAATGACTAAAAAGTGGCGCATGGCGCCTTTATTCTCTTCGCCTATTTTTTTAGCGCCGACATCAATCAAACTTGAATATTATACTTCAGCATAAAGTTACAAACAAAACTTGTTATGACAGTATATCTCTAAACTCAGTCCGAACGGAGATATAAAGGCTTGAAGTAAACGTCATGAATAATTATTTTCAACTTCAAGCCTTTAATCGCCGTTCGGACTGAGTTTGGGGATATACTACAATCAATACCTACCAAGTTTTGTTTGTTACTTTATTCTGAACTAAAATATTCAAGTTTGGTTGATGGCCGCGCCAAATATAACGTCGAAAAATTAGGCGCCAACCTTCCATACAAAACCCGAATTGTTTTTTATGGACAGGTATTTAATAAAAAACGCCAAAAATGGTGTGTGCTAACTGCTAACGCAAGCGATTTGTTTTTGTGCACCACGCGAACCCGGTGGGTGCTGATTATGCTGGTCGGTGGAAGCAAATTGGTGATCAACTTTCTGTCGGACGGACTGACTTGTTTAGGACTATACTTACCTACTTAATGACGGATGGGTATAACCGAGTACCTGTAACTTTAAAAAGTCTATTGTTTCGGAAACGGTCAAAACTACTCCGATTTTCATGATTTTTTTTTTAAACCTCCGTAATCTAAAATACTACAACCTTTATAGCTTAAAAATTGACGCTCTTAGTCATGTAAAAAGTTGTAACCCAAAAAATACAAATTTTAAGAAAAAATGCTTCACAACTTGCGAATTTATGTAAGAACAGGACATTCTCTTTACATTGAGGCAATTTTAATTGAGAATGGCTGACGAATAAACCTTAATGAGCGCACTTTTCTATTTTGAATATTAGCCAATTTTTTTTTAACACGATCCTGAAACTGATATGTCTGTGGTTTGTCAGATTTCCGTTATGTTATATAGTTTCAAAGTTTACTGGCTCAAAGATTTGTTTACGAAAAAAAAGCGTTAATTTTTAAACTGTAAAGGTTGTAGTATTTTAAATTTACCTAAGTACATTTTAAAAAAAAAGATCGAAATCGGAGTAGTTTTGACGGGTTCCGAAGTAAAAACCTTCAGGGACTCCACTATCAAAATATTGTAAGAGCTAGTTAAAAGTAAGTTGAAAATCCTAATACAATACAAACCCTGTTCTAAAGTACTAAAGAAATACTTTTTACTTTTTAGAAATACTTCAGTTAGTTTCGGCAAAACATACTTTAAAAAAAATCAGAACGAACGACAAATTGGATAACGTCATCCTTTTTTGAAGTCGCTTAATAATACTAATTTGAATTACCTATCTATACCATAATATTATTTCAAATATATCATTTTAATTTCTGATCAGTTATGCGTATAATGCAATCCAATTAATTCATTGCCTCTATTTCATTACAAAACTACAGATACGCATAAAATTTTAATATTTTACTGAAACTAGTGTAGAGCTTATGATCATAATGGAAATTATTTACATTTAAATTGAATGCATGCTCATTATTATTTAAAAGTATTATTGTTATTTATGAGTTTATGACATTGTTTTCTGTTGTATCTTTATAGTTTTATCAATATCAATTATCTTCATGAGCTTTATTCAGGGAAGGTAAGTACTTTGTACTGCATAATACATCACACACTTAAGTAACTTTTTTACTTCTATTTCTGCGAGAACATTAGTTATAAAACTAATACTAAAAAGGAAGTATTATCATTTTCAAATTGCTTTGTAATAATAGGAACTGCAAACAAACTAGCTATTGGATCAAAATAATTATCGACAATCAAATTCATATTTCAAATTGCTTTGTTTTTTACTGTCCTTAGAAAATATGCTAGACATTAGACACCCTCAGGCGTCAGCTATAACAACTGTCTTAAGACATCAAACACAATTTGTCTTAAGTTTTTCTCTTTGGTTGTGATTTATCAATGGCATAAAAAGGTCAAAAGCCTTTGAACTTGTTACAAAATTGTACTGCTTTGGTTTTTTCTTATTTTTCGAATATGTCTAAAAAGTATTTTGTCGCTGCTTTAGATTATTATGTCAATCAGTTATAGTGTTATTTTCCAACGACACTAACAAGGGTGTAAGGAAAAGTATCATTAACCCTTAAACCAAATACTCTACCCATGAAACTGAACAACTTTTACTATGGGAGCAAATCTGTCAGAACAAAAAAATCTGCTGCCCCATACTACACTGCAATACCTAGGTAGGTACTCGATTCAAACGTTCTAACAGGTTTGCTCCCATATTAAAAGTTGTTCAGTTTATGGCGAATCGAACCCGTCCCGTCGAATCGGGGGTAGAGTATGTGATATAAGGTTAATGATGCTTTTTCTTACACCCTGTATAACTATGTTCATGGATGTAACACCTTTTTACATTACACTTAGCTTAGCTTTATAATTTATAACTTCGGTTCCATGATTGTTAGTTTCCCTATCTACAGCAAACATCACTTATACTACCTAACTGTAATATTACAATCATATACATATCCTCTCCCATTTTGCCAGCTCTGAACCCTGAAGCTACATGGTATAAATCATTAATGACATCCATTGCTGCGTGAGTACGCCTAATAGTGGAACAATTTGCATTCTAAACATAGAGGATACGCAAATTTGGCATCAGATATGAAACATAACTGACATCTAGATGTAGTGGGAATTAGAGCTCAATTCTAGTATATTACTCAAAGGTAAACATGTAAATATGGCATTTCAGGGGCCCTAGACAAAGTGACATTCTATTGGTGTTGACGCTAGAAGAAACGGACAAAATGTATGGACTTGACGTATGTTGGCGAAAGCAAACGTCAAAATGTTTCGATCGCCAATGTCAAATCCATACAATGTACTAGAGTCGACAAATATAATGTCATTTTGTCTAGGGCCCCAAATGAGTTATAGAGAAAATATCGGTGAGTCATTTTGTAACAAAAGTGTAGCGCTTAAATAAAGAAGTTGCTTCCAAAAGGAACTATCTCTACTACTGTCATTATTTCCGCTTTCATATTGTCTCAACTTTAAAACAAGTTCAAGACAAAACATATTTTGCTGTGACAGAGAAGAAAGAACTTTATCCTATGTTTAACACAGCCCACATTCATAACCAACGTTACGTTGACCTACTTCATCTTTACCGCCAAATCTCTTGGGTTTCTCTCCACGTAACACTGTACGATTCAGACCTATATCCACAAACCGCAACCCGTCATTGCTCATTTATTCACTATCTCAGTATAGTTACGTATTAGGGAACCAATAAAGCATCAACTAATATACCTTGCTATCTGAATTTGCATTTCAAACGATTTCCCGCAGGACTATACTAGGCTAATGTTAGGTGCGAGAGAGACAAGAATTTAGCAATATTAGCCCGCCCGCACCATTTAGTGAGGGTTTAGATGCTGAGATGATGGCTGTTACTGCAATTTAATGTATCTACAGGGTGAAATTGATATCATTAGCATCCTTTTAAACTAAGAGTCTATCCATCAAACTGAACAACATTTGCTATGGGAGCAAACCGATAGGAGCAAAAAAAAAATCCGCTGTTGCATACATTTGAGTGCAGTAGGCACCGTAGTTTAGTATGGAACAGCAGTTTTTTTGTTGCTCCGATCTGTTTGCTCCCATAGTAAACGTTGTTCAGTTTGATGGGTAGACTCTTAGTTTAAAAGGATGCTAATGATATCAATTTCACCCTGTATTTGGTACTTTATTACATGGGGTTTATTCTACGTAATTATTACATTGAATTACATACATAGTACATAACATTATTGCTTTGAATTATAGTCAGTTGTTTTGCGTTGTGAGTTTTGATGTAGAATATGATTTCAATCTCTAAACTCTAAAAAATCTTGTGTATCGCTTGCTGCTACGATTTCTAACATTACATTCTCTCTTATTTCATATTTCTTAGCAGTAAGCAACATGTCCGTTGTTGTGGATGTTACAGTATTTTGTCGGATTTTACTTACTTTACTCTTTTGTTTTATATTCAAGTTGCTAGTCTCCTGTCAAGTATCTACAGGGTCCTTCTTAATATGCTGAAATTTTTTTAAGGGGATGATCAGACCGTCAAACTGAACAACTTTTGCTATTGCACCAACATCGAAATCGTGAAAAAAAAATCAGCTGTTTCAAACAAAACTGCAAACTTACTCGAGCCAAATATATGGGACAGCTGATGTTTTTTTGCGATTTCGATATTGGTCCCATAGAAGAAGTTGTTCAGTTTGATGGTCTGATCATGAAGGATGCTGTATATTATCTTTATGCATCATTCTTATTCTGTAAAATAGAAATACATATTTAATTTTATTTTGTACTAACTATTGAAAATGCCTACTGCAAATATTGAAATCCATCACCATAATCAAATTCATTGCGCAATATTATTAATTATTTTTAACTAATAAACACTGTCAGTCATCAAGAAAACATCTTCAGCACTAACGTTACACCCTAATTAAAAGCATTATGTAACATATTTAAACTGACAAACGCCTCTCCTATAAATTAAACCACAAACTAAACAGAAACGCCAACGATAATTCATCAAGACGTGATAAGGAACAGTGTTGTGACATGGGCGTGTGTATTATATTACACCCACATTAATGTGGTACCTACCGTATGTCACTAAGTGTTACATACTGAGTACAAAACATTTATAGAGGCATAATATGATTGATACGTTGGAAACGGTTGAGTTAGAAAGTACAAGCTTAGCACCAACCATTGCTAAATGGTCCTTCTTAATATGTTGACACTTTTTTTAAGGGGAATGATGAGACCGTCAAACTGAATAACTTTCTCTATGGCACCTACTACATAGAAATCGCGAAAAAAAAAAATCAGCTCTTCCGTACAAAACTGCGAACCTACTCATGTGACAGCTGGTTTTTTTTCGCGATTTCGATGTTGCTTCTATAGAGCAATTTGTTCAGTTTGATGGTCTGATCATCCCCTTAAAAAAGTGTCAGCATATTAAGGAGGACCCTGTATAAAATGAAGATAAAACTAGCGTAAAACAAGCTTTATTCATACATAACGTGAATCTAGAAACATCTTTTAATAATCAGAAACAGAACGTAAGAGTGTTAAAAATAAATTCTGGATTTTTTTTGAAAAAAACAAAGGGACAAAGCTAATAAAATACACGGAAAATAAACACAATAAACAACGTAATTAACACAAGCAAAACACACAAATAAATTAGAATCACAAATTTGGTAGCAAAACCATTACGACATTACCAAATAAGGTAGCTTTTTCATACTTAGGGACATTACAAAACCTATTATGAAGGAAGATGATAGTACTACGTCATTCACGGCACAGCTTAATGGCGACATAGTTATAAAAGCCAGACGGTCTAATGGAAACGAAATATGACGTATAAAATACACGTTTTAGTACGGAAGCGAGTTTTCAAAAGATAAAATAAGCATTTGAAAATTTTTGAAATCCCATTACTGCTTTAAACATGGGTACGTTACGCATATTTTCACATCGAAACAATGTTTTTTTATTCATTAAAACTTATAATTCTAACAATTACGCGCCGGAAACCTGGCTGGTTTGTGAAGCGATAATAATCTATGCTTTTTAATTACGCCTATAGGCCCCGCCCGGTGTTGTAATTTATATGAAAACGTCCAATCATATTAGGGACCGCTGACGTAGAGTGTCATTCGAGCGGGCCCTGAGAATATTAATCACTTCACATTATGATTTAAAATTAGAATACGGCCGTTACAGTGTTAATATTTTTTTTTCAATCCAACATTGAGTTTAGAATCATGATTCGATTTGACATGTAAGCTCGAGTGGAAATCACGATTGATGGGTCACGTCTGTTTTTGTTTCACACTTGATTCTTTTTGTTTCTTTTATTCCACTGTCCTAAAAAACAATATGGGGTCATTTAACATGTTTTGTTAAACCTTTTTTGTCTTCGTTTTTACTGACCACCTCTTTCATTCTATACTTAGCTGGTAATTATTTTCTACATATAACTTCGATCAACAAACATATAACAAATAAGTTAAGTTCCCCAGGCTATGGGAAATAGTCCCCCAAAAAATGTTAGCGTATAGTTGGGTCGATTTGTTTCTCATAATCTCTAGATTATACTATTGGCTTTATGGCTTTACCTCATCTTAACTGAGTGTCGCGTAATCACTGTCGGCGCACATCTTGTCGTGGTAAAATATGTTAGTTTTTTATTTTTATTTTCGAATGAACATTTAAGACGTTCCTATAGGTACACATATTGTTTTACATGTGCCGTTTTAACAGGGAAAAAGAAAAAGTCAAAACGGTGCATTTTTTATATTGATTTCATAATTCTGTTTGTATTTTAATCTAATCTTCAGTCCGAATACTAGAATAAATAAAATTATATTTTTAGATACCATCAATAAACGTTACAGTTTATGTGCCTTAAATAAATCGACTCCTTTGGAGAAATTCTTAACTTTACACTCCTCTACAGTAATCGTTTCTCACGCCCGCTAAAGCTCTAATAACGGTAACCACTATTACACCAACTACATCTAGTTCCGAACTGTAATGTTCTAATACACCTATAAAAGGTAAATGTACTTTAAAAGTAACGTATATATAGGGTGTAATTTACAGCTGCTCAGGCGGATGCCTTCTCACAAATTATGATTCAAAATAACACATTTCTCTCGCCGACACGACTTCGACCATAATATGGGGAGACTCGAAATTAACTATAATTGCTTAATTCAGAACTCATGCGTTGTTTGCCCAGATCTCGAAGCCGCAAAGGGTTTTGTAGGAGAGAGAAGGCTTGTAAAAATATACGGTGATGATAAAGATAGGAATAGATTGTTAGAAATTGGTTTAGTTACGTCTGCATCGAACACCTTCCAGGTAATCGGAATTACGTGTGAAGGGAATAAAATTGGAATTGTTTTTTGGGTTTTTAATTTTTGGTGTTGAAGTGAAGAAAACGCAAAGTCATTGATTTTAACATACCAATTAAGTTGCACATCAATTACACAAATAAAAAAGAATTACAATGAAAACGTTGGATGTTTAATTATATTATCAATACTGTATTCTTATATTTCTGGGACTTTACACCGATGGTTTATATATAAATAGAAATAATTATCAAATATAATTCTCTAATCTTTTCTTTGTTCTGTTTCAGATTACCGCCGCTATTTCGACTCTAGAGCCATCATTAAAAGAGGTAAATACCATTTGATTTCTTTTTCTTATGAAACTGTAAAAACCTTGGTAGCAAAATCAACAGCGGATCATAAAATTATTAGATCAAATATGTTTCTTTTACATAAAAGGGAAAAACAGTAAAATTTGTGGTTTCAAATATCTACAATATTTTAGTGAAATATAAATACAACGTGTTAATGAATTAACGCAAAACTAGAAAGTAGTTTGTTTAGAATCGAGATCAGAATCGAATTATCAGGGTTTCAACATAAGTAATTTTTTTCAAAATATTAAATAACTTGTTAGCAAAATTTAAAAATTTCTGAACTTGATGACAACCCACCGCACGGGTACACTCACCCTACTTACTACCAAAACAAGATTATAAAATGTATCCATGAGTACGTTAGCGCTTTCTTTCAGTGCTGAAATGATAACAAATCATTTTTACCTCAAAACTTAAAATGCGAATAACTTAAAATTTAAAGTATCAAAATAATGAAATTATTGTTGCAATCTAATTATTTTGTTATAAATCAGTCGGGGTGTATGAGGTTTTGCGCTAATTTATTAAGGCTGGGTATTAGTAGAACAAGCCTCTCTTTCTAACAAGCAAACTTTCGCAATTAGCCATCCCGCTTCAATTGAAAGCAAGATCGCAAAAAAACGCATTTTTCATCAATATCTTTTCTCTTGGGTGTTTGGGGAAAAATCCATCGGTTAGAAGCCCTGCTATAATTATTTACCTTTCAAATGATGGTATATTCAGAAGAAATGGTGTAGTGTGATTCTTGTAAAACTGGTTATAAATCTGAAATCGAGCTTACTTTGCTCCTCTTTTCTATCGAGAAAATTTAATAGAATCGTGTTTTCAACGGTTAGATGCCCTGCAGAAAGAACGTATCTACACTGTTATGTGAACTATATACATATATTAAATGTAATAATTTGGTTCTCAAAAATCGGTTCGAAAACAGACAAAATAGGTATGACCCCCTCTTAACACTGCGACACGTTGTATATTGTTATTCGTTCATGGCAAATTTTATGTGTATTAAAACATGTCTAATAGATCCCATTTATATATTCTTATGAAATTGCAACAAATTATGTGTCAAGTAAATTTGTTATAAGTATTTATGTAACTTTTTTATTTATGTACTTTTTATTATTGTTAGTGTTAATCTGTATAGTTTTCTTAAAGCTTAGAGGATTTACGTTTTGTCTTTATCTCCTCTAGGATGAATTTGATTAGAAAAACTGTTGAGTAGCATTTACATATAAGTATTTTATAATTTTTTCATACGCACTATCATCATAATCATCTTATTCTCGGTGGAGTATTCCAGTCCTATCTAGTCTCTTTGCCACTGGTGTCTTATACGCGTACTTATAATAGGTACTTAAAAATCTACTTTAATTAAATAAATTGTGAATTGCATTAGTTACATCATAATTATTAATCAGGAAAGAAAATATTGGTATCAATAAACACTAAATCAGTAAAACTAAAGTTCCACCAATCTGAGAAAGGAGCCGCTCAAACCGGCCCATAACCTAATCTCCCAGCTTAACAATGTTGCAAGAAGTAATAAATACGAAGACAGAATGATCGCCGGACATGCTAACGACTGTTGTAAACAAGCTAGAGTGATGTACAATCAAAGTTGGCCGGTGAATGTTGCGAATTTCGGTAGCGAACATCGTACAGAAGCCGACGGAAATTGCTCGCCTCGGGCTATAACCATTATGATCTTTCTCGTCCACTCTATGTTTTTTTTTTATATTGAGATACACCATGGAATCGGATATTTTTCGCAATTTCAAAATTGGCTCCATTGTGAAAGTTGTTCAGTTTGATGGTTGGAACCCTGTTCCGGCTTCACAACGACCCCGATTCCGCGGAACCTGGAGAAAAAATTTGTTTTCTGTGGTTTTTGGTTATTTTTAATTAAAATATTTGACAGTTACTTAACATCTCTTGATATTCCCAGAACGAAAGTGACAGTTTTGTTTATGTTTTCACAGAATCACAAATCCGTTTCCAAACTAAATGTAACCAAACAAGATGTCTCCAAAGCCATGACGAAAAAAGTCGTTGACACGCAAATTTATTTTCTTCTCAAATCCGACAGGAACGAAGATTGTGAAGTTTGAAAATGGAATGGCTTTATTAACTGCCAGTCCGACATGTTAAAACAGATGTTCCACCTTTGCGCTTGACGGATGGGTCAGGCGAGGTCGGCCGCCATCTTGAAAGATTTCCCGCCAATCGGCGCGTCCCCGGGGTGCCTGTCAACGAAACAGGCGAAACAATTACCAGGATCGTGACTTTGTAAACATTGCAAGTTAAAACTTAAGAGGCGTAATTAGAGAATGGTTCAGTGTAAACACCATCTCGGATAACTGGCTTAAATTTCTCGCCAGCTCATCAACTTTTACATTCATTATTACAGGAATAAAAGCTTTTATATCAAAATTGGCTGCAGAGAATGTTCATGGATCAATCAAAAGATTTTATTACGAATTCATACGATGTGTTCCACCGCTATAAACGATAATGATACGAAATGAAATCGATACGTCGGCAAACAAATCATTAGTCCGCACATCACAATTAGCTGTCGGATCGAAAACATATGCAGCTTCCAATCATTTTCAAAAAGCACCTGTTACTATCCGATTCTCTTCCCCATTTATAATGAAGACATTTAGTTCACGCAGGTGTCTGAGACTCCATCCCGAATCGACGGCTTATTATGTTGTTTAATTCATTATGCGCTTTGTTTTCTTATAGCTATTTTTTGTGTATCCCGCAAAATAACTTTATTGTCTCTGTTACAATTTATTGCGGTACAAAGGTGCATTATAAATCGTGTCAGTCTGTCCGCTTTAACAGATGTACGTAATTAAGTTGTAAAGTTTTGTACAATGTTTTTATAGCCATCAAGGGAAAAAGTGAATCGATGAACTGCCGGTATTCAAGCTTTATGCTGGTTTAAAAATGCATTTTAATTTAATCTAAACAATTGGTTTAATGAAGAGACGCGGTTAAAAAAAAAGAAATAGAAGTAAACGAACCAACCAGCCAGTATGTATCTGACTCGCAACGGCATCTTGCTCTATTTTTTCGTCTGACAACTTTTAGAACATTGATGGCTCCGACAACTCGAGAAACATCGTTTTGCGTTTCGAATTTCGAACACTCATTGACGTTTTCCACGTTCCTTTCTTGAAAATAAGAAGGTCATTTCTTCGTATCGAACTTTACACAGAAATACACTCAAAGTGAATCTTCATAAGTGTCAGATTCAAACGTTTCCATGTTTTACCTGTAATGTTTTAAGAATAGAACACGAACAGAACAGAACAGCCTTTAAGATAATACGCGAGATTTGGTTTGAAATTTCTGTCAATTCGTGCATGGTACTATCGGCTTTATTCACGATCGATTAGAACTTCACATGGCTTGAACTGTAACAGCTTCGATCGGTTCTACGGTGCTTGGAATAAAACTTATTGAATGATCTCTGATTAGATGATTATCGACGCGGGGTCGCGCTCGATCTCGGTTCTCGGTTGTTCTTGTACGAACATTTTATATGGTAATTGAAATGTAATATAAGCATTCGCTTTCGAGACGTTCATTATCAATGGTTTATGACGATCAGTAACACGAGTATGTTGCGTGAGTTCAACTTTTGTATCGAAATAACCATTTGAGAATAATTATGATAAAACTTTGGTATCGATTACATGCATTTTAATGAGCGAATCTGATCTTGGATGTTTAACATTCAAGAAAGAATTTGTGTTTATAAATATGTATTAACCTTATTCGCTGTCATCTTTACAAACAAGCGGAGGCCTTCGAGAAAAAAAAGGACAATGGCAGCGGCAGATGCGTCCAAAGGCTGCACAATTAATTTTATATGTGTATAAAAATAACGTCTCTATCTAAAGGAAACCATTTCTCCGAAGATTTGACGTGTTATAAATTTTTGTGTGAATGGTTTTTTGTAAGGGTCCGTTTTCGGCCACCATGTGTTAGTGGTATGTTTTATTCAGTCTCGGTCCATCCTTGTGTAAGGACGTAGTTTTGTAACAGTGAAATATGTGTGATAGAACAAGTTTTTGGTTTAGTGGCGTGGGGTTTGTGTTATGATATAGTGGAGTGTTTTAGTATATTTATTTGGTGGTTAAAAAGTCGATGGGAAACTAAAGTCACTCTTTTGACAGTTGAGGTTAGTAAATTAATTATCATGATTATAATATAAAACAAGTCGAACTGAATATAAAAATTATAGTTATGTCATTGCAAATTTTTTAAATGAAATAGGCATCTGTATTTTAAGAAAAAAATATTACTTACGATATTTGAATTTTTACTTGTTTTAACGTATAATTAATTACTCATACATTTTACAACCATTCAACATTTTGAACGGAGAAACGGCAATCATTGCATTCCATTTAATTTAAATATGAAAATGTCATTACCGTTTAATAAACACAACAGATGGCAAAATGTACCCCACATCTACATTTTTTCGTAATGACAAAAGAATTTTTGTTGACGTGAACTATTCAAATAATTAAACCAACAAACAGAATGGTCGACAATACATTACGGATGGCGGTCGGTGACAATAAAATTAAATGAAGTTTTTGTGCGGAAATTATTGAAGGTTCGCACAATTCATGTGAACAAATTTAGTTGTTTCCTTTGATTTTGAAATGGGGATTGATGTTATTCAAGAATAGTTTGACTGATGGGAATTAAATTCAACTTAGGACTCTATTTGGTTTTACTTGTTTTGTTGGTGAGTAGGTTATATTACTAATGATTGCACTTTCGATTCAAGTCAATACATAATATTGCATATCTTATAGTTCACTAGGTATGAATATACAAAGTAAAGGGGCTTTGATTTATCATAACAAAACCTCTGACTCCCAAACAAGGATATCCTGGGCTTTGTCAGTCAGTACTCTCCACATTTAGGTGGAACCTAACATAATAATACAAAAATGACAAGATTAGTTTTTTTTTTTGTAAAATAAAAGTCAAAATTCAAAATTTGTTATTCAAAATAATATCATATAGATAGCTTTTTGACGTCATTTTTTGACTCTACCACCGCGTCGGAAGGTGTTCCGTTGAGAGAAGATGCGGCCAGAAACTCTAGATAGTTATTTCTTAAACACCTAAACAGTTAGGTCGGATAGGGTTAGAACTGATCTAAGTTCCACCAGGTTTGCTTTATATACCAGGACGACGTAAAAGCGGACGATAGGTTTGAATAGGTATGCAGACCATGCCTTAACAGCAACAATTGTAAACTATATTCAATAAACTTCTTAAAGCCACGTAGTTTTAAATTATATATGATACACTAGCAGCTCAAAGCTGATGCGTGTCTATCACTGCACTTGTTTAGTTTTTTAAATATTTTTCCAGTCTATTTATATCAATTATTAAAAGCTCTAAGGGCTCAGCTAAAGTAAGTATCTACACTACAGTCAAAAGTTTATTATAATAATAGGAACTTTCCTTAATTAAACACTGTTATTAATAAATACAACCAAATAAGTTAACAATATCAACGAAGGGTACGCATAGATAATAATTAAAACAAACAAATGAAAAAATAGACCTAAACCATTAAAAGGATGATCCTATTTTCTGCAAATCATCACATATGGCCATTCGATTTCATATGGCGCTTATATTTATTATCATAAGTCCCATGGCGCCAAACATATGGTGCTAAACTATCTTTAAACGTTTCAATAAAGTCACGTTTACGATTGTCCTAACAAAAAAAAGTTTTTTCCCCTTTAGAAAGATCGTAAAGTGTGTTTACCCCACTTGTCGGTGACTGTAGTTTTGCTCCCAACCCGTGCTTTATTGTCTTTTTTTTTTAGTTTTTAAAGGGTTCTACTTCGAGGGGCTTTAGTTAAATTTTGGCATCCGGGGTAGAAACATTTTAAGTTTTACACTATAATAATAAAAGTGTGCAAATTATGTAGAGAAATAAATAAAAAGAAAAGAGTGGTGAATTTTGTAGGATACTAGGTAACGATTAAATGAAATTTACAGAGCCATTTAATGTGTAGCCCACCCACACAGCTTGGTGTTAGAGTATTTTCAGCAGCTATGAAACTTTTTAATAAGTCTTTAATAAGTCTTAAAACAGTTGCGGTCACAACTACTTGGCGTGCCTTCCGCAAAGACCGTATAAAGGAAAAATCAATTAAGTTTTATCACGATAATAACTATAAAGTTTCTAGATATTAAATTTTCAAAACCGTCATTATAAGCACTGAAACTTTCAATGACCACATTGACATTTAATATTATATTCTATTGTCTAAGCATCTAGAAATTTTATTGCTCAACACATTCAAGATAATACGACAAAATGAATTACTTCTCTAATAATACAATGAACACTTAAAACTAAGCCTCCTAACATTCGCAACTCAAGAACCATAAAGTTTAACAATAGAAATAAAATACTGAAGTTATCTTCGAGTTTTAGATACCTATTACTTTGCTTCTACTGTTACCTATTTAAAAAAAAGTTGAGAAATATGTTCATTCACTTCACCAATGCATCAATTTTTATATGACAATGTTTCTTCTTGTGGTGCCATATTCTATCAGAGGTTGTATCATTATGGCCATTTGGACCTTAGAGACTGCAGCCCTGAATAGGTGGTGGTGTTCATATCGAGCTACCCACATAGGTTTTTATACCAGGATTCTTCAACAAGGCAATTTTGTCTCCCCAAATTGTTTCCCCTGCTGAATAATCAGGAGAAGTTTGTATTTTTTAATTCTTATAATGTGACCGAGGTACTGTAATTTCCGAGTTTTTATAGTTTTTGGATTTCTGTTCTCTTATTCCAATGAGAATTATAACAATGATGAAGGCCTCTTAAAAAAACGAACAATTCCATAATGACCTTGGTATTGGGTACATTTCGACGGTAAACTTGGTTTGTTGTGAACTACTGGTTCACTTTTCTCTCAAGTTGTAAGTGCGTTTTGCTCGGACAATCAATAATTGTTCGACGGAGTCGACTAAGCCCGTGGGCATGTAAGCAACCGGCTTTAGGGCACCCATGACCCAAGCGGGATAGTCTTCGACTTAGGGATGTTCCTAGTATCGCTATTCTCACCGATCCGGTGTGGATTGAGGAAAACGTCAGATTTTATGACGCTGATAACGCCGATTATAATATTATGAAATTGCTGCTAAATATAAAAGCTGTAACAAAACAACCTACTTTGTTGATAGTGAAATTTGTTCAGTTTGACTAAATCACCCCTTTAAATAGGTATTACTAGGGTGTTTTGTTACACTTTGCATGTTTCCATAAACATCTTTATCACCTTTTATAATCCTCCGTGATGTGTATCATATTTAAATACATCATCAACACCTTAAAAGTAATTTTTTTATCAACATCTCATCGATGCGTTCACCAATCTAAACTTTCATCAATCATTTCTCAAAGAAACGCAATTTGCGCCGCCATATGCCGAGATTTAGGTTTTATAACCTGGGCGAAGAAAAAAAAGTAAGAAAAAAAGGTGACAATAACTCTAACATGCCAGACATCTCAATTTATGGAGTTAACTTCACAATTGACTGTGCTGTAGTTAAGAAACTTAAAGGAATCAATTTGTTCCTGGAAGTCGAAAATGTTTCGGTGACAAAAGTTTGAACTCAATTATCTTCGTCGCCGCCCTATTTATGTCTTTATCAAAAGCTTTTGATGCTACCGTCCTAACATTAAACATTTTGAAAATCGTTGGGAATAAAATCCGGTAGACGGATAGAATTTCTTGATTCTATCGAACGGAACACGGCTCATTGACGACCAATTCTCCCGTGTCTCCAGTTCACATTCCTGCATTTAGTATAAGGCTATAATTCACAAACTGACGGCATCTGATAAACTATCTAGGGACAGGCCTTCACAGGCAACAAACTTGACAACTCATTCCGAACTAAATTTTAAGTTCATAAAGTGTGAACAGTTAAAGATAAATAACATAATAGTTAAGACAAAAATTTTCATCGGTTCGGTTACCCCAGGAATTGTGACTTCTAAGAAATTATAGATACTTATCGGCGTTTTTTCGCTTTGAGTTTCGGCACCGCTAACGAAGGTCGGTTTTGGTACCTGTTTATTTTTTTTCTTACCGCCGTATCCTCTGCGACGTCCGTGGTGAGCACCCACATGTTGTCATGATGTGTGAGGGAGATAGGGGATTATCGATGGCCACCGATTGCTGTCAACAGAAGTTTGAGTGCCGAAATAAATTTTCAATTGCCGACATTAAATCTTAAGTTGCGCCGGGAACTTAAGGTTCAATTTCCGATTCAACATCAGCAGGGACAGCGGGCGAGTATTGTCCGTTTGTAACTTTATGTTTTTCTCTGACGTTTGTATCGATTCATCTTTATTGCTTATGCGATGCGATGACAGATATCAAGTCTCGGTAAAATACTTTATTTCAGCTTTGATATATTTCTTATGCGTTTAAGAATTGATAAAAGCCCAGATCGAGTTTATCCTTCTGCTACTTTGTCAAAAAAAGTTGATAAATGCTATCTCTATAATCCTATTGACCGTTGTAAAGCGTTGCCCCAACACATATGTCGCACGAGTTAACGCTCTTTTGTAAACCGTATCAAAATTAAGATAATGGATAATGTCCGACGAAATTTCTACTTTATTATTAGACCTCGTTCTCCTACACCAGCTGTCGTGTTTTGTTATTTTTTGTCGACGAGTGGGCAGTGACCGGCCGTTATAGATTGGTGCGGTCCCATAAAAGAGAACAGGTAATGAGCTTGGAAATTGGTAATGACTATATAAAGTTTGATACGCAACGCATGTTCTGATAGTATAATTTTGATCTATAAGTTCATATCCTGTGTCTATGCTACGGAGCGTTGAACAAATTGCACGTCACTATTCCTGTTGCCCCAATTTTTCAACCAGTTTGTTTACTCGCAATCGGATAGAGCACAATAAAAACATGCTTAGCTTGCTTCTTTCATATTATTGTTACAACATTTGCAATGTTCAGTTTGCGCAGACAGATGTCAGAATATCCCTGTGCATTATTGTTGTTTGTTTTCTTTTTCCCCTAAAATTCGTATAGTGTTGTATCTACCACATCGAATTTCATTTGTTTAATTGAGCAGCCAAATATTTGCCCCGATTCTGTTGATGTCGTTAGTTGTTCGCGTTCTGTCAATACGTCCACTAATAAAGGACAACATGACGTTAGCTTTGGTATGGTTGCGTCCAATTTTGAAGCTTACGCCTTGGATTGAGAGATAGTTTTCGACAAAATCGAATTAATTCCAGCAGAATTCGACTGCGCAATTGGCAGGTCGTAATCAATTTGGTCTAGAGTTCCGTAATGTTGCTAATTTTCGTCGTCACGCAATGTCATTATCATTCGTTATTGTCACTAATGAATTAGTATAATTGTATAATATAATGTTAATAAAAGTATAAGTCGGTATATACTTAAATTTACTGCTGAAATTATTTTTCAATTAATCATTCCAGTGGATTTGATAAACTTTAGTCTTTATAACAAGTCTGGTATTTTATCGTACTCAAAATGAGTTATAAAGTGAATTGTCTAGATGCCATGGAGGCTTTTAGTCGGATTAAATTGTTTAACCAATTCCTTTGAGTTTTTATGGAATTCGCCTCGGCCAATAGGGTTTAATCACCTTTGATGTTTCACCCGTTGTAAAAACTTTACTGTTCAGTTTTATGTCTGACATGATGCCAGGCAAAGTTTACCGTCAATTTTATGTTGCCGACTTCATTTGACCATTGACTACACTTTCCTTTTAATGGCTAGTACTTGTCTTCTTTCCTATTTAAATAACTATCAATAACTTGAAATTGCTTTATGTCTCAAATAAACGTCTAGTTGATTTATTTATTGATATTAAAATAAAGCTTCTTACGTTTTGTAGCGATTGGTGTTTTAACGGAAATAACTTCCTCCTATATTTTGTCATTATTCCAATGTTCGTAAATTTTCCTTTCCATTTGACATTTCAAAGTTCCAAAGTTTCCACAAACGCGTGATTCTCCCGACAATAAATCGTCTGTAAATGGACGAGTAGTTTCACAATAAATATCTGATCTAACACCGTCTTCCTGCCCACGCCCATAATTCAGAGAGAATTATTGGTATAAATTAAATAAACATTTCAAGTGAGACGTTTACAACGAATGTCCGAGTCACCGCGAAAATTATTTATAGAAATTGTCATGCACTAGGACCTACAGCGAGTTAATTGGATGTTAGAAACCACAAACATATAATTCACGTCCAAGTATATGTCTAAACATAAAACATAATACAAATAACGACACAACGAAGTGAATAGGAGTTTAAGGTGAAGACAGTAAAATTCGCAATAATAACTTTAAAACCAAAGATATACTTAGTGTTTGGTTATAGTGGCTGTAAACCACTTGATAGTGTCCCAAGTGGGTGTTTGAATCTTTGTCTGATTCTCTTACGCCTAAACGAACTTGAATGCGATAAAAAGAGAGATTTTATGATACGGGATTCTCTAAAACATTGTTCATCTTGGGTGGTCAAATAACAGGCTTAACGTGATTTCTTGGTCTAATAAACACTTGACGTTGTTTGCGCCAGCCGGTTCGCTTTTAATGTTTGTTTTTGAATTATACAAAGGAAAACCTCATTATGATGCTGTCGAACGGATTTAGATACTCTCGGCCCTCTTATCTTTTTAAAGTTGAAGAAACACGGGGTTATTTGATAAAGCTTAACCCTAAGATACATAACTTTGAAACGTTTTAAATAAAGGTAAGTGTAGATAAGTGTCACGTCTTAACTGTATATGTCCCTCTTTCACACTAATATTGTAACAATAAAGCATGTTTTTCTACTCTAAACTACCAACTAAACCACAGCATATAGTCTGAGAATGTCATAAGCTAATTTGAATGTAAAAACAGAAATAAATTCTATCAGGATAAAGTTATTAGTTAGTCATTGAGTTATTTGCTAATGGTTTAAAAAAAAAATAGTACCTATTCCATGATAAATAAATAAATAAATATCTTGGACATTGTCACACAAATTATCTAGTCACATTTAAAGTACCAGAATCTAGCCTGGACTTGTATTATGATGACTAGACAACGATATAGAATACATATATGTACAGATACAAACATCCATGACTCGGGTACAAATATTCATATTCATCATACAAATATTTGTCCCTTACGGGATTCGAACACGAATAAATAGGCTATGAAGCCTAAACAATGATAATACTACTGCTAACTTATATTCCACATAGACCAGGCGCCTGCTTCCACAATATCTGACACAAAACGCATCAAAGTACGTTGCGAAGTATTTCTGGCCTAACCTAACGCATTTCTCTCCGACTATCACTCGGACTCGTGTGGACGTGATATTTCATCTCCCGGACAGATGTCAAGTCGAACAAGATCAACTTTGTCGCTAGCTTTAGTATTAATTTTCCTTTGCCGTCGTTTATTGCCCGCGATTGGATTATTTCCGAGCAACTTTTCTCTTCCTCTATCTAAAATAAGATTCGCCTCCAACTTTTATTTTAATCTAGTTAGTTTGTTTTAATGCTGTCTAGAGTCTTGTTATTTCGTTAGTCGATTTATGTTATGTTTTCTCCTAAAGGAAATTTGTTAATAACATGAATTGCTTCTTCAACTTCTTACGGTGCCATTTTCTATTGGAGATTTGGATTTAATCTATTCTATTTTACCGATAACCTATTTTCAAGACTGCTCTGGTGAAGAATAGCACGGTTCTTCTAACCCTTATTTTAGGAAGAAATTTCAATCTGTGATAGCGATTTCTCTTTTAAATATAATCTAGTTTTAGTGTTTCAATTCGTTTAGTTAGTCAATTATTATTATCGTCTATAGATGTATAATTTATCACCTGAGTAGTCAAATCAGTAGTTGCCCAATTGGAAGCCGATTGTTCATAACAAATTGTATTCATATCGAATACAATTGGTAGGTGTTGATGTATTCTGTGAAGATAAAGAATCGACACGAGCTATTTGTTCTTATGTATCACTATTTGTTCTCGAATAAATCATTTGTCACGACTGATGGAATGGAAATCTATTTGCTTTGATAAAACTGGTCAATGGCATTTGGATTCATGTTTTAAAGCTGCCAAACGACTAGTATATATTTATTTATCCACAGATTTAAAATCATATTTATTGGAATTAATACATAATTAACCTTTCGATCGGTCAGTTTCTGAAAACACTTTGGTAGGTACTTACATCTCTTATGGTTCAAGAGTCCGTGACCTTCGTTATTTTGTAAAGCTGAAAGTTTCTTAGCGCATGCAGCCAACACAGGTAGGAATGATGGGCAACTATGAAGTTTTAGTTATGGTTGCTTTGGCAGGTAAGTACCTAGCAGGCGAAAGAGCAATGATAGCCCATACGGAAGAGAGCTAGCACCTCAATAATGAGGACGCGGTTCGATTCCAGGCCCGTACCACTTAGTTCTTCGGAAATTATGTACGGTTGTATTTATCATTTACTAGCTCGGCGGTGAAGCAAAACATCGCGAGGAAACCTGCATTCCCGAGAATGAAAAGAAAATACCGCAAGTTCGGAGGTATGCGTAAAATATGGGTGAGCTTGGGGGCTTGGGGCGAACACAAAAGATCAGCGATGGTCGCAGTGTTACATAACGAACGACCCTTGCTTGCAATAGCCCAACCACCAATAATAGCAGGCTAAAATTATCTAGCCACGGGTTGGAAGTATCAAAACTGTCGGGCTACTGAGGAAACGGCTTCTAATAAAAGCTTATAAAAAGTAATGAAAAGTATAAAACTGACATCAAATAAATTAGTTACTTTATATGAAGCTAGAAACAGACGCTAAATAATGTTATCCCTACGTTCTCAAGAGACAGTCATACAAAACTTTTCTATCAAAAGAAGTGCAGATAGCGAAACAATTAAGTCTTCAGCGTTAAAACTTCCGCAAACTTCGCCAACTAAATACGACGAAAATCACTTAAGACCCTTAAGACTATACAGCCCTCAAAGTTTTTATATCTGAGCAAAAACTCCGGTGCGCTGAGTGTCATACATTTTGATGCCACCGTTTTTGCCGCAGTTGTTATTGCTGGAGCAAAAAGTACTGTTGTTCGCCTGTCCGCGGTTTTTGCTGGAGTGACAAGTTACTCCCCACTTTAATTTGTCTTGAATAATTACGTCATTATTTTCGTTTTGGCTGGTTTTTTTTTTGGGAATTTTAGTGGTAAAGATTTTGCTGTTATTGTTATTTAATATTGAAATAAAAATCGAGAGTCTACGTATTTACTTTACTATTGATTCAAATTAGAATTGTTTATTGAGATAAAACGGTAGATACAACAAATATGTCAATCTTATAGCTCTTGGTGCCTATCAGACATAAAGAAATAAATTACCGAATTTAATTAATAATTTAAAAGTACTCCCGAATTATGTCTATAGTAATAAATAACTAATAAGACATGTACGCAATAATTATGTACATCATAATTATTATTTTAAACAGTGCCAATTAAAAAGTGTACCAATATTTTTAATGGCTATCTCTGATTAAAAATGAAACAAACCATAAATATTATATCCTCTTTAATTTAAAATCGTAGCCCGAATTCAATTAATCTTTTCCGCCGCCCAAAAAGCTTCTGTTTTAAAAAAATTTGCAAACTTTTACTTGCAAAAATTACTTGTCAATAATTAAAAGTTTTAACAACTTGAAATCAAAAAATTGTCTGCATCTTAACGATTCAGCTAGGGTAGCTGTAATTACACCGTAAATCTGCCCCCTAAAATTGGGTTGCACCTAACTTTGTTAAAAAGAACAAAGTTACGTTTCAGTAATTGGCTCTTATCCAAATTAGTCGGGGATGGCCTTAGTAATCGTTGAGATGAGAATTACTGTTGGAGAAAGCTTTGATTTTATTGATACTGTTATTAGAGTGTTAGAAGATTTTGTTTAATTCTAATTGGATCATCCAAGGGATGATGGTGCTTGGCCTATTAACCTATGGATTGACCTGGCCTAAGTCGCGGTAGTGTATATTTTCTTTGCCTAAGTAGACCAGGCTAAGTCTAGGTCGTTAGGAGGTTACTGGTAAATAGAATTTGCTATACCTACCTAGAGAATCCAAAATTATCGAATAGTACATACATTATTTAGTGTAGTCTGTGTGATGATAATATCATACGGGACTTATATTATAATTATGCACATTCGGTTAAGAAAATTTTGTAGATTTAGTGTATTTTCGTCGTCATTGTTTTTGAGCTTTCCTATTTTTTTTATTTTTTTTTATTTTATTTTGTTTTGTTTTGTTTTAGTTTATTTTATTTTATTTTATTCATTTTAGGAAAGCTTACGTACTAATTACAGGATAGTAGGGTATCAACATACCCTTTAGCTTTATAGAAATATCTAATTGCGATAAGGCCGCCTTGTATAAAATACACTTTTTAACTTTTAAATTTTTTCTGATAAAACAATACAGGAAAGCGAACTAAAGTGTCACTAAAAGATTTTTTGCATTCTCCAGTTCTTCCATCGTCCACTGGCAAAATAATAACTTTCATAATCTTAGCGGGACATGTCACAGGGCGAAACAACGAAATGAACTGTCATCTACGAGCAGGACGACCAAATCCAATTACTCTTTGGTTAACAAACGCCGAGATTCAAATTAAACCACGATGTCTTTTTAGCTATCTTTGGATTACGCGGAGCTTGCCCGTTTTTCTGTTATGATATTTTCGTTATTAAAATTTACCTTTTTATTCTGTTGGATTATTAGGATCACTTGAAGATCTCTTGTTAAATTTTATTTTGTAAATTGAATTGTTTGTGGTCTGAGAAATAATTGTTAAGTTAATTAAGATGAGTTTCGGTAACGAAGAGTCTTTCGATGTTATCCAAGAGTAATTTATTTAGAATGTTAACTATCTGTAATATCACACTAAAAATATTGACTACAGGTTCACAAAAATTTTAACTGATTCGTAATAAATTGATTTAACTGACAAGAAGCAATTTCTTGAATTATCCAAGAAGAATTTCGTTGGTTCTTTATTTTTATTAGGTTTGGTCACAGATTAATTAATTTACCTGTGATCCTCTTTTTAAATTTATATTTATTTACAGTTATGTAGCTGATTTAGTGCGACAAGTCTTGGTAAAGGCGTTATTTCTCCTTTTTCCTTCCTTTAATCCTTACTGTTTTTGCAAATATATTTTCGACCAAAACCTTTGGATAGTATTTTAATTCATGTTGCCTCTCGGTCTTTTCTGTTCTACTTAGATACCATCGATTTCTTGTAAAATCTATTCTTATAAAGTATTCAACCCTACTTTACCAAAAATTCTAGTCAATTAATATTTGCATACAACTAAATGATTTCTTTACTGAGCAAACTATATACAATATTTATTTTCAATTAGCGAAACTATAAACAAAAGTTATGTTAGTTCATTTCTCAACATTCCGTTTTCTCTGTTTCTGAGAAAAAGCATGTTGAAGTTCTGAGTTGTTGTTTGGTTTTATTACGTGTGTTTATTTTACGTCCTGTTTTATTAACTGTAAAAGTATTTGAGTGTGCAATTACACGGAATCATCTGTAATTGCATTTTTATGCTCTTTCTTTTGCCATTTAATAGCAATCTCTTTTTAAGTAAACGATCATAAATTTTTTATATTGACTAAAATATTTTTTTTTTTATAAATTATGTACGTCTTTAAAATTTTCAATTTTCTTTTTTAACATAAGTTCTGACTTTGAAATGGATATTATATTCAAAAAATAAGTAAAAAAAAATTTTTAAGTAAAACGATTTTATTTTAATAAAACTGCACTAAACGGTAAAAAATAATTTTATTAAATTTTCGTACTATGTTGCACCATACTATACTGTTAGCTGGAAATTTGTGAGTATAGCCTATGTTAACCTATCTTCAAAATAATTATGACGAAAAAAGGTATTACAATAGGGATTCATATTTTAGATTAATACTTTGTTAATTAATTTTGATTATAAAATCGTGGGCGCTTGCTAGTAAAATATAAAACTTTCCTAGCAATTTTGCTATCATTCTTACCTATAGTACAGACAGGTACGAAAGCCTTCATAGCTCGATACCATAAAACAATGAAAACCACATCGATATGCTAGGCCTATTTAGTTTGAAAATGTTTGGATGTAGTTTTTTATTTTGTAAGTTAAATAGTAGGTATGTACATTTGAGTTATACCTATTACTACTATGCAAGCGCCCACGATTTTATAATCAAAATTAATTAACAAAGTATTAATCTAAAATATGAATCCCTATTGTAATACCTTTTTTCGTCATAATTATTTTGAAGATAGGTTAACATAGGCTATACTCACAAATTTCCAGCTAACAGTATAGTATGGTGCAACATAGTACGAAAATTTAATAAAATTATTTTTTACCGTTTAGTGCAGTTTTATTAAAATAAAATCGTTTTACTTAAAAATTTTTTTTTACTTATTTTATTTTTTACTTTTTAGTTTCTGAGTCATGATCTGCTACAATTAGTTGAGATCCCTTGACCACCTCCTGTCTCCATCATCAGACGCTCAATCTTACCGAGACTAAAAAAGTATTCATCGAAACAAATTAAATGATACCAAACATGAGTGTTTTGCTACAATTAGGTGTAAGTGTATAGATCCTTTGATAACCTTCCATCTCCATTATCAGACACTCAATCTTACCAGTACCTATCATTAAGTTCTCTCTCAAAAATTATAATATGATACCAATGACGAATGTTGTGCAACAGTTTACTGAGAAGATCCCTTAGTTACCTTCCGTCAGACCCTCAATCATACCGGAACTATAAGGTCGTTATCAAAACCAATTAAATGTTATCAAACACGACTGTACTGCTACAATTTACTGAGATGTTCCCTTGATCACCCTTTGTCTCCATTATCAGTCCCTCAATCTAACCGAGACTATAGAATCCTCATCAAAATCTATTAAATGTGACCAAACATGAGTGTTCTACTTCAATTAACTGAGGAAATTCTTTGACCACCTTGTCAGATCCTCAATCTTACTGACACTACAAAGTTCTTATCGAAACAATTGAAACGAGATCAAACCCGAATGATCTGCTACAATTGTAGAGGAGATCGCTCGTCCACCATCCACCATCTCCATTATCAGCCCTCATTCTTACTGGTACCATAAAGTTCTGATCGAAACAATTTAAATTACAACAAACACGAGTTTCCTGCTATAATTCACGGAGGAGATCCCTTGACCACCCTCCGTCTTCATCATCTCACCCTCAATCTTACTGGTAAGTACCACAAAGTTCTCATCGCAACAATTTAAATTACATCAAACACGAATGTTCTTCTATAATTCATCGCGGAGATCCCTTGACCGTCTTCCATATCCATCATCACTCCCTCAATCTTACTGGTAAGTGCCACAAAGTTCTCATCGCAACATTTGAAATGAGACAAAACACAAGTTTTCTTCTATAATTCATCGAGGAGATCCCTTTACCATCTTCCGTATCCATCATCAGATCCTCAATGTTTCTGGTACCACAAAGTTCTCATCTCTACAATTGAAGTAAGACCAAACACGAATGTTTTGCTTTCATTCATCTTAATAGTCCTTATCAAAACAAATGAAATGATATCAAACACGGATGTACTGCTACAATTAACTGATGAGATCCCTTGACCACCTTCCGTCTCCACCATCAGATCCTCAATGTTACTGGTACCACAAAGATCTCATCTCTACAATTGAAGTAAGACCAAACACGACTGTTTTGCTTTAATTAATCTTGGAGATCCCTTGACCACCTTCGTCTCCATCATCAAATCCTCAATCTTACTGGTACTATAGTTCTCATCGCAACAATTGAAATGATACCAAACACGAGTGCTCTGCTATAATTCATCAAGAAGATCCCTTGACCACCTTCCGTCTCCATCATCCGACCTTTAATCTTACGGATACCACAAAGATCTCATCGCTACAATTGAAGTGAGACCAAACACAACTGTTTTTCTATAATTCATTGAGGAGATCTTTTGACCACCGTCCGTCTCCATCATCAGATCCTCAATCTTACTACCACAAAGATCTCATCTCTACAACTGAAGTAAGACCAAACACGACTGTTTTGCTTTCATTTATCTTGGCGATCGCTTGACCACCTTCCGTCTCCATCATAAGATCCTCAATGTTTCTGGTACCACAAAGTTCTTATTTCTACAATTGAAGTAAGACCAAACACGAATGTTTTGCTTTCGTTCATCTTGGAGATCCCTTGACCACCTTTCGTCTCCATCATCAGATCCTCAATCTTACTGGTACCATAAAGATCTCATCTCTACAATCGAAGTAAGACCAAACACGACTTCTTCTTCTTTTCGTGTCAATAGTTCTTCAATGGTGTTTTTATATTTTACTAGCCAGGTGTTTTGCGAGCCTGACAGCATCAGGTGAAGCTGTGTTCAAATCCTCTCTCGTACAGATGTTGGGGCACAGTGGACATTCCAGCAGATGACCCATCGACTGTATAGGTTCGCCGCAATCACATTGTGTTAGGCCAGGATCCCTATACCCCCAGTTGCATAAATTTTGTCTGCAACGGCCGACCTGCCTGAGTGCGAAGCCGATTTAAAGATTTCCACACTTGCCATTGCAGATGGTGTCCTGGAGGTAGCTGTTCCTGTGGTGAAATGAACTCAGCTGGTGGAGGCATCCTTTCCTTCCAGAGAGTGCACGACTGTTTTGCTTTCATTTATCTTAGAGATCGCTTGACCACCTTCCGTCTCCATCATCAGATCCTCAATGTTTCTGGTACCACAAAGTTCTCATCTCTACAATTGAAGTAAGACCAAACACGAATGTTTTGCTTTCATTCATCTTGGAGATCCCTTGACCACCTTTCGTCTCCAATCAGATCCTCAATCTTACTGGTACCACAAAGTTCTCATAGCAACAATTGAAATGAGCCCAAACACGAGTGTTTTGCTACAATTAACTGAGGAGATCCCTTGACCACCTTTCATCTCCACCATCAGATCCTCAATCTTACTGGTACCACAAAGATCTCATCTTTACAATTGAAGTAAGACCAAATACGACTGTTTTGCTTTCGTTCATCTTGGAGATCCCTTGACCACCTTTCGTCTCCATCATCAGATCCTCAATCTTACTGGTACCATAAAGATCTCATCTCTACAATCGAAGTAAGACCAAACACGGGTGTTTTGCTACAATTCATCAAGGAGATCCCTTGACCACCTTCCGTCTCCATAATCAGACCCTCAATCTTACTGGTACCACAAAATTCTCATCGTAACAATTGAAATGAGCCCAAACACGAGTGTTTTGCTATAAGTCATCCAGGAGATCCCTTGACCACCTTCCGTCTCTATCATCAGACCCTCAATCTTACTGGTACCACAAAGGTCTCGTCGCAACAATTGAAATGAGCCCAAACACGAGTGTTTTGCTATAAGTTATCGAGAAGATCCCTTGACCACCTTCCGTCTCCATCATCAGATCCTCAATATTACCGGTACCATAAAGTACTCATCGAAACAATCTAAATGATACCAAACATGAGTCCTCTGCTATAATTCATCGAGGAGATCCCTTGACCACCTTCCGTCTCCATCATCAGATCAACTCCATGTTACCATAATATTGTATTGTCATCAGAACTATACGTGTGTGTAAAGTTTCAACTTTATCGGTTGATAGGAAATGGGTGAGAATTCGATTACAAGAATCCATTGTTAGTTAGTTAGATAGTTAGACAGCTTCGAAGTTAAATAAAATCGTTTAAAAAAGACATATGACTTAACCAAGATTTAATATTTTGACTAGCTGTCCCGTAGACGATTGGGGTTCCGGGTACAATTTTGAATCTAAACTATCTAGAATCTAGAGACCAACTCAATAACACACAAAAATGATCATCAAAATCGTCCCAGCATTAGATCCAGCCAGTTTAGGAGGAGTTTACTAACATGCACACATACAGTAGTATAATATAAAGGATCCTTGCCTGTCTATCAGTGCCTAACGCACACACAGTGACGTCACAGCACGACACGATCTAATATAAATTATTGACAACTTGCCCCGTCATGAGACACCAACTAGCGAGACATTTATTGCCGGAATAAAGACATTAACTGAATTGGTTTACGGTCTACACAACGAAACTAAGCGATCACTTAAATCTGCCAAGATAGTTTATCGTACCCGGAAAACAGAAGCCTAATCAATCAATCCAAGAGCCTACAGAAGAAATAAAATTCGGGGAAGAAGACATAGTGACAAATGACACAGTAATTGCACTAGATACAGCCGGGAGCAAAGACGTTTTTTTTAAAGCAAAAATCGGAACGCTCAAATAACTCTGGATACGATTGATGAGCTGCTAGAGAACAAATGAAAAACGAATGTCCCGGCTTTGCCCTTGATTACTGTAGAGCAGTTACGAATAGAGACTTCAAATTTTGATCGATTTCAGACATCAATACAGATTTGAAGTTCTACAGAAATGGAGCAAAAGACTTTGACAATCTGTAAAATGAAATTCTAATATCGTATTTTTGAGCTGAAATAAGAATAGGATTAGTTGCAATAAGATGAAAATATAATAAAACTTGAAAAAGGTTCCTATTGTCTTCGCTGATGTAAAAAAACATAATTGCATTGTTACAAATCACTGCATGATCCATTAATAACTAGCTTCTATTATTATCTCACCATTGTGATCGTGTCCTGTATTTCCAGTATCAACAATGTAATTGGAGTGTACGAGTATTTATTCACAATTATCTCTGACATGCACTACTCTATGCCAGGTGCAACCACGGTCCTTATTCAAACACTGGAGGTCCCAGCTTTTCCCAATCCGCTTCGACCTCGTATCAAGGAGAAAAACTCAAAGATTTACGACTTGCTATACTTTACTGCGGAAAAACTTGCACCTTTTAGCGCTTTAGGGCTTCCGAATGAAGGGCGAAGAATGTTGATGGACGTCGTTTTTGCTGTTTATTCAAACTTGCTTTGAACTGTCAATTTGGCAGTTCTTATTTCTGAATTAGGTTGAGAATTTTTGATGGAAAAACAAAGTCGGGCCTTTAACGGATTCCAACCTGGCAATGTCTTTGATTTCGTCTTTTAACTTCAATTTGACTCTATTTGGTGTGAGAATTTGAAAATTGATTTCTTATTGATTCGTTGTTATAAAAACCTTGATGGAATTTCAAGGGAGGCAAAAAATTATCTCTCTCTTCAAAGATATTGTTGATTCTTCCATCATTAACCTTGTAAAGGTTAACAAAAGAAAGAATCGTTCAACTGGATTCAACTAACTTTGCAAAATCGGAATGCCTACGCATATCGACGCATTGACACAAACTTTACAAGAAAAACAAATGACCGTCGATAGAATGGGAAATACGAGCGCATTTTGAACGTATGCTCCCCAGTGGGTAGTTACCAGGGACGGGGTAACTTATCTCAATCATGAAACACCTCTTTTGCGTCGTCCCCTGCAATCAATCGTTGGATGCAACCACTCAGGGTTCTCTTGTGAAATGGTGTAAATCATAGACATTATTATTCTACTACCGTGAGTAGACCTAGTAAGTGTGTGAATGAGATTCCGATCATAATGAAAAAAGCTACGTGTGCGAAAGAGATTATAATATAATTGCCGTAAAACCATTTTGAAACAAATCGGAGTCTTTTGGAGCCCTGTCAAAAAATTATTTCTCGTTATTTTAGTGATTTAATTTAAATTCATTTTGTGTTTCATAAGAGAAATATAAAAAATCATAATGGTGTCGTGTTCCGTGTTGGAATGTAGTGTAACTTACACCAACAACCCAAATAAAGAAACGTTTCACAGGTAAATACGATCAGTACAATACCACTTTCATGAGGCTTGTTTTCACATATGTTTTTATTAAAATGATTTAGTAATACATTCATTAAATGCAGTAAACATCCTATTTTCTAAATAATGTGTAATTTTAAATAATTATGTGTAAGATAAAAAATTATTGTGTACATGAAAAAGGAACCGTTTCGCATAGATATTGCACAAAATCTATCGATATGTCGATATTTTTGAAATATGTTTTTCTGTACTACCACCTAGCTCCCTCCGTTCATGTCTCGTCAGATTCTGGTATTGTTTTTAAACGTAGGTATTGAAAGGCTGATTTATAGCCCAGTCATTTTACGGTTGGAGCCGGGACTAATTGATAATTGAATTTTTTTTTTGCTATAATATTGAAGAGCTAATTTGAGCTTGGAAATGTACCAAAATTAAAAAAATATCACGACAGCAACAGTTCCAATTTTAAAATTTAGATATTACGAGCTTTAACCCGTGACTTCGTCCGCATAAATTATATACCAGATTTTGAGACTCGAGAGTTTCGTTTTTCAATGTGTGTACGGTTATTGATTTTAAGTCAGATGATAAGCTATCAAACAAATAAAGTTTCATCAAAATCGGTTCAGTAGTTTAGCGAGATAAAATACATACCAGTTTTTTAGGTCTAATTATTAGATTTTAAACTCACTCAAGTCCAATTTTTTTTCTTCAAAATAATGTATTTTTGTTCAAAATAATATCAAATAGCTTTCTGAAGTCATGTTTTTGACTCTACCACCGCGTCGGGAGTGTTTCGCTGTAGAGAAGATGCGGCCTGAAACTGAACAACACATTGGTTTCACACAATAAGTTTCATCATAATCGGATGTAACATCCCCGTCATATTGATTTTGTTCGTATAAAATGTATCCTCTATGTCACCCAGACCATAAATAATAACGAATCGATTGCCACCTCATTCATCAACATCGGCTCAGTAGTTTAGGTGCTACGGCGGAACATATACGTAAATGCATGGAATCAAAATCAGCATAATTTATCATACTTAATCATGAGAACCGTGGTTCTTTTCTCTTTGAAACGCTGCTAGTTTCAATTATGTATCGCAAAATTCTTCGAAATTATATTGCACCTGTACATTCTGTGAAAAAACAGGATAGGTTTTTAAGTCCTGGCTACTACAGCAGGTTTTTATTATTTTCATAAATTCGATTCCATATCAAAAATAAAGAAATCTTTGATTCAGGGACCCCTAAACACTATAGTCATATGCTTTTATTACAAAATATTTTCAATGCTCAGACACACATTTCAGTTTTATAATAAGTAGTGTATGTAGACAAATTATATATAACCCAGCAGATTAAAACCTTATAGAAGTCGGTGTGATTATGATATCAATAATGCGGATACGTCAATGTCACATCACAAAAACTCACACACATACCAATTTCGCACATACTGACATTTCGGTTTCGGTGATGCGATAATGAGGAGTCACTTGAGCCTCAAGCCGCACATTCGAACTTCGCAATTCCGGGAACATTTTCATTCCAAATTCAACTCTATTACAATGAAGCGCGGACCGAAACAGTGGCGATATAGCGAACATCGAAAGTGCGGGTACAGGGCTTGGTCTACTCGGTAGTATCTTTTAAATCGAAAAAACGGCACACGCACGTGATGCGCGCACTTTTCGTGGGGCTGGGCAATTGCGTTTTTCATAGAAAATATTCGTCGACCTATGACCTATGACCTAAGTAACAGTTTTAAAGCAGTGTAGGTAGATGGATTGTAAGCCTAGCCGATTTAGACTTCGTAATATTAAAATATAATAGTAGTAGTGACTACTATAAATTAGTGATGTAACATTGACATATTCGCTATTATCGGTATCAAAATCACATCGACTACTAAGTAGTCGATAATCTGATATCGATGATTTTGATATCGATAATCGCGAATACGTCAATGTCACATCACTAGAACTCACACACGTATCAATTTCGCACATATTGACATTTCGGTTTCGGTGATGCGATATTGAGGAGTTCCTCAGTCTACTCGGAAGTATAATATGTTTATGGTGTAAATAAAGGAAAAACTTTTGGGATGGCGTAGGATTGAAAAAGATTATCAAAATACTTTTTTATGTGACACATTAACAATTTTGGGACTTGTAACATTACCAAAATCCTGACAGGTTTTTTTTAGATGCTAGAAAGATAAATATTAAATAAGCTAAAAATATCAGAGGCCGTAGCATGACGTGCGTGGTAAGGCTATATTACGCCTTTTATCTCGTTCGTTCGCGCGCAAATAGAAAGAGAACAAAGGCACGTTAGGGCTATATCACGCTGCTGCCGTACTACAGCTGCAGGACTATGTAGAATTGAATCAGCCAAATTAGACACTGATGATAATGATCGAAAAATATTCAACTTTTGCTCGCTTTTACCAATGCTACCAAACCTTTACATTTGGAATTCAAAAAAACCAATCACACAGATAACATCACCTCCTTTCCCACTTGCAGTCTCGCAATTTGATTTTGAAGTTCAGGGGAAAAAACGGAAAGCGCCCCTTTCAAAATTTACGATCCATTCAACCGGCGGCTTGTTTTTACCGAATAACCGACCACGAGTTAAACTGGGAAATCTGTAGGCATGTTTGGGGTAAAAACTTTGCCGCATTTAGGCTCTGGTCTAAGTTACAAGCAAACAAAGAAATAGACCATGTAAAGTCCACAAAAATATTTAACAAATTATAACAAAAGCAATATCTTAATAGCTGAGCTTAAATGAGATCAGAAAATGTGCCGGGGAGACTTAAGGTGGTTTCAGTCCATACAAACGTTTGACGCACAATACGCGTAGACGGAATTCATAAAAGTAATATTTTATGTATGGAAATATAGTTTAGAAAATCTAGATGTCGCGTATCAAATAACATTTGCAATTTAGAATATAATTACGAAGATATAAAGCTTTGAAATTTTTCATACAAATTTTTCAAAGCTTTATATCTTCGTAATTATATTATAAATTGCAAATATTATTTGATACGCGACAACTAGATTTTCTTAACTATTTTTTGATATATACAAAGTTACTTATATTAATACCGTTTACGCGTATTGTGCGTCAAAGTTTTGTATAAAATTGACCCCTCTGCAACCGCCTTAAAGCATTTAAAGTTCATTTTATAAAAAAAAAGTTAAAAATAAAAGCAATTTATGTGATTGGAAAATGTACGGGGAGACTTGATAGTTTATTTTACGTGTCTGATGGCTTGAGCCTTACAAACAAGCAATATCCTATAAAGTATTTATACTTTAGAAGATCTTGCTTTTGTATTAATTCTTTCAAAAGTCTTTTTGACCTCCTGAGGAAATCATAGAAAATGCTTGACGGGATGAGTTCAAAATAATACTACAATTACAGAGTAATTTGGATGAAATATAGTTCTCCACTTTACTAGATCTGATGTATTATAATGTCTACGTATTATATTACTAACTGTAACTGGTATTATGTGAAGATTTACATCGAATATTTGATTCTAACAAAATATTAAATACCTTCAACGTAGATAATTATTAGATATATCATCATCATCATGGTAATAGGCGTTAGTACATACATCACGCGTGCCCTATGCAGTTTGATAGACTTAATCAGAATTTATTCTTCAGCGTATGCAAGTTGTCCCCCAAATTTTTCTTCACAGCAGTTGGTATTACATGTGCATAAGTTAAAAAATAATCATTGATACATGGCATATCCTCATGATTGAGTGTCCATAGCTCTCTGCAATGCACCATCGACGCTCTCGAATCAGATATGTGTATCTATCTTCCATCTTATTACTTACACCACATCGAAGAGCTCCTTTTCAATTTTGTATCCAAAGTTTTCGTGCGGGCGTGAATTATTACTGTTATAATGAGAGAACAAAACTGTTTTGTAATTCTCCGAGCAAATACTTACAATGTGTTTCATTATTATTACCTACTCTAGCGATCGAAGAGAGTTCCGCCTTTGTACTGAAACAATTTCAACTTTATTGGAATACTTTGCTCTGAATTTCATTGAGTCGATTCTTTATTTGCCATTGTTCTGTTGCTTTTTGATACAGCATATTTTAATGAGACGTTTTCCAAGACCGTAGATAAAGTACATGTCTAGATTGGGCCTCACGCTTCTACCGTATAAAACAAAACGGGCAAACTTTCTTAGGTGACGCCTCACGCACACCGCGTGAGGCGTCATACAACTATTGTCTGTGTGCGTGCATAGCGATAGAGTTTAGCAGCCAGCTGCTGGCTGCAATTTTTTTCAACGCGTTCGTAGCCTCGGCTGTCGATCTTGACATATTATTATCAAAGTCCAAGTACTAGTAAAACAATTTTTTTTTTAAATTACAGAAATCCTCTCACTTTGATGGTAAAAAAGTGTTTATTGTCTATGATTTGCTGTCAATGGATAAACTATCCAGTACCAATGAATAAGCCAATAACACCGAAAAATCTGTGACTTCACAAAAAGTAGATCAATCAAAGTAGCAAAATGTCTTACATAACCATCATAATCTTATTTAAAGAAAAAAAATTGCTCCCTAAAATTACGGAATCGAGAAAAACACGGAACACTTTCGATCTCACAACTAAGTTTTTAAGATTCCATCTTCACAGTTTTTTTTTTAAAAATCTTAAATTAAAACGCTCTTTGATGCGTGGTTTCCTTGTAATATAGACCACCATATTTCTTTCCGCGAGTGTCCAATGAGGCGTCTTAGGGCCTTATTCTTATGCTGTGTTAGATGGGGTTCTTTTTGTAAGGAAGCTAGTCGTTTATTAATACTTTTCTGAAATCGTAAATATGCTAAAAAAAGTTATCTATCTAATGATTGGTGGTATTCGTTAAATTTTTCAACAATCGTGCCTGACTATTTTCTATCTCGTTTATTTACACGGTTATTTCTATTTTCTCATTCCTTCACACTTTTAAACAAATAGATGTGCAGCCATTGTCAGTGATCTCACTTTTTCATCGATGTCACGAATTCGATCGATTTCGACGTACGTGCGTTAAGAATCAGCTCAAATTTTGTAACAGGCGATGAGCTTGATTTTTTAACACGGAACTGAGTTTGAAAAAGTTACTTTTTGTCACTTTTATGTTTGTTTTTCTCTGGGATTAAAAGTACCAAATTTTTTTTTCAAAGAACGCTTAGGTAGGACTTAGATTCATTTCATAAACCTAACTAGGTAGTTTTAGTGATAAAAACATGGTCATATTTGTTGTATCGTTTTCAAGTTTTGCGTTTATTGAATACTTTGTATTCGAAGAAATCAACAACTGAACGAAAAAACCAAGGGATACCATTTCTTATGCAGTATTTTACTGTGTGAAAGAATAAGCCACCTATCACCATTTGACATGTCATACCATCCTGCCAAAAAAAAAAATGTTATGTCTGGATAAGTCAGACCACTCCCGCGACGTTACAGGGGTGCGGGGACGGCGAATCGAAGCTACTTAGGGCATGAATCCCCCGCCCACATGTTGCCCGTGTAACGTCCATCGCGACTTGGTCTATAACATTTTTTTTGCAGAATGGTACCTATGACGTGCCAAATGATGATAGGTGGCTTATCCTTTCGCCTACTAAAATGCTTGCACAATCATTGTTATAATTACAACCTCAAAAGCTGGTTGGTAGTTGATACAACGTTTCTCATTACCCAGAAAAGGAATACGGTCGTACGTTTATGTTCCAACGTCCTGTAAGATCGTAAATTTCAAGTGATAACTCAGCCACATTCGGCTCCTACTTGGAGCAAGCTTCGTATTTTCTAAAACATTGTAATTATCTCCAAAGTTGCTTAAAACTTGCTCATTTAATTAAGAAGATGTTGTTCCCGGAAACGGAAAGACGTAACCATGTTCTTACAGTAACAAGTAAAGAGACATTAATTAAAATTTGAGTGTTAAGGACACGCGTTCTGTTTTTAGTCTTACTGTTTATTCTTAGTAATGTTTTATCAAGTGTTTTCTTGGAAAATACCCAATTAGGAAAACCATTATCGGTGGAACGCTGGAAAAAAAACATTTATCATTATTAGTCTGTGGCCTCTAATGCATTCCTTTTTTTAACAGGCGTACAGGTCCATCATACTCATCAAAAAGTTGTGCCGGTCCAATAACAACATTTTCTATGCCAATCGAAGATAGTTTTTTTTTTCTGTTTTCTGCTTGTCTCATTGTTTGTATTTAGCATTAATTAAAGAAAAGAAATCAGCTGCAACATTTGGGTCGAGAAGCTATTAACATTTACTATGGAACAGCTCTTTTTCTTCGCGAGTTCAAAGTTGGTCCTATAGTAAAAGTTGTTCAGTTTGATAGTCTGAAGCACCCCGTTTGGGTATACAGGGTGTAACAAAATACCCTAGTAATACTTAAGGGGGTGCTTCAGACCATCAAACTGAACAACTTTCACTACGGAGCCAAATTCAAAATCGCGAAAAAAAAAATCGCCCATACATTTTAGTCGAGTCGGTACAGCAGTTTTGTATGGGACAGCTGATTTTTTTTCGCGATTTCGGAGTTGGCTCCAGAGTGAAAGTTGTTCAGTTTCATGGGCTGAGACACCCCTTTAAGTATTACTAGGGTGTTTTGTTACACCCTGCATAACGCATTTAAGTTTACACCCTATAACGAGTAACGTAAAATAAAATATATGCGATTGAAAGAAAGAAAACCTAATAAATTAATGCAGTATGTACCTAAACGTAAGTAGGTATATACCTAACTATGTACCAAAGTCCATTAGTCGGTGTAGAAATGAATATAAAATATTTTAATTGAGATGCTATAAAATATTCTTTTACATACTTTCTAAAGTACATTAACGAATTTAATGGTGAAAGGGCTAAGGGTCCAAAAGGGGTAAAAATGGGTTGAAATAGAATTACAAAGTAGGTTCAAACCCTCCAGTGATTCCGCTAATAGCATGGGAATAAAATATTATGATTGTATAGGCCATAGGCAAGGCACTAAAGGTAAATTGTACAAAGGCAAATTTCAATTTGCTCCGTACACAATGAAAAAGTACTGTGATAAAAACGTACCTATATTTGTGATGTCTAAATTGTGAAGTACAATGGTTATATGAAATGTTGACGTTTATATTAACAATTTAAATGCGTGCATGGCTCCTAACCTATAATAGACCACTTTATTCTAATCTTTGGGTTACAAGGTGGCTAATAATAACATTTGCAGGATTTATATCCTGAAACCATTATTATGCTAAAACTAGCTGTTGTCCGTGACTTCTTCTGCATTGACTCTAAAACGTATCCTGTGTTATTCTTAAACTTTTAGTATTCTATACTAATATTATAAAGAGGAAAGATTTGATTTTTTGTTTGTTTGATAGTTTGTATGTAATGAATAGGCTCCGAAACTACTGGAACGATCTGAATAATTCTTTCACCATTAGAATGCTAAATTATCCGTGATGAACATTAAAAACGGCCAATTGTGTGTCGGGAAGATTCTAAGGCGGCACGAAGTTCGCCGCGGTCATCTAGTCATAAATAATTTAAGCAATAAGTTTGTAAACCCGTACAAGTTTTGTTACTCTTATAGCCACCTAAAAAGTTTTGTATTCAAGTTATGTTTTAAGCCTAGACTTCACCGAAACAATTCGTTTGTGAACATCATTCGTTTGTGTTCGAATTCGAAATCATGTTAAAAGATTCGATGCGAAAGCGAAATAATACCTAATTGAAAATTATGCTCGTTTTTGAGAGATAAATCGATGCTCTTCAATATACATACATAGACTCACGACCATAATTCCTTTCGGGGTTGTCAGAAACAATGCTACAACTACCAGCTGTCTTGCACGCATGTAACTAGCTTTTAGAATATTGAAAAATTCAATGTGTAAAGTGATATGTGGAATAGATAGCTCTGCTAGCCTTTCGTCTACAAATACACCGATTCCATTCATAAGATCGATTACTACGCCAGGCAATGGGTGTCTGCGAAAGGTCAAGGAAAGAAACAATTGATTGTTAATTGGTATGAACTTTCTGAGTAATTAACGGACGAAAGAGTCTATGTCTAGCGGTCTTGTCGATTCTTAAATAGAAATGAATTCGATGGCTATTAGTGATTGACAACATTTTAGAGCTCTTAGGGAGCGTTTAAACAGAAGTGACGTGGCGCGGACATTTCGCGGGCGGGGTGCGGCAATGTAAACCTTATAGTACGTAGCATAGAGTTGTTTGGAGAATTACGCCCGCGCCTCCAGGCGACGTCGCCTGGTGGCGGGGGCGCGATTTTTCTTTACGTCAAAAAACGACGTTATGCTACGTAATACAGCGTGTTAATAAATTAGCGCAAAACCTCATACACCCCAACTGATTTATAACAAAAGAATTGGATTGAAACAATAATTTCATTATTTTGATAGTTAAAATTTAAAGTTATTCACATTTTAAGTTCTGAGGCAAAAATGATTTGTTATCATTTCAGCAATGAATGAAAGCGCTAACGTACTTAGGATACATTTTAATAATCTTGTTTTGGTAGTAAGTAAGGTGAGTGTGCCTGTCCGGCGGGTTGATATCGGGTTCAGTGAATTTTAAATTTTACGTAAAAATTATTTAAAATTTTGAAAAAAATTACCTATGTTGAAACCATGATAATTCGATTCTCCTGTCGATTCTAAACAAACTACTTTCTGGTTTTGCGTTAATTCATTAACACGTTGTATATGGTTGTTTAAGGTTGTAAGGTTGGTTTGAGGATATAAGGTTTATATTGGTGTTACTTTGACTACCCGCCACCGCCACGCGTCTCGTCTGTATAAACCCTTCCTTACAGATGAGCGACACTTTGCGGTCGCAGAGGATCGCGCGACCCACGGCGATCGCAAAGTGTCGCTCGTATGTAATAATATATATATATATATATAATATAATATATATACAACGTGTTAATGAATTAACGCAAAACCTCATACACCCCAACTGATTTATGACGAAATAATTAGATTGCAACAATAATTTCATTATTTTGATAGTTAAAATTTAAAGTTATTCACATTTTAAGTTTTGAGGCAAAAATGATTTGTTATCATTTCAGCACTGAAAGAAAACGCTAACGTACTCATGGATACATTTTTATAATCTTGTTTTGGTAGTAAGTAGGGTGAGTGTGCCCGTGCGGTGGGTTGTCATCGGGTTCAGTAAATTTAAAATTTTGCAAAAAAAAAAATTAATATTTTGAAAAAAATTACCTAGTTATGTTGAAACCATGATAATTCGATTCTGCTCTCGATTCTAAACAAACTACTTTCTAGTTTTGCGTTAATTCATTAACACGTTGTATATAAATATCGTTCGCGCTTAATTAGTTTTATCTTTTCAGATAGACGCTATATTCAATATCGGTCGCGACCTAATAGTCAATTATAATTTATAACTTATAACAAAGTCTTTACTGCTATAATAAATTGTTTGTCCTCTTCGTATACTCCCGGCGGTCTCCCGGTAAAGACGCTCCTTTCCAACTTTTGTTACTCTCGTAACTACCAAAGTAGTCTTGTATTCAAGTTATGTTTAACACAAGCTTTATTAAACGTTTCTCCCTGTCACAAAAGCATTTGCCACGGGTTTTGTCATTCATGTAGCTATATCAAAGACGGCACTTTTGTTTTATTATTTGATACTTCTATCTTGGGTGCCGACAATAATAAATACTTGTGCAAAAGTTGATTTACTGTGTCTCGGTGGACAATTTGTTTCTGTTAAGTGCTTTGGTTAATTAAATTGTGACCTGCGTTGGGATTATTTTGCCAATTAAATAGATTATAGTGTTTTGAGCGTATATTGTTTTGTTGAAGTTGACTCTTGTATTATAATTTGTACCGTTCTCTCTCTTTCATTCCCTCTCTTTCATTCTCTCTCTATTTTTCGCTGTAGCTACTTCTATCATTATTATTCATTGATTGTACGACGAAGGAGAGACTTCGTCGTATATTTTATTTCGCAAGAATATTGTCAAAGTTATTATAAGAATTTTCCTGAATAAAATATAATCGTATTGTATCGACAAATACTATAGGAAGATTATAATTTTCCTGCTTTTAAAACATTCCGTGACATATACAAAGTTCTCGTCAACAATTTGTTACTTGCAAAAATCATAAGACCTATCTATAATTATTTTCTTAAAGTGTGAGAGACAATTAGTAAGTATTTCAAGTTCGAGAACGTTTTTTCTTAGACTAAAAATAAATATAAAAATAAATAAATAACGCTCACAGGACATACATTGAAATGATCCTAAGTTCAGCACGGTAGGCTTTTTAATATGGTAACCATACAACAACGGCACAAACATATAACATCCATTACCGAACCGGGATTCGAACCCAGGACCCTGGTTTGGCAAAAAGATTGCATCCAGTCTAAATAGCCACTTTGTTCTTTAACCTTTGTCAATCTATAATGACGCCCGTATTAAATACACTGAATACGCTGTAAACACATCAATGAAATTCATCAATCAAAAGCAATTCATCACTTACTTGACCAATAACAATTACATTAAATGCATGGAACAATTTACGTATAACTGTAGAACAATAAATTAAAAGGGTTGAAGAGATGGTACAGTTCGGATTCGGATACGCTTTGGTACCGTTCATGCGTAAACTGTATAAAAATCTTCTCTACAGCGACAAAACGTTCCGACGCGGTGGAAGCTTCAAAAAAAGATTTGACGTGTGCTTCAAGCTCTTATCCTACTAATATTATAAACGCGAAAGTTTGTAAGTATGGATGGATGTTTCGATGATTGTTCCGCTTTCACGCAAAAACTGCTTTTGATGAAATTTGGCATACAGATGGAGCATGGCCTGGATCAATAGGGACATAGGACATAGGGTACTTTTTGTCTGGGTAACGCAGACGAAGTCGCGGGCAACAGCTAGTATTGCATAAATTATGTTGACTTTGACTGAAAAATTATTTTTCACCCTTCCGGGCGGAAAGCGTCAACTTTCGTCCCGCTACGCTGAACGAAGTTGCCGCTTTCCTCCTACGTCCGGGAGAAAAATAGTGTACTAACCTCGGGCAGAAAATAAGAAAGCAAATCACATGTGTGTTCAATAATTACATGAGATCTGAGACTTTTCTTACTTCCCTGTCCTCGGTGTAATCTACTATTTAAAATTTTCTATTTGGTAAAGTTAACATAAAGTATAACCACCTTTAAAGACGTCCATATCAAAGTCCCTTGAAGACGAAACGATTGAAGATTTTTGGGCTACTGATGTAATGGTTCGATAGCTTAATTAGACGAAAGCACAGCCCCGATTTGTAAAGTTGCCGGTGAAAATGCTGTTTGAGACAAACTATTTGATTTTATCCAGAAATAATGATACAATACATATACAATACAATCCGATGACAAGAAAACTAGAACTAGATACCTTAAATTAAAAAATATATAAAAAAACGAAAAATAATTTTAAAAAATCAACAAAAAGAGAAACTGAGTCTCCAACATTGAATATCTTCTACTCGTCTTATGCTAAATAGAAGATAATAATTTTCAATCTTTAATTTTAGATTGCAACCTGTCAAAATAAAGTCGATTATTTAATTTTAAAGCTCGTTTTCGGTTACATATTTTAGTATAGTTTCGGACATAGATCCAAAGCTTCATTACATCTCTAGTTGAACCTAAAATAGTGCTTCAGGCGCCAATTTTCATCTCCACAACTATAAATATGGCGAACATTTTGCCCGTTTTATTTTCAAGCTGTTTGTTTGATATCTTGTTAACATATTCTCTGTCTGTTTGCAAGAGGAATATTAAATGAATTATGTTAGGTCTATCTTTGGTTAATTTACTTTTGTTCATGAATAAATTGAATAGCATTACTTTGGTTTTCTTTCAAAGGTAATTTCTTTAGACGTTCGAAATAAACAATTCTGAATTTTAGCACGATGTTTATTAAATAGAATTTGTTTTAGGCTTTCTAATTTGCATGATTCCTGTAATTTATCTCGTTTTATAGTAACTGTAAGGTCTTTAGTCCAACCAAGTAGATTAGATTTTGGTTTCTCTGTCTGATTATATCCTTAATATAGTTTCAACTAATTTTGTTAGACATTTTCAAAATATCCTTATTTTACTAGCAGTACCCAAACTCTGTCTAAAAAGGTGCCAAACTCTGTCTAAATAGTAGCCTATGAAAACTTTTAATGAACAGTGGATAAAATTCCCTAGAAATTGAAGCATGTAGGTTTAAAACTGTTTAAAACATTTATCTAGTTCTAAAGAAGATTATGCAAAATGAGAATGAATACAATAAAACTGTTCTTTAATTTGTTTTCGCTATACAGCGGCTTTTTTCCACAATTTAGCGGACAATTGCTTGACTGTGGGATGGAATAAAATTGCCACAGAACAAGGAAAAATGGAAACGCTTTCAAATAGAAGTTCTTTGTATATTAATGAAAGGATCCTGTTGTAAAGCTACCATAAAATGCCGTTAGTAAATAAAGTAATTGGAGATTGCTACTCGGACAGAGTATTTAGCTGGTCTCAATCTCAATCGATATCGGAACTAAAATCTAAGCCTAAAATGTATTATATACCTGCTATTAAAAATATAGAATACAAATATAGGTACAAAGATTAGGAGACAGCCCGATACCACGGAATATAATAAGAGTTACATACAATACAACCGATACGCGATCGCCCACTAACATACTTGCAACGCGACTCCTGAATTTGACGGAGCTCTCAAATCGATACAATCAGAGAAGTGACTTCTTGGTAAGTTACACAGTGTGAACATCAGAGACATAGCAATTAAATCTTTCAAAAATCGTTTGTACTCAAATAAAACAAAATTTCAGGTGAAATAATAACCGCATATTAACTCTAAAAACAGTAGCGCCGTTTTTTAGAGTTTTTCATGTAAAATTTAGTTTTATTTGAGTTTGTGCTATTCTAAAATAGATATACAACATAATATAAAAAAAGAAAAAATTGTACGAGTAAAAGCACAAATTTCGTGATAATACTAAAATGAGGAAAGTCAAAATACGCTCTCGGCTTACTTTAAGGCGCGTGAGATCCACTTACCCTATTCTGTCGTTCGCAAGATCCACTTTTCCGCATTCTGTGGTTTTTGCTGTAATAAGCCATGAATTTTGTAGGGCCTAATAATATTACATTTTTATGAGACGTAAGTAATAGGGTTCCCTTTTTGTTATTTCTGAGAAAGTTAAAATGACATTTCGCTTGGTCCTGTTTACTTTTGAAATAATTTACGTGTAATACAATAAGGTTTTAGTACTTTTATTTAATGTTACGTTGTAGGTAAATGGAAAAGTTTATTACTTTTTAAGCCTGGTTTATGGTCAGGATGGTGCTTTTAGTGTAATAATGTTATAGTAAATTATTTTGACGTTTATACGATGCGTATGAAAGTGTGGTTAATACCTAAGTGTTCTGGATAGCTTAATAGTTTATAGATATTATACGACTGCAAAAAAGTCCATAGTTGGAAACCTGATGTTCTTTAACGGCTTAGATATACGACTACATAGTTTAGATATACGACTATATAGTATAGATATAATAAGCTAGTAAAGTTTAGATATAATAAGCACGTACGCTGACCAAATAGGATGCGTACTGAAGAAGGGCCAAATAAAATGTACCCGGAACCGACGAGCTTGTATGAAGAGACTTATGGATGTTGAGGAGGCGAGAGATGTATGTCAGAATCGTGGCAGGTTTCGATCTGTTGTCTCTGCCCACCCCAGTAGTGGGACATAGGCGTGATCATATGTGTGAATGTATGTATGTATAATAAGCTATGCAAACAAGCTGTTTCACTATATAACACTTGGTTTTCCTAATCATAATGAAACGAAAATACATAATTACATAGAATCACGACCATATTCTCTGTCAGGCTGATCAGAAAAATAGCTATAACTACTAACTTGATTGCAGGTAGTTGTAGCAAAGTTGACGAAAAAAATGGATTAAAATAAAAAATAAAACAATTATTTAGGTGTTAACAAAAACAAAAACACATTATATTAATTAGTCTTAAATAAAACTCTTAAGCTGTATACCCTTAAAAACGGTCACCATATTAAGAAGGACCCTATATACAGGGTGAAATTGAGTCTACCCATCAAACTGAACAATTTTAACTAAGGAAGCAAACCAATCGGAGTAACAAAAAAAAAACAAAAGAAACTGTAATGCCTACACGACAAATGTATGCAACAGCTGATTTTTATTTTGCTCCGATCGGTTTGCTCCCGCTTGCTGAAAGTTGTTCAGTTAAACTAAGAGTCTACCCATCAAACTGAACAACTTTTAATATTGGAGCAAAACGATTGTAGCAAAAAAAAAACTGCTGTTCCATACTAAACTGTTATGCCTAGGTACTCGACTCAAATATGTATATGCAACAGCAGTTTTTTTTTTGCTACGATCGGTTTGCTCCCATAGTAAAAGTTGTTCAGTTTGATGGGTAGATAGACTCTTAGTTTAAAAGGATGCTAATTATATCAATTTCACCCGGTATAACAATTATTTTCAACACTTAAACGGAACAACTGATGCGATGTCACTTTAATTATTCTTACATATAAAATAAACTCTGTAAGAGTTCTTTGATCGTACATAATTACCGTTCTACAGGATGTTGACGTCTTTCATGTCATGGGGCACTGTACATACTCTATTATAATAGGATATCATCATCATCATCATCATATCAGCCGAAAGACGTCCACTGCTGGACATAGGCATCCCCCAAAATGGGGGGATTTGTCGTAACCGCCACGCTTAGCAGCCGGGTTGGCGATCGCAGTTGGATTGAATGTGTGTATACTCAGAGGATGCTGCTGCCCATCCTCCGGTAGATCCCGTCACCTAATAGGATATGCCAGATGATATTCTAAATTTTCTAGACAAAAAAGTCCTCTGTCAAAAGGTTACTATAAACTTGATGATTATTATGAATGGCAAAAATGTCCAGTCTTGACAATGTGACACTATGTAATTTAATATTGTATTTGTACTTTGTACTATATTTTGCTTTGTTTAAAAGATCTGTGTTGTAGAGTTTCTCGCCGCATCTTCTCTACAATGGAACACCTTCCGACACGGTGGTAGAATCAATAAAATGGCGTAAAAAGTGATATTATTTTGAATAAAACATTTATTTATTGATAAAATTAGTGGCGTACCTAGTTTTTTATAATTATCATAATTTAGGTTCCAGTAACGAAAATTATTTACTCTGTTTCTGTGAAGTTTCCACTTGGAAATACAGGGTGTACAATAAAATGGGACAGCTACTTAAAGAGGTGCTTCAGACCATCAAACTGAACAACTTTCTCTATGGGACCAATATCGAAATCGCGAAAAAAAAATCTGCTGTCCCATACATTTCAGTCGAGTTATGTTTGCAGTTTTGTATGGGAGAGCGGATTTTTTCTTCGCGATTTCGATATTGTTCCCATAGAGAAAGTTGTTCAGTTTGATGGTCTGAAGCACCCCTTTGAGTAGCTGTCCCATTTTATTGTACACCCTGTATATTGTTTTAACTATCCTGATCTCCGCTAACTTTCCAACTGCTTCATTCTTGTATTCAATATCAAACACCCTGTACACAACATCATCTCTTGACTCCCAGTGTGGCATAGCACAAAAACTGCCAGACTCTATAGCCAGTTCTTCTAAGTCCCACGAAACAAGCCAATTTCACACTTACGACTCAGCCATAAAAGTAACACATGGGAATTCTTATGGGGAATGAACTTTAGTGACTATTTTCATTCATGTTTATGTGTGGACTCCTGTACGACGCGCTGAGTTTTATTGACAACATAAATACTAGGGCTTGTCGCTCGTAGAGCTCGGAATTTTTAGAGTTGACAGTTTAATGAGTAAAGAATGGCAATAAAAGAAGAATCAAAAATATCTGTTTTGTGGTAAGTGTGAAGTTTCAAATATGGTATCGTTTGATTCCGCAGTCAACATTAAAAACTGTGGAATTTTCAGTTTGTGTTGTATTGTCAAATTGTTTTCTTAAGATGGAATAAAAATGTTTTTATAGCACAATCATTGGCACATTTATTATAATTTATAGGTGGAGATTTGTAATTAGCTTACAGTTATTTAAAGTTGTGTTTAGTATGTAATCAAAGCTGTAAATCTTCCTAAGAATAATAAAATAAATAAAATTAAAAACTGTCTGTAAACCTAATCAAATTAAATATTGGCATGACGAACGAGTCAATAATTAAGACACAAATTCATGATGACTAAGTATTACTTCTTTGGGGTCGTCTCGATTGCGAACATTTTCATTTCATTTCATCTATTTATTTGCTTGCATTCATGTACATACTACATACAGCATAGGTATCATAAATTAGTTGCCAATGTGGGTGCATGACCCTGCAAGGGCATGGCAATATATTATGTAGGTATATCTTGTCGTTATATTACTAACAAAATTTAATTACAGAGTTACAAATTTTACTAATACATGCTATTAAAAAATTTACGAATTTATGCAAGGTTTATAATAATATTATTAAATAATTTTATTTATTTCCCAAATAATGGGAAATGGGCAAGAGAATGATGATGATGATGATGATATAATAATATTATTTAGTTACAAAATTTCATACGATTATATTTAAAACAATGGATTTAATTTAACTAATATTTTTACAATATATATGTCAAGTAAGTAATACATTTGTCATTTATATAGTCGTTCAATTTATAATAACATTTATTAACTAATATTTGTTACAGACTTTTATAAAAGTTTTAATACAATCAGGTAGCCTATTAAAGATTTCTACTGACATTGCGTATTGACCCGAGTTATGTAATTCTAATTTTGAAAGCGGCCTTATCAGTAGATTTTAAATAAGTACTCAGGGATTAGGTCAACTAACTCAACCATAACGTCAATCCATCTGACAAAACTAAGCAGGTTAAAAGAGCCTTATCAGAGAGTCTAATAATACTCACTTACCCAAAGACAAGGAATGTCTTTGTAACAAAGGCAATTTCCCAATAAATTGCTTCTTCGTAATAATATGCCAATCGAATATCTAAGTACTTATAGATGCAAGTTGCAACTCGCAACCCAATTTCAAGGAAATGCACTCACGTTCCAAATTTCAGAGCTATTGCAATCAGACCACGTATTCGCAATTATTACAATGTGCCAGAAGTTCCACAGGCATTGGAAGAGAAAGGGTAGATTTCTAACTGTTAATAATAACAGTTATTTACGAAAAATGGTTTGCGACTACTGATAGATATTTTAATTTTGATATTTTCACTTATAAATTGGCTTGATAAATGTCTTAAGCTTCGATATCTTACAGGCTATACTACACTTTTTGACTAGACACCTACAGGGTGTTAGCGTAAACAGTTGCATTACTTTAAGAGGTGATTGTATCCATGATACTAAACAACTTACCCTAAGAAACTTATAGGAAATTCGTAAAAAAATACTAAATACAATCAGGTGATCGAACTTTTGTATCAAAAGTGGTTCTTTTTTTGCGTGTTTCCTATAGGTTTCTTAGAGAAAGATGTTCAGTATAATGGGTACAATCACCCCTTAAAGTAATGCAACTGTTTACCCTAACACCGTGTATAATGTTTTTAAAGACTATTATTTAGTGAGAAAGTAAAAGCAAAACAAATTACAATAAATATTATTATTTAAAGTCATCATTCTGTTGCCTTTATCCCGTTTCTTGGGATCGGCGCAATATGTAAGTAATTTTCTTCCATTCGTCTCTCCTATCCGTCATTTCCGCACTCTCTCTTTTCTTTTTTTTTTCGGATTTAATCTTCTACCACATCCATCCATTTCTTCTTTGTCTATCCTTATCCCATTTCAGTTGAGGTCCGCTTTCCTTGTCAATCTTCGCCAGGCCTGTCTGTTCTGGGTCTACCTCATCCATCCACATTCATACTTATTATTTTATTATATAGAGTATCGTGCCTTATTAATCATAATAATAATAACATTGCATTCACAAAGAATAAAGTATATAAACTTATGTAAAGGCGACAGCTCTAATTAACATAGACTTTAAAAGAAATCGTCGCAAGAACACGAATTGCATCCAAGAACAAACAACCAATCGTCCTCGTTTCCGTTCGAGTTCTCTAATAGCTTCTTAGGTCTCCTCACGTACGGGATTCCTTGTAAATTGGCCCCGTTTGAGATCTTAATTAAGTCTCTTCAGTTTTTAGTCTATGGCCCGCCCGGTGTTGTCGTGAGGGTTTTCAAAGTCTCTGGCATGGAGTCAAGTAGTGATGTGACCTGTCGATGTTTTTTTCGATACGAATCAACTCAAATATTTTCTGGATTATTATCGAATCAGGAATCAAAACTCTTTCTCTAGGGCTATTGGGTAATTTTTGTGAACATCGATCAATATAAGATCAATATGTAGGTATTTATAACTGTCGGTATTAGCAATTCTTAAAGATTGTTATGTTCTTAGATTATTTACTTTGCGAGTGAAAAAGAAAATCACTACTGCCAGCTGTCGTCCGCCTCGCGTAGAGATCTACTATAACATCGGCCTGCAGTCATAGTGATAATTACAAGCCAATTAGTAATACCGCTATCTAATCGAGTAACAAATCCGTGTATTCGTCATGCGTTGTGAGACTTTGGAGGCACGAGTCATGGTATCGTAGTAGATCTCTACAACTGAGAGAGGGTGGGGTTAAAATTAGTGAGAGAGGCATGGAATGTCCATTCCGTACTAAGTATAGGTATTAGAAGGTGAGCATAAGAGCATGCGAGTGCTTATAAAATAGGTTTTTATTCAAACAAGTTCTGTATCTGAGTTGATACTCAAATGCATCATCAGACTCTGGTTATCAGTAATTCATTATGATACAACATTAAATCATTGGAACGATATAGTTCTACGCTTCAACAATGAGTGTGAATCGATTGAATCGAATCAGTTTGAATACGTCGCATCACTAGAGAGCCAAGTCCTTTGGTCGTTTAACTAGCTTGGTATTCATGAGCTTTCAAATGTGAATGGAAGAAAGATTGTAAAATGGCAATGGTTTTCTCTGTTGAGATAAGAGCATGACTGTGTGTTTTACATCCGTGTTTTTAATTGCTTCCTCGAGTTTTTCTCCACTCAAGTCGACCTCTACTTAGTTAAATTATACCTATGTCAAAAACATCCTCGACTCGAGAAATTTCCTACGTTGAGTGAAGGAAGGAAATGTCAAATTCACGTTAAGCCGACCTACATTAAGGTCTCCTCGAGATGCTTTTAATCTTCAATATGTTAAATGATTTTTTTTAGCATTAATTACGGCATGTAAGTACATAGGTACACACGGCGACACATCAGGTTACGCACCCATAACTACACTACGTACAAAACACTAAATAGTGCGGTAGAGAGCCTGCATAGACGCGGCTGCCGGCGCGAGCGCAGCGTGCTGTGAGACGAAACAACATTGCTCTTTCTTATACTGTGGTTACGACGCCGACGGGTTGTAATCTTTGAGACTGGGCTTTGTATAATCTGTAATTTCGTATCTTATAACAACCTTTTTCGTACTTACAAAATTCCGGGCCCCAAACACCGCAGCTCTGTTACTCTAACAAAGTATAGAAGTGTAGAAATTTAGTAAATCAAGTTACCTGCTTATATTATTTGTAGAGGAACCAATCGATAGCAAGACTTTCGCTGTGTGAAACAATCGATATATAAAAACCATTCCACATCGAGAGTTTCGATGTAGCGTACCATCAATGCAGAGTTCGATAAAGCGACAATCTAAGTGTTGACTTTCGAAGAAACAGAACCCAGGTATAGTATATGTAATATATCCCAAGGAACCATGTCAAAACAAAGTATTTGCATTTGTTTCATGTAAGTTTATAATGACGTTGATACAAGAAATTGCAACAAAGTTCTAACGTGGCCTCCTACATTTGAAATAGTCTACCAAAGCAAAAAACATTCTAATTTACAAAATGACTCTTCACCCTGACTTGCCCTGACGCCATTATGCCATGGCCATTATGGTTCATACTAATGTAATAGACATTAACAAATTACGTCCAGCCAACTTCTATAACAACCGAATTCTCGAACATAATTCATTCAATTGAACTCAAGAAAGAATAAATCACTTAAAAACAATTCTTAAAAGTCACAAAGCAATCTCGACGCTCGTGCACCGTAAATAAAACATTATCTTGGAAAAATGTTAAAAACTGGAATGATACCAATATATTTGGCTTGCTCCACTCATCTCGCTCAAACAAAACGCTGGACTCAATATGCGCGCATCCGGAATTGTTGCCAAGTTGTAACTAGGGATGGGGATACAGAATTTCGGATTCGGAACCGGGTATATCAATTATGTGGTCTGCTTGGCCGCAGAGTGGCCTGCTTGTCGGTCTTCTACAGATTGTACTTCGGTGAGTGTGCCCAAGAGCTGCATGAGCTCATCCCACCTTCCCCTTTCTACTTTCGGACTTCCAGACGCACCGCGGGATATCACCCCTTCTTGGTTGACATCCCACATATCCGCACCAAGCGCCTTTCTGAATCTTTTATAATGCGCACAGCCAAGGAGTGGAATGCCTTACCTGCGTCAGTATTTCCGAGTACTTACAACCCGAATTCCTTTAAAGTACGAGTGAATAGGCATCTTCTGGGTAAGCTCGCTATATCTACGACCGCATCTTCGTCCTGAGGACTGGATTGAGGTCAAGAGTAAACCCATAGTTAATAAAATAAAAAAAAATGTCGAATATCGATTTTATTTTTCTGGACATCCAATTTAAAAGGCTTATAGTGAAACTTGGTTAAATCGGCAAAGAAAGCTCTTCCAAAAGAAAAATTTCGGTCATCCGCAGAACGTCTTGAATAAAAACCTTGACTGCGCAAAACAAAAATGTGTAGGCGAAAGTGCTACTGCGCACAGCGCACATCCCTAACCCTCTCACCATTGGTCACGATGTTTGCCGCGAGGTGTACCAGTATAATTATTTCCACTTGGAGTGTTGCTGTAAAAAGTTAGACTTATGGTTGTTTTTTTTTTCGGACATAAGGCCCACCATACATTTCCACTGATGTGACTCTTGTAAACCAGGACTAGCAGAAGACCAATGTTATTGGTTTGAGCTTCCGTCCGGACTTTTTTAGTAAATTTCCATAACAAGATACAAGGCACTCTTGATTTTATTTAATCGCACAACATATTGCGTGCCATTTCTATCAATAAGACAGTATAGTTATTTTTCTTAGAGCTGTTTTCTGTTTGTAGCACACAAACTGCCATAAGCATGATAAATTCAAGGTTTCTTTTGTAAGTAACAATGATTAGCAGTGCCAAAAAAAATTTCGGAAGAAAAAATCCTTCTTCATTACGGATATTTTGTTAGATTCGGTTACGGATAACAAGCTCTATAACATCGCTGATTCCCCTTCCTTTTAGGGGGGATGGTTAGGTGCGCGAAGAGGCGTTCCATCGGTAACGTATACGGAACTTTGGCACTAGGGATGCCTCTTGGCAAACGCTTGGCAATACGAAGCGTAGTAAAAGATCCGTATGTACTTTGAGTGTATTTTCACCCTAAATTTTCGCTATATGAATGGAGAAAAATTAGGTTAGGAGGTTGTTTTCGCGTCTCCTTGTGTGTTGAAAGTCGTTTATTGGAGCAATTGGCTCCGTTTTTGTTTCATTTTATGAGTGCTTTTTATTATTGTGGTCGTCGATTTCGTATAACCTTTTTCTGAACTGTCTTAGATTCTTTATTGTACACAAAAACATAATTATGAAAAAGTCGTGATGTACAAAGGAAAGCTTAACTCTAAAAGAGTTTTCTTCCAGCAAACCGTTGAGTGAGAGGAAAACTAATATGTTTGGGTAAAATCAGTGATATGATAACTGTCGATGATACCTATGATATTGTGTTTAACTTGGTATCGTGGTGAACAGATTGGCCTACCAGCTTTGAAGGCTTGCTACTCCACCAGGGTGTGCCGGATGTATCGGGTATTTTGGGCTATAGTGGGGGGTGCTCTTCATGTATTCTGTTAGGGCTCTTACAGACGAGCGACACTTTGCTGTCGCCATGGGTCGCAGAGCGTCGCGCTCATACACTTCACGGTCGCGCGACACAAGTGTCGCTCGTCTGTAAGCGCTCTTTGACAAATCTGTAAGAAAAGTTATCCATATTCATAAACTTAAATATACGTAACATACTTAAGAGGATGCTTCAGAACATCAAACTGGATAACTTTTACAATCGGACAAATATTGAAATGGAGAAAAGAAAATGCTGTAGGTATATAGAAAATTACCACAAAAATATTGCAACGTATTTAACTTTATACCATATTTAAACCAATTTAAATGATAGGTAAAAATGTGAAATAGTAATCCGAAAGTGGAAATTTTTTTACGATTTATTTACACATATTCAAAGCTTACTTTTTCACCTTTATTCTCTTCAGTAAACAAGCGTATTTTTCAATTTACACAAAAATAACCTCGTGTAGATTGAACCTATGACCTCAAATTCACCCCCGAATCCATTAGCCGGGGTAATGCGGGATAATTTATAATACCCTCTAAGTAAGCAGGTACAGGGTGGGCAGAAAAAATAGAACAAAAGCCTACGGGCTCCCGTACAATTCTCTCAAGTGTTATTACTTTTAGTCAACACAACAGATAAGCTGGCTAAGTTATGTTAAGGAGATTACACATTGCTCTATCTGATTAGATGGGGTAAACGTGATCAGTCCTAATGGATCTGATTAATTGATTATTACTTATTTTAATAAAATTAATTAGTATATGAAAGGTAAATAATTATTTTATCAACTCGACTCAAGATTAACATGCGTTATACAGCCCATTGTAGGGCAAAAACCTCCACTCAAAATAGGAATAGAAAGGAATTTGCTATACTCTACAGTATTTGGTTTTAAGCCACGTCACCAGGCCTTTAACTAGCCTTAAATAATACCATCAACTAATAGAACAACCTATGACCAAGTGTTTAACATTTTGCCTTATGAATATCAGGCAAAGCAAGGCAAGGCTATTTCATTTCATTATAGTAATTATAATAATAAATAGGTTACAAAGGATATATCAATAAAGAATACAAATGAAGGGCAAATTGAGCATAAATCCTATCAACGTAATGAATCCGAAGATAAACAATAATATGTTACCAAAAGCAAAACCCAGACGTAATAATTTACGAGTATTTGCTCATTCCATTTTCAGTCTAGGTTTTAGTGTTTATACATAGAACTTCGTTACGTTTGATATACTTTATGACATTATATTAAATGCCTTTACTTTGATATTTAAATGAGTTTGACAACGATTACTCATAAATTCATAACAGAAATAATGTTAGAAAGCAAAGCTTGACGAGAAAAATAAAACACGTCGTCAAGCTGCGTAAAATTATTGGAACATGTTTGTAAGTGCGACTAAAAAAAGTTATATTTCCCTGTTTTGGGCAATCCTCAGCCTTCGATTAGATTACGATAAAATCAGACAGTTAAAGAATTTATTCTAAAAATCAGTCAGTAAAAGTCTGATAAATAAACAGTGTATAATCCCCTTAACCTGAGAACAAGGCAAACCGCCACCGGACCCATTAGTGTGCCCGCCCGCTAACACCAATACAAACATGTAAACACGGCTTTACCCTCTTAAAAGCTAAAACGTTCCGTTCGTGTGTACACAGATTTCTTGCTTTATTGTAACTAATGCCTTATATCGTAATATTTGTTTTGCTTATTAAAGTAATAGGCCTTTGGGAGTGGATGTGGGAAGGTAGGACAAATTAGACCTAATTTTTAAATGTTTTTTTTTTAATTGCTGGCGTAAGACCAAAGTTTCTGGTTAAACCTTATAAATAAGCTATAGAACGAAGTCTTGACTATTATAAAACTGTAAATTTGAAAAAAGAATTTAGTTTGTTTGTTTGTTTGGGTGTTTGTTTGTTCGAGTATCACGCAAAAACTACTGAACCGATTTTGATGAAACTTTTTTTGTTTGGTAGCGTAACATCTGACTTAAAATCTGGTATATAATTTATGCGGACGAAGTCGCGGGTAAAAGCTCGTAATATATGAATCTATGGAACGAACCTTATCGAGAATGAACCGTGAGCAGTGAATGAAAAACTCGTTCAATTATATCAACGAGAATATTCAAGAGCAATACAGGGTGTAAGGAAAAGTATTATTAACCTTTAAACCATATACTTTACCCATCAATTTGAACAAATTTTACTATGGAAGCAAACAGATTGGACCAACAAAATAATCAGCTGTCCCATACTAAACTCCAATACCTACTCGACTCAAAAGTATACAACAGTTGATTTTTTTGCTCCGATCGGTTTGCTCCCATAGTAAAAGTTGTTCAGTTTTATGGGTAGATGTAGTTTAAAGGTTGATGATACTTTTCCTGTATATTTAACAATCTATTTTGGGCTACATTTTGGGTGAGAGGAAATTGTATCTACAAGAGGGGACCTATTGTAATTTCCTACGAGCCTTAACCTACTAGGTATTTCTTCAAAAAGACCCCTTCTAAAGTGTAAGGAAGACAGCAATAATTTTCACGGTTTCAATTAACACAATTCTTCGCACGCGTGTGTTGTGTGTTCGTATTACTATTTCCAAAACAAATAACCATAAAGGCGAAACTAATTAACTGATCGGTAACACGCTACGGATTAATGTTATTACTCGGCAAGACAAACAATGGCCTCGATTCGGAGTGTACTACGACTAAACTAAACTAAATGTATTCCTGTCACTTTCTAAAATAAGATTAAGAAAAGAGACAGAAAACCAACAGCTGACTTTAGTGCTGTCAAAGTGACGTTAAACGCCCAAAAACGACTTAAATAAGATGGCGTACATTATGATGGCATCTTATTTTGCGCATTTAACGTCACTTTGACAGCACTAAAGTCAGCTGTTGCTTTTCTGTCTCTTTTCTTAATCTTATTTTAGAAAGTGACAGGAATACATTTAGTTTAGTTTAGTCGTGGTACACTCCGAATCGAGGCCAATGTCCACCAATTCACTTTACGTCGTGAACTACTATTGCAACTCGTATGGTTAGTTGAAAGGATCTAGTTATAGTATAAGAGATAGACGTGCTTTTTTTTATCATCAGTTACAAGGCTGATTCAGTATTCATAGGGCGTAGAGCATCTCTTAATAATTTCTCTACACGAGCTCGACGCGCATTTGCTCCATAGAAAATAACCTGCACCCGCGCTTTTCGGAGAGCGAAAGCTACGCTTGCCGCGACACGTACGAAATAAAGCCGAATCGAGCGCAAGAAGAGAAATATCATGCTTGATGTGCTGCACGTCTAGCATGATTTCCATACTACAAGTCGCGGCAAGCGCGGCTCGCGTTATCCGAAAAGCGCTGGAACAGGTTATTTTGTATGCAGTGAAGGCGCGTCGCGCGCGTGTAGAGAAATCATACTAGACGTGCTGGTCTGCCTGCATAACTCCAGTCGGTTTAGAAGATACAGCTGTTAAACGGTCCTACCGTTGAAAGGCTGTATCTCCTAAACCGACCGACAGAACATGCCAGTTTTTTATTCGCATATCTACAGTAATACCTGCACATTCATGCATATTCATTTTTTGCAAAAATAACAAACCTTTGAACGGCTGTAACTCTTAAACCGACTGGAGTTAAGCAGGCAGACCTGGTGCATCCCCATCACAGAGATGCTCTTTACCTGAATACTGAATCAGCCTTACAGCTGATGACAACAAAAAGTACGTCTATCTCTTATACTAAGAAGTTTTAAAGTCGGACATAAGATCCGTCTTAGAATTTGTGAAACCAAGCGAAATATTGGAAGCCTTTTTAATCCAGGAAAGTTGGAAACTCTATGACATAGAGTCTATGTTATTGAGTGCCAGAAAGTACCTAACTATTCCAATAATAGGTTATAAGCCTGGCAGTTATGGAGTTCGAACCAGATTTCTTGATTGCGCTGGCAGATCAATTAGTTTTAGGGCTCTTACAGACGAGCGACACTTTGCTGTCGCGGTGGGACGCAAATGGGTCGCGACTCGCGTTCATAGATTTCCGCGAATACGGCGACCGCAAAGTGTCGCTCGTCTGTAAGGGCTCTTAAGTAACTTTTTTTGGACAGTTTCTTGCAGTCTACAAGAACTTTACAAGAAGCTGAATGCAGGAAGAAACATAAGGGCAAAATATGCTCAAAAATACAAGGAACCATATTCGCTTACATAAAAAAAATAGGAGAACAAATTATTTTTTACATTTTAAATTTTGTTTTTGGCGTTGCGGGTTTTTTTAGATTTGTAATTTAATGTTATTTCATAATTTGTAAATTAACATGAAAACTGCTGAACCGATTTTCATGAAACAAAGCTAAGAACACTCTCGGGAAAAATAGATTCCTATTTAAAAAAACGCATTGAAATCGGTCCACCCATTTAGGAGCTACGATGCCAGTGACAGACAGACAAACAGACAGACCGACATAGGCGTCAAACTTATAACGCCCCTCTTTTTGCGTCGGGGGTTAAAAATAGGGGGACACGTCATTTCTGATATGACATATCAGCAATTACACTCTTAGTAGAGCTAGACAGAGCTACCGCGAATCTTTTGCTGTTTCAGTTTTAACCTTATACGAGTAGTAAAATATGTTTTCACCTCACAAGCTCGGAAAGATTCTGTTTATCATTCGAAATCTGAGTGCAAAAGTGCATTTTATCCGCTAGCGTGGAAAGAGTTTTCAAAATTCGAATCTTTCTATTCAGTAAAGAAAAACAGCCTAAACAAGTTTTTTTTCATGCTATTTTCATGCTGGCCAGTGCGATTATTCTAAAAATGAGGTTGAATTTTCCTCGCTGTAGTGAGGTGTTTCGCTCGGCAGCAAAGTTATTCTGCGTCTCGTACCTTTGAAACCCTCGCGACGCTCAGGATTCTATATTTGAACCACTCGCTTCGCCCGTGGTTCAATCCTAGAATCCTTCGCTTGTTCAGGTTTCAATACAAGTAGGTACTCGCGCCAAAAAGCAACTTTGCAGCCTTGCATAACAAATAACTGTTAATTTGTCGATTTCAAACCATTCTAGCTCAATGCCCATACAATGTTAAAAGTTATTAGCAGCCGGCTTACTTAATCTCGATTTAATACCCCTTTTACATTCAAAAGCTACATATTTCTTAGCGCAAGTTACTACTGTAATTTTCCTCTACGATAAGAAAAGATGTCTAATAGATTCTATGAAGAAGCCTCAAGAATGAATCACTATCGTTGGTGGTCCGATAGTGACTAAACCTCCCCTTTCAAGCGAAAATAAACGCTTTAACAATAGCATAAGGTGCATATGAGATTTTGCATGTTATGTGTGATATATTTTGTATGTATTGTTGTCTGACTCACGCTCGCATACTTTCACATAATCATGAACTGTCATATAAATAATATTGCTTATTAAAACCGCAATAACGTTCAGTATAATAGTAAGCCTATACAGGGTGTAACAAAACACCCTAGTAATACTTAAGGGGGTGCTTCAGACCATCAAACTGAACAACTTTCACTATGGGGCCAAAGTCGAGAAAAAATTAAAAAAAAACAGCTGTCCTATACAAAAGTGCTATACCGACTCGACTAAATTGTATGAGACAGCAGATTTTTTTTTCTCAACTTTGGCCCCATAGTGAAAGTTGTTCAGTTTGATGGTCTGAAGCACCCCCTTAAGTATTACTAGGGTGTTTTGTTACACCCTGTATAGGCTTCCTATTATACTGAACGTTATTGCGGTTTTAATAAGCAATATTATTTATATGACAGTAGAGTACCCTGTACAGGGTGTTAGGGTAAACAGTTGCATTACTTTAAGGGGTGATTGTACCCATGACATTGGACAACTTTCCCTAAGAAACCTATTATAGCAAATTGACAATTTATTTTTTTCGACATTTCATACAAACGTTCGATCAACTGATTGCATTTAGTATGGAATGTGTTTTTTTTTTTGAGAATTTCTTATAGGTTTCTTTGGGAAAGTTGTTCAGAATTATGGGTACAATCACCCCTTAAAGTAATGCAACTGTTTACCCTAACATCCTGTATACACGTAAAAGTCATTCCAAAGAAAAAACTAAAAAGTTAAAAAATAATATTGCAGCCTATGACTTTTTCGTTCGCATCATAAGAACATTAATTTGTTTTATTGAAGTCGCTGTCAAGTCGGTACGATTCGCGACAGGGCTTGCATTTTTTGGCTTGGCTTGACACCGACTTCTATAAAACAAATTAATGTTCTTATGATGCGAACGAAAAAGTCATAGGCTGCAATATTATTTTTTAACTTTTTAGTTTTTTTTTGAAGGCGGTTTTAATTTTTTGTTAAAATTTTGTTTATTTTACAATTTTTAGTAGTGAATTGATTAGTTCTATTTAATAGGAGTGCTTTAAATTAACAATCGCACTAGTCGGCACTACAATTTTCGAAGGTTCCCCTCGATTTCTCTGGGTTTCCATCATCAGATCCTGGATTCCTTATCATGGTACCACCCTCGGAACATCTCCTTTCCAACAAAAAAAGAATTATCAAAATCGGTTCATAAACAACGAAGTTATCCGCGAAACACATAAAAAAAAAAATATATATATACCGTCGAACTGAGAAACCTCCTCCTTTTTTGAAGTCGGTTAAAAAAGAAAAACGAAACATCAGCAAACTAAAATGTAATATTTGATATTGTTTTTTGAAGGGTTCATATAGGTTTTTGCCTCCTACGTGTTTGTTTGAGTTTCCAATATTGCTTCTTCAATCATGCCGTGATAATAGTATAGTAATAAGAATAATAAGACCCGATTAAAATCCAAAACTATTTTTGAACTTAAATTTTGAAATACGCATAAATTCAAGAGTGAAGTTAATTTTCCTTCATATCTTAAGATATTTCTAATGGAAAATTATGTTGCCTATTTATGATTCTTACAACGACAACCAATTCAATCTCATAAAGATCCAGTTACAATGGTTTTGCTTCGTCCAATATAAACAACCAACGTAACATAAGCTCTGTTAAAGCACGTGCTAAAATGAGTATTTTATCATACAAATAAGTAATTCTAATTATTGATAAAGCTTTATTATTTGTACTGATTAATTGCAAAGATACGAAGAATATTAAACCTTAACACAATTGTAAATAAATAATATTTTCAATTACTCGAAGCTATTGGTAGAGTTATCTCCGATCACTTTGTTGCCTAACCCTTTTTTTGCTTTTAGACCTTTCTATCCAATCTTATCCTTTGTAGGGTTAAAATAGGTTTTTTTTCTATAGATTTCTGAATATTTTGTTCAAAATGAGAGTCTTTTTTTGTACAAGTAAATCGCCAATTTGTTCTGAAAAAATTCTCGTAAATTGGGACCTTTAAATAAATGAAGCACGTGCCTACTTAATTGCTTATGCTTTTGTTAAACTAAAGTGTTTTGTAAATAGGTACATTTTTGTTACAAACACTATTGAAACCATAAAGTTATATACGGAATAGAGGAACTGACAGCTGAGAGAGCGAGATGTACCTAGCGGCACCACTGTATAACAGAAAGAGATACGTGACGCGAGGCAATCGAACCGTTTTTGGGATCTTATCGCAGGGTAAAAATTCGGTTTCTGTGAATATATGCGAATCGAAAGTGAAATCGTAAATAATTTTGTGAAATAAACGAACACTATTTCATTAAATTATCCACGATTTCACGTTAGACTCAGAATTATAGCACTGTCTATAGAGTTTCGAGTTTTTTCCTGCAAATCTAAACTATTATAAAACTGTAACAGAAGTGTGTCTGTACATTGAAGATATTTACAAAAAAAAGATTGCGATATGGTTTTTAGGCTTCCCTGATTCCAAATCACAATTTTTTAGACTTTTTGTCTGTCTGTTTGTTTGTTTGTTTGTGTGTTTGTTTGTTCGAGCATCACGCAAAAACTACTAAACCGATTTTGATGAAACTTTTTTTGTTTGATAGGTTATGATCTGACTTAAAATGTGGTATATAATTTATGCGGACGAAGTCGCGGGTAAAAGCTCGTAATCTCCTGAAAACGGTTTTATTTGACAACTCAAGTCAGTTCCTCTACTACTGTAAGGTATAATAACTTTATGATTGAAACATACTCAAACTTATAACCTCCCCTTAGGGCGGCCAGAAACCTTAATTGTTACAACTAACCAACAATTTTGTAAGCGTGCAGTGGAGGCAAGGCAGTTAACATTTAGCATAGGTTTCAAGATGGAATTACAATTGGATGCAGTTGCAAATTGAGAAGATGTTACTACTCATACAATAAACTCACCACTAATCTCTTAGGATGGCCAGAAATCTTGCCATAACATTATCCATAACTACCAAATTATGTTTTATGAGCGCAAAGCTCGCATTTAGTATTAGTCCAGTGGCGCCCTCATCACATTAAAAAAGATTATCAATAAAGAAAGCCTAAATTAAAAAAGTGCTCAACATCAAAACTACAAAAGCCTTCAAGCTATTTTCATAGAATACTTTTATAGGTTCTAAACATTCCACTTTTAGACAATTTCGAATAAAAACTTCGTATGTTTAGACCTTTAAAAAACCTATAAAAGTATTCTATGAAAATAGCTTGAAGGCTTTTGTAGTTTAGATGTTGAGCACTTTTTTAATTTAGGCTTTCTTTATTGAGAAATCGTTTTTAATGTGATGAGGGCGCCACTGGACTGTGACAGCCCTCTTAAAGGTTTCAGGATGAAACCAAGTAAATAATTTAATTCATTTAAATCATTGGAGGACGAAATGATAGTATCAATAGGTAAACGGTGAAGGAACACATCGTGAGGAAACCTGCATACGCCGAAACAAGAAATTCATTATGTGAAGTCGACCAATCCGCATCAGGCACGCGTGGTGGACTAACTCCTTTCTGAGGGTAGGCCTGTGCCCTGGAGTGGAACGTATATAGGCTGATGATGATAAAATCGTAGACTGACAAAGTATGAACTCTGCATAGTTATTTCAATTTGAAATCTAAACAGCTAGCAACAACTAAACGGGCAAAATGCCTAAGCTATCGACATAAAATCTTCATTTGAATTGAAGCCGCGACCTGCGACCCTCTTGGCTCGTATTATGATTCCACGCTAAGAGGATGACCGTTATCATGGAATAATGTACGCGCCTTTATGATGTAGGTAGGTTGAATCATACCTTCTCTTGTGGAGCCAAGTAATTTCAAAATAATAGTTTGTAAAGATAGAGCTTGATGCTGAAACAAAAATTATTGTATACTTTTTACATTTGTTAAACATCCAAAGCATAGTAATTTTTCTTTATTCGAGTTGATGCATGAAGATATTTGTATACTAGCATAAACAAATTTTATTTCGCAAGGACTACTGCTTGTAACATAATAACACATGTCGCACCCTTAATAATAAACCGGTTTATCTCAAAATTTAGGGAATCTGAGATATAGCTAAAAATTGGCTTGTCTCTAACAACACTACCAGGTCTCTTTCTCACAACGGCCTAAATCCCGTGAAAATGAGAGATAGCTTGAGTAATCGCTATTCAATTTTAAAAAGTTCCGTGTTTTAGATTAATCCTAAAGTGGCAGCTATTAGAGTTATTACTACCGCGCAGAAGGAAACATCTTATTCTCGTGTAAGAATTAGAGATAGATCTGTTTACAATTTAATATCCCATAAGTTTAATCAAAAACTTTTTGTAAAACAAAATCATATTTAGAGTTAAGTATTACATTTTAGTACTAAAATGAATGAATTAATACATTGTATTAATTTAAACTCATGTTATTACAAATAAATTATTTTTATCTTTGTCAAACTGAACATGTTTGACCAGCGACGAAATCGCGAAAATAAATTTAACTGTCTCATACATTTGGGTTAGCACGGAATATACAGTTTTGAATGGATCACAGCTGATTTTTTTCGTCATTTCGATGTTAGTGCAACTTGTTCAGTTTGGTCTGATTATTCCCTTAAAAAACTGTCAGCTTATTATGAAGAAAACCCCAGTAATTTTTCTTATATTTTTGTCACCAACTGCGTTTGTTAAAGTACACACGGTGACACATCAAGCTATACAAAACCAACATAAGTTGATCGCGCGTAGGTCGAGTAACGTATAGCATCGCGCGGCCAGCTTATGTTGGTTTTGCGTAGCTTGATGTATCGCCGTGTGTACAAATACGAAAAGGCAAAATTTATTTTATCTTTACCAATGCAAATTCGGGTTTTGAATTCGTATGAAAAGCTTTTAGTAACCTCAACTGAACAGAATAATTTCTGCTTTCTGCTTAATTCTGTTACGCGTTGCGGCTAACATTGATCAAGAATTTTCACATACAAAATGAAGCCACAATAACAAGAATACAAGACTGACAGTAAGCACACTCATTCACGCAAAGCCACGTTGACACCATATCATTACTCTCTCACACGCAATTTCAAGAGTGTCATGACTCCGAAGTATGGACGTCACAAATACGAGAATACGGATTTAAATACGGATATTTTAATGTTGGTTTCGGATTTTGATATTTTAGGATGTTCTGTTGTTTCAGTTGCGGATCATTTATATCAATTTATGAAGAAAAAAAAATATCAGCTCAAAACTTACGTACTTTTCAGGCCCACATGTCTTCAACTGCAGCACTTTCCGAAAACCAAAATCTAAGCATGCACCCGTAATTTTTCGGATTGGGTTACCTGGTAGATTCGGATACGGATACGCAACATCCCTAATACGAAGTTAGCAATAATTCACGTGAGAAAACCAACAGAATAGGTTCGTTAAGAGGCTGAAGGGCTCTCCACATTGTGCCGATGTCAGCTCTTTCGTGACAGCTATCGAGAGGTACGCCAAAATGTTAACGAGTGGCGACCTCTAGTGCTAATGGCAGGTACATAGCAGTTAATTAGATAAGTGTCGTGTTTGTAATTCTAATATAATGGTATGAAAAGTGGTTACTAATGTGATGCAGGTTAACTGCAACCTCTTGATACTATTCGCAAACAAAATTTAATATTATGTATTTTCATGGAGCACAAATCTTTTGTCTTGTGATTAAGATACCTATTATTTTGAATTAATGGTACAGGGTGTAAACTACACGTTACAATAGTTAAGTGGGTGTTTCAGGTTCAGACCATCAAACAGAACAACTTTTACTATGGAACCAACATAGGAATAGCGAAAAAAATTACTATGCCCAGTTTCAGCTTCTTATGTATAACGAACGGTCTCTGAGAAAAATGCATGTGACAGATGGACGAACAGACACCAAGGTCAATGGTGACTCGACCCAAATGTATGAAACAGCAGAATTTTTTTCAAGAGTTCGAAGTTCGCGCCATAGTGAGAGTTGGTCAGTTTGATGGCCATTTGCACCCCGTCAAGTAGGTCACGTATTTTAGTTTACACCCTGTATAAATACTAGTTTTATGGAAATCTTTGACGATCGAGTAGCAAATGGTGTTTATAAAATACTTACTTAAATCTACATTATAGATTAAATCTATAAAGTGTGTTGTACAAGTAATGGATTTTGTTACTAAAAATATCATTTACGATGTTTGCACTCTACCCCACTTAGAATATCTCATCAACAACATTAAACATACCTATACAAATACATAAAGGTATAATAATTAATTTGTACCTATCTACATAATGTACGAATATGCTCCTCGAATTTGGTTGTGTGCGATATTCTGATGTTTCACATCGGTCCAGTTAAGAATATAACGTATTTAATTTTACACCCTGGTCTTATTAACTTAACATAGGTGCAAGGTGCAAGTACTCATAAACCGTTTATACCAATGATATTAAGTTTATACTATACAAGTATACAACGTGTTAATGAATTAACGCAAAACCTCGTACACCCAAGCTGATTTATAACAAAACAATTAAATTGAAATAATAATTTCATTATTTTGATAGTTAAAATTTAAAGTTATTCGCATTTTAAGTTTTGAGGCAAAAATGATTTGTTATCATTTCAGCAATGAATGAAGGCGCTAACGTGCTCATGGATACATTTTAATAATGTTCTTTTGGTAGTAACTAGGGTGAGCGTGCCTGTGCGGTCGGTTGACATCAGGTTCAGTAAATTTAAAATTTTAGAAACAAATTATTTAATATTTTGAAAAAAAAATTACCTATGTTGAAACCATGATAATTCGATTCTGCTCTCGATTCTAAACAAACTATTTTCTAGTTTTGCGTTAATTCATTAACACGTTGTATAAAACGACAGTAAATATTATACTCCTTTCCAAATCATATTTTCAAAGGCTCTTAACACGGTATTCGCGATCGAAAGCTATCTACGCTTGCCCATCGACCCAACCTCTACGCCCTACGCATGTATAATTGGACTCAGCCACGTCTCAATCAACAGTGAAGAAGGAAAATCATCCCAGGGTTAGAATTTAAAACAGATATTCTTGGTTGAATTATTATTTCCTTTTTTTTGGTTAGATGGATTATACCTTTCTTGACAGGATCTTTCTTAATATGCTGACAGTTTTTAGGGGGATGATCTGAACATCAAACTGAATAACTTTCTCTACGGGATTAAATAAGAAATAGCGAAAAACACCTGCTGATTTTGATGGTCAGATCATGGGATCATCCCCTTAAAAATCTGGTAACATTTTTAAGAACCTAATTTATAATGACAGAGATTTATACCGTCTTGAGATATACTATTTATACTTTTAGTGATGATGCCATGATGGTAATAAAATAACGGTTGTTAGGTAGAAAATTGTCAGTAAAAAGTTCGATAAACCGTAAACCTATGGAAATTATAATTATAATGATGGGTTTGCTCTCACCATCAAAACATATTCTGCTGTTTGATTTCCACACTTTGAAATTAATGAAAAAGGAAAACTGTGAAATGTTAATGTTTAATCTGGATAGCAGAACATGGTTGTTATTCTTGATATCCAAATGTCAAAGGAAGGAACAAGTCTAGTTTGATCGACGTAGAACACTGAACTTTAAACTTTCCAAAACTAAAAGTCCATCGTGATAGGAGAAATACCGCAACGCATGTCTAGAAAAGAAACCCGTCGATCCAATTTGGAGCGATAAAAAATAAATTAAAATAACCAGCGAACGAAACGATGATATCGATACGGATTCCGCACCCATTGTAGTACAGTCCAATCATCAATTAAGTACGCATCTAAGGCAGCTTACTCCTTTGCAATAAAGTTTACTTTAGAATGATCTTAAACATTTAATGTAGGCAACATTCGGACGGACGGACGGACGTGGTGGAAGTCTAATTGCGGTCTCTTTGTTACACAAAATGAGGTGTTAGCTTTTCTATTAACTAATAAGTAGATTGATCCAAGTGTACATTCGATACGTATTACGGCAGACATGAAATTGGTTTGCATTGCAATGGTTGTGTTGATTTATTTCCATTGAAGCGATAAGTAGGATACTGTTGCTATGCTTATAATAGAGAACAGTAATTCATGTTCTCAAATTTTAAAGTAGTCTTCAATCAAAGATGGATCAACGTAGTCGTTGAGGAAATCCGAAACACATTGAGAAATATTGAAGCAAATTCCTAATCAGACATCCTTTTTCTTGTTGCAGGTACAATAGAAGAAAACTGCGTATGGCCGAAAGATACAACGTGAGTCCAAACAAAGCGTCACCGTACGCTTTTTGGACCGCACAAAATGTTTGGTACAACTTCAGCTTCTTCCGAAAGAATTCACAAGAAAATGACGTAAACTCAGCCGTTGGATTTAGAAGAAGAAATAGCCAAGATGTTAAAACTATCACAAAGGAAGAAACCGATGACTTTGCAAGTGACGAGCACCTTAATCGAGATAAAGAAAGTCTTATAGCGTCAGAAATAGATACTACAGATAGTCTGAACGATGAAGAAGATGAAAGAGTCAGACAGAACGTATGGAGTGACATTGACGATGAACTATACATAGCAGATTTAATCAAACTAAGAACTTCAAATGAAGTGGAACGCGACAAACGTGATATTAGTGATAGTGATATCAGTGAAGAGGTTGTGAATAGTGTTAAGTTAGATAATTACGAGATGTGGGAGATAGAGCCCACGGACTTGACTGAGTGCGACTGTCTTGGGCCTCCGCCTGAGTTTCTGCTGCCTCCACCTCCGAGACCGCCGTTCCTTCAAACAGACTACTACAATTGTGGGGACGACCCTATACCTGATTTGGAGACTTGCGATACGGAACCAGTAAGTGAAATCTGTTTAATTTTGACAATCAAATTGAATAGAATATTACCCACTCCAGATGCCTACAAGGACTGAAGCCACGTTATAATTGTTAAATTTCTATGTCTGGGCTAGAATCTTAGATTATGGAATGCAGTGATTTTCTTACAAGCACGAGGTCCATTGTTTTGAATCAAACACTATCATCATCGCATCGTCTTCTCAACCTAAATGTCGGGCAGGGCCAAATATTGTTTTTCAACTCGGAAAATCCTGCGCAGTCCTATTCTAGATCTTAGTAGCTTTATAGCAAAGCATATGCTCACGACTATATTCCCCGAGGGGGTAGTCAGAGATATTCTGAAACCTCAGAACATCCACATTTCACTAAGTAGTACCGAAACTCGTAGTAGCTTTATGTGTTTAGAATGGTAACATCTCTGAATTCAGTATGACTAATTTGTTAAAGAGGTACACTCAGACTAAAAATATTTCTTCATTCCATCCTTCCGTCAAAATATTCAAAAGCACTTGATGAATCCTCAAAAATATCTTATCAGCGGAAACGGTTTTATGTTTTGTTCTAAATGGTAATGAATATACACTGGCCGCTTATCTGCCTTCGTAAATATTTGACATATGCGGGCCTTAATGAACCCATGTTAGCGACAGTGCGTTTTATCTTTTAATCTTTACACTTTACGGTCTAAAAGTTTACTTGCATTGAATTTTAAACTTTAAATTAGTGTGAAGCCTACTTTCCATTGTTAGCTACCAATAAAGAATGACTATATAGGTTAGGACTATTCTGAGACCACTTTGTACAGGAATGCAAGACACTAAGCGCAAACATCGTCACAACCTTTCGTCGTTGACACATCGGCGAGCTGACAATTCGATATTTGGTTATATCATGTGTCAAACTCATATAAAAACTTCGACGATCTTTAGGATGCAAGAAGGATGTCACATTTGTGAGCTCGTCTATATTTTCGACAGCGATGTGACGCTTAGTGAATTGCACTCCAGTACATTTAATAAGAATTTCGATACCATTGTATATCTTATATACAATGGTTCACTAAAATACAATTCTCCTTTTGCAGTTACTTATTCCGGAGAATTATATCGCTGCTTCAAAACGAAAGGGCCACAACTCAAAAATTTCCAAAATCTTTTTTATTCAAAAAATGTTGCCAAATCAACCTATATTTTCATATTGGTCAAAGACACTGTCAAGGCCGAAGAGTCATGGGAAAAACCCCGGTCTATCCATAGATCTCCATCAAAAGTAAAATTTTCCGGTTGAGATACTTTTTGAGGTTTTAGAAGCATTTAATTTTATAAATTACTTACATTTATAGTCCTTCAATACCTTTTTTTCTAATTAGAAGTATAGTTTTCGACTTATTTTAATGTTTTTATGTGCCATTTAAAGCTGTTTGAAACCAATTCTCTTTAATTGTAGAGTTAACTATAAATTTAATAAAGGTAAGTAGATTGTATACAAAATTCATTTTTATTTTGTCCACTTGTGTCGTTTTATCCAAAATATTCATTGATATTCGGGCAAAATTTTATGTGCGAAAGGGACTTTTGTGTCCTTAGTTATCTCTGTGTAATAGTTATCACAAATCAGCAATAAAAGAGGGGTAGAGATTCAAAATACGCACCTAAGCATATATCACACATAGGCATTAAAGAGAAAAAGTACTAAAAAAGAGATCTTCTTCTTATCGTGTGGAGCCCTGGTGTCAGAGTTTTTTCAGACCGCCTTTCGGCCTCTGACGTGGTTTTTATGTAACGACTACTACCACCAGAGATAGTAGCCGGGACCAACGGCTTAACGTGCCATCCGAAGCACGGAATCACTTTTCTTTTCAGACAATCAGGTGATTCAGCCTGCAATGTCCTAGCCAACTGGGGAAAAACGCACAAAGTGACATATCACTAGGTGTCCCCCGTGGGAATCGAACCCACGACCTCCGTATCGAGAGCCAATGCTCTTAACCATTAGACCACGGAGGCAGAAAAAAGAGATGAAAAACGAAGATGAAATCTTTAATTGACTCTCCTGTAAAAACAGATTTTTTTTGAGTTGTGGCCCTTTCGCTCTGAAGCAGCGATTTATTGGTATAATTTCAGTATAATTATCATCTTTAATAGTAACTGTCAAAAAATCGTTATATTGAAAATATGCTACACAATACACATACCTACCATTCCGTTAACTTCAGTATGCTGAAGGCAAGGATTACTAAAACTGCATTCGTTGGTAGTTGCAGCAAAGTTTGACTACCCTAAAAGGGGTTATAGTCGTATGTTTGTATATTATATTTTTCTCAGACTACAACATGAGGAGAAAGAACCGCATCATAAAAAGAATCCCCACAGCAAACAACTCTTTCGTATATTTGTTCACACTAAGCTATGTTTGTAACGAATTATGAATCTGCCGGGACTTGAGCCGTTTCCGTGGGTTTCGTAAGTGTTTTAGTCAGGTACGGCTTCGGGGAAAGGGCCCATTAAATGCTCACTTTCCCGTGGGCCTTGAGTTGTATACCGTGCAGAGCTGTGTTGTGTGTGCATTTTTCTATCATATCGTCATCATATATTACGTATATCAAATTATGTGTCACCATTATTTACTGTTTTTTTGTCGTGTACGTTTCTAGTTAGGAATACATGAGAATCACAGTTAAATAGTTTATTAGAAGATTAAACAAAAATTTTTTACGATAACTTAAAATTAATCATAAAAGTAGAGCTTTGCTCGGATTATTTCAAAAAACCGTTTGTATGAAATCTATAACGACTGCAGGACTTTCAACGACTTAATATTTTACTGTAAGAATTGACATCTTTTTCCGACTTTTCGTAAAAATTTGAACAGCCCAGTACCTACTTTGTGTAAAACTATATCTGTTTCTATTTAAAAAAAAGGTGACTAGAACATCTGTACGACAGCAGTATTCCCTTGAATATTGAAAGTGAGATCCCTTAAAATATATGGCCCAGTACCTTTGCCCTTCACCGGCCCTGGTCACTGTAGTGAATATTACACAAGCTTTCTCTTTGCTCTCAGAGTTTACTTCTGTTGCTAAAGAACACTCGGATGTAATGTTTGACCAACTGTTGTTAGATTAGCCGTTACCAGAACATTCGTCATCATTTTGTTTACCTTAAAAGTGTGGATTAAATACCGTGGCTATAGCAAAGTTTAATGACTTTGAAAGTGGGTGCTTTTTATAGTATGGATCAACTTTTTGGTTCGATTGTGATTTCATTAGCGTTTATATTACAAAAGTTTTATACGATTGGAAATTCTAAATTTGGCTTCATGATAATCACGTTAGCGTTTTGTCAGCGGTGCGGTCCTAATTAATATGCTGAAGGTTTCTAAGGGGACCATCAAACCGTCAAACTGAACAACTTTCTCGAGTTGAAATAGCGAAAAAAACAGATGTTCCATACAAATCAGCAATCCTACTCGACATCACGAAAAAAAAATAGCTGTTTGTTTTTCGTGAGTTTGATATTGGTCCAATAGAGGAAGTTGTTCAGTTTGATGGTCCGATCATTCTCTTAAAAAAACCGTCAGTATATTAAGTTGGACCCCGTGTTATGCTTTTGGAGGAGGCCAAATCTGGTATTATAATAAAATAGTTACGTTATCCTTGAAACAAAACAAAAGCCAATACAGTTTTTTTGCACTATAAAATTCGACATCATCAATACTTTACAAGCCCAACCGATCGTTATCCGTCATAAAAATATAAAAAGTTAACAAACCTCAAGGATAAACCCTCGATATGCAATAAAAACTTTATTTTTTATTGGAACAACTTCATGTATTCGATAACCTACCGCGCTTGGATTCTTGCGGTCATCTGTATTAAGACATCAAAAGAGTTAATTGGGCCCAATAAAGCCGACACCTTTTAAAAGGAAAAACAAATTCGTCCGATATAACGAAGTCTGAATAATCAAGCGATTTTAAAATTTATGACATTAGCATACAAGTGCTATCTAGATATTTTATATCGTAGTACGAATTGTCAGTAGGTGTTCCGACTACTCAGCGATTCAGCATGCCTTCGCAGAAGAAATGGGTGGTCTTATAGATAAACGATTATTTGTGCAATATCGTGAACGTTTTAAAGAACTGATTACGCAGAAAGGTAAAGCTTGTGACGGTGATCTCATCATACAAGTTTTGTTGCAAAAATATTTAACTTTGTTATACCATCCATATTTTCTAAGATACGAACAGAATGTAGTATGAGTTTTCGACATGAAACGTCTTGCATTCCGGTCAGTAGGGGGTCACTTGCAAAAACCATTTATGTAACGAAATATGTGTCAAGATCGCTTATTACTTTGGACCTACCGGCATTATTACCATTATTTAGAAGATAGAAGCCATTAGTCGGTACTCGGTACAAGACGTTTCACGTACTCTACTGGGCTGCGTCCCTGATACAGCCTACCGATTTTTAGTTTCAATGATTTTATTATCGTTACTCTATACGTCATTTTCGTTACTATCTATGGTTATGGGCATGCGTTAATTGTACTTGAGCAATAGATAAGGTGATTTTAGGCTGGTGAATCGCGTTTGCAACCACCTGAAGTGCGATTTTTGAAAATCATATGAGCGACTTGGCAGTAGAAAGATGCACAATCTCCATAGTAATTTTGACACTTTCTACTGCCAAGTCGCTCGTATAATTTTCAAAAATCGCACTTCTAGTTCACAAGCGTGGGCGAAAATGCATATTTGTATAGTTTCAGGGTGCCCTTTTATATCCACTCATTCGCGACTCCCTGTGTTACTTTACGTTACTAGTTACTACCCTACCCTGCGTTACTGTTTTCTATTAATGTACCAAATTATTTTAGCTTTGACCCTGAATTCAATACCTTTCTAAGAAGATAGTACCTACTACTTGCAGAGAGCACCCGAGAGCGCTGCGTACAAACGAAGTTGCATACTATTTTCAATACTAACCAACTAAAGTCAGTGCCGTTTTTAAACACAATCTAGATATTTTATCTTTGTGCCTGTGGTTTATAAGAAGTTTCACTTTCAATGCTAGGATTAATTCAAGATTTGTATGGAAATCTTTGAGCCTCTCTAACTTTGGAATTACATATTATTGCATTTTAAAAAAAGGTTTAAAACATTTATTTACTTTATTTAATACTTAGTATATCCTCTTAACTTTTTGACTTTACTTTATTATTAATCATATTTAATATCAATTTAACATTCCATCATTGACTAACTAAACATTACAATGTAAACAATTATCTCTCTACAAATAAGAAAGAGTAGGTAACAGGTAAATGTAATTGACAAACACCAATTAAATTACGACCACATCTAAATATACTACAAAATGTTACCCAAGAGGGGAGTTGCTGCGATTAATATTTACCTAGGCCCAAGCAAGGTACAAAGCCATTACGTTACTAATTCAGTCCGTTCCCGATAGGGGAAGAACAGAAAATCCATCCGTCCATAGAAATGCAAGCATTAAACGACATGGACCAGAAATATCGACGTTCAACAGATAAATAAATAAAATCTTTATTTAAAAACAACTTTGATATTTGATATTTGATATTTGTTAGTCTGTCGAATTGTCGATAGTCGAACGATATACGATAATATTAGTATTGGTATCGTAGCTAAAAATTGCAATGACATTCGAAATAATATTTATGAAAATTCCATTTTATTTTATAAGTTGTTAATTAATAATACAGTAAAATCACAAAAACAAAAGCTCATATTCTTTAGCATTTTTATAACAGTGGTAGCTGTGAATTTTTAATTCCAACGTGATAGGACATTTTATTTAGTACATTAGGTTTTTGTTTTGTTCCTATCGCATTTCAAATGGTTTAAAATAATATAAAAATCTCGAATCTTATAGCTGCAAGTAAAACTTCTTCGTTAATTTTCAAGTTAGATTCACGCACTAATGTATAGGTACTTGTTTATTGCATTCTTATTTAGTGGACCTTTTGTACTTGTCTTCTATTTCGTGTCAATAGACAATAACTTTGTATTACAATGTTTGTTCATCTAATTGTTAAGGATGAGTCAGCAGGTTTCATAAAATTATGCGCATATTCAGGACAAGTTCCGCTGTCCTTTTTTGTCTCGACCCTTGTATCACGTCCCTGTATGTAGATTAGGATGAGTTGAGAAGTATTTGAGACTGTTTCTAAAGTTTAAAAACAAAAGTTGTTAACCCTTATTGTTTTTTGACAGTGATTTGAAAAGTTAATTTGTTTGTGTTCGAGAAACTCTGTGTGTGGGTTTTATGATAATTTGCATAATTTAATTACCCTTCAGTTGGTATATTTCTGATGTCACTCTCGCTTGAGTGGTTTTCCTTATATTATAACAGCTCGGAATCATGGTCTTTCTTAGGCTTGAAAATAATCATCACCCTCTGAAAAAAATAATCTTTCTCTTCCCTTATACCATTACTTAGATTTATCTTTATTCATCTCTAGGTATTAACCATAACTATTATAAAACTGTAACAGAAGTGTGTTGTACATTGAAGATATTTACAAAAAAAAGATTACGATATGATTTTTAGATGTCCCTGATTCCAAATCACCAATTTTTGGATTTTTTGTCTATCTGTTTGTTTGTTTGTTTGTTCGTTTGTTTGGGTGTTTGTTTGTTCGAGTATCACGCAAAAACTACTGAACCGATTTTGATGAAACTTTTTTTATTTGATAGCTTATCATCTGACTTAAAATCTGGTATATAATTTATGCGGACGAAGTCGCGGGTTAAAGCTCGTTAACCATAATTTTAGTGTTCACTTCCTTCTTTTACACATTCCATTAAATTTTTTCTTTGTTGTTCCTCTGTAGCATCCACATTCATACCTATATAGGTACTTACTTAAATTTTTCAAAAATAAATCATCATGAATTTATTCGACTATTAGCCCTTTATCTTGGGTGATATGTGATGTACCTTACATCTGATCAAGAAATGCTAACTTAGCGCCTTTAACAAATGACCAGCCTTATCTTCTTAGGTAAGACTCTTTCAGGCTGCTAATATTCGACCAATTTGAGAACATCATCAGAGTAAACAGAGTATCAGAGTAACGAACTAAAGAGTTATTCATTTATTTCAATTCCGGTTCCGTTAAAAATCTCAATATAAATTAACAAAAAAAAAATCCCTTCCTGCTTCCGCAGCAAACTTTTAAAGGGGCAACGATAATCATAATTTACCAAAAAGTTCATACCGACAACCGACCCAAATTAATTAAAGGTTTTATTCAATTTTTTACCAGAGAGAGACTTTTTTATTAATTAAAGAAGGGGCATTGACAAATCGGCTACCGTCTCGAGATGGACAGTTCGATAAAAGGGGACCTCTCCGTTTTTGAATATTGTAGTTTCGAAGATTTCCGATATTGTTTAAAAAGATCGGTGAGATACGGGACAATATATATCGTTCGGTGACCGATGACGGATTTCTTTACCGATAGTGCCAGGTTTTGACAAATTGACGTACCTTTTTCAGGCTTAATGCGGTTGTACCGTGCGCTTAGATGTTTATCGCTGGTTTTTAAGGCGACGACCGTTTAGGTTCGCTGGAGTTTATCTCTATTATTTATTGTGGCACCTGAATCGATCATTAATCTATAGGTGATTTGACTAAGTTACTCTTATCTCTGCGAAATGGTTAAAAGATATAAGAAGTAGATGATGATGGAAGAACAACCTGTACATTCGTACAATACCGTTCGAATTTTGTTAAACCATATTTTATTTTATTTTCAAACTCGCGAGGTTCCGAATTTTGAACGGACATACCGTACCGTGTTTCGACTAAAATCCTTCGTATGTAGGTCTTAATAAATATCTATAGTCAAGTGAGAATGATGGAGTTGAAAGTCTTTAGGTAATAAGGTTAGATGAAACAGTAAAAGCCCTAGAGTAAACTTTATAAATTCACTGAATTAGATCCCATGTCGCGAATAATCGCTAATATAGCTAATATTGAAAACGCCTGGAAACAATAAAGTTTAAAAAAAGTTGTTCAGCTATTTTACATCATAATTAACTTTATTAGAATTATACCTAGTTAGATAGTGTTTCAATCCAAATCAAAACTTTATTGTTTTTGTTAAAAACAGTATGGCATGCATTTTAATCTGACCCGTATTTATTCTTACTCGTAAGTTTAGAGTTAATAATTAAAACGTTATAACAACCGTAATAGAAAGCCTAGCGTGCACCTAAAATGATATATATGAAAACAACACTCCCTAATTCGATAAGATCTATCCAATTAACACAAATAATAATTCTATTTCTCTCTCTGCACTACTCTAATTGCTTTATGTGTATAAATGTTTTTATAACACAAATACATTATTCACCCTTACCGATCTTACGGATAAGCAATATGGTGGAACTCTTGACCAGACTGTTTGACCTGCCCTGTCCCTGTATTATAACATCTAATCAATTATGCAAGGGGGAAGGGCTTTAGTTATTAAAGGTCAGTTTATGCTGGACATTGTGGTTATGGTACAAACGTTTAGATTCGTATGGATATTGTTATAAATGGTATTGTACCGTTGCGTCATTTTTAATTTTTACTGTACTATATTTAGTTCTGTTACGAATTTGTTGCGTGGCGTATTATCATCTCAGCCGATGGACGTCCACCGCTTGACATGGCCTCCTCCTAGGATCACCATAACGACCGGTCCTGCGGTGCTCTCATCCAACGGGTTCCCGCCGCCTTCACCAGGTCGTCGGTCCACCTTGTGGGGCCTACCCATGCTCCGCTTTCCGGTACACGGTCGCTACTCGAGAACTCTTGGCATTATACTTTTAGACGATAAGGTCCATCATAAACAAAGGAAATTGCTCAGTATCATGGAGTGATTCATTAAAATATCCGGAACTTCTTCTTGTGGTACCATTTCCTATCATGTGTTGGATATTATTAGGGCTATTCAGACCCTGGAGACTGTAGCCATCAATAGTAAGGTCGAATCCGGGACTATAAAGTCAAATGTACAGGGTATGCGTTACATACTTTACGGGTTGCGTCAGATCATCCAACTGAAAAATTTCCACTTTGGGCCAACATCGAAATCAGGTTCGATGGAGGCTTGTTCCCAGCAGTGGGTGGATAAAGACTGACAATGATAATTGAAGTACTGCTTATACAGGGTATTAGGGTAAACAGTTGCATTTTTTACTTCCCATACTAAATGCAATCAGCTGGTCGAACTTTTGTATGAAAAGTCGAAAATTATGCCGGGGCCGGTTTCTTCATGAAGTTTTCCTTCATAGTTTGAGGGAGTCGATATTACCCGATGCTCAACTACAGGGTGTTAGGGTAAACAGTTGCATTACTGGGTGATTGTACCAATGATACTGAACAACTTATAAGAAAGAAACCTATAGGAAAGGCGCAAATTTAATTTTGCATATTATGCTGAACATTTTGACTTGCGAAATGCACTAAAGTTTATGTAGTTTTAGTGGTATGTAAAGGCGCTGTTGTTGATCCTGGTATACCGGAATTACATCAGTGTTAATGACTATGCATTATACATTTAATAAGGTACCTTATTAAATATTTAAAAAATCACAACCCTACCTTCGCAATCACCTATAATTTCCCTAGTTAGGTACGAAATTTCATTGTTTAAGTTTCTAAGTTAGCATTAAATTAATTTGTAGTAGGTACCTCAGGCAACAAATTGTAACTAAGCTGAAAGTTTGACGTCTACACGAATAATTCACTATACGTTTCTATTAGGAATTTGAGAATAATTTCGAGACCTACCTAGATTACTTGAGTAAGTTGAACAATGAGGTAGATTATTTGCTTGACTTATAAAATTATTTTAGTTCTGTTACGTAACTTCTGAAATTTAGGCTAAGAAGCTGAGCTCGAAAGGTTGTTATTTATCTAAGATCACTGTAGGTACCTTTTTAACGGGCGTATGTATGCCTTTAGAACGAACTATACGGGATTTAAAAATTTGTACAGAAACGCAACATGAAAAATTGTGTTAGATAGAAGATAATAGTAGAAGACAGAGATATAATAATTGCAACGGGGATCCACAGCACGTGATACAATTTGTGCCAGCTGCACTGTCAATTATTTTGAAATCAACACAGCAGCATCTCTCGGGACTAAAACTTCCGACAGTGGTGGAATATTACCAACTTGTCGATTATGACCGATAGGTACTGGAAAACTCCCTTGAGGTTCGTTCTGGTAGCTTCGCCTTTAATAAAGTTTGGGTTATCTTACTTTGATGCAACCGGAGGCAATCCTCTACTGTAACTTTTATATAACATATTTTCCATCAATATACTCCAAGAGTCCCCCTGTTCTGCACTTTTATGGGCTAGTTCTTGAGGAAGCCATCAATTTCGCGCCGCCACATGACTCTTGGAGAGACTGGAAGGGAGGCCTTTGACAAATAGTGGAATATTGATGGCTGATACATATGAAAATAATTCATTCACAGAAAAAATATAGTATATAGAAACACCGCTTGACTGCCTATCTACAATCAAATCAAGGGTGCAATTTTATTGGAAAGTTCACTTTTATCATAAGAATAGTTTCAGGAGACCGATTGCGCTAAGTTAAAACATAGAAGTTCCATTCTTATCCAATTTCAGTTTTAATCACAATCCAATTAATATTCAACTGTGCTGAATTCCGCATCGCGCTAAACTATATGTAACTGACAACCCTTAACGTCTGAGCGATCTGTCAAAACGGCTCTAACGGCTGTCAAGAGCAGTACGGCGATTAGCGCAATACCAAATGTGTCAAAAGTTATGGTTCGTACGTAGTCCAATAACAGTTCAATAACATAATATTTACCGCGATTGCAACCCTGGATTTGTAAAGCTATTGGCACTTTGATGAAAGCAAAATCGTGAAAAACTTGCATAAGCTAATGAAAATTCTGATGTGTATGTGAAATCGTTGATCCACATAAGGCATGCGTGTGGGACTACATAGAATAGACCCTCACCCAGAAGAAACGTTTGTGCTATTTTCTGATATTGTGATAGTTTTTCCATCAAATTGCCTGTTTTTATTCAAATACGGTAAGGAAAAATTATCGTTTTTCCTTTTTTTTTTTTTTTTATGTTCGATAGGTAAACATTTGACCCCAATCTCACCTGATGTTGAGTGATGATGAGGCCGAAGATGTAGCATGCTTACCTAGAAAGATGCCTATTCACTCTTGCCTTGAAGAGGCCCAGGTTGTATTCACTCCACCACTTTGGTTGGACCGTTGGTCCACTCCTTAGCCGTGCGCATTATAAAAGAAGAAGCAAACTTCTTCGTGCGAATTGCTGGTAGGTCAACGACATAAGGGTGGAAACCCAGCCTGCGTCTCGTCCCCCACAGATGAAAGGGAGACGGAGGTATTAAATCGTGTAATTCCGTCGCACACTCTCCGAAATGTATCCTATAAAAAACAGTCATACCGTATTCCGCTGTGTTTGAAGGTAGTAGAAACTCTATTTTTAAAAAAAATCTGAGACCATCGATTGTGCGATAGTTATTGTGACTTTGAAGCAGTATCTAAGATTTTTTTATCGAAATCAGATTCTCTAGTAGGTAAGTACATCACTGGAAAGAAGTCAAGTTTAGAGCACTGTATTGTATGAAAACAAAACTGATTCAACACACAAATATAGCTGATTCATAGAAAAATCTAACTGTCCTACTTTTTTACCTTTCTTTTTCTGTCTAGGAAAATCTTTAGGTGGGCTCTGTCTCTAGGTCTAGTAGGTTAGACTGCGTCATAGTGTAAATAAAATATGATCAAGCTCAGTGGTCGCGGCGGGTCTATGCCCGCGCGGCGTACGCGGTACGGCGGGGGACGGGCGTACCCTAACTCAATTGGCTGTTAGGGTACGGGCGCAGGCAGCGTGGGCCGGGTCGCAATTCTCCCCCCCGGCCCCCGCACGCCCCGCACGATTTGCCTGGGTTCTTTACACTATGGCTGCGTGTTGATAGATCGATTGACCTAGGCATTTTGTTAAAATAAATTTTATAATTTAAGACGTGGCTTTCAGTGATACGCTCAATCTAAAACGTATTTCTAAAATCTATTATTTTCTAAATCCCATTTATTGTTATCCTTGTATCACCTCATTCTCTTTTATTATTTCACGTCATCCAATAAAACAGCACTATGACCTACTTAGGTTGAAAGCAACCGAAATCGTATCAACACGAAAATGCGAAACTACATCGACACAATAATATTAGTCCGTACCTTAGCAGTACGTGCTTCTTTCACCCACCTTTCTACCCACAGAGGGAAAAAAATAAAAATAATGCAGCCACTTAGTGAGGTCGAAGAGAGGGGAAGAAAAAATACCATTGTGTCAAAATGACCTTTTTTTTCTGTCGTATATCAGTTGGCGTGGCTTAAATTATTAATATTATATTGTATATTAATGTATAAACACGTCCGGACCCTCAAATATACACCTTGCGCCCCTGAACTTAGAGCAATTATCGCAATATGGCGCGTGTGTTAAGTTACGAAGTAATGAAAGAGACATTAGGGGAATGAAGCAAAAATGGAAAATTAAATTCTGTTGTTTTATGAAAATTTGTTGGAATATGTTTCCGACAGTTTTGTACCTATATTTTATCTAACTAATCCAATCACAATGCGACCGACTGGAAAATAAAATTGTACTTACTTACTGTAACAGTCTTGGATATTTATTTTAATTTAATGTAAGTTGTTTCAAGAATCTATTGCGCCATAGAGTTTTATAATTGTTTTCTGTAAGTAGGTAGGTCGTTAAAGTTTAGTAGTAACCTTTTTTTGTTTCCATCGTAAGAATTTCCCACTGGACTACAAATGTTGAAGAATTTTGTGTCTTGGTAACATGAAATCGATATTTTTATATTTGACTATTTAGATAAAGCAACCGTGACCTTGTTTGATATAGGTATAATAATGTATTTGAGTTGAAACATTTCCCAGGATATTTTTTTATTTTGGTAGCTATTGAAAAAAAAAATGGAACAACCCAAAAAAAAGGAAATGAATTTGCTATTGGTTGCTTATTTATAACTATAAAGTTAACACAGAAGACAATAATATTATTTTTAACAAAACTAATGACCTCAAAGAAATGTTCAGACATATTAAAATCGTACAAACAAGCTATCAGATTTGGCAACTCCCAAATCTTTTTACTTACAAGAAGAATTAGCGATTGTATATGCTCTTTGGAAAACTTCTGGAATCTTTCCAAGTATTCCGATTGGATCACTCCAGTTTCTATTGTTACACTTACTTAGATTAATATTTTACGAGAACTTCTGTAATAAATAGCAGAATAAAAACCGTCTGAGAATTTTTGGAATTGTTTTACTTTGAATGTTTCAAAGTATTGTAAAATAGGTCATTTGAAGTTACGTTGAGTATTGATATTTTTTGTACCTGCAAAGACCAATACAAGACTGTATTGGTCTTTATGTGTACAAAAAATATTAAGGGGAGCCAAAATTCCCTCCCAAGACATCTTCTAAGTCGCCAAATTTTTGCTAAGGATTGCCACCGCATACAATTCGCCACCTCGCAATAATTGTCTTTAGTCACAAAAGGACCGCTCAGCGCTCGTTACAGTTTTCCTTCTGTCATATTTGCCGTGGGTGTCTGACTAAATTGCTTACAAGAAATACATGATATTAATGAATTGATCAAGAAACTTTAATTTTGCCAAATTTTGTATAGCTATTGAAACTCTTTACAAGAAAATAGATTTCTCTCTCTGTATTTACTCATACTCTAAACTGATTGTTAAGCTAAACTGTGCCTTATTTCTATTTGCAGAAGATAGACGCGTACAACCACAACAGCCCATCGCTACAGACGTCTGCAGTCATCGGGCTTTGCTCCATCGTTCTGTTGGTCGGCGTCCTCATCGGTGCAATCCTTGTTTGGAAGTAAGTGTTTTTGAAGTTTGTTTTCTACTTTATTATGATATTGGTTTTTTATACTTAAATACGTTGTGAATTTCAAAATAAATAATAAGCCCCCGAGCTCGCAATACTTCATTATCTTATGTTGTAAGTGGCCGCCGCTGTTGATCCTGGTTCACAGGAGATACAGTAGTTGGAATCGGTAGTGGGCTTTTGCCTGGAAAAAAATCTTCGCTTGTATAAAAATTATAAACTCTAATCTATTTTAATTATTAAGCACAGAGCCTTTGCAAGGCTCATGTATGAAAGAAAGTCACATCTCTAGTAATTAAGTAATAAGCATCGATTTCTTTTATATTGTAAAATTTTTTGATCTGAGCAGAGCTGAATTGGCAGTAGCTTTAACACAAGTTTACTAGTATATTATTACCATCCTCTGTTTAGTAAAAGCTTGCTTTACATTATAACCTCCTTCACAGCATTCCCCTTATCTTATTTGGACCCTTTAGATGCTTTTTTATAATCACATAATAACTGTAAATCACAGTTTCAAGAATTGGAAAACTATTCACCTTTTTGCTTCCCTTGATCTTCTATGAATGTGTTGAGGTGACTAATTCTCTTGACCGTGGTCCTATTGGCCCCGAACTACTACAATAAAGTAGCAAAAGTTCGGTATCTACTGAACTAATAACTGAACTGCGGAGACTAGAGGTCCGTTTCTTATTGGCGCTTTGTACTCATTCAATCTCTCTTTCAAACTTTATCCTAAATGAGTCCTTAATTATAATTAAAGCATCATCTAATTGATTAAAATCTGTATATGCAGCGTCGTATGCGCTGTTTCGACCGGTACGTGGTATTCTTGCTTGCTTCATCAGGCCTCCATTACTCACCGAGATAAGCACTTACACTTTGGCGCATCTTGAACTTGCGCTTGCTCGATTTCTGCCACTCGCGCCAGGTGGCAACGTACATTTTTGCGCGTACCGTCTGGCAGTAGGTAAATAAAGCGTAGAAATTTATCGTTTTCTAAGTAAGTTATGTATCTATTACGTTGTAACTAGTAATTTATGGCTCCATCCCAAAGTTGACCAACAAATAGTTTAAATTCTCCATTCTAAATACCTATTAAGTCCTCTAAGCAAACGACCCTGGCTGTCAATCAGGCTTCATTACCCCTGGAACTTTATTACAGGCCTAAGTGCCCACTGGTTAGGTTCGCCCTTTATGTCCCAAGATAGCTCCTAAATTATCCTTTGGTTAAATAGAGTAAAATTGTGGTTTTAGGTCTTGATGATAAATGATGTAGATTCTATTATCTAAACACGGTTAGATTAATATCCCCTTAAACTCTAATCATCCTTTCTGATGTTATACTGGGTGTAAACTTAAATGCGTTGCTTTTAATGCTTTTGTTATGGGGTACTTCAGACCATCAAACTGAACCCCATCAAACTTTCACTATGAGACCAATATTGAAATCGCGAAAAGAGAAAATCTATTTTTCCATACAAAGTGGGTGTGGCTCTGGTCCTTATGATAGACCGCATTTGTGTTGAACGTGCTTTACCTACTTAAAAATATCCTGCACACCTGCTTTTCTCAAAAAGCATTTGCCATAGTCAAAATTGGGTACAAGAATTAATTAATTCCGGAAATTTAGGAAAACTCAACGAGATTAATAACATTAAAACCATAAACAAGACCATTTTGAACTTTAATTAAAAACGAAACCATCAAAACCGATATCACTAGCGTAACTCCCAAACTGAATAGTCAAGAATGGAGTGACAATGGTGTGACAGTTTAATCGGTGTTAAACCCGTCGTCACATAGGAAGGCAATGGCTCGAGAAAGTTGATTAGAGTGGCTGTCACCTATTAAAGATTTAATCCTGGGTATATGTGGTGCATGGTAGGAAATAAGAGCGAGAAGCGGAAAGCGTTAAACGTTTTAGTGAATTTTAGTGTTTTTTTTTACTTGAGTGAATATTATACCTATTAGGCTAATTTCTAAATGAGTCTATCTAATAGAGCTATCACACAGAGAAATGGTTAGACCATTTAATATTGATTCCACTAAAAACCCAAAAATCCACTAAAACATTTAAAACACAGGTTTCATATTCCAGTTAAAATGTCAGCGTGTCTGAAAGTCATGAAAGTATCGAAGAACGGAATCACTCCTATCAAGATTTACATTTTATTCGGTTATAGAATGGGATAAATATTTTTAAAACTAAACAGGGCTGACATTATTTCAGATATTTTGCTTTGATCAATGTGCTAGTTTTATTTAACTTTTAGGTTAAATAAAACTAACCCTTTCGTAGAACTGATGACTTTAAAAAAAACATCAGTATCGATAAGTACAGTCTCTACAACTCTACTCTTTTTATTTGCTAGACTCTAGAGGTTAAAATACAAACACTTGCTTTTATATGTGATCTCCAACGTCACTTTCTTCACGGAATTTTCGTTACGTTTGGGTTAAGTCAATGTATTGGGTAATTCAACATTTTAATCGAATTTATTGATTTTACATGTATGCCATGTTAGCTTAATCAAACAACAACAAAATCACATCTTTTTATTCAACATTTTGTCTTGTTTGTTAGGTTAGATTAGGCTAGGCTTTGATAACAGCTTTCCATCCGATGTGATCATATAGGACCTATAAGATCGCATCGCCTATAATATAGGTCTTGTTAGTTCAGGCTTTCAGCCTTCACTTCACAGAGCGATGCCAGGCTATTAATAGATGACTGTCTTTTAATACAAGCATACCTGTGATTCGAATCTATATTCGTCGATGTAACCTATTTATTTGTAACCAGTTCCGCAATAAAATTTACTGATTTCTGATAGGTAAAAAAGGTAAGGACCATCGCTGCATCTTATAGCTTGAACCAAAACGGTGGTGTAATTAGACGTGTCACAATATTCGTGTCATCGTGTTACGGACAGTTTGACGTTGGATTTAGAAACTAGATATTTTATTATTTATACATGTGATAAGTAGCTGTCTACGAGGGATACATTGTGTTTGAAGGTGCTACTTAGTATAATAGTTACAATTTTTATATTGACTTTGCACAATTTGAATTTATAAAAGTAGGGAAAAGATGGCTTATGTATGTTGAAGATGCGAGAGATGTGTTTCAGAATCGTAGCATGTGGTAATCTATCGTACCTGCCTACACCAGTGGGACATGGGTATAACATACATTTGCATGTATCTTTGTATGTAAAAAAATTATTGGTTCATTCGGCTAGAGGTAATAAGTAAATTTTAAGAAAAGATAGTAATTAATTTACTATTATTAGAGTGTTTCTAATAAAATTAGGAATCACTTGTTTAGTCCGTCCGTCAGTCACGTTTTTCTATTAAACCATATTAGATTTTTTGACCATTGAAACTTGTCCTGAATAATTCATTAATTAAAACTAAGTAAGTAGGTACATCTTTTATCTTTTATTGAATTTATGTACCATTTATGTACATTAATTTCCTCAAAGTACTGATTGTAACTAAATAAATAAAAAAAAGTTATCTTTTCGTATCCATGTCTAATAAGAATAAGTTATGATTATACAGGGTGTAAGTGACAGCCTAGCAAATAGGTACTGATACGGTGAACTCAGACCATCAAACTGAACAACTTTCACTAAGTAGCCTAACTCAGGAAACGCGAAAAAAATCTGCTGTCCCATACAAAACTGCTGCACTTACCTACCCGACTCAAATATATGGGACAGTTGATTTTTTTTCGCGTTTCCTGAAGTAGACTCCATAGTGAAAGTTGTTCAGTTTGATGGTCTGATTTCACCGTTTCAGTATTTGCTAGGCTGTCACTTACACCTTGTATAGGTACGCTGTTTTTTTGTCCGAAAAGCATAACGGTGGCAAACTAAAACTCAAATCTCTATTAAATACCTACTGTATTCAAAATGATCAAACCAATTATCAGGTCTAACAATTCTGTCTCTACCGGAAACCGAACCCGGACCGCGGAACGCAAGAGAAGTGAGTTATTTTGGAACAATATGGCGGCATGCCGCGCATGTTTATTGTTCATAAATCATACAAAATGTCAATATATACAGAGTTAAATCCGGATCCGGAGTTCCCTGCGAGTAAATCTTAGTTAAAGATAACATTAGGGAAGCATAACTTCGCCTGTGTAATCAAGATTAGGGATGTAAGACTGCTTCGGTTCGGGCCCTTAAGTATAGAATATCCGATTCTTCGCTCTCGAGTTGATAGCTTTGACTTTGTCTTTGTGGTGAAGAGTTTTGTCAACCAGCTTTAGAGGCTTGATTATCTAAGGTGTACGCCCTAAGGAATGCAGTCCCGCACCAAAACCGCAGTCCCACAAGCTTGCAGGACAAATCTATACTAATATTATAAAGAGGAAAGATTTGTACCTATTTTTGTATGTTTGTATGTTTGTAATGAATAAACTCAAAAACTACAGTGCCGATTTCAAAAATTCTTTCACCATTAGAAAGCTACATTCACCCTGAGTAACATAGGCTATATTTATTGCTAGAAAAGATTAGATGTCCACCCGTGCGAAGCCGGGACGGGCCGCTAGTCGTACATAAGTTTCTAAAAACCCATTGTAACGAGTTTTAGAATTTTAAATAATCCGCGAGGGCCGCACGCCTCGAATTCTGTCTTAGTAAGCAGGCTGGTTGTCTTTGCCCAGTTTTGATCGTTGTGTCTTTCATACTTTTTGACGCGGTTTTACTCACTGATACATTTCTTTTTTAAACGGATAAACCTGCGGTCCCGCATGGCTAGTCCCGCAAAAATCGCGGGATCATGCACTTGCGGGATTGCATTCCTTACATACGGTGAGGCTCTCTTCATGTGCAATCTCCAATTGAAAATCCGTCCGTACCTAACTGATAAATATCCGACAAATCTGTATCCTTTACCAAAACAATCCCAAATAAATGTTCTCTGTCAATTGACTTCTATCACCGCCGATTAATTTCGTTATTTTAATTAGTGACGGCTTAAATCTGACTTGTAGAGACAGGTTCTTTAGAAACTTCCGTCATGTTGGCAAATGATAAACTAACGTCAAAGGTAAAATAACGTAGTTCGGTAACAATGGAGAACTAGATATCCGTCCAAATCCGATATTTTGTAACTACCATCCCTGATCAAAATTTGCTGGTCTAACGCAAAATGTGCGGAACTGAAGTGGGTACAGACCAGTTAGTTTTAAGTTAGTAGAGGTATAATATAGCAAGTCAGCACTAATTTCTCTCAGTTCTTTGAAATTTCTAGAAGAGAAGCTCATTTATTTTAGATAACATAGGTAAGTAAGTTTTTAACCGTGAACCCATATTTTTACTAAGCTTTGAACAATCTTTAAACATTCTAAGATTATGCATTTTGTTAAACGGACGTTTTTATTTTCAAAGATAAATCTATGAAGCTCTCTCTCTCTCTCTATCTCTTTCTCTCTCTATCTGGTTTTCTCTTTCGCTCTATCTTTTACCAATATTTTATCGTTTATTTAGAAAATACTCACATTAATAAAAAAATCTTAATTTTATATTGAGTTGATATTTATTATCCATTGTCTCGATATAAATCGAATGCTCCTAACACTATATTCATGATTGAAATGAACGAATATTTTGCATACGGAGACAGGATCAACCTACCCATAGTTGAACTCTATGTCCATGAACCATTAAGTCAATGCCATGAACAGAGTGTTCAACTATGCTATAGGTAGATTGACCTGTCGCCGTGTGTACAGCACCTACTTAATTCAACACCGACAAAATGCTTTAATTGGAAGCTGTCTCACAAAACCAACAGCAAAAACAATATCCTTTTAACACACAATCGTATTTATCATTCAACAAATTTAAAAATAGACCTTAAGCTTCATCAATAAAAACGAAAAAGCTTTCCTGAACGGAAAATTAACATTGTTAACATTATTCTACCCGCACCTCATTAGTTCAAGCGTGACTAATTATGCCAAAATTATACTGGGCATTTCCCGCCCGCCTGTGATTGGCCAATTCAAAAATGGCCGACCAATCAACGTCGAGGGCGGGCCAACTCCCGCGCAACTTCTAGCTTCATCGCGTATAGTAATGGTTCTGGAATATGAATATTCAGGATCTCTGTTGCTTTGTGATTACTATTGTTTTTTAATTATATAGGGGATCGCTATATACACAGGTTTATATGATATTATATGAATTCTTCATCGAAACAATGAAACTTCTCGATGATCTGCATAATTATGGTATCAAACCTAAAACACAGGTACTTAGCAAAGCAAGAGCGTAAGAGATGAAAACAAAGAAATCCTTACATACCTACATAAACTCATGACCGTAATCCCTTTCGGGGTGGTCAGAAACTTTGCTACAAATACCAAGTTTCTGTTTAAGAATGTAGTTGTAGCATTGCTCACATTTAGAAATATCGACTGACGAGTCAAATGGTGAGAGGTGGCTAGCCTCTCGCCCATATTGTTCTCTTAGTCGCCTCATACGAAACCCACGGAAAGAAGTGGGGTAGTCTCATTCTAAGCTATAACCACTGGCATCCTTTTAAACTAAGACTGTACCTATCAAATGAACAACTTTTACTATGGGACAAACCGATCGTAGCAACAAAAAAATCTGCTGTGGCATTTTGAGTCCAGTAGGCACTACAGTTTAGTATGGAACAGCAGATTTTTTTTGCTACGATTGCTTTGATCCCATTGTAAAAGTTGTTAAGTTTGATGAGTAAACTATAAGTTTAAATGATTATCAATTTCACCCTATATAATTGGTCCCATAAAGAAAGCCGTTCAGCTTAGTACCTACTGCCAGATGAGGATCAACCCTAATGGTCGTCTGATTATCCTCTTAAAAAACCTTCAGCATAATAAAGAAAGATCCTATAATACTTATAATGTGATGAATGAGTCGTTGAAGAAGAAAGATATGAAAGTCAATGTATGCAAGACGAAGGTAATGGTTTTGGAACGTGAAGACGATGTTACAGAATGTAACATTGTTATGGAAGGAGACAGAGTGGAACAGGTGAATGAATTTGTATATCTGGGAAGTTTGTTTAAGAGAGATGGAAAGTGTGACGGGGATGTGGAGCGAAGAGTGACTGCGGGAAATAAGGTAAATGGGGCCCTGCACGCCGTGGTGAGTAGCCGGTCTGTATCAAAAAGGGCACGTCTGGCTATTCACAGCGGTGTGTTGGTGCCTACGCTAATGTATGGGAGTGAATGTTGGGTATGGAATAAAAGGAATGAAAGTCGAGTGAATGCAGTTGAAATGCGCTCCTTACGAAGTATGTGTGGTATTACTTTGGTTGATCGAATCAAGAACAGTGTGATAAGGGATTGGTGTAAGTTGAAGGATGATATAGTAACAAGGATTGAGAGGGGTATGCTTAGATGGTTTGGTCACGTAGAGAGAATGAATGAAAGAAGACTTACGAATGAAATTTATCGAGCACAGGTGAGTGGAAGTGTTGGGAGAGGCCGTCCGAGGAAAACATACCACGATCAGATCAATGATCTTTTCCGAAAAGGACAAGTGCGTAGCACCCTCAATCGACGGAAGTGCATGAAAAGATGTATGAATGTCAATGAGGCTAGAGAAGTGTGTCAGAGTCGTAGCGTGTGGCGATCTGTGGTCTTTGCCTACCCCCATGGGACAATGGCGTGAGCTTATGTATGTATGTATGTAGATTATTGTAAACTTCTGCTTTGAACCTAAAACTATTCGATACCTACTTAAATTCGAAGCTGAAACTAAACAATCCTTTAAAAAGTATTTCTAACTCGACAAAACCGCGTAAACTCGTGCCCCCTTCAAATTCCAGCTTGGTCGGAGTTTATAGCCAACATCCTTTGAAATAACTGTAATACCTTTGGTGTTGGGTAGAAAATGCCTCGGTTCAGGGGACTTTGTAAGTGAGTTGAAGTACAATGGTCTATTTACCGGGTTCCTTTGTCTTAACAACGAGAGGCCAAGCACTTTTTATAAGTATTCCACCCTTAGGGAAGTGGATGAAGTGGTGCAGCCGTTGTTGAAGACCGGGCCTTTTATTCGGGTGCAAGATTTTTTGCAAAGTTCACAATGGTGTGCAGTTTATTTGGTGAGAAATTTAAAATTCACACCGTTGAGCGTTGAAGTTTGAACAATACGAGTATGTTAATGGTTTTTATGATAGAAATTTTCTGGGAGTATTAACGGTTTTATCCATTATTCCAAAATCATAGGATTTCAATTCTACAGTAAAGACAAACACTTAACCAGAACATTGGTTGGTCAGTCTAATTTGTAGTCTAGTTAGTTTTATGCTACCTAAAGGATGCTTAAAAATTTTTTTTTCTTCGCTGATCCTCACTTTTTTTACGGGCATAGGCCCACCAGACGTGCCCACCACTGTAACTCCTGTAAACCAAATTCAACAGCAGCGACCACTCACAACACTAGACAATGATAGGTAGGTACTCGGGGGACGACTCTAATCTGTCTTCGAACCCGCATTGAATCTAATCAAGGAAGATAAGAGGAGAAGGTAAAATAAAAAATCAGCCCTCCATTGCAAATGGGAGATAGCAATAAGAATATCATGATCCTTACTGACTTTAAACCAAGTCACGTGTCAACATACGGGTATATTTGGATTTCAAGTACAATGGGAATCGGTCTATCTGAACATAGAATAACACAATTAGTTGGGGCGGTAGATAACGAGTGAAATCTTTTCCCCAACCGAAGAATTGTAAGAGAAAGGGGAACACAATAGATTCCAATGGGCCGACGTGTTCCGAATTGTTCTGTCCCCTAAGATAAGATACGTTAAAGTTACAAGTTCTGGAATCTCCTCGCATAGCTCATAGGGCGTATCCAACTGTATAATGTACTGGTACATCTAATGTGCATTTGCATACTTGTTTACTTTCAGTAGCTAATACATAAATACTTGAATACCGGAACGGTTCGAATCGAAGAACATAATCACATGAGAAAATCCTAGATATTCCCTGAACGAACTAAAGCAAAAAATTTAATTGCCTCCTTATTTTACCAAGCGTAACATATCGGGAGCTACAGGCGGAATGTAAATCATTTCGCTAACTACATTTTGCCATCCCTTAGTTGTCCTAATGCTATCTACAGATCTGACTTTCTATTTATGGTCCAACGTCTTTATTAAGGTCCCTATTGTCTTGTTCTCATTATGGTAAACGAATCGAACCGCGTTGATTTCAAGCATACTCGAAGCATACGGCTTATTATTGGCAATCTGCATACAATCACATATTAGCATAATATCTCAATTCGTTCTTGTGCACCGCACTGATTTGAATAGCCACAAAACATTTCACGCATGGTGGATTTGGGGGACACACTGCCGTTGCATTCAAGGAACCGTGCGAGAAGTCCGTCTGACGATGACGTTTTGAATGATTCCAAGTTTATTTGATTGTCTGAGGCTCTGAGCTGAATCTGGCACCTGAACCTCCTTATTTTTATCACCATCATCGTGTTGTATGTATAAAAATAATAATAAAAAACGCTCACAGGCACGGCACATACATTGTAATGTTATAGGAACCATAAAACAACGGCACAAACATATAACATCGATGACCGAACCGGGATTCGAACCCAGGATCCTGGTTTGGCAGTCCAGCGTGGTAACCATCACACCAATCGGGTCGTCTTTCTTTTAATAATCGTAATTCTTTATGGCTATTAATAATAACGTATATTTTATACGTTTCCATGTAAAGTGAAAAAGTTGAAATACTTTTGGATTTACATACTTGTTTTGTTGGCAAACCTCAGCAGCAATGATTCTACAAAGAATGTTGGGCTTTGTGTTCAAAAACAATCAAAATTGATTGTTATTGTATTGTAAATAAGAGTTTCCGATTACCTTTGTTGTACTGCGGTTTCGACACTACAATAAAATATGACTTACTTGTTCTCAACCCTGTTCCTGATAGAGACATTAGATAAAATTTAGAAAATTATACGAACGGAAGCTTTCAAGTGGGGAATTTATTACAAGCAATGTTAGATCCTCGATGAATATCGTCGTAAGTAGTAAATAAAATGGGTAATAAATTTACTCGTAAGCCTTCAATTCTATTCGTTTTTCTGAGCACATGTGATTATGATCGGTGTTAAATTGTTACACTGAAAAAAATGATCAACCAAACTAGTGTTAAATATAACCAAACTTTAGTGACTTCCAAACTGTTTTGTAGCACAAAATCAAACATTTGGTTATAAATAGCAAAACGTGTTGTTATTTATAGCCGAAAGTTTGTTTATATGCTACAAAACAGTTCGGAAGTCACTAAAGTTTGATTATATTTTACACTAGTTTGGTTGATCATTTTTTTTAAGTGTAATATATTTTTGTATGTATTTCTTACTTCGAAAATCTAAATAACAAAATGTTGTGTTGGTGTGTGGCATAATCTCTAAATATTTTTCATACGAAAGATGACATTTCATTTCACGCGTGAGGACGACGAAATCAGAAGTAACAGACATCAACCGTCTTAGTCCAAAATGCGAAAGTGCCGGCCAAAAAAATCTTTATTGTGTTAGAACTTGTCCGTCTCTACATTTATTAGTAGGTATGGTACCAAAGCTGTAGGGCCATTATCCTAGGTTTTATTCAGGTTTGAAAATTTTGCCTTTTCATACATTTTTGATGTAGTAAAACTTACAACTACACCTGTCATACCATAATAAGTTCTACGCCCGCGGCATGAAGTCTCGATAAACGTTTTATCGCGCCTGCTAACTTGTTCGTTCGCGAGGAAAAAGAAAGAGAGCTAGGGCGCGATAGCGCTTTATCGCACCGTCATGCCGCGGGCGCTGACGGAATACGACGACCCGGTTGGTGTAATGGTTACCACGCCGGACTGCCAAACCAGGGTTCTGGATTCAAATCCCGGTTATGTTCGTGCCGTTGTTTTATGGTTACCATATTAAAAAGCCTACAGTGCTTAACTTGGGATCATTACAATGTATGTGCCTGTGAGCGTTATTTATTTATTTATTTAATATAGCATTAGTTTTTGTTGGCCGGCACTTCCACATTTGGACCAAAAATTAATGAAACACGGATTATGTCCCTCTACTACTCTTACTATCCATTGATGTAAATGATATTTTAAGCGACACAACATTTTTATGTCGTACCTAGTAAATAATGAATTATTCTATTGGCTTACTTACTACAGGGTAAAATTGATATCATTAGCATCCTATTAAAATAAGAGTCTACCCATCAAAGTGAACAACTTTTACTATGGGAGCAAACCGATCGGAGCAAAAAAAAATCTGCTGTTGCATACATTTGAGTCGCGAACTCGCGTCGACATTGCAGTTTGGTATGGAACAGCAGATTTTTTAATTGCTCCTATCGGTTTACTCCCATAGTAAAAGTTGTTCAGTTTGATGAATAGACTCTTAGTTTAAAAGGATGCGAATGATATCAATCCGCGAGTTTCCAACTAGTCAAATTAACAACTCTTTATCAAACGTCAAAACGCGTGCATTGTATGAAATATTGTACTAAAATTTGGAGAGTGACGTCATTGTTTTTCGTCGTCGTTTTGATACTTTTTATAGTTTATCCAGATATTAAAAATAGTATTCAAGCAACAGAATTACTGAAAATGTGAGTTTAGCGTTATTTTCAAACGGTTTATTTACTGAGCAGTTAAAACTAAAATATATTTTATGTAGTCAACTCCCCAATTTCACCCTGTATATCTATTTCTATTTAACAAGGCTTTTGAAAACATGTCGTTTCAAACGATTCTCTAATATAAAGTTACATTAAAAATAAAATCAGCAATTTGGATGTCTCTAAGTACTATGAAAAGACGTATCATGTTTGTATTTATACCTTTAACAGAAAACACCATCTTGAAAAGCAAAACACATGTATTCGAAACAACTAAAGACAGAACTTCTATATCATAGTTCCAAGTCTGTAAAGTTTTTCAGGTGGAATTGGCACATACAAGTTTCGCGGAGTTAGTTCCAAACTTACAGCGTAACTTAAATGCTATGAAGTCTCAAAATACCTTTTGAAATGTTCCTTTAAAGGATTTAAATAGATCCTTATGACTATTTGAGTGTTACAGAAGAATTTATTTCTACACATTTAAGCTTTATAAAATCTTTTGTACTTATATTGAGCTAATTGTTTTATTCGCGATTTCGATGTTCATCTCATAGAGAAAATTGTTCAACTTGATGGTCTTATCATCACCTTAATAAAACCGGTCAAGTGCGAGTCGGGCTACTCGCGCACCGAGGGTTCCGCACCGTTATTATTTGTTGTTATACTGTAGAGTTTGCTCTATAATCACACCAAGTTTGAGGCTTGCATTTACCTATTGCCGTTTTTACGATAGAGCGAAAAAAAAAAACAATGATAAAAACTAGTTTCTTGTATGAAGACCCCCTTAATTTTAGTAGATACTAGCTTTTACCGCTAATGATATTATATAAATATTTCATTTATTGAATAACAATTTAAAATAGCACATCACATTATCTTCAATAGGGCAACAAGGACAAGGCTATGTAAGGGCGTTAAATTTCAATTATAACTCTGTCCCGGGCAAAGGGCATAATCAATTTCCTCGGCTTTGGAACAAGCCATATTAGGATCAAAAGCATTATAGTTTGGGAAACCATTGTTTAAATAACCACTTATGTAGACATACATATAGGTATGTTTTCGCAATGTAAGCATGTGTAAAGGACTAACGTTCGTATATGTTTCTACGGCCTTAATTCTCTCTTCCTTTATGCCCGCTAGCGCGCATCACACCGACCGACGAAGAGTAGGTAATTATATTTTATTTAATGAGATAACCAATTAAATTCAATTTATTTTTTTAAACACGGTCTATAAACTAATCTCTGTCTGTGCCGTGCCTGTGGTTTGTCCAATTTTCATTCTCGAAAATGACTCAATAATTTTCAACTTACAAATCTTACAGATTAGATATACCTAATATATTATACCCTTTGTAGATTCAATGTTTTTTTTATTTTATCCGGGCGTTTGATTGTATTGTATTTGTATTTATTTATTTACCAGATACATGAATTGACACGACTTAAATAATACATCACATACACCAAAAAAGATTTTTAGGTGACATAAATAATTCTGCACAGTTTTTACAATAGTCAAACAATAAACAGTACAAAAGCTCAGTTATAATATAATAAATATAAATAGAAACATGGTAAAAGTTTCCTTCCATTTAACTTAGTTGGGATATGAAATAGGTTTTTAATTTATGATTAATGTTATTTTGAGATAATGTGTCCCTAACGTCGTCGGTAGGTAAAGAAGCTCGGCGATAGCTGTCATATTTGGAAGAAATCTCTTTTTATTAGTACCTAGTAAGACCGCTTTATTTGTATCAATGATATTAATGTCACTACACCGTGTTTGTTTGGTTTACATAAAAGTATACCTAACCCTTGTGCCGTATGTCATAAATGTACACATGTACACTGTATACCTAGTACATTGATTACAAGGATTACTTTCACATTGTTGTTCCGAACCAAAAGCGTGGATACCTACGTGCTTGCACTGTGCAATATCTTCAGAAAAATTTCAACCAATCTTTTCCAAACATAATCCAACCTAGCAGAACTTCCTGCCCCACCTGTCACTACCACGAAAGTAATTTAATCCTTTTGTGCTCAGCACTGATACGGAACCCTGCCAGTTTAACGCCATACCTGTACGGAATCCTGACACCTTAGCGCTATTTAATTACGTATGATGTTGATGGAAATTCATTGGATATTAATCTTCTTCTTATCGTGTGGGCAGAGCCTGTCAGAGTTTTTTCAGACTGCCTTACGGCCTCTGACGTGGTTTTTATGTAACGAATACTACCACCAGAGATAGTAGCCGGGACCAACGGCTTAATGTGCCATTCGAAGCACAGAATCATTTTTCTTTTCGGACAATCAGGTCATTCAGCCTGCAATGTCCTAATCATCTGGGGAAAAACGTACAAAGTGACATATCACTAGGTGTCCCCCGTGGGAATCGAACCCACGACGTCCGTGTCGAGAGTCCAATGCTGTTACCCATAAGACCAGGGAGGCAGTTCGAGGCGAGGCCGCATTGCTGCGCGATGAGGCTATATCACGCCTTTTATCTCATTCGTTCGATCGCAAATAGAAAGATAGCAATAGCTTTATATCAAACTGCCATGCTACGGCTGTTGGTTGTTTTACTCGGAATGTTAAAGTTAAGTGTTCTGTATCTATAATACTAAAAGAAAATTGTTTAAAACTCTTGTTATAAAATGCTTCATTCGCTTATAGCGAAGCGAATAAAACATTTTATAACAAGAGTTTTAAACAATTTTTCTTTTTATCGTAATCGTAAAAGATCCTATCCAACGCGAATGGCCGCTTTAAAATGCTTATCAAGTTTTAGCAGTAGCTAGAGACTTTCAATTTCCACTAAAATATTTTTCCCGATTTTTTTGCTAAAATTTTAGATGAAAGGTGCGTTTTTATAAAGTCATAATTATAAACATAGTCCACTGTTAAATAAAACTATACGCAATCACTCACGCCTCTCTATCTCCCCCTGATGTACCATATAACATACACACGTCCAATGTTTTCTGCTTCCAGCACGGCTAGCATGCTACCCAAGACAAAGCGACAAAACAAGAAAAACGTCATGGGCGCTCTTTTTGGCATACGTAAAATAAAACGATAAAACGAGAAGACTTTTATCGGTGGTTGAATGCGAGGCCTCCTTGCACTTATTGTTCTCTTCAATCTGCTCTATTTCTTTCTATCCATTGACCAAACTGTCTCAAAATCTACGCATTTCTATCCTTGTTACAACATCCTCTTAATTTTTATAATAACAAAATTCTTATGTATCTGATACTACACAATTCCCATGGCTATCACCGATCGTAACACGTAATGAAACAATAAATGTTGAGCTCTAAACATCGGAGAGGCGCCAGTCGCCACCCGAGGTGAGTTCACTCGACTGTATTGTATTAGTGGATGGTGTACTAATTAGACCACCATCGGTGGGATGTTTCACACGTGACGTGTGAAGGACAGATTTAAAATATAATTTTTGTGATGGTAACATTTTTATTAAGCTGTAGTTTTTTTTTTAATGTAAAAAAAATGTTTTTGACTAAGTAGAAGCCTTATTTGTAATTGGGGTGCAACCGATAACGAAACTATAACGATATATTGGCGTATCGGACCCGTTTGATGATATATCGGAATCGCCGATATCGATAAATAATCAAAATGCTTGGGTATGAGTGTCGCTGGATATGGATAGTATCAGTTATTTAATAAAATATAAATAGACTTACTGTATACACAACCGTAGCTTAAGAATTTATAATTGTCATAGTTATTTGAGTCGTGTTATGTTGTAGATTTTCTGGCTGCATCTTCTCTACAGCGACAACACGTTCCGACGCGGTGGTAGCTTCAAAAAAAGTTTCTTCTAGCTTCTGTGTTGAATAATTTATTTTAACTTTGACTTTGTATGCCGATATGTACACAAATAGACAAGGAAGAAGAGCCCGTAAATATTTTATCGGTAAGGGCGATATTTTTTAAATTAAATTCATATCGTATCCGTGAATAAGCGTATCGTTGCAACCCTTATTTGTACCGCGATGTGTATTTTATGTCCTGTTTTTGTGTCTTTCTTTTTTTTTAAGAAAGTAAGTCATAGCCTGTATAAGAACTGCAGGGAAAAGAAAGAATCTCACGAATAAGAGCGAGAGAAAGTGGACCATGCTCCACCACGCGGGCCCAGTAAATTATACAGTGGGTAGTATAGCGAAGTTTACTTTATTTCGAAACTGCTGCCACTGCACTGTATCTTCCCATCCTCTTCAACAATCTTGCAAACTAATCTAAGTACAAGAATAGTTAATTATTAATACTATTCATAACACAAAAACTTTTGCTGTCAACCGTACCCAACCCATCTTAAAAAAAAAAACAAAAAAAAGTGTTACAAAACACAATCTAGCACCACACCTCATTATCATACAGGCCATCGACCACAATATCGATAGACGCCAATCAATCTCATAATACGTCTCTAACTATTAGTAACGGGCCACTAATTATCGATACTTTGTAACTCGATACTTAGATGCGTTAGGATCGGATATGAATATCTAATTTTATTTTAAAACTTGGCTATGGACTCGCGCGTGACTCTCATTCTCATTCGCAAAGTCCAAAATTGGCGGATGATTTGTTGGTAAAATAATATTTGTATATTTAGTTTTTTTTTTCTGAAAGTTTATATACAATTATGATGAAAGTGCGTATCGCACTTTGTATTTTTATGAAATAAAATTTTACTGGTGTGGAAGTTAATGACTAGGTTTCATTACCCACAACTCTAATAAATTTAATATCAACCATTCGCGTATTTTATGCAAACAATTTTTTTCTGACACTGATGAAGGTAGAAAATAACAAAGGTATTATATTCGGTTATTTCGGTTACGGATATGCTGTTCTATTGAATCTCTATTATCGATATTTGTAACTCGATACCGGTTACGTTCTGTGGTCATCGACAAAATGCGGTGTCGACGTCAATTTGACGCGTTCGTTTTAAAAACATGTTCGCGTGACGGTTGTATTGAATGTCTTGGAACTAAACTTGTAAGTATTGGTATTAGGTGTCTAAATGCCGTGAAAGTTATAGCTTTTCTATACGAGATGTTTAGACTACGTTGTGTTGTAATACTGACACTGAGCGAAAATCGTTTATATACTATTTTGACCGGATTAGTTTGATGCTTACCACGTCAGACTACCAAATCAAGGATCGATTAGGAAGGTATAGGTACTATTTTGTCCTCGCTGTTATCTGGTTCCCATATAAAAGACCTCAGTTTACACAATTTTCTGTTATAATTATGTTATAGGTTAGAAACTAGAGAAAAAAAAATCTACACAAAACATAATCCGGCTTAATTACCCTGAACGGAGTCGAGAACGAGTTGGTCCTAAACGATGAGGTAGCTGGATAAGGTGAAGACAGGTGACATTGTCACAACGGGATAGGAGAATGGATAGGTTTTTAGAGAAGTCTTTTGCCTATCCGTTGGTTAAAATAAGATATAACTGGTTTTTTTTTGCTTTCCACAAAACAGCAAAACAATAACCAATTCTATAAAATAAGTCAGAATTTTCCCCAATAACAATGTTCCCAAATATTTGTTTTGAACATAAGGAAAACCAACTCGTAAAATATATTAGATAGATAACTACAGATTCTCAAAGAGTTTTTAAACCGTCTGATTAGAATAATCAAAAACATTAATTACTTTAGTAATTTGTCTCGACTACCCAATGAATATCCATATCGATAAGCAGACGAGCATACAAGGAATTATTACTATTTATATAGAAAGTTATACCGGCCGTCCATTCGCATTACGTTGATTTATCGAATTGACTTTATCGACAAGAGACACAAAAAGTTTTTTCCCAACACTCTTTTATTTCTAAAGGTCGTATGCCAATGAGAAAGTTTAAAGGAAATTGTTATTTATTTTCTTAGACGGAAAGTTGAAAATATTGTTTAGTATTTAGTCAAAATAAAAATGAGTTTATCTTTGTATTTGTAAATGAGATAATAGATAAAAGTATTGAGCTTGGATGTACAAGGTTATAGTTATTCTGCCGTATTAGATCGGAATAGATTTCTGACATTCTTGGACAAGTTTGGTAGCTATAAAGACTTTGGGTGGCTTTTTGATTCAACCATTGATTGATAATTTAATAGATTTAACCTTAGTGACTTTGTCATATTTATTACGATTGATTAACTAAACATACACAATTGACCTCTTGCCTTTTCGGATAGATAGACAACTTTATCCTAACTAATAAAAGTAATGGAGTTGTAGCAAGGTTTTATTTTTAGCAAGAACGTCATTGTTTTAGCATCATAATTGTTTCAAGTTAAATTAGCTTCCTAGTATAAATTACTATGAAAACCCAATAAAGCAACATTTTATTCTTGTTTCTTTCAAGCATTCACATTTGTTTCGAACCAGTAACATGGTCTATTTTAAGTAAAATCAAATTGGTGGCTGTGTTAATTATGTCTTTATTTCTTCATAATTCATCATCATCATCATCAGCCTATAAACGTACCACTGCAGGGCACAGGCCTACCCTCAAGGAGGGTGTATGGGCATTAGTCCACCACGCATGCCCAATTCGGGTTGGTAGACTTCACATACACATCAGAATTTCTTCTTCAGTGTATGCAGGTTTCCTCACGATGTTTTCTTCATAGTTACTTCAAATTAATTCTTCGCCAACCCTGATATTTAATACAAGATGACCGCGGCGAACTTCGTACCGCCTCAGACTCTTCCCGGCACACTCTTGGTAGTTTTTTAGCCTATGTTCATCACAGATAATGTAACATTCTTATGGTGAAAGAATTATTCGGATCGGTCCAGTAGTTTTGAAGCCTATTCAATACAAACAAACAAAAAATCATAATGTTTCCTCTTTGTAATATTAATATATATATATTAAGTTCAATCATAATTAGTTAATTACGTAACGTGGCCTCGTATTTATATATTGCATTATTTTATTACCTGCACGTCTAGCATGATTTCTCTACACGCGCGCGACTCGGCTTTTTTCCATACTACAAGTCGCGGCAAGCGCGGCTCGCGCTCTCCGAAAAGCGCGGGAACAGGTTATTTTGTATGCAGCGAAGGCGCGTCGCGCGCATGTAGAGAAATCATGCTAGACGTGCTGGAGTGCGATTTTTGAATCTTATTCACTGAGTTCAGCTGTTGAAAATGTCAAAAATCAAAATTACTATATCTTTCTACTGCTGATTTGACTTTCAAAAATCACTATCATACTTCAGGAGTGCGATTTTTGAAAGTCAAATCAGCAGTACAGTAGAAAGATGCTTATCTTCATAGTAATTTTGACATTTTCAACTGCTGAACTCAGCGAATGAGATTCAAAATCGCACTCAAGGTCCTTTCTTTACTGATTCAACATTTCTCTCAAGATGTCCTATCAAGCAATCAATTCTCAATCTGTATGTTATTCAGACTTTTTCCTCCTCTATCCTTTCATCACACGGATCAAACATCGATCGTCACTTACGCTATCTTGAACACGCATTGACCAATACAAATGATTCGATACATTTGCTTTGGGGTTAAATAGTCACAGTTTACAAAGACCCTCGGTTTAAGCAATTTTGATATTTACGACCTAAACATAAAAGTTGCGTTGGATGATTATCTTATAGATTGAAAAGCGTCCGTGGGTGGTCGGTTGACATTACACATTTTATAGTCAAGAAATATTGTATACGCCACTTGCAATTTTATTTGTAACTTTATTGATCTTGTAACAGAAGCTGATTTTATTTTTAAGTGGCTTAGACCATAAAATTGCACATCTTTACGATAGGATGAAATATGTCGCGAAATATTTGTGCAATGAAATGATGCCCAATTATATTTAATGGAACTACTGACTTGTATTTGGATGTAAAATTTTTAATATTTAGAAGCAAAATTACAGTCATTTATGTAAACGAATCGAACCGATAAAATAAAATACTTACATTAACATCAAAATAACTTCTTAAGTCTTCTCAATTGAACAAATAACTTTAACTTAAATATTCTAACTATCTCACATAATCGACCCTTCCTACGTAAATTTACCAATTTAGGTACCTATCAAAATCATCATTAAAACTTTTTTTTATAATAAAAATGGTACCTATTAGTTGAATGCTATTTGCTATTATGTCATCTACACAAAATACAGAGTGTAAACAGGTAGGTAAACAGTTGCATTACTTTAGGGGTAATTGTACCCACCATTGATAATGAACAACTTTCCCTTTGAATTCTATAGGAAATTTGCAAAAAAAAACATTGTTAAATTCGATACTAAATGATAATATTATTGAATTGATAAATAAATGAATAATAGTTATTTGTTATGCAAGGCTGCAAAGTTGCTTTTTGGCGCGAGTACTTGTATTGAAACCTGAGTGTCGCGAGGGTTTCAAAGGTACGAGACGCAGAATAACTTTGCTGCCGAGCGAAACACACAACTTTTCACCTCACTACAGCGAGGAAAATTGCAATGCGCCAAACTCATTTTTAGAATAATCGCACTGGCCAGCATGAAAATAGCATGAAAAAAAAAACTTGCTTAGGCTGTTTTTCTTTATTGAATAGAAAGATTCGAATTTTAAAAACTCTTTCCACGCTAGCGGATAAAATGCGCTTTTGCACTCAGATTTCGAATGATAAACAGAATCTTTCCGAGCTTGTGAGGTGAAAATAAATATTAATCACATTTTAAAGTACCAGAACGATCGAACATTTGTATGAAAAACCGTTTTTTGTTTTTTCGAATTTCTCTTATTTTCCGTTGAGATAATTGTTTAGTATCTCATGCATGATACTGAACTGATTGTATATTGCACCTACTCATGTACAATCACCCAATAAAATAATGCGGTTTGAATCTAACCTTACCCAACAACATTGTATTGTTATATAAAAAATGTCTGATTTTAATAAGTTACTAACAGCTTTACTCTTTAAAATTTAATATTATATCGAAAAAAAAAATGTGCAAACCACTCAATACTATTTAATAATACCCATATTAAAGTAAGTGGCCCAATAATTTGATCTTTGAAATAAAATTTAAAAAATGATTATTAAACCGAGCCGCCACTTCGATAGGCTCATAATTATCGTACCCTGGTATTATTCTGTCAGAATTTAATAAAATCATCAACCACTACGGTTTCGCTACCTGATTTTTTTCCGTAATAATCTGGGTTCCGTAACGAAAGAGACCAAATGGACGTTTAATTTTTTTTTCCATTCATCAATATGTCAGGTACCATGCTCTTTTATTCTACTGTAAATCAAACACCATCTCTATATAAAAAAACCACTCTCACCAACGTTTTAAGTAACTCGAAAACAACTAAATCAATTTAGCAAAGCTTTTTATTTATATTATTGACCAAAAAAAGGAAAATATACAGATACCTAATGATAGTAGGATTAGTAGAGACGAATATATCATTGCACATGGCAAAGGGCGAGTTTATTTCTTAAGTGATTTTTCTCTCTCTTTCATTCGATTTTATTTTATTTTTATTGTTGTATTTTTATAAAAGAGCTGATCAAATAGAACGAGATAGAGCTCGGAAACTCTAAAATAATTTATAAAATATAGGTATAGCTATACATAAAAAAAATATAAAAATACAAAAATACAAAAAAAAATTTTACTTACCGAAGCATTTAAAGCTACAGAATCCTAATGCCAAATCTGACTCGCACCTGACCGGTTACTATTGGGCCATCTGCTATAAAATATTGTTAAATTAGCGTACCTAATGCGGTTATAATAATGCGATATATTTTTATGGAATTGAAAGGGATCGGAACGTTGCGGATGTACCTAACTGTGATAATCCTAGGCTAGAGTATTGTGGATTAGACGTTTAATTTACTTGTTAGCATTGCGTATAGAATACTCCATAACCCAGATGGTAGGTCACATAGAGCTAGCGGGAAATATTTTGTGTGATACACATTGATCAAAAATATGAAAACACGATCTTGTGAAGTTCTTGATGTGTGAATACGAATATTTGATTGTAGTTTTCTTTGAAAGTTACGCAATCATCCAAAAGCTTGATATTTTTCAAATTAAAAAAAATGTTTATGTGAACTAAAGAACTTTAATATTCATTTTTTCAAAATAAGACCTTTGCCCAGCAGTGTAACAGAATCGGTTAAAAAAAAATTATTATCTGGATTGGCACTAATTTTATAATAGCATTCTTCAATAACTGCTAGAATGCCGCAAATGATAGACACAATAGAAATCAATTGTTTCGCCGTACAATCCGTGGTCAGGCATACCTACCAAAGGTTAAGTCCATTTTAATAGGATAGGTATGTCTTTAAAATTACAAAAGGTAGGGTAAACTCATAGACTGCTGAGTACGAATGTCAATGAGGCTCGATTTACCATTATAGACTGTTAAACTATGGTTACTACTCGAACATTCCTTTGGTTAACTGTGTTTTAATAATAGTTATCTTAAAGTGGATAAGACTGGTTACTTATTAAATTATTTCTTTAAGATTATGATTATGATCTTAAAGACTGATTGATTATGATCTTTAAGATTATGATCTTAAAGACTGGTTACTTATTAAATTATTTCTTTAAGATTATGATCTTAAAGAAATAATTTAATAAGTAACCAGTCTTATCCACTTTAAGATAACTATTATTAAAACACAGTTAACCAAAGGAATGTTCGAGTAGTATACCGCAAAACATCGTATTGTACCACAGACAAATATTAATAGAGATCTTTTGATAGTAAACACAATAAACTGTAGTACAATGATTTTTTATTTACTAAATAATATTTAATGCTATGAAATTGTTTATGATACTTGAAGAATTTATGATTGAATCTATCTTTGAAATATTTGTTGAATACTCCGCAGTGTACCTATTTTATAAAATAAATCTTTTGATGAATGATAATTTTATATTTGGTTAACCGTTTTAGCCGTGTGATTTTAGTTTAAAATAGATAATCCTATTGTAGGTGTTAATAAGGCGATTAAGGGATAGCTCATAAGTTCGCGTGAATGGTGTTCTAGATCGTAGATCAAGATCTTTAATTTTTCGTGTTCCGTACCAAAATTGGCAATCAGCACTTATGGAATACGGTGGACCGACGACCTGGTGAAGGCGGCGGGAAAACGTTGGATGAGGGCAGCGCAGGACCGGTCGTTATGGCGATCCTTGGGGGAGGCCTATTTCCAGCAGTGGACGTCCATCGGCTGAGATGATGATGATGACTTATGGAATCACCCCGGTTTCTGTCTGTCACATTCACATGCGTTTTTCACATTGGAACCTGAATCACAGAATCCAAATCACCAACTTTTAATTTTTTTTTGTCTTTCTGTGTGTTTGTTTGTTTGTTCAAGCATCACGCAAAAACTACTGAACCTATTTTGATTCATCTTTTTTTATTTAATAGCTTATGATTTGGCTTAAAATCTGTTATGTAATTTTTGCGGACGAAGTCGCGGGTTAACGCTAGTGGCTTATAAAGTGAGTGCATCGTTACCATACAGTAACAATTTACAACAAATGTTGCATTTCGTACATAATATTACACTTCATCCAAGCGTCTCACGCACCGCAGCTAAGAAAATTAAACATATTAATCACTCCTAAGCTCCTAGCGAAGCCAAATTTCATAAAAGCTGCCGTAATAAGATATACTCTTGACTAAATTAACGTTATATCATCTTGTTTATTATACTCGTGTTTACCTGAGACTACGTATTCTGTATAAGGAATTAAGGATGAGTGCTATACAGGGTGTAACAAAACACCCTAGAAATACTTAAGGGGGTGCTTCAGACCATCACAATGAACAACTTTCACTATGAAGCCAACATCGAGAAAAAATAAAAAACATCTGCTGTCCCATACATTTTAGTCCAGTCGGTACTGCACTTTTGTATGGGACAGCTGTTTTTTTTTATTTTTTCTCGATGTTGGCTCCATAGTGAAAGTTGTTCAGTGTGATGGTCTGAAGCACCCCCTTGAGTATTACTAGGCATATAGCACACATCCTTAATTCCTTATACATGTATGTGTTCCTGTATGTGTCTAATAAAGGATCCTTCTTAATATGCTGACATTTTTTAAGGGGATGATGATCATCCCTGATGATGGTCTGAGACCATCTGAATAACTTTCTCTATGGGACCAACATCGAAATCGCGAGAAAAAAATCTGCCTGTCCATACAAAACTGCAAACCTACTCTCGAGCCAAATGTATGGGACAGCAGATGTTTTTTCCCGATTTCGATGTTGGTTCCATGGAGAAGATTGTTCAGTTTGATGGTCTGAACATCCTCTTAAAAAAGTGTCAGCATATTAAGAAGGACCCTGTATAAACGAAATGTCGGAAGATCCATGTTTCGTTTTAAGGACTGTGCTAAGCGAGATATGGTGTCTTCTAAAATTGACAACTCGAAGTAGGAATGCCTTGCAAGGGATGGGTCGATGAAGTCTTTAGCAGACGGTCGTAAAACCCACGATGAAGTTTGGTTTGAATCTGTGGCCGTAAAGCGAGACAATCGATACGGGACGTATAGGCTCCTGCACCAATTGACACACAGCCACAGATTTTATTCAAATTTCGTACATTGCGCTTCAGGAACGAAAACTAAAATGAGCCTTATTATTATGTCAATGAGCGACCATTGACCCCATACTGGGGTCAGGCTGTCAAACGTACCTGAGCTGTGGAGTGAGACAGGCCTGACACAGCACAAGAACCGCAAATGTGACAGGCCTTGTCGCTCTCGCATTGGCTTATACAGCCACGAGCGTCGGAGTCTTATCCAAACATACGCTGTTTGAAACATGTACTTAGATGGAATAAGGCCCATGATGATGATGATGATCCACCCCTAACCCTATCTCTGAATACTTTATGATAAAAGCAATTTTTTACGCGGTTTCTAATTCTAAGATAGTCTCATAGTAAAAGTTGTTCAGTTTGATAGTTGAAGGTTACATGCTGTACCTAATAGCAATAGTATGGCTATTATGTGCCTCCAAATCTGATAGCTGATCAGCAAAACTTTGGAGATCAATTGTAACTGGTTTGTAACCAAGGATGTGCATGCTTCTTTTATGCCGTTTCCTAGATTTAAGCATCTAGGCGTACGTCTAGAAAACCATCGTGAGGAAACCGACACTGATGAAAAATTTTTACCTATTATGCGTATGCGTACGTACATAAGTTAAAAAAACTCATTGGTGCTCACGGACCTTAAAAAAATTGGTGCTATAGTGTGTCGTCCGTCCGGATTCGAACTCGGACTCCTATGATTGAGTGTCTAAAGCTAAATGGAAAAAAATGTGTATCAGCAACCAATGACATACCTTCATGAATCCACACTATTTCCTTCCTTCTTCTCCCCAGGAGACCGCCATTCAGTGAGATCAGGATAAAATATAAACCAGCTAAATTAACAAAACGTCTTTCTTCACCAGACACAAACGGAAAGTCACCAACCTGCTGCCTTCGAAGTCTTCAGCGCCGTCGCAGAGTGCTGGTTCACAGCGTCGCGCGCCGCCACCAGCTCCCTTGTACGAGGACCTGCAGGATCTGCCGAGGAGGCCACCTCTGCCGCATCGACCTGACCTGGAACCTCAGCTGGAGGTGAGTTCTGGGGACACTTCAATTAATTTTTAAGAAGTTGGTATTACTTGTTTGTGAAAGGAGGCCAAGACCCTACAGTGGGACTTTCATACAAAACTGGAGTACCAATTCGACTCAAATGTATGGGACAGCATATTTTTTCTTTCGGAATTTAAGAAATAAGTGTGAAAGAGGGCCTTGTAGCTAATTTAAAATAATAACACCCATTCGGTGTTAACTTTTAGTTCGTTCACAAACTTGAATAAAACTAAAAGATTTGGAAGTTTATTCAAGCAAACTTTAATGTTGATAAGTTATTCAAAGCATAAAAGATCTTTAAAATTGTTACCAAAATAGAATTTAGGCTGATTTTATTTTATTATACTCGAGATAAATTGCCAAAAGTTTTCTAACTAAATCGATCATGTAACTTAAACAAGTTTAGTTTAGATTAATGACTTTGAACTTAATTAATTCAGTTAAGGGGATAATTTTGAGTGACAGTTCGTTTTTATAATCTCTCATAATCCTGTCAATACTTAAAGTAGAATTTATTTTCGTTCACAGATGGTAGAAGCAAAAAGACCAGGATGTCCAGGGCGAGTGTTCGTCTGTGGGTCTGGCGGGACCTGGAGAGGTGGAAATTCTTGTGGGGGAGACACATGCGGCGCCCCACTCTACGAAGAGCTACCTCACAGATCTGACGACTCCCTCCACAGCGACGACCACTTCGCAGAAGACGAACTAAGTCTCGTCGGAGAAGCGGCTCCATGCAGGACCTGTTCTCGACCGCCAGCTCCACAATCCCTGCCTCATCGCCCGAGGCAGCAACGCTTAGATCGACGACCCAAGTCGCTGGATAGGCGACGTGCTCAGCACAGAATGCCTCGTCACATCCACCCACCAGATCCTTCTGAATTCCACGAAGGAGTTCTCTTAGATGCGCTACTGAGATTGTATCCTCAAGTTGGTACAGTAGGAGCGAGGCCTCAAGGCCCTATCCCAGGCGCTGGCGGAGCCTGGCCTGGGGGTGATTTACCGGGAATCGGGTGCTGGAGAGGACCAAGGGCGTCACCTAAACCACCGAGTGGAGATTCGTCCTTTGGATCCGATTCAGGTTATAGCAATAATACATGTGGAACATGTGGAACTAGAGCATCTTCCAGACATAGGTTGTCGGCTGAAATACCCATGTCATGAATAGGAATGTGCTACTTTGGGTTTTTGAAGAATGGTCTTGTGCCATAACTGTTCTGTTTTGAGTGATAGTGACTAGAATATTCAGACAGGAATAATAGACTTAAAGAGAGCATTTAGTAGTTTTACTTTTACGGCCTAACATGACTTTGATCAGGGCCTCAATTTTCTCTTGCCTTCTAGGTACCTATAAAATGTTAAAAGTTTCAAATTGTTAATAAAAATAGAAGTGTTAGGGACTTTTCTACGGACTGTACAAAAATTTATTGTTAAGTAGATGTTTCGTCCCTATAGATTTAGTCACCTCATGTTTTGAATTTGAAAAGGTTTCCATTAGTTGATAGCAAAATAATTTTGTACAAACTCATGTGACCATATTTTAGGTAGTGATAGCAGTTTTGTCCTAGTAAGTTATTTCGAACTAGTCCTAAAATTATCACAATTACGAAGTATCAAATTGAAAAATAAATTATGTAACACAATTTAATTTTTACGTAAAAAGAAGTTGTAAATCTATTTGCTAAAGTTGTAGATATTGTAAATAAGTTTTAGGTAAACGAATTACTTAAGAGTTAGTAAGTTAAATTTTATAATCATATCACAGTAAAATTATCTACATCACATTGTATAAATCTTTACTTTTCTGAATTCCTTCCAAGAAAAAAACATTATTATTTAATTTCGTCACTGGTGCTAACCGTTTAATGTATGAAGTTTCAATTTGTAAATTATTTTATAAGCACAGTAATTGCAGCTTCAACGCTTAATTGTCTTAATAATTTGCATTTGGTACTAATAAAATGTTTTCTGTAATTACTGACATATTTTTAAATATGACCTTATATTATTTGGTACGCATTGTCATTTCAAAGCTTAATAATACTTAATGCAACACAATATCTTGCAATTTATCTTGTATTTGCTAGCTATTTAATTTCGCTAAAAATTTAATGAAGTTCATAATGTTTGGTTGTCAAAGTTGTTTTGTTTTCTGTTTTGTATTTTAATTTAAGCTATATTTATTTTTTTGTTCTATTTTTGTATATTAACGAGAGTTGCGCCACTAATGTAATTAAACTTCCGGACTAAAATGTCCAATTTATAAATATGAGAAGCACAATAAAAAGAAAAATAAATACATTTTTAAGATACATGAGTTTTCTTTTTAGCCATTCTGTAAAAAAAAGAAACTTGGGAAAAAAGAGTTTGACGTGGTAACAGGTGCAATTAATTATACAGGGTGAAATTGATATCATTGGTATCCTTTTAAACTAAGAGTCTACCCACCAAATTGAACAACTTTTACTATGGGAGCAAACCGATCGGAGCATCAAAAAAATCAGCTGTTGCATACATTTGAGTCGAGTAGGCATTGCAGTTTAGTATGGGACAGCTGATTTTTTTGTTACTCCGATCGGTTAGCTCCCATAGTAAAAGTTGTTCATTTTGATGGGTAGACTCTTAGTTTAAAAGGATGCTAATGATATCAATTTCACCCTGTATTTTGTACAATCTTGCCAGGAGATGCGTGATTTTGACGTTCTTGCAAAGAAAATGGCGACCTCTTATTTTCCAAACTCTTTTTGCCAAGCTGCGCCTTACAACTGAAAGCTTGTGGCAAAAAGACATTGCCCACGTGACATAGTGTATTCGTTTCGGGTCGCTTCGCAGCAGGCGAATGTGTATGATTAAAAAACAAATACAAATCGTACGATAGCTGAAATTATACTCAGGCCCTGTACCCGGACTTTCGATGTTTCGATGATCGCCCCTGTTTCGGTCCGCACTTCATTGTAATAGAGTTGACATTGGAACGAAAACATTCACGCAATTGCGAAGTTCGAATGTGCGGGTAGACCCACAGGATAGGAGGAATATCGGAATATCGTCCTTCCCAATGGAATGGAAATTATCCTTTTCTACAGTGGGATTTCAATAAAATTCAAATTTACCATTTTTGTATGGGAAACGGGATTGGGCAATGTCATTTCTAGTGATTCTGAAAAGAATTGAAGCTATTGTAGATTTTCGTTGTAAAAACTCGGCATCATATAGGTACAGTGGCGTATGCTAACTTATCGCTAAAAAACGATTTCCACAAGACAATCTTATCGCAGGGGAATTAACTGACAAATTTAAGCTTTAGTGGGATTCTAAAAGACACTTAAATTTGAAGAAGAGACTGCAAGGTAATTTTAATAATTTACAAGAATATTGTCCATAGCTCGAAACCTTAGACTTAAACTCGAAACATGCTTTACAAACTTAAGGGGCGCTTCAGACCACGAAACTAAACAATTTTTGGTATCGGACAAAATTATAGAAATCGAAAAAAATCCTACTCGACCCAAATGTATGGAACAGCTGATTTTTCACGTATATAACAGATATACGTTTCCTTTGCAAGCGACATTTTAATTTCCTAAAACTCAAAATTTATCGCCGAGGGACGTGGCAAAGTGGGCCATTGACATCGAATATAATGAGATCACATTTTTGACAACGATACTTTCAAAACGTAGGAATTAGCGATAAAATGTAACTAACACTAGGGTATCGCAATATAGGGTGGTCAACCTAGTTACCACAAAAACCACCTTTTCTTCTCTTGACTATTCCTTTGATAATATAATTTGCTATATTTCTATTCCTCCATTCAAAAATATACTCTAAATTCAAAACTGAAGGGCCCAAAAAGGATAAAGCTTTAGTTTTTATAGCATTGTACAAGCTATTTGGCATCTAATAAAACCTTTCACGAAAGCAATTTATTTCGTGAATTAAGTTCAGAACCCTATTGTTCCATAGGCAATAAAGATAAAATTTAGAACCCCTCGAAGGAAATTACTCCAGAAAGGGCTAGTTTATATCTTGATTTGTAAAGTAGACGAATGACAAAAGTTTTTTAAACAATGGTTTTAGGAAAGTTTTTAGTGAATTTGAAATATTTAGCACACGGGGGATATTCCCTGATGGGATTTACAGAAATAATTTGAATTGAAGGGTTTTTATACCTGGGACGACCCCGTTTTACCACACCGGAGTGCCAACAAGAGGTCCCAATGTTCAAATCCTGGTTCGGTCACAGAAAAGAGATATAAACACTCATTCATGCAAGCGCTCGAATCGACACACAGGATTAACTTTTGATTAGCGTTAACGACACTAGAAAACATAAAAAATGTATGGGACTATAGAAAAAAAACTAAAACTAATAGAAAAGGCCTAGACAACATGCAGTTTTTGACAGTTGCTGTCGACAGGTAACGTTTCGTTTTGAACGCTTCTTATCCTGTCGACCGACTAGACCTTGTAGATAAGGCTAGAAAATTGCGGGCGGCGGGAATTTAGACAGCAATTTTATTTTTTAGAAATCGAACACTATTGAATATCATAAAAAGATAATAATTGAGTAAAACATAGAAAGAGAGAGAAAGAACTTGGCAACAAACATGAAATTGAAATGGAATGAAGCAACATGAAAGTATGTCCACCGCTGGACATAAGTCCACCTTGTGAGATAAAACATTTGACAAAACATAATTTATACCAATAACTTTACGATAAACGAATTAGACTCAAATTGCACCACTGCAGAAATAACAACTTAAATTATTAGGTACAACAAACTACCATCCACCTTAAATGCTATGGTCACTGAAACAGCCAAACTGAAAACATCTTTATAAACACTTTAAATGAAACATTTTGTCGTCCAATTTTGAACTCTAACCAAATAGATTTACGAGCAAAAGCTTTGTGTCTACAGTGTAGTACAGAGTGCTAATCACGACGAAGTTGAAGTCAAAGGTAAAGTTTTAATAGCGAGCGTCTTTGTCGCTTTCTTACGAGACAAATACAAATAGAGTTGCCTTTGTACAGTCAGCTTGCTAGGATGTTTTCTAAAATATTGTTATTGGAGAGAAACTGCGACGTTTAAACTAACATTTTATTGTTTTGCTTCTGTAACTACCGTTTCGCCCACGGAGTTATGTAAATATTTTGATCCGTTTTCAGGATATCGCTTGTCAATATTTTTAATGGATTACCTATAAATACTGGATGATTTTTTAAACACTTTAAATTTTCAGGAGTGGTTTTTGAACCACGAACAGTTCTTTTTTGTGATTTCATGTTTGCTTTTGCTCCCGTTTGAAAAGTTGTTCAGTTTGATGGTCTGAACCACACCTGAAAATATGAAAAGTGTTTATAAATCACCTAGTATAGGGTCCTTCTTAATAACTATGCGGACCGTTTTTTAAGGGGTTGATCAGACCATCACACTGAACAACTTTCTCTATGAGGCCAACATCGATATCGCGAAAAAAAAAATTACACCTAGTCTTACTGTCAAAGAGTTTTCAAGCCACCATACTCTACGCCTCTGATTTGACTTAAGAGGGCTATCTGAGTCCAGTGGCGCCCTAATCACATTAATAAAGATTTCTCTATAAAGAAAGCCTAAATTTAAAAAGTGCTCATTTGACAAACTGCAAAAGCCTTCAAGCTACTTTCATAGAATACTTTTATAGGTTTTTTTAAAGGTCGAAACATACCATTTTGAAAAAAGAAAAAAAACCGTCGCTTTTGTTTTTATTCGAAACTGTCTAAAAGTGGAATGTTTAGAACCTATAAAAGTGTCGTATAACCATGGGTTGAAGGCTTTTCTAGTTTGTCAACTGGGTACTTTTTAAATTTAGGCTTTCTTTATTGAGAAATCTTTATTAATGTGATGAGGGCGCCACTGGACTCCGTTAGCCCTCTTAACAAATAGTTACACCGCTACCTGACGGAACTATCCGGGACCAACCAACTGCGTACCTTCCGAAGCACAGAGACGCTCAAGATGAAATATAACTAAACGGTCACCCATTCAAAGACTGACCGGTGCTGATGTTGCTTAACTTCGGTGATCTTTTTACATAGCTACCGCAGTTATACCATACGCCAACGAGCGCCATATTTTATTAAATAGCAGTAATTTCACCTCATATTTTATCGCTTCAGACTGTACCAATGAAATCTTGCATCCCTCTCTTTCTGCAAACCTCCAACAATCGCGACTGAGATACGATCTCACTTATATTAGAATTACGGAGCATGTTGAGACTAGATTAGACATGTCACGGTGGTTTATCTTAATCTAGGTTACGTTCTAACTACAGTGACTATAGCACCAACCCAGATAAGTCGTGAGGCGACGAGTAATCCCTTCACACGTCATCAACAATCTGATGCCCAAACCGTGTAGTTTCTGGTTAGATACCGCTGCATCCGACCCCTTCTCAGATCCTGGTGGCCACAGAGAAGAGAACGACGGGGCTCTTTCTTCTTTGATAGCAGCTGTTCTATCAGATTAAATAAGGCAAAGAAGAGATCCTCTCAAGCCCGTCTTGTTACGTATTACCTATTCTCCATCCTCATGCATAATATTGGATCCTCAAAAGTTACTCAAATCATGAGCAAAGGACTTGATGTTGAAGATATCATGGACAAACAAAATTTGCGATAAGGTTGTTCTGCAAAGGAATACGAGAGTAAAAATCCTTAAAATTATAAAAACTCGGAAACCAACAGTACTATTGGAAAATGTTGGGGAGATGAATGCCTAGTCGAGGAAGGGCTTCCTGGCTTAAGAACATGTTTGAATGGGTCGATATGACCACCAACTCACTGTTTAGGGCTTAAGTCTCCAAGGGTCCGAATAGATCAAATGATAGCCAACATCCTATATGAAATGGCACCACAACAAGAAGAATAAATATATAATTCGAATTTGACAGCAATAGGCAAATAATAACAAAACCCAAAAATTTTAAAGCTTGAAAATTAAGGAATAGATTAGATACCAAAGAATTTTTTGGTCTGTATTAGATACCTAGTACCAAATGGCACCACAAAAAGAAGAATCAAGATATACTTTGGATTTGACAGTAACAGTCAAATAATAACAAGACTCAAATGTTTCTAAAGCTTGAAAATTAATGAATACCTAGTACCCTACGATAAAGTACCTCATAAAGCTTAGATTTGTTAATTAACCATCAACTAAATCAAACAATTACGTTGAATGACTTGCTTAATCCTGGATCTTCAACTTACGAAAGGATAAGTAACAAATACAACCACAATTCCTCAAAATCTTCTCTAAACAATATCATATCCAGCGAATGCGTATCACTGTCAAAACAGCAAATATTAATAAGCCCAAGGCACTGTTGATTTATGCGCTTAGAGGCTGAGTTAGCGAGATGAATATATTTTAACAACACACATATAAACACGCAGTGAGACTTGAAACATGGGGTGTCGTGTCACCAGTTTCTAACTAAACGATGTAATTTATTATAGTTTGCTGCAGAAGTTTATTTTGGAAAACAAACACAATAAGCTTCCATCAGCCTCTGTAAGTATTTCTTCCATCTTTTTCATTCATATGAAACTATAGGTAAAAATTAAATCTAAATACTCATAAATTCTGGCTTTTACCGATCCGGGCCCTTGAGATGGAGTATGGCCCGCTCCCTTTCACGATAATTGGTGCGGAGAGGCCTATGCCCCACAGTAGGAAAAATTATAAGTTGAACGACATTATTGTTGAAAGAGCCCCCCACAAAGTAGACTGATGACCTGGTGAAGGAGGCGGAAAGCCAATGGATGAGGGCAGCGCAGGACCGGTCGTTGTGGAGATCCGTGGGGAGGGGGCTACGTCCAGCAGTGGACTTCGACTGATATGATAATGATGATTGTTGATTGATCAGGCGGTTCAGGTTTTTCATTAAAATGTTCCAATGGAAGTGTATGCGAAAAATGCGCGTCAGAATAGTGATGATGGCTTACCTACCCCTGGATAGAACGTTATAGTAAAATGATGATGTTAGGTATATGATCATAATGCAGGGTGTCCGATAAGTACTGGATAACCCTGTACCTTTTGATAGAACACCTCAAAACCCGTTCAGAAAATGGATTTTTATGTCTAGTAAAAGTGCCACGGTTTTGGAGACATCTGGACATTCATTTTTTTTTTAATTTTTTTTCTTAACCTTTGTCACTCTTGTGGCCACAAAAGAAGAGATTTTTGCAATTGGGTTTTTGCATACTATTCTCTAACAGTGTTATAGTGGGTGCTATAAGACATGCATAAGAAGGTTAGTGTAGCTAGGGTTGTTCTATTGAATCTAAAAGTCAACATTAAACTTTTTCTTTTTATAACTGAGTCCCTAATTTTGGGCGAATCAATAAAACCATACCTAATCACCTTTGAGCAACTAGTATTTCAAAGGGTGTAGTCAAATTACAATAAATTCTTAGCTTCGGCACATCTTTTTTGTTCAACAATTTCGCGAACATCCTCATTGCATACATCATTCTTCTTTTTATAAAGACGTGGTAAAATATTTCGCAAAATTGTACTAAAAAAATGTTAAGGGCAACAAAACTGCGAGCAATTGCGGTTTCGCGCCATTCAAAAAGTACCGGTATCACCCTTAGGGACATACTTCCATGATTATCCCTATTAATAAAACATAAGTGTTCTTTGTCTGTTTGTTTGTTCTTACATTGTACGCCCAAAGCTTTAACTTCTTCGTCGTTTGAAAGAGATTTACTAATCAGCATACCTGGTTAATATTTGAGTATTCTGGTTTCTTCCCCAGAACGGTATTGCCCGCGTTTTTGAAGGTTGAAGAAACTAAATTAGTAGGGGTCAACACAAAAGATCCCATTGGGTCGAAGTGTTACTGGCTTGCCAGCCCAAAGAGATAAGATAAAATAATATTTGAGTAAAAAACTAGGGTTTCCAATGATTCCAGTAGTTGAACAGTGTCAGTATAAGTTGCGGCACAAATCTCTAGCGCTGACCTTGAATGCGCTGGCCGTATGTACAAGACACTATGCACTATTTTCGTCTAAAATCACTCCTTTGAGCGCTAGAGTTTCATGCCGCGAGGTCTGTAGAGGCCACGGTCATAACGCCTAATATGGGCATCATTTTGGGTGGACCACCTGTACCGACTGTGGTTGTAGAAAGAAATTTCGATCAGTTCGTCATAATCGTTGCGGAAACTCAAGTCGACAAGATCTTTCATGTTGACCTAAGGAAAGAGGCTTTCATAAATATGATTGATATAATGCACCACTATTTTTTAATTAACCACAAATTTCTAAGGGTGTATTCAAATAATGAAGTTAAACAACTTTCCCTAAGGAACATGGGTCGAAAAAAGAGACAATTTTTTGAAGCTCCCATATAAAATCGATCGGCTTATTGACACTTTTGTATGAAAGGTGCAACAAATTTTCTCGTGTTTCAACCCATATTCCTCAGGGAAACTTGTTTAGTTTCATTTTCTAAATAAAAAAACTATAGCAAATTCAAAAGCTAAAACCAAGGGCCAGGCAAACCCGCGTCTACAACATACGAGTAAATAATAATGTTTAATTTCTATATCGGTTAGCTCACAATTGAGAAGCGCCCACAGCGGAGCTCGTTTTAGTGATGTCTTCATCACGTCGAACCGACAAAATTGGCGCCTTGGGCGGTGCTACGAACACGGCAATTTTTCAACAGTAAAACTCGATATTACTTGAAAACAGTGTTTGAGGAAATTGGCCTTTCTCGATAGGGACGTTTGCAGGCGACGAGACGGGGACGGGTGAGCCACGATTAGCGTAAAGATGTTTCATATTTTGCTTCTTATCAACTTCATTCCAGAGTTCTGCTTTACTGTTTTGATCAGAGAAGATTGCAAGAGGAGTTATGCCATGATTTGCATATCACCATAAGGCGCGCGGCGTGGTGCGAGCGAGAGGGCATGAGTAGTAGTAGCAGAGTGAGCGAGTGGCGACTCCCGTCTCCGAAGCAAAAGCGCTACTTTGCATTTCTAACCCCTCTAATAATGTTCTGTGGTTTTGATAAAAGATGACACACAAGCACATGCCATGCAAAACTCTGGAAAGACAACCTAATTGTTCACAAACAGATTATAAGTCATAAGTCAGTATGACAATTTAATGAAGATTCAGTCGTACACGCCAGTTCTCGAATCACGGAAGAGATAGAGAGATGACCAGGATACCTTCGACGAAGGGTTGGAGTTGGCTCAAGACAGGGATGCATGGAGAATAAATGGGAAGGCCTACTTTGCCCAGGAGTGGGATGAAATAGGCTAAGAAAAAAAAGTTCTCGAACTACTAGCTATTCCTACTGGTTTTATTTTCTATGGTTCTTACTTTCTTAGTACCTACTGGTCTTCTATCTATCTATCTATATTAATATCTATACCGTCACGCCTCTTTCCCAGTAGGGTAGGCAGAGGTCTCTGGTGTTCTTTTATAATTTTAAAGAAGATTAGTTGGTCAAACTTTTTAAATCTTTTTTAAAATTATCGTAAAGTATGAAGCGTCCCTAGCTCTTCAATATCCATCGAAAACTTTTTCAGGAATTTATTGTAGAAAAGCCTTTACTCCTGGTTGTAAAAAGCCAATGTTGTTTTTGTTTCATCAACTGATGGGTATCTGGGGTCCTAAGGAAATTGTTACTTGTATTTTATGCTGAGACACTCTCTTTATAGCCTTAGTATTAAGATGAGATCTAGAACATGAGAGTATAGGGAAAATTTTATATTGATACGGCGTAGCTGAGTACAAAACTATGGACGCAAATGTCGACTATAGGTACTTATTTGCAAGACGCGTTAGTTTAGTGCTACTAAGGTATAAACCGGGCGAATTAACTAGACACCTGGCTCGCACGTGGCTCGGAATAAAAAACTCGGAAAACTCGGAAAGAATAACTCGAAAATGCTAAAGCGCAGGGACACGTGCAACGGTAACTGAAATGCTATGCAACGGACTCGCACGGCGACGGCGGGGTTCCGCAGGGGTTAGCAGGAGGGGTGTCAAATTCCGAGCCATGTGCGAGCCAGGTGCCTAGTTAATTCGCCTGGGTTGTACTTACTTCAAAACTTCCCTTAGTTTTATAGGTAACCTTTTTTTTGTAAATATCTTCAATATAAGTACAGCCACGTTCATTATTGTTTTATTTTTGCAGTATACTCATTAAAATAATATTAGTTATTACTTAATTAAAATTCAACTTTCCCTAAGGAAAACCGAGAAAAAATGTTTTTGGACCTTCCATACAAAAGTTAGGTTCAGCCGATCGATTTTGCATGGGAGGTCCAAAAAATTTTTTCGTTTTTCGACCCATGTTCCTCAAGGACATGTTGTTTGGTTTAATTATCTGAATACACCCTTAAATTTTGTTTATTAGAGGTGTAGATGCATCAGATTACCTAATCACTACTCATAGGATTTTGATCTCATAATTCTCATAAAATGCGTAATACGAATGCAGCTGAAATACATTGTTATACAGAGTTGCATACCCATGATACTGAACAACTTTACCAAAGAAACGTATAGGAAATTAGCAAAAAATAGATTAGACTTTTCATGCAAAAATTCGATCAGCTGATTGCATTTAGTATGGGAAGTACAACATTTTTTTACGAATTTCCTATAGGTAGGTTTCTTAAGGAAAGTTGTTCAGTATAATGGTTACAATCACCCCATAAAGTAATGCAACTGTTTACCCTAACACCCTGTAGTAGCGAGTTTATATTTTACAATCAACAAAATGGAAGTGAACCATGTTTCCAGAACTTTTAATTTACAAAATTCACATTGCGTGTCCCCACTTTTTTCCTGTGAAACGCCCATGAATTGCCCCCATTAAATACTGTTATCCTATTGGCTGACAGACAGACGACATACGGGCAAACTGTATATAATTTTAGCACAATTAAAGTCATCGTGTCAATTGAATTGTTAACAGCTGTTATTCGAACGAAAGAATGGATAGTAATTATTTTTTTGTAGTAAATTGACTGGCCTATTTTGACCGAGCGTAAATTGAGTGTATCGGAATTAGTTTTGGACGTGGGAATGATTGTTTCATCGTTTAGGGCATTTTGTTTTCTATCGATATCATCCCCTACATCTAAAATAATGCGTAATACGCATTATTAGTACGTATTACGCAGTATGTAGGGGACATTCAAAATAATAATAGATATACCTACAGGGTCCTTTTAGAATATACAGGGTCATTCTTAATATGCTGACAGTTTTTTAAAGGGATGATCAGACCATGAAACTGAACAACTTTCTCTATGGCACCAACAACGAAATCGCGAAAAAAAATATCTGCTGTCCCATACATTTGGCTCGAGTAGGTTTGCCGTTTTGAATTAAGAAGGGCCCTATATTGTAAGGGTTCAAGGGGATGGACTATCAATCTGCTGTTCCATACAAAATTAACCTGCTATAAGCAACCGAATTTATGGGAGAGCTGATTTTATTTTAAAAGATTCTATATCGACTTGTTTTATGGAACTACATATATATTTTCCCGACATTTTAATGTTGCTTCCTTAAGGGGCGTCCGCCCGGTTTTGAGTAACTTTGTAACCATTATATACATTAACTATGGCACTTTTTAAGCAGAAAACAAAACTGAACAATCTACAGGATATGAGAAGTGATGTGGTTTTTCTCGAAATCTATTTTAATTAATAAAACTGAAGAAAAACGAATCCAAAGTCGCCTCTTTCTTTCCAGTTGTAACCGTTTTACTCTTACATTGTTGATCAGAAGAATATGAAAATTTACAATATTCTTCACAATACAATGTAGAATGATGTGGTTTTCTTATTTTTTGAAAATTCATAAAACATCATACAAGTTTTCAAAGAAAACGGAAAATTCCGACCGGCGCCACGCAATTGAAGCGGGATGGCTAATTGCAAATGTTTGCTTGTAAGAAAGAGAGCCTTGCAAATGGGAGGAGTGGCCTTAATAAAAGTTGTATACAGGCTGCTAGGGTCAGTTGCATTACTAAACACCTTGGAGGCATCTTTTATTTTTCATGTTTCGACTAGATTTATACAATTTACCGAAACCAAAGTCATACCTCAGTATTCATGGATAGTTTATCTAGTGAATACATCAATTGAATACACGATTGGAATTACTTCACTCGATAGAAAATCGTCTCAAAGATGACGTATTTTCTTGTATTTTTAAACATTTTTAATAAGAACTTGAAATAGTTTCCGATTTTTGTTATTACTATAAAAACAGCTTTCGTTAACTCTTTTTAATTGAAAATACGGCCCGCGCACGCAATTTTCGGAGGGCTGGACAATCGCGTTTCTCATAGAAAATATTCCTCTGAACCTATGGCCCCTTATGGGGTGATTGTACCCATGATACTAATTTCATACAAAACGTTCGATCAGCTGATTGCATTTAGTATGGAAAGTGGATTTTTTTAGACTTTCCTATAGGTTTCTTTGGGAAAGTTGATTAGTAACATAGCTACAATCACCCCTTAAAGTAGTGCAATTGTTTACCCTAACACCCCGTAGTTTTATTATCTATGCCATCCCTGACAAATTACCAAGTTATCCAAAAAATATTCAGTGTAAGTAATAATAAGACCCAAAACTAGTGCTCCACATTTCCACATAACTGAAAACAAACGTAGAACTTTTTTTTAAATCACAAAGCGACCTCACTGCCCCGTACCAAACCTCTTCAAACAAAGCTACTGAAAGCAAAGAAAACAAATTAATGTGGCGCCCTCTCTGTTTCTATTATTTTAGGAACAAAAGTTACCAACCACCTGGCTAATTCCACTGGCTGTCATGAAAATTGGCTAAAAATAAACATATCAAAGGGACACTGTTGCTGCAATGCACTGTATATTTTAGTCCAGTCATTTTACGGTTTGAGACGGGACTAATTAATAATTGATATTAGGTATTTACAGCCAATGTGAGCTTAGAAAATGTACGAAAATTAAAAAAAAAATTCGTCAGCAACAGCACCAAATTCAAAATTTAGCATTTATCTCGTTCTAGAAAACCAGATGGTAATTTTCTTTTTCACATTTTTAAGGCTTTACCATTAGGTATACATACTTAAAATTGGTGTTAGTATTTTTGTGTACTTAGAAGGCTTTGAAAAATACATTAGTATTTTCTACTGAACGCCTCATTTAAAAAATTTCAATGCCAATGGTATTGCTCAAAAATAATTTATATTGTTAAATCTAATTAAAATGAGTGCATTGGTAACAATATTAATTAGTGAAAAGCCTTCTGGGACATACAATTTTGATTTCTATGTTGCGTAGCGAATTTTTATTTAATATGTTTACAGATCGTCTTTTTGTCACTAAATGGTGCCGGTTACAGTTTAAAAGTCCCATTAGTAATTACTCCCTACCTCTCCAAACAAAACTCCTTAAAATTACTGGGCTAATTTTATACATTCCACGTCCTTTGAATCAATCTATTTTCGTCTTAATTAAATGGACATAAGAGCTTTTGAATGCGACTTCTTCGTTGAAAAGGACATTAGTAATACCTTTTCTTGTATTCACAAAGAGGTGACGGAGATCGTAAACGTTTAAGATCTAAAATTAAATCCAGAAGTCCTCAATCAAGGGGTAAAGTGAGCTATTCTAAGACGTCGTATGATCGAAATAATTTTTTTAACGTTCGATAAATTTACGATTTGTAGACTTCACAAACGGCTCACAATTTCTTCTTCAGTGTATGCAGGTTTCCTCACGATGTTTTCCTTCACTGTTTGAAAGCAGTGGGTATTACGTTATGTTTCATAAGTTAGAAAAACTCATTGGTACATGGCATGTCGTCCGTTTCCTCCGTGTGATAGAAATATAATACAGGGTGTTAACTTAAATGAGATACATACTTAAGGGGGTGCTTCAGACCATCGAACTTAACAATCCCTATTGGCACAGGTCCGGCACTTCAAACAACGTTTTCGATTTGACATGACGACGTTTGCACATGCGCACTTTGCAAAAATTGTGCATGACATATGTGTAGGGTTGACTTAACACGCATCGTATGAACTACATTATACATTTCGTTACTTTTTATAGTTCATTCTGTTATTAAAAATAGTTTTTAAGCTAAAGAATCACAGAAAATGTGAATTTAGCGTTATTTTCCAACGTTTATTTTTATTGTGTGGAGAAAAATAAAATATATTTTATGTAGTCAAATCCAACGGGTGCGGGCGCCTGACTGCATTCCCTTGCTCGGTATCCCTCAAGTTACCACAGAGAGTGTGAGGGGAGGTGAGGTATCTGAAGTCAGAGGGGGGCGGGGAGTGGCCGTTCTGTATGTAGAACTATATACTATTACCTATTCTGTGCTATTGGGCCAAAATCTAAACCCCATCGTTTCAATTTCTTATTTTCCCGTTGCATGATTAATAACCCATTTTAAACATTGCCTTTTCTATATAACGTATGAGAAATTCATATTTTATTGAGTTTGAATAAAACACCAGGTTTGTTTTAATATGCAATCATTTAAATTAACGCAAATTTCGAACAAAACATTGTTTCCTAAAATCCCTAATTGATTTGAATTATTAATGCAAATGATTTTGACATCATGCAAACAACGCATGCTGTCACGTACCTACTGTTTTACCAATGCTCGTTGAATAATTAATGCTATTCTATAAAACGTTTCGATAAATTATGCAGATGTAATAGTAGATTGTTAACCAAGGGATGAAAGTGACCCATTTCACACGAGATGTTTGGCGCCCCGAACGAACGTGAGGGGCGCCCATAGTTCGAGTGTGAAATGGGTACTTTCACCCGAGTTAAACACTCTGCTTTTCATCACGATTACGAGGAAATTAACCAAAACCAGATAATGCAAAATCAATTTCTGAATTGATATTCGCTCGATGAATTCATTTTAGGCTACGTTTCAAAACGTTTGAAAATCACTCGGGGACCAATAGGAAGCAGAAAAAAAACATACGAAGATTGTGGATGCTAGAGTGACACAGATATACTTCCCTAGTGATTTTTACACGTTTTGAAAAAGATCCGCAAAATTTGCAACATGTGGCTTTCCCTCCGTTTTTTTTTTCAAGTTTTTTTCTTTTTCGCGCAAGGCTGCATTCCGAACCTACGCCCCAGGTGCACCCCGACCGCAAATTTTCGCACCAACGCCATTCAGGAGTGCAATTTTTGAACATTATACGAGCGACTCGGCAGTCGAAAATGTCATAATTACTACGAGATTATGCATCTTTCTACTGCCGATTCGCTCATATGATGTTCAAAAATCGCACTTCAGAGCCTCGGTGAAAAACGTTCTACCATAGTGCGAGTTGAAAAAACAACCGCACCCAAAGGTCCTGAACGCAGTCTTGCGAAAAAAAGAAAAACCTTTTTTTTTAAACTAGCCTGTTTTTTAAATTAGGTACTTGTTCTTCACCTGTTTCTTCACGCAGAAAACAAAATGCATATAACTTATACAAAAGTATCGAAATGTTACAAATTATTGTTATTATTACTAAATTCAAATGTTTCTGTTTATAATAATTATAAAAATTTATAATTTTAATATAATGTTATCGAAGTGTGGCTGTATAGGTTTCTGCCTTTGCTCAGTATAGACGTAGATTTTTTTAAATTACTTTTCCGCCCTAGGGAAGAAATGTATCACTTTCAACCCGCTTCTTAGATAAACAATAACCTACTTTCAGAGTATGAGTGATGAAAAGTAAATTTGCTCTATGTGGAAACTTACAATCTCTAATAAAAACTAAATAGGTACAGTACCCGGCAAACATAATTAAAAACGGACGGGGGGATGGGTATGCGCAGTAGCGGTTTCACGTACACATTTTATTCTGCGCAGCCATAGATTTTGTCATGAAATTTGTCAGCAACTACAACGTGTTAATGAATTAACGCAAAACTAGAAAGTAGTTTGTTTGGAATCGAGAGCAGAATAGAATTATCATGGTTTCAACATAGGTTAATTTTTTTCAAAATATTACATAATTTGTTAGCAAAATTTTAAAATTTCTGAACCCGATGTCAACCCACCGCAGGGGCACACTCACCCTACTTACTACCGAAACAAGATAATAAAAATGTATCCATGAGTACGTTAGCGCTTTCTTTCAGTGCTGAAAAGATAACAAATCATTTTTGCCTCAAAACTTAAAATGCGAATAACTTTAAATTTTAACGATCAAAATAATGAAATTATTGTTTCAATTTAATTATTTTGTTATAAATAAGTTGGGGTGTATGAGGTTTTGCGCTAATTTATTAACACGTTGTATACGTAATTATAATCAACGCTATGTATGCTTTCAGTAACGTGAGTTTACACTATAGTGAACTACAGTAGTTTACAGTGCACATTTTGTACCTTTGTCAAATTCAAGTATAATCTAATCACTAGCAATGGCAATAAATGATTCTGATTCTGATTCTGAATGGCATAGCGTCGGTGTTTGCCGCCCCCTTATCTTTATAAGAAGATTTACACAAAAAAATAACGGAGCGAGCGTAGAGAGCTCGAAATTTTTTAGCACAACTATTTCGGGTAGTGTTCAGGCATCTTATTTTGGTTTATAAAACTAAATTCGAATCAGTTGGAGCCAGAGCTTTTTACGTACAAAACATGTGTAGAGTGACCAAAATTCAAAATTCAAAATTTTTTATTCAAAATAATATCATATAGATAGCTTTTTGACATCATTTTTTTGACTCTAACACCGCGTCGGAAGGTGTTCCGTTGAGAGAAGATGCGGCCAGAAACTCTACAACACACATCTTTTAAACAAAACAAAATGTACAAAGTATAATTAAAATACAATAATGCATTACATAGTGTTAAATTGTCAAGATCAGACATTTTGGTCATTCAAAAAATCATCGAGTTTATAATAACCTTTTTTACAAAGAACTTGTTTAACATGGGACTTAAACTTTTTGTCTGGTAAGTTTAGTCCTCTGGTATCTTATTATAAAAGCGTATACAGTGCCCCATGAAAGCCATGAAAGATGTGTTTACTTTACTGAGTCGAAAATGTGGGAATACTAATTTATTTTTATTTCTTGTATTGTAATTATGAACGTCACTGTTTTTGGGAAAGACAGACAAATTTTTCCGAACATATAAAATATTTTCGTAATTATTTCGACCTAATTATAAGCTATGGATTGAGAGAAGCAAACTTGAAATTTTTAGCGCCACGTCTTAGCTATGGTCAGAACTCTTTCGGATTATGAGTAGGTATATGTGGAATATATTGGTGAAGGTACAATAATTAGAACAGACATGAGCGAGCGAAGCAAGCAATATTTTTCCCGTATTTGCCGCCCCTAGTAAAGTGCCGCCCGGGGCATTTGCCCCTCCTGCCCCCCCCCCCCCCCCCCCCCCCCGCTACACCTACAGAGGGTCTACCCGCACATTCGAACTTCGCAATTGCGTGAACATTATCATTCCAAATTGAACTCTATTACAATGAAGCGCGTACCGAAACACGGCTACGGCGACTGCGTCTGATCCCTTCGTTGTTGGCGCTCGTGCGCCCTAATGTGGCTTATATAGCCGATTTTTCTTGAGAATGTACGTGCGCAATGGGCGCACGTCAGGTCACCATTCTCATAATGATAATGAATGGTCGCTGGTGGTCGGGCCTTCAATTCATCTCGCTTGGCATCAAGCTCAGAACGCCGGAAGCCCAGATCGCCGGTAGTGAACCTGCCTGCTGTGCCGAGGGTCGCGGGTTCGAATCCCGTAAGGGACAAATATTTGTATGATGAATATGAATATTTGTACCCGAGTCATGGATGTTTGTATTTATATATGTATTCTATATCGTTGTCTAGTCATCATAATACAAGTCCAGGCTAGATTCTGGTACTTTAAATGTGGCTAGATAATTTGTGTGACGTTGTCCAAGATATTTATTTATTATTTATGGTAGGCCACAGAACGTCTTTGAGAATAAACATACCTACAGAAGTGTCGTCACGAATGAATGTGCACAGAATTTTGAGACTTTTATTTTATAATGACATTTCGCGTGGTCGACTGATGTTCAAAGAGTTATGGCTTCGTGTCTTTTTGATGAATACAAGACTCTACTCATAATAAGAATAAGTGAACCAGATTACTTTGAGCAGTTGGTTCAAAATAGCTTGAATGTGGAAAGTGCGTGTAATATAGAGGTCAAGTTATATTGGCTTTATGAGCTCGATCGAGGCACTTGTAGAAAAGAATAATTGACGAATAGTCCGACGAAAAAGAGTTTCCGAGCACTTACAACCCGAATTCCTTTAAAGTACGAGTGAATAGGCATCTTCTGGGTAAGCTCGCTACATCTACGACCCCATCTTCGTCCTGAGGACTGGATTGAGGTCAAGAGCAAATCAAACATTAATAAAAAATAAAAAAAGTTAAACATTTATTTATAACTAGAGTTAACCCGCGACTTCGTCCGCACAAATTATATACCAGATTGTAAGTATAGATCATAAGCGATCAAATAAAAAAAGTTTCATCAAAATCGGTTCAGTAGTTTTTGCGTGATGCTCGTTCAAACAAACACACAAACAAACAAACAAACAAACAGACAGACAAAAATAATAAAATTGGTGATTAGGAATCAGGGACACCTAAAAACCACATCGTAACTTATTTTTTGTAAATATCTTCAATGAACAGATACACTTCTGTTACAGTTTTATAATAGTTTAGATAACACAAAACAAAATTGCGCTGCTTCAAATATTTTAAAGAATTTTTACATTCGACACAATTCGATACAAAAAAACCAATAGCCAGCCTACTTTGACAACAAGTCAAATCAGCTACTCTTTATCAGACGTCAAAATGTGCGCTTTGTATGAATTTTGTACCTATTAAAAACTGAATTTTGACGTCATCAACATTTCATTAGGTACTTTTAAAAGTTAATTTTGTTATTAAAAATAGTATTCAAATTAAAAATTCAATAAAAATGGGAGTGGGGTGGCACTATTTTGTAACCTTTTTTTTTATTGAGAAGATAAAAATAAAATATATTTTATGTAGGTACCTATGCCCAATTCTAAATTCAAGTTCTAATTTGAATTGAGAATGTAGCGTGAATTGCGGTCACGCTCGTCAGTTCCAATTAAATACCAAATGGGTAATTAGGCAATGTTGCCAGCTCATTTGAACCCGATATTTCGGATGCTTGCTATTTGATAGGTGGAAACGTAGTTTTGGATGTTCTGTTTAATTTGTAAGTGAAATTGTGTGTTGACAACACTCTGCCTTGCCTGTGTGATTACGATAGAACATAAAGCAGCTTATTCCCCACAGATAAGGCTGTATGGCTCCGTCCCGTGGCCTGCATTTCATGGCGAATTAGAATTCTGGTAGATAAGGTCTACTTACAACAATAAATTTTCTAGTAAAGCCTATTAAAAAAACATCTGTGACAACCCTTTAATTTAACTAAAATTTTATAAAAATAAAAAAAATTAAGGATTGTCATTGTTATACAGATGTTTTTTTTAGACTTTACTATTAACATGGATATTAAAAAGATGGATACCAATCCTCCTTACAAGCATGGAAACACGAAAATTGGTCGTAGCGGTCGGTAATGTTCAACCTTCTTTCGTACGTCGATGTTCCAAACGGTACCTAGGTTTGTCCCTTTCTATCAGAACAACAATTAAATAAAAAAACTCTCTTTTTTAACCGACTTCAAAAAAAGGAGTAGGTTCTCAGTTCGACCGTATATATATTTTTTTTTAATGTGTGTTCGCGGATAACTTCGTCGTTTATGAACCGATTTTGATGATTATTTTTTTGTTGGAAAGGAGATATCCCAAGGGTGGTCCCATGATAAGGAAACCAGGATCTGATGATGGATCCCAGAGAAATCGAGGGGAACCTTCAAAAATCGTAGTGCCGACTAGTGCATTTGTTAATTAGAAGCACTACTGTTAAATCGAACTAATGAATTCACCACTGAAAATAGTGAAATAAACAAAATTTTAACAAAAAATTAAAACCGCCTTCAAAAAAACTAAAAAGTTAAAAAATAATATTGCAGCCGATGACTTTTTCGTTCGCATCATAAGAACATTAATTTGTTTTATAGAAGTCGGTGTCAAGCCAAGCCAAAAAACTAATGCAAGCCCTGTCGCGAATCAGCTTGACAGCGACTTCGATAAAACAAATTAATGTTCTTATGATGCGAACGAAAAAGTCATCGGCTGCAATATTATTTTTTAACTTTTTATTTTTTATTTTATTTTTGTCGTTGGATTATAAAGGGACAAGAAGATTGAACATTACCGACCGCTAAGGAATATTTTCATGTTTCACTGCTTGTTAGGCAGTCTGTAACGTATGTCAAAAATGACAGATGAAAAATAATGGCAAAAGTGACAGGCGATCAGCCAAACCCCTTTTGTCGCTCTTCCATTCTTTCGCACTTCCGTGAGTCGAGCATTTGTGTCGCATTTCCGTGATTCGCACCGTGTCGGGATACCGCACTTCCGTGATTCGCAATTTTGAAATGTCGCACTTCCGTGATTCGCAATTTGTGTGTCGCACCTCCGTGATTCGCTCTTTGATGATGTCGCACTTCGGTGATTCGCTCATTGGTAGTGTCGCAACTCTGTGGTTACATCGTACTCTAGGTATAGACAATACCTATGCCACTTTCCTGACTAGAAACTTTGTTATAAGTAAGTAGATTTTATTTAAATCTATACTAGAATTCGATTTAGTAATACGGAAAAATCCAACATTTTGCTTGAAAATTTTAAAATAGCCAACCGTTATTCAAAACAATCGTCGCCATAACATAAACTAATTCTTAAATCCATGACATTTTAGTTGTCTTATTGCGAACTTCTAATAGTCACTAATTTACAGGCCACGTGTGTTGATTTAATGACGGGCATAAATATGAAAGATTTAATTGAGTTATGATTATTGTGCGGTTATAATCTCTAGTGTAGCTACTTTAGAGCTGGGATAACGTTATCGATATTTTTTTGTTTTAACTGATAATCAAATAACGATTTCTTAATTCAGCCGATTCGATGACATACCTAATACAGTTCGGCTAGCCGTCGCTGCCGTCTCGTGATGGTTAAGATTTTCCGTTCAGCGTTAGAGGCAAACTAGAATATTAACAAAACATTTTATCAGAGCTTTGAAAATTGTCAGTTACTTTCCTGATTTCGATTATTATTGAAACTTTGAAAGACATTTTAAAAACATCTGGATTTATGCAATTTCGTTAGCAATTTTTTTAACAAATTAGCAAATTTTTTTAGAACAACTTTTTTTAATGAGTCTTTCCAAACCATGTAATTCGCTCATTTGAAACAGCTAATGGAACCGATTATCAATTAGTTTGATCATCTCGTAGGTTCATTAAGATGAGAATATTTTAAAAATAATAAGCAACCCAAAATTAATTGTAATTTGTTTTATAGTTGAACATAATATTTAACAACAAGAACCTGACTTGAACATAATGACTACTAATCGGAATTATTTATCGACAAAACTTTTTAATAATCTAAAATATCGATAGCACAGCCCCAACACTATCTGTCGTATTTTCGTAGTCATCCGTCGCAAGCGCAGCTGCCACAATTTGTCCAAGTTTAACTGACACACAGTTTCACGAACCAGTGTTACGGGAACTTGTTGTTAACAGCCTTGTTTTGACGTCGCCGACTGTTTCCAGAATAGGGACACGGAGGAAGAGATTATTTTTTGAAATTAGAACAGAATCTTTTTTTTTAATCTCTTTTTTATTAGTTTACGGATAGTCTACTAGTCCGAGATCCGACCGTCAAATTATGAACCTATTTCACAGGCGAACGAAATGTGATTCTAGTGTATGTTTACACAGGGGTTAATTCAACGCCGCCAAGTTGCCTAGAAAAATCTTGCCGCATGTACCTTTTCCATTATGATTTATGGCATAACTTTTTCTACCTGTCTGTTTGGGAAGTAAATGAGGTGCCATCGAAGGGGGTTCTCAACAAGAATCTAGTTTTTATCAACGTTTTTTCTTCACGCTCTATCGTAAAAACGGTAATACATACAAGCGTTAAATTTTGTGTGATTATAGAGCAATCTCTACAGTATTACAACATATACTAAGAACCGGTCAAGTGTGAGTCGGTCTCGCGCTAAAGGTCCCGGACAAAAAAAGTTATTTTTCTCAGTTAAGAATGTTGTGTTCTGTGGTGGTGTTGTACGGAACCCTCGGTGCGCGAGTAGCCCGACTCGCACTTGACCGGTTTTCGATTTTGGATCCAAAGAGAAAGTTGTTCAGTTTGATGGTCTGATCATCCCCTTAAAAAAGTGTCAGCATATAAGAAGGACCCTATATGTATTGTCTACTTATACCTAAGTACTGTTCAAATAGAACCTTATTCGTTAAGAGTTTGCATTAACCAAAATTAAATTTGTAGAAAGTCAACGTTTTAAATCTCAAGGGACAAAGTAAAACTGGTAGAGTTTTACATAATTGAAAATGTTAATAACCAAGCCCACGATAAAAGTTTAATCTTGGTATGACGTCTTATGAAAATCTTGGTAATATCTTATTCAAGATTAGTGAGACCTAGGTAATAAAAATTTAAAATTACCTAATATTTCATGGCCTGTTATTTTCTAAATTGAATACTTATGGAGGTTTAGTATTAAAATTACGTTGAGTAAACATAATTATTTTGTTAAAGCAATAATCAATCTTGTTATTAGGGAAGAATAATTTTAATATTTTGTTACATATTAAGGGAAGTTACTCGATACAAAGTTTACGATCCTAAAACTTTTCTAGGCCAGTTTTTCATTGATTTTACCTTTTAATGCTTTTATCATTTCTAATCTCAGTAGGTGTTAAGGCCCAGAACTAATTTCAGAAAAAAAAGTTTATTAATTTTTAAGATATTTTACCAACTTTTTTATCCGTGAGATGATCAAGAATAAATTAATATATAAATAAATAAATAAATATCTTGGACAATGTCACACAAATTATCTAGTCACATTTAAAGTACAGAATCTAGCCTGGACTTGTATTATGATGACTAGACAATGATATTGAATACATATATAGATACAAACGTCCATGACTCGGGTACAAATATTCATATTCATCATACAATTATTTGTCCCTTACGGGATACGAACCCGCGACCCTCGGCACCACAGGCAGGTTCACTAACGACTGTGCTACCGGGCCGTCAAAGAATAAAGAGGACCTCGGCCGGTCCCCAGGTTTTCCACATAGCCTGGTGGAAGATCTTCCCTTTTCAATGGAGGAACATTCCCAGTAGCGCCTCCATAAATTTTCACAATAGATTGTTTCGATGAATAATGATTGATTATAATATAAACAATTTATATTATCAATCATTATTAGGTATCTTACTGACAAACGGATACCCTGCTCCATACCTACCTACTAAGATTTTCTATTTTATTTCGGTACATAAGCCTTAACACCAAAAGATGGTTTCTAAAAACGGATTGTATAAAATAACAAATGCCCGAAATAAACGCCAAAGAATTATCACCAAACGAAGAATGTGACAAAATCTAGGTAGATCAGAAAATATTCTTTTGTGACTGCGAAAAATTTCCTTTTGTCTGAAAATACGTAAAAGGAATCTGTGCCCAATGGCCTGCGTCTGAAATTATTATTTCTCACGAAATCTTTTTTGCTCTTCATTACGCAGATGTTTTGTTGAGGCTGGAAGTGCAAATAAAATTTTTAAAATACGGAATGGGTTTCAACCACAGTATAAGAAAGAGTACTAATTCTATCATACAGTAGGTATACCGGTCTCCAGGGTAATGAGAATGCTGTCGAGCTGACGAGAGCTGGGTCAGAACGAAATATGGTTGGACTAGAACCAAGTGTGGGAATCCCGGTATGCAGCATAAGATTGGGCATTAAGGAATGGACTGCTAAAACACACAGGCTGGAGTGGTCTGGCCTTGCAGGTCTACAACACTCTAAGAAATTTATCAGCAATGTGACAACTCGTGTTTCAAGGTTCATACTGAACAACAGTAGGAACAAGGCTCGTGCCATCGTCGGAGCCCTCACTTTCCAAGACACCATGAGGCACAGGATGAAACTCACCCTTGATCCCAGCTGCCGAGCGTGTGGAGAGGATGAGGAGACCATGGAACATATTCTTTGTGGCTGTAATTTTTTGGCGGAAACACGCATCTCCTCAGCATAATGTGGTACCCTCTTGTCAGTTTGTATAAAGTGTCCAGGGCGTGGTTCAGTTTTAGTCCGCGTTTTCGTGGAATTAATTTTACTTTCGATATATATTTTATGTAAAAAATTCATCTCAAATAAATAGCAATATTTTAAAGGGATGATTAAACCATCAAACTCAACAACTTTCTATATGGAACTAACATAGAAATCGCCAAAAAAAAATTGTCCCGTTTTTGATCGAGTAGTAGTAGTTATTACAGTTTTGCATTCACACAAAAAAGACAACCAATTTTTTTTTAATTCAATGACTTATCTCGACCTATATTTAAAAAAATAGGTTAAAGTCTCTTCCAGATGTCCAACTTCACACCATCCATGTTCTTCTATTTAACTTTCTCATCGGTACTTAGGTACTTATCACCATTATCATTTATTTGGGTAAACGTTCCATTTTTCGTAAGACTCTACTGCTAATATACGTACCATAGAATTTAAAGACGTCATTTCGTGAACGGTAAAATTATACTTTCTTATCCTATTCGAGAGATTTATTGAAATTAACTGGGATATCAATTTACGTTTTTATTATAGGATTAACTGATTTGTCTTTATCTTTTAGATTTCTTTTTTACAGATACTTCAAAGAATCCAATTATTTTCTGGATCTTCATTTTTATTTACAAAATTTTCTTGAATTTAGGCTAGAAAAGAATTACAAATAGTAGTCTGAAACTTTTTTACAGCAAATCTAGAAGGCCAGTAATTTTAATTTAATTGAACCTTTATACTTCGTAAACTGTGGGCAGATTATGACCCGAGCCGTATTTAATTAACAAAACGTGAAAACTGTAATTTACAATTACAATTCAGGGTACATTGCTGACAATGTTAGGACACATGTTACCCACTGCTTGTCTAGCATCAATAATAACCAGCAATGTACCCTGAATTGTCATTGTAAACAATTGTCATGTTTATTAAATAGGGCCCAAGCCTTGCTACTTCAGTTTACAAAAGACAATGCCAGTTTCCAAAGAAACTTAGGATACCAGCAGTGTACACGTATGAAACTATATGGAAATGATATATAACTATGTAATGCCAATTATTAAACTGGCAAAGGAAAAGGTTTATAGAAAGTTGTTGTTGTTGTGGTTTGCAAATCTAATATGCAAAATTACGAAAGAAATCATACAAAAATCAACCAACTTATCTTCTATAGTAAAACAATTACTAATTTCTATTAATTAATGAATAATATATGAGAAATTATTAATGAATATTTTAACAATTCTTACTAAATCTAATTTCATGTACACTACTCGTGGGCCTCGTGGCCTAAATCTGGCGTCTCCCCCTTTTCAAAACTAAGTCAACTAGAATTTTTTGTATGTTTGGCGGTAAAAAATTACAAAAAGTTAGACATCAAAGCTTTATTCTGATTATTAATTCTGTTTAAAAAAAAATATTAATAGAATTCGGTAAGATTTCCGTGAGTGAGTACTATCTAGATTTTAGTCAGGTAGGTAGTTGTGCTGAGCCAGAGCCTATGATCTAAGGTTCTGATTGATTCAAATTATTCTTGGCTGCTTGTAGGCATTGTATGTGTATCCCCACTTGTTTCACCATCATCATCCTGAGCCGAGAGACGTCTACTGCCGGACATATGCCTCCCTCAAGGATCGCCACAACTACCGGTCCTGCGCTGCCCTCATCCAACGGGTTCCCGCCACCTTCACCAGGTCGTCGGTCCACCGTGTGAGGGGCCTACCCACGCTGCGCTTTCCGGTACGCGGTCACCACTCGAGAACTTTTCGGCCCCACCGGCCAATGGCCGGCCGGCCGGTTCAGCGAGCAATGTGCCCCGTCCACTGCCACTTAAGTTTAGCAATTCTTTGGGCTATGTCAGTTACTCTGGTTCTTCTGCGGATCTCTTCATTTCTGATTCGATCTCGCAGGGAAACAACGAGCATGGCCCTCTCCATTGCCCTTTGGGTGACTTTCAGTCTTGAACGACCACGTCTCTGTTCCATATGTCATCACTGGCAACACACACTGATCGAAGACTTTTGTTTTAAGACACTGCTTTATTTGGGACGTGAAGATACTACGTAGCTTCCCGAACGCTGCCCAGCCGAGTTGGATTCGACGGTTGATCTTTTCCTCGAAGTTGGACTTACCTAACTGTATAGTTTGTCCCAGGTAAACATAATAAACTCTTTTGTTCACTTATGTATTATGTACTCTTTTTAAATAAATAAACTTGTTTTCCCTCTATCTAGTTTCCGAGATTTGCGCTTAATTCACACATCTTCAAGTAAATTCGCAAATCACCAAAGGAATGAGATCCTGCCATAGCGCCTATAGTGGGCCATAATGTTACGAGATTTCATGGCTCAAGTATACTCAAAGATATTATGTATATATTAAATTACATCCCAAGTAACATTTCATGTCTAAAGAGGTTGAATGTCGGCAGCCATACTCCCTTAATTATTTACTCCTGTCATGATTTACTCAACTATATCTCCTTCATCTTAGCAAGTCCTGTTAATCATGTTATTTTAGCACTTATTAATTAGTGATAAGGGCTATTTAAGGAGTCTTCTTATGATGGATGATGCGTGAGATATACAGCTGACATGAGCACAGGCGTGCATTACCACCAGGCACAAGTAGGCAATCAGAGCTGAAAAAGAGCCTTTATGGTGTTTTCAGCATAATTGTGCCCACGACTATACCCAGACTGCTATCAAACATATTTTTAATACTATACCTACCATATTAACAATCCACTTTTCGCTGAGAGTGCCTGAATTCTGTCCATAGCACCAGCACCAGAGTGGCAAGTAGGTAGATAGTGAGCCTGTTGGTCACCAACTTGCCACTGGTTTGTATACTGTTTCACGTTTAATTTCTTACCTATTTCTTCATAGCACTGCTCTCTTTATTGACGATCAATCTTCGCTAGTTGATGAATATTATTAACGACAAGTCAAATGAAAACTTCGCGAAAAGATTTGAACTGCACGTAATTTATCGAAACACATTTGATCTTTCACTACAAACCTTACTTTATTTATAATTTGTCAATATTAACAAAATACACAGCTAGAAACAAAATATTCAGCTAATTTCTACCCAAACACATAAAAAACAACTGAAAACATTTGAACACGCTCGGAATTCAACAAACTGTCAAAGTCAAACAAAACAAAATCGGCCAACAAAGGGCTGCGTTCCGAACCTACGTCCCAGGTGCACCCCGAGTGCATCTTTTCACACTAAACGCCGCGCCGTTCAAGAGTGATATTTTTGAAATTCACACATCTTAATTCGTGTACGGTACGAATAATGCATAAATTCCATAGAGTTTGGCATCACTTTCGTATACGAATTAGGATGTGTGACTTTAAAAAATCGCACTCCAGAGCCTCGGTGAAAACGTTCTTACCATAGAGCGAGTTGAGAAAACAACCGCACCCAAAGGTCGTGAACGCAGCCAAGTGAACAACGTCAAGAGCGCGCATGCAACCAAATAGCGAAGATGCAATCTATCAATGAGATGCCAAGCGCTTCGTTGTTTTCACGCGAGGTTGGTTAATACATTACGCATGCTTATTTTGTGACAATAAATAGCGAAGGTCAAACATCACGTATTATCGCGTGGTTAATGCGTACTTTGCATTTTTGTCGTATAGTTTTTAACAAGTGTAAATGCATAGGTAGCCATAGATCGTTTGTATTGCGTGAGCTTGTGCCGTTTGAAAACTGCCTATTGCGCGCTGCGTGCGTGCGTTCGGGGCCCGCCCGAACTTCGGGCAGTTCTTGCGCGCCATATTTGAATGTGGAATCAAACTTTTGGATGCTTTCTTTGTTTGTGTTTATAGAGTATAACTGTAAATTGTTAGTTGATTAATAATTAATGAGGAGACAAGTAGGCACTGCCTAATTGCCTATATACACTGCACGCGCATGGACATGAGCAGCTTAATTAAGACTTCGTTACCAAGATGCTTGTAATCAAAAGAGCTTTCAATGCTATGGTACGTGGCTAGTTATACAGGGTGTAAAATTAAATGCATATTAAACAGGATACTTGAGACCATCAAACGGAACAACTTTCACTATGGGACCAATACTGAAATCGCGGAAAAAAAATCTCCCATACATTTGGGTCGAGCAGCGAGCGATTGACGTTTTCTATGGAACAGCAGATTTTTTTTTCTGAGGTTCGTAGGTAACGCGTTTTAATTTTACACCCTGTATAGCTAGACACGTTTATCAGGTAGGTATATAGGTACATGGTGTTAGGATAAATGTATAAATTAGAAATACAAATACAGAGGATGTAGATATCGGAATGCACTAAGAAAGTATTTTTCGAAAATCATAAAGGGATGTTGAAGTTTTCCGAAATCCACGCGGACGACGTCGCGGGCAAAAGCTAGTAAAATCTTGTAATGAGATAATTTCAAATTGTTTATCTCAGTTTGTTTATAATAGGATTTCTTTAGTTATTTTAAGTTACTGCCACTCACACCATCTCGATCTATACATGTTTAACATGCTCTGCCATGCCATGCCTTTTAGTTATAACATGTTTGTTGACCATGAACGGCTATAGCAAAGATAAAGATAAAAATAAAATCTGGAAAGCGAAGAGACTATTGTCATATTTCGAGACGAGTGTTAAAATTGAATGTTAATGGGTGTAGAAGGAGAGAAAGGCCGAAGAAAAGATAGATGGATTGTGAGAAAGATGACATGCGTAAAAAACGGATTTGGATTTGTGCACTCTAGTGAGTGGTCAACTTGCTTCTTCTTTTCGTGTCAATGGTTCCTCAGTGTTGTTTTTATATTTTTGTAGCCAGGTGCTCGGCAAGCCTGACAGCGTCAGGAGCAGCTGTATTTAAATCCTCTCTCGTGCAGGTGTTTGGGCACAGCGGACATTCCAGCAGATGACCCATCGACTGGATGGGTTCGCCGCAATCGGTCGGTGTTAGACCAGGATCCCTATACCCCCAATTGCGCAGATTTAGTCTGCAACGGCCGACCTGAGTGCGAAGCCGATTCAAGGATTTCAACACTTGCCATTGTAGAGTAGTCCGGGAGGTAGTTGTTCATGTAGGAGGTAGGTGTACATGTGTAATTGGATTACAATCTAGTTCTAAATATCTTATTGCAATGAAAATTGTTTCATCTCGACTGTAATCTGTACGTGTACCTATACAATAAAATAAAATAAATAAAATGTGGGGATATGAACTTAGCTGGTAGGGGTACCCTTTCTTTCCACAGAGTCACCATTTATAGCCGTCGTGTAGCGCTGGAAGCTCCTTTGGCTCTTGCAACGAGATAAGAATAATGGTAGGTATTGTTAGCGGAAATGTGGTTTTTGGCAGACCCCCCTGCGTGCTCTATGGATCACCCGTTTGCCTACACCCGGAAGTTGTCGATACTGACAGCTGTCACCTTCTCCCTGCGCTACGCACGAGTTACGTAGTAAATTAATATTTCTATGCGCACGAGTCGCATACGCCCAAGAAGGTTGATTTTTTTTCCCTACAGAGATATGTAATCTTCTTGCATACGCCGCTTCGATAGTTTTTTTTTATAATAATTGAGGAAAAGTCTATTAAAATGTTTATTTGCCAGTATCCAGAGAGTTTCAGTTTAATAGTAGGTATATCAAAATATTGACCCAGTATTTTTCAAGATTTGTAACTATAATTTTAGCTCATAACCGGCATAACCGCAATTATATCCTTAAGATTTCATATAAGAAATCTTTGAAAATGTGCTTTTTTTGAGTTACTATACTTACTTAAAAACTTGTCAAAAGCTGAGTTGGTATATTTTAAAGAGAAAGCCAGCGAGAGCCGCTATATGATGGCCACCCGGTTGGTGTAACAGTTGCCACGTCCCAGACTACCAAACCTGGGTTCGAATCTCAGTTCGGTCATGGATGTTATTATGTTTGTGCCGTTGTTGTATGGTTCCCATAATGAAAAGCCTAAGGTTTACTTGGGATCATTACAATGTGTGTGCCTGTGAGCGAGAATTATTTATTTATTTATATGCACAGAACAGTTCAGTTAAATCATAAATTACGCTACAGTGTAACAGGCAGTCACCCTAATCATTACTGAAGGACCTTTTGTTTATTTGTCTTCAAATTTGTTTGTAGTTAAATAAGTATTTAAGTTAAAAGCTTTTAAATCGTTCAAGTTCCAATAACAATTATTCTTTCTGTTTCCCCATGTTTACGGTTTGATTTCCTCCCAGTTCACGGCTACTTCCGTTAAGTATATAATTCTTTTTTTAAATCAATCTCTTGTGATCACAATCTTTTTATCAGCTAATGGGATAGTAAGGAATTTAAGGAAGTTATGTTTACAGTACGGTGTGATATATTGAGAAATATTTATAGTTAACATAAACTATTTTGTAATGAATACTAAAAAGTTAAAGAATCTTTATGTTATGTTATGTTTATTTTCTTACTGTCTTTAGGTAATGATTGTTGAATGCAGTACTACCGCTTTGGAAGGTGCAATGGCTGTTGATAAAATATTTAAGAAAATATGTTGGTACGTAAATAAAAGAGTCCTTTCGACATTTCTTCGCCTGTGTTTTTTTTTGTGTCTGTATGTTATAATAAAGTATTAAAAAAAACTATAATAGGTATATTTTTTCATTATTTATGGAATTTAAAAAAAAAAAGATAAAAGAGCCGAAATTACAAATAATGATATAATGTTGGATTAGTCAAAATAAGCGAAGCACTGTGGTTCGCTTAAAGGAATCTGGGCAAAAATGTATGTCTACTAGTCCAAGAGCCCCTCAGTATAGCATAGATAGGTACAGTTAGAGAATGTCCTAGCGTACCTACATGGTGTACCTTACCTACAAAGTGCATCAAAATATTTACGAGAAAAAATTAGGATGTTATGTAGGGAGTTAGGGAGTAATAATTTTGATATGACATTATGTCCAGAAAGGTGTAATCTCTTTCGGGGCTATCAGTTTTCAAACGTACCTAGTATCTACTCTAGGACCACTCTTTCTTTGTTTGATGATGCATTACTTAAAATTAGGACACACAAATAACCAATCTTGGACCATTTAGAGACACTGTACCCCAAAATACTAATTCTGCCAACGAGAATTCTAAGAAAGAGTTAACGACAACAATTCCAACCACAGGTGTCATTTCAGATTGTAATCTTTACCTAAAAGGGTTGTAATCAAAGATTATAGCATCAGGTGGAATCTGTTAGCGATTAGCGTTTCCCTAATAATACGGGAGATACAGCAAATTGCGGAATTTCGGACACGAGATTTTTTTTTACGTTTGGTACAATTACAAGCGTTGAACGTGCTAAAAGAATAGAAATCGTAGATTTAAATTTTACACGGGTGTAAGGAAAACTATCATTAACCTTTAAACCGGCTACTCTACCCCTCAAACTGAACAATTTTGACTATGGTAATGGGAGCAAACCCGACAGAGCAAAAAAAAAAACAGCTTTTCCATACTAAATTGCAATACCTACTCGACTCTAATGTATGAAACAGCTGTTTTTTTGTTCTGACAGGTTTGCTCCCATAGCAAAAGTTGTTCAGTTTATTGGCATTTTATATGGCACTGCAACTGTCGATTCCAGGACAGAGACCAAGAGGACGTCCGAAAACTAGATGGATGAACACAGTTCGTTGTGATATGACCGAGTGCAATGTCTCCGAAGACGACGTCAGAAATAGGGCAAGGTGGAGAGAAAAGACACGGAAGGCTGACCCCACCACCATATGGGATTAAAAGCCAGGAAGAGAGAGAGAGAGTAAAAGTTGTTCAGTTTGATGGGTAGAGTATGTGGTTAAAAGGTTAATGATACTTTTCCTTACAGCCTGTATATAATCGAAATTAGCTCAAAAAAATAACATGGACACAACATCATATTTGCAACTTTTGCAAGGTTTTACATACATTAAAAACATAATGGATGAAAGTTTTCTGCATCGAAAAAATCACAAAGGTGAAGGAAATGAGGTCTTCTTCTTATCGTGTGGGCAGGCCCTGGTGTCAGAGTTTTTTCAGACCGCCTTACGGCCTCTGACGTGGTTTTTATGTAACGACTACTACCGCCAGAGATAGTAGCCGGGACCAACGGCTTAACGTGCCATCCGAAGCACGGAATCATTTTTCTTTTCAGACAATCAGGTGATTCAGCCTGCAATGTCCTAACCAACTGGGGAAAAACGCACAAAGTGACATATCACTAGGTGTCCCCCGTGGGAATCGAACCGACGACCTCCGTGTCGAGAGCCAAAGCTCTTAACCATTAGACCACGGAGGCAGTTAGGAAATGAGGTAATCGAATGTTATATAAGTTTGACACATGACATAACCATAGCGAATACCGCGAATACCGAATTGTCAGCTCGCCAATGTTTCAACGACGAATTTAAGAGGGCTATTTGTGCTCAGAGGTGCCGTCGTCACAATAATAAAGATTTCTCAATAAAGAAAGCCTAAATTAAGAAAGTGCCCAATAGATAAACTACAAAAGCCTTCAAGCCATTGTTATACAATACTTTTATAGGATCTAAACATTCCACTTTTAGATAATTTCGAATAAAAACAAAAGCGGCCGTTTTTTTTTTTCCTTTTTTTCAAAATTTGTATGTTTAGACCTTTAAAAAACCTATAAAAGTATTCTATGAAAATAGCTTGAAGGCTGTTGTAGTTTATCTATTGGGCAATTTTTAGGGTTCCGAAGTCAACATAGTTTCGCCATGTCCGTCCGTCTGTCCGTCCGTCCGTCCGTCCGTCCGTCTGTCCGCGGCTTAGCTCAGAGACGCTTAGTACTAGAAAACTATAATTTGGCATAATGGGTATATATAATAATCACGCCGACAAAGTGTTAAAATAAAATCTTGAAAAATATTTTTTTAGGGTACTTCCCCTGCACGCGAAGTGGAGATGACAATTTTTTTTTCTCGCCTATCCCATGTTGTGGGATATCGTTGGATAGATCTTTTAAAAATATTATGGGTTTAGGGAAACCATTTTTCGATTTAGGGGCCCTTTAGCGAAGTATTAAGCTTTAAAACGAAAATTTTGGTTAGAGTCAAGTGTCCCCCCCCCCTCGCCCAGCTAAACGGTTGTAGTTGGAAATGTAAAAAAATTCACGGCAATAGCATATATAACGAATTTAAGAGGAAAACTATCACGGCTAAAAGTAGGCTTTACAAGTTTACGAGTAATAGTCGATCAACTTAAAAAATGTACTTTTTAGACTTTATTATAAACCGTAGCATAAAACAAATATTTTATTGTGACGGGCAACTACGGAACCCTACCCTGCGCGTGGCCCGACACGCACTTGGCCAGTTTTTAATTTAGGCTCTCTTTATTGAGAAATCTTTATTAATGTGACGAGGGCGCCACTGAGCTCGAATAGCGCTCTTAAGGCGTTTAGTGAATTGCATTGCTGATCCCATTTCTGACGTCACGCGTCGTCTAGTGACTTGAACCAAACGTTTACACCGTCTGCCATGTTATGAGGGCGCGTGTCCAGAATTTTATGTAGGCACAAATGGAGCGGCAATGCTATTTTTTCGTAACGTCTGTTTAATTATGCCCTGCGACCTTGGTTAATGGAGTTTTGATGAAAATGTATATTGTTATTAGAAATAGACGATTCGGGTTGTTTCTCTTAGGCGTCTCATTTGGCGTATACAGGGTGCTGACACGATGGATTTCATAATAATCGTGTTTATAGGTTGTACAATTAAATGCGACACTTACTTAAAGGGGTGCTTCAGACCATCAAACTGAACTCAACTTTCTCTAAGGGACCAATATCGAAATCGCGGAAAAAAATCAGCTGTACCATACAAAACTGCGAACATAACTCGACTCAAATGTATGGGACCCCAGATTTTTTTTTTGCGACTTCGATATTGGTCCCATATAGAAAGTTGTTCAATTTGATGGTCTGAAGCACCCCTTTAAGTGTCGCATTTAATTGTACATCCTGTAGGTAATACACTATTATTATGAAAGTGTTAGGGTAAACAGTTGCATTTCTTTAAGGGGTGATTGTAACCATGATACTGAACAACTTTCCCTAAGAAACATAATATAGGATCAACTTTTCATGCAAACCTTCGATCAGCTGATTGCATTTAGTATGGGAAGTCCAAATTTTTTTTGCGAATTGCCTATAGATTTCTTAGGGAAAGTTGTTCAGTATCATGGGGACAATCACCCCTTAAAGTAATGCAACTGCTTACCCTAACACCCTGTATATCTCTTCTGTGTAAACCGTGCCTTAGATAGCACCATCCAGCACCTATATTCAAGTTAACTTAACTTTTCAAAATGAATTTTCTAGCTATAATTCATTTTAAGGTATCAACAAATTACTGTCGAGACGGCTAGCTTAGCCCGGCGAAGTAATATTCAACTAACTTTTAATTAGTTCTTCATTAAGCCCCCGGCGCTGTCTTCGTTGTTGTTTTATTTGCAAAATGGTTTTTGTAATGTCTGACTTTGGACGTGGCCTTCGAGATTGAGTCAAACTTATTGGCTAGTCAATACTGTTTGATCGTGTGGAGACGGCATTACATTTTCATAGATGAACCACGATAAAAAATAATCGATGTTAGATACCCTACCTATACAGGTTATAATAAAACACCATTGTAATATTTAAAGGGGTTGGTTTAGTTAGACCATAAATCTGAACAACAAAATTTCTTATTTCATACAAAACTGCAGTGCCTAATCGACTCAAACGTACAGCGGACTTTAATTTTTTTCGACGGTGTCTTCACAGAGAAGGGTGTTTTGTTTGGCACACCTTGTATCATTATTACTAATCAACCTTATAATAAAATATTAATGTTTTCCGAAATACCTGTATAATAATAATATACAATCCTGGCTACGCCTTTTGTTATAGGTGCTTTTTGCCCATAAAACACTGCGATATTAACTTTTTTCTTTATAAATCACCTGGAGTGCGATTTTAGAAGCTCACACGTTGAGCTCAGCAATTGAAAATGTGAAAATTACTATGGAGATATACATCTTTCTACTTCTGATTTGACTTTCAAAAATCATATACTCTAGGAGTGCGATTTTTGAAAGTCTAATTAGTAGTAGTAAGCGGCTTATCTCCAAAGTAATTTTGACATTTTCAACGGCTGAGTTCAATGTGTGAGTTTCAAAAATCGCACTCCTGGAGTGCTTGCTACTGCTGATTTGACTTTCAAAAATCATACTTCAGGAGTGCGATTTTTGAAAGTCAAATCAGCATAATTATCTCCATAGTAATTTTGACATTTTCAACTGCTGAACTGAGCGAATGAGATTCAAAAATCGCACTCCTGGTAGGTACCGGCCTATAATTCATAAGCCATGAAACACCTCCATTCGATCAAACAAGCATCAAACCTGAACCCTCAAGTTTTAACGAAGCTTGACCGTCTGAAGAACTCCTTGCTATCGCAACTGAAACTCATTACTTTTTTTTTTCAGCCGTCACTTTGTTTTCCATTTTCGCTGTAAAATTCGCTCTTTTGTTTTATTTAGAACACAATACACAAAATAATTTACTAATCTTATTAGCAACGTTAATTAAGTAAAAACTCAATTCTGTTTGTCTTGAAATAAGTCAGGACAAAAGCAAGCTTAAAATTGCAGTTCTTGTTTTGTCGCAACAACAAAATTAAGTCTTTTTCAAAATTTAGTACGTTGTCACAGAATAGGTAATAGTATATAGTTCTACATACAGAACGGCCACTCCCCACCCCCCTCTGACTTCAGATACCTCACCCCCCTCACATTGTCTGTGGTAACTTGAGGGAAGCCGAGCAAGGGAATGCAGTCAGGTGCGCGCACCCGTTGGATTTGACTACATAAAATATATTTTATTTTTCTCCTCACAGTAAAAATAAACGCTGGAAAATAACGCTAAATTCACATTTTCTATGATTCTTTAGCTTAAAAACTATTTTTAATAACAGAATGAACTATAAAAAGTAACGAAATGTATAATGTAGTTCATACGATGCGTGTTATGTCAACCCTACACATATGTCATGCACAATTTTCGCAAAGTGCGCATGTGCGAACGTCATCATGTCAAATCTAAAACGTTGTTTGAAGTGCCGGACCTGTGACGTTGTTGTGGCCCAAATGGGCAGTAATTTTGTTTCCCACACGACCGCCTAATGGGTCATCATGTAATGTACAACGGGGCCTGTTAATCCGTATTAAATAATTGGATATGGTTCAAAAACGAAGCGAACGTGTTTTTCTAAAGCCGCTTACGGAAAACGCCTATAGAAATTGTATTAGCAAATACTGCAAAGAGCAATTTAATACATATTGCCGTCGTAATTGTGCAAGGCGCTTTGAATTTTAATGCTTTCCTTTTCGTCCTTTACGTGTTCAATGCCTTTTAGGTAAACCTGTGTGTGGATGTTATAAGTCTGTGTAAGTAACTAGTTCATAGTGATTTGTTTGAATAATTTTACCAGAATTATCAAAAGGTAATTTTATCCAAGATTTTTCCGTTAGCTACAGTTTTATGTCGTGGTTTATATTTTAGGATATTCTAGGAAATTCGTTATTTGCACAACTTTAATGTAACTAAAGCATCTCTGGGTCGAGCAGGGCAATTCCGACTACGGAGTAATTAAGTCAAATGGCTATAACTTTTGTTCTACAAGGTGTTAGTGTAAATAGTTGTATTACTTTAAGGGGTGATTGTACCCATGATACTGAACAGCTTTCCCAAAGAAACCAATAAGAAATTCGCAAAAAAATCGACTTGTCAATATTGTCATACAAAATTTCGATGAGCTGATTGCATTTAGCATGGGGAGTCTAATTTTTTTTTCAGAATTTAATAGGTTTCTCAGGGAAAGTTGTGCCGTATCATGGGTAAAATCAACCCTTAAAGTAATGCAAATGTTTTCCCTAACACCCTGTTTAAGCTTGCTTGCCTAAGAATCTAGGGGTCTCAACGGTCTTAAAATTTTCGATAAGTGTAATCTCACTATCGTGAACTTTTTAGTTGAATCAATCAATAGAGATAAAAAGACAATGCGGGTTTTGTATGTAAGGTTGGCGCCTTATTTTTCGCCGTTCTTTTTGGCGCGGCCAACAACCAAACTTAAATATTTTATTTCAGAATAAAGTAACAAACAAAACTTATTATCATGTAAGTATATCCCTAAACTCAGTCCGGACGGAGATATAAAGGCTTGAAGTTGAAAATATTACCATTACGTGCACTTCAAGCCTTTATATCTCAGTTCTGACTGAGTTCTGAGATATTTGTTAAAACAAGTGTTGTTTTTAACCTTATTCTGAAATTTAATATTTAAGTTTGATAAATGGCCGCGCTAAAAAAAGAAAAAAGGCGCCATTTTTATGATGTTTTCATTAAGTTATTCTAATTAACGTAAGCATATTACTAATATTACGTCTCCTTAAAGGAAAATATTGATATTAAGTTCCATCGACAAACCTAATACCTATTTACCAAAATATATACAGGGGAATATTAAATCTCCAATGTATATTTAAGATGTAACGTCACAATATTGCTTGGCAGAGTTTTCGCTGTACAAACAGTGGTTTACGCGTAAGTTCCATAAATATTTGAGTTTTGTGTTTGCCTGGCTTCCTTTCAGTTGACTTTACTGAGCTTTATATGTAGGTACTTCTGTAAAGATTCTGTTTTGTCAATGATTGGTAAACTGAGAAAATTTTGTAAGGGCGTGGATAATTTTTTAAGAGATGCATGCATAAATATGCTCACGACTATATTCCCCGAGGAGGTAGTCAGAGATATTCTGAAACTTCAAAACATCCACGTTTCACTAGTACCGAAACTCTGTCCAGAGTGACGGGGAGTGAGCCCGTCGCCACTTGTAATGGACAGTAGGTACGTTACATGCCTCGAAATTGAAGCATGCAGGTTTCCTCACGATGTTTTCCTTCACTGAAAAGCCAGTGGTGTTACAAATTGTACACAAATTCCGAAAAACTCATTGGTACGAGTTGGCCTGGACGGGGATCGAACCCTCGCCTCATGCACGGCAGGCAAGGTTACTCACCACTGGACCACCACGGCTTTTTATTCCTATGTAGAATATTTGTATTTCTAATTTATACATTTATCCTAACACCACGTATAGAGAGAAACGTGGCTAGCTATACAGGGTGTAAAATTAAAATGCGATACCTACAAACTTCAGAAAAAAAAATCAGCTGTTCCATAGAAAACGTCAATCGCTCGCTGCTCGACCCAAATGTATCGATTCGAAATCGATCTTTTGATCGAAAACCCGTTGCCACTTGCCGTCGGACAGTGGACACAATACATGCTTTGAAATTGAAGCACGCAGGTTTCCTCACGATGTTTTCCTTCACCGAAAAGCCAGTGGTGTTACAAATCATGTTAGGTATATAAATTCCAAAAAACTCATTGGTACGAGTCGGCCAGGAGTACGATTTTTGAATCTCATTCGCTAAGTTCAGCAGTTGAAAATGTCAAAATTACTGTAGAGAGACGCATCTTTCTACTGCTGATTTGAGTTACAAAAATCGCACTCCTGAAGTGTGATTTTTGAAAGTCAAATCAGCAGTAGAAAGATGCATATCTCCACAGTAATTTTGACATTTACAAATGCTGAACTCTGCGAATGAGAATCAAAAATCGCACTCCTGGACGGGGATCGAACCCTGGCCTCCTGCACGGCAGACAAGGTTACTCCCCACTGGACCACCACGGCTACTACGAGCTTTGGGAAAACATACTTCGTCCTTACATTTTACAATAAGACCTGAAATTGAAAAAGGATTGAACTTCGATGTTTTAAATTAGCGCGATTGGTGCCTTTATCTATGTAACATGTAACAACTTGAGAGCGTCGGTGGCGCGTTGCGGAGAGCGTTGGTGGCGCGTTGCGGTGAGGTATGGACTCCCAATTATGGGGGTCCGGGTTCGAATCCGCACGGACAACATGCCATGTACCAATGAGTTTTTCTAACTTATGTACGTAAACACCCACTGCTCTCAAACGGTGAAGGAAAACATCATGAGGAAACCTGCATACACTGAAGAAGAAATTCTGATGTGTATGTTGTTGTAACAGTAAAACGACGCGAGTTCAGATAACAACTAACTTTATTCCACAGATGACGTTTTACAAATGCACATATGTTAAACTACCCACAACACCTTCCCCCTAATAGAACTCCCAAGTATAGAAAACATCAAATTATAACTACTTACTTAAATAGGTACTTATCTAACAAACTGCATAATTATTACAATGCCAGGTACCTAGGCTAGGTTCTGAGAACAGCACAAGTAAATTTGTGTATCTACTTATTCTTCCCAAAAATTATAAATAAGTAGGTACCTATTCGGCATACTTTATAGAGAGAGATAATAAAAAATTACCCTAGTTTTTGTTATAACATGTTTTTTATCTTATTTTTATATTTAGGTATTTATAACTACAGCTGTTTATTGATTGCACGACTACGAGTAAGAGGTGGTGAATAAACAATATTTTGTTCCGCACTTGTACTCGGGATGTACGTAGAATCATTTTCACAGTTAGAGTAATATTCATCGCTATCGCTACTTATGGTAATAGCATTTTCTTCGCGATTTGATGAATTTGGCGATTCACACGAAATTAAATGTCGACGATTACGACGATAAATTCCTTTTTTATTTTTAATAATGTACGAACGCGGTGTCGGCGCCTTTGCCATTACTTTTCCGCGGATCCTACTATTGTTTTGCTCAATCATAATTACGTCATCACCGACATTTAATTCCGGCAATGGTTTACTATGTGAATCATAGTACTGTTTACTTTTCCTCTGCTTCTCTAATAAAGACTTATACTGTGTACCATCCTCATTACCATTAGATCGTTTCAATAGCACCGGATGTACCGGTAGTCTACAGTTCAATCGCCTGCCCATTAACAGTTGCGCGGGAGAATTCAAATTATCTCGCGGCGTATTTCTATAGCTCAGTAAACTTAAGTTAAAGTCTGTTCCACTATCTAAAGATTTTTTCAAAATTGTCTTTACAATTTGGACCGCTCTCTCAATCTTGCCATTTGCTTGTGCGTAGTACGGAGAGGTAGTTACATGCTGAAATCCCCACTCCTCTGAAAACTTATGAAAATCGCGACTTGTAAATTGAGGTCCATTATCGCTTATCACTGTCTGTGGTATACCATACCTAGCGAAGTTCTCCTTTAACGCTGACATTACCGTCAGAACCGTTAAATCTTTCAAAGGTACTACTTCAGGGAAGCCTGAATAATAATCTGTTATTATTAAATAACTTTTTTTTTTATATTCACATATATCCGTTGCTATTTTGTTCCATGGCAAACTTGGAATAGGCACGGGAATCATCGGCTCTTTACACGGTTTATTTGAATTCTCCCGGCAAACTTTACACCTCTTTACATAATCTTCTATTTCCTTATTCATTCCCGGCCAAAACAGGACTTCTCGGGCACGTCTCTTACAACGGTCCATTCCCAGGTGTCCCTCATGTATGATTTTTAACATTTCATTTCTTAACGACCTTGGAATGAGTACTTGTTCGTTTTTGAAAATAACGCCATTTACACTATAAAGTTCATCTCGAATTGACCAAAAATATCTAACATTTTCCTTTACATTGTACTTATTTTCCGGCCAACCTTCATTTATATACATTAAAAGCTGAGACATAGTTTCGTCATTCAAATTTTCGGTTTTAATCAGATTTAGTTTCTTATTTGACATTGGTAAGTTATTTATTAGCATGTTAACTTGATACAATATTCCCTTACATATCTTTTCATCATACAAATCAGTCAAAGGCGCGCGCGACAGAGTGTCCGGTATATACATATATTTACCCGGTTTGTATGTAACTATCAAGTCATAACATTGTAACCGTAGACTCATTCGTTGTAAGCGTGCTGGGATCGAATCTATGGATTTTCTGAAAATGCTCTCAAGTGGTTTGTGGTCGGTTTCTACGACCACACAATTTTTTCCATAAATGTACTGCCGAAATTTCTCACAGGCAAACACAATAGCTAGCATTTCTTTTTCGATTTGCGCATATCTAGTCTGTGTCTCAGTGAGAGTACGTGACGCGTACTCCACCGGGCGGCCGTCTTGCAGCAGTACGGCGCCCAGCGCCGTGCTGCTCGCGTCCACTGATAGCACGGCCGGCCGCGACACGTCATACAGGGTGAGCACTGGTGCTTCACATATTAATGATTTTATTTTATTAAAGCTACTTTCATGACCGGAATCCCAGCACCATTCAGATTCTTTCTTTAATAATCTTGTGAGCGGATAGATGTGTTCCGAATAATTCGGTATAAACTTTGATAAATAATTGATTGCTCCCAAAAACCGTTCCAAACTTTTGCGATCAGTTGGTGCTGGCATACCAGTTATGGCCCTGACTTTTTCACTGTCGGTTTTCATTCCATCCTTGTTAAACACATGACCTAGATAGGTCACCTCTTCAACGCAAATCCTACATTTCTGTTTATTAAACTTTAAATTTATTTCACGCGACCTATTCAGCAACGCTTTTAGTCGCAAGTCGTGCTCATCTTTATTTTTTCCCCAGCAAATAATGTCGTCGATAAACGACTCAACTCCTTCCAGTCCCTCTAGCAACTGTTTAATTTTTCCGTGGAACACTTCCGATGCACAGTTCAAACCATACGGTAACCTCAAGTATTGATAGCGACCAAACGGTGTGCTAAAAGTGCACAAATCAGCACTTGCGTCATCTAGTTGTATTGCCCAAAAACCTGAATTCGCATCCAATACCGAAAAATATTTAGCACCCTGTAGTTTTACTGATATGTCATGTATACTCGGTAACTGAAAGTGTGCACGCTGTATAGCCATATTCAACGGTCTAGGGTCTAAGCAAATACGTAATTGCCCGTTTTTCTTAGCCGCAATAACTAATGAGTTGACCCAGGGAGTCGGATGAGTCACCTTTCTAATAACGTTTAATTCGATCATTCTATTTAATTCATCCTGTAACTTATCTTTTAAACCAAACGGAACCTTCCGCGGAGCGCATACGACCGGTTTTACCGACTCGTTGATAACAATGTGGTAATCGCCCGGCAAACAACCTAATCCAGTAAACAAATCAGCGTTCTCAGATAAGTTTATAGCATGAATTCTTTGAATTAGTCCTAGATCAGAACAAGCTTTTCGACCCAACACGCTTTGACAAGTTATGTTTGCTATAGCAAATTTCAAAACATATAGGTTGTTTTTATACCACCACTTTAAATTACACACACCTTTTATAGGAATTAGGTCGCCGCTATATGACTGCAATTTAATGTTCTCCGAACAAATAATCGACTTATTCAGTCCCAAAGACAAAAATTTTTCATACGACATGACATTAATATCCGCTCCGGTGTCCAATTTAAAATTTTCAGATCCAAACTCACCCTTCAGTACTTCATACCAGTCCTCCACGGAAGTATTGTCCTGGTTCGCCGAAGCATTTGTCAACATTGACACATAAAACGACTCAGCATCGTCGTCATCCGATTTTTCTTCGTTTAAACCAATGTCATATAACTTTTTAACACTTTGCTTTAGCCTGCACATTCTCGCGAAATGCCCATGATTTTCGCACACATAACACTGCACATGTAGTGCAGGACACGAGCCTGAATCGACACACTGACCGCCACAACCATGACACTGCTTCGCCTCGCCACCCATCGGAACGCCGGCGCCGCCGCCGCCGCCGGTGGGCAGGCGCAGGCGGGCGCCCGCACTGCCGCCGCCGCGCCCTCGGCCGCCGCCGCCGCCACGCCAGCGCTGACCGGCGCCGGCGCCACCGCCGCCTCTCCGACCCCGCGAATTAATCACATGTACCTGTGAGGGCCCCGCTCCGTTGCCACCCCGTGACTCCAGTAAACGGCTACTATCGGCGGATACTTCATCCGCCTGACACATTTTGATTGTTTTGTCGAGCGTCAGTTCGTCAGCTCGTAGCAGGCGATCCCGGACCACCGTGCTTCTGATTCCACAGACAATACGATCACGAATTAATTCTTCTTCTAACGTTTTAAATTCGCAACTTTTACTTAATAATTTTAACGCCGTCACGTACTGGTTTATGTTTTCACCAGTCTCCTGATTTCTGGTAAAAAAATTGTATCTCGACAAGATAACATTGGTTTTAACGCCATAATGCGCATCGAACTTTGCCAGCAATTGTGTGACGTCATCGCGCATTGTTTCGTCTTCAAAAGAGAACGTCTCGTAAACATCGAATCCCTCCGGACCTATGAGATTAATTAGCAAGCTCGACTGTACACTCTTTGCTTCTTTAGATGCTCCGGAAGCCTTTAGGAACAATTCAAATTGTTTTTTCCAACGCTTCCACGCGTCAGCCCGGCTGACGGAATTGCCATCAAAACTCAGCTCTGGCGGGGGTCTCGCGTGCTCCATTTTGATCAATATACGTATTCACTCACACTTGACACTACAATAGGCACTGTTATGCTTAAATACGACTTCACGACGAATAACTTTAATTTTTAACCGCTGCCACCATGTTGTAACAGTAAAACGACGCGAGTTCAGATAACAACTAACTTTATTCCACAGATGACGTTTTACAAATGCACATATGTTAAACTACCCACAACATATGTGAAGTCTACTAACCCGCATTGGGGCACGCGTGGTGGACTAATGCCCATACACCCTCCTTGAGGGTAGGCCTGTGCCCTGCAGTGGGACATTTATAGGCTGATGATGATGATGATGTAACAACTTCTGATATTACTCTGCCCCTAGACAAAGTGCACACGCTTCTTATTCTACAAACGAAAACGCCGCAGCGGTATCGACGATAGAAAAACGAAAGAATGCTAGACAATGTCACAAATTATTGACAATCGCTAAAAGCTGAATCTGCTCTATGGTTAGCGTTCAGTTCACTCAATCATTCACTCTTTTTTCTTTTTTATATGCTAAATCGTGTTCGATTTAAAAAATAAAAAATAAATTGAGATTGCTGTCAAATTCCTGACGCTTGCAATTTTCTAGCGTTATCTACAAGGTCTGGAAGGAAGGAAGGAAGCGTTCAAAACGAAATGCTCACTGTCGACAGCAACTGTCAAAAACTGCATGTTGTCTAGGCCTTTTCTATTCGTTTTCGTTCTTTTCTACAGTCCCATACATGTTTTATCGTTTCTACTGTCGTTAACGCTAATCGAAAGACACTTTGTCTAGGCCCGCTGCTCTGTTAAAGAGCACGAATCCTGAAATAGGAACCAAAATTAAGAGAGAAGCTAGTAAATATATTAAATCTAAAAATAAATTTACGTACAAAGCAAAATAGAAGTACCTGATGGTATACCGTTCTGATTTGAACAAGATCCAAAGGCTCGCTCCACAAAGTATGATCATATGTTTTTATAGGTATCCCGTAAAAACTTATTGCGTTTCCCGAGGGAAGCTAGGAGTCTACTGTCAGAGACACCTTTAGTTAAAAATGATATCCGTTCTTCATAAAACATTATAAATATCTTGGACAATGTCACACAAATTATCTAGCTACATTTAAAGTACCAGAATCTAGCCTGGACTTGTATTACGATGACTAGACAACGATATAGAATACATATATAGATACAAACATCCATGACTCGGGTACAAATATTCATATTCATCATACAAATATTTGTCCCTTACGGGATTCGAACCCGCGACCCTCGGCACAGCAGGCAGGTTCACTACCGTCTGTGCTACCGGGCTGTCTAAAATTATACCTATACCTATATATTTTTTTCATTTCCTTCTTATATCATCCTAGATGACCGCGGCGAACTTCGTACCACATTAGAATCTTCCCGACACACACATGGCCGTTTTTTTTAGAATATAATGTTCATCACGGATAATGTTGCATTCTAATGGTGAAATAATTATTTAGATCGGTCCAGTAGTTTTGGAACCTATTCAATACAAATAAACAAACAAACGAAAAATCAAGTCTTTCCTATTTATAATATTACTATAGATATACAGGGTCCTTCTTAATATGCTGACACTTTTTTAAGAGGATGATCAGACCATCAAACTAAACAACTTTCTTTATGGCACCAACATCGAAAACGCAAAAAAAAAATCAGCTATCCCATACGTTTGACTTGAGTATGTTTGCAGTTTTGTATGAACGAGCAGATTTTTTTTTCGCGATTTCGATGTTGGTGTCATAGAGAAAGTTGTACAGTTTGACGGTCTGATCATCCCCTTAAAAAAAGTCTGCATATTAAGAAAGACCCTATAACCCAAGATCTCTGCTATTAACAAATTTTACTAAATATCTTTGCTAATCACTATAATCAATCAATCAAAATCGTTATTTTTGACACACAGGTAGTAAGTACAAAATATAAAAATGGTGTACTTAGTACTTAACTTAAGTATTTGGTAAATAAAATAAATAAATGAAAATAAATAACGCTCACAGGCACATACATTGTAATGATCCCATGTAAGCCTTAGGCTTCTTGTTATGGGTACACCAGGCGGAGGACATTTGCCTTTTGGTGGGTTTTCCGATTCAGTTTGCATAGAATGTGCTGCCATCTGTTAAATATATCTTTTACTATGAAAAAAAAAGATTATATTGTCTATGTTAATGTCAAATTGACAAATTTACAAAATGGCGACCTACCTTGTGTAATGTGCGTGTTGTTTGTAGTTTTTGTTCAATTTTGTGCCGATTTAGTGATGTTCTGGAGTTTCAGTTGTTCTCTTACCAATGTACAGATTACAGGAATAGTAAGGATACTGGAATTTCACTCGATCGGTGCGGGATTGAACGAAAACTAGCATTCAAACAACGGTATGAGTATATAAGTATTATATATAAGTAGGTATGTATAGTATAGGTAGAATTATTTTCAGAGAAACACAGATGGCGCTAGCTAGCCTTCAATTTGACATAAGGTGGATGCATAATGTTGCCACGAGTGGGCTCTCTTTTCTAATATACTTATATTACTCTTTGGGGTACACCAACGGCCCACACATATAACATCCATGACCGAACCGGGATTCAAACCCAGGACCCTGGTTTGGCAGTCCGGCGTGGTAACCATTACACCAACCAACCGGGATGTCAGATAGTAGAAGAGTCATTACAATATTTTTTTTTATATATATTTATAAATTAATGGACTCTTGCTTGTGCGTTAACACTGCATTTCCGCCAGTGTCAAGTAATTTATGGGAGAATCGATCCCAATGTGAGGGATTGTTTTTGGTAAAGAACAAGAAGAGATTGAGGATTGCGGAGCCTCGTGGCAGGCAAAAACGCGACGCGCGAAACCACGTGAGACAAGTGCTCGGGTCAATTGCTCCGTCATTACAATTATTATTATCATTACGCTCATGGCTTTATTTTCTCTGACTACTTAAGTACATGACGTGCATGGTAAAAGTAGTAAGTAAGAGATATACCATCCATCCATCTACCATCAGTAACCGTGACCGGCAGCGACTGCTTATACGTCTTATTTCCAAACAATTTAAATCGCAGTCAAAATTGTCACCTCCAACCCCAAAAAGGTTAGTCCTCAATTTCTATCCACACCGAAACTTTTCCAACATCCATGTCGTTCTTTTTACCGAAAAAAATCCCATAGTTTGCATCCGTTTAGGATTATGCGGCCTTATGAAAATATTTTATGTGTTTTCGTAAATGGTATTAAGAGATTAGCCTCCATAATTCTGCAGAGTACATAAAATTTAATGGAATTATGCAGGCAAGTTACGGCTTGTGATTCGAAAATGTTTTTTTTTATGAAAATCGTGTAATAAACAATACGCAATTTAGTAGAGAAGACTGCAGTGGGGGTTCAGTTCTTCGAAGACTGAGTGCTGGGATTGATTTAATTATTTTTTAGGGTTCCTTACCCAAAGAGTAAAACAGGACCCTATTACTAAGACTCCGCTGTCCGTACGTCCGTCATCAGGCTGTACGAGTATCACATGAACCGTGATAGTTAGACAGTTGAAATTTTCACAGATGGCCGCTATAACAACAAAATACTAAAAAACAGAATAAAATAAATATTTAAGGGGTTTTTTTTAATTATTATTACCAACTTTTTTTCCCATACAACAAACGTGATTTTTTTTGCTCATTTTCTCTCGTTATTGATAGCGGCAACAGGTACATGCTTGAAATATTCACCGAATATTTTAAACAGGTGCTTGAAATATTCACAAAATATTTAGTTATTATTCACTTTAAAAAAAAGATAAGATAAATATTCTTTATTTGCACACCAAGAATACACAAATACAATTTATAACAAGAACGAGAAGGCTACAAAGGGCGGTCTTATCACTAAAAGCAATTTCTTCCTGACAACCATTGGATGGGAGAACTATTTACAGATATAATTAAATTAAAATAAAACAAATATTTAAAGGAGAGAACAGACATGATTTTTTTGCCGTTTTTATAGATAATGGTACGGAACCCTTTGAGCGAGATTCCGAAGGTTTTTATTTTAAGTATTAGAATAGCTTTTTAAAAGCGTCATTTACACCAACTCTTTTTTAATTCATTTCATTTTGTATTTTAAATGTTTTAAGAGTCTTTTTACCGTTTAGCTTAATCACAATATTTACGATTTCCTATCAAGAAACCCATAATTAGAAAAGTGCTAGTAAAATATACCTACTACAAAAGCCTTAAAGTTATTTTTTATACAATACTTTTATAGGTTTTTAAAGGTCTGAACAGTGAACATACATATTACTTGAAAAACAATGAAAAAGAAAGCGCTGTAATATGGCTGTAATCACTTTTCTATTACAAATATTCGGATTTCAGGGAGAAAAATCCCTCAAAAAAAAAATCTTGACATAGGACTGAATTAAAATAAAATTACGAACAATTAAAACAAAAGTGAGACGATTAATAACCTAAATTCTAATTCTAATTTCGAATTCAGTCCCGACATTCATAAAGGCGCGTACAGACGGCGCTGGCAAGTATTATAACGTTTTATGAATTTCCCCGCGCACGCAGATGTCGCGTAACGGTCCCCTTATTAAATTTAGAAACATTTTAGTTGTGAATATGTTAACAGGGAATATTTTTGGGGTAATTTTATTAGGGTTCCTTATTTGAATTCAAGAAACCGTAAGGAAATTCCGTAATTTTATATATTGTGGGTTGGAGATTACGGTTTTATTTGATTCCGGACCGAAATAAGGAAAGTCAGTCATTGTGCTTAAGTTATATGGTTATATTACATTTTTTATTAAAAATGCTAAAGGTCCAAGGAAAGAAAACTAAAAGGAAACAAAACAGAGAGACACTTAAAAGAAAAGATTGAAATTATAAGTACAACGTGTTAGGTATTCAAATAACTCCAAAAATTCACTTGCAGCATTAAGGGCGTCGGTGGCGCGTTGCGGAGAGGTATGGACTCCCAATTATGGGGGTCCGGGTTCGAATCCGCACGGACAACATGCCATGTACCAATGAGTTTTTCTAACTTATGTACGTAAAACCGACTGCTCTCAAACGGTGAAGGAAAACATCGTGAGGAAACCTGCATACACTAAAGAAGAAATTCAGATGTGTATGTGACGTCTACCAACCCGCATTGGGCACGCGTGGTGGACTAATGCCCATACACCCTCCTTGAGGGTAGGCCTGTGCCCTGCAGTGGGACGTTTATGGGCTGATGATGATGATGATGATTAAGGGGCCGTACGTCCCGGAATAACCTGGGAACGAAACGAAAAAAATAAACAGTATTCTTGAATAGGTTATCATCAATTGAATACACGATTGAAATTACTTCAGTCGATAGAATTTCCTTTCGAAAAGTTACGAAAATAATTAATATTATTTTCTCAAACTAGAATAACTTGCAACCGTTTATAATTATTGGAATTTTATTCACATATTCACCATTCGTTTATCTAGTCAAATCATTAAAAAAAATCTATAAAAAGCAAACCGCACGCACTTTGCGGAGGGCTGAGCAATCGCTTTTTTCTCATAGAAAATATTCACTTAAACCTACGGCCCCTTAAGTATAATATTAAGGCTTTATGATGAAAGGCCATTAATATATAACATAATGGTCCTCCTCTCTTAATTTGCCATACTTTGCAAACAGGGTTCATAATCAACTGTAAGCTTTCGATAGTAACACCTTTGTAAGATTATTAATAACGAGCTTTTACCCGCGACTTTGTCCGCATAAATTATATACCAGATTTTAAGTCAGATCATAAGCTATCAAACAAAAAAAGTTTCATCAAAATTAGTTTAGTAGTTTTTGCGTGATACTCGAACAAACAACTCTCAAATAGTTGCTAAACTTAAGTGGCAGTGGGCGGGGCACATTGCTCGCAGAACCGATGACCGGTGGGGCCGAAAAGTTCTCGAGTGGCGACCGCGTACCGGAAAGCGCAGCGTGGGTAGGCCCCTCACATGGTGGACCGACGACCTGGTGAAGGCGGCGGGAAAACGTTGGATGAGGGCAGCGCAGGACCGGTCGTTATGGCGATCCTTGGGGGAGGCCTATGTCCAGCAGTGGACGTCCATCGGCTGAGATGATGATGATGATGACTCGAACAAACAAACACCCAAACAAATAAACAGACAGATAAAAAATCCAAAAATTTTTGATTTGGAATCAGGGACAGGTAAAAACCACGTCCTAATTTTTTTTTGGAAATATCTTCAATGTACTGATACATTTCTGTTACAGTTTTATAATAGTTTAGATTAGAAGTAGGTACAATAAATAAATTGAAATTGGATTTCTTCCTATAGTTGATTTCGATTACGGCGACTGCAAAATCTTTATAAAAAAAGCAGTTAAAGGGCATAAGTGGACCCGCTTGACATAAATACACCCTTCGTCTTCACCCTCCTATGTCTGATGGAACGGGAGACCGATACGATCACAGGCGGAGTCAGATTCAGTGGCTATAACCGGCAGCCACACGGTTTGGGCGTCAAAGATGTACAAGACACCTGAAGGAATTACTTAGTCTCCTCTTACGACACCTGACTGGGTTTGTGCTATTCTAAGTCGAACACCATATGGCAAAGGGGGCTTATGCAAATACATAAACGTACGATCGTATTCCCTTTCGGTATATTCAGAAACATTGCTACAACCACGCTACTACTACTTAGGGCTCTTACAGACGAGCGACACTTTGCTGTCGCGGTGGGTCGCAGAACGCCGCGCTCATACATTTTACGGTTGACCCTCCGCGACACCTGGCGACCGAAAAGTGTCGCTCGTCTGTGAGAGCGCTTACCAACCATTTTTGAATTGTACCAAGATTAGCATTTTTTAGGTAGTTTCATATAATTTCGTACACGGAAATGTCAAAAATAAAACTATAATTTTATAATTATAGTTTTATTTTTCATTTTAATATTGTAATTTGTAACATTGTTTTTATAAACTGTTACAAATTACAATATTAAAATTACAATATAAACTAAACAATCAATTTTAAATTGGAGTTAATCCATTATTCGTATCGTATACTTACTAATGAAGATGTGTAAAATTTAAAACTATTCGTACTTATACCTTACCTACCTACTAATTAGGATGCGTAAAATTCTAAATAAGCACTCGTATATCGACTCATAAAATGTGATTTTTATGATACTACGGCAACACTTAAACAAATTAAGGTAAATAATGAAAGCAAGAAGGGAATGAAAACAAACATCAATTTGGAAAAGGAAATTGAATTTCCGGGAATTCCTCAACAAGATCATTTGTCTCTTGATTTCTTTATCGAACGTTCGAGTTTATTTCTCTCTTGTTTACAGGCTAAACGACGAATACCCTAACTCCGAAATTTACAAATGAAAAAATGATTGCAAATGCACATTTACATGAATAAAGAATGTGAAGTCTTCCAATCCGCATTGGGCACGCGTGGTATAATGTCCATACACCCTCCCTGAGGGTAGGCCTGCGCCCTGCAGAGGGACGTTTATAGGCTGATGGTGATGATAACATAATACAGTTTGCTTTTTATCTTAGCCCACCTGATCCCACTGCTGGGGAAAGGCGTCTTTAATTCTACAATCATCTCTGTCCTGGGCATGCTCTGACCACTTATCATCTAAAGCATCTAGATCGTCCCATCACCTCTTCCAGATCTGGGCCCCGTAGATTAGGATAGGCAGGATACATGTCTTCATTTTCGTTTACCCTTTATTAAGTGTGCGGAGGAAAAGGAACGAAACTCGAGTGAATGCAGTGGAAATACGCTCTTTACGAAGTATGTGTGGTGATACAGTGACCGACCGAATCAAGAACAGTGTGATAAGGGATCGGTTTAAGTTGAAGGATGCTGTGGGAACCAGGATTTAAAGAGGTATACTTAGATGGTTCGGTCACGTACCGAGGATGAATGAGAGTAGACTCATTAGGGAGATTTATCGATCCAATGTGAGTGGAACTGTTGAGAGAGGGCGTCCGAGGAGAACTTACCACGAACAAATAAATGGTCTTCTCTGAAAAGGACAAGTGCGTAGCACCCTCAACCGACGGAAGGGTATGAAGAGATGTATGAAAGTAGATGAGGCGAGAGAAGTATGTCAGAATCGTAGTGTGTGCCGAGCCGTAGTCTCTGCCTACCCCTGTGGGATAGTGGCATGAGTATATGTATGTATACAGGGTCCTTCTTAATATGCTGACACTTTTTTAAGGGGTTGATCAGACCATGAAACTGATCAACTTTCTGTTGGACCAACATCAAAATCGCGAAAAAAGATTCAGCTGTCCCACACATTTGGACCGAGTAGGTTTGCAGAGTTTCGTATGGACAAGCTGAATTTTTTTTCGCGATTTCAATGTTGATGTCGTAGAAAAAGTTGTTTAGTTTGACGGTCTGGAGTGCGATTTTTGAATCTCATTCGCTGAGTTCAGCAGTTGAAAATTTCAAAATTACTATGGAGATACCTACGCAACTTTCTACTGCTGATTTGACTTTCAAAAATCGTACTCCTGAAGTATGATTTCTGAAAGTCAAATCAGCAGTAGAAAGATGCGTACTTCCATACGTTTTCAACTGCTGAGTTCAACGTATGAGATTCAAAAATCGCACACCAGATCGTCCCCTTAAGGGGCGTCCGCCCGGTTTTGAGTAACTTTGTAACCATTTTATACATTAACTATGGCACTTTTTAAGCAGAAAACAAAACTGAACAATCTACAGGATATGAGAAGTGATGTGGTTTTTCTCGAAATCTATTTTAATTAATAAAACTGAAGAAAAACGACTCCAAAGTCACCTCTTTTTTTCCAGTTGTAACCGTTTTACTCTTACATTGTTGAACAGAAGAATATGAAAATTTAAAATATTCTTCACACTACAATATAAAATGATGTGGTTTTCTTATTTTTTGTAAATTCATATAAAATCATACAGGTTTTCAAAGAAAACGGAAAATTCTGGCCGGAGCCGCGCAATTGAAGCGGGATGGCTAATTGCAAAAGTTTGCTTGTTAAAAAGAGAGCCTTGCAGATGGGAGGAGAAGCCTTAAAAAAATTTCAGCATAATATTAAGAAGGACCCTATAATATGTATTTATTAAGGGTAAACTCCTGCTATCCCTCAAACAGTATTATTATGCATACGAGTCACAAAACAAGAATATGTACAATGCAACATCAACAGAACAGCAGGTAATTTATTGTATGGTACAGCAGCAAATAGGTCCCAGCTTAACACAGGCCTTGCCCGAAAGCAGGGTGTTGATTTTCAGATGAAACCATTTTAGTAGTAGTTGGACGCAGGGTCCAAAGAATTTACAGCAGTATTTTTTTTGGGCAATTCTGCTTTATATATTTAGTTAATCAATTTTAAATTCAAACTCTATAAAATTATAACAGAAAGTGAATTGTCTGTAAGTGAATTGAAGATATTTACAAGAAAAAGATTACGATATGGTATCCCTGACTTCAAATCAACTATTTATAAAAAATTTCATCACGCAAAAACTACTGAACCGATTTGGATGAATCTTTTTTTTTTAGCTTGTGATTTGACTTAAAATCTGGTATATACAAGGTGTTAGGGTAAAAAATGCAATACTTTAAGGGGTGATTGTACCCATGATACTGAACAACTTTCCCTAAGAAACCTATAGTAAATTCGCAAAAAAAAACCATTACTAAATGCAATCAGCTGATCGAACGTTTGTATGAAAAGTCGAATTCTGTTTTGTGAATTTCCTATAGGTTTGTTAGGGAAAGTTGTTCAGTATCATGGGTACAATCACCCCTTAAAGTAATGCAACTGTTTACCCTAACACCCTGTATAATGTAGGTGGATGAAGTTCTTGGAAAACTCTAGTAGGTAATAGATAAATAATCACAATGACGGAAAAAAGCGACGACGTACCTAATTAAAAATTTAATTTAATTAAAAATTACACAGTACCTACAATTATAAGTACACACGGCGACAGATCAACCTACCCATAGTTGAACTCTATGTTCATGGACATAAGGTTCAACTATGGGTAGGTGGATCTGTCGCCGTGTGTACATTACTGCCATTTGTGCTGATATAAAAAACATAAAACATAAACATTTATTTCCAAAAACGCATGCATTTACAGAATCAGATCAGCAGTCTGTACTTTACTGGAGTTTTCTGCCTCACAGTCTGCTTAAGATTTTTTTTTTTATTCTGTTTTTTATTTTATTTTAATTGGAGCTTTTAACCCTGAGGTTATGTCAGCCCGCTTCAGATATGATCAGAAACTTTACACAATAAAATAAATGATCTTTTCGCATTCCTGCAAGGTAGTAAATTAAGCATTCTTTCTCAATACAACACCTGCCACGAACACTCAAAGAAAACCGTCAGCTATTTCCTAAAAATTTCAAAAGGAAACGTTGGAATTAATCAATGTTTGCTTTCGCCGACGTTCGATCACACTTTTCCATTAGATCCTTTTTAGTGTAGTGCTCGATGCTTTCTGAAGGAAGTTACACAATTTTGACCGAACAGACACGTTGCTTTGGTATCATTTTGAAAAAGTTACATGGTACTGTACTCTTTTTTAGCGACATCAAAAACGAAGCTATGTTTTCGTCTGTTTTTGGGTTCCCTGATCTCAAAAAGAAAAAAACAGAAACAGTTTCCTGTCTTTTTGTCCGTCTGTCTGGCTTTTTGTCTGTCTGTCTGTTCATCTGTCAAGCAAGACCCTTTCCGAAACGGGTAAAGGCATCAAGTTGAAATTAATACAAAATACTAAAGTCTACAGTCCCTTGGAGGTGTACAAAATTCAAGCTTCTAAGTCAACGCAATCAAAAAATACGGCCATTTACTAATACTTCCCGTTGACCAAGAATAATTAAATTTGGTAAGAAGCAAGGTCTCAGAACACAATGAAAGGAATGAAATCTGAAAATCCGTAATTTACTTTACATTACATAAAAATTATAAAAAAGAAATTTTCTATTCCAACCTTACATTTTCTATTGGAGCATCGACCGTGTTTTAGACCGATGCATGGATGAAAAATTATTACCATTGCAAAGTTAAGTTTATCCTTAATAATTAAGTTTATACGGAACCCTTAGAGCATGAGTCCGACTTGCACGTGGCCGGTTCCTTAATTTAATAATTTTGTGAAGATCTGATTTAAATGGAATTCCTACAGCTGATGACAGGAAATTTCCGTCGACTAAAATCGTTTCGTGTCATGTTTTCTTGCTAACAGTAACATCGAATATGCTATAAATAACCATCGTCAGCCCTCTGGAGAACATGCGCCTAGCTAATAAATATAAAGAATCTACTGCAAATGTGACGTCACTCAATCACACGAACTTCACTCTAGTCATTCAAATGATTGTTTCCTTTACATAGATATTCCTTTGTCTACATTCCTTTGTCAACCGAGTGAAGTTATCCAATCGCCCTTCAAGGTCATGCACATTGTTATTTTAAACACTTCATTCTTTCTGACAAAAAAGTACAGAAATAATAAAAAAAGGTCGTCAGGTGCATCCGCGCGTGACATGGTGCCAAGCATGCCGGCAGCGTTCCCCCTTTGAATGGTCAAGCTGAGTCGTTGGCCGTGGATGCTGCGGCTCTACGGTCACTGGTGGTCTCGCGGAGACGCATCGAAAACTCTTAAATTTTTTTTTTGGCTTCTTGACCCCTACCTACATTAATATTTGTCATCTATTTATTGCAATTAAATCATGTCTACACTGAAAAAAATGCGAGCCAACTAAGAAGTATTCTCTTTATAAGCAACAAAATAATTGAAATGACGTTATTATTGTTTACTAAAAACAAAAGATGGTAGTTGTAAAAACAAGCCGAATTCGTTTAACAAAGTTCTCTTAGTCAGAGAAGTCATGATGTTGACAGGCCATGTTCCATATGGATTCATGATGTATGATTATCATAAATAAGATCTTGGTTGAAGTAAACAATTTTTTTTTCAGTGTATTATAAAAATCGTGTTACCTCTGGATACGGCCCAGCTTTTACAATAGTAAGTGATAGAAAAGGCGTGGAACTCTACAAATAGAGGCCGAAGTAGCGTTCAAGAGGGCAAAGCTATCGACTTTTCAGTTGAAGCGATTCGATTTGAGATAAACGTTACAGTTTTTCGTAAGGTAGTCTCGAAAAAATAAAATTCATTTAGTAATTTTTTTTCGATTTGTGATGAAATCGATCAATATTTGTTACTAAAGGTTTAAACTGAATTGATAGTTTATATAGCAAACAAACTTAATTTCATTTTTTTTTTCATTCATTTGTATCTAAATCTAAACTATTATAAAACTGTAACAGAAGTGTGTCTGTACCTTGAAGATATTTACAAAAAAAAGATTACGATATGATTTTTAGATGTCCCTGATTCCAAATCACCAATTTTTGGATTTTTTGTCTGTCTGTTTGTTTGTTCGTTTGTTTGTTTGTTTGGGTGTTTGTTTGTTCGAGTATCACGCAAAAACTACTGAACCAATTTTGATGAAACTTTTTTTGTTTGATAGCTTATCATCTGACTTAAAATCTCGTATATAATTTATGCGGACAAAGTCGCGGGTAAAAGCTCGTTTTATATATTTTCAGTTCTATACATTTTCGTGGCTTGTAAACTGATATAATCAAAGAGATTTAACATAATTTATAGCTAGTTAATATTGAATGTCTTTGGATATACAACGTGTTAATGAATTAACGCAAAACTAGAAAGTAGTTTGTTTAGAATCGAGATCATGGTGTCATCATACGTAATTTTTTTCAAAATATTAAATAATTTGTTTGTAAAATTTAAAATTTACTGAACCCTATGTCAACCCACCGCACAGGCACACTCACCCTTCACTACCAAAACAAGATAATTAAATTGTGTCCATGACTACGTTAGCGCTTTCATTAATTGCTGAAATGATAACAAATCATTTTTGCCTCAAAACTTAAAATGCGAATAACTTTAAATTGTAAATATCAAAATAACGAAATTATTGTTTCAATCTAATTATTTTGTTATGAATCAGTTGGGGTGTATGAGGTTTTGCGCTAATTTATTAACACGTTGCAGGTAATATTTATTTTTGCTTACAAATAAAAACACTAGGTACCAAAGAAAGCGTCTACTTTTTGCCAGGTCACACCGTGTATTTTTCTTTTAATTGCGTTTTTTGTTAGCTTATTATCACATAAAATCCTCAATTAAGCTCCGAGACTTTGCAATTCCATCGCATTATAAAAAACCTTTTTCCATTTTCTTATACGTATATAGATGTTTATAGATTTTAATTAACATAACTTTCAGGCTTTTATGCAGATAGGGGATGCAGGGGTGACATGAATTCGTTGCAAGATTCGAATTACAAGGGGATGGACCCCAATGCTAATTACTAGGGGCTGCAAGTGTAATTAGGGAAAGGTTTTGTGTTATAATGCCCTGCTTTACACTTTTGAGTTTGTTTGAAATTTGATACTCTTTGAATGGCGGTAATGACTTTTTGGAGTTCTCTATTTGCATTTTGAAAGGCTGTAGGTAATTTTACCTACCGATATGTATACAACGTGTTAATAAATTAGCGCAAAACCTCATACACCCACACTGATTTATAACAAAATAATTAGATTGAAACAATAATTTCATTATTTTGATAGTTAAAATTTAAAGTTATTCGCATTTTAAGTTTTGAGGCAAAAATGATTTGCTATCATTTCAGCAATGAATGAAAGCGCTACCGAACTCATGGATACATTTTAAGAATCTTGTTTTGATAGTAACTAGGGTGAGTGTGCCCGTGCGGTCAGTTGACATCGGGTTCAGTAAATTTTAAATTTTACGAACAAATTATTTAATATTTTGAAAAAATTACCTATGTTGAAACCATGATAATTCGATTCTCCTCTCAATTCTAAACAAACTACTTTCTAGTTTTGCGTTAATTCACTAACACGTTGTATAAGGCCTATCTTAATTAAAGCTGACGGCTTTTATTAAGGGGATGATCAGACCATAAAACTAAACTACTTTCTCTATGGGACCAAGACCGAAATAGCGAAATAAAAATCAGCTGTTCCATTATAAAACTGCAATCCTACTCTACCAAAATGTATGAAAAGATGAGAAAACGATGGGGTTTATTATCATAAAGTCCTCTGGATATCAAATACACTTTCTGATCTCAAACGCAAATGCATCCGAACTTCAAAATCGAATAAAAACGCTCTCGATCGAAACTTTTATCGGTCAAATGCAAAAATGGATGGAAAATCGATACTGCATCTCATCGGGCTGAGTGCCTTTGAAAACTATTAGTCCAACCGCTTTTTCGTGTCGACCGCCAATTAGAGAGTTTCCCATTAATTGATATAGCTTTTTAGGGTTCCGTACCCAAAGGGTGAAAACGGGACCCTATTACTAAGCCTACGTTGTCCGTCCGTCCGTCCGTCCGTCTGTCCGTCCGTCCGTCTGTCCTACCTATTTAGGGCTGTAACTTTTGAACCGTAATAGCTAGATAGTTGAAATTTTCTCAGATTATGTGTTATTGCGGCGGATTTGTTAAAAAATAATAAAAATGGCAGAAAGTTAAAGGGAATTCTCAACATGAAACTAGTTTTTATCAACGTTTTTTCTTCACGCTCTATAGTAAAAACGGTAATACATACAAGCGTCAAACTTAGTGTGATTATAGAGCAAACTCTACAGAATAACAACAAATACTAAAAACCGGCCAAGTTGCAGTCGGTCTCGCGCTAAAGGTCCCGGACAAAAAAGTTTTTTTTTCTAAGTTAATAATGTTGTGTTCTGTGGTGGTGTGGTACGGAACCCTCGCGAGTAGCCCGACTCGCACTTGACCGGTTTTATTTTGAAAACTAGGAAACTATTTTTCCAATTAAGACTAGACTATCAGTTAACGGTCGGAAATAGAAGTCTTTAGAATACAGTTTCGCTAATGGCCAATCAGAATACATGGAAGCGGAAAATATTGCGAAATCCGGTTACAACCAGTTTGTTTAAAATTGATATTTGAAGCACAAGAATTTTCACGACGAGATACATCGCGACTTCAGCGCTTCAACTGCCTCCGTGGTCTAATGGTTAAGAGCATTGGGCTCTCGACACGGAGGTCATGGGTTCGATTCCCACGGGGGACACCTAGTGATATGTCACTTTGTGCGTTTTTCCCCAGTTGGTTAGGACATTGCAGGCTGAATCACCTGATTGTCTGAAAAGAAAAATGATTCCGTGCTTCGGATGGCACGTTAAGCTGTTGGTCCCGGCTACTATCTCTGGTGGTAGTAGTCGTTCCATAAAAACCACGTCAGAGGCCGTAAGGCGGTCTGATAAAACTCTGACACCAGGGCTCTGCCCACACGATAAGAAGAAGAAGCGCTTCATCGAGAAGCCATTATATTACTTTCCGAATTCTTCCATCAAGTCAATACCGTGTCATTCTAAATCATTCCACCTGCGTGACATGACAGAGGTGAGAGCAGGCCATTTCTAAACGTCAAATTTGATTGAGATACTAATGGAGATACTCAATACTCAATATATTTATTGCATTCCACCGCCAATTTGAAGTTTAGAAGTGACCTGTGTCGTTCTCACCTCTGCCATGGTACGCAGGATTTCGCCACACGGATAGCACTGCCGGCAGCATACATAAGCTCTGTTCGCATGTAGGTAGGATAGGAAGGTCAGGATACAATATGGGCTATAGTCTGAGCAACACTACATTCGCACCTGAGGTCCAACCCGTCTATGAAACCCCACTTGAACAGGTTGTCTCTACTTCGACCGACCTGAGTTCGGAGTCTATTTAAGCTCATCCAAATAGACCTGGGTAGTTCCTGTCCTGTAGGGCGGCGTTCCAAAATAAGGGCAAACGTTTCCACAATCAGGAAGTGTGGTGTTTTGATAGCAGCGACCGCGTCTAGATTGAGAAGTCTCACTTTGAATTGGGTCGACACAATTTAAAGGGTTCTTATGGCTCTTGAGCCTTTGGGCACAGTATAAGACAGTAATCTATCTTCATACAATGGTACCAAACGCGGCTTGTATGTGTGCTCGCCTGGCTCGCCAGTACATACGACGATATCTCAGGCAGCCAAGGCAGCGCCAGACGGGACGATGACGCGGAGATATTGTCAGTGTGTGCGTGCTACGAGGCACCGCGTTTGGTACCATTGTATGAAGATGGATTACTGTCTTATACTGTGCTTTGGGGTACTGTGGGGTAGGTACTCGTACATCGGGTGCCGTGTGTCGACTTCCAGTTTGGTACTCTCTATTGAGCTTGCAACAGCCGTGAAGGAGTTTGATAGCGCAATTCTAGCCAGTGGATACAGCATCTGCACCGGTGTCGGTTCGATACAGCCGATGATTCGACAACTTACAAGTAAGCACATTTTCGTCCGACTGACCCTGCCCTGTTTAAACAGAAGTGACGTGGCGCGGACATTTCGCGGGCGGGGTGCGGCAATATAAACCTTATATATAGTACGTAGCATAGAGTCGTTTGGAGAATTACGCCCGCGCCTCCAGGCAACGTCGCCTGGTAGCGGGGGAGCGATTTTTCTTTACATCAAAAAACGACGCTATGCTACGTAAAATAAGGTTTATATTGGTGTTACTTTGACTACCCGCCACCGCCACGCGTCTCTTTTGTATAAACCCTATCTAAGGCTGACCACACTGCGGCAGCGGCTGCCCCTAGAAAGGACCTATGTTTAAAGACTGGCCTGATAAGGCGTGGCTTCAGTTTTCCCACAGAACACCACAATAACTTTAAAGTTTGACAAAACAACCGTTGTTTTGTCAACTATCGTATTTGGTAAACTTTCGTCGATAAAAGAGGGCATAATGAAATCCTCGGGAAACCTTTTAAAACTATAATAATGTCGTGTCACGGGTTGGTTTCATCTCTACGTCAAATTGAGATGACAGAGGATCGAGCATCCGCGGTCGAGTGCTACTCACGGTGAGGATGGCAGAATAGAGGCCGTTACTTTAACTTCACATGTTACAATACAATACAATACAGTAATCTTTATTTGCAAACCAAAAACATAAAATAACAATATTAAAAGCAAACAAAAAAGTTCATTATGGAGAAGTAGGTAATTTTTTGTGTTATCTTTGTCTTAGTACCTCTACCTATTGCTCGATATTGCTGGCAGTAGGAGTAAACATGTCAATTAAGACAAAGCGTTGCTAAAATTTTATCATGAGACCAATACCTTTGCCAGCTTCCTGCATGAGACTGATTGCATCTAAGTAGTTCTTATATGTGACCCATCTACGTTTATGATCTGACCTTTGTTTTATATGGATCCAAACGTGACATACACATTTAAAATTTTTACTATTTTATATCATACAAGGCAAAAAACGTATCAATTGTCAGATGAGCTGAGCTTTAACACAATTTTTAGTGATTTAGAGAAAACTTTACTGCTGAAACGTGGATGTTCTGACGTTTCAGAATATGTATGACTACCCCCTCGGGGAACATAGTCGTGAGCATATGCTTATGCTTTACCTACTGCTTTTCGGGATAAGGATGATCGGTGTTGTAGGAACCCATAAGGTTATAAAACCATCATTAAAATAAAAAGCATCCAACACACTCCCATCAATGTAAATTCCATCTCAAGCCACCGCTTTCCCAATTTTTGCCACAGTTCGCTACGTTAGCTTTCCCTCTATTTTTCGGGGTAAAACTAATTTTGTGCTTTGTTGACTTTCTCTGTGTTATATTTTCATTTCGATTCCTTTACTTGGTGCTAGATCTTAGTATGTCGCGTGAGTGTGGTTTTCCGATAAGAAGTTTCTATTGTTACAGTTTCTTTTGTTTTATGTCGCGGTTGATCTCCTAAAGTCATTTCATTTAGGTGATAGAAAAATATATTTCTTGTTCAAAGAGCTAGGTACTTATATTTGTTTTACTATCAATTTTCTTATAGTACTTACTGTACAAAAGTTTCTATGAGAATAAACGTTCTTTTAGTTTCTCAGTTATCAAAGGGGTATTGAAGTTAATTACTTTATTTTATATACGAGACCAAACCAGGTCCATTGCAAGGTTTGCAAGGAGACACAGCACATCACAGGTACAATTCGTACCTTTACAGGGTCCTTCTTAATATGCTGATACCTTTTTAAGGGGATGATCAGACCGTCAAACTGCACAACTTTCTCTATGGCACCAAAATCGAAATCGCGAAAAAAACATCAGCTCTTCCAGACAAAACTGCAAAACTACTCAAGCCAAATGTATGGGACAGCTGATTTTTTTTTCGCAATTTTGATGGTTGTCCATTGCATAGAGAAAATTGTTCAGGGTGATGGTCTGATCATCCTCTTAAAAAACTGTCACCATATTAAGTTAGACCTTGTATAGAGACACCTTAAATAGATGTTTGTTATGGAGAGGAACCATAAGAAGAAAAATATCTACTTATATAAAATTGTTTTTACAAAAAAATAAAAACCGACTTCAGAAGTAAAAAAGTTCAAAATAATATTTCAGCATATGAATTTTACGTTCGAATCTATAAGAAAATGAATTTGTCTTGTCGAAGTCGCTGTCTAGCCGTTAGGTACGATTCGCGACTGGGCTTGCAGTAATTTTTTGGCTTGGCTTGACACCGACTCCAACAAAACAAATTAATTTTCTTATAGATTCGAACGTAAAATTCATAGGCTGAAATATTATTTTGAACATGTTTACTTCTGAAGTCGGTTTTTATTTTTTTGTCAATTTTTTTTATTTCATAATATTTATTAATGAGCTACCGTAGAAGGTATTTATTCATTATTTTACAAAAAAAATGTATTTTACAAATTTATTAATTAAATATGTTATTTCGACTCAGATATCAGTTATACACGCAAAGGGTACATTGAAAAGAAGCAAATGTTTCAATCGCAGACGATTTGCTGTCAACTTTTGAGAAGTTATATCACGTAGCGAAGTGCGTATTCAGATCATCACAATATTAAAATGGGACCACCTCGGGAGTATACCCTTTCAAACAAAAAAGAATTTTTAAAATTGGTTCACAATTGACGAAAATATTGGTGAACAATCATTAAAAAAAATACATACAGCCGAACATAGAACCTCCTCCTTTTTTTGAAGTCGGTTAAAAACTAGGTAAGTAGTAAGGTACTATAACATTAAATAAATAAAATATACTTACTTCACTTTTCCCCCCGTTGTAACTTCCAGTTCTCAAGCAATGACGTAAAAGATTTATGTACGAATTCACTTTATGTGCAGACTTGATTTTATTAGTTTCACTTCATACGTCTCACTCTCAGCCAAATTAACTTTGTGACGCCATTAGTCATTCTGTATTGCAGCTTGTTTCTTAGCTGTTTGCACAAGGTTACGTGTTAAGAAATTAACATGAAAACTGAAAACTGTTTCTCCATAATATTTTTTTTACTATAGAAGGTTTTAAAATCCTCTCATTTCATACAGAGTGTACCAAAGCACCCAATACTTAAGAGTGCATACGGCGGTTTAAGGGTGCTTAGGGGTGCATACTTCAGACCATCAATCTGAACAAATTTCATGGAGCCAACTTTGAAATCGGGAAATAAAAATCTGCTTTTTCATGCAAAAATGGAGTACCGGCTCTACTCAAATGTATGGGACTTGCTGTTCTGATTTTTTTAATTTTTTCTCCTTGTTAGCTCCATAGTGAAAGTTGTTCAGTTTGATGGTCTGACACTCAGTTGCAGAAACGCTTTTACTAAGTCAACTAGACAAAAAGTGGCAGCAATAGAGATTTTCTTATAACTATGTTAGTTCACAAATAAATACGTTAATTATTAAAATAAAAAAAAATACAATAACAATATTACATTAAATTACATTACCGTAGTAGCCTAGTACCTTATCTTAAGGTACTAAGGTGTTTTGTTACACCCTGTATACAGGTGTAAGCTTAAATTCGTTATTTTTAGGGGGAGCTTCAGACCATCAAACTGAACAACTTCCGCTACGGGACCAAAAATAACTTCGCAAAGAAAAAAAACAGCTGTTCCATATATTTGGGTCGTGTTGCCATTGGCGTTTCTTTGGAACAGCTGATTTTTTTCGCGTTAGTCCCATAGATAAAGTTGCTCAGTTTAATGGTCTGTAACACCCCCTAAAGTATGTTTCGTATTTAAGTTTACTCTCTGTTAATATAAGGTACAGAAAAGAAAATTGGCAGATTTAGACCCAGCCATTTTTACGAAAACTAAAAGCCATTCAGGACAGCTGTCATAATTATTATAAACAGAAAACATTTAGGCATTTTTTAAAAAAACTTCCACATCTCCAGAAGTCCGGATTCAAAAGTAGAAATTACTAGTAAAATAGACAAATCGTCCAAAAAACAGTAGCAAAACGCAACCACGACAGCTATTTTCATCTAATATTATCACTGAGGTATTTGGCTTGTTTGAACTGATAGTGTGTGTGATTTCGTTTTCTTCCATTATCGTAATATGGTACGGTTATCGTGAATTTTCATTAAAATAAACACTATGAATGCGTAGAAGATTGAGAAGATTATGAGGTTCACACACTTGATGCAAATGGTGAAATATGGAAAAATACCTTTCCCCCAACTTTTACAGATTACAACCAATTTACATTTTTGTTAGTTTTGTTTCACTCTACACGTATTACTAAGTTTCATTCATGTATGGTACCTCTATGTCTGGGTCTCAAATTACATGCCCTTTCGCCGAACTCCATCTGCAGGCAAAGGCCTCTCACGAATAATGGTGAGTGGAAGTGGGCCGTAGTGTGGTAGTAGGTAACTAATAGATAATCTGTGGAGTGGTCCACACTGTACCACGCGGGCCCAGTGAAGATTGGAGGAAGTCTTGGTTTATCGAATAGTTAGTTACACCGCCATAGGATAGTTAGTTACACGGAGCCTTCGAAATGAAATACCCATACGTATTATATTACTTATTACTATAGATCGGTAACTATTGTGCGATTCGCGGCATTTTCAGGGTTGGTAACAAGCGAGTCTTTTGTGGGCTTGAGTTTTTATTATTATTCTTACAAGTCATGTTCTTATCGGTGTGCCATTTCAATTATACATATGAAATTACCAATATGATACATAGATACAGTAGAGAACACGTCAAGTTCGCCACCTTGATCTTCGTACTGTTCTTATGCCGTTCGTATAAAAAACAATATCGCACTTCAAATCTCAAGCTTAACGTGGTCTTGACTGCACATGGCTGTATGGATTAGTTCCCTTTGCCTTTCACAAACAGGAAAAAATAAATCAATGAGAAACGTGAAAATAACTCTTATTTGGGGCCGTGTTAGAAAAAAACTAAAAGAAAACGAGATGATAACATTGTAATTCTTAACAATGATATGTGTTACAATTGTTACCCCTAGAGTTTGCCGCGAGTTGCACAATAGTTACCGATCACTACTTATTACTAAATACCTCATTACATTAAGCTAAACAAAGCAGCATTTGCATTGTTCTTAATTTCGAGTCGATAAAGTACTGAAACTGAATTCAATGCTCAACAAGCATAACTCTATTATGTATAGATAGCATAATAGTACTTTAAACAAAGCCTTTATATGAATTCAGAATTATTTTACTCGGTACTACAATATTTTGTTATCTATTTCGAATTGTCTAGACGATTTTATCATTTACCTACCGACTGAAGTTTCAAAGCTTTTAGCTTTAAATTTGCTTAGTAATGTGAAATTTAGTTAGTTTGGGGTACCAACGGGTATAATAGCAGGCATCATACTCTTTCTTATACCTATTGTATAGATGCATACCATTACCTACTGACATACGGAATAGATATTCATTTACTAGAATTATTTTGAAATTACACCAGTTTCAATCAATCAAATAATATATTTTACTTTAAGCGAAAAATTCTTCGTCTACATCAAAAAACAAAGTATACTTACGTACCTGTTATGTACAGAGAGCTGAGAGAGCAAACAAACAGGAAATACAAAAGGTACAAAAACAGCGGTCCTAAAAAGAAAATGGAAAAAAGGCCGAAAAAAAAGAAAAATGGATTTACCTTCCATACAAAAGTATGGGCCGATCGATTTTCTATGGCAGTTCGAACAAATTTTCTCGCGGTAAAGGATAACATCTTGAAGAAACCTGCATACGCTGAAGAAGAAATTCTGATGCGTATGTGAAGTCTAGCAATCCGTATTGGATACGCGCGGGGGACTAACGCCCATTAAATTAAATTAAATTAAAAGTATTGCCGCAAGTATTGTAGTAGTGTTGCATTTGAGGATCGCCCTGTTTCCTGCAGTGGGATTATGTGTTAGTTTAGGCTGACGAATCTAACGATGGAACATCTTCATCTCAGCCGATGGACGTCCACTGCTGGACTGTCTCCCCCAACGATCTTCAAAACTACCGGTCCTGCGCTGCCTCATCCAACGGGTTTCCACTGCCTTCACCAGGTCGTCGGTCCACCGTATGGAGGCCTAAATAAGCTGCACCTTCCGGTATGCGGTCGCCACCCGAGAACTTTTCAGCCCCATCGGCCATTGGTTTGCCATTTTAGTTTAGCAATTATTTGGGCTATGTCAGATACTCTGGTTCTTCTACGGATCTCTTCATTTCTGATTTGATCTCACAGGGAAAATCCGAGCATAGCACTCTCCATTGCCCTTTGGGTGACTTCCAGCCTTTTTATGAGGCTTTGAGCGACCACGTCTCTGTTCAAATACAAATATAAACCCAAAGACATATATATTACTAGCGTAAGGACATGGCCTATGAGCTTGACTATTGTCTCCAGTTTGTTGGCTCTAAAATGCAAGGAAAAATGTCAATTTAGAGCACTACAAATATATGACACGATATAGTTCGTATACGAGTTATGACAGATGGCGCAAATTTTTGTTTCTATGAAGAAGGTTTTTGTAAAATATTCTGACGGGCCTATTGACATACCTATTATACCTATATGACAGTTATAGCTGATGTCAATATTTCAGGCAGGTAGTCCCTGCCTTACTCTGACTTTTCTTTTTTAATTATGATATAAATCACAAATATATTAGGTTTCATATACCTACATATGGAATAGGTTAACTTCAAAAGCCATTATTGCTAAAAGGAGTAGCCATCATTCCAAAGCGCAATTTACACCAATTAAAATTCTATGCGTGTCGCTTGCCATTAATTTTGTTTGAGCATCCAAAGAGAAATACAGAGGCAGTATTGTTCTGTGTTGTGTACTTAAACGAACGTGTTTACAGCTCACACACACGATTCGGTTTAAGCGATGGACAAAATAATGCAGTTTTGACTTTTGAAGACCCTCAGCTATATCAGCTATATGTATCTCAATTCTCAAGGTGCAACCACGTACCGGAAAGCGCAGCATGGGTATATAGGCCCCCCACACGGTGGACCGATGTCCTGGTGAAGGCGGCGGAAACCCGTTGGATAAGGGGAGGCGCAAGACCGCTAATTGTGGTGATCCTTGGTCTGAGTGTGTTACTTGACTTCTAAAAGTGCAACACCGAATACCACCTCCCCGAAAGCTCACTAGCTAATACGAATCACTTAACAACGAATGCACGCTACCACGAAAAACTTATCGTCAAAGCCACGCGACCTCAAATAACCAAACCTCTAATTCACCAACACGAATCACAAACATTCTATGTCCACCAGTGCAGTGGTGTGTCCACTCAGTCGGGGTATGTTCGCACTTTGTTCGTCCTCTAATCTAACGCAGAGAAATATGTACTATCAGTTTAAAATAACAATGTGCATGACCTCGCCTGCAAATGTGACGTCACTCAATGACACGAACTTCACTTGAGTCATTCAAATGATTATTTCCTTTACATAGAGTCTATATTCCTTTACAACCGAGTGAAGTTATCGAACGGCCCTTCAAGGTCATGCACATTGTTATTTTAAACTGATAGTATGTGCACCTACATCATCGGCCGCTTGTATGAAGCTTTCATATTTATTTATAAGATGCTTAAAGTTTCCACAGTTTCAGGAAAGCATGGGAGATGGGAGGTAGTCAAGTTTAAATATTTCCGCTACCCACATTCGCTGGTAACTTAAACCAAACCTGAAAGGGCGAAACGGCCGACATAATTAAAGGATATTTTGTGTAGACAATAGGTAAAAGCTTCGCATACGGAATTTTAATTCTAAACGTTCGACCATTTAGATTTGTCGCGGGGTCGCTACGTGGGCGGAATGGCGACGGGAGAGGGTTTTTGCGAAGTTTTCCCGCCTCGAGTCGGCGAGGAAATGTGGATTTGTTTTGGTCGCTTTATGGCTGTCATTTTGTTGTGTTAGTTTTATGACTATGATAGACATACGTTGGGGAAATTCTTTTATTGCGTTGCTTGTGTGGGTGATTAGTTGACCTTGGTATAATTAGGTACCTACCTACATTATTTAATATTAGGTAAGTGTGGGTAGGCCCACACGGTGGACCGACGACCTGGTGTAGGCAGCGGGAACCCGTTGGATGAGGGCAGCGCAGGACCGGTCGTTATGTCGATCCTTGGGGGAGGCCTATGTCCAGCAGTGGACGTCCATCGGCGGAGATGATGATGACGATTATTTATATTGAGGTACTTAGTAAGTAGGTACCTACTTACAAGTTTTGACTACACCGATATAGACATGAATGAAAAAATCACTGTATGCGTAACACAACAGGGGGTCTGAAACCATCAAACTTCACTTCTACTGCTATCAATATCAAGACGATGGCATAAATCTTTTCAGACCAGTATTTCGCCACACAGATAACATTACCGGCAGCGTCCATAAGCTCTGTTTGCGTGCAGGTGTTCGTGTTCGGGCAGGAAGGGTAGGATACGAGATGGGCAATAGTCCGATGAGTAACAACGCATCCACACCAAAGGTCCGGCCCGTCTATGTAACCCCACTTGAACAGATTTTCTTTACTCCGGTCAATCTGAGTTCTTCTTCTCTTCCTGTTACACCCCTACGTGGGGTATAGGGCTCGGATGATAGCTCTCCACCGGTTGCGATCTTGGGCAGTACTGTAGATGTCCTCCCAGGTCGTGTTGAGACTATGGAGGTGCTACTGGGGAATGTTCCTCCATTGAAAAGGGAAGATCTTCCACCAGGCTATGTGTGAAGCCTGGGGACCGACCGAGGTCCAACAGTTCTTAGTTGTTCCTTCTATATATATCGAATCTCTGTGATTATTTCTCTTGCGCGATTTATGTCTCGCATTCGATTGTGAACCTTATGTGTAGTAGGTTACGAGTTGCGTATTTACGATGAACGTTGTCTTTGTATTGAGCATATTTCCGTGAGCGACGGTATCGCCATCTGTTGGCATCTTTGCTATAACTTGTGGGTGCTGGACATCTGTAGTAGTTCCCCACAAGACATTAAGCCTCTACTTCCACAGAGCGGCGCCAGGTTATTTTAGGGCGTCCCCTCTTTCGTTTGCCTGGTGATGGGTGCCATTCGAAGGCTGTCTTGGATGAGTGATCGTCAGGCCTACTTAATACATGGTCAAGCCACTGCCACTTTCGAGTAAGGATCACTTTCTCTATACGCTGCTGACCCGTCCATCTCCAAGCTGGAATCTGAGTTCGGAGTCTATTTAAGTACCTCCAAATCGGTCTGGGCAACTCCTGTCCTTGACAAAAGGGTCAGAAAATATGGTGTCTTCCCACCAAAGACCGCGTCTGGCTTGAGAAGCCTCACAGGTCAAAAACACTACTAATAATAATTAACTGAAAAACAAGCTCCTTAATCACTAATCAGCTATACCAACTTTGTTTTCTTGAGCAAATATAATTTGAATGTTACTAAAATAGGTAGGTATCGCAAACGGGGACAAAGAAGAATTATAAATAAAACATACTATTGGTTTGTCCCCGCCTGCAATACCTACCTAATAACATTCAAATTATATTTTCTCAAGAAAACAAAGTTGGTATAGCTGAATAGTGATTAAAGAGCTTGTTTTTCTCTTTTCAGTTAATAGTTTTTTTATGCAGTCGGGTTTTTTGTTTTTTTAATAATTTAGTTTATTTTATACTTTTTAGTCTTGTGTCTAAATGGTAGCATAAAAGTACTATAATATACATAAATATTTTTGGAATTGTCTGTTCACTAGCTTTCATATGATACCCATATTGTAATTTTTTACAAAAAAAAATTTATTCCCCTTTTTTTTAAATTTGCAACCGCCTTATTAAATTAATATAGCCTATGTCACTCTCACGATTTTTACAAATCTAACGACACCTCATACGTCAAAATCCTTCAAGCCGTTTAGGCTGTAGGCCGTGCCAAAGAAATATACATACAAACATACATACTTACATACATACATACATATAGGATTGATCTGAGTTCTGGACAAACGATTTTCCACCTATTCGAGATTCTACACAAATGCATACATACATACATACGCTCGAAAAACATAACCCTCCTTCTGGCGCAGTCGGGTAAAAAGTGACATGTAAAAGGAAATATTATACAGTTATAAAAGGAAAGGATGATAAAAAAGGAAGGGATAACACACGGCACTTACGTTTAGAGCCAACTATAAAATTTGACCAGTCCCTACACTATAAATGGCTGGAAATAACATCATTGCGACCAAATGGTTGCAATTAATATTATCTTTTGGGGTGTTATCGTTTTAATGGCGTTTTAGTGTCTGGGACATACAAGGGGCACGCAAGGACTATTCATGGCAGAACGGAAACTCTGGGACTACACCTATACACACATACCTAGGCACTATCTCGAGGCACTATCTCTACTCTAGTCATACCTAGTCATAATTATTATTTATTGTAGCCATGGGTTTAAATAATATGTTACATGTGATTCCAGTACCTAAACATGGACCCTGCTAGGACACTACAAAACTTAAATCTAGAATTACATAGGCACTTGTGATTTCCTTATTCCTTTACCATGCGGAGAGGATGAGGAGACCATTGAACATAAATTTATCCTTTGTGACTGATGTGATGTCTTAGCGGCAATACGCATGAGCCTCGACTTCTGAGATGGATATCTAAAACCGGGAGATCTTAGGTTTCTTCCCCTTAATGGTATCACCTCCTTCATTGACCATGTATTTCAAGGGTGAAGAAAGCAAAAAGTATTGGGGCTAACACAAAAGATCCCACTGGGATGAAGTGTTGCTGGCTTGCCAGCCCCCACAACAAGATAAGATAAAATAAGATACCAAGCCTTTACCTATCAAAAATTGTATTATGTACGACAAATATCCATATCCTAACAATGCGATTAATTATTCTAAGTTTACTTAAGTACCTAACTAGAAAAGCATACATTTTTAACGTTTATTAATATTATAGGTAGGTAGGTATTATGTAATGTCCCATTGTGCTTTATTATCGTCTCTTATCTATTTTCTTCTATTTTAAAGTTTCCTCACTGTACTTTTAGCTCTCTGGAAGGGGCGTTACAATAAGGTAGGTACCTACCTAAGTTGTACCTAAGTGGAGGACGTTTTATTACTGAATGTTACACAAAAACATTAGAACTAACCTTTTGTTTTTGCTGGTAACAAAATACATTCGATGATTATAATAGTTCTGCTAAGTAAGTAGGTAGGTACTTATCCTACCTACCTACTATAATACCTCCTTACCTACCTACTACTTACTTAAACCTAGGTAATTCAATTTTTAAAAGCGTGCAGTAGGTAAGACAAGTACTTACTTACGGCTTTCCTATAAGTACCTAAGTATAAGTAACTATTTAGGTATTTAGTATAATTATTTTGGTGGAATATGGCCTATTTCCTCAAACTCGCAATAATAAATGTAAGAGAAAGAAAGATACATTTATCTGTATTTCCGTGTTTACAATGAAGCGTTAAAATAAATAAAATAACTCTTTGAGAGATAAATATTCATGTTGTTATAATTGTAATCTCTCCAGCACTGGTAGCATGCACACCCGCGATAGCCGTGATACGGCTTTATCACGTCTTTTATCTTGTTCTTTTGCGCGCGAACGAATGAGATAAAAGACGTGATAAAGCCGTATCACGGCTATCGCGGGTGTGCATGCTACCAGTGCAGTTTATATTATAATATAAGATAATTATCTTCTTTTATCGTGTGGGCAGAGCCCAGAGAAGTTTTATATTATGAAAACCGAAATGACTGGCTGGATATGATTTTAACAACTTGAGATATTCGACTTCGACTGCTACACTAAAATACCTAGGTACAGAATAGGTACATAAATATTTGCAAATAATTTTAACCTAAAGTAACTTGTTCTTAGAATATTTGTCATAATAATCAATCATTATTCTGTTCATGTCAGACTTGGCTGTATAAGCTTAGTTTCCTTTACCATTTCGCATGGATTACAAACCTGTGAAACGGAACGGCATTGAGTATAATGCTACCGAGTTAAATGAATCTGATGTAAACTTGAAAAACTAATTTCCTCCCTACAGTTAGACGACTCACTAGCGCCAACATTTCCGCACTGACTAACAACATAATTCCGTCGAGTTAAAAAATGTCAAACTAAAATAAATGTCGTGGCATTTTAGTTTATTTTACGGCTTTTACAACGCGACATTTCTGTATTTTCACATCAAAACAAACAAAAATGTCAATAGATCCCGACTATTCTATTTACGAGACAGTGTTTTTCAATATTGCAGATTTTTTAACAGAATACGAAAAGCTTCCTTGCCTGTGGGATAAATCACGTGAAGATTTCAAAGATAGAAAAGTGAGGTTGATAGCAGAAGAGGGTCTTGGTGAGAAATTGGGCATCTACGACTTATTCACGCTAAGAAAGAAAATCAGGAGTGTTCGGGGGACCTACAATACGGAAATAAGGAAAATTAAGCAGTCTCTGGACAGTGGGACAGGGCTGTATATTCCTAAACTGTCTTGGTTCTCTTGGGCTGACAGATTCTTGAGGGTGACCACGGAATTGCCTGTTGATGTTGAGGTGCGTTTTGTTTACATTATATTAGGTTATGTTATACAACGATAAACTAACCACTGGGTCAGAGGGTCATCTTAGAAATCGCGGATTTTTTTGTAGACCTTTTTAAGGTGTACAAATTACAATACTGTAGTACATTATTCAGCCAGTGTTTGCAAAAAAATGTGTTAATTACACACATCACATTAGAAACTTCTAAAATTATCAGTGTTTCTCTACTTTATTATACATGTATTATACATATAAACCTTCCTCTTGAATCACTCTACCTATTCAAGAAAACTGCATGAAAATTGATTGCGTAGTTTTAAAGATCTAAGCATAAATAGGGACAGACAGACAGCGGACACAGAAGTTTCCAATCATCATCAATCATCATTTTGACATCCTTCTTGATCCAGCATCAATCACATCAAGGTCTTTCCAACACTTTTCCCAAAGTCGTTCACCTCCTGGCTGTTGGACGACTCACTGATAGTTTCTAATACAGGAGCAAGGCTCGTGCCATCGTCGGAGCCCTCACTGGTCACTACGCCACAGGCACGATGATGCACAAGATGAAACTCACCCTGGATCCCAGCTGTCGAGCATGCGGAGAGGATGAGGAGACCATGGAGCATATCCTGTGTGACTGTGATGTCTTGGCGGCAAAGCGCATGTGCCTCCTCGGTGATGGATATCCAAAACCGGGAGACCTTAGGCTTCTTCCCCTCAATGGTATTGCTTCCTTTATTGACCATGTATTTGAAGGGTGAAGTAAGCAAAAAGTATTGGGGCTAACACAAAAGATCCCACTGGGTCGAAGTGTTGCTGGCTTGCCAGCCCCCACAATAAGATATGATAAGATATGATAGTTTCCAATACACCTGAAAAATATGTCAAATTGATTTGTTTTAGGTACCTTCATCCGCTGATGAATTACAGACCCCTAAGAAGAAGTTATTAAAAAAGTTACCCAGGAAAAGCGGAGTCACTGTTGTCATGGTTGGACCATCTAACAAGAATGATGAGGTTTGCTTACTTAATATTCCAAATACTTCGATTGTTTGTAGTAATCTTACATGTTAAGGGGCCATAGGTTCAGACGAATATTTTCTTTGAGAAACGCGATTGCCCAGCTCTTCGAAAAGTGAGTACGCGTGCCGTATTTTCGATTATATTACTTTTTATTATAAATTATTTTTATGATTTCACTAGATAAACTAATGGTGAATAAGTGAATATAATTATACCAAAAATCGGAAACTATTTAAAGTTCTAACACGAGAAAAATCTTTTAAAATACAAGAAAATATGTCATCTTTATGACGATTTTCTATCGAGTGAAGTAATTCCAATCGTGTATTCATTATTCAATTGATGATTTCACTAGATAATAAACTATCCAAGAATACTGAGGTATGACTTTGGTTTCGGTAAATTGTATAAATCTACTCGAAACATGAAAAATAAAAGATGCCTCCCAGGTGTTTCGTCCTACCATAGGGCCTTAAGTACCTACCTACCTACAATTAGCGGTCATCATCATCATCATCATCTTATTTAAGAGCTACGCCCGTGTCGGTGGAGAATTCGCCAATGCTGTATCTTTCCGCTAGTGTCTTGAGTTCTTGATACAACACGACATCAACCTTTTCCTTCACTTTGGCTAGATAACTCTCTCTATCTGTCTTTAATTAGCGGTAGAGAGCGTAAAATTAAATAATGTAGAGGCTGTTGGAAAAAATTCAAGTATAGAATTCTTGAGTTGGATAGCTCTTGTAACAAAACACCCCTACAAACTTCAACCCGGGCGAATTAATTTGGCACCTGGCTTGCACGTGGGTCGGAATAAAAAACTCGGAAAGAATAACTCGAAAATGCTATAGTGCAGAGACACGTGCAACGGTAACTGAGATGCTATGCTACTGGCCTCGCACGGCGACGGGGGGAGGGGGGTCCCGCGGGGGGTAGCAAGACGAGTGTTAAATTTCGAGCCACGTGCGAGCCAGGTACCAAGTTAATTCGTCCTTGTTGTAAGTTGTTATGCTTGTATGTCGAGCATAGTGACTTAGTTTTAACATATCTAGGCTGTTTTCCTCTTAGTGTTTTCCAATCCTCGTTAAATCATATTAATTTATTGTTAACTACCTCCGTGGTCTAATGGTTAAGAGCTTTGGCTCTCAACACGGAGATTGTGGGTTCGATTCCCATGGGGGACACCTAGTGATATGTCACTTTGTGCGTTTTTCCCCAGTTGGTTAGGACATTGCAGGCTGAATTGCCTGATTGTCAGAAAAGAAAAATGATTCCGTGTTTCGGATGGCACGTTAAGCCGTTGGTCCCGGCTACTATCTCTGGTGGTAGTAGTCGTTACATAAAAACCACGTCAGAGGCCGTAAGGCAGTCTGAAAAAACTCTGACACCAGGGCTCTGCCCACACGATAATAAGAAGAAGAATTTATTTGTTGAACATGTTTCATAAGATGTTACTTCTCTTACAGGAAGCTACTTTAGCAGATGCTTATGATCGGGATGATGAGGTAATTTCTATTGTTTATTAATTCCCTTATTTGACCAATTAACATTAAACATTGTGTGGAGACAAGCATGCTTCAAATTCGAGGCATGTATTGTACCTACTGTCCAATTCAAGTGGCGACGGGCTCACTCGTCACACTGGACAGAGTTTCGGTACTACTCAGGTCTACCCAATATCAAACTGTACAAAAACATGTGTAGTCATTCCTTACATTACAGTCGCACACAGATTGCCATAAGAGTGACAGAGCTAGATTAGACGTAAATCTGTTACGTCTATTAAACAAATGTCACCACTTTTTAAGCAAATTCAAGCAAAATTCGTTCTTAAGGCTATTCCACCGTTGGCGCGCTCCATACAAACGTAGTATGGTGATATTTTCAATACTATCCAATTAAAGTCAATGAAATTTTTCAAAAACAATCTAGTAACTAATTTCTATGTCGGTATGAAGTCAGATTTTCGATAAAATTTATAGTTTTAAAGTTACAGTGCCACAAATATTTCCATACAAATCTTAAATTAATCCTAGCATTGAAACTGTATATTTTAACGAAAATCTGACTTCATACCGACATAGAGATTAGTTACTTGATTGTTTTTGAAAAATTTCTTTGACTTTAATTAGATAGTATTGAAAATATCACCATACTACGTTTGTATGGAGCGCGCCAACGGTAGAATAGCCTTAACGTAAAGAAATAGCTGAGTCTTCCAGCTGGAGGTTTGGTGACATTAAGGTTCAAGACGGTATCTATTTACTATTGACATTTCACTTATTCTAATGGGCGGTTGTCATAAGTGTGAATGGATGTCAAATAGCGTTTCTATGTCTTGCTTTATATTATTTATCTACCACTATATTTTATCTTTGGTACTACTAGTGAAACGTGGATGTTCTGAAGTTTCAGAATATCTCTGACTACCCCCTCGGGGAATATAGTCGTGAGCATATGCTTATGCTTTGACCAATTATACATAGACTGCTAATACAGAGTGAGCTTGCACATTAATTTGGCTAGGTATTCATATAAATAGAGTTGATTTTATCAGTATGGTTTTTTTAGCTTTAGATTAAGGTTTTAGAATGGACTCGCCATGGATGTTGTACAAAAAGACAGAGGGATATATGTATATGGTTTCGTTTAAATACGATATGTTTGAAGACCGACTCACACTTGGTCGGTTTTTAGTATAAATTTGTTGTTATTCTGTAGAGTTTGCTCTATAATCACACTAAGTTTGACGCATGTATACAACGTGTTAATAAATTAGCGCAAAACCTCATACACCCCAACTGATTTATAACAAAAGAATTAGATTGAAACAATAATTTCATTATTTTGATACTTAAAGTTGAAAGTTATTCACATTTTAAGTTTTGAGGCAAAAATGATTTGTTATCATTTCAGCAATGAATGAAAGCGCTAACTTACTCAATGGATTCATTTTAATAATCTTGTTTTGGTAGTAAGTAGGGTGGGTTGACATCGGGTTCAAATTTACAAATTAAATATTATATATTTAAAAAAAAAAAACCTATCTTGAAACTATGATAATTCGATTCTGCTCTCGATTCTAAACAAACTACTTTCTAGTTTTGCGTTAATTCATTAACACGTTGTATATTACCGTTTTTACGATATAGCGTGAAGAAAAAACGTTGATATAAACTAGTTTCTTGTTTAGAACCCCCCTTAATTTTTGACATTTTTATTATTATTATTATTTGTTAACAAATGCGCCGTAATAACGCATAATTTGATAATTTCAACTATCTAGCTATTACGATTCAAAAGTTACAGCCCTAAATAGGTAGGACGGACGGACGGACAACGTAGGCTTAGCAATAGGGTCCCGTTTTCGCCCTTTGGGTACGGAACCCTAAAAAGGGATAAACATGTTTTAAACTAAATATTTGTTTCCAGAACGAAGAGCTAGATGATGAGGCCTACGACGAACAAGTACTAGAACTAGAAGAACATGACACGGAAGATGAGCACGTACAATTAAAACAAGAAGTCACAGACGACTCAAATATGGACACATTTGAAGACAATCATAATAACACTCTCATGCAATCAGAAGAACACAATCAATCAAACTTCAAACCGACTGTTAAGAAAAGAAAACGGGTGCAAAGTAAGAAATGTAACTGTGAATCTTTAGTGGATGTAGTGAGTTCTTTGAAAGACATTTGTCAAACTTCTGAGAATGAATTTGCAGTGTTTGGTAGGTCAGTTGGTGTACAACTACAGAATATGCCTATAGATTTAGCTGTACAGCTCCAAACGGATATTCAAGCTCATATTACTATGACTAGGTTAGAGTATTTAAGAAGACGTAAGAGTAGGGACGAAGAATGAGTTTCTAGTGTACATAGGTAGTTCTAACAAATAAATGAATGTGCTGAAAATATCATAGAATATAATGTAATGAAGCAATACGTGTGCAAGTGAGAAGTAGTTCTATTATAGTAGGAAACACTGGTACAAAATGCCATCTCACTGTTGTTGACTGGAGTGTAAAAATTTTTAAACAACAAAACACATCGCTCGCTACATCTACGACCCCATCTTCGTCCTGAGGACTGGATTGAGGTCAAGAGCAAACCCATAGTTAATAAAAAAAAAAAAAAAAAAAAAAACAACTGTTGTAATAACTTTGCAAACAGTTCACGTGAAAGGTGTGTTTTATCTAAGTACTATTTTTGTTTAAATTGGTTTTCCTATTGAGAAAATTTTGTACAAATTAAATTATTCCTGTTTTTAATATCTTTTTTATTGGTAATAAAAATATATGCACAAAATTGCACACATTGTTTTGGAGATAACAATGTCAATAACATTATAACATAGGTTGGTAAATACATTTCTTTACGATTGAAATATATACTGTAAACTTAAATGCGTTACATAGGTACTTTAGAAGGTGCTTCACCCCATCAAATTAAACAACTTTCACCACGGGACCAATATTGAAAACGCGAAAAAACGAAAAAATTACATTTACTATGAAACAACCAATTTTAGTTGTTCAGATTGATGGTCTGAAGGACCCTCTAAAGTATGTAACGCATTTAGGTCTACAGCTACTACACAAGTATACAATTGATCTCACACACAGCAAGTCACTATATTTAATTATTTACACCATGAAACGATTTCCCAAAATTTCAAGCAAGAATTTACCAATACTAAAGATAATTTTAATTGCAAAGGGATACCTACGTTTACCAAAATCACTTATAAGTACGTAAACTTAATTACCCCTTAAAGGAAGAAATAAGATTCTCTAACAAACACTAAAACCTATTAGTCTGTTCAACCCTTGTAAGGCCGAAAATCACCACTTTCTTAACCCTAAAACTGCTTTAGACCCTCGCGCCTCGGACAAGTAAAGTTCCGGGTCTACACGCACGTAGATCGTTCGTCCCGGGCGGCCATCTGTTCGCAAGTACGTGACAGTTTCCTTGACGGAGAGACGTTGGAGTACTGGAGTTAGGGCGTGGGTGAGTGACGAGCGAAGCGACGAGCGGGGCGGTGTGCCGGCCATAAATGCATGTATAGTCGCTGCTTCTGCGTCGGAGAGGTTGCTATTTACAGAAAGACATTATAATTATATCAGCCGTCGTTGTCCCATTGTTGGGCAAAGGCCTCCATCCGTTCTCTCCATGCGTCCCGGTTTTGCGCTTCGATAGGCCAGGTCTTTATAAACTATCGATTTATCGACAAATTAAGTAGCATAATTTATTTCTAAGTATTTTAACTCCACATTTCTTCAGATGGTTAGTAAGAAGTACACGGTATAGGCATTTTATCTGTAAAATGTGCCTTTAAAAAACCAGCCAAGAGCGTGTCGGACGAGTTTATGACTGAATAAATTCTGAAAGTCGATTTTGACGCAGGATAATTTATTAGTGTACACAATAATTTGAAACAGTAAGTACCTAATAAGCAGTAACTTATCTTATCGGCAATGACCAACCGGGAACTGGACGTTCGGGTACATAGTGGACGTTCGGGGAAAAGTACGTAACTGACCTGATCCCAATGCACGAGCAGTGCGAGCCTACTAGCGATCATATTCATAGGATGGTGTTGCAGAATTTATAATTATCATCATCAGCCTATAAACGTCGCACTGCAGGGCACAGGCCTACCCTCAAGAGGGTGTATGGGCATTAGTCCAACACGCGTGCCCAATGCGGATTGTTAGACTTCACATACGCATATATGAATTTCTTCTTCAGGTTTCCTCACGATGTTTTCCTTCACCATTTGAGAGCAGTCGGTATTACGTACATAAGTTAGAATAAATCATTGGTAGTACCTGCATGGCATGTTGTCCGTTTATAATTAATCAGTTACTAATGAATGATAAAGTTCATAGATTTTTATAATCTGCCTATTTTCTCAATACATTTGAAGCGCTTTAATGAACATCACAAGATAACGTAATTTTAATTCCAACTGAAATATATGTTAACGAGATAGTTTTTTTTTATAACAGTTACTAATGAATGATAAAGTTCATAGATTTTTATAATCTGCCTATTTTCTCAATACATTTGAAGCGCTTTAATGAACATCACAAGATAACGTAATTTTAATTCCAACTAAAATATATGTTAACGAGATAGTCACTTCAGCAGCAATAAGATGTTTTACGTCGTATAGTAACTTATTATTACTCTATGGTCGTAGTACTAAAGTGTATACATTAAGCGAAAAATTCTTCGTCTATGGTATACATACATATTTTTTCTCAAACATGCTTGGAAATGTGAGCATTATTTTGACAACCTTCTTCGAGATAAATCGAAATTGCTGTACTGGCCAAATACATGCGCGCAGCGGCCGGCAATGTTTGTATGAAAATCCATATCTGTCGTGTTTAGCGACCAAATAAATTACATACTAAACTCATATCTGTCGTGTAATTTAAAAATGGAACGATCTTTTACTCCGAAACATGGCGACCAAGGAGGTAACTCATCAAAGGTTTTATTTAAATTTCGAACTGACTTGCTGCGAAAGCTGTTTATTGAAAAAAAAAAACAAATTGTTGTTCGTTGTTCGTCATTGATTTTGAAAAGAGTTTTAATTTCCGCGAATTATTTGAGAAAATTTATTGTTTTCATTTCCGCGCATTATTTGAGAAAAGTACTATACAAGCCTTGGCCACAACTAGGCATTGATGGACTTACGTATGTGTGCCTCGGCTTCGCCTCGCCCACATTTCCACGTTCGTCCATCAATGCCTCTGTTGCTGGCCACTGCAGTAATGTACTATTACTGCTGACTGTACGAAAAAGCGGTTCCTTTAACTTTTGGCTTCATCAGCCATTTATAAAATAGTCCCCTTCATTAGTTCGTGGGTTCTACTTAGAGGATTTATCTGGATTTATTTCCCTGACTATAATATCTCTGACTACCCCCTCGGGGAATATAGTCGTGAGCATATGCTATGCTATCCGCTCCGCTTATCACTAAATACCAAAGTTCTTCCTTGACGCAGTTATGTATGGGCATCAATTATTTAAAACACTCGATATCTCTTAAATTTCGTTTTGTTTATGTGTTTAGGATGAATTTCGGTACGTGAGGTCGTTTCCAAGCAGTTTCCAAGTCGTTTCAGAGAGAAACATGTCAAAACTTTTTTCCGAATTTACCGTTCTTTTCTTATTTAAGATGTTTGGTTGGCTTAGGCGTTATAAATGTTGAGCAACGGGGTTTACGGTGTAAAAACATTTTTGATTGTAGTTCCGGTACCAGGGGCCTATTTCATAAACATTACAAAGTAATAAGTGTTGTTATTCGTGATTGATTTCCGATACATATCAGAATTTCTTCTTCAGCGTGTGCAGGTTTCCTCAGGATGTTTTCGTTTGAGAGCAGTCGGCTTAGATCCTCTAGGCAGTCGGTTTTAAGTTAAAAAAACTCATTGGTACATGACAGTCATGTGGTACCTACTTACTGAGGATTTCATACAGTTTTTGATAGTAACCACCGCAGCCCGCCATTTGAGTTCCCGATATTTAGTGTTACAACTGTCATGATCACGGGATACCTAGTACTATTGTCATGTTTATGAAAATCTGCCTACTGGTACCTAGGCACAGTATAAGATCTAGTAGGTATCTATTTGACCTAGGCATGTTACATTTACCTACTTTTATGTTTCTGGTGACACAATACAATTAAGGTACAGAAAATCAAGGATCCGTGCTATTTTCAGGTACCTACTTATCGGGGTACTAGCTAGTTACCTATATTTCTAAAACAGAATTCTGTTAAACCTTATGGTTAACTAAACTTCAAAGATTTTTTTTTGGATGGACAGCGAAGACCAAAAAAAAAATAGTTGCTAAACTAATTCAATTTATTATCCAATCCAGCTACCAGAATAGGTGACGTAACATCTAAACGAGGTATAAATTGAAGCTGGCGAGCTTGCCGGCGGCGACAGAGCGATGCAAATCGATGCGTCAGATGCAAGACGGTTGCTGTTAATAAGTCTATTGCGTGTTCAGATTGCATGGACGTTGGAATTTTAATATGCGTCCCTAACTCTCTGAACTTAAAGTTTTAATTCGATTGGGGTAAAAAATAGGTAGGTATATTATAAATTAGTATATTTTTTATGTTATCATCATCATCAGCCTATAAACGTCCCAGTGTAGAGCACAGGCCTACACTGTTTCAGTCTGCGGAGGGCTGTCCCTTACACATGTGTCACCCTGTATTTTGGATATTAACCAAATAAAGTCAATTAAATTTTTAAACGCGATATAGACTCTAATCTTTGTGCCTAAGGTGCTGTTTAAACAGAAGTGACGTGACGCGGGTGCGGCAATATAAACCTTATAGTACGCAGCATAGCGTCGTTTGTAGAATTACGCCCGCACCTCCAGGAGTGCGATTTTTGAATCTCATTCGCTGAGTTCAGCAGTTGAAAATATAAAAAATTACTGTGGAGATATGCATCTTTCTACTGCTGATTTGACTTTCAAAAATCATACTTCAGGAGTGCGATTTTTGAAAGTCAAATCAGCAGTAGAAAGATGCGTATCTCCATACTAATTTAGACATTTTTAACCGACTTCAAAAAAGGAGGAGGTTTCTCAATTCGACCGTATATATTTTTTTTTTTATGTGTGTTCGCGGATAACTTCGTCGTTTATGAACCGATTTCAATGATTCTTTTTTTGTTGGAAAGGAGATATCCCAAGTGAGGTCCCATGATAAGGAAACCAGGATCTGATGATGGATCCCAGAGATATCGAGGGGAACCTTCGAAAATCGTAGTGCCGACTAGTGCGTTTGTTAATTTAAAGCACTACTATTAAATCGAACTAATGAATTTGCCACTGAAAATTGTGAAATAAACAAAATTTTAACAAAAAAATTAAAACCGCCTTCAAAAAACTAAAAAGTTAAAAAATAATATTGCAGCCGATGACTTTCCCGTTCGCATCATAAGAAAATTAATTTGTTTTATAGAAGTCGGTGTCAAGCCAAGCCAAAAAATGCAAGCCCTGTCGCGAATCGTACCGGCTTGACAGCGAGTTCAATAAAACAAATTAATGTTCTTATGATGCGAACGGGAAAGTCATCGGCTGCAATATTATTTTTTAACTTTTTAGTTTTTTGAAGGCGGTTTTAATTTTCAACTGCTGACCTCGAAAAATCGCACTCCAGGTGACGTCGCCTGGAGGCGCGGGCGTGATTTTCCTTTACGAAAAAAACGACGCTATATTGCGTACTATAAGTAAAGGTTGAATATTATGTTACTTTGACTATCCGCCACCGCCACGCGTCTCTTCTATACAACGTGTTAATGAATTAGCGCAAAACCTCATACACCCAAACTGATTTATAACAAAATAATTAGATTGAAACAATAATTTCATTATTTTAATACTTAAAATTTAAAGTTATTAGCATTTTAAGTTTTGAGGCGAAAATGATTTGTTATCATTTCAGCACTGAAAGAAAGCGCTAACGTACTCATGCATACATTTTTATAATCCTGTTTTGGTAGTAAGTAGGGTGAGTGTGTCCGTGCGGTGGGTTGACATCGGGTTCAGAAAATTTGAAATTTTGCAAAAAAAAATTATTAATATTTGGAAAAAAATTACCTATGTTGAAACCATGATAATTCGACTGTGCTCTCGATTCTAAACAAACTACTTTCTAGTTTTGCGTTAATTCATTAACACGTTGTATATGATATTTCCGCTAAAATGTCTAAACAGTTTCAAAGTCACAGGGGCTCAAAGATTTTCTCACAAATTTTAAATTTACGCTAGATCTGTTGATTCTTGACATTTTTCTGGGGTATTTAGATACCCTTTATACAGGGTGTACAATAAAATGGGACAGCTACTCAAAGGGGTGATTCAGACCATCAAACTGAACAACTTTCTCTATTGGACCAATATCGAAATCGCCAAAAAAAAATCCGCTCTCCCATACAAAACTGCAAACATAACTCGATTGAAATGTATGGGACAGCAGATTTTTTTTTTCGCGATTTCGATATTGGTCCCATAGAGAAAGTTGTTCAGTTTGATGGTCTGAAGCACCCCTTTAAGTAGCTGTCCCATTTTAATGTACACCCTGTATAGGATATACTTTAGGTGGATTGCTTTTAGTGTTAAGACCTCCTTTTGTACTCTTCTCATTCTTATTTCAAATACCTATTATTGATTTTAAATATGTTACAGTTTGTGTGTTCTCGGTGGCGATATTGGATAACGCAATTCCCCGGTTTGGAAGAGTGCGGGTTCAAGTCTCGCCCGAGACTTAATTTTTCAATCTTTAATTTGATTCTTCTCATTCTTGTTAACTATAATATTATTATGTACGAGCTTTTACCCGCGACTTCGTCCGCATAAATTATATACCAGATTTTAAGTCAGAAGATAAGCTATCAAACAAAAAAAGTTTCATCAAAATCGGTTCAGTAGTTTTTGCGTGATACTCGAACAAACAAACACCCAAACAAACAAACAAACAAACAAACAAACAAACAAACAGACAGACAAAAAATCCAAAAATTTGTGATTTGGAATCAGGGACACCTAAAAATCATACCTATCGTAATTTTTTTTTTGTAAATATCTTCTATGTACAGACACACTTCTGTTACAGTTTTATAATAGTTTAGATTTGTTGATTTTTGGTGCGGAAATTAAGATTATTTAGGTAGTTAACTAAAATAGGTGTTACCTACTTTATATTATGTTATATTTTGCGTCCCCAAAAAATTCCCTGAAAAAAAGGTTAATGGGCAAAACCTAAAGGGACAAGGGACAGGTGCACTGTAAACTAAATCAAATTATTTATTTTCAGACAACTTACATGGTCCATTTGTTAGTCTAGTAGTAGAACTAAAGTCCATACACCTATAATCTTTATTACAATGCTGTTAGGCGAGCTAAGCTGGTGATAGCCTTCCGGAAATTGGACAAAATGTACTGGTCGGAACTACTCAAAAGCTTGATTGATGTGTGACCTAAATATTAACCGACCTTTCAGGGTTATGGGCTTAACAGCTTTCCAAATGCTGTAATCAAAGATAAACACATTAGTGCAATTTGACCCTATCGATCTCGACACACCTTTAATATTGGCATCTAACAGCTGTGTATGTTAATTTCTTGAAATATATAATCGTTGATTGACTGGTATTAAAAAGAAGAATGGCAGATTTGGACCCAGCCATTTTTTACTAAAACTAAAAGCCATTCAGGATGGCGGTCATATTTATTTCAAAAAGAAAAAAATTAAGACATTTTTTAAAAAAACTTCCACATCTCCAAAAGTCCTGATTCAAATGTAGAAATTACTAGTAAAAAATAGACAAATCATACAAAAAGCATAGCAAAACGCAACCACGACATCTATTTTCATCTAATATTATCACTGAGTTATTTTTTGGTAAGGAACATATTTGGCTTGGTTGAACTGATAGTGTGTGTGATTTACTTTTCTCCCATTATCATATAATATTGTACGATTATATTGAATTTTTATTAAAATAAACACAATAAATGCGTAAAAGATTGAGTGAACTATCTAATAAGACAGATTATGAGTTTCACACACTTGATACAAAAGGTATCATAAGGAGAAATACCTTTCCTCCAACTTCTACAGGTTACAGCCAACTAACTTTTTTGTTACTTTTGTCTCACTCTACACGTATTTTCATTCATGTATGGGACCTCTAAGTCTGGGTCTCAAATTACAGGGCCTTCCGCCAAACTTCTTTATTGATAATAATAATAATCCATCCATCCATACGGCCAGTGATTTTTCCAAACTATCTGATCTCCTGACTGTATGCCCGAAGTATTTAAGGTCTTTTTGCAAACAGATGGTGGTAAGTCTTGATATTGCAACACGTCGAGGAAGAATATCAGTCATTTCTTTTCAAAATATTCAATAAGCTGAAAGTGAGCTGTTGTGTAGAGTAAGTGTGTTTTAGAGTTTCTGGCCGCATCTTCTCTACAGCGACAACACGTTCCGACGCGGTGGTAGCTTCAAAAAAAGATTTGACGTTTAATAAGTGTGCTTCAAGCTCCTATATTTAATAAATTATTTTTGACATTGACTTTGTCTTTGAGCCGTCACGTCAGCCGCAGTTGTAGCAAGATTTCTTACCACCCCGAAAGGGTTATACCAACGATTCTGACCATAAAGGTATTATACTACGTAAGAGAGACAGTGACAACTGAGAGAGCGAGATGTACCTAGGGGCATGCCTGTATAATAGAAAGAGATACGTGACGCGAGGCAATAGAACCGTTTTTGGGGATTTGGAGTCCTGGTAAAAATTCGGTTTCTGTGAATAATCGTGAACCTAAAGTGAAATCGTAGATAATTTTGTGAAATATACTAACACTGTTTCATTAAATTATTCACGATTTCACGTAAGATTGAGAATTATACACAGAAATCGAATTTTTACCTTGCCGAGGACTCCAAAAAACGTCCAAAAACGGTTTCATTTGACAACTCATGTCACTTACTCTATTCCGTATACCTAGTCCTGACAATACATAGACAAATTCATGACTGGTGTGTTTTTGTATGTAGGTATATGCATTATTAAGAATAGTTAGTATTATTAACTATTCTTATGGTATAATCATTCTTATCCCTTAGTAACTTTATACAGCTGTTCACAGCTGGGCATGTACGGCACTGATGCTTCTCGCACTCTTATGCCGGCTCTTCATTCTCGCCGAGAACGGGCGAGACAGGCCGAGAACGAGAGTGTGGATGCCCTTCATTGTTCTCGTGGCGTCGTAAGCCATAGTAATTTTCCATGAACGTTCTCGGCGAGAGTGTAGTGCGGGGTTTAGATTTTTATTCCCTTCCCCTTTTTATTCTATAGATGACTTTTAGATTTTTATTCCCGTACTTGTACAAGCGTTTGATTTATGAAGATTCTTTACCAACATGTTATTAGTCCTATTGTAGGTTCCAAATAATGAAAATCCTCAGTACCTACTTAATTCCAGGAGTCAAGAGAAAATTCCAAAACTCTCACTTAATAAGATCTAACCTGAAATCTCTGCTTAATTTCCAACTACCCACAATCTAATTGCGCCGTGTAGGGTTGTCTCTTCGACCCTTAGAGCATTTACATAGGAGATAGATGTCTCGTAATGCATGCCCTGACTGGTAACTTTTACTTTGGGACCTACACTACAATGACGAGCTGCTGTGTTTCGATGGAAAAGCCATTAAACTAATATTGGAAAATATTATTGGTTATCTATTTCTTGTTGTTCAGTAAATTACCTTAACGGAACTTTTGTTTCGGTAGGTTCTCGACTTCTGGAATAGTCTTTTACGAAATAGAGTCAGTCAGTCAGTTATTGTTCTTTCTTACCATTTGTTCCATTTTGTTTTGATAGCTGCAAGCGACAAAATGTTGGCTCACAAAACATTTATTATCATGCGAAAGCTTGCTAAAAAGCCGAAACAAAACCGACCCATTCCTCAGTGGGTTAGAATGCGCACTAGGACTACTATCAGATACAACGCTAAGAGGCGTCACTGGAGGAGGACAAAGCTCAAGCTGTAAGCTTGTACCATCTATCTGTACCTGTATGCTGAACAAATAACTAAAAAAAAAAACTTACCCCGTCTAGAGCATATAATGACGAAACGACACAAATACAACACAGGTACCTACCTACACGTATACACGATTGCAGAAATTGGATCAAATTAACTAGTTTTACATCTGAACTTACCTATATATTGAATTGGCATTGCCAATGAAACTAAGTAGGTATAACTAATTATCAGACAAGCGCACTCATAGTTTCTTTTTCTGATAATAAGTATTCTAGGGACGAGTTTTAAACACACTATCCCAAGATACTGAACAACTTTCTCTAAGAAACATAGGAAATTCGTAAAAAAATTGTCGGACTTCCCATACTAAATGCAATCAGCTGATCGAAGTGTCTACCTTCTTCATAATAGACACACTATGCTGCCTCCAGTTTAAATGCTCCAAGCTTCGCCCCCGCCCGTACCGCCTTTTGCTCATTCTGCCAAGTGGCACCTTGAGTATTTGTGACAGCCCTTAATTAACTGTGTTCCCGCTGGAAGTCATTCTGTTTGAACACCGAGTTTGCTAGGCTATTGTGTGATCTACTGCAATGGTTTAAAGTTGAGATTTTGAGAGCGACGAGTTTGTTGTTCCTACGTATTTTTAACTTTCACACTGTTTATTTGATTACAGTAATCTGTTGTTAGAAATACTTATCTCTTTTTCTCTCTTCTTGGCTTGTTAATCTAAAGGTGAGGTCAGCCTTATGCTTCTCTTTCTTCCACTTTACTTCTGATCTCGTCGTGAAAGAAATTGCACTGGGTCATATCACCGCGAACTGTGTTCATTAGCTAGACTTTGCATATAGTTTTTAGGCTGAGATTCCGAGACGTTTTTTGAATTTGAGTGTGAGTTGAAAATGGGGGCAAAAATGTATGGATTTTAACTTTTCGAACTACTACTTACTATAAGAGGATATAATTCGGAGCTCGCTCCATATAAACAAAGTCTGGTTATATTTTCAATACTAACCAATTAAAGTCAATGAAATTTTTCAAAAACAATCTAGAAGCTAATGCTTGTATTGTACTAGATTTTAGTTAAAATTTATAGTTTTAAAGTTACAGTGCCAAAAAGATTTCCATTCAAATCTTAAATTAATCCTAGCATTGAAACTGTATATTTTAACGATAGTCTGACGACATAAGTACAAGCATAGAGATTAGTTTCCTGATTGTTTCTGAAAAATGTCACTGACTTTAATTGGATAGTAAATAGAACCAGACTTCGTTTATACGGAGCGCGCTCCGAATTATATCCCCTTAAAAACATCTCTGAATATCTGCCTTAGACTTAATGGACTAATAATCACAACATCAGCAATAATGATGTAAAATAAACATGCTCTAAGTCTAAATAATACTCTACCCTTTAAATATTACTAGAGCCTTTTGTTATACACTCTGTATAATCATATCATTTATTGCTTTCATGATATTACAATATCCTAATTAAATTTTAATATTCCAGAAACACACTCGTTTGGACATATTTCGTAGCAATAATGCTACGAAAATGCTACGCGGCTACGAAAAGCTACGCTTCTACTTTTATTTTACTACGAGCTTGTGACCCGCGACTTCGTCCGCGTGGATTACCCCTAGGGGTCGATTTTCGAATATTACTTTCTTAGTGCACCCCTACATCCTCTGTAGAATATACAGGGTAAAATTGATATCATATGCGGCCAGAAACTCTACAACACACATCTTTTAAACAAAACAAAATGTACAAAGTACAATTAAAATACAATATTGCATTACATAGTGTAAAATTGTCAAGACCAGACATTTTGGTCATTCAAATAATCATCGAGTTTATAGTAACCTTTTTTACAGAGGACTTGTTTAACATGGGACTTAAACTTTTTGTCTGGTAAGTTTAGAATATCCTCTGGTATCTTATTATAAAAGCGTATACAGTGCCCCATGAAAGATGTTTTGACTTTACTGAGTCGAAAATGATTTTAGATAATTGATTAGATAGCTCAAATTATGCAGTGTGAATTGGCAAGACGTTTCATGCGTCATTAGCCCAAAGCCCAAAGGCCAGCTTCAATAGAAACTAGAAATCAGTGGAGCCAATGTAGTCATAGCAACCGATCACTTAGCATTCAATGGCCATAGCCTCGTTAGGACCACCGTTCTGTGTAATTACAGTCAGTGTGTTACGCCGCTTCTGTTTTCCGCTATCTTACGCAAACTATAACCATTTTTACACCGTTGCGTAATTTTGTTGATTAGCACATTCGTGGCGATGCCCACCCATTTCAGAAGTGATAAAAGACAGAAATACCAACTAAAACTTGGCTTTATTCAGCAAAGAATTATAGTTAGACATTTTACGTAACAAGCTTGACAAATTGATAACAGACCATAGATAAGTACACTACATTCTCCCCTGGGTCATTTCTGTCGCACTCACTCTAAAACATAATCCCGAAGATGAGGCGGGGTTCTTTTTTCTCGAGTCGAATGGCGAATCGACGACGTAGGCTCGTTTGGCTCGGCCCTGCTCTCAGGTTCTCGACTAGGCTCAGTTTCTGAATCAGATTCTGGATCTCGAAGAGTTTGGGGAGAAGAATCATTTATAAAATAATCGTCGTCAGGACATGGTGCTAATTGTCTGTTGGACACAGTTGTCTCCCGTCCATCTGGCAAACAAACATAAGAATAATTGGGATTGCCTTGAAGTAATTCCACTTCATCCACTAAAGGATCATATTTAGATTTCCGTACATTCCTTTTTAAAAGAACTGGGCCCGGTGTCAGTAACCAACTAGGAGTTGAGTTTCCAGTGGGCGAGCGTCGGGGGTGGCGGAACATACGTTCGTGTGGTGTTTCATTAGTCGCCGTGCACAACAACGACCGTATGGAGTGCAGCGCTACTGGTAAAACTTTCTCCCAGTCCATCAAATCCATTTCCTTGGAGCGAAGGCAAAGTTGTACCGTCCGCCAGAGCGTTCCATTTAGGCGTTCAATTTGTCCGTTTCCTTCAGGATTGTAGGGCGTTGTCCTGCTGGTAGCGACACCATAACTGTCGAGGAATTGTTTTAATTCACATGACATGAATGCAGTACCCCTGTCGGAATGTATATATGCTGGGGTTCCAAACATCATGAACAGGTCTTTCAATGAATTTATAACAGTTTGTGCCGAAAGATCCTTACATGCGTACGCAAAAGGAAATCTAGAATATTCATCAATTATTGTCAATATGTATCTGTTTGAGGATTTAGATGGTATTGGCCCTTTGAAATCTATGTTTAATCGCTGAAGCGGTTCTGTTGCTTTAATTAATTTACCTCCAATCTTGGCGAATCTTGGTTTGATTTCTGCACAAACTGGACAAGCGGCAGTCATCGATTTGACGTTCTCAAGGGAATACGGAAGATTCTTTGATCTTATCCAATGCATCATTCGAACTATACCGGGATGACATAATAAATTATGCAAGTCATACAATTTATTGGGATGCAGACAAGCAGAAACCCTCGATAGTGCGTCAGCAGCAGCGTTTTCTTTCCCGGGCCGGTACATAATATCATATTTATAACATGAAAGTTCTGTGCGCCACCTTTCGATCTTCTCATTCTTTATTTTACTCGAATGTTTTTGATCCAACATGAATGACACTGATTGTTGATCAGTAATTAATAAGAAATGACGTCCAATCAAGTAGTGCCGCCACTTCCTTAAAGACTCTACAATCGCGCAGGCCTCTTTCTCAATTGAAGAATGTCTTTTTTCTGATTCGTTTAATGATCTAGAGAAGAAAGCTATAGGGCGTTCATTTTGCGAAAGAGTCGCTGCAATAGAATGCTCAGATGCATCTGTTTCTACCGATAAGAGATCATCGTTGTTTATAGCGAATAACGCTGATTCGGCTATTTCGGATTTTAGTTTCTTAAAGCATTCAACTGAATCGCGATCGAGAGGTAATTTAGACTGAATTAGAATATGTATCTTTTCTGAAAAATTTGGAATCCACTTGGAGTAATGGGCGAACATTCCAAGAGCTCGTTTAAGAGACGGTGCGTTATCTGGAATCGGTAATTCCATCAAGGGCTTCAAACGATCTTCGTCAGGTTTGATTGAATTGTTTTGAATTGTGTAGCCCAATAAGCCAATCTTTTCGCTTGCAAAGACACACTTTTGTTCATTTAAAGTTAGTTTATACTTTTCCACAGCGTTCATGAATTTCTTCAAGTTCTGGTCATGCTCATCTTTCGTTTTCCCGCAGACCGTAACGTCATCTAAATATGCGAACGTTCCATCTAGTTTCTCAGTTTCGATGATGTATTGCAAAGCCCTTTGAAAGGCAGCTACGCCATTCGTCACTCCGAAAGGTATGCGAGTAAATTGGTATAAGTTTCCGCAAGCTTCGAAAGCTGTCATTGGTTTTTCGTTTGATAGAATGGGTACTTGATGGTACGCTGACTTCAAATCTATTTGACTAAAAAGATTAAACTTGGATACTTTCGAAATAATAGTGTCAATCTTCGGTAAAGGATATGCGTCAAGTTCTGTATAACGGTTGATAGTACGCGAATAGTCAATAACTAAGCGTTTTCGATGAGAAGTCCCTCCTGTAACGAGGACTTGAGCACGCCACGGAGAATTACTGGGTTCAATCACGCCATCTTGTAATAACTTTGTGATCTCATCCTTGATAAACTTTTCATCCATTTCAGAGAAAGTTTTTGACTTTGTTGCAATAGGTTTTATGTCTGGCGATAAGTTTGAGAGAATAGAAGCTGGAGGAATAGATGCTTGCATCACGTTACATATGCGCAGAGGCTCTCTGTCTCCACCGAAACGCATTTCAATCGAATGATGACCTTTAAGTAGATCGTGACCGATGATGATATCCGCACATAAGTTATTCACGACTAATAAAGGATGTTGTTTGTAAGTATGCTTGTCGAGTTTGATTGTTGCATGGCATAGGCCGTTTACGAAAGATACGTGACTCAGAGAGGCCAGAGTAACAGTTTGTTTTACAATCTTCTTCTTTAGGTTCATAGTTTGAGCTAGTTTTTCATCAATGAAACTGACTGAGCTGCCCGTATCTATAAGGGCATCAGCACGAATATCGTTTATAAGGATAGAGACAGTAGCTTTTCGAAGACTCGAAGGTGAAGCAGCGGAGATGCAGGCTACATCAACTGGGCCGTCATCAGAGGAAATAGAATTAATCGCTGGTCTGTTAGACCGACATACATTTGCAAAGTGTCCTTTCTTTGTACAAATCTGGCAGTTAGTGTTAAAAGCGGGACATCTTGTTCTTTGGTGATGTGTATTGCCACCGCAAAAGTAGCAACGCCATCTACTGCGTGGAGGAGTAGCAGCTGCAAGGCTTGATTCTGATGTTTCACGTGGTTCCATATTTGTAGTATTTTCGTCAGGTGAAAGAGCGTTCGAGTAAGAGGTACTAGGTAAGGGATCCCCATAGGCTTTGGCATTATTTTCTGCTGATTCCAAGGTAAGAGCTTGATTCAGCGCTTCATCTAGATTTAAGGAATGGTTTTCTAAAAGCCGTTGGCGAATTTTTTGCGAGAAAATCCCAGAAATGAATGCATCACGGATAAACTCTTGCTTGTAAATTTCAGCGTTGACGTCTTTGAAATTACAGTCAAGTGCTAATTGTTTAAGAGCGCGAACGTAGTCCGATACAGTTTCCTCTGTTCGTTGCTTCCTTGTGGCTAGGACATGGCGCGCGTAGATTTCATTTTTGGGCTTTACGTATATAGTGTTAAGACATTTCATCGACTCTTCATATGTCGTGCATGATTTAATGAAAGAATAAACGCAGGGTGCCAGGTGGTTTATTAAGATTTTTAATTTTATTGTATCGGCGATACCAGTACCTTCTTCGGTGATAAAATTTGTAAATGTAGACTGCCAATGCGACCATTTCAAATCAGCCGCCATTGTTCCTGGTTCCACGTCGAAACGCTCGGGGCGAAGATATCGAGACATCGTATTTGAATTTATTTTTGTATCGTCTTGCATTTTGTTTATTTTTCTTTTGCTGAATAAATTGATAAAAGACAGAAATACCAACTAAAACTTGGCTTTATTCAGCAAAGAATTATAGTTAGACATTTTACGTAACAAGCTTGACAAATTGATAACAGACCATAGATAAGTACACTACAAGAAGTGACCAACCACTCTCAATTCGCACGCAATGTGCTCATAGATGCGGTCTAGGCACCGCTATGAAGTCCACAAAACGTGTATATGGATCTGGAGTGCGATTTATGAATCTCATTCGCTGAGTTCAACAGTTGAAAATGTCAAAATTACTATATGGAGATACGCATCTTTCTACTGCTGATTTGACTTTCAAAAATCGCACTCCTGGAGTATGACTTTTGAAAGTCAAATCAGCAGAAGAAAGATGCATATCTCCATAGTTATTTTGCTATTTTGTACTGCTGAGTTCGACATGTGAGTTAAAAAATCGACTGGGCACTGCTATAAACGAATGTAATTAAATTATATTAATTTTAATTTATTTGCATTCATGTACTAACACGTCAAGCTATAGGTACATAATCAGAGGTTTTACATTAATAATAGTTATATATTAAAACGTTGTGGTTTGAAAGAAGTAGTGACAAAGGTATAATATAGGTAATTTTAAGACGGTATAGTTAAGTAGAAGTACCTACCTAAAAATGAGAACTGATTGATCCGATTTATATAGCGAACGACAATATTATATTAGTGGCAATATTGGAATGGGCCGACGGTCTTGTGCACTGACCATTGGTAACTTACCTACTAGCAAAGAATCAGGTTAGATTTATCCGAAACTGATAAGCAGGTATTAAGATAAATACACTAATGAATATTTAAGAAGCCAGAGAAGTCGGTCAGAACCGTTGCAGGTGGCGATCAAAAATCGAATTCCTCAGTTCGTTGGTCGTTTCTGCGAATTTCCTCATGCTTAGCAGGAGTGCGATTTTTGAATCTCATTCGTCACTGAGTTCAGCAGTTGAAAATGTCAAAATTACTATGGAGATACGCATCTTTCTACTGATGATTTGACTTTAATCGCTCTCCTGAAGTATGATTTTTGAAAGTCAAATCAGCAATAGGAAGATGCATATTCACCGCAGTAATTTTGACATTATCAACTGCTGAACTCAACGAATGAGATTCAAAAATCGCACTCCAGGTCTTCGGCCAGGTTTGCCAGGAACAACATCCCTTCGCCAAAAAAAACGACTTCAAAAATGTTCGTCTGTTTTAGATCTATTTTACTTAGCCTTTCTCAAGTAAAAACAACGGTAAGAAATGATTCAGTCGATAACGGTGTGAGAGGTGGCTTGCTAATGTTCGGAGCCATTGTTTTTAATGTCAGTAGCACTGTTTGGTTTGGGTCTCGGCTTACATGTATCTACATTGTTTAGTTAAGTATTATCTACCTGGAAGTTTTACCTTCTTACCTACTTATTATATCTCAACCGCAGACATATTCGTATATGAGTGTATACTGAAATGACAGCTAAAAGAGATCTATGAACAGAGATATTTTCCCTGACTCCAAATATTGGGATAAATAATAAATAATAAAAAGTATTTATTTTCTCTTAACAAATATACAGTAAAAGCAAGATCTTATGTAATAACTTGAAATAAGGGCATGAAGCAGGAGTGCGATTTTTGAAACTCATTCGCTGAACTCAGCCGTAGAAAATGTCAAAATTACTATGGAGATATGCATCTTTCTACTGCTGATTTGATTTTCAAAAATCGCACTCCTGGAGTATGATTTTTTAATGTCAAATCAGCAGTAGAAAGATGCATATATCCATAGTAATTTTAACATTTTCAACTGCTGAGCTCAGCGAATGAGTTTCAAAAAATTTTTGGCCAGAAAGAAGAACAAATCATTATCAGCCTTTTTCGTTCCCACTACAGAGGCACAGACCTTCCCTTATGGTGAGGGTGTTCGAGCTTTAGTCCACCATGCGCGCCCGGATTGGTTGTCCTCACATAGGTGTACGCTTGAGCATTTCTTCTTTATTTTCTTCAAGATGTTTTCCTTCACCGTTTCAGAGCAAGTCAGTCTTCTTCTATCGAGTCGATGGCATGTCATTCTAAACTTTTCCAGTCCTGTATTTCGCCAGGTACAATGTGTTGATTGAATTAGCGCAAAACCTCATACACCCCAACTGATTTATAACAAAATAATTAGATTGCAACAATAATTTAAATATTTTGATAATTAAAATTTAAATTTATTCGCATTTTAAGTTTTGAGGCAAAAATGATTTGTTGTCATTTCAGCACTGAAAGAAAGCGCTAACGTACTCATGGATACATTTTTATAATATTGTTTTGGTAGTAAGTTGAGTGTGCACGTGCGCTGGGTTGTCATCGGGTTCAGTAAATTTTAAATTGTGCAAAAAAATTATTTAATATTTTGAAAAAAAATTACCTACGTTGAAACCATGATATTCGATTCAGCTCTCGATTCTAAACAAACTACTTTCTAGTTTTACGTTAATTCATTAACACGTTGTATATGTTTATGGTTATGTTCTTCAGTAATTGTTCCTTAATTAACCGTGTGTTCACTTGCGGTGCGTTGCGTGTGGGCACTAATTGCAATATGATTGATAATTTTAAATAAAGTACTGGTGTGACGTAATTTGTGTTGATTATATTAAAAACTTTAATAAATACTGATTCATATTTAACCATTATTTTATTTCTGTGCCTATCAGTTCTCTTTCCATAGCCTGCCAAAGATTAAGGTGTCCGCTTTGCCCGCACTTCCCCTACTTAGCGGAGTTTATGTAGGTAAGTATGTAGATATTTTAACGATATTTTCAATTCAATTATGTCGCCGTTTTTGTGTTGTTTTGTTTTGCTTTAAGCAAATTAAATGGTATTTTTTTATGTTTATAAAATGTTGATTAACTTAAAAGCTCGGAACCGGCGGCAGTCTGTCATCTCTGCTCATCCTGATGGGAAAAAGGCGTGAATTTTGTTTGAATTAATCGCATTCTGTCAATACTCTTAAATCAATTTCACGAACATGTTTATTTTGCTAATGCATCCACTCCAAGTCTATCTATAGAATTATACAACGCATAAAATCTAAAACGATGCCCCCTCACATGACACAAATGGAAATTCTTTTTAACAAGGGTTTCCCTAATTAATTCCTGGGTGGAATTAGGACGGGCATGAGATGAATTTGATGTAGATTTTTAAACGTTATTCTCAATTGAATTATGTGGCCGTTTTAGTCTTGTTATTTCGTTTTCCTTTTAGCAATTTAAATGGTATTTATGTTTGTAAAATTGTTGATTGTAATGCCCAGACTTAAAAGATTGGATCCGGTGGTAGTCTGTCATCTCTGCTCATCCTGATAAGAAATAGGCGTGAATTTTTTTTAAATTATAATACAATGTTTTTTTTTATTTAAGCATAAATTAATAGACTCTTGCTTGTACTGCCAGTGTCAAGTAAATTGTGGTCTATCCATATTTCAAAGATTGTTTTTGAGACGAAACAATCTATTATGCCTCGTGGCGAACTCAAAAGCGAACTGCGTGAACTCCACGCGAATGAAACATCCGCTCGCGGCAAAACTCGCAACGTGCCTCCTTTTAGTACTTAGGTACTACTTACATACTCATCGACCTTTCATATTGACTTGACTTACTCCCTGACAAATTACTTTCGCTGAACGTGAAACTTGACTAAACAAACCTTAAGAAAGTTTAACCGATTTGTTACCTATTTAACTTTATGCGTTTTACGCTCTGGAAAATGTCTGAAGATACATTCTGAAAATTGCCAAGAAATTTTCGTCTATACAGTGTGTTTTTGCATTTGAACTTATTTAAGGGCATTAAATTTGGTCATTATTAAACTTTATTAGGTAGACAAGGTATTATGTACCTACTGTAGTAAGAAGGTTACACGGTCAGTATTTCATCAGTCTGGTCCATCATTCTGGTCAATCGTTGAATGACGCCAGAATGATGAGTGAGAAGAGGTTACACGATCAGTTTCCCATCAGTATTTCATCATTCACAATGGAATGACGGAATTAATTTTCATCAGTCTGGATGGATGGTTTACCATCATTCCGTCAGTCCATCATTCTCCTATCATCCTCCCATCATTTTCTCGTCATTCAGACTCATAATCTCAGCTGATGGACGTCCACTGCTGGACATAGGCCTCCCCCAAGGATCGCCATAACGACCGGTCCTGCGCTGCCCTCATCTAACGGGTATATAGTGGGAGGTATATAGGCTTAGTTATATATGTATTAAATAATTAACAGAACGAACCGACACGAAATACAAGTAGGTACCAAATAATATTCTTCAAGCAGGATTTACAGTAGATTATTGTTATACTTATTGATGTCGCATCTGATATAAAAAATCACGCTGTATTTAAAACTGGAATTGGATATTGCAGGAATTTTCCATTGCTACACAAAGTAAATACTTATTAAACTTGAGTGGAAGCAAATGGTTTCGTGTCGTAACTTCGATTGATCAAGTTTGATGATCTTCAAATTGTTTTCGATTGTTTCTTGCTACTTTTCTTGTTCTTCTTCTTAACATTTATTTTGCACGCTAGCTTGTGGTATAATCGTATTAGGTATTTATTATTATACGAGCTTTTACCCGCGACTTCGTCCGCATAAATAATTATATACCAGATTTTAAGTCCGATGATAAGCTATCAAACAAAAAAAGTTTCATCAAAATCGGTTCAGTAGTTTTTGCGTGATACTCGAACAAACAAACACCCAAACAAACAGACAGACAAAAAATCTAAAAATTGGTGATTTGGAATCAGAGACCGGTAAAAACCATGTCTTATTTTTTTTTGTTAATATCTTCAATGTACAGATACATTTCTGTTAGTTTTATAATAGTTTAGATTCAGACCAGTTAGTGTGGAACCATCCCGTGGGGCAGAGACGTTGGGGGGGAGGTGAGGTAGCACGTGCGACGGTCTTTGGTTTGAGCGGTGCGTGCTTTCCTTCCCCGCTACACCACCCGCCCCCCGCTAACATGTAAGGTAGGGTTTATACAGAAGAGACGCGTGGCGGTGGCGGGTAGTCAAAGTAACACCAATATAAACCTTATATTACGTAGCATAGCGTCGTTTTTTGACGTAAAGAAAAATCGCGCTTCCGCCACCAGGCGACGTCGCCTGGATACGCGGGCGTAATTCTCCAAACGACTCTATGCTACGTACTATAAGGTTTATATTGCCGCACCCCGCCCGCGAAATGTCCGCGCCACGTCACTTCTGTTTAAACAACCCCTTTGGTTTGAGCGGTGCGTGTTTCCTTCCCCGCTACACCACCCGCCCCCCGCTAAGGCTGCCTGTCTATTGACGCTCTAGGGAAGCTCGCCTCTTCCGAATTAACAGATTATTTTATCGCGGTTTACTAAACTAAATATATTTTGTATGGTTTATTAATAACATTTAGATTAATTGTACAATAAAGCGGTCAGCACAAGCGTCGTCAAAAACAAAGGTACAAAAACAGACATAAATCAGCACCATGCTTCGTCAAAACAATGAAACACAAGCTCAGTCAAATAACCCGCCCCTTTTCGATCCCGGCGCAAAGGAGCCCATAATACAAGCTGCGTTGCCTCGTTGAATAGCTATGGCTAGCCTTTGCACCAGAAACGACCCTGAAAGGGGGTCACAATTTCGCTCCCTCAGTCGACGGCCAACCTCCGCAACGAAGGTCTTAGCCTCGGCAGCCCAAACCCCCGTGGTCTCAGCGGCGACAGGTACAAAAAGATAATCGGCTACCAGGGCCGAGTACGTTTCTCACTTCCTAACGGCAGCCAGCAGCTTTGCGCCTGCAGCGCGTCGGGCATGTTCGCGGATGCACACGTAGACGGCTTCCAAGCGATACTACGGAAGCGAGGCGCCGCGACGCTCCGCAGAGTGCGCGACAGCACCAACAGTATTCTGTCTGTAGCAGCGAGTAGGTGGGACAGTCGCTTTATCAAGCACTGGGCCACTCTGCATTTAAGTGTCTGTACTAACGTAGTTATTTAAGTGTTGCGTCGTTACTAACAAACTTAAATTAAATTAAATTAAATGAATGTTATGAATTGTTAAATTGTAATTGTATTGTAATTTATTATTATGAAATGTGTAATTTTTATTGTAAATGTAAAGTGTAAAATGTAATATGGATCAAGTAATCCGAAATAAAAATTATTTTATTTTATTTTTATTTTATTTGTATGGTGTGTTGTTTCACCCCGTATTTGTTTACTTACCTACTTGAGGAGTGGTTCATCTGGCGGCAAAGTGGGTTGATGACATCAAGAGAAGAGTCGATAAGGCGATTGCAAAATATGGCAGAATAGGGATGAGGCTTTTGCCCTGCAGTGGGGTGGGTCAATATAGGTTGACAATGTTTCATAGGTACTCGATTTTCTCATTTGAGGTAGGTAGCTAGTGACGCAAAACTTTGCAAACTTTGTGTTTATGGTCTTTGCAATGAAATAAAGTTATTTCTTTACGAGTAAATTCAATACAATTCAAAACTTCGCAGAACTATCCATGAATGAACATACTTATTACACTAATATTTATCAAACTAAACCGTGTCTAAACCACATATTTATTCAATAATCAACTTCACCCAAATCCTAACAATAGATACTACTTCAAAAACAATTGCCAGAAAATCCAGTAAAAATCATTATCCATCCACATATCCGTTTTATCCCTCCATTCTTTGTTGTCTAATGCCTCTATTAAATACCTAATATTGGCTTAATACCTTCCATATATCAGTTGGTTTTCACGATAAAGAAAAAGCCTAGTCCATAATAGGGTATCAATGGTTGCCATTTATGTTATCGGACAAGTAATGGGCTATTGTCGATGTAGGCTTGTTTATCAATCAATTTAAGTTGATTATTTGTGGTGAAGACTCTTTGACTATAATGGGTATTGGGAAATATGTTTTCGCTTTATTAATTTATGAAGAGCCAGTCTCTAATATTTACTGGTAAATATATAGGTATTAGGTAATATAATATTATTATTTTAAATCTACTTATAGGACTTACTATAAAATTTAGTAATAGATAGATACTCTTTCTTATATTTACTGTGCTAGTATGCTTTTGGTGCATTATTATATGTTAATATACAGGGTCTTCCTTAAACATGCTGATGGTTTTTTATTTAATGTTTATATATATATTTTTTTTAATGTTCAGATCATCAAACTAAATAACTTTCTCTAATGGGACCAACATCGAAATCGCGAAAAGAACTGCGGTTGGTGTATGGTATGGGATAATTTTATTTAACTGTGTCTTCATTCTAGTTGGTTTTAAGATTCTAAGTTTTAATGTTATATTAAAAGCGTTATGCTTTAAAATAATTAAGGTTGTAAAACTTTTATTAACTCTAAAAACGACTTGGCCTGATTATTTATTACTATTATAGTCCAAAACCTTAGTTTACAATCTAAACTAGGTATTATAAAACTGTAAAAGAAGTGAGTCTATACATTTGTCGTGATTCTTTACTAAATTAAGTGATATTTTGTTACTAAACCTTTATTTTGTACTAGCAATAGGTTTAATATTCTATTACATTCAAATTACCTGTAAAATAACCAACGAATGGCTTAAAAAGGACTTGTATCCAGAGCCGTTAAATATTTTACTAAGGATTCATTCATATGGCAATACTGACTTTTGTGATTGGCTGTCGCTGGAGCGCTGGACCAATCAAACGCCAGGCGCGTTTGGTGGGCACAGTGACTCTGAAAGGGTGGGGAGGACGATCGAAGTGGGGAAAAAGGGATCGAACAGCCAGTTCTCAGCCGGCACTCGAAGTGACAACTTGTATTTGTGAAGTAATTGTGATATATTTAAAATTAAAATAGTTTAGTAAAATTATAAAAGTGCAGTGAAAGTACAATATTAAAATATAGCTTCCAAAATTATACCAGTCTTTGATTCTACGATACATTGAAGACATTTAAAAAAAAGATTATTAATTGTTTTTAGGTGTCCCTGACTCTAAATCACCAATTTATGAATTTTTTGACTGTCTGTTTGTTTAATTCGAGCATCATGCAAAACTACTGGACCGATTTTGATGAAACTTTTTGTTTGTTTTTGTTTTGATTTGACTTAAAATCTGGTAGTATAAGTAAGTAAGCTCGTAGGTATCCTATAGGTATAATACAATGAAAATACAATTATTTACTGCGAGCAACAAGGGACTTACAGCGTGTTAGTAATAATTTCTCTAAGTCACAATAATTAGAGCTGTAATTTAGGAAAAAAATATTTAGCAAGAGCTCACCTAGGTACAGCCAGCTTCGTATTATATGTCGCTATTCACAGACATAGCAACCCATGTTTACTCTAACAAAGCTTACCACAGTTAAGTACGTATCAGTGATTCTCCAGAGGAGTCTTCGGGCGTGAATAATTGAACATGTCTAAGTGGAGCGGTATAAGCGGTGCACCACAGAACTGAAATTAAAGACAGAAGTGTACAAGTGTGAAATTTTGATCATGCATTATGTAAGAATATGCGTTACGCCTACGGTGAAAGTTAACACCCTTCCTGTGGCATACAACCATGAGAAGTAGATCAAAGGTAAAATTTGATAATTCCCTTAAGAATAAATAGTTGTCGACAGTGATAAAATGAGTGCTTCAATTTGCTAAATATTTTATAAAGTATCTACGAAGTAAGGAGTACCTTAACTTCTGTTACAATACCCATACTTGTATGCCCGATTTTAACAACTATCTGTCAGATTTCTTGGAGCAAACAATGCTTTAAGAACAAATTAATTATTATTAGAATCACCTATTACCAAATGTATATTAATTAACACAAAAACAATTTTTCGGCTTGGGTACCTACACAATTTTTTATTGCCAAACTTATTGTTAATTTTGTTTCCGTTTTGAATTTAATGGAAAGTGCAAATACACAATGTGTTTGCATGTGTGAGCATACCAACTGTTATGTTACCCGTGACCATTCTACGCTAATTTAGATTTCTGTGGTTGCTTCAGACAGATAACCTACAGTGTCATTTAGAATTCAGAAAGTGCGGTTTGAGAATTGTCTACCTACTCCTAGGCTTTCGTAGTTAGATATTTGAAGGTTGTCATTGGGAATTGATAATGACAAATGTATAACGGATTGAATTCTAACGAGTAGGTAGTTTAATAAAGTGGGTACTAGACTAGAGGCACCTGATTTTGTAGTAGAGCTTTGGAATTGAAAACGATCACCGAATTTAAGCAAAGTATCTATTGGAAAGTATGTCCGTATAGCAGAGGTATATTTCATCTAGATTCTAGATACCTCTAAAATAGTCCTCACTTGCTTGGTTACGTATATCCTTTATACTTAAAGGGTCAGGTCAGATTTTCAAATTTGCATCAATGATCTATGACGATATTACGAGTCATTTACCGTACCTATGTTTAAAAAAATAATTTAGCCATTTTCTACCACGAGGAGCCCAAACTCGTGGTTTGAAAATTATAATTATCAGCTCTTTAGAAAACATGTGGATTGATGTATATTTTTGGAATCGGCCCACGAAGCCCTTTTATTTGATACTCCACACAACTCCACACTCATAAAATTTCGTGGAGTGGACCACACAACTAGCAACATGAAAACCTCCTTGTGACCTCAAGAATACATTACAAAAGGTACAGAAATCAAATCGCGGTACGCATATTTTGTAAACTAACTAATTCTTGCTCTACTATGGCCAGAAGGTGCCCAAAAGGGGAAAATAAAAAAAAACTCATATAAAATCACTTTTTCGTATCGACCAGATAACATTACATTTTTCAATCAGTTTCAGTGTTTATTTTCCAAAAAGAACAAATTCCATACCTATTACTTTCGATAAAGCATAATTCACTCAAACCTGTTTTATACCTATCATCGATCTCGCTAACGAGGTAAACACAGAAAGCTTAATAGCCCTAAAAATTGGGTCCCCTCCATACATATGCAGTCCCTTCTCCTCCTTAGGGATATTGGGACATTATTCTTCATCACGCTTCGTTTCGTCCTTATTAGGTTAGTTGTGATTTCTTTTATATAAAACAAAGCAGAACTAGGTCGACGGTCCGCGATACAAAAGAATGCATCTGCTGCCATAACTTGACTAATATGTAAGTAAGCATTTTTACCTATTATAACAGTTTCAAATATTAATGATGTTACAGCTATCTTGTGCTATTTTAAATCAAATTAAAGTTTAAAAAAACCGACTTCAGAAGTAAAAAAGTACAAAATAATATTTCAGCCTATGAATTTTACGTTCGAATCTATAAGAAAATTAATTTGTTTTGTCGAAGTCGCTGTCAAGCCGGTAGGTGAGTACGATTCGCGACTGGGCGTGCAGTAATTTTTTGGCTTGGCTTGACACCGACTCCAACAAAACAAATTAATTTTCTTATAGATTCGAACGTAAAATTCATAGGCTGAAATATTATTTTGTACTTTTTTACTTCTGAAGTCGGTTTTAATTGTTTTGTAAAAAAAAAAATTATTTCATAATTGTTATTGATTAAATATGTTATTTCGACTCAGATATCAGTAATACACGCAAAGGGTACATTGAAAAGAAGCAAATGGTTCAATCGCAGACGATTTGCTGTCAACTTTTGAGGAGTTATATCATGTAGCTCCGAAGTGCGTAATCACATCATCACAATATTAAAACGGGACCACCTCGGGAGTATACCTTTTCAAACAAAAAAAGTATTTTTGAAATTGGTTCACAATTGACGAAAATATCGGTGAACATACATTAAAAAAAATATACATACAGCCGAACATAGAACCTCCTCCTTTTTTTGAAGTCGGTTAAACAAGCAAAGCAAAGCAAAGCATCTGTTTGACAGGTTGCGGGTTAGTCTCGTCCGAGACAAATTCTTCAATCTAGGTAATATAACAGTTCCAATATCAATCAATATCACCCATTTAGTCAAGTAAGAGTACATCAAGGCAAGGCGAGGAAGGCTGCATCTTTATAACTATACTAGCATTAACCCGCGACTTCGTCCGCACAAAATATATACAAGATTTTAAGTCAGATCATAAGCTATCAAACAAAAAAGTTTCATCAAAATCAGTTCAGTAGTTTTCGCGTGATGCTCGAACAAACACACAAAGCGAAAAAATTATTTTTTTTAATTTACAGTTTTATAATAGTACGAGCTTTTACCCGCGGCTTCGTCCTCATAAATTATACCTATACCAGATTTTAAGTCAGATCATAAGCTATCAAACAAAAAAAGTTTCATCAAAATCGGTTCAGTAGTTTTTGCGTGATACTCGCACAAACAAACACCCAAACAAACAAACAAACAAACTAACAAACAAACTAACAAACAAACGAACAAACAAACAAACAAACAAACGAACAAACAAACAGACAGACAAAAAATCCAAAAATTGGTGATTTGGAATCAGGGACAGGTAAAAACCACGTCGTAATTTTTTTTTTGTAAATATCTTCAATGTACAGACACATTTCTGTTACAGTTTTACAACAGTTTAGATATACAGGGTGAAATTTATATCATTAGCATCCTTTTAAACTAAGAGTCTACCCATCAAACTGAACAACTTTTACTATGGGAGCAAACCAATCGGAGCAACAAAAAAATCAGCTGTTGCATACATTTGTGTCGCGTAGGCATTGCAGTTTAGTATGGAACAGCTGATTTTTTTGTTGCTCCGATCGGTTTGCTCCCATAGTGAAAGTCGTTCAGTTTGATGGGTAGACTCTTAGTTTAAAAGGATGCTAATGATATCAATTTCACCCTGTAGATAGATAGATAGGATGGAAGGAAAAGTATCATAAACCTTTGAACCACATACTATACCCATCAAACTGAACAACTTTTTTATATACCTACTATGGGAGCAAACCGATCGGAGCAAAAATAAAATCTGCTGTCTAATAAAATAGTAGGTAGTTTGTGGGTCAACTCTCATGGAATCTCTAGAACACATCTAGGGGCGTCCGTCCGGTTTTGAGTAACTTTGTAACCATTTTATACATTAACTATGGAACTTTTTAAGCAGAAAACAAAACTGAACAATCTACAGGATATGAGAAGTGATGTGGTTTTTCTCGAAATCTATTTTAATTAATAAAACTGGAGAAAAACGCCTCCAAAGTCACCTCTTTTTTTCCAGTTGTAACCGTTTTACTCTTACATTGTTGATCAGAAGAATATGAAAATTTACAATATTCTTCGCAATACAATATAAAATGATGTGGTTTTCATATTTTTTGAAAATTCATAAAAAATCATACAGGTTTTCAAAGAAAACGAAAAATTCTGACCGGAGCCGCGCAATTGAAGCGGGATGGCTAATTGCAAAAGTTTTCTTGTAAGAAAGAGAGCCTTGCAGATGGGAGGTGGAGCCTTAAACGGGTTCTTCGAATACAAGTGCGAAAACGAGGTGCTTTTCACATTCTTAGTGGGCTGTGGACTTGCACCTTCTTGGTTGTAAGACCTTGGCTGTTATGTTGAGATATTCTGTTTCCAATCAGTTAACTTACAGGCTAAGAGGTGATCATATTATACAGGGTGTAATATAAAATGAGGCAGTTACTTAAAGGGGTGCTTCAGACCATCAAACTGATCAACTTTCTCTATGGGACCAATACTGAAATCGCGATAAAAAAATCGGCTCTCCCATACAAAACTGCAAACATACTCGACTGAAATGTATGGGACACCCGATATTTTTTTCGCGATTTCAATATTGGTCCCATAGAGAAAGTTGTTCAGTTTGATGGTCTGAAGCACCCCTTTAATTGACTGTCCCATTTTATATTACACCCTGTATAGGGTCCTTCTTAATATGCTGACTATATTTTAAACTTAACTAACTAACTAACTTTCTCTATGGGAGTGAGACCAACATCGAAATCGCGAAAAAAAATCAGCTGTCCCATACATTTGGCTCAAGTAGGTTTGCAGTTTTGTATGGACGAGCAGATTTTTCTTTCGCGATTTCGATGTTGGTGCCATAGAGAAAGTTGTTCAGTTTGATGGTCTGAACATCCCCTTAAAAAGTGTCAGCATGTATATTTATTTAAATCGAATTTATTGATTTTACATGTATGCCATGTTAGCTTAATCAAATTAAAGACAGCTCTGTTGGAGAGGAGCATGGCCCGGAAAGGCAGGTCGTGGGTTCGAATCCCGCTCGCCGCCCGACTTTTTCAATCTTTAATTTTATATTTATTTAGTTTGTTAGGATTAAAAGTGTTGTATTTCTATGAATTTTTAGACAGAAGTACAAATAAACATCACCTGACAATCCTTTGTTATAATTGAATGCTGTGCTAAAAAGAGAATGTTGCTGGATGATAGTTGTAGCAATGTTTCTAACCACCCCACAAGGGATTATGAAAGTGTGATTGTATATTTTCAACGTAAAAATTTTCAGCGCTTTCTAAAAACCTTACGTACATACGTACATGCTCACGACTATTTTTCCCCGAGGGGGTAGTCAGAGATATTCCGAAACATCAGAACATCCACGTTTCACTAGTAGTACCGAAACTCTGTCCAGTGTGACGGGGAGTAAGCCCGTCGCCACTTGTAATGGACAGTGGGTACAATACATGCCTCGAAATTGAAGCATGCAGGTTTCCTCACGATGTTTTCCTTCACCGAAAAGCCAGTGGTGTTACAAATCGTACATAAATTCCGAAAAACTCATTGGTACGAGTCGGCCTGGACGGGGATCGAACCATCGCCTCCTGCGGGGCAGGCAAGGTTACTCGCCACTGGACCACCACGGCTTTCTTTAAAAACCTTACGAACGGATTTAATTTTATTTCATTAGTCACAAAACAAATTCACTATTGAAAACTCTCACATGAATCCACTGAGTTCGCCATTATTTAAAAAACGTGAGTAGAAAAACACAATCTCCTTGTCGAAACTGCCTTTTTTCGTGTCCTGTTTCCGTGAAAAAACTCATTTGGGTTTAATCCTCCGTATATAGAAAGTTTTTCGTTCGTAACACTAAGCTGGCCCGTACAAACTATAAAATGTACAGTCGAAGAAAATAAGTGAATATAGTTAAAACACAGAATATAATTAGGTATAATAGTACCACGTCATCGGTACATAGCCCAGTCATTTTACGGAGTTTTGTTAGGAGGGGTTTAGTGACAAAAAGACTATCTGAGAACATATTTAAAAAAAATCGCTACGTAACATCGAAATAAAAATTGTATCTCCCAGAAGGCTTTTAAATAATTAATATTATTACCAATGCACTCATTTTAATTAGATTTCACAATATAAATTATTTTTGAACAATAAAATACACATTGAAACTTTAAAAATGAGGTATTCATTAGAAAATACTAATGCATTTTTTAAAGCCTTCTAAGTAGACAAAAATATTAACACCATGTTGGAAGTATGTATATTGGTGAAGCCTTAAAAATGTGCAAAAAAAAAATTACCATCTGGTTTTTTGGAACGAGACAAATGCAAGATTTTAAATTTGGGGCTGTTGCTGACGTATTTTTATTTTTATTTTGGTACATTTCTAAGTTCATATTTTCTCTTAAATACTATACCGAAAAAAATATAAATTATTAATTAGTCCCGGCTCAAACCGTAAAATGACTAAGCTAACAGCTCCTTGTGCCTCATTAACTTCAGTCACCCTTGTGGTATGCCAAACACAACAATTAATTTAAAAACTGTTAACATTCTTAAATATTGCAATAAACTAGCCGAAGAGAAAGTAGATAAGTCAGTAAAACTAGCGAAACCTGTTATTAGCTAAGGAAGTGTTAATATTATTCCTGTCTATATTTTTGGTAAAGATGTTGGTTTTGTCAATTAATTAAAATAAAATGAAAAATGCTTCAAAATGAGAAAACCCGATGCGCTCTTATTTCGGCATACGTAAAGTAACAAAGACAAAGACACAGCTCGATTTTTCTCGTTTTGTCAGATGATGAAATGCCTGATTAAAAACCCAAATACTTATGTGAGTGACTGTACCTAAAAATAACTTTTTCAGTTAAATATTTATTATGCTTCCCATCCCGCTTTTACGCTAAAATTAAAGTTAGTTTCTCATACATTTTTGGCTTCAATATTATTCTAAAATTTTCTTTGCATCCACACATTTATGGCTCCATTCATTCTTTATTTGGAAAAAACATTTAATTTTTCTTAGTTTTAATACCAATTTATGTGGGAGTGACTTCTTAATATTTTGCTTGCCATTCCATTAAATCCAAAATTTGCCATATGCGGACGTATTGGTTAGGTACCTTTATATTTTAGGCACGGACGTACTTCCACACCGCTACAATTGACTACATTTGCCTTTATAGCAGTAACAGTCGCCGTAATCGGCATCGAAGACATCATCATCATCGTCAAATGTGCTGTAAGGGAACCATGTTACAACTGCAAACTCTTGAGGTGTTTAGCAGCTCTCCTAAATAGACTATTTTTATTTATAACGAGCTTTTACCCGCGACTTCGTCCACATAAATTATATACCAGATTTTAAGTCAGATCATAAGCTATCAAACAAAAAAGTTTCATCAAAATCGGTTCAGTTCGTGATTCTCGAACAAACAAACAAACAGACGAACAAAAAATCCAAAAATTGGTTATTTGGAATCAGGGACAGGTAAAAAACATGTCGTAATTTTTTTTTGTAAATATCTTCAATTAACAGACACATTTCTGTTACAGTTTTATAATAGTTTAGATTTAATGGACTCTTGCTTGTGCGTTAGCACTACATTTCCGCCAGTGTCAACTGGTTTGTGTTGTGGGAGTATCTATCTAATCTCGAGGATTGTTCTTGAGTAAAAACACAGCTGAGAAGGATTGAGAAGCCTCGCGGCAAAAACTTGAACCACGCGAAAGACAAGTGCACGCGGCAAAACCTGCAACGTGACTCCAAATAGGCTATTTTTACAGCTAGTCAAATCAGCTACTTTTTATCGAATTTCAAAACGCCGACTTTGTATGAAAATTTGTACAAACTGCGTTATGACGTCATCAACATTTAATTACTTTTTAAAGTTTAATCTTGTTATTAAAATAGTATTCAAGCTAAAGAATTAAGTACTGAAAAAAATAACTTTCGCGTTATTTTCTAACCTTTTTTATTGAGAAGATAAAAATAAAATAAATTTTATGAAGTCAAATACCCTAATTTGAAAAGAAATACGATAGTTTAATGGATTTTTTCATTAACAAAACGAAGGTACAGAAACCATTCAATACAATAGAACTAGTTCTTCAATACTAATTTAGCTCACAAAGTGGGCGAAACAAGAAAGTGGAGACCAAATGAAGTAGCAATGAAACTAAATTCGTTCGCCGCCCGCGCCGGCTTCCAAACGGAAAAGTTTCTACTTTACTTTGTTCAACAATTTGCGGTGCCTTTGTTTTTCTAGCAACGGAAATTGTGTGGAGGTACACAAGATATTATAATGCTTGTTAGTAAAAAGGTCAGTGCATCTAGGTGTACCGCGCATTACTGAAACTGACACGAAAAGAGAAACTGGAAAACCATTATAATTCCATTGTGAAACCCTTGAAATAAGTTATTTATGTTCGGAAAAATTTGTCTCTCTTTCCCAAAAACATGTGACGTTCATAATTACAATACAAGAAATAAAAATAAATTAGTATTCCCACATTTTCGACTCAGTAAAGTCAACACATCTTTCCTGGGGCACTACAGGGTGAAATTGATATCATTGGCATCCTTTTAAACTAAGAGTCTACCCATCAAACTGAGCAACTTTTACTATGAGAGCAAACCGATCGGAGCAACTAAAAAATCTGCTGTCCCATACTAAACTGCAATGCCTACTCGGCTCAAATGTATGCAACAGCAGATTTTTTTTTGCTCCGATTTGTTTGCTCCCATAGTAAAAGTTGTTCAGTTTGATGGGTGACTCTTAGTTTAAGAGGATGCCAATGATATCAATTTCACCCTGTATACAAATACGCTTTTATAATAAGATACCAGAGGCACAGATTATTTAATAGTTACTACCGTAACCAGAGGATATTCTAAACTTACCAGACAAAAAGTTTAAGTCCCATGTTAAACAAGTCCTCTGTAAAAAAGGTTACTATAAACTCGATGATTATTTAAATGACCAAAATATCTGGTCTTGACAATTTTATACGACGTTTGGGAAGCTAAGTACAGGAGTGTGGGATAACAAATATCTAACAGTCAGGACAAAGATGCTTGTTTCCCAAGCATGCGTCTTGAGTACACTCTTGTACAGTGCTGAAACCTGGACGTCGTATGCAAAGCAAGAACGTCGCCTAAATAATTTCCACATGCGCTGTCTTAGGAGTGTACTAAAAATCACATGGAAGGATAGGGTAACGAACGAGAGAGTTCTTCAGATTGCACAGCTTCCCAGTGTCATTGCCATGCTTAAGCAGAGATGTTTGCGGTGGCTGGGGCATGTGCACCGTATGAACACAAATCGTTTGCCCAGGAGAGTCATGCTGAGCCAAGTAGCCTTCGCTAAACGTAATGTCGGAAGACCCATGTTACGTTTTAAGGACTGCGCTAAGCGCGATATGGTGTCTTTTAAAATTGACCACTCAAAGTGGGAATGCCTTGCAAGCGACAGGGACGAGTGGAGGAAGGAAATAGCTGAGGGTCGAACAGCCCACGATGAAGTCTGGTTCGAATCTCTGGCCGTAAAGCGAGCAAAAAGGCACAGGGATGAACAAGCTCCTGCACCAACCGACACACAGCACAAATGCCGTAAATGCGGCAGGCATTGCCGCTCCCGAATCGGCTTATATAGCCACGAACGTCGGTGTCTTAAGCAAACAGACGCTGTTTGAAACATCTATTTAGATGAAACAAGGCCCATGATTGAATGCAATATCTTTGTACATTTTGATTTGTTTAAAAGATGTGTGTTGTAGAGTTTCTGGCCGCATCTTCTCTCAACGGAACACCTTCCGACGCGGTGGTAGAGTCAAAAAATGACGTCAAAAAGCTATCTATATGATATTATTTTGAATAAAAAATTTTGAATTTTTAAGAAAGCTTACTTTGCTAGTAGCTATGCTAGTAGGTAAACTAAGAAATTCTACGTATTTTCCTCATTACCTATGCAGTGCTTATTATACAGAGTGTTAGGGTAAACAGCATTACTTTAAGGGGTGTTTTTTTCCCATGAAACCTATAAGAAATTGACAAAAAAAAATGTTGGGATTTCCATACTAAATGCAATCTGCTGATCGAATGTTTGTTAGAAAAGTCGTATTTTTTTTTTTTATTTCCTATAGGTGTCTTAGGGAGAGTTGTTCAGTATCATGGGTCATCACCCCTTAAAGTAAATGCAACTGTTTACCCTAACACTCTGTATACGCCCTAAGCACAGGGCTCTTACAAAAAAACGTTTTTTTTTTTTAATTAATTATTTCAGAATCTTACATCTACGTGAGAGGTAACGGGCCATAAATCAAAACTCAAGGCAAATTAGTGGTCAAATTATTTGTACGATTCTGTACAGACGATTTTCAGATTTTGCGTTCATTGCGGTTAATAAACTATAGGTACAAATCCGAGAGTGCAAATGCGCGCGGCATACAAACAAAGTCTGGTGATATTTTCAATACTATCCAATTAAAGTCAGTTAAATTTTTCAGAAACAATCTAGAAACTAATCTCTATGTTTGTATGAAGTCAGATTTTCGTTAAAATATACACTTTTATTTTAATGCTAGGATTAATTTAAGATTTGGTAATCTTTGAGGCAATGTAACTTTAAAACTATGCATATTAAAGAAAATCTGAGTTCATACAAACATAGAGATTAGATTCTAGATTTTTTTTGAAAAATTTCATTGACTTTAATTAGTTACTATTGAAAATATCACCAGACATCGTTTGTATGGAGCGCGCTCCGAATTATATTCCCTTAAATTAGTATAACCTACTACACAGAGATTCAAACATATTTCACAAAAGCGAACAGCTATCTATCTCATAGATCTCGCATCCCTACAAAATGGCACCCCATACAACTCATGATAACCAGACATTGAGTTACTCAAGCAATGTATGAAACGTGACACCTATCTCCATAAGGCCCCTACGTGACCTCTATGAAGGCAGTCGTATTTCATAAGACAAACATTATTTTGGAGGATATTTGTAGTAGCAAAATGGTTGTGAAGGTCCCAGTGGGAGAGATAAATAATTTTATTCTACTAGCTTTTGCCAGCGGTTTTGTCCTTGATTGTTTTTGGGCTTTTATTGCAAGATAGGTAACTCGTCTATAGCGCATGGACCGCATAAACTGAGCCCCCGTCGCCTAATTTACTTAGCGGCATTGCGTGATTGAGATACTTTTTTGTTTTTATTCGGGATAAAGGTACCACAATACCGCCGCTTGCTTAAAACTCGTAGCTTAAAACTCGTTGAACAAATCATTCAAAATGAAAAAAACGAATCACACGGCATTACTTTTTACTCGTAAGTACATGAAAAGCAGGTCCATTTTTAGGGTGCGTAATGCAAGAACGTCACCCATCTTTCGCTATTTTAATTTAGTCAAAGTTTTTGGTAGAAATATGTAGGTAGGTTATTCTACATCATATCAATTTTCATTTTAATTGCTAGTTGCGTCAAACGTAGAGCAAACAAATAAGCGAGCAGCATTTTTTTGTCTAGAAAAGGGGATAGTCCCGAAGTAGAATAATCTAATGTAGGTACCTATGTAGTGAACTTTTTTCCCGTGACTACAGAGATATTTTAAGTACGTAAAAAGTAATTATATCTCAACATTTCCTCAAACTTCCCACACAACCTCAAAATAAATATTAAAACGAGACAAAAAACAGTTTCGGAAAGTTTAGTAGTTACTCAATCTTAATACAATATTTTTTTAGATAATTTAAGGAAAAAATTGCTAAAGAAGTTTGTTTTGTCGCGTGAACAACGCACAACGCTGCCAAACAAAATTATGCTCACTTTATAGTCGATAATGATCACTTTCTAGTCGATAATGCTCACTTTCGAGTTGACAATGCTTACTTTCGAGATGATAATGATCACTCTCGAGTTGATAATGGTCACTTTCAAGTTGACAATTTTCACGTTTGTCCTACTTTTATAATTATATTCTGTGCTTTTGTATACTTGTGAATGTTTTCTAATTGAGGAAAGGTTATAATGGTTCTTATACAATGACCTGCATCCAGGATGATGTCAGTGATTCAGCCAAATGTGAGAAAACACTAAAAGTATTTTTATTGTGCCGATTTCATTCTACACAATTTCCTCGTTCACTCGGAAAACCTCTAAGCACCTAATTTGGTCAACAAATCACGCGTTAAAAAGTTTGCAGGCGTTTTCACCGAATTCACTAACATCGTACGAGCCTACGTGACAGGGCATTTGACTGGTGACACACTGTCGCTAAGATCTATGAACATTTGGGTTATTGCCGATAGGATCCTATTTTAGGGCAAATACCTACCTTTGCTTAGAGTTTTTTTACTCAACTTCGGTGTGATTACTGAATTATTGGTTGCTTCTTAGACTTCTATTTGTAACCTACAATAAAATTAATTTAGCTGTTAATAAACATTTTCTCCTTGTATCTATTTAGTTTTAGGAAGAAAATAAATAAAGAATGACATGACAAAAAAAAACACATGACAAAACAACATGACAATGACATGACATATGACATATGTATCATGCTATGATCTCTTAGAACATCAGCTCCTGAACAGCTCTGAATTTAAAACAACACAATCTAGGAGAGGTCTTTAAAACCATTTTCGTTGTGTTGCCAAGTAAGGAGAATAATACCCATGTCATTAGGGGTGTTTTCCAATATAACCTAGCAATATTCGTTTGACTAAAAACAGACTAAAAAGTAACAAAGCCATAAATCCTTAAAAAAGAAAAAGTTTAACTGTCATCCGCCATTTTCATTGACAGTTTGATTTTGAAAAATTTTCAGCATAATAATTGCCGTTTTTCATCTTGGATTCTTTTTTGGTTTGTGAAAACTGTGTCTTTGTCGGACCCTGACTGCTACCTACAGATAAAATGTATCAAAAATCATGCTGCAAACTGGATGTTCAGTAAATGTTGGTTGTGGTGAGTATCGTACAATTTTATTAATATGGTAAAAGTGGTAACATACAGCGCCGCAAGAACTGCGGTACCGCTATCACCACTGCTGTAACACCCTTGATGTACCTATAACCAAATACATTCCCTCAAATATAAACATTATTATATATATATATAATAATGTTAATATATATATGTTAATATATATGTTTATATATATAAACATATCGCAAAGAATGCTAAGCCTGGCCCTGTACCCGGACTCTCCATTTTCGATATATCGCAGCCGTGTCGGTCCGAACTTCATTGTAACAGAGTGGACCAATGTCAACTTCGCAATTGCGTGAACGAAAACACTCACGCAATTGCGAAGTTCGAGACCCAGGGGGGGCCAACCAGAAGCATACTAAAAAGCTTTTTAGCCAGGTAGGTAGGTACGAGATCTAATCGTAATAGGTATTTTATTTTATTAGATATTGTATCCATTATCGTCAAGAATTACACCAAAAAAAATGTATTGTTGGTATTTCTGAATTAAAAAGGTGTTAATTATTACTCTTTTCTTTTTAGGTACCTACACTTCATCGTTTCCTAACCCAAGGAAAGACAGTGAACTGTTTAAAACATGGGTTGCAAGGATTGGTGGCAAAAATTATGGAACTGGAAGATAAACATATTGTTAAGAACGGAAAAGTGTGTCGAAGACATTTCGAACAAGTTCTGAAGATGCACGTGGTTGAGCAATCTTAGTACCATCGCTCTCAAGTTGGATTAGCTTCATTTTCAAATATTCTGCGTAACATCACTCTAGCTGCGGAATTTCAACCAAGATCCCCTTGAAAATTTCTTTGGGGCTATAAGAGCGCACGTGCAAAGTACCTAATAGGTACCAAACCAAATGTCCATGCGTTTGAAAGTGCATTATAAAACGTTAGGTACTTAAACAATTTAACGTCTTCACACTCTTCTAGTGCAAATTGCGAAAAATACCACAGCTCTTGTCTTCAGTCTTTGAAATATTTTTTACATCGCATCGGTAGCAGACTCTCTAGAATGTCACGAAAATAACCTTCCTTCTGGTGCACCAATACAAAACGCTCTCGCTTCTGGTGCAGTCGGGTAAAAACGACAATGTAATATTAAATTAGAGTCCACCTCATAATCATGACCGATGGTATCAAATAGACTTTTACAAACATATTAAAATGAGTGAATATGAAAATAAGACTCGGCTATTGTTACCGCACAAGACAGTAAAATATTCGATTGCTTTGCACAAAACGAAATCGTAGTGAATGAAATTTTAAGGGACGACTATTCTATTAATGGTGTTAAAAATAACATTGCTCTTATTGTAACATTATAGCATTGATATAAGTTTTTTGTAATGCGGGGCAAATAACAAAAAAATTACATGCATGCAAGCATATTATGCTCACGGCTATATTGGGTGTAGTCAGAGATATTCTGAATCCTCAGAACCTCCACGTTTTACTAGTAATACCGAAACTAAAAAAAAAACTAAATTATAGTGCGCCGATATTTGATAATTTACGACACATTGTATTTAACCCAGTAAAATTAAGCTGAAATATACCATTCAGGAGAAGTAATTTCCGGAGTTTTGAAACTTTTTTTAAACGTTCCTTTGGTACGTAATGTTGAAGAAAAAAAATAGTCCTGGTGATGGGGGGGTGAGCTCGAGGAAGGGGGGGCTCTAAAGGTGACTTTTTTCAGTTTTTCTCTTATTTCTCGAAATTTGCAAGTCGTATCGAAATGTTTTGTATAGACAAATTAAACCTGATAAAATTTCCTACAAAACAAGTTGTATGCATTTTTGTCATAGGACTTAATCTTTGAGGGCTACGGGGCCGAGAAAGTAACAGCATTTCAAAAATTATATATTATACATTTCATATAATATTTAAATCCAAAATTGCGATATCCAAGATGGCTACCATGGAAATTTCAAATACCAATGCAGTTTTTAAGGGTTCCCCGAACCGACAAAAAATTTGTATCTGGGGGTTTTCGGGGCTGCTGATTAAGAATATGAAATCATTTTGTTTTTATCTTCAACTTTCATGAGGGTCGCCAAACAAATTTCATAATTTTTGAAATGCTGTTACTTTCTCGGCCCCGTAGCCCTCAAAGGTTGAGTCCTATGACAAAAATGCATAATACTTATTTTGTAGGAAATTTTGTCAGGTTTAATTTGCCCACACAAAGTATTTCAATACGACTTTCAGATTTCGAGAAATAAGTGAAAAACTTAAAAAAGGCACCTTTAGAGCCCCCCCCCCTTCCTCGAGCTCGCCCCCCCCCCCCCCACCAGGACTTTTTTTTTTTCTTCAATATTACGTACCAAAGGAACGTTTATAAAAAGTTCCAAAACTCCGGAAATTATTTCTTCTGATTTATCTAATTTTACTGGGTTAATTGTCATCACTAAATAAATAAATATTTGGAAAAACTCTGCACTTGGCGAATGTGATAAAATGAAATAAATTGCAAATTAATATTACATTAAAAATAAAACAAGAAAATTTTTAAAGTAAAAATGACTTTTATTTGAAGCTTTAAATTATTCATGTTTATTATGCATTATTTTGTATGGTTTTTTTTATTGTACGTTATAATGTATAATAAACATGAACATAAAATACCTATTTTTTTTATAAAGTAGCAGGGATAGACGTCTATGTGGGTGTGGCATGTGTGTGTGCATGTGTGTATTGGTGTATACATTTCTTTTCCGACATCTCTCCCAGTTGGTGCTACTAGTTTATAACCACAGAGACGGCAAAGTGACCAGTCTATTTCCGTATATTAAACTGTAGTCTTTGATATGTATATATATATTTTTTTGACATGTAAATTATTTTACAAAATAAATGACTATGACTATGACTATGAATATTTTAATTTAATTAATTAATTATTGTGTCAAACTCATAAAAACTTCTGTAGGATGCAAGAAGAATGTTACATTTGTGGGCTCGTGGATGTTTTTGACAGCGATGTGATGCTTAGTGAATTGCACTTTTTGAAGCCAGAATCTATGACCTTTATGGCGTCACTGATGTTTCCCATCTCGTTTCCTCTTTACCTGGAGTGGTCATTGAATGACCTTCATTTGACCTCCACGTAAAGAGGAAATGAGATGGGAAACATCAGTGACGTCATAAAGGTCATAGATTCTGGCTTCAAAAAGTTGTTTGTAATGCAAACTCCATCTCTGTAGGTATTTAATCTTCTTGACTCCATCCAGGCTGTCAAGCATTGACATAAGGCGAATTTTAGATCATCTTTCCTGGAGTTTGATTGCCGCCATTATTTTGTTCGTTTGTGTCTGTATTTGATATTTGTGAAAAGTTGGTTTTTAGTGATATTTGTGACATAATTTCGTGCGGATTGTGTACCAAACGGTTGCGTAGATCGACCAACATAACAGGAATCTCACATACATACGAAGAAAGAACAAAAGTTTTGGTGCAAGTTTACTCGTATGGTGGTTTTGGCGGCATCGCGCGAGCTTACAAAATCATCCACAATTTCATCGTCATCCTATCATCCCATCATCCCATCGTCATCAGGATGGTTTTGCACGGGAATCATGAGGATAAGGACGGGCTTTGTTTCTTAATTTTCTGGATTAGTTTTTCGTGGCTATTATTGTGTTAATGTGGTGAAATTAGTTTAATAATGTGTCATCAATGAAGAACAATATAGTAAAAGTGAGAAATAAAGAAGGCGCTCCCGTTTGATTCGGATTGATCCTCGCGTAAAACTTATCTTGAACTTGGAATGTGTGTATCACCCACACATTTCAATATTTAGGTGTAAGATTAGTTAAGTTAGTTTTAAGTACAAAGAAAAATGTAACTTATGACCATGCTGTAAGGGCTAGTTCCCATTGCATTTCCTGAAGCGCAAGACACAAAATTCGAAAAACGCGCGTAATTAACCAATTGCACTCAGCCGAGTGCGGTATCTGTTATGGTATGATATGGTTATGTTATGGTTGAGTGCGGTATCTGGTACTTATTGAATAATCTGTGACCTGTTACTATTGAAGAATCTGTGCCAGTATAAAGGAATGCGTCACACATATCACCTTTATGTCTAACACCTCAGATTGTGACCGAAACAAGTATCGACTGGCAACTTAGCAACTCTGCAACTAGGTTAACATTCAGTCGGCGAACGCCAACTTTTGCTGATACGGGTCAACTGCCAGCTTAAGGGTTAATAAACCAGGATACATGAATAAGTTTAGTAACAAGATAGTAAGGAACTTCAGAATTACTAAGAATCTAGTCGGTTAGGTGTCCTAGAAGTTTGTTGATGTACTGATGACCTATTAGTATAAGAGATAAGTGTACTTTTTGCAACCATCAGCAGCAAGGCTGATTCAGTGTTTATGGGTTGTAGAGTATCTCTGTGATGGGGATGGACCAGGTCTGCCTGCATTACTCCAGTCGCTTTTGGAGTTACTGATGATTAAAGGTCTGTAAAAAATTAACGATGAACTGCACGGCTGATCGTATGATATTGTTGTAGTATGCACTGTAGCTATGTGAACAGTACAAAAACTGTCAAGTTCTGTCAGTCAGTGTCAACTTTTCTCAAATTCGACATCAGATTCGTGTTTGGAGTCCACGTGGACCCTCAGATATTGATTTTGGAAGCAAGCGGTCAAGAAAAAAAAGTTCAAGATTACGGCTACTTTTCTCAAATCTGACGTCAGATTCGTATTAAAAGATCACAGAAACCCCCAGACATCGATTTTGGAAGCAATCGGTCGAGAAACAAAAAGTTCAAGATGGCGGCCACTTTTCTCAAATCTGACATTGGATTCATGTTCGGGGTCCACGCAGGCCCCCTTAGATTTAGGAAGCAATCGGTTGATTGAGAAACAAAAAAGTTCAAGATGCATTAGATATCATTGGTTGGGATGTTCGGAGTCCACGCGTACCTTCATTATATCGAATTTAGGAGCAATCGATTTAGTAATTAAAAAGTTAAAGAAAGCAACCACGTGATTCAGACATGTGCGTTCGTTCATGAGTATGCGGGAGGGGGGAGGGGGGGGGGGGGTGTATGTGGAGGTGTGTTTCCTGTCCACCCAGCCCAGGTTTTCGGTGGATTCTTGGATTAATTTAGTATGACATGGTAAACTTTTTAATCGTTACTTAAATTAACGAATACACACACCCACATTGCTACCTACATACATACCTACCTACATTATATACCTACATACCTAAATACATATCTTCCTGCATACATACCTACATAGTACCTACCTACATAACATACATACTTACAAACCTAGCTACCTGCATACATACCTACAAACCTACTTACCCCTCCCCTTTCATAATTTGCCCTTTTCACAAATCCGGGCGGGTCTACCTTTTTTCTGAACGCTCAACTCTCCCTGTGTTGAAGGCGACATGTCCCCTTCCTATTTCTAAAGAGCGTAAAGAGTGGCAACTCGCCGCAAGGCGAGATTTTTTACTGGCGAGTTGTCACTTAACCCGAAAATGTATATCTGTTCCTGCTGTTTCGTTTAAGCGGCATAAATTATCATATTTGTGTACGGTAGCGCAAATAAAAGAATATTGTATTTTACCTCATAAATACTTTCATACTGATAATTAAAGCAATTTGCGCGAAATTATTCCCTAACCTTTGCAAAATATCAAATATGCACAACGTTAGTGTTCAATTTTTCACTTCCCACTCACTTCATTTTGCACTCCCGGAGTGCAACCCGTTGTTTTTTTTTTCATTTTAGCGTTTATAGCCGGTGAATTGTTAGACAATGATGTCAGTTTTAATAGTATCTACATATCTACTGCATATATGACAATACTTTCATATAATCAGGCTATCCGGTAGTCATAACATCTTTATAAACATTAATTTGTTCAACTTTGAACGGCTGTACAGTCAGCAGCAATAAGTTATTATACACTTTAGTACTACGGCGCAGAACAAAAGTGTATGCAACTTATTGCTGCTGACTGCACCTACTAAACCAAGTGACGGATTATCTCAGTTTCTATCGTGTTCACACAACTAAAGTGCATATTACAATAATATCCTATAATCATCCTTTCGGGAGATCATTATTTTTATGTAACCATAAATTTTTGCAACTTTGAACGGCTGTACCTACTAAACCGAGTGACGGATCATGTCAGTTTTACATACAACATAGCATAGTGCTTTTGACTATATTCCCCGAGGAGATAGTCAGAGATACAAGTCAGGAAGATATCAAAGAGATAAAACTCTGAACATTCACTTTTCAATACTAGTACCTAACGAAACTCATAATCATAACCACTAAACTACTTCTAATAATTTTTTAGCAGCAAGTTTCTTTTTCACTAGCGGTAATAACCTGTTAAACTGATTGACATTATCATGTCAGTTTGAATAGTGTTAACATAGCTACTGTGTATAGTAACTAAAGTGCATATTAGAATAATATCCTATGATCATCCTTTCGGGAGATCATTATTTTTTATTGTAAAAATTAATTTTTGCCACTTTGAACGGCTGTACCTACTAAACCGAGTGACGGATCATGTCAGTTTTTTTACTGTTCACATAACTACAGTGCATATTACAATAATATCCTATGATCATCCTTTCGAGAGATCTTTTTTTTTTAATTACCATTAATTTTTGAAACTTTGAACGGCTGTACCTACTAAACCGACTGACGGATCATGTCAGTTTTTGTACTGTTCACTTAGCTACAGTGCATATTACAATAGTATCCTATGATCAGCCTTGCTGCTGATCGGCCGTTTTTTGCACACATAACTGACCTTTGAACGGCTGTATCTCCTAAACCGACTGATGAACCACGTCAGTTTTTGTACTGTTCACATAGCCTCAGTGCATATTACAATAGTACCATATGATCAGCCTTGCTGCTGATCGGCCATTTTTTGCACCCATAACTCACCTTTGAACGGCTGTATCTCCTAAACCGACTGACGATATGCAGGCAGACCGACGTCAACCCCATCACAGAGATGCTCTACACCCCATTAACACTGAATCAGCCTTGCCGCTTATTGTTGCAAAAAGTACACTTATCTCTTATACTATTAGGCTACAGTACGGACGGACACAGTTTTGGTACACCCTTGCTTAATAGATTGGCATCATTGGACTTATTGGATTGATTTAAAGGGGTGGTTTCGACGGAGTGCGTAATTTCTCTGTGGTTTATCAAAATGAACAACTTTCACAACATCGAAAAAACAAATGAAAATCGCCTGTTCCATATATGAGTCGAGTGCCCGAGTCGAGTAGGTACTATCCGAGTCGAGTAGGTACTAGAGTACCTTCCGAACTGCAGTTTTGTATGAAACAGCAGATGTTTTTTTTCTCGGGATGTTGGCTCCATTTTTAAAGTTGTTCAGTTTTGATGTTCTAAACCAACCCATTAAATATTACTAGAATGTTTTGTTACACCCTGTATAATTTATTGTCTAATCATGCAGAACAGGTGGACAAAAGATGTACCAATATTCAATTGGTTTGTAGTAAATAAATACATTATATCAATATAATTGAGAGCGTCGGTGGCGCGTTGCGGAGAGGTATGGACTCCCAATTATGGGGGTCCGGGTTCGAATCCGCACGGACAACATGCCATGTACCAATGAGTTTTTCTAACTTATGTACCTACGTAAAACCGAATGCTCTCAAACGGTGAAGGAAAACATCGTGAGGAAACCTGCATACACTGAAGAAGAAATTCTGATGTGTATGTGAAGTCTACCAACCCGCATTGGGCACGCGTGGTGGACTAATGCCCATACACCCTCCTTGAGGGTAGGCCTGTGCCCTGCAGTGGGACGTTTATAGGCTGATGATGATGATAATGATGATATCAATATAATTACGTACTCAATTTAGCTCTTGATTAGTTAATGGTGACAAAATGAGGTGCTTAATGACCTGTATTAATCCGGTAGGATATAAATTAGTGCTTAATTAAGAACTTAGGTAAATCCAGTGATTAACAACGTGTCATAATCCCAAAATCAATAAATAGATAAACGTGGAGCCCTTAAAATGGTCAAGGTACCAGTTTAAGTAACTCTGTCCTCCGCAATGTGATAGAACTATTTTTATAAAATAAAAAAAGGTTACTCAAAAACTTTTTTTAAATATAAATCTTGTGTGTCGTTGGATATGTCTTGAAACATGGAACAAAACACGCAAACAAACTATGTCACCACAATGCTTCTGTCTTGAGATATCTGCACTCAAAGTCAAAAATCGTGCCCCTTTTGAAATACTCGAGTGAAAAACTTTTCTACAAGCCGGTTTTTTTGTGCTTGCTACTACCATAGTATAAATTAAATAAGTGATGAAGCTCAGCGGTCGCGGTGGGTCTATGCCCGCGCGGCGTGCGGGGTACAGCGGGTGTACCCTAACTCAAGTCGCTGTTCGGGTACGCGACGCGGACGGGACGCACTACTCCCGGCCCCCGGCCCCCGCACGCCCCGCACGATTGGCCTGCCGCGACCGCTGAGCTTCACCACTATTAGTTCTTGCTACTACTTTAACGCCTTCTAAACAACGGGGTTTTCGTAGACAAATCGAAAATCTATTGCAAGCAGGAAAGATAACATAATATTATGTAACAGTGTTCTTATCTCTTCTTACGGTAACATTAGGTTCGGAACCCTCTATCTGCGAGTACACACCTCGCTCTTGGCCAGTTATTTTGTAGGTAATAAGTAGGACATACAATGTTATCTTCAAAAAATAAAAATAAAAAATGGTTTATCTTTATGCAACATTTTAAGGTGCTAAGTTATTCATCGAGGAGGGATTTTTATTACGAAAAGGTAAAATTTATGATATCAAAATTTTCTCATCTTTTACTTTTTACGGAATCCCATTGCATAAATTAAACTTAAACCCGCACGTTTTCGTTAGCAATTCAAATATTCCAGGAAAGTACTTAGCAAATTAATAAATAAAGTCTTCAGAATTGGGACGTTTTGTCCAGTAAAAGACTGGAAGAAACGTTTTGCATTGCGATTTGACTTGACAATTTTATGACAATACCACGTCCATAATTTTTGTGGTCGTATAGCTAGGCTACCTAATTATTCCATCTACACATTCTTCTTATCGTGTGGGCAGAGCCCTGGTGTCAGAGTTTTTTTCAGTCCGCCTTACGGCCTCTGGCGTGGTTTTTATGTAACGACTACTACCACCAAGGATAGTAGCCGGGACCAACGGCTTAACGTGCCATCCAAAGCACGGAATCATTTTTCTTTTCGGACAATCAGGTTGATTCAGCCTAGCAATGTCCTAACCAACTGGGGAAAAACGCACAAAGTGACATATCACTAGGTGTCCCCCGTGGGAATCGAACCCACAACCTCCATAGCGAGAGCCAATGCTCTTAACCACTAGACCACGGAGGCAGTTCTAGACATTCAAATCGTGCTTATAGTGAACTTAGCTGGTAATATTGACGGCTTCTAACATTGACAGGGAAAAGCGCCCGCAACCACACAGGCCGTAGTAGGTATAGCCCACATCTTTGGAGAGCTTGCGTGAGATTTACAGGTCCAACACGTAAAGGCCCCGTCTAGTCAAGACGGTTTTCGATACCATCGAATATAATACAATATTTCAAATTGCATGTTTCTATCTTCAGTGGTTTAGACTGTGCGTTGTCGGTCAGTCAGTCATTCAGTCAATTACGGAACTGTTTTATTTTAGATTAAGAGGGATTGAGATTTCCCATGACATATTAAACACCCTGTGGTGTTGAATTAAATGGGACATTTACTTAAAGAGGTGCTTCAGACCATCAAACTAAACAACTTTCTCTATGGGACCAATATCGAAAATCGCGAAAAAAAAATCTGCTTTCCCATATATTTCAGTCGAATCATGTTTGCAGTTTTGTATGGGACAACGGTATTTTTTTTCGCGATTTCCGTATTGGTCCCATAGTAAAAGTTGTTCAGTTTGATGGTCTGAAGCACCTCTTTAAGTAAACGTCCCATTTAATTTTACACCCCGTATAATATAAATGTCATGGAAAATCTCAATCCCTCTTAAGCTAACCTATAAATAAAACAGTTCCGTAACTGACTGAATGACTGATTGACAGACAACACACAGCCTAATATAGGTACACTCGGTTCCAAAAATAACGGGTAACATACATACCTTAATATCTCGGAAAATAAATAAATAAAATAAATAAATAACGCTCACAGGCACATACATTGTAATGATCCCAAGAAAGCACTATTTATAGCCTGTTTATTATGGAAACCATACAACAACGGCACAAACATTTAAACATCCATGACCGAACCGGGATTCGAACCCAGGACCCTGGTTTGGCAGTCCGGCGTGGTTACCATTACACCAACCGGGTCGTCAAATAAGAATGATAGCTTATTCAAATAAAAAGTATTTCATAGACTATATAGTATTTGCTTAAATTAATTGATAACATTTTTCGTTTTCATTTGTTTGACTTAATTAAAATACATAAATACAAATGTTTCAATTCTAACTTAGAACAAAAATTGAAAATAACCATTTTTTGTCACAGATATAAAATTTCCCGATATTTTAGTGCATGTGAGTGATAAAATTACCACATTAATAATAAATGTTGCATACTAAAAATTAAATTAAAAAAAAATAATTTGTTTAGGTTTTTGCCTTCTTCATTGGCATTATTTTACAGCAAGCAGAAATTGTATTAATTTAATTAGAAGTATTAAATTGTCTACAAAATACTTTTTATTTGAATAATCTATCATTTATAGTTTCCGAGATATTAAGGTTTATGTTTTTGGTGACCCGTGGTGACCCGTTTTCATTGTTGTTGAGTGTATTATATGATTCGATAGAGAACGCGGGGCTATTATACTCCCAGAAAGGTTTTATCGAAAAGCAACTTAAAAGGGTGCAAGGGGGTATTGAAGTTTTCACGTGGAAGAGGCCGCGGGCAAAAGCTAGTATGTACACAACGTAACCAGCCAGCTTCAAAGCCCAAAGCATCTCTAAGACTCCTTTACAAATTGAACCTAGCTTACAAATACAATCACCTCTCGATTCAATTAATTGTCAAAGAGAAATTACCCTATCTTACGCACCTACATTTGTGCATAAATTAAATTGAAGCCATCTTAGGGTATTCACCTCAGTCCCTTTATAAAGGAAGATGACGTCATATATCGCTGCCCGAAATCACATTACACATATTATAATGGAGGGTCAACCGGTCAAAGAATATGAAAGGATACGCAGAATAAGTGAAAGATCATAAATTGTGCCTACAGACATTTGAATTTGGTAGCTCAAGAGCGAGTATTACTATCATAATCGGAATTGTACATTTTCAGTCCTCTGTGATACAACAAATTTAACTTATTGCTATAAATAAATAATAAATAAATAAATATCTTGTACAATGTCACACAAATTATCTAGTCACACTTAAAGTACCAGAATCTAGCCTGGACTTGTATTATGATGACTAGACAACGATATAGACATATAGACGATGACGATATAGATATGCTATAAATGTAATACCTGAATATAATTGCAATACCTGAATCGCGCTATCGACATTAAACGAAACATTACAACGTTAATGTTACATTATGACCACCGCCGGTCTTCATGCAACATATTAAACAGCCTGGTGGAAAAATCAAATTTTACGTAGCGATTGCTTTACAAGAAAAACAGTCAGATGCACACTACTCTCGAGACCTTACTCTGCTGAATCTGATGAAACGGGAATCCGGTATGATCGGTTGACACGTGAGGTCATTGCAGATAAAGTGGCTTAACCCAGTAGCCAGTTAGCGGCAGTGTGGTGAACTGGTGAGAGTATCATACATGTTGACGAACGCCTGAACCTGAAGAGATTAAGTCGTCTCTTAAGACTCCAGTTTGAACCCCCAATTCGATGCCGGGCATCGAGCAACCGAACTTGACGTATAGTCGGGGAAATCTACGGATTTTTGTATGGCGTATTAGGTTGCATTAATTTCACTTTAGGTGATAATTTGAAATAATGGTAGATATTCTCATCATCATCATCATCATTTTCAGCCCGTATCTACCCAGATTCATACCTGAAAAACATAAATCCTATTTTGTACGGGACGGCTTCGTTCAATACGTTTTACTTATAACAATAATAATCCCCGGTTAGTATCGTAAATTTGAGTAGATATATTTTGTAAGTATTCAAAAATTACAACCTCAAAACTTGATTATTTACTGTTTGTTTGTACACAATAAATTGTCCTTGTGATAATTAACTGTCTCTTTTGCTGGTATGCTGGAAAAAATATCTTTAGAAATAAGCCTTTGTACATTTTTATCGATTTTAAAGTATTTCTCAGGATCCTCAGCCTATAACCACCAAATCTCGACAAAAGTGTTACAAACTAGTAGTAATATTAATTCAAACACAATTTACCAAAGTATCTTTAATGCAATCTGTAGTGTACAGCAATAAAGAGTAGTTAATGTGGAAAGCGCCGGTAGCGCCGTCTATCGGCGGACGCGGTCTGTGGTGAATATCTATCGTGCATTCGCTCGGTATTCGTGCACCGACCGCCGTGCTGCGCGGACGTGTGCTAGTCACATTCACTAGTGAAGACTATATCTGTGTTTCATTATATACATCAACCTCAACCAACCCTTAGTAGAAAGGTGTATTCTACATTGGCGACGCCGGGATTCGAAATTCACGTGAGTAAAGTGCTTATCAGTTTGTTGAGAGTTGAAAATTTAAAAATGCAAACGGTGCCTACGAAATAAAATTACACTGTTCCTTTAAGGAAGCTAAGCGATTTATTTAAACACAATCGAAGACGGTTTCTACTAGCGCTGCTTTGTTTGTTGCCTAAAAAGTTACACAGTGTTAAAATATATTTCAAAAGAAAAGTAAAAATAGTTTTGTCCCGATTTTAAATCGTTTATTGGGAATTATCTTAATTATCTGGTGTCTGCTAGCGTTGCTTTATTTTTGCCTAAAGTTCACAGTGATAAAAATATATTTCAAAAGAAAAGGAAAAATAGTTTTTTGTCCCGATTTTAAATCGTTTATTTGGAATTATCTACATACTGTATTTCTTTTCCCACATGTCGACCATCGAATGCTGATGCTGGAGGAAAGAGGGTAGACCAGACAGGAGTAAGGTGTGGGACAACACGTGACGGCGCGGCGCGGCGCCTAGGATGGACAAATGTACGCCAGCTGCGGACATCAGTCTTTAAGGTCACGTAATCATTCTGTATTACTTTACACGATTAAAAGAATTTATTCAAAGCATTCCGCAAATATAAAAGGGCCTCGTAGTCCGTAGCTCCAGTTTCACTGCTCGTTACACGTGACTGGACGGAGTTTCGGTGCTGGTGGGGCAAGGGTGTCCTGGTGTTTTGGAGTCTCTGACTGCTCCTCGGGGAGTGTAGTCGTGAGCATATACTAATGCATGCTTGTAGTCCGTCATTATGGCCTAATAGGTATCCAAAATACGCCCATTAACCTCTCGTATGCCGGAAAAACCAGACACAATAGAAATAAATGGTTTTCATCATGCTGATCCGCGTTCTGGCATACCAACCAAAGGTTAAGAATAGTGTCTTGATTCGAGACGAACAGGATTAGGTAACCAAGATATGCCAAGTGAGTTTATTCCAATTGTTTTTTATACTTATATTGACGCATTGTCATTTTTAAGTAATTGTCGTACTTCGTAGTTGTAATGGTCTCTAATAAAAGTTACTTATTACCATTATGCGTACCGAACATTCTACGTATAGAACATTCGGCGTAACGGATGTTCGGCGTAACGAACATTCAGCATAACGAACATTCGGCGTAACGAACATTCGGCGAAACGAACATTCGGCGTAACGAACATTCGGCGTAACGAACATTCGACGTAACGAACATTCGGCGTAACGAACATTCTGATGTCACAAAAACTTTAAGTTGAAATCCAAAGTTTTACGTTTTAAACGTTTTACTTATTGGACATTCTCAGTGTAGGTATGCGAGAACAATAATAATATACAACACATTCGGAGCTTATTTGGTGGTACTAGTTCATGAAAATATTTCAATACAAACATCAATAGTACCAACATAATTGCCAATCATCATCATCATCCTATTTGTTACCGGAACTTGTTTGACGTAATCTATACTTTATAGAACTTCAATTCGGTAACATTACGTTGATCTTATCTTTGCAACATTGTTGTTAAAGTCATAATTATGGATGTAATCACTCCAGGCGAAACTAATTAGTTTCTTTGGCTATTTGAGCAAGGAATTTTATATTTTAAGGATCAATGTTAATTCAGACAATTATTTACAAAAAGTATCAAAAAGGATCAGAAAATGATCAGGTGATTTCATATTAAATTTAGTATTTCTTGAAATACCTACTCACATTTTAACAAGAAACGCTCATCTCAGTTGAGAGAAGATTAATAACTATATCATATTCAAGCATCATAACATTCATAACCAAACCGATAATACTGGTTAACAATTTTGTTCGCAGATTGTATGTTCCTAGATGTCACAGAAAAACCAGCCTTCAACAGGACGACTGCTAAGGCGCCGATTGAACCATACCTCCTTGCTTTAGTGCTTAATAAAGAGAAAATGTATCCAATTAATAGCTAAGAGGTTTGAAATGGTCAGGGTGATTACTCTCATATTGTCAGCTTGTAATGTTAATGGTTAGTGCTTTGCCATGTACAACAAACAGTTATTAGCAACGTACAGTTGGTCATTCAATTGACATTGGCAGCTTTTAGCTGGTCATTCAAATGACATTAGAAACTTGTAGCTGGTCATTCAATTGACATTAGCATCTTTCAGCTGGTCATTCAATTGACATAGGCAGCTTTTAGCTGATCATTCAATTGACATTAGAAACTTTTAGCTGGTAATTCAATTGACATTAGCATCTTTCAGCTGGTCATTTAATTGACATTAGCAACTAGTAGCTGGTTATTCAGTCATTCAATTGACATAGGCCGCTTTTAGCTGGTTATTCAATTGACATTAGAAACTTGTAGTTGGTCATTCAATTGACATTGGCAGCTTTTAGCTGGTCATTCAATTGACATTAGAAACTAGTAGCAGGTCATTCAATTGACATTAGCATCTTTCAGCTGGTCATTCAATTGACATAGGCAGCTTTTAGCTGATCATTCAATTGACATTAGAAACTTTTAGCTGGTAATTCAATTGACATCAGCATCTTTCAGCTGGTCATTTAATTGACATTAGCAACTTGTAGCTGGTTATTCAGTCATTCAATTGACATAGGCCGCTTTTAGCTGGTTATTCAATTGACATTAGAAACTTGTAGCTGGTCATTCAATTGACATTAGCATCTTTCAGCTGGTCATTCAATTGACATTGGCATCTTTCAGCTGGTCATTTAATTGACATAGTAACTTGTAGCTGGTCATTCAGTCATTCAATTGACATAGGCAGCTTTTAGCTGGTTATTCAATTGACATTAGAAACTTGTAGCTGGTCATTCAATTGACATTAGCATCTTTCAGCTGGTCATTTAATTGACATTGGCATCTTTCAGCTGGTCATTTAATTGACATTGGCAGCTTTTAGCTGGTCATTCAACTGACATTAGAAACTTGTAGCTGGTCATTTAATTGACATTGGCATCTTTCAGCTGGTCATTTAATTGACATTAGCAATTTGTAGCTGGTTATTCAATTGACATTAGCAACTTTCAGCTGTTCATTTAATTGACATTAGCAACTTGTAGCTGGTCATTCAATTGACATTTGCAACTTTTAGCTGGGCATCAAATGCTATCAAATTTACTATCAGCAGCTTGTAGTTGGTCATTCAGATGACAAGTCAGATAAATAAAATAATTATTAGCAACTTGCAGCTGGTCATTCAATTGAAAAAAAAACTGTTATTTCATTATCAGCAGCTTGTAGTTGGTCATTCAAATGACAAGTCAAATAAATAATTATAAGCAGCTCGTAGTTGGTCATTCAGATGACAAGTCAAATAAGTAATTATTAGCAGCTTGTAGTTGGTCATTCCATTGACATTAGCATCTTTCAGCTGGTCATTCAATTGATATTAGAAACTTGTAGCTGGTAATTCAATTGACATTGGTATCTTTCAGCTGGTCATTTAATTGACATAGTAACTTGTAGCTGGTCATTCAGTCATTCAATTGACATAGACAGCTTTTAGCTGGTTATTCAATTGACATTAGAAACTTGTAGCTGGTCATTCAATTGACATTAGCATCTTTCAACTGGTCATTTAATTGACATTGGCATCTTTCAGCTGGTCATTTAATTGACATTAGCAATTTGTAGCTGGTTATTCAATTGACATTAGCAACTTTCAGCTGTTCATTTAATTGACATTAGCAACTTGTAGCTAGTCATTCAATTGACATTTGCAACTTTTAGTTGGGCATCAAATGCTATCAAATTTACTATCAGCAGCTTGTAGTTGGTCATTCAGATGACAAGTCAAATAAATAAAATAATTATTAGCAACTTGCAGCTGGTCATTCAATTGAAAAAAAACTGTTATTTCATTATCAGCAGCTTGTAGTTGGTCATTCAAATGACAAGTCAAATAAATAATTATAAGCAGCTCGTAGTTGGTCATTCAGATGACAAGTCAAATAAGTAATTATTAGCAGCTTGTAGTTGGTCATTCCATTGACATTAATTATTGTGAGTAGCTGCGCTATGAATAACTCTAAAGGAATTAATGACTTACTGCACTTTCTTCTTTGTATAGATAAAATCTGTATCTTACCTAATCACTGCAGGCACTGCACTGTTAATTTAATCATTTGTATGTGTTAAAGTATACTATACTGTACTTGAACCAAATCGGTTAGTCATAAATTCATAATATTTTAAATAAAGAACATAATTTCAGTGCAAGCAAGTCAAAAAACAAAATGATTTGCAGTTCTGTAATAATATGACGCCAGGCAATTAAGTTTAAACAACAGTTGCACTTAATTCATGTAAATTGTAATTAAAAATAGCATTATTTTTTTAAAGCCTACCAAATGATATAACTGTATGGTTCGTAAAATAGTATCTACATATTAAACGGGTCCATTAAATTGAAACTGCTGATTTCTCAAAACTAGTCTAGTCGACTAACTAAAGGTAACTACTGAACATAGCTGGTAACGAAAGCGACCTAGTGTACCTTACTTAATATTGTTGTCAGTCAGCGTTATATCAGCATTCATGAAACTGTAAAATTATATGGGTTATAAGACCATGCAACTATGAAGTTGTTAGCGAAAGCTAAAATATCATGCAACAATAAAATGATATGGGTTACAGAGCCATGCAACTATCAAATTGTTAGCAAAAGCTAAAGGGTCATGCAAATAAAATAGCTGTGAGTGCTTTATTGCAATGGCTGGCACCCGCCAGAATATTTTGAATGCATAAGTGTATGTGCTTATCACAGATTCACTCTTTTGTCCTTACCTCCTTAATTTGATAAAACGGAAATGGATACGATCTTGAAGCAGTGACTTTGACTAGTAGTTAGCCAAAATAAATAAATAAGAGATAATAAAGATCTATGGAACGTTATTTTTGTAGGTTTACTTACCTACCTATCAATAGAAAAATATTTTTACAGGGAAGGGATAGTATAGAACAGATGTAACAATAACTCAAATGTGTTAATATAATGAGATTGTAATTTCCATAAACATTGTTTATCGTTGAATTTGGTGTTTGACAATTTCAGATCAATATTTGATAAATATCTATTTTCTGTAAACAAATTAGTCTCAATAAGTAATTCGTAATTTGTTTGATGTAATAGCTTTGATAACAGTCAACACTGTATTGTAATAAGATTTAAGAGATTAGCTAAACTGTGGAGTTTCTTGCGCCGCTTCTTCTCCACGGGCTATACATTCCGAAGCGGTGGTAGATTCGAGTAAAGGTAAAAAATAAATTAAAACAAGAAAGAGATGTAGTGTACAGCAATAAAGAGTAGTTAATGTGGAAAGCGCCGGTAGCGCCGTCTATCGGCGGACGCGGTCTGTGGTGAATATCTATCGTGCATTCGCTCGGTATTCGTGCACCGACCGCCGTGCTGCGCGGACGTGTGCTAGTCACATTCACTAGTGAAGACTATATCTGTGTTTCATTATATACATCAACCTCAACCAACCCTTAGTAGAAAGGTGTATTCTACACAATCTCAAACCGTATTTTTCCTAGACTAGATACTAATGTGAAAGAAGTAACAAGTCTTAAGACAATTCAAAGACTTGTCTATTGCCACTTGATCTTCATAACCCAACATAGCCGGTTGAATGCGATAGGCCTTCGGACAATGGGTGGCAGTGGACTGTAAACTAGATAGGCACCGTAAATTAATTAATGTTTGGGTTAGATAGTGTGGACGTTTTGTAAAGGTTGTAGAATTTACACCTATTCAGTTAAATATCCCGGTTGTAAGCGGCTAGGTTCTCGGAAACACATTTTGTAATTAAATTAATCTAAAACATTTTTAGCGGGTTCTTAGGAAGTTTTTACAGCGTTTTGGTATAATTGACTGGCCGATATTTCGGAAGTGTTACAACTGCCATGATCACAAATTTTCTGAGGAACTGCAGGTAGATTTATAAGAGCAGATAAATCGGTATACCCTCATTCTTCATCGTTTGCTCCGAAACTCGGTACCTATGAACCCCTAGTTTTATTTTTATTTTAGATTAATAGGTTACCAACATAGTCCGAAGAATTGCTGAACTAAAGTTTCAATGGGCGGGGCACATTGCTCGCAGAATAGATGGCCGATGGGGCCGAAGAGTTCTCGAGTGACCGCGTACCTGAAAGCGCAGCGTGGGTAGGGCACAAGGTAGACCTGGTGAAGGCGGTGGGAATCCCCTGGATTAGGGCAGCGAAAGACCTTTTTCCTTGTGGCGATCCTTGGTTGAGGCCTATGTCTAGCAGTGGACGTCCATCGGCTGAAATGAGGATGATGGAAAGATATCCGCGTGACTGTCAAAAACAGTCATTTTTTGATCTTTTGACCACTTGACAGCAAGATTTAATCCTGAATCTTATTATCAGCCATTCCGCAGTTATTCTACACAGGTAATTATGATGACCAAGTCTCACAAAAAATCCCAGTAATTCAACCCAGAAAACCAATTGCATAATAAATTTTCACTAAGTCCGTGTTCTGCAAAAATTCCGCCGTCCCGCACAAATTTCACTTAACCAGGCTTATAGGCGGCCTTTATGGCTCGTATGGCTATAAAATAACAATACACGCTTCTTATAATGTCGGCGTTACGATACATTCTGCTATGAATAGCTTTTCATTGCGAAATATCAAGTAGCTAAAAGGCCAAGTATAGGATGGTCCAATTTGTACATGTAGAGGAAGAAAGCTGACTAAGCAACAATGCTGAGGCATCGAGGCAAAAACAAACATCTAGGTCAGCACATACGACACAGCATGTCATACGTATGACAGCCAATCAGAACGTGAATTTGTCCAACGTACTGTGGTACGTCTCAAGTAATTAGCCAATAAGATGATATAAGGACGACATATCACGTTACGTATATGGAGGTGCTACTTGGGAATGTTCCTCCATTGAAAAAGGAAGTACTTCCACCAGGCTAGGTGTGATGCCTGGGGACCGGCCGTGGTCCAACAGTTCTTAGTTGGACCTTCTATATACAGGGTGAAATTGATATACACCATATATAGACCTAGGCATTGCAGCAGACGGTGGATGATCTTACCTTTACCTCATCATCATCAGCCTATAAACGTCTGCAGGGCACAGGCCTACCCTCAGGGAGAGTGTATGGGCATTAGTCCACCATTTATGCCCAATGCGGAATGGTAGACTTCACATACACATCAGAATTTCTTCCTCAGCGTACATGCAGGTTTCCTCACGATGTTTTCCTTTTGAGTTTGAGAGCAGTCGGTATTACGTACATAAGTTAGAAAAACTCATTGGTACATGGCATGGTGTCCCCATAATTGGGTGCCCATACCTCTCCGCAACGCGCCATCGACGCTCTTAATATGTATATAGGGTGTAACATAAAATAGGACAGCTACTTAAAGGGGTGCTTAAGACCATCAAACTGAACAACTTTTACTATGGGACCAACAATGAAATCGCGAAAAAAAATTCCGACTGAAATGTATGGGACAACAGATTTTTTTTTCGCGATTTCAATTTTGGTCCCATAGAGAAAGTTGTTCAGTTTGATGGTCTAAAGCACCCCTTTAAGTAGCTGTCCAATTTTATGTTACACCCTGTATAGGATGTAAAGGGTGTCCCTAAGGGTTGGCCTGTGCCCTGCAGTGGGACCACAGATTATTTAATAGTTACTACCGGTGGGACGTTAAGGCTGTGACGACCTGATGACAATCAATATTAAGTTTAGTCACAAAGTATCTACACTAATATTATAAAGAGGAAAGATTTGTACCTATTTTTGTATGTTTGTATGTTTGTAATGAATAGGCTCAAAAAGTACTGGGCCGATTTAAAAAATTCTTTCACCAATAGAAAGCTGCATTCACCCTGAGTAACATAGGCTATATTTATTGCTAGAAAAGATTAGACGTCCACCCGTGCGAAGCCGGGACGGGCCGCTAGTAATTTATATATCAGCAAAGACAAGCTTAATCTAATTAATATAAATATAAAGCGGCTCCATTTCCGATTCTAAATACTTAGCGATCTAAATCGGTAAAAAGCTATCCGGTTAAGAGCCGGATATCAACCGTTGGATCCGGTTAATCCTTTCCGTTAAATTAACTGCGGTTTGACAAACTAAGCTTTAAATGGAGCTGTATACGTAGGTATTTATAGAATAAGGGTTGTATCAAATTGTGGTATATTAAATATCATGCAAAAGACTGTTTTTATAAATTTTCAGATTCCTTATGAAAAATTTTATTACGAAATAGGTAAAAATAGTCATTTCAGAACGTTTAAAAGATTTTGGATAATATTTCCATTGCCTCCTGATTCTGTGGTAACTGTAGTAAGCATAAATAGGAGTTTCGAATAGAACAGAAATTGAGGTATTCCGGAAACATCATCATCATCACTACATACTGCATAGTATAAAACCAAGTCGCTTCCCGCTGTCTGCCTGTCCCTATGTATGCTTAGATCTTTAAAACTACGCAACTGATTTTGATGCGTTTTTTTTAAATAGATAGAGTGATTCAAGAAGAAGGTTTATATCAGCATTGCATCCGTGCGAAACCGGGGCGGGTCGCTAGTTTTTTAATAAAACCTTTTTTCAGTGTTCCGTCATACGCCGAAACCACATTATACCTATTAAATACTTAATGTTATTCCATATTATTAAGATCTAGTGACTAACTACAGTAAGCATACATTAAGTACACAATTAAAAAGTGAACACTACAATTAGTAATAATGTAAATTAAAAATGAAGCCTTTTAATAATGCAAAATACATAATAAAGGTAAAGTAAGTAAAGGTAAATAAAAGTAGGTATTGTGTTACAGACCTATAGATACTTGTTTTGAATAACCACAATAGAGATGACTATAAATATAACCAATATTCATATGAAATATGAATATCCGATGACGGATTTTCGATTATGTTTGAAATAGAAATCATTTATTTGCCACAAATAGAGTACTTACATTTTACATAATTAGGTTTATCAAATAATATATCAGTTAATTATACATTAAAATCATTTAACCATTTTAAATAGCATGCTAATAATTATAGCAGAAGTGCGATTTTTGAATCTCATTCGCTGAGTTCAGCAGTTGAAAATGTCAAAATTACCATGGAGATACACATCTTTCTACTGCCGATTTGTCTTTCAAAAATCGCACTCCTCAAGTATGATTTTTGAAAGTCAAATCAGCAGTAGAAAGATTCATATCTCCACAGTAATTTTGACATTTTCAACTGCTGAACTCAGCGAATGAGATTCAAAAATAGCACTCCAGATACAATTCATTAGTTCGATTTTAAAATATAGAAGAAAATATTAAATGACTATAGGTAATTGGATGCAAGGTATCCATTGAATTTGAAAGGTTGCTTTGGCAGGTATGTTTAGTATAACTTTAATGGACAGTTTCACTAGGGTTGCCAACTTTTTTTATACCAAATATAGTATTTCGAGCCATAAAGCCCGAAAAAATATAGTAGATCGGGAAAAAATAAGAAAAAATATATAGTATGTTTCGAATTTGTTAAATTAATTTGTTTGCTACTTTTTGGTTTGAATACTTAGACAATTTAATAGTATGGATGCGTAACGCGTGTCATCCTCCTATCAAAATTTTCTGCCATTTTTTTCGGGGGGCGAGGTAACATGAAATCCGCAACTTTGGATTTTATTCCCTATAACTTTAGATTCTAATTTTGAATGTTAAAAATCATGAAAAGTAGTCTCGTGTGAACCCCAACCGTTCTAAGTTCAAAATTAATGTTTCGCTATTATAGGCTGCCTCGTTTAGTGATAAGGTATAAAATTGAGTGTAAATGCGCAAGATTAATTGGTCTAATACCGTGGCAGAGGGGAAATGCTACCGCAAGGCCAGTCCTTAATATTAAATTGTCTAAGTTTGAATACCAAGTTCTTATTTTTAAGGAACAATAATTTCTCTATTTCGTATTCGTTATAGAAAATAATGCATCCTGTAAACGCAGAAGTCGCTGGATTCGATACAGAGATAATATAATTTCAAAAAAAATAAATAAATCTGACTTTAGGAAAAGTTGTTATCATTTTTCAGTAGTATTTAGTAGAAAATTGTTTATGGAACAAAATGTGATGAAGGAAAGAAAATTGTCGAAATAATGTTAAGTTATTGGTCATTTTTATTGGACTTAAGTACCAATATATGTAAATTCTCTATAAATTATTTTCTCATCAAAATATAGTAGTTTTGCCTACTATATATTTTTATCAGAATTATAGTAGTAGGGCCCCTAATATAGTAGGATACTATATTATATAGTAGGGTTGGCAACCCTAAGTTTCACAGACCAATTTCCCACACATCACTTCTTATTGGGAAACTGTTACAAACTTACATAATATTATTTACAAATGCATGTCATTCTCTCGAAGCCTGATATTTGACATAACGTTTTATGGCGATATCGTTTATTTTACACTACACTGCATAATTTAATTTAGGTATTAGTGAAGGTCACTAATCTGCATTAGGCACGCGTGATGGACGCTCAATATACCTTCAACGTGAGGGTAAGTCTGTGCCTTAGCATGCTATGGTAACTGATAATGAATATTTAGATGTATTTTATCTACTGATTGCTACTAAACATGTATCGGATTACACATTTTTCTCATACTAATATTATATCCTAGGATTAAAATTGCTAGCGAATTTTTCACCTCTTCAAGAAAACTGCCACACTGCATGTCGTCAAGGGTCACTTGGAGGAGACCAGCAAACGTACCATCTCTTTAATATTCATTACCTATACTTATCCCGAAAACCAAACTAATTCTACACGGATAAAGCCACAAGAATGAGCTGGTCAAACATAACTTGATCAGGGCCTCAATCGCCCTAAGTTTGAACGATACTACCAAAACAAAACCACAACCAAAAACGTTACGTTATGCACAATTCGTATCGCGAAAATTATATTAACGGTAACGATTTAGCTTTGATACGTTGGCGTAACGTTTGATGTCCGTTCGATCGAATTTTCTGTATTGTGCGATTTAAAAATATCGCGAAAGCTTTTTTACTTTAGCTAAACCAAATCTAAACCAAAACTAAACCAAAACCAAACCAAAACCGTATAAAATTGCGCAATTGAGGCCCTGATTAATTATACTTTAAACGGATATTCATTTTCCCAGTAGGTATCCGAAGGAACCAATATCCGAAACTCAATTCCCTCGTCTACCTCTAATTCTGAGCTATGGCTTGCAATGCTGCCGTGAAAGTAAAATTTTCTTTTTGTATTAACTCTGAAAGGAAATGTTTCGGAGAGGTGGAAAATGGAGAGGTAAGAAAAGAATGCAGTGCCATTAGCGATGCATTTTTGTTAATAGTGATGCATGAGGCTGTATCGTGAATGAAGATGGAACGGAATTATTTAAAGCAATGCTTTTTCCATGAATTTTTCGAATTCCAGATTCAGTATTCTAAGCTGTTTTGCACATTGTAGCCACATTTGTAAGCACGGTATTTTCTTTCCTTGTTAGAAAAGTTTGTCTTTTGTCCTGAAAAATGTAAGGAAACAATTTTTTTTTGGAACTTTATTTATAACACCGCTGGCTTTTCGGTGAAGAAAAAAACGCTGGGAAACCAATATTCTCAAATTATAAAAACTGGCAACGAGCTCATAACCCGTCACACTAGAAAGTTTTCGTCATCATCATCAGCTTATAAGCACCACAAAACTCTTTCCTCGGTTTTCCACATCCAGTCGTTCCCCAGTAACTTATCCCCGCTTCCCGGGTCACTGACAACCGATATCAACCGCGAACATGGCAGGCGTAATGTGGGACGCCCTGCGGTCCACCGGACGACGAACTACCTTTAAGGGGGGTGATACCTATTTTGTCTGTTTTCGAACAGGTTTTTGATAACCAAATTATTAAAGTTAATATTATGTATAGTTCAAATAACAGTGTAGATACGTTCTCTCTGCAGTGGATCTAACCGTTGAAAACACAATTCTATTAAATCTCGATAGAAAAGAGGACCAAAGTAAGTTCGATTTCAGATTTATAACCAGTTTTACAAGAATCACCATACACCATTTCTTCTGAATATACCACTGTAATTAATTTAATTACCTTTCAAATCATTTGAAAGCAGTGATTCTACCTGATGGATTTTACCCCAAACACCCAAGAGAAAAGACATTGCTGAAAAATACGTTTTTTTGCGATCTTGCTTTCAATTGAAGCGGGATGGCTAATTACAAAAGTTTGCTTGTTAGAAAGAGAGGCTTGCTCTAGGGACACCCAGCCTTAAGGGGATATAATTCGGAGCGCGCTCCATACAAACGAAGTCTGGTTATATTTTCAATAGGTACCAACCAATTATAGACAATGAAACTTTCAGAAACAATCTAGAAACTAATCTCTATGCTTGTATGTTGTTAGATTTTCGTTAAAATATACAGTTTCAAAGCTAGAATTAATTTAAGATTTGTATGGAAATCTTTGAGGCACTGTAACTATACATTTAAGAAAAAAGAAGAATAGAAAAATAAGAAAAGAAGAAATTTTTTTTAAATAATATTTATGTTATGTTATGCTGTTTCAAACACACTTTGTCAAACAAAGCTCCAATACCGCCACCATACGTTGCCGTGCCAAATAAAAAGCTCTCGGATTAATTTCGTCTGGTTTTCTGAATAATTTATGAAGGATTACATTATCGCACTATATGGCTGTTTTTTCAGTGCTCAGACTGCTCAGTTAAAATGAATGAAGGTATTTCTCTGAGCATTCTGGAGTGCGATTTTTGAATCTCTTTCACTGAGTTCAGCAGCAGCAGTTGAAAATGTCAAAATTGCTATGGAGATACGCATCTTTCTACTGCTGATTTGACTTTCAAAAATCGCACTCCTGAAGTATGATTTTTGAAAGTCAAATCAGCAGTAGAAAGATGCATATCTCCACAGTAATTTTGACATTTTCAACTGCTGAACTCAGCGAATGAGATTCAAAAATTGCACTCCTGTTGGCTTCTATAATTTTTCAAAATAACTAACTGCTCGAGGTTTAATTAAGCTCTAATCACATTATGCGTTCAGGCGTTCGGTGTACATTCCTTAAAATGGCTTCTTCTAGATATGACCAGTTCTGGATTCGACCACTTCTTGGTGGTCTATGGAGGACCATTTCTGGATTTGACCACTTCTTTATAATATGGGCCCCACGGGTGGAGGACGGGGCTTTCTCTGTGAACTCTATCTGTATTGATATAGGTATTTTTTTACATTGCACCCTCCGCGCCCGTTCGCGCCCATCCGCGACCGTCCGCGCCCGTCTGTCGTAACGTGAATAGAGCTTAATCTTCTTGATGATGATGCCTAAAATTATACATTAACAACTATTTTGACGTTTCTTTATCCTGTTAATTTAAAAGTATGATTTAAGCGAATCGACGCTTCAAAAATAAAATGAATAAAAAAATACTTACAGATATTAAATTTAACTTAAAATATTAAAGTAGGCACTCAAGTTAAGTTCGTGAAACTGGAGAAATTTCACATAAAATTAACCCATAAAATGTATCTTTCAGTAAATTTCACAGTTTACCGCCGGTAATAATTGATTCTCTTCCAGCCGGATACCGGTCGTAAACCGGTCGTAACCGGCAGTAACAGGATATAGCTCCGAGTATCGGTTATCTCATGAGGAGAGATAGTAAACTAATTAGATAAAAGACGAAAGGTCCTCTACGTTATCTTACAGGTAGACATGCGATGCACGCAACACGATAGCACAGATGGAGATAAATACCTACAGTTAGGCAACTTACTGTTGCCACAAAAAAAGAATAAAACACATATTTGTGATTACTTATTGTGTAGTCTGAACCCTAGCCAGTAGGTAAAACTAAATACAACAGAGAAAAAGTGACGCAGTCGGGATCGTGTGTTTGAATTGTATAATTATGTCGTATGTAGTTAGTTGTAAGTTGTTTAATCTTATAAACGTGGCAATATTCACTGCCTCAGATTCAGATATTGAAGGAACTTTCCGAACGAGTCTTGAATTTTTTTTTTTTTTTTATTACGGATGGGAATCTTGCTCTTGACCTCAATCCTCAGGACGAAGATGGGGACGAATATGTAGCGAGCTTACCCAGAAGAAGCCTATTCACTCGTACTTTAAAAGGTATTCGTGTTGTAAGCGCTGGGAAATACTGACGTAGTAGGCAGGGCATTCCACTTATTGGCTGTGCGCATTATAAAAGATTCTGAAAGGCGCTTGGTGCGGATATCTGGGATGTCAACCAAGAATGATCTCTGTCAACAAAAAATAGTAACAAAATTAAATCAATCGATAACAAATGGGCACGCGTGGTGGACTGAATTAATCCCCACCCACCCTGAGGGTAGGCCTGTGCCCTACAGTGGGACGTATATAGGCTGTGATGATGATGATGAAACGTAGAACGTACATAAGAAACGTAGGTAAACGTATTGAGGTCATGATCATGACACATCATAAATTATGCAATACGAGGTTTTCGTAGGGTGGCTGTGTATGATAGAAGATAATAATCGTTTTTTCGGTTAATCATTTAAAAAGATCTTGTCCATTGATTAAATCGACATGAAAGTATTTTTTTAAAACCTATGTTACGCCTGGTTTTTTTTTGGAGAGTCAATTGGGTTTGACTTTTCATCACGGTGAAGAATTAGCATTAGATTAGGGGTATCTAGTAATAGATACTCTTTCTTATACTGTGCTAGAGGCTTGCTGATCTTCGATCAAATTCCTGCTAAAGAAGAATTACTGAGTAGGTACAGGATCATTCCATTGCAATGAGAAAAACAAATTAATGCGTTCGTGCCGTTCGACTCTAACGTACATTTGTATGTAGGTTGACCACGTGTAGTTTATCTATTTAGTGTCCATTATGAGTTGAGTACTGTTTCGAAGTTTGCCTCTAACTATGCATGGGTGTTTTAGTGTTTTCATTGAAACATGCTGCACTGAAGTTGTTGTATGATATAGAACAAACAATTTGCGCATCCTACGTGTACGATGGGAAATATCGTCATGGCATTGTTAGTGGCAAGAAAGAAGTCCTGCTGAACCTATAAAAGTCTTACGTGGCAGCCATACTCAAAATTCAAAAAATTCAAAATTCAAAATTTTTTATTCAAAATAATATCGTATAGATAGCTTTTTGACGTCATTTTTTGACTCTACCACCGCGTCGGAAGGTGTTCCGTTGAGAGAAGATGCGGCCAGAAACTCAGGAAAAACAGGTGTAGAAAAAAACCAGCGGAGTGCGACTCAGACTCGCCTTGGGGTTCCCACTGTCTTAATTATGAAGGACAAACTTGTCTTTGCTGTGGTAAAAATGTTCTCCCATTATTATTTGGGGGGTTTGGGGCCTTAACAGGCTTGCACCTGGTGTGCCACTTCGACCATCGCTGGTCCTTTGTGAATGCCCCTTTTATAGTTCCCTACTAATCCCTACTGCAGTCAATAATTGTAGTAGGTTTTTAATCGTGATGTTTTGTATCTTTTCTGGTGTCAATTGATTGTTTGTGGTTGGGCTATTGCAAGCAAGGGTCGTTGTAACACTGAGACCAGCGCTGGTCCTTTGTGTTCGCTTCAAGCTCACCCATATTATACGCATACCTCCTAACTTATGGTATTTTCTTTTCATTCTCAAGAATGCAGGTTTCCTCGCAATGTTTTCTTTCATCGCGGAGCTAATAAATGATAAATACAAACGTACATAAATGCCGAAGAACTTAGTGGTACAGGCCAGGAATCGAACCGCGGCCTCTGGATTGAGGCGCTAGCTCTCTTCCGTATGGGCTATCATTGCTCTTTTGAATGCTGGTGTCAATACTTGTCTGCCTAGATGACTATACTAAGTTTAGTACATCAGGGGGCCACATTCACATAGAAGGAGCAGACTAGTCTAAATCTCCTCCTTGCAAAATCTGCAGCTGGTCTCCCATACATCTGTCTAAATTACGGTCTATGCTCCAATCCAACTGAAAATCTATGATATTTATCTGATTAGCAGGTGTCACCGTACCAGCGGTACTTGAAAAAGAAAGGCTTGACAACTTTGTTCAGGTTCAAAGATGTTCCGATGTGTTCCCAACATAGACGAAGAATTTTTCGCTTACGCTGGTAGACGGAATGTCAGTGTAACCGGGTATGAGATAGCGATACTCATAAAATCCTATATGTATATGAAGTGACATGTCGGAGTCATTTGGAGCCAGTACAAAAAAGTGGTTACGCCGATAAGGACAGCAATAAGGTAGCGATCTCCTTTTTTAACTAGAGCTAATTTACTATGTGCATCTCTTATTGAGTGAATATGACAAGACTCGTGCTTCCTTCTAGTACCTTCTCTTTCTACGGTTCCCAAGTATTTTTTCGGGAATGTCTATAATGTAGGATATATTTTTATGTATGTGTAAACACAATTCTAATTTAAAAAAAAGTATTGCAACAAAATAGCTAACACCAACGTTATCTATTTTTAGCACACAACTTTTTTATAAATGGAAACTAAAATAAACTTTTCACCTGGCAAACGGGAAATTAAAAAAAATGCTTTGGTAAAGCGCTTTTAGCGAACGGAAACTGGGTTGAGTGGAGCTATTCAATGTTTCAAATTGTTTGTACTTCTATATCCGAACATTTATTTTCAATTCACTGAAAAAACTCTTTTGCTGACGGTACGTGGAGGTGGAAAGAAAAGTTTCCCGCTTTGCACTGCAACCGAATTTTTAATTCGAATCGGAATGTTGTGGTATTTGTGAATATTTTATATTTAAATGAAATACTTACTAGAGTGGGAAAAATAAAAAAAAATAAAAAAATTATCTACTGCCCTAATCGACCACAGTGTATGGAACATTGTGGTTAATATGATGATTATGGTCGGCTTTCCCTTACGTTTGAATCGAATCAGTACTGCAGTTTTATATGAAACAGCTGTTTTTTTTTCGTGTTTCGAGGTTGGCTCCATATACCTACTAAAGTGAAAGTTGTTCAGTTTGATGGTCTGAAGCACCCCCTTAAGTATTACAAGGGTGTTTTGTTACACCCTGTACCTGTCAGGAACTCAGGATAATATTTAAATTCAGAAATGCGCACCCTAAACTACAGATTAAGGGGTTTCCCTGACCGAACGACCTTGACTCTTTCAGAGCCACCTCACCTCTACTAAACTACGTCATTTTAGTAGGTATACCTATTTTTGACTAGCTTGTCCTTCATTATGTTACAGTGGAGCCTTCTAATTCAAGGAAATCACATTCTAAAATCATAAGAATTCGCCCCAAATTTAACAATTATCTAATTAACTCATTAAATATTGGTCTTAAATTTTTTTTGCTAAATAGCAATTTTAGATCTTAATATTGTTTATACAAAGGTGTGTGTCTCAAGTAAATGTGAGATCAACTTAAAACGTAGATGCACATAAGACAGATTTTTTCAAATATTTAGGCATTCCTTTGAACACAGGTTTCATATGTTTTTTATAGTAAAATAAGAAATATGATCTATAGCAGATAAAGCCGAGATGTTGAAGAATATTGCTACACTTTTCAATTATTTGCATGTCTTTCAAATAACGAGAAGATAGCTTCTAAAAACCAGTAAAATATGGCCCGAGCTAGCGTTTACCTATGGGGATCCTCTTAATAATAAGTTACTAATATCCTTACGCTTACAGTGTAAAGTATCCAGTCTGAATATTAATTATTGATATACTTACCTCCCACAGTCATATACAGGAGTCTACAGGATTACCAGGATTGCTAATAAAACACCATTTCTGGGAACCCCCCCCCCCCCCCCCCCCCCCCCCCCCCCCCGAGAAACCCACTACCACACCACAACAATTACCAGGATTGCTAATAAAACACCGTTTCTGTATTCAGAAACCCACCCAAAGGATACAGGTAAGTCATCACATTCAAAACTTTGCAACTTTCTATCGTGCCACAATATGGTCTTTTAAATCAACCTATTATCATCTTTTATAACGTAGGTATAAGACTATTGACTACAGACTTCATACATTGAACATACATTGGCAAGGACATAGACTTCCTAATTTATAGAGTTCTAATCTGAAGTGAAGCGCTTTAAAGACAAGCATGAAAATTGATTTTTAAGTACTTATTTTTCTTATTAAAACTAGCTTTTTATTAGTAGCTATTAGGGTTTTCCTGCTGCTTAATCCGTTTCGTATTCGGTATTAAAAGAGTACAGTAGCTGTTCTTACTGGAAGACATGAACTAGATGTTTCTTCATGACGTAACAAATCGATAGCTATCATAAACATATGAATATGACTATATTTTCTCAAAATTGCTCAAAGATATTATTCTAAATATACAGCATTTATCCAAATTTCACTAGAAGTGCCTAAATTCTGCCTTGTGTGATTGGTTAGTCAGACTGGTGCCACTTTTAAATGTAAACATTTACATCTCGACATTAAAGCAAGTAGGCGGTAATCGGATATAATAAAATAACGCTTAAGGCTTAAATTGGGATCATTATAATGTGTGTACCTGTGTACATACATTGTAATGATCCCAATTTAAGCCATAAGCTTTTTGTTATGGGAACCATATACAAAAACGGCACACACATACAGGTTGTAAAAAGACTACTCCCGAAAACTGAAACTATGGATTCAGACCATGATACCTAACACTTTGGCACTGAAATTTATTTTTTTTATTTCTACAATTATGAACATTAAAGCCTACCAGTGACATAATGCAATACAATTTTAATTGTTAAACACAAGCATTTCGAAAATAGCAAAAATCCGCAATGTAAAACGCACTCATCAAACTCGTCGCCAAGCTACGGTCGCGCGCCACACAGCTGTAAGGTCACTGCCCGCTCACCCGAGCGATGTACGCTTTACATTGCGTGGCAAGAAAATGGAAAAATCACGAATAATTTTTTTAAATTTAAAAGGTTAGCGCCATTAATTTTTATATAGGTTCAGTGATATGTTCTTAAAGTTTTCGGGAGATGTCTTTTTACACCCTGTATAACATCCATGACCGAACTGGGATTCGAACCCAGGACCCTGGCTTGGCAGTCCGGCGTGATAACCATTACACCAACCGGGTCGTCATATAATAATAGTGTATAATACATAATGTTATAAGTCTATAGTGTAGGAAGTCTGTGAAAAACAGCAACCATGTTGTTTCTACTTCAATAAACTTGTAAGAAAGTTTTGTCGCAATGCTGTTTGCGAGCTAAATACTAATACTGCTGTAGTTTTATCTTAGGAATTAGTTGAGAGAAATAGACAAATGTAAACAGGAGATGTTCTAGCTGTTTCATTGTTCTGCGAAGTTTTGTTAGTAAGGAACTCCTTAGAAATTGTAAGGGTAGAAAGAGTTCAAGGTTTTGTATATTGCAGCTAGTTTGAAGAATAAGCCGTAAAACATAAACAAAGCCATTTTTTTATGACGGTGGATCAACGTTTAGTTATGGTCTAAGCGTTTAGTTTGCCGTTTGTTTAGTTTTACCTGCCTGCTGTGCCGAGGGTCGGGTTCGAATCCCGTAAGGGACAAATATTTATATGATGAATATGAATATTTGTACCCGAGTCATGGATGTTTGTATCTATGTATGTATTGTATATAAATAAATAAATAAATAATATAAATAAATATCATAAACAATGTCACACAAATTATCTAGTCACATTTAAAGTACCAGAATCTAGCCTGGACTTGTATTATGATGACTAGACAACGATATAGAATACATATATAGATACATACATCCATGACTCGGGTACAAATATTCATATTCATCATACAAATATTTGTCCCTTACGGGATTCGAACCCGCGACCCTCGGCACAGCAGGCAGGTTCATTACCGACTGTGCTACCGGGCCGTCAAGTTATATCGTTGTCTAGTTATCATAATACAAGTCCAGTACTTTAAATGTGACTAGATGATTTGTGTTACATTTTTCTAGATATATTTATATTTATTATTTATTTGTGTGTCGCATACAGGTAAAACAGTCATTTTACGGTCAAACAGTCAGTATATACGATATATATGTACTATACAGGTTGTAAGTGACAGCCTAGCAAATACTGAAACGGTGAACTCAGACCATCAAACTGAAAAACTTTCAGTATGGAGCCTACCTCAGGGAACGCGAAAAAAAATCGGATGTCCCATACAAAACTGCTGTACCTATATCCGACTAACATGAATGGGGCAGCTGATTTTTTTTCGCGTTTCCTGAGGTAGGCTCCATACTGAAAGTTGTTCAGTTTGATGGTCTGAGTTCAGCGTTTCAGTATTTACTAGTCTGTCACTTACACCCTACCCTGTATTGAACGAGCGTTTGTTTTTTTGTTGATGGTTTGCAGTTTGTTTTTCGTTCGAGCATCACGCATAAACCACTGGACCGATTTTGATGAATCTTTTTTGTTTTATAGAGTTTACGATTTGACATAAAATCTGATATATAATTTGTGCGGACAAAGTCGCAGGTAAACTCTAGTATTTAGTTTCAGAAATTAGTTATTCTTTCAAACAAACGAATTCAAATTAAGCAATTCAAAGCATACTTATAACTAGAAAACTTTTACAATGAAAGGTAATGAATGATACTATTAATGATAATTATTAATTTTGATAACAATTAAAATAGTTTTTGTTGGGTTTTTAATTTCCTAAATATATTAAATGGCTCTTACAGATTTGGATTTGTATTTTTTCATCCCTTATCATTTTATTTATTACTAGCGGCCCGTCCCGGCTTCGCACGGGTGGACGTCTAATCTTTTCTAGCAATAAATATAGCCTATGTTACTCAGGGTGAATGCAGCTTTCTAATGGTGAAAGAATTTTTTAAATCGGCCCAGTACTTTTTGAGCCTATTCATTACAAACATACAAACATACAAAAATAGGTACAAATCTTTCCTCTTTATAATATTAGTGTAGATTATTATATTTATTATTATTATTTTGTACCTTACCTAATATTTTTATGTTACGAACATGGACCAAAGTACGATTGCACTGGGATTTTTCAAAATCAAGAGAAGTTAAAAAACCAAAAAACGTTTTGGGAATCCAAAATGTTTTCATTTCTCGACTACATTTCATACACCAAAAGAGTTTTTATTTACATCGAAGAAATAAAGTACTGGCAGCATGTGTCAGAAAAAAATGACGTTTAAGCCAAATACATCAATTAAAAAGAAAAACGTTTTTTCTTTTTAGTTTTTATGGCTTTTGATATTTTAGTTTCCAAGACATCTTGCCAGCTCACATAAAATTTTTTTGAATCAATAAAAAGTTTTTATACCGAAATCCCATCTCTGTGGTGCCTATTTTCCAAACCGAATTAAAATAATAGAGATTATCCAGCCATTTTCCTAGATCTCTGGTATGTAGTCAATTATTTTTGTTCCAACAATTATAATTTATTCATAGGAATTATCGGACAATTAAAAAATAAGTCCTAAATTAAACAAAACACAAACGTGACACGCTTGTTTCTTTAGTTAGTGTTCTCTGGATTGATTTCTCGAGTTGTTTTGCATTTTTTTCTCGCCTCAACTAAGGCCAGATTTCTCGAGAAATCTCGAACAGAAACCCTAATCCGCCGTAATACAAAACAGCTCGTTTTTTAGGGTTCCGTACCCAAAGGGTGAAAACGGGACCCTATTACTAAGCCTACGTTGTCCGTCCGTCCGTCTGTCGGTCTGTCCGTCCGTCCGTCCGTCTGTCCGTCTGTCCGTCCGTCCGTCTGTCCGTCCGTCCGTCTGTCCGTCTGTCCGTCCGTCCGTCTGTCCTACCTATTTAGGGTTGTAACTTTTGAACCGTAATAGCCAGATAGTTGAAATTTTCTCAGATTATTACGGCGGATTTGTTAACAAATAATAAAAATGTCAAAAAGTTAAAAATTAAGGGGGGTTCTCAACAAGAAACTAGTTTTTATCAACGTTTTTTCTTCACGCTCTATCGTAAAAACGGTAATACATACAAGCGTCAAACTTAGTGTGATTATAGAGCAAACTCTACAGAATAACAACAAATACTAAAAACCGGCCAAGTGTGAGTCGGTCTTGCAATAAAGGTCCCGGACAAAAAAAAAAATTTTTCTAAGTTAATAATGGTGTGTTCTGTGGTGGTGTGGTACGGAACCCTCGGTGCGCGAGTAGCCCGACTCGCAGTCTCCCAGATTTATTTTAAACAGCTTAGCTGTTATGTAATGTGGCGAATTGAATTCTGCAATTTGAGTGCGAAATATCTAACGTGGCGTCTCTTGAGAAGTTTGAATGAACTCTAAGATGCTTATTTTATACACAAATAAACTCATTACCGTTTTCCCTTTCAGGGTGCTCAGAGACTTTGCTGCAACTAACCACCTTATAAAGTTGGAATTTTAGCAATGTCCTAGCTCGTAGCATTTTTAAGGATGCCTATTTTATTTAAAAGATGTAAGTAGGTACTTAGGGTTTTTGGCCGCATGTTAAGTTTGATACTTCCAGAACACCTTCCGGTAGTTGAGATAAATAAAAACATTAGGTATTATGACCTGAACTTTAAATTTAATCTTTGTATTTTTAATAAATTGAATTTGAACTTAATTGAGTGTGAGAAATTAACGCAACACACATAAAAACGCTTCTACATCTACACTGTTGGTACACAGTCGGTAGTGAACCTGCCTGCTGTGCCGAGGGTCGCGGGTTCGTATCCTGTAAGGGACAAATATTTGTATTATGAATATGAATATTTGTACCCGAGTCATGGATGTTTGTATCTATATATGTATTGTATATCGTTGTCTAGTCATCATAATACAAATCCAGGCTAGATTCCGGTACTTTATATGTGACTAGATAATTTGTGTGACATTGTCCAAGATATTTATTTATTTATTATTTACTGTTATAGAACTGTAACAGAAGTCTGCCCTGTCCTGTACACACGGCGACACATCAAGCTATACAAAACCAATATAAGCTGGTCGCGTGATGTTATACATTACTCGTCCTATACCTACTCGACTCGTTTTGTATAGCTTGATGTGTCGCCGTGTGTACATAGAAAATATTTAAAAAAAACACGATTTGGTGCTTAGTCTTTAGATTTTTTGTCTGTCTTTTTGTTTGTTTGTTGGTTCGTTAAGGCATCACGCAAAAACGACTGAACCGATTTTGATGAAACTTTTTTTGTTAAAAAGCCTACGCTTAGCTTTACAAACTGGCACATACTTTTATCTTGCTACAATGACGGGAGCCGGTATAAACGAAGTCGCGGGCAAAAGCTCGCGCTGACTTACACGCTTTTTCGTGGGAGCAGGACTGTGCCATGCAGTGAAAAGTGTTATGACGATGGAAATATTATTTATTCCAATTAAAAGCACAAAATACCAAAAATAATCCAATCCGCAACGCAGGCTTAGTCAAATATTAATCACACATACCTATATCCGCTACAAGCTACGTCAATGGCAGCACACAAGATAAAATCCGCATGCAAGCTTCGTAGACTATCACTAACTTAATCTAAAGGCACTGCCCTGCGCGACCCTGGCTCAAAGGTCCCAAAGATGCTGGCCGCATTGCCCCTCTGGATGGCCAGAGAAATTCTCTGCACCTTTACATCTAAACTATTATAAAACTGTAACAGAAGTGTGTCTGTACATTGAAGACAAGATTTACAAAAAAAAAATTACGACATGGTTTTTACCTGTCCCTGACTCCAAATCACCAATTTTTGGATATTTTGTCTGTCTGTTTGTTTGTTTGTTTATTTGTTTGTGTGTTTGTTTGTTCGAGTATCACGCAAAAACTACTGAACCGATTTTGATGAAACGTTTTTGTTTGATAGCTTATCATCTGACTTAAAATTTGGTATATAATTTATGCGGACGAAGTCGCGGGTAAAAGCTTGTTCTTTAATAAAGCCATCCACATCGACATGACATATCCAGCCACCTCTCACTGACAGTTCTAAAAATATCCACCAAATAATCAACTCCGTCCCACTATTTCAGCAGGTGTATGGAAGTATTCATGGCAATTTAGGCTGCGCGCATAAAAGTTATCTGTGAAATGTTTTTCGGTGGACGTTGCTATGTAACAGTAAATCATTCTGTGTCGACAGGCGATGCGCTATCTAGTGTAAACAACGCACAGAGCGAGCGCAACTATTTTTTAGCTTCAATTTACAGGTGTAGCATTTTTTACTTGTGTATAGTCTTGTATAGATACGCTCGGTGTTTTCTGAGACATTATATCAGAAATTAGGTGATACGTTGGAGAACTATAGTAGGTACCTAGTTATCATCAAGATCATTAGCCTATGAACGTCCCAATGCAGGGCAAAGGCCTACATTAAAAAAATGAGGGATTTTCCGTACTAAATGCAATCAGTTGATCGATCGTTTTAATGAAAAGTCAAACTATTATTTTATGAATTTAATTACCACCCATTAAAGTAATGCAAAACTAACATTCTGTATACAACATTATAGGACCCAGGGTATAGAATAGAAGAAGACCTACACAGCAGTGTGTGTGTGTGTGTGTCCGTGTGTGTCCGTGTGTGTGTGTGTGTGTGTGTGTCCGTGTCCGTGTGTGTGTGTGTGTGTGTGTGTGTGTGTGTGTGTTTGTGTATGTATGTGGGTGTTTGTGTGTGTGAGGGAGTGTGTGTGTTTTCACTTGTTTTAATGCAGATTAAAACAAGTGAAAATAGGGATCGCGTCATACTAGGAATTCTAATCGCCTCTTTATTATCCTCACGTTCTAGAAACTGAGCCTAATAAGCATTATTAAATTAAAGCATATTTTTCAAAGTGGGTATATCTATCTATCCAAGCTTATCAGCTAGGATATACTTTTTAATCCGAAATCAAAACGAAGCAAGCAAAAGCTGGTAGAATTTAAAAGTTTACCTCAAATCCTACTAACTCATAAATTTTAAAGGCAAATGCTGAAGACAGATCTGCCTAGGATTCCCATTCTAGAAACTAGCTCAAACTTCCCCGAGACCGAGTCATACGGTTAATATTAATATCGGCTAAGTATTAATACTCAGAGTTGCAAACTTTGGCAATTAAATGTTATAGACAGTCTTGCTTTCGATTTTGTATCGTTACTGGGATTTTGTTATTTTACCTAGGTTGAAATTACGTGTAGAAGGTATATTTCAGTACTTTTTTAATTGCTTGGTTTAGTTAGTTCAATTTTGATACCTACTACAAGAACAAAAATAACTATCACACTGTGCTGCCGCTTCAGTGAGAAGGTCAGGATAAACTTAGTGATTGAAAAATGAAAAAAATGAAAAGTAATTCATTTAAATAAAGGTATAAAATAAAGGTTATATAAAAATCTTAAAGTAATATTAATTGATGTGTGATTAATTCTGTAATTGTGTAATTTGATCCTATTTTAATGTATTAAGATTTTGACATGAAAATGTTGACAGATTCTTGCTAGCATCAACAATGATCATAAGTTGGTGTAGTACCTACCTGTGTTGTATTTATAATCTAAATTTAATTAATTACTGGCAACTGTTATATTATTGTGACTCAAAAATTTTGTATAGTAACTAGATTGTACACTACGGTGCCGGCACCGGGGCAAGTGAGATTACCTAAATCCTCGTGTGTCCCTTTCTAACTAGGGAGTCCATTCATTCTCAAATCGACGGGATACCTAATATGCATTTATTCAAGCCTGTTTCTTACCATCTCGTTGAGGATTCAATATTATCTTTTTATTCTGAAAATGTTTTTAGGGGTAAACTCAGACTAAAAAAAATATATATAAAATTAATTTTGAGTTTACCCGCGACTGTTCTCGTTCATCCGCAAAAATAATACTACGTGTTAATGAATTATCGCAAAACTAGAAAGTATTTTGTTGAGAATCGAGAATTGAATTATCTTGGTTTCGACATATGATTCTTTCTTCAAAATAAAATTTACCGAACCCGATGTCAACCCACCGCACGGACATACATACTTTACTTACTAAAATGTATCCATGAGTAGGTTAGCGCTTTCATTCATTGCTGAAATGATAACATTTTTGCCTCAAAATTTAAACATTAAATTTTAATTATCAAAATAATGAAATTATTGTTTCAATCAATATTTTGCTATAAATCAGTTGGGGTGCATGCGGTTTTGCGCTTATTCATTAACACGTCGGTACCAATACGTACTTACCAGATTTTATGTCAAATCATAAGCTATCAAACAAGAAAAGTTTCATCAAAATCGTTTCCTTAGTTTTTGCGTGATGCTGTTACAAACAAACAAACAGGCGAATATTCTAAAAAAAGGTTGATTTGCAGTCAGGGAAACCTAAAAACCATATCGTAATCCTACTCATGTAAAGATCTTCAATACGTAGAGACACACTTCTTTTACAGTTTAATAATACCTTGTTTCGATTTTTATTTAAATAGGTATGCTGCTCCAACTTGTTTAAATGTATGTACCTAATCTAAGAGTACGCTAAGAAAGTCACGGGCACAGCTAGTAAAAAAGGTATCAATAAAATAAAACATCTCGGATAGGAAATTTTTTGAAAACCGTTTACATACCTAGATACAATGCTATTTTACACAAGATATGCCTTCATAGAAAATGGTGCGTTAAATTGTGCCGCGTCACGTAAGGTGAGTATTATTTTGTTCCTCGCGCGTCACAGCCGTCTCGCTCGTAGCATTTCTTGACGCGGACTATTGAAAGATGCCCCAATGGGGAACACAAAAGGGTCAAAATATTACTAAAAATTACACTTAAAATCTTAGCGTAGATCATGTACATTACATTAGTTTTTATTTGACTTCAATACATGCTGTATTTCCGAAGTTATGACGACGAGAAGTTTAAGCGCTTTTTAAAATTTGCGAGTTTACGCGCGCTCATGCTTTGACGTCACACCCCCGCTCAGCCCGCGACCGCGATACAGCGCGGCGCTCGGTCCGGTGCATTTTGTTTCGTTTGTTCGTCAAAAATTCGTTTAATTTCGTTTATACCTAATAGTGTGCTTGTATTTCAAGGAAATAATACTTTTACATTAATTTTTGTTTTGTCATAAATTGAACAAAATTAGTGTAAAACAAATAAAAATTATCAATACCTAATAGTGTGCTTGTATTTCAAGGAAATAATACATTTACATTAATTTTATAACCGATTACACTAAAGTAAACCGTGTGGTGTGTAGAATGGATGAAGCTTTTCAAAAAGGTCAGTCGGACAATCTGCCAATAGTGGATAGTTTGATGGTGGCACAATATTTTATGAAGAATAAGGATTTTACGGCTGCCGAAATAATAATAATTAATAATAATTTCTTGGACAATGTCACACAAATTATCTAGTCACATTTAAAGTACCAGAATCTAGCCTGGACTTGTATTATGATGACTGGCCAACGATATAGAATACATATATACAGGGTGAAATTGATATCATTGGCATCCTTTTAAACTAAGAGTCTACCCATCAAACTGAACAACTTTCACTATGGGAGCAAACCAATCGGAGCAACTAAAAAATCTGCTGTCCCATACTAAACTGCAATGCCTACTCGACTCAAATGTATGCAAAAGCTGTTTTTTTTTGCTTTGATCGGTTTGCTCCCATAGTAAAAGTTGTTCAGTTTGATGGGTAGACTCTTAGTTTAAAAGGATGCCAATGATATCAATTTCACCCTGTAAATACAAACATCCATGACTCGGGTACAAATATTCATATTCATCATACAAATATTTGTCCCTTACGGGATTCGAACCCGCGACCCTCGGCACAGCAGGCAGGTTCACTACCGTACCGACTGTGCTATCGGGCTGTCAAATTCGCGGAATAAAGATGAAAAGGTGTGTATGTTTTATGTAAGCATTACCTACTGTCGGGTAGGTATTTGTTCAAGCCTAAACCATCCTTAAAGTGTGTCTGTGTGTGTTTTATTTAGGACCTACATTATGGACAACGATTTAAAAAATCTAGGTAGGTACTCGCAATCGCAATCCACATCTTGCACGTACGAGGTTGTTGTTGTTGATGATTATTTGTGTTTTATTAGTTTAAAAACATCGAAATGGTCTTCACAGCAGTGCGCTTTAGTTTTAGGCCCTATTGCATCTACTCTTTTTATGGCCGTCATCCACTTTGGGTCCTCAGGCACATAAAAAAAGAGTTTATCGGGTGTTTTCACAGTTGAATTGAAACACTGAGGCACAATACAATACTTTTTTTCCATTTTCACTGAAGAGAACTCGATGTTTACTGCACAGCAGCGAGCGTACGAGAGCGCGACTGACGAATGACCGGGGGTGTGACGTCATCGGCTAGTGGGCGCCCGCCCGCGTTTTTAAAAACCTTCGTCCGGAAATACGCAATTTGATCGTTAATATCTCAGCCATTTTTGAAGATATAAAAAAAGTTAAAACACTGTTTTTTTCGTAATTTTTTGAAGATTTATTTGACATGTAAAATGAAAAACGTTTGTCAGACCCATTGGGTCGTTTTCGAGTCTTCTCTTTGCGCGCGCTAGTAACATATATCTGCTTCTTTTTGGTATAATATTATTGCCTACATATCTAGTTTGTAAGAAATGATAAAATACCTATGGAAATGTGGACGGTATTGCGTTCGATTCAAGAATTTCCGTGAAGTTATAACATAATCTTCCACTTTGAAATGTTTCGAGCACACGAGTGATGTTTGCTGGTTTTCCCAGGGACTACTGTCAACCATTTTTCTCTCAGCGTTTCATCCCTCGGAAATCTACAAGCAACACACATTTTGTGTTTAATACATAGGTCGCCAAAATGGTCAATGGTCACCCTAGTTAAGAAAAGTTTAGCGAAACAATAAAATATCTAACCTGTGGAAAGAAAACCCACAGCCAGGGTAAATTTCATTTTTGCATCCAGTAACACAACAAAAATTGACCATTTCGAAGGTTTACAATGTTATTATCAGTTATCACAACAATTTAATTTGTTATTTTATGACTTTTCAAATTTCAAATATGTCCGCTATAATAATAATATTTTTTCATAACACCAAAGAGTTGCCATTAAAAAGTTTTGAAATAATACACTAAAGTATTGTACTTACCTTATTTGTTTTGTCATAAATTGAACAAAATTAGTGTAAAACAAATAAAAATTATCAATACCTAATATACTTTAAATTATGAATTTTCAAAACAAAAATATTTTTTTAATTTACATACATCTTTTGTTACAGTAAATTCTAAAGTGGTAGCTTAATAAGTTGGCAACACGTTAGAAAGAGACACACGAGTAATCTGGTTATCTCACATTTGCTTGGTTGTCAGCCTACAACAACATTGAAGGAAATTAATACTTATTACGTAAAATTAGAGTTTATTTTGCATTCTCCACGAAATTCGAGAGTTTGGTCCACCTATAGGATACTATATACAATGTTCTTGTTGTGACTAAATTCCTAGTGCCATCTATTTTTTGTTATGTTGTATGCCCTTAGGCGGATCACAGAGACGCTTAATTCAAATGTACCTATACCATCATAATAACCTGTATCGCAATAAAGTGCTTTGACTTTGATTGAAAAATGAAAAATCATTTATTTTAATAAAAGTTAAGTATAAAAAAAAGGTTACATAAAAAATCTTAAAGTAATATAAAATTTTATAGTAGTACACTTGGGGTGAATGTAGAAAAAAATTATGAAGGTGTACCGACTTCATTTACCAGGGGTTCCCATCGTAGGCAAGCGAAAGCCTGCTTGTTTCTAGGGAAACCAGTTTCTAGTCGATTACAGTTACTGTTTATAGGTAGTGTGTGTCTGTAACCTTAGTGTGTAAAATTGTGATTACTTGCTCAGGTGTCAGGATCTCATTCATTCATAAAACCAAGCATTTTCCCAGAGGGATAGGCAGAGACTATGGGATCTCCATTTTAGACGGCCCTTTCCTTTCTCGCTTCTTCTAAACCCATACATCAATTCGGGCAACAGAAAATTTAATACGTAAACTCTCTTAAAAAGGGGTCGTTCACAAATTACGTAACGCATTTAGGGGTGAGGGAGGGGAGTACGGCCGGCGTTACGGTCCCGTTACGTGGGGGGAGGGAGGGGTTTAAGGTTTGCGTTACGTCACGCTTTTTTTTTCTCCTTTCATACCGCTTTCATAGCTATATCGATCTAGCGCTGTTGTGGATCACTCCCTTTTTTTTATAACAACACGATAAGTAAATATCCCATCAAAAACATACAATGTAAAAAAATTACAAGTCTTAATAGTTCTTTCAACGTAAAAAGTTAATGAGATCACAAGTAGAGCCACATTTCGCTAAATTCATTGGGTACTCTTGATAACATAGTTTTGTTTATTTGCAATGTAACATTATTCTTTTTTGTTTTTTTAAATAAAAACTTAATTATTAGCGTTACGTCACGCTTTTTTTTCTCCTTTCATACCGCTTTCATAGCTATATCGATCTAGCGCTGTTGTGGATCACTCCCTTTTTTTTTATAACAACACGATAAGTAAATATCCCATCAAAAACATACAATGTAAAAAAATTACAAGTCTTAATAGTTCTTTCAACGTAAAAAGTTAATGAGATCACAAGTAGAGCCACATTTCGCTAAATTCATTGGGTACTCTTGATAACATAGTTTTGTTTATTTGCAATGTAACATTATTCTTTTTTGTTTTTTTAAATAAAAACTTAATTATTATTCTTTAAATGTTTACGTTACGTAACGGAATGGAGGGGGGGGAGGGGTCTCAGCCAAGCGATACGGGACCGTTACGTGGGGGTCGAAATTTTGAGAATTTTGCGTTACGTAATTTGTGAACGACCCCAAACTACTTTAAAAGAAACCAAACACTAGATTTCAAGTAGATAGAGTTCTAGAGGGAAAGCCCGCATCTGGACTGTCTCGATAATTACTTAAAGAGATTTTAAGTGGGTCACCTTTATTTGATTTGCTTTTCCTACAATTTTTATTTTATTTTATTCTGTACTAAAACTATTCTTGAACTTCACAGCCTTGTGAATATATCGAGGTATCGATTGATAGATAATATTTTATGCTGACTGCGGTTTTTAATCTGCTTAATTTAAAGAGGGCTATTACAAGTGGCGCCCTCATCACCATAATAAAGATTTCTCAATAAAGAAAGCCTAAATTTAAAAAGTACCCAACAGATAAACTACAAAAGCCTTGAAACTTCATAGAATACTTTTATAGGTTTTTTAAAGGTTTAATCAAACAAATTTTTAAAAAAGAAAAAAAAAACGGCCGCTTTTGTTTTTATTCGAAATTATCTAAAAGTGGAATGTTAAGAACCTATAAAGTATTGTATAACAATGGCTTGAAGGCTTTTGTAGTTTATCTGTTGAGTCTTGAGCACTTTTTTAATGTAGGCTTTCTTTATTGAGAAATCTTAATTATTGTGACGAGGGCGCCAATGCGCTTGTAATAGCCCTCTTAAAATAAAGCAGAAAATCTGATGATACATAGAAAACCTCAATAACTAGTCATCGCAAATGTATGGAACAGTTGATTTTTTAGCGATTTTAATATTGGTCTCGTAGTGAAAGTTATTCAGTTTAATGGCTAAAACATTCATTATGTAACGCATTTAATTTTACACCCTGTATAGTGTATACTATTCACACACACGAGGGTAGGATTAGACGGCTCGCCACACCATACAATAGGCTACTTGACAACTAGTCAAATCAGCTACTCTTTATAGGACATCAAAACGTGCGCTATGTATGAACATTTGTACTAAATAATGAGTTGTGACGTCATCAACTTTCATTACTTTTTAAAGATTATCTTGGTATTAAAAATAGTATTCAAGCTAAAAACTCAACGAAAATGGGAATTCAGAGTTATTTTCTAACCCTTTTTTTACTGAGAAGATAAAAATAAAATATACAGGGTGTACAATAAAATAGGACAGCTACTTAAAGAGGTGGTTCAGACCAGCAAACTGAACAACTTTTTCTATGGGACCAATATCGAAATCGCGAAAAAAAAATCTGCTGTCCCATACATTTCAGTCGAGTTATGTTTGCAGTTTTGTATGGGAGAGCGGATTTTTTTTTCGCGATTTCGATATTGGTCCCATAGAGAAAGTTGTTTAGTTTGATGGTCTGAAGCACCCCTTTAAGTAGCTGTCCCATTTTATTGTACACCCTGTATTGTATATTAGTCCCACTTCTGACATTATTTACCTATAAGTACCTTTTCATAATAACTGAATTCAAATCACATTTATGATTAAAGTCTGAATCGAATCATTCACTCACGGCGACGGGCTCACTCCCCGTCACACTGGACAGAGTTACGGTACTACTAGTGAAACGTGGATGTTCTGAGGTTTCAGAATATCTCTGACTACCCCCTCGGGGAATATTGTCGTGAGCATATGCGAATCATTCACTTTTTAAGCATGTCACCTCACTACGAAGTTAAAACTGACAAATGTCAAATGTGACCTATTAAATTGGCCCTACTTTAGTTAATTTCATCCACTTTCATTTCTGACACTTAGTTCATTTCATCCACTTTCATACAACGTTACAATGCACTTTCATCGATTGAGGATGCTACGGAGATATCATATTTATAATTTTTTTACCCGCACCGCACCGTTTAGTAATTTCCCCGCAACATCGCACAAATTATATCTACTTATATCAAACAAAAAAAGTTTCATCAAAATCTGTTCAGCAGTGTTTGCGTGATGCTCGAACAAAAAAACACACAGACACGAAAAAAATAAAAAAAATTGTGATTTGGAATCAAGGAAATCTAAAAACCATAACGTAATTTTTTTTTTAATATCTTTAATGTACAGGCACACTTTTGCTACAGTTTCATAACGGTTAAGATTATAAAATCTATTATCCTACTCGCTAGAAATAAAAAACATTAAACTGACTGTTCTTAACTGAACTAAGCTAACATTCCACTTTTTTTTAAAAGAAAATTCATATTATTTTCCTTGCCTTTGAGGGTTCTTTGAAGTGGATGCTTCGAGCTCGCAGAATTCTTCTCAAGAAGGATTCCTTTTGACCAGCCAAGGAATTATAGCTTAAAAATAGATTAAAACCGCCTTAGCTATTGGTTGAGAGATTGCCTGAAGAATTACCCCTTTGTCTGTGATTATTTTATGTTAGAAAAAGAGCTTTTAATTTGAAATATTTTGTCGATCATAATAAAACTATGTAATAATTTTGAGTTCGTACTAACGCAAAGTATAGGTAGGTCCGGCTATAATGACTTTGAAAAAAACAAAGTCGTACTAAACGGACGTAATACCATGTAGGTAGTATAATAATGTCTATGCGTAACACAAAACATCTTAACTCTTATTAGGTATGTTTGTGAAAGGTGTTTAAAAATAACACAAAATTTTATTAGTTTATTTTATTAAATATACGTTTCAACACAAAATAAAATGTCTTTTTAACCGACTTCAAAAAAGGAGGAGGTTTCTCAGTTCGACCGTATATATTTTTTATAGATAAAAATATTTTTTTACTTTTTATTTTTGCATAATTGTATAACATACGCCTTACGCTTACGCCATTACCGCACGTGGGTAGGCTGAGATTACGGTCCGCCACAAACTACAATTCTGACATACCTACTCCTTCCTACATCTTTTCATGCACTTCCGTCGGTTGAGGCTGTGGTTGAGGGTGCTACGCATATGTCCTTTTCGGGGAAGATCATTTATTTGGTCGGTTTCTTTAATGGCAAATAATAAGTGATAATTTATGATGGTTATTTCCAAAAAGTATTAGAAGCTATTTGCACGCGACCAAGAAATGTTTTCCTTTCTTTGTCACGTGCTAATGCAAGACAAATACCCCGAGGCTTTTATCCTGCAGTAGTGGTACCACAACATGTGTAGGAAATATAGAAATTATGGTTTCGAAGTGCAAGATAATATTTACTAACAAAGTTTCATAAAACGTAAACTAACACATTTACGTTAAACGGTTAAACGGTCTGTCAATATTGACAAGTCGAGTTTGGGAAGGTATATACCTACTCGAGGTAAATATAGGTGAATTGTTTTGTCAATATACAGTCAATATTGAGTTTGAAACTCAATAAGACGAAGCAGATGTTACTAGGTTATGTCATAACTTCAATAGCGACTCGAGGAAGCTAACTTGATTGTTCGTTCGATACTTGAGTCTAGTAAGTATTATACCTATACTTGATTTATACTTCATTCCACGTAAGGACGAAAATATTTTCCAATTCCTTTTTAGCTTTCTGGCAAATTCTGGGATAAAAAAGGTTTTCAAAAAACAAGTAGTCAGTAAACAAAATATACAACATTGTTTCCAAAGAGAATATAATCACTACGTTTATTGTTTCATCAAAAACTGAGATCTGCAACATACTTCATTAACTTACTAAACTAAAATGCACCACAAGCTTCGTCAATGATAAATAAAACCGGTCAAGTGCGAGTCGGGCTACTCCCGCACTAGTTTCTTGAATGAGGACCCACTTGAATTTTTACTTTATGAAATTTTTATTATTTGTTAGTAAATCCGCTATAATAACACACAATTATGTGAAAATTTCAACTGTCTAGCTATTACGGTTCAAAAGTTACAGCCGGTTCAAAGTTAAAGTTATAGGTAGGAGAGACGGATGGACGGACGGACGGACGGACAGCGTAGACAAAGGCCTACAAAGGAATAGGATTCCGTTTGCACCATTTGGGTACGGAACCTTAAAAACAAAAACCAACTTAAATGCCGGCGCATAACGGAACGCAACCCATCACTAGCAATAGCAACTAAACATGCACCTCGCTGCACAAGCAGCTATTTCTATGATTACCTGAACTTATCTATCTAGGCCACAATATTTCAAACGTACCAATCGAATAAAAAATTCCAGTTGACTTTCAATTAGCTCAAACTGTTTGCCTTTTTCCCAATAAATCAACTTTCGTGTTAGCTTAAACCTCCGCAAGCTAAGGATTTGCATAGAAAATGAGATTGGAGCTAAAACCTACTATAAAATGTGGTAATTCTGCAACCCTCGGTTTTAACACTTAAAAGAGGACGTTACTTAAGTTCAGAAACATTCGTTAATGGGTTAAGTCTAAAGTTTAATGGAATGTACAAAAAGGGTTAAAAACTCTTTTATTCAGAAAAGATCTTTTGAACAATGTAGGTATTGTGTCAGGATACATAATAAAACACCCTTGTAATGTTCAGTTGATTGAGACCATCAAACTGAACAACTTTTACTTCGGAGCCAACATCGAGAAAAATAAAATATAATCTACAGTACCTACCTACAGTGTTAAGTAGGTGTAGGTACATACTACAGTTTTGTATGAAACAGAAGATAATTTTTTCACGATTTCGGAGTTGACTCTACGACACTATAGAGCAGGACTTCCCAACCAGTGGGGCGCGCCCCCCTAGGGGGGCGTAGTGATATCGTAGGGGGGGGCACAATGTGTTTACATTTTGGACAGAAAACTCCAGTTAACCACGTAAATTCCACTCATTAATTCATTTTAATAATTAACTCATTCATTCAGTTACTAATTTACCCATTCGTTTGTTGTTACTGACATGACAACTTGTTCAGGCTCAGCAGGTCTCAGATAGCACCTTACCAGCTGCGCTTGTCGTTATTTTAATAGTGGGGGGGCGTGTAAAATATTCCTTACTATACCAGGGGAGGCATGACGCAAAAAAGGTTGGGAAACCCTGCTATAGAGTCTATAGTGAAAGTTGTTCAGCTTGATGAGAGAAAGTTAAAGAAGTGTTGTGATAATAAATAATTATTTTAATGAATGTATCCCTATGGATCAGTTAAATAAGGAGTCACTATTGTTCTCATATAAATAAATAATCGTCCTAGAAATAAATAAAGAACGGAAAATTACCTCTATTGTAGCATAGCATAGCATATGCTCACGACTATATTCCCCGAGGGGTTAGTCAGAGATATTCTGAAACCTCAGAACATCCACGTTTCACTAGTAGTACCGAAACAATTGTAATGGACAGTAGGTAAAATAATACATGCCTCGAAATTGAAGCATGCAGGTTTGATCACGATGTTTTCCTTCACCGAAAAGCCAGTGGTGTTATAAAACGTATAATTTCGAAAAACTCATTGGTACGAGTCGGCCTCGAACCATCGCCTCCTGCACGGCAGGCAAGGTTACTCGCCACTGGGCCATCACGGCTTTTTTTTGGCTACCTCTATTGTTCTCCTACTTAAATGTTCCAAGTTAAAACCCAACCTTTTCTTTCCAAAATTAGCCTCTGTTTACATTTCCAAATTATAAAAACTAAACGCCCCCTCGAGGAACATAACCGTAAAGCCTCTTATGATTAGAAACATCATCATTTCGCCCCCCCAGAACACCTCAACAAAAAAAGCCCACTGCAAGTAATACCATAGATCACAATGCATAAAGGCCCCCTCAGATTGCACGGGTCATAACAGATAAACGCTGGTTGTAATTTTTGGCTCCCCCAAAAGTATAAGTCCCTTGTGAGAGACAAAAGAGCCTTTAGAATGTCTTGAAAGCAAGACCCCTGAGAAAAGCTTTATACCCTCGCTTTAAATTTGAAAATAGCTTGTTTCAAGTACCTTTGTGTAAAGGACTAGAGTACGTGGTGGCGTGCCTGCAGTAAGAAAATGTCTTGAGTAGAAAAGTTGTTGATTGAGATGGAACTTTTTTCCAATATTGGATTGCTGCCGTTTTTATGATGATGAAATTTTTTTCCGTTCCGGACTCGATTTTCAATTCATCCTACCACTTTTCATCCCTAAGGGTCTAAGGAATTTGATTGATTGTCTAAGGCATAGACTATAAATGGACAAAACAACACATTTTTTCAGAGATTTCAATACTATTTCATTTAGATTTCAATATTAGTCCCAATCCCTATAATAGATACTATATCCATAGAGATAGGAAGTACTACGGTATAACCGTTTTTGGGAATTTATCGGAAGGTATAAATTCGAGCTCTGTTAATAATTGTGAACCTGAAACTAAACTGAAATCGTAGATAATTTAATGAAATAATGTTTGTATATTTCACAAAATTATCTACTACTTATCATTATTTGAATGAAAAAATCTGTAATGGAATAGTGTTAGTATATTTCACAAAATTATCTACGATTTCACTGTAGATTCCTAATTATTCACAGAGCTCGAATTTTTACCTTGCCGATAAGTTCGCAAAAACGGTTTCAACTCAATGTCAGTTCCTATATTCCTGTAAGGTATAGTAACTTTATGATTAGTTCACAAGTACAAGTGAATGAATACCTTAGTGAATACCTGGAGTGCGATTTTTGAAACTCATTTGGTGAGTTCAGCCGTTGTAAATGTCAAAATAACTACGGAGATACGCATCTTTCTATTTCTGATTTGACTTTCAAAAATCGCACTCCTGAAGTATGATTTTTGAAAGTCAAATCAGAATTAGAAAGTGCATATCTCCAAAGTTATTTTGACATTTACAACTGCTGAACTCAGCGAATGAGATTCAAAAATCGCACTCCTGTCCTAGTATTGAAATCGCTCGATACAAAACAGTATCACCGGCTGATGAGAAGGGTATTGCAATTATTAACAAGTCAGTAATTAGCAATCAAATATATCAGAGCTGACAAAGTGAAACAGAATTAAAGTGGCAGCTATAAAATTGTGTAGAACGAGCGCCGGGAGCTCTCGACTCAGGAGCAGGCATTATCCACACGTTCGCGGCATAATGACCCTTAGAGCGGGAGACGCAATGACTATTGTAGATATTATGGAAGAGACAATTAAATAAAACCGGTCAAGTGCGAGTCGGACTACTCGCACACCGAGGGTTTCTTATCACCACACAATATAACTTACCAACTGTTTTGTTTTTGGACTCGCACTTTGCCAGTTTTTTATTTGTTATATGTATATACTATGGCATAGTAACTATGCTCTATTCACGCTATACCGGGCGGCAACCGACTCGTTATAGCGTGAGTGTGTCCATACAAAATATATGTAAAGCCCGCACTTCACTCTCGCCGAGAATTCTCGCCGAGAACCCTCGGAGAGAACTTTCAAGGAAAATTACTATGGCTTATGATACCACGAGAACAACGAAGGGCATCCACACTCTCGTTCTCGGCCTGTCTCGCCCGTTCTCGGCGAGAATGAAGAGCCGGCATAATATTAGTTGACCGTGCTTTTGACCGTACTACGGCTACGTGAGTAATCCTTAATGCTGATTTAAACAGACTTTACTTTAAACACACGTTAACATTTCAGTATTTTCAAAATCGCAACTGTGCCTATTTCAAAATTTAATACGGTAGTACTTATTACTCAGGGCGACGCGATATTCTGTAGGTACACATAGATTTTCAACTTTAGTGCGTGTAGGATGAAAGTGAAATTTATTGGTGTTATAATTGATAAACTTAAAGCTTTTTTTTATTGCCGAGTCCAAAATAATCATGGAGCTTAACTTTCTTAGCCTGGTTGCGTATGCGTAGCCCGTAGCGCTACGGCGTAGGCAATGTCGTAGCCTCGTAGGTGGTGTGTCGCCTGTCGTATATCGCAGGGTTCTAATTTTAAAATTAATGTCCTGCTGTAAACTTTGATGAGTTGTTGTCCGCATGCCTAGGAAGGTTTCTGAAAAAAATGGTCAAGTGTGTGTCGGGAAAAAACTAGCTAAACGCCATTGCAATTGCAACGCATGCTAGGCACAGCTAGTTAAAAATAGGAAGTACAATGAAAAAGTCTTTGATAAGTTATATGTCAAGATAGACAGTCTACGAACGCGTAGAAAAAAATTTCAACCAGTACTGGCCTCTAAACCCTATCCATATACACGCACACAGACCTAATATGTATGGCGCCTCACGCACACCAACCTAAGAAAGTTGGCCCCTTCTTAACACATTCCGGGGCAGTGAATGAGACACAATAGAACTTTTATTGTAATCACGGCTATGGGCGGTCACTGTCCCGGAACGTGTTAACCGACTTCAAAAAAGGAGGCGGTTTCTCATTTTTTTTGTTTTATCCGTATAAAGCATGAGGCTCATTCTAGACATAAGTACTAAGTATGACCTTTTTATATTCATACCACATCTAGACTACTCTATAAAACTCTCAAATGAAACACAAAATGGCGTCTAAAAGTGCACTTAGCAACATTACGCATGCAAATCGGAACCGTTCGCCGTCATCTGTGCGCCGGTAATCTGATTATACCGGAAAATTTACCGATTTTACCGGTAATTCCTTTACCGTAGTTTACTTTGTTTAACAGCTTTCAGGAACTCTTGGTAATGATTAGTTAATTGATTGTCGTCGTTGAAAGGCTTAGATCAGATCACCAATAAAAACTGGCTTTTCGGTGAAGGAAAACTTCGTGAGGAAACCTGCCTGCTTCAATTTTCAGGTATTGTATTGCATTGTCTATTACAAAGTGGCGACGGGCTCACTCCCCGTCACACTGGACAGAGTTTCGGTACTACTAGAGTTTCAGAATTCTGAAAAGGTTCTGAGGTTTCAGAATATCTCTGACTACGATCCTAACACACAGAGTGAGAACTATATAAAAAATTCCACTCACAAAACACAGCAGAGTATTCCTATTAGAGAAATACTCAATCGTAAGGCAGAACAATGTTAGATTGGCAGAAGTACTATTATATTTATATTTTTTCATTACAAAGCATCACTTCACTATAAAACAAAGCATGTAATACGTTAGTAGTATTACACGCCTTACAGAAATCTTTAGAGGATCTCTCACGCATGATATAGTTTTTAGAACTATACCATACCGTTTAGACTATAGAATGAAGTGCAATATGTAACGCATGGTGTAATGTAGTATTTAGAACCACGCCATTTAGTAAGACTATTATCATTACGACAACAGCTGTGGCATGCCTGATTAGAATAAAAATAAGTAGTAGGTACTTACTAAAGCAACAGGTTACCACGAAAATATTATAGGAGTTCTGGTTTCCCATTGGGGGTAGGGCCCAACAAGATCAGCACTGTTTTTTTTTTAATTATTTAATATTTAAATTAATTTATTATGAAGTTTGATTGATTATTTTATTTATTATACAAGTTTTTATGAGTAAAGTAAAAATCAATTATTTATGAAAGAAAGCTAGAATTTTATTTAGTAACTATAACTGAGGTAGTTTTGTTGGTAGTCATAACGCACGCACTCGTTCGCATTTAGGTAGTATGTTTAGCATAAAGTATTCGATTGGATCATTAGGGTGAGTTGCCATATTCAGAGAGTAAAGCAGTAGATACACAAAGAAAATATCTTGTTACATAAAATTTCAGCAGTAGGTAGTAGGTACACAAAGGAAAAAAAATCCTGTTTCACAAATTTTACACAAGGTTAATAAAAAGTTACAATTATAAAAGCATTACCTCTTTTACAGTGCTGTATAAGTGCTGCGCAGGATACGGGTCTTACAGGAACAACTACGGCGAAAGAGTGATAGGTAGGTAGCATGCGCGTGCAGTGTATATAGGCAATTAGGCAGTGCCTACTTGTCTCCTCATTAATTATTAATCATCTAACAATTTACAGTCATACTCTATAAACACAAACAAAGAAAGCATCCAAAAGATTAATTCCACATTCAAATATGGCGCGCAAGAACTGCCCGAAGTTCGGGCGGGCCCCGAACGCACGCACGCAGCGCGCAATAGGCAGTTTTCAAACGGCACAAGCTCACGCAATACAAACGATCTATGGCTACCTATGCATTTACACTTGTTAAAAACTATACGACAAAAATGCAAAGTACGCATTAACCACGCGATAATACGTGACGCTTGACCTTCGCTATTTATTGTCACAATATAAGCATGCGTAATGTATTAACCAACCTCGCGTGAAAACAACGAAGTTCTTGGCATCTCATTGATAGATTGTATCTTCGCTATTTGGTTGCATGCGCGCTCTTGACGTTGTTCACTTGGCTGCGTTCACGACCTTTGGGTGCGGTTGTTTTTTCAACTCGCTCTATGGTAAGAACGTTTTCACCGAGGCTCTGGAGTGCAATTTTTTAAAGTCACACATCCTAATTCGTATACGAGAGTGATGCCAAACTCTATGGAATTTATGCATTATTCGTACACGAATCAAGATGTGTGAATTTCAAAAATAGCACTCTTGAACGGCGTTTAGTGTGAAAAGTTGCACTCGGGGTGCACCTGGGGCGTAGGTTCGGAACGCAGCCCTTTGTTGGCCGATTTTGTTTTGTTTGACTTTGACAGTTTATTGAATTCCGAGCGTGTTCTAATGTTTTCAATTGTTTTTTATGTGTTTGGGTAGAAATTAGCTGAATATTTTGTTTCTAGCTGTGTATTTTGTTAATATTGACAAATTATAAATAAAGTAAGGTTTGTAGTGAAAGATCAAATGTGTTTAGATAAATTATGTGCAGTTCAAATCTTTTCGCGAAGTTTTCATTTGACTTGTGGTCGTTAATAATATTCATCAACTAGCGAAGATTGATCGTCAATAAAGAGACCAGTGTTATGAAGAAATAGGTAAGAAATTAAACGTGAAACAGTATACAAACCAGTGGCAAGTTGGTGACCAACAGGCTCACTATCTACCTACTTGCCACTCTGGTGCTGGTGCTATGGACAGAATTCAGGCACTCTCAGCGAAAAGTGGATTGTTAATATGGTAGGTATAGTATTAAAAATATGTTTGATAGCAGTCTGGGTATAGTCGTGGGCACAATTATGCTGAAAACACCGTATAGGCTCTTTTTCAGCTCTGATTGCCTACTTGTGCCTGGTGGTAATGCACGCCTGTGGTAGGTAGGTACAAACTACTAGGTACGCTAGAAAGCGAAGTAGGTTTGAAATTTAGAAATTAATTTAAAAATTTAGGAATAGTAAAATGCGGAACTGTTACGTAAGTATTACAAAATTATTTACTTATTCCACGGGGAATTAGTCGTGAACATTTGCTTATTTTACGAATAAAAACTGAAGAACAGAGAAGGCTGACGTTTTTTAAATCGTGTAGATTTTCTCCATGGAGTTCGAATGATTTTCTCGTGACAATACAGATCAATTTAAAAATTAATAAACTGGATGAATCGCAAAAAAAGAAATAAGTTTCTTAAAATTATGTCTACTATCTGTAAAAGGCTTAGATCAAAGTAAAATTAATGGATAGGCCCAAAGCGCTTTAAGTTGAAGCACGCAACAACTAGGGCACTTCAATACAAACTAGGGCACTTGGTCTGTCATCTCGGTACATATTATTCGAAGTAAAACTGTCAATTGTTTTGCCTCATTTTTCTGGTTTGAAATGTTCGCGTAAGGCCTATTTGTCTTATTCGTAGCTATTTGTACTTTGATCTAAGGTAGGTAAAAGGAATAAAATAAGTAAAAAAAAAAACTCGAGATACCGAACATTTTGAATTTGGAAAATGTACCTGTAATTTGGCAAATCAACAAACTACACCGCCGTTATTGAGAAACATCGATATTTCGACTATAACAGGTACTTATTATATATGCTTATTATGCTATATAAAAAAGCAGGCGCCTCACGTCTTTGCTCAACAATGGAACAGCGATAGGGTGGTCCAAACGGAGAGGTCCAAACATTTTTTTTTGATTCCTCACCCCTATATGTGTATCCGAAAATACCCCATGTATGTTCAGCGATATTTTTTGTAGTTTAAAAGTTATGAATTTTTAAAGGTGTCGGGTAGGTAGGTATTTGTTTACGGTAGATATTTGAGAATTTTCTACCTGAGCAGCATAAACCTGTCATAATTTTTTTCATTGTAATTTATTTTGCAACATTATCGTCTGGACACACTCTTCCTTACGTAAAATAATCAGCAGCACAATATCCATACAAGTTACCAAAGAAAGAGTCGGAAGTGAAAATTTTAAGTTTGAGTAGGACGGGGCAAAATTTTAAAAATTCTAGAAATATAAAATGGATGTTTAGGTTAAAACTGATTTTGAAAACTTCAGTGATTAATAAAAGTACCAAATAAGAAACAAAAAGTGGTTCTTATAGGCCATTTTAAGCTGGAATCTGCTTCCAAAAATTTTTCTTAGCATACACTAAACTATATTTAGAATTCCTGCTAAAATTGTGAGCCTTGCAGCTACTGTATTACAGCACAAAGGTGGTACCTAGTTGTAAAATGGTTTCTGAACGGGTCCTTTCCATAAGGGATTGTGGTCGTAAGTTTATTATAATATGCATAATGTCCTTGTTCTCAAAGCTAAATCTCGAAGCTATAGCGCGTCTAAAATTAAATTTTCTATTCGCAGCCTTCTAAAGGCCTTGTGAAATAAAATCGGTCAAGTGCGAGTCGGGCTACTCGCGCACCGAGGTTTCCGTACCACACCACCACAACATAATAACAATGAACAAAAAAAATTCTCCTTTTGCACGAGAGCGACTCACACTTGGCCGTTTTATTATTTGTTGTTATACTGTAAAGCTTGCTCTATAATCACACCAAGTTTGACGCTTGTATTGTATTACCGTTTTTACCATAGAGCGAGAAGAAAAAAGTTTATAAACTACTATAAAAACTAGTTCCTTGTATGAGGAGAGGACCCTACTTAATTTTTAACTTTTTGAAATTTTTACTGTTTGGTAGCAAATCCAATAGCATATCAAATCCGCCGTAATAACGCCTATTCTGTGAAAATTTCAACTGTCTACCAATTACGGTTCAAAAGTTAAAGCCCTAAATAGGTAGGAAGGACGGACGGACACCGTAGGCTTAGTAATAGGGCCCCGTTTTCACCCTTTGGGCACGGAACCCTAAAAAATCAAACGGATGTTCGACACACGTTCCAATACCAGTTGAAAATTGTGAGGGTGCGTTCGTTCAGTGACAAGTGAGCCAATAAGAAACCAAGCGAAAGTGCGTTCGGAGCCCGAGTGAGGTGTCGGCAGTGAAGAGGGATCGGGATTACGAACGCGCCCTGAACAGCTCGTGATTCGAATTTCGAATGTTATTTTTTTAAATCGAATTCTTTTTACGGGCTGCCTGTAACTCATTATTTTTGGAGAGATTTTTTTTTCCGTGATGAAGAGACGCTGAGGATGAAACTCGAGATATAACATTTCTTTTAAGTTTTAAACTGTCTTCTGTAAAAAGATTGAAATAATTCATTAAGCGCGCGCCGAGCCTAGTGCTGACGTGAATCTTATTTTTTATTTCTATACATTTATATGTACTTTAAAGCTTACATTTCTGGAATTGTTGTGCAGTTATCTCAGTACACACCATGGCATTTTTTATGCAGATTTTTTTTTCAATCAAACTGCTACACATGACCGCAGTGAGAGAGTGACTAAATGCAAGAGTACTATATCGCCGCAATAGAATGGGACATGTTTGAAGCACGATTTTCGCTCTATACAGGGTGTAAGTGACAGCCTAGCAAATGTTGAAACGGTGAACTCAGACCATCAAACTGAAGAACTTTCACTATGGAGCCTACCTCAGGAAACGCGAAAAAAATCAGCTGTCCCACACATTTTAGTCGGGTAGGTACAGCAGATTTTTTTCGCGTTTCCTGAGGTAGGCTCCATAGTGAAAGTTGTTCAGTTTGATGGTCTGAGTTCACCGTTTCAGTATTTGCTGGGCTGTGACTTACTCCCTGTATATTATACTTCAGTGGCAATAGCATTACGTAAGCATACAAGGTGATTCTTTGATGATCTGCATCCGAAAATCGTCTGATTGACATGCTTCCAGACTGATAGAATTTTTGAATTTGGAATTTTAGGATTTGACTTACAGATTCGAATTGCAGTTCCGTCACAGCTTTGATGTCGCAGTACCTTTAGAATGGACCTAAAAAAAGTTTTTCAGGTCCATGATGAGAGGATACACTGAAAAAAAAATTTGTTTACTTCAACCAACATCATGAATCCATATGAGCCTGTCAACATCATGACTTCTCCGACTAAGAGAACTTTGTTATAAACGAATTCGGCTTATTGTTATAACTAACCATCTTTTGTTTTTAGTACACAATAATAACGTCATTTCAATTATTTTGGTGCTAATTAAGAGTCTTAGTAGGCTCGCATTTTTTTCAGTGTACGGTATTAAAATATAGATAGTGAGATATTTTGATATATTTTTATATCAAATGTAAGCTAAAAACATAGCTACCTAAAACCCTCGACTGCAGAGCACTGAATCATGTGAAAGACGCACCGGTGGTGCCGGTGCTGTATTTTTGAAAACTTTAAATTCGCTTCTTCTCTTTTAGTGAGCAGATTTTGAATAAAAAACTGTATGTCACTCCAGGTTTTAGGTAAAGTACTCTTTATTTCTGTAAGCTCCATCCAAACAGAAAAAAAATTTTTTTTTCCTGTATCCCCGAAAAATATGTGTTTTTTTGCTAATGTTTTTTTTTTTTTTTTTTTTTCTTTATTGATTATAGAGGGTTTATTCAAGATTTGAATATGCCACCCTCATCATTGAATACAAAAGAAGCAGTAAATGAAAACAAAAAAAATTAACAGAAAATAAGAAATTTACAATAAAAGGAACAAATCAGCTGTTCCTAAACTTAAGAGCTAGTTGTACCAATTTGTACAGCATCATAGCCTCGCCAGAAAGGGGAGACGATAAAAAACCGTTACAAACACCTACATTTTGACTGTAGGGGTTCAATACTTGACGACGTTGTACCGCGATCCGCTCACACTCCACCAGAATGTGATGAACATCTTCTACCACACCACACAAATCACAATTGGGAGATTCAGTTTTGCGCATCATAAAACCGAAGCTATTCAGTGGGATATGACCGGATCGCAGCCTCAGAGCGGTCACAATATCTTGCCGGCTCATCTTCCCGTCCCCGAACCAGAGAGAGCGGAGAGGGGTGGGTTGAACAGTCTTGTACCAAATGCCCTTAGTTCGAGATCTCTCATCAAAATATTCAGACCACTCCTCGTAAAAATTTTCCCGAACCTCTCTCAGATAGTCACTGTACCAAGGCAAACAATGTAAATCAACTCCATCCGTCGCCGCTTCCCTAGCTAAACCATCAACCCTTTCGTTTCCTACCAGACCTGTATGGGAAGGCACCCACTGTAAGACTATTTTCTTATCTCTAAGTTTATAAATACTGTTCAGAATTGAATACGCCACTGGAAGCCCTCTAAAGACCGAAGAGCATCGAATCAAGTGAAGGAGTGCACTCCTCGCATCCGTAAATATCACAAAATGTTCACAATCTAAAGACTCAATGTAAGCCAAAGCTTCCGCGATTGCAACCAGTTCTATGTGCATTATTGATGTATTGATGCTAATTCTGAACTTATGATGAATGTTTAACTGTATATCATAAAATGCGGCACCACCACAGTGCTCGTCCTTAGACCCGTCCGTATAGATATGATAGAAACCTGAGTACTGATCACTCAACGACTGACACACAACCATCCCCAAACTCTTAGAATTGTAGCATCGTTTAGGCTTATCCACAACCTCTATCTTCGGTTTAACGACATGAGATAAGTCTATGTTACTGACCCACGTCTCCAATGTAAACATTTCTAGCTGCTGACTAGAATATATTGATTTTGATTTCAATAAATTGTGGAGAATTGTCAAAAGCGGTTTTTTCTTACGTCTCCAATAAAAGTTTTGGCATAAATTTGATAAACTTTCCAGCATACTAATTATGACAGCTTCTTCGAGTGACTTAGACTTCAGCCAAAATTTACCAGCCAAATAACGTCTACGGACTGACAGAGGTGATATATACAATTCAGACTCCATCGAATGTATGGGTGTACTTCTCACAAAACCTCCTATCAAGCGCATACATATATTTTGAAGTCGATCGAGCTTGGCAACATGACTAATACAAGCATTATCGTATAACATACTACCATAATCGATCCTGCTACGAATAATAGTGAAATAAAGACGTCTCAGATGTGTGGGGTGAATACCCCATCCTGACCCTGCCAGCACTTTAAATGGTCTAATATATTTCGAGACCTTTTCTACGACTTCATTAATATGTTTGCCCCATCTAAGTCCTCGGTCCAACCACATACCCAAATATCTGACCGTGTCGACTACTTGAAGCTTTAGTCCGTTAACCCTTATATCTATAGCCTCTCTACGGTAGCCTCGCTTAAACACACAAATTTTGCTTTTATCCGGCGAAATGTCTAACCCCATACTTGATAGCAAACTGCCAATTGTATCTAAAGCCGATTGAATTTTAGCCTTGCCTTCGGTGATAGACTGACAATGAACGTATAGAGCAAAATCGTCAGCATATTGAGAGATAAAGACATCTCTTTCCAGCCTCTTACAAATTTCCATGGTCACTACGTTGAATAATAAAGGGGATAAAGGATCACCCTGTGCCAGGCCTCGGCTAGCAACCCTGGATATAAAGGTGTCACCTACCTTGATTTTTAAAACTCTTTTATGAAGAAAATTCCACAAGTAACCACAGATACTGGAGCCAACTTGGAGCCGATCTAAAATTGACAATAAAACTGCATTATCGACGTTGTTATAAGCACCCTCTATGTCTAAAAAACAGCTCATAGTGGAATTACCTTCGGAAAACCCTATCTGAATCCTAGACACCAAGCAACTTAAATTGTCTAAGCATGACCTACTTTTTCTGAACCCTGTGGTGTTGATAGAAAATAACCCTTGTTTTTCCAGGAACCATTCAAGCCTTTTATTCAGAATATAGTGAAAGATCTTGCACAGACAAGACATTAAAGAGATCGGCCGAAGTGAAGAGACCTCATATGAATCACGGCCTGGCTTTGGTATAGGGACTATAAAAATGTCGCGCCATTGAGATGGAACGAAACCGTGGCTTAAAAAGCTATTGTACAGAGACAACAAGATTAGTTTACCCTTTTTAGGTAAATTTTTTACCATAGAATATGAAATATCGTCACATCCAGGAGATGTATCCTTATTTTTAATACATTTTTCTAGCTCCTGCATTGAGATAGCATCTTCTAACTTAGGGTTGAAACTTGTAAAATTTGGTGCTGCTTGGGTTACGTAATCAGGTGTAAGGGAACACAGAAGCGCTTTGGCATTAGACGAATCCACGCAACGACGGGGAGACTTATACCCTTTCATCCACTTCATTTTGCGCCACAATTCACTAGAAGAGGTTGATTCGTCTATTGAGGAACAAAAGTTATGCCAAGATTCGCATTTAGCGTTTCGTATGTTTTTTTGAGCCAAACTGATTTTTTCGTTTAGAATGTCTAGGTTTTGCGGAGTAGGATTACGTCTAAATTTTGATAGTGCCAACCTACGTTGTGCTACAGCGTGAGAAAGATCAGGGCGCCAAAATGATTTAGGGGTAAATTTCGATTCCGGGTTTTGACAAATTTTAACTAAAGGGATATATTTTTCGGCTGCCTGATGGATAGCAGATATAAATGTGTCGTACGCTTCCTGTAGGGCATTGGGCAAAACCAATTTCTCAAGGAAATCCTCTAAATACTTACTATATCCTATCCAATCAGCTTTTCGATAATTTCTCTTTACAATGGGGGGATAAGTTGCATTACAAAAAGTAGAAATTTTGATCATTAGGTGGTCACTCCCTAAACTCTCATTTAAAACCGACCAACTAAAATTCATCGCGATATCCAAAGACACCAAAGATAAATCTGGGGAAGACCTTTGAAGGGAGCCGTTTACTAAACGGACTCTAGTAGTTTCACCGTCATTGAGTATGGAGTAGTTACTGTCTATGAGGGAATTGAAAATGTGTTTACCTCTTGACTCTGTTTTATAAGACCAGCAAGTGTGGTGGGCATTTAAATCCCCAAGTATTAGAGTCTTCAAAGAAAAAAAAGATAAAAGATTATCCCAGTCACTTTGCGAAGCGGGCACACTTTGAGGACAATACACAGACAGAATATTCTCTACAGGACCGCAATCAAATAATTTTATGGCTAACACCTGAATCCCACGGTTGAGTAGATCGACGCGAATTAGTTGTGACTTAATAGACTTATGAACCAATATTGCTACTCCCCCGTAGGAATCCTCCCTGTCCAATCGGTACACGTCATAACTACCTACCTTGTACAGACTTTCAGGTGTAAGCCATGTTTCGCTAATAACAGCGATATGAATCTTCTCCTGTCGTAAAATCTCAGTGAAAGCGATGGTCTTCGGTCTTAAGCTTTCTGCATTCCATTGGATAATATTCAATTTAACATTATTTGTGTACTTATACATTATGTAAATTTGTATAAAAATTCTGCTACACCTTTTAAAAACGGCCACTCAGAAATAAATTGCAATACAAAAATAACGGACCACTCTACACACAGATTAATAGCGCTATGAAGCTTCTCATGAAAGCTTACATTTCGGATAAATATCACCTCCTTCAACTTATTTAAAAGATCACTAAAAGACACTTCTTTCTCTTTGCTTTCATGTTGTTGCTCTTCCTGCAGCTTCTGTCTTTCAGCCTCTACCTTAGCGCTCCACATGGCCCAATCCACTTCCTCCTCCTCTGATCTACCTTTTTTATTTTGCATTCCAGATGTCCCAGGCTTATGAATGTTATGGTATAGGGTACTTGGTTTGTGTACATCAGCTTTGACTTTCACTATCTCAGCAAAAGTAGGGGGAGTACTTCGCTTTGAACCGGTATCCTTACGTTCAGTTTGGGGGTCCACGTAATAGGTTTGCTCGAGTGGTATAGGTGATACGGAGGGGACGTAAATAGTCAAGGCTTTCCTGTACGTGCAACCGAACTCTGCCATTAATTCTCTAATCCTCTTTTCCTTCAGGAAAGCAGGACAAGATTTGGCTAGGGCCATGTGGGGACCGTCGCAGTTTAAGCACTTAAAAGATGTAGTGTCGCAGTTTTCGTGGTTACCCCCACACTTAGGGCATAAGATCTTTTTAGAAGGACACATTCGTCGCATATGACCCAGCTTCCAACACTGAGAGCACTGCGTAACAGGGAAGATGAATGGATCAACTTTTATATATATCCCACATACAGATACAAACGGTGGCAAAGCCGATCCGTTAAAACACAGCCGAATACTCTCACTTAGACACCAACCACCGTCGTCTCTGTTCCGACGATTAAGCCGTTTTAGTGACACCAACTGTGTATTATCAGGGCAGTCAATATTTTCCAGAACCTCTTTGTCAGTTAAATCAATATCAACATCCTTGATCACCCCGTATCTGTATGATACCTCCATAGCTTTTTGAAATGTCCACCCCTTTACTATAAAATTTTGACATTGCAGCAATTTGTTACTCGCAGTAGGGTTTTCAAATTGTAGTCGTATTTTATAGGGATTAATATATTTAACCTGACGAATATGTGTAATGCCATTTTCTTTAAGCATCCGTGCTAGGGCGAATTGCTTAGGAAGCTTGTCCTTGCAATAAATATAGACGTCATTAACAATTTCTTTGTGATCGTTACTACTCTTACGCAACCTTTTCCCCTTCCCTTGCACCTCAGTCCAATCCTCCGCCCCCGACTCCTCCCCCCTCTCTTCTACCTCACGGTTTCTCTTCAACGGTCTCCTATGAACGTCATCATCATCTTCAATTGAGTGTAAAATTTCCTCATTATCTGACGAATCTAAATCAATCGATGAACAACGTATATCATCGCAGTCCGGCGGCGGCGGCGGCGGGGGGGATAGATATCCGTCCCCGGTAATATTACGTTCACTCATAACGTCCGTAGGTAATTACCGCACCACGCTCTGGCTGTGCCCGAGCGCAGGTAGATCACGCACCAGGCGCGTAACGCGCCGAGCGCCGAGCCCGGGCTCTAAACAATAGGTACAAGGATCGAAACCGGTTAACCGACGCGACTATTTCGCACGAGTGCCGATACGAAACTGCTAATGTTTTTAATGTTGCAACATGCAAGAACGCAAAGTTATTAAAATTAAAAGTTGTATTATACCTATTTTATATAATTTATACCTATATTTATGTACCTATAGATATCACATTAAATAGGTTTTTCTCCCACCCTTTGCAGACTTTTTGAAGGGTCACATGGGGGACCTATTGACACCAAAAAATCTCAGAATTTTAAATTCATCCACCTTTACTTTGTGGGGTGAAAAAAAGGCAACAATTCTGCTCCAATTCTATTATCAGTACTACCCTACAATAGCTACACTCATAGATAGGTGGTCGTATATTGCACCCCCTGGTTATCGTACAAGTTAGGACTAGGGTCCACTCGGGAAGACATCGTAAATTGTAACTACAAAAGGCCGTATCTACTTGAAAACACGTGTGTAAAGGGGAAGAAAGAAATAAAACCGTTTGTTAGTGCAAGCTTGCAAGGTAAAAAAGCTGTAATTTTTGTTTCCTGAAATAAGAGTTGTTGTTTTTTTTTATCACTATAGTTAACCCGCGACTTCGTCCGCTCAAATTATATACCAGATTTTAAGTCTGATTATAAGCTGTCAGATAAAAAAAGTTTCATCAAAATCGGTTCAGTAGTTTTTCCGTGATGCTCGATCAAACAAACAAACACACACAGACAAACAAACCGACAGACAAAAACTATCGAGTTCTGTCAGTCGGTTTAGGAGATACAGCCTAGAACGATGATACAGCCGTTCAAAGGTCGGAACTTTGATTGGCTGTATCTCCTAAACCGACTGATGAACCATGCCAGTTTTTGTACTGTTCACATAGCTACAGTGCATATTACAATCATACGATCAGCTGCTAATTTTTTACAGACCTTTATTCATCAGTAACTCCTAAACCGACTGGAGTTATGCAGGCAGACCTAGTTCATCCCCATCACAGAAAAGCTCTTCACCCCATAAACACTGAATCAGCCTTGCTGCTGATGGTTGCAAAAAGTACATTTATGTCTCGGAATATTTTACCCTCGCCAGTGATGCATGACTCATATAGCACTATGCATCATGCAGCATAGCCCAGTCATTTTACGGTTTGAGCCGGGACTAATTACTAATTGGTTTTTTTTTTCGGTACAGTATTTAAGAGCCAATTTGAGCTTAGAAATGTACCAAAATTAAAAAAGAATCTCGTCAGTAATATCTTGATAATAATATCTTGGACAGTGTCACACAAATTATCTAGTCACATTTAAAGTACCAGAATCTAGCCTGGACTTGTATTATGATGACTAGACAACAATATAGAAATACATATATAGATAGAAACATCCATGACTCGAGTTCCAAATTTAACATTTTGGTATTATCTTGTTATGAAAAAACCGGATGGTAATTTCGTTTTGCACATATTTAAGGCATTATCATTATACATACTTCAAACATGGTGTAAATATTTTTGTCTACTTAGAAGGTTTTGAAAAATACATTCATATTTTCTAATAAAAACCTCTTTTTTTAAATTTCAATGCCTATTTTATTGCTAAAAATAATTTACATTGCAAAATCTTATTCAAGTGAGTGCATTGTATTAATATTATTAATTTAAAAGCCTTCTGGGACTCACAATTTTGATTTCTATGTTGCGTAGCGATTTTTTTTTAATTTGTTGTCAGATAGTCTTTTTGTCACTAAATAGTACCGGTTGCAGATTAAAAGTCCAATTAGTAATTACTTCCCACCTCTCCTAACAAAAGTCCGTAAAATGACTGGGCTAGCACCGGTTTAAGTAAGAATAGTCGAGCCTACTCGCGATCATGTTTATGCATGATTGAGTCCAAACATCCAAGCATCGTCACAAACTTTCATATTTGTAATAGTGGGGAGCGACTGGATGCGGAAGGTCGAGGATAGAGTTTTGTGGAGCGCCTTGGGAGAAGCCTATGTTGCCTAGTACCACAGTATAAGAAAGAGTATGCTCTACCTACATACTAGAACTCTAGAAAATACAATCAGAAATTCAACCACATTTTATTTATGTTTTTGTACAAAAAAACGAGTGTATAGATTTAAGTTTTGACGAAGCATGTTTCTGATTGGTATCCTGTTTATTATTTTGAAGTGAAAACATCATAAGCGGCGTTGTGCACTTTTAGGAATGGGTAAAAAATGTTAAACTCGCGTCAGGACCGTGACGTCACCCTGATCCTGATCGAAAATTCGTAGGACAAAATTGGTAAGACGATGCCGTAAGATTACGTGACATTCGTAAGACGTAAGATCTCTTAGTTTTCACTTCTGCCGGCACTCCCGGAGTGCAACCGGTTGTTTTTGAAGTCAAAACTTCTTTATTGGGTTGGGTAAAAAATGTTAAACTCGCGTCAGGACCGTGACGTCACCCTGATCCTGATCGAAAATTCGTAGGATATTGGTAAGACAAATTATTTATTGGGTTGGGTAAAAAATTTTAAACTCGCGTCAAGACCGTGACGTCACCCTGTTTTAACTTTTGTTTTGACGAAGCATGTTGCAGACGTTGCAGATACGGACATGTCGTCATTTTTGACGAAGATTTTCTTATATCGAATAAATATTACGGTACCTACAAATAAAATAACATTATGATTTGTTATCTAAAGTCTCTTGATATTAAACAGACTCCGTTCCTTTTAATATTAAAGGCCACACGAGGTTTGATATGAAAGTGCCGTCGGGAAACGTTCGCGAGTGCAGACGACAGCAGCTTTACTCCAAACTACTTTTAATTGTTCACCAAAGCGTGTATTGCCGGATATTAGTTTCCTGTTAAGTTAAGATAGATATAAGAGCACTTATGTGTATGTTTGATAGAGTTAAAGTTATGAACCCACTATAGTACCTAGATTATTTTAAAGAAGTTTGGCGGAAGGCCATATAATGTGAGACACAGACATATAGGTCCCATACATGATTGAAACTTAGTAATACGTGTAGAGTGAAGCAAAACTAACAAAAAAGGCAATTGGTTGTAATCTGTAGAAGTTGGGGGAAAGGTGTTTCTCCTTATGATACCTTTTGTATCAAGTGTGTGAAACTCACAATCTTTCTTATTAGATAGCCCACTTAATCTTCTACGCATTCATTGTGTTTGTTTTAATGAAAATTCACGATAACCGTACAATATCATGATAATGGAATCAAACGAAATCACACACACTATCAGTTCAATACAGCCAAATACGTTCCGTTACGTCCAAAAACTACCTCAGTGACAATATTAGATGAAAATAGCTGTCATGGTTGCGTTTTGCTACTGCTTTTTGGATGATTTGTCTATTTTACTAGTAATTTCTACTTTTGAACCCGGACTTCTAGCTAGAGATGGGGAAGTTTTTTTTAAAAATGCCTTAATTTTTTCTGTTTATAATAATTATGACCGCCGTCCTGAAAAGCTTTTAGTTTTTGTAAAAATGGCTGGGTGCAAATTCGCCAAAGTTCCTTGCAATTTGGATTTTTTTTTTTCCGATACTTTGTCAGCTTTCTGGCGGACTTCAAAAGCATTACGCACCCTAAATTCTTTTTCAGCTTTATGCAAGTTTCCTAATAATGTTTTTCCTTGCATGAAATTGTTTTTGTTTTTTGGATTAAATAGTGTCTTATGACCGTTTCCACAAAATAGACTATCTACATACCATTTTTCATGTCGTAGTTGAACGATTATGATTTGGAAGTGGCATGGAATTAATAAAAATGGTTAACAACTTGCGATGTATTATTTGGCATTTTTGTAAAGGAATTTTAGTCGGCTTTCTTGCACGGCCAAGAACCTTTTCTACACACCCACAAAATTACATTTATTTGGACAGTTAGAGTAAAAAATGTTGAACCATTTATACTATCGCGGCCATAAATCGTCTAACTGACAATTAAAAGCTATTGAAGTTGCAACAGTAGTTGCTGCAAACTAAGATCAAGGACCTAAAGCAAGCTGAAATCGCTGTCAAGTCGGTGTACTTATACAGGGTGTAACAAAACACCCTAGTAATATTTAAGGGGGTGCTTCAGACCATCAAACTGAACAACTTTCACTATGGCGCCAACATCGAGAAAAAATAAAAAAAATCAGCTGTCCCATACATTTTAGTCGAGTCGGTACTGCAGCTTTGTATGGGACAGCTGATTTTTAAGGTTCCGTACCCAAAGGGTGAAAACGGGACCCTATTACTAAGCCTACGTTGTCCGTCCGTCCGTCCGTCCGTCCGTCCGTCTTTCCGTCCGTCCATCCGTCTGTCCTACCTATTTAGGGCTGTAACTTTTGAACCGTAATAGCTAGATAGTTGAAATGTTCTCAGATTATGCGTTATTACGGCAGATTTGTTAACAAATAATAAAAATGGCAGAAAGTTAAAAATTAAGGGGGGTTTTCAACAAGAAACTAGTTTTTATCAACGTTTTTTCTTCACGCTCTATAGTAAAAACCAGTAAAAACGGTAATACATACAAGCGTCAAACTTAGTGTGATTATAGAGCAAACTCTACAGAATAACAACAAACACTAAAAACCGGCCAAGTGTGAGTCGGTTTCGCGCTAAAAGTCTCGGACAAAAAAGCTTTTTTTCAAAGTTAATAATGTTGTGTTCTGTGGTGGTGTGGTACGGAACCCTCGGTGCGCGAGTAGCCCGACTCGCACTTGACCGGTTTTATTATTTTTATTTTTTCTCGATGTTGGTCCCATATTGAAAGTTGTTCAGTTTGATGGTCTGAAGCACCCCCTTAAGTATCACTAGGGTGTTTTGTTACACCCTGTACATACTGGGCTTGGCGATTTTTTTTTCCACTGGTTTGGCACCTACTCCAAAAGCAAGTTTTCTTTTCTGATGTGCATGCACTGAATATGCAAAATTTAGAATAACTCTGTCTCGTTGAATAAAGTCATGAGCATAAAATATACTTATGCAAGCGACTTTACTATTTTTATTTTACATTTGATGCTCTCTTTGTTTTCCAATCCATTAGGCAGTATAACATAAGTGTTCACTTCACAATTCTTTACTGCTAGTTGAAAACTTTCCAGCCTCTCTACGTAGAGCCAATTCGTAGAGTAACTCCTGCAAAATAATCTTCATCTTTAACATTGTTTACCTAATGCTTTATATCTTTCGTGTTTTTTTTTGCTTTTAAAATTATGTCTTATGGTTACGATACTACACATTCTTCTTCTTATCGTGTGGGCAGAGCCCTGGGGTCAGAATTTTTTCAGACCGACTTACGGCCTCTGACGTGGTTTTTTATGTGTACAATCGGGCGATTCAGCCTGCAATGTCCTAACCAACTGGGGAAAAACGCACAAAGTGACATATCACTAAGTGTTCCCCGTGGGAATCGAACCCACGAACTCCGTATCGAGAGCCCAATGCTCTTTTAAGGCAGTTTGTTTAATAACAATTCTTGAGATCACCCAAATTTCTATTACCGTTCAATGTCAAGCACATTTGCAAAATCATTGACAACACGATAGGGCAACGATTTTAAGATTATAATAGAAACAGGTTAGAACATCTTTGAAGACCCCCATTGAGAACATAGTACTGAGATAATATTTTCATGTGTGTATGTCAAAATCGTCAGCCACGGATTATTCTACAAACCTAACGTTATTTCAAAAACGCAATTTACCGAATGTACCTACCTTTCTTTTCAATTCCGTCCTAGAAAAACATTCAACTTTGCGAACGCTGCAACGTAAATGCATATACACAGAGACGGAGAAAAATCTGCACCGTACACCAGTATCGCTCCAAATTGGATCGATTTAATCCTTTTTCCTAGCACACCCTGTTTGTTTGTACAGGCTACGTGGACAGAGTGGACTAAAAACAAAGTAAAAGAGGCAAAAATGTACAAAACAGAGGTCTTCAGTTACCCCTACTAGTAGTTTTATGAATTAATTGCGTATAAAACTGTAAAATCAAATTTTTTAATAAAAAAATAATCCACAAAACATTTGCCAAGCAGCAGGAGAATGGACAAGGTTAGACAATAAAATGTGTTTTAGAAAATAATTTTCATTTCCATTAGATACTATATTTATTTTTCTGATAAGACAGTCATTTGTAGGTAGGTATCCTTTCCGTTTGCTTTATAAAATTATTATTTTGAATCTTTTCGGTGTGGAAATAAAGATTATTTATTATATTGATTGCGACTGGCACGGGACCGAGAAGAATGGCAAAAAAATAGGGAGGAGGCTTATGCCCTGCAGTGGGTGGATACGGGCTGAAAATGATGATGATGATGATTATATTGATTATTTTATTGGACCGTAGTAGGTACCTACCTACGGGCTACTACCAGTTAAGTCAAATTCAAAATAATTTATTCAATATAGGAAGTTAACGGATTTGCCCTAAGGCCCAGTAGGCTCGGGTCTAGGGCGGCCAGATATTAGGGGCGACGAATCGTGACAAAAATTAACTGATGATAACAAGAAATAACTCAAAAGTACCTAAAGATTCTAAAGGCTCGCGCACATATAGTAAATTAATTATGTAGTCTATAAGATCGGTGCTGAGAAAGGGGCACTTACTACATGGCTTGGGGCCCAGGGCGGCCAAGTCTGCAAATCCGCCACTGTTAAAGCCCACTTATTTAATGTCAAATCTCTTTTTGAAGCTACCACCAAGTCGGATCGTTTTATCGTTGTAGAGAAAACGCAGCCAGAAACTCTACTACAGAAAATGTTATTTCTTAATAAACTATTACAATATAAATTCTTAAGCTAAGGTAATACAAAGTACATGGTTATACAAAGTTATACATCGCATGCTTAATGATATAGTATGCTATAGGTACTTTGAGCATCAAGTAAACAGCTTACATCACATAGGTACGCTGATTCTAAAAGTGAAAACCATTCGAGAAACATAGTTAGGGGAAGGTACACGCGACGTGTGGGTTAAAATGCATCTCCTAATGAAAATGCTCTTATTGAAAAAAGTCACACCTCGTGTGTACGAGACTTTGATGGTGAATATTACACTTTTCTATGCTAATGGGTTTTTCTTTTTGTGCTTTCAAAGGAGATCGACATTGCTATTATGAAAAGATGAGAGAAAAATGTTCTGGAGTGCAATTCTATGGTAACATCCTTCTTGCATCCTTCAGATCGTCTAAATTTTGACACAACGCATACCGAATTGACAGCTTGCCGATGGCAACTGTACCAAAAGCTTAATGAAATGAATGACCTACCTAGAAAATGACCTACTCAGAAAATACTTGACAAGAAAATGACGTAGGTAAGGTACAACGAAAATGACCTACCGCTCCATAAGGGCCGATGTTTCATCCGATGTTTGTGCTTAGAGAATTGCACTCCTGTTATTATTTAAAGTAAGTACTAAAATTATTAAAACTAACCTAGGTACTTAATAGTAATCTCTATTTTTTTACTAATCCCGTAATGTAAAACGTCTCGCGAATTAAAACCAATGTGCTAGACCGAAATGGATAGCAAAATGGGGAAGAGGCTTATGCCCTGCAGTGGGTAAATACGGGCTGATGATGATTGTCTCAAATTAAAAACTAGGTGTAACTGCTTTGTGATTTTATTACCCATTCAAACTAAATAAAAATCAAATAAGTTAGGTCGCTACTAAAATATCGAATAATAAACCACTATAAACTAACAACGACCGTCATTAAAATAAAATAATCTGTGACGTATTCAAATTACTTGTTACTTACACCTGTATCCTAAAGTGGCTTCCTTGAGCTCTTCCTCGACAGAACCTCAGTCAAAAATTCCTCTACTCATCCTAGAAATCTGTATTCTCAGTCAAATCTCGAGGTACCCCGAGGTTGAGTCAAAAAATGTGTAATAGAGGTGGAATTTTGTACATGTTCAGAATAACAAAAAAAAAATACAAATCCATTCCATAATTTTAAGAAAATTGTGAGCGTTATTTATTTATACAACGTATTTTTAGAATCGAGAGCAGAATCGAGATCATGTATTCAACATAGGTAATTTTATTCAAAATATTAAATAATTTGTTTGTGAAGTTTAAAATTTCCTGAACCCGATGTCAACCCGCCCCACAGGCACACTCACCCTACTTATACCAAAACAAGATTATTAAAATGTGTCCATGAGTACGTTAGCGCTTTCATTCATTGCTGAAATGATAACAAATCATTTTTGCCTCAAAACTTAAAATGCGAATAACTTTAAATTTTAAATATCAAAATAATGAAATTATTTTTTCTATCTTATTGTTTTCTTATAAATCAGTTGGGGTGTGTGAGGTTTAGCGCTAATTTATTAACACGTTGTATAGATCTTTCAGCGAGACGTTTACGTATATCGAGGAGACGCGACCTGCCTTGAGTTTGACGTTTCTTTCCTCCACTCTTCCTTCCTCGATCGAGGAATTTCCTCAAGGCAAGTACCTACGTTTATGTCATTTTTGACATCAAAGAGTGAGCGTAAGTCGAATTGAATAAGGAAAGCCACCTCGTATGCCATTTTGCATTAAAAGCCAATGCCTAAAAATGGCGCCTTTTTTCATCACCTATTTTTTTTGGCGCGGCCAACAACCATACTTGAATATATTCATTCAGAATAAAGTAACAAACAAAACTTGTAATTACAAGTTTATCTTTAAACTCAGTCCGAACAGATATACAGGGTGTTAGGCGCATCGTGTGCCAAATCGAATGGGATGATTGGAGGGGTCTTTAGGTACCTCAGAAAAAAAAATAAAAAATCCTGGCCCAAAGATTTTTTTTTAACTGACTTTCAATGGTTTTGGGTGAAAATTGCCAAAAATCTACATTCAAATTTTTTTTTAAAAAAACCTGTTGGGTATAACTAACTTTTTTTGTTAAACCTTTAATCTGTGATAGTGTGCGCTTCTATCGAACCCAAAATTACTCGCCAGTGACATCTACTTTTTTTTTTACAGCCCCCCAAAGTTTTTTTTTTACGTTAAAATAAATGTGATAGTCAACTTTCGATCTCAATAAAAAAAAAAACTAAAAGTGATCATGCTCTTCCAATTTTTTCAAAACATCTCTGGACTGTCCCCATTCTAATGGTATGCAATACGTTATGAAATAAAATGAGTAACATCGCAAATTTTTTTTTTTCTGTAATAATTCGCAATTTTCTAATATTCAATAGGTGACGTAAAAACTAGTATTTCCGGTAATTACACTCACAGTCAGGTAAAAAAATTAAATTTTGAAGGGTTTACTTGAAGTAACCGCCTCCCGTTCTTTGTTTGATACAGGTAAAATTTGCTTTCTCACTCTAACGTAGTGAAATCTATCTTGTATCCCTTTCTCCCGGGGGCTGTTATAGTATAGTTATAATAGACCCAGGGGGATTTGTAATACTCATTACTCAGTCAGTATTACAAATCCCCCGTTAGAGTGAGAAAGCAAATTTTACCTGTATCAAACAAAGAACGGGAGGCGGTTACTTCAAGTAAACCCTTCAAAATTTAATTTTTTTACCTGACTGTGAGTGTAATTACCGGAAATACTAGTTTTTACGTCACCTATTGAATATTAGAAAATTGCGAATTATTACAGAAAAAAAAAATTTGCGATGTTACTCATTTTATTTCATAACGTATTGCATACCATTAGAATGGGGACAGTCCAGAGATGTTTTGAAAAAATTGGAAGAGCATGATCACTTTTAGTTTTTTTTTTTATTGAGATCGAAAGTTGACTATCACATTTATTTTAACGTAAAAAAAAAACTTTGGGGGGCTGTAAAAAAAAAGTAGATGTCACTGGCGAGTAATTTTGGGTTCGATAGAAGCGCACACTATCACAGATTAAAGGTTTAACAAAAAAAGTTAGTTATACCCAACAGGTTTTTTTAAAAAAAAATTTGAATGTAGATTTTTGGCAATTTTCACCCAAAACCATTGAAAGTCAGTTAAAAAAAAATCTTTGGGCCAGGATTTTTTATTTTTTTTTCTGAGGTACCTAAAGACCCCTCCAATCATCCCATTCGATTTGGCACACGATGCGCCTAACACCCTGTATAAAAGCTTGAAGTTGAAAATGTATTCTTAGGTTCTTTATTGTACCCAAATAACAACATAATTATGTAAAATTACAATAAGTCGTGATAACGATTCATTACGTTTACTTCAAGCCTTTATATCTCCGTTCAGACTGAGTTTAGAGATATTACATGTAAAACAAGTTTTATTTGTTACTTTATTCTAGGGTCAAATAATGTTGTCGAAAAATAAGGCGCCACCTGCCAAACAAAATCCCGCATTGTCTTTAATCAAGCAAAAAATGCGCAGCTACAAAGGTCATGGGGCGAAATCTGACCCAGCAAACTAAATTTTTCATACAAAAACCAATTTGGTTTTAAAATGTTTAGTATTAAATTAACCCAAATTCAATTTTATGTAGTTATTTATTTTTTAAACCATGGGAAAATGTACTAAATGTACTATAATACTAAAATATATAAAATATACGAAAATATCCAAAAATGTACTAAATGTACTAAAATGTACCAAATTACAAATTGTACTAAAATGTACAAAATGAAAGAAAATGTATTAAATAACCGAAAATTTAAAAAAAGATGTACCAATATATATTACATTTTTCTTTATTAGTTTTTGGCCTGAATCCCATGGTCTACATTAATGCGACATATATATTCATGAACTAGATACATTAATCTAAACATCCTATACTATTTTTTTTCTGTAGGTCGTGGGTATAGGTTTCATACTAAGGTGGTGCCCAGTGACCTTAGGCTACATAATGTAATCGAAGTCCAGTCAATTTTATACTTTACTGTGTAGGTGTTAATACCAACATGAGTGCACACAACATTAATTCATGTGACCGACGATCGCTTCAATCGATTGCCAAATTTAATTTTCCTTACATTGTACCGTGTCCGCTTTCCCTATGGAGTAATTCTCGACCGAACGTGTTTGATGTATTGAACGGTAGGCTTATAGCTAGCTTTTAATGTGGTTTATCTGTATAGTATGAAACATTGTATGAAATGACTGTTAGTCCGGTAGCTTTACGTACGAACGTAATCTGTGCTTATACAGAATGATTTTTTTTAACTTAAATTTTCAGGGGTGGTTCAAACTATCAAACTGAAGCTTATAGTAGCTACTATACAGGCTGAAATTGATATCATTAGCATCCTTTTAAACTTAAGAGTGAAATCTCAAAAAAAAGTCAGCTACTTGATTTAAATGTATGAGACCGTTAATTTTTTTTTGTGATTTCAGGTTTGCTCCCATAGTAAAAGTTATTCAGTTTTATGGGTAGACTATTAAGTTTAAAAGGATGCTAATGATATCAATTTCACCCTGTATTGTAGGTACTAGTATTTATTCAAAATTTTATTCAATATTATTTTTGTATTGCACCTTTGTATATTTTGGTTTATGTTGTAGAGTTTCTGGCCGCATCATCTCTACAATAGAACACCATCCAACGCGAAGCTTCGTGGTAGATGCGAAAAAATTACGTCACGACACTATCTACATGATATTTTGGATAAAGATTTTTTAGTTTGAGTTTATTTTATACAGACACAAATGATAGCCCAGTCATTTTACGGTTTGAGCCGGGACTAATTACTAGTGCATTTTTTTTTCGCTATAATTTTGAAGAGCCAATTTGAGCTTAGAAATGTATCAAAATAAAAAAAAATTACGACAGCTACAGTTCCAATTTTAAAATATAGATATTATCTCGTTCTAAAAAACCTGATGATAATTTTTTTTTTTTGCACATATTTAAGGCTTTACCATCATACATACTTCAAACATGGTGTAAATATTTTTGCCTACTTAGAAGGTTTTGAAAAATACATTCGTATTTTCTAATGAATTCCTCATTTTTTAAATTTTATTGCCTATTTTATTGATTAAAAATAATGTATATTGTTAAATCTAATTCAAATGAGTGCATTGGTATTAATATTATTAATTTAAAAGCCTTTACACAATATTGATTTCTATGTTGCGTAGCAAAAATTTTTAAATATGCTTTAGGATAGTATTTTTGTCACTAAATGGTGCCGTGCCAGTTACAGTTTAAAGGTCCAATTAATAATTACTCGCTACCCCGCCTAACAAAACTCCGTGAAATGACTGGCCTATGACTCGGGTTGAAATATTAATATTCATAATTCATCATACAAAATTCTTTTCCCCTTTACGGGTTTCGAACCCGAACACTATCAACTGAGTTATCGGACCGTAATCAAGCTACACAGGGTGTAACAATACACCCTAGTAATACTTAAGGAGGTGCTTCAGACCATCAAACTGAACAACTTTCACTATGGAGCCAACGTTGAGAAAAAATAAAAAAAATAAGCTGTCCCATACATTTGAGTCGAGCCGGTACTGCAGTTTTGTATGAAACAGTTGATTTTTATTTCGCCATGTCGAAGTTGGCTCCATAGTGAAAGTTGTTCGGTTCGATGGTCTGAAGCACCCCCGTAAGTATTACTAGGGTGTTTTGTGACACCCTGTATTTACAAGTATTTCTCAACCTTGCTACAACACCAAAGATATTTGGTAATTTTACGATTTTTTTGAACCGAATATAAACAAGATCATGACTTTATGCATCATGACCTGATGCAAGTTTATGCATCCATGTATGGTAGTTTTAATATAGAGCAGCATTGTTCGGATCCACTGCTGCGCGAGAGCGTTGAATATTAACTCACTTTCATATGGAAGCAGGCTTTCACAATGTTCATTATGAATTTCGGAGAGTCAACGGACAACTTTTTAATTTAAATGTATGACGTTTTATGTGGACATAGAGTTGCTGGATGTGTCATATCGTTCCACGCACTTTACTGTCCTGAGTGTATGTTTGACGATTTGCATTACGACTACCATTGACTTCCTGACGTCTCGTTCTATAAGTCTTTCACTAACTCAAGTGTCTGTATGTAGATTAGTTCTGAAGATATCGATATAAAATTTTTCGAATAGAAAAATGTTTACCTACTATGTATCCTAGCCAGTAAAAATGAAAATAAATTATACCTACTAAAATGCAATAAAGGAAGCAGGTATTTATTTTAAATGTATTTTCTGAAAGTCCCCGTAATTGAAATAGGTAATAGTCGAAGGTTCTGTTTCGAATCTGAAAAACGCTTGTTCTGAGAAACGGACAATTGAATGAGATAGGAAATTACATGCAAGGGACGATAATTAAGACTACTTAATGTCTTTTTCAAAATTAAAAAAAATTCAAAAATTTTTATTCAAAATAATATCACATAAATAGCATTTTGACGTCATTTTTAGGGTTCCGTACCTAAAGGGTGAAAACAGGACCCTATTACTAAGCCTACGTTGTCCGTCCGTCCGTCTGTCCGTCCGTCCGTCCGTCTGTCCTACCTATTTAGGGCTGTAACTTTTGAACCGTAATAGCTAGATAGTTGAAATTTTCTCAGATTATGCTTTATTGCGGCAAATTTGTTAACAAATAATAAAAATGGCAGAAAGTTAAAAATTAAGGGGGGTTTTCAACAAGAAACTAGTTTTTATCAACGTTTTTTCTTCACGCTCTATAGTAAAAACGGTAACACATACAAGCGTCAAACTTAGTGTGATTATAGAGCAAACTCTACAAAATAACAACAAATACTAAAAACCGGCCAAGTGTGAGTCGGTCTCGCGCTAAAGGTCCCGGACAAAAAAAGTTTTTTTTCTATGTTAATAATGTTGTGTTCTGTGGTGGTGTGTTCTGTGGTGGTTCTTCGGTGCGCGAGTAGCCCGACTCACACTTGACCGGTTTTATTTGACTCTACCACCGCGTTGAAAGGTGTTCCGTGGAGAGAAGATGCGGCCAGAAACTCTAAAACACGCATTTTTTAAACAAAACAAAATATACAAAGTACAATTAAAATACAATATTGCATTACATTACATAGTGTAACATTGTCAAGACCAGACATTTTGGTCATTCAAATAATCATCGAGTTTATAGTAATCTTTTTTACAGAGGACTTGTTTAACATGGGACTTAAACTTTTTCAAATATTATTGATTTTGAACATGTTACAGCCAGCGAGTGTGGGCTCGGTAGCGAAATTGGATAACGCACTTCCCCGGTTTGGAAGGGTGCGGGTTCAAGTCCCGCCCGAGACTGAATTTTTCAATCTTTAATTTGATTCTTAAACTTTTTGTTTGGTAAGTTTAGAATATCCTCTGATATCTTATTTTATTATAATAACGTATACAGCGCCCCATGAAAGATGTGTTCACCTTACTGAGTCGAAAATGTGGGAAAACAAATTTATTTTTATTTCTTGTATGTAATTATGAACGTAACTGTTTTTAGGAAAGAGAGACAAAAAATTTTCCGAACGTATAAAATATTTTCGTAAATATATTAACTGTAGAAAGTCAAAATACTGATATCTTTAAAAAGATCTCGTAGTGCATCTCGACAACGTAGATAAATGGCTCGAATTGCCCACTTTTGAAGGATAAAGATCGCCTCAACATCTGTAACACGGCCGCATTGGGCACGCGTGGTGGATTAACGCCCATACAACCGCCTAAAGGGTAGGCATGTGCCCTGCAATGGGATGGATACAGGGTGTAAGAAATAGTATCATTAGACTTTGAACCACATTATAGTACCTACCTATTTAAGTCGAATACAATGCATTAAAGTTTTTTTTAATCTTTTATCCCCTTTAAAGTAATACAACTGTCATAAATGCACTTTATTGTGTATGGACTCAGGTACCACACCCTGTATAGGTAAGGTAATACGTACTTATGGAAAAACCAGGGAAAAAATCATCTCATTTCCCAACTAAAAAACCCCGATACGATATTGACCTCAATATTTCAAACAAGTTTGACGTACGCATCGATGTTAAAAACTCCGTAGGGGATTACCCTTATCATATCGTAAAGAACGACCCGCGCTACGTACCTACATGTTACCTTACGGGTTTAAATTAATTCTATTAAACTTTGTTAAGTAGGTTATGTACTAGATATCAGTATTTTGACTTTCTAAAGTCAATATATTTACGAAAATATTTTATATCTTCGGAAAAATTTGTCTCTCTTTCCCAAAAACAGTGACGTTCATAATTACAATACAAGAAATAAAAATAAATTAGTATTCCCACATTTTCGACTCAGTAAGGTCAACACATCTTTCATGGGGCACTGTATACGCTTTCATAATAAGATACCAGAGGATATTCTAAACTTACCCGACAAAAAGTTTAAGTCCCTTGTTAAACAAGTCCGCTGTAAAAAAGGTAACTATAAACTCGATGATTATTTGAATGACCAAAATGTCTGGTCTTGACAATTTTACACTATGTAATGCAATGTTGTGTTTATCGACAGCCCGGTAGCACAGTCGGTAGTGAACCTGCCTGCTGTGCCGAGGGTCGCGGGTTCGAATCCCGTAAGGGACAAAAATATTTGTATGATGAATATGAATATTTGTACCCGAGTCATGGATGTTTGTAATTATATATGTAATCTATATCGTTGTCTAGTCATCATAATACAAGTCCAGGCTAGATTCTGGTACTTTAAATGTGACTAGATAATTTGTGTGACATTATCCAAGATATTTATTTATTATTATTTATTATTGTATTTTAATTGTACTTTGTACATTTTGTTTCGTTTAAAAGTTGTGTGTTATAGAGTTTCTGGCCGCATCTTCTCTCAACGGAACACCTTCCGACGCGGTGGTAGAGTCAAAAAATGACGTCAAAAAGCTATTTATATGATATTATAGCTGTTGCCCGCGACTTCGTACGCGTGGACTTAGGACTTGTTTATGGTTTTTTTTGTGGTACTGACCTGTTTTTGTGACTTCTGAAACAACACCCCCTACTCACCACTTACGCACCCCCTACTCACCCTTACGTACCCCTTACTCACCCTTACGTACCCGCTACGCACCCCCTACGCACCCCGCACTCATCCCCTACGCACCCACTACTCACCCCCTACTCAGCCATACGCACCCCTCACCTACCCCCTACACACCCCTACGCATACCTACTCACTCACTACGCACCCTTACACACCCCCTCTATGCGCCCCCTACTCACCACTTACGCACCCCCTACTCACCCCTACTCATCCCCTACGCACCCACTACTCACCTCTAACATCCCCAACAAACCCCCTACTCAGCCCTACGCACCCATACTCACCGCCTACGCACCCCTACTCACCACTTACGCACCCTCTGTACATCCCTACTCACCCCCTTCACACCCCTACGCACCCCCTACGCTCCCCATACGCAACCCCTACACACCCCTTACGCCCACCCTACGCACCTCTACGCACCCCTGCGCACCACCTACGCACCCCCTACGCACCCTCTACGCACTCCCTACTCGCCCCTTCTACGTACCACTTTAACACCCCCTTCTCACCACTTAAGCACCCCCTACTCACCACTTACTCACCCCCTACTGCACGCCCTACTCACTCTACTCATCCCCAATTAACGTTCCATAAAACCATAAAACTTACACCTATAATGATATTTAGACATTTCAACCCCATCGCACCCTAACACGGAATTATGGTATTTCACGTCCACCACGTCGGATTTTAAAATCATTGTTATTTTCGTAATCAGCGACCCCATAAACCATACAAACAATACCCATCTTGATTTTCAGACTTTGTCACCTAATTTCCCCCTTTCAGGGGTTGAATTCTGAAAGAACCTGAAACACTTGTTTACTCATTTATCAATAGGAGTACTCCCGTGCAGTTTCGACTAAAATAGTCCAACTAATCTTGTTTCCCCATACAAACTTTGGACCCCTGTTTCACCCCCTCGGGGGGTGAATTTTTAAGAATCCTTTCTTAGTGCACCCCTAGACTACATAAGGAACCTACGTTCCAAATTTGGAATCTCTAGACCCAGCGGTTTGGGCTGTGCGTTGATATATCAGACACTCAATCAGTTTCTTCATTTTAACCCCATCGCACCCCAACAGGGGATGATGGTATTTTACGTCCGTCACGTTGGATTTTAAAATCATTGTTGTTTTCGTAATCAGCGACCCGATAAACCATAAAAACCATACCCATCTCGATTTTGAGACTTTGTCACCCCATTTCCCCCTTTCAGGAGTTGAATTCTGAAAAAGCCTGAAACACGTGTTTACTCAATTATCAATAGGAGTACTCCTGTGAAGTTTCGAATAAAATAGTCTAACTAATCTCGTTTCCCCATACAAACTTTGGACCCCCGTTTCACCCCCTTAGGAGATGAATTTTGAAAAATCCTTTCTTAGTGCACCCCTAGTCTTCATAAGAAACCTACGTGCCAAATTTGGAACCTCTAGACCCAGCGGTTTGGGCTGTTCGTTGATATGTCAGTCAGTCAGTCATTCAGTCAGTTTCTTCTTTTATATATTTAGATTTTGAATAAAAAATTTTGAATTTTGTACAATGTTCTTGAGTGTATTTCACAGCTTCCATCGACATTTTCTATCTATTTTGTTTCGACAATTTTATTTTTGATTTTGTAGAAAAGCTGAACCGTATCGTATTGTGTTTTGTTGTCTTTTTTTGCAACCGCTCAACAGGAGATGGCATGATGTTTTTGACGCCATTGCACCGCGCTGTTCGCAGATTTATGGGTCAAATTGGTCAAATTATGTTCCGTTTCGTATCATTTCAAATACTTATTATGTTTGTTTGTTTTTTTGTAAAGACAATAAACTTGAGGTACATAATACTTAAAGGCTGTCCACTAGCGCGGTGTAGATGGTGATTACGTCACGGTGTGACGGATGCGTATTTAAACTAGGAAGGTAAACTAACCCATGACTAACCCTTGTTTGTTAAGTACCGTTTCATTGTTGTATCTTTAAAGTAGGTACCAACTTATGCTTTTTTGAATTGGAATATTGACCTAATATTAAAATTAATTTGACGCAAGTAATTTATTCTATCAATCAATCAATCATTTGTTTATTTCTAGTTACATTGATTCATGGTTTTGTAAGTATTAAATCCTTTCGTTTTATGCCCTAATTAAATATAATGCCCGTCCCTACATCATTTTTCTGGGCACTATGAATACGGGTCATGACATCTACGGACACCTTACAAGTTTAGTATCATTTCCAGAACTCGGTACACTTTATATCCGTAATCTTTTGAGCGGGCAACTAGAATTTTAAATACAGTCACAATGGAACGGCCGAACTATAGTTAAACTATAGTTTAACATAGTTAGAACTTTTGACTGAAATCCCATCAATACTAGGAATTTTTCAGCTGAAACATAGTGCATTTTTAAAACTGTTTCGCTAGAACCCCATTTATATGCATGATTTTTCGATATACAGTTTGGTACAAAAATGTTTTGAGCAGTTTTGAGCCAAACCGATTATGTTGTCGATTGTCAAACAGTTTTATCGAATACTGACTTCAGCCTGAACAATTTGTTTGTAAGTTTAACATGGGTAATTATTATTAAATAAGAGTAGATAATTATATTAACTGAAAAGAGAAAAACAAACTCTTAAATAGTCACTAATCAGCTATAACAACTTGGTTCGAGCAAATATAATTTGAATGTTATTAGATAGGTATCGCAAACGGGGACAAAGAAGAATTATTTAAAACACACCTTAGGTACCTTCCTTGGTTTGTCCCCGCCTGCAATACCTACCTAATTACATTCATATTATTATTGCTCGAACCAAGTTGTTATAGCTGATCAGTGACTATTTAAGAGCTTGTTTTTCTCTTTTCAGTTAATGTATTTAATAGTTTTTTTATGCAGTCGGGTTTTTTTGTTTTTCTTAATAATTTGGTTTATTTCATACTTTTTAGTCTTGTGTCAAAATGGTAGCATAAAAGCACTATAATATATATATATATTTGGAATCGTCTGTTTACAAGCTTTCATTTGATACCCATATTGTAATTTTTTACAAAAAAAAAATTTTTATTCCCTCTCTTTTTTTTATTCGCAGCCGCCCTATTAAAACAATATAGCCTGTGTCACTCTCACAATTTTTACGAATCTAAAGACACTTCATACGTCAAAATCCATCAAGCCGTAGGCCGTGCCAAAGAAATAGACATAAGTACACCTTTACATACATACATACATACATACATACATACATACATACATGTAATTGATGCCAATGTCTGTGTGTCTGTTTGTCTGTCTGCGGTATCGTAGCTCTCGAACGGATGGACCGATTTCGATGCGGTTTCTTTTAATAGAAAGCTAACTTTTGCGGGAGTATTCTTAGCTTTGTTTCATGAAAATCGGTTCAGAAGTTTTCAAGTAACTTTAAAAATTACAATATAACATAAATTATTAATTTAAAAAAAAAATCAACGCTAAAAACAAACATTTAAAAAGTGCAAAATAATTCGGTCATTATTGTTGATGTAAACCAATATTTGTTTTACTTTTGAACTCTCTTTAATTATCAGTCAGAATTCAAGCAGCTGTGATTAAAATCTGTTTTGTAAGTATGTACCTAACGAATTTTCAAGCAAGGTCTACCAAAATGAATAGGTAGTCGACCCTTAATTTTACTACAATTATACAAATGCAGTTTAATTCTATTTTAATCAAACATTATCAAAAACATCCTACAGGGTGAAATTGATATCATTGCCATCCTTTTAAACTAAGAGTCTACCCATCAAACTGAACAACTTTTACTATGGGATCAAACCAATCGGAGCAACTAAAAAATCAGCTGTCCCATACTAAACTGCAATGCCTACTCAACTCAAATGTATGCAACAGGTGATTTTTTTTTGCTCCGATCGGTTTTTCCAATAGTAAAAGTTGTTCAGTTTGATGGGTCGACTCTTAGTTTAAAAGGATGACAATGATATCAATTTCACCCTGTAGATATATCTGTGTCTGTGGTTTGTCAAATTTTCGTTAAAATGTAGTTTCAAAGCTGTTTCAAAGATACAGCTCAAAGATTTCCATAATAATTCCTAGCATTGACACTATAGCATGTTTATGAAAATCTGATAAACCACAGACACATAGATTAGTTTTTTTAGATCGTGTTTAAAAAAGACAATGCGGGTTTTGTATGTAAGGTTTGTTCCTTATTATTCGCCGTTGTTTTTGGCGCGGCCAGCAATCAAACTTGAATATTTTATTTCAGAATAAAGTAGCAAACAAAACTTATTAACATTGTATATCCCTACATTCAGTCCGGACGGAGATATAAAGGCTTGAAGTTGAGAATATTACCATTACGAGCACTTCAAGCCTTTATATCTCAGCTCAGACTGAGTTCCGAGATATTTGTAATAACATGTTTTGTTTTTAACTTTATTATGAACTATACAAGTTAAATATTTAAGTTTGATTGATGGCCGCGCTAAAAAAAGAAAAAAGGCGCCATTTTTAGGCATAGGCTTTTCATTGACTTTAATCGGTTAATATTGAAAATAGGATAGAATTTCGTTTGCATGCAGCGCTTTTGAGCTCTCTCGTAGGATGTCAAATAAATTCAAACATACATTATCTGTGTTTTATGTATGTAAATAAAATGTTTACGGAACAAACTAAAACGACCGTCCCATCACCGCGTGAACCCAAAACTTACAAAAGTACAAGAGAAAACCTTCGTTGTTACTGCCAGATAACACGACATGCACATCAAGCAATCTTCAATCTTACCACGTAGACGGCAAGAGTCATTTCACGTGACTTCTTCCACAGAATTAACTGTTACACTTCACTATTTCACCTACAAGCATTACCGTAATCTACTCGTCCAGTCAACCGCCAACATTACCTTTACTTCCTCACAAACCAACGACAGATCAAAATCAACCTTACATGTAAAGCTATAGAGATTAACAGTGAATTAATGGGGTGTATAATGTAAGTTGGTAAAATCTTACCAATAGCAGAACCGTTGGTGGTAGTGTAAAAACCCCCATAAAAGTCAACGAGCATCTAAACTCTTGGAAAAGTTCCCTGGATGCAGTAAACCTAAATTGCAAACAGTTTCTATGTAATCTTAATAAGTAACCGCTTCGATTGAGTCTAGTTTTCGACACTTATATAGCTACTTCTTATGGATAAGTATGGGTATTGTTAAGTAGGGTAAACTTTTCTTGGTTGTACCACATGAGTAAATAAACTACAGAGGCAAAGCTTCATACAATCGCGCTACGAAAGGCGCAACGGCCGAAAAAGTCATGCGCGCATATTATGGCATGCGATAAAGTAACAAAGATAAAACATTTTACTGGCATAAGTAACACAGACAATCACAAGTTCACAAAACTGGCAACACCAACAGAACAACATGTAATTTATTGTACCTATACTACAGCAGCAAATAGGAGACAGAGGCACATCTCTATCCTGCTCATTTTTTCAAAGGCGGCATGCTAGAAGCCTAATACTGTAATGCTAATTACACAACAACAAGTATTCCCACATTTTCGACTCAGTAAGGTCAACATATCTTTCACGGGGCACTATTATACCTTACGGAATAGAGTAAGTGACATGAGTTGTCAAATGTAACCGTTTTTGGACATTTTTTGGAGTCCTCGGCAGGGTAAAAATTCGATGTCTGTGTATAATTCTCAATCTAACGTGAAATCGTGAATAATTTAATGAAACAGTGTTAGTATATTTCACAAAATTATCTACGATTTCACTTTAGGTTCACGATTATTCACAGAAACCGAATTTTTACCAGGACTCCAAATCCCCAAAAACGGTTCTATTGCCTCGCGTCACGTATCTCTTTCTATTATACAGTGATGCCGCTATGTACATCTCGCTCTCTCAGCTGTCACTGTCTCTCATGGTAGGTATACGCTATTATAATAAGATACCAGAGGATTTGCCAGACAAAAAGTTTAAGTCCCATGTTAAACAAGTCCTCCGTAAAAAAGGTTACTTTAAACTCGATGATTATTTGAATGACCTGGAGTGCGATTTTTGAAACTCATTCGGTGAGTTCAGCCGTTGTAAATATCAAAATAACTACGGAGATACGCATCTTTCTATTTCTGATTTGACTTTCAAAAATCGCACTCCTGAAGTATGATTTTTGAAAGTCAAATCAGCAGTAGAAAGATGCATATCTCCAAAGTTATTTAGACATTTACAACTGCTGAACTCAGCGAATGAGATTCAAAAATCGCACTCCATAATGTCTGGTCTTGACAATGTTACACTATTTAATGCAATACTGTATGTTAATTTTATACTTTGTACATTTTGTTTTTTTAAAAGATGTGTGTTGTAGAGTTTCTGGCCGCATCTTCTCTCAACGGAACACCTTCCGACGAGGTGGTAGAGTCAAAAAATGACGCCAAAAAGCTATAGCTTAAAAATTTTAGGATTTTTTTATTTTGATCATACACATCTAAACATCAGTTCCAGTTCGCTACGTTAATGATATAAATATTTTTCAAAGTTGCCCAACAGAACGAAATTCTCTCTAATAATACGCCATCTAGCTAGAAACGTCTGAACATTTTGTGTACAGCTTACACGTAACTCAAGGGCCTGAAGACGGTTTATCAAACAGAAGATTATAATAGTGTATGGACAATTTATTTTGCCCGAAACCGTAAGAGGTCGCTGTAGATATTAAATAGAATTTTCACGCTTTTCCCTACAATGTCATACCTACGTGATAAGATAAGGGAATCCTAAACTTGATTGTTTTTTTATAGTATTTTATAAATTCCACACCACTGACATAAACTCTAGCGATAGACACGCCCTTTCATAGAAGCAACATGTCACACAAAATAACACAAAATGGCACATGGCAGTCTGTCATTGCCATAGTGACGAAATGAACTCGGGAACATCAAGCGGTTCGGAAACCGTATTCAAGTGGAACATGTTGCTCTAGGACGATTATGTTGCTTCTATGAAAGGGCGTGTCTAGTCAGTGTTCCACACAAATAAAGAGTTTAGAAACCAAAAAGTTTGATTAAGAATCTATGAAGACACTGGCTGGAAAGTATGAAAAAAATTTCGCATATATGCCCTATATGCCATTAGATTTAAAAAAAAATTTTCTTTCTTTTAATTACTTACGGCATCAATTTCGGGCAGTACTTTTTCTGAATGTAATTTAATCTCTTTTTATAAGTAAAGTCAAGGCACAAATAAAAACTCCTTGGTATGGCTAAATGTATTTTTTGGTTTTATAAATCCGTGGTTGAACGGTTGAACGTTTCTTTTATGTTTCTCTCCGAATTTCTTATTCTTATTTTATCAAATAATTGTTTGAGATGAAAAATAATTAAATGATAACTTTATATCAATTTAATAATATTAACATAACAATGTTATCCAATATAATTTTATTTAAACAATATTTTTAGGTAGGTATTTCGTAAAATAGGAAGGTAACTATAGTTTATATTTAGCCTTAATTAACATAAATAGGTACCTACTAAATATTTACTATCAACGTAATAACTTCATTAGGTCGTTCTAAATGTTTAACACAATGTTCAACAAGTTAATATAGTCAATGAGGCATAGTATACCAATCTACAGGTGTTAAGGTTTAAAACAGTTGCATTACTTTAAGGGTTTATACTCATGATACTCAACTTTGCGCAAGAAACCTATAGGAAATTATAAAACAAAAATTTGTACTTTCCATTCTATATGCAATCAGTTATACGTTTATATGAAAATGTTGATAATTATATTTTTTTGTGAATTTCCTTTTGTTCTTTTGGGAAGGTTTTTCAGTATCACGAGTACAATCGCCCATTAAAGTAATGCAACTGTCTACCCTAATACCCTATTACAACATTTTCGTGATATACATTTTAGAACTAGAACTGGAGTGCGATTTTCGAAACTCATTTGTTGAACTCAGCAGTTGTAAATTTATGTCAAAATTACTATAGAGATACCTCTTTCTACTGTTGATTTGATATTCAAAAAACATATTCCAGGGTTGCGATTTTTGAAAGTCAAATTAGCAGTAGAAAGATACGTATTTCCATACATTTTCAACTGCTGAGTTCAACGTATGACATTCAAAAATCGAACTCCTGGTCTGTGTGTATCACGAAAGTAGTGATCCCCCATTTTCCAGGACAATTTTTCGTTCACCATAACTATCCACCTTAAGCACCTAACGAAATCTTGTTAAACTTTATCTAAACCAATTCTAATACAGCCTCCTAAACACAGCTAAAGCGGCAGCTGACGTCAATATCAAAGATGAAGGGTTAACGAAACTCCCAGCGTTAACCCTGCACGACTCCTCAGTGTTATTGAAGTTCAAAAACAACGTCTCTTGAAGGCTGTAAGTCGTCAACGTGTTGGCTATCTTGGACACGTGCTTCGGCTTCGCGTGGGGCGCCCTGGTTAGCTCCCAGATTTCGTCTGTGAAGAAATAACGATTATAATTAACATCATAAATTACAATGCATATACAACGTGTTTATGAATTAGCGCAAAACCTCATACACCCCAACAGATTTATAAAAAAAATAATTAGATTGAAACAATAATTTCATTATTTGGATAGTTAAAATTTACAATTATTCGCATTTTAAGTTTTGAGGCAAAAATGATTTGTTATCATTTCAGCACTGAAAGAAAGCATTAACGTACTCATGGATATATTTTTATAATATTGTTTTGGTAGTAAGTAGTATGTGCCCATGCGGTGGGTTGACATCGGGTTCAGTAAATTTTAAATTTTGCAAACAAATTATTAAATATTTTGAAAAACATTAGCATAAGCATAAGCATATGCTCACGACTATTGAAAAAAATTACCAATGTTGAAACCATGATAATTAGATTCTGCTCTCGATTCTAAACAAACTACTTTCTAGTTTTGCGTTAATTCATTAACACGTTGTATTGTATAGAATATAGGGCTGTTCATCATCTGCCTATCATTGTCTACTTCTGAGCATAGGCGCCTCTCCCACAAAACTCTAACCTCGGCCTTCCTCATCCTGTCGATCCCCGCAGGGCATTCCACACTACGCCTGCCAGTTTGTGGTCACCACTCTAGAATTCTAACACCCATCGTCGGTTGTCAGTTCTTCGGCAGATATCACCAGTCCATTATCACTTCAGCTTGCTAATTTCCTGAGCTACGTCAACTTAGTTCTTTGACATAATCACCTGATTGAAATAATGTGATCTCTCAGAGAAATACCGAGTTTAGCTCTCTCCATAGCTCCATATAGGGTTGTTACTTTTTACCGTAATTAAATTACAAGCCAAACACGATTCAATCACTGACTCATTTTAAAATGTTTCAGACTGGAAAAAAGTAGGTATCAAGCTATCAAGTGGTGATAGATGGCTAGCTTTTCGTCTACAAAACCACTGCAAAAGGGGATCTAACAGGATCTAACGGTCTATTCTAAACCGAGAACCACAAAAATAATCCAAATATAATAATTGTAATTACTGTAGGTACCACCTAGTAAGTCAAAAACTAGGACAAAAGGTCAACAGGCAGATCAACTTATGGTCCATTGACATTATTTATTGACCTTTCAAATAATGAATCGGATTCAAAAGGGACCGATGGGTGACTGTGGTAAGCGATAGCGCTATTCTTTATGTCATGTAGAGCAAGCCACATCTGATTTGTATGTACGTCTTGATTTTATTTATTGGTTGTTTTTCTCGATGACATGTTTTTCAAGTAAACAAATAATCATAAAACCAGTCAATTGTTAACAATTTTATTTCACAAAAAAAAAGGCTTTTATCTCTATTCAAATAAATTATTAATAAGTATAAGAAAAAATTAGTTGAAGTAAAAAAGGAAATATATAAATCATTCATGTGTAAAAACGTCTAGTAAAATCGCAAGTAACTAACAAATCAATGGACAAATTAATCGATTCAAAGCAGTTTTCCGTTTCAACGCGTTTGACCTCCAATCAAGCAGTAAATTACTTTTGTCTACTTGTTGTTAGTATTTACTTAAAGATATAAGTATTGTACTCAAACATGACAATAATGATAATTTATCGTAGCCGATTTCGACTACAGTAACTTTTTATTCTTCTTGTGGTGACATCTCCTATCGGAGGTTGGCTATCATTAGGGTTATTAGGACCCCAGGGACTGCAGCCCTGAACAGTGAGGTGGTGTTCAAATCAAACCATTCACATAGGCTTTTTAAGCCAGGACGTCCTTCTTCTACCTGGCATTCGTCATCCCAAAAATTTCCCCTGCAGAATAATCTGGAGAAGTTGGTATAATTATCAGTTCCCATAATGTGACCCGAGGTACTGATTTTTATAGTTTTTAGGATTTCCACTCTCTTGTTCATCCTCTGCTGCTACCATGACTACCGACATAAAACAACAGTTGGTACCTACGCATGCCATTTTTAAGAGAAGTTCAATATAACTGATTAAGATTACCTGATTAGTGAAAGAATGCATTTCAGTATCTTTCTTGGTGTAACTAAGTAATTAATTCCATCTTATGGTTCCTGATTTGAAAAGAACATTCTTATTTATACCTAACTTATTCCCGTCTACCGTACGATGATTTTCACGTAAAGGACAAAATAATCTTGTTGTAAAAAGTGGTTTGTTATTATTGAATAAAAGAAGATAATAAACTTTCTGAGTGATGTATTGAACCTCCGATACGTAAGGCGCCTTTCATCCAACTTGATAGCTATAGCTACAAACAAAACCTTTTCTTTCATTTTAAATCGTAAAAACCATTAAAATCGTATACTTACATGTACTGCTATTTCCATCGTCGTTGTTATAACACGCGAAGACTATAGCGTAATGCTCGTAATCAACGTCCAAAAAGCTGTAGGTCTCCGTCTTTTGGTCTGCAAACAAATTAATCATTGAAAAGATAATTCATCTGCTACATGACTCTTATAATTTCCTAGTACATGACATGACAAAAATAAATGACAAGCTTAACCTTCCAGGGCCTCCACCCGCACATTCAAACTTCGCAATTGCGTGAACGTTTTCGTTCCAATGTCAACTCTATTACAATGAAGAGCGGACCGAAACAGTAACGATATATCGAACATCGAAAGTCAAGTACAGGAGCCCGATTGCGCTAAGTTAAAACATCAATGTTCTATTCTTATCCAATTTCAGTTCTAATCACATTGCAATCCAATTACTATTCAACTGTACTGAATTCCGCATCGCGCTAAACTCTATGTAACTGACAGCCCTTAACGTCTGAGCGATCTGTCAAAACGGCTCTAACGGCTGTCAAGAGCAGTACCGCGATTAGCGCAATACCAAATGTGTCAAAAGTTATGGTTCGTACGTAGTCCAATAACAGTTCAATCACCGAATATTTACCGCGATTGCAGCCCAGGGCCAGGGCAATTAAACTAATCGTGAGTGCAATGGTGAAGTTAACATTTTTTACCGACTTCAACAAAAGGAGGAGGTTCTCAATTCGACCCGTATGTTTTTTTTTTTTTTTTTTTTTTTTTTTTGCCACTTCAGCTTGCTAATTTTCTGAGCTCAGACAAAAAAGACAGTAAGTAATAATATTCCACTGTCAATTTAACAGTGTACTCAATGAATGCTTACGAAGATACTGGATGGTCAATGGTAATCGAATACCTTTCACCTATGCGCCACGCGCCACCTCCGTTGAATCAGTTTTCCAATACTTTATTTAACCGGTTTAAAACTTTTCCTGTAATCTTTTACTATCAAAGTTTACCGGGCATAAACAGTTCTCTCGGGCAGTGAAAGAAATATTCAAATCAGTTGAGCAGTTTTCAAGATTAGGTGCTTCAAGTAAACAAACAAACTTTCAAGTTTCTCGCTTTGCAGTGCCAACTCATGGAGTTACGTTTTCCTGATTTGTTTTTTCTGGAACCTGTTTTACGCAAAGCTCTGGCAGAAGAATATTAGTGTAAGAGTAAGAGTCGATCTGTGCCCCTAGACAAGTTGTCTTTCGATTAGCGTTAACGCCAGTAGAAACGATAAAAAATGTATGGGACTGTAGAAAAGAACGAAAACGAATAGAAAAAGCTTAGACAACATGCAGTTTTTGACAGTTGTTGTCGACAGTGAGCGTTTTGTTTTGAACGCTCCCTGGCGATCGACCAGACCTTGTAGATAACGCTAGAAAATGGCGGGCGTCAGGAATTTGACAGTAATATCATTTTTTTTTTAAATCGAACACGATTTAGCATATAAAAAAGAAAAAAAGAGTGAATGATTGAGTGAACTGAACGCTAACCATAGAGCAGATTCAGCTTTTAGCGATAGTCAATAATTTGTGACATTGTCTAGCATTCTGTCGTTTTTCTATCGTCGATAACGCTGCGGCGTTTTCGTTTGTAGAATAAGAAGCGTGTGCACTTTGTCTAGGGGCAGTGATCAGCTGGTACCTAAGGGTTGAAATTCTTGATTCAAAAGCGAACGAAAATTTATTAAAATTGGGTCGTTATATAATTCCACCCATTTTATCGATACCCACGACCAGTTTAACTTGAGATCTTTAAAAGAAATTTTGCAGTTTCTGCCAGGTACCATATTAAACTAGACCTGCATCTCGAAAGTCTTAACCAACAGTAATTAACCACTCTTTCAACTTACCTGTGTAAGTAACAACCAACACGTCACCATCCTCTGTATTATTGTTATTTGGATCAAAGCTCAAGGCTACAGATCCGTTGTAGTAGCTAATAGTGCGATTGTCGACCCAGCTGATGGAAATGTCCGTTGTATTGTCGGTCTTATGGCTGAAGAGGACCATGGCGCAGTCGCCTTGGAGCGGCAGATCGGTAGCGACCGCTGACAGGTACCATTTGCCGTCTAACTGTTGTGGTGAAGAGTAACCGTTTATTAATATTAATTTCAGTTATTGATAAATGATTTAATATTATTTTATGTATATTTCCTTTATATATAATAAATCAGTTACAAATCAAAATGAACATAATTATCGTAAAACTACGATATAACTAGACAAAACACAGTATTTAATAAATACCTCACATAAAGATAAGATTGATAAATCAACGCAAATTCTGGAAACAATTTTCATAGAATCGATAAAAAACAAAGAAACGAAGAACAAACAAAGAATTTGTTTTTAGGGTTCCGTACCCAAAGGGTGAAAACGGGACCCCCGGGTTACTAAGCCTACGTTGTTCGTCCGTCCGTCTGTCTGTCCGTCTGTCCTACCTATTTGGGGCTGTAACTTTTGAACCATAATAGCTAGATAGTTGAAATTTTCTCAGATTATGCGTTATTACAGCGGATTTGTTTACAAATTATAAAATTGTCAAAAAGTTAAAAATTAAGGGGGGTTCTCAACAAGAAACTAGTTTTTATCAACGTTTTTTCTTCACGCTCTATCGTAAAACATACAAGCGTCAAACTTAGTGTGATTATAAAGCAAAATTTACAGAATAACAACAAATACTAAAAACCGGCCAAGTGTGAGTCGGTCTTGCGCTAAAGGTTCCGGACAAAAAATGTTTTTTTTTCTAAGTTAATAATGTTGTGTTACGTGGTGGTGTGGTACGGAACCCTCGGTGCGCGAGTAGCCTGACTCGCACTTGACCGATTTTATTTTATGTTCTTTAAATAGGTACTTTGTTTAGTCTAGTTATATTTTAGTTTCAAGATATGTTCATTTGTTTTAATAACATTTTTAATAAAAAAAATGTATTTAATTAATTTCCATAAATCAATAAATATTATATTCAAATAAAAAATTGGGACAAAGAATTATTATATGAAAGTGACATTTTAAACTGAATTCGATCATCATACCAGCCGATAGACGTCCACTGCTGGACATTGGCCTCCCCCAAAATGAGGAGATTTGATTTGCCATAATCGCCATGAAACCCCTTAAAAGTTTTCAATTTTAATTTTTACTTCTCTAACACCCTGTATTGCGCTAAAGCGCTATTTTTGAATCGTGAGATAAAAAAAACAAAATCGTGGTCGAATGATGCTTGTGACTTACTTATCTCGAACGAATCTACAGCCCTATTTATAATTACTAAAAATGTTATATTATTTGCACATAAAAAAAAATTTATTCAATACGACATTCGTTATCCTGCATTTTCCTGTATGATCAATCTACCTTCGTCACCTCGGGCACCGATATAAATTAGGACACACCCACCTATCTCACTAAATCTCTTTCCTCAAAAATTCACTTACGTTTTTCAAATCCAATTCCCTCGGGCTGACGACAGGGCAAGTCGTATTCTGAACCACAGACTCTACATTTAAAACACAAAGTACGAATATTAGACAATAGAGCACCATCTTGGCCTATCACGGTCAAACTGACGTGATTGAGGATGCAGTGTTCGAACTGTGGGGGCATAGTAAAAACTGTCTTCATTTATACGGCCACTTTGTTTTTGCTGATGATTCTTTCGCGTAAGTTCCGCCATTAAAAAGTTTAGTGGAACATTGTTTTGTTTTTGTCTGAAAGGCGTTTACCTGTGAGACGGCAAAACATTTTGAGAGGGTGCTATATGGGCTTGCAATTTAACATTTTAACTTGTACGATATTTTTTATTGTAGGTAGTGTATGTTTTGTTTCTCTTTTGTTTTTCTTTAGGTTTAAGGGTTATGTTTATGTATATTTGTATCTTTTTTGTAGTATATAGGGTCCTTCTTAACCTTTCGTATCGAAAGGATACTTAAGCAAAATGTCCTACACATCAAAATGACACAAGATCAAATCGACCTAATAGCGAAACGTCCTATTCAGCAAAATGACCTGTTAGAATATGCTGACACTTTTTTAAGGGGATGATCAGACCGTCAAACTGAACAACTTTCTCTATGGCACCAACATCGAAATCGAGAAAAAAATCAGCTCGTCCATACAAAACTGCAAACATACTCAAGCGAAATGTATGGGACAGCAGATGTTTTTTTCACGATTTCGATGTTGGTCCCATAGAGAAAGTTGTTCAGTTTGATGGGTTGATCTACCCCTTAAAAAAAAGTGTCAGCATATTAAGAAGGACCCTGTATTATCTCCTTACTAAAAAACAATTGTAGGGACTTTACTTTATCATGCTTTAATTGAAGAGGTAAATGGAAACAGAGATCAATTTAAATATGACCGTAGTATGGCATATGGCAGAGCGTAATATAGCGCTATCGCGCCTTAGATCTCTTTATATTTGCGTGTGATCAAATGATATAAAAGACGTGATATAGCCGTATCACGCGCATCATACTACGGCCGCAGAACATGATAACAATGATAACGCCATTTGAAAGTTACTTTGTAATAATGACATGGCATTAAAGCGATGTACACACGGCGACAGATCAACCTACCCATAGTTGACCTCTATTTTCATGGACATAGAGTTCAACTATGGGTAGGTTGATCTGTCGCCGTGTGTACAGTCGATGGCTGGACGGACTTTTTTTTTATATTAAAATAAATGTATTTTCAGTAACATATCATGGTTATTACGAAGCTGTGAAGTTGGAGTCTCCTTTTAATGCATGATTAACACCTGCATCAGAATAATTGTTAATTAAATTAAAATACAATTTTTTTTGGAAAACTAGAGTCGAGGTCATGGCAATGGATAGATAACGTGTTGATTAGTTTCAGATTAATAAGTACTTAACTTACGTTTTAATCTACAAAGTAGGTAATATAAATATATCTCATTTCCTCATTTTATTGTTACTGAGTGAATATGTATTTTTTTTCCGTTTTATTCCAATTCAAAATTCACAACACACATTTGGTATCATACAATAGGATCACTTTGCATTTAAAAAATATCACACAGCTTTTACACATCATTTTTTAGGGTTCCGTATCCAAAGGGTGAAAACGGGACCCTATTAATAAGCCTACGTTGATCGTCCGTCCGTCCGTCCGTCCGTCCGTCTGTCCGTCTGTCCGTCTGTCCGTCCGTCCGTCCCTCTGTACCATCCTACCTATTTAGGGCTGTAACTTTTGAACCGTAATAGCTAGATAGTTGAAATTTTCTCAGATTATGCGTTATTGCGGCGGATTTGTTAACAAATAATAAAAATGGCAGAAAGTTAAAAATTAAGGGAGGGTTTCAACAAGAAACTAGTTTTTGTCAACGTTTTATCTTCACGCTCTAAGTATAGTAAAAACGGTAATACATTCAAGCGTCAAACTTAGTGTGATTAATGATTATAGAGCAAACTCTACAGAATAAACAACAAATACTAAAAACCGGCCAAGTGTGAGTCCGTCTAGCGCTAAATGTCCCCGACAAAAAATTTTTTTTTTTCTATGTTAATAATGTTGTGTTCTGTGGTGGTGTGGTACGGAACCCTTGGTGCGCGAGTAGCCCGACTCGCACTTGACCGGTTTTATTTTAATCTACCATCACTTCGGAAACTCTACAGTACGCATCTCTTAAACAAACTAAAAATACTTACACAAAGTACAACAAAATAATACAAATCAAAGTACCTATTTTATTCCAATCTGGATAATATAGTCGTAGTTATCAATCTAAACTATTATAAAACTGTAACAGAAGTGTGTCTGTACATTGAAGATATTTACAAAAAAAAAATTACGACATGGTTTTTACCTGTCCCTGATTCCAAATCACCAATTTTTGGATTTTTTGTCTGTCTGTTTGTTTGTTTGTTTGTTCGTTTGTTTGTTTGGGTGTTTGTTTGTTCGAGTATCACGCAAAAACTACTGAACTGATTTTGATGAAACTTTTTTTGTTTGATAGCTTATCGTCTGACTTAAAATCTGGTATATAATTTATGCGGACGAAGTCGCGGGTAAAAGCTCGTAAATAAATAAAATAAACTCTATTTCAGAGAGCTGCCCACCATTTCATAAAAATAATTTCATGAGCATATATCTGTGAGGATATAACACGACCTTTGTGCGTCAACCGGGGTTTTCAATTTAGAATATGAAATACGATGTTGAATAGGATCTTAAATTACAATGTGACTCAACCACTGCAACTACCAGTCCTTGTCAGTTCTTTATTTGAATAATTTATTAAAGAAGATGGGCAGATTTGGACCCAGCCATTTATTACGAAAACTAAAAGGTCTTCAGGACGGCGGTCATAATTATTATAAACAGAAAAAATAAGCCATTTTTTAAAAAACTTCCACATCTCCAGAAGTCCGGATTCAAAAGTAGAAATTACTAGTAAAATAGACAAATCATCCAAAAATCAGTAGCCAAACGCTACCACGACAGCTATTTTCATCTAATATTATGACGACCCGGTTGGTGTAATGGTTACCACGCCGGACTGCCAAACCAGGGTCCTGGGTTCGAATCCCGTTTCGGTCATGGATGTTACATGTTCGTGCCGTTGTTGTATGGTTTCCATATTAAAAAGCCTATATAGTGCTTAACGTGGAATCATTACAATATAATGTGCCTGTGAGCGTTATTTATTTATTTATTATCACTGAGGTATTTTTTGGTCGTTATTTTTTGATATTATCGGTATTTTTTGATAGTTCATGATTTCGTTTTCTTCCATTAACTTAATAATATATGATTATCGTGAATTTTCATTAGAATAAACATAATTAATTCGTATAAGTTTAAATGGACTATCTAATAAGAAAGATTATGACTTTCACACACTTGCTACAAAAGGTATCATGAGGAGAATACCTTTCCCCCAACTTTTACAGGCTACAACCAATTTACTTTTTTGTTAGTTTTGTTTTACTCTACACGTATTACTAAGTGTCCTTCATGTACGGGACCTTTAAAACTGGGTCTCAAATTACAGGGCCGCCCGCCAAAATTCTTTGTATATTATTTTGAATTTGCTAACAAAATAATATTTTTGCTGTATCGTAAAAACGGAAATACATACAAGCGTCAAACTTGGTGTGATTATAGAGCGTACTCTAATTTAAAACAACAAATGATAAAATCTGGCCGAGCAGCGCGAGACCGACACAGGTCTCAGCCTAATTATCCCGGAGATATCTATACAAAAAAATTATGTTCTGCGACTCCCGAATCCCCCGCAAATTGAAGGGAAAAGTATAATTATTAAGGGGCGTCCGTCCGGTTTTGAGTAACTTTGTAACCATTTTATACATTAACTATGGCACTTTTTAAGCAGAAAAAAAAACTGAACAATCTACAGGATATGAGAAGTGATGTGGTTTTTCTCGAAATCTATTTTAATTAATAAAACTGGAGAAAAACGACTCCAAAGTCACCTCTTTTTTTCCAGTTGTAACCGTTTTACTCTTACATTGTTGATCAGAAGAATATGAAAATTTACAATATTCTTCGCAATACAATATAAAATGATGTGGTTTTCATATTTTTTGAAAATTCATTAAAAATCATACAGGTTTTCAAAGAAAACGAAAAATTCTGACCGGAGCCGCGCAATTGAAGCGGGATGGCTAATTGCAAAAGTTTGCTTGTAAGAAAGAGAGCCTTGCAGATGGGAGGAGGAGCCTTAAACCATAATAAGACATGTCGTTATGTACGGATCAGAGTGTTGGGCTACGAACGGGACGGATGAGATGAGAAACGACTGCATGCCGCTCTGAGATGCGAATGTTGAGATGGATGTGCAGTGTAACTAGACTGGACCCGATTACGAATGAGTATGGAAGTTTGAAAATATCACCTATGACGGAAAAATTTCAGGGTAATAGATTATCGTGGTATGGACATGTGATGCGGAGAGACGAGTGTCATATGAATGTGGATGACTGCGGTAGAGGAGGCCGAAGATTAAAACCGCCTTCAAAAAACTAAAACATTTTAAAAATAATATTGCAGCCGATGACTTTTTCGTTCGCACCATAAGAACATTAATTTGTTTTATTGAAGTCGGTGCAAGCCGGTACGATTCACGACAGGGCTTGCATAAGTTTTTTGGCTTGGCTTGATACCGACTTCTGTAAAACTAATTAATGTTCTTATGATGCGAACGAAAAAGTCATCGGCTGCAATATTAAATTTTTAATTTTTAATTTTTTTGTTAAAATTTTGTTTATTTCACAATTTTCAGTGGTAATTTCATTAGTTCGATTTAATAGTAGTGCTTTAAATTAACAAACGCACTAGTCGGCACTACGATTTTCGAAGGTTCCCCTCGATTTCTCTGGGATCCATCATCAGATCCTAGTTTCCTTATCATGAGACATCTCTTGGGATATCTCCTTTCCAACAACAAAAAATCATCAAAATCGGGTCATAAACGACGAAGTTATTCGCGAACACAAATAAAAAAATAAAAAATAAAAATATATACAATTACGGTCGAATTGAGAAACCTCCTCCTTTTTTTAAGTTGGTTAAAAAGATGGATGGATTGTGTAAAGGATTATATGTGTAAGAAAGGAGAGAGTGCCTAAACGACGGCTAAGAGAGATGAATAGAAGAGGATGACATATTGCGCTGACCCCCAATAATGGGAAATGGGAAAAAGAATGATGGTACGGATCCCTCGGTATGCGAGTCCAACTCGCTGGGCTAGCATGTTGCACGTGATACGGCTATATCACGCCTTTTATCTCATTCGTTCGCGCGCCAATAGAAAGAGAGCGGAAGTGTGATAGCGCTATATCACGCTGCCATGCTTGCCATGCAGCCTAGCTAGCACATTGCAGGCGAAAAGGCTATATCACGTCTTTTATCTCGTTCGTTCGCGCCAATAGAAAGAGGGCGGTGTAGGTGTGATAGCACTATATCACGCTGCCATGCTAGCCATGCAGCCTAGCTAGCACGTTGTACGCGAATCGGCTATACAAGGTCTTTTATCTCGTTAGTTCGCGCGAAATAGAAAGTGAGTGGAAGCGTGATAGCGCTATATCACGCGCTATCGCGGGTTGGCGTACTAGCCCCGCTCTGGTCGGTTTTTTATAGATAGTGCCTATCGTTCTTAAGCGAAAGATAAGTAAATCATTCTTTATCATAATCTACAGGAAACACCAATAAAGCACGTGCAATAATAGAAAATAAATCGACAGATTTTTCGCTTTGAAGTTATTTTTAACATAGAAATTAAGAAAACAGCTTATAGCTTCACAAATTCTTAGCATTTTAGTTCAATGGTAAATAGGTATACCTATAACCAATTGACCTAATTAATAAGAGCAAACGATTTAAATACAGGGTCCTTCTTAATAAGCTGACACTTTTCTAAGAGGGGGTCATACCTATTTTGTCTGTTTTCGAACCGATTTTTGATAACCAAATTATTACACTTCACATAACAGTGTAGATACGTTCTTTCTGCAGGGCATCTAACCGTTGAAAACACGAGTCTATTAAATTTTCTCTATAGAGAAGAGGAGCAAAGTAAGCTCGATTTCAGATTTATAACCAGTTTTACAAGAATCACCCTACACCATTTCTTCTGAATATACTATCATTTGAAAGGTAAATAAATTATAGCAGGGCTTCTACCCGATGGATTTTTCCCCAAACACCCAAGAGAAAAGATATTGATGAAAAATACGTTTTTATGCGATCTTACTTTCAATTGAAGCGGGATGGCTAATTGCAAAAGTTTGTTTGTTAGAAAGAGAGGCTTGCTCTACTAATACCAAGCCTTAAGGGGATGATCAGACCATCAAACTGAACAACTTTCTCGCGAAAAACAATTCAGCTGTCTTATACATTTAGCTCGAGTGGGTTTGTAGTTTTGTATGGAAGAGCTGATTTTCTTTTTTGTTGTTTCGATGTTGGATAGAAAAAGTTGTTCAGTTTGACGGTCTGATCATCCCCTTAAAAAAGTGTCAGCATCTTAAGAAGGACCCTATATAATCTATTTCGATACCTGATTTGTCGCACTGTTTTGCCCAGCATTGAAACATGCAGCATATGAGAAAGTCTCCCCTTAACTCTTCCACATCTCTCTGTTTGCCACTCATGACAGTAGGCAAGGCATCCAACTAATCCCGCCAATTTTTCGGGGTCTGCCTTGACCTCGACTGCCTCACGACTCATGTGGCACCCATATTGCGTGACCGCTCGGTGTGTAGACAAACCCGTAAAGCGTCACGTTTTGACGGGAGTCACGTGACACTCTACGGACAAACCTATCCAGCCCAGTTTATTCCTAAATGTCATCTCGAATGGTTATTGCAAGGACCTTGAAGAAAGTATACAATAATTGTTCAAATAGTAAACAAATAGGTAGGTACTTACTTTTAGTTTTTATTGACACCTCGTGATGTTACAATTTAAAGGTCTTCTTTTGTCATCAATTTGTAAATAAACAGCACTAGTTTATTGTCGTATCGCACCGCTTTTTGTGACACTTGTTTTCAGTACCTTGAAAATTAATATTACTATTAAGTATACTTAATATAAAACAGAATTTGAACAGAACAGCTTTGACACACTTACTTTCCCTAATTTTTAGAACACGTCCAAGATTTATGTCGGATAGTATAATATATCTTTTTGATAAACAAATTATTCATTTTGCTAATCCAGATAGGCCAGAAAGCTAGATGGGCATCAGAAAATCTTTTGGTCCACATACAGGGTGAAATTGATATCATTAGCATCCTTTTAAACTAAGAGTCTACCCATCAAACTGAACAACTTTTACTATGGGAGCAAACCGATCGGAGCAACACAAAAATCAGCTGTTCCATACTAAACTGCAATACCTACAGCAGATTTTTTTTGCCGATTGGTTTGCTCCCATAGTAAAAGTTGTTCAGTTTGATGGGTAGACTCTTTGTTTTAAAGGATGCTAATGATATCAATTTCACCCTGTATAAGGATGAAAATGAAGTACTTACTTATCTATACCAAAGTTGTCCAGTTTGATAATCTGATGCACCCCCTATAATATGTACCTAACGCATTTAAGTTCTAATTATAATATCAGTTTTACCCATATTAATACCTACGTACCTTAAGAGGGTACCGTGCCTAATGTGCTGCCCCCTTTCGTTTTTTTTTATTTCTAAAATCAACATTTCCAAAAAATATGAATGTCTCATCGATTGGCTTTCAATTTATCGAAACATTACGGATTAGGTATTATGTTTTATGCATGTAGTTATTATCGTTAAAATCGCCAAAACTTTAGACGGTTTTAAAGATAAAAACTACAAAAATTTACGGTCAAATTGAGAAACCTCCTCCTTTCCCGATAAATTGAAAATCAACAATTAGACCGGTAAAATTTTGAGAAAAAGGCCTCCGTTTCAAGTCTAGAAGCAAATCATATTACTTTTTAGTAACATATGTTTTCTTACTAATTCGACCCCGCTGAATCCGAAAATGCTTGTTACCAACTCGAAATTCCAGCCGGAAGAGAGATATTCAAGATGGCGGGCAAAAAACCGGAAATCGACGTATTTTACGCCTCCTAAGACCTATAACCCTGATTTAAACACCAAATTGTTTAGTTATCAGGGCATGAAATACACATACATACAGATATTCATACACTTACGACCATAATCTCTTTCGGGGTGGACAGAAACGTTGCTATAACTACCAGTTGTCTTGCATACAGTTTCAAAGCTTACTTTAGCGTATTGAAGGTAGCATAGCATATTATGCTCACGACTATATTCCCCGAGGGGGTAGTCAGAGTTATTCTGAAAACTCAGAACATCCACGTTTCTCTAAGTAATAGGCGTAGGCAAGGCATAGGCCTATTAAAAGATTCAATATTAAATTAATTACGAATTCAAGATTAAACGCACATACACAAAAATAGAATTTGAAGTCAGTTTATATTATTATACTTATTATTTATTAAGAAATATTCAACTACTACCGCGCCTCACAGGTCTTAACTATGCTATTGGTGAGGCCGACCAGTCGGTATACCAGATATTGGCGCCTTAATTAAACTTATTAATGTTCATTTATTTAATGATAATAAAAAGGAAAATGGGAAACTATTTACAAAATAAATAATTAGGAGTATTGTAGTGTAGTGGAGTGAGACAGGGTAGTCTCTCCTCGCCGAAACTCTTCAGTTTATACGTGAATGAACTGATCGTCGAGCTCAGCAGTACACGTGTTGTCGCGAATCACATCGCGAATCCTACAATATTAATGCTATAATGTAGACACGCATAGTGTGGATGTAGCTTAATTCATGTTTGACGCTTATGTTACCATCAAATGAAAAACTAGTTTTTATTCACTTACCTGCAATGAAGCTGTCTTGCGAGTGAGACGACAGAACGAGTAACAACGTCGAGCAGTGCGCACGGGTGTTTTTCTTGAATCCCTTTTGGTGAGTGTTTTTAGGCAATACGTGCTTTTAACTTACCTGTGTGTTCACCCGTTATTCAATTCATTAGGTGTGGGAACATCCCTGCCATTCAGTGCTTTGTCTGGAGCGCTGGCGATAAAATCAGTCGTTGGCGGTGGAATCAGATCCACGCACGTGAATCAGTACCAATCAGCAGTGTGTGTGGTATATCAGAATACCTACACGCAGCGAGGTGAAACAGGCACCTCATCGTCAGGTCAGAACAGCTGGCTTATTGTGTGGTATATCAGAATAGCTACACGCAGCGAGGTGAAACAGGCACCTCATCGTCAGGTCAGAATAGCTGGCTTATTGTGTGGTATATCAGAATACCTACACGCAGCGAGGTGAAACAGGCACCTCGTCGTCAGGTCAGAACAGCTGGCTTATTGTGTGGTAAGGGGTGGCTATAAGGGGTTGGTTGGAGGCCACTGCCGAGGGAACAACCCTCAACTAAATAATATGCCGAGGGAACATCCCTCAACCCAGAGTTTGGGTCAAACAGATCAGATCAGACAAGAGATGCTTGTGCATGTAGGTACTACATGCAGCACGTACCTATGTATAATACAATATTCACATACCAATCAGTTTATTCGCTACCGCAGAAATATTGTGGTTTGCGACACGTGTCGGCTCTTATATTGATGGTGTATCAGTCAATAATATAAGCTATGCAGACGACATGGTACTGCTGGCCCCGTCGATAAGGTGCTCTCAGAAAGCTGCTCGTGACATGTGAGACCTATGCTTGCTCGCATGGATTGTTGTACAATGTGAAGAAGTCTGAACTCATGGTCTTTAAGGCTGGTTCTAAATGTCCCCTGGTGATACCTCCTGTACCTCTACTCGGTGTTAATCTAAACAGAGTATTCCAATTTAAATATCTAGGTCATTTAGTTACCGACGACCTTAAAGACGATGCAGATATAGAGAGGGAACGCAGAGCATTGTCGATCAGAGCTAACATGCTGGCGCGCAGGTTTGCCAGATGTTCTGATGCAGTGAAGATAACATTGTTTAAAGCATACTGCACTTCATTTTACACTGGCAGCCTGTGGGTTAGTTTCACTCAAAAGTCGTACAATGGTTTGCGGATCCAGTACAACAATGCCTTCAGGGCGCTGTTGCGCCTGCCACGTTTCTGCAGTGCATCGGAGATGTTTGTACAAGCCCGAACGGATGGGTTTCACGCCATCCTTCGTAAAAAAAACTGCATCATTGCAAAGTAGAGTGCGGGGCAGTGGCAACGGCATCCTGAAGGTTATCCCTGGAAAGATTGATTGCCCCATAATGAGGCATTTCGTCGAGATGACTAAATCTCAATTAGTGATTAAGTACTAACTTCGTTTGTAAGGTTTTATTTTATTTTGTTTTATTTGTACTAACCCTGTATGGATCACATAGTTATCTGAATAAATAAAGATTATATTTAATTTAATTTATGGGGAATTAGGGGATCGGAAATTAGGATTTAGGAATGTAATGCATTGAGATCAATTCTTGAATTGTCGTCTCTTTGTCTGTTTGTTTGTGCACGCATAACTTAAAATCTACTGAATCGATTACAATGGAGTTTTTACAAAAGCATAGAAAATAGTGTATATTAACATTTAATTTTTAATTTATCGCAATCGATAAACTAAATCAAAAGTTATGAGTATTAAACGTTTTCAAGTACGCGTATCAGTGGTTTGCGCGTACGATATTGCGAACGCCACTAGTAACATAAAAAAAACGCACTAGCAGATTCCAAATGCTATTTTCATGTATCTGGGTGTATTTCTTGTCCTCAAAAACTTAAAATTAGCTTTAAATTTCGTTTAAATAGACCTTAGATGGCGAAAAAAGTGTCGATTTCCGGTTATAACCGCCATCATGAATATCTCACTTCCGGTTGGGATTTCGAGTTGGTAACAAGCATTTTCGGATTCAGCGGGGTTTGGCGGGGTCGAATTAGCTAGAAAACACTTGTTACCAAAAAGTAATATGATTTGCTTCTAGCTGTCAAATTTTTCAATTTTAATTCTGGTCTAAATGACTTAAATGTGACATTCTGGTTTTTCCGATATGTTGTTTATTGTTTAGAAATAATAAAAAATACGATTGAGGGCAGCAAAATAGGCTTGGTGCCTATTATAATATAAATAAATATTAAAATCTTGATAAGTTTTTATCAATCAACAAAAGAAGACCATTCAAGATAAAAGATTATTTATCTGAAACTCTTCAATAACAGACTGCAAGTAAAAGTAGTTGTAGATAAAGAATCGTTGAAAATGAACCAAAAAGTGTTTCAAGTTTTAACAATATTGTATAGTGTGACAATATGCAGTGCACAAGTTTTGCAGTTTGGATTGTGTGCCGAAGTGGAGACTATGAAATATTTTGATTTAGAAAAGGTACCTACCTACTATAAGCTTTTGTTTCTTTAAGTGGATGTAGTACAGTCACCAGCAGATATATCGTAGCAAACAAGGTGGTCAAATATTTCTAAGCAGTTCTAATTTTTCAATAATTTCTTTACTCATAGTCAACACGGACCTGAAAAAAAGACGGACGTAATGTCACATTAAAAAGAGGTGAAGCAGCAAGGTGCTACAGATTTCGTTTGTTCTACAAAGCACCTACACTCACACTGACGCACCAGTTCTAGGCGCAGGTGCGACAACCCGCCGCCATTTTGTCCCGCGCAACAGGGCGACAGCACGCACACTCATATAAATGGGTGCTTCACTTTTGATTAGACGAGATTCCGTCCGTCTTTTTTTCAGGTCCGTGATAGTCAATCGAAAATATAGGAACGCCGAGAACATCAAATATATCGACGCAGTCATGGTGGCCATAAACATCTGAACAATTTCGGATAAAAAACCTTACTCCGTTGTTTTACATGTTAATTTTAAATAACATTGTAAAGAAATTATTGAAAATTCGCTGTTCACATATTTATGACAAAATACACGTTTAGATATAATTGGTAACATTTACTGTAAATAATTTAATGAAAATTAGCACTGCTCAGAAATATTTGGACACCTTGTATGCTACGATATATCTGATGGCGACTGTACGAGGATATGCAGTATTTTTGCAAGCCACCTCTTGATACGTCATTCCTGTCACACCTGTTCGTCCACCTTTGGCATGGTGTGTTAGTGATGCTGTTGCTGAACTATCGTAAAATAACATAAATATTCATTCACACGCCAAAAAAAAACTATCGATAGTTTTCATCGAAATACAGCCACACTATCGATATGCCCGTCGAAAGTGTTGATACTATCGATCAAGCTATCTCTATATCGATTTGACTAGAGAGAAAGCTTGAACCCTAAAGAAGGATATATCTCCCTATCCTTCATCAGAGTTCAAGCTACCTCTATACCAAACAAAGACATTCAATATTAACTAAGTAGTATTTAACCGAGTACCTGTAGCTTTAAAAAGTTCTATTGCTTCGGAACCAGTCAAAACTACTCCGATTTTCATGATTTTTTTTTACGTCTGTAATCTAAACTACTACAACCTTTATAGTTTAAAAATTGACGCTCTCAGTCAAGTAAAAAGTTGTAAACCAAAAAATAAAAATTTTAAGAAAAAATGCTTCGCAAGTTGCGAATTCATGTAAGAACAGGACATTCTCTTTACATTGAGGCAATTTTAATCGAGTTTGGCTGACGAATAAACCTTGATTAGCGCGCTCCATACAAACGAAGTTTGATTCTATTTTGAATATTAACCAAAAAAAAATAATGATTTTTTTTTACACGATCCAGAAACTAATATCCTTGTCTGTGGTTTATCAGATTTCCGTTATGTTATATAGTTTCAAAGTTACACTGGCTCAAAGATTTCTATACGAAAAAAAAGTGTCAATTTTTAAACTGTAAAGGTTGCAGTATTTTAAATTACCTTCATTTAAAAAAAAATTATCGGAATCGGAGTAGTTTTGACGGGTTCCGAAGTAAGAACCTTCAGGAACTCCACTAATTATGTTAAATCTTTTTGATACCAAATGTCAATAAAATCGGTTACCTTTATAAGCGGTTTATCGGTAACGTCAAGACTTGCACATTTATATTATTAAGTATGGATTAAGGATCGATAAAATGGGCCCCCTCTATCTTTCTACACAACAAAATATGACGCAATGAGCATGTTAACAATTTGACCTATTGGTATTTTAACCTATCGATCAGTTTGACCCTTTAAATTATATCTCAAGCATTTCTTTACGAATAGAGAATGTTATCACAAAGTATAAGAAAGGAGTGAGTGAATACTGAAGTAAATAATGGAGGTGAAGATGATGATCATTTAAATCATTTTAAAAGATGTTGACGCAAAGTATTTATGTTTTATTTAAGTTTTACTAACTTACGTACCTAATACCGCGACTGCTCTATGGTTAAGGAAAAGAAGTGGAAACCTGCATACACTGAAGTAGAAATTCTGATTCGTATGTGAAATATGGGAAGTTCGGGAAGCTACGTAGTATCTTCACGTCCCAAATACCAGTCTTCGATCAGTGTGTGTTGCCAGTGATGACATATGGAACAGAGACGTGGTTGTTCACTCAAGGCCTCATAAAAAGGCAGAAAAACACCCAAAGGGCAATGGAGAGGGCTATGCTCAGAGTTTCCCTGCGAGATCGAATCAGAAATGAAGAGATTCGCAGAAGAACCAGGGTAACTGACATAGCCCAAAGAATTGCTAAACTTAAGTGGCAGTGGGCGGGGCACATTGCTCGCAGAACCGATGGCCGGTGGGGCCGAAAAGTTCTCGAGTGGCGACCGCGTACCGGAAAGCGCAGCGTGGGTAGGCCCCTCACACGGTGGACCGACGACCTGGTGAAGGCGGCGGGAAAACGTTGGATGAGGGCAGCGCAGGACCGGTCGTTATGGCGATCCTTGGGGGAGGCCTATGTCCAGCAGTGGACGTCCATCGGCTGAGATGATGACGATGATTATGATGTGAAGTCTATCAATCCGCTTGCACGCGTAGTGGACTAACGCCCTTATACTTGAGGGTATTAAGCCTGTGCCTTGCAGTGGGACGTATAAAGGCTGATGATGATGATGATGAGATGACATAATATTGTGTTCGGCTGTCAGAATTACTGTTAATTAATCAGATGAAGAGTGCTCTCATGCTCTGTGCCTTGCTCTGTGCCACTGAAGTCTCTCTTCCAATGCGGTGTGAGGTGCGGTATCTAAAGTCAGAGAGGGGCAGGGACCGGTCATTTTGTACGAAAGACTATTTTGTCTTGTGTCTAGTACTAGCTAGCGTTTTATAGCGTTCTAATCAATGCAACCTTTGCAGTTATAGTGTTAATTTTAATATAATGTCAGCCATTGTTTCAATCTAGGTGCTGTTTTTACAATAACTATGCTACTTCACTAAATCTAGATCTTGCTCGTTACTTCTTTAGTACAAATTAGGATAATTATGTTTTGTTCTAATCAACGATATCTTCCCATATTTTACCGTTTACCGGTAAATTATCGATTTACAGAGCACTTTTTTTTCTTTTCTCTTTTCGTAGCTGTGTTTTGCTGTCTATCTTGTATTTTTAAGACAATAATTCTAACTTTTAATAAATATAAAAGTGAGTTTGTTTCGGTTTGTAGAACAGATAATAAACAAATTAATTGATTAGATTCCTCCGACAACGGTTTATCAGGTCGGCCTTTGAACTATCTTTAAACCCTGCAATGAGAAATTGTTTTGGTTCTTCCATACAAAAGTACGGAATAGTACCTACGGATCAATCAACCTAATGACTTTCTATAAGCCAATCGATTTTTTATAGAAGGTTCAAAAAATTTCTTGCTTTCCGACCCATGTTCCTTGACACGAGTGACAGCGAGTTCAGTAAATTTAAAATTTTACAAAAACATTATTAAATGAAGTTTGGCGGAAGGCCATCATATAATTTGAGACCCAGACATAGAGGTCCCATACATGAATAAAACTAAGTAATACGTGTAGAGTGAAACAAAACTAACAAAAATGTAAATTGGTTGTAATCTGTAGAAGTTGGGGGAAAGGTATTTCTCCTTATGCTACCTTTTGTATCAAGTGTGTGAAACTCATAATCTTTCTTATTAGATAGTCCACTCAATCTTCTACGCATTCATTATGTTTATTTTAATGAAAATTCACGATAACCATACCATATTATGATAATGGAAGAAAACGAAATCGCACACTCTATCAGTTCAACCAAGCCAAATACTTTCCGTAATGACCAAAAATACCTACCTCAGTGATAATAATTATTAGATGTAAAAAGCTGTCGTGGTTGCGTTTTGCTACGGCTTTTTGAACTATTGGTCTATTTTAGTAGTAATTTCTACTTTTGAATCCGGACTTCTAGAGATGTGGAAGTTTTTTTTTAAAAATGCCTTAATTTGTTCTGCTTATAATAATTATGACCGGCCGTCCTGAATGGCTTTTAGTTTTCGTAAAAATGGCTGGGTCCAAATCTGCCAATTTTCTTACCTATTTTAAAACCATGATAATTCGATTGTGCTCTCGATTCTAAACAAACTACTTTCTAGGTTTGCTTTAATTCATTAACACGTTGTATAACTGACTGCTTACTTCTTCCAGTTTCTCGGCAAATGGTACGAGATAGAAAGATTCCCGACCTGGTACGAAGACTATGGCCACTGCGCATACAAATCCATCCAACGATGTGGAAAGACCATAGAGATTGAGCATGGATTTATAAAAGATGGCATACAGTACATCTTGCATGTAAACAGCACATACGAGCCAGGAGATGACGCGGTTTTTGTTATACAAGAGAGTAATATTGGTAAGTGACCAATCTCATCTATTCTATTCCTGCATACTACCACATGAATAAATATCCCTACAGAACGAACACCCTTACCTATTTGCGAGGTATGCGGAAGATTGAACATTTGAATATTCATCATTTCATTTCATCATTCATTGATACAGTTGAAGATGTCCAGCGTTTACTAGTAGAATGTGCCCGGAATCTATCGCAGGTATGATAGATTAAAACTAAATGTTTTGGATGTAGGCTCTTTTGTCACCATTTTAACCGCTCCTACGTCGGCAGAAGCTAAACTTGTGTACCTTTTTATTTATAGTATTACTGTTATATTTAAAACAGTTATGTAAAAAATAAACACAATACCCGAAAACTAAAATATTACTAGGCTAAACACTAAACAGAGTACAAAATAACTAAAATAAGGAACAAAAAGATTAGTACTAGTGTTTCATTTTAGTATAAGTTTTTTTACAGAGGCTATTAAGGTACGATGGGATTGACATAACCTCAGGGTCAAAAGCCCCCAAGTAAATAAATAAAGTACGAAAAAAAACTAAAGCTTCATACAATCACACATAACGTGCGTTAGAGGATATAAGTACAGGTGAACACACTCAGCCGCGGTATGGCGCACCAGTTCTTACGTCCTCCAACGCAAGCTATGTGTAAGTGTATGAAGCTTTCCTTCTGTATAGATATTTATTCATATGGCACTACGGTTACTAGTGAGAATAATTCCCAATCAAATATAACTGTTTTCTTCCATTCAAATCAAATCAAATAGGAATAATCTATACACACTATTTGATCTTGAAAAAATCTAAGTTTTCTTTTAACGTCGGTTTTCGACTTTGAAGATAATAATTTTTACGATTTTATTTAACGTCTCTATCTTATGAATGATTTCATTGAATTCACTATCGTGAATCTAATCATTCTGGCAATATGCTTAATCAAGCAGTAGTTACGATATCGCGATCGAATCACCCACATTTTAAGCGTCTGTTTAATGCATGTGATTGCAGTATCGAGTAGATGCCTCCGGTTCAAAAGAACCTAAAACCAAAATGTATTACCATTATGAACAGATCAATCGTAGGTCACAGTGAAAGGGTATGGCACTACATATGGTACGGAAAATCTGTATTTTTGAACGCTCACAACTTCGGTCTTGATAGTACCTGAGAGCTCAAATTTTTAGGACATAATGTGGTCATTACTCTTAAAAAATGTACCCAATTTCATATTTATAACCTTGCTACTTAACTAAAATGATACTTCACTCGCCTAGTTTGTAAAATTTGCATTTTCCAAAATGCTCCCTCTACCCTACCCCCTGGAATTTAGGACCCCTAAATTTTTGGTGGACTCGGCGGATCCTCATTTCTAGTGCCAAGCAAGATAAAGTTAAAAAACAAAGATTCATTTTTTTTTTTTTTTTTATTTTTTTTTCTAGCCTATTTCATCCCACTGCTGGGCAAAGGCCTCCCCTTTAATCTTCCAACCATCTCTATCCTGGGCAAGCTCTGGCCACTTGTCGTCAAAAGCATCCAGATCATCCCGCCACCTCTTCTTAGGACGACCCGGACGCCGACGACCATCTTCTGGGATCCAGGGCTTAATAATTCCTGCCCACCTCTCCTGGTGCATTCGACAGACATGGCCGGCCCATTCCCACTTTAGTTTAGCTGTTTTCTCCCCCCCGATTCATTGATGTACAAATTTTGCCTCCAAATGGTAATGGTAATTAGCTTACTTTACCTGTACTATTAGTTTACGTCAGGTTACTGCTTGATCACTGTATGGGTTCTCAGTTCTCCTATCAACCACAAATATTTCAATGATGTAATTTATATTTTATACTACCTAAGTCAAACTGTATCCTGCTATTCAATATTTATCAATTAATCAATTTTACTTTATTCCACACAAACACATTGAAATCTGATAACATTCTAATCAATTTTAATGTTTTGGTTGTTCAAAGTTCAAGGCCATTCATTAAGTAAACACGTGTCATGACATGAATGAAATTGGAAACTATATACAGTCAAAGTCAAGTCATGTTAAAGTTCATACAAAAACGTCCATCCTTTGGCATCCCCCACATACCAGAGATAAAGTTTCATGCAATCGCGCAATGGTGTGTGAGTGATCATTCACCGACGAGTTACGAAGACTTAGTTAACCAGGGACCAGCCTCGCGTAAGCATTTCCCTCTGACAAGGTACAAGACCAACTGATCAAGTACATTTACATACAATTTTATCCCTATACGAGACAGCCCATAATTGCGGAACAATAGCTTCAATCTAGTCTCGTGTGGGGTTGAATTTTTTTCACGATTTTTGTCAATAAAAATTATAATCTATAAAGTAATGGTAAAATCCAAAGTTGTGGATTTCATGCTACATCATCCCCAGCAAAAAGTGACAGAAGTTTGTTAGTAGAATTACTCGCGTAACTCGTCCATAGTTAAACGGTCTAAGAGCGCTTACAGACGAGCGACACTTTGCGGTCGCCGTGTGTCGCGGAGGGTCGCGCGACCGTAAAGTGTATGAGCGCGACGCTCTGCGACCCACGGCGACAGCAAAGTGTCGCTCGTCTGTAAGAGCCCTAAGGTTCACCTACATGACGCCCGTGGAAAAACTAGCTGGGCCTGTGTGAAGAATCTGTGGGCGAGCGCGTCACGAGATCATTTTATGCGCTCGCTCCCTTAAATTAGAAGTTTTGTCTCTGTGGTATATTTACTCAATATGGACTCGTTGTGAGTCCCACGTTGGACCCGCCGATCGTGTATTTTATTTTGCATGGACAAACGACAAACTTCCAATGGTCGTTTATTCAATCTTGTTGTGTTATTTCCGAATTTTTCCATACAACATTGTGAACAGTTAAAGTTACTTCAAAATAAATAGATAAGTTAATATTTGAACGTGGTCATGTTTCAGATCCAGTCGGAATTCCTTTGACAGTAATAAATACGGACTATTCAAACTACGCCATAGTTTATGGATGTAAATTCGGTGGCCTTATGGGAATCAAGTATAGTAAGTATTACTAATGTCATGTAACAGGTTCGATCCTAGCCTGAATCAGAGTTTATCATATATTTTTACGATTTCTAATACTGGGTGTAACAAAACACCCTAGTAATACTTAAGGGGGTGCTGCAGACCATCAAACTGAACAACTTTCACTATGGAGCTAACATCGAAATCGAAAAAAAAAATCCGCTCTATCATACAAAACTGCAGTACCGTCTCGACTCAAATGTATGGGACGGCAGATTTTTTTTATTTTTTCTCGACGTTGGCTCCATAGTGAAAGTTGTTTAGTTTGATGGTCTGAAGCAACCCCTTAAGTAGGGTGTTTTATTAGCTAGTAGTTTTAGGACACTGGATATTTTGAGACTAGACGATGTGGGGAAAAGTCTTTTTGGTAAATTTGACGTTTTAGTGCACTAGTCAATGCCGTCCTTTTTTTTTTTTTTTTTATTAACTATGGGTTTGCTCTTGACCTCAATCCAGTCCTCAGGACGAAGATGGGGTCGTAGATGTAGCGAGCTTACCCAGAAGATGCCTATTCACTCGTACTTTAAAGGAATTCGGGTTGTAAGTACTCGGAAATACTGACGTCCTAAGCCGGTACTGGCTTTATAATAGTGAAGAAAATTATCGTGAAACCTACATATTGTGACAAATCTGTAGAAATATTTGCATGCTGTTGCTACAGCTGAACAGAAGAAACTTATTTTATATTTTATAGCATCTTTTGTAATATTTACCTGTTTCAAAGCCAATAAATTATATTCTATTCTATAATCCAAAAATAATTTCCATGAATAGGATTCACCATCATCATCTATCTATTCATCAGGTCTATTTTACCCATTATAAGCCAACATCAGTTTAGTATTTTGTTCTACTGATACTATTAGGCGTTAAAATTTCTGGAAAATTGGTGGCGAACTTAAAATCATAAAGCCAAAAATTTGTGAAACTGTGACACATTTGCGTTTAATTATCGTAAATACCTACTATAATTAATCAGTGCTCGTATTTGATAAAAGATAATTAACATTCTAGTGATTCTTGATAGGTATGAACATAATTTTTACAAATCGTCAATCCGTCATTATAATTTATTTTAAATCTTTCTAAAAAAATTAATTTAATTATCTATCTGTTGGAAATAATTGTGACAGTTTATCTTTTAAAACTAATGAACGGACAAGAAAAGATTAACACTCAGTTGCAGAAACGCCCATTCGAGTTAATCCTCCATTAAATCTCTTGCTAGCTTTTACTACGTCAACAAGTCAAAAAGTGACAGCAAGAGATTTAATGGAGGATTAGCATTAATGAACGTTTTTGCAACTGAGCGTTAGCTACCCAGCGGGACAGTATCTATACATATAGGAAGATAGTAGTAATCTTTTAAAACTAATTAAGTACTAAATAAAGTAATAAGGTGAAGCGGGGCTATTCCGGCAGCGGGGCTATTCCGGCATTTGGCTATAACTTTTGTTCTATAAGCTTTTAGTCAGTCGCGACACCTGGTACAGGTAGAGAAAAAGCATGTTTCTTCGATAAAATATAGATGGGGCGGCTAACGCAGGAATTGTTTGATTGGGAAGCCATATTGACGAGATACCATTTTTTTCGCTTGCGCTACTAAAAGCGCTCCGCAAATTTTTTTTTTTATTGGTTTTTGTGTTTTATTTGAAGATTAGTCAAGTGAAGTAATATGAATAAGAACTGTAGATTCTTTTCTGCTAACTTGTCTTGTCCTACGCTTATTTATTACTGTGTTATTGATTCTGACATAATAACCCCCCAAAACTATGATGGAGGGGCAATTCTGGCAGAAAACACTGGCGGAATAGCCCCACTATTTTTGTATGAAGTAGCAAAATGCTAGTGATTTCCACAGTATCGGCATAAACGTAGATATTAATTTCAGTACTTTTAATCCTACTATATCTCGCATGTACATTTTTAGGTCAAATCAAGACAACACATGTTTTGTCTAGTTTAAAATAAGTATATTGTCATACGAGTATGTATCTTGTATTATTATAGATGATGTAACATTTAAAGATAAAAAGAAAAAGAGTATTTACTCATAAATCAAACTTTGAAATGCGGTTAAAGACGTGAAAAAACTAAAATAACTGCATGGAGCGACACAGATACTCAGGATAGGTACTCAAAACTACAATGAATACCTAACCTTTATTAAAAAGAAGAGAGTTAAAAGGAAATCAATTTTAATGTGACGTTTTTTATCATAAATATAGGATTACTCGTACTCAAAACTTGTTTTATTAAATTAAGCACTTATACTTACTTTAATCACTCTCAACCAATTTTTAAGAAATTTTTGCTAGGTTCCGCTTATCGACTTTTACGTGTCCTAGCCCTAGCATGTATGGAGAGCTGACAGAATAGCCCCACAAAATTTTTTTAGTGTTTTAACTCGAAAATGAAGCATCCTAGCTTGTCATAAAGTTCATTTTCGCATATATCGTATCGTAAATATTGTATTGCTTTGAGTCTCAGCGTCATAGCTCCATAGATGGCGGAGATATTGTCGACTGACGGAATTACCCCGCTGCGGGGTAATTATGGCCACATGGTATTTTTACGAGTGTAAATATACGTTTTTAAAACAAAAATTAAGGGGAAATCAAAACAGATAAAATACCCTTTAATATGCAATAGTCAAATTTACTGTAACTTTATAACAAAGGAAAATAATTTGATTTTTTGTGTCAGAATAGCCCCGCCTCACCTTACTGCATTTTATTACTAAATCGAATGTATGTAACCTAAGAAAATAACCTCACTGTCCGTTTTTAGTTTCAGGATGGATATTATCAAGAGAAAAAACTATATCACCAGAGATTAAAGAGAAAGCATACAACGAATTAAACTCATTACCCTACGTGAGCACAGCCTATTTAGAACCAGTGCCACAAACTGAAGAAACGTGCACCTACCACTGGACAGCTCATGTGCAAGCCTCTTATACAGAAACGAGCGAAGAATAAACTATCTGTGATTCACCTTTGATTTTTAATTAATATCTTTCGATGTGTCGAAATGGCCATAAATAAAAAGAAGGAACCTAGAAGTGACCCTTGGGCTCCGAAACAGCTTAACTCTTATGCTTTCTATCAGATGTAACTCTCAAGGAAATAAATCTTCGTGGAAATGTCCATCCTTATATTAATTGACTTTACTTGGCAATCATTATAGATCTCGATACAAGAAAATAATAATGTACTGGTGACATATTCAATCAAACGCCTTTCGTAAACCTATTGTAATCTTCAACTATCTATTCTGTGGTTGTAAAAGAAAAGCAATCAAAAACTGCACAATATATTGAAAGTTATGCATATTTCATATCGGCACAGGGAACCTAAAAGTCATTGGTTCAGTCTGAACATTCTCATAGTATTTGGGAACACATTTGGACCGATCGTCTTTGACCAGCTTTGCAGGGTCCACGCCGATTTGCTGAAGAGGCTTCGTCGCTAAGGTCTTAGACACTTCATTTAATGTCGGGTTTCTTGAAAGAATCCATACGTAAACTGGAATATAAATTCAAAAATTAAGACTAGGTATTGAATATAATCTACTACCTACACATAATAAAATATTGTACTAAATATAGCCGCAAAATAAAGACGAAAATGGGAACGACCGACAACTAATCATTATTTCGATCGTCGAACCGAGCATAGAGACTGGAATTATTTTTTATTTTAACACCTTGTTGTAGACACGGAAATATAAATGAAAGCAGCATAATAGACAATTATAATAGTTATGTCATATGTGCTTAATGAAGTAATACTTACTGAAATGTTTATTTATAAGAGGACTGTATTGACATGTGTAGACGGTAGCATAGAAATCGTTAGTGGCTAGCACGTAGAATGGATACTTTCTTGTTTTCACTGAAAATCATAAGATAATATCGCTTATCAAATCGTTCATCTTCATTGATTAAATACGAAAAAAAAAAAAAAAATTTGTGACTAGAACTAGCTGGCCTAATTTGACAGTCAGTCAGATGTGTCCTCCAGTCTATCGCAACTGCATAGATGCGAGAAAATGTATGGGATAGGGCAGAACTTGAATGGGCGTCTATATTCGTCTCTTTTCTTGACCCTCTCTTTCATGAAATGTCACGTGACGTAATTCAGATGTTTTTCACACGTTATGACACGGACTCTGTCTAAATTATTTAAAATGTTTTTGGGTGTTTATTATATTTAGAATTAATAAATAAACCTGAATATAAAACATAAAACACAATTAAATTCAGTGTATTACGTGATATTGCACCATAAAAGCTTAAAATTAAGTACTAGAAATGCGAAATATGCTGTGAAAGGTCGGAAAGAAAAGATGGTAAAAAACGTAACTTCATAGCAAGATTTCCACTGGATGAAGCTCGGTAAGCATAAATTTATCCTTTTTATCAGCCCAGGTTTATATTTAGGCAATCATTTTCGTAAAGAGCGGGAAGTATTTGTAAAGAAGTGAGGGATTTGGAGAAATGTCGATATCGATATAATTGTTGATACATACATGCAGACGCATACGGATACGAACGACTATGCTCCCCGAGGAGGTAGTCAGAGATATTCTGAAACATCAGAACATCCACCATACAAAAATCATCCATCATATTTTTGATGATATGATAAGATTACACTTTTGTATACATGTTTTATTTTCAGATGCAAAAAATGGGTTCAAGTTACTGGAAATGAAGATCTATCGTACCTACATACCAATCGAAAAATGAACCAATTATTATTTGCGAGAAACATTTCCTGCCTGGAAGATTTTCATTAAAAAAGACAAAATTGAAACCAACTGCCATTCCATACCCATACGGCTCACTGCATACTATCCTGTAATTAGTCCGTAAGTTTTCCTAAAATGAATAAAAAAAATTTAAAAAAAACAAAAGGGGGGCTAATATTGGCGTCTTTTTTTTTAAGCGGCCAGGTACCAAATGTTGTGGGTATTTTAGGGTGAATATTACCTTACATTGTTATGCAAAAAAAATATTCCTGCGGTGTAACGTTTCGGAGATATTTAACATTAAAGTTTCAAAAAATTAACTGTACAAAAGTCATTAAAAGTTACTCGTTTTGGTTTTTTTTTAAATTTTTTTGTTTTTATAGGCCAGAATTATTCGTTTTAATTATTTATGATATCATCACGCACATTTTGTGCAGGAACGCACCGCAATCCTCACTCGTTTGCGGTGATGGTTTGAATGTTGAAATTTTCTATTTTGTAAGAAATATCTTACATACAATACAATAGTATTGATTTATATACAGGGTGTAACAAAACACCCTAGTACTACTTAAGGGGGTGCTTCAGACCGTCAAACTGAACAACTTTCACTATGGAGCCAACATCGAAATAATGAAAAAAAAAAATCCGCTCTTTCATACAAAACTGCAGTACCGTCTCGACTCAAATGTATGGGACGGCAGATTTTTTTTATTTTTTCCCGACGTTGGCTCCATAGTGAAAGTTGTTCAGATTGATGGTCTGAAGCACCCCCTTAAGTATTACTAGGGTGTTTTGTTACATCCTGTATATTTGTAGATTACTTGTGTTACTGGCCAATGCTGTGTGCGCCTGTTATATGTGTGTGTATTAGAAATAGATTTTTAGCGTTCCTATGTTATTGTAAATGTTTAAATATGTATACTGTTGGTGTGCCATATTAAATAAAATAAAATAAAATATCTTAAATGTACATAGAGTCTTCTTTAAGAGTTTCATAATAGTTAGGATAGCCAATCTAACCTATTATTTCAATGTGGTATAATTTTATGTAAATTAATTATAATTATTAATACCTACGAATGTCTTTTCTTTATCTCAAGACAGTCCCAGACTTATTTGTAGGTGGCTAATTGTTTGTTTTATTCTAGTGATTGGATTAACATCAATCCATCACTAAAAAAAACTGCAATTTTTAAATATCTATATCATATGGCAATTTTTTTTTCTGCAACTATCGATATCGTTAAATATTCACAGCACATCACTACTTTGCACTGTCATTTTGTTTTCAATATTGGCAACATGTTGCTCTATGTTGGCTATGGAATGGTAGCTTCAAGTCATACAAGTTGACGTTTTTTACGATTATTTTGCTCCAAGGAGTCCCGTCTCTTAAAACGTAGTGATTATATTCTCTTTGGTGTCCTCTAGTGGGGCAAAACAAGCTAAGTTGAACAATATATCTATTAAAATACCATAATTGGAAGTCCTATGGTTTTGAGAGTCAAATCCACATAACCACAGTAGGTATGCGGAGCTACCTACTGGGTAGGTAGCTATTTAACAATCTATGTCCGACTCCGCACCTAGCGGCAGGAATCATTTTCAATGGCTGCGTCTTGGAATTGGAAGACACCATCACCACTATAACTTATAAATATAATAATATATATAAGAATGCATAAATAAAAAACTTACAACGTCTTGGACCATTTTCGAATTCAAAATTGACCTTCAATTTTGCTGCATCTTCAAGTTCAGAAGGCTGAGTTGGCATGATGATCTTGCCAATGCTGAATCGATGGAAGAGCCCGCGGTCAACCCTGGACTGGTTCAAGTATATTCCTGAAGGCTTGGTGATGAGTTCGAGCATTGAGCAGTTGTTTTTTTCTTGGCCATCGCTGGAGAAGTGGTAAGTTTGGTACCATTTACCGAAGAACTGAAAAAGATCAAAATAAATAAAATAATGGAATGCAAAGAAAACAAGTCTATCAAATAATATCAGAACAGTAATAGTCAGTCTGGGACCTGAGATATTTATATACTATAGTCATGAATAAATAAGAAAATAACAACCATAAACGAGACTACCAATCTATACAGAAAACAATAAATATATCAACTAATATTCGTCAACAAGATAAAGTCTAAAATATAACACATCACAAATATAGTAAAGAGGAAGCAACATTTACATACTTCGTTTAGTCTAAAACCTTCCTGAAGATGAACATTTTCTGGACACTTTCCCGGTAGAGTAAAATAGCCATACACTCCACATATAGACACGAAAATTGTTATTAATTTTAACATTTTAGCAGCTTCTATTCAAATGACTGATCAGTGCCGGAATCTTAATGCGTATGACACTGTTATGAAAATACTTTTATTTCATGTTAAAGGTTATCTTGGCTTGGTTACATTAATTGGATTGTTATTTACAATAATTATATTTATTAACAATATTGTTTACGGTATTTAAGAATGATAGAATTCTGAGAAAGTAGATGCATAATATTGGAAGGAAATGAAACTTTTTCCTCAAGAATGTTTTATATTCATTGTTAAAAGGTGAAAAAAATTGCCGCAATACTTGAAACACAACCAGTGGTAGGAGAGGCAGGCCGAAGAAAAGATGGATGGATTGTGTGAAGAATGATATGTGTAAAAAGGGGGTGAGTGTTGAGACGACGGCTAAGAGAGATGAATGGAAGAGGATGACATATTGCGCCGACCCCAAATAATGGGAAATGGGCAAGAGAATGATGATGACTTGAAAAACAACCAGACCAAACCAACTACAAGGCTAAGTATTATTTAGTCTTTGCTAGAGTCTTTGTCATTCGATTACATTATGCCAAGGATTTAAACCACATATCAAATATCAACCATATATTTAAACCTATGCCGGCTTCCAGCATTATACAGACAAACATTTCATATTAAGGTTTTCACATCAAATTAAACATTGAAAAATTTCAGTTTCTGACCCTGCCAAACATGAGCTGAATTTCATTTTTCCATTCATCATCATCAGCCCGGTAAACCCCAATGCTGAGTATAAGTCTCTTCATTTTCAAGCCAACCAGAACAGTCCATAAAAGTATTTATATATCATGAATTCATGAGACTTTTAGACAACGTATTTTTGTTTCTTTTAATTAGTTTGTTTTGTTTATTAAATTGTATATTTTCGGAACAAACATCTTCTGGCATTTTCAAGTAACAGTTATCTTATTTTCTGAATGTCACAAAAACAATAACACATGTATGAATTATTTGACCTGTAAACAATCTACTAAAGATGTATTCACATGGGTTTTTAGATTCATAACCTTTAGAGATATTTTTACGAATTTTTGATTAATATTTTAAACCCTAATCCTCTCTAATTAATTAATTTCATATCAAATGTGCAGGGCGTAAGTGACAGCCTAGCAAATACTGAAACCGTTAACTCAGACCATCAAACTGAACAACTTTCACTATAGAGCCTACCTCAGGAAATGGGAAAAAAAATCAGCTGTCCCATACAAAACTGTTGTACCTACCCGACTATAATGACACAGCTGACAGCTGATGGGACAGCTGATTTTTTTCGCGTTTCCTGAAATGGCTCCATAGTGAAAGTTATTCGTTCAGTTTGATGGTCTGAATTCACCGTTTTAGTATTTGCTAAGCTGTCACTTACACTCTGTATATTTATTTATTAGTAAAATACCGATTTTTCTCGAAATTAAATTAATTTTCTCCCATTGATTTCTTCCATTGATAAGCGGCATTGCGATCGTTTGACACACTAATAATATTAAAAGTCACATATAATAGTATAATACCTAAACGGTGCAAACTGCGTCATAAAGTGTGACCATGAAGTGGAGTAGGTGTTCTGGCGTCGGTATCATATCATATAATGTCCAGGCTAAAATGATACCTATCATTTTAGCCATTAGCTTTAGGTAGATTAAGCTCCTATTATTCAGTAGGTATACGATATTCTAGATAATTTGCGATAATTCAGGATGGAGTACTCCCTCAGAAAGAATCCAAGGACATTTTATTCCTTAAAAGTTATGTAAAGGACATGGACATAATAAATTCAGATGCAGCCAAATATTGGAAAATCTGAATATAATTTGTATATGACTTTGGTATGTATGCAAATATATCAATTTCATATTCAACGCTCTTGCCCCACAAATCTAAATTTAACTAAAGGATGTTCGCGTTATAGGAAACCCTATGCTAGTGGTCAATTACGACAATTTTCAATATGAAACGACTTTAGAATGGGGGCGTATCATTGAATAATTATCGTGTAGGATGTGTCTCGGAGAACATTCGATACTCTAGAGTCTTGGTGACTACTTGTTATATTAAAATGTTTTTGTTTATATTAAGTTTGTGTTTTGCTGCTGTGTTTGGAGCTGAGTTTACTTTGCCTGGCGAATGTCCCAATGTAAAGTTACAGGAGAATTTGGACACTAAGGTAATTAAATTATACTTTGTGTTCAGTGTAGCTTTTGTCGTGGCATTTCACCTTGTAACAATTACCGATAAAGATATTTTGTTTATCTTATCTAGGTATACGTGTACTGTTTAAACTATTTTTTAAAGGTCATACATTGTGTCTTCTTTACAAATACCTAGCAATTGTTTTAAACAAAAGAAAACTACGATAGCTATGGATCGTTCTCATAATCATCTTCATTGTATATCCATCTTCATGTCTATCATGAATTGTATTTTTATCAACTTGATTAAGACACTAAAAGTTTGAATCGCCACTGCTTGAATCGATACGGAGGAGACTTGTTATCACCAATGACATTAGTAAACAGTTACAAACATCATTAGTTATCACTGTTACTATAATACTCTATCAGCAATATACAGGGTCCTTCTTAATATGCTGACACTTTTTTATGGGGTTCATCAGAACATCAAACTGAACAACTTTCTCTGCTGGATCAACACCGAAGTCGCAAAAAAAAACGGCTGTCCCATATGACTGTGATACATTTGGCTCGAGTAGGTTTGCAGTTTTCTATAGAACAGCTGTTTTTTTTTTCGCTATTTTGATGATGGTGCCATAGAGAAAGTTGTTCAGTTTGACGGTCTGATCATCGGTCCATCGGTCTTTTTCATCCCCTTAAAAAAGTGTCAGCATATTAAGAAGGACCCTGTATATTCATAATCATTCAAAGAAATCTTTATTTTGAACAAGACAGTAAAATTTATCATAATCTTTTTATACCTACTAGTTTTTTATAAATTATCATTGATATCACAGAATTTGTTATTTGGTAGATGATCTATATTATAACTTGTATACAATATGATTCATTTTTCAAAACCCCAGTTCTGTTTCAATATCTAATTTAACTAAGTCTATCTCAGTTTTCAGGAATATGGTACAATGTTGCCAGTTACGCCAGTGATGGCCGCTCGATTTACGACTGCGCCAACCTTGACTTTCAAGAAGACAACCTGGGCTATACCCTGAGAGAAACCTATGTTGACCAGGACCAAGGAAATAGGACTCTAAAGTCGTACTTCGCTAGGGTAGATCCGACCTTCGATGCTGGCAATAAGGCTCAATTTATTGTTAGCCATGAAGATGGAGGTAGGTGTGATGTTATGATTTGAAGTTTATGTATTGACCTTTGACAAAATCCTTTTCGTCAGCTATACACCGTGAAATCGGGATCGTGTTGAAGCCAGAAGGAGGTGATCATGCCATCATTAGTAGTATTGACAGGGTAAAATTAAAAATATATATATAATATATATTTTAACCTATTTCGTCCCATTGTTGGGCAAAGGTCTCCCCCAAGCTTTTCCAGCCTTCCCTATCTTTTGCCATCAGTTGCAATTTCGCTTCGTGGGCATCCAGGTCGCCGCGCCATCTCTTTCTTAGTCTGCTCCGGCCCCTGCTTCCTCCTACTTCTACCTCCTTCCGGCTTTATAACGATCCCGATTCCACAGTGTATACCTATCTGCTTCAATAACGTTGTATCTTATAAAAAAAAACGTACTTTGATAAAAACAAAACATATAAAAGCGAAAAGAAATGTCATATACAGGGTGTACAATAAAATGGGACAGCTACTTAAAGGTGTGCTTCAGACCATCAAACTGAACAACTTTCTCTATGGGACCAATATCGAAATCGCGAAAAAAAAATCTGCTGTCCCATACATTTCAGTCGAGTTGTTTTTGCAGTTTTGTATGGGAGAGTGGATTTTTTTTTCACGATTTCGATATTGGTCCCATAGAGAAAGTTGTTCAGTTTGATGGTCTGAAGCACCCCTTTAAGTAGCTGTCCCATTTTATTGTTCACCCTGTATATGAATGGTTTTATTTGAATCCCTAAAAATGTTACAGTATCAAAGATTTTCTTGTTTCTCCATTCCAGATAAAGTTCTCCAGTTCCCGTTCTTCATCTTATCAACTGATTACGACACTTACGCCATCGCCTACACTTGCAAAACTTTGAAGAAGAAACAAAGGTCTCACTACGGTAAGTTTTAAACTTTATGTCTAACCAAACCAAGCACAGACAGAAGGCGGCGGGAACCCGTTGGATGAGGGCACCGCAGAACGGATCGTTGTGGCGATCCTTGGTGGAGGCCTATGTCCAGCAGTGGACGTCTATCAGCTGCGACTTACCATGGTAAGTCTTCTGGAGTCTGCTAACACACTTTTTGTTCTTTCGAATATGAAAAAGCATTCGTTTTCGAGCTCTTCTCCGCTTTAGCTACAATGGCATATTTTGCAATCTCAACTCAAAATCTCACTTTATGGTCCCGATTGATCGATCCAGGTAGGTATCGTCCTAGGTTTACTATCTTAATGAAGCCTGCTGCGGATACCCAGTGTTGTATTGCCACCTAGATTGAATAGTTTTAGTTCGACGAAGCATGCTTGCCAATAATTTTTATGTTTTAGTGTACCGCCTTTGACGATGTTTTTGCTCCATCTTCGGCAAAGAAAATTTATAATCGTGAATCTTCGACTTACTGCAAGAAATCACTAAATGATCAAGGAATATACTACTCTCTTTAAGTGACAGTATACATTCTGTCTTTTTCTTTTCGTGTCAATTGTTTTACTATTGTGTTTCTTGGCCAGATATTCGGCGACCCTGACAGCGTCCAGTGTAGCTTTGTTGGGGTCCTGCCCGCCTAGGGAGTATTATATTCCTTGGTCCTGTCTCGTGCAGATGTTCGGGCACAACGGACATTCTTGCAGGTTTACCATCGACTGAATAGGTATATTCTGTGAAAAACAGTTAAATGGTTTTTTAAATATTGAATTAGATCTTTCAATATAATAAAGCTGTATTATTTTTCAAGTAAACTAAAATTGTTAGTTATTTTATAAACTGTTTTTCTCAAAATGTTACATGTCACTGACTTCTTGCAGTAAGCCGACATTAAAGTCTAAGGTTTACTTATTATACTGTGCCTGTGTTCAAAATCCTATTCATATTAAGTGCTACAAATAACATTCTTTCCATTTCCAGTGTTCACCTGGGTTCTCTCCCGCATCAAGGAAAAGCTCCAAGGTGACAACTTGAAGAAAGTAGAAGACGCCCTCTCCAAATACCCTGAACTAGCTGGACACAGGCAGTCTTTTGTTTTCAAAGACTTCTCAGACGCTAGTTGCGCTTACACTAATGAGCTAAAAACTGATTTCTTTACTAGCAACTTCTGGTGATGTTTTAAGGTTGTAAGTCGATTGTAATAAATACTTTTCTGTTATATAGGTATTGTGTTAGTTAATTGATATTTATACGAATAAAAATGGGTGGTACATTCCTTGCCAAAAGGATACTGCAACTATAGATAATGCCTAATCCCTTCCAGTGAAAAACATAATCCAAAAAGATAAGTTTTTAATTAAGTTTAGTAAGTCAAATAAAATGAAAACACAATTCAACTTTATCAAAATCGGATTAACATTTTTAACTAAATCAGATATCAATATTTAATCTTGTAGAGAATTTATTTTTTGATAGTAATCTTTATAGGTTTTTTATTATTTTAGAAACACATTGAGTATCGATTGAATAGTTGACTATAGTACTTTAAAAATGGCAATGTTTTTACAGAATGTAGGTAGGAAATGCATATAATGGTGATACCGATAACTGAAGCACAGTAGGTATAAGAAAGAGTATCTATTAATACATAACTAAAGTCTAAAGTGCTCCAGACCATAGACATTATAATAAGTTTATGCACCAGACCATAGTCTAAAAAAACAAGGTCTTCTATTCCCAGATTGACACAAGCCTACATCACAAAAAAATGGCCGCTAAAGATGGTAAAAGGGTATGATGACGTCGGCTTGTGTCAGTCACGTGGTCAGTCACATGATCGGAAGAGACTACCAGGCGCAGTATATTATTGTACCATGCTCCAGACCGATATCGGTCATGTACATATGTTCCTTGGTCATTAGGTCATGGCGACTGCTTCAACACCGTGTTGGTATTAATTATTATAATAATTATATATTTTCCATGGTTTTCTATGGAATTGTAGCATATGCATTTACAATGTGTAAATGTTATTACTTTGTAGTGGAAAGTGAAAAAAAGGAAATAAGTAAATAGACAAATTATGTGAAATTAGTTTACTATATTGCAAAATGTTAATAAATAGAATAAAACTAATTTCAATTTAGCGAGGAACTTTTCTCAAAATGCCAAGATTTGCTGGAATTTAATGCTTTTTACGTGAAAATTAGTTTCATGAAATTATATAGCAAATCTCGGACTTTCAAGAAAAGTTTGTCTCGGTACAATTGTAACGCCAATATAGATTTTCAAGACACTGTTCATGGTTAATTAACTGGTTATTAAGACAATGATTTATATTACTAATAGTAAGCTACATAAATTGATGTTAAGAAAGCACAACATAGCCTATTTGGTAGTAAAACTGCCTAAGCTAGGAGCTGCGGGTAATAATCAAGGAAAGGGGGGAAAATATGGGTAATTATTTGATGAATACGAATATTTTTTACCCAAGCTATGGATTCTATAAATATCGTAAAAAAAATTTTTTCTGAATAACGAAATTGTGGCAAATTAAACGGATAAGAATTTATTTTTTAAGTCATTTTAAAGAAATTTAACAACAATGATAAATGATTATCGTTTTATGACAGTCTTATTACAATTCTACCAAAGTCTTGAACATTATAAAAAGTAAGTAGGTAAAGCTAAATAACAGAACTAAAGTGGCGTTAAAATCAATAGGTACTCCTTTCTAAATGTTCAATTGGTCAGATTTTATTGCTTCTTAGCGGGTTCGGTGACGACGCTCGTGCTGGTGTACTTGCAGGCTTCTTCCGAGAAGTCGGTGTGGACCAGCTTGGTGGAATCCAACTCCTTGGAGTGCTCCTTCATGAAAGCGTCAACGGCTGCCTTAGCATCGCCTTCCAGTTTCTGGGTTCTTGAGAGGATCCAAAGGTTGTCTGTAAAGAAGAGGTTCAATATTTTAAAATAACGTCAATAATCTGCGGTCCTTACTCTTCTAAATCGGATAAAACTGAAAATTAACAGATTGGGTGTGTCAAGAAATGTCCTGCATTCGAATCCCTATTTTTTGGTCATAGCCTGGCATTGCGTGGTTCCACAGATTACCCCCAATAGATACCGCATACAGGGCCGCCGACCCTCGCCACACATCTATGGTTTTTCACTGATATAAGCAACGCGAGTGAGCGAGCTAGAAGTAGTGCGACCTTGAAATGGTCAATCACGCTGCACCGTTTCGTGCCCCGCTACCCGCACCTACCGCCAAAAATTTTGACTTCGGGTGTGAACAAAATGTTCATCATGCGGTATCTATTGGGGGTAATTTGTGCGTGGTTCCCACTATGAAGCTTCTGGAATTCTATATATTCTGCTATTTAATATTATTGTAGAATGCTGTAGATTGCTGCTTGTAAATTGTAATACCTGCCTGATAGCACATTCAATATACTCACTTGTAAATCTGCATGTTCGGATTACTCATTGTTAAATTTGATAATAAAAATTACATTCACCTAGTTTTTCGATTGTGTCATTTGCAGAAATATTTTAATCACAGATATTTTTAAGCTATCTAATCATTTTAATCATCATTCGATGCGATAGTAACGTTTATGATTTTAAAAAAACAATTCGTACTAATTGCTTAGGTACTAAGCTTTGATAACGTAAATATTACGAATAAAATATTTTAAAACTGAGAGATAAAAATATTCTGCAGTGAAAAAATTAGTACCTATATATCTTATTATTTATTATGCTTTTAAGAAAGTGTATAAGTTTAAAAAACGTGGGTATTATTAATAGAGTTCTTGGAAATACGAATCCCGAAAAAATCGTTGAAAATAGAGAAGATGTACAAACCATTGTGAGTTTTCGCCTTCTCGTCGTATTTGCAGTTGTAGGAAATAGCGTAGTTGCTGTAGTCGGTGGCTAAGACCATCAGAGGGCTCTCCCTGGACATAGCTGTAAGAAAAAACATCTTGGTTAACTCAGGTCTGTAATAAATTTATTGGTTTACCACTAAAACAACAATACAGTTATAAAAATATGTACAACTAGGATTTCACAACCACAGGGAGAAGTGGGTTCAAAACAAGAAGACGTTAACATCTTCTCTAATGCCTCAATACCTTGCGACATGATACATGATAGAGTAGGTAGGTACCTACGTAAAATGAAATAAAAATAACTTAACAAAACTTTGAGCTAAATAAAATGTAAACGTTAGGTATAAAGTATGTACAAAATTCCCTATAAATATTGAAGAGACAGGAAAAAAGAAAAGCGTGTTAGGATCAATGTTATGGTGATCACTTGCCTACCTCAATGGTAGAGAAGATAAGAGAAAAGTTGAATGAAATATAGTTGCTTTATTGAAGTACACCCAAAAGTTGCAAACAGGACATAAGACAAAGCAAAGTGTGGTATCGTATCACTTGCAAAAAGAAGACAAAATTTAAGAATACTTCAGTGACAAGAACGTATAAGTAATTAAGATGACCCCAAAGGTACACAATCTGGGTAGTTAGGTATACATAGCTGTGTAATGTATCTACTAAAACCGGCTTGTACATAAAGATTAACAAAAAGGCGATACTAAACCACACCTAAAATAAATTTGGACAGTCCATTAAAATAGTTGTTAACAGCTTATTGCGAATTCTTATAGATACCACAAAACAAACGATGCGTGTAAATTGTAAAGATAAACACCTCATGTATAGGAACGTGACAATGTTGATTGTGTGAAATGATTATGAATGAATTTGGCATTGTTATTTTCAACATTCCTATGTATAAAATTTTATAAGTTCATAATTCAACATAGAGAGGTAAATAAAGTATTCATATAGTCCTATAAGGATGTATCTTAAATCATTAGTGATGATGGTAGCGATGATTTAATACTTCGGTATTATACTTGCTATTTCGATAACTAGAGTGACGATGACGTTTTTATCGTCTTCAAAATTTATATAAAACTAGCTGTTGCCCGCGATTCCGTCTGCGTGGACCTTGAAAAAGTATCCTATGTGTTAATCCAGAACATATTCTATCTGCGTGCCAAATTACATTCAAATCCGTTCAGCCGTTTATGCGTGATTGCGCCACAAACATACAAACATTGTCACAAACTTTCGCATTTATAATATTAGTGAGAAGTGAGATTATATTTTGTTAGACTGTCCTCCATACGATTAATAAAGAAAAAAGAATCAAAGTCTATCCTGTCATTATAATAAAGATGTTACTATATCCAATAATGATATCAATCGAATCGAATCAAATTCGAAGTCTTATACTTCGAATTTGACTTCGACGATAATTGGAATCAGACGAAAATCACGTCTGCGACGTTTTAAAGAAAAACATTAGATTTTTATTTTTGCCTCACCCCTTAATTTATGACACATCAATCGGTATATTATATTTATGCATCTATCAGTCACTATTTATCTATTTGCAAAGATTAGGGGAATCACCAAATTTCATGGTTTAATTCAAAACCGAAAAATTGCATCATGCAATGCATGTTTACATGGTGCAATTTTTCGGATTAATATAATATCAACAGATTCAACAGTGATAGTTATCACTATCAGGTAATGATTTTGTAAAAATTTTTAGTTATGTTTTGATTCGTTGCTGTCCGGTTTCCGGATTAAAATAGACCACCCCCATTTCTTTTATATTCCTCCCATTTTTTTCTTTTACACCGTTTTATAATCTGTGCTAAAACTGGTAAAGAACTGGAGATACGACTGCGCTGATATGGTGAAGCTAAGGAAAGATGTTGATGTTTGGGTAAATAACTAGATAGGTTCATCATCATTATTTCTGTCGATGAACGTCCACTGCTGGACATAGGCCTCCCCCAAGGATCGCCTGAATAGACAGGTTCTGCGCTGCCCTCATCTACCGGCTTTACCAGATCGACGGTCCACCTAGTGGGACCTACCCAAGCAGCGCTAGATAGGTAAGATGGTAAGATGGTAAGCTGCGCTAGATGGTAAGATATTCGGAAAACTATAATAATTACAATAATGAAGAACTGAACATAAAAGATAACATGCAAATTAATTCAAGATAGACGTTCGTGATGTCTGTGTCATCGATTGAAAGCGAGACTAGCAAAGAGTTAGCTACAAATGCTTACTTCCAAAGTTAAGAGTCACAAGTAGCTTAGCGGCGTTGTTGGCATCAGGGGCAGGTTTGGCTGTACCCTCGATGGAGGCCAGGACTCCGTTGACCACATGGCTGTTCTTGACCTTCACGACATCGCCTTCAAGGTGGTACTCGGCCTTGGCACACTTTCCATTCTTCTCATTTTCCGTTGGGAATTTGGAGATCTCGTACCAGGTGCCTTGGAACTGGAGAAAAAGATGAATTTGAAAAAATAAGAAAATTATAGCTAACTATTATAATAACTGTACAAATACTTGGTATATGGTCATGGTCTACGAAATATTAGTCCAAACACCAAAATGTTTTTTTTTGTAATTTCTATGTTTTTTTCGAAGGTCACGAGAAAACTACTGAATCGATTTTGATATTTTTTTCGCCGTTCAACACCTATATGGTTCAACTTTGAAACTACGTTACTTTTTGTCTTGGCATCGATTATCATCTATTATTATGACATGATGCCTAAAATGCAATATTACTTAGTAGCAGTAGGTAGGTACAGACCGGGTCCATCCCCATCACAGAAATGCTCTTCACCCTTTGAATACTGAATCAGCCTTGGAGCTGATGATAACAAAAAGTACCTATAAGCGAGCGTGAACCACGATTTTTTTACTTTAAATCAGGATACAAGACAAGATTTCCTATTTCCATCTGTAGACTTGTACAGAATTGAACAATAAGAGCTTACAATACCTACGCATGACTTCCCATTCCCATAACAAATGTCCCTGATGAGTAGGTACCTATCGAAACGTTGGGTCCTTGGGGCCCAGAAGCAAAGAAATTCATTAAAGAGTTGTCGATGCGTCTCCGCGAGACCACCGGTGACCGTAGAGCTGGCAGCTTCCTTGGCCAACGACTCAGCTTGGCTATTCAAAGGGGAAACGCTGCCAGCATTCTTGGCACCATGTCCCGCGAGGATGCATCCGACGACCTTTTTTATCTTTAAGATCTCATTTTTATACCTTTTTGTTGTTATTTAGCCTACATAATAACTAAACTAAGATTCATTCATAATTCGACGACCAATTTTGAAGACGTACGTATGAATGGATCCAATGATTCACAAATCATCAAAATTTTGGTCGCGTATTATCAATTTTAGTTTACAAAGCAGAATGCCTAAAAAACTCAAAGACTGAAACAAGCCTCCTCTCACCAATTGACACTTCAACTTGAAACTTAAATTGCTACCTAAATATTATAAAACATTGCTACAACTACATTCTTAAACAGAATGTTTTTAGTTGTAGCAATGTTGCTGACAACCCCGAAAGGGATTACGGTCGTGAGTTTATGTAGGTATGAAGCAATATGCCTGAGAATCACTCATCCAAACAACAAAGAAAAACTGTCATAACAAATATGACTCAACCAAACAACTTTTCATTATCACGGCCACAAAACCTATTCAAACGGAAAAGGTTTATAATCTTCGACCGCGCAACCTTCACGCCTGATCGATCTAATTGATGAATCACTCTTCTGAAACTACTCAATTGAATCGACTCATTCGATTGTACTGATGATTAAGGATGACCGGAACACCGGAATTGATTGGAAAATTTGTGCAATTGTTACTTAAATTGCTGTTATACGATTGAATGGATGTTTAGCTAATTTAGTAATCGTAATCGGTAATTGAAGCATTGGGTACATTAGCGCAAATAGGTATCTCGAGATAGAAGCATTAAAATAACTTAAGGTTGTTTTCTTCTTAAACATTACAAATTTTATTTCAATAGGTGCAATAATTAGAGCGTCGGTGGAGCGTTGCGGAGGGCTATGGAGACTCAATCTTGAGGTTCGAACCTCACGGACGACATGCCATTTAAGTACCAATGAGTTTTTTAACTTACCTATGTACGTAATACCGACTGCTCTCAAACGGTAAAGGAAAATATAGTCAGGAAGCCTGCATACGCGGAAGAAGAAATTCCAATGCGAATGATCGAAAAAATCTTCCAATCCAAATTGGACTAACGCCCATTCATCCCTCCCTGAGGGTAGGTCTGCGCTCTACAGAGGAGGGACGTATTTCAGATGATGAGGTTCAATAATGATACACTCTGGAATCTAGAGTCTAGATGAAAAAATGTCTGTTTCATTTTTGACAAAGGGAATGAACAAATCTATGAGGGGTGCCATGTTTGACTATGGAATCTTACAATATTGATGAATGATGATTATAAAGGTGTCCAAACTGTGCATGACTGTGTAATGGAAAGTGGATTCAATACACGACTCAAAATAAAGCACACTATGTTGAACACACGACGTATCCTTCACCGGAAAAATCGATACAAACTCAGGAATGAACCCACGAGCCTCGCGAGACGGACTCTCCCATGCGTGCAGCTGCAGTCACAACTCAAAAATATTTACAAATACGAAAGGGCGTGAAGCCGTGGTGGTCCAGTGGCGAGTAACCTTGCCTGCCGTGCAGGAGGCGATGGTTCGATCCCCGTCCAGGCCGACTCGTACCAACGAGTTTTTCGGAATTTATGTACGACATACCACTGGCTTTTCGGTGAAGGAAAACATCGTGAGGAAACCTGCATGTTTCAAGTTCGAGGCATGTATTGTACCTACTGTCCATTAGAAGTGGCGACGGGCTCACTCCCCGTCACACTGGACAGAGTTACGGTACTACTAGTGAAACGTGGATATTCTGAGGTTTCAGAATATCTCTGACTACCCCCTCGGGAAATATAGTCGTGAGCATATGTATGTATGTATGTACGAAAGGGCGTTTCTCTGAATTTCCGTTAACAAACAATACCTTGGAGGTAAAAATTAGTCTGAGGCCCCGTAATTTTTCATATTTTCTAATGTCTCGCCCACATGTGGCTTTAAATAGAAAAAAGAATTCATCTAAAAAAAAAAGATAAATCAATAAACAATTTATTACTTATCGGTAAGATGTGAAATCCAAACATTTTTAAGAGGAACTCCCTATCTTAATATAAGAATATTGAAACATCTTCACAATCTAGGTATTGGTGTTATCCAACTGATAAGGGAATATCGAAACGGACATTTTAGGATTAGCTGAGATGGATAAATTCTTTTTAAAATAAGTTATATTGTTTGCCTATACAGGGTGTATAATAAAATAGGACAGTTACTTAAAGGGGTGCTTTAGACCATCAAACTGGACAACTTTTACTATGGGACTAACACTGAAATCGCGAAAAAAAAACAGCTGTCCCATACAAAAGTGCAAGCATAACTCGACTGAAATGTATGGGACAGCAGATTTTTTTTTCGCGATTTCGGTATTGGTCCCATAGTGAAAGTTGTTCAGCTTGACGGTCTAAAGCACCCCTTTAAGTAGCTGTCCTATTTTATGTTACACCCTGTATAAGAGCGTAGTAGAAGCGAAAACCAAATTCTTGTTGTTCTTGGTCAATGGATTAGTTCTTCGAAAAGAATGACATGACATGACATATTTTGCACGGTTTTTACAGAAAAATATAATATTTATCTATAAACCAATGATTTGTACCGAAAGCCGGGAAGATCTAAAGGATACATTATATGCTTGGAAGCACATGTTGCAGAAGGGTGTGCTAGTACTGAGTGTTTCGATGTGTTAGCTTCATTTAAAATTCTCTAGAATTCAGTGAGTGATTTAGAATGATTTAATAACATTTTCATAGATGGCAACACCAGCGAAAACTATACGGAAAACGTGACTGCGCGCCTTAACTTTTATAATCTGTGGTTGTGGCTTTATTTTTATAATCTGTGGTTGTTCACTTTCGATTTGGAAATTGTAACGGAATCTCCTTGTTGCTGTTGAAATTGAGTAATACAAAGATAAATTGATGCAGAAGTCTTATTTGAACAAAGTATCCCTTAATCAGTGATCTGTGGGTGGTCAAGCTTTCAATTCAGAAGCGCGAAGTAATCTACGCCCGTGGAAAAGTCACCAGGTGAAGAAGAATTAAGGTCAGATCGTTTTGTTATCCATATTTTACCAGTGTCTTATTCCTGGCGATAATATTCAAATATTACAGTGTTAAAACTATTAACTGTCGTGACTATAGTGAGTGAACAAAATAATTTATGAGTTTAAAGTAGAAAACAAACCGTTATTTTCAAGTGTTGTTTAAAAAGCAGTTCAGGCTAAGATAAAATTTAATGAAGTGATAAAATTATGATTTCTACGTTATTGTGCATGATTGTAATACATAATTTCAACGAATGAAAATAATTAATGTGTTAGCTAAATTTTATGTACAGCTTTTAAATCATTAGACATCGTATTATTCATATTATTCGATACAAATTGTTTTGGCCTAGATACCATTCTTTTTTTATTTATTTTTTTAAATCAAACAAATAAAATAATCAAGCACGATGGGTAAATCGCGACGTCGCAAAAGGCGTAACAGTTATGAAAGTGATAATTCTGATCCACCACAAAAATTATCTAAAAAGACTAGGCGAAGTAACAAAAAATTTCGACCATTGCACCCGGAAATTATTTTGAATCAAGGAAATGACTCACAGTTTTCTACTTGCTCGTGGGAAACTGAGACTATTAATCAAACCACAGTTCATCAGGTACCCACATGTTCAGGGCTAAATCAAAATATTCAAGTACCTGTATCTACATCAGCAGAAACTGAGACTGTCAAGCAATGCACAGTTCCTCAGGTACCCACATGCTCAGGGCTTAATCAAAATACTCAAGTACCTGTATCTACATCAGCAGAAACTGAGACTGTCAAGCAAAGCACAGTTCCTCAAGTACCCACAAGCTCAGTGCAAAATCAAAATCCCCAAGTACTTATCCCCACATCAGCAATTAACTTTGAAAATAGTATTTTAAATAATGAAGTGGTTCTACCTATTGCAGTAAACCAAAGTGATATAGTCACAGGGACACCAGTTACATGCCCAGTAGTTAAACAATCTCAAAATACGAATTATTCTCAAATGCCGAATGCTAATTTTTGGGCTCAAAATAATTTTCCCGTATCATTTAGCGTAGTGCCAGAGTTTGATCCTAACGATAATAGTCAGACAATAGAAAGTTGGATTAATAAAGTCAACGAGTGTGCACAGATTTATTCTTGGAATGACCGTCAAATTTGCCACTACGCTTTGCCAAAGCTGAGCGGCCTAGCCAAAAAGTGGTATCAGGGATTACCATCAGTACTTTTCACATGGACAGAATGGGAGCAAAAGCTTAAGCTAGCGTTCCCATCTAACGAAAATTACGGTGATCTTTTGACGTCCATGTTAAAAGTCCGATGCAAATTTGGTCAGCCTTTGGAAAATTATTACTATGATAAAATGGCTATGATAAATAAGTGTGAAATAACTGGGGCTAAAGCAGTTGGATGCCTCGTTCATGGTATCGATGATAAATTCGTTAGGATGGGAGCTGGTTCGTGTATGTTTGTCGAGCCTGAACAGCTTTTAAACTATTTTCGCACTGTTTCACAGCATGAATTCAACGTGTCTTCCGTACCAAGAAATAAAAATGTGATCACAAATAGACCACCTAACAGACTAAATTATTACGATTCTCCGAGAAATAATAGTTCAGATATGAATCCACAGCAATTGCGTTGCTTTAATTGCAACGAGTTGGGTCACATAAGTATCAAATGTAATAAGCCAATAAAAAGATGTACGTTCTGTTTCAAGTTAGGTCACGAAACTAAAGATTGCCGTAGAAGATTGAATATTAATGATGACACCAAGAAAGTACCAGAGAGTAATCAGAATAGAACGGTTTTATACGTAAATGATCAAAGCAAAGAAAATGATAAATTCCATAAAGTTGTGAAGGTTAATGGGGTGGAAAAACAGAGCTATATTGATTTAGGAAGTAGATGCACACTTATGCGAGAGCACGATGCAAAACAAGTAATAGGAGAATGGGAAACGTGTGAATCACCAATTTTACAAGGATTCGGAAATTCTACAGTAAAGCCTTTAGGTAAAAAGATTGTGACACTAGAAATAGGGAACATTAAAGCGGAAATTGAAGTTTTGATTGTACCAGACCAATTTTTGCAAACACCCATGCTCATTGGTCATACCTTTACCGAAAAGCCTAATGTGATTATACACAAGACAAAAGATGAATTAGTTTTTATAAATTCACCGGAACTAGAAGAAGAAAATTCAAAAGTTAAATTAGTTGCTGAAAATGATACACACATTCCTCCTCAATCCACACAGCCTGTTGATGTGATCGCAGAAAATAACTATACTGGGGGATTATTTATTCAATATAGTCATAGGAATGTTCTCAACAAAGAATACATTATTCTTCCTGGCATTTATAAATTTGAATCAGGGAAAGGTTATTTGATGGTGTCAAATTTATCGGACATGAAATTTGATATGGTGAAGGATGAATTGCTAACTAGAGGTCACAAATATATGGAAGTGGATACTGAATATATAGGTATAACTCATGAAACAAAAAATTTTGAAAAACTACCTCTTGATGATCTTAAAATCGGTACAAATTTGAAAAATGATGAAAAGGATGAATTTTATTCCTTATTAGACAAATATAGAGATTGTTTTGCGATGAATTTGAGCGAGTTGGGTAAAACCCATTTGACGGAGATGCACATTACTTTAGCAGATCACACACCTGTGGTGTACAATCCTTACAGGATGTCACAAGTTGAGCGTGATCAGCTTTCTAAAATCATTGATGATTTACTGTCCAATAATATTATCAGTGAAAGTACGTCTTCCTATGCGAGCCCTGTCATATTAGTCAAAAAGAAAAATGGCGATAAACGCATGTGCATTGACTACAGGGCATTGAATAGGAAGACGCTCAAAGACAAGTACCCTCTACCGCGTATTGAGGATCAACTGGATAGTTTAGGGGGCAATCATTATTTTACCAGTCTTGACTTGGCATCTGGATACTACCAGGTGCCCATGCATGAATCCAGCAGATACCTTACAGCATTTGTTACTCCAGACGGTTTATTCGAATTTAACCGAATGCCGTTTGGGTTGACAAATGCTCCCAGTGTCTTCCAAAGGACAATTAACACAATGCTTAGAGGATTTGGCAGAAATCTTGCACTTGCATACATGGACGACTTATTGGTTCCATCAACAACGATTCCCGAGGGACTCGAGAAGTTGGAAAAGGTTTTCCAGCTCATTCAATCCGCCAAACTCACACTGAATCTCAAAAAATGTCATTTTTTTCAAACCAAAGTCAACTATTTGGGATATGAGATCAGTGCTGAGGGTGTGAGACCTGGGTTATGTAAAATACGAGCAGTTGAAGAGTTTCCGTTACCAAAGAACGTGCATGAAGTTCGGCAGTTTGTTGGACTTGCAAGTTATTTTAGACGATTTATTGAGAACTTTTCGGTAATTGCGAGGCCTTTGACTGTACTTACTAAGAAAAACATGGAATGGACTTTCGGTGAATCTCAGGTTGCAGCGTTCAATGAACTGAAAGAGAAATTAACGAGCCGACCAGTTCTGGCGTTATACGATCCAATGGCAGAACTTGAGATTCATACCGACGCGAGTAAAGTGGGCATTGGCGCTATTTTGATGCAACGTAATAGGTTTGATAAATTACAACCTATTGCGTATTTTAGCCGCCAGACCACCACGGACGAGAGTAAACTCCACTCATACGAGTTAGAAACTCTCGCCGTGGTTAGCGCTTTGGATAGGTTCAGAGTATACGTCTTAGGACAAGCGTTCAAAGTAGTAACAGATTGTGCTGCGATTCGAAGTACTATGACAAAAAGAGATTTGATTCCAAGAGTCGCTCGCTGGTACATCCGTATGCAAGAATATGATTTTACCGTCGAGCATAGGGATGGTACAAAAATGGCTCATGTAGATGCCCTGTCGCGCAACCCTGCCTCATCCGAACCTCAAAAGCTAGGAGAGGTTATCGAGGTATTAAAGGTTGACGATGATGTATGGCTGCAGACAGTTCAGGAGCAAGACTCGGAAATACAACGCATAATGAACATTTTAAATGATCCAGACACTAAGGATGTTGTGGAAGTTCATAAAAACTACACTGTGAAGAACGGTCGATTATACCGGATGATAGACAAGAATGGTGAAGTCAATTTAAGATGGGTAGTGCCTAAAACCGTGAGATGGCAGATAGTTCGCATGAATCATGATGATGCTGGACATCTAGGATTTGATAAGACTTACGAAAAAATAAGCCATGTATATTGGTTTAAGAAGATGAGGCGATTCATAAAGAAATATTGTCAATCATGCTTGAACTGTGCACACAATAAGTTGCCGGCAGGACCCAAAGAGGGATTGCTTCACCCTATCCCTAAAGTAAGCAAACCATTTGATACACTGCATACAGACCATTGTGGCCCATTTCCCTTAAGCAAAAAGAAAAATTGTCACATTCTCTGCATAATCGATGCCTTCACAAAGTTTATTTACATTAAACCTGTTAAAAATCTCAAGAGTAGTACCACTATTCAAGTGTTTACAGAATATTTTTCACTATTTGGAGTTCCCAGACGGTTGATTTCAGATAGAGGGACTAGCTTCACCAGCAAAGAGTTTGCCGACTTTATCAATGATAAAGGTGTAAAGCATATCTTGAATGCAGTCGCTACTCCCCGGGCCAATGGCCAGATTGAAAGATATAATCGCACAATAGTAGACTCTTTGACCGCTGCAAATCATAATAAACCGGATAATGTATGGGATCAGGCTCTGCCACAGGTACAGTGGTCAATCAATAATACAATTAATAAGACTACTGGTTGTACTCCCGCGGAAGCTCTTTTCGGTGTTCGTACAACCGGTAGTTCAGATGGGTTTATGAATCCAGTTGTAGCGGAGTCACAACAGCCTCGAAATCTTGATCTTATACGCGCTAACGTAGAACAACGTATAACCGACAGCCAATCAAAACAAAAAGAGCGGTTTGATCGAACGCGTAAAAACCCAACCCGTTATAATGTCGGAGACTTAGTGAGGTTAGAGAAGGATATACGTACCGATCCAGGGCAAAGTAGAAAATTGTTGCCAAAGTGTAGTGGTCCATATAGAATTTCAAAAGTATTGGATAATGACCGATATGAGGTGGAAGATACCCCTATTACGAAGAAGTCCGGTGTTAAAATTTATAAAGGGACTCACGCGATAGATAAATTACATCCATGGCTTGTTTTCAGTAACGATGTGATGTCTAGTGATTCTGAGTAGATAGTAAAAAAAAAAAAAAGACAAAAAAGTAAAAATATGTATAAAAATAACTATCGTAAGACTATGAGTATGAGTATTCTGATTTGTGATTGTTGTGTTACAGTTATTTGTAAATAAAATTAAAAAAAGGAAGTAAAACAAAAAAAGACATGTATAAATATGTATATTCTACTAAAATAATACTGAAGTTAATCAGATTTAATGAAAAAGAGATAATAATAATATTATTATTGTGATAATTATTTGCAAAACTTGAAATAGCTAGTAGCCTAAATTATGTATAATAATTATGTTGGTTGATCGAAAGCAATGTATTTATTGAAATAGGTTTATTTACTTAGTTACACTATTGAGAAAGTAAAAGAAGGATGAAATAAAATGGATTGTTATTGAAAGAAAGTTTATATAATTTACAATATTATTTTAGTGATCAATAAAAGAGTTAAAGAGTGAATTATGAGTGACAATATTTATTATTCTTATCTGAAGTGAAGTATTACCTAATTAACAAAAGTAGTGAATGATACAGCGATTAAATTTTGAACAAAATGTTTGAGTCAAATTATTGTTATAGCGAGTCGCCCCGAATTGATTAGTTATTTTAGTGGCGATGTAGTCATTTAAGAGTGAGTCATATCAAGCTAATTGCTGGTATATGATGTATTTTTGTGAGTAATGACTTTAGCGTTTAAGAGTGAGTCGCCCAAACTGGACGATGTAGTGTTAAGAGTGAGTCGCCCTAACTGGACGATGTAGTGTTAAGAGTGAGTCGCCCAAACTGGACGATGTAGTATTAAGAGTGAGTCGCCCAAACTGGACGATGTAGTGTTAAGAGTGAGTCGCCCAAACTGGACGATGTAGAATTAAGAGTGAGTCATCTGTAAGCGAATGCTGAAAGATGATGTAGAATTAAGTGCAATTAGTGATTATTACGGTTATGCCAAGTGTTAGCTACATTGAAATTTAAAAAAGTTTAATGTGTATATAGAAATTAAGGTACCTATTACTAGTACGAATGAAATAAACGCGAGGTCGCGTTTTGCGTCAGGATTAGCCGAGTGTTAGCTTCATTTAAAATTCTCTAGAATTCAGTGAGTGATTTAGAATGATTTAATAACATTTTCATAGATGGCAACACCAGCGAAAACTATACGGAAAACGTGACTGCGCGCCTTAACTTTTATAATCTGTGGTTGTGGCTTTATTTTTATAATCTGTGGTTGTTCACTTTCGATTTGGAAATTGTAACGGAATCTCCTTGTTGCTGTTGAAATTGAGTAATACAAAGATAAATTGATGCAGAAGTCTTATTTGAACAAAGTATCCCTTAATCAGTGATCTGTGGGTGGTCAAGCTTTCAGATGACACAGTTAATTGAGTGCAACGTCCCAAGTTCAAACCCCGATCCAATTATAGTCGATGGCCAAACGATGGAGCGGTGTGACGAGTACAAGTAATTGGGCAGTATGATCATAGAGAAATTACGCGCTCCTCGAGTATGATGCATAGCATCGGAAAGAAGCCAAAACTCTGATGGTTCAAGTTGCGAGCTTTACATCAACGATGCTTAGGGTAGAGCGAAGTGGAAGAAACAGACTAGGAAAGCAGACCCCGCTACCCAGCGGGACAGCAGCTAGGATTCAAAATCTCTAATGCTCTGCAAACGTGTGTAGTCCTAAGATCATGACCTCTTTATATATCAGTAAAGAGATCCTTCCTCTTAATCGTAGTCTAAGGGAAATAAAAAAAAAAATAAAAAAAAAAGGAAAAAAAAAAATAGGGGATGAAATAATTGACGATGATAGACAAAACAAAAATCAATACTAGTTTTCCATGAAGTTCCAGATGATAGAAATCCCCCCGGGCTCGCTGTTCAGATGAAACGATCGCCGCTAATATATATATATATATTATATATATATAACTTCACGACCGTATTCCATTTTGGAGCAATCAGAAACTTTGCAACAACAACCAAGCACCTTTGAAGGTGGTAAGTAGCAAGGCTCACTGTTAGTATATTGAAGGACGCTGTTAGTCTTAGTTAATAAGGTCTAACAAAATTTGCTGAAAATGTCAGACCATCAAACTGAACAACTTTTTCTATGGGACCAACATAGAAATGTAGAAAAACAATCAGCACAAGTCATTCGCAAATAAACGATTTATTCGAGTAGGTTTTCAGTTTTGTATGGAACAGCTGATTATGGACCTTGGTTCCGTCATCCGTAAGTTTTTCCGTTTGATGGTCGTCCCTTAAAACAATTTCAGGTAACTTTGTTAGACCTATAAAGGTCTAGGTAGGGGCAAAGAGTGGTGAAGAGGGTCAACAAACACAAAAAAACAAACCATGAACCTATACTTACAGCTGTTAAGTTGAAGTTTTGAACCGGCTTCAACTCGGGACATGTTGAATCATGGACAACGCCGGCAGACGCGGCCGCCAGGAATGTGACAAACAATAATCGGAACATTCTGATAAATGATATGTTTTGTTTCTAACTCGTATGAGACAACTGATCTCAGCGAGAGTCTGCGGAAAACTGATCGAATCTGTGTGCTTGCCATCTTTTATATAACAATCCAGATGTGGAGGTCACGGGCGGGATTCAATTTTCGAATGGATTATTTAATGGATATCAATCAACTTCGTAGGGGTCGAGATCTGAACGCTTCTGGAGTGTTCTGTATATTTCCATAGCAACTGTTTGGATTAAAATCTCACTAATCTCATCTCATCTCACTAATATTTATGAATGTGAAAGTTTGTGACAATGTTTGGCTGTTTGTAAGGTTGTATGTTTGTCACTCAATCGCGCATAAACGACTGAACGGAATAAATTTAATGGAATTTGGCACGCAGATAGATTATGTTCTGGCTGACAAAAAACGCACAGGATACTTTCAGGCGGAGTTGCAGACAACAGCTGTTATACAGGGTGTCACTTGTGCTGGCTGTCGCTTAGCAAATACTGAAACGGTGAACTCAGATTATCAAACTGAACAACTTTCACTATGGAGCCTACGAAAAAAAATCTGCTGTCCCATACAAAACTGCTGTACCTACCTGACTCAAATGTATGCGACAGATGATTTTTTTCGCGTTTCCTGAGGTAGGCTCCATATTGAAACTTGTTCAGTTTGATGGTCTGAGTTCATCGTTTCAGTATTAGCTAGACTGACACTTACACCCTGTGTGTATACACCACTAGTTTTTAATTACTAACATAACTTTAAGGGTGTATTCAGACCATGAATCTGAACAACTTTCCCTAAGAAACATGGGTCGAAAAATGAGAAAAATTTTTGGACCTTCCATACAAAAGTGCAGATCGGCCGATCGATTTTCTATGGGAGGTCCAAAAATTTTTTACGTTTTTCGACCCATGTTTCTATGGGAAAGTTGTTTAGATTCATGGTCTGAATACACCCTTAAAGTTACGTTAGTAATTAAAAACTAGTGGTGTATACCTACTTATAAAACAGGACTGACTGACAGACAACTCACAGACAGCCTAAACTGCTGAAGATAGAAACATGAAGTTTGGAGAATATAGTAAGGAGATGTAGGGGTACACTTCTTTCTTCTCGTGTGGGATTGTCACGTCTTCTTCAAATCGTCAATTTCCAGTATCTTGCCACCGCTGTCGCACTTGCTGATGTGCTATTAGGTATAACATATTAGTAGGAAACATATCTAAACTATTATAAAACTGTAACAGAAGTGTGTCTGTACATTGAAGATATTTACAAAAAACAAATTACGACATGGTTTTTACCTGTCCCTGATTCCAAATCACCAATTTTTGGATTTTTTGTCTATCTGTTTGTTTGTTTGTTTGTTTGGGTGTTTGTTTGTTCGAGTATCACGCATAAACTACTGAACCGATTTTGATGAAACTTTTTTTGTTTGATAGCTTATCATCTGACTTAAAATCTGGTATATAATTTATGCGGACAAAGTCGCGGGTAAAAGCTCGTCTGTAATATTTCACTTCGGTATCCTGACACCTTCAAACATTTAAAAGCTCTGACAACCTCAAAACAGCGAGTAGGGTTTGGGTGTATACACGTAGGTACCTAGCTTTTCCCGCGACTTTGTCCACGTGAAATTATAAAGGATTTTTCGATATTCTAATTTCACGCGGATGTAGTCGCGGGCAATTAGAGCGAGCAGCGTTGAAGTTTTCTATGGAATAACCAATTTATCTTTCGCGATTTCTATTTTGGTCCCATAGTAAAAGGAGCATACAAAACCGCAATCCTACTCGACCCAAATGTATGAAACAGCAGATTTTTTTCGCGATCTCAGAGTTGATCCCATAGCAAAATTAATTGTTTAGTTTAATGCTATGATCATCCCCTTAAAAAACCGTCAGCATATTAAGAAGGAAGACAATATGTGCAACCGTTATGGCAAAATGCTGTGCTACAAAGTGATCTATAAAGCACGCCCCGGTTATACCGATTGCCAGTTCGAGTCCAACCACAACAAAATTGTTTAAAATGTTGTGGTGACTAAGAAAGTTGGGCAGATAAAAGAAAATACCAGAGATAATTACACTGATAAAACATATATGACTCACGTAAATACATCCTAAACATTTTGTTGCACCAAATAATATATAAAATGTATGGGAATCATGCATTTAGGACAATGTTCTTATCAGTGATAAGGATAAGCTATTTACTTTAAAAGTTATGATAAACCTACATAGTGTTGGATGGTATCCAGCCCCTGTACCCGGACTTTCGATGTCCGATATATCGCCACTGTTTCGGTCCGCACTTCATTGTAATAGAGTTGACATTCGAATGAAAAAGTTCGAATGTGCGGGTAGAGGCCCAGCTTCGAATAGCACCAAGACAGAAGGGAGTCGTAAGAGCCTTACAACATTTCATTATCAGCCTATATACGTGCCACTGCAGGACACAGGACAGGGCACAGGGCACATCACCTTCAAGGATTATGAGCATCAGTCGACCACACGTGCCCAATGCTGATTGGTGAACTACACATCAGATTTTCGGCTTTAGCGTTTGCATGTTTCCTCAAGATGTTTAACTTCACCGTTCAAACTGTAAAGGAAAACATCGTGAGGAAACTTCCCGCTCTCAAGAGTGCAGTCGGTTATAATGGCCTCACCGTATGGCTGCCGGTTATTGCCACTACATCCGAACCCAGCTCTGATCGCGTCTATTTCCCGCACCATCAGATTCGGGAAGATATAAGGAAGAGAGAGTGCACTTGTGTTTATGAACTCGAAACATCTTACGTGCTGCGGCTTTTCTTATAAAGGGGTTGATGAATCGTCGAAGTAGTTAGATGCAAAGAAGGGTGGAAAAATCTGGGTGCTTTCGATGACAAAGTTGCCAGCAACAATTTTCCAACGATCTCTTCGGTGGAAAATTTACGAGGTCGAGGAGGACTATGGAAAGTTAATAAGGCCTTATTAGCAACAATCGATAGAGGCATCTACGTACCTAAGTAGTTTCGCAAAGTACGATGTTAAGGGGTCTACCGATCATATTATGCCATTCTCTATGCAAATCTGTGTACCTATCTATTATATTAATTACATTTATTTGTATAATATATCTATGATTTAGATAGATATTAGATTCTGTCCTATCATATTCGAAAGTGACATAATAAAACAATACGTTCATTATTCGATCATGATTTTGAATGTGTGGGCACATGTTTTTTTATTCGACTTCAGGAGTGCGATTTTTGAATCTCATTCGGTGACTTCAGCAGTTGAAAATGTCAAAATTACTATGGAGATATGCATCTTTCTACTGCTGATTTGACTTTCAAAAATCATACTTCAGGAGTGCAATTTTTTAAAGTCAAATCAGCAGTAGAAAGATGCATATCTCCATACATTTTTAACTGCTGAGTGCAACGTATGAGATTCTAAATCGCATTCCAGGCCTTCTTATTATATCGCCTTTAGATAATGCGTGCCCAGGAGATTAGTAAAGCTTGTTAGTAGTTTTCTAAAATAAGGTAGGTAGGTAATAATTTGAATTAATCGGATGAACAATATTCAGACTCGCTAATTCGTCAGTTTCGATAAGTGGTAAATTGCCCAATTCGTCTAATTCGACAGTTTATTGAACTGGTCTTTATGTGCAGTTCATAAAAAATATTCTAGGCATTTCTACTGCAGTCACGAATGATTAAAGGAAGTTTTTTAACAGCCTTCATCGTACAATGAGCATCACCGATCGATTCATATTTACTAGAGCATAAACTGACAAAAGGTGAAGCGAATCGATGGGTTGAATGAAAGTACCACCAACCATGGGATGAAATAATGTACTATTAACCGAGCAATGTTTATTTTTTCATGATAGTACCTAATTGTAATTTTATTGATAACGAGCTTTTACCCGCGACTTCGTCCGCATAAATTATATACCAGATTTTAAGTCAGATAATAAGCTATCAAACAAAAAAAAATTCATCAAAATCAGTTCAGTGGTTTTTGCGTGATACTCGAACAAACAAACACCCAAACAAACAAACAAACAAACGAACAAACAAACAAACAAACAAACAAACAGACAGACAAAAAATCCAAAAATTGGTGATTTGGAATCAGGGACAGGTAAAAACCATGTCGTAATTTTTTTTTGTAAATATCTTCAATGTACAGACACATTTCTGTTACAGTTTTATAATAGTTTAGATATTAAGGTCTCTTGCTTCTCTTCTGCTTGTTCACAGTTGCCCTACAATAAAGGGTCCATAAGTTTACCATAATCATGGAATTAAGATAAGATAGATATTCTTAATAAATTAATGATGTTATTACGGAAAGCGAACTGCGAGCGAGCGGTGGTTTTTGGGCAAACGATTAAGGGAAAGGGGAAATGATTTCCGTGTTGGGTCGTACTTGGTCCAACGCGTGTCGTTAGCGATTCAACGCGGAAACGCGGCCAGCATTATGGCCACGTTTGGGCCAGGTATGGCTAGGGGCGGTCTTTTTGATTGAGTGTTTGACGTGGCGTGTTGCTGAGTGTGGTTCTGTATAAAATTGACGATGCATGTTGCTGAAGGGAGTTTTGTAGGAAATTTAACGACGCATGTTGCTGAAGCAGTTTTTGTTTTTATTAAGATGGTTGACGACGCATGTTGCTGAAGTGAATTATGTGTAGTTTAATTTTGGTTTTTGATAATAAATTCAGTATGTGTTTTATGGAAAGCAATAAAATTCGGAGGCTCTGAGGAAATATTGTACTAGAGGTATTACTTTCTGCCGGAATGAGCCTGTATTCCAAAAAGTCATGCTGAATTCCAAAAAATAGACATAAATATTTAGTCACCTCTTTTATCGAAGTACAGCAAAATAACCATTATTTATTATAATGTAGATATATCATATAAATTTTCGACGACCCGGTTGGTGTAACGGTTGCCAAGCCGGACTGCCAAACCAAGGTCCTGGGTTCGAATCCCGATTCGGTCATGGATGTTATATGTTTGTGCCGTTGTTGTATGATTCCCATTTCAAAAAGCCTAAGGCTTACCTTGGGATCATTACAATGTATGTGCCTGTGAGCATCTCCAGAACAACAAATTTAAAATAAAACTAGTCTCCGGAACTATGTACAAAACGCATAATATTTTTCTTAACGTTACGTTAATGTGCTCGCTACAAAAAGTATTGTGATTTTAATTTTAACCACCTAAAGGTAAGAAATGGCCAGAGAGTGCATTTCATAGGGAGGATTGGAGGAGAAGAGGGGAGGCCTCTGCCCTGCAGTGGGACTATTCTATTTTTTGTTTAATGGCGTTTCCTTGGTGGATTTTGCCAGTATCTAGTTTAAAAAGAGCAATTAGTGCTTGACGTTGTACGGTAATTGGATATGGCGATCTCAAAGCCCTGTTTTTATACAAAAACACTAACACATAAAATGGCGGAGCCGCGTGGCTACCTTAATCGCGAGCCAACGACAGACGTCCACTCGAAAGCCCTCTAGCCACGCGACTCCCTGCAGTGGGACACAAAACAGGCTAAATAAAAAAAAGTAATAAAGAAAATAAAAGAAAAAGATTTTATGTTTATTTTTATTGGAGCTTTTAACCCTGAGGTTATGTCAGCCCATTTTATATTACTTTCCAAATAATCATTGTTGTTTAAACATGAGTGTTCAATAGTACGGTTATAAAAACAACAAACAACAACAAAGGAACGAAAATAAAGTGATACAAATAAGCTGATAGTGGAAAGTTTAGAGGAAGACGTTGATTCACTATAAACGATTTCATTTGCGATTAATTCAATTGAGTAAGCGGAGTTGTCGCTGCGCCCGCGCATGGTACCCGTTCTTCTAGAAAATTCGGACAAATTGATCGAAACATCTGGAAGTTACTAGCCTACGACTCGTAATCATTATAGAGTCCTACATAATAATATGCTGACGGTTTATTAAAGAGAGGTAATCCTCTCTTCACTGTTTAATGGTCTAATGACCATCAAACTGAAAAGTGAACACCTATCTAAGTATACAAAATAATGTTGGAACAGCAAATTTTTTGTGATCCTACGTGCACATCTTAGCGTGTGTACCTGTTTCGCACGTAGCATGAAGCTGCTCTTCTGTTTGTAAATATTTTGTACTTATGCTGTGACACATCTCTCAATATTGAACGACTGAGGGGGAGCGGACTATACTCCACTTCAATATAAAGCGTATTTAGATTATGTTAGAGCTCATTGGTGGAGGCTGGTTTGTGGTCAGCTTGCTGTCTGAGTGATTAAATACCCGCTTCGATAGGTCTCTGACTCGAGATATAACAACCATTAAAACGGTAATCCATCCTAAGACAGACACAATAGTGGCTCACTCAGAATTATTCTCGTATTCGGGCCATTTGTACCCAGAGATTTCTCAATAGGGGCAACTCGCTTTCAGACCAAAATTTTAGTAGGTACTAAAACTTTAGGCCTAGCCTGTTGTCACCCAAGCCACCGGCATTTTAAACATTGATTGATCTTCAAGTTTTAGTATGCCTTTTTACTCAGTAGAGTTAATCCTCCATTAAAGCTCTTGCTAGCTTTTACTACGTCAACAAGACAAAAAGTGACAGCAAGAGATTTAATGGAAGATTAACTTTTATGAGCGTTTCTGCAACATGTAATTAAACTTGTTACCTATTCGGCAAGCTTGTAATATCCTCTAGTACATTATTAGGGTAAGGTTGCCTTAGTCGTACGTCGTAAGGGGGAATTGCTGTAACTTTCAGATTAATTTAATTTAAACACTTTTTTTGGTGTTCATGGAATCTTTATTTATTTAACTCTTAACCAGCATTCATATAATACAATCATCTTGCATCAAAAACTCTATAAAGCAATTTTAAAAAAAAAGTTCTTTCGGTACGACTAAGGCGTCGGTTGCTTAACTCGTACCACCCATAGCCTAAGTCGTACTTAGAAGATTGCCTGGCAATAAATATAAATTACACTTAGAAAACAAAATTATAAATTCTTGGTAAAACAAAACTATTAAGAATAAAGTTAGTTCAACACACTTAGATACCTATACTTAGTTGGACTGAACACATAATATATTACAAATATATTTTCTTTTTTTACTTTCCAACCCAGCACATAAGGTACGATTTAGGAATCGTCCACAGGTACGACTTAGGCAACGAGACCTTCAAAGTTTAAAACCAAAACTTCTGATATAAGATGAAAATTTTAAACTTTTTGCTTGTATCTAAATGAAAGCTATATAGATTCCTACAAAAATATAAATGATTCAAAAAAATTACATTCCTATCATATTTTCCCTTGAAATAGTTTACGTATGAGCCAATTTTTTTTATAAAAACGATAAAAAAATCTTCTTTTTTAAATATGTTTCGTTTTGAAAGTCGGCTGACCGTCTGCTTCGGGTTGCTTACATGCACGATTAAATAGTACAGGACTGCGGTGCTAGATGTCACTGATTATAAATACGAGATGAAATATGACTGTGGTACGACTAAGGCAACCTTACCCTATATAGCGTAGACAGTTCTTGTATTGTAGTTCTAACAACAATGGGACACTGTTTTTGGGATCGTTCGAGTTTTTTGTTGTTGTACGCGTAATTTTAACAAATTTTTGCGAACGTTTACAATATTTTCGTAAATAAATGTAGGTACTGTAGAAAGCCAAAATAGTATCATTAAAAAGATCTCGTAGAGAATCTCGACATCGTAGATTGCATCGCTGTACCGTATTTGCACTATAAGTGCCTCTCTGATATTCATCAGTTTCATCACTAGCCTATTATACAACGAGTATACGTCCCACTGCAGGACACAGTCCTACCCGCAGGAAGGGTGTACACCCGAGGCGTTAGTCCACCACGTGTGCCCGAGGCAGATTGGTAGACTTCACGTACGCATCAAAACTTACAAGAAATAAGCATGTGCGATACCTAGACTTTTTCGTAAACAATATTCTACCTACGATTTTGGCTCAGTGTTTTCAATGATGACCCAACTCAACCAAGTGAAATTAAATAAGCCAAATAATTGTTAAATTCATGGTCATTCTTTTTAGGGTTTTTAGGGTACCCAAAGGGTGAAAACGGGACCCTATTACTAAGCCTACGTTGTCCGTCCGTCCGTCCGTGCGTCCGTCCGTCCGTCCGTCCGTCCGTCCGTCCGTCTGTCCGTCTGTCCGTCTGTCCGTCCGTCCGTCCTACCTATTTAGGACTGTAACTTTTGAACCGTAATAGCTAGATAGTTGAAATTTTCTCAGATTATGCGTTATTACGGCGGATTTGTTAACAAATAATAAAAATGTCAAAAAGTTAAAAATTAAGGGGGGTTCTCAACAAGAAACTAGTTTTTATCGACGTTTCTTCTTCACGCTCTATCGTAAAAACGGTAATACACACAAGCGTCAAACTTAGTGTGATTATAGAGCAAACTCTACAAAATAACGACAAATACTAAAAACCGGCTAAGTGTGAATCGGTCTTGCGCTAAAGGGCCCGGACAAAAAAGTTTTTTTTTCTAAGTTAATAATGTTGTGTTCTGTGGTGGTATTGCATGGAACCCTCGGTGCGCGAGTAGCCCGACTCACACGTGACCGGTTTTTTTTTTAAACTGATAACTACCCGAAAAAAAAATGCTGCAGAAATATTCAAAATGAAGGAATTTTCCCATCTAGAAATCCGATTCCAGAATCCTGATACATCATAATATGCTTACGGTTTTTTAACGGCATGATCAGACATCAAACTGATCAACTTTCTCTATGGGACCAAAATCAATAAACAAAAATCTACTGTCCTTAGAGGCCTGCATTCACTTTGATTAGCAATACGTGCAGGTGGTTAGTGATTAGGAGTAAACAAGTGTGGACAGCGATTGATTAGTGCGAGTGATTAGTAGCCTGCGTAATAAAATGATTAGATAATCGTAATAAGATGAGTAGACTGAGAGCTGCCACGTCTCCACGTCCCTTGCGCCCTCCCTCCCCCCTTGCTCGCAGCGTGCTTGCCACTAAACACGTCTGGACTGCAGTGTTTAGTGTTTAGCGTTTAGTGTCGCGTCGGAGGCGTTAAGTTTCTTGAGGTACGTCCATACTTGCTGGTCGACAGCTAACAACTGAACTTAGGACACTGCTTGCACTACACACACTAATCTCCCGCAATTACCTACTTACTAATCACCTGCACTCGCACTAATCAAAGTGATACATTTGGGTTGAGTTGGATTGCAGTTTTCAATAAAACAGCTGATTAGAGAAACCAAGAGAAAGTTGTTCAGTTTGATGGTCTGATTATCCCCTTAAAAAACCGTCAACAATTTAAGAATGCTTCTATCTACATAGATGACTGACGGCCAAAAGGTGCATAGTATCCATAATCAAAATCATACCTGAATCATTTATAACGATTAGGCCCCATTTCGTTTGAAGATAAATCCTTTGATAAGATTTCATATAAAAATGGTATTTAAAAGATAATCCGCCATTTCATTAGTCAGTCTATTGTGCGGTGGTTGTTAAATAATATGATCTCATAATGTTCAAAATATATTTAATTTTAAGTCTTATAGGACTTTTTAGTTCAAGTGGTGCTCAGTTGTTACAAAATGGACAGTGCAATCCGGACATTCCATTAGTTAATAATTTCAATCTTGAACAAGTAAGCATTTTGTATATTTTAATTTTAAGGACCCCTGGATATAGAAATAGATAGTGGTTTGGCCTGATACCGGAATATTATCTGACACAAACTTGGGCCGAATAACCGAATATTCTGGCAGCTGAATATCCGCCGATGTAGGGTGCGATTCGGTGCCCGGTGCTCATTATTTCACTGGGTCTACTTACCCCAAAGACATAGGTTGGATTAGGTTTATGTACATATAATGTTTATATTGCTACTACATAACATGAGCTATGGGTTAGGTTTATATCATGTTTATATTGCTACTATGTAACTGAGCTATAAATTATATTATTTATTACATTTAGTTTAGGTACCTATACAGGGTGTAATAAAACACCTTAGTAAAACTTAAGGGGGTGCTATAGACCATCAAACTGAAAAACGTTTACTATGGAGCCAACATCGAAATCGACAAAAAAAATCCGCTCTTTCATACAAAACTGCAGTACCGTCTCGACTCAAATGTATGGGACGGCAGATTTTTTTATTTTTTCTCGATGTTGGCCCCATAGTGAAAGTTGTTCAGTTTAATGGTTTGAAGCACCCCCTTAAGTATTACTAGGGTGTTTTGTTACACCCTGTATTGAAAAGCTGTTGTAGAGCGAAAGTCATTTTGAAGAAGTACTTTATCATAATTATTATAGGTCAGTAAATAAAAAACGACATGAACAATCGAAATTAATTCAAAAAGAATAGCCTAGAATTGCAATTAAAAATTATTTTCTGTGAGAAAACGGGTCAGTATCTGCATTAAAATATATAGGTACATATATAAATTTAGTAGGAGTAGGGCAGCATGAAATAAGATGAAAAAATAACTTTTTTTTTATTAGCTTTCTGTATAACTAGGTACTAGGAGTGCGATTTTTGAATCTCATTCGCTGAGTTCGGCAGTTGAAAATGTCAAAATAACTTTGGAGATATGCATCTTTCTAATTCTAAATTGACTTTCAAAAATCATACTTCATGAGTGCGATTTTTTAAAGTCAAATCAGAAGTAGAAAGATGCGTATCTCCGTAGTTATTTTGACATTTACAACGGCTGAACTCACCAAATGAGTTTCAAAAATCGCACTCTAGGTGTGGTGTGCTCTCTATGCGTTAGCCTGGCTGCGAGAAGGTTATTCCAATAAAATACACGTAGATAGCTAGATGTACTGTATTTTCTTCAGAACATTATTATAAAAATGAGACGTCAATCACGTATCTATTCCAGGGATAGAATAAAATCCTATCGCTTTGAATCTTTTTGTTCTAAATCTAGCCCAGTGCCTAGTGTTAAACCCCGTGATATACCATCTAAATCATACCATCTCCTCTGCGCTAATGGCTTTCCTTCTTCTTATTTACATACCTACGTAACTTAATATTAACCATAAAGATATTATATACCTTACGGAATAGAGTAAGTGACATGAGTTGTCAAATGTAACCGTTTTTTGACGTTTTTTGGAGTCCTCGGCAGGGTAAAAATTCGATTTCAGTGTATAATTCTCAATCTAACGTGAAATGGTGAATAATTTAATGAAACAGTGTTAGTATATTTCACAAAATTATCTACGATTTCACTTTAGGTTCACGATTATTCACAGAAACCGAATTTTTACCAGGACTCCAAATCCCCAAAAACGGTTCTATTGCCTCGCGTCACGTATCTCTTTCTATTATACAGGCATGCCGCTTGGTACATCTCGCTCTCTCAGCTGTCACTGTCTCTCTTACGTAGTATAATACCTTTATGATATTAACCTATGGTGTGTAGTCACTAGATACTCTTTCATACACTGTGAGTATAGTCTGCGACATTTACCGCTTGCCTTGTCATAATCATTTATTGCATTATGGGGTACCATAAGATCTTATCTTTAAGTTAACAACGCTCCCACGCTGTGACGAATGCTAATTAATTAATAAGTATACTATATATCTTGATAGTTTAACTTTTTTGTTACCCTACATTTTACAATTCAATCAAGCATTTTTCTAATAAGCAAAAGAAAAAACATTTTTTCTTTCTTTACTCTACAACGTGTTAATGAATTAACGCAAAACTAGAAAGTAGTTTGTTTAGAATCGAGAGGAGAATCGAATTATCATGGTTTCAACATAGGTAATTTTTTTCAAAATTTTAAATAATTTTTTTGTAAAATTTAAAATTTACTGAACCCGATGTCAACCCACCGCACGGGCACACTCACCCTACTCACTACCAAAACAAGATTATTAAAATGTATCCATGAGTTCGTTAGCGCTTTCATTCATTGCTGAAATGATAACAAATCATTTTTGCCTCAGAACTTAAAATGTGAATAACTTTAAATTTTAACTATCAAAATAATGAAATTATTGTTTCAATCCAATTCTTTTGTTATAAATCAGTTGGGGTGTATGAGGTTTTGCGCTAATTTATTAACACGTTGTATATTGTTTATTTTTTGGCGTAGGTTAAATATAACGTCCGTATCCTTTTTTATTTTTAATCTATTCTTATGCCATTATCAGCTTTTTAAACACACAAAAACGAACGTTTTACTTTTGATAAATTAATATTAAATACTGTAAATAATCAAATTAAACATTAAGTGTCGACGGGACTTGAACCAACCATCCGCCAAAACAACACAAATAGCACGACATGGCTGTAACAAATTATTGTAGGTAATCAACTTACTAATCAATTATATTTCAAATCTAATCTAATTAAAATAATCGTATAACTGAAACTAAACTGAAACTTTAAATAATGTTTGTTAATAGGTTGTAAATTTTTCAAAGTACTCGTATACAGGGTGTTACAAAACACCGTAGTACATAATACTTAAGGGGGTGCTTCAGACCATCAAACTGAACAACTTTCACTATGGGGCCAACATCGAAAAAAAAATTTGCTATCATTTAAGTCGAGTCGGTACTGCAGTTTTGTATGGGACAGCAGATTTTTTTATTCTTTCTCGATGTTCACCCCATAGTGGAAGTTATTCAGTTTGATGGTCAGAAGCACCCCCTTAAGTATTACTAGGGTGTTTTGTTACACCCTGTATAAAATTTAATAAAAAAATCAATGTAATAATTATTGAATCTTTTTCTGTTCGTCGCTTTGTTTGTTTGTGCACGCATATCGTATAAATTAATCTACTAACCCGTAAGGAATATATACTCTATATAAATGCTGGTTTCTTAGGAGTCTACAGTTTTGATTTAAAAAAAAAATCAGCATCGTCGCAATGTTTATGCGAACTTAGGATATAGGTAGACTCTACATACAAATACATGTTGTATTTTTAAGGGCTACAATGTAGTGTATTAAAAAATACAGCAGACGCGCAATATTTATGTCGTAGGATGGATGTAGACTCTGAATAAAAGCAGTATTTTTTAAGACTACATTGTAGAGTCCTTAAAAATACAACATTGTTACGTATTTCAGTGGTCTGCGAATTACATCTAGTGGTAATTAATAAACGATTTTAGATAATTTTGATACCATCATCATCATCATCATCCGCCGATGGACGTCCACTGCTGGACATAGGCCTCCCCCAAGGATCGCCATAACGACCGGTCCTGCGCTGCCCTCATCCAACAGGTTCATTTTCATACCAGTACCTATTAATTATAACTTTATAATCAGCAACTAAAAAACGAATATTATTAGACGATCGGTATTTGATAAAGCCTTGGATAACTCTTAGATAATATGAACATGAAACAACACGATTTAATCATTTATTCACTAGATAAGAATATATGATATCCTATACGTTAAATATGAAAAATTGAAACCTTTGCAACCTATCTCCGTAAGCAGTCAATGCCAATGGAGCGGTTTTTTTAATTAGTGTTTGATAAAATATAATATTATCTACTATGATCAATATCTAAGTAATTGCTTTTTTATGTTATACTAGCTGACCCGGCAGACGTTGTCCTGCCATTTGTCCTTCCCTACACCTGCCCTACACCTTTCCACACTTGGCCGTTTTTTTTAAGTGAAAACATCTTTAGCGGCGTTGTGCACTTTTTTGGTATGGGTAAAAAATTTTAAACTCCCGTCAGGACCGTGACTTCACGGATCGATGACGTAACCTGACCTGATCGATGACGTCACGTGACGTAAGACTTAAAAAGACTTAAAATCTTGTTTGTAATGCGCCCTCTTTAACAAACGTTGCCAACTACCATCAAAATCAACTACCAACAATCAACCACACCGTCAGTGAACGTACTGAAAATATTCAATAGATATCGCAAAACTTCCCCCCCCCGTGTAATTCGGCTTCGCGAGGCCGCAGGCCGAGCCGAGCGCGAGCCGAATGCCGAGCTACGCGTAGGAGCGAAGCTCCGAAACGTCCCCCCTGGAAGCCTGGTGGACCTGGTCTCCGGGGTCAGTCTGCCTACCAAGCGAGGCCGCAGGCCGAGCGGTGTTTCGATGTTTTTGTTTTTGAAGTGAACAAAAACATCGCGAGCGAGCGCGAGGCCGAAGGCCAAGCTACGCGTAGGAGCGAAGCTCCGAAGCGTTCCCCCTGGAAGCCTGGTGGACCTGGTCTCCGGGGTCAGTCTGCCTGCCAAGCGAGGCCGCAGGCCGATCAGTGTTTCGATGTTTTTGTTTTTGAAGTGAATAAAAACATCGCAAGCGAGCGCGAGGCCGAAGGCCGAGCTACGCGTAGGAGCGAAGCTCCGAAGCGTTCCCCCTGGAAGCCTGGTGGACCTGGTCTCCAGGGTCAGTCTGCCTGTCAAGCGAGGCCGCAGGCCGAGCGGTGTTTCGATGTTTTTGTTTTTGAAGTGAACAAAAACATCGCGAGCGAGCGCGAGGCCGAAGGCCGAGCTTCGCGTAGGAGCGAAGCTCCGAAGCGTTCCCCCTGGAAGCCTGGTGGACCTGGTCTCCGGGGTCAGTCTGGCTGCCAAGCGAGGCCGCAGGCCGAGCGGGGTTTCGATGTTTTTGTCTTTGAAGTGAAAACTTCTTAAGCGGCGGCGTTGTGCACTTTTTGGGCTTAGTTTTCACTTCTGCCGGCACTCCCAGGATGCAAATAGAGGTGGCGAGTGAATTTTTTTTTTAATGCGTTTATTGCATTATACAATAATTATTTAGTTTTGTGTAGAGACCAAATGACTGTGTTGTACCTACTCTAGATGGTTTCTCACTAAAGCGTCATAATATAAAGCTTTCACAGCTGTAACATTTGTGAATCCCTATGTTTGCCTAAGAATGAAGACTAAGTTCCTATTAGGGTGGAAACATCAGAGCACAGTATGTTCTGTGGTGGAAACCATTCCGGCACCCCTGGTTGACCGGTGGTGGAACCAATGAGAATGCAACTCACTAACGGTCTTTACATTTCAGGAAGCGGAAATTGTTGTTTGACATCTCCAAGAAGCTTATACAATGTGTTAATAAATTAGCGCAAAACCTCGTACACCCCAACTGATTTATAACAAAATAATTAGATTGAAACAATAATTTCATTATTTTGATGGTTAAAATTTAAAGTTATTCGCAATTTAAGTTTTGAGGCAAAAATCATTTGTTATCTTTTCAGCACTGAAAGAAAGCGCTAACGTACTCATGGATACATTTTTATTATCTTGTTTTTACCCGACTGCGGCAGAAGGAGGGTTATGTTTTTCAAGCGTATGTATGTATGTATGTTTGTATGTATATTTCTTTGGCACGGCCTACAGCCTAAACGGCTTGATGGATTTCGACATATGAGGTGTCGTTAGATTCGCAAAAATCGTGAAAGTGACATAGGCTATATTATTTTATTATGGCGTCGGCGAATTATGGTATTAAGTAGGTTGAGTGTGCCCGTGCGGTGGGTTGTTATCGGGTTCAGAAATTTTTAAATTTTGCGAACAAATTGTTTTATATTTTGAAAAAAAATTCCTATGTTGAAACCATGATAATTCGATTCTGCTGTCGATTCTAAACAAACTACTTTCTAGTTTTGCGTTAATTCATTAACACGTTGTATACCTACAGAGATGGAGATTACCACGTTATCTACCTATCCGTTTCCGTATAAGTAAAAGACTCTTCGTTAAATAAAGTCTTCTTTGAGATCTCCTTTCCATAAATATTTGACAACCAACAAAATGTAGATTTTTTGCATTTTTAAAATCTAAATTACGCGATAATCCTATTATTTTGGATATATGTTGTCGATTCAAAACCCTTATTTTAATTCGTTCTCCATTTGAGGGGATTCGAGTCTACCGACACGGGACGAACATCAAATGTTTGACAGGTAGGAATAGGTTCCGAACAAAGAGATTTAACATAATAATACTACTTACGAAACTCATGATCATTTTGTTTCATTATTTTGATGGTTAAAATTTAAAGTTATTCGCAATTTAAGTTTGGAGGCAAAAATCGTTTGTTATCTTTTCAGCATTGAAAGAAAGCGCTAACGTATTCATGGATACATTTTTATTATCTTGTTTTTACCCGACTGCGGCAGAAGGAGGGTTATGTTTTTCAAGCGTATGTATGTATGTATGTTTGTATGTATATTTCTTTGGCACGGCCTACAGCCTAAACGGCTTGATGGATTTCGACATATGAGGTGTCGTTAGATTCGCAAAAATCGTGAAAGTGACATAGGCTATATTATTTTATTATGGCGTCGGCGAATTATGGTATTAAGTAGGTTGAGTGTGCCCGTACGGTGGGTTGTTATCGGGTTCAGAAATTTTTAAATTTTGCAAACAAATTGTTTTATATTTTGAAAAAAAATTCCTATGTTGAAACCATGATAATTCGATTCTGCTGTCGATTCTAAACAAACTACTTTCTAGTTTTGCGTTAATTCATTAACACGTTGTATACCTACAGAGATGGAGATTACCACGTTATCTACCTATCCGTTTCCGTATAAGTAAAAGACTCTTCGTTAAATAAAGTCTTCTTTGAGATCTCCTTTCCATAAATATTTGACAACCAACAAAATGTAGATTTTTTGCATTTTTAAAATCTAAATTACGCGATAATCCTATTATTTTGGATATATGTTGTCGATTCAAAACCCTTATTATATTTAATTTTTTCGTCCATTTTTGAATGTTTTTAATAGTTATTCTGCTATTCGGGACGGAGACAAATACAACAAACCAAAAATCACGAAAATTGGTCCAGCCGTTCTCTAGTTATAAGTGTTCGAACAAACACGACTTTCTTTTATATATATAGATTAATAGGATTCGCTATACCAAATTACTAATAAAAAATATATCGTAATTTTACACCCAATTAAGAAAGCATCTATAAAACAAAAAGCCCCCTTCTAAGTTCATAATATATTGTGACGGGAACCCTGCTCGTGGTCCGACACGCACTTGGCCGGTTTTTATGCAACGTGTTAATGAATAAACGCAAAACTAGAAATTAGTTTGTTTAGAATCGAGAGCAAAATTGAATCATCAAAGTTTCAATATTTTAATCAAATAATTTGTTAGTATAATTTAAAATTTACTGAACTCGATGTCAACCCATCGCACTGGGACACTCATACTTACTACCAAATACGATTTTTAAAATATATTCATAAGCACGCTAATGCTTTCATTCATTGATGAAATAATAACAAATCATTTTTCCATAAAAACTTAAAATGCGAATAACTTAAAATTTTAATTAATCATATAATGAAATTATTGTTTCACTGCCATTATTTGTATTGTGAAAAGTTGAATTTTATCGTTTATTTCCCACACTCTGAAAGTAAATATTTTATCTATGAAGAGAGTTTTGAAAGTGATACATTTCCTCGGTAGAACTGAAAGTACTAAAAAATCAAGTCTACCTACCTACTGAGCTAGCAGAAGACCTATACAGACCCAATTGATAACATTATATTAATTCTTATTTTTCAATAATGGTTACATACAAAATATTTGAAGAGAGTCGGTGGCGCCCATTATGAGGCCCAGTGAGTTTTTCTAACTTATGTACGTAATTCCGAGAAAGAAAACATCGTGAGGAAACCTGCGTACGCTGAAGAAAAAATTCCGATGCGTATGTGAAGTCTACCAATCCGCATTGGGCACACGTGGTGGACTAACGCCCATACAGTCTCCCTGAGGGTAGACCTGTGCCCTGCAGTGGGATGTATACAGGCTGTGATGATGAGGTGATAGTTAATATAAAATAACCGTAGTTATTGTATTTTGGAGACTTTAGCATTTGTTTTCTGTGCGAGGCAGAATTTGACAGAAAAAAAACTTCTGTTCTGCGCCGAAGAAGAACTGGCTGGAAAACATCATTTTTTTTTTTAGAAGCCGTGTAGTAATTACGGTTATCTGTGGTAGCCTGAAAAAGAAAAACTGGCGGGAAAGCGAGTCGAGCGACTCAGATAGTTTTACGCGCGAAGTGAGACAAAATGGACGGGGCTTTGTTTATTAATTTTCTAAATTAGTTTTTCGTGGCTATTATTGTGTTAATGTGGTGGAATTAGTGTAATAGTGTGCCATTAATGGATAACAATGTAGTAAAAGTAAGAAATAAAGTAAGGCGCTCCCGTTTGATTTGGATTGAACTCCTCGCGTAAAACTCCGTTGCTGAACATTGGAATGTGTTCCATCCTCGCTTTCAATGTGTTAGGTTAGGGTTTAGGTTAAGTTAGTTTTAAATATAAAGAAAAATGCAACTAAAGACCAGGGTGTAAGGGCTAGTTCCCATTCCCTTTCCGCAAGAAAGAACTATTTTCTTAACGAGCGACTCAGAAACATAGAGATAAGAAGTACTATGTAGTACTTCCTACCTCTATGTTTCTGTGTGTGTTTCATGAGCATGTGCTCAGAAATAGTTTTTCACCTCAAAACGTAGAAAGAGAAGGTACAAGCGAAAAATTCTTCGTCTGTGCCTCAAAAGCTCGAAAAGATGCTGTTTATTATTCGAAATCTATTTTAAGACTATTTCATGTTATTGCGCCAAGCATTTATTTTTTCATTCACCTAACATTTTCCTCGTTGTAGTGAGGTGAAACGTGTGTTTCGCTCGGCAGCAAAGTTATTCTGCGTCTCGTACCTTTGAAATTCAATACAAGTATTAGCGCCAAAAATAACTTTGCAGCCTTGCATAACAAATAACTATTGCATATAAGTATTATAAAAGTAAAAAAAAAGTTAAAAATAAAATAATTAGTAGGTAGTTAGTGATCCTAGTTAGTAATAAAATTATTTCAATTTTTCGCAGTTCACCGGCACATGGTACGAGACACACAGAGCAGCGAATCCGACACAAGGCGGTGACTGCTCCACTATAGATATACAAGGCAACGACACTCTCACGTACAGAAATCAAGCAGTGAACAAGAACTTCGCAGAAGAATTGTCTGGCGCTGCGACCCTTGAGAGTGGCACGTCTAAATTCACCCTGAATCTCAATCCAAGTAGGTTTGCCTGAATTATTTTGTTAGGTACACTGAAATAAGATGTATACAGGGTGAAATTGATATCTAAGCATCCTTTTGAACTAAGAGTCTATCCATCAAGCTCAACAAGTTTTACTGTGGGAACAAACCGAGCGGAGCAAAAAAAAAATCTGCTGGTCCATACTAAACTGCAACGGCTACTCGAATCAAATGTATGCAACAGCTGCTTTTTTTTGTGGTCCGATCGGTTTGCTCCCATAGTAAAAGTTGTTCAGTTTGATGGGTAGACTCTTAGTAACTCTTAGTTCTCCTCGTAGGTACTGTGTTCGCATCAAATATTTAGTCTTTGATCACGGTAGAGCGAGATCGCTCTTTGGTAGGCGCTTTCACATCACATAAGTTAAAATGAAATGAAATATGTTTATTGCTTATTTTTTTGCTTTATTTTTTTTATTTGTAGCTTAGCCTATTCAAAAATTAACTTTTATTGCAAAAATCAATAATTCTACATTCTATAATAATATATGCTGTAAAATATAACTCTCTACACCTGTAGTTTTTAATAACAATTTTTTTTTAAAGTCAATGAAACTAAACAACTTTCCCTGAGGAACATGGGTCGAAAACGACAAAATTTTGTGGACCTACCATACAAAATTGCGGATCAGCTGATAAATTTTTTAAGGAAGATCCAACTTTTTTCGTTTTTCGATCCATGTTCCTTAGGGAAAGTTGTTTAAGTTTAGAATACCCCCTAAATTGTTTTAGTAATTAAATACTAGTGGTGTACAGTATTATATTGTGATGCTGGCATATCAACATAATTTTTAAACTGCTTGCTTATCGTGTCGAATTCAAAACAACAAAGTCACTAAATAGTATCTTGCCAGAATTGGGCAACCGATACTGCACCTGCATTTAAAATTGTCTGCGACCTACCAATACAATTTAATAATCAAATTTATTTTTACAGCTACTCCATTAGATTTCTGGATTACAGCGACTGAGTACACCAACTTTGCAATCGCCTACAGATGTGAAAATGTAGGAACAACACAAAGACGCAGTGAGTAATTTATTTTACTTTAGGTAATAGTGATAATAGGGGTAACGCCGCAAGCGTCATAGGCTCGTTTAGGCCCGAAACGAACCGCGGCGGATTCTCCGAATAGTTTATATTTTTATGTACGCACGGTGACACATCAAGCTATACAAAACCAATATAAGCTGGCCGCGCGTAGGTCCAGTAACGTATAACGTCGCGCGGCCAGCTTATGTTGGTTTTGTATAGCTTTATGTGTCGCCGTGTGTACATTTATGCTTTTTATACTATTATCACCATTTACTTTACTTCTATCTAACCAAGACACGGATTGTACAAAACTGAAATTAATAATGCGACCAATATGAACGTCACTTATGAATAGATCATAAAAATTACGTCAAAGTCATTCATAAGTTTCCTCCAAATTGGTCGCCTAATTATGAATCTGGGTTATAGTGTTATCACTTTGTATGTGGTCGCTCCTTTTGATCCTTTAAAGGACTTACAGTGGTGGACCTATGGCCAAACATTGACTGGCTTCCCCAATCATTTCTATAAGGGTTGAGACACATTTTCCGACGGCGACCGACGGCGGGCCCATACAAAAAGCACGTTTATTAGTATCCCGCCGTCAGCTGCCGTCGGTCAATGTGGCACAATCCTAACTCTTAGCATGAGTTTTACTTATATTTTAGGCCAAAAACGGATAATCTAGTATCTTGAGTCGAGTCGTAAACGCCGGTTTACCGAAATCGCAGTGGTAGTACATTGTCCCCAATCATTTGTATAATCAAGTTCACTATAAATAGTGCGTGAGGGACAGACCTCCGCAAACTAAAACGGTGAACTCAGACCAACAAACTGAACAACTTTCACTATGGAGCCTACCTCAGAAAACACCAAAAAAAATCTGCTGTTTCATACAAAACTGCTATACCTACCTACCTACCCGACTTAAATGTAGAACAGCTGATTTTTTTCACATTTCCTGAGACGGGCTCCATAGTGTAAGTTGTTCATGGTCTGAGTTCACCGTTTCAATTTGCAGAGGGCTGTCCATTACAGCCTGTATAAAAAAATGTAAAATATTTAATCTTTCAGTATACGTCTGGGTACTGGGAAGAAGTACAACATATCCCGGTCTGATTCCTACGTTGATTGACAATAATCTACAAACAGTATTGGGCGTTACCTTAAGTCAATTGCAAGCTGTCGATCATTCCGATCAAGCCTGCTATGTTCTACCTGTCATTGGACAAGGACAACCAATCATCGTGCCAGGACAATGTGATCCAAATATCGCAGTGGTTCAAAACTTTGACGTTGCAGCAGTAAGTAAAGGAGATCCTTGCTCTTAGCATGTACACACGGCGACACATCAGGTTACGCACCCTATATACCCATAACTACACTACGTACAAAACACAAAATAGTGCGGTAGAGAGCCTGCATAGACGCGGCTGCCGGCGCCGGCGCGGGCGCAGCGTGCTGTGAGACAAAACAACAACAACATACCGCACCCTCTCGCAAGATTCGCAGCGTTCAACTTCTAATAGTTCAATCCAAACAGGGTAACCTGACTTGTCGCCGTGTGTACTCTACAGCCCTTTGTCGATCTATTATCGTTCATTTTATACAATGTAAAACAACACTGGCATATAAAACTAGTCTCTTACACCCGTATTCTTAGTTGTATTTTCTACATTCCCGCTCTCGAGTGGAGGTTTTTTACATAATTAGTATGTCAAAAATTTCAAAAACTTCCTCGACTCGAGTGAAGAAGCCTTAAGGAAACAACTAAGAATATGGGTGTTAGAGGAGTAACATGGACAAAAAGAAAAATATAGAGTTATACTAATGTTTAAAAATTCAGTTCACAGGATTATGGCACGAAATAGCGAGCTACCATTCAGAAAGCGCTTTGGGAACATGCAGCAGGGCAGAATATTCGCTCGTAGGAGGCGTAGTCAATGTCCTGAACAGTCAAGTAGTCAATCAAACTTTAGATACGATTACTGGGACTGCGTCTGTCGCCAGCACCGATGGCAGTGCTAAGCTTTCAGTATTACTACTAGTTGGTTCAGAAGGTACAAAGATTTTTTACCTCAGATCTTATTCGATTGCTTACCAAAACTATATTGTCGGAAAAAGCTAAACGCTGTCTTACGCTGTACAGTCCAATATGGTGTGGTGCAAGTCGGCCTTAAAGTTCGACCAATCCTAAATCACGATTTATTTTATTTTACAGTCGTAGAACAAGAATTGTTCGTCCTGGCAAGTGACTATACCAACTACGCTATATCATATTCCTGCGTTAATGTAGACGCTACTAGGAAACGAGGTAAGAACAAGAACTTGGATGAGTTCCTCATTACGATACTAAATCATTTATACACAAAAGACGTTGCCCACGTGATGAACTGTATTCGTTTCAAATCGTTTCACAAATAACGAATGAGTATGATCAAAGAACAAATACCAAGAGTATAATTATCATATCTAAAATCATACACAAAATAGGAGGAATATCATATAAAAAATCGTGGAATTTCTTATAAAATTCAACCAGTTTTGTAGGCGGAACGAGATTGGGCAATGTATTTTAGGCCACACGAAGTATGTGGCGGATTTTTATTAAGTATTAAACCTGTAACATTATAGTTTTTTTATTATAGTGTTTTTTTTCTTAATATGCTGACGGTTTTTAAGGATTAGACCATAACTTTCTCTATGAGACTAACATCGAAAATGCGGAAAAAATCTATTGTTCCACGCAAAACTCCAAACCTCTCGAACGAAAAATGTACGAGACGGCAGATTTTATTTCGTGATTTCTACTTTAGTCATTAGGTTAGTCACATTAAAATTTGTTCAGTTTGATGGTCTGATCATCTCCTTAAAAAACCTTCAGTATAATTATTAAGAAATAAGAATTACCCTGTATTCAATCTAGAATTAAACATTTTAACGGGTTCTTACCGCGTTTTGGTGTTTGTGAGTTCCCGATATTTCGGCAGTGTTACAACTACCATGATCACGGGATGACATGGATGGTAGTTGTAACACTGCCGAAATATCGGGAACTCACAAACACCAAAACGCGGTAAGAACCCGTTAAAATGTTTAATTCTAGATTAAATAATAACCGCGTAACTCTAAAAAACTGTATTACCCTGTATTCATTTTATAACCATTGTCTAACTTGCTATTTCTTTTTTAGTCTTCAGCTGGATTCTAAGTAGAACTCGGCAGCTATCAGCAACAAATCAAGTTGCAGTGAATCAAGTCGTCGACTCATATCTCGACTTGAACCAAGCCTATTACCAGGATACCGACCAAACCGACAATGGATGCTTTTACTACCCAGAACCATTGCCTGGACAGAGTGTTGTCTTCAGAGGACAATGCGATATGAATATACCTGCTGTACCCAACTTTGACCCAGTAGGGGTAAGTACAAATTTTTCTTACCTTTATTACATCATCTAAATAGAGGAAATAAAAAGAAACTTTGGTTTTATCATAATATTTGATCATAATCAGTATATCACACAAATTTTTTGTTTGGTTCTTATTCTTTAAACATTTAATTGTACATTAATACCTTCGAACTTTATTAAAAACCAAGTAAAAATTATAAATAGATTCTTATTACCTATCAAATATTAATCTGCCTGTACATTTATTATAAATCACTAGTTTTTACTTTCATTTTACAGTACATGGGATTATGGCACGAGATAGAGGCATATCCATCAGAGTTCCAGGGTGGTGAATGTAACAACGCTTTTTACACTCTAAACAATGGTGTGGTAGACGTGTTTAACACACAAGTCATAAATCAAACTTTAGACACAATCGACGGTGTGGCCGTAATCGCTTCTGATGATGGAAGTGCTAAGCTTTTAGTCACTTTTCCTGTAGCAGGAACAAACTGTAAGTAACTACACTTTCCCGTTTCATTCTGAAAATGACTTCTCTTGGAGATTGGCTTATTGTGTTCTAATAAAATTTGTTCTTCCTTTCAGTTACAATTGAAACAAATTATTGGGTGCTCGCTACAGATTACACAAGCTACTCTCTGGTTTATACTTGTACAAACTTAGATGCCGATACCAAGTTAGGTAAGCTCGCTATTATCAATTTCTCATACAAATTTTAAGGAATCAAACGTATTTCTTTTCAAAAATACTTTTCTAGCATAGGATACTAATACATGATAATTGGTATTGACTATGGATCGCTAAAAAAAAATCACTATTATTTGAAAATTATTGAATTTTCCGTACGAATTTGTCATGCTTGAATAAATAATAAATTTCTAATTTTTATTTAGTATTCAGCTGGAAACTAAGCAGAACGAAACAGATGCCAGCAGCTGCAAATACAGCCATCAATAACGTCATCAACACTGTACCAGTTTTGGATCAAAGATACTATGAAACCACAGACCAGAGTGTCGCTGGTTGTTTCTACTTCCCTGAACCTCAGCAAGGTGTTCCTGTGGTGTTCCCTGGACAGTGCGATCAGACTATTAATGCTGTTCCTAACTTCAATTTGCAACAAGTAAGTGTCTTAGAAAGCAAAGTCTGAATGAGGAGATTTTTGACAGCTAGTAAAACGTAGAAAGTTAAACATACCGCGATAGTTCTGTTGGTGTTGTCGTGAGTTGGATGCGAAAACGGAATTTTAGGCTAAAGAGTAAACAGAAAATGTATGTCAGTCAAACGCATCTATTGATGAAGGGACTGTTCATATTTTTCTGGTTCATTAAAAACTTGCTCATCCATCTCACGTTGACGTTATCTCGAGCTATTTGGTTTTTTTTTCACTTAACTTATACGGAGAACCCCTCATATGAAACAGAAGTGCTCACAAACTTCGATTAAATTATTACTATCTTGCGAGAAAATAAATAATCTCATGTAATGAGAAGCGAATATTTGGTTTTTCACTTATTCTTAAAATGTTAATATAATGTGATTCATATTTTAACGATGAATACTTTACAGTTCCAAGGTACATGGCACGAAATCGAAGCATACCCAAAAGATTTCCAACCCGGACAATGTGTCAACCATCTGTACTCAACGGGAACTGGCAATACGCTGAACTTACAGTCGTCTTCTGTAACTGATCAATTCCTAGAAGTAACCAACAGTACTCTGTCATTTAGTACAACTGATAACAGCGGAAAAATGATTATAACCTTAAATTCGAATGGAAATGGTGAGGATTTTATAAATTACTTCAAATTGTTTTGTCTAACAATTTCTTTTTTTTTTAATTGAAATTAATAGTAGTATAACTCATTAACATTTCGTCTTTATGTTTTTCCACTTATTTAATAGCCTATTTCTGTATATTTATAATGATTTGTATTCCACAGTAATCACGATTCCGTTCTGGATTTTGAACACGGACTACACCAATTACGCATTAGCTTACAGCTGCGTCAACATCAACAGTGACTTCAGAGCAAGTAAGTTATTTCTCCCGACCCAATCCATCCCAATTAGATTCCATAGTATTATAATAATACAATAGTATATTATTATCTATCCATATAAGAACTCAATGATCTAAAATAATATGAGGACTTCGACAGAAGATGCCGTACTTTATTGTGTACCACCATAGTATCTACTACCCCACCACAAATGTTGAGCACGTTCATTCACATCTTTTTGCAATATATCACTCTAGAGATACCTGAGACGTTCCAACAGGGCGTCGCGTCGTCCTTTATATACGCTTTTAACTTTCGTACGATACTGCTCAGTCTGTTTACGAGTCTAATAATAAAATTTAGAATGATCTCAAGTAATAAACACAACGGTAAGTTGCAAATATAACAATTTCACTTTTTCTTTTTCAGTCTACAGCTGGAAACTCAGCAGAACGAAGCAGTTGACGGCCCCAGCTAATGCCGCTATCAACACTGCAATGTCGAACATCCAAGTTTTGGACAACGATTACTTCGAAAACATTGATCAATCAGATGATGCCTGCTTCTTCTTACCAGAACTTGCACCAGGAGAGCCTGTTGTATTAGTTGGACAGTGCGACCCCAATATCGCTGTTGTACAAAACTTCGATGCCGCTGCGGTAAGAAAGAATGAACTAGAAATTATCATTTTTTGTACTACACCTTCGGGACTAGTACGCCAACCCGTGATAGCGTGATATAGCGCTATCACGATTCTGGGTGTCTATTCCGGGATTCGAACTTCGCAATTGCATAAAAATTTTCGTTCCAATATCAACTCTATTCCAATGAAGAATGAACATCGAAAGTGCGGGTACAGGGCCTGCTCTCTTTCTATTTGCGCGCGAACGAACGAGATAAAAGATGTGATATTGATGGATATAACCGTTTCATGTGCAACGTGCTAGCTAGGCTGATCTTATAAACTTATAATGTATCAAAAAATACCAAAGTAAAATAATCAAAAGATATAATAACGATCATTGGCAAGATTATCTAAAATGCGAATGATTAGTTAAACATAAGAATCGTATCTTCACGAATCGTTGTTGAATGATTCAGCGCCATTTGCAACGCCAACGAAAATAAAAATTAAATATTAGTTAAAGTATAAGGATACAGTGTTTAAAATTTTCAGTATCAAGGTCGCTGGCATCTAGTCGAGAGCTACCCATCCGCGTTCCAGCTCGGAACCTGCAATGATGCTACATACACCATTCAAAGTGATGGTACAGTCTTGGTTTATAACACTGAAGTCATCAATGAAACCTTGAGTGACATCACAGGAACAGCCATCCTTGCGACAACTGACGGAAGCGGAAAGTTGAGCGTCACATTCCCTACTGGTAAGCTTTTAAGCATAAAGCTCTTCTGGCGTATCTACAGGTTTAACCTGGATAACATTATTTATGTTATTATATTTTGCAGCACCAGGCGCTATCGAATATTGGATTTTAGATACTGACTACGAATCATACTCTTTGGTCTACAGCTGCGTTAATCTGAACAGTGAACAAAGACAAGGTAAGATTTTACCAATTTGTTTCTTAACACCACCTTAATATAACATGTTGAACTAATCTAAATAGACGTGGCAGTTATCGTTTTCCCATAATTATAATACTCAATATGAATTTGTGATTTCAGTATGGAGTTGGAAAATGAGTCGTACAAGATCTTTAACGACTAATGCCACGAACGCTATAAACCAAATTGTCAACGGCATCCAAGTGCTTAACAACCGATATTACGAAGTTATCGATAATACTCCTGCCGGTTGCTTCTATTATCCTGTTCCCGATGGCAATCCTGTCAGATTCCGTGGACAGTGCGATGAGACAATCCCTGCTGTTGCCAACTTCAATGCCGTTGCAGTGAGTATTTATCAGCAATAAATTTTCTGTTGGGGTTTTTTTATGTTTTGTTTTAAATAAGTAATAGATTGATTAAATGTATACTCAAGTCGAACTAAAAATTACAGTTTTCTATTCGCAGTTATGTACATGATGAAGAAATCAAATTTTAAGTCATGCTTCCATCACAATGTAATAAAATATTACTTTGATAAACATGCAAAAAACTACAAAGATTACAGAGCACTACGCTCAAACGATATTTTATAACAAACTCAACTATTGAATGTGAAACCGTTTCAGTACATGGGTCTCTGGTACGACATCGAAAGCTACCCCCAATTTTTCCAAGATGGTACCTGCCCAGATGCCACCTACTCTCTCATTGATGAAGGGGTGAATGTCTTCAATACGCAAGTTATTAGTCAGACGCTGGACACTATAACTGGACTTGCTACCGTTATATCCACTGATGGTACGGCCAAATTAAATGTCAACTTCCCTGTCGTCGGCACTAACTGTAAGTAATGGCTTTTATAACATAACTTGTTTTTAACCATACTAGAAGTAAAATATTTCTTCCTATAACCTGATCTTTGACAAAGCATATTATGGCATTTGGTTGTATTGTTACTTCAGTAATCACCTTGGTCTTGATGCTGCATCTTTTAAAACTCTTCAATCGTCACTTCGTTTTTATATAGTTTTTTTATGTTTTTAAACTAGCACAACACTTTTTTTTCAGTTACCGTGGACTCTCCATATTGGGTTCTTGCAACCGACTACACTAACTACGCTTTGGTTTACGCTTGCATCAACATCGATAATGAATACCGTAGTGGTAAGTTTGAATTTTTTATGAGGCACGTGTAGATAGAATTATATAAATATTTTTGTATATTGTAAACTACTCATCGGAAACAAATAACAAAAAACAATCATCATCAAATAAAAAACCAAATCAAATAACAAAAAACAAAACTCTCTCATTTCAAATAATTGGTCAATTTTTATTTTTCATATATACCTATTTTATTTTTCCAGTATCCAGTTGGAAGCTTAGTAGGCAAAAGACTCTTGCACCCAACTCAATAGCCGCCATCAATAACGTTGTGAACTCCGTACAAGTCTTGCGACAAGATTACTATGTGAACAAGAATCATACTGAAGCGGGCTGTTTCTATTTCCCTGAGCCCGTTGTTGGAAAGCCCGTTGTATTCCCTGGACAGTGCGATACTACTGTACAAACTGTGAACAACATCGACTTAAACAGGGTATGTTTGGGGTTATTCCTAATTTTCCATGATCGTTGTTTTTAAATTAAAGTTCGCTTAAAATAGCGCCACAATCTCATGAAGAATCTAGATTATGGTTTGAAAACCATATTATGGTTTTCTATATAATTTAAAGCTATATTGGTTTAGACGCTTCGCCCTTGTAAAAATAATCCTTTCTGGGATATTTGGTATAAATGCAAAAATTACAGAACTCCACAGTAGCCTCGAAATTGTTTACTTGTATTTTCTTCTCTGCAACATCTAATTCTGTGGATTTTAGTTCTCCGGTCTTTGGCACGAAATCGAAGGATACCCTAAAGCCGAACAGCAAGGTCAATGCATCAACCACGCTTTTACCGCTACATCTGGAACTACCCTTGGGTTGGTAAACACTCAAGTGTCCGACCAACTATTGAGTGTGAATAACGGATCTGCCACCAGTGATGGTAATGGACGATTTACTCTCACTATTAACGTTGATGGAGGCCGTAAGTTACATTATGTTATTTTATTTATTTAGTCTTGCAACTAATGCAGTACCTACTTACAATAATGACCATGACTTAGAGAATGAGATCAAAAAAATGTTGTACTTTTATATCTAGAACTATATTTTACTCCAGTCTACTGTATACAGTAAAGCATACGCGCGCGAGCGTAGAGTACTGTGTACTCTATAGAGTGCATAATAATTATTCACCAAAATTGCCTACAAAAGCATAGCTGCAGATATAATATCATGTCAGTGATAATTATTTGATAGAAGTAAATATTTGTATCCAACTATAAAATATTAATATTTTGTTTCAGCTATTACTATACCGTACTGGATTTTAGCGACAGACTACGATGACTATGCGTTAGCCTACAGCTGTGTTAATATTGACGCCAACTACAGAGGAGGTAATGACTGTTAGGTATTGCTGTGATGATAGACCGGCGGTGGTTTAATAACTGATTTATTCTTAGAATGTAACACTGAAAACATTTACACTTCCTTATCTAATTACAAGATGATTAAATCATTGATTATCATTAAACTCTCTTTAAAAGAGGCGATGATGAAGCTAGCTCAAAAAATTCAATTTTCTTATCAAAAGCCGATCGGTCCCTATCTAACTTGCCTAAGACGTCAACCTCAACAGGCACTGCCACACCAAGTCGCTGAGATACATTCACGATATGGCAGTCGGAGCAGGGGCTAGCTGCTCCGGTTCCACAACATTTTGGTCGAAAGGATCGATTTACTATGAGCATAATTGTAATATTAGTGTTTACCGCCGTATTCGGATAAATCTGCATGTAAGGAGCTGCCTAAAAGAGGGGACCTTCCAGGGGGTGAGTGGCGTTTGCGGGGACGCATCGTGCTGCTTGCAGCAAGCAGTACTGCCTTACATCACTTTTCGATAGCTGAATGTACTCCGGGCCAGTACACATAATTTCAACATCTACATGGCCCTCGAGCAAATTCTCTTAAATTGTGAGCTACAAATAATTATTACAATTTCCCTTTTCGTTTTTCAGTCTACAGCTGGAAACTCAGCAGAACAAAGCAGTTGACTGCCGCAGCTAATACCGCTATCAACACTGCAATGTCGAACATCCAAGTTTTGAACAACGATTACTTCGAAAACATTGATCAATCAGATGATGCCTGCTTCTTCTTACCTGAACTTGCACCAGGAGAGCCTGTTGTATTAGTTGGACAGTGTGACCCCAATATCGCTGTTGTACAAAACTTCGATGCCGCTGCGGTAAGAAAGAATGAACTGTTAATAACTAGCACGTGCTGCTCAGTTTTTGTTCTACACCTTATATGTATCTAAAAATACCGAAGTACATAAATCAAAAGAAATATCAACTATTGCTATTGTCATCTATCATTGACATAATGATTATCGAAAATAAGACTGTTTAGTAAAACGTGCTTAAAGATTAGAATTATATCTTCACGAATCACAAACACAGGATAAAAAAGTTACTTTAGTAAGATTTTTGAAGACCAAATGCTGTTCGAGGAATGTTTTTAGGACGTTAAATGATTCAGCATCATTTTCGAAGCCGACGATACAGTGTTTAAAATTTTCAGTATCAAGGTCGCTGGCATCTAGTCGAGAGCTACCCATCCGCGTTCCAGCTCGGAACCTGCAATGATGCTACATACACCATTCAAAGTGATGGTACAGTCTTGGTTTATAACACTGAAGTCATCAATGAAACCTTGAGTGACATCACAGGAACAGCCATCCTTGCGACAACTGACGGAAGCGGAAAGTTGAGCGTCACATTCCCTACTGGTAAGCTTTAAAGCATAAAGCTCTTCTGATTCTGACGTATCTACAGGTTTAACCTGGATAACATTATTTATGTTATTATATTTTGCAGCACCAGGCGCTATCGAATATTGGATTTTGGATACTGACTACGATTCATACTCTTTGGTCTACAGCTGCGTTAATCTGAACAGTGAACAAAGACAAAGTAAGATTTTACTTTATTGCTGCTACTAACAACTTAACATGTTGATCTAAATAGACCAGTCAGTTATCGTTTTCCCGCAATTATAAATACTCAATATGAATTTGTGATTTTAGTATGGAGTTGGAAAATGAGTCGTTCAAGATCTTTAACGACTAATGCCACGAACGCAATAAACCAAATTGTCAACGGCATCCAAGTGCTTAACAACCGATATTACGATGTTATCGATAATACTCCTGCCGGTTGCTTCTATTATCCTGTTCCCGATGGCAATCCAATCAGATTCCGTGGACAATGCGATGAGACAATCCCTGCTGTTGCTAACTTCAACGCCGTTGCAGTAAGTATTCATCAGCAATTTAATTTCTGTAGATTTTTTTTTTTTAATAATATGGTTACACGTATATTAATGTCGAACCAAATTTTCTATTTGCAATTATGGACATGATTGAGAAAAATATAAATTTTAAAGTATTTGTTCAATCAAAATGTAATAAATGTAACTTCGATAATTTTGCAAACAGCTACACTGAGCACTACGGACAAACTTTATTTCATAACAAACTCAACTATTGAATGTGAAATCGTTTCAGTACATGGGTCTTTGGTACGACATCGAAAGCTACCCCCAATTTTTCCAAGATGGTACCTGTCCAGATGCCACCTACTCTCTCATTGATGAAGGGGTGAATGTCTTCAATACGCAAGTTATTAGTCAGACGCTGGACACTATAACTGGACTTGCTACCGTTATATCCACTGATGGATCAGCCAAATTAAATGTCAACTTCCCTGTCGTCGGCACTAACTGTAAGTTTGGCTTTTATAACATGACTTGTTTTTAACCTTACTAAAATATTTCTTCCTTTTACTTGATCTTCTTTGACAAAGCATATGACGTGATTATATTTGTATAGTTACTTCAGTTCACCACCTTAATGTTTTATACTCTTCAAGGTTTTGAGTCACTTCTTTTTTTATATTGTTTTTGATGATTTGTGAGGGGGACGTTTTTTTAAAGTTAAATTTTTTGTCAGTTACCGTGGACTCTCCATATTGGGTTCTTGCAACCGACTACACTAACTACGCTTTGGTTTACGCTTGCATCAACATCGATAATGAATACCGTAGTGGTAAGTTTGCAACTTTCATAAGACACTGTAGATAGAACTCTATAAACTTTTTTTGTATTGTATAATTGTATATATCTATCAGACATACCACACCTACCTACATTTCTGAAAATGAGTCCAGCTTTCATTTTCATGACGTACATATTTAATTTTTCCAGTAACCAGTTGGAAGCTTAGCAGGCAAAAGACTCTTGCACCCAACTCAATAGCCGCCATCAATAACGTTGTCAACTCCGTACAAGTCTTGCGTCAAGATTACTATGTGAACAAGAATCATACTGAAGAGGGCTGTTTCTATTTCCCTGAGCCCGTTGCTGGAAAGCCCGTTGTATTCCCTGGACAGTGCGATACTACCGTACAAACTGTGACCAACATCGACTTAAACAGGGTATGTTTTGGGTAGTTCCTAATGAATTATCTAGATTTCTTTGTAATTTAAAGCTAATATATTTTTATATAGGTTTTAGACACATCGCTCATGTAGAAAGAATCCTTTTCATTTTCGGGATAAATGCAATAGTTATAGAACTCCAAAGTAGCCTCCAAATTGTTTATAATGGTAATCAATAACTTATATAATGAAGTTTCTTCTCTGTAACATCTAATTCTGTGGATTTTAGTTCTCCGGTCTTTGGCACGAAATTGAAGCATATCCTAAAGCCGAACAGCAAGGTCAATGCATCAACCACGCTTTTACCGCTACATCTGGAACTACCCTTGGGTTGGTAAACACTCAAGTGTCCGACCAACTGTTGAGTGTGAATAACGGATCTGCCACCAGTGATGGTAATGGGCGATTTACTCTCACTATTAACGTTGATGGAGGCCGTAAGTTACATTTTGTTATTTTATTTACCTAGTCTTGCAACTAATGCATCAGTATTTAGTCTTGCAACTAATGCAGTACGATAACTCCTTAGGGAATCAGATCACATAAAATGTTGTGCTTCCAAATATCCAGAACTATATTTACCCCACGATTATTATGATAGGCTGGAATCAATATTATATTTTACGAGCTTTTACCCGCGACTTCGTCCGCATAAATTATATACCAGATTTTAAGTCAGGTGATAAGCTATCAAACAAAAAAAGTTTCATCAAAATCAGTTCAGTAGTTTTTGCTTGATACTCGAACAAACAAACACCCAAACAAACAAACAAACAAACAAACAGACAGACAAAAAATCCAAAAATTGGTGATTTGGAATCAGGGACATCTAAAAATCATATCGTAATCTTTTTTTTGTAAATATCTTCAATGTACAGACACACTTCTGTTACAGTTTTATAATAGTTTAGATGTATAACATCGTAACCGTGATAAAAGTTTGATAGAAGTCATAATTTATATCCAACTATAAAATATTCATATTTTGTTTCAGCTATCACTATACCGTACTGGATTTTAGCGACAAACTACGATGACTATGCGTTAGCCTACAGCTGTGTTAATATTGACGCCAACTACAGAGGAGGTAATAATAATAGTACATACATACATATGCTCACGCCTATGTCCCACTATTGTACTGGGGTAGGCAGAGACAACAGATCGCCACATGCTACGATTCTGACACACATCCCTCGCCTCCTCAACATCCATAAGTCTCTTCATACAAGCTCGTCGGTTCCGGGTACATTTTATTTGGCCCTTCTTCAGTACGCATCCTATTTGGTCAGCGTACGTGCGCCTAGGGTCTTTGCCTAGGGCGACCCCTTTCAACCATTCCATTCACACTTGCCTTGTAAATGTCATACGTCAACCTACTTTCACTCATTTTTTCCTGATAACAGATAGAAAGTAAATTAGGTAAACTTTAATTTTATAGATGTTCATAGGATATAACGAAATACAATATATTAATATGAAGAAATTATAAAGATCGACATTGGCAAAAACACTGATTATAAAAATAATAAAGATGAAACCTTTTCAAAAAATACCAGGATAATAATATTACCAAAAGGCCAAATTACAGAATGATAATAACTACAATCAAAGCACTTTTCGCTGTTTATCCGTCCCTTACCCATCCTGCCTGCCTGACCTGACTCGACAAGGCGTCAACTGAAGTACAGGTTAAAATACTAATTTTCGTTACAGTCTGGAGCTGGAAGCTCAGCAGAACCAAGCAACTGTCAGCTGCTTCGAACACCGCCATCAACGCCGCCATATCAGCAGTCGACGTCTTAGGACAGCAGTACTACGAGCCCATTAACCAAACAGACGATGCCTGCTTCTTCTTGCCTGATCTTTCTCCTAATGAGCCAGTAGTTTTCGTTGGCCAGTGTGATGCCAACGTTGAATATCTTCGGGAATTCGATCCTACCAGGGTAGGTTTTCAACGTTAATGATTCTTATTAGCTTTCATTACTTTGGTAGTTATAAACTTTAGAATTATTTTGTAATCAATAGGACGTAGCGAACTTAACAGCAAAAAGGTGGCAAACTTTCAATCAATATTTAATTTTCATTTTATTAAAATCGTTGTTTGTTGTCAGACCCTACACCACTATGACCACTTGAAATGGTAGGTATTTTAAAAGTAGAGAAAAGTTAGAATAATCAGATTTAATTTTTAATTTCGATCAGCGTTTACAAGACGAAAATGATAGGAGCTCATAAGCGCAAATAAGTTCATAAAAGCAAAATTTGCTAATACCCAAAAAGATTTAAATTATGCAAGAGTCCAGTGATTCCAGGATTTCCAGATAGATAGGTAAAAATTTTCGGGTGATTTTGTGTTCATTTTTAAATCTATAAAAAAAAATATGTCCGCCATACGTTTGGTCTTATTCTTGAAACACGCCATCAATAAGCGGGAAGGTGTTGATTGGGTGTTGGGTGGGTGAAATATTTGTGAACATCAAGATAGCGGGATCAAATCTCCGATTCAAAATTTAGCATATGGGGAATTTAGTACTCCATTTGTACTAAATGTACCCTGAGTTTCAACATTTGTACCTTTACCGCCAAGAAAGTACAATCAAAACTATCTGATCCCGCCACCTTGACGTCAAAGTGGCGGGACCATTGGGAAGCATTGCCCACACGTGGACGACAATAACATGGGTAATTAGTACTACATTTGTACTAAAATATACTCGATTTTCAGCCCAGTACAAATTACTGTTTCAAAGATATATACGATAATAACTGGTCCGCCATTCTGACGAATCGTCCAATTGCTTTTTTCATACGAAAATCGTAGTTTATAGTAAATATTATAATGTGGAGAATTAGTACCAGGCAGGTACAAAAACATATATTAATATCAGCCTTCTATCTTATTTACGTAAAAAGTTATAGGAAGATACATTTTCCAATCGAAAAATACAGGGTGTAAGAGACAGGCGGCCAAATACTGAAATTGCGTATAACAGACCATAAAACTGACCAACTATCTCGATGGAACCAACGAAACGTCAAAAACGCATAGAATCTTCTGTTACAAAGATACATTTATCAAATAAAAATACAGGGTTTAAGAGACAGGCGGCCAAATACTGAAATTGCTTATAACAGACCATCAAACTGACCAACTATCTCGATGGAACCAACGAAACGTTGAAATCGCAAAGAAGCTTCTGTTACAAAGATACATTTATCAAATAAAAATACAGGGTGTAAGGGACAGGCGGCCAAATACTGAAAATCAAACTGACTAACTATCTTAATGGAATCTTAAAAAATCTGCTGCTACCACAGAACATTATAAGAGGGGTCAGAAATGCAAAGTATCGCTTTTGCTTCGGAAACGGCTGTCGCCACTTGTCTTTCCACTCACGCTGCTACAATTACTCTTGCCCTCTCGCTCGCACCACGCCGCGCGCCTTATGGTGTTATGCAAATCATTGTATAACCTGTGGCGATACGTTCCACGCCTAGTTTGCACTTCTAACCCCTCTTATAATGTTCTGTGGCTGTTACAAAAAAAACTGCAGTACGACTCAGTATTGGCCCCCGACTCAGTATTGGCCCGGCTTTCCCTGACACCCTATACAAAAATTATAACTATTATAAGTATTCAAAAGGTACGCATAGAAGAGAAAACAACAAATTAAAATGCATATTTTTTATTCATCATCATCATCATCTCCGCCGATGGACGTCCACTGCTGGACATAGGCCTCCCCCAAGAATCGTCATAGCGACCGGTCCTGCGCTGCCAACGCTATCTTTTATTTTTGGTTTCTAGAGTAGTACTATAGTAAAAAAATATTTGCCGGTAGTACTACCGGCCGAGGCGGTAGAACCACGGTTAAATGAATTTTCCGTCTTACTACTGGTAGTAAGACTTGGTAAAAAACGATGCTATTGTTTTAAGCAAATTGGATGGTCCAGTTGAGTCCAGTTCAAAATAAAATTTCGTAAAACACAACTACTTTCGTCACATATTTGTGGTTTTTTTTGCGGTCCGTGTCTTTGGTTGAGCGCGCAGCTCGAAGAAGAGTCAACGACTTAGCCGACATTCAACCAACAACATTTCATTGCAAACAACCTAATATTAAAAAAGTTATAAACTTAATATTTATTTATTTATTATAATTAATGAGAAACCCTGGTCTACATGGTTTACAGTAAGATCTCTTAAGAATAATAAAGCAGCTATTACTTTACCCAACATACGTTACGTTTTCATGTGATGCGCGAAAAAACAGACAGACAAAAAATCCAATAATTGGTGTCATGCGATTTCGACATTGCGTTTGTTCCATTAAGATAGTTGTTCAGTTTGATTTTCAGTATTTGGCCACCTGTCTCTTAAACCCTGTATTTTTATTTGATAAATGTATCTTTGTAACAGAAGATTCTATGCGATTTCGACGTTTCGTTGGTTCCATCGAGATAGTTGGTCAGTTTGATGGTCTGTTACACGCAATTTCAGTATTTGGCCGCCTGTCTCTTACACCCTGTATTTTTCGATTGGAAAATGTATCTTCCTATAACTTTTTACGTAAATAAGATAGAAGGCTGATATTAATATATGTTTTTGTACCTGCCTGGTACTAATTCTCCACATTATAATATTTACTATAAACTTACGATTATAATATTTACGATTTTCGTATGAAAAAAGCAATTGGACGATTCGTCAGAATGGCGGACCAGTTATTATCGTATATATCTTTGAAACAGTAATTTGTACTGGGCTGAAAATCGAGTATATTTTAGTACAAATGTAGTACTAATTACCCATGTTATTGTCGTCCACGTGTGGGCAATGCTTCCCAATGGTCCCGCCACTTTGACGTCAAGGTGGCGGGATCAGATAGTTTTGATTGTACTTTCTTGGCGGTAAAGGTACAAATGTTGAAACTCAGGGTACATTTAGTACAAATGGAGTACTAAATTCCCCATATGCTAAATTTTGAATCGGAGATTTGATCCCGCTATCTTGATGTTCACAAATATTTTCAAACCGAATTCGAACCGGTTCTTAAAAATCTTATTTTATTGTTCTAACCAGTTCGCCGGTCGCTGGTTCGACATCGCAAGCTACTACGACGAGTACCAAGGGGACTGCATCGATGGCACTTTCACCGCAACCAACAACGGCTTCAACGTCGTCTTTACCCAAGTCGTCAACGAGACCTTGGACACAACTACCAGCCAGGCTGTGTTAGCTAGTGATGGAACCGCTAGGTTCACTGTTACCATCAACAATGGTAAGATTATGTTACAATTTAAGATTTGGTTTAGCACGAAACTTGACATGGTTTGTCTGCCATTATTAACACAGTGGCGGGAGAAAACGTGCCTTCTACCATCTTTTAGCAGGTTGGCTGGAATTGATCATAATTAACGTATCTTTATCTTTTTTTACAGTTACAAGCGAATATTTGATTTTGGCAACTGACTACGTATCGTACTCTCTGGTATACTCATGCAACAACCTAAACTCTGAAACAAGGAGAGGTAATTTTAATTCAAGTACAATTATTATGTTAGTAGCTTTTGTCTGCCGCTATTTTTATCTAGTTAAAGGTGAAGAAAGACGTCCCTTTGTAGAAAAAAAAAAGGGATTCAGAGGGCGAGGCCCAGTGCCTGGTGATACAACAGTTTCTTTGGTCATGCCCATATCTCCAAGTACTTTAATTTCGGATTAAAATACCAAAGCTTTTAATCAATACATAATTTGACAAGTAAATATTGTAGACTACTTTGCTCCAATGAGGAATTTTTAGAAAAAGAAATAGTTATCAGGGACGTGCTAGATGGCGTTGTAGTCCCAAAAATTTGCTTTTCAATCGCGTGAATATCGACTGCTTTAAATTAAATATGATAACCTACTAAAAGTAGTAGTAAACATATTTAAAGCAGTGGATATTTATATTTGATTAATTAATTTGCGTCTACAAGTATATTACCTTTACCACTAACACCACTTTTCATGCTTTGGAGAACTCCTCATATTGGCAGCAGGATTTTGCTAAACAATATTTTTATTTCACAGTGAGAAGTTGGCAAATGAGTAGGACCAGGGAGCTGACGCCTATATCGGAATCCGTAATCAGTACGATCCTCATGTCCTACGATGTGTTAAATGAACGATACTTCAATGTGAGAGACCATAGCGCATCTGCGTGTTTCTACTACCCCGAGCCAGTGCAAGGTCAGGCAGTTAGGTTCAGAGGACGTTGTGACGATAACATAGCTGTTGTTCAGAACTTTGATGTTGCGAGGGTAAGTGTTCATGATTATTATTATGTTTGTTTAGTGTTATATATACCCTTTGATTAATTATATATCAAGATAAAATCTCACGCTTCTAACGTACCTACTAAAACCCTTTCCCTTTCTTATGTTAGTGTACGTGAGGCGTCATAGAACTTATCTCGGTGTGCGTGTATATGGATAGTTTTTAGCGGCCTTACCTGGTTGCAATTTTTTTCGACGTGTTTATAGCTTTGATTGTACCAAATAGTACGAGATTGGTATTTATCGATAGCTCGTTTCTTCGACTTCCAGATGACAAATATCACTTCTTTAAAAGACAGTAATAACATCATCATCATTTTCCTGCCCTTATCCTATTATTAGGGGTCGACGCAATATGTCATCTTCCTCCATTCATCTCTCTTAGCCGTCATTTCAGCGCACACTCCTTTTTTACACATGTCATCTTTCACACTATCCACCCATCTTTTCTTTGGTCATCTTCTTTTTATGCAGTTATCCACATTCATACTTCCGCCATAAACAGTAATAAATAATATACCAACTGGAAAATCTAAAGAGCACATTTATCAACAGTACCTTGGCCTCTGGTATGACATCGAGAGCTACCCACAAGCTTTCCAAGACGGCACATGCGCGACTGCTACCTACTCCCTCGGTGCTGACGGCGTGGACGTGTTCAACACCCAGGTCGTTGCTCAACAACTTGACACCATCAATGGTTTAGCTGTGGTCAGTTCTACTGATGGATCAGCCAAGCTTCTGGTCACCTTCCCTGTCGCTGGAACTAATTGTACGTTACAATATTTTCATGTCTTTTTGTCTCCATTTATTTATGAAACCTTCCTCTGTCCTGAGCATTTTGCACCCATCCATGTAGCTCCACAGCTACTCTTCTGATATCGTAGGCCGACAAACACTTCGCTTTTCTTTTTTTTCATATATTTTGCTAAATGAGGTGTCATTGGATTCGTCTTAATCTCCAGAGTTAAATGGGATTAAAGTTAAATCCAAGTTATCTATTTGTATTGTTTCTGTAGTCACCTCTAGTTAACTTTTTACGTAATAGAATGTTATGGAATATTAACTTATTTGTTTGTTTGTTGTAAGTAGTATTATTTAATGTAAGTATTTAGAAGGAAGCCGTCTAATAACTGTTATTTGTTTCAGTGACCATCAGCACACCATACTGGGTTCTGGCAACAGACTACGACAGCTATTCTTTGGTGTATTCTTGCGCTGAAATCGACGAAGAATACAAGAGCGGTATGTAATCAGTCTATACAAATATTCATTCATTAAATATCTTTATTGAATTGTTGGATTGTCCTTTTGCGGAGTCACATATTATTTAAATTGTACTTTGGGCGGAGCGCATTGGATCGCATCGGAGCGCGGTCGGTTGACATCCGCGTTCTTCTAGAAAAAAACAATTTGCTAAGGTATACAAATTCCATGGAAATATGAACTAATAATAACTATAATATAGACATTTTTTTTTTCATTACCCGATTGTAAAAAAATTACTCTCTATCGCGCTCCGTTCGGTGAAAATCATGAGCTATCAAAAGTCAACAACTTGCCCTTGGGCCTTGTTTCTAGTGGACCATTTGGCACCTGTTTTAAAACGCATGTATCGCTTATTAATGTCTTAACCCAATAGTGACGAGCTGGAAACTGAGCAGACAGCAGACCTTGTCGGCACCCGCAAATACAGCAATCAACGCCGTCATCAACACGATCCCTGTTCTACGCCAAGAGTACTTCGAGGACACTGGCCATACTGAGGACGACTGCTTCTATTACCCGGACAATTTTGGTGGTCCAGTGATACTGGATGGACAGTGTGCGGATGTTGCAGATGTTGATGTAGTCACAAACTTCAACTTCAATGCGGTTAGTAGGCCTGCAGTAGAGAGTTTGTATTGCAGCTTTCTTAATTATGAAAAAATTAAAATATTTGTTATAAATAGGTAAAAAACAATTACACATGAAGGGAAATTACGGCGGACCTCACAAAAGGCGGATTTCACCTGATCCGTGGGTTCAAAATTAGCCACGCCTTAGAAAGGTGTACAAATTAGGCTTTGGCTCTACAGCAACAGCGGCACCCATTCAAAAAACTAAACTTTAATAGTCTAGTCCAGTGAGCCCAGGGGTTTAGTATAAAAAGGATGGCATTAAGCCATGTAGTTCTCATTCTGAAATAGATATTCTATCTTCACGTCATAGGTACCGTCATAAATTTTATCATCGACTTATAAATACCTACTTTGCAACCCGCTCACGCGATGCATTACCGCACGGTAGACCTGGCTTCGCCTCTGCCATAATGTTGTGTATGTTGTATTCCCTTACAGGATGAACAGAATCGTTTTGCTAAAACTACCAACCACCTTTTAAGATTGTGATTAAAGCAAAGATCACTTTTACCGTTCGAAGCTTTCAGGATGGTATGACAAGCAAAGCATTTTGGGGCAAGAAAAACTGCTTCAATAAACCTTGTCCCTTTATAATAATTCATCGTCACGTTACCTTCTAAACGAAATACAATGGTTCACCCAAGGTCGATTCCACGCCCCATCACCTTGGCGAAGTAAATCATACTCCCCTTTAAAAACAAATCAAAATTAATTAGCCATTTCTTTACAGTTTGCCGGAACCTGGCACGAGATATCCAGATTCCCCTCACAGTATCAATCAAACGAATGCGCGTCCAGCAACTACGATGCAACGAGTCCCAATACCAACACTTACACGTTGACACAAAACTCAGTTTCCAATGAACTGCTGGTCACTTCCACCGGTTCTGCTTCCGCATCGAATGATGGAAGAGGAATTATTGCTGCCACGCTATACGGAAGCGATGGTATGTATCCAAAAATTGTAAAGTGAATAAAATTAAGTTTGGAATGGTGGATTTTCTGACAGTCAATGGATGGCGATGACCTTGTTGTTAATCTAAACTATAACAGAGTGTCTGTACATTGAAGATATTTACAAGAAAAAGATTAGGTACGATATGGTTTTTAGGTAGGTATCCCTGACTCCAAATCAACCTTTTTTAGAATTTTTGTCTGTCTGTTTGATCAAAGATCACGTAAAAACTACTGAACCGATTTTGATGAGACTTTTTTGTTTGATAGCTTATGATCTGACTTAAAATCTGGTATATAATTTGTGCGGAAGAAGTCACGGGTTAACTCTATTAAAATATAAAATAAAATGGTTAACAATCTATTTTTTTTAAATAAGTTTGGATACAAAAAAAGATCCTGTCTCAGTGGCTTGAATTTTTTTACTACTTTACTTATGTTAAACTTTACTTTTTAAATTAGCCGTCAGAAAATCCATCACTAACTTAATAATTGTCCGCAGCTTTTCCTGCGGTGATTTCGTCTTATTTTGAAATTATTATGCTATAGTCTCACCACGATTTACTACTTCTTTTTTCCAGTTGCCGTAAACCTAAATCTTTACATTCTGGCCACTGATTACACTGGGTACGCATTGGCCTCCAGCTGCAGAGACCTTACTAACAATACAAAGCAAAGTAAGTTTTATTTTATAAGAAATTGTGGCTTTTTTGTATCCTCATTATTCTAATGTTTCTGATGATTAAATGATTTTTATGATTCCATGAGATCATCTTTATCATCCTCTTCTCCGTCATGCCAGCCTCTGGCATAACACCAATCGCATCCAACTCTTATCAGCGTTCTTGATGTCATCAAACCAACTCTTATCAGCGTTCTTGATGTCATCAAACCACCATCTTATAATAAGCATTTTGACTATGTTGATATGTAGGTAACAATTTGTTGTCATCCTAATGAAATGTATTGTAAAAAGCATATTTTATTGATGTTCTGAAAAAAATAAGATCATTTACTGTAAAAAAAACATAAATAAAATTTAAATTATTTTGTGGTTTGATCATGTGTTTGAAAACGCTCTGTGATTGGTTGATGACGTCACACAGAAGTAAACATTAGTTTCAGTGCGTGCTTTCTCTTTTTCTTTATACAGTGCTGCCAACATAGGGTGTTTACTTATGTGTGACGTCATCTGTCAGAGCAACCAGGCGCCATAGGGAAAATTGCGTTTTGGTTAACATTGATTTTCACCGAATATACGACAGATCTCCAAGAAATATTAAAATGGTTTACACTTTATGCAATAAAAAATAATATAAAACTATTTTCCAGCAGTAGTCAAATAGCCTATTTTCATCCCTCCTGCTATATTATGCAGCCTAACTATTTGAAAGACCTCGTCATATTAAACCATAAAGGTATTATACTACGTAAGAGAGACGGTGACAGCTGAGAGAGCGAGATGTACCTAGCGGCATGCCTGTATAATAGAAAGAGATACGTGACGCGAGGCAATAGAACCGTTTTTGGGGATTTGGAGTCCTGGTAAAAATTCAGTTTCTGTCAATAATTGTGAACCTAAAGTGAAATCGTAGATAATTTTGTAAAATATACTAACACTGTTTCATTAAATTATTCACCATTTCACGTTACATTGAGAATTAATACACAGAAATCGAATTTTTACCCTGCCGAGGACTCCAAAAAACGTCCAAAAATGGTTTCATTTGACAACTCATGTCACTTACTCTATTCCGTAAGGTATAATATCTTTATGTATTAAACAGACTGACTGTCTTTCGGATTTTGCGAATAAATGACTAGCTACATATGTGTAGCAGAAAAGCAAAAGCAGCTATATCACAGATTATTTATTATTTAATAGGCTATATTTCCAGACACAATGGATTTTCCATTGTGTCTGGAAATATAGCTGCTTTTGCTTTTACACCCGTCATATGTCACTTGACAACACTTGACAGGGTGTTTCCTGTCATGCCCTTATGCGAGTTGCGGATTGTGGTATTTTACTGGCTTACATTACCTACATTGTATGCATTCTACAGGGTGTTAGGGTAAACAGTTGCATTACTTTAAGTGGTGATTGTACCCATGATACTGAACAACTTTCCCTAAGAAACCTATGGATATTCGCAAAAAAATTTTGGACTTTCACATAATAAATGCAATTTGTGCTGAACGTTTGTATGAAAAGTCGTTTTTTTTTTGGGAATTTCTTATAGGTTTCTTAGGGAAAGTTGATCAGTATCATGGTTACAATCACCCCTTAAAGTGGTGCAACTGTTTACCCTAACACCCTGTAGAAAGCATACAATGTAAGCCAGTAAAATACTACAATCCGCAACTCGCATAAGGGCATGACAGGAAACACCCTGAAGTAACGCGTGTGGTAGCGGAAATTCGTATAGAAATGTCAAAACACCTTACAATAGTCCACGGTTCTTCACAAAAAGGGTTATTTTACTCGCTAACTTTAACATTATAATGTTTTTCAGTATTCAGTTGGAAGTTGTCAAGATCACGCACTGGTCTATCCCAGGCAGCCAACAACGTCATCAACCAGATCGTGTCAAGCAACGTGGATCTCTTCGAAGGTTACTATGAAGACACAGATCAGAGCAACGACGCCTGCTTCCACTACCCTGAGTTCGATCCCCTGCCTGAAACCATTGACCTACCAGGACCTTGTGATGAACGGATCCGGGCTAAGGCTAACTTCGACGTTACTGCTGTGAGTTTAAAGTTGTTTTTTTGCATAGAATAGGCAGTGGCGTAGCGTGAGTTTCAGCCGCCCGGGGCACAGACCGATTTTGCCGCCACCTTATCTTTATAAGGAGACCTACACAAAAATTAAAAAACCGGTCAAGTGCGAGTCGGGCTAGTCGCGCACGTTCCGTACCACACCACCACAGAACACAACATTATTAACTTAGAAAAAAAAACTTTTTTTGTCCGGGACCTTTAGCGCAAGACCGACTCACACTTGGCCGGTTTTTAGTATTTGTTGTTATTCTGTAGAGTTTGCTCTATAATCACACTAAGTTTGAAGCTTGTATGTATTACAGTTTTTACGATAGAGTGTAAAGAAAAAACGTTGATAAAACAAACGTTGATAAAAACTAGTTTCTTGTTGTCCCTTAATTTTTAACTTTTTGACATTTTTATTATTTGTTAACAAATCCGCCGTAATAACACATAATCGGAAAAAATTTCAACTATCTGGTTATTACGGTTCAAAAGTTACAGCCATAAATAGGTAGGACAGACGGACAGACGGACGGACAACGTAGACTTAGTAATAGGGTCCCGTTTTCACCCTTTGGGTACGGAACTCTAAAAAGGAGCGAGTGAAGCGAGCTCGAAATTTTTTAGCAGAACTATTCGGGTAGCGGTCAGACTTCTTTTGATTTATAAATGTAGAAATAGAAACTTAGAGCTATCTCGACTTTTCTCCAAATACGAATCAGTTCGTGCCGGAGCTTTTTACCCGACTGCGTGACGCAAAGGAAGGGTAATGGGTTTATTAGTTACAAAACATTATGTATGTAATTATAATAAAAGCTATGGATCAAGCGAAGCAAACTCTAAATTTTTTGCATCACGTCTTAGCTGTGGTCAGAATTCTTTAGGATGTGTAGGTACAATAATTAAAACAGAACTTGACTTGAGACTTTTCTCTGCTCTATGAATTGGTTTTCCCGAATTTGCCGCCCCTATTAAATTGCCGCCCGGGGCATTTGCTCCCCTGCCCCCCCCCCCCCCTCCCTCGCTACGCTACTGAGAATAGGATTAGGATCAAATGATCGAAGGTCAGGTCAAAGGTTTCCGAAACCGGTGAGTACGCATGAATGTCGATGGAACGAAAGGGTAGTGACAGTAATTGAGGATGGCGATAAAGTTTGTCTCTGGCTACCGTTTAGGTAGGCCATTTAATTATGGACGAGTTATGCGTGTAATTCTACTTACAAACTTTTTGACTCTTTTTGCGGAGGACGAGGTTGCATGAAATCCGCTAGTTTGGATTTTATTCCATAACTTTAGATAACATACGTTGTATAGATTATATACGTACCTTTATAATAGTTACCAAAAAAGTTATTGAGTAATTGCAATTAACAATTACAAAATGTAATTAGTCTTTGTACATATTGCCCAACACTGCCAAGAATTATACTAAGGTCACAGCCCGGACACTGCATACAAAAAATTTAAATTGACAAAATGACGTCAGCACATGCGAAACGTAGGAAATTGAACCTAACGTCTTGTTCTTTGGTAACTGCCGAGGTAGCTGGAGGGCGATAGAGGGGGTGAGGTAAAAAGTTGGTGAGAGGAAGGGAGTGTCCGTATTGTATCTAGTAATAGATACTCTTTCTTATACTGTGCTAAGGTTAAGTAGTTACCAAAACCTAAAAAGGGTTTATCTAAAGTTTAATTTTATTTTCAGTTCAGCGGAAGATGGTTCGATACAGAAAGATACCCGCAGCCCTCACAACAAGGCGTATGCAACAGAGTAGAGTTTGAAGGCGGTAGTGGATTCGATGTGGTCCACACCCAAGTTCTTGGCAGCAGCTTGAACACCATGACAGGAACGGGTGTTGTTGCTTCTAATGATTTGAGCGGAGTACTAGGAATAAACATTACTGTGAACGGAGGTTGGTGTTTCCAAATATTCTAATTAAAGATTGTAAAAAGAAGATGCAGGTTTTGTATGTAAGGTTGGCGCCTTATTTATCGCCGTTGTTTTTGACGCGGCCAGAAACTAAACTTGAATATTTTATTTCAGAATAAAGTAACAAACAAAACTTATTAACATGTATATCCCTAAACTCAGTCCGGACGGAGATATAAAGGCTTGAAATTGAAATTGAGTTCCGAGATATTTTATCTCAGTTGGAATTGAGTTCCGAGATATTTGTAATAACAAGTGTTGTTTTTAACTTTATTCTGAACTTTAATATTCAAGTTTGATTGATGGCGAAAAAATAAAAAAGGCGCCTTTTTGGGCATAGGCTTTTATCGGGACTTTAAACCCGCAAAAATATCACGATCCGGAGTCACATTGCAGGTTCTGATCGGACACGAACATTTGTCTCGCGTGGTTCACGTTTTTGCCTGCCACGAGGCTCCGCAATCTGAAATCGCTTCCCGATCTTAATCAAACACAATCCCTGAGATTGGGATATACAGTCCCACAAACTACTTGACACTGACGGAAATGCAGTGCTAATAGCTTGCAAAATCCCGATCCCCCTACCCAATTTGCCACGTAGTCTAAGCAGCCCTTTGCTGAGGTCCGTACCCCTTCTAGGTTGCTTAAATTGATTCACCGGTTCGGTTGACCTTTAATGGCCCTTCCATTTGCTTGCAGTAATAAGCAACAGGTGCTTTGAGAAACGCTGTACCTATTTGTTAAATCCATAAAACAACGATACCTACCCACATTTTGAATTTTTGGCCCTGTCCGGTTGCGTGTTCAAGACCATAAGTGCGATTATTGAACATCATACGAGCGAATCGGTGGTAATAGAAACATGCATAATCTCCATAGTAAATTTGTCATTTTCTACTGCCAAGTCGCTCGTATGATGTTCAAAAATCGCACTCCGGTCCGATTCAGAATTATTCAATCTTTAATTTGAGATTGTTTTATACTTTTTACAAAGAGCCCATAAAATTTTTAATTCTATACTTTTTACACTTTATGAAAGAGCATTATTATTTTAACTAAATTTTAACTAAAACTATTTTCTATCTTTCACAGAAGCTAGACAGGTTAATGTATACGTGCTTGAAACCGACTACACTAGTTTTGCTCTATTGTACAGCTGCAGCAATCTACCGAATGGAGACAGACGAGGTGAGATCCTTATTTCGTTTATTATACACTAGCTGTTGCTGGCGATTCCGCCTTAAATCTTAAAAAAGTATTATATCTATTGTGTTAATCCAGAATTTGTTCTGTATCTGTATCTATCTGCGTGCCAAATTTCATCCAAATCCGTTCAGCCGTTTATGCGTGATTGAGTCACAAACATTCAAACATCTAAGCTAAACATCCAAACTTTCTCATTTATAATTTTTGTGAGATTCTGATACTTTAAGGTGGTTTCAGTCCATACAAACGTTTGACGCACAATACGCGTAGACGGATTTAATTAAAGTAATATTTTATACAGTGAACGCAACGTTCACTGATTTTATATACTTATCGAAAATTTGTTTAGAAAATGTAGATGTCGCGTATTAAATAACATTTGCAATTTATAATATAATTACGAAGATATAAAGTTTTGAAAATGTTGTATGAAAAATGTCAAAGCTTTATATCTTCGTAATTATATTATAAATTGCAAATGTTATTTGATACGCGACATCTAGATTTTCTAAACTATTTTTCCATATACACAAAGTTACTTATATTAATACCGTCTACGCGTATTGTGCGTCAAAGTTTTGTATAAAATTGACCCCTCTGGTGGTCTATTCTTATATATTTATAATATTGGTTTCTCGGTAACGGATCTAACGATTTGGATGCGAAAGGAGTCGTTTTAATCCGGACCAATACTTTGTACATGTACAGTATCTAGAAAACTCGAGAAAAATACGCACAATCACGTTAAAAATAATCATAAAATTTAGTTTGGCGATACGAATGAGACGATACAAAACGGTACAAACATTATTTTCAAAATTATTAAGTAATAATGAATAGGTGAAAATGTTTATTAAGTTTTATTTAATTTCCAATGATAAGCCATACAAAGTTATTGCCCAGACTACATTTTGTATTTTAGATAATGTTTTTCCCTACTTACTTTCAAAGTTAATCTACAAGGTGTAACAAAACACCCTAGTAATATTTAAATGAATGATGTAGACCATCAAACTGAACAACTTTCACTATGAAGACAAACTCTCCCCAACACGCCACCGACGCCGCTCGCTCTCCTTTCAAATATGTACTTACTATGCTAATAAAAGTACTATTTTCTTTGTATTCTATTCTATAGGGTCCTTCTTAATATGCTGACACTTTTTTAAGGGGATGATCAGACCGTCAAACTGAACAACTTCCTCTATGGGACCAACATCGAAATCGCGAAAAAAATCATCACTTCCATACAAAACTGCAAACCTACTCGGAGCCAAACGTATGGGACAACTGTTTTTTTTTTTCGCGTTTCGATGTTGATTCCACAGAGAAAGTTGTTCAGTTTCATAGTCTGGTCATCACCTTAAAAAAGTGTCAGCATATTAAGAAGGACCCTGTATAAAGTGTAAGTTGTCTGTGACTACATAATTCATTTATTCCAGTGTCTAGTTGGAAGTTGAGCAGAGAAACGACTCTCAGCCCCCAAGCCAGTGCAACCATAAACGGAATAATCGACAGCACGCAAGGTCTCCGACAAAACTACTACGTACCGACCAGCCAAAGCGACGAGGACTGCTTCTATATCCCTGAACTCGATGAGAACAGCGCTGTGACGTTCAGAGGCCAGTGTGAGAACATCACCGGTGTCCAAGGTTTCGATCTTCAGAGGGTAAGTTTTGTTTATTCTTTAATTTATTCTGATTACGTTTTGACTTTGACGTGCACTTTCTTAATTACATAAAGCCAAAGATACCTAAATATCCTGAAGGCATTGACCGTAATTAATTGGGGCGACACTAATAATGCGTTGAATTGGATTAATAAACTCAGTCGTATTTTGTATGTTTAGGTAGGTACCTACTGTCAGTTAGTTGCAAAAAAACTCTTTTATCTCTGTAATTGGAGCATTGATTGTTTATCTAGCTATGTTATAAAAATTAGATATCAATACGTCAAGGCTAAAAGCTCCACAGAAAAATCAAGAATAGGTATGAAATATATAAAAATCTCCGTCCAGCGTCCAAGTTAAACCCCCTATTAAAGAGAACCTGATTTATTATTATACTGCTATTCGTAAGTATAATAAAGGATTCAGGTGGTCCTTCAAACAAAGACCCTCATAATTCGAACCCTACGCTAGGCAGACGAATTGGTAATTAAAGCTGGATGGAGGCACAGTAATGTGGTCCGAGCTCACCTTCGATGAACAAGCATGGAACTAGCATGGTATCAAAACAAAATTATTTGGTTAACTCTTATTCACCTCGAACGACACACAAGTGATGATTAGGTGGGTATTCTCGCCTAGAACCTCTGGTTTAAACTGTCAATCTCTGGTTTAAAGTGATTAACGTAAAATAAAGAAAAAAATGAAGGTGGGCATTCTCGCCCAGAACCTCAGAGGAATGATCTCTTTATTTAGATATAATCCCTTTGCCCAGAACCCTTTAAAACGTGTTATTTTAATTAAAACCTTACAGTACCTCGGCTGGTGGCACGAGATCGAACGCTACCCGTCGGACAACGACGTAGGCGTCTGCATCAGCTCCCAGTTCCAATCCTCCGGCAACCAGTTCCAAGTTGTCGACACTAACGTGTTCGGGACAACTGCTACTGTTAATTCTAACACTGTAACTGCTACTAACGATGGAAGGCTGAGAAGAACTCTTAGCAATGGACAGGTTGTTGGTGAGTATTGACTCTGCTTATATCCCGTTTTTAACATCTATCTGTTTTTAAAATTGTGGCTCCATCGTGCAAGCGATTATTTTGCCAATATTAACAGAACATGCTCTCGCCTTTGTTCTGTAAAATTCCCCAATGTGCCCTCTGCTAATCGGACGCTCACGTGGAGAAACGTCCACCCCCATGTCAGGTTCTACGCCGTAAACCAGTGAGATCATACAAGGAGAAGTCACTGACAAAAACCCAGGATGCAACGGTCCATACCCACTTCGGTTCCCTCCGGAATCATCCAAATAGACTAAAAGCAGGTGGGGATACCTGGAAGTTGCCTCACTGACCCCGTCTTTAGCTTCAGACCCTGTTTCATCTACTGTCGAGCGAGTTTGACTTGTCATTAGTCAACTAGCATTAAAGGCTTCTGGGGTTACCCAGGGTACTCCAGGCGTATCACAGGTTCAGTAGGTACATCACTCGTAAAGGCTCAGTCGTGCACATGCTACCTACTGTTTCGTGCATCTGTTTCATAAAACTGCGAACGATAAATTCTCTCTATCCTTCGTCCATCAAATTATTCTTAATCTTATTCTTATTTCCAGATACTTGGGTGCTAGCAACCGACTACGAAACATACTCTCTATTGTACTCCTGTGAAAATATCAACAGTGAATACCGACGCGGTAAGTTTACCACACACATCCATAACATATCCCATATTCAGCACATCCACATTTCACTACCAATGTCTCGACACTTTTTTTATACTACCGATGTAAATACGATTCCGATGCCACCACACCTTTGTATAGATATCTAGTTAAAAATGTGTGAGCCCTGTGGAGTCCGGATTCGCACAGCACCAACCCAGACGATTGTCGCAATAAAAGGGCAACTACTTAATCAAATAAGCCATCGCCATAATTTCTAATAATGAACCCGTTAGAATTTGCTACTGCATTCATTTTACTTATTGATCTAAGACTGCATCCGACCTCTCCGATCGTACCGCCGGTTTACCGTTCCATCAGAACAGAAGGGTTAGAACGAGAGATTGAATCTCATCGTCAGCCTATCATCGTCCACTACTGAACATAGGCCTCTTCCAAGTCGCGCCATAAAACTCTGTCCTCGGCCTTCATCCAGCCGCTCTCCGCTACCTTTTTTAGATCGTCTGTCCAACGGGCAGCAGGGCGACCCAAACGACGCCTGCCAGATCGTGATCTCCGCTCTAGAAGTCTGACACCCCATCTGGTGTCAGTTAAAGAATCTAACTAAACCAAATCGATTTTTTTCTTCCAGTATGGAGCGCCAAGCACAGCAAGTCCCGCCAACTGACGCAAGAAGCCCAGAACGCCATGAATGGTACCATACAAAACAACCAGGTGCTTCTACCGGAACTCTACTTGCCGGTCGACCAGAGTGACAGTGCCTGCTTCTACTATCCGGAGCCCACCGGCCAGAGGGTCATTCTGCCTGGACAGTGTGATGACAATATACCTGTGGTGCAGAACTTTGACGCGGGAGCTGTAAGTGCTTTGATTATTTCGTTCCTTATTAATTCAGTCGCAAGACCCGCCACTTGGCGGAATTACGACTTCGTATGGGTTTGAAGAATTCCGTTAGTAATTACGGAGGCATCAAATCCTAATTCTGATTCCGTATAAAACCTATGTGTGGCAGACGCAAAACGTTTGGTGTCGTGAGACCAATAGTTGTGCGTTTGTTGTAGAGAGGTATGGACACACAAGCATGAGGTTTCAAGTTCGAATCTGCATGAAGGACATCCATGTACTTTACCAATGATTTTTTTAATGTATCTATGTACGTCATACCTACTGCTCTCACACACTGAAGGAAAACATGGTAAAGAAACCTGCATACGCTGAAGTTGAAATTCTTATATGCGAATGTGAATTCTACAAACCCGCATTGGGCACGCTTGGTAGACTGACGCCCATGCACTCTTCTTGAGGGAAGGCCTGTGGGCTGTGCCCTACAGTGGAACGTATATAGGCTGATGATGATGTAATATCACCAATATACGAATCATGCCTTTACAAGTTGTATGTTTTCTATTAGATACAACCACAAACTGTTATTTTTTCTACATCTCCTGAATTTGTCCCTCAGTACACCGGTACCTGGTACCAAATGGAGAAGTACCCACAGCCCTACGAAAGTGGATCCTGCGTCGGAGCCAGATACACCCTCGATGAGGAGACCGGCGTGGTGACCGTCCTGAACTGGGAGGTCATCGACGGAGTACTGCGCTACCTTGAAGGAAACGCGACCGTCAGCTCTGATGATGGCAGCGCTAAACTTACTGTGGTGCTACCTAATCAATTTGGAGGTAAGAATTGAATGCAGGATTCATGCTACTTTTTATTTACTTATTTGGGGGTTTGGGACCTTGACAGGCTTACACCTGTACCACTTAGACCATCACTGGTCCTTTGTGAACATCCTTTTCACAGTACCCTTCTAATCCCTACTGCGGCCAGAAATCGTAGGTTTTTGATCGGGATGGTTTGTATCTCATCTTCTGCCAATACCTGGTCTGCTTAGATGAGTACTGCGTTTTTACATCAGGGGGCTCCTGTCACATAGAAGGTGCAGAGGACTTTCCATCTCCTCCTTGCAGAATCTGCAGCCGGTCGTAACACTTAATTTTAGTGTAACGTGTGCATGTGCTTGTTTAATTTGCAGTATTGTACAAATTTTAGCCGTGCTGAGGGCAAGTAGGATACTGTTGGCAAGCTTGCGATTGCACTTGTAGCCTTTGATGAGTGCTTTAGAGTGGCACATGCCTGGGGTATTGCACCATAGCTTTATTGCCTCTCCAAAGCTGGCCCTATTAAGAGAATCCCGCGTTCAACTCGTGATAGTATTTTGGGGATTCCGAGAAAGGGTTCGGGGCCTATGAAGAAGTTTTGTGTATTGTGCTTCTTCTGGCTTCATGCTACTTAGAACTTCTCTCTCAATTTATATAAGAAAGCTTAGAATGTCAAGGATTCTCCATAATAATGTATTTATTTATTTTTAGAAGGACTATCGACGTCGTCGTTGTATATTCTGACGACGGACTACGTCAGCTACTCGTTAGCGTATAGCTGTACTAACGTCAATCAGTTCCAGAGGCAAAGTAAGTTAAAAACCATACTACCTAATTATAGTTTTTTTTTAAATTAATAATCTTACGAACCACGTTAAAAAAAATTAATTGACAAAAAAGCTACAAAACGAGCCTGCGGACTGAATTTTTCATTTTGTAGAGACTCGCCACACACGTGTGGCCGGTGGCTGCCACTCGCTACATAGTATAAGCATATTAATTATGCTCACGACTATATTCCCCGAGGGGGTAGTCTGAGATATTCTGAAAGTTAAAAACATCCACGTTCATCTAATAAAAACTGGCCAAGTGTGTGTCGGGCTCACGCTAAGGGTCCCGGAGAACACTTTTTTTCGGGTATTATTTTAACGTGGTACGGAGCCCTCCGTGCGCGAGTCCGACTCGCACTTGGATGGCAAATTTTTTTACCCGACTGCGCCAGAAGGAGGGTTATTTTATAATTCAAAATGTAGATGAAACGAAAACAAACATGTAGAATAATATGTAAACCACATAGATCAACCCACATCGACAGTATCCATTGTTTGACGACCCGGTTGATGTGTAATGGTTGCCACGCCGGACTGCCAAACCAGGGTCCTGGGTTCGAATCCCGGTTCGGTCATGGATGTTATTATATTTGTGCCGTTGTTGTATGGTAACCATTACAAAAAGCGTAAGGCTTACTTGGGATTCTTCTTCTTCTTATCGTGTGAGCAGAGCCCTGGTATCAGAGTTTTTCAGATCGCCTTACGGCCAGGCCTGTCTCACTCCACAGCTCAGGTAAGTTTGACAGCCGGACACCTCCGAGGTGTAAATCGCAATAGGTTGCCACTCACCCCTCGGTGGTCACCAAAAAGATTAAAATAAGGTACAGCTTGGCCAAAAACGCCACTGTCGCTTTACATTGCAACACTACACTTCAACCTAAACTATTTTGATACTTGCTGTATTTACTCCAAAAGTTTATGCAAAACGTTATCTATATTTAGCTAAATTTAGCTCTGGCAGCTGCGAGGCTAGTACGTCAACCCGCGATAGCGACATTTAACATATCCATCTGTAAAATTTAGTATTTTATCTCGTTCGTTCGCGCGCAAATAGAAAGAGAGCGGAAGCGTGATAGCGCTGTATCACGCTACCGCGGGTTGACGTACCTACTAGCCCCGCAGCTAAATTTTACTCCTTGCAGAAATTTTAAATTTATGCAACTGCATAGCTAGCATGGCAGCGAGATATAGAACTATCACACCTTCACTATCTTTCTATTTACGCACGAACCAGCGAGATAAAAGGAATGATATAGCCGTATCACGTGCAACATGCTATGCCTTCTGTATTCTAGAAGAAAATAATGAAAACGCATAATAATATGGAAGTAATAAATACACTTTATATTGTACTTTCAAATTATTTGTTTCTGAATTTTATCAGTATACGATTGTCATATTTTCGAAGGTCCGATATTTGCATTTCTTCTTTTTACCATTTCCATTTCCTAGCATGGCAGTTTTTAATTTATCGATGCATTTCGGGCGGATTAATTTTGCGGTTTAAATGTTTTCCTGAAAACAATAGAGAAAAACTATAAAAAAGCAATCGAAAAAATGTTTGTCGCAGTTAAGATAAACTAAGCAAAACAAAAAATATCACATGCAAGAATGACATGCGACGGTCAAAATTATGCGGTCGACGCATACCTACTTAAAGTATGTACAATTTGGAACCTCGTGCAACCCAAACTCGAAAGGAAATCCCCTAAATGATTATCTTTCAGATGATAACTTACGATAATTGATATAATTTATTGACAACTATTGTTAAAATGCAATATTAGAGTAAATAAATACCTACCATATCAGCTAATCGCTTGTAAATAACATACAATTTGTTCGAAGTTTCCCAGCATGATATACCTCCAAACGTAACAGAAAATAACATACTGAATTACTAGACTAGCACCACTTTTTGTTGCTTTATCCATTTGAAATAATAATAAGGACAAAACTAAAGATTTTACGGTAAATTTTTATTTGAAACGCATAAAACTGCACTCGATGTTTGACAGTTTGACGTTTTCTATGATGTCATGATAATTAAAAAAGTTTAGTTCCGATCGTAGAAAAATTCTTCGTCTATGACTTGCCCTCATTTTGTGAGTACTGAAAACCCTAGCGATGTCACGCTGTCAGCACGTTAAAGAATGAAAGAAGGAGACTTTGTAAAGGAAGCTGTCATGCCTAATGATTCGGTTCATTTTTGTTTGCACGCGCGCCGTTGTGACAGTTGGTAGGTTATTCGCGAGTTGTACGATAGGACGGGTGCGAATAACTTTGCACCTTATTGCTGTGACGAGAGAGTCGTTATTTATTTAAATCTGTTTTCGAAGTGATCCTTCTGTACGGGTAGTACTAGTATTTATTCTGTGTTACGGCCTCTGACGTGGTTTTTATGTAACGACTACTACCACCAGAGATAGTAGCCAGGACCAACGGCTTAACGTGCCATCTGAAGCACGGAATCATCTTTCTTTTTCAGGCAGTCAGGTGATTCAGCCTGGAATGTCCTAACAAACTGGGGAAAAACGCACAAAGTGACATATCACTAGGTGTCCCCCCGTGGAAATCGAACCCACGACCTCCGTGTCGAGAGCCAATGCTCTTAACCATTAGACCACGGAGGCAGTTAGGATCATTACAATGTTTGGGATCATTACAATGTTTGTGCCTGTGAGCGTTATTTATTTATTTTAGTATGCTAATTATATTTTAAATATTCCAGTTGCCGCATTTAAGATCAGTCGCACGCGAACCATGCCACAGGCTGGCACTACCGCCATCAACGCCGTCATCGCGCAGAGGGAAGAGCTTCACCAGCCTTACTTCTTGCAGGTGGAGCAAAACGAAGACTGCGACGAACCCAGCTCCGGTTACTTACTCACAAGAAGTATTATAGTAATACTTATTTGTGGATTACTGCACTTATTTTTGTAATTTAGCATAGTATTTTAGTCTTTTATACTAACTTAGGTCAAGTCAACATCGTAAGGTACCTACCTACCTGCCTAAGAAATTCTGATGCGTATGAGAAAGTCTGCCCTGCAGTGGGACGTAATGTATAGGGTGATGATGATGACAGTCGACTAATTTGAAATACATGCCACCGAGATTTGCAGTTATGTTTGAAAGAAGCTTAGTGAAGTTTATAACTACTACAGGGGTGATTGGAAAAAGATTTTAAAGTGGCCTATGTTTCAAATTGGTTAATTAAACCTATATAAAAACAAAAAGTAAAATAAATTATTAAAGACTAATTTAGTTAAGTTAGGTAAGGTTAATATTTATTATTTATTGTTTTTATTTAGTTCGATATAAAATTTCAAAAAGTAATTTGGTTTTAATTAAATTTCCTATACATTCCGTGTCTATACTACCCTTCGGAGCATAACGTACAAAACGCAAAATGAGCACGACACTCAAAATTCACAAATCGCACAATGAACAATACGCAGAATGTGCAACACGCAGAATGAGCAAAACACGCATAATGAGCAAAACACAAAATACTAACACTATACCACAGTATAAGAAAGAGTATCTATTACTAATCCTATACCATTATAATGCACATAATACATTTAAATCTAAAATGCACAAACGCTGCGCTGACTTTATGTTCAGACTGTGTACTACCTACCAGTGATGAGACGTGGTCGCTCACTCAAAGCCTCGTAAAAAGGCTGGAAGTCAGGTCAAAGCTTTCCTGCGAGATCGAATCAGAAATGGAGAAATTCGCTGAAGAACAAGAGTAGCCGACATAGCCCAAAGAATTGCAAGAAAACACACGTACTGGTCGAAGACTTTCCTTGTAAGACACTGGCTGCGGTATTTGGGACGTGAATATACTAGGTAATAGCTTCCCTAACGCTGGCCAGCCGAGTTGGATTTAACGGTTGATCTGTTTCTCGAAGTTGGACCTACCTATGGATAGTTTGTCCCAGGTAAACATAACCGTCAACAACTTCGAGCGCAGAGTTTTCGATCATTACCTACAGGTGTAGGTTCAACTTGGGCATTTGACATGACATGAACTTCGTCTTATCCATCTTCATTTTCAGACCAACTCGTTCGGAGGCTCTGATAAGATCATCTACGACTATTACTTTTTTTATGTATACAACATCATCATCATCATCATCTCAGCCGATGGACGTCCACTGCTGGACATAGGCCTCCCCCAAGGATCGCCATAACGACCGGTCCTGCGATATATACAACGTGTTAATGAATTAACGCAAAACTAGAAAGTAATTTGTTTAGAATCGAGAGCAGAATCCAATTATCATGGTTTCAACATATGTAATTTTTTTTTAAATATTAAATATTTTTTTTGCAAAATTTAAAATTTTCTGAACCCGATGTCAACCCACCGCACGGGCACACTCACCCTACTTACTACCAAAACAAGATTATAAAAATGTATCCATGAGCACGTTAGCGCTTTCTTTCAGTGCTGAAATGATAACAAATCATTTTTGCCTCAAAACTTAAAATGCGAATAACTTCAAATTTTAACTATCAAAATAATGAAATTACTGTTTCAATCTAATTATTTTGTTATAAATCAGTTGGGGTGTATGAGGTTTTGCGCTAATTCATTAACACGTTGTATAATGAATGGACTCTTGCTTGTGCGTTAACACTGCATTTCCGCCAATGTCAAGTAGAATATGAGAGAATCTACCCCAATCTCAGGGATTGTTTTTGGTCAAGAACAAGAAGAGATTGAGGATTGCGGAGCCTCGTGGCAGGCAAAAACGCGACGCGCGAAAACCACGCGAGACGAGTGCTCGGGTCAGAACCTGCAACGTGACTCCTTTAACGGTCTTCTACCATATCAGGGCACCATAAAAACTAAATTATCCTATGATAACATTTATTTTAATAAGATTATTACCCGTACAGATTACAGTCACAGTCGGTTTTATTATACTTAATATAAAGATCCTGCATGTGCCGTTTTGAACAGCAACATGTTAATCACCGAAATCGCTTGAAATTTCATTTCATTTTTCTCTGTTGACGGCATCTGAAATCATAATAAATGATAAATTATAAAAAATAATACTAGGCAGAACCAACAACTTGACCCCTTTACAATAGGTACTTTCTAGTTTTGCGTTAATTCATTAACACGTTGTATACAGGGTGTAAGTGACAGCCTAGCAAATACTGAAACGGCAAACCCAGACCATCAAACTGAACAACATTCACTATAGAGCATACCTGAGGAAACGCGAAAAAAAAATCAGCTATCCCATACATTTTAGTCGGGTAGGTACAGCAGTTTTGTATGGGGTAGCTGATTTTTTTTCGCGTTTCCTGAGGTAGGCTCCATAGTGAAAGTTGTTCAGTTTGACGGTCTGAGTTCACCGTTTCAGTATTTGCTAGGCTGTCACTTACACCCTGTATACAACGTGTTAATGAAGTAACGCAAAACTAGAAAGTAGTTTGTTTAGAATCGAGAGCAGAATCGAATTATCATGGTTTCAACATAGGTATTTTTTTTTTCAAAAGATTCAATAATCTAAACTATTATAAAACTGTAACAAGAGTGTGTCTGTACATTGAAGATATTAACAAAAAAAAAAGTTACGATATGGTTTTTAGGTGTCCCCGATTCCATATCACTAATTTTTAGATTTTTTGTCTGTCTGTTTGTTTGTTTGTTTGTATGTTTGTTTGGGTGTTTGTTTGTTCGAGTATCACGCAAAAACTACTGAACCGATTTTGATGAAACTTTTTTTGTTTGATAGCTTATCATCTGACTTAAAATCTGGTATATAATTTATGCGGACGAAGTCGCGGGTAAAAGCTCGTTAGTTTATAAAATTTAAAATTTACTGAACTCGGTGTCAACCCACCGCACGGGCACACTCACCCTACTTACTACCAAAACAAGATTATTAAAATGTATCCATGAGTACGTTAGCGCTTTCATTCATTGCTGAAAAGAAAGCAAATCATTTTTGCTTCAAAACTTAAAATACGAATAACTTTAAATTTCATCTAATCAAAATAATGAAATTATTGTATCAATCGCATTATTCTATTATAAATCAGCAGCCCTAGAGAAATTGCACACGCTTTCTATTCTACAAACGCTAACGCCGCAGCGTTATCGACGATAGAAAAACGACAGAATGTTAGACAATGTCACAAATTATTGACAATCGCTAAAAGCTGAATCTGCTCTATGGTTAGCGTTAAGTTCACTCAATCATTCACTCTTTTTTCTTTGTTATATGCTAAATCGTGTTCGATTTTCAAAAAATTTTAAAATTTGAGTTTTCTGTCAAATTCCGACGCCCGCCATTATCTACAAGGTCTGGTCGATCGCCAGGGAGCGTTCAAAACGAAACGCTCACTGTCGACAGCAACTGTCAAAAACTGCATGTTGTCCAAAGAGTAATATAAGTATACGAGCTTTTACCCGCGACTTCGTCCGCATAAATTATATACCAGATTTTAAGTCAGATATTACGCTACCAAACAAAAAAGTTTCATCAAAATCAGTTCAGTAGTTTTTGCGTGATACTCGATCAAACAAACACCCAAACAAACAAACACACAAACAAACAAACAAACAAACTAAATTCTTTTTTCAAAAATTTACAGTTTTATAATAGTCAAGATTAGAAAAGAGAACCCACTCGTGGCAACATTATGCATCCACCTTATGTCAAATTGAAGGCTAGCTAGCGCCATCTGTGTTTCTCTGAAAATAATTCTATCTATACTATACATACCTACTTATATATATACTTATATACTCATACCGTTGTTTGAATGCTAGTTTTCGTTCAATCCCGCACCGATCGAGTGAAATTCCAGTATCCTTACTATTCCTGTAATCTGTACATTGGTAAGAGAACAACTGAAACTCCAGAACATCACTAAATCGGCACAAAATTGAACAAAAACTACAAACAACACGCACATTAGGCAAGGTAGGTCGCCATTTTGTAAATTTGTCAATTTGACATTGACGTAGACAATATAATCTTTTTTTTTTCATAGTAAAGGATATATTTAACAGATGGCAGCACATTCTATGCAAACTGAATCGGAAAAACCACCAAAAGGCAAATATCCTCCGCCTGATGTTGTCTAAGCTTTTTCTATTCGTTTTCGTTCTTTTCTACAGTCCCATACATTTTTTATCGTTTCTACTGGCGTTAACGCTAATCGAAAGACAACTTGTCTTGGGGCACAGTTGGGGAGTATTAGGTTTTGCGCTTATTCATTAACACGTTGTATAAGATATCAATGGGAACTGAAAAACAAATATTTTTGCAACACAATAAGGTCGCAGCACATGGTGAAAGAACAAGTAGCCAAGTCTATCGAATAATCTGTGGCCAAGTTCAGCTTACGGTCTCGAAGAACAATGCCCGTGAAATAAAACATACCTACATACTAGCTAAAAAAACATAAGCATAAGCGTATGCTCACGACTATATTCCCGAGGGGGTAGTCAGAGATATTCTGAAACCTCAGAACATCCACATTTCACTAGTAGTACCGAAACTCTGTCCAGTGAGCCCGTCGCCACTAAAGACATTTAACAAAAAACAGCTGTATTAGCGAAAAACAGTTTTTTTAAAAAGCGAAAAGTCTTTCATTTCGGTCAGTAGAGAGAGGGTCACTTGCAAAACCCATATCCTCGGGGATAGTGCAATAGCACTTGCAAAAACCGCGAGAGCCGTGCCAGACGAAAAACTTTACACAGGAAAGAGATAAAACTGAATAACTTCTTAAACTTTGAATCTATCAGTAACTTATACAAAATTTTGCCTTGATCGTGTATCTGATAAGTGCAATATTTTACACTGACAAGTTCAAAGTTTAAGAAATTATACAATCTTTCCTCTTTCCTGTAGGCCTCGCATGCCACCCCCGAGAAAACGATAAAAATCGAGATGTGCCTCCATCCTTATTATTTTACATATGCCAGAAAGAGCGCGCATGACGTTTTTCTCGTTTAAACGCTTTGTCGTGGGTGGCATGCTAGCCGTGCTGTAGTACAAAGTTTTTCGGACTTACGCGGTATTCAAAAATGCTGGTTACGCGCTATTGCAGTGATCCCCGACGATAATGTAACAAAATATGAAATGACAAGATGGCTTATTATTATGGAAGTATACACGTACCGGCTTTTCGTTTCAGTTTGCGAATCTCTTTCAAGGCCCATTCGCCAAGCAACTTGGTGCGAGTTTCGCGAGAGCTAGTTGCGGCCTGCAGCAGGTCGAGCAGCGGCTGCCTCTCCGCTAGCAGTGGCAGCACATTTTGACCAAACGCCAAGCAGAGGTCGCCCGTCAGCCCTGCGATCGCCTCCGTGAGCTCGTCACTCCGCTCCGGCTCGCACGCCACTTGCATCATGAAGTTGACGATAGCCGGGACGTGAGGCTCCACCATAGCGACATCGAGATACGACCGCATCTGTTTTCAAATAACTAGATTAAGGAGGACGCATATTTATCCGCGGCGAACGAGCCGAAGGAGGCGAAGAATCGAATTTTAGAATTATTTTGTATGAAATTCTATGAGTGTGCGAGGTGCACACTTATCCGCGGCGAATCGGACGAATCATCAGAAAAATTAAAAGGAAATTCGTTTCGTTCGCCTCCTTCGCCGCGGAAAGATATGCGTCCACCCGGGCGACGCGACGGTAACCTAAACCAAATCGTTCTAGCCATAGAGTAAGAAGAGATGGCATATCGGCTTGTTTCTATAGAAAATGTTGTCGCCAACAAAGGGGGTGAAAAACGGGTGAGGGGAAGGGTTAACATTTAAATACGCTACTTCCCGCTATTATGACGTCAGGCCCAGTTGAGTATCTGTGCACAGTTCGATACAACATCTCTACCCCAGGGGAGCGCGTTATTTTCTCTATGGTTCTAGCCTAAACCCCATATATACAGGGTGTAACAAAACACCCTAGTAATACTTAAGGGGGAGCTTCAGACCATCAATCTGAACAACTTTCACTATGGACCGAACGTCGAGAAAAATAAAATAAATCTGCCATCCCATACATTTGAGTTGAGACGGTACTGCAGTTTTATATGAAAGAGTGGATTTTTTTTTCTCGATTTCGAATTTGGCTCCATAGTGAAAGTTGTTCAGTTTGATGGTCTGAAGCACCCCCTTAAGTATTACTAGGGTGTTTTGTTACACCCTGTATGATTATAAATACTCCATTCAGGAATTAGGTCCGCCCACACCATAAAGTTATTATACCTGTCTTTATGGCCCACACACATACGAAATTGCAATCCGGAATCCTGAATCAGCACTGGTAGTATGCACACCCGCGATAGCCGTGATACGGCTTTATCACGCCTTTTACCTCGTTCTTTTGCGCGCGAAAGAACGAGATAAAAGACGTGATAAAACCGCATCACGGCTATGGTGGATTGGCATGCTACCAGCACAGGATTACGATTACGTATGGATTTTCCATTGCGCAGCTGTCAAATCCTATACAAAATCACAATCCTGATTCGGAATTCCGGATTGCAATAGGGATGATGACTGAACCTGAAAATCCATATATTGTGACGAATTACAGAAATAGGCTAAATTTAATAACAAAATGTTCAAATGACATTACAATTGAATAGAAAACAAAAAAGTTACAAGCTATTGAAAAATGTTTTATCATCTTCTATCTCTTTCACGCAAAACAGGTGTTTGTATCACACTTTGTCATGATTTGTATCATCATCATCATCATCAGCCTATAAACGTCCCACTGCAGGGCACAGGCCTACCCTCAAGGAGGGTGTATGGGCATTAGTCCACCACGCGTGCCCAATGCGGGTTGGTAGACTTCACATACACATCAGAATTTCTTCTTCAGTGTATGCAGGTTTCCTCACGATGTTTTCCTTCACCGTTTGAGAGCAGTCGGTTTTACGTACATAAGTTAGAAAAACTCATTGGTACATGGCATGTTGTCCGTGCGGATTTGAACCTGGACCCCCATCATTGGGTGTCCATACCTCTCCGCAACGCGCCACCGACGCTCCCATTTCAGTCAGTCAGATTTGTATGACAAAACTCAATTATGACGTCACTTTTGATGTATATGCCTCTCGCTCTAATCGTAAATTTTGAACACTTAAGTATATTTCAGTTATTTTTTAAAGATTTTCAAAAATTAATTTCATTTTAGTATTAAAGATATCAGAGTTTTTAAAAAAGGAATAATTTTTTTTTCTCATCATCCCTATTCTGTCTGTATATGTGCGGCGGAAACCTCTGGTACATTTTTTCAGGCACGACACTTACTAGATTGCGTAGATATTACAAATTTGTTGTTTATCGATAAATAAGAACAACACTTGTACCAATTTGAATGAAAGAAGTTTGGCGGACGGCCATTTAATTTGAGACCCAGACTTCGAGGTCCCGTACATACATGAATGAAACTTAGTAATACCAACGTGTAGAGTGAAACAAAAATGTAAATTGGTGGTAACCTGTAGAAGTTGGGGGAAAGGTATTTCTCCTTATGATACCTTTTGTAGCAAGTGTATGAAACTCATAATATTTCTTATTAGATAGTCCACTCAATCTCCCACGGATTCACTACTATGTTTATTTTAATGCAAATTCACGATAATACAATGATAATGGAAGAAAACGGAATCACGAACTATCAGTTGAACCAAGCCAAATACATTCTGTAACGACCAAAAAATACCTCAGTGATCTTAGATCAAAGTAAAATGAATGGATAGGTCCAAAGCGCTTTAAGTTGAAGCACGTAAAACTAGGGCACTTCAATACAAATTAGGGTACTTGGTCTGTCATCTCAGTACATTTTCGGAGTAAAACTGTCAATTGTTTTGCCCCATTTTTCTGGTTTGAAATGTTCACGTAAGGCCTGTCCATTCTTGTTTACTAATGTCATTGTCAGTGATAATATTCGATGAAAATAGCTGTCGTGGTTGCGTTTTGCTACTGCTTTTTGGAAGATCTGTCTATTTTACTAGTAATTTCTACTTTTGAGCCCGGACTTCTGGAGATGCGGAAGTTTTTTTAAAAAACACCTTAATTTTTTCTGAACTTTATAATAATTATGACCACCAAGCGGAAGAGCTTTTAGTTTTCGTAAAAATGGCTGGGTCCAAATTCGCCAAAATTCTTTTTAAATTACTTTTTGTACCCCATTCGTGGAAATATTAACAATCAGCTTTCTTTTGTTCTCAAATATATTATGATGACCAGTGATCGGTAACTATTGTGCAACTCGCGGCAAACTCTAGGGGGTGTCAATTGTAACACATATCATTGGTTAAGAATTACAATGTTATCATCTCGTTTTCTTTTAGTTTTTTCTAATACGACCCAAATTAGAGTTATTTTCACGTTTCTCATTGTTTAATTTTTTTCTGTTTGTGAAAGGCAAAGGGAACTAGCCCATACAGCCATGTGCAGTCAATACCACGTCAAGCTTGAGATTTGAAGTGCGATATTGTTTTTTATACGAACGGCATAAGAACAGTATGAAGATCAAGGTGTCTACCTTGACGTGTTCTCTACTATATCTATGTTTCATATTCGTAATTTTATAACACAAAAAAACTCTCATATTACCAACCCTGAAAATGCCGCGAATCGCACAATAGTTACCGATCTATAATGATGACTTGCGTACGTCTACCTATTTTTGAAGTGAAAACTTCTTTAGCGGCGTTTTGCACTTATTGGGATGGCTAAAAAATTTTAAACTCGCGTCAGGACCGTGACGTCACGTGACCTGATCGAAAATTCGTAAGACGTGACGTAAGATTTTGGGATGGGTAATTTTTTTTTTGTATTGTATAATTTGTAAGACGTAAGATCTCGTTTTCACTTCTGCCGGCACTACCGGAGTGCAACCCGTGGTTTTTAATTACACTAGTATTGCAGTTGTTTACATTTTGTCTCTCTAATTCCTGAATGGAGTATAGTCGTGTTGGTACAGGACTAACTTCATCATCATCCTGATGCGGCGCAGATCTACCCTCAGGACGCGTCAGTCCAGCACGCGTTCACGCAGTTCGGTACGTGTGACAGATGTGAATGCTACCAATCCGCGTTCGGTACGCGTGGTCTTACCGCGTGGTGGACTGACGCGTATACACCCTGAGGGTAGATCTGTGCCCTGCAGAGCGACTTAGTTACCGCCGCCAATCAGTTTTCAAATTTTTAATATAATATCCAAATCGCGAAAAAAAAATCTGCTGTCCCATAGATTTCAGTCGAGTTATGTTTGCAGCTTTGTATGGGACACCTGATTTTTTTTCGCGATTTCAATATTTGCAAAGAAAATATACACATATTGGTCCCATAGACAAAGTTGTTCAGTTTGATGGACTGATCATCCCCATTAAGTTATTATACCTGTCGGAATAGAGGGACTGTCATGATTTGTCAAATGAAACCGTTTTTTGTGAACTTGTCGGCGATAAGTGCCGAGCACGTTAAAACTTCGAGTTCTGTATGTAATTGTGAATCTAACGTGAAATCGTAGATAATTTAATGAAAAAGTGTTAGTATATTTCACAAAATAATCTACGATTTCGCTTTAGATTCATAAATTATTCACAGAGCTCGAATATTTACCCTGTCAATTGTGCCGATAAGTTCCCAAAAACGGTTCTATTGCCTCGCGTCACGTATCTCTTTCTATTATACAGTGGTGCCGCTAGGTACATCTCGCTCTCTCAGCCGTCAGTGCCTCTATTCCTGGGGGCCTAGACAAAGTGCACACGCTTCTTATTCTATAAAGTAATGACAACGCCGCGCCGCAGCGTTATCGACGATAGAAAAACGACAGAATGCTAGACAATGTCATGTCACAAATTATTGACAATCGCTTATCAGAGAAAAAAGCTAAATCTGCTCTATGGTTAGCGTTCAGTTCACTCAATCATTCACTCTTTTTTCTTTTTAATATGATAAACCGTGTTCGAAATTAAAAAAAAATTAAAGTTTGAGATTGCTGTCATATTCCCGACGCCCGCCTTTCCTAGCGTTATCTACAAGGTCTGGTCGATCGACAGGAAGCGTTCAAAACGAAACGCTCACTGTCGAAAACTGCATGTTGTCTAGGCCTTTTCTATTCGTTTTCGTTCTTTTCTACAGTCCCATACATTTTTAATGTTTTCTACTGTCGTTAACGCTAATCGAAAGACACTTTGTCTAGGCCCCCTGGTATAATACCTTTATGTATCATCCCCAAATAGTTTCAGCTAATTTCGTTAGACCTTATACTTACAGGGTGTAATATTTAAAAGGGTGGTTAAGGGGAAAGACGGTCTGCAATGAATTTGAAGAATAGGTATCTACCTATTTAACAAAACAGTATTGAATAAGAGATTCATAGTTACTGAGAAATATTAATTTGTAACCTAACCTAAAATTACTGTTAGGACACAGAAATCCCTGCCCCGTTCCACTACACCCAACTCCTGCGCCACAATTCTAAATTTTTCCGGGTTTTTCTAAACTTATAATATTGCCATCTACTGATTTTTCGTTTTACTAGTCTTGGTAAACGTCTCGTTGAGTTTAAGACCGTCGATAAGTAACACACCTTCTTATCCTTCAAATTACAGATGATTCCAGTGTAAGCATCAAGGACACTACTGCGAAGTTCTACTAAATATTGTACCATCTCGTAATCATTGCTATCCACTTGAGCATTGCTGGCCTGAAATTAACAATTATTAGTTTTATTACCGTTGTTACGCTCCGAAAAAACGAAGTTTGATGATATTTTAAATTAGATAAATCAGGAGTAATAACTCCCGGAGCATAAAAAGTCCTGGTGGGGGGTAAAAAGGGGGTTAAGTTTTGTAGGAAAAAATTAAACCGGACAAAATTTGATACAATACAACTTCAATACATTTTTTCATTGGACTTAACCTTTGAGGGCTAAAGGGCTAGGGGTATAGACCTCGAACAAATATCACAGTGGACCCTGATCAGATTTGATTGGCGGTGAAAAAAAAACCAATATTGCGAAATCCAAGATGGCTAAAACTGAAGTCACCCAGGAGTATTTATTCAACCTTATGTACCAAAGGAACGTTTAGAACAAGTTCCAAGACTCCGATGAACTAGGTCGGAACTTCGTTTGTAAGCAGTGCTCAATGGCCTCGATTGCCTCCGTGGTCTAATGGTTTAGAGCATTGGCTCTCGACACGGAGGTCGTGGGTTCGATTCCCACGGGGGATACCTAGTGATATGTCACTTTGTGCGTTTTTCCCCAGTTGGTTAGGACATTGCAGGCTGAATCACCTGATTGTCCGAAAAGAAAAATGATTCCGTGCTTCGGATGGCACGTTAAGCCGTTGGTCCCGGCTTATCTCTGGTGGTAGTAGTAGTTACATAAAAACCACGTCAGAGGCCGTAAGGCGGTCTGAAAAAACTCTGACACCAGGGCTCTGCCCACACGATAAGAAGAATGGCCTCAATTCGGACTGTGCCACGACTTTACTTAACTAAATTTATTCCTGTCACTTTCTAAAATAAGATTAAGAAAAGAGACAGAAAACCAACAGCTGACTTTAGTGCTGTCAAAGTGACGTTACACGCCCAAAATAAGATGCCATCATAATGTACGCCATCTTATTTTAGGCGTTTTTGGGCGTGTAACGTCACTTTGACAGCACTAAAGTCAGCTGTTGGTTTTCTGTCTCTTTTCTTAATCTTATTTTAGAAAGTGACAGGAATAAATTTAGTTAAGTCGTGGCACAGTCCGAATCGGTACCATTAGCTTCGTATAAAAGTCAACACAATGAACTGTTTAAGAGCATCTACACCGGCCGTGCCGTTCAGTGAAGCCCCATCACAAATTCAAGATTTCTCAATCAAGAAAACCCAAATAAAAAATGTTCGTAACTAAACTATATTCCGAAGCCTTAAAGCTATTTTTATACTTAGACAATTTAATAGTATGGACTGGCCTTGCGGCAGCATTCCCCCTCTGCCACGGTGTAAGACAAATTGATCCTGTGTATTTACACTCAATTTTATACCTTATCACTAAACGAGACAGCCTATAATTGCGAAACAATAATTTTGAACTTAGAACGTTTGAGAACGTTTCACACGAGACTACTTTTCATGATTTTTAACATTCAAAATTAGAATCTAAAGTTATGAGAAATAAAATCCAAAGTTGCGAATTTCATGTTACCTCGCCCCCCGCAAAAAATGGCAGAAAATTTTGTTAGGAGAATAACACGCGTTACGAGTCCATACTCAATTGTCTAAGTTTTTATACAAGCAACTATTTTGATATTATTGTAAAGTACGACATTACTAATATAAAAACCCAAGTCTTAAAGATCACAACCCGCCGTAACTAAAAAAAAAATAACCTTAAATTGTAAAATTTCGAGGTTACTGTTTTTTTCTATACCAACTGTGTCATTTCTTCACCTTAGTTTAATACCCACACGTAATAGTAAGACCAAAGATTTTTGTTGGTCTGTACGAAGTAAATCTGTCTTAAGTTGCCATACAAAGCTATAAGACCGATCAAAATTGACTTTTTCATCAAAATTGACTTTATCATCTGGAGTGCGATTTTTGAATCTCATTCGCTGAGTTCAGCAGTTGAAAATGACAAAATTACTATGGAGATACGCATCTTTCTACTGCTGATTTGACTTTCAAAAATCATACTTCAGGAGTGCTATTTTTGAAAGTCAAATCAGCAGTAGAATTTAGTTAGAATTCTCCACAGTAATTTTGACATTTTCAACTGCTGAACTCAGCGAATGAGATTCAAAAATCGCACTCTAGGTCTTATAGCTTTGTATAGGAACTTAAGTCTTACTATTACGTATGGATATTGAACTAAGGTGTAGAGCATGACGGTATCTAAAGAAATAAAACGATAACCCGAAATTAAAAAATTTAAGGCTATTTAATTTTTTTTAGTTACGGCGGGTTGTGATTTTTATACAACGTGTTAATAAATTAGCGCAAAACCTCATACACCCCAACTGATTTATAACAAAATAATTAGATTGAAACAATAATTTCATTATTTTTATAGTTAAAATAAAAAGTTATTCGCATTTTAAGTTTTGAGGCAAAAATGATTTGTTATCATTTCAGCAATGAATGAAAGCGCTAACGTACTCATGGATACATTTTAAGAATCTTGTTTTGGTAGTAAGAAGAGTGAGTGTGCCCGTGCGGTGGGTTGACATCGGGTTCAGAAAATTTAAAATTTTTATAAAAAATTATTTAATATTTTGAAAAAAATTACCTATGTTGAAACCATGATAATTCGATTCTGCTCTCGATTCTAAACAAACTACTTTGTAGTTTTACGTTAATTCATTAACACGTTGTATAAGTAATGAGTGTATTGTTGTACCTTACAACAATATCAAAACGGCAATCGGTAACCTTTTTGGTAATTGGAATGTCCCGTGTACACCTACTAAAAGGAGTGGTATTTTTCGTCTTAAGGGGCCATCATCATCATCATCATCATCTCAGCCGATGGACGTCCACTGCTGGACATAGGCCTCCCCCAAGGATCGCCATAACGACCGGTCCTGCGCTGCCCTCATCCAACGTTTTCCCGCCGCCTTCACCAGGTCGTCGGTCCACCGTGTGCGGGGCCTACCCACGCTGCGCTTTCCGGTACGCGGTCGCCACACAAGAACTTTTCGGCCCCAATGGCCATCGGTTCTTAAGGTTCTTAAGGGGCCATACGTCCCGGAATTACCAGGAAATCTCTTATTTTTAGTTTTTTTACAAGATTTATACAAGTTACCGAAACGTAAAAAATACACAGTATTCTTGGATAGTTTATCTAGTGAAATCATAAATTGAATACTCGATTGAAATTACTTCACTCGATAGAATTTCTTTTCGAAAAGTTAAGAAAATAACGCATTTTAGTATTATTTTCTCAAACTAGAATAACTGGCAACCACTTATAATTAATAGAATTTTACTTACCTACATATTCACCATTAGTTTATCTAGTGAAATCTTTAAAAAACTATAATATGCACTTTAATTAATTCTTTTCCATCTAAAATACGTACGCACTTTTCGGAGGGCTGGGCAAGCGCGTTTCTCATAGAAAATATTCGCCTGAACTTATGGCCCCTTAATTTCAAAGTATCTAAAAGAAACCTAAGTTATATTATAAAAGTATTGTATGAAAGGTAAAGGGATAAAGTTAGGAATATTGTTATTAATATTTTCTTGATTGAGAAATTTTTCATTTTGTGGTGAGGACGCCACTTCACGCCACTTAACAGCGTAAAATCACAAGTTTCGCTAGGTACTTGCCTCCAATAACATTGGCATCACCACATCGAAATATTTTGCATAAAAATCAGGACCGGTGGAGCGAGCAATATCCCCAAACACTGACAAGATATGTGGCTTTACTGAACGATGGATAGATGGGTCGTCAAAATTCTTCTGTAGCAGATCTATGATTTCATCACAATATGGGAGAACCTGCAATAAGACACAAATTGGTTTCACCAACTATAGTAAAACACCTGAAGGTTTTTGTTGATCGTTGAATTCATTTCACCTTACCTCGCTTTTCAGAGCTCTGCAAATATCACCAGTTAACCCTACGGCTTGTATGCATGCTTTATATTCTTGATGGTTTTTAAGACCTGCACAAAGATGCCTATTGAAAGCATCCATGTATTTAAGGAAATCTTTTTCTAATACATGTACCAGAGCAGAGATAGTCATGAAAGCATCCTCTTGGACGCCGCCGGCCTTTCCAGCGTCACCAGCGAACATGCTCAGAAGAACTGTCATAATGTCGTCTGTTATCTGAGGGGCGTCTTCAGGAGTTACTTTCCGCAATACAGATTGTAAAGCAGCCAATAAGAGGCTTTGGTGGTTAATAAATCGAGAGCGATCAGCCTGACTTGAAATGTGGTTTTCCATTTGCAGTGTATACTGCAATCTTTCTAAAATAACCATGTTGGTCTCTTGAACGTTGACATAACAGTCGGTAGGTGAATTTTCAATCATTGCTGACAGAGCTTCATATGCAGTGGCCATCAAGTTGTGTTGATCTGCATCTTGACGATTCGTTGTTTCAAGGAGACGTTGAAAAATAAAATCAAGGTTGTTGGATAATAAATAAGTCTTAGTTAGATGAGAATCATCACCACAACCCGCGACTTCATAAACAGATTTTGAAAGTCCAGTAAAAGCCCAGCAAACATTTGCAGCAACTTGAGTTTCAGCGTTCAGACCATTTACAAGACTTTCTAAGAGTGGTTTTAGGTATATTTCATTGATGGCAGCTACAGTAACAATCAGGAAAATCCTGCCGAAAGTCCAAGCTGCTGCCTCTCTTACAGCGACACTAGAATCATACATAGCTTCAATTAAACCTGGCATAGCTTTCTCTAGCAAAGATCCCTGAGTTTTATCTTCAAGGCCAAAGAAAATTGAACCAAACGCCATAAGAGCAGCTTCTTTGTATCGCCAGTTTTCATTTTTTATGTTTGAGGTAATGAAAGGTAAGACATAAGGTGCAATTTCATCTTCGCCGCCGCAGGATGAAAATAGCTTTAGGCAAATGGCTGCTTCCCACGAGGGGGAAAACTTCAATTCAACATTACCGTGTTGCTTTATCAATTTCTGCGTCAGCACTGGTGCAACATATTTTAATGCTCCTCTGGCATAGAATTTGGATGTTCTTAGAGGAGGTCGACCTACGAACATAAAATAAATTGAACTTACTACATCGGAACTATAACATTTCACTGTGAACACATGAGGTACAAACTGATTAGGTAAAATATTTACCTGCTTCAGCTGCTTCTTCAATCGCATTGATAATATCTATTTCTTCATCACAGACACTAGACCAGAACTCTATTCCTTGAAGAGAGATCTCATCTACATCCGATTTTATAGCTTCCAAGGTGACAGGCATTAAAGTGTGGTCCATGTAAGGTTCCAAATATTGGTAGAATAGAGACATATTTTTAGCCTTGAAAACAAAATATTTAAAAACTCTGTATTAAGCTTCATGTAGGTATCAATTAAAATACAATTTATTCTTTTGCAGGGTTCCGTACCCCGACAGTGCCAACACAATGGGACCCTATTCATAAGACTACGGACAATACTTTTCGCAACTTCCTGGCACACACCCTCTTTTTTACAAGCTTTTATTTTTCAACTTTTTTTGTTTTATCTTTATCGTAAAAAAGGTAACTAATACATACAAAGAAGTGTGAAACTTGGTGTAATTATAGTGCATTTTCATATAATGTCTTAGCTTTCATTATAGTGCATAAAAACCGGTCAAGTGTATGTCGGGCTCGCACTTAGGATCCCGAGAAAATTTTAAAAAATTGGTAATATTGTATTATAGCTAGAAATAATATGAGAAACTATAAAAATAAGTTTAAATAAATCGTTTGTTCTAGAATAAATATATCAATTACTTTATACTTACTAAGGACTGAAGAGCTGCAACTCTGACCCTCATATCGCTAGACTGTGTGGCTTCACAAACTAGCTCCATTATGGAGTACCTTTCATTATCTTTGTCAAAGTTAGCTTTATTGAATTGCAGAAAGTTGAGTAATGTTTGGGTTGCAGCAAGACGGACATTATTGCTAGGTTCTGTAGATTTCATGCCATGAATGATAGCAGTAAGCATTGGAGTGCTTTGTTCCACTAACACTTGTGCATCTATTTCTTGGCATATGTAACCTAGAAAAGAGAGTTTTAAGTGTTGCAGAGAAAAATTATTTTAAGAGCTGACATAAATTATTAAAATTTATTTATTTGCTCAAATGTAAATCAGTACAGAATAATAAATACATAAAAGGAGCACAAAGTGGACAGCAGTTTGTAAATTGAGATTGAGAGTAATAGTGGTCCCATACTAGGCAAGCCTGGCATGGCAACGTGTGAACCGGTAGGCGGTTTTAACAATGTTCATGATAATAATCGTCAAGTGACGCAATGTGCATTTATTTTATATATAAAAATAAAACAATTAAGTGAGATTTTGACGAAGCGTGTTTTTGATTGGGATTTACTGTTTATATATTTACCTTTGACGAAGCATGTTGCAGATACAGGCCTTGTACTTTTATTTTTTATATTTTATATTTAGACTTTCGATTTTTATATATCGCGACCGTTTCGGTCCGAACTTCATTGTAATAGAGTTGACATTGGAACGAAAACGTTCACGCAATTGCGAAGTTCGAATGTCCGGGTCACGGTAGAGGCCCAGACATTTTGCCACTTTGACGAAGCGTGTTGCAGATTTGAAGTTTGTTCTTTCTTATGCTTTTAATATACTCTTTTTTATTAAGTAATTATTAATAGTTTTAAACTTCTATCAAAAGTTTAAAAGTTAATTATTCTTTAAAGATAGTCGAAGTCAATAGTCGTTTTAGTAGGAAATCCACTGAGTTGGCACAACTGACACTGAGCAAAGTACAAACAACTTCAAACAAGTAATAACATAGCAATGTTGTGCACACAGGCGTAGGGGGAGCGCGACGCCGACGGACGCTTGTTATATTTCGTTCCATAGAGCGCCATACATAATGTCTCACAGCGCTCCGTGCGCGCGCCGTTAACTGACAAATACAGTATAGCTCAGGGAGTTTACTGCTTATTACTGCAGACTATGGGGGAACCACAGCCACAGTATAGGAAAGAGTATCTATTACTAGATACAGTATGGACACTCCCTTCCTCCCACCAACTTTTTACCTCACCCCCTCTATCGCCATCGGCAGTTACCTGTAGCCTAGATTGTCACCATCTAGAATTTATGTTTTCGAAACAAAGAGCATTATAGGTATAGGTGAAGGATAAAAACTCTTTTTTGAATAGACGGGTGTCAATGCGTTTTATTTACGAAAAAAGAAATAAATGAAAAAAAGAATTACTGTCTGGGCTCTAGGCAAACAAACGGCAGAGATTTTAAAACGCTAACGCTTATTGTCTTAGTTTTGCTCCCCGGCCTATTTTCATTTTGCAAGACAATTCAGGAGTGCGATTTTTGAATCTCATTCGCTGAGTTCAGCAGTTGAAAATGTCAAAATTACTACAGAGATATGCATCTTTCTACTGCTGATTTGACTTTCAAAAATCATACTTGAGGAGTGCGATTTTTGAAAGTCAAATCAGCTGTAGAAAGATGCGTATCTCCATAGTAATTTTGACATTTACAACTGCTGAACTCAGCCATACTCAGCGAATGAGATTCAAAAATAGCACTCCAGGTGCAAGATGGGCATACATTGTACGATATACGGCTGTCCAAGCCATTATAAAGATAATTATAGAAGATTCTTCAGATTTCCAAAGGAAGAATCAAGGTTAGTGGTTTTTTTACTTTATGTTTATGTTTATGGTCTTTATTTTACGGTACCAATCTCTTTGATTTTTCCCACTCGTTCATTGACTATGTCACGCGCGCCATCTGCCCGTCACAAGTTGTACCGCACGCAACTTAAGTTGTGACAGCCCTAAACCCGTTTCGCATGTGCTGACGTCATCTTGTCAATTTCATTTTTTTGTATACAGTGTCCGGGCCGGTTATAATAAAGTACTCTTTGGTCCGGGCTGTGCCACAGCAGTGAAGGCGAAGCGCCCTGTGAGTTCAACCGAACCAGTAAATAAACTTAAGCCACCTGCCCAAGGGCACCCCTAAGGGGTACGGACCTCGGCAATGGGCGTTGCTGGGACTACGCGTCGGATTGGGTAGTGGGGATAGGTGAGGAGCGGCCTGGGAATTAGTTGGGATGTACACACGGCGACACTACGCAAACCAAACATAAGCTGGCCGCGCGACGTTATACAGGGTGTAACAAAACACCCTAGTAATACTTATGTAAAAAATAGGATTCTTCAAAGCTCCATATATCATGAAGTACTAACAGTAGGAGTATGATTTGCGGATATGTGTAAATTATACACATAATTGAAGTTTTGATTAGAGCCAAAACACGATTCAGACAAATTTTCTCGATAGAAAAACAAGCCAAAGTCTATAGCCTCCGTTTTTGTCTATAAACGCTTGTAACTGCTAAACGGTGAATAATAGAAACATGAGACTTGATTTAAAAAAAAGAGATTGCTATTATCTAAGTTTTGATTAGAGCAGAATTGAACTTACATAAATAGTACAATCACAATTAAATAAAGTTTGTTTTTTCGCTTGATTCGTTCCAGGCGCGCGCGCCGCCCCATCTCTTTCTCTCACATCTGGCAGTAATATAAGCTATCACACGCCCGTTTCGCTTAAATTATTTATCGACATAGGCCCTTAAGGGGGTGCTTCAGACCATCAAACTGAACAACTTTCACTATGGGGCCAACATCGAGAAAAAATAAAAAAAATCAGCTGTCCCATACAAAACTGCAGTACTCACTCGACTAAAATGTATGGGACAGCTGATTTTTTTTATTTTTTCTTGATGTTGGCTCCATAGGGAAAGTTGTTCAATTTGATGGTCTGAAGCGCATCCCCTTAAGTATTACTAGTGTGTTTTGTTACACCCTGTACATACATTACTCTACCTACGCGCGGCCAGCTTATTTTGGTTTTGCGTAGCTTGATGTATCGCCGTGTGTACCGGTAGCGTCTGTAGGCGCCAGAAGGATTGTCCCCCGAGGCGACGACGACGGGGACCTCGATTATAACGGTGACGCATCTTGGAGATGAGTGCGCGCGCCCTTTCCGCTTAGTATATAAAGTCCTTAAATGTGTAGAAACACCAAACTTACCAATAGCTTCTAAAGTTACTTCCTTTTTAGTTTCAGTAGATTGAGCATTGAGTGCATTTAGTACCAGGATGGGAATGATCTCATTCCACTTCCCAACAGCAAGCTCTGCTGCTGCTACATACGCGACACACTGGGCTGCAGAACTGGGCCGATTGCTCTCCGTCCCAATTGCTGCCAAGATCTAAAGCAAACATTTATAGAAATTATTAATATAAAGTATAATATTTTTGAAAGAGCTTACTTAAGGCTGCACCGAGCCTATTGTGCGGCCCTCAATCGTATTTTTAACAACTTAACAATGAAACAATATTTCCAAAAAGTCATTGCTGATTTCAAATTTATCGGGTCACTGCAGATTTATTTTTATAAAGTTTGTAGGTATTATCTTTAAAACCGCCGAAAGTGGCCACTTTTGGCGGTTTTAACGATAATAGCTACAAGCATAAAACATTATAATACGTAATGTTTCGATAAATTTAAAGCCAATCAGGACTACAATGTGACATTCTTGTTTTTTGGAAATGTTGTTCAATTGTTTAGAAATAAAAAAAATACTATTTAGGTCAGCACAATAGGCTCGGTAGGCTCCTAAAAGCGTTTCGACAAACGATAAAGAGTAAAAAGAGTTGCTGATTTTGATTTGACAAGGCTGGCAAAATTAAATAGCCTATTAATTGGATGTACCTAGTTTTGTTTAGACTAGGTACCTAGTGTTAACTTAACTATTACATAATCTGGGACCTAGTTATTTAAAAATATAAATTAATAATAATTTTGTCTACTCTCTATTTAACGAAAACTCTCTCGAGTTTAGACTGTATTTTTTTATTTTATTTGAGGTTTTGGGGCCTTGACAGGCTTACTAAGCCTGGTCTTTTGTGAACGCCCTTTTTAATGTTCCTTACCAATCCCCACTGCGGCCAAAAATCGTAGAAGGTTATTGATCGGGACGGTTTGTATCTCATCTGGTGTCAATACCTGCCTACTTAGATGAGTACTGCGTTTGTACATCAGGGGGTCACAGTCACATAGGAGGTGCAGAAGAGTTTCCATTTCCCCCTTGCAGAATCTGCAGCCGGTTGTATCACTTAATTGCAGTGTGTGCATGTGCTTGTTTAATTTTCAGTGGCCTGTGAGCGACCTTGCTATTGTACAAATTTGATCCTAGCTGAGGGCAAGGAGACTGTTTGCAAGTTTGCAATTGGCTACTTGACAACTAGTCAAATCAGCTACTCTTTATTGGACGTCAAAACATGCGCTTTGTATGAAGATTTGTACTAAATATTGAGTTGTGGCGTCATCAACATTTTCATTACTTTTTATAGTTTATCTTGTTATTAAAAATAGTATTCAAGCTAAAAACTCAATGAAAATGGGAGTTTAGCGTTATTTTCTAACCCTTTTTTTATTGAGTAAGTAGATAAAAATAAAATATATTGAATGTAGTCAAATACCCAATTATAGCCTTTGATAAGTGCTTTGAAGTGGCCCACGCCTGGGGTGTTGCACCATAGCTTTATTGCCTGTCCAAAGCTGGACTGCAGGTAGTAGATACTCATTCTTATACTGTGCTGTAGGTACTAACATTTTTCTTAATATGAAGCCTAATATCTTCGGGTAAAGCAAGCCACCGCTGTTGGTACTGCTGTTTCAGGGTTGGGTCCTTAGAAGTGAGGTGGTCCTTCAGCTGCAAGCCAGCAGCCGTGCGTGCCACCTTGCTGTTCTTCCCCTGCACCAGGATATCTGACAGCATCTTGATGAATGTGGTGAAGTTAGTACTCGCCTCATGTTGAAGGTATTTTTCAGCAGCTTCCAATTCATTTTGGTCTGTAATTAATATAAATAAAAATTATTATATTAGTAGGCATAATATTACTAGGACTGAACATTTATGGCAGAAACTTAACACACCTGAGATTTGCAGACGACCTTGTCCTGCTATCAGAAAAGCCAGAGGAACTGCAATTTATGCTTACAACGTTAAACCTACAAAGTAAGATGGTCGGCCTGGAAATTAATCAAGAAAGGACAAAGATAATGACAAACAGCGAAGAGATATCAATACTACTGGAGTCAACACCGTTAGAATATGTTAAGGATTATGTTTACTTAGAACATCTAATTGCATTTAACGAATGCATGACAAAAGAAATCGATAGACGTGTAGTGAATACTTGGAGGAAATACTGGAGCCTGAGAGAAATATTCAAAAGTACTTTACCAACAAAAACAAAAACCAAAGCGATGGAGACCTGTATAATACCATGCCTAACTTACGCCTGTCAGACTTGGGCACTAACTAAGAAATCACTTGACGCAATAAAAACCTGTCAGAACAGCATGGAAAGAAGTGACCGGGTAAGAATATCAGAGATAAGAGAAAAGACAAAATCAAGGGATGTCATTAAAGAAGTCTTAAATTCCGCAGGACATATACAACGGGCAAAGACATATATATTACTAGCGTAAGGACATGGCCTATGAGCTTGACTATTGTCTCCAGTTCGTTGGCTCTAAAATGCAAGGAAAAATGTCAATTTAGAGCACTACAAATATATGACACGATATAGTTCGTATACGAGTTATGACAGATGGCGCAAATTTTTGATTCTATGAAGAAGGTTTTTGTAAAATATTCTGACGGGCCTATCCTTACGCTAGTAATATATAAATCTATGACAACGGGTAAAAGATATGCCTGGACTAAAATTACAACAAACTGGTACCCACAATATAGAACTCGAAAACATGGTAGACCCTGTAAAAGATGGAGCGACGATATAGATACTCGAACAAACAAACACCCAAACAAACAAACAAATAAACAAACAAACAAACAAACAGACAGACAAAAAATCAAAAAATTGGTGATTTGGAATCAGTGACAGGTAAAAACCATGTTTTAATTTTTTTTTTTTTGTAAATATCTTCAATGTACACACTTCTGTTAGAGTTTCATAATAGTTTAGATAGGTATTTTAATTGCTTACCTGGTGATATGGTCTTTTCCAAAATTTGGATAAGTGACAACGCCATTTCCGCGAGCAATTGTATTTTTGGTTATTTACGCTCAAGCTAAAACAGATAACATAAAAGGATAAATAGTTCAGTAAATCTGTTTGGAAAATGATACCCTACCTTACAAAAGGTCGGGTATCCGGGATTTTTGGATTTTTGGATTTTTTAATAAAAATACAAGTTTTCGACCTTGGGGTCCTGCCGCGGGCTCTGGTGTGACCATAAAACAACGAAAATTTTGAGACTTTTACAGTAAAACTTAAACGTCGGGTTTTAGAGCAAACTTGTTTACTAACAAGACCAAATGCGCTACAATTTGACAGTTGAATCATCTTTATATACTGAATAGTTACCAAGATACAACACCTCAAAGTAAGAAGAGGTATGACTAATTCCTTAAAATTTCGTTTTTTTTTTTAATTAAATATGTTATAAACTTTTGGTTTCACTGTGAAGGTGATTAGAAGAAGTATAAATAATGCGCTACAATATGTTTTTGAACCATAAGATGCGACACTTTTCAAGACAAATCAGCAAATGTTGAATAACGGTCAATTGGCAAGTATAGATTTCGAATAGTTTTTTTTACAAAATAAAATGTAGCCTATGGTAATCGGTTTCTATCAGTGAAAGAATTTTAAGAATCGGTTTGGTACTTCCAGAGATTACTTACATACAAAAAACCCTTTTTAGCCCAGAAGTGCGATTTTTGAAAATCATACGAGCGGTTTGGCAGTAGAAAGATGCATAATCTCCATAGTAATTTTGACATTTTCTACTGCCAAGTCGCTCGTATGATTTTCAAAAATCGCACTTCAGGGGAATAAAACGGGAGCGCCTATCTTTATTTCTCACTTTTACTATTATTTTTATCCGTTATTAGCACATTATTAATAATTCCACCACATCAACACAATAATACTCACGAAAAACTCATTTAGAAAATAAGAAACAAAGCCCGTCCTTCTCTTCACGGTTCCCGCGCAAAACTCCGACATTCCTTTCGTCAATGTCGAAATGACATTTCGTGTTACTATTCAATCCAAGAAGCTTGAAATTTTTTCAAGCTTCTTGATTCAATCGTACCTACTATTTAAAGCCGGCACTTCACTCTCGCCGAGAATCCTCACGGAGAACTCTCGGCGAGAACTTGAGAACAATGAAGGGTGTGATACTTCCTGGCCGCGCCACAGTCGTAAACTAGGATTTCAGTTAGCCCAAAAAAAAATACTCAGTTTGTACTCCCTTAAAAAAAATTGTACTCATCTGATTCACAAGAAAATAAGCAATGTTTGTGGCGCGGCTGGGAAGCATCCTTCCCAGCCGCGCCACGGCGAATACCGCTTATGAAGAAGTTTAATTGAAACGATCTAATGTCCAAAGAAATGTACTAAAATTGTACTCTCTAATAATAATAAAAAACTTTCTGAAAAGCATTCCTAGAAAGAGAAATATTCAAAACAAAAAGTACCTAATGGCATGGATGGTACTGGTACCATCTATAGAGTTAAAAAACAAGAAATTTGGCTAGTTTTTAACCTCTGACGCAAAAAGAGGGGTGTTACAAGTATAAGTTTGACCCAGTTTGACCAATCTATCTGTGTCTATGTATCTGTATGTATGTCTGTCTGTCAACCTGTCAGTAGAACCTAGCGGCGGAACAGGTGGGATGATTTTGATGCGATTTATGTAATCGAATACTAATTTCTTTATCTTATTCAGACTATTTCATGGAAAAAGGCTAAGCTGTTTTCAAGATAATTGGCTTATTTGAGAGCTTCGAAGGGACATCAGCCTATATCACAACTAGGAACATCAAGCTTCAAGGTATCATTGACCAGCTCCATAGCCATAGTTTCGATGAGATCTCCGCCAATAAAATACCTTGGAACATTGAGTTTGGGCTCATGAAAAAGCGAAAAAATGACAGATTTCCCACACACATTTTACATGACTAAGCACTTTTTTATATGGTCTCTTAGGCCGAGATTCAGAGACTATTTTTAAGTCTTAGTTAATAACGAACTCCCGTATGTCTAAATCCATACATTTTACCATACATTATTTTTGACCCTACTTAGTTCGAACCAGTTCGAACTATGACTTAAAAAATCGTCTCTGAATCTCAGCCCTAGGGGCGCGGTGTGTGGTGAAGCGGGAAATGTGGGAACGGCTAACTTGAAGCGAACGCGTAGTAGGTACCTAGTATTTGAAGCCAGTATGAGCATCATAAAATACCTTCTACTAATCACGGTTTCTGTCGTTAGTATGGTAGCAATGCAAGGTTATCAATCATTCATTCATAATTTCAATCATTCTACTTTTACTCTTTCATTCATTCACCATTCCATCAATTCATCATTTTTCATGAATTGCGGATAGCATGTAAATGCATTTGAGAAAATATAATTTCTTATGATTATTCCCTTATTTCACTTTGAAACGCTTTAATTTTACGATTACTGTAACGTGCAAAAAATGGCTAGTAACGAAGAAATCACTGGCCCCGTATCTCAGGCCGACTTAGAGGCTGCGGAAAAACTGAAAAACGACGCAAATGAACTGTTCAAAAGTAAGTTTTACCTCTTAATTACTTAATTACTGAACAGAAAAACAAGATAATTACTATACGCAACTAATTTTAGATCATCGATATATCGATCGGGAAGAGAATAGAAATTTGATTGACATAACCTCAAAATTACAGAGCAAAATTACAACGGTGCGATCGATTTGTACACAAAAGCAATAGAGAAAAATCCGAAGAGTGCAGTGTACTTCGCGAACCGGAGTATATCGAACCTGCGGCTGGAGAACTTCGGGTATGCCCTCACCGACGCATCCAAGTCCATAGACCTTGATAGGTCCTATACGAAGGCCTATTACAGGCGGGCGGCGTCCTACATGTCTCTAGGAAAGTACAAACTAGCGCTTAAGGATTTTGAATATGTAAGTAACTAATAATTATCTTGGACATTGTCACACAAATTATCTAGTAACGTTTAAAGCACCAGAATCTAGTCTGGACTTGTATTATGATGACTAAACAACGATCATCATCATATCGTATGGCACTTTTGTCTTCCTGCTTCGATCCGAGGGGGAGTATGATTTTGAGGACGAGTTGTTTCAGCCAGTCTTCCGCTGCGGGGGTTATCATGTGGAGACAACAATATAGAATACATAATACAGATATAAACATCCATGACTCGGGTACAAATATTAATATTCATTATACAAATATTTGTCCCTTATGGGATTCGAACCCACGACCCTTGGCACAGCAGGCAGGTTCACTGTCTGTAGTGAGTCACAGACCTTGATAGGTTGTACACTAAAGCCTATACAGTCGGGTGACATCCTACATGTCTCTAGGAAAGCGCAAACTAACGCTTAAGGATTTTGAATTTGTAAGTAACTGTAAAAATATAAATATTATTTGCTTTAAAACAGGTATCAAGAGATGGTAATAATTAGCAAATAAGCATTTTGCAGTACTTAGTTATGCAAATGTGTAACAATTTAATGTGTTAGGTACAACATTTTATATTTATTTAAAATATTAATATACACACAGAAAATATACACTCAGGAAATGCGCCCTGTACGAATCAAGAACAGTGTGAAAAGGGATCGGTGTAAGTTGAAGGATGATGTGGTTACCAGGATTGTAAGAGGGTTGCTTAGATGGTACGGTCACATACAGAGGATGAATGAGAGTAGACTCACCAGGGAGATGTATCGATCCAATGTGAGCGGAACTGTCGAGAGTGGGCGTCCAAGGAGAACTTACCACGACCAAATAAATGGTCTTCTCTGAAAAGGACAAGTGCGTAGCACCCTCAACCGACGGAAGGGTATGAAGAGATGTATGAAAGTAGATGAGGCGAGAGAAGTATGTCAGAATCGTAGTGTGGCAAGCCATAGTCTCTGTCTACCCCTGTGGGATAGTGGTGTGAGTACTTACCTATATGTATGAGGTTACCGCCACATAAAATATTTAAAAATGTGTGTTCAAACTCCGGCGTTAAAGGTCAAGATTCACCTACTAAATGTCAAGATACACCTACCAATCTCATGTTGGTTTAACCATAGTTTCGCTTCTATAGGTACTATTATTATCTATTCATATGCCCTTGGTTCGTGAGTAGTCCATCTCACAATTTGACCCGTTTTTGGACTCTTTTGGTTCCAAAACAGACCCAACAAATATTTAGTACGAGATTTTGTTGCAGGTAACCAAAGTTAGACCAAATGACCAAGATGCAAAGATGAAATACAATGAATGCAATAAAATAGTAAAGAAAATTGCGTTTGAAAAAGCCATCTCTGTGGACAAGAAGGAAGTCAATATCGCTGACACCATAAACTTGGATGCTATGAGTAAGTTAATCTTTCATGTAGTAAATTATTTGCCTTTTGCTTAATTCTGTCCTTTTTTTTTTTTATCGTTGGGTTTGCTCTTGACCTCAATCCAGTCCTCAGGACGAAGATGTAGCGAGCTTACCCAGAAGAAGCCTATTCACTCGTTCTTTAAAGGAATTCGGGTTGTAATCTGTCGGAAATACTGACGCAGGCAGGGCATTCCACTCCTTGGCTGTGTGCATTATAAAAGAATCGAAATGGCGCTTGGTGCGGATATGTGGGATGTCAACCAAAAAGGGATGATATCCCGCGGTGCGTCTGGAAGTCCGATAGTAGAAAGGGGAAGGCAGGATGAGCTCATGTAGCTCTTGGGCACACTCACCGAAGTACAATCTGTAGAAGACCGACATGCAGGCTACTCTGCGGCGGTGGGCTAGGCTATGAAGCTTGATTTCAATCAGTTTACTGTCGCCAATGAGCCTCCTGGCTCTGCGTTCAACCGAGTCGAGTGCGGCAAGTTGATAATTGGATAATTGGTTGATAATTCTTCAGTGATAAAATGTACTTAAGGTGGTTTCAGTCCATACAAACGTTTGACGCACAATACACATAGACGGAATTAATAAAAGTAATATATGATATATTATGGAAAAATTGTTTAGAAAATCTAGATGTCGCATATCAAATAACGTTTATAATATAATTACGAAGATATAAAGCTTTGAAATTATTTATATAAAATTTTCAAAGCTTTATATCGACTGTAAAATTATGCACCTATTTCTTTTTTGCACGAAATGTGATTCTAGTGAATATGTTTACACAGGGGTTAATCTGCCGCAACTCTAGGGTTACAAAGAAGTCATTTTTGAACCAGGCAACCCTAGAGTTGCGGCAGACTGAGAGGTGGCAAGGTAACCCTAGTTTTTCCAGTACATCAGATCAGTCTCGCTCCGATGGCACCTCATTTACTAGGCGGTGTTAGCAGGCTGCACCTGCTTATTATTTCTATTAAGGCATAGTATCGAGGACTTAATGGTTTTTTCTAATATTTCAGCTATTGAAGATGAGTATGAAGGCCCGGCCCTAGAAGATGGTAAGGTGACACTGAAGTTTGTAACAGAGCTGATGAAGTATTATGAACAACAGAAGAAATTACACAAGAAATACGCCTACAAAGTGAGTTTTGTTTTGTAAGTTAGCTTAGGTACTGTACCCACTGTCCATTACAAGTGCAGATGGACTCAGTCCCCGTTACACTGGACAGAGTTTCGTTAGTAATAGTGAAACATGGATTTTCTTAGGTTACATATATCTCTGACTACCCCCTCGCGGAATATAGTTGTGAGTACTGTGTTGACTGCAATATTTATATAATACATGTCCTCACGTTCATTCCCACTTATGGAATGGGTGCACCTACAAAATTTTTAGGATAATTTACGCACATATTAATTTAAGGCCCCGACTGTTTATGCGCTCGGGGAAAATGGTAGAGATTTACGTAAAAGGCGGCTGATCGGCCAATGATGCTTGAGCGACGACCGCCTCCCGCTTCCCCCGCCAAATAAACCCGAATTTGATTCCTGTCCATTCAAATTGCCCGACCTTTACTTTTGTCCAATTAAGCTACCGACACTTCTGTCTTTGATCTTCCATATCTTGCATCCTTAAGGAACGTGAGGAACATGACTAGAGATCGGATATTCGGATGCATATTTACCTAAACTTCATTTTGGCTATAAAATTATGGAAGCGGCTTCTTAAAATTATCTTTTTTTTAATATTTTTGAGGATGCCAGGAAATCCGGGAATGCATAACTAATCGGATGCATAGTATGGAAGCAACTTCGTAAAACTATTAAATTTAAAAAAGATAAAATATTTTTTTAGTAAAATAAATCCCGTGATGTCTGGAAGTCCGGGAATGCATAACTAATCGGATGCATAGTATTGGCTATGTCCGAAGTTGGGAACTGTCAAGTCGATCGCAGCGCACGCTGTGGCAGAAATTTGAACTACTGACGGCGAAGCTTTGTCAGATTTGCTTGAATCTATGCAAATCCGCACACTCATTCAAAACCCAAATATCCAAACCAGCAAATACTAATTCTTAAAATTTGGCAGGGATGTTTTTATTGTCATCTAGGTGTTCACAAAAAAAAAACATTTTCGCAATTCAATCCCCAAAGGTGTGAAAATTGTGGTGATAGTTTTTATGAGAATTTTGTAACAAAGAATGGGAATCCCAGCTAGTTAGGTATTATAACATTTTTAATATCGTCGATATTGCTTATTTATTTAGTTTTTACTTTATTTTAAATTAAAAAACAAACTTTATCCTAATACTTTATGTACAAATAATCCACGGGGCTGTAGTGCGCTAGATGGCGCTAGTGTCGTGCACACAGCCAATAGAAGAGAGTTCTTAAAATTATTAAATTAGACAAAAAAAAATTTTTTTTTCCGATACCAAAGTGCACTCCATAATAGCCAACACCGCAACTTTAGGTAAATATGCATCCGATTATCCGATCTCTAGACATGACATCTACTGGCGTTTTTACAAAATAGAAATACCATATTTTTGACAACCCGGTTGGTGTAATGGTTACCACGCCGGACTGCCAAGCCAGAGTCCTGGGTTCGAATCCCGGTTCGGTCATAGATGTTATATATATATGTGTGTGCCGTTGTTGTATATGGTTCCCATAACAAAAAGCCTAAGGCTTAATTGGGGATCATTACAATGTATGTGCCTGTGAGCGTTATTAATTATTATTTAGCACTGATCAATTGTGTTACTCATTCCAGATCCTCATCGATGTAAAAACCTACCTCCAAAAGCAGCCTTCCCTCGTTGATATCAAAGTAGCAGATGACAAAAAGTTCACAGTCTGCGGCGACATCCACGGCCAGTACTATGACCTGATGAATATATTCAGACTGAATGGTCTCCCGTCTGAAACCAACCCATACCTGTTCAACGGAGACTTCGTGGACAGAGGATCATTTAGCGTGGAATGCATCTTTGTATTGTTTAGCTTCAAACTATTGTTCCCGGATCATTTCTTTATGTCTAGAGGTGAGTTTGTTATTGTTTTTATGAATCACACATCTGCCATACTACAGGGTGTAACAAAACACCCTAGTAATACTTAAGAAGGTGCTTCAGACCATCAATCTGAACAACTTTCACTAAGGAGCCAACATCGAGAAAAAATAAACAAAATCTGCCATCCATTTGAGTTGAGACGGTACTGCAGTTTTGTATGTAATAGCGGATTTTGTTTTCGCGATTTCGATGTTGGCTCCATAGTGAAAGTTGTTCAGTTTGATGGTCTGAAGCACCCCCTTAAGTATTACTAGGCTGCTTTGTTACACCCTGTTTGTCAGATACGACTAACAGAGGACCAGATGTGCCGGATACTTTTAAGTGTGAACAAAATGTTTGTTGCTTTTTAGTAATTAAAACAGGTAGATTCGATCTGATAGGTTAATTTACTAAATATATGTATGTATGTTCCCTTCTGTTTTTCCATTTAAGGTCCGTCACACACATACGGAATTGCAATCCGGAATTCCGAATCTATTCTATTCTATTTTTGTTTAATGACGTTTCCTTGGTGGATTTTGCCAATATCTAGTTTAAAAAGAGCAATTAGTGCTTGACGTTGTACGGTAATGGATATGGCGATCTCAAAGCCCTGTTTTTATACAAAAACACACTCGAAACCGCCATAAAATGGCGGAGCCGCGTGGCTACCTAAATCGCGAGCCGAACGACAGACGTCCACTCGAGAGCCCCCTAGCCACGCGACACCGAATTCCGAATCAGGATTGTGATTTTGTATAGGATTTGACAGCTGCGCAATTCCGAACGCAATTGTGGAGGGGGAAAATCCATACGAAATCGTAATCCTGATTCAGGATTCCCTGAGGATTCCTGATTGCAATTCCGTATGTGTGTGGCGGACCTAAAGCGTATAAGGAAGAAACCATTTTGATAAAAGGTATCAGGTATCGTTTGATTCACTTTTTGAATTGCGAAAAACATGTAAGTATGTCCATTTTTTGAAATGGATCATAAATGGACTTTATGAAATGTACTATAAAGTAACAAGCATTTGGGGCTAGATTTGGAGTAGTTATTAATTAGAGCATGACCAGAAAAATAATAAACCTGTTTATGGTGCGCTACAGTCGACTATAGCTTTTAATGACAATGTTTCCCGTTGATTGATGAAATGAGTTCCAATGATTTTCTGCAACATGGTGAGCTTTTTTATTTTTCTGGTCCCTTTACACAATTTTTTATAGAGCTTTGGAATTTGGGAGCAGTTTTTTCTGAAACATAGCTTACTTAGACCTTGTAAAAAAACCATGAATGCAATAAAGTTAAACTATGCCCCACTTGAAGCAATTTACTTGCTATAGCCATTTATTTAAATTGTTTTCCTGTTTTAAAATAAACTAACAATTAAATTCCCAGGAAACCACGAAACCCTCGACATGAACAGAATGTACGGCTTCAGAGGTGAGGTGACCTCTAAATACACGTCTCAAATGGCGGACCTCTTCACCGAGGTATACAACTGGTTGCCTCTGGCCCACTGCATCAACGGCAGGATCATGGTGATGCATGGCGGTCTGTTCTCGAGGGACGATATCACGCTCGATGACATCAGGAATGTTGATAGAAATAAACAGCCACCTGAAGATGGTGAGTTTTTTATCAAGTGCAATAAGCAGCAGGTGCAGTGGTGTAATAGTGCAGGCGCCATGGAGATGATCGTTTGCGAAAATAGCGCACCGCATTCTGACTTCTGATGTGTGTTCTAGTGATCCCAGACTTTGTATTGATAGATGTTGCCAACCAGGATTGTGGTGCCCCTGAGCGGGGGGAGCCCCTCAATTTTTAGTATGAGATTTAAAAAAAAATTGTTGTGATACCTATCGTGTGGGGTATCAAATGAAAGGGCTTCATGAGCCGGTTCTAAAAATATACTACAATATTTATGTTTACAATTTTATTTTTTCGGTATTTTTTCATGTTAGACTATTAAAAAAATATGTAAACATTTTTTTATAATTGCTTTATTGACATTAGATATGAGTATATTACGAGACATTTGGCGTATGATTTACAAAAGTTTACTCAGCAGTTTCCTAACTGGAGGAGCCCAAACTTGGTATGTTTTGAAAATAAATTTGAATTTTTTTAAACAAGTAGCTGAAAGGTGGTGGTTTAGCATCTTTTTAGAACCGGCTCATGAAGCCCTTTCATTTGATACCCCACACGATAGGTTTCAGTTTTTTTTTAAATCTCATACTAAAAATAGAGGGGCGCCCCCCGCTCAGGGGCACCACAATCTTGGTTGGCAACATCTATCAATACAAAGTCTGGGATCACTAGAACACACATCAGAAGTCAAAATGCGGTGCGCTATTCTTGCAAACGGAACTCTACTCAGGGCCCCGGTCTATAAGGGTTTTTTCTTGTATTTGTGGATGAAATTAAGGCTAGCCAGCTGTCACCTCTTTACACGTTATATCTTGAAACCCTCAATATGCCAGGCCAGTCGAGATCTACGACTTTCGGTTTAGAGTTTTGCTGTAGGCTGAACGGCGACCATGCCATGTACAGCTTGGAAGCGTCAGCGGCATCGACCGAGGTGGACGTATTTAGACATGGCTTTATCCAATGTTTCCCTGCATTATCTCGAAGGCAGTTTATGTAAGACATGATTTTAAATACGAAGAAGTGCACAACGAGCACGAATATTCGTTTTTTTATTATATAATAAAGAGATTGATCGTAAAATTGTTATGCTGTGGATACCTGGACATCCGCAAAGATGTTCTATTTAAAAAAAAAACACACTAAACCGCTGCAAAAACGTAAGAAAAATTTTTTTTTTCAATGTGTCCGAATTTGACATTTAATGTCACGACATCAAATTTTGATGTTGCCGTTTCTATTTCCAGTTGAGTTAGAAAGAGGAGGCAAGTGATTATATTTTTTTAAATTAAGCAAAGGTTTTTCTACATGGAGTTCGAATGATTTTTTCGCGACAACTTTTCCCATTTACGAATTACAGTTAAAAATTAAATTTGTATTGATAAACTCAACGAATTGCAAAACAAATGAAATTAGTTGAAATGCGCTCCTTACGAAGTATGTGTGGTTATGTGGTATTACTTTGGTTGATCGAATCAAGAACAGTGTGATAAGGGATTGGTGTAAGTTGAAAGATGATATAGTAACAAGGGTTGAGAGGGGTATGCTTAGATGGTTTGGTCACGTAGAGAGAATGAAATGAAATAAGACTTACGAATGACATTTATCAAGCAAAGGTGAGCGGAAGTGTTGGGAGAGGCCGTCCAAGGAAAACATACCACGATCACATCAATGATCTTTTCCGAAAAGGACAAGTGCGTAGCACCCTCAATCGACGGAAGTGCATGAAAAGATGTATGAATGAGGCTAGAGAAGTGTGTCAGAGTCATAGCGTGTGGCGATCTGTGGTCTCTGCCTACCCTTGGGACAATGGCGTGAGCTTATGTATGTATGTATGTTAGTTTCATAAAAATAATGATGTCTTACTATCTGTAAAAAATATAAAATAAAGACCAAAAGAAAATTGACATACCGAATTATAATTGAATGCATATTAAAATTGCAGGCATAATGTGCGAGCTACTCTGGTCGGACCCCCAGCCGATGATGGGCCGGGCGCCTTCTAAACGCGGCGTCGGCTGCCAGTTCGGGCCCGACGTCACCAACACGTTCCTACAACGCAACGGGCTCGACTACATCATCCGCAGTCACGAGGTCAAGAACGATGGCTACGAGCTAGCGCACGATGGGAAGTGCATCACTGTGTTCTCTGCACCTAATTACTGGTGAGAATTTTATTTATCTTTAACATATACAGGGTGAAATTGATATCATTAGCATATTCGATTAGCATCCTTTTAAACTAAGAGTCTACCCATCAAACTGAACAATTTTACTATGGGAGCAATTCAATCGGAGCAAAGAAAAAATCTGCTTTTGCATACATTTGAGTCGAGTGCGCAGTGCAGTCTAGTATGGAACAGCAGATTTCTTTTTGTGCTCCGATATGTTTGCTGCCATAGTTAAAGTTTTTCAGTTTGATGGGTAGACTCTTAGTTTAAAAGGATGCTAATGACATCAATTTCACCCTGTAGATCGGTTGATTCTTCGGCTTATCTTCTAATATCTTCAATGTACACAAACACACTTCTGTTACAGTTTTATAATAGTTTAGATTAAACTGATATTAAATATAGGTAATTGATGTTTTCTTTCATTCGGTGATGAGACATTTTCCGGGAACATAATAAATATTGTCATTGTATAATTATTTGTTTGATGTTTCAGTGATACAATGGGTAACCTCGGTGCTTTCATCACAATGAACGGCAAGGACCTCAAACCTAACTTTACCACCTACGAAGCAGTGGTAAGTGTCAAAACATTACATAAACTACAGGGTGTACACACGGCGACACATCAAGCTATACAACACCAAAATAAGCTGGCCGCGTGTAGGTCGAGTAACGTATAACGTCACGCGGCCAGCTTATGTTGGTTTTGTATAGCTTGATGTGTCGCCGTGTGTACATTTAAATGCTTTACAATACTTAAAGGGTTGATTCAGTTCAGACCATGAAACTGAACTACTTTCTCTAGAGGACCAACCATAGAACACTATAAGAGGGGTTAGAAGTGCAAAGTAGGCGTGCAACGTGTCGCCACAGGTTATGCAATGATTTGCATAACACCATAAGGCGCGCGGCGTAGTGCGAGCGAGATTGCATAAATAAATTGTAGCAGCGTGAGCGGGAAGACAAGTGGCGACAGCCGTCTCCGAAGCAAAAGTGCTACTTTGCATTTCTAACCCCTCTTATAATGTTCTGTGGGACCTATATTGAAATAGAGAAAAAAAGTCTGCTGTTTCGAGACATTTGGGTCAAGTTGCCATTGATATTTTATATGGAACTGCTGTTTTTTTTTATTATTTTAATATTGCTCTGCCCACACGATAAGAAGAAGTAAAATTTGTTCAATTTGACGGTCTGAAGCATGAGCAGCAGCAGCAAATTTTACACCCTGTAAAGCATACAAAATATTGCTTTCCAACATCCAGCAGCGTTAAGATTGATGTATAAATTCCTAATTAAATTTAATACCCGGGCGCTCGAGCTTTGCTCTTACGACATGCCATGTACCAATGAGTTTTTCTAACTAATGTACGTAATACCGAACGCTCTCCAACGGTGAAGGAAAACATCGTGAGGAAACCTGCATACGCTAAAGAAGAAATTCTGAAGCATATGTATAGTTTACCAATCCGCATTGTGCACGCGTGGTGGACTAACGCCCATACTTCTCTTGAGGGTATGCCTGCAGTGGGACGTTTATACAGGGTCCTTCTTAATATGCTGACACTTTTTTAAGGGGATGATCAGACCATCAAACTGAACAACTTTCTCTGTGGGACCAACATCGAAAACGCGAAAAAAAAATCAGCTGTCCCATACATTTGGCTCGAGTAGGTTTATAGTTTTGTATGGAAGAGCTGATTTTTTTTCGCGATTTCGATGTTGGTGCCATGGTGAAAGTTGTTTAGTTTGATGGTCTGATCTTCCCCTTGAAAAAGTGTCAGCATATTAAGAAGGACCCTATAGACTGATGATAATGATTATGATGAAGTATACAGGGTGTTAGGGTAAACAGTTGCATTACTTTAAAGCCCGCATTTCACTCCCGCCGAGAACTTTCAAGGAAAATTACAACGGCTTATGATGCCACGAGAATAATGAAGGGCATCCACACTCTCGTTCTCGGCCTGTCTCGCCCGTTCTCGGCGAGAATACAAATACAAATACAAATATCTTTATTAACAAAATAGAAATTCAGTACACATGATACAATGGACCCCGCATGCGGCAAGCCAGAATCTCGGGAATCCTCTACGATTTAACAGGAAAAATTACAAATTTTAGGACAGAGTGAGCGAAGTTAATAATTATGAGATTTAACATTTGAAACAATTTTACAAGGAAATTTTACGTATAAACAGAAAATGAAATTAAACTAATATATAGGTAACGAAGACATGCAATGATATTTAAAAACCTACCCATTTAATTAACAGTTTTGAAATAGCAGGCTATAAAATAATATGTGAGTGGGTGTGTGTGTGTGTGTGGGGGTGTGTGTGTGTGTGTATGTGTATATATATATGTGTGTGTTAGTGAGTTGATGTTTTAATAAGGAACGGCTAAGAGTGATTCAGTGGCAACATAATCGAGGGACTTTAAATACTTGGTTACTTTATGTTTGACCTCTCTGGCACTAAGGTCTTTTAGGTTACATATCCCGGTAACTTTGCTGTATAGAAAGGGGAACAGAAATGATCTGAAACGTTGAGCAAAGGTGGTCTTCACTCTCTGTGTTTTTATTATCATTCGGCGGCTCTGCTCGGACTTCATGAAATCAGATGAGTTCATATAAAATTTATGAAAGGTGTTTATTGCCTTGAGTATGTACAGTTGGCGGACAGTTAGTACCTGCGCTTCCTGATAGAGTAGATCAGTACTGAAGCGATATTTTTTGCCCAGCATTACCTTGAGGACTGATCTTTGGGCTCTTTCAACGACAATGATGTGCGTTTTTGCAGCACTACCCCAAGCAGTCACACAGTAGAGGAGAATAGATTGGCAAATTGCAGAATATACCATTGCAAGAACTTTTTCACTGGCACCGTCTCTCAACAGCTTCATAATATGGATCACTTTTCTCACTCGACCCGAGAGAGCTTTGATGTGAGGCCTAAACGTTAATTTCTCATCCAACACAACACCCAGGTACTTGGTAGATTCCACTCTTCTCAGAGAGTAGCAAAAACACGGCTGATTGCAGCTACTGCAAGAGTGAATGCTGAGAGAGAGTGAAGAAGGAGGAGCGGATGCTTTAGTTTTATGGAAGCACATGTAATTTGTCTTCACTGAGTTGAGCGTGAGTAGGTTGTGTTTCAACCAGTTTGCAACCATTGTCATACCGCTGTCAGCGATGGAGAAGACTTGAGGCCAACTGGGGCCGCAAAAGATCAGGGCCGTGTCATCGGCGTAGCAAACAACATCCACGTCCAAATCAGAAGCAAAGAGATGAGTCAAGTCGTTGATGTATATGATGAATAACAAAGGGCCCAGAATGCTTCCCTGAGGTACTCCAAAAGAGACGTTAGCAGAGCGACTGACATATTCTGCTACCTTGACATGCTGTTTCCTGTTCGCAAGATAGCTAGAGAACCAATTTAGGGCTATGCCCCTAACACCCATGGCCTCCAGTTTTCGCAACAGAATGGGATGGGAAACAGTGTCAAACGCCTTGGAGAGGTCGAGGAATACGCCCAGGCATGCGTGACCGCTATCCAGGGTACCAGAGACTTTATCCAACAGAAGGTTGACAGCTTCTTCAGTGGACCGCCCCCTACGGAAGCCGAATTGATTTGGAGAAATCAGGTTGTGTGAATCCATAAACCCAGTGAGACGCACATTAACAATCCTTTCCAGTAATTTAGAAAAGACGCTAAGTAAGGAGATGGGCCTATAATTGGAAGGATCAATGTTAGAGCCACTCTTATAAATTGGAACAATTGCTGCAGTCTTCCAGCAATCAGGAAACTCTCCCGTGGACAGACTAAGATTAAAAACATATGCAAGTGGTTCAAGTATCACGGGGCAAATCCTCTTCACCAACCTATTGCCGAAACCGTCCAAACCTGGTGCACTGTTACTCTTGAGCTGTTGGATGATCAACCTCACCTCATCAGGATCAGTGGGGATCATGAAGAAGGAATGGGTAGCGAGAGTATAGCTAGTGCTTGCCAGCTCTTGTTCCGTTTTACCTAAGTCTTTTAGAGTTTCATTAGCAAGGTTGCGGCCGACATTGGCGAAGAAGTCGTTACAAGTCGATAGGGACTCAATCGGTGAGTGCTTTACTCTTAGTAGATCAGTACTTTGCGTACCCCTTTCTCCCAATTCACATATGCTCTTAATGGTTTTCCACATCTCTCCCGGATTATCCTTGTTTTCAGATAGTTTCTCCTGATTGTATTGCGACTTGATCTTTCTAAGCAAGTCTCTGAGAAAGTTGCGATAACGTTTGTAAGAAATTTGGAGAACGAGGTTTTCGGGGGCAGCCTTGGCCTTTCTATGAAGAAAATCACGATGACGCATGCACCGAATCAATCCAGGAGTGATCCATTCTTTTAAGCAATGTTTCCTACGACTGACTGGTAACAAAGTAGTGTGACGTTTAGTCACCACATCTAAGATCTGCATAAAAGTTTGCGCAGCCATAGAAGCGTCGGACAGATTTAGCACCTCAGCCCAGTCACACTGACTTAATTCCTCAACCAAGGAATCGTAGTCAATTTTTGTAACAAATCTCTTTCGTTTAGGTCTAGGTACGTCAGAGATAATACCAGTCAGCACAATATCATGGTCTGTTACAGCCGTTCTGCACACTACCCCAACAGCTGAAACCCTGGTGCCCACAAATATATGATCCAAACATGTGCGATCCCTGGTAGGTATGTATATAACTGGTTTCAGGCCAAGCTCCGCTGTAAGGCATTGATAATTATCAGCTGTGCTGCAGTCCTCCAAAATGTCTATATTCATATCTCCGGCCATGATAAAGTCCGCCAAGGCAGCCGAGCTTACGTACGATTCAAGGGAGTTAAAGAAATCGTTGAGCTCCTGGGCCGTTTTAGCTGACGGAGAACGGTAAATGCCTAAGATTGTTCGAGAGTTTGTAAACGTGACGGCAAGACAGTCAGCTCCTGTAATATTAGGCTCACTTGCACTCACATTCCACTCCTCCCTCACATAAACCACAACACCACCCGCCCGATTTACGATATTTCTTGTAGAAAAGTGAGAAAATGATGAATGAAGAGCTTTTAAGGCTTTATAAGGATTGATTTTACCCAAATATTTGTATGATGAATATGAATATTTGTACTCGAGTCATGGATGTTTGTATCTATATATGTATTCTATATCGTTGTCTAGTCATCATAATACAAGTCCAGGCTAGATTCTGGTACTTTAAATGTGGCTAGATAATTTGTGTGACATTGTCCAAGATATTTATATATTTATTTATTTATGACACTGAACAACTTTCCCAAAGAAATTCGCAAAAAAAATCTACTTTTCATCCATAAGTTCGTATGTATGCTTTGTAATATACTTGTATGTATTGTAAGCTATATATTTTATATCTTATTTATTACACCGCTATAGCAAGTTTTTTTTACTTAAGAGTTCTTCCATCCCATGGTTGTCTGGAAGAAATCGCTTTTAGTGATAAGACCGCCCTTTGTACCCTTACGTTCTTCTATTCTGTTTTTGTTGCTGTATGTTTTTGGTGTGCAAATAAATATTTATGTTATGTTATAAGTTCGATCAGCTGATTGCATTTAGTACTGGAAGTCCAATTTTTTTTTTATGAATTTCCTATTAGGGAAAGTTGTTCAGTATCATGGGTACAATCACCCCTTAAACTAATGCAACTGTTTACCCTAGCACCCTGCAGAAAATTAATGTACGTTTCCTAATTTTTCTTTTCCTTCCGCAGCCACATCCCGACGTGAAACCGATGGCGTACGCGAACTCGTTCCTCAGTATGCTCTGCCAATGATCGGCTTCTCAAACACCGAGACTATTGTGAAACTTGTGATGTAAGTCTAGTTTAACAGGTGCTGATTACGAGCCTTATTCATATAGTTTTAGTAGCGAATTAACTTGCCAAACCGAGACGGCCTAGTGCAGGCATGTCAAACATGCGGCCCGGGGCCGCATGCGGCTCACACTGCGCTTTCTTGCGGCCCGATACCCTGATTTCGATGCAGTTTAAAAGTTGATTTCTGCAGATATAATGACCCCCAACTTGAAATAAACAACTTATAGTTAAAGAAACATTCTTGGGTGAGACTGACATGGTTTTTCTTCTATTAATAAACGATTAACAGTCCTTTTATATGATCGTTACAAATTATTTGAGTTCTTTACGGCCCACTGATTCTACTATCATTATGCATGTGGCCCACGATTATTTTTGAGTTTGACATGCCTGGCTTAGTGCAAGTCGGACTCGCGCACCGAGGGTTCCGTACCACCGTATTTATAAACAAAACAAAAAAATATCTTTCTGGGTTGCTTAGGTCGAGCCCAACACACACTTGGTCGGTTTTAATTATTCTTTTTACTTTAGAGTATGCTCTATAATCACATCAAGTTTGACGTTGTATGTGTTGCCGTTTTTACGTTAGAGCAAGAACAAAAAACGCGTTTTTTGTATGGAGACACACATTTGTTATTATTTGTTAGCCAATCCAAAATGATAACACATATTCTTTAAACATTTCAATTCGCTACCTATTAGGGTTTAAAAGATACAGCCCTTTAGAGCTAGGAAGGACAGCATAGGCATAGTAAAAGGGTTCCATGTCCTTTTAATTTTCTAAATATGCCAGAAAGAGACACAATACCTTAATAATTAATGAAATATATTTTTATTTACAAAAAACGCACAGTTTAAAAAGAAAATAAACATCATAGTACACAAATAAGGCGGTCTTCTCGCTAAAAAGCGATGAATCCCTTAACTGGAGTGCGATTTTTGAATCTCATTCGCTGAGTTCAGCAGTTGAAAATGTCAAAATTACATTACTATGGAGATACGCATCTTTTACTGATTTAACTTTCAAAAATCGCACTCCTGAAGTATTATTTTTGAAAGTCAAATCAGCAGTAGAAAGATGCGTATCTCCATAGTAATTTTGACATTTACAACTGCTGAGTTCAACGAATGAGTTTCAAAAATCGCTCTCCTGGTGTCGTATTCTTAACTATTTTGTATGAATTGTGCACTACTTGGTTCCGACACAGAATGAAAAAAAACATATTTAACAAAGCATAAATATTTTTTATTTGCCCACCGAAATATAAAATAAACGACAATTGACATTCAAACAAATTTGTTAATAGAACTTTATGAATAAGGCCTCAAGTTAATCTACTTTATAAAAGTCCCACGGATGAGCACTGGACTACCTTCGCAACCTAATTAATATAAGGACTTTATAAGCAATAGCTACTTTAAATCACGTCACATAAATTCTAAAATTGAGTAAATTAAATTATCAATATGAGCTGATAATATTTTAAGACAATATTTAGGATGCAAGAATGTATATTTGAGGAATTTAGTCCTAATTCCTTTTAGTATAAAGGTCTATTTTCCTCTATTGTACCTACGTGTAGGCTGGAGGATAAGCAATGGAATTGCGACTGCATATTGTACATTCTATTTTTAAGCTTCAGTAATATTTTACAATATTACATAGCCCGTTCACAGATGAAAACTGTCATTTGTAATACATTACCGGTTGTACTATTCTAACGCACGCAAGATACAAATAGCTTCATCTCACTTGCACATGGATGAGATGACCTTATGTAATTTCTCATGCGCTGCGTTAGAATAGTGTAAGGCGCAGTCCTATTGCCATCGCTCGCGCGATCACTCGTGCGTCCGACGAAAATGATTGTGCGACCGTGCGTTTAAGCATACTCATATCTGCGAAATGTCCTATTGAATTGTTCTATTTATATTCAGATATGAGTATGTTTAAACGCACGGTCGCACAATCATTTTCGTCGGACGCACGAGTGATCGCGCGAGCGATGGCAATAGGACAGCGCCTAAGGCAAGGGAGTAATAACCTCATGAGAACTAATGCCAACGTCGAGAAAAGTGGTTTCGATATACGCTTAGGTGTAACCCTTTGGCTCTGCTCCCCAATTAGAGACAAAAGATCACTCTTTTGTCTGTAATTGGGGTGAGTTTAATGTATGTACAACCTTTAATTTAATAAACAGGGTGGAAAACTAAATGGGACACTTAAAGGGGTGCTTCCGACCATCAAACTGACCAGCTTTCTCCATGGGACCAACAATGAAATCGCGAAAAGAAATTCCGCTGTCCCATACAAAACTGCAAACTGAGGTCTGAAGAACCCCTTTATGTAAGTGTCCCATTTAATTTACACCCTGTATATTATAGCGGTCGTCTGTGGGGGGACAGGAAGATGGCCGAAGACATTCTCAAATAGAAAGTGCAGCGCATTTCTTCATCTAATTCTCAATGGGGAACATGCACAGTTTTATATTTTTAGGTTATCATAAAGATAGCAACATCTTATGTTGCTGTACTCTTCTAACTACTAATTGACAACCTGACTTAAGGAATGACGTCAATTTGCGCTGACTGGTGTTTTAAATTACGTTCCGATCCACATAACTTATAATTGAAATATTTCGTAAAATATTAAAACTTCAGAATAAATCTTTCAGTAATATTCTATTCACAACTATTACTATTGAATTATTAATATAAATTCTCGTTATAATTTTGGTGCAAGTTCCCCATTATAGTGTCGCAAAACGGAAAATTCAATATAATAGTGTGAGACACTTTTGCGCTAAGTATTACCTACAACGATAATCCGTTACGGGGATCCGAAACTTTGCTTCAAGTACATACATTTTGACTGTAGGAATTATATTATGTGTGTGGAGCGGGCGGCTCCACCCCTCGTCTTGCCGCGCACCTACCCAAGGCGCGGTATAGCGCTTGTGGTCACATTTCTTATACCGCGCCGGATTATAAAGTGGTTTCGCACCACCTACAAATAAATTATGGAATATTATTTTGTGATAGATTAGTTTTATTACGGGCATTAGCTTAACTCCTGTGTTGCCAGGATTCATAATTGTTGCTTCCTTAGGACTTCAGCCATCTTCCCAATTTAAAGGGCCTTTTTACCGCTAATCGACAGATAAGTTTTAAAATGGAATTGTACATTTAGTAAGATTGACTAGTCCAATTGATTGTGTAGCGGGCCCTTAAGTGTAGAAACACGACTGCAGAAATTACGCGTACAATGCTTTTTCGTAGAAACAGTTGGTGCCATTTTTTAAGTACCTAACGACGGAAATTACGCTGCGTAATTTCGGCAGGTGTGTTCTTACACTTAAACTTTATTTAGTTGCCACAGCGCCAATGAAATTTTATTTTATTTTGTTCTCGAACAAATTATATTTTTTCCCACTGTACACATCGCCATGATGTCTTATTTTTTTTTTAACTAAATAAATTGTATATATTTGATACTTTAAAAATAAACCGAACAATTCTTATGAAAGACGTATGATATTGCATTTATTTAAAAACCTGTCGTTACCAGATTTTTTTTATTTAAACCATGCATTTTTTAGTCTTATATGACTAATAAAAAATAAAAAAATAGCATAATTAAAAACTTGCAATAACTTACGAATTAAAACGACCAAGATTGGTGGTACTTAGCTATGTAAGGTTCACTATAGTGTCAAACTTGTACTGGTCGACCACTGTAATAAAACACTTTTAGACCTTTTGAAATCTCGCGAACATACGCAACCTTACTACACCACTAATCACTAATCAAAAACTAGATACAAAATCAACGCTCCAAAACGGCAGATTCAATAGTGCCCCTAAACAACTAATATCTGAGGTGAGGGCACTTTGGTTTATAGTATTCTGCCATTTCGCCGACAGTTACTAAATATGTCTATTCGAACAAAAATCTAGTTCTTTTATACAGGGTCCGTCTTAACATGCTGACACTTTTTTAAGAGGATGATCAGACCATCAAACTGAACAACTTTCTCTAAGGGGCCAAAATCGAAATCACGAAAAAAAAAACAGCTGTCCCATACATTCGGCTCAAGTAGGTTTGCAGTTTTGTATGGAAGAGCAGGTTTTTTTTCCTGATTTCGATGTTGGTCCCATAGAGAAAGTTATTCAATTTGATGGTCTGATCATCCCCTTAAAAAAGTGTCACCATATTAAGAAGGACCCTGAATATGATTGATGGGCGCAGCTCAACATCTCTCCCGGGAGTTATAATAGGTATATGTTACGACACTTACAAACCTAGATGAACTTTTCTAATGCGTCTTTAAACAGATAAGCTCGTCTCATTACTGTGCGAAGGTAAACTATTTGCGTCTTAAGTGCATTTAATTCGTTTATTACGTATTTATAGCTCGTATTGTTATAATTATTTTTACACAACATTTATCTTCAGACTTGCGTTCACAGACACCCACCCAACCCACCTGCAACTTTTGTGTGCCGCCATTTTGTCGGATGTGTATTATTGTAGTTGTCGACCAGTACATAAAAGAGGTAAGCTTGTGAACTCACTGCCTTCCCCGGCTTGTGTAATACTCGTATGTGCACGACTTTACTTTGTTTTGGTGCTCGCTAGAAACTAAATTACAACAATTTTTGCATGCCTTTGAAAAATTATGAAATATTGATGTTTTTGTCTGCGGTTGACATAAGAATAAACTAGGTTTTAAACGTAGAAAGCCTAGTCTTAAACCATATTTTCATACTCCTCAACCTCAATTTGTGATCGTGATTATATCATTGGTATGAGACGTCCACTGCGTTAAGAGGTGAACTAAACGAAGTTAGTCCTTATTTTCAATATGAACCAATTAAAATCAATATAAAAAAATTCGATGACCGATGGGGCCGAAAAGTTCTCGAGTGGCGACCGCGTACCCGAAAGCGCAGCGTGGGTAGGCCCCTCACACGGTGGACCGACGACCTGGTGAAGGCGGCGGGAACCCGTTGGATGAGGGCAGCACGGGACCGGTCGTTATGGCGATCCTTGGGGGAGGTCTATGACAAGCAGCGGACGTCCATCGGCTGAGATGATGATGACACTATCTTTCTAGAAACTACTGTGTCTATATTTTGTCAGTTTTCTATATAAAAATAGAAGTTTTAAAGTTATCGTGGCTCAATAATTTCTCACGATACAGGCAATGACATAAGGCGCGGTTTAGTTCGTCGTTCGTCGCGGTTGGCTGTAAAAGCGCGAGAAATCGGGAGAGTGCAGTATCTGTTACTTAGTAACTATTAAATATTCTGTGGTTGAGCTAATACAATGGGTACAACTAGTGCAGCCCACTGGCAAGCCTAAAAACTCCCGAAAAACCCGCCTGCCAAAAGACTTGCCAATCTTTATGTATCTTCGTGCTGATTCCTGGATTCGACCTCATGATTGAAGGTCTGCACTTTCCCGAAAGGTGTCGCCAATTATAAATAAAGGACTACACGAATGTTGGTAACACATTATAAATTAGTAGTCAAGCGTGGCATAACATTTATAAACCTCGTGTGATCTCGTGACTTATAAAGCGAGCACCAAAACAAAATCAGCCAACCCTAATGCTCAAAAAGCATAACTTTTGTATTTAACTAGGTAATAAATATAATGAATTATGTTAATTTTAAAGTACAGGATAATTATGTCCGGGAATTCAATTATTTGGTCGATATTTATTGTAAAGGAAAGAGAGGTTAAAGCGATTTTTTTATGGATTGAGTTGCCGTGCATATCAAATGTAGATAGGTTTTGGTGTTGATTTTAATTAATAAAACTTGTTAAATTTGTATGTTTTCGTTTTACTTTTATCGTAATTTCTAGTATACTGTATACATATTCCGGTAGTGCTGTATTGTTTCATTTGTGTAAAAATTAAGTTTAATGTTTCTAGTTATTGTACCTACAAGCTGTCTTGTTGACCCCTGTTACCTCGCGCATATCACCTAACCTTACATAAAATCTCCGAACACTGGAAGACCTACAATCCAAGCAATAATGCTATATGAAATAGATTATATTAGACGTATAATACAGTCTGTACTGTCTCCCCTACCCATACCCCCCTGGAAGGGGGTAGGACCCCAAAATTTTGGGTGGACTCTGCAGATCCTCATTAGTGCCAAGATAAAGTTATAAAACAAAGTTTCATTGATATATTTTGCCTCCAAACATACATTATTTAGGTTACTTTACCTGTAGATCGGGGGCCGGTGAAGAGTTCGTATACCAATCGAGCTCATCCATAATTCAGTTTTCATGCAATAGTTTACTATTAGAAGATGCGAAAAAACTTGGCCATCGACCCCTATCCTGGTGGGTTTTGTGTAGGAGGGTGACTAGTAACCTCTCTGAGACGAGACTAATTACCCATCGAGCTCATGAACCAAATTATGTTTATCCGATTGGTCTTAATTAGTGTTACGAAGTACACTCGGTCGTCCGCCGGATGTCCTGGCAGGTAGTGCTGGCCAACCAAAAATGGTGGTCAAATTTTGGAGTACTTCTCACCCATCGAGCTCATGGATGAAATGTATGCCAAATCAAAGGTTAGACCTTTACCTTCAATATTTCATCGGTCGTCCTGGCCGAAACCTGGTGGGTTCTGGTGGCCAACCAGATTTATCTGTCAAAGTAAGATCATGCGTTTTCACGTTTATATGAATAAAAACTTTATTTACCTGATATATGCAGTTCTTTTAGCATGAATGTGAACGGTTGTATGGTTTAAAAGTATTAAAAAAAAAATAACTGTGTCGATAAATGAGACATCAAATAAAAATTATTTTTTTCGATATAACTTCGTCATTTCTAAACTGATTTGGCTGATTGTTTTATTTTACGAAAATATATATTCAAGAGTTCATGCCACTAAAATTTGGTGAAGATCTGATGAAGCGTTTCGAAGATGTTCAATGTTTTAAGTGGGTCAGATTTTACTACAAAAAATATCCAACCAAATTTATTCTTTAATGAGAATAGTAATTGAGTTCTATTAATGATTCTTTCTAAAATGAAATTTGCTCTCTTAAGAAATGTCTATATAATAAAATAAACTAGTAATGACCGCGGCGTTGCTTTCAAAAATGAAGTTGGAAAAAAATGTTTCGTCATGTAAAAGCTTATGTGGATGATCTAATTTAGTACCTACCTATATTAGTTCTAAAATAATTAGATGAAACTGTTATAAAGGGATGATTGGATCATCAAACTAAACAACTTTTATTATGGGTTCAAAATCGAAATCGCTAAATAAACTGCTGTCTCATACATTTCGATTCCAGTCGAGTAAGTTTGCAGTTTTGTATGGGACAGCAGATTTTTTTCGCGTTTTCGATGTTAGTCCCATATAGAAAGTTGTTCAGTTTGATGATCCAATCATCTCCTTAAACAGTTTCAGCGAATTATTTTAGAACTAATATAGGTACGTACTAAATTAGATCATCCACATAAACATAGGTAGTTTTTACTTGACGAAACATTTTTTTCAACTTCATTTTTGAAAGCAACGCCGCGGTCATTACTAGTTTATTTTATTATATAGACATCTCTTAAGAGAGCAAATTTCATTTTAGAAAGAATCATTAATAGAACTCCATTACTATTCTCGTTAAAGAATAAATTTGGTTGGATATTTTTTGTAGTAAAATCTGACCCACTTAAAACATTGAACATCTTCGAAACGCTTCATCAGATCTTCACCAAATTTTAGTGGCATGAATTCTTGAATATATATTTTTGTAGAATAAAACAATCAGCCAAATCAGTTTAGAAATGACGAAGTTATATCGAGAAAAATAATTTTTATTTGATGTCTCATTTATCGACACAGTTATTATTTTATTTAAGTTTTTTTTTCTAAAATACTTTTAAACCATACAACCGTTCACGTTCATGCTAAAAGAACTACATATATCAGGTAAATAAAGTATTTATTCATATAAACGTGAAATCGCATGATCTTACTTTGACAGATAAATCTGGTTGGCCACCAGAACCCACCAGGTTTCGGCCAGGACGACCGATGAAATATTGAAGGTAAAGGTCTAACCTTTGATTTGGCATACATTTCATCCATGAGCTCGATGGGTGAGAAGTACTCCAAAATTTGACCACCATTTTTGGTTGGCCAGCACTACCTGCCAGGACAGGATATCCGGCGGACGACCGAGTGTACTTCGTAACACTAATTAAGACCAATCGGATAAGCATAATTTGGTTCATGAGCTCGATGGGTAATTAGTCTCGTCTCAGAGAGGTTACTAGTCACCCTCCTACACAAAACCCACCAGGATAGGGGTCGGCCGACCAAGTTTTTTCGCATCTTCTAATAGTAAACTATTGCATGAAAACTGAATTATGGATGAGCTCGATTGGTATACGAACTCGTCACCGGCCCCCGATCTACTGTATTAGTATAGCATATTAGTCTGTAAAATTTTGCTTGATACCTGTAACAATTGTCACATAATTACGTAGTACATGGTACTTAGTACCTACATTTTAGTCTCTGTCGCTCTTATTACTTACGCACCGTTCCGTCCTGCTTGCTGACACAGGTATCAAGTTAAAAAAAAACGACACTGTTGTGTATAAGGGTTACGACACATTGATCGAAGGCGATCGATGGTTTGTCCATACAAAAAGCACGATTAGAAGGTATGGGACGCCGTTCGCCGCGTCGATGCGAAAGGATGCATAAAAAACGACAAAAGTAATTTATCAAAACTTTTAATGTAAAAAATAGACTAAAGCAAAAATACAGCACAAATTATACTTTATAACAACATCAGGAAGGTACAAGTTGCGTTAACATTTTGACGACGGTTTTCTTATCAAGCTTACATTTGGGATAGAGAACTTGACAGTTTGTATCCAGAGACCTTCCTGCAGAGATGGCTTCGAAAATCGATGTCCCGTCTAGCATGCGACGTATTAAGGAGTTGCTGAAAGAAGACAATCGTTTTATGAATATCATGAAAGCAAGACAATGATAGACAATTTTATCACAGTTTTTGAGATACGGGTTTATTAATTAAGCTATAGTTAACGCGGTAAGAACCCGTTAAAATAACTTTAGCTGGACACTTTTATACACTTTAGTACTACGACGTAGAACAAAAGTGTATACAACTTATTGCTGCTGACTGTACTGCTTTTATTAAAAAGTTCTCTACTATGTATCGTTTCGATTTCATCATTGTTTAAGGCACTAGCACTAGCTCCTAGGGTTTAGGCATCTAATTAGGAGCTATGGTGCCTATGGTTTTCAATGTTTTGTAGTTGTTTAGGTATACACCACTAGTTTTTAATTACTAACATAACTTTAAGGGTGTGTTCAGACCATGAATCTAAACAACTTTCCCTAAGGAACATGGGTCGAGAAATGAGAAAAAATTTTGGACCTTCCATACAAAAGTGCGGCTCGGCCGATCGATTTTCTATAAGAGGTCCAAAAAAATTTCTCGTTTTTCGACCCATGTTTCTTTAGGAAAGTTGTTTAGATTCATGGTCTGAACACACCCTTAAAGTTATGTTAGTAATTAAAAACTAGTGGTGTATAGCTAACTAGCGGCCCGTCCCGGCTTCGCACGGGTGGACGTCTAATCTTTTCTAGCAATAAATATAGCCTATGTTACTCAGGGTGAATGCAGCTTTCTAATGGTGAAAGAATTTTTTAAATCGGCCCAGTACTTTTTGAGCCTATTCATTACAAACATACAAACATACAAAAATAGGTACAAATCTTTCCTCTTTATAATATTAGTGTAGATTATAATGAGCCAAGTACTTGGACAGCGAATACAGCATACTATCGAAGTCAGTGGTGTTCCCAGTGACCATGTTCTCATTGGCCAGCTGCACGTAGGAACACGCGAGCCGCTGCATACAAGCTGCCGAGTCTATGTTGTATCGACCGAGCGTCTCATCCAGCTTGTTCAGCATGTTGGAGAGGTAATTATAATGAGCTACGTACTTGGACAGCGAAGACAGCATACTATCGAAGTCAGTGGCGTTCCCAGTGACCATGTTCTCATTGGCCAGCTGCACGTAGGAACACGCGAGTCTTTGCATACAAGCTGCCGAGTCTATGTTGTATCGGCCGAGCGTCTCGTCCAGCTTGTTCAGCATGTCGGAGAGCTGGTTGAGATCTGTTTCTGCACCTGTGGGGAGTATGGAGCTATTTTAAATCTGATGGACCACGGAGTGATGGACAGACTGTGACGGGTGAATCTTCAGAAAGTTCGAACGCCCTGATTTATATCTGGCCGAACATTTTCGTCTTGTTTATAAAAGGCATACCTAAGTACAATTTTATAGCGCTGTTATAAACGTCCAGGAGCTTTGTAATGTTGTATGTTGAGTTGGTGAAGATTATAATTATTGTACGTAATATTCTTTAATGAATCTGAACCTACGATCTGAACAACTTAACTATGTAGGTAAGTAACCAAAAACTGTCTACGTCCAAATCGTTTTTTGACTCATTTTAGGGAAAGTTCTTCAGTTTAATAATCTAAACATAATAACTCGTATTCTTTGTTGCTTCCTCGACACAAGCTCAGTCAAAAAATTCCTCCACTCACTCGGAATCTATAGTCTCAGTCATAAAGGATATCAAGGACATCTCGGTGAATTTTAGACCAGAAAACGAAACTCATCAACGCAAAAGCTGGTAAGTATAGAGTAACTTACCTAACTCACTTCTCCCGTAACCCCCATAGCCGTAAGAAAACGCGTTGATTATCTTCGGCAGTATGATGACGGCGCCGAATCCCAGGATGGATCCGAGCAGAACTCCTCCTAGGTCTATCTTCAGAGGCCCGTAGATACCAGGGGCTGAGCCTCCGTAAGGTCCCTAAATAAAAAAATACGTTTTCTTAAGTGTACTTAAGAAAACGTCACACAATTTTCACAAGTCTCTGCTACTAACACTATTGGATCTTTTGTGACAAAGACTTGTGAAACTTTGGTTAGTTGTGGTGACAATTTCTAATACGGAACTCGTTTTAAGATAATTCATGATTTCTTTCATGACGTTAGATATGAGGATATAGTCATTAGGTATACCTATGTCACAGATAAACTATGTTTTACGAATATTCAATCAGCTGTTTCCTCGCGGGAGGCCAAACTTGGTCATCATCATCATCTCAGCCAATGGACGTCCACTGCTGGACATGGGCAGGGTTGGATTTTGTACTATAATTATAGTATTTATACTATAATTTCACCCTTGGTACTATACCTATACTATCCACATCTAAAGATAGTACGCTAAAATACTATAATTTCAAGTGTGGATCATTGGGAAGCTCTCAAGCTCTATTTCACCGATATGGCACTTTCAGAGCGCTTGATATCTGGCCAAATAATTGTTGATTTGCTAAGAAGCTATACCTATTCATGAAGCTATATTATGAATTCATGTCCTGAATTATTAGTTCAAACAATTTACTGAAGTGTCTTTAATGCAATCTCAATACGTATTTTTCCTAGACTACCTACTTACCAAGACTAAGATACGAAACTGCCATGGATGAAGATAGAACTAATAGTAATATTCAGGAACTAATGAACTTTGTAGAAGAGGAGTAGGTAAATTTTGCCTTGGCTGGTGTTGATTTCAATGACTATTATGTTAAATTAAAAATAATTAAAGTGTACTATAATTTTTTATAAATACTATCCTTTTAATTTTTTTGTGCTATCTTTTTCAACGTCCCCAAATCCAACCCTGGACATGGGCCTCCGCCAAGGATCGCCACAACGACCTGTCCTGCGCTGTCCTCATCCAATAGGATCAGGCCGCCTTCACCAGGTGTATTATAATATCTGTGACCAGGTCTTCGGTCCACCTTTGTGGGGGGCCTACCCACGCTGCGCTTTCCGGTAGGTACGCTGTCGCCACTCGAGAACTCTTCGGCCCCAACTTGGTGTCTTATAATTTTTTTTTTTAGATTATTGATTGATATAATGTAATAATAAATTTAATTTATTAATATATTTTTGGAATCAGCTCATGCATCCCCTTCATTTGAAACCCCACACGAAACAGATTAAAAAAAAACTGTTCCTTACAAGAAAATGAAGACGTCTAAAAATTTTTTACGACCACAAAACTTGCCGTCTACATCAAAACAGTAGGTACCTACATCTTACATTACAGAACTGCCAAACTGAAACTGCGGTCCTCATATTTGGCAAACGAAATTCTTCGTGCGGTCCTTGTCCAAGTCTTGAACACAAGTTAGATACTGGTTTTGCGGTTTTGCCTTACTACGGCAAGAAAAGTCTATCGATCTCTTGTTTTACCGTCCCAATAAACTGGTAGGCATTCCTACCCCTGCTTGCTACCTGTCGACGGGAGGACGGGTAACTTATCTATCCGTTGTTTGTATTTGTATGAAGATGACAGTTCACGCGTCCCAATAAAATTAGAAGTGCCGTCTGTCAGTAACATTGGCTACCTCTAGTTGCATAAAAGTCAAACCTTCGTTTTCGGGGGGTAACAGAACGAACGAACGGCATAGAGTCGTTTATTTCATGTTTCTTTTATTTTTTTACCTAAAAATTTGAAGTTAAAGCTTTTAAAATGTTATATCTTAAACGTGTCATGATACCTTTTTTTTAAATTGGTGAAAAACATTATAAGGTGCAATAAAACAATGCGGTTACTAATATGGGAGTCCCTGTAGTACTGCGTAATCCGGAATGCAAGGGAGGGCTCGGGTAGGCGGACTGTCTACTGTTACTTGAACTTAGGACACACTGATCTGCATTATTGAGACGACTTCAAAGGGTAGATAGCAACTGACTAATGGTCCAGGATAACTATCTATTCTTAATCTTAGTTTTAATATTGGGAACGGCCGTAAAACGGTTAACCAACCTACTGTCTCCTTGTACCGTACCTGTGAACCAGTAGTCCCATACGTAGATATCCCGAACCTCTGCGTCCTGTCAGGCTGGTTATCCCTGTCCCTCTCCTCCCTACTCTTGTCGACCCTCGCGGAGGGCTCGGCCAGCTGATCCTCGGTGCGCTGGAAACTGGCGCTGGGCATGAAACCGCTGAAATCAAAACTGCAATCCGTGGAGGTGGGATTTTTTGAGGAGAGTTTTTTAGGAACTTATGTACGATTTGTAATAAGTACCTACTACTAGTTTTACTGAATGATGATGGAGAACTTTCGTTCATAAGTAAACCAATTTTTTCACAAAACAGCGTTAGGCTTCCTCACACGAAGGGTCGTGTATCTATCAGATCTTCAATCGGTATCAAATCAGCATGGTGTTCTTTTGCAGTTCTTAGCGATTCTGCTTCTTAAAATTATTTTCAGGCAATGAATTATAATTGATGAATACAATATTACTTTTTAAAAAATCCTGCAGAGTTTCGATACTACAATCGTGGATGTTCGGAGTTTTTAGAATATCTCTGACCACCCCCTCGGGGAATATAGTCGTGAGCATTATGTACTAAGTGCAATTTTTCTCAGATTCAACCTCATTTACTACCTACTTCAGCTTCCGCAAGTACTATAATCCAAGCAAGCATGCAAACTTCGTCAAACTATAACAGCCCTGCCCTGCGCAACCCCGGCACAAAATTCCCTATGATCCCGGCCTCATTGCCTCTCTGGATGGCCAGAGAAATACTGTCCTAAGTAGCCACCCGAGTTGAGGTTACACTTCCCCGTATTCTACATTAAGAGATCATCATCATATCAGCCGATAGACGTTCACTGCCAAAGGCCTCCTCCAAAGATCGCCAAAACGACCGGTCCTGCGCTTCTCTTATCTAACTTATGACATCTTAAAACAAAATTGGAGATTGTTCGAAGCTTTAGTCTCTGTGTAAGGCTAGCCGTAGTCTCTGCCTACCCTATGCTACCCCCGTGGGATATGACATGCGAGTGGAACATATATTTTATGTGCATATTGTTAACTTTGTAAATTAAAACGTACCTGTCACTCCTGTAATCCGCCTGGACCGCAACAATCAGCAACAACAGAAACCCAACTTTAGCACCCATCTCGAGAAGCTCGTTAACATAACTGTGGCACGCATGTCCGTATACAATACTTTATACGGGGCGTTCCGTAGTTTGCCCCAAAACAATCGCATGGGGAAACCTATTGTTGCTTCCATGATGTTTGTTGCACAATAATTTCTTTGCGACAAGTCATGGTTCGGTTGTGGAGATGCTATCGAATGGGGAAGGAATTAGGTAATAGGGTGACTGTCTCTATGGGACCAACATTAAAATCGCGAAAAAAAAATCTACTGTAGGTACATTTGGCTGGTTGGTTTGCAGTTTTGTATGGACAAGCTGATTTTTTTTTTGCGATTTCGATGTTGGTGCCATATAGATAGTAAGAGAAGATAGATAGATAGATAGATAGTTCAGTTTGATGGTCTGATCATCCCCTTAAAAAAGTGTCAGCATATTAAAAATGACCCTATATAATGATTAATGAGATTACAAGTGCTGTCAAGACTGGGGGCTATAAACTGTGTTAAACTCAAGAACGTTTTCGTGACGTTTCTATTCCAAAAGATATTCAGAGCATGAAAAGTAAGCATTGTTTATGTAAGTAGTTAAGAATTAATATATTGCGTTTGTGTTATATATAATTATAATGCATACTTACTTACGATCAAAAACGAAAGTTTAGTAACAATTCTGAACCTTAAGTGATTTTTATCTCTGTATTTTACTGTGTATGTTTTGGTGTAAAATAAAGTATATTGATTTATTTATTAAAATAAAGGAAACTAAATAATAATCAACTTGCACTGCAGACTTGACTAAGGGTCTCTTTGCCATTTTTTGTCTTGATTCTCAACATCCACACTAATTTTATTGTAGAGCATGTTACACTTTCAGGGTGTTCAAAAACTTTGATAAAACTTATAAACTGCTTTTTAGCGCATTTTCAGGATGAAAGGAACTGCCTCGGTGGTCTAATGATTAAGAGCTTTGGGCTCTCGACACGGAGGTCGTGGGTTCGATTCCCACGGGGGCCACCTAGTGATATGTCACTTTGTGCGTTTTTCCCCAGGTGGTTAGGACATTGCAGGCTGAATCACCTGACTGTATGAAAAAAAAAAGATTCCGTGCTTCGGATGGCACGGTAAGCCGTTGGGCCCGGCTACTATCTCTGGTGGTAGTAGTCGTTACTCGTTACATAATTAAAACCGACTTCAAGACTCAAAAAGTATAAAATAATATTGCAGCCGACGAATTTTACGTTAGTATCGATAAGAATATCAATTTGTTTTATCGAAGTCGCTGTCAAGCCTATAACTATTCGAGACTGAGAGCTTTCAGTAATTTTTTGCCTAGGCTTTGCACCGACTCTAATAAAACAAATTGATATTCTTACGCTCAGTTGCAGAAACGCTCATTAAAGTTAATCCTCCATTAAATCTCTTGCTGTCACTTTTTGCCTGTTGACGCAGTAAAAGCTAGCAAGAGATTTAATGGAGAATTAACTCTAATGAGCGTTTCTGCAACTAAGTATTAAAGATGCTAACGTAAAATTCATCGGCTGCAATATTGTTTTTTACTTTTTGAGTTTTGAAGTCGGTTTTAATTTTTTTGTTAAAAATGTTTATTTCATAATTATTAGTGATGAAATACATTAGTTGGATTCTGATATCAGCACACACAAAGATTACATCGATACGAAGCAACCGTTTCAACCGCCGATGATTTGCTGTCAAACTTTTGAGGAGTTCTATTGTGTAGCTTGAAGTGCATCATCCGATCTTCACCAAATTGAAATGGGACCATCTCAGGAGTATACCCTTTCCAATAATTATCAAAATCGGACTACTCTGTAGAAAGATATGCGTGATCATACATTTAAAAAAAAAACAAAAAATATACGCGTCGAATTGAGAACCTCCTCCGTTTTTTGTTTTTGTTTTTGTCGGTTAAAAACCACTTCAGAGGCCGTAAGGCGGTCTGAAAAAACTCTGATACCAGGGCAGAGGCCCACACGATCAGAAGAAGAATGAAAGGGGTCGTCCATTAATTACGTGAAGTGATTTTGGCGATTTTGATATATCGTGAGATTCAGGTCAACCCCCATCATTCACGACACCCAAGGATCATCGTCATCATCATCTCAGCCGAGTAGGCCGTGCCAAAGAAATATACATAAAAACATACATACATACATACGTACATACATACGTTCGAAAAACATAACCCTCCTTCTGGCGCAGTCGGGTAAAAAGATACAGCCTAAAATGTGTGATCTCTCAATCCTCACAGAGGACCTTCTACATCTGGAAAAATGTCGAAAAATTATTTAAGCGAAACAGGCGTGGGATAGCTTATATTACGGCCTGATGCGAGAGAAAGAGATGGGGCGGCGCGCGCGCCTGAAACGAATCGAGCGCCAAATCAAACTTTATTTAATTGTGATTGTACTATTTATGTAATTTCAATTCTGCTCTAATCAAAATTTAGAAAATATCAATCTCTTTTTTTTAAATCTAGTCTTGTGTTTCTATTATTCACCGTTTAGCAGTTCCAAGCGTTTATAGATAAAAATGGAGGCTACTTTGGCTTGTTTTTCTATCGAGAAAATTTGTCTTAATCGTGTTCTGGCTCTAATCAAAACTTCAATTATATGTTCAATTTACACATAACCGAAAATCATACTCCTACTGTTAGTACTTCGAAGCTTTGAAGAATCCAATTTTTTTAAACAAAGTTTTTGCTTACGGACATTAAGTCATACGACAATGTTTACACGGCACAGACTATAAGACAATGTATACTGAAATGTTAATAAATAAATAAAGACAATGTATACTGAAATGTTAATAAATAAATAAAATGATAAAATAGTAGTAAGTACTTTAATTACAATGAATCTACCGTATAGGTACCTTGATACAAAGCATCGTATACACAAAAATAAAGTTTTTTCACTGAGCCACAGATATTACTGAGCTCTCAATACACACGCATGAGATTTGTAATGATAGATTTTTATAAATCAGTAAAAAAAACTGTATTATTTCCATTTTTTTTTTGTAAACTAAATTGTGATGGGCACACGACTCAAGCGTATAAAACAGTCTGTTTCATAGAGGTTTCATACGCGCTGGAGTCGATTGCAGCTTAGTATGGAACAGCAGATTTTTTTTTGTTCTGTCATGTTTGCTCCAATACTGAAAGTTGTTCAGTTTGATTTCCTTACACCCTGTAAGTATAATAGAAGGGGCCTTCTTAATATGCTGACGGTTTCTAAGAGGATGATCAGTCAGATCTATCAAACTGAACAGCTTTCACTATGATACCAAGGTCGAAATCTCGAAAAAAAATCTGCTTTTCCATACAAAATTGCAATTCTACTTTATTTTCGCCTTGTCGATGTTGGTCCCATAATTCCATATAGGTAGGTACATAGAAATAGTAGTTTAGTTCGATGGTCTGAAAATCACCTTAAAACCGTCAGCATATTTAATTAGACCCTGTATTGCTGTACAGTCGGCCGCAATAAGTTATACATATACACTTTAGTACTACGACGTAGAACAAAAGTGTATACAACTTATTGCGGCCGACTGTACAGCAATACAGGGTCTAATTAAATATGCTGACGGTTTTAAGGACTGTACACACATCACGGCATAGTATAAAACAAAGTCGCTTCCCGCTGTCTGTCTGTCCCTATGTATGCTTATGCTTAGATCTCGGATTTTGATGCGTTTTTAGGGTTCCGTACCCAAAGGGTGAAAACGGGACCCTATTACTAAGCCTACGTTGTCCGTCCGTCCGTCCGTCTGTCTGTCCTACCTACATATTTAGGGCTGTAACTTTTGAACCGTAATAGCTAGATAGTTGAAATTTTCTCAGATTATGCGTTATTGCGACGGATTTGTTAACAAATAATAAAAATGTCAAAAAGTTATAAATTAAGGGGGGTTCTCAACAAGAAACTAGTTTTTATCAACGTTTTTTCTTCACGCTCTATAGTAAAAACGGTAATACATACAAGTGTCAAACTTAGTGTGATTATAGAGCAAGCTCTACAGAATAACAACAAATACTAAAAACCGGTCAAGTGTGAGTCGGTCTTGCGCTGGAGGTCCCGGACAAAAAATGATTTTTTTTCTAAGTTAATAATGTTGTGTTCTGTGGTTGCGTGGTACGGAACCCTCGGTGCGCGAGTAGTCCGACTCGCACTTGACCGCTTTTATTTTTTAATAGAGTGATTCAAGAGGAAGGTTTATCAGCATTGCACCCGTGCGAAGCCGGGGCGGGTCGCTAGTGTGTAATAAAATGTATACTTGATGTGGATGTACACTGAAGATATTTGGAAACGTATTAATTAGGTGCGTTTAGGATAGGTAATAGGTAATACACGGCGACACATCAATTTAGGCAAAACCAATAGTCGGTGGCGCGTTGCGGAGAGGTATGGACTCCCAATTATGGGGGTCCGGGTTCGAATCCGCACGGACAACATGCCATGTACCAATGAGTTTTTCTAACTTATGTACGTAATACCGACTGCTCTCAAACGGTGAAGGAAAACATCGTGAGGAAACCTGCATACACTAAAGAAGAAATTCAGATGTGTATGTGAAGTCTACCAACCCGCATTGGGCACGCGTGGTGGACTAATGCCCATACACCCTCCTTGAGGGTAGGCCTGTGCCCTGCAGTGGGACGTTTATAGGCTGATGATGATGATGATGAATATAAGCTGGCCGCGCGGCCAGCTTATTTTGGTCTTGCCTAGTACGTAATGGAAGGCATTGAGCCATTTTTATTAGAATTTTTAGTCTGTTCATCTGTTTGTTTGGGCACGCATCACATAAAAACTACTCAATCTATTTGGATGGAGTTTTCAAGAAAGCATAAGGCTTAGCTTGGAGTAACGCTTAGGCTTTATTCCATCGCAATTGATGCCTTAAATCAAAATTGATGAGTGTTTAACGCACGCGCGCGCGAGTTTATTCAGTAGTCTGCGCGTACCAAATCGCGAGCGCCCGCGCCGCTCTAGTAACCATGGGCGTAGCAATTATTTTTTCCCAGGGGTGAGGGGGGCAGGCCCAGGGTCGTTGCAATAAAATTTAAAATCGAACGAGCGAAGCGAGCGGAACGAGCGAAGCGAGCTCGTGATTTTTACAACCTAAAATCTGGAACGAGCAAAGCAAGCTTGAGATTTTACTACACTATGAAAATTTATAGGACCCAAAACCTAGAGCGAGCGAAGCGAGCGAAGCTAAGTAAGCTCGAGATTTTACTGCAATATAATGAGATCAGTGTCATCAAGATTCAATCCTGGAGCGAGCGAAGCGAGCTCGAATTTTTTACGACCGACAATCTGGAAGTAGCCTACGCCCTCCCCCCCTTGCTACGCCTATGCTAGAAATAAAAAGAAATAGGTACTAATAAAAAACTCGTCGAACATGATTACATGACACGCCACGCTATTTTTTCCCTTCCCTTCTATCCTAATGCCTACGTAATATCTAAAGTCTAGCAAAGCTAATTATAATGCAACACTAAATATTTAAACGAAGTCATCATGTTAATCGTAATCCGTGAAAACGCTACAAATTATGAGTAATTTTTCATAGAGCCACAAAAGTTTAGAAAGAACGAGTCACTTTACATGTAGGTAGTAGGTAGGTACAATGCCTCCGTTAGATATTGTAACTACTTTACTCCGTCAAGCCCTTACCCTTATTTATAATTATACCTACCACTCAATACATAAACAATTGTTATCGAGCAATTGTTCCACGGGGGTGGACCCCATTGAACGATAACTCGCGGCATTATCTATGGCATATCTAGATAGATAATGCCGCGAGACCTGCGAGTTATCGTAGAAAATACTATTTTTAATAACAGAACGAACAATAAAGAGTAAGTATAGAAATGTAGATGACGTTAAATGCAAATCGCGACTTTCAACCAACGCAATGTTATGGACAGTTTGCACAAAGTGCGCATGTGCAGACGCTATTTTGAAATTCAAAAACGTTCGATAGAGTGCCGGACCTCTGCCAGTACCCTATTAGGTAGCTGCACAAGTTAGAAAATTCTTATCAGATAATGATGACTTTTTAGAACTCAACAATATTTCCTCATGTTAGTTAGTTAAATTAACTGTCAGATATTTAAGTTTTTAAGTTTTCTACATCTCTAGATCTACACTGAAAAAAATTCGAGCTTACTAAGACTCTTAATAAGCACCAAAATAATTGAAATGACGTTACGATTGTTTACTAAAAACAAAAGATGGTTAGTTGTAACAACAGAGAAGTCATGATGTTGACAGGCTCATAATGGAGTCATGATGTTGGTTGAAGTAAACAAATTTTTTTTACAGTGTAGAAAATTCATTTATCCTTTGCTTTAAAAATTTTTGGGATGAAACGGTAGTCAGAACATTTAAGACTTTGTTGTTCTGTCTAGTATCCTATCGAACTCTATGGCTCTTACGCGATCTTATAATCCTCTGAGGTGTTACATCTCACCATATCTCACTTCTTTGTAAGGAACAATACACGGAACTTTTTTTTAGTCATGCCTCTTAGTTTCCTGTCAGTATTTCTGCAAAAGCGACTTCAAAATCGCGGCAAATGTTGACCACTGTCGACTGCATTACCACGGTTTATTAAAACGCGTTTAAATTCTATGTCTATGTTAAAACACCTTTAAATTCGTAATTAGTTGAAATTAAAAAGTTTAGAAAAAAAAGTAGATTGCGTTCGAATACGCTCATGAGAAAATGTACGCGAATAAAGTATTTGTTATCTGTGGTGCTTTCGTTATTGGCAAGTTAGTGGCAAGTGAAAATTCGAGAAATGCGAAATTTTTAACTTTTAATACTGTGGATGACGACGTGTTAGAAGTGCGTATAAGTTTTATTAATAATCTGTGTCTGTTGTATATGATATCCTATCCCATAATCCTATCCTACAACCTTTAAAATTTCTAAAGTAATTATAAATAAAAACCGGTCAAGCGCGCACCGACACGTGAGGGCATATTCTCTTCAAAGAGAATGGAAATTCTTTTTTCGCGAGGGTTCCGTACCATTTACACTTTTTTGTAAGTTAATATTTTGAGATCATCCGAAACGATATTCATGTGCCGGTGCACCTATGTACAGGTAAGGGGGTGCTTCAGACCATCAATCTGAACGACTTTCAGTATGGAGCCAACGTCGAGAATTTTTTTTTTAAAATCTGCCATCCCATACATTTGATTCGAGACGGTACAGTCACCAGCAGATATATCGTAGCAAACAAGGTGGTCAAATATTTCTAAGCAGTCCTAATTTTCAATAATTTCTTAAATCATTTTCATTACTATGGTCTAAGCTCATAACCAATCACAAATATAGGAACGCCTAGAACATCAAATATATCGACAGTCAGGGTGCTCATAAACATCTGAACAGTTTCGGAAAAAACCTTACTCCGTTGTTTTACATTTTAATTTTAAATAACATTGTAAAGTAATTATTGAAAATTCGCTGTTCACATATTTATGACAAAATACACGTTTAGATATAACGAGCTTTTACCCGCGACTTCGTCCGCATAAATTATATACCAGATTTTAAGTCAGATGATAAGCTATCAAACAAAAAAAGTTTCATCAAAATCGGTTCAGTAGTTTTTGCGTGATACTCGAACAAACAAACACCCAAACAAACAAACAAATAAACAAACAAACAAACAAACAAACAAACAAACAGACAGACAAAAAATCCAAAAATTGGTGATTTGGAATCAGGGACAGGTAAAAACCATGTCGTAATTTATTTTTTGTAAATATCTTCAATGTACAAACACACTTCTGTTACAGTTTTATAATAGTTTAGATTGGTAACATGTACTGTAAAGAATTGAATGAAAATTAGCACTGCTCAGAAATATTTAGACACCTTGTATGCTACGATATATCTTATGGCGACTGTACTGCAGTTTTGTATGAAAGAGCGGATTTTTTTTTCTCGATTTCGATGTTTGCTCCATAGTGAAAGTTGTTCAGTTTGATGGTCTGCAGCACCCCCTTAAGTATTACTAGGGTGTTTTGTTACACCCTGTATAATAAGCAACAGGGCGTAAGTGACAGCCTAGCTAATACTGAAATGGTGAACTCAGACCATCAAACAGAACATCTTTCACTATGGAGCCTACCTCAGGAAACGCGAAAAATTAGCTGTCCCATACATTTTAGTCGGATAGGTACAGCAGTTTTGTATGGGACAGCTGATAGAGCAAATGAGATAGACGGAACGCGATCGCGCGCGGCGGTGCTGCGGCGTGCGATCGCGTTCCGTCTACCTTATTTGCTCCAGCAAATGACGTTCCTGAGTGACAGAAAAGGATAGAGCGACAGAAAAAGGCGATGCGGTGCTGCCAGATGAGGTTCAACCCTTATTGCATGTGGTTTTGATGGAACGAGTAATTTAGGGTTTGGATCAAAAAGGTACCTACTGTCTAAGCCTTACTGTCCATTACAAGTAGCGACGCGACGGGCTCACTCCCCGTCACACTGGACGGAGTTTCGGTACTACTAGTGAAACGTGGATGTTCTGAAGTTTCAGAATATCTCTGACTACCCCCTCGGGGAATATAGTCGTGAGCATATGCATGCATCAAAAAGTTTATGTTAATATTTGCATAAATTGTTCGGTTTGTGCGTGAGTCCATGAGCCGAATAATAAAAATAAGACTGTTTTGTAGTACCTACCTATAAAATGATACGGCAAATGCTGTACCTAAACACTACCATAACATATCTATAAGACTGATATTAAAACGTAATATTATTTTTATACAACTCCTTTTGCAGGTTAAACTAGAATTCGATGTCCCATTCATCAGAATACCGACGAAGAAAACGCTGGACTCGGCGGTTGGATTATGGCCTGTAAGTTACAGCAAATCTAATAAACTAGGGCCCACACCACACGCCCCCATCGAAAATAAATTAACACAACTTTCGAGTCGCGTAGGTCTGCTATTGTCGCTTTGAGAGGTGGCAACCCTGGTTTTTCCAGTTCTTTAGATCAGTCTCCTTCCGATGGCACCTCATTTACTTCCCTAACAGATGGGTGGAAAAAATTGTACCAAAAATCATAATGGAAAAGCCGAAAAGGTACTTGCAAGATTTTTCTGGGCTACCAGCAGAGCTAGCGTGCCACCCACGACAAAGCGTTTAAACGAGAAAAACGTAATGCTATCTGGCATACGTAAAATAATAAAGATGGAGGCACATCGCGATTTTTATCGTTTTCTCGGGGGTGGCATGCGAGGCGTTCTAAGGCGGCGTTGTATTAACCCGTGTGTAAACATTCACTAGAATCAAATTTCGTTGGCCAAAGAGATAGGTGCTTAATTTTACGGTCGGATCTCGGACCATACGCTCAAAACAATGCAGGTTTATTCTCTACATCAGGGTTTCCCAACCTTTTTTGCGTCACGCCTCCCCTGGTATAATAAGTAATATTTGCATGCCCCCCACTATCGAAATTTTAACAAGCGCGGATGAAAAGGTGCTATCTGAGACCAGGGCCTCAATTGCGCAATTTTATACGGTTTTGGTTTGGTTTTGGTTTTGGTTTAGTTTTGGTTTAGATTTGGTTTAGCTGAAGTAAAAAAGCTATCGCGATATTTTTTTCTGAACGGTTAAATCGCACAATACAGAAAATTCGATCGAACGGACATCAAACGTTACGCCAAAGGTATCTTCCGAAATAAAGCTAAATCGTAAGCGTTAATATAATTTGCGCGATACGAATTGTGCATAACGTAACGTTTTTGGTTGTAGTTTTGTTTTGGTAGTATAGTTCAAACTTAGGGCGATTGAGGCCCTGCTGTGCCTGAACATGTCAGTAACAACAAACGTATGGGTGAATTAGTAACTGAATGAATTAATTAATTAATCAAATTAATTAATGAGTGGAATTTACATCGTTAACTGAATTTTTCTTTTTAAAATGAAAACGCACTGTGCACTGCCCCCCAAGGGGGGGGGGGGGGCGCGCCCCACTGGTTATAGTATAACAGATAAGTGTACTTTTTGCAACCATCAGCCAGCAAGGCTGATTCAGTGTTTATGGGGTGTGGAGCATCTCTGTGATGGGGATGGACCAGGTCTGCCTGCATAACTCCAGTCGGTTTAGTTGTTACTGATGATTAAAGGTCTGTAAAAAATGTACGATCAGCTGCACGGCTGATCGTTTGATATTGTTGTAGTATGCACTGTAGCTATGTGAACAGTACAAACACTGTCAAGTTCTGTCAGTAGGTTTAGGAGATACAGCCAGGCAAAGTTCCGACCTTTGAACGGCTGTATCTCCTAAACCGACTGATGAACCGTATCAGTTTTTGTACTGTTCACATAGCTACAGTGCATACTACAACAATATCATACGATCAGCCTTGCAGCTAATCATTAATTTTATACAGACCTTTAATCATCAGTAACTCCTAAACCGACTGGAGTTATGCAGGCAGTCCTGATCCATCCCCATCACAGACAAGCTTTACACCCCATAAACACTGAATCAGCCTTGCTGCTGATGGTTGCAAAAAGTACACTTATCTCTCGGAATATTGGGAAGTCCTGTTCTACATTATGCCCTGTATTTTAACATGATGTTTTTTCAGAGCCTGCCAGCGATCAACATAAACCCAACAGCACTGGCGATAGCAGGCGCTGTGATGCTGAGTACCGTGGTGGTGCTGCCGCTGCTACTGAAGAGTTTCACACACGGTCACCCGGAGAAGCGGTATTCTAGATGTAAGTTAAGTACTTAAACTTACTATACTTACTCATAGAAATACCTTATATCCTTTTTTTTAATGAAATCAAATTGAAATTAAGTGAAATGGAAAGAAATGAAATGAAATGGAAAGAAATGAAATGAAATGGAAAGAAATGAAATGGAAAGAAATAACGAACACTGACGAAGTTATCGCGTAACATTCATCCAAAATAAAATAGGGGAGCGGAATGCATAAAATAAATTTTAGTTTTATCTTCTTAGTAAAAAAAACATTTGAAAAAATAACGCTATACTCATATTTTTAGTTTTTTTTAAGCTAGAATACTATTTTAATAACATGATGAACTATAAACAAGTTTGTAATGAAATGTTGATGACGTTACTTGTGGGTATTTAGTACAATATTTCATACATCGCGCGCGTTTTGACATTCGATAAAAGTTGCTAATTTGACTAATTGTCCCGGACTGTCCGATCCCCTATTCTGACGAATTGATAACCTTGTTATGAATACTGTTCGATGGTGTATTTGCCAGCATGAACAATATTATTTGAATATAAATTTTGGAAACCAACTATTTAGTCAGATAAGAAAAATACTGGATATTTTAAGAGAAAATCGACAACGAAAATATTTTTTTTGTCTTCTTTAGTCACGTGATCGTAAACGACTGTGATTGGCTGACTGGTTGATGACGTCAACTGCATGTAGAGCATGAGTGTCACAAGCAGGTGACGTCACGATGCGATGACGTCACCTGCATGTAGCCACGTATATTATCAAGAAAAGAGTTTTTGCGGGATATTCAAATAATATTTTTTGTTTTCGTTTTTTCTTGCAGTAGGTATATATATTTGTAATGGAACGTAAAATACGTATACATTTTCTAGAGTCCTTAAAAATGTTAATATTAATTTATTGGTTGCTTTCATGGAGCGTCTGAAACGTTCGCCAGTTGTTCCTACATCACCGAAGCGCTAGATCAAACATATGTAACTTAACTGCACTTAAACCATAAATATTTTTTTCAAAAATCAATCATTCTATCCAGACTATATCACGTTAAAAACACTGCATACATATTCAAGCCCCGTACGGCCGTACCGAATGAAAGAGTTGGTTATTATTTTTTGAATTTTAATAGAATGCATTAAGGTTCCCCGGAACTTCAAAAAATCATGTCAGTACCTACACAAAATACAGGGTGTACAATAAAATGGGACAGCTACTTAAAGGGGTGCTTCAGACCATCAAACTGGACAACTTTATCTATGGGACCAATATCGAAATCGCGAAAAAAAAATCCGCTCTCCCATACAAAACTGCAAACATAACTGGACTGAAATGTATGGGACAGTAGATTTTTTTTTCGCGATTTCGATATTGGTCCCATAGAGAAAGTTGTTCAGTTTGATGGTCTGAAGCACCCCTTTAAGTAGCTGTCCCATTTTATTGTACACCCTGTATAAATACAGAGTGTAACAAAAAAACAATAACAATATTGAGGGAGTGCTTCATACCATCAAACTGAACAACTTTCACTATGGAGCCAACTTCGAAATCGCGACATAAAAATCAGCTGTTTCATACAAAAATGCAGTACCTAGCTCGACAATATTTTTTTTTTCTCCATGTTGGCTCCATAGTGAAAGTTGTTCAGTTTGATGGTCTGAAACACCCCCTTAAGTATTACTAGGGTGTTTTGTTACATCAATTACCAAAAACTTTAACTAACCAATCTATGCACATGGACCACAGCAACTCTTCTTGGAAATCTTCTGCCTCGGTTTCAAAGACCCGTAGGATTTCCTGCATTTCATTTTAGGACATTCTGGTATTCCTGCGTCCGCAGGAATGTATTGCGTTTCTACATGAATGAAGTTCCTGCGTTTCCTCGGCGCCAGATCAAAGCAGCCAAATGGCGGTGTATACTCAATATCCCAAGTAGCGTTACTCGACAACGAACTCAACGACTCCGCTTCGCAAATACAATCAGGCTCTTTGAAAGCTGGACAACTATCTATAACTTTATCTATAGCAGTCAGATCATTACAATAGACGTCCATATAAGCACATTTGCAGATATCCTCAACAGCTTCCGCTAAAGCTTTTCGTATTTCAGCATCTCGCTGCTTTTTTAGCTTCACCATCTTGCGGGCTTCTACCTTAGCCTGCTCCTCTGGACTTCGTTTCTTTATGATTTTGAAGACCATAGGGTCGCAGTCCACGTAGGGATCTTCGTTTGGTGCTATTTCTGTCAAGTCTTTCAGGGGGTTTACCTGGGTAGTAAGGATGATATTTTATTCTAATGTCGTATTTTTTATTCAGTTTTTAGCTGACTGCTACCACGCACACTGTTATAATCGTAGGCCACACATGAAATAGTTCTTATACAGGGTGAAATTGATATCATCGGCATCCTTTTAAACTAAGAGTCTACCCATCAAACTGAACAACTTTTACTATGAGAGCAAACCGATCGGAGCAACTAAAAAATCAGCTGTCCCATACTAAACTGCAATGCCTATTCGACTCAAAAGTATGCAACAGCTGATTTTATTTTTGCTCCGATCGGTTTGCTCCCATAGTAAAAGTTGTTCAGTTTGATGGGTAGAATTTTAGTTTAAAGGGATGCCAATGACATCAATTTCACCCTGTAGATCAACGGCCGTGTCCTTCATCACGCTAGCTCAGTACTTAAAGAGAATTTTTCTATTAAAATCCTCGTGATGAAGGACACGGTCGTTGATCTATAAGAACTATTTCATGTAGGTATTAAATATTTTATAAGCGAGAGAGACCTTGATGAGTTCTACAGCGTGCAATGCTACATCTTTGATTCATAATTTACCTGTATCGTGAACACGTCTCCTTTCCTCTGAACTTTTAGCGCCGGTTTAGGCTCCAAAGGTTCCTCTGGTTCAGAATCTCCTGCTCCCGTGTCTGCTCCAGGTCTTCCTCTCTTCTTCTTTTTCTTGTTCTTGTCCTTCTCGGGACCGCCTCGAGGACATTTGAACGTCATCAGCTTCGCTACGCTTTTGCCTATGAGTCCTGGCGCCCAACCTCGTCTTTGCTGAGGAGCATGAGAATAAGAATGATTATGGTTTAACCACAGTATAAGACAGTAATCTATCTTCATACAATAAATGCGGCTTGCATGTGTGCTTGGCAGTACGTACGCCTCTTAGCACGCACACACTGAAAAAATGTCAGACTGATAAGAATGCGCCAGACGGCCCCGTCTGGCGCGTGGCGCGCGTGGCTACGTGGAGATATTGTCAGTGTGTGCGTGCTACGAGGCTTATGCCGCGTTTGGCACCATTGTATGAAGATAGATTACTGTCTTATAAAAATAAATAATAAAATAAAAAGCCTTTTTATTTTGCTCCCAACACATTGTAGGTAAATTACATGGAACATTGGTATAAGTAGTGAGTGCATGCAATAATAATTATTAAACTAAGTAGTAACAAAACATTTCTTATTTATGTATGTTATTAAACACTTGTAAAAAGTATATGTCTAGAATGAGTCTCACGCTTCTGCCGTATAAAACAAAAGGGTGCAACTTTCTTAGGTTGGTGTGCGTGAGGCGTCATACAAATTATGTCTGTGTGCGTGTATATGGATAGTTTAGAGGCCAGTACTGGTTGCAATTTTTTTTTTTTTTTTTTTTTCACGCGTTTGTAGCTTTGACTGTCTATCCTGACATATAATTTATCCAAGATTATACATAAAAGTTTTTATCATTTCCATTATTACTTATTTATTATATTGTATTATGTATAAGATCAACATTAATTATCTAGTTATTAACTTTACATTATAAAGTACATACCTATCTTATTTCAGTTCGATTGCTAATTCTTCATTGACATTTGTTAAACGTTACTAATTCATTTTCAATTACTTACATGCATTACTTATTTATATATAATTATTATTTGAATTATATTATATTTTTATTTTAGTTTGTACTTGTATTGTTGGGAACCCCCATCCGGGTGAAGGCCTCCTCTAGTAGTTTCCAGTCCTCCCTATTGAACGCCTTGCGTTGTAAATTCTTGTACTTCCATTTTTACTAGAGGGTTGCAGTCATACTCTCCCTCGGTGACAAGCCGTTTTGGGAGACTTGGAGGGGGGGTGCTCTTGTTGCTATTCTTTAATTCTATCTGTGTAACTGAAAAATTTTCTCATATCATTCTTGTTCTTTTTCTGAGGTTGCGTAATCTTGCTTTCATCTTTCTCTTTATTAAATATTTCAGCTTGTTCTGGAGATGCTTGAAATGATCTTTTATTTTGAGTTCTATTTTGATTGTCTCGGTTCTGTTTGTAAATAATCTTATCATAGCGTAATACAGCATTTTTTCCTTCTTCTCTTTCTTTGTTTACAACTTCTTGTAACAACTTCCTTTTCTGCTGAACGTATGGCGGAAAGTCTTCTTTGACGTTACATTTAGACTTTGAATCTCTCAAGAATTTAGCTTTTTTCATAACTTTTATCTTTTTTCTCATCGTAGAGAAGGTTACAACTATCGGCCTGGTTTTTTCAGTTTTCTTTCCCACTCCAGCTCCCAGCAGTCGCATCGTATTTTAAGTAAGTTTTCTATAACTTCTAGCACCTCATTTTCAAGTTCCAGATATGACTTCTCTTTTTCTTCTATTCCATAGAATACTATCTTATACTGTGGTTTAACTCTTTGGGGCACAGTGGTCGAATCTCCTACCACCCCGAACTAACATTCGTTTTCAGCGCCATCTAGTATCGCTGACAATGAATCCCGATTCAAAGTGGCAAAAAATTCAACCACCATGCCCCAAAGAGTTAAGGTGCGTTAAGCTGTTTACAACTTCCTTTACCACTTAACCAATAAACATAAAAGCGCGGCCATCCATGTGCTTAAAATCATAACAAAATGCAAAATTCATAATACCTTCATGCCAGGGACATCAGCGGCATTCCAAAGCCAGCCCATACTCGCAGGAACTGGGTAGCCAGGCTTAAGAAAGGTGTTGCAGTATTTGTGTCCTATCGTTACGCCTGTAATAATGAAATTAATTTTATAAACTCTACTTGATCAACAATATTTCTACAAATATGAAAGGTTGATTCTACAAAAATGAAAGGTTGATTATTTTTTTATAGGTACCTAACATTCAGTTGCAGAAACGCTCATTAGAGTTAATCCTTCATTAAATCTCTTGCTAGCTTTAAACAAGACAAAAAGTGACAGCAAGAGATTTAATGGAGGATTAACTTTAATGAGCGTTTCTGCAACCAACCGCCTAAGTAAAGACATTTGTAACTTTAAAAAGAGTTGTTCTTTTCATTTAATTATACCAAAACCCAAAAAGGAAAAAATCTAAAAAAAAAAATCTAATCAAATCTATCTATCTATCTATTTATCTTCCCAAATTAGAGGTAAAATCATCGTGCCCATTTCCAAGGGATCATCTTGGACACTTAGTAGAGTTTAAAAAAAAGTTAAATATGATGAAAGATCAACAATTCAAACATTTCGAGTTTGACAGATAAATTATATCGTTTAAACTAAGAGCATTCTCCCTTCATCTCGTAAGCCTTTCCCCTATTCTCTAACAGCATTAGAAACTAAAAGGCAATGTTCATACCTTAGATAATCGTTCATACCTGGATGTACGTCTCCAAACGTGTAGTTGTATTTAGATGCATTTTTATTCTTTTTTTGCTTCTTCTTTTCATTCTCCTCCTCTTCAGCCATGATGTACTTCGCTTAAAAACTCTAAAAAAACAACCTAAAGACAATCATGGACGTACCCAGCTTTTGGACTAAGGAGGCAAATCAGGAATTTCTTGTAACTTTATGCATTATTAACCAGCTATTTATTATTGTTGGCTGGGCTATTGTAAGCAAGGTTTGTTATGTAACACTGCAACCATTGCTGGTCTATTGTGTTCGCCCCAAGCTCACCCATATTTTACATACAGGGTGGAAACAAAGGGCAGCTACCAGAAGCATTATAGCTACAAGAAAAGGCTGTTAAGAGACTAACCCTAACTTTTGGAGTATTTCACTTCTGCATTCACAGATTTTGAAAAAAAAATTACAGTCATCGAGAAAAACGGCAATTTTCACAAAACATTTTTTTCATCCCATTCGATCCTCTTACTGATAAGGAACAAAACTCTCTAAGGGGTCAACCGAGGTTGAGGTACTAGAACTCTCAGAAAATGCAAAATTAAATTCCCATACATTTTAGTATCATACACCTCTAGTGATGATTTCGTAAACCCTTCAAATTTTCAGGGGTTGTTCAGACCATTAAACAGAACAACTTATAATATGGGAGCAAACTAGAAATCTCAAAAAAAAAAACTGCTGTTTCATAGTAAATTGCAAGGACTAGGTACTAGACGCAATTCGCGTGAACGTTTTCGTTTCAATGTCAACTCTATTACAATGAAGTGCGGACCGAAACAGTGGCGATATATCGAACATCGAAAGTCCGGGTACAGGGCCAGGCCAGGAATCGATTCGCCGCCTCACGATTGAGTCTGGATAGTTCATACGGAAGAGAGATAGCGAATCAATCATGAGGTGGCATTGTATGTAGGTAATAATCCTTGGGTATGATCAACTAAAGAACCTATATTCAACTAAAGAATAAAAGAGTTAAATATAATAAAAGGTGTCATGTTTATTAAGATGTTAGTTACAATAGATGTTATTATTTGATGGGTTACAAAATAAAATATCAATGCAATTTGTCTTTAATTCTCACGTTTCTCTTGTTTAAACTTTTCCTGGATGGCCATTTTGTGCGCCCCGCAGCAACCTTTACCCATAAGGGCCAGTAATCTCTGTTCTTTATCACAACACCTTCGTTCAGTGTCCACGTTGAATTTGTTTATGCATCTGTAATCGGGGCCTTTCTCATTCTTCATATATTCTTTAATAGCTTTCTTTATTCTCTCGTATTCCTTAGAACAGCATACTTTGCCTGCGTCGCTGTAGCTAGGTGGTTGGGTAGGCATTGCCGCGATTTTGTACATCCTAGCGAAGCCGTCGGGCACAGTGCAAGGTCTTCCTAACACAGGACAGGGGCCGAGACGTATTGGAGGCAAACCATAGGGAAGGGGTTCAGCTTCATCCACCTCATACTCGTCGAGCTTCTTGTCTTCTTCTTCATTCATCATAGTGACAGGGCAGTTGTTCTTGTGCTTGTAAGAGGGACAGTACGGCTTGTGGTATTTCCTAGCATCTACATTGGCAGTTTCTGTTAGGCATTCGCAATCAAAAGTTTTGCAAGGAGGCGTAGGTTTAGGTGGGTTGCATTTGCAGTCCTTATCGTCAGGTATGTCTGTACAAAAATTGTAGACATACTGCTGTTGTGGCTGTTGTTGTCTTTTGTAATCGGCGTTGTATATCATTTGATTATTGTAGCCCATATTGCGGGAAGATGTGGCACTTGGCTGGTTGAGAGCGCTGGTGTTGTCTGTAGATTTTACTGGAGGTGGAGGTATTTTCCGGCTACTGCAACAACAGGTGTTGACATTTTGAATATTGCCGGCCTGCTGACCCGGTTGGAAGTCATTTTTCGTTGTAATATTTTCAACAATAAAGTTTTTACCGTATATTGATTGTGTAACTTCTGGGTTTGTGATCATGTCGATCATGTAGTTAACTTGTGTTTTTGGTTGATTAGAAGTGTCCGCATGGCTCCCTTTAGGAGTCAAGCCGGTACCGTACATTGTTTTTACTTTATCTTCACAGGTCTCGCCTTTAGGGGCAATGCCACCGCAGCCTTCACATATACTTGGTTTACCGTCTTTGTTACTATCTGGGCACATGTCGCGATGATAGCGATCGTCTTTGCATTCGCAAGCACCACAAATCTTTGTAGGTTTCGCTTTGTCGCCGACCACCTTACCTGATGCTTCAGTCTTGTATGCTTCCAAAGTTCTAATATAAGCCTTCACTTTATGAGCTAATGGACAGTTAGTATTACCGCAAGGTCCAGTAATATCTCCCATTCTAATTTTATCAATAGGATAGACTTTCGTTGGCCTGTCATCTGGGTTTGTGTGTTCACATATTCTTTCAACACCTTGTGGTCCGACTGCGCAACTTTGTTGTTCTGTGCAAACTTCTACCTTCTTATTTGCTTTGTTGATTATATCTGGGTCCTCTAAGGTGGCAGTCTCATATAAACTGCCTATCATACAGAAGTTAGGATTATCACCATCCACTCGATAACACTGAAACATACTTGGAGCTTTATTCGTTCTAAATACGAATTGATCTGGGTTCGAAAGGAGTTGCTGGAATTCTGTTATGATACTGTCACCTAGAGCACTTATTCGGAGGATTAAAGAGACCTCGCCAACACGCATGCAGCAGCATTCCGCAGTCAGAATAGCGACCTGTTTGACGGCAAGGGGTTCATGGAGCTTGCACGCATCTGCGGTCTCTTTCAGCATGTGGAAGAACTGTGTCTCCCAGTGTACGACGCCGACTCCGACGAATATCTGCACTTCATTTTCATCATCGTTCCAGACTTCTATTTCCAGTGGGAACTTGCTAAGTATCATGAGTATCGTGTCGGGAAACGACGGGAATAGATACGATTTACCTACTCTGATGGTTCTTGAAAATTTTCTATTGCCATCTTCATCGCAGTCGACGATATCATCCTTCTGTTCGTTAGCAGCTAATTGACCCTCTTTTACGATGAATTGTACTTTTGGGCCGAACTTTATTTTGATAATAAGTTTCTTATTCGCAGAGCCCACTTCCTCGTCTTTACTTAGGAAAATTGTCACTTTGTCTACGAATATTTCTAGCATGTACATTTGCTCCATGACCTGCCGAGTTCAATAGTTTTGGTCAGACACAAGCTTCAATTCTTCAATTTGTAATCTAAACACTGTTTCAGGATACATTGAAATTAATTAAAGTATACATTCTTCTCACAACTAGGTTTTTGAGCAGTTTGAAATGAAAGAGCTTTAGCGTCGTCATCCGATTTCAAAAACGATGTCATTATTAGGAAAAGGTTGATGTCGTGTCGTATCAGGAACTCAAGACACTAGCTGAAAGTAGACAGGATTGGCGAATACTCCACCGACAAGAGCGTAGCTCTTAAATAAGATGATGATGATGATGTCATTATTAGGTATTCTTAAAATTCAAGAGAGTGCCCTTGGATAAGAGAGTGCCGTTATTACCGGTGCCCCTTTCCTGAGAGTTTAACTGTTCGGTCTGACTAGGTAAGAGGTAACAAAGCATAGAAATATCTAACACAATATACTTACGGATAATTTGAGATCTCGGCTCCTGTCTTATGATTAGTTCATAACTATGGACACTGAAATTTTATTTTGTAACCCGAAAGCATGAAAGATTAATATTTTCCCATTATACGGCTGACATGTTTGTTGCTTGTCTCGTCAATTGAAATTGGAACGTCTCATGACCAACGCCTTTTTTATATTTATTTTAATCGGAAGGAGGTTTTATTATTTCTGTTTTTACCAACGCAACGTTGGAAATGAAATGATAAATCTTTTGCCATGATCTTGTGCTATAATATCCCATCTCAGATTAGCAGTTTCCCATGCCATCATATTTAGGAGGGTGTGCCCAAGGAATATAATACTCCCTGGTGTGCCAGTAAAATAATAAGCATAGATAAGCTACTATACAACGTGTTAATGAATTAGCGCAAAACCTCATACACCCCAACTGATTTATAACAAAATAATTAGATTGAAACAATAATTTCATTATTTTGATAGTTCCAATTTAAAGTTATTTGCATTTTAAGTTTTGAGGCAAAAATGATTTTCTATCATTTCAGCACTGAAAGAAAGCGCTAAAGTACTCATGGATACATTTTTATAATCTTGTTTTGGTAGTAAGTAGGGTGAGTGTGCCCGTGCGGTGGGTTGACATCGGGTTCAGAAAATTTTAAATTTCTCGAACAAATTATTTAACGTGGATGTTCTGAGGTTTCAGAATATCTCTGACTACCCCCTCGGGGAATATAGTCGTGAGCATTTGAAAAAAATTACCTATGTTGAAACTATGATAATTCGATTCTACTGTCGATTCTAAACAAACTACTTTCTAGTTTTGCGTTAATTCATTAACACGTTGTATAATAAGTCTGGGGACTCCCTGACAATTAACGCGTTTTTATCAAGGTTTATTGTTTTTGCTTGATCGTAAAAACGGAAATACATAGATACGCACAGCGACACATCTAGCTATTCAAAACCAACATAAGCTGGCCGCGCGATGTTATACGTTCCTCGACCTACGCGCGGCCAGCTTATATTGGTTTTGTATAGCTTGATGTGTCGCCGTGTGTACGGAGAAAAAGTATTAATTTCCAGTTTTAGAGAGTTACGCGGTTATTATTTAATCTAGAATTAAACATATCGGTAACTCATAAATACCAAAACGCGGTAAGAACCCGTTAAAATGTTTAATTCTAGATTAAGTATTAATTTGGTAATTTCGTTGGCACACAAACCTCGGTGCGCGAGTTCGACTCGCACTTGTTCGGTTTATTAGGGTTTTCATAGACCTCGTAGAGATAACCGTTCCCGTTTCTCCCTCGGGGAATATAGTCGTGAGCATATGCTATGAGATAAAAATCAAAGGTTAAGAGACGGTCAAAATGGTAATGTTTTGTTTTAGTGCTCGATAATGCCGAATTCAGCACTGATGCTGTACTGGACTTCGCGAGCCAGGTGCTCAATAACAGCCAGGCTGTCCATGGGTGTACCTTGAGGGTGGCCTGCTGGACAGCACAACGATCCACTAAGACTGAAGCGGAGAAGATATGGAGTCATTTGATGAGGTGAGGCACCATTGTTAGACCGTACGCAAAGAAAATAAAGTTTTCGCATGCTACAAAATATTATTATATATATATTTTCTCAGTCTCATAATAGCTTCAAAAAAACTGTCCTGGCCTCCTTTGATAATGTGTAGATTGTAGATTGTGTATTGTTATTTTGGTTCCGATATTTTTATTTGTCTACACTAATATTATAAAGAGGAAAGATTTGTACCTATTTTTGTATGTTTGTATGTTTGTAATGAATAGGCTCAAAAAGTACTGGGCCGATTTAAAAAATTCTTTCACCATTAGAAAGCTGCATTCACCCTGAGTAACATAGGCTATATTTATTGCTAGAAAAGATTAGACGTCCACCCGTGCGAAGCCGGGACGGGCCGCTAGTATTTAATATAAATATTTATGTTTAGTACCTATTGTTGTTCAGTGTTTTAAGTAAACAATTAATTTGTAACATAAATATATCTAAGTCCAAATGCAACTATCAACTGATTTGTGTAGGTACCCACATTTTTCTGTCGCGGTATGACTTAACATATAATTATGTATACTTAAGCTACAATGTATGTTGTGACAGCCTGTAAGGGAAGTAACACTTAATAATTATGTTAAAATGTATTCAGAATGTAATAGTGTATACTTTGTTGGCAGTCCTTAAATAAATAAAAATAAAAAAAAAAAATTAAAAAATTATACTTACGTATTATGGTACCTCCTAGGTTAGGTACCTATCTCTTTTCTGTGCCTATGTTTAGTCCCGTGTAGGTATAGTGTGCTTTCTCTAAAATTACATTATAATAGGTATTAATGTGCACATACTTTCAAAAATAATATCGGTAATTACTAGGTACCTACATTATCTTCTTCATACTTATTTCTTCTGAGTTAATAGGTTACTTACATAATACCAAGATAATACCTGATAGTTATGTCAAATATACCTACTTACCTATATCTATTATAGCAGTATTATAGTTATTGGTTTTTGTAATGTTTTTTTTAATGTGTATGGGTTACTTTACTTTTGTCTTTTCTCCATCGAAAGTTCTGTAAAGTTGGTAAACAAAATTGAAAATGTGTACAATTTATTAATAATTAAGTATACATTTTCTTAGGGCTTCTACATTTTTTTCAGTTATACAGAGTGTTATATACAACGTGTTAATGAATTAGCGCAAAACCTCATACACCCCAACTGATTTATAACAAAATAATAACATTGAAGCAATAATTTCATTATTTTGATAGTTAAAATTTAAAGTTATTCGCATTTTAAGTTTTGAGGCAAAAATGATTTGTTATCATTTCAGCACTGAAAGAAAGCACTAACGTACTCATGGATACATTTTAAAAATCTTGTTTTGGTAGTAAGTAGTGTGACTCTGCCCGTGCGGTGGGTTGACATCGGGTTCAGTAAATTTATAATTTTGCGAATAAATTATTTTTAATATTTTGAAAAAAATTACCTATTTTGAAACCATGATAATTGGATTCTGCTCTCGATTCTAAACAAACTACTTTCTAGTTTTGCGTTAATTCATTAACACGTTGTATAAGTAAAGTATTTACGCTATGGTTAGGGTAAACTTTAATGGGGGAATGGGGGATTATACCTACTCATGACACTGAACAACTTTCCCAAAGGAACTTAAGTGAAATTCGCAAATAAAACTTTGTACTTTCCATATAGGTATACCTACTAGTAGTATCTACCTGCCATGAGTATCACCCATTAAAGTAATGCAAGTGTCTACCCTAACACCCTTTATTTATTGTTTACTTCCAATTTGGATAATGATATCAGATTGTTATCATAGAAATTGAAAGAAGTAATATGACGTATGATTGCAACGTGGACCTTGTTTGAACGGGCGGGCGGTATTTGCAGCGGTGAGTGCTCAGTGGCGTAAACAAATATACATAGGTTTGTTTTTATTTGACCAAGCAGGGGCGCGGCGCAAAACCTAAATTATATGTGGGCAAGATGAGGCTCGCGACTCGCGAGGCCCCATGTACTGTATCCATTACTTTTGATTGCATGGCACTTTTTATGAAGGTCGAGCTCGACATCAAGTATTTTATACACGAAGAAATATACAGAGTGGAGCTAAATAAAACCGCTTAGTAACAGAGTTATGTCGGGTCCCGTATGAAACATAAAATTTAACTGGAGCGAGCGAAGCGTACCAAAAATTTTAAAAACTGCTTCGTCTGTTGTCAGATCTCGGATAGTGCATGAACGCGGTGCAATAATTATCTTAGAGCGAGCGAAGCGAGTTTGAAAATTTTCACACTATAATTCGCTTGTGGCCAGAACTGTAGCATAGATACTCTTTCTTATTCTGTGACTGTGGCTTTTGATGGTCCTATGCTTTTCATGAATTTAAAGAAAGCTGCATAAAGGTCAATCGGACCGCGAGGCCGTAGGCCGCGCCCGTCGCCCACGACGCCCCCTAAACCACCCACGGCGCCCCCTAAACCACCCACGGCTTATGCCGCTTTTATATCCAGTCGTTTTCTCGTTAAACGGAGGCCGGTTGGTAAACATTATTCATCGAGATCTTGACTTGACTACGAGGATAATGTTTAGGTACGTGGAAAACTTTGGGTGATTTTACCTATACCTATGACATACGAACATGCATAGTATGCATATTCAGCCCCGAAGCCAAGCCCAACCTAACGCCGCAGTACGATCGATATTTAATTTAACTCTTAAAATAGATTGGTATTATTGATATTAAATGATAATGTGTTTATACATTATAATCTACATTAAATGGGCTTTTAGAATGGTTTTTTTACATGCAAAAATCTGAAAATATGAGGATTTATTTCCAAAGTTTGTGTACAGAATATTTATTATTTTAGGTATTACTTTACTGTATGTAGGTCTTAAAAATATTCCGTGGTATTACGTCATATTTTACTACAGAACCATAAAAAGCTGGTATGATGAATGAACTGGCCATCAACGATTTACCTGAAAAACGGTAGTTATAATATCATTGCCTTAACGACACCAAACTTGACCCAAAAGCATCCGCATACCCACACCAGTTTTTATTTTTCACCGTTCAGGGATTTCGGTACCTACTTCCTTAAACCGTATAGGGCCGGCGCTGAGGGGAAGCCTTGCTACATACCTACCTACATCATATTTTTGTTCCAGCAACGCGCTGCTATCATCCATGGTCAACTCGACCGCAATAGAAGACGCGATGCTGAGCGGGACGTTCGGACGTGACTGCACGTCCTACTCGCCCTGTCCGCTGAAGGAAGAACACGTCCCGATGTTGATGAGCAACCTAGCCGTCTTCGCTAATTCTATAGGTTAATATTGAATTGAATATAGGGTGGTTGCTACATGCCTGTTTGAGTTTTATTTTATTACGAGCATTTACCCGTGACGTCGTTCGCACGGGTTCCCGTCGTCGTAGCAAAAATAACTGATATAGGTACCAGCTTTCAAACAAAAAAAACAGTAGTTTTCGCGTGATGCGCGAACAAACAAGCAGACAGACAAAAATAAATTAAAATTGTGATTTGGAATCAGGGACACAGGGACAGGAAAAGGTCAGCTATCCCAAAGAAAATGTCACTAGCTAACTAGATCAATATGTATGGGACAGCTGATTGTTTTTCGCGATTTCAATTTTGGTCCCATAGCGAAAGTTGTTCAGTTTGATGGTCTAAACTAAACCACCCCCTGAAACCATCGAAAAATACATTAATTGAATATTACTATTATAGGGGGTCTCATTCATTTCATGTAGATACCTATTCACTACGAATAAGAATGTATAGAAATGTAAATCAAGCTCAAAAAGTGACCCCAAAAAAAGTACACAGTGTTCGAAATTTGTTCCTTAAAAATTAAAACCGCCTTCAAAAAAACTAAAAAGTTAAAAAATAATATTGCAGCCTATGACTTTTTCGTTCGCATCATAAGAACATTAATTTGTTTTATTGAAGTCGCTGTCAAGCCGGTACGATTCGCGACATGGCTTGCATTTTTTGGCTTGGCTTGACACCGACTTCTATAAAACAAATTAATGTTCTTATGATGCGAACGAAAAAGTCATAGGCTGCAATATTATTTTTTAACTTTTTAGTTTTTTTGAAGGCGGTTTTAATTTTTTGTTAAAATTTTGTTTATTTCACAATTTTCAGTGGTGAATTCATTAGTTCGATTTAATAGGAGTGCTTTAAATTAAAAAACGCACTAGTCGGCAGTACGATTTTCGAAGGTTCCCCTCGATTTCTCTGGGATGCCATCATCAGATCCTGGTTTCCTTATCATGGGACCACCCTTGGGATATCTCCTTTCCAACAAAAAAAGAATCATTACAATCGGTTCATAAACGAAGAAGTTATCCGCGAACACACATTAAAAAAAAAAAAAAATATACGGTCGAACTGAGAACCTACTCCTTTTTTTGAAGTCGGTTAAAAAACTACACCTTGCCGCCAAAACTCATACAAAATGTCATTTTTCAAAGGGTGCCAAAAATTATGTTGCTTTTGTTTAGAGTTATTCTTCCAGCCTATTCAACTGTATTTTTTTTCGGTATTTTCTTGTAATGTCGTGGCCATAGGTCGTGGCTATTATATTAATTAAAACAACAACGTCTTATACTTAGATAAGTTTATTGTAGTAGTAGAACGAGGTGATCATAGTTGAGTTTGTTCGCGTAGTCGAGGGGAGTGTTGCCCAGCACGTCGGTGGGGTCGCGTCGCGCTCCGTGCCGCACCAGGTACTGGACCACGTGCTCGTTGTTGCACAGGACAGCCTGTCAACATCAACAACTGTATATAGGGTCGTTCTTAATATGCTGACACTTTTTTAAGGCGATGATCTGACCGTCAAACTGAACAACTTTCTCTTTCGCACCAACATCGAAATCGCGAAAAAATATCAGCTGTCCCATACAAAATTGCAAACTTACTCGAGGCAACTGTATGAGACAGCTGATTTTTATTTCGCGATTTCGATGTTGGTCCCATAGAGAAAGTTGTTCAGTTTGATGGTCTGATCATCCCCTTAAAAAAGTGTCAGCATATTAAGAAGGACCCTGTATAGGGTGTAAATTTAAATACGTTACATACTTTAGGGGGTGCTTCAGACTATCAAACTGAACAACTTTCATTAAGTACGAAATCGTGAATTTTTTTTTTGTTGTTCCATAGAAAAAGCCATCGACCCAAATGTATGAAAAACCTGAATTTTTTTTCACGATTTCGATGTTTTGATCCCATAGTAAAAGTTGCTCAGTTTGATGGTCTGAAGCACCACCTAAAGTACCAATGTAACGCATTCAATTTTACTCCCTGTACATGCGATAGTGAAGCTAAACAACTTTCCTGGAACGTGTGTCGAAAAAGATATCTTTTTGAACCTCATATACACAAAATCGATCAGCTGATCCTTTTATATATTTCACTTTTGTATGGAATCCCATGCCTTTTCTCTCGCGGCATGTACCTTAACATTAACCCCCCCCCCCCCCCCCCTTATGTGATCACAGCGTAATCTTTTGTTTTTAACCCCCCCCCCCCCCCTCGCCTTGATTACGTAATCTTCGTCCGTGCTTAAAATTTTTGCTGTTTATTAGCACTGACACCTATGTCATGTTTCTATGGGTCTTAAATGACCTAAATTTGGGAAGAGGGTGTGTCATTTTGTCAAAATGCATAAGGTAAGAACTATAAAGTTAATAAACTTCAAAATTGGACGTATATATTTAAATATAATTTATTTTCGGAAACGAAGCGCAGATGACGTAATCATGGATTCTTCCCCCCTCCCCCCCCCCCAAATAATCCGATGTATATACAAGCACCCGACCCCCCCCCCCCCTTCCGGTGATCACGTGATTGTTGAATGATCCCTAGTAATAGTAGTCCCCCCAAAGAGGATAGGATATAATTACTACTGTGTAATAAACAGAAGCTACTCCCTGAGTAATGCTGTAGATATTAGACATTTTATACTCAGTTTTGATGGAGCCATAATGTAGATCAAGACCACGAGGTACCACAACCAAAAACCCCCAAGAAGAAGAACAGAGCCTCACCTTATGCAACGGAGTCTGCTGCACCTCATCCGGAATGTTCAGATCAGCGCCAGCCATCCTCAAAGACTCCAGTTTCTCGACGCTTCCATTCCTGGCCGCCATGGACATCAGCTCGGCTAACGTCTGCACGTCTATTGAAGACACGTGGGCGCCGCACTTGATGAGCAGGTCTATGAGGACGAGGTCGTTACGGTGGATCGCTGTTAGGAGGGAGGATTCGCCACAACTGTTGATACAAACAATGTTGATGGGTTTTTAGTCATATCCTTATTTGCAAGGAGGTGTCCTGTTACGGGAGAGAGACCCTACTTTTTGCTATCATTAGCTGTAAGTCTGATTCAGTATTCATAGGGTGTAGAGCATCGCTGTGATGGGGATAGACCAGGCCTGCCTGCATAACTCCAGTCGGTTTAGGAGTTACAGCAGTTCAAGAGATGCTCTTCACCCTATGAATACTGAATCAGCCTTGCTGCTAAGTATAACACAAAGTACTTATATATCTCTTAAACTATCCGACTTAGAATACCAAAACTATCTGGTTTGGTGCTATGCCGTAATTCGAATGCTCAGATCTATGTTACGCATACACCGTGGAGAACCTGGTTCGGTTGGCCTTACCAAGGGGCTTCGAAGCCCTCGTATGGCCATTGTAATAAGCAACAGCTGCAAATGCTGCTAGTTTCGAAAAAACCAAGAGTTCGGATGGATGAAGATTAATATCAAAGAGTGCCTACGTACCTTTCGTACATACAAAAACTCAATAATTAAATCCCTATCCCTACTGAATCCCTTTCGCGGTTCTCAGAAGCTTTTTACCAACGACACTTTTATTTGGGTCGTTAACTCGAGTTTGCAGCCCCATCGGCCATCGGTTGTGCAAGCAATGTGACGAACAACAAAATACAGTACATCTCATCTCACCTGGTCTTCAAATGGACGTTAGCGCCGTTCTTCAGCAAGTATTCTACTATGGGGACGTTACCCCTCAATATAGCTTCATGAAGAGATGTCCTTCCTTCTGAGTTCTGGGCGTTCACGTCAGCGCCCATATCTGCAAAATAGTTTAATTTTAGTGTTTAAACTCGAACTTTTTTATTCAAAATAATATCATAACATATTAGATAGCTTTCTGAAGTCATTTTTTGACTCTACCACCGCGTCGGAAGGTGTTTCATCATAGAGAAGATGCGGCCAGAAACTCTACATCTAAACTGGAAAAGTGAAACAGTCGTCTTAGGAACCATTTCCGTTTCCATCGGTTTGCTACGTGACAGATGCACTCCGAAACATAAAACAGCCTCGTGTTGGTTTTCCCTCTGCCAAGGTACAAGGTCAATTGATCAAGAGCATTTACATACAATGCGTTGAAATAACATAGAAAAACCTACTAGTCCCCGAGAGCAACGAAGCGACTTGCTCTGCGCTGCGCTTCACCAGGTGTGCGCCTTTTTATTAAAAGGATGGGTTTGCTCTTGACCTCAATCTAGTCAACTACAGTTTGGAAGTCACTAAAGTTTGATTTTATATTTAACACTAGTTTGGTTGATCATTTTTTTCAGTGTGGAAAAATCACAGATCCTAAGGGGGGCCTCGCAATTATCGTCTTGCCCACGTTTAATATTGGTCTTGCGCCGCCTCTGCGTGCCCCTTCTTGAAAAGTTGGTCACACACCAGGGAAGATCTGCGACCCCTTATGCGATCATAGCTGTTTTCCGTTCCGCCAGGGCCTCTGCCCGCACATTCGAACTTCGCAATCGCGTGAAAGTTTTCGTTCCAATGTCAACTCTATTACAATGAAGTGCGGACCGAAACAGTGGCGATGTATCGAACATCGAAAGTCCGGGTTCAAGGCCAGATTCGGACGGAATTCATCGAATATCTTGCGTTTGGAACAGTTTTATAGCAGAATTTTGGTTGGTAGGCCCTTTGCTTTTGAAATAATAGCTTATGGTTTAATTGCTAGGCCCCTAAGTTTTAGTAATGTCAGTCATAATTTGTTATTATTAAAGATCACTTCACAATGAATCAACTCAATCGATCCAGTTAAAAACAAATAAAGGAATATTTGAGTTTATCAAATTCACCGTGAACTGTACGACCTTAAAGTTAATTTCTTCATAAATTGTCGCGATAATATAGTAATTTGTGTAGTGAGATAACAATATAGTATAGAGCCCTATTTTTTTTAAATTACCATAACATATTTTAATGTACGTTCAAATAATGAAACTAAACAACTTTCCATACATAATCGAAAAGTGAGAATTTTTTGGACCTCTTCTCTAGCATTACACACTGGTCAGTGGTCACTGGTGACTTTAGTCGTAAGACTCTGCGGTATTTGGTATGTGAAGATACTGGTACTCGACAAAAAGAGATTACTCTAGAGGAAACCTGAATAAATTTAAAGAATGCCTAAGTAAGCTTAATTTTGATGAAGTCTACGAAGCAGGAAATCCCAGTGATGCTTTTAATGCCTTCCACGATCACTTTAAAACGTTTTATGAATTATGTTTTCCGCTTATAAAAGTAAAGATAAGTACTAAAAGGAGACCTAAATGGATGTCTAGAGGCATCAAAATATGCAGTAAACGTAAAAGAAAATTATTGTGGCAGTACAGAGTCTCACCCACTCCGAAAAATAAAATCTTATTCAGAAACTACTCTAAGAGGCTTAAAACTATTATACAATTAACAAAACGAGCACAAAACAACTACGTTATACATAGTTCAGCGAATAAGTCGAAAGCTGTATGGAAAATTATCAACAATGCAAAGGCCAACCTACCGATAGAAAACATTACAGGAATAAGAGATAAAGATAAATTAATTACAGACCCACAATTAATTGCTCAAAAATTTAACGACTTTTTTATAGACCAGGTTAAGCCAGACAACATAAACTATTATAACAATAAGATACATACACACCCAAATCTAAAGTCTATGTTCATGAAACCAACAATTCCGATGGATATTACACAAATAATACGAGATTTAAAGAACACCAACAGTACGGGGTATGACGACATAAGCACAAAGGTTGTTAAGCATGTATCTCACATAATTGCCCCTGTATTAAGTTGTCTTATTAATCTGTCGATTGAACATGGAGAGTTTCCAGACAAACTTAAGATATCAATTATTAAACCATTGTTTAAAAAAAATGACAGAGAGGACATAAATTTTTATAGGCCAATAGCACTAATTCCGATTCTCTCAAAAGTTTATGAAAAAGTGATATATAATAGTTTGTATTCATTTCTTGATAAAAACAATATACTATCAGTTTAAAATAACAATGTGCATGACCTTGAAGGGCCGTTGGATAACTTCACTCGGTTGACAAAGGAATGTAGACTCTATGCAAAGGAAACAATCATTTGAATGACTCGAGTGAAGTTCGTGTGATTGAGTGACGTCACATTTGCGAGCGAGGTCATGCACATTGTTATTTTAAACTGATAGTACTCACTGACCAACAAAAAGGATTTAGAAAAGGAAAGACGACTAACTCTGCTATATTCGATTTCTTATATGAAATTATGAAGCGAATGGACGTAACCCTGCCAGTGATATCATTGTACATGGATATGTCGAAGGCATTCGACTACGTTGATCACAAAATTCTAATTCATAAGCTTGATTCTTATGGTGTTCGAGGTAATGTACTACGCCTAATTGAGTCGTACTTGAAAGATAGAACGCAAATCACGCAAATCAAAAGAGTCAACGTAAAAACAAAAACAGAAATAACATACTCATCTAACCCAAACACAGTCCGTTATGGAGTTCCTCAAGGCAGTGTATTGGGACCCTTGTTATTTCTGACTTATATAAACGACTTTCCTATATCCACAAAATATCCAATGATAATGTTTGCCGACGACAGCACGGTTGTATATGGCTTTGATGGTGGAGACTTAAGTACGTGTGAATCAATAATAAACAGTGACATTAAATCGATTATAAAATGGTTAGAGTTAAATAATTTAAAAATAAATCTTGACAAAACAGTGTACATGAATTTTTACCAAAGACGAAATAAGTTACAAAATTTAAATATAAACTACCAAGGAAAAGCAATAGAAGAATGCGAATCAACTAAATTTCTTGGATTGCATATAGATAAAAACGCAAAATGGGTTACACATTTAGACAAAGTTTGTAAAAAAGTCAGCCAACATTCGTATGCTCTGTACAAACTGGCCAAAATAGTTAATAATAATGCGGTCTTAGCGGCTTACCACGGTTTTGTCGCCTCCACGTTGAGATATGGGGTCATATTCTGGGGTAATGCTATTGGTGTCGGAGACGTCCTTATAGCGCAAAAAAGGTGCATTCGTGCGATTTGCAATTTAAGGCAAACAGACAGCTGTAAACCACACTTTAAGAGACTTAAACTACTTACCCTGCCCTCGATATATGTCTTTGAGACCGCCTTGTTTGTGCGGAAAAACTATCATCTGTTCAAAAGCGTGACTAGTGAGCGTAGATGTGATGAATTGCGGTTGGTGTCCTGCAGAACTGCTCTATATCATCAGAGTATTTTTGCAATGGCACCCAAGATATATAACAAGCTACCAAAACTGATACGAAATCAGAGGGACGTTAACACTTTCAAAACCCACTTGTTCACGTTTCTCATAGAACGGCCCTATTACTCTGTATCGGAGTATCTTAACGACACAACAATGTAACGGAATAATTAAAATACCGACATATTTATGGGTCCGAAAATTGACATGTAAAACTAATATAAGACTGAACTAAAGTTATTGTGATGATTTTGATGTACCTAATTATGTTATGACTAAAATTAATTTATCTCAGATTTAAAATTCCATTGTATTTGTATTTTAATTTATTTTGAGTACCTAATAATTCAGTTTGACATTATAATTACTATCTAATTGATCTCAGTTTAAAATTTATTTGTAGTTGTATTTTAATTTATTTTGAATACCTAATAAGTAATGTAGTTTGACATTTGATTATAAATTTTATTATACGCCGATTAAAGGCAGAGCATATTGTACTGTTATAATACTTTGTGAACAACTTCTTGACATTATGCACATAATAAATTGATTTCTATTTCTATTTCTACGTAGGGTCCCGAACGCTGCCTAGTCGAGTTGGATTCCATGTTCATTTTCAGACCAACTAGTTCGCTGCTAAGATCATCGAGCATTCTACTGAGCTTCTCCATGGTCACCGCCATGGTGACTATTTTATCGGAAAACCGAAGGTGACTGATATACTCGCCGTTTATGTTGATGCCTAGCCCTTTCCAGTCCAGAACCTTGAAAGCATCTTCACCTCATCATCTTCGGTGAACAGTTTCGGAGATATAACGTCTCCCTGTCTCACACCTCGCTGGGTAGGATAGGTTTTGAGTTCTGACATATTGGCGTTTTTTTACAATTATTTCAGCACCTCGATGTACCATTAGTCTACTTGGCATCGCTGAAGATACTTGGGCTGTCTGTACTGCAGACATGGAAGTCTCGATCGAATCAAAGGATTTTTATGTACGTTCTATGAAATGTCAAGTTCACGTTTTTTTTTTATTTTGTATTGCACACGGAATTCTATAGGTCCCTGGCTCAAATAGGAGAGTTCTGAATTTTTTTTAGCACGCACTAGTTTATTATTTTATTGTAGCATTGCATGACAAGCAGAATGCAGATAAATTTTAAGCGAGCAAAGTCTATTTTTGTCGTCTTTCTATTAGGGTCATCAATATCTGCCAACCGCTCAAATTAGGTTCGATAAAAACAAAGTATTTTTATACTTTATAGTAATAAAATAATAATTTAGCCCGAAACATTGCTATTTATTTCTCTAAGTTGTTTCTCAATAACGGCTATGTCTGAATAAATGCGAATACGACTTCCGAAAACTGACGTTTTTGGGGAAATTAACTCGCTCAGCTCAAGGTCGGCGCGCCGACCACGCTGGTCGGCGGCGGCGGCGCGGAAAAAATCGCGGCGGCGGCGGCGCGCCGGCGCGGCGCTCATGTCTAACCTCTCATAGAAAATCGATCGACTATGATCCGCACTCTTGTAATGAATTTCGACCTGCCATTAAGGAAGGTCGAAATTCTTTCTTGTTTTTCGACCCATCTTAACGGAAATGTATCTTATCGTTTCTTCCTTACGGAAAGTTATTTAGTTTCATTATCTGAAAATACACCCTTAAAATTTTTCCTACGTACTTTAGATACGGTGGCGGTGTACCTAAAGGCAATCTTAATTGAACGAACAATATTCATACCTAAGTAGGTTTTAATGAAAATAGGCGTGTCCTTGTCATGTCATGCTAATTTATTGCGAACACACACGTAATGACGTAGTTATCACTTTCAGACTCGGAGCAAAATCTTATTTATTTTCATTCGTTGTTTACATCACGTTTGTTACGTTTTTCCCAACGCGTCATAAGTTCGAGAAAACAGTAAATAAATTGTTTAATTGTAGATCTATATGGTCCTTCTTTATTTGTTGACGGATTTTTTAAGAGCATGATCAGATCATCAAACTGACCATCTTTCTCTATGGGACCAACGTCGAAATCATGGAAAAATCGTCTAATTCATACAAAACTGCAGCTATCGTAAAACTCGACTCAAATGTATGGGGCAGATAGTAGATGATTTTTATTTCGCGATTTTGATGTTGGTTCTAAAAGAAGAAGTTGTTTAGTTTGCTGGTCTAAGCATCCCTTTAAAACCTAAGCTATTCTTGACAGCCACATCGTTGCCTCGATGGCGTAAAGATGTAATTAAAGCAGAAAACATCTTCTCTGTCACTTCTATCAGTTTCTTAGTAAGCACAAACTCACCTAACATCTTCTCTATCACTTCTATCAGTTTCACATTAAGCACAAACTCACCTAACATCTTCTCTGTCACTTTTATTCTTAGTAAGCACAAACTCACCTAACATCTTCTCTGTCACTTCTATTCTTAGTAAGCACAAACTCACCTAACCTAACATCTTCTTTGTCACTTCTATTCTTAGTAAGCACAAACTCACCTAACATCTTCTCTGTCACTTCTATCAGTTTCTTAGTAAGCACAAACTCACCTAACATGTTCTCTACCACTTCTATCAGTTTCTCAACTAGCACAAACTCACCCAACATCTTCTCTATCACTTCTATAAGTTTCTTAGTAAGCACAAACTCACCTAACATCTTTTCTGTCACTTCTATCAATTTCTCAGTAAGCACAAACTCACCTAACATCTTGTCTGTCACTTCTATCAGTTACTTAGTAAGCACAAACTCACCTAACATCTTCTTGACAGCCACATCGTCGCCGTGCTCGATGGCGTACAGAAGTAAAGCACTGAAAACCTTCTCTGTCACTTCTATCAGTTTCTTAGGTGATTGGATGTTCAGGCTTGACGCTAGGGCGTCTATCAAGGTGTTATCCTATGACAAATAAAGATTACATTCACGTATTAATGATCCACATGAAAATATGGGCATTTTTGTCCCCATTTGTGTGACATTGTCCAAGATATTTATTTATTTATTTATTTATTTATTGTAAGAGTTCAATTTGAATAGATTTTGAACTTACATCTTTTTCCATTGTTACGGATGACGTGTTTGTTAGTTCTCCCCTTATATTGGTTGACATCATCTGAAAATAAGTTGTAAGAACTATAGAAGGTATGTAAACTTAAACATGTTACGTTCTTAAGGGGCTGCTCCGAACCATCAAACTGAACCTGAACAACTTTCACTGTGGAACCAATATTGAAATCGCGAAAAGAAATCAGCTGTTTCATAGAAAATTTCAATAGACTCGACCAAAATTTTATTGAAACAGCAGGTTTTTTTTCTCGCGATTTTGATAGTGAAAGTTGTTCAGTTTGATGTTCTGAAGCACCCCTTTAAATATTACTGGGGTGTTTAGTTACACCTTAAATATTAATTATATTTTGTGCACTGTGATATTATAATGTAAGTTGTATGTATCTACATACACAATAATTACCTCTTTCTTCTGTTCATAACTAAGTTCCTTTTTGGAGAGAACGTAGGACAGTTTGGTAAGGGCCGCTTCGGGCGTCATGTCGTAACCAGAAACCACGCCGAATTCTGCTAAATACTGCAATAGACCAAAATCACGACTAAGCACAGGCTAGTCCAATGCTGGACTTAGATTTGTCCAAAATTAGCTGCCTAACCTCCATTTTAATAAAAAGAAGGAACAATTTTCCCCAAATTACTTCAAATAATAAAACCAGACAGAAACAATTTGGGAAAAAAATGTCTTAGAGGACTGGAAAATCTATTAAAAATAATTTTTGGAGACAACCGATAATCTGAAGCCAATTCCAGGGATCCTTTATGGCAGGAATGAAGGACCCAATACCACAAAAGAAATTAATTAAACGAAAAAAAAGAGGAGGAAATCAATAACACTAACAGACCCTTTTTTACAGTGTTTTTATTTCTTATACACGTACAGCATCGCATTATAAATTAAAATAGTTTTAATACCAAAAGAAAGAAGTACGTAAACTCACCCGTCCAGTAGCGTACAGAGGTAACACGGAGCCGGTGTCGCACTGTGTGATGTTAACCAATATGACGCCGCTCGAATATGTGCTGCCTGTTAGACAGTATGTTACCTGTAGCTTTCTAACTCACCCGTCCAGTAGCGTACAGAGGTGACACGTACGGAGCCGGTGTCGCACTGTGTGATGTTGACGAATATGACGCCGCTCGAATATGCCTGTTAGACAGTATGTTACCTGTAGCTTTCTAACTCACCCGTCCAGTAGCGTACAGAGGTGACACGGAGCCGGTGTCGCACTGTGTGATGTTGACGAATATGACGCCGCTCGAATATGCCTGTTAGACAGTATGTTACCTGTAGCTTTCTAACTCACTCGTCCAGTAGCGTACAGAGGTGACACGGAACCGGTGTCGCACTGTGTGATGTTGACGAATATGACGCCGCTCGAATATGCCTGTTAGACAGTATGTTACCTGTAGCTTTCTAACTCACACGTCCAGTAGCGTACAGAGGTGACACGGAGCCGGTGTCGCACTGTGTGATGTTGACGAATATGACGCCGCTCGAATATGCCTGTTAGACAGTATGTTACCTGTAGCTTTCTAACTCACTCGTCCAGTAGCGTACAGAGGTGACACGGAACCGGTGTCGCACTGTGTGATGTTGACGAATATGACGCCGCTCGAATATGCCTGTTAGACAGTATGTTACCTGTAGCTTTCTAACTCACCCGTCCAGTAGCGTACAGAGGTGACACGGAGCCGGTGTCGCACTGTGTGATGTTGACGAATATGACGCCGCTCGAATATGCCTGTTAGACAGTATGTTACCTGTAGCTTTCTAACTCACCCGTCCAGTAGCGTACAGAGGTGACACGGAGCCGGTGTCGCACTGTGTGATGTTGACGAATATGACGCCGCTCGAATATGCCTGTTAGACAGTATGTTACCTGTAGCTTTCTAACTCACCCGTCCAGTATCGTACAGAGGTGACACGGAGCCGGTGTCGCACTGTGTGATGTTGACGAATATGACGCCGCTCGAATATGCCTGTTAGACAGTATGTTACCTGTAGCTTTCTAACTCACCCGTCCAGTAGCGTATAGAGGTGACACGGAGCCGGTGTTGCACTGTGTGATGTTGACGAATATGACGCCGCGACTGACTGCCTGCTTCATCTCCTCGAATATGTCCTGTCTATTCGACGGTATGTTACCTGCGCCGTAGCTTTCCAGCACCACACCTGACGACGATATTGTTCATTTATTTAATTAGCCCCCGACGCAAAAAAGGGGTGTTATAAGTTTGACGCCTATCTGTCTGACTATGGCATCGTAGCTTCCAAAGGGGTAGACTGATTTCGATGCAGTTGTTTGCAATAAACAGCTTGTTTCTGCAGAAGTTTCTTAGCTATATTTCATGAAAATCGGTGCTCCCATTTTCAAGATGATGAGCTTTGAAAGGATCTCAGTCAAAATCACACCAAGAAACATCGAGTTTGGGCTCGAAATAAATGTAGTAATATTGTGAGGATTCCATATTTCCAGAGTCTGATGATGACCAGCTCCATAACAATAGTTTTGAAGAGATCTCAGCACAGCTAATAGCACAATTAGTTACATCGAGTTTGGGCTCAAATGTCTTGTGACGAGAAGCAAATGTCTGCTGACAATGCGCCCCAACAGCACAAATGTCTACAAGATGTCTAATAGATATCTACAAAATATCTAAGTGTCTACAAAATATCTAATAGATATCTAGTAGATATTCTGTGCTGTGTGGGCGGCTAACAGATATTACGCGTAATATTATGACATGTAAGATTAAAAAAACACCTTTCACCTTCAATAGGAGGTTGACAGAAAGCCTTGAACACTTCGGAGCTGACACTTGGGAATATCCTCAGCAGCCCAACGTTCTTCGTGAGCTTAGCGTGCAGGTTGCACTTCTTGATAACAGTCGGCTTGAATATCGCCTTCTTGTTCACCTCCAGGTCTATGCCGACCTCGACCAGCGGCACGCAGTTCGGAGAGTGAAATGCGTAGAGATTATTTGCTGAGATCTTTCTTGTTCTGAAAGATATCGTTTAAGTTAGTGCTGACTTGTAATTGAAAAGGTTTTCCCACGTCTTCTTTGGGTTCTTCTTACTGGAGTTCGGCAAATAAATGCTGGCTGTAAATGGCAAAAGTGGACGCGAAAAAATCATTCGCTCTCCATGGAGAAAAACCTTAGCTTAATTTAAAAAAATAAAAATCCTCTGCCTTCTCTTTCTAACTCTATGGAAACAGAAACGGCAACATTCAATGTCTGTGACATAAATTGAATTGCTTTTTCTTAATAGCTAGTTATTTTAAGTTAATTTTTAGTTTACCAAGGAGTTTACAGATTCGAGTGACGTCACTCGCAGGACCGAAAAACGGCGTCATTTTTATTAAAAATATCTGTAATCCTTTCATTTTAAATCCCTAACAAATAAAATATTTATATTGAGACAATTATCTCGAAATGGTTTTCGATTCAGCCCTCCCAAAAAACTTGACATAGGTACCTACCGAATTATTAATTTCCAAAAAACAAGAATGTCATATTGTAAAAAGTCATTCGTTTACTTTTATGGTCTGAATACACCCTTAAAATTTTATTGGTAATGAAAAACAATTGGCGACGAGCTCACTACCTGTCACACTGGACAAAATGTCTGTAGGTACTACTACTCGGATAGTATAAGAAAGAGTAATTAACTAAGCTACTAGATACACTACGGACACTCCCAGCCCCCTACAAACTTTTACCTTACCTCGTGGTTTGTCAGTGTTTCCCATTTCCCATGGTGAATAAAGATTTTTCTTTTCTTTCTTTCTATTTGCATGAAGTGACAGTAAACGTCGTGCTACTAGTGAAACGTGGATATTCCGAATATCTGAGTAGGTACCCCCTCGGTGAATACAGCCGTGAGCATATGTTATGCCAAGTATTGGAAGTTATTAATCAGAAGCCAATGTTACCTGTTTCCTCTAAAAAGCTTACTGCCGAAGAACACTGTAACTTCAGGGATGTTGAGGCTACCAGCAATGATGAGTGAAGACACGAAGTTGTCAGTTCCATCGCTTCGGGGCTCGAATATTGGAATCTGTTGAGAGTGGTCAATGCTTATTAATATTCTTCTCGTAGAACAGTTTCAACAAGACCATGACTCCGTGTTTAAACTGATACAGTTGGTCCCATATCGTTACGCGGCGGTGGTCATACCCACAAAAGCCAATTTTCGGTGGGTATCACCAATTTTCAAGCTGCCTCCGTAGGCCTCTGACCTGGCGATGACACGCCATGCTATGAGAGTATTTGACTTGAGCAATCCTTCATCAAACACGCACTGACTGGGTCCCAGTGGAGTGGAATAGGTATCTGGCTCCATTTCAAGCTTTTTCGTTAGCAGGCCTGTGCCCTGCAGTGGGACTTAATAATTTGCCTTAATTTTAAATAGGTGGGTTCGCAGACAGTTGTGTATTTCTCATCTTCTTTCTTTACTCCCAAAACTCACTCAACATTAGCAGAAACGTAGAATACCATTAATTTAAACTCACTCAACATTGGTAGAAATGCAGGAGTGCGACATTTTCAACTGCTGAACTCAGCGAATGAGATTCAAAAATCGCATTCCTGGAGGCCATTAAATTAATCTCGCTCAACATTGGCAGAAATGCGGAAGGCCATTAAATTAAACTCCCTCAAATCTGGCAGAAATGTAGAAGGCAATTAAATTAAACTCACTCAACAGTGGCAGAAATGTAGAAGGCTATTAAATTAAAAAACTCATGTTAGTTTACCTGTGAACCAGTGAGGACTACACATTTGCCGATATTTTCGAACATGAACGACAGAGCTGACGCAGTGTAGGAGAGGGTGTCTGTACCGTGCAGGACAACGAACCCGTCGTACTGTTCATAGTATTTCTGAAAATATACTTTACAAGCTTTTACCCGCGACTTCGTCCGCATAAATTATATACCAGATTTTAAGTCAGATGATAAGCCATCAAACAAAAAAAGTTTCATTAAAATCGGTTCAGTAGTTTTTGCGTGATACTCGAACAAACAAACCCACAAACAAACAAACAAACAAACGAACAAAAAAACACACAAACAAACAAACAGACTGTGATTTGGAATCAGGGAGATCTAAAAACCATACCGTAATTTTTTTTTTGTAAATATCTTCAATGTACAGACACACTTCTGTTACAGTTTTATAATAGTTTAGATTTCAGAACGACAGTACCTACAGACTGCAATTCTGAGAGACGCTGCTAGGGCACTAGCAGTCACACAGTAGTCATATTTTTTACTAAAGGAAGAACTGATTCAAACACTATTAACTTAAGGTATAAAGATTGTAAATAATAGGATAGCGACCAATTTCGAGTTTATGGAACTTCTGCGTAATAGTACGATCATTTTATGGGTATGACCCTGACAGTAATTCACCGATCGCTGAAACTTTGCAGTGTGATAAAGTGAAGTATAAAGATTACGGTTGACACAATATCTAAGAATTTTTTTATTCGGATATTAGGTATTTGTACCTAAACATAAAAATCACTCGTAGCTCTCGGTGGAAAAATGTTCGATCCGAAATTCCTTTGGTATATGTCAGTATATACTAATTAGCATATTATGTGACGGTATCCAGGAACATTTTAGAATTTAGGAAGGGAGAAATATAAAACTACCGTTTTTGTTCCATAACTACTTCAGGAAATTTAGTCGATCAATTTTTGTCTTTTTGTACGTATTAATTACTTTGAATATATCGTGTTGCACAATAATCTAAAAGTTTTCGTTTTCGATCACAGTTTTATTATTTTTGGGCAATAACTTACTTCGGAAAATATTTCGATCTATTTTAATGAATTTACAAGTTACAGTAGACCTAAATAAAACGGGTTTTTAAAGAATCTAATAAAATATAGGCCCCATTTAAAAATCTATATAATTGTTATCATTATCAATTTTCGTACGGCGCGCGCAAAGCCTCGATGAGCCGCAATGAGAGGAGGGGTGCGGAAGGGTGGAGGGAGCGGGTACCGCACCGCACGATTAATAATAAAATACCCACGTTCTATTATGCTACATGTAGCGACACGCCTCACATTTTGTTTTTCAACCGATTGCTACCAGCACTGGTAGCATGACAACCCGCGATAGCCGTGATACGGCTTTATCACGTCTTTTATCGCGTTCGTTCGCGCTCAAACGAAAGAGATAAAAGATGTGATAAAGCCGTATCACGGCTATCGCGGGTTGTCATGCTACCAGTGCAGGAGTGCGATTTTCTAACATCACACGTTCAAACGAGTAGAAGAAAATTTCAAAATTACTATGGTGATTATGCATCTTTCTACTACTCGTATTAACGTGTGATGTTCAAATATCGCACGTGTTGGTCGATATCTGCAGGGCTAGTACGCCAACCCGCGATGGCGTGATATAGCGCTATCACGCTTCCGCTCTCTTTCTATTTGCACGCGAACGAACGAGATAAAAGACTAAATTTTACAGATGGATGTGATGTCGCTACCGTGCGTGTACTAGCCCCGCTGGTGGTTTCTGCGGACTACTCGTAAAATCTGAAGTCGAAATTTTGTGGCCGCCAACTTGAACTTTCTCGTTTCTCAAGTGTAGTTCTCAAGTCTCAAACCGATTGCTTCCAAAATTGAAATCTGAATGTCAGCATGGACTCTGAACATGAAACCGATGTCAGATTTGTGAAAAGTAGCCGCCATTTTGAACTTTGTAGTTCCTGGACCGATTGTTACCAAAATCGATATCTGGAGGTCCGCGTGTACTCTGAACACGAATACGATGTCAGATTTGAGAAAAGTGGCCGCCATCTTGAACTTTTTAGTTTGTGGACCGATTGCTTCCAAAATCGATATCTGAAGGTCTAGTGTAGGGGCCAGACCAGAGAAAAAAATATCTCGTATGTAAGTTCTGTATATACCTACAACAGGTATGGCTGTGTTCGGGGTACTCTCCGGATCACGAAACTGCTTGTTGTATAATTCAAAAGTGGTGGAGGGGGTAGCAGTGACGTCATAAAGATGGCCGCCGACGGTTTTAGTTTTTCTTCAATTGTAGCGCAACTATGAGGTCAATCTGGTTGTGAAAGGTGCCATTTGAAAGCTTATTAAATTTACTTTAATCATTTCATAGACAAGTAAAGTGAAAAGTTTGTAATTACTGAAATATTTTCAGTTTATTGCATTTTTTGTTACCTACCAGCAATCATTACTCCAGTTTTCTCGGAAACGGGTAACTTTATTGTGAATATAGTTATTACATAAAACAAACAGAATTTTATAAGCTATCTTAAAAAATTAATTGTATAAAAATACAACTTCAAACGACTGAGCTGCGTCAAATTTTCTGGTGCACTGTAACTATGAGTCCAAGCGTGCGTCGGTGTGCGGCGGGGCGGACGGACTGCAAATAAAATTATTATTTAAAGATTATTATATAATTAAGGTTTCCATTGTAATATTGATTAGGAAAATATACAATTTTACATTATTTAGGTACCTGCACATGCGTTTACATAAACTGTAGATGTACAGGGTTAAATGCGTAACATACTTAAGGGGGTGCTTTAGACCATAAAACTGAACAACTTTTACAATGGGACCAACTTTGAAATCATGAGAAAAATAATCTGCTGTTTCATACATTTTGGTTGAGAAGGGATTGACATGACATGTTCCATGGAACATCCAATTTTATTTCACTATTTCAATGTTGACTCCAAAGCAAGGTGATACTGGTTCAGCTGGATGGTCTGAACTGAGGTATACAGGGTGAAATTGATATCTTTAGCATCCTTTTAAACTAAGAGTCTATCCATCAAACTGAACAACTTTTACTATGGGAGCAAACCGATCGGAGCAAAAAATTATTCAGCCTAAAAATTCCATACTAAACTACAACGCTTACTCGACTCAAACAGCTGATTTATTTTTTGCTCCGATCGGTTTGCTCCCATAGTAAAAGTTGTTCAGTTTGATGGGTAGATTCTTAGTTTAAAAGGATGCTAATGATATCAATTTCACCCTGTATAGCGCATTTAATTTTACACTATGTCACAGAATATATAATAGTAAAGGTTCTACATAATAAGGATGAAGTTGCCTTGGAAAAGTGAATAAAAGAATTAGAAATCCAAAATAATTTTACAGGTTTATAAATATTTATTGTTATATAAAAAAACTACTGTTAGTTGCAAGCATGCAAAGTAAAACTAGGTACAATGATTCGTCAACATCACCAAAATCCCCGATATGGCATGCATTTTTTTTTTTTTATCAACACAGTCGCATCTCGCATTGCGGCAGCTTGTTTTGCATTGGCAAGATATTAATTCCAAATCTTTTAACGAAATATATGGTTAACGTTGTTGTCGGTGACAACTTTTTGTTTTTCAATGTCCAACCATGGTTTGTAGGTGGTGGCAAGGAATATATTATAAGAGTACAATTTGGGTTTCTTATGACAGTAAAGAGCCATAATAAACTTCTCACCTTCCTTCTTGCTCTAGATCTTCTGTTAGGTCAACCAGAAGATCCTAATTTTCTGTTAAGGCTTTCGACGTGCTTTTCTTTGAAAAACCTAACAATGAGCTTGTGTTGTCGCATCCTGTAAGAGCGTGGTACGCCAATAAACAGCGTCGTTCTGGTCCGACAGCTTGAACAATTTTATGGACTGAATCGTATTTTGGTTTACTCGCGCTCATTCCACATTGAATCCAGACCTACGCTGGTATCTTGCCGAAGGAATGAGTAAGCAACAGTAAAACGTCAGTGTTTCTGCTGTTTAACATAATTCTACTTATATCTCCCTCAAGATTACTTGCTTGCTCTATCATGTATTGTGAAATAAATTCATCGCGATTTGATTTATTAGCAGGATTTATTGGCGTACCACACTCTTACAGGATGCGACAGCACAAGCTCATTGTTAAGTTTTTCAAAGAATGGCACGTGGAAAGTCTTCACAGAAAATTAACTAAGATCTTCTGGAAAAATTTGGATCGGTGGTTGACTTAACAGAAGATCTAGAGCAAGAAGGTGATAAGTTTATTATGGCTTACTGTCATAAGAAACCCAAATTGTACACGGTTGACAATATGGAAAATCTTAGATTAGATTTTTTTTAAATATTGGTTTCGTGGATAATCTTCCACCGTCACAAGAAGCTCTGAAATAACATATAAAAAGAGCAAATTACCAAATATAGGTACGCTTGGGCCACTGCAGATGTCGCAATTCAAAATGTACCACCACCTACAAACCATGGTTGGACATTGGAAAACAAAAAGTTGTCACCGACAAAAACGTTAACCATGATTTGTTTCTTTAATAGATTTGGAATTAATATCTTGCCAATGCAAAACAGGCTGCCGCAATGCGAGATGCGGCTGTGTTGATAAAAATATAAAAATGCATGCCATATCGGGGATTTTGGTGATGTTGATGAATCGCTACCTAGTTTTACTTTGCATGCTTATAACTAACAATGGTTTTCATATTATAACCATAAATATTTATAAACCTGTTAAATTATATTGGATTTCTCATTCTTTTATTCACTTTTTCATGGCAGCATCGTCCTTGTTATGTAGTATTAGGTAATATTAGATATAACATTACATATTCTGTAATATAGTGTAAAATTTAATGCGTTACATATATCAAATGGGGTACCTACCTCAGTTCAGACCATCCAGCTGAACCAGTATCACCTTGCTTTGGAGTCAACATTGAAATAGTGAAATAAAATTGGATGTTCCATAGAACATGTAATGTCAATCCCTTCTCGACCAAAATGTATGAAACAGCAGGATATTTTTCTCATGATTTCAAAGTTGTGTCCCATTGTAAAACTTGTTCAGTTTTATGGTCTAAAGCACCCCCTTAAGTATGTTACGCATTTAACCCTGTACATCTACAGTTTATGTAAACGCATGTGCAGGTACCTAAATAATGTAAAATTGTATATTTTCCTAATCAATATTACAATAGAAACCTTAATTATATAATAATCTTTAACTAATAATTTTATTTGCAGTCCGTCCGCCCCGCCGCACACCGACGCACGCTTGGACTCATAGTTACAGTGCACCAGAAAATTTGACACAGCTCAGTCGTTTGAAGTTGTATTTTTATACAATTAATTTTTTAAGATAGCTTATAAAATTCTGTTTGTTTTATGTAATGACTATATTCACAATAAAGTTACCCGTTTCCGAGAAAACTGGAGTAATGATTGCTGATAGGTAACAAAAAATTCAATAAACTGAAAATATTTCAGTAAATACAAACTTTTCACTTTAGGTGTCTATGAAATGATTAAAGTAAATTTAATAAGCTTTCAAATGACACCTTTCACAACCAGATTGACCTCATAGTTGCGCTACAATTGAAGAAAAACTAAAACCGTCGGCGGCCATCTTTATGACGTCACTGCTACCCCCTCCACCACTTTTGAATTATACAACAAGCAGTTTCGTGATCAGGAGAGTACCCCGAACACAGCCATACCTGTTGTAGGTATATACAGAACTTACATACGAGATATGGTTTAGAGACGACTTTTTTGCGGGTGGCCGATAGTCTAGTCCGCGTGGACTCTGAACACGAATCCAATGTCAGATTTGAGAAAAGTGGCCGCCATTTTGAACTTTTTAGTTTCTGGTTCGATTGTTACCAAAATCGATATCTGGAGGTCCGCGTGGACTCTGAACACGAATCCGATGTCAGATTTGAGAAAAGTGGCCGCCATCTTGAACTTTTTAGTTCCTGGACCGATTGTTACCAAAATCGATATCTGTAGGTCCGCATGGACTCTGAACACGAATCCGATGTTAGATTTGAGAAAAAAGGCCGCCATTTTGAACTTTTTAGTTTCTGGTTCGATTGTTACCAAAATCGATATCTGAAGGTCCGCGTGAACTCTGAACACGAATCCGATGTCAGATTTGAGAAAAGTGGCCGCCATCTTGAACTTTTTAGTTCCTGGACCGATTGTTACCAAAATCGATATCTGTAGGTCCGCATGGACTCTGAAGGTCCGCTTGGATTCTGAACACAAATCCGATGTCAAATCGGAGAAAAGTGGCCGCCATTTTGAACTTTTTATTTTGTGTACTGATTGCTTTCAAAATCGATATCTGAAGGTCCGCTTGGACTCTGAACACGAATCCGATGTCAGATTTGAGAAAAGTGGCCGCCATTTTGAACTTTTTAGTTCCTGGATCAATTGTGACCAAAATCGATATCTGGAGGTCTGCGTGGACTCTGAACACGAATCCGATGTCAGATTTGAGAAAAAAGGCCGCCATTTGGAACTTTTTAGTTTCTGGACCGCTTGCTTTCAAAATCGATATCTGAAGGTCCACTTGGATTTTGAACACGAATCCGATGTCAGATTTGAGAAAAGTGGCCGCCATTTTAAACTTTTTAGTTCCTGAACCAATTTTTACCAAAATCGATATCTGTAGGTCCGCATGGACTCTGAACACGAATCCGATGTTAGATTTGAGAAAAGTGGCCACCATTTTGAACTTTTTAGTTTTTTTTTTTTTTTTTAATTTATTTAACTTTTACAAAAAAAAATTATAATCTAGAATAAACAATTTCTCTCCAAAACTCCTTAAAGAGTTTAGCGGGAGATCCACAGTTGCTGCGTGACGTTAACTAATTCAAAAGTACAGTTACAAGTCTGATTTTAATTTTTGACTACAAAACAATTTTAATTTAGAACAAAACAACATTTTTTTAAAAGAAATTAGTTTAAGTCTTTATCGATAACAATAACAACAATGAGGGCATGCACAGAATAAATTTAACCTTCTGATATTAATTTAACCTCCTGCCTAGCCCTTCGACGGAGTCTTGGGTTCGGATTACACAGGGGGTTATACTGGACCACTAGGCAGGAGAATTCAAATATGGCATAACAATGCATACATATATACATACATACGCATACATGAGTACATATGCATGCACTGCAATACAGGGCAACACCACAGTGCTGTTACAGTATGCATAGGTTTAGTAATCCAATATATATCTTTTTATTTTAGCTTTTATAGTTTCTGTAGTCCCTTTTATACATTTTAAATCAGATGGTAGGACCTTCTGGACCGATTGCTTTCAAAATCGATATCTGAAGGTCCGCTTGGATTCTGAACACAAATCCGATGTCAAATCGGAGAAAAGTGGCCGCCATTTTGAACTTTTTATTTTGTGTACTGATTGCTTTCAAAATCGATATCTGAAGGTCCGCTTGGACTCTGAACACGAATCCGATGTCAGATTTGAGAAAAGTGGCCGCCATCTTGAACTTTTTAGTTCCTGGACCGATTGTTACCAAAATCGATATCTGTAGGTCCGCATGGACTCTGAACACGAATCCGATGTTAGATTTGAGAAAAAAGGCCGCCATTTTGAACTTTTTAGTTCCTGGACCGATTGTTACCAAAATCGATATCTGTAGGTCCGCATGGACTCTGAACACGAATCCGATGTTAGATTTGAGAAAAAAGGCCGCCATTTTGAACTTTTTAGTTTCTGGACCGCTTGCTTTCAAAATCGATATCTGAAGGTCCGCTTGGATTTTGAACACGAATCCGATGTTAGATTTGAGAAAAAAGGCCGCCATTTTGAACTTTTTAGTTCCTGGACCGATTGTTACCAAAATCGATATCTATAGGTCCGCATGGACTCTGAACACGAATCCGATGTTAGATTTGAGAAAAAAGGCCGCCATTTTGAACTTTTTAGTTTCTGGACCGATTGCTTTCAAAATCGATATCTGAAGGTTCGCTTGGATTCTGAACACAAATCCGATGTCAAATCGGAGAAAAGTGGCCGCCATTTTGAACTTTTTATTTTGTGTACTGATTGCTTTCAAAATCGATATCTGAAGGTTCGCTTGGACTCTGAACACGAATCCGATGTCAGATTTGAGAAAAGTGGCCGCCATTTTGAACTTTTTAGTTCCTGGATCAATTGTGACCAAAATCGATATCTGGAGGTCTGCGTGGACTCTGAACACGAATCCAATGTCAGATTTGAGAAAAGTAGTCGCCATCTTGAACTTTTTAGTTCCTGAACCGATTGCTTTCAAAATCGATAGCTAAAGGTCCACTTGGACTTTGAACACGAATCCGATGTTAGATTTGAGATAAGTGGCCGCCATCTTGAACTTTTTACTTTCTAAACCGATTGTTATCACAATCAATTCAGAGAAACTAAACGTCAAAAACTAAAAGATATAATGGCGGACATTTTTTCAAATCTTACAACGGAATCGTGTTCAGAGTCCATGCGGACCTCCAGATATCGATTTTGGTAACAATCTATCCACAAACTAAAAAGTTCAAAATGGCGGCCACTTTTCTCAAATCTGACATCGGATACATGTTCAGAGTCCACGCGGACCTCCAGATATCGATTTTGGTAACAATCGAACCCGAAACTAAAAAGTTCAAAATGGCGGCCACTTTTCTCAAATCTGACATCGGATTCGTGTTCAGAGTCCACGCGGACTTTCAGATATCGATTTTGGAAGCAATCGGTCCACAAACTAAAAAGTTCAAGATGGCGGCTACTTTCCTCAAATCTGACATCGGATTCGTGTTCAGAGTCCACGCGAACCTCCAGATATCGGTTTTGGTAACAATCAATCCACAAACTAAAAAGTTCAAAAAGGCGGCCACTTTTCTCAAATCTGACATCGGATTCGTGTTCAGAGTCCACGTGGACCTCCAGATATCGATTTTGGTAACAATCTATCCACAAACTAAAAAGTGCAAAATGGCGGCCACTTTTCTCAAATCTGACATCGGATTCGTGTTCAGAGTCCACGCGGACCTCCAGATATCGATTTTGGTAACAATCTATCCACAAACTAAAAAGTTCAAAATGGCGGCTACTTTTCACAAATCTATCGGTTTCATGTTCAGGATCCATTCTGACATTCACATTTCAATTTTGGAAGCAATCAGTTGAGACTTGAGAAACGAAAAATTTCAAGTTGGCGGCCACTTTTCTGAATTTCTACGTCAGATTCGTGTTACGAGTAGTCCGCAGCAGAAACCACCAGAGATATCGACCAACACGTGCGATTTTTGAACATCACACGTCCATACGAGTAGTAGAAAGATGCATAATCTCTATAGTAAAGGACATCTGGCACATAATACCCAAAAATGTATAACCGTCCTTCTATTTTTATTATGGACTATGGAACACTAGAAACTAACTGCAGGCATTAGTTTATTTTATAATGATTTATTAGTTTTTATCATTTTTATATAAAAAAAACATTGTGCCTGCAACACCTCCTACCTCCTCCTACTAAACAACATTGACAGCCACGTTGGAGTTGCTGCTTTTTTATAATTTATTAATAATAAATGATTAAATAAATCGTTAAATAAAAATAAATGATACTATCTGAGTCGTTTTTATAAAACCTCATAATTTATTACACATTTGACTTCAGTCAAAACTTCTATACATTTTAAGGTATTTTTTCAAGGGAGAGCGGCGGTTGTCCTTTGAATTTTCGAAGCAATCGGTTGAGAAACAAAAAAATTAAGGACGGCGACCACTTTTCTCAAATCGGACAACGGATTCTGGTTTGCAGTCTGCGTGGACCCTTAGATATCGATTTTGGAAGCAATCGGATGAAAAACAAAAAAGTTCAAGATGGCGGCCACTTTTCTCAAATCTGACAACGAATTCTCTTTTGGAATCCGCGCGGACCCTCAGATATCAATTTTGGAAGCAATCGGACGAAAAACAAAAAAGTTTAAGATGGCGTCCACTTTTCTCAAATCTGACAACGAATTCTCTTTTGGAATCCGCGCGGACCCTCAGATATCAATTTTGGAAGCAATCGGACGAAAAACAAAAAAGTTCAAGATGGCGTCCACTTTTCTCAAATCTGACAACGGATTCCAGTTTGGAATCCGCGCGCACCCTCAGATATCGATTTTGGAAGCAATCGGATGAAAAACAAAAAAGTTCAAGATGGCGGCCACTTTTCTCAAATCTGACAACGAATTCTCTTTTGGAATCCGCGCGGACCCTCAGATATCAATTTTGGAAGCAATCGGACGAAAAACAAAAAAGTTCAAGATGGCGTCCACTTTTCTCAAATCTGACAACGGATTCCAGTTTGGAATCCGCGCGGACCCTCAGATATCGATTTTGGAAGCAATCGGATGAAAAACAAAAAAGTTCAAGATGGCGGCCACTTTTCTCAAATCTGACAACGAATTCTCTTTTGGAATCTGCGCGGACCCTCAGATATCAATTTTGGAAGCAATCGGACGAAAAACAAAAAAGTTCAAGATGGCGGCCACTTTTCTCAAATCTGACCACGGATTCCAGTTTGGAATCCGCGCGGACCCTAAGATATCGATTTTCGAAGCAATCGGTTGAGAAACAAAAAAGTTGAAGATGGCGGCCACTTTTCTCAAATCTGACAACGGATTCTCTTTTGGAATCCGCGCGGACCCTCAGACATCGATTTCGGAAGCAATCGGTTGAGAAGCAAAAAAGTTCAAGATAATAGCCACTTTTCTCAAATCTGACCACGGATTCCAGTTTGGAATCCGCGCGGACACTCAGATATCGATTTTGGAAGCAATCGGTTGAGAAAAAAAAAGTTCAAGATGGCGGCCACATTTCTCAAATCTGACCACGAATTCCAGTTTGGAATCCGCGCGGACCCTCAGATATCGATTTTGAAAGCAATAGGTTCAGAAAAAAAAAAACGCACAATTCGTCAGACATGTTTATTAACACACAACTGCTCGGAAGTGCGATTTTTGAAAATCATACGAGCGACTTGGCAGTAGAAAGATGCATAATCTCCATAGTAATTTTGACATTATCTACTGCCAAGTCGCTCGTATGATTTTCAAAAATTGCACTTCTGGTGTGCGATTTTTGAACATCACACGTTCATACGAGTAGTAGAAAAATGCATAATCTCCGTAGTAATTTTGATATTTTCTACTACTCGTTTGAACGTGTGATGTTCAAAAATCGCACTCTTGGTCCATCTGTGCGGCGTACCGCTACATGTAGCATGGTGGGCACGTGGGTATTTTTATTATTACTAAAAAAAATTACTACTATAGGCGCGGCGGCGCGGTGCCCACTCCCTCAACACCCCTCCGCACCCGGCGACTCATTGAAGATATACGCGCGCGGTACGAAAATTGATTACAAAATGTTGATTTTCAAATCTACATTTTAATAGATACTTTAAAAACCCGTTTTATTTAGGTCTACTGTAACTTGTAAATTCATTAAAATAGATCGAAATATTTTCCGAAGTAAGTTATTGCCCAAAAATAATAAAACTGTGATCGAAAACGAAAACTTTTAGATTATTGTGCAAGACGATATATTCAAAGTAATTAATACGTACAAAAAGACAAAAATTGATCGACTAAATTTCCTGAAGTAGTTATGGAACAAAAACGGTAGTTTTATATTACTCCCTTCCAAAATTCTAAAATGTTCCTGGATACCGTCACATAATATGCTAATTAGTATATACTGACAAATACCAAAGGAATTTCGGGTCGAACATTTTTCCACCGAGAGCTACGAGTGATTTTTATGTTTAGGTACAAATACCTAACTTCCGAATAAAAAAAATCTTGGATTCTTTGTCAACCATAATCTTTATACTTCACTTTATCACACTACAAAGTTTCAGGGATCGATAAATTATTGTTAGGGTGTCCATACAAGGAAACTGCTCAGTGACTAGACTATAATGTATTTCATCGATTTTTTAGTAGGTTTCGTAATCGCGTCGCGGTCACCATCTCTGGAATCTCTCAAGAGCGTGTGGACTGTTGAGGGAGGAATAGAGAGGTGAAAGCTTTTGGGTATCTGTGTGTACTATCTTTATTTCGATTTGTACTTTTAGTTTGTCATATCACTTTTTAGGTAGCACATTCTTTGGGCTCTTGTTTATGTCTTTAAAATGAAAAATATTGTTATGTTTAGGTTCAAGTCTACAGAAGTTTGTATTGTGAATTACAAAGCTAATGATGAATGCCTGCCTTACCATGATGTCTTGAGCTATCAGAACCCATTCAGCTTCAGTCATATCAGAGGAGTCCAATAGTTCCTCATATTCGATAATTTTGTAGATAATTGTCATTTCTGAGTCTTTCGCATCTGTGAAATAAAAATCCTTATAACATTGCACGGAGAAAAATATCTACCTAGTAGTTAGTATAGGTATACGGCAACTGTATACAAAAAATTGTGTATTATAGTTATTATGTAGATTTTAGTTAAAACCAGTTACAATTCGATTTATAACTACAAATTTTCTTCTTGAATGCTTCTTTAGTATGCCTAGGGTGAACAGTTTCATTACTTTAAGGCTATTCTACCGTTGGCGCGCTCCATACAAACGTAGTATGGTGATATTTTCAATACTATCTAATTAAAGTCAATGAAATTTTTCAAAAACAATCTAGTAACTAATTTCTATGTCGGTATGAAGTCAGATTTTCGATATAATTTATAGTTTTAAAGTTACAGTGCCACAAATATTTCCATACAAATCTTAAATTAATCCTAGCTTTGAAACTGTATATTTTAACGAAAATCTGACTTCATACCGACATAGAGATTAGTTACTTGATTGTTTTATGTTTGTTGTGTTTTACGTTTGTATGGAGCGCGCCAACTGTAGAATAGCCTTAAGGGGTGATTGAACAACATTCCCTAAGAAACCTATAGGAAATTCGCAAAAAAATATTTCTACTTTTCATGCAAACGTTCGATTAGCTAGTATGGGAAGTCAACAATTTTTTTTAGGTTTCTTAGGGAAAGTTGTTCAGTATCATGGGTACAATCACCCCTTAAAGTGATGCCACTGTTTACCCTAACACCTAGGTACTTACAATGACTTGTTTACCAACCTGGCAAAACGAGGTAGGAAGCGTCGAAGCCTTGCTCGCTGAGCCTCTGCCGCCAAAGAGCACTGTCGTGAAGCTGAGGATATCCCCTGATCAGATTCTCAAAGACACCCTTTTGCGGCTTCAGCGCTGTTGAAAAATGTTTTGTACTCCTATACAGGTGTGAGGAAAAGTATCATTAACCTTCCAACTCTACCCATCAAACTGAACAACTAATACTATGGGAATAAACCTTCAGAACCAAAAAATCTGCTGTTCCATAATGAACTGCAATACCTACTCGACTCAAACGTATTGAGCAGCAGTTTTTTTTTTGTTCTGTTAGATTTGCTCCCATAGTAAAAGTTGTTCAGTTTGATGGGTAGATTATGTGGTTCAAAGGATAATAACACTTTTCCTTACATTCGCTCAGACCATCAAAATGAACCACTTTCTCTACGGGACCAGTATCGAAATCATGAAAAAAAATTCAGCTGTTTCATACAAAAACTGCAGTTCTACTCGACTCAAATATATGAGTCGAGTAGAAATGCAGCTGATTTGTTTCGTGATTTTAATGTTGGTCCCATAGAGAACATTGTTTTCCTTCTCTTCTTATAAAAAAAAACCGTCAGCATATTAAGAAGGACCCAGTAATTGCATTTGATAGGTGACCTTCACGTTATTTTATTTCCATGTTTATTGTCATCGTAAATACGTAATACAAAGAAAGTAGTTAACTATTGTCAAGATAATGGTTTACGAGTAATAATGGTTTGATAACACTGATTTGATAACATTTTTAGGAAATACAAGCAGTACCTATCTACCTACGCACTCTCATTATTAGTAGGTATATACTACTCGTTCACGTCCAGTTGGCCGTCGATGACCGTTACAAAATTTCCTCACAGGCACATTAACTGGTCCCGTCGACAAAAAATAATATAACTAGCAAATAAAAATTTAAAATTAAAAGCGATATTAGTGACCGGGACGGACGTGCCGTACGTGATTGCGTTGCTAATAAAGGTTATAAAATTGCGTTTATTAGGGTCTCTTAGGGGTGCGGTGCGGGGAAGCGGGAAGGGAGGGAGCGGCCAACTCGAAGTGAATGTCTAGTACCTAATCAATAATCATTGTTTTAGTTTTAATATTGTTGTTTTATGTTTTTGGTGTGCAAATAAAGAGTATTGTATTGTAGTAATGAAGATAATTATGGATTTTTCCCAGAATAGTCACGAACTTGGAGATCTTTATAGACACAGACAGACTCTTTACAAATGTTGTTGATTCTTCCGGTGACGATAATTACGAGTAACTATATCGGAACAATGATAACAACTATCAGTTAAAACTGGCAATAATTAATTTGAAAATCAAAATTGCAAGTGCATATCAAGATTAGTGATGTATTACACGATCAAGATAAAGGTAATTATTTATGTCCTTATAACAGGGCGCATGAAAACTTATTCCAAAATGGAATTCGGTTTCAAAATGTAAAATTAGGGCTGGACAAAATGCTCGCACCGCTCGCACATATAACCAGTGCATCCTTACCGCACCGGTCGATGCTCACCTACGAGCTACGGAGCAGAGACATGGATTTTCACGAAGGAGGTAGGACAGTAGCGTAGCGAGGGGAGGGGGCAGAGGGGGCAAATACGGCAAATGCCCCGGGCAGCACTTTACTAGGGGCATCAAATTCGGGAAAAATACAAATAATACAAATATCTTTATTAACAAAATAGAAATTCAGTACACATGATACAATGGACTCCGCATGCGGCAAGCCAGAATCTCTGGAATCCTCTACGATTTATCAGGAAAAATTACAAATTTTAGGACAGAGTGAGCGAAGTTAATAATTATAAGATTTAACATTTGAAACAAAAAAATATACTTAGATTGATTGAGCTATGTCTATACAACGTGTTAATGAATTAACGCAAAACTAGGAAGTAGTTTGTTTAGAATCGAGAGCAGAATCGAACTATCATGGTTTCAACATAGGTATTTTTTTTCAAAAATATAAATATTTTTTTCGTTTTACTGAACCCGATGTCAACCCACCCCACGGGCACACTCACCCTACTTACTACCAAAACAAGATTATTAAAATTTACCCATGAGTACGTTAGCGCTTTCATTTATTGCTGAAATTATAACAAATCATTTTTGCCTCAGAACTTAAAATGCGAATTACTTTAAATTTCAACTATTAAAATAATGAAATTATTGCTTCAATCCAATTCTTTTGTTATAAATCAGTTGGGGTGTATGAGGTTTTGCGCTAATTTATTAACACGTTGCATAATCAATTCGTAGAGCAGAAAAAAGTCGAGCTCGCTTCGCTCGCTCTAAGTTTCTGTTTTAATTACTGTGCCTACACATAATACTAAAGAGTTCCACAGCTAAGACGTGGTGCTAAAAATTTCGAGTTTGTTTCGCTCGTCCATCCATCCATTAGCTTCGGTTACTTTGCACAATTGTTTTGTACGTAAAAAGCTCTGGCTCTAACCGATTTGTATTGAGGAGAAAAGTCGAGCTCGCTTCGCTCGCTCTAAGTTTATATTTTTGCATGGATAAACCAAAATATGCCTGAGTACGAAACGAATCAAGGTGCAAAAAATGTAGAGATCGCTTCGCTCGCTCCGTCATTTTATTGTGTAGGTAAGATAAGGGGGCGGCAAAATCGGTTTGTGCCCCGGGCGGCGGAAACACACGCTACGCCACTGGGTAGGTAAAGTACGACCAGAAAAATAATTCCGCTTGTCAATCTTCGTTCGCACAGACAGGAACTGAGTAACATTTCCCCAAACTTATGGCTACCCGAACGTAGATGGCGTCGGCGTCGGTCATGCGTCAGGCGCGAAATCAATCGACCAATAGAAACATATAATTTTTAGCGCGCAGCCGTAAAGTATCCTGATTGGTTCGCGCGGTTCAATAAAAAGCAGCATTTACATTACCCAACATGTCGGGCCCGATTCAGCATACATTGGCCTCGATTCGGAGTGTACCACGACTAAACTAAACTAAATGTATTCCTGTCACTTTCTAAAATAAGATTAAGAAAAGAGACAGAAAACCAACAGCTGACTTTAGTGCTGTTAAAGTGACGTTAAACGCCCAAAAACGACTTAAATAAGATGGCGTACATTATGATGGCATCTTATTTTGCGCATTTAACGTCACTTTGACAGCACTAAAGTCAGCTGTTGGTTTTCTGTGTCTTTTCTTAATCTTATTTTAGAAAGTGACAGGAATACATTTAGTTTTGTTTAGTCGTGGTACACTCCGAATCGAGGCCATTGCTTACTTTGATCACTACACTTTAAAATAGAGATAATAAATCAAGCAATGGCATGCCGAAATCGGGACCCACCAACTGCAAGTGTAATCGCTGCTAAAGTCAACTACGCAGGTGCATCCGTAAGCATTATACAATTGGTACTACCTGTACCAACAAACTCAGAATAGCGCAGAGAGAGAGCAATTAAGAGCAAGTTACCGTGTATAAATAGGTAGCTACATAAAAAAGTAAGTATTGAAAAGACATACCTACCTACAGACGAATTGAAAACCTCCTTGTTAAAAAAAGAATCATCAAAATCAGTTCATAAACGATGAAGTTATCCGCGAACAAACATTTAAAACAATACCATCGAATTGAGAAACCTCCTCCTTTTTTGAAGTCGGTTAAAAATTGTGATATATTATATTATAATGTAGGTATATGTAAATATCTCGATGCATCTAGTTGTAAGTACTCCCATGTCTTTTAGTCTGCTAATAAACGCTGTCAAGTTAACTCGTGTATTATTCAGTAGCGACGAGATAAAACGGAAATAAAAACCGGTTGCGTATTACGAACATTTAAACTAATCATCATGAAGTTAAGTGAATTTGATGTTAAAAGTGGAAATTGGCAATCATATTGCGATAGATTGGACATGTACTTTTTAGCGAATAGTGTAAAAGAGGAACTAAAATTACCGACATTGATCGCGTCCATGGGTGAATCTGCTTATGAGTTGTTGGTAAATTTGACCAGCCCTAAAAAGCCATCAGAATCAACGTACAGTGAGGTTGTAAAAGTGATGTGCGGACACCTACAGCCAAAACCTTCTATTTTAGCCGAACGGTACCGTTTTCGGCAACGGCGACAAAATGGCGGGGAATCTATAAGTGCCTACGTTGCGGAACTGAGAAAACTGTCGCGATTTTGTGATTTTGGCGATAAACTAGACGAAAATTTAAGAGATCAGTTCGCGTGCGGAATAAAGTGTGACGTAATTAGACAAAGGTTATTTGCGGAAAATAACATGACTTTTCAAAAAGCGGTGACGTTAGCAGGCTCAATAGAATCAGCGGAGCGGGATGCGGCCGCTGTGGACGCGCGCGGGGAGGCCGGCGCCGGCGCCAGCTCAACGGGATTATTGTTGGCGGGATCGGCGACGGCAGCGGCGGGTAGTCGGCGCAGTTCGAACATGACGGACTGGGGCGATTCGGTAAATCGCATGCAAGTAAAAAGCTGTTCGGTGTGTGGCAGTTTCTATCACACGAACAGAGAATGCAAATTTAAAGATTATGAGTGCAGTAGATGCGGGAAAATCGGACATTTGCGACGTGTATGTTTGGCGGGAATGACGGGCGCGGGCGGGGGGCCCGCAGCCATGCAGAGCAGATCACGGGGTCGCGGAGCAGTGGCTGGATGGACGCAGCGGCGCGGCGGCGGCGGCGGCGGTAGCGGACGGGGCGGCTACAGAACGCCGGGTCCAAAGGGCACTCCGAGACAGTCGGAGACACATTGGCTGGAAGAAAATGATTACGAGGCGCAGGAGGAAGATTACCATGTGCAGGGGGAAGATGACGAGGGCGACGAACCGATTTATCAAATGTCGCTAAGTCAGTATAAACCGGTGAGAATAATGATCAATGTAAATAATGTAATTTTGCCTATGGAAATCGATACAGGTTCACCACTGTCTTGTATAAATTATAGTACATTTAAAGAACATTTCTATAAACTGCAACTACAACCTTGTAATTTATCAGTAAGATTTTATAACGGGACTAAGGTTAGACCACTAGGTATATTAGAGGTCAACGTTACTTACAACAGTATTAGACGGAAATTAGACCTGTACGTTTTTCAAAATGGTACCACAAATTTACTGGGACGTCAATGGTTGGCGGAATTAAAATTAGAAATACCCATAATACCAATAAACAATGTTTCTGTGGAAAAGTTAAGTAGCGAACAAAGAAATGTAATTGTGAACGAATGTGTTTCCAGATATGAGGAGCTATTCAGCGAGGAGCTGGGGTGTTTCACTGGTGGACGAGCTAGCTTGCGGTTGCGGCCCGGCGCGCAGCCAGTGTTCTGTCGCGCGCGCCCGCTCCCCTACGCACTGAGAGACCGGGTGGACGCGGAGCTGGCCGCCATGCAGCGCGCCGGCGTCATCGAGCCCGTCGACTGCTCCGACTGGGCCACTCCACTGGTAATTGTACATAAACCTGATGGGGCGTTGCGTATTTGCGCAGATTATAAGATAACGTTGAATCGAGTTTTAATGGTCGATAAGTATCCTGTGCCAAAAATAGATGACTTACTGTCAAAGTTGAGCGGTTGTAAGTTTTTTACCAAGTTAGATCTCTCTCAGGCCTATAATCAGATTTTGTTGGATGACAGTAAGGAATTGACAGTGGTTAACACACATAAAGGTCTTTTTAAATACAATAGACTAGTCTACGGACTCTCATCTAGCCCGGGAATATTCCAGAGAATAATGGTAAAATTATTGGAAAATATACCAAACACGGCGGTATTTTTAGATGACATATTAATAGGCACGAACGATATTAACACACACGTAGAAACATTAAAAACAGTATTAAAAAAATTAAACGATAGCGGACTGAAAATTAAGAAGCAGAAATGTGAATTTTTAACTGATGAGGTTAGGTACTTAGGTTTTATTATTAATTCGCAAGGGGTAAAAGCAAACCCAGACAAAATTAAACCAATTATGAAACTATCGGCCCCCACTAATGTATCCGAGCTAAAATCATTTTTAGGGATGATAAATTTTTATGGCAAATTTATAAAAAATTTGAGTTATTATCTGACACCACTGTATACCTTGTTAAAGAAAGGTAAACACTGGAACTGGGGAAAAGAACAGGACACGGCTTTCAAAATGGTTAAAAATATGTTAATGAGTTCAGAAGTGCTACAGCACTATGATGAGTCGCGCACAGTGGTGCTGACTTGCGACGCGTCGGCGCGCGGAGTCGGCGCAGTGCTGGCGCAACGCGACGCGGCCGGCCGCGAGGGGGCCGTCGCATACGCGTCCCGCGCTCTCACACCCGCCGAGAATAACTACAGCCAGATACATAGGGAGGCACTAGCGATCATATTCGCTGTTAAGAAATTTCATCAATATCTATACGGGAGAAGTTTCATTTTACGTACCGACCACAAGCCCTTAGTCAGTATATTCGGGTCCGAGTTAGGAATACCTAACATGACAGCGAGTAGGTTACAACGATGGGCATTGATTCTATCCGCGTATAATTTTACCATTGAATATGTAAATACGAACGCGAATACGGCCGACGCGCTTTCGCGATTAGTGGACGGGTACAAGGAACGCAGTAACGGAAATAAGGAGGAGGAGGAGCCAGAGCAAACTTATTTACACTTTGCATGTGAGGCCTTGCTTCTCAGTAACGAAAATATTAGAATAGAAACTAGGAAAGATCCATTAATGAGTCGGTTACTTAGTTATATAAGGGACGGTTGGCCCGACACTAACGAAATTAAAGAATTACAACCCTATTTCAACAGGCGAAAAGAGTTGTATGAGGAACTGGGATGTGTAATGTGGGGTTATCGTTTGGTCGTACCGAATAACTGTCGTGAAAAAATACTTAGAGAACTACATGACACCCATATGGGGATAGTGAAAACCAAAAGCATAGCTCGGAGCTACGTCTGGTGGGCCGGTTTAGACGAGGCAGTAGAGTCGATGTGCCGCGCCTGCGAGGTGTGCGCGCAGACGGCGGAGGCGCCGCCACATCAGGTACCCCAGCCGTGGGCTTGGACGTCGCGGCCTTGGATTAGGCTACATGTCGATTTTTTAGCTATCGCTGGTAGAAAGTATCTCATTATGATTGATTCGTATTCTAAATGGATCGAAATATGTACGATGGAGAAAACGACGGCCACTTATGTTATCACAAAGATGCGTGAAACCTGGGCCAGGTTTGGCTTACCGAAGCAAGTAGTGAGTGATAACGGCCCCCCATTTAGTAGCGAAGAGTTTAACAATTTTTTGGGTAATAATGGCATTGAACACATTTACTCGGCACCATATCACCCGTCCTCTAATGGGGCGGCAGAAAATGCGGTAAAAACTTGTAAACGAGTGATTAAGAAAGCGTTAGCTCAGGGCATAGATACAGATCTAGCACTACAAAGATTTTTATTAATTTATAGGACTACAGAACATAGTACGACAGGTGAAAGTCCATCAAAATTACTACAAGGTAGAACATTACGAACCAGGTTAGACCGTTTAAAACCAGCACGAGGGGTAAGAGTCATCGCCAAACAGCAGCGACAGCAGCTGGCGGCAGGTGGCGCTAGCAGGGTTTTCCAGGCAGGAGAAGCTGTGTGGTATCGTGTTTATAACAACAACGTTTGTAAGTGGTTGAAGGGACAGGTGCTAGAACAGTTAGGTCAATCAGATTATAATATTAAAACATTAGAGGACACAGTGATTCATAGACATGTCGACCAACTAAAGCGAGATTCAACGTTAAAATATCCTAACACGGGTTTACGCGGTCCATTCATGTTCCCAGAGGAACAGGTAGAAGAGATACCAGTGGAGCGTTCAGACGAGCAGGCCGTTGCATCGCCGGCGCCGGTGTGTGGGGGGGCGGGCGCGGGCGGGGGTGCAGTGGGAGTTTCTGGTGAAGCGTTGAATGGACCACTCGCTCCATCAAACGAAAACGTAACTCACAGTGTAGGAGCGCAGGGGAATGTGGGACCGCAGGACTCTTCCACCAGTGAACCCCGTTATCCCATTAGGTTTAGAAAACCACCAACAAGATATGGTTTTGAAATAGACTAGGTTATTGGTATGTAGTTACATATAGTTCTTAGCGAGTACTATCTTTTAATTAAGTTCATGTTAATGTATTATTGTTAATTAAGGGTGGAGGTGTGATATATTATATTATAATGTAGGTATATGTAAATATCTCGATGCATCTAGTTGTAAGTACTCCCATGTCTTTTAGTCTGCTAATAAACGCTGTCAAGTTAACTCGTGTATTATTCAGTATAAACTCGAAAGAAACATACCTCCATCTTTATCTTTCATCATGCCAATGGTCCCTCCAGTATAAATCACAAGCACTTTTCTGTCATTTCGTCCTAAACTTTTCATAGAATTCGTGATACCCATTATTGAATTTGAGAGCTTCTTATAGCTTCTTGCTTTCTTTACCTTGGTTGGCCACAACTTTAGCAATATATTGCTAGGGCATAGAAAGGTTTTTATGGCTAGGGGCTACACCCGTTTCACGCCAGCACCGAGACGTGAACTGTTTACGGTCTGGATGCAAGATGCAAACAGTTAAGTGTAACCATGGGAAAATTAGAGAATCTGCCAAAACTGCCGAACACTAAAGAAATATGCCACATACAGGATTTAACTTAATATGCTGACGGTTTTTAAAGAGAATCAGATCATTGAACTGAAAAACCTTTCGCTATGAACACAACGGCGAAAACGCAAAAAAAAAATCGGCTATTCCATGAATTTGGGTCGATTCAGATTGCAGTTTTGTATGGAACAGCAGATTTTTTTTTTCGCGATTTTGGTTTCGTTGATTGGTATTGGTAGGTACCATAGAAAAAGTTGTTCAATTTGATGGTCCGATCATCAGCATAATTATTAAGAAGGAAAGGACCCAATAATGTGTCCATGGGGGTGGAAAACAAAATAAAACAGTTACTTTGTTTTTGCAGGGTTTGACTTAATAATTAGGGATGCAACGATTCGGCCATTACGATTACGATTACCATTACGATATTAATCGTTATTTATTACGATAACCGATGCATTACGATTATTTAAACAAATTTGGTTGGGATTACCCTCAGAATGAGTTCTCATTGTGTTTCTTTGCATCCCAATGAAAGTTAAATCATTAAAAAAAACGTTATTTTATTTTACTTAAAAAAATTCACGATTTTGTTACTTTTTCTACTAATTTGAGATCGAAACCACTCACACCCTTCACTTGGTCAAGATTATGATTTTGGAATACGTAAAGGCCAATTTGCTTTGAAAAACACAATATGGAACCTTATATGGAACATGATTCTGTATAATCTCGTTACAGAAGCGATATCTCGTCCGATTTACGTGGGAGATTAATCTTTTAAAATGTGGATGAGATATCGCGAGAACGAGAATGCATGTAATACTTCATACCGAAAATAAAATCATAGACCTCAGAAGAATTTAAGAAAATAATATAATGAGAGTCAAATCTGACCAAAAAAAGTCAGATTCAGCTAAAAATTCGCTAAAATGGCAGCGAGAGATCCGATTTTTTTAAAGTTGTTTTTCGGCTCTGGAATCTAGTATTCAGGTCTGGTATTTGTCAACAAGTGCAATCCGATTGACTTTTTCAATTCGATTTAATAATCGTACGATTCTTACTACGGTGCATTGCATCGTTATTAATCGTGATTATTACGATTACAGATGCAAAACGATGCACCGCTTCGTAATCGTTGCATCCCTATTAATAATACATTCGCTATCATCGTACGAGTATGTCGATTTTGATCACATTCTTTGCGAAATAAATTAAAAACAAAAACTCCGAAATATACAATAAAACAGATATAATTAACGGGAAATCCCCTTGTAGAGGCTTGGAAAAGAAGTTATCGATAGCCAAATGTACCAAAAGGGCAGAAATCTGCCGCAGTTGGTCACCAGACCACTTATACTCCTAACGGATCAAATTGTTTTCAATCGGATGTGACCTTCAGAATTTCCAGCTAGTAGGTACCTACTCGTATAGAAGAAGTGTATATTTGTTGACTGACTATTGCAGTTGATACAGTCTTCTATGCAATTTCCAACGCTTTCTTTACACTGCAGACCATCACTGAATCACATAGGTACTCAAACTGCAGTGCATTTTAAAAGAAACGAGATGATTTTTATACATTGTTCGAGTAGATAATTCGGTCATAGAGTTTCCTAGAACAGTTAGTTAACAAGCCTTCCTTTATTCTACAAACTGAATCACCCAAGCTGCAATGTAGGTTAGAAACGAGATGATTTCCATACCTCGTTCATGTAGATTACTTTGGTCTTAGAGCTTTCTAGAAAAAAATATAATAGCATCGACAATTATTGTGCTATAGGTATTTTCGATTAGTTTACAAGATCGATAACGAATAGCTAATGACTGTACTAGGAAATTTTTAGTTAATGTTTTATTTCTATGATGATTAGTGATCATCATTATCCATTATCTGAATTTAATTAGGTAACTAAATATTGAGAAGCTAAATCGCTAAGAACTGCCAAAAACACCATGTCGATGATACCGATGCTTGTATTCGTAGTAATTGTTTCCATGATTAAGACATGCTCTTATGCTTACTGTAAAACTCAGAATAAGAGTCATAACATAATAAATAGCTCTCTATGCTGATTCCGAATCAATATGTAACTCCATTAAAAAAAAAATTGTGCTTTTATCCGTGAGGAAGTCAACTCATTTTTGTCAAAAATCGTTCTTACTGCGTTCTTATTGCACGCGCCGGCGCGGGCAGCACAGGACCGGTGAGGAAATGACGCCATCCCAGTCATAGAATAGCACGTATCACGGTTTAGCACCAATCCAGAAGGGCGAATAATTCCTTTAGGTATGGAGATTAGTGGGCGGGCATACAGGGTCTTTCTTAATATGCTGACACTTTTTTAAGGGGATGATCAGACCGTCAAACTGAATAACTTTCTCTATGGCACCAATATCGAAATCGCGAAAAAATAAATCTGCTCGTCCATACAAAACTGCAAACCTACTCAAACCAAATGTATGGGACGGCTGATTTTTTTTTCGCGATTTCTATGTAGGTCCCATAGAGAAAGTTGTTCAGTTTGGTGGTCTGATCATCCTCTTAAAAAAGTGTCAGCATATTAAGAAGGACCCTGTATAGCATGATCAATCAGCATGCTGAATTTAAATACGTTACATATCGAACAGGGTGCTTCAGACCATCAAACTGAACAACTTCTTCTATGAGACCAAAGAAATAGCAATAAAAAAAATCTGCTGTATCCATAGATTTATATATTACTAGCGTAAGGATAGGCCCGTCAGAATATTTTACAAAAACCTTCTTCATAGAAACAAAAATTTGCGCCATCTGTCATAACTCGTATACGAACTATATCGTGTCATATATTTGTAGTGCTCTAAAACTGACATTTTTCCTTGCATTTTAGAGCCAACGAACTGGGGACAATAGTCAAGCTCATAGGCCATGTCCTTACGCTAGTAATATATATGTCTTTGGCTGTATCATACATTTTGCTCGAGTAGTCGAGTTTTTACTGACTATTGACATGTTCTTTGGAACAGCTGATTTTTCTTCGATGTTGGCTCCATTAGTAAAAATTGTTCAGTTTCACGGTCTGGATTATGTATGTAGGTACGTTATCTAAACTATTATAAAACTGTAACAGAAGTGTGTCTGTACTTTGAAGATATTTACAAAAAAAATTACGACATGGTTTTTATTTTACCTGTCCCTGATTCCAAATCACCAATTTTTAGATTTTTTGTCTGTCTGTTTGTTTGTTTGTTTGTATGTTTGTTTGTTTGTTTGTTTGGGTGTTTGTTTGTTCGAGTATCACGCAAAAACTACTGAACCGATTTTGATGAAACTTTTTTTGTTTGATAGCTTATCATCTGACTTAAAATCTGGTATATAATTTATGCGGACGAAGTCGCGGGTAAAAGCTCGTGGAGCTATAAAAGTTTACAATTACAACCTGCGCCCGCGGCATGACGGCGCGATAAAGCGCTATCGCGCCCTAGCTCTTTCTTTTTGCGCGCGAACGAACGAGTTAGCAGGCGCGATAAAACGTTTATCGAGGCTTCATGCCGCATGCGCTTTACAAGTATATTTTATGTAACTACGATGATGGCCGGTGCGGACGAAGTAACGGGTAAAATCTTGTATAATACTTTAAATAAATTCAAAACAAACGTACCCCCATCTTTATTTTTCATCATGCCAATGGTCCCACCAGTATAAATAACTAGAACTTTTCTTTCATTTCTCCAACTTTTGACAGAATTCGTGATACTTGATAATGAATTCGAGAGCTCCATAAAGCTTCTTGCTTTCTTCACCTTGGCGACCACTTTAGGACTGCACCCATTTCCAACATTACTGTTATTAAAATCAGCTGATGAAATATTTCCACCACCATTTTGAAGTTTTTCTTTTTCTCGCGCGTTTTCACTTTGGTTGCGTTCTGAAATCCCGTTTTGCATTTTTGTTTTGTTTTAAAATTCGAACTTTTTATTTCGTTCTCTTTCGTGTTTATTTCGTCATTTTATTTTTGATACACCCGTTTCACGCAGCACCGAGACGCAAACTGCTTTCCAGCCTGCTGTGTGACCTATAGCAGTCACGCAAGTTTGTTTACTGATTACGGCAGTTGATAAAGTCTCGTAAATAATTTCCAACGTCTCCTTCATTCTGCAAACAATCAATAAATGGCACACAAAAGCTGCAGTGTATTTTGAGAGAAACGAGACGATTTTCGTACGTCGTTCGAGTAGATTATTTTGGTCGTAGTGTTATCTAAGAATAATTACTAGCATCGCCACGTGGTCGATAAGAATCTGCGCTGACTTGCTCTGTAGGGTCGCTGGAATGTAGTCCGTCACACACAGATGACTTTTGCTTTCTTCCTTGATTTTTACTTTCTTTTTATAATCGAAAGGAGATTTTATAATATGTATTAAACTTTTTAAAATGATTATGTCGATGGCTGAAATGAGACAAAAGTCTTAGCAATAGCCATAAAGCGCTAGAAAAGAAAATTGTACTTTTTTTTAAAATTGCGAATATGGCCGCGGCCTATTTTTTTAGGACGGCCGCACATTATCAGAAATTTCTGACAGAAAAATTCTGACGCTCGCCGGAAGGCACTCGGTGCATACATTTTGTATTAGACCCCGCACACTGTCAGAAAAATTCTGACCGGTCGTCCGCTTCTGATGCACGCCGGACGGCACCTCAGCCGGACGTCAGAATTTTTCTGACGGAAGGCGTGTTTGCCATATATTTTGTACTAGCTGTTGCCCGCGACTTCGTACGCGTGGACTTGGGACTTATTTATGGGTTTCTTTTTGTGGCCTATATAATATTTATCAATTATATTTCATGTTATCTAAAGGGGTTCACACACGGCAGCTATAATGTAAAGATGTATATTATAGCACGATACATCCCACTACATCTTTCCATAGAAATAAAATATACATTATAGCTGTCGTGTGTGGTCTCCTGACGATTTCTATGGAAAGATGTAATGGGATGTATCGTGCTATAATATACATCTTTACACTGTCTTTACATTATAGCTGCCGTGTGTGAACCCCTTAACGAATAATTGAGGAACGTAAGAAGATAAGATTTCTTTTATAATTATATTTAGATTTTACAAAATTAACAAACAGTGTATTTAGTTAGTTGTACCGATCTGATGGTATTTGGTAATTGTCCCTCGATCTTGAGCAGCACCTCCGCAAACTCTTGAGCGTGAGATTTGCCACCAAGATGGACCCGCATATTTTGCGTGAGGCGCAATTTCTGTACTCCCGGCCATAGCACACAGCGCTTGAGGCAGGCGTTCACCTCATCTAAAAACCAACGTTTCATCTGAAAACCAACACCCTGCTCTCGGGCAAGGTCTATGTTGAGCTGGGACCTGTTTGCTGCTGTAGCATACAATAAATTACATGTTGTTCTAATTTCTATTCTATGTCTCGTTGTATTCTTGTTTGTAAAATTGTTGTGAACTGTAATATTATGTGTGTTACTTTTGCAAATAAATTGTTTATCTATCTATCTATCTACTACAGTGCCCACTAATCCACCACTGGCAACGTCTGGCGAAAATCCATCCGCGATACCACTCATCGCACGATTATCCCTTCGGATGTACTGGAGCAATATGTTTACAGTTTCTATACAGCTTTCTTGTGCGGCATAGCACTCTGACACCAGGGCTCTGCCCACACGATTAGAAGATAGCACTCTCATCCCAAATGGCACTCGGGCTTTGTCACTGTTACGTGACACACCACACACAGGCGTTTCCGTGCTGTCTAAATCTATGGGAGAATCTTGAAGGTGGTACGGGCCGTTTTACCGCCAGGAAGCAATGTGGCAGCGATCCCTGAAGATGCTACAGTGAGTGCGATCTTGCTTTGTCGTCTGATTTCCGCTAGAAGCATTGTATGGTAATAATTTGTGCACCGTTTTCATTTGAAAACTCAAGAATGCCTTTCCATAGCAACACTTTCAGAAAATTTTGAAAAAAATGATGTTTGAAAGTAGGTACCTATATAATTTTTACATACGTACAGGTACCTTTTGTAATCCTGAAATCATTTAGTTATACTTCATGGTTTACATACCTTCAGTTATTAAAGCAAACCATCTAAACGTGATTATTTATTGCTGATTTATTGTAATTTTATTTCGATCAAAGAAAATTTCCATCAACCAATAACAACTTGTCAACGTAGTTGTCAACATTACCAAAGAGAATGTTACGTTATTATAAGAGTCGGGTCTTCGATACAAAAAACTGGTCGTGACCGATATTTAGAATCTTTGAAACGTGTGCTAACGTTCAACGGAATTTAATAGCGTAAGTGCACGTATCATATAAAAAATTTTTGTTAGATAGTTGCGCAAGCCTGAACATTGCTTTGTAGGGATATACAACTTCCTTGAGAGGTTTTCGACTTGAAAAAGTTCTTATTCTAAGGATTCGACCATAGATATAGGAAGTGAAAAGTTTTTAATCTATGGTTTTGACCTATATTTTCAACACAAATGATGAAAGCCCAAATTGTCAAAAATACGTTGAGCTCTAACAGCTATGAAAAATATAAAGCGACAAAGATCAAGCTTGCTGGTTATAGTGGATCTCTGAGGCATACTGGCTTTGCACTGTACCCAATACTGTACCAGAGGTTTTTGTTGCTGGTTTTCTATTTCTCGGCCATTTTTCGAGATGTTTTTTATATATTATGTTATTCCGGGATATAAACTGTCACTATACAAAGTTTCGTCAAAATCTGTTCAGTGGTTTTTGCGTGATGCGCGTTCAAACAAACAAACAAACAAACAAACAAACAAACAAACAAACAAAAAAGTTAAAAACCTTTCTACCGTGTTCAGTTACTGATTTTAAGTCGCCCTGGTTGGTTTTTTTCCAAATATATTCAATGTACAGACTTTTTTGCCTTTACGATTTTATTATAGGTATAGATTAGGCCCCGCATACTATCAGAAATTCGGATCAAGTATTGCCAGACGTGCGATAATTATCCTAGATATACGATATTTTTGAGTGTCATGTTCATGTGATAGAAATAAAAGTCAGGTATATTTAATTTCTGTAAACAGGCCATTTACTAAACGTTAATAGTTTCAGAGATTTAAGCAAAATTCCGGAAAAAAACAAACAGAATTTTAAACTTTTTTTGCGATTTTGTCAATTAAAATTTGTTAGTAAACCTCAGATTTAGATTCAGCACCCCAAAATACATATAGAATGGAAGAAATCAGAACTACCACAAAACTTTCCTAGTAAAAACACAATTTGACTGAATTATAGCCCCAAAAGGGCTAAGGTGGCAACACTGGGTCGATGTGCGTTGATTGAAATATGAAACGCGACTGGGCTCAAAAGTTGCCGGATCAAAATTTCTGATAGTATGCGGGGTGCTTCCGGCGAGCGTCAGAATTTTTCTGTTAGAAAATTCTGATAATGTGCGGCCGTCCTTAAGGTCACCGTACAAGCCAGTAACCATTAATTAATCACCAAAGAGAATGTTATAATACCTACCGACCTATCAAAATTTAAAATACAAACCTTATCGCTCGTTTATAGCTAGTCATTGGAAATTACAATAGAAAGACGATCAAATTAAAGATTGAAAAAGTCGGGCGGCGAGCGGGATTCGAACCCACGAAATGCCTTTCCATGGCATACATGTAAAATCAATAAATTCGATGAGAAAGACGATCGACCAACTGTGAAAATAATAAATAACTTAAGATTCACTTAGGTCTGCTTAGGTAGGTAGGTTGAATTAAATATGTTGAATTTAAAGCATATTTTATGATTATGACAAAATGATTTTTTCACGGATTCCTTAGGGCCTACAGCACGCAAACCGAGTGGGGATTTAGATCTAACGGGTTTTTCCGAAAGCCAAAGCATGCAAATCCAGCGGGGAAATGAAACCATAAAAATAATGTTATGGTAGGTTTAGACGATGACAATTTCGCGGCGCCAATTCTACGGCGCCTGAAAAAAAACACCGCAATTTTACGGCATGCCGTAAAATACCTACCATAATACTGTATCAGCCTATCTTTTAGCACTAGCCTTGGGTTAGCAAGCATCTAGTGTTGTTTCATCTCGAGCATCTCCTTGCTTCGGAAGGCACGTTTAGCAGTTGGTTCTAGATAGTTTCGACAGAAGGCAGTGTAACATGGTGTAGCTATTCCTTAAGCCGGGTGATTCTCTGACAGCTAGGTATGAGACCAGTAACTTGCCTCCGCTTCTTGGGTCCGTATGATGGAGTTTATGGCCCACCCCCTCTCACCGTTACATAAAAGCATGTAATTTGAACTACATCGACGGGTTAGTTTGAAATAAACTTAACTGAAAATAAGCAACATCGTGAGGAAACCTGCATGCTTCAATTTCGAGGCATGTATTGTACCTTCTGCCCATTACAAGTGGCTCACTCCCCGTCACACTGCACGGCTAGCATGTCATCCACGACAAAGCGTTTAAACGAGAAAAACGTCATGCGCCCTCTCTCTGGCCTACGTAAAATAATAAAGATGGAAGCACATCTCGATTTTTATCGTTTTCTCGGGGGTGGCATACGAGGCCTACTGGACAGAGTTTCGGTACTACTAGTGAAACGTGGATGTTCTGAAGTTTCAGAATATCTCTGACTACCCCCTCGGGGAATATGCTTATGCTATGCTGAAAAACGTACAGCAACAAAAACAGCATTTGCATCAGCATTTTTATTTAATTATTCTATGTAACAGGCATTAACAGGTACCTACAAACTTACTGCTGTTATTGCAAGCGCGGCAGTGTACTAATCTTTTTTTTTTACCTATCTTGGAAAATGTCACACAAATTATCTAGTCACATTTGAAGTACGAGAATCTAGCCTGGACTTGTATTATGATGACTAGACAACGATATAGAATACATATACAGGGTGTATATGTATTCTACAATTGATATCATTAGCATCCTTTTAAACTAAGAGTCTACCCATCAAACTGAACAACTCTTACTCTGGGAGCAAACCGATCAGAGCAACAAAAAAACAGCTGTTCCATACTAAACTGCAGTGCCTACTCGACTCAACTGTATGCAACAGCCGATTTTTTAGTTGCTCCGATCGGTTTGCTCCCATAGTAAAAGTTGTTCAGTTTGATGGGCAGACTCTTAGTTTAAAAGGATGCCAATGATATCAATTTCACCCTAGATACAAACATCCACGACTCGGGTACAAATATTCATATTCATCATAACGGGATTCGAACCCGCGACCCTCGGCACAGCAGGCGGTTCACTGCCGACTACGCTACCGGGCCGTCAAAGTGTTGATCCAATGTCCTCCCTCACCCTACACAACTGGTGGTTTACCTACTGACCTCCGTCCTACCTTTGACCCCCTTGGTCCACTGTCTTGGTCCACCGGCCGTCTTCCCTTCTAGCCGATTACAATATTGTTGTAAAACATTGTGTCATAGTCAAAAAATTTGACGATTAGATTTTAACATTATTCTAATGGAAACCGCAATTAGGGCGTGCATGCGGCTTAGTTACCTATGATATAAAGTTACTCTATATCGTGTTGCTTTTAGTTTGATATCACATCTAGGCTAGTACAGTTGTCTTTAAGATCAATCTGAGTGTTACTGAAAATAAATTGGAAATGGTAAGTTGAAATAAAAAATAATATTTTATTTGGGAAACATACAGTACAGAATATTGACTAAGTACTATACTAGTTATAACAAAACACCCTTGTAATATTTTAAAAAGGTCACCAGGGGTCAGGGGGAGGGGGGTCAGGTCAGGTCAGGTTTTTCAGTGAATGTTGAGTATGGAATAAAAGGAATGAAAGTCGAGTGAATGCAGTTGAAATGCGCTCCTTACGAAGTATAGGTACGTGTGGTATTACTTTGGTTGATCGAATCAAGAACAGTGTGATAATAGTATAAGAGATAAGTGTACTTTTTGCAGCCATCAGCAGCAAGGCTGATTGTAGCTGTGGTGTAGAGCATCTCTGTGATGGGGATGGACCAGATCTGCCTGCATACCTCCAGTCGATTTAGGAGTTATTGATGATTAAAGGTCTGTAAAAAATTAACGATCAGCTGCACGGCTGATCGTTTGATATTGTTGTAGTATGCACTGTAGTTATGTGAACAGTACAAAAACTGTCAAGTTCTGTCAGTCAGTTTAGGAGATACAGCCAGTCAAAGTTCCGACCTTTGAACGGCTGTATCTCCTAAACCGACTGATGAACCATGTCAGTTTTTGTACTGTTCACATAGCTACAGCAGTGCATACAGTGCATACTACAACAAATTTTTTACAGACCTTTAATCATCAGTAACTCCTAAACCGACTGGAGCTATGCAGGCAGACCTGGTCCATCCCCATCACAGAGAAGCTCTACACCCCATAAACACAGAATCAGCCTTGCTGCTGATGGTTGCAAAAAGTACACTTATCTCTCGGAATATAAGGGATCGGTGTAAGTTGGAGGATGATATAGATATAGTAACAAGGATTGAGAGGGGTATGCTTAGATGGTTCGGTCACGTAGAGAGAATGAATGAAAGAAGACTTACCTACGAATGTTTATCGAGCTAAGGTGAGCGGAAGTGTTGTGAGAGGCCGTCCGAGGAAAATGTACCACAATCAAATCAATGATCTTTTCCGACAAGGACAAGTGCGTAGCACCCTCTATCGATGGAAGTGCATGAAAAGATGTATAAATGTCAATGAGGCTAAAGAAGTGTGTCCGAGTCGTAGCGTGAGGCGGTCCGTGGTCTCTGCCTACCCCCTTGGGACAGTGGCGTGAGCTTATGTATGTATGTGTATGTATGTACCTGTGTTATAGTACTAGCAAGATACTATAGTAGGTAGGTATAGCATTTAGGCCACAAATATAAACTAAATTTATTGTATTCCCTACAGGATAATAATGAAATAATAGCGCCTGTCTTCGCGCCCATCGATGACTCTGGACATCTGAACCTCTCCATCATACCCGAGTACATCAAGTACTTGGCCAATCATGACGTCACTACGGTGCTGGGTATGTCCTATACTTTATCATTTCGTCAACTTACAGACCTAACTACAACCCACTGTGCACCTGCAGCCGTAGCTTGAAGTGCTTGATACGGCTATATCACGCCTTTTATCTTCTTCGTTCGCTCGCCACATAGAATGCTATGGAATTTATATTCTGAAATAAATTATTTGATTTGATATAAAGAGAGCTAAGGCGCGATAGCGCTATAGCGCTATATCAAGCTGCCATGCCACGGCCACTGGCGTCGATACGTTGTATCTCAGGATTCGGCCTAGCATGCCACTCCCGAGAAAACGACAAAAATCGAGACGTGTACTTTGCGTAGGTATGCGAAAGCGAGCGCACATGACGGTTTTCTCGTTTAGTCGCTCGCTTTGTCTTACGCGGTATGCTAGCCCTTACTGGTTCGGCGTGAAACTATGTGTATCAAATTATCGAGACACGCCCAAGTAACATTTTTAGGGAACTGAGGTTTTAGAATATGCTTTTAGGTCCTACAACGGTAATTTTTCGGTTTCACAATTATACCTAAGGTAACATTTTAGTTTTTTTTATTGCAAACAGCTCTTAGGAGTGAAAAGTAATTTAAAAAACTAAATAGCATTCTACAGGAGGTTAAAATAACGTTAAATTTGCTTACAAATCGGACTAAATGGTTCTGAGAGCTTCAAGCTTTGTAATGGTCCTACTTGCGTTATATTTTGGTACTCCACTTGCTAGGGCATGACTAGTAGGTCTTACACGCAACATAAGTAGGGCCTATTCAGAACCAAATTTTGCTAAGACTTTTATGTCTAAATCAAAACCTTCGTAGGGCTTATTGTGTCTCTCGCTAACCATGCCAAGTCCTTTAGCATTAAATTAGACTAATTCAACTTTTCGAATCTCTTTTAACATTCAACAAGATGGTTTCTAGTCCTTTAGAAGTCCTTAAGTTTTACGAAAACTAATGTAGATTTTTATTAGTCTCTTTGAGTGTTCGTCAGTTCAGTTTAAAACCTTGTGGACTTCGCGTGAGCTTTATCAAAACCAACGTTATTTCATAAAATATACAGGATGTCCTATCATAAAATGGCCACCAGTGGTCGCGACAGGGCTTGCCTTAGTTTCTTTGCTTGGCTGCGACTTCGATAAAATAAATTAGTGTTCTTATTAACGAAAATGCGAACGAAAAAGTCATCGGCGCCTACAATATTATTTTTTGCTTTTTTAGTTTTTTTGAAGGCGGTTTTAATATTGTCGTAAATTTTTTTTTCATTTTTAAGGCGACATTCCCTCTAAACAAGTAAATCCAATCAAATTAATTTCATGTAAAAAAGTAGCCAAACCTCACAACCCTTTTACTCTTAAAAAGTTATGAGATCTCATGTTAAGCCAAGTCTTGAGTAAGTGTTCATCTCGGTCTAATAAAGATAAGGCTTGGCCGACATCCTCATCCCTTGTAGAGCCAGTGCTCATCTTGGTCCTTATTTTGTCATTTAGATTGACTCTACACGGGATGACGATGTCGGCCAAGCCCAATCTTTATTAGACCGAGATGAACACTTTCTCAAGATTTGGCTGAAAATGAGATCTCATAGCTTTTTAGGAGTAAAAGGGTTGTGATGATGATGAGTCTTGGCTACTTTTTTACATGAAATGTTTTTGATGGGATCTCAATTCTTTTTGTAGATTACTCTCGGTTTTTAATTATGTACAATAAGCAGATCCCCAAGTATTACGTATTACGTACCCCTGCAGCACCGGGATTAAAGAGTAAGATCCCGGAGTTTACCGATAAAATCTTTGCTTGCTATCCACAATACTAATTTAAAATCAGCAAATCCATAAACCACACAGTTTAAGTGGGCAGTACCCCTGCAGCATCAGAACTGAAGAGTTGAAACCCGAAATTAATGAAAAAGTTTTTGCCTAATACCCAAAATGTAAATTCAAAGTCAGCAGATTCTCAAGTATCACGGTTTGCATATGCAGTACCCCTGCAGCATCAGGACTGAAGAGTTGGGACCAGAAATTTTATGACGTAGTCTCTGCTTGATACCAACAATACGCATTCAAAATCAGCAGATTGTCACATCTCTCTGTTTAGGTAGGCCCCTGCATCATCAGAGTTTGAGGATCGAAGGTTGAAATTGATATTTTGTTCTAGTACCATGGGGACTGAATACGCATACAAAGTTTCATGAGAGTCGGTTAAGTAAAACTAACACAGTTGGTTGCAGAAACTTTTTACCTACCTATAGGTACATACATATTTGGCAAAGTCTTAGTCGTTATAGAGATATTTTAAGGAAAAGCTGCACTTTGGGATGGAAGCAAGCCGCTTTGCACAGTGATAGTAGGGACCGAAATAAGCGATTTGACCCGCAGCAGCGCAACTTTCATCCCTTAGGATAATAGATGGCGCCACTTCATCAAAAAAAAACTTTGAAAAATTCTACAAGCCGAACGGCTTCACCGATTTCTATTATTAATGTGTCAATCGAAAGAACATTTATTAATTTATGATAAAAAAAAGTAAAAAATAAAAATATCTTTTATGGTTGCAAAAAGCCATGCATTTTTGTAAAAAAATTTTAGTTTATTCATAATAACATTAAAAAAATGTATGAATTGGGTATATTTTTAATTATTTACATTGTTAATAAATCAATAACAAGTTTAATAAAAAAACTGCATGTCAATTTCTTTAATAGTTAGGAAAATATTTAACATTACATAAGCAGGTAAGGCGCGCCCCAGTCTTAGTAATTATGCAAAAATTACTCAATTTGGTGATGGAAGTAAGCCGCTTTGCACAGTGATAGAAGGGACTAAAATAAGCAATTTTACCCGCAGCAGTGAAACATTAATCGTTTAGGATAACAGAGGGCGCCACATATTTAACAAACTTAAAAAAATTATAGAAACTAAACGGCTACACCGATTTTAATTATTTAGGTGTCAAACGGTTCGACTTTTTGTTAAAATTAAAAAAAATAATAATAATCAATTATTAATTGTAGAAATAGAAAGTGCAAAAATAACAAAATAATAATATATAAAAAAAAAATGTCATGTTTTCACTAGATCCATAAGTGAACACCCGGTATGAACTTGTAGGTAAATTATTTTTTGCCTGTCTTGTGTTTGTTTTAACAAGTGTTGGGCAGTGACTAAAAGGCCCGCACAAAGTTGTATAACAGCTCAATCTAGCTTTTCACAGACTATCTAGCATCAACACAGAGCCATGTAGAATATACAAAAACCTATTAAGACAGGCTCTGACAAAAAAATCCTGATTTAGCCTCAAATATACCAATTGCTCTTATTTTGGCATATATTAAGTCCTTTAGGACCTGGCCTAGGGCTTTTTAGTCTTAAATTGGTTAAATCTCAAACTATCAGGTTCTAGTCTATAGTCAGCCATTTTTGGACATTAAAATCGCATTTTAATAGGTTATTGCAATAAGATTTTCTTATTAAAACAAGGCTTAAATTAGCTTTTGGTGTTGAAGGTATGCATCTGAAAGTTGCTGCTTGCGTTTAAACTATTTTCGAATTAAATTTGAAAATATCATCTAATAATTATAATACCTAAATCATATTAAATAATGTATTTCAGCGGGCCCATGTATTTTACACAGGTATTAGGTCAGATTTTATCGAAAAAATTACAGTCGCAAAGGAAATGATGCAATAGAACCAGCAAAACAGCATATCATTATACTTTCAACATGAAATAAATTGTTTACGAAACATAAATCATCGCCATTATTTTTAGGTCCATGCATTATATACTTAAATATGAATAAAACCAAAATGTAATTTTACTAAATCCAAGAGAGCTTATTTTGTGTTTAAAAAATCCTTTATGAACTAAGAATGAACTTATTTCAAAGCTTAAATTTGACTAACAAGACTTTTACAGTGCCAAATCAGAACTATATTACAAGGCTTCATGTTGTCCTGATTTGGCCTTTGCAAAGCCTTCTAGGTTCTGAAAGGGTTAAATTTAGTATCTGAGATTTTCTATTTGATCTTAGAAACTTAAGTCCAGAACGTTATGCGGAGGTTCTGTAGATCGGGCCCTTTTATTCTACAGAACCTAATAACGAGGTTATTTTAACGTTTTCAAGACTAGTTGCTCAGAACCTTACGTTGTCAAAAAAAGGTTCTAGAACCTGCTCAGAACCATTTCAGAACCCCAAATGCTAGTTGGGCGTATCGGCAATCATAATGCTAACCGTACTGACGCGATTATTAAGTCCGTACTGACGCAAAGGGGTAGGTAAGCGAGAGAGGCATCGTATTCCAGCGAGGTACATTTGATTCATAACCAAATGTTTTGAATATAAATTGTCACACAGTTGGCGGGACGACCGGAGAATCAGTGACCCTGAGCTTGGATGAGAGGAAGCAACTGCTGGAGGCTTGGCTGGAGGCAGCCGAGCCTCTCAAGACGAGAGTCATCGCTCAGATCGGAGGGGTGCCTCTACCTGAAGTTTTGGAAATGGTTTGTCTACACTAATAATATAAGAATCAGTGACCCTGAGCTTGGATGAGAAGAAGCAACTGCTGGAGGCTTGGCTGGAGGCAGCCGAGCCTATCAGGACGAGAGTCATCGCTCAGATCGGAGGGGTGCCTCTACCTGAAGTTTTGGAAATGGTTTGTCTACACTAATAATATAAGAATCAGTGACCCTGAGCTTGGATGAGAGGAAGCAACTGATGGAGGCTTGGCTGGAGGCAGCCGAGACTTTTTAAAGTTTTCGTTCGTCGCTGCCACATTTTATAACAAGATTTTGTACATTTTTGTTAGGTCACAAAATGTGTGCCTTAAACCGGGAGATCACAGGTTTCTTCCCCAGAACTGTATTGCCTCCCCACATTCACCATGTTCAACACAAAAAATCCCATTGGGTCGAAGTGTTGCTGCCTAGCCAGCGCCCATAATAAAATAGGTCACAAAATAAATGTACGTAGTAGTGTAGTGAGAAGTTGTAGCAAACTTTCTGAAGACCCCAAAAAAAGGGTTAAGTACAATCTTACAGTTGACAGTTAAAGTAAGTTGGAGTAAGATGGGCGTTGACGTAAGACCGTCGAAATGAATTTACCGGCGAATAAGGCCAAATTCGTTTAATGCTGTCAACATAAAAAGACGCTGAAAATTTTACGACTATCTAGAATGTTCTTTCTTCCTCAGGCGAAGTACTCAGAAGAAAAGCAGGTGTCCGGCATAATGACGCTGCCAGAGATCTACTACAAGCCGAAAAGTACGGAGCAGGTGGTCTCATACCTCGAGACAGTGTCCAGGGCTGCCCCGACTCTACCCCTGCTCTACTACCACTTCCCTATGATGAGCGGAGTCGATTGTAAGTTGATATCTTTGTTTAATCTACTAGAAGCCAAAGAGCACGGCGCAGGTGGTCTCATATCTCGAGACAGTGTCCAGCGCTGCTCCGACTCTACCACTGCTCTACAACACCACCACTTCTCCTCCACTTCTCTTAAATGTGGCATAATATGTATTAACATCCACTGACATCCTCTGACATGTGGACAGTTGAACATACAGGGTCCTTCTTAATATGTTGAGGGTTTTTAAGGGGATGACTGACCATACATCAATATATCGCGAAAAAAAATCAGCTATGGGGATATCTCTACAGGGATGTAGAGAGTTCATTAAAAACCCGTCTGCATATAACATTTGACCCTGTATAACATTACGTATCCAATCATTTTCTCTTCCAGTGAACGTGCCAGAATTCTTTTCCATGGCATCGTCAAGAATCCCAAACTTCAAGGGAATGAAGGCGGACCTCGGTGTGGCTGTTCAGGTCACAGACCTTCTGCGCGATGACCAGAGGATATACATCGGTAACCATGTACGTCGACTAATATTATGCCATTCGTCTATTTAACGGGATAATGGTAACAAAACATGGTATTCGGCGGCCCGACCCTGCTTGCTCATCCGAAGGTCGCGGGTTCTAATCCAGTTTTTTTATTAAGTAATCACCAGTTGCATCTCTAGTATTATTTTCTGAATAAAAACACATTAGAGCTACAAAATGGCCGTAAATCCACTAGTCACATGAGATATTATTCATCATGTTTTAGAGTCTCTATAGAGACTATAGTACTTATTTTACTGGATCAAATGTAACGGGAGAATTTGTTTCATTATTCAATAGCAATGTTAGCAACAAAAAAAATACATATTTCATTGAATTTGCTTAGCTTAATATTTTGGCGCTTTGTGTTTTAGAATCTTTTCTAAATATTACGGAAGTTCTGGATACTTAGTTATACCTGGAGAAAAAATAATGGATTTCAGTCTGGCTAGGCCGCATCAATGGTGCCAATTGAACAGAGTTCGCACAGAGCCCAATACCAGGCATCGTAGTAGGTGGACCAGCTCTCCCACCTGTCTGTGGGATAGAAATCCAATCAGTTCACCATATCGCCGAGGAGTGCCCACTTAGAAAATACCCTGGGAACATTAAAGACCTAGTCGACCGACGAAAGAGGCTACCTACCGAATGGTTAAAAAACATTATGTTTTTCAAAACGTTTTTTGTTTTTGTCGTTTTATGGCTTTCAAGCCATACGAATAAATAAATAAATCCCAATATTTCTCCATTCCATCCAGATGTTAGCCCCCGCAGTACTCCTGGGCCACGAGTCCAGTATCGCGACGGTGACCAACATGTTTCCACGACTGTCTCAAGATATAGTGGCTGCCACCAAGCGAGGTGAAGTCTCGAAGGTCAGAGAGCTGCAGAACAGGATGCACAGGCTGGTCAGCGCTATTGCTTCTCAGGGTAAGTGTGTTCTACCTACATACATATTCTCACGCCTGTCTCCCTCTGGGGTATATACCTACAGGGTGTTACAAAAATACAAATAAACATTTAAGGGGGTGGTAAAGACCATCAAACTGAACAACTTTCACTAAGGAACCAACATCGAAAACGCGAAAAAAAAACTGATATTCAATCATCATCATCATCATCATATCAGCCGATAGATGTCCACTGCTGGACATAGGCCTCAACCAAAATGGGGAGATTTGCCATAATCGCCAAGATGCGATGAGTTTACGATGTTCCATACAAAACTACAGATCTACTCGAGCTAAATGTATAGACAACCTTTTTTTTCGCGATTTCGATGTTGGTCCCATACAGAAAGTTGTCCAGTTTGATGGTCTCAACAACCCCCATAAAAGATTGAAATGTTTATTTTTACTTTTGTAACAACCTGTATTGGCTATGTGCGAAGTGGGTGTTGGGAACTGTCAAGTCGATCGCAGCGCACGCTGTGGCAAAAATTTGTACTACTGACGGCGAAGCTGTGTCAGATTTGCTTGAATCTATGCAAATCCGCACACTAACTTAACACAAAATCTCCAAAACTGTCAAGACTACTAACTTAAAATTTGGCATGGAAGTTTCTATTGGCATCTAGATGCTCACTTAAAAAAGGCTTGTCGCATTTTAACCCCCCAAAGGTGTTAAAACTGAGGTAAAAAGTTTTTATGGGAATTCCGATACAAATTAGATTTTGTCCGTGGCTTCGTCCGCATCGGCTCCCGTCATCGTACAGGAATAAAATATAAGCTAGCTTTTAAGACTAATAATAAGCTTTTAAATATAAAAAGTTTTATCAAAATCGGTCCAGTAGTTTTGGCAGAATCCTCGAACAAACACAGTCTTTACGTGGTCTTTACAGTACTATATTAGTGTAGATAATTCACGGCTGGCCGACATAGTTCATGCGCTACGCCGCGCTAGTGTGGCGCTAGTGTCGTGCACATAGCTAATAGGGAGAAATTGATATTGACAGTGACACTGCAGACAGGTGGGGTCAAAAGTTACATATAATATACATGAAATTGATAAAATTAGCTAACCGATCGGAGCAAAAAACAAATCAGCTGTTCCATACTAAACTTCAATGCCTACTCAAATATTTATATTTGATATTTATGCATTGCATTTAATGCAACAACTGATTTTTTTTCTCTGGTGGGTTTGCTCCCATGGTAAAAGTTGATGGTTGATGGTTGTTCATTTTGATGGGTAGACATGCGGCCTCGATTCAGACTGTGCTACGACTTAACTTAACTAAATTTATTCCTGTCACTTTCTAAAATAAGATTAAGTAAAGAGACAGAAAACCAACAGCTGACTTTAGTGCTGTCAAAGTGACGTTACTCGCCCAAAAACGCTTTAAATAAGATGGCGTACATTATGATGGCATCTTATTTTAGTCGTTTAACGTCACTTTGATAGCACTAAAGTCAGCTGTTGGTTTTCTGTCTCTCTTCTTAATCTTATTTTAGAAAGTGACAGGAATAAATTTAGTTAAGTTAAGTCGTAGCAAAGTCCGAATCGAGGCCAATATCAATTTCACCCAGTATACAGGGTCCTTCTTAATATGCTGGCAGTTCTTTAAGGGGATTACCAGACCATAAAACTGAACAACGTTCTCTATGGTACCAACATCGAAATCGCGAAAAAAGAATCTGCTGTCCCATACGTTTTTTTTGCAGGACCCTATATTTATAACTAAGTAATTGCATATGTGTATTAATTTTAAATCATCGCATGGTTTTCTTCAGGAGAGTTCCTGCCCGCCATGAAGGCAGCCATGGTGATGGTGACGGGCATACAAGTGGGACCACCTCGCCAACCCATGGCGCCCCTGGACCAGCGTCGCAGGACCAATGTTGAAGACAACTTGAGGAAATTAGGTGTTGATATTGTTGGTTGATTTTAGTTTGGACTTAAATTCATTATAGTTTTTCTTTATTAAAAAGTGTTGCTACTCGATTGTCTAATGAATCCAAATATAAAGCAATGATAGAAAATCACCTCATACCGAGACAGAATATTTTAGCTCACTCCTATTAGCATTTTTTTTTTAAAAACCATATATCTGCTACTCAAAGATAAAATTAGGAAAAATGTAGAAGCCAGATGTTGTGGCCAGTAGGCCTCAGAAAAAAATGTTGAACAGCCGAATGTATACAGGGTGTTTGGTGCATCGTTGGCCAAATTGAAATGGTGGATAGAAGGGGTCGTCGGCTATCTCGCCACGTCCCCAAAAAAAATTCCCGTATCATAGATTTTTTTAGGTGAATTTTTTAGGGATTTTCTCAAAAAAGTCCGAAAGTCAGCGTTTAAGATTGAATAAAAAAAAAGTTGTATGTACAAACCCAAAATTTTTTTTTATTTGAATTAACAATGTTTTACGGTTCTACTAAAATTTAAATTACATGGATGCGACCTCTAGGTTTTTTTTTATTAACCTTAACCAACCTTAACTTTATTGAAAGAGGAAAATTAAAATTTTAAACTCAACTTTGAATTACAATTAAAAAAAAACTAAAAGCGCTCGAGTTCTTTTGATTTTTGAATAACTTCTCTAGTTTATCTTCTTTCTAACGATATGCAATAAGTCTCCGGAGTCGTACGTAGTCGACGTGCACCGTCAGTACCGTTCGCAAGGTCAGCCCGCGCTTTCGTTAGAGTTTTTTGCGACGGATGACGTCACGCAGATGTTATTGTGACAAGGTTCCATCGCAATATCAACTTGCGGGGCTTGTACCTAATAGACGCATAAAATAATAATATTCTAGTTACACAAGCCCAAGCCCCTGAGTTTTCCTTGTATCCTCTTCCTTGCTTCAGCAGAAAGCGGCACCTGTGGTAGCGACGGGGGTCCAACTTTGATTCCCGATACCATCTCCATTCCTGCTTTCATGATTGGCACCCACGGTCCTAGAAATATGAACGGGTTTGACTTAAATTGAAGGCATTGGAACGTTTAGGTGAAGTCCCGTCTGTCAAGACATTCTCATTCTTATGTTAATGGCATAAGTGCTTAGACAGTCGACTTCTATCCTTAGAAAATGAATTCTTCTTCTTCTTCTTATCGTGTGGGCAGAGCCCTGGTGTCGGAGTTTTTTTAGACCGCCTTACGGCCTCTGACGTGGTTTTTATGTAACGACTACTACCACCAGAGATAGCATGGCCCAACGGCTTAACGTGCCATCCGAAGCACGGAATCATTTTTCTTTTCAGACTCAGGTGATTCAACCTGCAATGTCCTAAACAACTGGGGAAAAACGAACAAAGTGACATATCCGTCGGAATCGAACCCACGACCTCCGTTTCGAGAGCCCAAATGAAAAAATAGGACCTAGGATGGGATGTAAGTAGGAGAACCCATCTTTTAAAGTGAATCTTTTTATGGGAGGGCCAAAGGGAGGGCCTTTAAATTCGGTTCCACAACCTTTTCGTGCAAAGGAAGTTCGAAATTTAAATTGGACAGCTGCGGAAGTTTCACTTCTATCCTGTGTCTTTAGCTTTACGACTCGTAACTTTTCGTAGATCCGGGGCTGGCATTGGAATTTGAACACCAAAATTGTTTTTATTAGCTTTCTATATTAAGCATTATTTCAGACTTAAAATACCATACCCTCAACAGTGTGAGCTTCAACAGCCAAGCTGAGTTTCTCCTGCAACTTTCTGGCTTTAGCGATGTCATTATTTTCAACTGCATCCAGTATATCTTGAGCCAGACGCGGGAATAAGTTGAAAGATGTGCCGATACTGGACTTGATCCCCAAAAGAGCTGCTGGTGCTATCAGCTGGAAATTATGGGGAAAATTTAGATGTTTTATGTTTATTTTAAGTAAGACCATTGGCGTAGCTAGATGGCTATGATTCTAGACCTAACTACATAAACTTCACGCTAGCAGCGCTAGCAATTGGCAAGATGTTGCGCAGGATCCGGAAAAATGCACCCACTTTGGGTGAATGAGCCAGCCAGCTGAATTATGTTTTTTGTCGTTATTCTCGATTTTCTGTAAAACATCATGATGATGTCCCTGCCAAATACTTACACGAAAATAATTTATAATTTCTCAAGGAAGAATCCTTATCCCTGGCCAAGCCCCTTAAGGGCCTTATGTCGAAAAATAATTTAAGCGAAACAGGCGTGAGATAGCTTATATTATGGCCTGATGCGAGAGAAAGAGATGGGGCGGCGCGCGCGCCTGAAACGAATCGAGCGCCAAATCAAACTTTATTTAATTGTGATTTATGTAAGTTCAATTCTGTTCTAATCAAAATTTTGAAAATATCAATCTCTTTTTTTTTATCAAGACGTGTTTCTATTATTCACCGTTTAGCAGTTCCAAGCGTTTATAGATAAAAACTGAGGCTACTTTGGCTTGTTTTTCTATCGAGAAAATGTGTCTTAATCGTATTTTGGCTCTAATCAATACTTCAATTATATGTTCAATTTACACATATCCGAAAATCATACTCCTACTTCATGATATATGAGGCTTTGAAGAATCCTATTTTTTTCACATAACCCCTTAAACTCCAAGGGCTTAGGACACTGCCCCAATTTAGGCTATGTCTACGAATAAGAAGGCTATGTTAATTACGTTACGCTACTGAGTGCCTAGTATTAGTAAGATGACTCAGGACGATAAGACCTATGCGTATCGAAATAATTACATCAGCTAAATGTAAGTAAACTGATCATAACTCACAGAATCAGCTCCTAAGAACATTTCCTGGCCATCCTTCAGGGTCCTTAAAACCTGGGCGCCTTCGCTCAGGTCGTTTGATGTGAACTTAATGCCCTTGAAGTTAGGAATGCGAGCCGTGGCAGCTGCTACAAATGCTGGCATGTTAACTGGAATAAGATATTTTTTTATCTGATTAAACGTGAAATGAAAATAAATAGGTACTCTAGAACTATGTAATGGTTCATAGATTCATAGATTATTGTACACAAAAAAACATAATGGTTCTGGGCTATTTTTATATCTAACGCAAAATAAGGGTGTTCAAATAAGTTTTACAGCTCTGTCTGTCTCTCTGCTCTGTGGAACCTGTGTCTACCGTCTACCTAGCGCTGAAATGAATGCACGCCACCTCTGATTTTTAGTTTTTTACCCAACTGCACGACGCAAAGGATGGGTAATGTGTTTATCAGTCTATGTATGTACGTCAGTTTGTTCCTTTGTGGCACACTTGTTCTATATTTTCATTAGATGTTTCAATTTGAAAGTTATTGAAACGTTTCAAAATCTTGAGTTTTTTTAACTAGTATCATAAATTAATTTTTGTTTTTTCGTACTTACTTTCCACCTTGCTCATGCTGGGAATGTGATAATACAGCACCGGTAGTTTAGGTGCTGCCTTCGCGACCAGTTCTACATAGGCAACCAGCTCGGCTACTGAACTTGGCTTGAAGTATAACTCTGGTAAAGTAAGGAGAGAGTCCACGCCAACTGATTGACAGTATGAAGCCTGAAACATGCATTATTAAGAGTTTTATTAAAGTAGGAACACAATATACCGTCGGCTTATCGCAAGTCGTCGTCATTAACTACTATTTTGTAAAACTCGAGAAAACACAATAAGTAATTAATTTTGGCAAAATTTTTTTTTTTGTAGGGTTATGGGACTTTATGCATAGGTCATAAAGGCGAAATTTGAAGTACTTACTATCCAGATAATGAATTTTGCTTATAATAGTACTCATCGCGGTGAACTCTGTAGTATGGTCAGCTGTATTTAGTGACTTTTTGATGGTAATGACTTCTTGCGATAAAGGTGAAGTTTGAAGAACTATGCAGATAATGATATTTGCTTATAATAGTACTCGTCGCGGTGAACTCAGTAGTATAGTCAGCTGTACTTAGAAACTTTTTGACGATAATTACTTCTTGCGATAAGCCGACTTTACCTACAGAGAATCACGACCACAGTGAGAATGAAGAAATCTCGCTACAACTCCAACCACATTTTAAGGTTTTAGTTAGTTATAGCAAAGCTAAAAGTTATTTAGATAACAACTACTTAGGCAGCAACTTGAGCAACTGTTCCTATTCAGTGTCAGCTCAACAATTGGAGTGGTCCCGTACAAAAGCTTTAGGTCTTTAGTTAGGTACCTATATTAGAAAGGCATGGTTACAAGATGATCCGACCGACGAAAATGGGCCTCAGGCACCCAAGACCATAAAAGTCATGCAACTCAACATTCTGTAGATGGATCTAATGATGGACTAACGTACCTACCTAATCCTTTCGTAAACTAACTTTAGCTACGATATTAAATGAAGCGCTTACGCACTGCGTCCGATTCCAAGTATAATACCTTTATGGTCACATCCATGTTTGTCTCGGACGGAATGTCCATAGATTTGTCTATCTTACGGACATATTCTTACTGATCTGTGTATCTTACGTAAATAATATGTTCATACATAATATTATAAAAATATGCCCCTAAATTTTACGGTCTGTGATTTCTCATATTCAGATCGGACGAAATGCGTTAACGTAATTTTTGTGTTTAGTGTGTTCATCGGCTTTTATGTTTTGTGATAAGTTGTTGTTATTTAGTGATGGTGATAGGAATTGTACATAGGTACTTTGTAAGTAGATACAGAAATGATAATAAGTTGACTTTGTTGATATAATCTTAACATAAGAGAGTAAACAAAGATAAAAGTTCCCTGCGGTTACATAAATAAGTACTGATAATGTATTTTAATATTCAATGTTTTACATTACTTTTATCTTGAAATAAATCAAATGTGTGAGATAGGAAACCCTTTGATCAAGTTTTATCGGTGTACATTTCTTACGTAACTTGACAGAAAATTCAAATGATATGATATCAAATGCCTCATTAATAAAGCATTTGCGCTCTTTCATAGGAACTCTATTTAATGCAGAGCACAATTGCATAAATTGATTAAACTACAAAACAATACACTTTTTGTAGATTGAAAATAATCTGTAAAACCACTGTGTATTAAAAAAGGTTTGGAAGGTAAGTCGGTATTTCTACATACTTATGAGTAAATTATGGATCCTACACAATTAGATTTGCATATAATAGGGTAGACTGGGGGCCAAAGTAACAGAGGACAATAGTAACATTGGCCATATTTCCACTACTAAGCCACCTGCGCGTGTGTGCGTGAGTAAGGATACGCGCAGGACGCGTCCCGACTTGCTCACTAGTCGGCGGCACGCCAGTTGCGAAACGGACTTGTCTGGCAACGGATTTTTGTTTGGACACCACCAAAGTAAGCTTTTTCCTTTTAATTAATTGCTTGTTATTCACTCAAAATGTCTTAATTTATCGAGATTTTTTATTGAATCGTTTCTTTAGCTATCATACTTTGCATAGTCAAGAGTTTGTTTGTTAATATTCAGTACATTTTGAGATATTTGCAATTTTCTGAAGATTGTCTGTTAGGGACAGTTGTAACAGCGGCAATGGGGTCAATTGTACCGTTACAATTGTCCCCGTGTTACAATTGTCCACATACTTTTTTTATCAATCTAAAACTACGTCATCATCAAAAATCGTCTGGTTTACTTAGAACCTTACAGCGCCAGTCGGCCGAATGAGATCTGGATACAATGCACTCAATGTAGAATGTGGGCACACGAGGAGTGTTCTCCACAAGAGGCAAATTATACCTATTTGTCATAATTGCGAAAGTGATTGAATTGTTATTTCATCTTTAATTTAATGTATTTCTTTTAGTTTGTTTCAAAGTTTATGTTTAATATTTTGTTGTTTATAATGTGCGTTTATGTCAAAGAACGTGACCCTACAAGTTTGGGGTCAATTGTAACGGTGGACAATTGTAACACCATACAATCAAAAAATGTTGATTATTTTGAATTTGATTAATGTTTTATAGCTAATAGTATGCTAGAAAACAATGATAGACCTAGAATTATCACCTGTTAAGAAATATATTGTTTTTGTTTGTTAATTAAGCTAGAAAAGCTAATTTATTTTTAGTTCGAAACATTGTGTTAACTTTAATTATTTTTGTGTAACATCTAGTTCCTGTGATTAAAGACTGATTAGTTACTGATAAGACTGCAATTATAAAATAGTTCAGCTATCGCTACTTAGCGCATTTGTGTTTTATTTCTAGTAAAACTTTTGTTACAATTGACCACAGTATGGGAACAATTGTAACACTCGTCTTCGTTCAGATAAATCTCGATTTTGACCCTGTTCCTTATAAAATAGGTAAATTCTAAGTAGAAAATATTGCAGATAAAGAGCCTATGTTCCTAAATTCACTGATTTATTCTATAAAAACTTAATAGATTTGGCACCAGAGTCCGTCAAACAAAAAGTGTTACTTTGACCCCCAGTCTACCCTAGGCATGACGTTATTAAAACAATGACTTTGATTAACGGCCAAGTTTTAGTCTAGCTCATGGATTAGGTTGTTATAAATTAATAATATAGGATTACATTATTTAAATGTTGATTGTTTTTAAAATAAAGTTACATTTAAGACTATACAAGCATGAAAGTTTCATGAGATTTTCTTATTTCGTGTATGACTTCTATAAAAAATCAAGCAGGATCATAATAAAACCGAATGTATTTTGATAGAAAACAAAAATTCAGATAGGTAATGAGTTTTTTCAATTGTTTATTTTTCGATATTGGTGATTAGAGTTTAGTAGACGTGAGAGTAAGCAAAGGGACGAGAGTAGGCGAGGGGAGTGGAGTAGGACGTGAAGAGAGGAGCGGAGTGCTGGACATCGATCCTGGACTGTGTGGAGTAGGAGGTAGGAGCGAGGTAGGCGCTTGCGATGAGCGGAGCGGAACGCTTCTTGATGAAGTGCGAGTAGGAGAGAGCGGGGGAGTAAGACAGAGCTGGAGTGGCGTAAGAGAGAGCTGGAGCAGTGTAGTAGGAAGCACTGGTGATCAGCGGAGCGGCTGCGGCGTACGTGGCGGGCGCGATGTAGGTCGAGGGCAGAGCCAGCGCCGCCACGGACCTCTTCTTGATGAAGTGCGCGGGCGCGGCGTAGGACAGAGCGGGCGCGGTGTAGTAAGGAGCACTGGTGATCAGCGGCGCGGTGTAGGCGGCAGTGGCCAGGGGAGCCGACGCGATGTAGGAGGTGGGCGCGTAGTACCCGCCGAGAGCCAGGGGCACGGAGCGCTTCTTGATGAAGTGCGAGTACGCGAGAGGAGCGGCGTACCCGTAGTACGGCGAGGGGTGCACGACACTGCTGGCCTGCTTGGTGATGGTGGTGGTCGCCGGGGAGTACACCGTCGACGAGTACGCCAGGGGCGTAGCGAGGGGGGCGCCGAGCAGGACGCCGGGCTCGGCGACCACCGCCGCGAGGAAAGCGCACAACACCACCAGCTTGAACATTGTGGTCTGTGTTGTAAGGACTAGGAACGACTGATGCACAACACTACCACCCTACACTATTTATAAAAAGTTAAGAAAGGTGCCTAAAGGACAATCTCGTTCTGTAAACCGGTGTAAGGTTGCCCAGGAAGCTTGATATTTAAAAGAAGCGAGGTCGACAAGAATCTAAATGTTCCAGTTCATCGTATGAGAAAGCATTCAACCCTCACCGGTTTCTTGTAAACAATAAATGCCATACTATTGTGATTTTTTATACGATAAGGTACGACGACGCAATAATTATGCTGTACTAGGTATCCGAGGTTATCAGAAATGTTAAAAGTATCAACGAACTAATATATGATTATGAAGCATGCAGTTTCGATAATTATTTCTTATAGGAAAATTTACACCAAAATAGTAAATTAAAGGCGAAATACCTATAGGTATGCATTTTTAAATTAAAACAAGAAGTCCGTCCGTCCGTCCGTCCGTCCGTCCGTCCGTCCGTCCGTCCGTCCGTCCGTCAGTCCGTTGTGTTCCGTACAAAAATTTGCAAAACGGAACACTTATGGAATCAGCTCGGTGTCTGTCTGTCCGTCCGTCCGTCTGTAACAGGCATTTTTTTAGCATAGTTTCAAATCAATCGTTTGCGTTCTTCGAAGGTGGTAAAGAACGATAAAATTATTTTCGTTTCGTAAAAAAATTATTGTATAAGTACTTAGTACATTTTTGAACCTGTGATTATTCTGCTGGTGTGGTATTTTTGAAAATCGGATGTTCTAATCAGCATGGGTAGCATGCCAACCCGCGATAGCCGTTCGTTCGTTTGCGCGGGTTGGCATGCTCCCATGAAGGAGTAGAAAATCTCAAAATTACTAGGGGAGATTATGCATTATTCGATCATGATTTAGAGTGTGAAATTCAAAAATAGCACTTCTGGGCTCATTCAGATCACATTGTTTTTTAGGGTTCGTGCTAGGGTGTTTGGTTACTTCCCGTAGACCTAGAATCATGAAATTTGGTAAAAAGCAAGGTCTCACAGTACAAAGGAGTAAATCCGAGAATTATTAGGTAATTTGTTATTTTAATACAAAAGAAAATTTTCTTTTCGATCACAAACTTATATTTGCAGTTGGAGCATCGTGACCGAATGTAGATTGTAGACCGATTGATGTAAGTATAGGAAGACATTTATTTCCACTGTAAAGTTAAGTTTTTCTTTCTTAATAATATTTTTACGGAACCCTTGAGGCGCGAGTCCGAATCGCATTTGTCCGATTTTATGTTAGGTAAAATATAGAATTAAAATATTTTTTTCCAGAAATCAATGCTTGTTATTGAAATGTACTTCTCACTCTAGCCTAGCTTCTATGAAAGTGTAGGCGCTATCACGTGATGGTTGTGTCACGTGCCCGCAGCTCCAGCTCTCAGACTTCTTTGCCTTCTGTTATGTCACGCAGATAAAACACGCAAAATTTTTCTTTTCTAAAGCAAGACCTAAGCATAAAGTTAATTACCCCTCGGGGTAGTCTGTAGCCAATTGTTTAGATTGGTCACTCGCTATTATATTATCGAATCTATGGAGATGTGTCATAGAACTCTGATTTCCTAGCTAAGTGGTATCAACATAGTTAGTTATAGCAGTTGATGTAAAGGCCGAAAATCAACCAAAGGGCAATGGAGAGATTGGAGAGGTCTATGTTCGGAATTTCCCTGCGAGATCGGATCAGAAATAAAGAGATTCGCAGAAGAACCAATTAAAGTAGCTGACATAGGCCATATAATTGCTGAACTAAAGTGGCAGTGGGCACTAAATTGTGACATTGCTCGCAGAACCGATATGGCCGAAGGCACAGTATAAGACATCCATCTTCATACAATGGTACCAAACGCGGCTTGTATGTGTGCTCGCCCGACTCGCCAGGCTCGCGTGCCAGTACGTACGACGATATCTAAGGCAGCCAAGGCAGCGCCAGAAGGGGCTACGCGGAGATATTGTCAGTGTGTGCGTGCTACGAGGCGTACGCCACGATTGGTTCTATTGTATGAAGATGGATTGCTGTCTTTATACTGTGCCGAAGGGGCCGAAAAGTAGGTACTCGAGTGGCGGCCGCGTACCGGATAGCGTGTGTAGGCCTGGTGAAGGCGGCGGGAACCCGTTGGATGAGGGCAGCGCAGGACCAGTCGTTATGGCGATCTTTGGGGGAGGCCTATGTCCAGCAGTGGACGTCCATGATTATACGCAACGTACCAGGTCAACAACATCAGCTAGAGGTGCTCCGCCGACCTGGACCTGGATGTGTAGACCTGTAGTCTTGGAAACCTTCACCCATTCATCTATCACTTTCTTCCTGTCTCCTACACTGAGTGACATGTGTTCCCCAGTGGTCCCTCCAACTGTGAAAGATCATATCATCATCAGCCCTTATTCTTTGCGAAAACAGGGTACAATTACCTACTTCTTCTTATCGTGTGGGCAGAGCCCTGGTATCAGAGTTTTACCTACTGTTTCTTGGATACGAAATTGAATACTAAGAAAATAACTAGCAATATAAAATACTTCTTTATACTTTACCCAAAACGGATTTAATTCCATTTTTTGCCAAATATTGAGCGTAACTTGGAATGACCGAATAATTAACAGTTTGATCATCATTGATTGGCGTGAAGACCGGAGGCATCAAGCCATGAGCCGTGAAAACTACCTGAAATTTAAAAATATATTTGTTAAATAGTTTACGGAGTTTTAATTAAACATAAAAGTTAAATACTCGGTATATACAACGTGTTAATGAATAAACGCACAAAACTAGAAAGTAGTTTGTTTAGAATCGAGAGCAGAATCGAATTATCATGGTTTCATCATAGGTTTTTTTTTTCAAAATATTAAATAATTTGTTTGTAAAATTTAAAATTTTCTGAACCCGATGTCTACCCACCCCACGGGCACACTCACCCTACTTACTACCAAAACAAGATTATTAAAATGTATCCATAAGTACGATAGCGCTTTCATTCATTGCTGAAATGATAACAAATCATTTTTGCCTCAAAACTAAAAATTCAAATAACTTTAAATTTTAACTACCAAAATAATGAAATTATTGTTTCAATCTAATTATTTTGTTATAAATCGGTTGGGGTGTATGAGGTTTGGCCTTTAATTAAATATTATGCCTTAAAAATATTTCTCACCATTTTAATTCTGGAAAGTATTGTGGTGATAAGAACAAGTCAGTCAGGCCGCTTCTGTTCTCTGTTGGTTCTCTTTAGACAATGAATAGGTACTTTATCTAAATGTTTACACTTTACAGAGATAAATAATTATTTATGAGGTTCACTATCTAGTTTTGTAGTCAGATGAACATATGTAGAATATGCATACTTTCTGTAAAACCTATAGGAATACGTTTCTCTGCAAGAATATTTTCTACTTTATTATTCATCCAACATTTTCAGGTATTCAAATCTGCAACTGTATTATCTAGCCGCCTTTAAAATAGGGTTAAGTTAAGGCTCTAATATTTAAATACTGCGCCCAATAAAAATGTCACGATTTCCTTTCTGTTATCTATGGTTGGCGAGTGGCGACTGAGGCCGCGGTCCGAATCACGCCAAAATCGATTTTAGCGCTCTCAAACGCGTCCCGATTTGGTGTAAGTGCGATCACGTTAGACGGCGTGACGTCATTGATGACGTCATTATCAGCGCCATCTTGGAATTTCTGAGCCCATGGTCTGCAGCGATATCACTGTGAGCCGTATGTCAAACCCAAAGAGTAATGTCAAACCACTGTCACTGTCAATGTCAAACTGATGTTTTATGTCGGTTTTTGGTACAATATAACGTGAATACATGGCTGCGTTCAGAACCTTTTTATGCGGTTGTTTTTTCAACTCGCTCTAAGGTACGGAACGGCCAGGGCGTTTTTTCAACTCGCAATAAGGTACGGAACGATCACGGTTGTTTTATAACCTCAAATTTTGACATTGACGGTAAAATGGGCTTCCAGGGCTTCCATAATTTCCAAATACAATAAAAAACTCTTCTTCCATGTTAGCGGATCAAAAAATAATTTGGAAAACAAACTTTTAATTCAAAACGAGCGAAAAGTCAAGTGACCACAGATAATACAAACGTCAGAGTGTTTTTCAACCATCGAATTAGACGGTTAAAAGTTGCAACCCGTCAGAGGTTCGGAACGGTTGAGTTGTGACAACCGAGTTGCAAAGAGCGTTTTTTCACCGAGGCTCTGAACGGCGTTAGTGCGAAAGTTGCACTCGGGGTGCACAACGGGTGTAGGTTCTGAACGCAGCCCAACTGTCAGTGGTTTGAGACCAGAAGTGCGATTTTTGAAAATCATACGAGCGACCGACTTGGCAGTAGAAAGATGCATAATCTCCATAGTAATTTTGACATTTTCTAGTGCCAAGTAGCTCGTATGATTTTCAAAAATCGCACTTCGGAAAAAGCGATCCGATTCAAATAGCGACGTAAGTTGTGGAATCGCGCTTTTTGTTTCGGACCAGCGATTATGGACGTTAGCACTGTGAGCTATGAAATTGTGAATCGGACCGCGGCCTGAGTTTTAAAAATAAACAAAATCGGCCTGTAGGGATCCGCAAAAATTCAAAAGTATCGATACCTACTCGATACTGGTATCGCAGAAGAAAGTATCGATACCGATAAAAGTATCGAACCAAAAGAATCGATACTACTCAGTATCGAGTACTTTTTTGATCACCTTAGAAACTGTAAATAATCGCAAAAAAGCAGTAATAAACAAGCACATACTCAAGTTCTTATTATTTGTTTTAAAAACATACAATCAACCAAATCAAATGAGGGATTTTCCAGAAGCAAAAAAAAAAAAAAAAAAAGTTAGTTCCTAATTTCTCGATAGATGGCGTTGACAAGAGAGGGGTCGATTAGGTATGACCAATATAAGCTGACCGCGCGCAGGGTGAATAACGTATAACGTCGCGCGACCACCTTATTTTGGTTTTGCTTAGCTTGATGCGTCGCCGTGTGTACAAACAAACCCTTTCTTATTGTTGACATTGTTGTTGGTTTATTATTAACTATCTGCGGGGCTAGTATGCCAACACACGATAGCGTGATATATCGCTTATATCACGCTTTCACGCTTCCGCTCTCTTTCTATTTTCGCGCGAACGAACAAGATAAAAGATTTGACAGATGGATGTGTTAAATGTCGCAATCGCGGGTTGGCGTGCGTACTAGCTGTTGATGAAGTAGCGATTACAAGTTTCCCGGTTTATTTTTGTTAAAAGTCTCAGTTTCTGTTAAGCCGGGTCCGCTGCGCCATGTTTTCGTGTTTGCTAACATCGTTTTCTAACTTTGGATGGATAACATTCGCGTTCGCCTGCGGGGGAGGGGAAAGTTAGTTAGAAAAACGATGTTAGCAAACACGAAAACATGGCGCAGCGGACCCGGCTTTAGGTTTTTGTAGTTTGTTATTGTTTCTCTTTTATTGTTCGTATATTCAAAATGGATACAAAGCCCATACAGCCACGTCCGGTACTTGATTCGTTGTTGACAGACAATAACACCGAGATTGTTAATAATAAATCGACAATAATATCAAAGGGTTTGTACTGCGTCTTTTTATTAATAATATTCATAAATATATTTGCTCATACCTAATCGACCCCTATCTGTTCAACGCCATCTATCGAGAAATTATGAACTAGCTTTTTTTTTCTCTGGAAAATCCCTCATTGACTTTTTATGTCGGAGAGCAGATAGCAGGGAAAAATATTTGTGTTTTAATGTAAAATACCTACAGATTTAGAGTGCATGTAAGTACTCTTATGTAAAGTAAAAACTAAAATTAATTTTTAAATTCCCAATCCAGTTCCGTCCGAGTCGCTGTCACCATCGCTCCAGCTTTCGAAAAAAGCCTTTCTGATGGGACTGAAGTGCCTGGTATTAACAAATACTGATTTGCCAAACCATATAATTTTGGAAAAACTGCTTTCATCTCACTCCTATGATTAAATGGGTCAGACTTTATAGAGGACACCATTACACGTCAGAAAGAGAAATGGTGAAAACTAAACTAGTGGGTGAGGAGACAAAAGTATCGAGTATGTGAAAAAGTATCGATACCTAGTAAAGTATCGGAATCAAAGTATCGAGTACAAAAATACTAGGTATCGAAGAGAAAGTATCGATACTACTCAGGTATCGATACTTTTTGCGGATCCCTATCGGCCTGTCAAAAAAAATGGATGAAGTGATTTGTGTTATTTTGTGAAAACAGTATTTTACATGAAAAATACAAACATGAGTACAATAATAAGTGAGCTTAGCATGAACGATTTGAACCATAAGTTCTTTGAGATAATGCAAAATGAGAATAACGCGGAGGAAGCGGCCAATTTTATCTTCGATAGTCTTTGTGACGATGTTACCTTAGGTTTCGTTTTTGAGGTCCACCATGGGCTGAAGACAGGGTTGACTGACTTGATGGAGGGAGAAAAGGAAGATGAGGAACCCTACAAGATAGTGAATTCGTCGGAATGTGATGTTTTTGGGTTTTCAATACTGAAAAAGACACCGGACAGCAACTGCTCGTGTCCGAACTGTGAAAGACCCGTATCAGCGACTAGGTTCGCTCCTCATTTGGAGAAGTGCATGGGTAAGTGTAGGACAAGTGCCTCTTTTAGTTAGAATAGTAGTTTCTACTATTGGGTGTTCAGACTTAGATTCAGAGACGTTTTTTAAGTCTTAGTTCGAACTCCCGTATGTCCAAATCCATACATTTTGACCCTACTTAGTTCGAACTGTGACTTAAAAAATTGTCTCTGAATCCCAGCCTCAGAAACACCAGTAAAGCTGATATTACACGGATCAACCAAATTGCATCAATTACATTGAAAAACATTGAACATTGCACGCATTTCCTATACTTAGCTTTCAATAATCAAATTGATATGTATTTAGATGTCTCAATGCCACTGAAGCAATGGAATTGAAAGCAATATTGAACCGAAATTGATCCGTGTAAAATCCGCTTAATCACAATAATAGCAGTAATCTAACACATAACTACCGTACCTTTATAATAATAAATAACAGTTATCCACCTGTGTATTGATATAGAATTTTTATATGTATTGATACTGAAATAGGTGCATACTGAATTTGGGGGGGGTCCCCACATGCCCCCCCCCCCCCCGCCCCCTAAAGGGAAAAAGTGAGGAAACCCCCCCTTTTTATTATAGAGTACCCCACACCCCTGCTGGGAAGCAAAAAAGTGAATAAGTGAAAAATTATGCTTTTTTGTAAGAGGCATTGGGGGAGGGGGGGGGGGGGGGGGGGGGGGGGTGAGCGTGGAGGGGGTGAGTGAGGGGGAGGGGGGGATGCGGAGGGAAGGGCAATCGAGGCGCGCGCGAGAACCGACACAGCAAAAAACATTATCTGTATCGGCATTGGCACCGGGCCGTAGCGGAGCGGCGGAGGCCCGGCCCCTTTTTGACAGAAGTAAATAGTGCAATATACAGGGTGTCCTTGATATATACATGTTAGTTAGTTAATTTATGAAAGTAGTAGAATAAAGGCTTTTTTATTTTATTTTATTTTTACAGGGTGTCCCAAAACGCAACGTCAAGCCGCAAATAGGAGATAGGTGAGTTTATTACTGTTCAGGGAAAAATACAAAAAATCCAAGTTTTATTAGTTTTTGTAATTTTTTTTAACTTTGGAAAAATTACCCTGCGCTCAACTTTTAGATGTACAGGGTGTCCGGTGGCAGAATTAGGATTTAAAATATAAATAACAAAAAAACTACGTGAAATATACATTTATATTTTTAATCATTATAAAGAAGACAAATGCGGGTTTTATTTCTTAAAAATTATGTCGTCTAAATGTTGACCGTCACGTCGGATACATTCATGGAATCTGGCTTCAGTATTTCTTGCCACTCGCTGGAGAAGTGCCCACTTTCACTTAAATGGCAGTGTAAACAAGCAGAATTGTCGTTATTGGTCTCCTAAAGGACAAAATAAAACACCAAAAGCCACTTCACAGTCCCAAAGTGACGGTTTGGTGTGCATTATCAAGCAGGGGAATAATTGGACCCTATTTTTTTGAAAATGGTCAAGGGCACGCAATTTCTGTGACTGGTGTTGCTTATCGGCGAATGCTCAATGATTTTTTTTTTCCAACATTGAGAGACCATCCTTCCTACACTTCACGGACATGGTTTCAGCAAGATGGCGCCACCCCGCACACTGCTAGGGAGACCATGGCGCTACTGCGTGATTTCTTCCCCAACCAACTGATAAGTCGTTTCGGTGACATCCCCTGGCCACCCAGGTCACCGGATCTTACACCCATGGACTTTTTTCTGTGGGGATATCTCAAAAATAAAGTCTACGAAACAAACCCGGCGACTATCTCATCATTAAAAGAAAATATCGTTCGCGAAGTTCATGGCATCTCGGCGGCACTTCTCCAGCGAGTGGCAAGAAATACTGAAGCCAGATTCCATGAATGTATCCGACGTGACGGTCAACATTTAGACGACATAATTTTTAAGAAATAAAACCCGCATTTGTCTTCTTTATAATGATTAAAAATATAAATGTATATTTCACGTAGTTTTTTTGTTATTTATATTTTAAATCCTAATTCTGCCACCGGACACCCTGTACTTACCTACCACAAATCTGTAAATTTTTCATGAAAATACTTGTTACGCAATCCCGAATAATCTATTCAGCGGACCCAATACAAAAATAAACTATTAGTTCATTCTTTATACAGAAAACATTTTTTTCTGTCAGACTTCTGGAGAAACAATTATTTCTATGTCAACTTTGAGACTACACACTGTATAAAAAATGGATGGCGGTAACCTGGCAAGTAATTTCAAAAGTTGGCCAATTTTCCCTGAACAGTTATAAACTCACCTATCTCCTATTTGCGGCTTGACGTTGAGTTTTGGGACATCCTGTATAATCGCGGAGCGGAGCAAACATGTTAAGAATTGCTACAATACGTCTGTCTATTTATAGGTATGATGTCAGTGGGGACCCCCCGGTAGGGGGTCTTGACCCCCCCCCCCCCCTCCCCCCTAGTCCGCCCCAGACCGCCTAAAACCTGCCAAAATGACGCATTTTGGGTTATTATAACCATAGAGTAAGAAGAGATGGCATATCGGCTTGTTTCTATAGAAAATGTTGTCGCCAACAAAGGGGGTGAAAAACGGGTGAAGGGAGGGTTACACGCTACTTCCCGCTAGATGTGTATGATATGACGTCAGGCCCAGTTGAGTATCTGTGCACAGTTCGATACAACATCTCTACCCCAGGGGAGCGCGTTATTTTCTCTATGATTATAACCACAAAATTTATTTTATTTAAAAAAAAAGCCTCACCCCCCTTCTGGGGGATGAAGGGGGGACCCCCCCTTCTGGGGGATGAAGGGGGGACCCCCCCTACCCCCTCCCCCCAAATTCGTGTCGCAGGATACTAAAATTTTACCTGGAATTTTAACTTGGGTATGTTTTCTAAATGGCCGTATAGCATAAACAACAGCTCACAGAACATTATAAGAGGTGTTAGAAGTGCAAAGTAGGCGTGGAACGTGTCGCCACAGGCTATGCAATGATTTGCATAACACCATAAGGCGTGGCGTATTCTGTGGTGCGAGCGAGAGGACATGAGTAATTGTAGCAGCGTGAGTGGGAAGACAAGTGGCGACAGCTGTCTCCGAAGCAAAAACGCTAGCTAATATTACAAACCTAGCACGTATCCAGGAGGGGGATAGTTGGGATTAATCCCTCCCCCCTAACTCCGAATATTTGTATGGAATAGTGGTCACAGCTATAATTTTATCATCGTTTTTCAATGAAAATCCCCCCCCTGAAAATGTATGTCCCCCAAACCCAAAATCTGGATATGTGCTTGTTACAGACCTTTTTGTTTTTGACTTTCTGTTTCGTAGCAATCTGTTTCATAATATAACAATAGGCTACTCCTTTCTCTGAAAAAAGTGTCTTTCGTCTGGATTGTCAGTCGTTTTGTCTTGTTACAGACTAAAATAAAATAAGCTATTGTTTTACTTCTGATTTATGAATGTCTTAAATTAAAGTAGTAGAATAAAGGCTTTTTTTTTCTTTTTAATTTATTAATTACTAGCGGCCCGTCCCGGCTTCGCACGGGTGGACGTCTAATCTTTTCTAGCAATAAATATAGCCTATGTTACTCAGGGTGAATGCAGCTTTCTAAAGGTGAAAGAATTTTTTAAATCGGCCCAGTACTTTTTGAGCCTATTCATTACAAACATACAAAAATAGGTACAAATCTTTCCTCTTTATAATATTAGTGTAGATTTTCTTACTGTTCTTCAGGTATGGGTCGCAACAGCTCTCGGATAGCGTCGCGACGTATAGCTTCAAATAGTCGGGAACCTACATCATACGCGGGACTACTGAGTGACGATGAAGACGACGCCGACTGGGCTGGTGGCTCCCTGCAGAGCGAGCGACGGAAACGTAGGATCAAGAATAACAACAATAGGAAGCCTAATAAGATGCCTAAGTATGTGTTGTGGTAATCTAACAGGGAAGTCCATACCTTGCTTTTGCCCTGCTGTTACTATTCTAAAGGCTATCTAAAGTCACAAACATTTTTTCTTTGATCTATCTCACTATCTCACTAATATTATAAATGCGAATGTTTGTGACGATGTTTGTATGTTTGTGTTTCAATCACGCATAAACGGCTGAACGGATTTGGATGAAATTTGGCACACAGATAGAATGTGTTCTGGATTAACATATAGGATACTTTTTATCCCAGTAGTGGGATCCTGTGGGAAAAGTGGGGATAATTCACAATGATTTACCACGCTGACTTGTGCTGACAGATGTATTTGGGTAGATTGTAGTGGTAAATAGTAGTCTCTTTTTTCATCACTCTTCATAGAAGCCGTGTAACGCATTCGGTAAATGGTTAGATTTTTAAACATGAGGTGATGGTTCGATTCTTGGTCGAAATGAAGTTTTTTTTTTTACAATAGGTAGGCAAACATGATATCTCACTATGTTTGGATGTTTGGATATTTGACAATACATACATACAATACACATACAATACATGGGACAAAATCACATGTCCACGCAGACAAAGTCGCGGGCAACAGCTAGTACTTAATATTATAAAGAGGAAAGATTTGATTTCTTGTTTGTTTGTAATGAATAGGCTCCAAAACTACTGGACCAATCTGAATAATTCTTTAAGCATTAGAATGCTACATTATCCGTGATGAACATAGGCTTTAAAAAAAACGGCCAAGTGTGTGTCGGAAAGATTCTAAAGCGGTACGATGTTCGCCGCAGACATCTAGTAAGTTAAATGTCAAGATTGAAAGTCGAAGCTACAAACGCGTCGAAATAAATTGCGGCCAGTCATGGCCCCATAAACCCTATCGCTGTGCACACACATACAGATAATTTATACCTCACGCACACCAAACCTTAGGTGCTGTTTAAACAGAAGTGACGTGGCGCGGACATTTCGCGGGCGGGGTGCGGCAATATAAACCTTATAGTACGTAGCATAGAGTCGTTTGGAGAATTACGCCCGCGCCTCCAGGCGACGTCGCCGGGTGGCGGGGGCGCGATTTTTCTTTACGTCATAAAACGACGCTATGCTACGTAATATAAGGTTTATATTGGTGTTACTTTGACTACCCGCCACCGCCACGCGTCTCTTCTGTATAAACCCTACCTAAGAAAGTTGACCCGTTTTGTTTTATACGGTAGAAGCGTGAGGCTCAATCTAGACATGGGTGAAATGCAGAATAGATGTACCGTAACGAAATCGTTATTAAACTGAGATTGTAATGAAACTGATAAATTGTTACGAAACTGATAAGGTAAGGGTGAGATCACATAAGCATTAAAATAAATAAAATATTTATGGCATAAATCAACTTTATTAATTAACTTACATCTACAACGTGTTAATGAATTAACGCAAAACTAGAAAGTAGTTTGTTTAGAATCGAGAGCAGAATCGAATTATCATGGTTTCAACATAGGTAATTTTTTTCAAAATGTTAAATAATTTGTTTGCAAAATTTAAAATTTTCTGAACCCGATGTCAACCCACCGCACGGGCACACTCACCCTACTTACTACCAAAACAAGATTATTAAAATGTATACATGAGTACGTTAGCGCTTTCTTTTAGTGCTGAAATGATAGCAAATCATTTTTGCCTCGAAACTTAAAATGCGAATAACTTTAAATTTTAACTATCAAAATAATGAAATTATTGTTTCAATCTAATTATTTTGTTATAAATCAGTTGGGGTGTATGAGGTTTTGCGCTAATTCATTAACACGTTGTATATTTTTGTACTAATTGCAAAAACCTTGTCAAAAATCCATCTTATCTGCAAACAATCATGCCGCCAGCAAGAAAGACGACATCGCTCCAGCCAGGGAGAAGATGCTGCCAGCCAGGAGAAGACGCCGCTATTTAGTTTGTGTTATGTTTAATAATCTCATTATATTTTATAAAATTATTTTCATAGAACATTAAAGTATATTTTTTAGTTTCTAGTATTAAATTAATTAATACATATTATTTACTATTTTGGATATTACTTGATGTCTAATGTTAAAAAAACAGTATTATGTCACAAACTCATATGAACGAGACCTTAGTGTAACGAAACTGAGAGCTCAGTTTCGTTGAGTAACGAAACGTTACGAAACTGATAAAATAAACTGAGAAATCCTAGCTTCAAAAATATTTGCTACCAAAATCGCTATTGGTTTGACAATAACTTATATCCCAGCGGTAATTATATCTCTTACGCAAGAAAAATCAGCAAATAACTGACAAATTACACTTACCGGAAATAGGAAAATCGCGTTATTAACCCTGATATTGATATTTAACAAAATGCATGTCATACACCAACCTCGAACTGCGAAGCAAAATACGGCCATCTTAATGTCAATATTTTGACGTAAGTTGAGAAAATGATGCCATTTTATAAAAATACAATCGAATGGCAGAATTGTTGTTGTAATTGTGCCCAAAATGTCGTTACTAACCCTGAGTTACGAAATTAACAAAAATGGAGACAAACATTTAATACGCTAATCTTATGACTAAATCGTTTCCTTTTAATTCCAGCCTATTTCAATCTGACAATTTAGATATTAAGTGGTCATTTTAACCAAAAAAAAGTTAAATTAAACTAAGAAAAATTTTTTTCCTCGTATACAAAATTGACAAGGTGGTGGAGAGACATATAAAATTTGTATGAAAGTTATATTAGTATTAAATTTTAAAAATATAATAATTCGTGCCTCATTGCGCGCATCAAAAAAATAAAAAATGGGCTTAATTGGGAAATAAATACACTGCTCAGAATAATGGAAATAATTTTAATCAAGGAAAGAGAAAAGACGGTATCTTATTTTAAACTTACGAGACAACTTAAATTGTATCTATGTACATCCGTTCTGCATTTCACCCACATATACTTTGTCTAAGCATTTTTTTATGTGTTCTTACTGGGTTTCAGTATATTTGTGTTTCAGATATTACGGCAGTATTAGGGATTTGATATAGAAAGCGGAAATCTGCATTTTACAAAATTGTGTGAATTTATATACGCACAAGGAATAACATCAAGCGCTGCCGATTTCAAAATTTTTTTTTTACCCAACACTACATTCTTAAAAAGAATGTTGGTAGTTGTAGCAATGTTTCTGACCACTCCAAAAGCGTGAGTCGTGAGTTTATGAATGTATGTATTTATATTACATTATTTTCAGCGGTAACAGAAACAACGGTACTCAGAACTCAGATCCCAACGACGGTGGTGCTACGTATGAGACGATGACAGCTAACGAGAAGAAAAACCTTTTGCTGCAGATCTGTGGAGTTGTCTCTGAACATACTAAGAAACTGTGTACTAGGTATGTTGGACTCTACTCCTAAACCACACCCCTGGCACTTCATAGAACAAACTCACGATTCTTGAAAACTGCTGCGACACAAACAAGAAAGTGTGCATGCCCGCCGTCTTGCTCGTACAGTCCGTGAGGCCTTAGAATAGGATTCGGCTGTCGGGTAAAATTGGTTATATTCGTATTTGGGCATTTAAAAAAAATGTCCGTGGTGAATTTGAAGTCACGGTGATTTTTTCTATTAAACTGAATCAGAATCAGAATCAGAAATATTTATTGCATTGCCACATTATAATGTTCATAGTAATCAATTAATCGTACAGGATGTTAACGTATTTACAATGTAGCACCCCGTCAGGGCATAACAATATTACATTCAATAATTAACAATAAATCAAATAATCATAACATTACAAAATTCTAGTCCAGTTTAAAACATAAAAAATATAAATTAACAACACAACAAAATATAAATTAATCAAACAAATCAATTAAAGTTATCATTAAAATAATAATTATAATATCTTCATATCTAATCAATTACTATTGCTGCACAACTAATGGAATTATATGGAAATTATACTGGATACTATACCTAGGACATACAAGTAATTCGGACATAATGGTAAATATTGTTTCTAAACTTTGTCTGATAAAAATTCATTTAAAGAATAGTAGGCTTTGTTTACTAACAACCTAAACAAAGCTCTCTTAAACTCACTTATGGTGTTGCAGTTCCGTATATTTTTCGGTATATTGTTATAAATTTTTGGCGCTATGGCAAATATACTTTTATGCATGAACTTTGTTCTAGTTGGTATTATTCTCAACATGTCACAACGGCGTCTACTTTTTACATATTCAAATAAATGTATATTGGTTTTTATAAATATGGCAGTCTCGTAAATGTAAAGAGCTGGCATCGTTAATAGTTTAAGCTTAATAAAGTATGGTTTGCAGCTGTCTGTCCGACGTAGATTGCATATCGCTCTTATACATCGTTTCTGTGATTTAAAAACTTCCTCCTTGTTTGTAGCGTTGCCCCAGAAAATTAACCCGTATCTTAAAGTGGAGGCGACAAATCCGTGATATACTGCCATCACAGCATTTCTATTCACTACCTTGTTCAGCTTGTATAGGGCAAAAGAGAATTGATTCAATTTACTTCTAACCATGTCTGTATGTGAATTCCAGCTCATATTATTATCAATTTGGATACTGTATTCATTGCTAGTTTTAGCTGCGGCGAGTTCGAGCGAGAATACGCCATTGCCTATATTTTCATCTATGCTCAGCCCCGGATCTACGATTTTTCTGACCCGGGGCAAAAACTTGACATTGGCGCCCCCTCCAAGGGAGTAGCAATAATTTTTTCCAGGGGTGGCAAAAATATCTAAAACTTGGTGCAAGCGAAGCGAGTTCGAGATCTTACGGCAATAAGATTAACTCGTCATAATATGATCTACAATCTGGATCGAATTCTGCAATACTTCTAATACAATAAAAAAAATTAAGAGCTCGCTACGCTCACTCGAGATTTTTTTACAATATTTTCAAGTAGTTGCAATATTTTATTTTTCAAACTCTTCATTTTGGGGCCCCCTAGACCTGCCGCTGGGGCAGGGAGTGTCCGTACAGAATATAGTACTGGATGCTCTCTCTTATACTGTGACAGGCGTGCGCATTACGTGTATCATAAAATGATGGATGTACTTAAAAGTGCTACATTCTCTTCCAGGTCAACCCGCTGCCCGCAACACACGGAAGAGCAACGTCGCTCCCTCCGCAACAGCGTCCTTGAGCCTTCGACCCCGGAGTCGCAGAGCATCGGGCTGACCGCTGAGGAAGCTGGCTCACCGCCCGACTCCAGCCCTTCCTCGTCCTGCTCATCGTCCAGCCGCAAGCGTGACCGCCATCGCGTTAAGCCTAAGTGCAAGAGTAAGCGGGAGAGGAACATATCGCCGACTGGCAGAGATTAGGTGACGAGAATGATAATCAACGAGCTTTTACCCGCGACTTCGTCCGCATAGATAATATACCAGATTTTAAGTCAGATCATAAGCTATCAAACAAAAAAAGTTTCATCAAAATCGGTTTAGTAGTTTTTGCGTGATGCTCGAACAAACAAACAGACAGACAAAAAATCCAAAAATTGGTGATTTGGAATCAGGGACAGGTAAAAACCATGTCGTAATGTTTTTTTTGTAAATATCTTCAATGAACAGACACACTTCTGTTACAGTTTTATAATAGTTTAGATTAAAAGAACAATCCCTAGGATTAACACTCGCTTTCTGGTTGTGTCGAAAAAATCGTATAAAACTGTTCGGTATAACTGACTGACTAAACCGCTGAAGATAGAACTATAAAAAGACAATGCGGGTTTTGTATGGAAGGTTGGCGCCTTATTTTTCTCCATTGTTTTTTGTGCGGCCAGCAACCAAACTTGAATATTTTATTTCAGAATAAAGTAACAAACAACACTTATTAACATGCATATCCCTAAACTCAGTCCGGACGGAGATATAAAGGCTTGTAGTTGTCAATATTACCATTACGCGCACTTCAAGCCTTTATATCTCAGTTCGGACAGAGTTCCGAGATATTTGTAATAACAAGTATTGTTTTTAACTTTAATCTGAACTATTGGCTATGTGCGAAGTGGGTGTTGGAAACTGTCAAGTCGATCGCAGCGCCCGGGGTGGCAGAAATTTGTACTACTGACGGCGAAGCTGTGTCAGATTTGCTTGAATCTATGATAATCAGCACACTAACTTAACACGAAATCTCCAAAACTCTCAATACTACAAACTTAAAATTTGGCATGGAAGTTTCTATTGGCATCTAGATGCTCACTTAAAAAAGGCTTGTCGCATTTTAACCCCCCAAAGGTGTTAAAACTGAGGTAAAAGTTTGTATGGGAATTCCGATACAAATTAGATTTTGTACGTGGCTTCGTCCGCATCCGCTCCCGTCATCGTACCGGAATAAAATATAGGCTAGCTTTTAAGACTAATAATAAGCTTTTAAATATAAAAAGTTTTATCAAATTCGGTCCAGTAGTTTTGGTAGAATCCTCGAACAAACACAGACTTTTACAGTACTGTAATAGTGTAAATATTTCACGGCTGCCCGAAAAAGTTCTGTCCGTACGCCGCGCTAGTGTGGCGCTAGTGTCGTGCACAAAGCCAATAATCACAGATTATTTAATAGTTACTGTTACTGTAACAGATAGTTCACTCAAGCCGATTTTTCGAATTTCGAACGCGCTCTTCAGGAACGAAAAATAAAATGCGTCTTATGTCAATGAGCGACGATGCACACCTCGGAGGTGTCCGGCTGTCAAACGTACCTGAGCTGAGGAGTGAGACAGGCCTGCTATAATATTCAAGTTTGATTGATGGCCGCGCTAAAAAAAGAAAAAAGGCGCCATTTTTAGGCATAGGCTTTTGGAAAAAATATAGTAATACAGAAGATGTAGGGGTAGGTACACTAAGTAAGGATTTCTCGAAAATCAACTCCTATGTCGAAACGCAGAGCATTTTTCACTGCCAAACCATTATCGAATTTGCTTGCGTTGAAATAATATCAAAAATCTATCGACACAACTACTCTAGTCCCCGAGAGCATCGAATCGACTTTGAGCCAATAGTTGTGTTGATTGATTTTCGAGGTTATTTCAATGCAAGTAAAGTCTTACTGAGTCAATCGACTGATAATGGTGTGGCAGTGAAAAATGCTCTGCGTGTGCGTGTCGGCTCGGGGATGAAATGAGATGCAAATATTTGTATGGAAAATTTAAATCTACGCGAACGAAATCACGTGCAAAAGCTAGTCGATAATAATTTTCAATCAATCAAATACTAATTTAATTTTTGACGTGCTCTTCTGTAAAAAAAGGAAAAGCGAGTTGTTTGTAAGTTATTCCTAGAGATTGTCGAGTGTAAATAAAAAAAAAATTCAAAAGATGTGATTAAACTGAGCCTAGAGTTTCATCTAGTACCCAAACTATTTTCTTAGATCATCGTCTAAATATTTCCCACGGATTTTTGTTGTAAGATTGTAAAGTTATTTTTGTATATAATATCATTCGAAGTTATAGTTGTATAATATTAGTAAAGAAAAAAAATTAAAACCGCCTTCAAAAAAACTAAAAAGTTAAAAAATAATATTGCAGCCGATGACTTTTTCGTTCGCATCATAAGAACATTAATTTGTTTTATCGAAGTCGCTGTCAAGCCGATTCGCGACAGGGCTTGCATTAGTTTTTTGGCTTGGCTTGACACCGACTTCTATAAAACAAATTAATGTTCTTATGATGCGAACGAAAAAGTCATCGGCTGCAATATTATTTTTTAACTTTTTAGTTTTTTTGAAGGCGGTTTTAATTTTTTGTTAAAATTTTGTTTATTTCACTATTTTCAGTGGTGAATTCATTAGTTCGATTTAACAGTAGTGCTTCTAATTAACAAATGCACTAGTCGGCACTACGATTTTTGAAGGTTCCCCTCGATTTCTCTGGGATCCATCATCAGATCCTGGTTTCCTTATCATGGGACCACCCTTGGGATATCTCCTTTCCAACAAAAAAATAATCATCAAAATCGGTTCATAAACGACGAAGTTATCCGCGAACACACATTAAAAAAAAAAAAAAAAAAATATACGGTCGAACTGAGAACCTACTCCTTTTTTTGAAGTCGGTTAAAAAATATTGCTTTATACCTGTGACATTTGTCTCATACATATGCTACGGTTCGAATTATGCCAATAGTGCAAACGCTATGTACACGCTTTACCGGTCGGTCCAAATTAGTAAGTACGAATACACTGCTAAACAATTTGTACAATTTGAACTAGCTGTCAATTTGACATGCATATGCTGCACTACCTATTTTTCTTGTGCGGCGTTAGCGCAAATTAATGACGTCAGACAGCAAACGTATCCGCACATTCGCGCATTATGAACCGATTGTGTGCATGCTATCTCTACCGATAGCACATATTTGCGCATTTTGAACCGTAGCAATAAATTTTTTAAGGTAAGCCTCTGTCGCTCTTATTTCTAAGGCAATCGCCCCGTCCTGCTCTCACAGGTATCAAACTAATGCTACGGTTCAAAATGCGCAAATATGCGCTATCGGTAGAGATAGCATGCACACAATCGGTTCATAATGCGCGAATGTGCGGATACGTTTGCTGTCTGACGTCATCAGTGACATCATTAACTTGCGCTTACGCCGCACACGAAAAATAGGTAGTGCAGCATATGCATGTCAAATTGAGAGCTTGATCAAATTTTTTTTTTTAATTTTTTTTTTTTATTTGGCTTTATTTACAACAAATGGGGTAAAATAGTGACAGTAAAACAATAATTATAAATAAAGTGACTTAAAACTAAACTAACCTAGGATGTGGTGCAGGTTCGGCCCTTGTGGGAGGGTACCCAGAACGCTGGCCGCATTTCCTCGCTGAATGGCTATGCTGATCCGTTGAGCGAGGAAAGTGCCAGCCCTTGGGTCCCCTGTCGAGTCTTTCAGGCGCTTTGATAGGTCTTTAAAAAGCGCCTGCGCATTAGGTCCCCACGGCCCGAGAGTTTCGACACCAAAACCTATAAAGTGGTATTGGGTGCCGATATCCCTGTACCAGTAGGCCTTTCGTTTTTCGGCCGCTTCCGCCGCTGCGCCAGCCCTTCGACTCGTGCCCTGTAAGTGAGACGGGGCTAGTGTGTCCACGCAGGTGGCATCCCACACCAGCGCCCGACCCATCTTCCAGGGGACGAGTGACATCCCGTCTGGTCTCTTGCCATCGCCCCGTATGATGCCCTTCGGCTCGAGAGTGGCAGGTACGTTGACTGAGGCAAGAGACCTACGTATGATGTCGTTAAGGGTGGCATGGCGTGGGAGTCTGCCTACACTATTTAGGCACGAGAGTCCGTGGTGACCCAAGCGATCGACGTCCGCACCACAAGGACATTGGTGGCGGATGAAAATTTCAGCGCCGACTCTAAGCCCGATTGCCACGCGTAAGGTATTGGAGTCCAGGTAGGTTCCTGTATGAACGGAAGGGTAGGCGTGTAGCCAATACCCGGACTCTTTTGTGGTTGAGGCTAGGAGTCTGGCGCGGTCGCGGCCTTCTGTGTTATTGATGAGTGTGTCAAATGTGATTATGCTAGAGATATCGTCCCAGCTCCTCTGTATTTTAGGATCGGAAGGAAAATTTTGATTCGGTCCAGCAGTAGGCCAAGCTTGTCTTGCCTCATCCAAACACGCGACGTCATAGTTTGAGGATGAACCTAAAATATTTCCTATGAGGTCTACCGTGCTGTGGATGGAGGAGAGAAAGGCTGGCAGTGCGATGCTGCTGATGTTGCGCATCCCTATGCCGCCATGTCTTATGGGAAGGGATGCCTGCGTCCAAGAGCGATCGTTAAACCGAATGTTCAAAAATTTTTGCACTTGCGTTTTGAGCGTTTGATCTGCTAAAACAAACAAATAAACTTTGAAATTTCCAGAGGGGGCAGGAGCGGAGTAGATACGTAAATTTTGGAACAAAAAGGCAGAATTTTAAAAGAAATATGGCCGAGTGTGTGCAAATTTTCAGTAATCGGTCAGAATTTTGATGAAATTTTGAAACCGAATTATTTATGCAGGGTTCCATAGCCTCGTCAAAAATTGGGGACCCTGAGAGATTCAGATTATTCTTTGAGAGAACTTTGATGTTTGGTGTCAAAACGTTAAACTTATCAACTATTTCGTTTCTGTTGGTTGCCGTATCACAAATATATAATTCGCATTTGTCAAAATTTAGATCTAAACCGATGGAATGAAATTCTTTGGTTACGAGTGCAAGATCCGATAGAACCGAGTCCGTGTCCCCTCCTAGGGTCCCGTCGTCGAGATACCATAAATTAAATTTTGAGCCAAGTGACTGAATTATTGGATTAATGGCCAAACTAAATATTGCCGGCCCAAGGGGGTCGCCTTGCTGACAACCGACAGCCGAAAGAATTTCGTTGTTTTTATGCATTAATTTTGACGGATGGTAATAACATTGTGCCAAATAATTGTAAATCTCGGGAACTTTTGAATTTACCTCTCTAAGTAGGGTGTCCCGGTTGACCGAGTTGAAAGCGTTTTTTACATCAATTTTGACCAACACCTCATGACCGCTGTCGCTTAGGAAGGTCCGGAGGGCGTGGACTGCAGCTTCGAACCCACCCTTTGTACCAAAACCGAGTTGGACCGGCTGGAATGTGAGTTGTAATTTTGAAAAAATATGTTTCACACATATTTTGGATGTCAACCGCCTTAGGGTGGAGCCAACTGCTATAGGCCTAACTCCACCGTCTTTCTTCGATAAGGCAAAGAGGTTGGCTCCGTAAAGTACGCTAGTTACCTCGGGGTTGACGTCGCCAGCCAGCATCTTATTTACTAAAAGGGTAAGTGCTGCGGCCACCTGCTTTCCGGACTCCCCTGCGCTGGGCGACGTTAGGTCTTTTAAATGTTGCGGGGAGATACCGTCTAGTCCTGCGGCTGATCCTGTCTGAAAAGATGCAATGGCAGACAGGATATCTTTAACGGTGGCGCGAAGACGGGTCTGGGGAGGTGTTGGTGGGTCCAAGACGTGGGGTGTTACAGGGGCTGGGGGATGTTTGGACTGGAGGGCGATTAGAGTGTCAGGTGTATCAGGTGATAGAGTGTCGGCCGAGAAGAGCAACCTCGCGGCGCCCTTGAGGTCTCCGTCACTCACCTTCTCCTCCACTTTTCTGAAGATATTGAAATGACTTTGGGTAGGTTGGTTGGATGGGGTGGCATGAAGAGTGTTTGTGCAGTTGTTTTTTATTTTTTGAGTGAGAGATATGCTAGGATTTTCTGAATCGGCATGTAGTGTGTCGTATGAGAATGAAAGAAGATTTTGCCAGTCTTCGGTGGTGTTTGTATTTACGCATTTGCAAATTAATTTTGCGAGCAAGGTAGCGACGGAGATCCTAGCACCGCGAGGTATTCTTTTCACCACCGGGATGGAGTGTTTTAGATGGCTGAGATGTTGATGGAAAGGAGAAGCATTGTGTGGGGTGTTTGTACCTGGTGGAGTGGGTGTTATGGAATGATTAGTTTTATGTATGCGTGACTGGTGTATATGGAGGCCTCGATCGGTGGTAAAGGACCTATTGCACTGAGAGCAGATGACCGGTGTGGCAATTCGGTTGGGAGATGGCATCCGCACACCCGTGTGATGACCTGCACCGTAGAAAAACTATAATTACAACAAAAGAATCAAAAAATATACACTTATACAGGGTGTACAATAAAATGGGACAGCTACTTAAAGGGGTGCTTCAGACCATCAAACTGAAAAACTTTCTCTATGGGACCAATATCGAAATCGGGAAAAAAAATTCCGCTCTCCCATACAAAACTGCAAACATAACTCGACTGAAATGTATGGGACAGCAGATTTTTTTTTCGCGATTTCGATATTGGTCCCATAGAGAAAGTTGTTCAGTTTGATGGTCTGAAGCACCTCTTTAAGTAGCTGTCCTATTTTATTGTACACCCTGTATAAAAAACAACAATGTCACTGAATCAACCTTTGGCACATAAACATAAACAAATGTTTGACGTGTGGAGAGACACACGGCGCAGGCCTGGCGCCGCCGTGGGGTGTCGGCCATGCGCAGTCCTTGTCGTTTATGGGATGGGATGCGGCCAAAGAAATTGAACCTTCTTGTTATTAGGATGCGGCTGATTTCTCTTTTACTAGTTCCTTGTATTATAGTAAGCTAGTGGTGCTGTTGTGGTGGTGTTCAAATTGTACAAATTGTTTAGCAGTGTATTCGTACATACTAATTTGGACCGACCGGTAAATCGTGTGCATAGCGTTTGCACTATTGGCATAATTCGAACCGTAGCATAAATTTTACAAACTATAATACGCAGCCGATCGGTGAGATTTGTATAAGCAATTGCGCATACCCCATAGAGGCAAAGTTTCTTACAATCCGCGAGTTTCCAAATAGTCAAATCAGCAACTCTTTTTCAAAACGTTTTCATTTTTTATCTATGTCAAAACGCGCGTATGAAAAATTATACAAAATAATGAAAAGTGACGTCATTGTTTTTTGTCGCCGTTTCGATACTTTTTATAGTTTATACAGTTATGAAAATTTTTATTTTTAGTTAAAAAATTATTAAAATTGTGAGTTAGGCATTATTTTCAAACGTTTTTTTTTTTACTTAGAAGTTAAAACTAAATGTTTACACTACTACAAGGCACGACGGTGTGTGCGTGACCTTCCACCGACGAGTTCACCTACCCGCCCGTTGACAAAACCGACTTAGCCAGTAGTCAATTTATGGGCGAGCGCGTAACACAGACGCATTTTTTTTTCGCTGGTACGCTGGTAGACGGAACATCAGTGTATCCGCGTATGGGATAGCGATAGTCATAAAATCCTACACAATTTATATGACTGACTCCGGAGTCAAACAGCCGTCGTAGTACAAAAAGTGGTTACGTCGATAAGGACAAGCAATAAGTAGCGATTTCTATTTGCTATGTGCGTCTCTTATTGAGTGAATATGACAAGACACGTGCTTCCTTCTATTACCTTATCTTTCTACGGCGTAACATGATCATTTTGTGCGATCATTTTATAAACTTTATCTCTGTGGGTATTGGTAATAGTTAGAGCGATTCAGTGAATACATGCAATCCGAAATAGTCCGATCACTCGCAAGAAATTCGCGGGATTATTTTTAGGAATGTGTACAAAAACAATTCTTGTTATCAACATTATTTTATTAGGCAATCACAAATTAAAATCATTTTAAGTTTTCCTTTTGTCGCTTGTTCTTTACAACATGAGATTGTAATAATTTTTTTAAATTATGTACTATGTATAATGATTAGTAATATTTTCATTGTTTTCAAATATTATACTATCAATTACTGGAACAGAACTAAGTAGCGACAGGTGCCGAAATTACGCTTGCAATGTTGTTTTAATTACCTTCAACACACCAGGCTGAAAGGTTAAATTTTTGATGTAAAATGATTGGCTGTCGAAATTACGCTGCGTAACACAACTGCGTAATTTCGTTACCTGTGTTTCTACACTTCGCACTTGGGTCAATTTCCACTGAAAGAGCAGCGGCCGGCAGCGCGTAAGATTACTTAGCATATTGAACTTTATATATTTAGAGATAAGGTAAAATGTCAGTTGAGGTGACAGAACGGGTAGCCACGCCGCGGCAGTTGCACTGTCGTTCTATCAAGTGTATTGGAATTTTACCTTAATCTCACTGAAAACGTTCAATATGCTAGATAAAATGCGGCGCGCTGCCGGCCCGTGCTCTTTCAGTGTGAATTGACCCACTGTAAAAGCAGCATAATTGAATATTTTTCACTACTAAACCATTATAGACTGCTTGCATTGAAATAACATCGAAAATTAATTAACATTAACTACTAGTCCCTGAGAGCGCCGAAGAGACTTGAGGCACAGTATAAGAAAGAGTATCTATTACTAGATACAGTATGTTCTCTCCCTTCCTCCCATTAACTTTTTACCTCACCCCCTCTATCGCCCTCTGGTTACCTCGCACTGGTTACTCGTTACCTAAGACGAAGACTTAGGGTTGAACCTCATCTGGCAGCACCGCATCGCCCTTTTCTGTCACTCAGAAACGTCATTTGCTAGAGCAAATAAGATAGACGGAACGCGATAGCGCGCTATGGCGTGCTGTCGCGTTCCGTCTACCTTATCTGCTCTAGCAAAAGTCGTTCCTAAATGACAGAAAAGGATGGAGCGACAGAAAAAGGCGATGTGGTGCTGCCAAATGAGGTTCAAGGTTCAATTTCTTTGGTTTCGCATGTGCTGACGACATCATGTCAATTTCAAATTTTTTGTATGCAGTGTTGGCTTGAAAGAGAAATTGTGTTAATTGATTTTCGATGTTATTTCAATGAATGCAAAGTCGATAATGGTTTGGCAGTGGATAAATGCTTTGCTATGCGCTTCGCCATGTGTGCGCCCGACTCATAGGCATTTTATTTTTTAAATTCCATTATTTACGGTCGTTTAGTTCATGATACTTGTAAAAATTTGTAATGGATCCTCAAATTAGTTAGGATAAGATGTATTGTTTTTTGGTATGTAAATAAAATTAATTTGATGAATTATGATGAGTTAATGACTGAGATAAGTAAATAGAATGATTGAATGTAATTAAAATGTATACGCTTATCAGTTTGTTTAATTTATTTGTTTTAGGCGAATGCATAATAATCGGTGTTGTTACTTAAAGGGTTGAACCTCATCTGGCAGCACAGAATCGCATTTTTTCACGCTCTATCCTTTTCTGTCGCTCAGGAACGTCATTTGCTGGAGCGAGAAAGGTCGCAGCACACTGCTGGTGCTGCCGCGTCCCCGCTATCTTTCTCGCTAGAGCGTGAATGATGACGTTCGTGAAAAAATGCGATGCCGTGCTGCCAGATAAGGTTTAACCCTAAATGTAACTGTATCACATCATCATCAGCCTTTACACGTCCACAAATGGTCTATACAGAAAAGAGAACCAATAGAAATAGCATGAGGACTATTTATTTCCTGATAAAGTCCGACCAGCAAAACATCTAATCAAATTAAATTCAACCTTATCTTCAAGTCTTGATTATGACTGAACCTTCGTAAAAATTTCGGTGACTTATCTACTTTTCTTGAACGAACTGAGGAATGGATGCGAGTGGTAACCCATATCCCCATATCATCATCAATAGGAATCATTCCCATATGCTACTTTTATTAAGGCGGAGCCGGGTTCGCTCTTCTTCTATGTAATCGCCCGAATGAAAACCGATTGTGCAGATTGGACTCAAATGAACTACGTATATACCCGATCGGCACAAGCCCAAGGAACATATGTACTCCCAAGGAACATATGTACACAAGCCGAACAACTGGCTTTGTCGTTCCACAAAATACTGTCGAATCGACAGACAGTGCCGACCCGCGTATGTGTATGTATTGGCAGTGTGCACGACACTAGCGCCATCTAGCGAACTACGGCCCCGTGGATTATTTGTACATAAAATGTTAGGATAAAGTTTGCTATTTTAATTTAAAATAACGTAAAAACTAAATAAATGAGCAATATTGACGATATCAAAAATGTCATAATACCTAACTAGATGCGATTCCCATTCTTTGTTACAAAATTCTCATACAAACTTTCACCAACATTTTAACACCTTTAGGGGTTGAATTGCCGAGGGTCGCGGGTTCGAATCCCGTAAGGGACAAATATTTGTATGATGAATATGAATATTTGTACCCAAGTCATGGATGTTTGTATCTATACAACGTGTTAATGAATTAACGCAAAACTAGAAAGTAGTTTGTTTAGAATCGAGAGCAGAATCGAATTATCATGGTTTCAACATAGGTAATTTTTTTCAAAATATTAAATAATTTGTATATAAAATTTCAAATTTTCTGAACCCGATATTGACCCACCGCACGGGCACACTCATCATACTTACTACCAAAATAAGATTATTAAAATGTATCCATGAGTACGTTAGCGCTTTCTTTCAGTGCTGAAAAGATAACAAATCATTTTAACCTCAAAACTTAAAATGCGAATAACTTTAAATTTTAACTATCAAAATTATGAAATTATAGTTTCAATCTAATTATTTTATTATAAATCATTTGGGGTGTATGAGGTTTTGCGCTAATTTATTAACACGTTGTATATGTATTCTATATCGTTGTCTAGTCATCGTAATACAAGTCCAGGCTAGATTCTGGTACTTTAAATGTGACTAGATAATTTGTGTGACATTGTCCAAGATATTTAAAAAAAAATAAAAAAAAAAAAATTGCGAAAAATCTTTTTTTTGTGAACACCTAGATCAAAGAAAATATACACCCTAGATGACAGTTTTTTCTTTGATTGTACTTTTTTCCATGTCTTTTCTAGCTGTCAAATAAATCTGGCCAATGGGAAAAATAATTCCCGTTGGCCAGACCAGTCTGACCACCAATCTGACCAACGGGAAACACTCCCTTAAGTATTAGTATTTGCTGGTTTGGATATTTGAGTATTGAATGAGTGTGCGTATTTGCATAGATTCAAGCAAATCCAAGGAATATAATATACTCCCTAGGCGGGAGAGCAAATCTGACACAGCTTCGCCGTCAGTAGTTCAAATTTCTGCCACACCATGCGCTGCGATCGACTTGACAGTTCCCAACACCCACTTCGCACATAGCCAATAGCAACCCTCGATCTTATTGCAGGGCACAGGCTAAAGCGAGATTAAAACCAAATAAAACAAAACAAATAGAAGAATAAACCATTTATTGGCATATAACTGTATTGAAATATTTACAATTAATACAAATATAGATATCACATAAACACACCTCAAAGAATGTTGTATAAGCAAAACAATGATTATCGATTAATTTAAGTAAGTACCTCTAAGATTTCTCAAAATATCTTTGGAATGGGACTTTCATATACAAATTAATAATTCTTTAAAACAAGTTTCGTCAATTCCAAAATGGTCATTTGCTTTTTCCCCAAGTTTCATTATAAAATTGGAAATGTGATTAGACTTAAATAAAGTTAGTACAAAATAAAAACTGAATCAAACAAATAAAAACATTGAAAATTACGTGCTATTTGTTTTTCGATAGTTGCTGTTTTGTGCACAGGAAACGCATATCTAAAGTTGTAAACTATTACTGCGTTTTGAAATAAGGGTTCTGTTTTTTACCATTTGTCTACACAGAACCTTAAAACACAAGCTCACACGTCAAATGTTAAGAGGGCAGGCTCGCAATCAAGTACTATATTCTTAAATACCCCTGTAGCATGCCACGCACGACAAAACGAAAAGTCTGTATACATTAAATACCAAATTTGTCTGTATAATAAAAGACAGAGGAACAACCCGAACTTTCTCGTTTTCTCAGAAGCGGCCTTCATTCCCGGAATTCACCAAAGCGTACCTCAATTTTTCACGCGTGTCGAAATCAAGCTATTTTTTATAGGTTGATTTAACACATATTCGCTCCACTCTACTTTGGTGTCTACCGGGCCTAACCCCAAATGCCCTGACGACATGAAACAGTTCTTTCAATGCGGGATGAAACACGGTGTGTCCTAAAAACACGTCACATCACTGAGTGCCGTTTTATTTCCAATAAAACAAATTATTATAAATTAAGATTTGATTAGTGTTAAAGTTCATGGAAATACCACTGTTAAAAATAAAATTAAAAATAAAACTGAACTTAAAAATAAAGAAAAATTCTCACTAATCGCACCTTTAGGAATCCTCTTAGTCACTGGCGATAGATAATACTCAAAGAGCCAGTCGAGAAGGAGTACGATAATTGGTGTCACTTATTATCACCTGCATAATCAACTTTAAGGCTGTTAAAACTAGGTCCTATTTTATTTAATATTGCTGTTTAAAAAATCCCTTTTTGCAATAAGTACCGATGCACTGTATTTATTCACAAATTAGTAAATATACCTAAAGACAAAGCTTTAAGGAGCGCACAAAATGATCATATGACTATGACGCGCTCGCCCATAGCATAGTGTAAAGAACTAAACTAATAGTGGTGAACCTCAGCAGCGGTCGCGGCAGGCCAATCGTGCGGGGCGTGCTGGGGCCGGGAGGAGTGCTTCCCGGCCCACGTTGCCTGCGCGCGTACCCTAACAGCGAATTGAGTTAGGGTACGCCCGTCCCCCGTCGTACCCCGCACTCCGCGCGGGCATAGACCCGCCGCGACCGCGGAGCTTTATCACTAATTTTATTTACACTATGCCCATAGATTGTCCAATAACCGAGCCTTTTTTGTCTACGGGTGGGTGGGCGGTTTCGCCGCGCCTTATAGTTGTGTACAGACAAGAGCACATCAAGCTTTACACTTGCAGTTCGATTTTAACGCTTATGGCGCACTAAATAAGAACGGTACAAAGTTCAAAGTGTCAAGCTTGGCGTGCTCTTGACTGTACAGATCGTACAGCGCCTGTGTTAAACTTTGTCTCTGGGATATTTACTCCTGTAATTTTAACTACAGAAATGCTGTGCTCTACACAAGTTCGTTTCGGCATATTTATTGAACAAATAAATAATAAATACACAATACTCCTCACTTTGATGGAAGATATCTCTCCAGATATAAGCTAGATTTAGCAGTTTCTATGACGAATAGTGCCTACCTAGTGTGTAGCACGCATAACAAATCGAAATGTGTATAAAAATCAAATTTAATAAGTACCTTAAAATCCTACACACAAATCTGTAGTTACCTTTTTTAACAACACTTGTAATCACTACATAGTATAAAACAAAGTCGCTTCCCGCTGTCTTTCTGTCCCTATGTATGCTTAGATCTTTAAAACTACGCAACGGATTTTGATGTGTTTTTTTTAATAGATATAGTGATTCAAGAGGAAGGTTTGTATGTATATAATACATCACTACATATCAGCATTGCACCCGTGCGAAGCCGGAGCGGGTCGCTAGTAAGTACATAAATAAGCACCAAATACAAATAGTAACTAAATTAGTTACAATAGTCAACAGTTTGAATAAAGTCTGTGTTTAAGCAAAAGAATTTATGTCAATTCTCAAACCGACACTGGCACAAAAAAGATTTTAAAGTCTTGGGTGTGGATTCTTATATGTTTTGTTGCCTCATATTAAGTAGCGCTTTTTAGTGGCCCGAGTTGGGTCCGAGACATTTTCAATAAGTTTTGCGCCCTATATTTAGTATATAAATAAATAAATATCTTGGACAATGGCCCTGATTCGGACTGTGCCACGACTTAACTAAATTTATTCCTGCACGCCCAAAATAAGATGCCATCATAATGTACGCCATCTTATTTAAGGCGTTTTTGGGCGTTTAACGTCACTCTGACAGCACTAAAGTCAGCTGTTGGTTTTCTGTCTCTTTTCTTAATCTTATTTTAGAAAGTGACAGGAATAAATATAGTTAAGTCGTGGCACAGTCCGAATCAATTAATTGATTGCAGTTTTCTTTATTTATCAAATCAATGCCATATCTGGCGGTATCAACATTAAAGATTTAATTTTATATATATTTTAATTCCATTAATATCTACGAGTGCTGTGACCCTATCTGTGTGAAATTCATTCTTGTTATGTGAATACTGTTTTATTTTATTACCTATTTATTTATAGCAATTCTCAAAGCATCTGATTCTCACGAGAATGTTATTTGAAACGCTTTCGGCCGTAGTTCCGTTTCACGTTATCTATTTAGGCTAACGGACGTTTTAAATTCTTTATATTTTATTAAATTGACTCGGGTCTTTAGTTATTAAGTATTGTTTTTTATTTTAGATATTGATATCAGGAATATCAATCGATATCCCGACTACATCGTTCCGTCAACGCCTACGCTTAAAAATTGTTTGGCTCTCTCATAATTATGGTTATAAATCGTACTGTTTGAAATTTATTCACTGTTAAGTTACGTTAAGTCTCAACTAAGTTGAAATACTTTGCCGCGTATGTTGTCATATAATGGAGTATCTCGAACTGACCCTCCGCAGACCTAAAGACGTTAACATACAGTACCTAGTAAGATAAACATTCATTATTAATTAACAACGCACGGAAAGGCGTGCTCGCATTATACTAAGTTTATAGTTAACAAGTGACGCTAGGGGGCGCGGGTGTTAACGCGCGGAGATGATGCACTCCCGGTCAGGACCGACGCCGATGTATTTCACTGAAAATAATTAAATATTAGTCATTAATTACCGCTTGTGTATTATTATGTCTGTGCGTACAATAAAGTGTTATAATAATATAATATACTACACGATATGAACTGAAAAAGCCGTGGTGGTCCAGTGGCGAGTAACCTTGCCTGCCGTGCAGGAGGCGATGGTTCGATCCCCGTCCAGGCCGACTCGTACCAATAAGTTTTTCGGAATTTATGTACGATTTGTAACACCACTGGCTTTTCGGTGAAGGAAAACATCGTGAGGAAACCTGCATGCTTCAATTTCGAGGCATGTATTGTACTTACTATCCATTACAAGTGGCGACGGGCTCACTCCCCGTCACACTGGACAGAGTTTCGGTGCTACTAGTGAAACGTGGATGTTCTGAAGTTTCAGAATATCCCTCGGGGAATATAGTCGTGAGCATATGCTTATGCGATATGCACTTAATAAACCAGCGGCCGTAGCATAATGGCTATATCACTCCTTTTATCTAGTTCAAAAAGCACTAATATCCTCACCAGGTATTTGTAGGTAGTCCTCGATGGCGGAGATGTACTTCTTGGCCTGCTCGGGCAGCTGGTCGTACTCCCGGAAGTCTTCTATAAGGGTCGCCCAGCCCGGCAGCGTTATGTACTCCACCTGCAAAGAACAAACACATTGCTGACTGTTTTTCATAACACGGCAGGTTTGTCGAAATTACGCCTGTAATTTTTAAACCCACGACACACAAGGCTGAAATTTCGGAGGCTTTTTGGGCTTCCTTAGTCAAACAAAAAACCCTTTTACTTTCGTCAATTCTACTCCATAAATTTGTCATGAAGTCAGATAATAGTTACCAACAGAAATATGGTAATTAAGAATGAAAATTATAACGAACGCCACTGTCGCAAAAATAAAATAAAACAAAATCCCTGTTGAGAGCACCCCTACATCTTGTATAGAATATATATTCCAAATTGCATATTTCTATCTTCAGCAGTTTAGGCTGTGCGTTGTCTGTCAGCAACGTCACATACGTCGCGCGATGAACGAAGTAATAACGACGTTTTGTCAAGCTTTATAGAAACATTTTTGCGCGCAGCGTCAAAGCGTGGGAATTTATCGTTTTCTGAGGAAGTGATGTATCTCTTATGTAGTAACTAGTAATCTATGGAGTGCTAAAGGCCTGCTCTGCAATAAACAGCCTCTAATACCAATTGGATCTGGCTCAAAGGACCAAGTGTTGTATAAGTGTAAAATAATCACCTCAACGTTGCTAAGCTCCGTCATGGAGGAGGGGAAGTAGTCGATCTTCTTTCCGTTCAGTTTGTACGCTACGCCCACTTTGATCTCGTCCAGTGTGTCCAGAATGTCCAGCTTCGTCAGGCATATCCTGAAATAAACGTTCATTTGATTTTGATATTCATACTTCTTCTTATCGTGTGGGCAGCAAGCCCTGGTGTCAGTTATTCAAACCGCTTTACGGCCTCTGACGTGGTTTTTATGTATCGGCTACTACCTAACGTGCCATCCGAAGCACGGAATCATCTCCCTTTTTTAACCGACTTCTTAGGCAATCAGGTGATTCAGCCTGCAATGTCCTAACCAACTGGGGAAAAACGCAACATTTCACTAGGATCGGTCGTAGGTAGGACCTGTGGGAATCGGACTCACGATCTCCGTGTCAAGAGCCCAATGATCTTAAACTAAAGCATAAGATCACGGAGGCAGGCATATTCATTCATGCTAATAAAATAATATTTAATCCAAATAATACCATGTATGGGCGTTAGTCCACCACGCGTGCCCAATGTGGATTGGTAGACATCACGTACACTACACATTAGAATTTCTTCTTCAGTGTGTATGCAGGTTGCTTGAATAGTTGGTTGTTTGTGTATACAGGATGTTAGGATGACAGCTGCATTGCATGGGTGATTGTACTCATGATACAGAACAACTTTTCATTCAAACCTTCGATCAGCTGAATGCATTTAGTATGGAGTCTAACAATTTTTTTGCTTATTTCTTATACGTTTCTTAGGGAAAGATGTTCAGTATCATAGGAACAATCAGCGCTTAAAGTAATGCAACTGCTAACACCCGATTTAAAATATACAATACTAGCTTTTGCCCGCGACTTCGTCCGCGTAGAGTTTGGAAATCAAGTATCCTATGTTACTTCTAATACCTCCAAGAATATGTGTACAATGTTTCATGATGATCGGTTAAGTAGTTTTCGCGTGAAAGCATAACAAACAAACTTACATTCACATTTATAATATTAAGGGATAGTAAACTAACGAGGTATATCCGTTGACCATGGCGGTGTAGCCCACTACGACGAGGTCGAGCCACCCGCAGCGGCGCACGCGTTTCGTGGTCACACCCACCTCGTGCCCGCGCTCCTGAAGCAGCTTACCAGTCTCCTGGAAACGGAGAGAAAAACAATTTTTTAAATACGTAAAGAAGATTGGCAGATTTGGACCCAGCCATTTTTACGAAAACTAAAACCCATTCAAGACGGCGGTCATAATGATTATAAACAGAAAAAATTAAGGCATTTTACAAAAAACCTTTCACATCTCTAAAAGTCCGGATTCAAAAGTAGAAATTATCAGTAAAATATACAAATCATCCAAAAAGCAGTAGCAAAATGCGACCACAACAGCTATTTTCATCTAATATTATCACTGAGGAATTTTTTGGTCGTTACGGAACGTACTTGTCTTGGTTGAACTGATAGTGTGTGTGATTTCGTTTTCTTCCATTATCATAATATTGTACGGTTATCGTGAATTTTCATTAAAATAAACACAATCACTGATCACGTTACGATTTCAACCTTACACCACTCACATTAAGAACTAATATAACAAGTACTAACATCATTCAACTCAGTAGGGAAGGGACCATCGCCCACTCTAGTAGTGTAAGCTTTCACCACGCCCAGAACTTCACCGATCACGTTGGTAGGAAGACCGAGACCGGTGCATACGCCTCCGATACTGCAGTTCGATGACGTCACGTAGGGGTAGGTGCCTGCAATGAAAGATTTTAAATTTTAGTAGTGTAGGTTGAAAGCGGTTTGATCTGGTAAAACTGGCGTGGAAAGGAAGAAAAAAATTACATTGTTTCTTTCAAAATAATACTAAAGATAACAGATAACACAAGCATACACATTTACTTTTATTTTCGATAGTCTGACAGTATTATTGTATTGTATTGTATTGCATTTATTTCAGACTTCTTTTGTCCATATGTGTTAATAACAAAAATGCACTTATAACTATGTTAGTAGGCAGAATAACAATTCAAATTCCAAATACAAACAAACACAAAACATATAAAATTAAATACAATTATAGACATGTCATATAGATATTGGAAAAATATTTATTTAGAGGTGCGGCTAGCTGGCACTACATGGGTTGAAGTCCAGTGCCTGAGTATCGGGCCATCCACCCTATTTGCTACTATGGTCAGGAGGGTGTTTGCGCTGCCGCGCACCCGCCGCATCACGGACGCGACTCTCTTGCGCATGATGGCTGGGAAGCCATCGGTGTGCGCAGAGGCGAACATTCCTGATGCGCTACAGTGGCGCGGCAGCCCCAACAACCCCCTGAACGCATTATTATATTGGACACGTAAGGCACTGTAAGCTTTTTGAGTAAAGTTGATCCACAGGCTGCAAGTATAAAATGATTGGCAGAAAGCCCTGAACAATGTGATTTTAACGCTTTCCGTACACCTCGCAAACCTGCGAATCAACATATTACTTCTCACTGCCAGCGCCCTACGCTCCCTCTCGATATCCTTGTCATCAGATTGCGACGCGGTGACCCAGTGCCCCAGGTATTTAAACTCCGATACCACTCGAAGCGGAGTGCCTCCAAGTGTGACCGTTGGTACAATGGGATAGTATTTAGTCCCTGCTCTGAACATCAACAGTTCACTCTTAGCAGCATTATACCGGAGACCATGGCGCACCGCGTAGCGCTCACAGATGCCAAGCAGTTTCCTGAGCGCACTGATAGATGGACTCAACAACACCATATCATCCGCGTAACTAATGTTGTTTACAAATTTGCCATCAATGGAACATCCCACCATGGCGTCATTGAGCTCACCCATCAGCCCGTTTACATACAGGTTGAATAGTCTTGGCGAGGTCAACCCCCCCTGCCTAACTCCACACTCCAGCCTGTACGCATCAGACATCGATCCGGCCCATTTAACTGTATTACTTTGGTGTCCGTACCAAAATTGCATCAACTTGATTAATTCGGCAGGCAGGGCTGTGTCCTCATATAACTTCTGCCACAATCTGTCATAAGACACCAGATCGAAGGCTTTTGAAAGGTCAAGAAAACACGCGTAAACAGGTGTTTTCCTGTCCGTGTAGTACCGAACAGTATGCTTGAGGCAAAGAACTGCTGTCTCCGTGGAGAGACCTGCTCTAAATCCAAACTGTGCATCTTGGAGAGCTATATGTTTTTCCAGTTGTTTGTCAAGCATACTGTCCAGCACCTTCGCTACAATTGTTGCCAACGATATGGGTCTGTAGTTATTAATGTCAGAAATGTCACCTGTCCGGTTCTTTACTATGGGCACCACCAGTGTCCTCATCATGTCATCAGGTAAGTACGAATGTCCAATGCAAAAGGTAAACAACATGGCGAGCACCCTGGGCAGGTGTACGCCTGCATGTTGTAGATGTTCGATACGATTATGAAGGAGATGATCAGACTATCAAACCGAAACTGCAAAGCTATACAACCCAAATGTATGGGGACATTTTTTCGTGATTTCCATGGCCCGCAAAGACAGTTGTTCATTTGATGGTCTGATCATCCCCTTAAATACTGTCAGTATATAAAGAAGACCCTGTATATATGCTGTATACCTAATAGGAACAGATAATATTAGTTCAGCCGTGTAAAAACATCCCGTTTACAGATTTGGTCAACGGAACACCTTCTGACGCGGTGGTAGAGTCAAAAAATGACGTCAAAAAGCTATCTATATGATATTATTTTGAATAAAAAATTTTTGAATTTTGAATTTTGGTCTCAACTTTAGTCACTAAAAGTCATGTTTTCTCTGAGTATTCCCAATATTTCTCTCGCCTTCTCGTGTCATCATTCGACAAATAATGTCACCCTGAAACCTTATTCTTAGGTGTTCTTTCTTTTGTCTTAGCTAAACATAAATAACAAACTGACCAAAGTCGATATCCAACATGGCGGCGTTGGCCCCCTCCACCAACACTTTCCTGCCGCTCTTGATCGCCTTGTGTAGATATGACACTGTGTCGCGCACTAACGGACGGATCTTTTCAGCATATTCCTTGTATTTCACCAGCTCCGACTCTATTTCCACTTCGAGGGACGGAAACATTCGCTTGTAGTTCGCTGCTAGAGTTCTGAATCTGAAACAGATAAAAAATAAGACATGAAAGTTGTTCCTTTGTTTTGTGGCACTCTAAAGACCAAACGCGTGGGCCGATTTTGATTATTCTAATGTCAATCTATTTGTCTTAATCACTCTGTGTCACTAAAGACATGACAGTAATCAAAATCCAATATGGCGAAAACTAGACGCCATATTGTGAATAAGAAAAAAATTAAAGTTGACGAACTATGTTGGGTGGGGTATCATTGAATAGGTATTTGAAAATCATCTTTAGGTTTGTTTTTTTTTATTTTTTTATTAGCCTACTTCATCCCACTGCCCATCCCAGTGGGATGAAGTGTTCATGAAGTAGGTTTCTGTTACTAGAGTAATATTTCAAATGTCTTTTATTGAAGTAGTTTCAGTGATCAAGCTTTTGAATCATCATTAATCAATAAGCAACACGCAAAAGTCGTTCAGAAGAGTCCATTCAAAACACTAGCTCGAATTTGACTGAGGACCCATTTTCAACTTTCCCAATCTTTTTCATATACATACCTTTTCATATCTTATATTATGGGGGCTAGCAACACTTCGACCAAATAGGATCTTTTGTGTTTATTTCTACACCCTTCAAAAACGTGAAGCTTTAATCTCCCGGATTTGGATAACCACCTACCAGGATGCGTGCGTTTCATATCAAAGTTAAAATTTATTTTCATTCATATGACAGTTACGATTTACAATTTCAAAATGCAGCAAATATATTTAAGAACATATTTATAGCTTTCATAGCCCATCGAAATGTGCAATTTTCCTTGTTGTTTTGTAAATTTCTTTATTCAATAAAAAAAAAAAAAAAAAAAAAAAAAATTAATACCCGGAAGTCGTCAATCTTTGTAGACACGAGTCAGCACAATAGTAAAGGCCAACTCGCACGTCATTTCCGACAGCATTTCAAGTGCATCTTACGTAAAAACATAAACATTGGCTAGGTACCAAAAAGAAATGCTAGTATCTGTATGAATTACGATGATAAAACTGATAAACTATCGTGATCATTTTTTATTTAGTAGTAAATAATTAATTTACACTATTATAAAACTGTAACAGAAGTGCGTCTTGTCTGTACACTGAAGATATTTACAAAATAAAAACAAATTAGGGTATGGTTTATCCTTAAACTCCAAATCACCGATTTTAAGATTTTTTGTCTGTTTGGTTGTTCGAGCATCACTACTAAACCGATTTTGATGAAACTTTATGAGTGTGAAAGGTAGTGATTAGACTTGAAAAGTGGTATACAGGGCGTAACAAAACACCTTAGTAATACTTATGCTTACTTACTTAAACTTTACCATCAAACTGAACAACTTTTACTATAGAATCAACTTCGAAATCGCGAAAAAAAATTTGCTGTTCCATACAAAATAGTAATAGTAATATTTATTTGACAGCCAAATATATACACACATATTATTACATCGACCTCTGCACTAGGCAGCGCCTGTATCGCGGGATCAAACAAAATAGTACAGTACGACCAGGAAAATAAATCCTGATTGGTCAACATAATTTCGCGCGGTATTAAATTTATCGACTGCGCAGGCACATCGATAAGACTTATAAACCTGGTACTGCATATGAAATTGCAGTACTTACTGACTCGACTCCAATGTATGGATGGGACAGCTGTTTTTTTTTCGCGATTTCGAAATTGGCTCCATAATGAAGTGGATCAGTCGAAGCAAAATAAAATATACAGGTATTTAATTTTGCTACGATGACGGGAACCGATGCGGACGAAATCACGGGCAAACTCTAGCAGAATACTAACTTTTCCTCAAAAACGGAGAAGTCTCCGAGCAGGTCTCCGATCCTGATGCCGTTGCGAGTGGCTTTGGAGGAGTAGGTCGGTCCTATGCCCTTCTTCGTCGTACCCAGGGAATTCTTCCCCTTCTCGGCTTCCTGGAGGCCGTCCACCTGCAAATAATAATCTTATTTCAATAATTACTTCACGATTTACACTGTATTTACGTAAGGTATAATATCTTTATGGTATTTACTTCCTTGGGGAAATAAAGGGTGCAATAGACATATAAAGATAGTAGATGTAAATAAAAACTGGCCAAGTGTGAGTCGTTCTCGCGCACCAAGGGTTCCGTACCGCCATAATTATCCGGTATTATTAGAGCGCGCCCGACACACACTTGGCATTTGGGCTCCGCAATCCTCCTCAGCTGTGTTTTTGCTCAAAAACAATCCATAAGGCACTATCACTTGACACTGGCGGAAATGCAATGCTAACGCACAAGCAAGAGTCAATTTAATTTATAAATAAAGAGGCTAGCACATTCTTTCTAATATTGTGATAATAATGTCTGTAAAATATTAATAAGTTTTCCCATAATATAATTATTTAAAGGAATTGTTACTAAAAAAATTAGTTAAAACAAAAAGGCGAATTCTAAGAATTGATTATGCTTAAAATACAGTGTTTATGAAATGCATTGTATATTTTGAACAGTTACGTAAGCTCAAACTAAACGCTCTCTTTCACGAGTGAGCGTGGCGTGGCTAATAAAATAACATACATTGCTCATTATTTCCTTATAACAATGTGATTCCATGAAATATCAAATTCAGCATTCATTGAAACTATACATAACACACGCTGTTTAGTTAAACTATAAGCTGTCCATAGTGGTTATACATCTAGTACTATAAAAGTTTCTAAAAAAAGGGTTCTGTACCGCCACACAATAATTATAAATTAACTAACAACAAAATATTTTCTCCGACACCCTTAGCGAGAGCCCGACTCACACTTTGCCGGTTTTTATTATTTGGTGTAGGCAAAAGAGAAGTAGGTCGTCCGGCAACCAGGTGTGTTGACGACATCTGGAAAAGTATCGGCAAGACCTGGATGCTACTGGCACAGACCCGAGAAGGATGGCAAAATAGGGAGGAAGCTTATGGCCTGCAGTGGGTAGATACGGGCTGAAAATGATGATGATTCTTTATCTAACCGATCATCAAGTTTGACGCTTGTATGTATTGCCATTTTTACGATGGAGCAAAAACAAAAAAACTTTTCTTGTATGTCCCATGTCATTGAGGGGATGATCCCCTCAATTTATTACTTTATTTTTTAGTTATTTGTTAGCAAATCCAAAATAACAACACATTTTATGAACATGTCAACTCATTACCTATTCAAAAGATAACAGATACTTTAGAGTTTGGTCAGATTAGCGACAGCGTAGTTAGGTTACGAACAGCATAGGCTTAGTAATAGGGTCCTGTTGGCACCCTTTGGGTACGGAACCATAAAAAGTCCCCTTTCCGTTAAATTGTTAATCAAGAACATATTCTATCTATGATGTAAAAAATTGTGAGGAGCAGGGATTGTCCGTACTATATCTAGTACTATATTCGTATACTGTGAGATAAGCTTCATTTCCCGATTGTGATTCTTATCGAACGAAACTGAGAGCAAAACCTAATCATAGATACCGATCCAGTGTTTATCTAAACATTTATCATTGCGTGACTAATACTAACACGTGCCTGAAGGTGACACCAGCAAACTCTTACAAACTGATCGATAATCCTATGTAACGTTTCAGACGATCTGTCTATCACTAAGTGTGGGCCTAGCACGCCATCCCCGAGAAAACGACAAAAAAGTAGACTTGCCTGTCTTTATTACTTTGCGTATGCGAAAGAGCGCGCATAACGGTTTCCTCGGTTTATCGCTTTGTCGTGCGTGCGTGCGTGGCATACTTGCCCTACGTTCCGGCACGCGACCAATATTACGTGTAGGTGTCATCATCATCTCCACTGCTAGACATAGACCTCCCCCAATTTGTTCGAGCATCACACAAAAACTGCTGAGCCGATTTTGACGAAACTTTGTTGTTTGAAAGCTTATGATGTGACTTAAAATCTGGCGTATAATTTGTGCTGACGAAGTCGCGGGTAAAATCTAGTACATTTATACAATTTGGTATAACTATGTGTAACGGTGAAATGAAAACCATACCTGTTGATGTATATCTAAGACAAGATGCGCCCTGTCGGAGATGATGAGCCTGCCCTGCCAGTCCTTCATGCCTTTCGACTCGTTCTTCTTCAGCTCCTCGAAGAGACCAGGCAAGTGGATCACCACGCCGTTTCCTGCAAATTTATAGATTTTAGTTACTAAAAGCGTCGGTGGCGCGTTGCGGAGAGGTATAGACACCCAATTATAGGGGTCCGGGTTCGAATCCGCACGGACAACATGCCATGTATATGTAGGATAAACAGTTGCATTACTTTAAGGGGTGATGGTACCGATGACATCGAACAACTTTCCCAAAGAAACCTATAGGAAATTTGCAATTGTTTTTTCGACTTTCCATACTAAATGCAATCAGCTGATCGAACCCTTGTATGAAAAGTCAACTTTTTTTTCTTTAGTTTTCTTAGGGAAAGTTGTTCAGTATCATGGGTACAATCACCCCTTAAAGTAATGCAACTGTTTACAATAACACCATGTGTATATCGTAAAACCCGATTATCGCAAAGCCTTGCTGAGATTTTAAAGTATGACAAGTGTAGTGCGAGACTGCATCCATACGTTGTCGATATTCCAACAATCCGCACAAATAGGTTCGCATCCTCTTTTATAATGAGAACCGGTAAGGTTTGGAACTCTCTCCCTGCGTCTGTTTTCCCAAGCATATAATACAATCAGGATATTTTTAAAAGAAGAGTAAATAGGCTTTTTCTGGGCGAGCGCGCTACATCCTCGGCTTCATCTACACTTTCCATCAGGTGAGCTGAAGCCAAGCGCAAACCCATTATGAATAAGAAAAAAATTAAAAAAAATTACGCAGTATTTCGTAATGTGTCATCTGGGATTCACTCCCAGTCTCCCATTATTGTTCAATAATAAAACTGGGCTAGCAGCTGTTAGTGTTAGGTATTATCTCACTGGTAATCTTGAATTTTTGTAAAATACATACATGAATGTATTGTACCTACTGTCCATTACAAGTGGCGACGGGTTCACTAACCGTCACACTGGACAGAGTTTCGGTACTACAAGTGAAACGAGGATGTTCTGAAATTTCAGAATATCTGTTACAACCCCCTCGAGGAATATAGTCGTGAACAAATGCTATGTAAAAAACAAGTCTAAAAACGTCAATGCCTTTAAACACCATAAATAAAAATAAACATTTTTTATCTTGATCTCGAAATTTAGACTTCCCCGGATCCAAGCAGGAAGACAAAAATGCCATACGACATGATGAACATTTTTTATTAATCTTGACAAATTACATTTAAATATAAACAGAAACAATTCTATTTGCGAGAATTGAAAGGCATAAATCAAAGGAACTTCGTGTCCTTTATGCCGACGGTGACGACCTTGAGTTGAAATTACTAATTTTCAAGGTACAGTACAAATTACCATGCCATCATTATCGTGCCTGGTATTCATCGGTACAGAATTTTATATCATGTACCCTTTAGATTTGGTTACTTCTTTTGAAACCCTGATTTGATTTGCATGTTTATCAGTTTTATTATAGGAAATGAATCGATTTGACATGCAATGAATTGGATCATTTTGGTTTATAATTTATTACAAATCCGTCAAAATAAAGTTAACGAATACTGCAAACTGCAGCATTATTTTTAGGGTTCCGTACCCAAAGGTTGGAACGGGACAGTATTCATAAGCCGTCCGTCCCTGTGTCCTAACTATAAAAGGCTGTATCTTTTAAACCACAATATAGAGATGGTTGAAATTTTCACAAAATATTCGTTATTATTGTTATCTTCCATGCGCGAATCCTACTCGCACTTGGCCGGTTTTTTAGTACATTACGGTGTATCAAAAACCTTGTTGAATTTTTTGTTTTGCTAGGGAGGGAAGGTTGTACCGGCCTGTACCAAACTGTAACGAAACAGTACCGAAAGTACAGGGTACGAGCTTCGAATCGATAAGCACCATGAATTCCTCAAACTAGATCGATTTCTAGGACCAAAAATCCATAAATTTCATGGAATTACAAATGTATACATAATAGCGTATGTGGCTTAGTTTGGGATCATTACAATGTATGTGCATATTGTGCCTGTGAGCGTTATATATTTATTTTATTTATTTATACATACTTATTATAACTTATTTGTAAACAAACAATCACTGCCCGTTCAATAGTATATGACTGAAATGACTAATTACTATAATACTTCCAGAACCACGAGAATATCAGAAAGTAGACTTTAGACTGCTCACAAAGGAATCAATTAGCGAAACGACTGTGTATAACATCTATAAACTGTGCCGGTACAAACGTGAACTTTGTTAGAGTTAAAAACTATGTAACAAGTACAAGGAACACGTTGTAATTTACGACACGTGCAGAACATTGTATGGAATATCTGGCATCAATTCAAAGAATACGTTATCGGTCAAAACTTCAGTCATCTAAACTATATTTACGCTCACTATCAATTTCCGCTCAGTAGAAAAAATATATCTGTAGGTAATTTCGTTCTCTTAGGAGGATAGGCGGGTACGGTTTTTCCATACAAACGTATTCCCCTGTTTCCTCCCTAGATAATCATAATGACACTAGAGCAAACCACATTTTAGCATACAATCTATGTTACCTCTGCTATGTCCATATGTTTTTCTATTCTGCTTTAAAGAATTACTGTAAGAACTAGGGACCTTCAAGACCACTTTTACCGACCGACACTTTTTCAGACATACAGCAAACAAATTTGACAAATATAAACAAAAAAAGCAAAACATTCAGACAGTCTTTCTCATATTATTCTTGAAAGAATTATTAAAATCGATTAAGTTTTGGAGGAGGGAACAGGGGAATACGAAATGGAGATTTCGTCGATTTTATATCGATAAAATCGATCCGAGCTACAGTTGTCTCTTTCGCACTCTAGTCGGCGAGCTGTATGGGTAGGGCGGAGCGGATAACATTTAAAGGCCAGGCCACACAGAGGCGGTTTTGCGGGAAAGCGGGCCGAAGGCGGACCTGCGCGAAGCGAATATCTCCGGACCCGCTCAGTTTTCTGTGTGTTTTGTTGTGTATGGTGTGGTGTGGTGGTAATGTTAGAGTTTGTATGTACCCTACCACATAGAAATACGCGCGGGTCCGGAGATATTCGCTTCCCGCAGGTCCGCTTCCGGCCCGCTTTCCCGCAAAACCGCCTCTATGTGGCCTGGCCTATACAGTCGGTCGGAAAAGTGACCTATTGTCCAAATTACCATTTCAGTCCGCCTATCCTCTTAATATTTGGCTGTAGCGGGTATTAAGTATTAATTCTGTGGCTGTAGACTACACCGCAATTCATTCACAGTATTCTCGGTGATGTTGTATGATACACGATCACAAACACGACACGATGTGACGTCAAAGTACCTAAAGACAATGCGGGTTTTGTATGTAAGGTTGGCGCCTTATTTTTCGCCGTTGTTTTTGGTGCGGCCAGCAAACAAACTTGAATATTTTATTTCAGAATAAAGTAACAAACAAAACTTATTAACATTGTATATCCCTAAACTCAGTCCGGACTGAGATATAGAGGCTTCATATTGAAAATATTACCATTAGGTACGCGCACTTAAAGCCTTTATATCGCAGTTCGGACTGAGTTCCGAGATATTTGTAATAACGTTTTTAACTTTATTCTGAACTATAATATTCAAGTTTGATTGAAGGCCGCGATAAAAAAAGAAAAAGGCACTAGTTTTAGGCATAGGCTTTTGCAGAGGCGATTATTATCTATGTTGTTCACATCAGTCACATCTCTCGTTATACTGAGGATTGCATATGGATAAGACTAAGTCCTCTCAAACGCTCGCTAATTCTCTTAGCACTATTGATAAGACGTTTATCTTTATAATTTTTTATATTATTATCGTGCAAGGTTTCTTTTTTTGTTCCTTCACAGCCTGGAAACTGTCAGTATTAATTACCACATGAATAAGTATCCCTACAGAACTTAAGCTTCATACAAGCGGCTGCTGTGGGTTCACTTACACATAGCGAGCGTAAGAGGACGTACGAACAGGTGCACACACCCAGCCGGGCTATGTGCGCACCTACACGTCTAGTATGAATTCCCTTCGCTCCATAGAAAATAACCTCTTTTGGCGCTATTGGGAAAGCAAAAGCCGAGCTTGCCGCGACATGCAGTATGAAAAAAACCGCTTTAGTCTGTAGGGATATGAGAATAGAGGAAAATGTTATCAACATTATTAATACAAACAATTACACATCGTGTTAACAATAACAAATGAAAAACCCGAAAACCGACGTTATTTAGGTCTAATTGATTACTGAACACACTATCTCTCTTATCTGGCAAAAAGATTTAGTTATAAATTGATATGTGGAAAGGCATAGGCATGTTTAAGAGTTGTTCCAGAATACGAACACGATAGCAATTAATGGTCTCTGCCACCCATAGATCGTGAATATAATTGTACATTTGTATAATTATGTCTGTAGAAGCCGTGGTGGTCCAGTGGCGAGTTACCTTGCCTGCCGTGCAGGAGGCGATGGTTCGATCCCCGTCCAGGCCGACTCGTACCAATGAGTTTTTCGGAATTTATGTACGATTTGTTACACCACTGGCTTTTCGGTGAAGGAAAACATCGTGAGGAAACCTGCATGTTTCAATTTCGAGACATGTATTGTACCCACTCCCACTGTCCATTAGAAGTGGCGACGGGCTCACTCCCCGTCGCACTGGACAGAGTTACGGTACTAGTGAAACGTGGATGTTCTGAGGTTTCAGAATATCTCTGACTACCCCCTCGGGGAATATAGTCGTGAGCATATGCATGCATAATTATGTCTATTTAATTATTTATGTATAAATAAAGTAAATGCATTACATACTTTACAGGGTGCTACAGATCTGAACAACTTTCACTATGGACATTTTCAACATTGTAATCGCGAAAACTAAATCAATAGCCACTATCGTTTCCTATGGAATCGCTGATTTTATTTTCGCGATTTTAATGTTGGTCCCATAGTTAAAGTTATTTCGTTTAATGGTCTATATCACCCCCCTAAAGTACACCTATAGAACATGCATTAATCTACATAAATAAACACTTGTGAATGACAAGGTTAATGCCTAGTTACAATTTATTGTTCTTCAATAGAATCGATAGATAAGAATCGTAATGGATTGAGTTTATTTACCGATTGTTTCTGTAGATGACATCATCACTATAGTTTTGTTTATTTATATTTACTTACAATCGATAACGATATCTATGATCTATCATCACATCATCATCATATCAGCCGATAGACGTCCACTGCTGGACATAGGCCTCCCCCAATAATGGGGGGATTTGCCATAATCGTCACGCTTAGCAGGCGGATTGGCGATCGCAGTTGAATGTGTGTACTCAGAGGATGTTGCTGCCCATCCTCCGATAGATCCCTTAGTCGTCTTTTACGACACCCACGGAAGGAAATGGGATGTTGCTATTCTTAGCCGACACCACAAGGACGCCACACCACATCTATGATCTATGGTTATCTATAATTATGGTCAGCCTAAAAAACTGCCCACTTGTATGCTTACGAGATGAATGGTACCGGCTTAAAATGAACCACCCCACAATGTGATTGCGGCAAACCTATTCCAGTCGATGGTACAACTGCATCTGCTGCCAGCAGGTGTACCATCGACTGGATAGGTTTGCCGCAATCACATTGTGTTAGGCCAGGATCCCAGAAATTCCTGAACACTTGCACGAGAGAGGACCTCGATAAAATGCACTGGACACTGTTGGGCTCGCCGAATACCTGGCTAATAAAATATAGAAACACTATAGACCTATTACAACGAAAAGAAGACCCCATTTCTTCTCGTGTGTATCATACGAGGCGACTAAAAGGATAATCTTTCTTTTGCAATGTTTTTGAAGACAAAACTGGCGTGTTTCAACCATCTCAGTTATGACGAGCTTTAGATAGAAATATCTTGAAGTCTTCTACCGACAACAAAAAATAATTTGTAGTTCAAACAACGTTTCTGACCCGAAAGTGATTTGACTATAAATCCAGCAGGTCTGTAATCTGCTAAGATAAAATAAAAATCTTACCAATAAGTGAAGTGCATTTCTGATTGATGATACCGCTGGGCAGCAGATGGAAGTCGAATTCTTGACCGCCGACCACTACCGTGTGTCCAGCATTGTTGCCTCCCTGTAAACAATTGAGTCACTGTATGAGGAAAAATTCTTCAGCTCTTTTAAGATTCGAAACTGTATTAATGAAGCAAGCTGCAATATTATCGGCGCAAAATGTATTAAAAGATCGGTGCTGACTACTCTAAAGACGTGAAAGAAAACATCTTAAGAAAACCTGCATACGATGAAGAAGAAACTCTGTAATACAAAGTCCAACCAACAATCCGCGTGGTGGACTAACGCCCATACACCCTCACCATGAGGGTAGGCCTGCTATGTGTATTGGGTACGATAGAGATGAAGCGACACGAACATGTCTCCATTTTTGATCATATTGAGTTTCTTACGTAGGTATTTTTATTTTTTTAATGGGCATAGGCCCACCACTGTGACTCCTGTAAGCCTGGATCAACAGCGATCAGCGTTTTTGAATGTAAGTACATTCACAAAACCTACGCCGTACAAGTCAAGGCCTGAAGGATCCCACTGCAGGGCTAAAGCCTCCGCTTACGAATAATAGTGAGCGGGTTACCGTCCCACTCCACACTGGGCCCGCGCGCTAGTGTACCTCATGTTAGGTATTGAATTAAAATAAAATCTTTGGGACTGTGGGAAATATGACACTTGTAAGAAAGGAGCGAGTTGAAATTACGACTAATAGAGATAAAAAAATAATAATGAGATGGATTATGTGCCCAATAATGGGATAAGGAATAAGGATATATTTATTTTCAAATCTTTTTAATAAATTACTTTATCATTGATTTGCATCATCCTTAGTAACACAAACACAGCTTTTATCTTTCAAACACAGTTTTCTTATCAAGTAGACCAGTGAAGTTTTAAAAAACAAGATCAAATGAATCACAATTCATTGCCCAACAATAATAATTATAACCGTAATGGAATTCCGCGAATTTCAAATAACCTATTGCAAATTGGAGTGAGACAATTCTCAGAGTACTTAATCGGGAAATTACCACGTCCCATCTTCCACAAAGAAGAAGATAACAAGGGAGTCAAGGGACATGGGTTTCCTTCAAAAAGAGCGGGTTTCTCCATAATCGATACGCTCGGCGGGAAAATTTGCGATCTCAGTTGGAGGTATCTTGTAAGTTTGTACAAAGGTATCGCAAATTCTAGAGAGTAATAGGGAAATTACCACGTCCCATCTTCCACAAACAAGTCAACAAGGGACATTGGGTTTCCTTAAACAAAGCGGGATTTTATATAATCTTTACGCTTGGCAGACGGATTTGCGATCGGTCCATAAACTCACGCCTTTTTCCCAGAAGGATGGGCAGAAACTATGTACATGTATATCTTCAGTTAAAGCGGTCCTTACATACGTGTCTCGATCTTTATAGGTAACTACAATGTATATTTTGGAATCAACAATAGAAAAAAATCGATACGAAATACAATGGAAAAGTAATGAAAGTTAACCTTGAAGTTAATGGATAATTTAATAAGATTTCTCTCGCCTCATTGTAGTTTTTATTACGACGTTAGGCAATCGTTAAGAAATATTACGATACCTAGCTAAACTAATGGCTGAATATCTATCTATACAAGGTGTTACAAAAATACAATAAACATTTAAGGGGGTGGTTAAGACCATCAAACTGAACAACTTTCACTATGGGACCGATATGCGATATCGAAATCGCGAAAAAAAAATCGGATTTTCGATCATCATCATCATCATATCAGCCGATAGACGTCCACTGCTGGACATGCTAAATGTATGGGACAAAAGATTTTTTTTTTCGCGATTTCGATATTGGTCCCATAGTGAAAGTTGTTCAGTTTGATGGTCTCAACAACACCCATAAAAGTATGAAATGTTTATTTTTACTTTTGTAACACCCTGTATGTATGAAGAGTTCATTTTAGATCTTACTACGTTCATTGTGTCCACCGTAACTATCAAAAGCTTTAGTAAGTAGGTTACCAAATATACCATATATTCCAAATATTCCCATTTCATGAATTGGATTTCGTATGGATTTTCCCCCTCCAGATTTCTACTCGGAATTTCGGAGGCATCAAATCCTATACAAAATCACAATTCTGATTCGAAATTCCGTATATGTGTCGCAGATATTTTCCTTCACCAAAAAGCATGTGATGTTACAAATTGTACAGAACTTCTTTGAAACTCATTGAAACCAGTCGGCTTACTCATGGACCACTATACAAGCCTGTTATAAACCGATCATATAATTATATAGATATACAGTATCATGATAAAGAACTGCGAGTAGATAATTTACTCCACATTCATTTTATGCGGATTCGCTTATTGTCTCACAATATTTACGATATACGAACTAGCCTATACAGGGTGAAATTGACATCATTAGCATCCTTTTAAACTAAGAGTCTACCCATCAAAACTGAATAACTTTTACTACGGGAGCAAACCGATCGGAGCAACTAAAAAATCAGCTGTTCCATACTGAACTGCAGTGCTTACTCGACTCAAATGTATGCAACAGCAGATTTTTTCCTTAGTAAAAGTAAAATTCCTCTTACTCCATAGTAAAAGTTGTTCAGTTTGATGGGTAGACTCTTAGTTTAAAAGGATGCTAATAATATCAATTTCACCCTGTATATCCTTCTTCATATTACTTGAAGGTTTAGGATAGGTTAGTTAAATTGATGTTTTTATAGATTAAGTTAACTTATTTTAGAAATGTTATTTATTTTCAATCTTAATGTTTTATTTAATAACTTAATTTACTACTTTTATTTAATAATTTAAATATTTTATGTTGTATTCGTACGCCAACTGTAGCAGACCGCAGAGTCCAAACATATTATACTGCAACACCTTTTATATTACCTGTGTTCACGAATAAATAAATTTGTATTTGTATTTGAAGATCCCTCCAGAAACCAAAACAAAATTTCATTGAGATCAGTTTGGGGTTTTAGACAAAATGTGACGAAAACTAAGAAACTGGTCTGTGAAATGGTCTGACAGAACAAAACTGAAAAGTTGTAGATATAAAAATGATGTCAACTTCATTGTGAGATAGTACACAGTCTGACTCATGCAGACTTTGTCTGCTAAAATAAATCATATTTATGTAGTAATAAAGACCGATATCAATTACTAGACAGGATTGTATTGTGTCCACCGTCCATTTGTAGTGGCGATGGACTACCTGTCACATTGGACAGAGTTACCTCTATCTCACGACACCCTCAGAGAATATAGTGGTGGCTATGTGCAAAGTGGGTGTTGGGAACTGTCAAGTCGATCGCAGCGCCAGGGGTGGCAGAAATTTGTACTTTTGCCGGACAAGCGCTGAAAATATGCTTGAATCTAAGCAAATCCGCACACTAACTTAACACGAAATCTCCAAAACTGTCCAGACTACAAACTTAAAATTTGGCGTGGAAGTTTCTATTGGCATCTAGATGCTCACTTAAAAAAGGCTTGTCGCATTTTAACCCCCCAAAGGTGTTAAAACTGAGGGAAAAGTTTGTATGGGAATTCCGATACAAATTAGATTTTGTCCGTGGCTTCGTCCACATCCACTCCCGTCATCGTACCGGAATAAAATATAAGCTAGCTTTTAAGACTAATAATAAGCTTTTAAATAATAAAAAGTTTTATCAAAATCGGTCCACTAGTTTTGGCAGAATCCTCGAATAAACACAGACTTTTACAGTACTATAATAGTGTAAATAATTCACGGCTGTCAGAAAAAGTTCTGTCAGTACGCCGCGCTAGTGTGGCGCTAGTGTCGTGCATATAGCCAATACATGCTATTTCTAAAGGTCTGAGGGTAAAAGGTTAGATGTAAATATTTAAGCTATAATTAATCCTAATTAGATACAGGGTCCTTCTTTTATATGCTGACGATTTTTTAAGGAAATGATCAGACCATCAAACTAAACAACTTTTTCTATGGGACCAATATCCAAATCGCTAATAATAAATCAGCTGTCTCATACATTTGGGTCGAGGTTTGCAGTTTTGTACGATTTTTTTTCGCCATTATGTCTTAGATCCCATAGACAAAGTTGTTCAGTTTGATGGTCTGATGATGATCATCCCCTTAAAAACCGTTTGCATATTAAGAAGGAAAAGTATTTCTTATTCCCCTGCAAAGTTTTACCTTGTTTGTTAAATACAATCACATGTAATAGACAGACAGACAGCAAAATGATTTCCATTTATCCAACTTTAGCACATAAGACATTCAAATAAACATTCTAACAAGTAAATTTAAATAAAATAAAAGCTTTTAAAACTCAAATTTATTTCCAACACCGCGCGTAGTTTAAATAAACTACTAACTGACAAGGAAAGTTAAATATGTATAAAAACCTGTAAAAATCGTAACTATTTTCAACGCCACATAAAAAACCGACTAACGTAACTCAGTTGTAACTAGACAAATTCGCATTTACAGCCAGACGGTTAACGTCTCAGAATTGACTTAATTAACGGTCCTTATCAATTCAACAATCAGTGTGAAGCGGTAAAAACCCGATCCGTTACTTACTCACGGGTCAGAGTCTGCATTTATCAATACTGTTTTGTTTTCAAGATGAATTACTATGTGATTTAAAGAGAACATTGGGATTTCCGCAAAGTGTTTTGCACTCAAAATACCTAATGTACTCAGAAACAAAGATATCAGTCAGAACTTTTCATATCTTGGTAAACACCTAAAAATTCTAGTCTAAAGTAGCAGCAAGTTAAACTTACTAGAATAGTACAAGATATATTAAGAATCTATTCTCGAGGAAGCAGAGACGTCTAGTCCCTACCTACCCCTCTAGGAAAAAGGCGAGAGTTTATCTACATAAATTCACATGAAAATAGGTTCCATAAAATTCTAAATGTTTTTTTAGTGTTGGAATTTACGATACTAAAAGACTTGATAGTTTTCATCATTGATATGATGAAAGATTTTTGCTACCTTAGAAGTTGAAAAAATATGAATTTATTGAATGTTTTGGAGCCGATTTTTCTAAATTCTTATGATTTGATGTTTTAAGCTTCTTTTAAGCCATAAATTAGGATATAACAGTGAATTCTAAAATGTGACTATAGTAGCGTTTAAGTATAAAACCATTGATTTAATTTGCTGATGTCTCTTATCTGCTCGCTAAGCTTACTCTTGATAATTAATCATAATCAAACAAGACATGTAGGTTCCAGAATATCAATTATGCTGAATTTAAACCATTATTTTTTAATTACTAGAAAAAGTTTAGGTAGGGTTTATTCAGAACAGACGCGTGGCGGTGGCGGGTAGTCAAAGTAACCTTATATTACGTAGCATAGCGTCGTTTATTGACGTACAGAAAAATCGCGCCCCCGCCACCAGGCAACGTCTCGCCTGGAGGCGCGGGCGTAATTCTCCAAACGACTCTATGCTATGTACTATAAGATTTATATTGCCGCACCCCGCCCGCGAAATGTCCGCGCCACATCACTTCTGTTTAAACAGCCCCTTAAGGGTTCAGATAAAGAAACTAAACAACTTTCCCTAAGGAACATATGCTGAAATACAACCTTCCATACAAAAGTGTGGATCTGCTGATTGATTTACTATGGGAGGTCCAAAAAAAAAATTATCTTTATAAATTCTTAAAACTTTTGCTAGATTTAAAAAAAATTGGGGTGTATATTGTATATGTATACCGTCCATGCTGTTAGCAGTATTGTAATTTATCCAAACAATATGAAATACCTTTTTTCTACAACATCTAAGTAAATAAAATAAACATAGACATCGTCATTTAACTTCAAGTGCAAGATTGCAATTTCCAAGGCCGTATGAACACTTACAAAACAATCCATCAGTCAAACTTGTCAGAAAGAGATCATTCATATCAGAATACTTATAACAGTATTTTATCAACAACAAAATTTGCCTGGTCCGCACATGGGCTCCTGGCATAGCGAGATAAACGTTTTTGAGTCTAATCATAAACTTTTATACACAAAAAGTTTGATAAAAATTGATCGAGTAGTTTTTTGTGATGCTCGTACAAATAAATAGACCAAAAATTAAAAATCTGTGGTTTCGAGTCAGGGACATCTAAACACTGTATCGTAACCTTTTTTTGTAAATATCTTAAATATTACAGATACAATTTATGTAATGGATCTGGGATCAAAAACAGATAAAATTCCGGTCAGAGTGTCATCTTAGGGGCGGTTTAAAATTCCAAACACAATAGATTTTCTGTTCTATCCAGAATTTTTGCAGTTTTTTATTTAAAACTTCTGTCCATACTCTTTCTTGTTACTGTGCCTCTGAAACAGTTTTATAATAGTGTAGATTACATAAAAATCTGTAATCTGGTATAAAATTAAACAAGCAAATAGAAGTTAGATAATCTATGTTTTAAATTTAACAAACTCAGAGCATTGGCCTCTGCTATTTCTGAAGTTTACAAAAATACAAATTTAGCTAGAGCCCTAGATAAAAGAAAAGCAAATGATGTGGAATACATCGCATCTATAGAGTAGCCGTGACAATAAACGACCGAGACCTTGGCAGAATTCCACAATTAGCATGCCAACCATTAACAACAAGGTCTGTACATTACTAACATTTATACTGCAATTTTTCTAGACACAATGATCACATGAATGCTATCTATAAACACCTGTAACACCAAATTATGCTAACTTACATAATAAAGGTTGTACCCTGGTATACCGGGTTTACGCAATATTGCGTTCCCGCTATAAAGTTTTGGCAGAACATCGAATGACAAAAACATTGTAATCACATAATCACATGTTTTCAAACATGGTTTGGCAGGCAGCCAAAAGTAAAAGCTTTTCACAAATATTACATATAGTTACTACGAAACATTATGATGGTTGTGCTAGGTTATTGTCTGATGTAAGTGTAATTTAATTTAGGTAAGATTTTTTTTTATGTAGAGATGGTTACGACATAACCTCAACATTCAAAAGTATAAAATTTTATGAGTATATTTTTGTTAATAAAAATAACAATTGAGGAGTGTAATGAAATGGTTTTAAATTAATAGTAAGTAATAAAATAATAAAGAAATATAAATACCTGGCAGCGGCAGACGATGTCAGAGTCGACAGCCAGCAAATCGACCAATTTTCCTTTCCCTTCGTCACCCCACTGAGCACCCAAAACAACAGTCACACCTTCCATTTTAGGTTTTTTGTTCGGACACGGTACTAACTCGCCGTTTAAATTAGTATGCTTCGAATTTGCGGTCGAAGCCATTATTTATTTCAACTACGAAATGTAGGAAGGGCGACAGTGCGCGCGCACGGTTCGTTTCCGAAAAAGATTTTTTTCCCGGAGTTGCCATTATGACACGAGAATGTGTTGCCAAGTCTACCAGAGTAAAAACAGCAAAATATTATAGCACTGCATTTCTGCCAATATATAGTTTTTGTCAGTGTTGGTGTACGCACGGCGACACATCAAGCTATACAAAACCAACATAAGCTCGCCGCGCGACCACTCGACCTACGCGCGGCCAGAAGTGCGATTTTTGAAAATCATACGAGCGACTTGGCAGTAGAAAATGTCAAAATTACTATGGAGATTATGCATCTTTCTACTGCCAAGTAGCTCGTATGATTTTCAAAAATCGCACTTCAGCTTATGTTGGTTTTGTATAGCTTGATGTGTCGCCGTGTATACAAAAAAAAACACATTTATTATATTTGCGCTAATACAAAATGAGCTAAAATGCGACTCTCGTACCAAAATGCGCGCGATTATTAGTTCGAATCACTTTTAAAGAAGAGCGCTACCCACGGTTTTAAAATAAAATACGCAGCTGATAGTTTACCTTTATATCCCTACCCGGAATCGACCGTGAGTAAATAGACTCGCTACCTCGCTAGAGTCGCTAGTCGCTAGTCTAGTAGTATTAGTAGGTACCTAATAATTATTTTAAAAAATCGGTAGAAAACAGTACTATCAGTTTAAAATAACAATGTGCATGACCTCGCTCGCAAATGTGACGTCACTCAATCACACGAACTTCACTCGAGCCATTCAAATGATTGTTTCCTTTGCATAGAATCTACATTCCTTTGTCATCCGAGTGAAGTTATCCAACGGCCCTTCAAGGTCATGCGCATTGTTATTTAAAACTGATAGTAAGTACCTACCTAAATAAAATAGTTTTTTATAGGGCATTAATGAGCATTAATGATGGCGCTTAAAGTGAAAAATAATCAATAATACGGATTAATAATAAAAACAAAAAAACAGGGCAGGAATGTCATTGAAAACACAATTTACCGTTAAAATAGCAGGAGTAGGTGTGATATGACAACACTGTCAGCATGTTTATCGGTGTTGGGTGTTGGGGTTGGGCGATAAACCCAAAAATCATAATTTTCCCGTGTATTGTTTCAAAATCTACACGTTTCCCAAACATTCTCATTTTTAGGGTTCCGTAGGTACACAAAGGGTGAAAACGGGACATTATAAGCCTGTTGTCCGTAACTCCGTCCGTCCGTCTGCTGTCCTAACTATAAGCTCTAACTTTTGAACTTTTGTTAGCTAGGCAGATGAAATTTAAATGCGCCATAATTTGATGAAATTATTATATTAAATAATAAAGATGTCAAAAAGTAAAAATTAAGGGAGGATCCTCATACAAGAAACTAGTTTTTATCAACATTTTTTCGTCTCACTCTATCGTAAAAACGGTGATACATACGAGCATCAAACTTGGTGTGATTGTAGAGCAAACTGTACAATATAACAACAAAGTAATAATAAAAACATAGCCTACAGGTTAAACTGAGGACCTCCTTTTTTTCAACTTGGTTATAAACCGGCCAAGTGTGAGTCGGTCCCGAAGAAAACAAAACTTTTTTGTAAGTTTATAATATGTTGTATGGTTGTATGGTACGGAACCCTCGGTGGTCGAGTAGCCTGACTCGCACTTGACTGGTTTTTTTAGTTGGTATTCCCAAGTTTCGTGGTATTTTGTGTTAATGGAAAAAAATCTCCACATCTTTGGGAAAACCTTTGATCATGACATCATGATGATCTAGTTCGTAGATGATAATTTATACGAAACTAGTGAACCGATTTCGATGATTTGCTTGGTTTAAAGCTGAAAGCGGCAAAGAGAATGGAATCACTAGCGTTTTAGAAAGCAGCTTATACCTAGCTGTAGGCAAATGACGAAACATAGACATAGAGACATACTTTACTTCAAAACTTCGAAGGGACCTCACAGCAGCTAGTATCAAACCTAACAGCAGAAGCTGTAGTATGCTACACGTGATACGGCTGTATCACGTCTTTTATCTCGTTCGTTCGCGAGCAAGTGCATTCGTTGTACCTAGGTACTCAGTTGTACTATCAGTTTAAAATAACAATGTGCATGACCTCGCTCGCAAATGTGACGTCACTCAATCACACGAACTTCACTCGAGTCATTCAAATGATTGTTTCCATGGGATTGTTTCCTTTGCATAGAGTCTACATTCCTTTATCAACCGAGTGAAGTTATCCAACGGCCCTTCAAGGTCATACACATTGTTATTTTAAACTGATAGTACCTACCTACAATCCCCGAGGCGAAATAAAAAATGTATGTGTTGTTGTCTGTGAGTTGATTGACTGTTTATTTTCGGTGTTTTTGGTTTTTTCTTTCTATCAAAAGACTTTTGGAGGATTTTTGGGGTATCATTTTGTGGAAAAAATATTATCAATCTGGGGTTATTTCTGAAACCACATCTGGCAACCCTGATATCATGAGAGCAAAGACATTGGCAAAGACATTGCATAGACATGAGAGCAAAGAACTCAAAAGGACATGAATCTAGAGCCGTTAAAGAGATTTAAAAAAAAGAGAAGCTTAAAAGCCTCTGTACCAAGCCTCAAATATATAGGTTAGGTATCAAAAAAAAATTGTCACTGTCAGTCAGAGGTGCCAGAAGTGCGATTTTTGAAAATCATACGAGCGACTTGGCAGTAGAAAGATGCATAATCTCCATAGTAATTTTGACATTTTCTTCTGCCAAGTCGCTCGTATGATTTTCAAAAATCGCACTACAGAAGTGCGATTTTTGAAAATTCATATGAGCAACTTGGCAGTAGAAAATGTCAAAATTACTATGGAGATTATGCATCTTTCTACTGCCAAGTCGCTCGTATGATTTTTGAAAATATATCGTATCATAGTGCGATTTTTGAAAATCATACGAGCGACTTGAAGTGCGATTTTTGAAAATCATACGAGCGACTTGGCAGTAGAAAATGTCAAAATTACTATGTAATTTTGACATTTTCTACTGCCAAGTCGCTCGTATGATAGGATACTATATACAATGTTCTTGCTCGTATGATTTTCATACAGAGATTTACGAGTGACTCGGCCAAGAAGATCTTGGACTCGGCAATGTTCAAAAATCGCACGTCTGGCCTATGACCAAAGATAAAACCTATGACAGCTTTTGTTCCGATAGATCCGTTGTGGCGCTGCAGTGCTATTTTCCCTCATGAAACGTCGCATAGGACGTCATTTTGAACCCACAGCAACATCCCAAATGCTGCTTTGAATGACCAAAATGTCTGGAGTGCGATTTTTGAAAATCAGACGTTCAAAACGAGTAGTAGAAAAAAATGACGTAAAATCGATGATTTGCCATTTTTGAATTCAACTTTCTATCACTTGCAACGAGTGCTCCGAACCACTCGTATCCATTTCTACCACTCGAATGTTTGACGTTTGTAATGTTGTCAGACGTCAACAGATTTAACTTTTTTTCTACGTTCCGTTAACCCATAATTTTGGCGGTAAAGTCCGATTTGAAATGTTACTATGAAACCATTCATTCGTTCGTTCGTTCAATTGAAACGTTTTCTGTGTGAATCGAAACGGTTTTGGCCTCGATTCGGAGTGTACCACGACTAAACTAAACTAAATGTATTCCTGTCACTTTCTAAAATAAGATTAAGAAAAGAGACAGAAAACCAACAGCTGACTTTAGTGCTGTCAAAGTGACGTTAAATGCGCAAAATAAGATGCCATCATAATGTACGCCATCTTATTTAAGTCGTTTTTGGGCGTTTAACGTCACTTTGACAGCACTTAAGTCAGCTGTTGGTTTTCTGTCTCTTTTCTTAATCTTATTTTAGAAAGTGACAGGAATACATTTAGTTTAGTTTAGTCGTGGTACACACCGAATCGAGGCCATTGATTAGTTTGTTCTTTGGTCAAATATCCTCACTTTTGCATTTTGGAATCACTGTATAATACGAAGGTACAGTGGGTGCGCTCAGCGGTCGCGGCGGGTCTATGCTCGCGCGGTGTGCGGGGCGGGGGGCGAGGCAGCGGCAGTATTGGTACCGCGCGCAGGTAAATTGGTACTGGGACATGCTCCCCCCGGCTCCCGCTCACCGCGCTCGATTGGCCTGTCGCGTGGCACTAGTTTAATTACACTATGCTATAACTACAAGTTCTTTATAAATTCGCTTGACGACAGCAGCGCCACATCGGATCTGTTGGAAACTTGGAACTAAGGGAAGTCGCATATTTATGGTCGCATCTGTAATCTTAATCTGTGCCAGTCCATAGATTAATACTAATGATAGAGATAGGTAAGTCGCCTTGAATTTTAGGACGTCCTAATTCTAAACGTTGTCGCTTATTAGCACCCGGGGGAGCCACATTATGAAATAAAATTTAAAAAGACGATTGGCCGACACGAGGATCGAACCATAGCTACCCGAATCGTGAGCCAGTTGTCTAGACCGCTAGACCAACAAGACAGTGATTCTTATGGACGAAATCTCTCACTACTATAGGGCTGCGTTCCGAACATACACCCTATGTGCACCCAGAAGTGCGATTTTTGAAAATCATACGAGCGACTTGGCAGTAGAAAGATGCATAATCTCCATAGTAATTTTCTTTCTACTGCCAATGCCAAGTCACTCGTATGATTTTCAAATATCGCACTTTAGAGTGCACCCCGAGCGCAATTTTCCGCACTAAACGCCGTTCAGAGCCTCGGTGAAAGACGTTCTACCATAGAGCGAGTTGAAAAAACAACCACATACAAAAGTCGTGAACGCAGCCCTGCGCAGCGGTGAGGCGTCGCTCCGATATGCACCCTAGTGCAACACATAGTTGCTTCGAAACATAACCGATAGATGGCGAAAGCTGTCTATGGAAATCAGCGTTCCACTTAGTTTGTACAAAGATAACATAGCATATGGTGCTGTCTTGGTGCTGTCATTGTCATTTTCTGACTGCCCCGATTTGCCGATTTCTGTCGGTCCGCCGCTTTGTTCGGTACCAAATTCGGGTTCGGCCTTTGGTTCCGCTCGCTTTCCGTGGAGTTAGGAGTCGAGGTCCAGCTAATTTTAGTGGTACAGGTGCTGGGAAATCACAAGGGGATTTCGGTTGATCAAATTGTGCCGTCGTAACCTCTACCTCGATTCCATTACTCAAAAAATTTACAAAACCGATCCATATCAGAGATAATTTCTTCGCTAACGCGTCAGGTAGGCTGGTCGTAATGAAATTAGGATACATTCTATTGCTATTGTACAGTGTATTTGTCAGTAATGGAGAGAAAGAAACGGAGGAGAGTGACAGAAAGAAGATATTGCGAGAATTGACGAGGTCACGCACGGTGCTGTTGGATGACTATAACCTGGTGACCAGGCATGTCGCCACTGATGTATATATGTACAGAAGTTATCGCACGGTCGCTGTTATATTTTACCCAGTCAGGAGGGATGTTTCTGACGCCCGCTTTACGTTCCAGGCAGAGGAGCTACATATGAATAAAATTGGTAAGTATCTTAGATTGATATCTTATATTTATATCAGTAGTATGGCGGTGTGATAAAGCGCTATTGTACCTTCACTCCTTCCTTGCGAGCGAACGAATGAGATAAGAGGTGTGATATAGCCTTATCATGAGCATCATACTACGCTGCCCGCTGCTCGATATTTCTTGAGAAATCTGCCTAGTCAGCACGCCAACCCACGATAGCGGCTGTGTCACGCTTCCGCGCTCTTTCTATTTGTTCACGAACGAACAAGATGAAAGAGTAAAGAAGATTGGCAGACCCAGGCATTTTTTACGAAAACTAAAAGCCATTCAGGACGGCACACGGTGGGTCGAAACTGCTATGTGAGGGACTTAGGGATTTTTTTCACAAATTCCAGTTTTTTAAAATACCTATCGATAGATCTTGTAATTTGAATGAATAATTGTCGTTAAACGTTTTTGTCTAAAACTTATAGTTTGCTTGGAAAAAAATGTTATCTGTTTTTGTTGTATGGAACGAGACATAAAGTGCTCAATTTCAGCAAATACGTGATATGTCGTGTTTTAAAACTACTTAAGCATTATTCCTTGGGCTAATTACTATAATCCTACACTATCAGCGAGAGCCCAAAGCTGCCCGTTCACGAGTTATGAGGATCCGAAAAACAAATAAAAAATGTGAGTCAAAGTCAATATTTTTTTATTTCTAAAATCATAGGTCACTATAAATCTAACAAAAAAAAATTGTCTTGCATTAAAATACTAACAAACGAACAATGTTTTGAATTTTAAAACACTAGTTTATCGAAAATATTGTCTATTTATTAGTTGAATAATACAACAAAATATATTTACTGACATAAACTGCAAATTACAATATACAAGATGTAAAAATTTTAGAAATAAAAATGTATTGACTATATTTTTCATTTCTAAATTCATAAATCTAACCAAAAACATTGTCTTACCTTAAAATACTAACAAATAAAAAATGTTTTGAATTTAAAACACTAGTTTATCGAAAGGATGCTTAAGAGTCGAGTTATAAATATAATATTTACAAATTTTAACTATTAATTAGAAAATAAAGTGTATTTAAACTAAATGGAACATTACAACTTATTTCAAAATAACATCTATTTAAAAAACAAAAATATCAATTAATCACTATCACTATCTTGTAAAGTATTTATATCTAAAAAACTAAAAAGTTAAAAAATAATATTGCAGCCGATGACTTTTTCGTTCGCATCATAAGAACATGAATTTGTTTTATCGAAGTCGCTGTCAAGCCGATTCGCGACAGGGCTTGCATTAGTTTTTTGGCTTGGCTTGACACCGACTTCTATAAAACAAATTAATGTTCTTATGATGCGAACGAAAAAGTCATCGGCTGCAATATTATTTTTTAACTTTTTAGTTTTTTTGAAGGCGGTTTAAATTTTTGTTAAAATTTTGTTTATTTCGCCATTTTCAGTAGTGAATTCATTAGTTCGATTTAACAGTAGTGCTTTAAATTAACAAACGCACTAGTCGGCACTACGATTTTCCAAGGATCCCCTCGATTTCTCTGGGATCCATCATTAGATCCTGGTTTCCTTATCATGGGACCACCCTTGGGATATCTACTTTCCAACAAAAAAAGAATCATCAAAATCGGTTCATAAACGACGAAGTTATCCGCGAACACACATTAAAAAAAAAATATATATATATACGGTCGAACTGAGAACCTACTCCTTTTTTGAAGTCGGTTAATAAAATCAAATTCAGGTTCGGTTGGAAAAGACACCAAAAGTTCGACTGTTCTTGGTGAAAGAACCATTCTCCGTTGTTTGGTCATTCTTGGCCTTAAAGAAGCAAGTTTGGATCAGACGACAAAAGAAGATTATGCTAGATATCTTCATTTGTCGCTGTCCTACTTACTTTTCTAGAATGTTTCTCTCTAAATTTACGAAAGTCCTTATTTCGAGCCTCCGATGCTTCTTCCGACAGTTTGCCGATTGGTAAAATTCCAAAAGGTTCAATTATATCCGTTCCATGTACTAGCAACTTATGTACGCTAGATGGCATGTAGTACCACGGATATAACTGGACATACAGATTGGCTGTATCTTTACGAAATTGGGAGAATTTGGAAAGATCCACTCGCTCACCAGAAGCCACTGTTTGTAAAATTACGTGGAACCTTTCGATTAATACTTCATCAACACCAGTGATGCGAGCTGATGTCTTTGAATCATTAAAGATCCTTTTGACAATTTGTATTTTGTATATTTTCTTAGTAATTCGTAGAACTATGTTGTGCTTTTTTAGTTTACATTTACTATACAGGTGTAACAAAACACCCTAGTATTTTTTTCGTTTTCTACATAATGAAAGTGGTTCAGTTTGATGGTCTAAAGTTTAGACCATCAAACTGAATTTTTTTTTTTAGTTTTAGTGTAGTGTAGTTGTAGTAGAACGTTTAGACTCTAAACCATCCCTTTAAATACTACTAGGGTGATTTGTTACACCTTGAATATTTTATTTTACAGTTTAAGTCAGTAAATATATTTTTCTTGTATTATTCAACTCATAAATAGACAATGTTTTCGATAAAATAGTGTTTTAAAATTCAAAACAATGTTCGTTTGTTAGTATTTTAATGCAAGACAATTTTTATGGTTAGATTTACGGTGACCTATGATTTTAAAAATAAAAAAATATTGACTTTCACTCACATTTTTTATTTGTTTTTCGGATCCTCATAACTCGTGAATGGGCAGCTTTGGGCTCTCGCTGATAGTGTAGGATTATAGTAAATAGGCCAAAGAATAATTCTTAAGTAGTTTTAAAGCACGATATATCATGTATTTGCCGAAATTGAGCACTTTATGTCTCGTTCCATACAACAAAAACAGAAAACATTTTTTTCCAAGCAAACTATAAGTTTTAGACAAAAACGTTTAACGACAATTATTCATTCAAATTACAAGATCTATCGATAGGTATTTAAAAAAACTGGATTTTGTGAAAAAAATCCCTAAGTCCCTCACATAGCAGTTTCGACCCACCGTGCGGCAGTCATAATTATTATAAACAGAAAAAATTAAGGCATTTTTAAAAAAAAACTTCCACATCTCCAAAAGTCCATATTCAAAAGAGACAAATCGTCCAAAAAGCAGCGGCAAAACGCAATCACGACAGCTATTTTCATCTAATATTATCACCGAGGTATTTTTGGTTGCTACGGAACGTACGGCTTGGTTGAACTGATAGTGTGTGTGATTTCGTTTTCCTCCATTATCACAATATGGTACAATTATTGTGAATTTTCATTAAAATAAACACAATGAATGCGTAGAAGATTGAGTGGACGACCTAATAAGAAAGATTATGAGTTTCACACACTTGATACAAAAGGTATCATAAGGAGAAATACCTTTCCCCCAACTTCTACAGATTCCAACCAATTTACATTTTTGTTAGTTTTGTTTCACTCTACACGTATTATTAAGTTTCATTCATGTATGGGACCTCTATGTCTGGGTCTCAAATTATATGGCCTTCCGCCATACTTCTTTGACAGATTGATGTGTTTAAATCTTTCGCGGACACTGACCGGCTATAGTAGTGATAACAATAAAAGTTCTATTGTGTCTCGTTCAGTGTCCGCGAATGTGTTAATGTCGCTATCGCGGGTTGGCGTACTAGCCCCGCAGGCCTACGTTGAAACGAGAAAAAATTTCCCAACAAATCGAGTAATTAAGTAATTCAAATACCACCGATTTTTAAATGGTCAGATAATTCCTATGAATAAATTTATATAAATACGAGCTTTTACCTGCAACTTCGTCCGCATAAATTATATACCAGATTTTAAGTCAGATCATAAGCTATCAAACAAAAAAGTTTCATAAAAATCGGTTCAGTAGTTTTTGCGTGATACTCGAACAAACAAAAACCCAAACAAACAAACAGACAAATAAACAAACAAACAAACAAACAGACAGACAAAAAATCCAAAAATTGGTGATTTGGAATCAGGGACATGTAAAAACCAAGTCGTAATTTTTTTTTTTGACAATATCTTCAATGTACAGACACACTTCTGTTCCAGTTTTATAATAGTTTAGATACCTATTTGGTCAAACAAATAGCGTTCCAGAAAAATTGCTAGAAAAACTCTCATTGTTTTTTTTATATTTTAATTCTATTTGGAAATAGGCACTAAAGAGACATTGGGATTATTTGGGATTTCAGAATAAAAACTGTTTATTCATTTAATTTTTTTTTGTTACCTGGCAAGATGTCCCGGAAACAAAATGTCAAAAGCCATAAGAACTAAAAAGGAAGAAATCTTTTTCTTTTTAATTGATAAGCTATCAAACAAAAAAAGTTTCATCAAAATCAGTTCAGTAGTTTTTGCGTGATACTCGAACAAACAAACACCCAAACAAACAAACAAACAAATAAAAAAACAAACAAACAAACAGACAGACAAAAAATAAAAAAATTGGTGATTTGGAATCCGGGACACCTAAAAACCATATCGTAATCTTTTTTTGTAAATATCTTCAATGTACAGACACACTTCTGTTACAGTTTTATAATAGTTTAGATTTAGATAGTAAATGTACATGATGTTGTTTGGTAAAACATATTTGGGTGATCTCAAGGCTTGAATGAATGAATGAATGAAATATACTTGCTTGTTTTCGTACAAAAACACAAGCTTGAGCCACCACAAAATGGTGTAGTTTCGTGGCAGGCCGGAGAGCAGCCAACCGACACACAACCACCTAGTAACAGACCTGCAACGTGACTTTACTTTTTTTTGTTTTGTTATAACATGCTATCGGTCTAAAGACCATGAGCAGTTCTTTTGTATGAATCAATGGTTGCTTGCCCTCCCACTTTCAGGCTGCCTTCATTTGGTCACTACAGGTCATAAGTAGAGATTGGATAATCGGATGCATATTTACCTAAACTTCACATTTTCCACCACGAAAACAGAACATGGATATGCTTTTCAGGAAAAAGTTAATTTAAAAAATTGGGCCACTGGCACCGTTTTGTCATACTGGTCCTCGTAAGTCACATCACTATGATAGAACTACTTCCGATAACATGGACAACTTGGACCACATGAACAACTCGGTCGACTTGTACAATATACCTATAAACAACTCAGTCAACTCGGACAATATGAACTACTCTGACAACATGAACAACTCTGAAAACTTGGTCAACTGATTTGACTTGGTCAAGTTGTCCAAGTTATTCATGTTGTCGAAATTCGACAACAAAACATGAACAACTTGGTCAACTCGGAAAACTCTGTCTACTCAGACAACATTGTATAAATTGACCAAATTGTCAGAGTTGTTCATGTTGTCAGAGTTGACGGAGTTGTTTGTGTCGTCCGAGTTGTTCAAATGTCCAAGTTCTACGATATTTTATATGTCAATAAATCTTGAAATAAGTAAAAATGAATTTATTAAGACATGTCCACATTATTTTTGTGAAAAATGAAGTTTAGGTAAATATGCATCCGAATATCCGATCTCTAGTCATAAGATATCGCAAATGTGTCGTTATTTTAGACGTTCATTTAGAGGCTTTGACATTACTGGACTTACTGTGACTTTACTCAATATTATTATTCCAGGATCCTGTCAGCCGAGTGAAGTGATTGTAAACCTAAAGCTGGGTGCTTTCCCAGCAGTCAACCCCGACGGCTACGACTTTCCCAAAGACTTCATAGACCCCAGTTCAAGAGGAGAGATCCACACAATAAATCTGCTGTCCGATGGGAGCAACACTACATACTCCATAAAGAACCCAAGGCCAGGATACTGGTACGCTCTTGTGTATATAAAATGGGAAGATCCGAGGACACAGAAAGTTGAGCAGCAAGGTAATTTTTTTATTTGTTTGGGAGTGCTAAATATTTATAGTATCTAGGTATCAAAAACTAAACTTTGTTGGTCGGCTTTGCCCCCTTACAGGTATACCGTAAAGACTGCGGCTCGTATGGCGACTGTATTATTGTAATTATGTAAATACAAAATAATTAATCAATTCATCATCATAGGGTGTATTGTAATCGACGACCCGGTTGGTGTAATGGTTACCACGCCGGACTGCCAAACCAGGGTCCTGGGTTCGAATCCCGGTTCGGTCATGGATGTTATATGTTTGTGCCGTTGTTGTATGATTCCCATAACAAAAAGCCTGAGGCTTACTTGGGATCATTACAATGTATGTGCCTGTGAGCGTTATTTTATTTATTTATTTACGTACATAAGTAAAATTAAATAAATTTAATATCTTTGGCATTGCCTTGGAAATAGCTAGAAAAACTAATTGGTACATGGCCGTGCCATGCAGAATCAAACTTGGACTCTTATGATTGAGTGTCCACACCTCCACGTCCACAACGTATCATTTAAGCTCAGGTCCCACAAAGGCGGGATTGCGGCAAAGCGGGCCGGTGGCGGCGGTCCTACGGGAAGCGAAGGCGTTCCAGGGCCTGCCACACAGGGTCCGCCGCGGTATTCGCGGAATAGCGGCGTGGTGGCGGCGCGGAGGCGGCTGATGTGACATCGAAATCGGCCATGCATAAAATACGCTCCGCGTCGCGACCGCCTGTTTGGGATGGCGTTCTGCCCGGTACCGCGCCGCTTCCGGCCCAGATTTCTGTGTGGCAGGGTACATATAAACTCGTAAATTACAAAAAATCCTGCCTCCGGTACCGCCTCTGTGTGACCTGACCATTAATTGGTCAATTTTATTAATTCATTTCTTTGTCATATCAGTGTAACCATAATGTTATTATTAACCTACTTACAGGTTAACAACTATTGAATAGTGATAGCAGGAGCAGTTTAGGGTTGACATCGAAATGCGTTATCAAGTTTATTTCATTCTTACTTAGCTTCAATTTAGAATAGGGCGTCGATAACTGGCGACTTCTGAGCTCTCGTGACCGAATATTTGATTTTGTTAAAGCTAAATAACTTTTTGTTCATATTGGACTAATTGTACTGGGAGATGCTCCCTCCGGCCCTCGTACACCGCGCACGATTGACCTGTCGATGTCGCGAGAGCGCGACCGCCAAGCTGAACCACTAGTTTTATTACACTACGAGCTTTTACCCGGGATTTCGTCCGCATAAATTATATACCAGATTTTAAGTCAGATGATAAGCTATCAAACAAAAAAAGTTTCATTAAAATCGGTTCAGTAGTTTTTGCGTGATGCTCGATTAAACAAACAAACAAACAGACAAAAAATCCAAAAATTGGTGATTTGGAATCAGGGACATCTAAAAAACATATAATCTTTTTTTGTAAATATCTTCATTGTACAGACACACTTCTGTTACAGTTTTATAATAGTTAAGATGCCTACGCTACGGTGTCCGTCCATCCTAACTCTAAAAGGCTGTACCGTCATAAGGCGGGAGAAATTGTAGCGACACTTTACACTCGATTATCATAGTAAGTACTTTTAGCCTTGGACGGGCCTCGCGTTTGGAACGGCGTTAGTAGTTTACCATCGCGTGTCCTGTCTAGTACCTACTTAATACTTAATCTAACAGTGATGTGTAACGTTACGATTCGTAATAGAAAAGTACGCCTACCTATTGCTTTTATTCCATATCATACTCTAAGGCTGAGATTCAGAGACGTTTTTTAAGTCTTAGTTTGAAAATCCATACATTTTTGACCCTACTTAGTTCGAACGATGACTTAAAAATCATCTCAGAATCTCGGCCTGAGTTACTCGTTCTAAAAATCTCAGTGTCAGAGGTGGAATAAAAAAAATACAATTCATAGATTTTACGTCATAATCATAATCGAGTGCGGATTAGAATATGAGCTATTCAAAAATAGCATTTCTGATTCTCAAATCTCTTATTCGATTTTCGAATACAAAATAGAACGTGTCGTACGAGGCGACTAAGGGAGTAAAGGGAACTATTAAATAATCTGTGGTAAAGGTTTCTTCCGCAGTGTTTGTGTGGGCTAGCCACCTCTCACCACTTGGCACGTCATTCCATCCTGAAACTTAAATTACTAAATTTGAGCATTGCTACAACTACATTCTTAAACAGAATGTTGGTAGTTGTAGCAACGTTTTTGACCACCCCGAAAGGGATAACGGTCGTGAGTTTACGTGTGTATGTAAATAGAACGTGTGAAATAAAAAGCTTTATCTTATAATCACCACTATATCCAATGTATTCAATCGCATACTGAACAACCAACTTATGGTCTCTACTTTCTGTAGTCTGTTCCACTTAAACGTCTTACAAATTAAGGCATTTTCCTATTTATGACGTGAGCATAAGAGCTCCTGCAGGAGACTTGAATGTCTCACTGACAATAAATACACAGTTTGACCTCGTGCGTGAGCGCATGCAGTGATTGCCGCACGTCCTGTCACATTACGTCAATTCAATCACTTCATAGATAGGGCATTTTCGCTTTAGTTGCGTACAGACAGATAAAAGGAACGAATGTACGCGGACTATTAGTCGACGACTCTTTGAGTGTGCATCCTGTTCACACGTAACAAAGAGAAAGGGGTCGAAAATGAATTTGGCTGTGTTTGGGTCATGTCTACTGGGTGAAATTGATATCATTAGCATCCTTGTAAACTAAGAGTCTACCCATCAAACTGTACAACTTTTACTATGGGAGCAAACCAATCGGAGCAACAAAAAAATCTGCTGTTGCATACATTTGTGTCGCGTAGGTATTGCAGTTTAGTATGGACATAGATGAATTAAAGTAGGCAAGATTGCTCACGTCAAACAAAGAACAAAGCTCTCGTAAAACTTATTATTGTCGCCGGTACCTCGTAGTTCGACTTATTATATTAGATGGCGTTACTATACTAGCTGAAGTCGCGCCTATAAGTGGAATACCTAGTACCATCTATCGAAAAATTTGATGAAACTCAACTTCGATGCAGGTGTGCGTAGACCTAAGATGACATAGGAGTGTGTGTGTCTTTTAGCTTCTCGAGTTGAAAGAAAGATTACATTCGCAATTTTATAAAGTAGGTAGGTAAAAGGTACCTTATGAGTACACCTTGGCTTAGTGGTTAAAGTGTCTGCTTGATAATTCTTAATACAGCAGGGGTTTGTTTTTATGAATCACCACGACTTACCATGTTTTATCTACATACAAAAATGTACTCTGCTGCTGTTTACCGTTGAGGGTACTCCTCAACGGTAAACAGCATTGGCTTGATATTTTTCTGTTCACGTTCAGTTTTGATAGCAAAACAAATATTTAATCAGGATCTGGTGCAGAAGCAAGGAATGACTCCGTACGAGGGTACTCCTCAACGGTAAACAGCATTGACTCGCAATTTTCTTGTACACGTTCAATTTTGATAGCAAAACACATATTGAACCAGGATCTGATGCTGAAGCCAGTAATGTCTCCGTACAAGGGTACTCCTCAACGGTAAACAGCATTGGCTTGCACTTTTTTTTTCACGTTCAGTTTTGATAGCAAAACACATATTGAACCAGGATCTGGTGCTGAAGCCAGTAATGTCTCCGTACGAGGGTACTCCTCAACGGTAAACAGCATTGGCTTGCATTTTTTTTGTTCACGTTCAGTTTTGATAGCAAAACACATATTGAACCAGGATCTGGTGCTGAAGCCAGGGATGTCTCCGTACGAGGGTACTCCTCAACGGTAAACAGCATTGGCTTGATTTTTATCTCTTTCTGTTTAGTTTTGAAAGCAAAACACATATTTAACCAGGATCTGGTACTGAAGCCAGGAATGTCTCCGTACGAGGGCACTCCACAACGGTAAACAGCGTTGGCTTGATTTTTTTTTGTTCGCGTTCAGTTTTGATAGCAAAACACATATTCAACCAGGATCTGGTGCTGAAGCCAGGGATGTCTTCGTACGAGGGTACTCCTCAACGGTAAACAGCATTGGCTTGATTTTTTTTTGTTCGCGTTCAGTTTTGATAGCAAAACACATATACAACCAGGATCTGGTACTGAAGCCAGGGATGTCTTCGTACGAGGGTACTCCTCAACGGTAAACAGCATTGGCTTGATTTTTATCTCTTCCTGTTTAGTTTTGAAAGCAAAACACATATTTAACCAGGATCTGGTGCTGAAGCCAGGAATGTCTCCGTACGAGGGTACTCCTCAACGGTGAACAGGATTGTCTTGAAATTTTTTTGTTCACGTTCAGTTTTGATAACAAAACACATATTGAACCAGGATCTGGTGCTGAAGCCAGTAATGTCTCCGTACGAGGGTACTCCTCAACGGTAAACAGCATTGGCTTGCACTTTTTTTGTTCACGTTCAGTTTTGATAGCAAAACACATATTGAACCAGGATCTGATGCTGAAGCCAGGGATGTCTTCGTACGAGGGTACTCCTCAACGGTAAACAGCATTGGCTTGATTTTTTTTTGTTCGTGTTCAGTTTTGATAGCAAAACACATATTCAACCAGGATCTGGTACTGAAGCCAGGGATGTCTTCGTACGAGGGTACTCCTCAACGGTAAACAGCATTGGCTTGATTTTTATCTCTTCCTGTTTAGTTTTGAAAGCAAAACACATATTTAACCAGGATCTGGTGCTGAAGCCAGGAATGTCTCCGTACGAGGGTACTCCTCAACGGTGAACAGGATTGTCTTGAAATTTTTTTGTTCACGTTCAGTTTTGATAGCAAAACACATATTGAACCAGGATCTGGTGCTGAAGCCAGGGATGTCTTCGTACGAGGTTACTCCTCAACGGTAAACAGCATTTGCTTGTTTTTTTTTTGTTCGCGTTCAGTTTTGATAGCAAAGCACATATTCAACCAGGATCTGGTACTGAAGCCAGGGATGTCTTCGTACGAGGGTACTCCTCAACGGTAAACAGCATTGGCTTGATTTTTATCTCTTCCTGTTTAGTTTTGAAAGCAAAACACATATTTAACCAGGATCTGGTGCTGAAGCCAGGAATGTCTCCGTACGAGGGTACTCCTCAACGGTGAACAGGATTGTCTTGAAATTTTTTTGTTCACGTTCAGTTTTGATAACAAAACACATATTGAACCAGGATCTGATGCTGAAGCCAGTAATGTCTCCGTACGAGGGTACTCCTCAACGGTAAACAGCATTGGCTTGCACTTTTTTCGTTCACGTTCAGTTTTGATAGCAAAACACATATTGAACCAGGATCTGGTGCTGAAGCCACGGATGTCTTCGTACGAGGGTACTCCTCAACGGTAAACAGCATTGGCTTGATTTTTATTTCTTCCTGTTTAGTTTTGAAAGCAAAACACATATATTTAACCAGGATCTGGTACTGAAGTCAGGAATGTCTCCGTACGAGGGTACTCCTCAACGGTAAACAGCATTGGCTTGATTTTTTTTTTGTTCGCTTTCAGTTTTGATAGCAAAACACATATTCAACCAGGATCTTGTGCTGAAGCCAGGGATGTTTTCGTACGAGGGTACTCCTCAACGGTAAACAGCATTGGCTTGATTTTTATCTCTTCCTGTTTAGTTTTGAAAGCAAAACACATATATTTAACCAGGATCTGGTACTGAAGTCAGGAATGTCTCCGTACGAGGGTACTCCTCAACGGTAAACAGCATTGGCTTGATTTTTTTTTTGTTCGCTTTCAGTTTTGATAGCAAAACACATATTCAACCAGGATCTTGTGCTGAAGCCAGGGATGTTTTCGTACGAGGGTACTCCTCAACGGTAAACAGCATTGGCTTGATTTTTATCTCTTCCTGTTTAGTTTTGAAAGCAAAACACATATATTTAACCAGGATCTGGTACTGAAGTCAGGAATGTCTCCGTACGAGGGTACTCCTCAACGGTAAACAGCATTGACTTGATTTTTTTTTTTCGCGTTCAGTTTTGATAGCAAAACACATATTCAACCAGGATCTGGTGCTGAAGCCAGGGATGTCTTCGTACGAGAGTACTCCTCAACGGTGAACAGGATTGCCTTGAAATTTTTTGTTCACGTTCAGTTTTGATAGCAAAACACATATTGAGCCAGGATCTGGTGCTTAACCAGGGATGTCTTCGTACGGGGGTACTCATTAGTACGAGGGTAAACAGCATTGGCTTGATTTTTATCTCTTCCTGTTTAGTTTTGACAGCAAAACACACATTTAACCAGGATCTGGTGCTGAAACCAGGAATGGTCCGTACGGAGGCACTCCTCAACTGTAAACGGTATATGCAAGTCAATGCTGTTTACCGTTGAGGAGTACCCTTGTACGAAAACATTCCTGGCTTCGGCATCAGATCTTGGTTAAATTTGTATTTTGCTATCAAAACTGAACGCGAATAAACAAAATTCAAGCCAACGCTGTTTACCGTTGAGGAGTACCCTCGTACGAAGCCATCTCTGGCTTCGGCATCAGCTCTTGGTTAAATATGTGTTTTGCTATCAAAACTGAACGCGAACAAACAAAATTCAAGCCAACGCTGTTTACCGTTGAGGAGTACCCTCGTACGGAGACATGTCTGGCTTCAGCATCAGATCCTGGTTAAATATGTGTTTTGCTATCAAAACTTAACGCGAACAAACAAAATTCAAGCCAACGCTGTTTACCGTTGAGGAGTACCCTCGTACGAAGACATCTCTGGCTTCGGCATCAGATCCTGGTTAAATATGTATTTTGCTATCAAAACTGAACGCGAACAAACAAAATTCAAGCCAACGCTGTTTACCGTTGAGGAGTACCCTCGTACGAAGACATCTCTGGCTTCGGCATCAGATCCTGGTTAAATATGTGTTTTGCTATCAAAACTGAACGCGAATAAACAAAATTCAAGCCAACGCTGTTTACCGTTGAGGAGTACCCTCGTACGAAGACATCTCTGGCTTCAGCATGAGATCCTGGTTAAATATGTGTTTTGCTATCAAAACTTAACGCGAACAAACAAAATTCAAGCCAACGCTGTTTACCGTTGAGGAGTACCCTCGTACGAAGACATCTGTGGCTTCAGCATCAGATCCTGGTTAAATATGTGTTTTGCTATCAAAACTTAACGCGAACAAACAAAATTCAAGCCAATGCTATTTACCGTTGAGGAGTACCCTCGTACGAAGACATCTCTGGCTTCAGCATCAGATCCTGGTTAAATATGTGTTTTGCTATTAAAACTGAACGCGAACAAACAAAATTCAAGCCAATGCTATTTACCGTTGAGGAGTACCCTCGTACGAAGACATCTCTGGCTTCGGCATCAGATCCTGGTTAAATATGTGTTTTGCTATTAAAACTGAACGCGAACAAACAAAATTCAAGCCAATGCTATTTACCGTTGAGGAGTACCCTCGTACGAAGACATCTCTGGCTTCGGCATCAGATCCTGGTTAAATATGTGTTTTGCTATTAAAACTGAACGCGAACAAACAAAATTCAAGCCAATGCTATTTACCGTTGAGGAGTACCCTCGTACGAAGACATCTCTGGCTTCAGCATCAGATCCTGGTTAAATATGTGTTTTGCTATCAAAACTGAACGCGAACAAACAAAATTCAAGCCAACGCTGTTTACCGTTGAGGAGTACCCTCGTACGAAGACATCTCTGGCTTCAGCATGAGATCCTGGTTAAATATGTGTTTTGCTATCAAAACTTAACGCGAACAAACAAAATTCAAGCCAACGCTGTTTACCGTTGAGGAGTACCCTCGTACGAAGACATCTGTGGCTTCAGCATCAGATCCTGGTTAAATATGTGTTTTGCTATCAAAACTTAACGCGAACAAACAAAATTCAAGCCAATGCTATTTACCGTTGAGGAGTACCCTCGTACGAAGACATCTCTGGCTTCAGCATCAGATCCTGGTTAAATATGTGTTTTGCTATTAAAACTGAACGCGAACAAACAAAATTCAAGCCAATGCTATTTACCGTTGAGGAGTACCCTCGTACGAAGACATCTCTGGCTTCGGCATCAGATCCTGGTTAAATATGTGTTTTGCTATTAAAACTGAACGCGAACAAACAAAATTCAAGCCAATGCTATTTACCGTTGAGGAGTACCCTCGTACGAAGACATCTCTGGCTTCGGCATCAGATCCTGGTTAAATATGTGTTTTGCTATTAAAACTGAACGCGAACAAACAAAATTCAAGCCAATGCTATTTACCGTTGAGGAGTACCCTCGTACGAAGACATCTCTGGCTTCAGCATCAGATCCTGGTTAAATATGTGTTTTGCTATCAAAACTGAACGCGAACAAACAAAATTCAAGCCAACGCTGTTTACCGTTGAGGAGTACCCTCGTACGGAGACATGTCTGGCTTCAGCATCAGATCCTGGTTAAATATGTGTTTTGCTATCAAAACTTAACGCGAACAAACAAAATTCAAGCCAACGCTGTTTACCGTTGAGGAGTACCCTCGTACGAAGACATCTCTGGCTTCGGCATCAGATCCTGGTTAAATATGTATTTTGCTATCAAAACTGAACGCGAACAAACAAAATTCAAGCCAACGCTGTTTACCGTTGAGGAGTACCCTCGTACGAAGACATCTCTGGCTTCGGCATCAGATCCTGGTTAAATATGTGTTTTGCTATCAAAACTGAACGCGAATAAACAAAATTCAAGCCAACGCTGTTTACCGTTGAGGAGTACCCTCGTACGAAGACATCTCTGGCTTCAGCATGAGATCCTGGTTAAATATGTGTTTTGCTATCAAAACTTAACGCGAACAAACAAAATTCAAGCCAACGCTGTTTACCGTTGAGGAGTACCCTCGTACGAAGACATCTGTGGCTTCAGCATCAGATCCTGGTTAAATATGTGTTTTGCTATCAAAACTTAACGCGAACAAACAAAATTCAAGCCAATGCTATTTACCGTTGAGGAGTACCCTCGTACGGAGACATCTCTGGCTTCAGCATCAGATCCTGGTTAAATATGTGTTTTGCTATTAAAACTGAACGCGAACAAACAAAATTCAAGCCAATGCTATTTACCGTTGAGGAGTACCCTCGTACGAAGACATCTCTGGCTTCGGCATCAGATCCTGGTTAAATATGTGTTTTGCTATTAAAACTGAACGCGAACAAACAAAATTCAAGCCAATGCTATTTACCGTTGAGGAGTACCCTCGTACGAAGACATCTCTGGCTTCGGCATCAGATCCTGGTTAAATATGTGTTTTGCTATTAAAACTGAACGCGAACAAACAAAATACAAGCCAATGCTATTTACCGTTGAGGAGTACCCTCGTACGGAGACATTCTTGGCTTCAGCACCAGTTCCCGATTAAATATGTTTTGCTATCAAAACTGAACGTGTAGGGAACAGGGCGGGTGGGGCGTTAGTCCACCACGCGTTAAAATATTTTATTCATTGATATTTTCTTTTTTAAATGTGTGAGTATATACGCAAGCTTAACAATTTCAAATTTAGTTTTTTTTTCAATAGCCTGGAGTATGATTTTTGAATCTCATTCGGTGAGTTCAGCAGTTGAAAATGTCAAAATTACTATGGAGATAAGTATCTTTCTACTGCTGATTTGACTTTCAAAAATCGCACTCCTGGAGTATGATTTTTTAATGTCAAATCAGCAGTAGAAAGATGCACGTCTCCATAGTAATTTTGACATTTTCAACTGCTGAACTCAGCAAATGAGATTCAAAAATCGCTCTCCTAGCAATCTTGTTTAGTATGAATTTTGAAATGTGCGCCATCTACCGGAATTCTCTATAACTGCATGCTACTCCCGCTTAGTATTATATCGTATTGTAGATCAATGAAAAAAATGTAAAAAAACCTGCTTATGAAATTGTTATTTTCAATGTGATGTTATGAAAATAATATATTTTGTTGCTCAAAATAAATAAATATGATGAACCATAACAGTAAAATGCGATATTTCGTCGATTTCAGACAAATTTTACTTCTAGCGGACCAAGTAATGCCATCTAGTGACATTTTAAAAATTATTGTGAGTTATACAAGGAAATAGCGTTCTATGCTTTTCCATCTTCTTTGGTATGGAACAACAGATTTTTCTGTTGCTCCGATCGGTTTGTTCCCATAGTGAAAGTTGTTCAGTTTGATGGGTAGACTCTTAGTTTAAAAGGATGCTAATGATATCAATTTCACCCTGTATACACCTCTGTGAATGCGAAGTGCTCTTTCACAGCTGGAGGAACAGGATTGGCCATCAAGGTGGATACGTAATGACACCTACAGACAGGGATGTCCCCTCCAAATGCATCACGTATTCTGCCTTTGTTCATGAAGTCTGTGGGCCACAGAAATGATCTTTAGGTCAATGGCAAGCTACAATATATCCAGGTCGTATTAGCTATTGGTCAATAATCACGCCCTGTCTACGAAATAATAATAATTGGTTCATGCCAGGTAGGTACATTCTACTTGGTTTGTCCACCATTTGTAACTGCTGGCCCAAAAATAGTCTGCACCTTCTGGTCTGCACTCACAAGGGTCTTATTGTGTAACTACCCGATGCAATCAGTATTAAATCGACATGGTACGTTTTGGCAGTTCTTACCGATTCTGCTTCTTAGTATTTGAATAATTACAATACAATACAATACAAATATATTTATTCAATAAATTGGGTTCGGATACATGCGGTATGAGTGATAGTGCTGGGTACAGCTCTGGGCACAACACGCAATTTCAGACAATGAATATGATGATCATTGATAACAGAAAACGAATAATATTACTTAAAAATTGCCTAGCCAGTCATGATTTTTTAGTATTTATTTACTTACCGATCTTGTGAACGATATAATCGAAAATTTACACAATAGCCACAACATATCTATTTTATGAAAGACATTTAGAGGTGACACATAGTGGTGATTGGCTCCTGGTTTCCATCAGCTCCCCGCTTTCAACCCCACTAGTTGGTTTACACCTTCTACTTAGTGGTAGACCCTAGAGGTCTGATATTTCACTGATCCTATAGTATGGTGGAGAAAAGAACGGTCAGGTTTATGAAATACAACACTCTGTAACTCCAAAAGCATTGATTCTATAGTAAAAATTAATGGGACCTGTGTAGTTGCAAAGAAGATTGGCAGATTTGGACCCAGCCATTTTTTACAAAAACTAAAAGCCATTCTGGACGGCGGTCATAATTATTATAGACAGGAAAAATTTAAGCATTTTTTTAAAAACTTCCACATCTCCAGAAGTCCGGATTCAAAAGTAGAAATTACTAGGAAAATAGACAAATCGTCCAAAAAACAGTAGCAAAACGCAACCACGACAGCTATTTTCATCTAATATTATCACTATTTTTGGTCGTTACGGAACGTATTTGGCGTGCTTGAACTGATAGTGTGTGATTTCGTTTTCTTCCATTATCATAATATGGTACGGTTATCCAGAATTTTCATTAAAATAAACACAATGAATGCGTATAAGATTGAGTGGACTATCTAATAAGAAAGATTATGAGTTTCACACACTTGATACAAAAGGTATCATAAGGAGAAATACCTTTTCCCCAACTTCTACAGGCTACAACCAATTTACATTTTTGTAGTTTTGTTTCACTCTACACGTATTACTATGTTTCATTCATGTATGGAACCTCTATGTCTGGATCTCAAATTACATGGCCTTCCGCCAAACTTCTTTACTATGGTTTATTTTTGTAGAAGTAACTATAATTGTATTCCTATTATTTCGAGATATGAGCAGAAACCTTTAAAAAAAACCTCCCCCTCCCGCGACTCACCCCTCACTCGAGGACTTTCACTATGTTCATCAGGACACCTCAATGATTAACTGTACCAAATTTCAAAACTACTTGAATTATTTGGGCTGAATTCATTAATTTTCTTAGGGTAACAGGCGCTGAGCGTTATCGCCGCGACACTGAATCATCTCAGAAATATCGTTCCGCCAACGCCTACGCTCAAAAATCGCTTATGTGTAACGGCCCTTATATCCTTTTCTGACTGTATTTTTCCTTTCGATGAACTAGTTGTCGAGTTTTAATGCGTAGTTCGTCTGAGTATGTAACAGTAACATTTCATATGCTATCTAATTTTAAACCTTATCTGCATTTCAGGATTAGTAGCAGACTGCAACACAATACTATATACCGACTTACAAGTCAAGAGGGAAGAATTTATAACACTAATTAACTGCTACACTGGATTCAGTGCGGACTTCACTCAAGTTCCAATCCTCTTCAAATGTATGACAGTAGATAACATTTTACCTATAAGTATAAATATTTCTATTTATAATACGAATACTAGCAGTTCTGAACTGCAGTTAAGAATACAGGCGCTTTCACTGCCATCGAACGAAGGAAACCTCATATCTTGTGCCTTTGACCCTAAAGCTGATAGTTCAATAACGGTCACATTCAGCCCGCATCCAAGCGCGTGGCATTACATAAAGTTGGACCATATTATAGGAAATCATTCCCATATAACTGACTGTGAGTCGTACCTAAGAACAGGTACAGAAGACGTGGAAAATGGAACAGTTTTAAGTCTTATGAGAGATGCTAAAGATTCTTTCTTCTCGTATGACTATGGACTCTCTACGACGGACATACACGACTCAACGAGCTTAGTGAATTTAACGTCAGGCGAAATCAAAACTTTACGTTTCAAGGTTAATCAATTCGTAGATATCGGTGGTACTTTAACTATAGAAGCTAGTTTGTTAATGAGTTTGAAATATTATATGGGATATAGAAGACAGTTAAAGAAGAGTGCTTTGTTAAGTTTTACAGAAGAAAATCAATTTTTTAAAACTGTAATTTGTTTGAGCATCAATCACCCGAGTATACCACAGAGTTCAGGTTACTGTAAATACAACGATCGTGTCAAACCAGCTCTATTTGTATTAAACAGTACAGATTCAGAGTCTATATACGAGAAGGTATTAATTCCATTCCCTGAAAGTGGGACGTGGTATTTGACTCTGCTGTTATTCTGTGATGAAATCGTGTGTCCATGTCGGATGTCAGAGAACGGCACGCAGTACTATGTAGATGCCTCAGCAGCAGACACCGGTGATAAAATATCGAGTGAATCGTGGAATAATACAAGAGATGGAGTGAATAAGTGTAACACAACAGTGGTGCTGTCGATATCGTCGAAGCTTTGCGTGGGTGGGCAGTGCAGTAATAGAGGTAGCTGCCAGTTGAACACGTTTGGAGGGCTGGTTATGTCATTTTGTTCGTGTCCTTCTGGTTATGGAGGTAAGAATTGTTTACAAGTCAGAAATATTGTTTTTTCCTGAGGTGATCAGACCATCAAACTGAATCACTTTTGTCTCCGGGATCAAAACCAAAATCGGGAAAAAACATCTGCTGTGCTTTTTGTCTAGTAAGATTGCAATTTAGTATGGAACAGCTGAATTTATTCTCGCGATTTCGACATTGATCCTATAAAGAAAGTTGTTCAGTTTGATGGTTTGAAGCCCTCCTTAAGTATGTAACGCATTTAAGTTTACACCCTGTATAACAGAACTCAGTGGTAACAAGTCAGGTTTCAAATGAGGGCAAAACTTTTTATTGAACTGTATTGTTTGTTATAATATTAATTTGTTAAAGATTCTCTGGTAACTTGTTAAAACAAACCAACCAATTTGAAAGCAAGATCTAGTATCAAATTCGATGATTAGCGTACGGTACGGTAATGCGGTTGTACAGCCTATAATCCTGCTCTTCGATCAGTGTGTGTTGCCAGTGATGACATATGGAACAGAGACGTCGTTCACTCAAGGCCTCATAAAAAGGCTGAAAGTCACCCAAAGGGCAATGGAATCAGAAATGAAGAGATCCGCAGAAGAACCAGAGTAACTGACATTGCCCAAAGAATTGCTAAACTTAAGTGGCAGTGGGCGGGGCACATTGCTCGCAGAACCGATGGCCGGTGGGGTCGAAAAGTTCTCGAGTGGTGACCGCGTACCGGAAAGCGCAGCGTGGGTACACGGTGGACCGACGACCAGGTGAAGGCGGCGGGAAAACGTTGGATGAGGGCAGCGCAGGACCGGTCGTTATGGCGATCCTTGGGGGAGGCCTATGTCCAGCAGTGGACGTCCATCGGCTGAGATGATGATGATGACTGCAGGGCACAAGCCTTCTCTCACGAATAAAGGATGAGAGCAGTCCATATTCCACATTCCACCACTTTGACGAACACCATCATTTCACTACATTTTTAAACATTTACAATATGTATTGGTTACTACATTGACAAGATATTCCACTATTTTCCAGGATGGGACTGTTCGGATAAATCAAGAATGGACAGCGAGTTTTACATGAGGTTGTCCATCCTGCTCCTTACCCTGAGCAACCTCCTCTTCTTCGTGACCATCTACGTGGCCATAATACGCCTCTACTTCACCGAAGCAATCATTTATACCTTCACAATGATCTTCTCTACTTTCTACCACGCCTGCGATGCGCCCATACAAGTCTCCTACTGCATTATTCGAGGTAACATACTCCAATTTGGGGACTTTTACTGCGGAATCATGTCGTTCTGGGTCACCTTGCTAGCTATGTGCATTATGGGAGAAAAATTTAAGTCTTCGCTGCAATTGACAGGCGCGATTATCATAGCTTTGTTGACGACGTGGAATATGAGGTCGTTCGTTGCGTTTTTGATACCAGTAGCTGTCGGTGTAGTTCTGTTAACGATTACCTGGTATTTGGATTATAGGGAAAACCATAAGATGAAATATCAGAGGAGATATTATGTGATTTATTTGCCGATCGGTGTGCTTATGGTTACTGTAGGGTTGGTTTCGTTCGGGTTTCTGCAGACGGAGCAGAATTATAGGGTAGTGCATTCGATATGGCATATGATAATAGCGGGTAGCGTTGTTTTTCTGTTGCCCGATGTGAAGCGTAATGACTGTAATCCATTCTTGCCAAGCCCGGGGACATGTAAGCTACCTTTTGGCAAATTGTTTTCTAGAAATCAAAGTTTACCACCGACGGACAGTCGTCCTGATTAAGAATACGCTATTCCTAAGTCGATTTGATCAATAGACAATTTTGTGTACGAAATTAAGATGAAATGTCTGTTAAGGCTCGTTTCTGTTAATCGTCCACCAGTTACCATAACGAAATTTTACGTGCTTTATTTTATAGTTATCGTTAAGCTAAAATCAGAACAAAATGTTTCACGCATAGATCACATAATGGTGTCGATTCAAACTGTGCCACGACTTAACTAAATTTATTCCTGTCACTTTATAAAATAAGATTAAGAAAAGAGACAGAAAATCAACAACTGACTTTAGTGCTGTCAAAGTGACGTTACACGCCCAAAACGCCTGAAGGCTTCGACTGCCAAATGACCGACAAACAATGGAAAATCTTTGTTATTGTGACCCGCCGGCGTTTAACGTGTTAAATAAGATGGCGTACATTATGATGGCATCATATTTTGGGCGTGTAAAGTCACTTTGACAGCACTAAAGTCAGTTGTTGGTTTTCTGTCTCTTTTCTTAATCCTATTTTAGAAAGTGACAGGAATAAATTTAGTTCAGTCGTGGCACAGTTCGAATCGACACCAATATCTTTCAAGATTCTTATTGGTCTAAAGTCTAATAAGGCCCGACAAAGAATCTGAACGCAATGCACTCGTCGCGTCTCGTAGACATTCTGGGTTCTTTTTTGACTAAATAGTCGAGAGTCGAAGTCGGGTCGTCTAGGGGCCCACGCACACCTGGCGAAGCGATGCGCAGAGCATTTTTCAGTTTGGCCACAGAATAGGTAATAGTATATAGTTCTACATACAGAACGGCCACTCTCCGCCCCCCTCTGACTTCAGATACCTCACCTCCCCTCACACTATCTGTGGTACCTTGAGGGAAGCCGAGCAAGGGAAGGCAGTCAGGCGCGCGCACCTGTTAGATTTGACTACATAAAATATATTTTATTTTTCTCCTCACAGTAAAAATAAACGTTGGAAAATAACGCTAAATTCACATTTTCTGCGATTCTTTAGCTTTAAAACTATTTTAATAACAGAATGAACTATAAAAAGTAACGAAATGTATAATGTAGTTCATACGATGCGTGTTAAGTCAACCCTACACATATGTCATGCACAATTTTCGCAAAGTGCGCATGTGCGAACGTCATCATGTCAAATCTAAAACGTTGTTTGAAGTGCCGGACCTGTGGTTTGGCAATGGAAAATGCTCTGCGCTGCGCTTCGCCTGATGTGCGCCGGCTCTAAGGAGAGATTAATTTTCCGTTTAGTTGTACTTTATACAAACTCAAAAGTATTTCAGTGTTATTTGAAAATACATGTTATTTCGAAGCATCATAATTAAGCTAGTCAACAATTTAGTACAGGAACAATTTTAGCATTTTCTTTGGTTCTAATTTATAAATCAATGTTAGGTTTTTTAAGTGTATAATCTATAATTTGTGGCATTATAAGACAGCTTTATTAGATTTTAGTTTTCTAACTTGTTGTAATTTACTGATGACAATAGCTGTAAAGGGTATAATATAAATGCGTAAAGTTTTTACAAATAAAAATATTTATTGAAATGCCAAAAGACTGGGTAGACAATTTGTCTTTTTAAAAGCTATCGTGCCCAATTAGTGAATTTATAATATAGTTATAGCAATGATAGGTTACGTACAAAACCGAAGGTTAATCATCTTAAACCAACTTTTGAGAATAATTTGTGTCTAATATGCAATTTACTTGCAAGAAAGGTACATGTAAAGGTACATCCTGCAACATAGTATATTTGTTAAAAACCTTATTAAAATCGATCTCCCAAATTATACAATTAAGACAAGGTAGGTTTTTGCCGAAAAGTTCTCGAGTGCCGACCACGTACTGGAAAGCGCAGCGTGGGTAGGCCCCTCACACGGTGGGCCGACGACCTGGTGAAGGCGGCGGGAACCCGTTGGATGAGGGCAGCGCAGGGACGGTCGTTATGGCGATCCTTGGGGGAGGCCTATGTCCAGCAGTGGACGTCCATCGGCTGAGATGATGATGAGGTTTTTTGGCTACAGTTCATATTTACGATCTCTCTAATTTCACACTGCATACATTATTTTTTCTTTATAAAAGATCATTCTTAATTAAAGTAAGCAAATATAAGCCATCTTGCATTTATGTTTAGAGTATAAATTGATGACGTATTTATTTGATATTATCTAACTAAACAAACGACTCGACATGGCAGCTGGACTCTGTCTAATAAGTCTTTTTATTACAACTATCAGTTGGTCTTATTAGCGTAGTGTCTATCTGTCTTATTAGCGTGGTGAGATGATGAGAAATATAATTATACAGAATTGTTTAGGATTAGTGTTCCATTACCTCTATACTTACAAAGTGATAAGAAAGAAGTGGATATAGAAACAATGATTAAAAAAAGGAGTCAGTTTATTACGTTGGAATGGATGAGTGAGAGAGTAGATTGACGTTATTATTAATAAGACGAGTGCGAGTGTGATAGAATACACCGGCCACTTTAGATGTATGTTCACATGTCGACACATCAAGCTATACAAAACTAACATAAGCTGGCCGGGTGTAGGTCGAGTAATGTATAACGTCGCGCGGCCAGCTTATGTTGGTTTTGTATAGCTTGATGTGTCGCCGTGCGTACATAGAACAAAATGTGGGTTGAAAAAGTCGAGGTAATGTATCTGAAACGGGTTAAATGCATGTTGAAAAAGAAAGAGAAATCAATTGTTTCTACCTTCCCCAATAAGATAATTATGCGACAATTACGTGAATTATTTTAGTAAAATAAGACTTATTAGATAATCTATTGATTTGATAGTGTTAGTGCCATATTGTGATTGAAAATTTACCAAAATTTATATTGTTATTCTTTTTTACTGATCCTTTTTGAAGTACACATAATTTGTTGAATAACAATTTTATTGCATGACATTTGTTATTGTATAATTTAGTTTTAAAAACTTTACATACGTAGGTACTTTATACTTGCTACATTCCTGAAAAGCTTTTGAAGATTAAGGGTCAATTTCCATTGAAAGAGCAGCGGCCGGCAGCGCGTGGTATTATACGTATCATATTGAACTTTATCTACAGTGAGATAAGATGTTCAACCTCCGCGGCGGCGTCACACCTTGGACACTTAGCTGTCATTTCATACAAATGGAAAAATTTTAAATAGGTAAGCATGTGCGATATTGAGTGAGTGCAAACAAGAAAGGAATACGCATTTGCTTAACATTGGTAACTGCTGAGGTAAATAGAGGGCGATAGAGGGGGTGAGGTAAAAAGTTGGTGGGAGGAAGGGAGTGTCCGTACTGTACGTAGTAACAGATACTTTTTTTTATACTGTGGCGGCGTGGCTACCCGTCTCAATGTAGGTAAAGTTCAATATGCTATGTAAAATGCCGCGCCCTGCTAGCCGCTGCTTTTTCAGTGAGAATTGACCCTACGTTAGTCGAGAAGTTTCATGGAATGGCTTTGAAGGCTTTTTTCGTGCTGTTCTTTGATAAAACCAAAAGAGGACTATGCCTCAACCTAGACTCTTCACTGTCACTTCACACAAACTAGCTTGCTCTGACAAGAGGTAAGCACATTGTGTAAGCATGTGCGATACTGAGTGCCAGTGAGATAGGACTACTCCATTGCCTACTGTCAGGGAGCAGGGAGTATCCGTACTGAATGTTAAGCGTACTCTTTGTTATACTGTGATATTATTTATATACCGTTCGTTCACATGGTATACGGAATTATTCCTTACATCGCATCGCATCGCAAATATCTGCGATGCGCTGCGTGCAATAACCATACATATGTCATCGTAATAAGTCATCCAGCGCTGGCAGATATTTGCGATGCGATGCGAGACGTCGCAGTTATGTGTATGAGCCCTTAGTCAGAACAAAAACTGCAGATCAGCTACTCCCTGTCTCGCTGGCATCGACGCCCGTCAAACTATCTGCGTGTTCCAGGCTAGTGCCTGTCCTGTCACCTAAACATTAAATTTATCTCCTTGTAACTATAATTTCAAATATAGTGAACGGTGCAAACTTCAATGCGTTACATACTTAAACGTAAAACTTAAACAAATCGGTCCCATAGTAAAAGTTGATCAGAAGATCCCTTTAACATGTAACGCATTTCAAATTGTATAGCGTGTACATAATTTATGAGTATGTCGCATCCTCCCCTTTTTGGTTTTATTTAATGTGCTTTGACATATTTTTATTGTCTTTAAATATACGCTATGTTTGTTAATTATCTTCCTTTTATAGTAATAAAATTCATTTTTGTGTATATTCTGTAATAGTAGAAAATATATTGTTTCTATAATTATTAATCAGAATCTGATGGTGCCTTATATTGTCCATTTTCATCTGTAATAAGAAATATTACTGCTGAAACTCTCGTTCACACTTGAGTGAAACAACTAAGGTGTGAGCGAGCTGTAAAATCTTGGCCTTTAAAATTAATAGGATTTCACACATTTACATTGTAGGTTTATGTGTGGTTAATAACCAAGATATTATTATTTGTTGTCCTTGTAATTTCAAACACTAAAATTTTGTGTTTATAATATTACTTATTACTTACATGAATAAAAAAATTAAGCTTACAATTTTAATTTTCACTCAAATGTATCCACAGTCTATTTTAGGTATACCTACCTATATTGTAAATGGAAATCATTGTACAAATTGTATTTTATATTTTTAATATTTCATTTTATATTTTAAATGTGAATATTGATTCCATCTAGTCTGCTCGAACCTAGTTTCAGTCATTGAATAATTAATTAATTATGTATAGAACAGATAACGCGAACAAAATCTGTGCACCGCGATCAGCAGTGCGGGGCGCGTGCTGGGGGCGTCACGGTGCAGCACGCGCCCCGCAAACGAGTGTTACAAAAAATGTTGTCTAGGTGTCTCCTCTAATAGGTATCTCAATAGTTTCAGCTTAGTAAAACAAGAGAATAAGACTTTCTGTCAATTTTATATGGTTGAAAATTGAATGTAAACATCTGTCTTACTAAATATGATTTGGACGTGACATATCTTTTCCCTTGGCCATTCGCTGGGTAAAGCGTGTAGGTACCCGTGCGTACTAGTTTCGAGTAAACTCAAGCACGAGCGCGCACGCTTAACGCAGCGCACGGCCTTATAATCTTACCAAGACGTGTTCTAGTCGCACAATACATATAGACCGAGATCCGACCATAAAATTATGCACCTGTTTCTTAGGCGAACGAAATGTGATTCTAGTGTATGTTGACACAGGGGTTAATTCAACGCCGCCAAGTTGCCTAGAAAAATCTTGCCGCAAGTACCTTTTCCATTATAATTTTTTGTATAACTTTTTCCACCTGTCTGTTTGGGAAGTAAATGAGGTGCCATCGGAAGGAGACTGATCTAAAGTACTGGAAAAACTAGGGTTGCCACCTCTCAATCTGCCGCAACTATATGGTTGCCATGATCAAAGAAGTCATTTTTTAACCTGGCAACCCTATAGTTGTGGCAGATTGAGTAGTGGGAACCCTAGTTTTTCTAGTACTTTAGAACAGTCTCCTTCCGATGGCACCTCATTTACTTCCCTAACAGATAGATGGAAAAAATTTTACCAAAAATCATAATGGAAAAGGTACTTGCGGCAAGATTTTTCTAGGCAACTAGGCGGCGTTGAATTAACCCCTGTGTAAACATACACTAGAATCACATTTCGTTCGCCTATTAAATAGGTGCATAATTTTACGGTCGGATCTCTGACTAATATTTTCTGCAAGTTTTCAAATACAAATAAAAATAAATTCAATTGTATAAGCGTCATTTATGATAATAAATCAACATTTTATTACACTTTGCACTGTTTGTTAGTATTATTTGGCATTTGAATTTACAATTATTATTGTTGTCCTTTGTAAATGTGATGATTAAAACCAAAATGGAAATTATGAATAAAATTTTATTTTATTTCTTTAACATTTCAGTTTCAGATAAAAAAAAACATAACATACTCAATAGCCTGCACACATTTTTCGCGGAGTTTGAAAATGGGTCGTTTTTCAATAGGAAATAACTCGCTAAGCGTGTTTTTCAGCAGCGAACTACACTCTCGCGAGAACTTATCAATGAGAACTCGAGTTCTCAGCCTTTCTCATCTATTCCACGAATGTTGTGCGGGCATTGATAATAAATCTCCCGTATTCTTAGTTGATATTCCTCGAGATTTCCTCAGTCGATTCGAGGAAGTGTTTAAAATTTCAAAAATATCGACTCTACGGAGAAAATCTCGAGGAAGCAGAAAATATGGTGTAAGCTTAGGGTGTAAGATTAACAGATTAGATGATACTTTAGTCTATTTGGATTGATCCACCAAAAATGTTTCACGGTCGATTCATACTCGATACAATACAACCCAAGTATCTTTAAATATTGCAGTCTACCAAACTTGAGTCTAGCTAGAGGGTTGTTTTCCATTGGGCAATGGACAGTCAAAAATACTGCTGTGCTTATCAAGGCTGCAGTAAGTATATTTTTGGCGGGATTGAGTTGTATTTGTCTGGAGACCTTGTGATGATGAGCTCTAATAGTGCTCTTTCCGAAGAGGTAGAAATGGTAAGCAAGAGTGTAGTAATTTCTTGTTGTCAGCATCTGACTATCAATTTGTCTTTATGAAACCAAACTGTTATTTAGTTGTAAGTTATCCAGACAAAATAAGTATGACCCCCTCTTACTTACCTTAGTTTTTATTTTTTAATGTTAGCTTTATTTATAAGTCTTTTCTTTCTCTTTATTTTTAGATGTGGGAATTTGTTGTCAGCATCTGACTATCAATCTGTCTTTGTAGAAACCGAACTGTTATTTAGCTGTAAGTTCTCCAAAAAGGAAATAAATAATAAATAAATAAAAGGAAATAAATAAAAATAAAATAAAATAATAAATTACGGTCATTCCTTCCTTATACATAGTGATCATCGTCACAAAAATATAGATGGCTCATTTTGTCAAAAAGTACTTAGGTACTACAATTTTGATAAGCTCGGCAGAATAGTCAACTTACTTAATCCGAAAAATCTTAACTAGGTATGTTTCTATCACAGGGTTTAAATAATATTTTAAACCGAATAAATAATATCAAAAAATAATATCTTGGACAATGTCACACAAATTATCTAGTCACATTTAAAGTACCAGAATCTAGCCTGGACTTGTATTATGATAACTAGACAACGATATAGAATACATATACAACGTGTTAATAAATTAGCGCAAAACCTCATACTATCAGTTTAAAATAACAATGTGCATGACCTCGCTCGCAAATGTGACGTCACTCAATCACACGAACTTCACTCGAGTCATTCAAATGATTGTTTCCTTTGCATAGAGTCTACATTCCTTTGTCAACCGAGTGAAGTTATCCAACGGCCCTTCAAGGTCATGCACATTGTTATTTTAAACGGATAGTACACCCTAACTGATTTATAAAAGAGAATTAAAATGAAACAATATTTTCATTATTTTGATAGTTACAATTTAAAGTTATTCACATTTTAAGTTCTGAGGCAAAAATGATTTGTTATCATTTCAGCAATGAATAAAAGCGCTAACATACTCATGGATACATTTTTATAATCTTATTTTGGTAGTAAGTAGGGTGAGTGTGCCCGTGCGGTGGGTTGACATCGGGTTCCGTAAATTTAAAATTTTACAAAAAAATTATTTAAAATTTTGAAAAAAATTACCTATGTTGAAACCATGATAATTCGATTCTGCTCTCGATTCTGAACAAACTACTTTCTAGTTTTGCGTTAATTCATTAACACGTTGTATAAATACAAACATCCATGACTCGGGTACAAATAAGATTATTGTAATAAAAAATTACAATTTAGCTCTGTGGGCTTGCTTGCTTGAGGCCTAACCACATGACTAAATAACCAGTGTTGCCAGATCCAATTTTCGAAATACGGGAGGTGTACCAATAAAAAATCGGGAGATGTATGGGCGACATTACGAAAAAAGCGGGAGATAAATTTTTCCTTAAAATTAATCAGACCATGGTCTTAATAAATGTTTTTTTATCATTTTTTCGTTTACTTTAAAATCATAGCAATTGCAATTTTTTTAAATATTTTTCGTGTGCAAGATCCCTAAATTTCCTAATTTGGCCGGTTAACCAAAGCAAAAGCAGGTTTATTTCGCTACTTCGCAATGTTGCAAAATTAGTAAACTATAACTGCCAAAGCTTGCCATTGAATAGGTATTCAACTTTATGTTATTAAGTCAAAGTATAGTTTAGGCTACGCATTTTACAAAGTTATGTACACATTTAACATAGCATTGCATAGCTTAGCATTTAATTTTGTTCCGTTTTACGCAGTTTTTTCGAAAAAAAAGTTGTTCTTAAAAAATCGGGAGATTTGAGTGGGAATCCGGGACATCGGGAGACATTGACAAAAATCGGGAGATATCCCGGAAAATCGGGAGATCTGGCAACAGTGTAAATAACTCACAGAGATTTTATGTCATATTTACATAGATATATTATATGCATATTTATGAAATAGCCCTGCATGGGTAGCATGCCACCGTGATACAGCGCTATCACACCTTCGCTCTCTATTTGCGCGCGAACGAACGAGATAAAAGACGTGATACAGCCGTATCCACCATACCATTAGACCATTTAACTAAGGACGAGTTACGCGTGTAATTCTACTAACAAACTTTTCTGTCACTTGGCGGGGGATGAGGTAGCATGAAATCCGCTGGATTTTATTCCATTACTTCAGATTCTAATTGTGATTGTTAAAACTAATTAAAAATGTGAAGCTATTGATTATTACTACTTATTGATTGAGATTCGGACTGTGCCACGACTTAACTAAATTTATTCCTGTCACTTTATGAAATAAGATTAAGAAAAGAGACAGAAAACCAACAGCTGACTTTAGTGCTGTCAAAGTGACGTTATACGCCCAAAAACGCTTTAAATAAGATGGCGTACATTATGATGGCATCTTATTTTGGGCGTGTAACGTCACTTTGACAGCACTAAAATCAGCTGTTGGTTTTCTGTCTCTTTTCTTAATCTTATTTTAGAAAGTGACAGGAATAAATTTAGTTAAGTCGTGGCACAGTCCGAATTGGTACCATTGTTCTGCCTCTTTTAGTGATAAGATAAGGTATAAAAATGTACATAAATTCACTTGATCGTTTGGTCTTGTACCTTAGCAGAGGGGAATGCTATCGAGAACCTGTGCTGGTAGCATGCACACCCGCGATGTCTTTTATCTCGTTCTTTTGCGTGCAAACGAACGAGATAAAAGACGTGATAAAGCCGTATCACGGCTATCGCGGGTGTGCATGCTACCAGTGCTGGTCATTAGTTAAATGTTCTAAGAGTTCACCCTTGACCTCAGCTCTTGAAGTTATTTATCTTATGCCAGCTACACCGTATAACATCTGCCTTTGTAAATCTTCAGCCTTCAGAGTGCCGTCTATACTAGTACAGTTCTGATTGAACACGCTATACGCTGACACTTCACCCCTCTTCCTTCTCCTAGTCCTAGTATTCAAACAGATTCCTATAAGTGCTGAGATCACAAAGAATACTGCTCCGAAACCCTGTTTTAAGAAGAAAATGTATAGAGAGAGCCAGATTATAGTGTAAATTGTCCATTTTGTGATGAAGTATTTCCATGATTCTTGTTTTTCTTCTGCTAAGGACTCGTCGCTGGCTTCAGATGTGACGTCAACATCTTCCTCGGGTTGTAGAAGAGGTGCCGGGGTTGGTGTTGGTTCTTCTTCTAGCTGTAATATGATTTAAGTTCTTTAGTAAGGAGTACACTGACAGACTTTAAGTGACACGACCGGCTGCAGATTTTGCAAGGAGGAGATGGAAACTCCTCTGCACCTCCTATGTGATTGTGGTCCCCTGATGTACAAACGCAGCACTCATCTGGGTAGGCAGGTGCTGACACCAGATGAGATACAAACTATCCCGATCAAGAATCTACTGCGATTTCTGGCCGCAGTGGGGATTGGTAAGGAACTATAAAAAGGGTGATCACAAAGGACCAGCGATGGTCTACGTGGCACAGGCTTAGCAAGCCTGTCAAGGCCCAAAACCACAGATAATAAATAATAAGGAGTACACTGAAGGACATTGAAATAAAGTAAGTTTATCACATTTGTTACCTCTTATTTGAGATAATGGGTTTTTGTATGCTTTGTTCCCATGGTACAATAATATACTGCGCCTGGTATTCTCTTCCGATCACGTAACTGACCACGTGACTGACACAAGCCTACGTCAGCATACCCTTTTACCATGTTTAGCTGCCATTTTTTTGTGACGTATGCTTGTGTCACTCTGGGATAGAAGACCTTGTTTTTTTAGACTATGCTTTGTTCCCATATTATGTAGTCTTGCTTAAAAGTCTTTATTTGTAGACTGATATTATGGAACGTTTTTGAATCAAGAAATGGTGTCTGCACATGCACATTTTGTGCAAACTGTCCATGACATGTAGGGTTGAAAGCCACACTTTGCATTTAACGTCATCTACATTTCAAGAAATTTTAATGTCTGTTATTAAAAATAGTGTTTGAGCTAAAGAATTATTTGAAAAATAACACTAAAATGTGAATTTAAATATTATGAATTTTTAAACATGTTACGGCCATGTTGTGCTGTTTCGAATCAAATTAAAGATTGAAAAATTGATGATTGGTTGATTGATTTGGTAGCGAAATTGGATAATGCACTTCCCCGGTTTGGAAGGGTGTGGGTTCAAGTCCCGCCCGAGACTAAATTTTTCAATCTTTAATTTGAATGTGAATTTAGTGTTATTTTTCAATGTTTTTTAAGAAAATGCACTGAAAGTGAAAATACACAATTTTATATAGTCAAATCCAACAGGCCTGACTGCATTCCCCGGCTTGGCTCCCCTCAAGTGTCCCCAGAAAGTGAGGTGAGGTGAGGTGGGGTATCTGAAGACCAGAGGGGGGGCGAGGAGTGGCCGTTCTGTATGTAGAACTAATATACTATTACCTCTTCTGTGGTGTAATGTGATAGACGACCCGGTTGGTACGATGGTTGCCATGCCGGACTGCCAAACAGGGTCTTGGGTTCGAATCCCGGTTCGGTCATGGATGTTATATATTTGTGCCGTTGTTGTATGATTCCCATAACAAAAAGCCTAAGGCTTACCTTGGGATCATTACAATGTATGTGCCTGTGAGCTTTATTTATTTATTTAATGTAATGAATATAACAACAGAGAGAAGACCAAGGGTGAATTCTTACCAAAAGCACTTCCTCTTCTTTTCTCTCCTTATCCATGTCTGTAAAGATTTTAGGCACAAACAATTCCACCAATTTATCTTTAGTTTGTTCCAGTTTTTCCTTTGTATTGTCTATCAGTTCTTTGCGACGTCTAAGAGCACGGTATTCCTTTAATTTCGCCTCCATTCGTACTGACATCAGTTCGTAGAAATACCTACTACTGATAAAATTGATTGTTTTTTCTTATCACCTGTTTGCGAAAAGAAAGTATGATAATTTATTCAGATTTTAGATTTAGAGCTATAGTTAACAGGCTTGGGGTAAGGAATAAAACTGTGTAGGGTTTAGGATAAGCCTATCGGGTCGGTCGGTCCTCGTTATACTTACACAATAGTATTTCAAAGTTATTATTATGCGAAAAACAATACAAAAACAATAAAAAACACCAACACGACAAAAGACCACAGATTACTGATATGTAGCAAGCTACAGATGCGACAGTGAAATTTGCACTTAGTTCCATTGTTTCCGTAGTGGCGTTCTGTCGTCAAACTAATGTGTATAGAACTTGTAGTTATAGGTATGTATACACTGATTCCAGGATGCAAAAATAGGGATATTTGACCAAGGAACAAACTATTCAACGATATTATTATGTCATACGACGGAGAAGAATTGAGGCTTCTCAAGGATTCTAAACTCAAGCTAAAATACCAGGAAAATCACAAGATATAAGCTTCTGACGCAACAACACGGCATGAGGCTGCTGTTGTTGTAAGTTCAATATGGCGTTGTATCTCGTCCTCATTGGACGATGATACAATGTATCATCGTCCAATGAGGACGATGGGAAACAGCGCCACAACGGCTACACCAGAACTAAGCTGTCATAGGCCTGCAAAAGACAAAACGCCTGTTGAGCAGTGTTCCCGAAACAAAAAATTAGAATTCGGTAGAAGAGTGGTCAAAAAATCGGGAGAAATCGGAAGATTTTGAAATTTGTTGTAAATAAAGCTAATTTAAGGTTTTTTGTACAGATTCTCATCAAAAGTATATTAGATGTAATTAAAAAGTAATTTAAAAAACTTTAAAACTTAATTTAAACATAATATTTTATTTTTTCATAGAGCAAAAGGCATTTTCTTACAATTTGAAGTGTTTGGTCTTCTTTCTTTAAAAACCTGTAACTTAATCCGTATTGCAATAATTTCTCCACTTCTACAATAACATATTGTATTTTAATTTATTATTACCAGAAAAATACCTTAAACTTTGTTACTGACAGTGTCTGACTGATCTAAAAGAATGCGAAAATGGTTTAAGAATGGGAGAGTTACTAGTCAAGTGCCTCCTGTACGCTGATGATCAAGTGATACTTGCATCGTCAGCGGGAGAGCTACAAGACATGGTAACTCTCATGAATACAGCATTGAAGAAGAAAGGAATGAAAGTGAATGTGAATAATGGTAATGGAGAGGGATGAATGTGTGACTGATTGTTGTATAATGATTGGGAACGAAAAAGTGCAACAAGTGAATGAGTTTGTATATTTAGGATGCATGTTTACTAGAGATGGGAAATGTGAGGGTGATATGCATAGGCGAGTAACAGCGGGAAACAAAGTAAACGGTGTTCTGCATACTATTGTGGCTAGTGTCCAAAAAGGCACGACTTGCTATACACAATGGTGTGTTGGTGCCTACACTTATGTATGGCAGTGAGTGCTGGGTATGGCAGAAGAAGCATGCAAGTAAAATTAATGCTGTTGAAATGCGTTCCTTGCGAAGTATGTGTGGTGTCACGATGAGAGATAGAGTGAGAAATTGTGTAATAAGAGATCGATGTAAATTGAAAGAAGATGTTGTGACAAGAATAGAGAAAGGTATGCTTCGTTGGTTTGGTCATGTGGAAAGGATGAGTGACAGCAGATGTACGAAAGAGATATATGTTGCTAATGTGAGTGGAAGTGTCGGCAGAGGGCGCCCTCGTAGGACGTATGCTGATCAAATCAGTTGCGTCCTACAAAAAGGGGAGGTGCGGAGTACTCGAAACTGACGGGCATGTATGAAGAGATGTATGGATGTGCATGAGGCAAAAGAGGTATGTAAAGATCGTAGTAAGTGGCGCGCCCTGGTCTCTGCCTACCCCACTGGGAAAGAGGCGTGACGTTATAGATAGAGATAGATAGATAGAAAACAACTAAATAAAATAATGAAAACTTATTTAAAAATGAATGGATGCATTAATTATTATAATTTTTAATAGAATGTTGGTTTTTATTATGAATTATTCAGAGAATCATAAAAATCGGGAGAAATTGACCATGTTACGGTAGATCGGGAGATGGGGTCGGAAATCGGTAGATCTCCCGTAAAATCGGGAGGTTCGGGAACACTGTCTGTGACTGACGAATGACTTTAATTTTTTTTTAGCGGCAACACTGACTGGTTCACTCAACACACCGCACAAAAAGGTCGTGAACGCAGCTCTGTGGACGTGACAGCTAATATCTAGTTTGTTTTCAGTTACATTACATATTTTATTTATAAAATCCTTAAATGGTGTAGAGACAGTAAAACTATAGAGTAAGGGATACGCAACATCTTTAATGTTCGATAGAGGCGAACCTATACACTAGTCTGTAGAAAGAGTGAGAAAGACTATAAAGAACGCCGTATAACCACTTTTTTGGTGACCGCAACTTGTCATTTTGACGTATTGCGTATTGGTGTCCAAATTGAATAGGATTGTTGTTAGGCTTATCAATAGTTATTATTTACGGAATTGTAACAGCCTGAATTACTTGCTGTGTGAGGTGTTCTGATAATATCATAATTTTTAATAAATATCGAAGTGAAAATGGTGGTCTGCAGTGTCCTAGGATGCAAAAACAGATCCAAAAGTGCTGCCGGTAATGTTTCGTTTCATAGGTACGTTTCACTGCAATTAAATGCTACAAATACTTTGTGATTAGATTAATGTCTAATGTACTCGTAAAAATGATATTACAATACAAATTAAATCATAATACCAAGTTATAGGTCAACATTGACTCCATAACCTCTAAATCACCAGGCATTCAGTGTTACCAGTTTATGGCCTTTGAAATACCCGTAAATACGGGAAAATTGACTTTACTGCCGAATTTTATATTCAAAAAACATATAAACCGACGTGTTAAAAAAGTTGAGACATTTTAATATAGATTCTTCAATTACGTTTTAATTTGAATTTTTCCCGGTCCTGAAAAATATATCTTCTGCGAAAACATAATTGTGATGTATACAATAATTTTATATGTACCTATTTTATAAGCAGTATTTGCGGTGTGTTTTAAAAATAAAAAGTTATTATTTATCTTTAAATCTTAAAAGAATCTATAAAATAAATTGCAGATTTCCTAAAGATGGTCCTGAATTAAAAAACTGGATTTTAGCTTGTGGAAGAGATAATTGGACACCTACACCGAGTGCGTCTATGTGTTCTGCTCATTTCGAAGACCAATTTTTTGTAAAAACAACTAATAAAAAGTGGTTAAAACCAGATTCAATCCCAACCATGTCTATTCATGTAAGTTGTTCCCAATTATGTTTTAGTTTTTACTGTATCGTTGTAATTAGTGTGCTAAACACATTTTTTTTTCACCAATAATACCTATAGGTACATTATTCAACAACTTACAAAAAATTTAAAAAGTATTGAGAGTCATCGAATTTATGATTTATATGAAAAAAAATGGCTCATTTAGAATTCATGTTTCTAGCTTCATGAACTGTAACTTTTTCAGAGGCCTGAAACTAGCGAACGAAATGTACAAAGTGAAGAAATAGTTAAAGTTTTAAAAACAAAACGGCCAGGGCAGTCATTGGATGTGTCACAAGTATGTATATCTTGAATAGTATATTAATATAATTATAAGCGTGAGCCCATTAAGAATTAAAAAAGTATTTTATTTCTTTCATAATAATTAAAGGCAAGGGAGCCGTAATGTTGTTTTCTACTTTCAGGGTACATCTAATCCTCAGCCTCAAAAAAGTGAACAATTGGTGCATAGCCCAAAGACAAAACGTTCAAGAACTAAATTGCATAGTAAAACTGAAGTGAAACAGCAAATCCCTGTAAATATGAAATCTTTTTTATTTTTATGACTTTTTGCTGCAATTAAAATATAAGTTTTTTCTTCATACCTTTCTTCTATTTACAGAGCACACCTACTTCTAAATCTCCTGTTCCACAATGTGAAAAAGCTGATTTAACTCCAAAGGAAGCACATTTGGTTTGTATTATACTTTAAAATTACATTGGAAAATACATTGGTATTATATTTCTTTCATAATTAAAGGCAAGGGAGCCGTAATGTTATTTTCTACTTTCAGGGCACATCTAAAACTCAGCCTGTTCAAAAAAGTGAACAATTGTTGCATAGCCCAAAGGCAAAACGTTCTAGAATTAAATTACATAGTAAAACTGAAGTGAAACAGCAAATCCCTGTAAATATGAAATCTTTTTTATTTTTATGACTTTTTGCTGCAATGAAGGTTTTCAGAAAAAAAAAATTACATGAGATGGCAGCAGTGTAGCGCTCCCGCCTAGGGAGTATTATATTCCTTGGTGTAGCGTCAGTCAAACCACCTGTCAAAATACATACACTATTTGTATTTTTCAATAATTTTTTTGAATTTCTTATTTTTAGAAACGTTACAAAATAAATGTTGTTTTCTCAAATGCCACATTGTTGCACAGTGCGTAAGTGTGCAAATAAAACAGAAGGGCATAAGTACCAATGACTTTTGCGCCTCTGTTTTTGAGCTCAATCTTCAGTTCGGCAACCTTTCTCCGTCCGTAATTCATAATAAAATCAATAACACTTCCGAATACATAAAATTTCAGAAAAAAATTAATCTTTCGGTAGGAATCTATACTATCTGACAGCTGTTTGGATCTGACGCTATAGTGCTGCCATATCACGTAGGTTAAAATTTTTTCAGAAAACCCTAATTAAAATATAAGTATATTCTTCATACCTTTTTTTCTATTTACAGAGCACATCTACTTCTAAATCTCCTATTCCACAATGTGAAAAAGCTGATGTACCTCCAAAGGAAGCATATTTGGTTCGTATTACACTTTAACGTTACATTGGAAAAACCATAGGTAGTAATGGTTAGGTTTCATCACTATTTTGTTCACTTTCAGGACTCAGCCAGACAACCAACCAGACAACTTGTCATAATAGAAAAAAATACAGAAACACCGAGGGAAAAACGTCTTAGAATTCAGTTGAAAAGAAAGAGTGAGTTAGCGGAAAAGCGCCTAAAAAAGTTGCGTGCTGCTCGTCAAGCCCAAAGACGATTAATGAAGAAGAATGCTGAGTTACTTAGTATAATCACGTAATTAAAAGCTAAAGCTATGATTTCAGATGAAGAAGCAGATGTTTTAAATTCAATTGATGATACCCATAGGGGTTTTCTAAAGCGGTTTACTGGAGCTGTGAGTAAGAATAAAAAAAAATCTCCTTCATTGAGAAGGTTCGCCATAGGGCGTGCAGATGAACCTTCTCATAGGAGCATCTGCACTTCATAAGCCCTCGTGCATATTCATATGTTAGAGAACAGTTCAATACTTTATTGCCGCATCCCCAAACACTCCGAAATTGGTATAAAACGGTTGGTGGTGAACCAGGTTTTACTGAAGAAGCGTTCAAGCTGATTAAATTCAAAGCACAAAACAAAAAAACAAATTATTTGTTGCTATCAGTTTTGACGAAACGGCAATACGCAAGCATATTGATTTTGATGGCTTTAACAGTGTGGGTGTTGTTAATATTGGATTTAATTTAAATTTTGTATGAAAAATTTCAAAGCTTTATATCTTCCTAATTATATTATAAATTGCAAATGTTATTTGTGACGTGGCATCTAGATTTTATAAATAATTTTTCCCATAGAGAAAATACACGCTCCCTCTGGGTAGAGATGTCATAACGATGTGTGCACAGATATTCCCAACTGGGCTTGACGTCATCGTGACGTCCCCGAGCTCACTTCAGTGTTATTCCGGCAGCCATGGCATGAACTTACTACTTGCGCCACGTAGTGTGGAGTAGCAGTACAAAAGAGCGTATTCAGGACATTCAATTTAAATATTGTATTATTTAATTAAAAAGTGTATGCCAAAAAGTGTGCGTTTTACTGAAATAAAAGAAGTGAAGTGTTTCCTTTTGTTTGGTTTCTAAAAAGGTATTTTAAATGTTTTAAGAATAAAGGCAATTGCAATGTCGAAAAAGGTTTTTTACTTAGTACATGATACGTAGCTAGGCAACATTCTTTTGGAGAAAAATTATACGGTAATTCTTTAGATAACATTATTTATTAATTTAAAATCTACACATCTTACACAGAGTGAGCCCCTCGGTTCTGAACACATACATGCAAGCACTTTCATAGTTCGCTTTTAGATACTCTTGAAGTAGTAAAAGTAAAATTTCATGACCTCCGCTGCATTTATTATGCCGTGCCTTAAGGGTTGAGACACATTTGCCGACGGCGAACGACGGCCGGCCCATACAAAACTGTCATTTAGTATGGGAAGCTGTCCGCCATTTTCGCCGCGTCTATGGCGGACGGCTTCCCATACTAAATGACAGTTTTGTATGGGCCGGCCGCCGATCGCCGTCGGTAAATGTGTCTCAACCCTAAGTCTTCTACGATACGTTGTTTACTGGGGTTTGATAAATAAGGTCTTTCATTGTGTCCTCGCCCCAGACATACAAATTACATGGGGTCAAGTCGGGGCTTCTTGTAGTGTAGACCATGGATTGGTCGTCCTCTACCAATCCATCTATTCCAATAAGTCGCGAGTCGAGTCGTGCCAGCAACGTAGCCATTTGAGGGATTGGTGGAGGAGAGGCCACTCCTTGGGAACATGGCGGTAACGAACAAAATAATCCTGTTCAGGGTTCCGTTCCTTACACAACAGAACATTATAAAATAATCCTCCCTAGAATGTTGAAAAATTTTCAGCATTATTTATAGGTACTTTCTTACCTATTATTATCTTCAAAAATAATTTTGACATTCTGTTCCGATATTCAGAAAAGACAATAAACAACACACTTTTGCGAACTAAAAATTAATTTGGATACTGAGTTCACCCCCTGTATCGTAGATATTTTTTTTAATTGCTTTTTTGTTGCTTCGAGGTTGCTTCTGTTTTACTAAGTATTGCTACTCGTTACTAGATATCGTCGTTCTGACTCTAGCGGGAAGTAGCGTATTTAAAAGCACCTTAAACCTTAACCTTAAGAAAGAGGTTCCACTTTCGACCACAAGATGCTTTTTGTCTCTCCACCCTCCCCGCATCCATCCTTCACCCCCTTTGGTGGCTACAACATTTTTTATAGACACAAGCCGATACGCCATCTCCTTTTACTCCATGATTTTTCCATATATAAAATATTTTTTTATTAATTCCGTCTACGCGTATTCTGCGTCAAACTTTTGTATGGACTGAAACCAATTGTAATGTTATTTGTGAATATTTCTGCGATTTGTGTTAGGAAAGTAGTATTAATAAAATGTATTACTTAGACTAGCCGACTATGAAAAGTTTGTGATATTGATTTTGTGGGAAAATTGAGTTCAATCGGGTAACATTCACACACACATGTACTACCGGTTCGCGACCAGGAGTGCGATTTTTGAAAATCATACGAGCGACTTGACATTCGCATACGAATTGAGATTTTCATTCCGAGTGGTTACGTTTTTCTCTATTTTTGAAATCGTTCGGATGTGCCAAAACCGTTTCGATTCACACAGAAAATGTTTCAATTGAACGAACGAACGAATGAATGGTTTCATAGTAACATTTCAAATCGGACTTTACCGCCAAAATTATGGGTTAACGGAACGTAGAAAAAAAGTTAAATCTGTTGACGTCTGACAACATTACAAACGTCAAACATTCGAGTGGTAGAATTGGTTACGAGTGGTTCGGAGCACTCGTTGCGAGTGATAGAAAGTTGAATTCAAAAATGGCAAATCATCGATTTTACGTCATTTTCTACTACTCGTTTTGAACGTCTGATATTCAAAAATCGCACTCCAGTTGGCCGTCGATGACCGTTACAAAATTTCCTCACAGGCACATTAATTGGTCCCGTCGACAAAAAATAATATAAAAGGCAAATAAAAATTTAAAATTAAAAGCGATATTAGTGACCGGGAAGGATGTGCCGTACGTGGTTGCGTTGCTAAAGGTTATAAAATTGCGTTTATTAGGGTCTCTTAGGGGTGCGGTGCGGGGAAGCGGGAAGGGAGGTAGCGGCCAACTCGAAGTGAATGACTAGTACAAATCAGACACCGATAGAAAACCTGTTAACTGTAGTTTTTGGCGGGATTTGAACAGATACGTTAGGAGTCCTCATATTTCATCGAATTTTTATTGTTTATAGTGAGTTTTGGTTCGTAAAATCGGTGTTGTTTTGCGTAACAAAGTGTCGTGCAAGTGAACAATATACAGTTCAGTGAAATATGATGGTGTGGGTCGTGAACAAGAAAAGTGTTCCGTTCTTTTGTAGCGCGGCAAGCGGTCGGTTCACCTCTTTCCTGTGGACTTCTCTGCATTTCCTGCGTTTCTCGATTGCCTCCAAAAACTCCAAAGAAGCGTTGAAACGTCGAACACCAACGTTTTAATTACTATAAATTAGAGTATTTATTGAAGACATCGGTCATATGGGATATTATATCTCTTAAACCTTGAACAGAACCAAAAAAAAAAAAAAAAACCTGTTAACTGTCGCTGACTCTATAGTTTTACTCTCTCTACGTTAAATGGTCATATTGTTACGGCCGCTGTCAAACGTCAAACGTAAAGAAGGCATTCGAAAATTCGGCCGGGCCATTAACAATCGCCGTGGTCCTACGGTCTAAGGTTCCGCCTCCCATGCTAGGGGGTGACGGTTCGAATCCGATCCGCGCCAAAAATATTTCTAGATTTTAGTGTTTTTAGAAATTTTCTAGAAGGAAGAAAGAGAAGGAATATTTAAAAGGGGACAAAAAGGTGACGTGTCTAGGAACTTCGAGAAAGGAGGCGAAATTACGAATATTTGAAAAGAATCAGAAAAGTGGGCGTGTCTTCGATCGGTTTCGAGAAAAGAAGGCGGGGTTGGAAATATCTGGAGGTAAACAAACGAGTAAAGAAAAGAAGATCGGAAAAAGGGTATTCCAGAACGTTCTGCGGGATATAAAAGGCGGCGCATTCCGTCTGATGGTTCAGTATTTGATTTAACAGTGAACAGTGCGAAACAAAAGGAAGAAAAGTAAAAGTGGAAAAGTACTAGTGAAGAGAAAAGTGCTAAGAGTGGAACAGTGAGTAGACTAGTGTCAGTGTAGTGCGTGACGTCATAGTGTCGGTGTAGTACGTGACGTCATAGTGTCAGTGTGGTGCGTGTCGTCATAGTGTCGTGCGTCGTGACGTCATAGCCGTGACGCGTGTCGGGTCGTCACAGTAGTGACGTAGTGGACTGTGAACAGTGACTGTAAGTGGTGCACGGGGAATCCCTGCGAGGAGGACCCGGTGAAGTGAACCGAATAGGGGAACCTCTGTGAGGTGGACCGTTTGTAAGTGTATCCCAAATAAACTCTGTAAAATTGGACTTAGCGTTTCACTCCAATCCCGTAACCCGTCGCTCGTAACATTTGGTGTCAGAAGTGTGGGATTGGAGTAAGATGCCGCTGGTGCCAAAAGAGTTAAAGGGTGTCACCACCCGGGCCATGTCGGAAGCGCGGCAGGAAGGTGCGGCCCTTGTTACTGAGGTGCAGCGAACCCCAGAGAGAAGACCTGAGGGAGGTGAAGTGCAGCGCACTCCGGAACAAAACCCAGGAAACTTCCTCTGTCAAATCCAGCGCATGATGGAGGAACAACTGCGCGCACTGAAAGAGGAACAGGCTCGCTGTCAGGAAGATCAAGCTCGTCGTCAAGAGGAACAGGCAGCTCGCCGCCAGGAGGAACAGGTTCGCCGGCAGGAGGAACAGGCTCGCCGGCAGGAGGAACAGGCTCGCCGGCAGGAGGAACAGGCTCGCCGGCAGGAGGAACAGCTGCGCGCACTGAAAGAGGAGCAGGCTCGCCGTCAGGAGGAACAGGCTCGCCGCCAGGAAGAACAAATGCGCACGATGCAGGAGGCGCTTCATAAAGATATCACGAAAGGCTTGCGCCAGGCAGTAGAGAGAGTCGAAGCTGTAGAAGGAAGGCTGGATCGCGTGGAGGGTGAGTTTGCCAAAATCCGGCGAGAGGTTGAACAGGGCAAATCTCACAGCCGTGTCGCTGCTGTTTTTGACTCACCCATACAGCCGAAAGGTGTCAAGACTCCGGTTTACGATGGACTGACGTCATGGCCCGCCTTTAAGCTACAGTTTGAGACAGCGATGAAAGTTAATGGCTGGGGCAAAGAGGAAGCGCAGTCTGCGTTGACATTGGCACTCCAGGGACAGGCTCTCACCGTGCTGGAAGCCGTAGGTGCTGGTGAAAATCTAACGTTTGACAAGCTTTTCGGGGCTCTGGAGGCTAGATTCGGCGACGGACATCTCGAATACATGTATCGGGCGCGATTGAAGGAACGAAACCAACATGCTAACGAGAGTCTGCAGCAATGGTCCGTGGAAGTGGAGAAGCTCGTGCGTAAGGCTTTCCAGTCATCACCAGCAGCCATCGATGACATGCTCCTGCAGGCCTTTACGGACGGGATACGGGACCCGGAGGTGCGAGCTGCCGTGCGACTGGGGCACCATGTTACACTCAGGGACGCTGTTGCCCATGCATTGGAGGTGGAGGCTGTACGGCAGGATCCTCGTTCCGCTCGCCTCAGGGAGATTGTGGTGACTAGAACCTCACCGCCGAGAAATCGAAGCGTCGGTTATGTGTGCTACGAGTGTGGTGAACGAGGGCATATTCGCAGCTCCTGCCCGAAGCGCACAGGTCGTCGGGATGTAGGAGTCTCGACTGATGAGCAGCAGGAAAACTAAAACCAGCCAGGGCTGCGGGGTGGGCGCTGGCCGGTTATGTTGCAACCCCGACCATAAAAGTCAGACAGACATCAGACGGAAATAGTCTGTTAGTCGAGGGAGAGGTCAATGGTAGAATCTGTCAACTAACTTTGGATACCGGAGCTTCGAGAACAGTGATCAATACTCGACTGATAAACGAGATGGAAAGTTATCAGAAACGACTTCTGCAACAAACCAAACTGCAGTTAACAACAGCTACCGGCCAGCGCATACCTGTCAAGGGAGAGTTGGGAGTTTCAATTAAGATCGGGGAAACTCCTTTCAAACATGAGGTGATTGTAGCTGAAATAGTGGACGATTGCATCATTGGCTTAGATTTCTTACAAAATCACCAGTGCAGTATAGACATGAAAAACGGAGTGCTACGGTGTAACACAGAGGAGGTTCCGATGAAAGGTGGATCGTCGGGAAAGGTCTACTGTGTGAGAAGAACAGTTCTCAAACCTAGATCACAGACCTTGGTACCTGTCGTTTTGCCCAAGAGTAACGATGGGAGATTACCACGGAGATGTGCTGTGATAGAGAAAGTTAAAACTGAAACTTCTTGGATTCCGGCAAGGACAGTTGTTGGATCAGTTTCATCTACCTCAATCCCGATACTTAACGTTGGAGATGTGGACCTGACGATTGAGAAGGGGGAGGTTGTTGGTCACTGTGAGGAAGTTTTATGGTTGCGACAATGTGTGGAAAATCCTCCTAGGAAACATAAGGCTGAGGAGGATGTAGTATCCAAAGTTATGGAAGACTCCAGCAAGGACCTGACTAAGCTACAGGCTGTGAAAGCGAAGAACTTGCTGCGGCGTTTTTCAGACCTGTTCTCCCAGAACGACGCGGATATTGGTAGAACAGACTTGGTGAAGCACACGATTAATACGGGAGATGTAGCGCCAATCAAGCAACGACCTAGGCGCATTCCGTTTGCTCGTGAGAAGGAAGTGGAGGGAATGATAGAGGACATGAGAAGGAATAACATCATCGAACCTTCATCAAGTCCCTGGTGTTCACCTGTAGTTCTCGTCAAGAAAAAGGATGGCTCAACAAGATTTTGTGTGGATTATCGGCAGCTGAATGAAGTAACGAAGAAAGACAGCTACCCCTTGCCAAGGATCGACGACACCTTAGACACTTTGAATGGAATGAAGTGGTTTTCAACGCTCGATCTGAAAAGTGGGTACTGGCAAGTGGACGTAGACCCTAAAGACAAGGAGAAAACCGCGTTTTCCACCGGGAAAGGACTGTGGCAGTTCAAGGTAATGCCATTTGGATTGAGTAACGCCCCTGCGACTTTCGAGAGATTGATGGAACATGTCCTGGCTGGAATTCTGGGTGACACCTGTCTTGTCTACCTGGACGACATCATCATTGTTGGGCGAGACTTTGATGACCACCTGAAAAAGTTGGAGAAAGTCTTCGAAAGACTGCGTGGAGCCAATCTTAAATTGAGTCCAAAAAAATGTTCTTTCTTCAAGCGACAGGTCAATTACCTTGGACATGTAATCTCTGAGAGAGGAGTCGAGACCGATCCTGCCAAAACTGCTGCTGTGAGGGAGTGGCCAACACCGAAAGATAAGACACAAGTTAGAGCTTTTCTTGGACTCTGCTCTTACTATCGTCGTTTTGTGAAAGGGTTTTCGGACATCGCAAAGCCGCTACATCGACTTACGGAAGAAAAGAGGAAGTTCACATGGGATTCAGAATGTGAGGAGGCTTTTATAGAGTTAAAGGAACGTCTGAGTAAGGCACCAATTCTTGGATATCCCGATGTCCAGGGTGAATTTGTTGTAGACGCAGACGCCAGTAACATCGGGATTGGAGGTGTGCTCTCGCAGCGACATGGTGAAAAGGAAACTGTAATAGCCTACTTCAGTAAGTCATTATCTAAACCTGAGAGGAACTACTGTGTTACCAGGCGAGAATTATTGGCCGTGGTGAAGGCTGTACAACACTTCAAGAAGTATCTGCTGGGACGTAAATTTTTAGTCAGGACGGACCACGCTGCGCTGAAATGGTTACTCCAATTTAAGAACCCGGAAGGTCAAGTTGCAAGATGGTTGGAGCAACTACAGGAATTCAACTTTGAAGTAGAGCATCGAAGTGGAAGAGTTCACTCCAATGCAGACGCACTGTCAAGAAGACCATGTCCAGGAGATTGTAAGCATTGCAGCAAGCAAGAAGGGAAGGAAACAGTTTCACTCAAGGTTATTAGAACTGATGCCATCAACGATGAGTGGGGAAACGAGGCAATGCGTCGCGAACAGGAAAAGGACTCAGGAGTCGGGCCAATCCTGAACTGGTTAAAGAGTGGTGGTTCTAAGCCTCAGTGGAGTGAGGTGGCAAGGTACGGGGCGGTCACGAAGGGGCTTTGGGCTCAGTGGAAGAGCCTCATCGTGCATAACGGATTACTCTGTAGAAAATGGGAGACATCGGATGGGAAAGACTCGTATCTACAGTTGGTGGTCCCACAAGCTAAGGTGAAAGAAATTCTGCGAGTTTTTCATGATGGAACTTCCGGAGGGCATTTGGGTGTAAAGAAAACCTTGGAGAAAGTAAAGGAAAGATTTTACTGGTTGCATTGCAGAGACGATGTGGAAGATTGGTGCCGCAAGTGCACAGTCTGTGCAGCTGTAAAGGGACCTCATACAAGGAGCAGGGCGGCAATGAGAATTTATAATGTTGGGGTGCCTTGGGAGCGAATCGCTTTGGACGTCGCGGGACCATTTCCAGTCACTAAATCGGGAAACCGGTATATACTCGTGGTAATGGATTATTTCACAAAGTGGCCAGAAGTATTTGCCATTCCAAATCAGGAAGCGGTCACTGTGGCTACGAAGTTGGTGAATGAAGTTTTCTGCCGGTTCGGGGTTCCGTTGGAAATGCACAGTGATCAAGGCAGGAACTTCGAGTCACAGTTATTCCAGGAAGTTTGCAAAATTTTCGGAATCCACAAGACCCGGACTACTCCTTATCACCCTCAGTCCGACGGCATGGTGGAAAGATTCAATCAAACCTTGGAACGGCATCTTGCGAAGGTCGTCGATAATCATCAAGATAACTGGGACGAGTACATACCTCTTTTCCTGTTGGCCTACCGAACCGCTGTTCATGAGAGTACTTCGGCAACTCCAGCAATAGCAAACTTCGGGAGAGAGTTGAAGCTTCCAGCAGATTTGCTATCAGGATGCGCACCAGGCACTCCTAAAAGTATCAGTGACTATGTGAGCGAACTGCGGGAAAAAATGGTCGACATTTATGAACAACTTCGAGAAGCAGGTCAAAACTCAAGTGACCGTTCAAAGACACGATATGACCGAAAAGCGAACTATGCTGGGTTTGAGGAAGGAACATCAGTTTGGCTGCATAATCCAGTTCGGAGGAAAGGGAAGAGTCCGAAGTTGCAGGCAAGTTGGGAAGGGCCGTATGAGGTAGTGACTAGGATAAATGACGTCACCTATCGAATTCGACGATCGCCAAGGAGCCCGTTGAAGATAGTGCACGTGGATCGATTAGCTCGATATTTCGGCACTAATGATGCTCGGGACGAGCAGAACTAAGGGAGGGGCAGTGTTACGGCCGCTGTCAAACGTCAAACGTAAAGAAGGCATTCGAAAATTCGGCCGGGCCATTAACAATCGCCGTGGTCCTACGGTCTAAGGTTCCGCCTCCCATGCTAGGGGGTGACGGTTCGAATCCGATCCGCGCCAAAAATATTTCTAGATTTTAGTGTTTTTAGAAATTTTCTAGAAGGAAGAAAGAGAAGGAATATTTAAAAGGGGACAAAAAGGTGACGTGTCTAGGAACTTCGAGAAAGGAGGCGAAATTACGAATATTTGAAAAGAATCAGAAAAGTGGGCGTGTCTTCGATCGGTTTCGAGAAAAGAAGGCGGGGTTGGAAATATCTGGAGGTAAACAAACGAGTAAAGAAAAGAAGATCGGAAAAAGGGTATTCCAGAACGTTCTGCGGGATATAAAAGGCGGCGCATTCCGTCTGATGGTTCAGTATTTGATTTAACAGTGAACAGTGCGAAACAAAAGGAAGAAAAGTAAAAGTGGAAAAGTACTAGTGAAGAGAAAAGTGCTAAGAGTGGAACAGTGAGTAGACTAGTGTCAGTGTAGTGCGTGACGTCATAGTGTCGGTGTAGTACGTGACGTCATAGTGTCAGTGTGGTGCGTGTCGTCATAGTGTCGTGCGTCGTGACGTCATAGCCGTGACGCGTGTCGGGTCGTCACAGTAGTGACGTAGTGGACTGTGAACAGTGACTGTAAGTGGTGCACGGGGAATCCCTGCGAGGAGGACCCGGTGAAGTGAACCGAATAGGGGAACCTCTGTGAGGTGGACCGTTTGTAAGTGTATCCCAAATAAACTCTGTAAAATTGGACTTAGCGTTTCACTCCAATCCCGTAACCCGTCGCTCGTAACAATATTTTATCATAAAGTTACTATACCTGTATTTTATTTATCTTTGGAATTCTATGTATTGTGCACGGCAAAAGTAATGAATCAAATAAAAACAAAATCATCATGCAAAAATTCTTGTTCAATTATTTTTTATGAAAGCCGGAAGCTGGCTGTTTTCAATAAAGTTTTTTTTCATATGGTAACACTGACTTGCGCGCGAAATCCGATCGATATTTCCTTCCGGAAAAACTCGTTCGCTGAAACAAAATGTTGAACAACAAATAAAATAATATTCATAAACTAGATGGAACATCAATCAGATATGGGCGCTTACGGAGAGAACCCTAATGTTCAAAACAGTGGAAATTACATTACGATCATTCCTGTGGATTACTCCAGACGTGGATATCCTATGCAAGCTGAATATCAATACAAGTAAGAATTTTTAATTATAAAGCAACAAGGCGCTCGTTGGCATACGTAGTGTGGAACTTCGCCTTGGTACCTAGTAGTCTAGTAGAAAGGAAACTATCACCGAAGTTAAGCAACGTCAGGTCCGGTCAGTCTGGATGGGTGATCGTTTTCTTGTGGTGCCTAAAGCGCCGTATTCACGATCCAGCCCCGCTGTACGTCCCGCCAATGTCATGCACTATGCAAAAACGCTCTATTCACGGTCCATCCCCGCTGTACGTCAGCTCAATCGACGTACGTCAAGCCTACTAATGGTCCTTTTGCATCGTGCATCGTGCATGTCCTTGGCGGGACGTACAGCGGGGCTGGACCGTGAATACGGTGCTTAACGGAGGTCGGCTTTCATTAGGGCTATTCGGACCCTGGGCAGTGAGGTGGTGTTCAAATGGAACGACCACTAACATATATGCCTCGGGCCGCCACCAATCCGGTCCACGTCGTGGAGTACCTATAACCCATTCTCTCTCTCTCCTTATTCGCAAGGGAGGCCTTTGTCACAGTATAAGACAGTAATCCAAAATGGTACTCGCCCCGTCTGGCGCTGCCTTGGCTGCCTGAGATATCGTTGTACGTACTGGCGAGCCAGGTGAGCACACATACAAGCCGCGTTTGGTACCATTGTATGATGATGGATTGCTGTCTTATACTGTGCCTTTGTCCTACAGTGGGTATGATGCTATTTAACTTACTTTTTTTAGGGTTCCGTACACAAAGCTACCCTATTATCTATTACTAAGCCTATGCTGTCCGTCCCTCCTAGCGCTAAAGGGCCATATCTTTTGAACCGTAATAGGTAGCGAGTAGAGAGAGAATATGTATTATTACGGCGGATTTGCTAACAAATAATAATAAAAAAAGTAAAAAGTTAAGGGGGCACTCCGACAAAAATGTTTTTCAAGGATTTTTTGTTTTCGCTTTTTTGTGAAAATGGCAATAGGTACATTATTAGCGTCAAACTTAGTGTAATTAGAGAGAAAACTCTTAAGTAACAATAAATAATAAAAACCGGCCATGTGTATGTCGGGCTCAGGCATTTCCCGTGGTACACCCAATTTGACGGGCTCGTGCTAAGGACTTAGGGAGAATTTTATTTTTGTGATAAATGTGGTATACGAAACCACTACGGAACCGAAGTCACACTTGGCTGATTTTGGTACGATACAAGACATAGGTAAATAATTTATTCCACCATCTTTTAGTGAATTCAGATCAAGAGAAGAATACTATAGCGTGCAAAGTCAGAAGTTGCAAGCGGAAGTGAATGCACACCTATATTCAGTATCGCAGAGACTGCCGCACTTGTCCTACAGCCCTATAGGGCGGCACAATGAGTGGGATAAACATGACCCCCATAAACCCCTCCAACCCGACTCCAAGGAGAGTAATAGTTCTGACTCTTTGGAAAAAAGTGTTATGGGTGAGTAAGCACAGGTCATTATTTTATATACCTACTTAGCACTGGCTGGTTTTCCGCGACTTGGTAGAATTTTCATACCGTCCATCCTCAGGATTCATGCTGTTTCTACACCAAATTTCATCAAAATCGGTTTAGCGAACAAAGACATTCTCGCGTTTATAATTTAGTACCTATGGTTTTGGGGCCATTATTTTATTCCAGGTACATACAATTTGGATAAAGTTTTATTTTCTTTTATTGTATAAATTCGATAAGTATTTTTTACCTTTTTGTGCCGATTTTTGTTAATTATTGTTTATAGTAATCACATTTGCAGCGATGTTTTCTTGCTACTTCTTACATTTATTGACTGTGTTACTGTCCCTCAAAATTATATTACGTGCAAATTAGTATTTTACTTTAATTCCAACATTTTTCTAAGACTGGTTTCTTATTCGGTAGCTACCGATAACAGTTTTATTTTGGAATTTACCTATTTTACTAACAAAATCCCCTTTTTTCCGTTGTTTTTGCAGGGGACCGGATTATGGTACCCTAAATAATGACCCTTTGATACATACTTAATCAGAAATAAATAGACTTAAATAATACCGTAAATGTTTGCAGAGTCAAATCTCAGCGTGATCAGAAATAAATCAACTTAAATAATACCCGTAAATGTGGGTCAGACCTCAGCTAAATCAGAAATAAATATAGACTTAAGAGCCTATTGTGCTGCCCCCAATCGTATTTTTTTTATTTCTAAACAATTATACAACATTTCCAAAAAACAAGAATGTCACATTGTAGTCCTGATTGACTTTTAATTTATCGAAACATTACGGATTATTATGTTTTATGCTTGTAGCTATTATCGTTAAAACCGTTTTAACGATAATAACTAAAAACATTATAAAAACAAATCCGCAGTGACCCGATAAATTTAAAATCAGCAATGACTATAATGTGACATTCATGTTTTTTGGAAATATTTTTTAATTGTTAAGAAATAAAAAAAAACGATTGGGGGCAGCACAATAGGCTCGGTGCAGCCTTAAAAAAAACCCGTTAATCTTTGCAGGGTCAAACCTCAGCAGTTGCTCCAATCAGACAGGTTCAAGCAGCATAGCGGCAGGATCCTTCAGCACCACCGAACCGATCACTAGTGGCGGCAGTTCCTCCAGCAGCGCTATCTCACCACCCCTACCTGGTAAATAAAATAACCTTTTCCGGTCGCAATCGATACTTCTAATTACCTACCTTACATACCTACAGCAGAATACCACATACCTCGACATCGTCAGAGTTTTCATTAGTTTTAAATAGTTGTACGCAGTCACGTCTATGTCACTAATGTGCTATGTTCATGCCTAAAGAATAAGTACTAACTATAAATGACCATGGTCTTATCTTCTATGCAAATGCGAAGCGCTGATTCAAATCATGTGTTATGATGTGTTGTCATCTCAATTATGGCGGATTTGCAGTGTCATCTGCAGATGAAATTCGTGGGCCTCAGATAGGACATGTGGGATAAGGGTGCGGTGGCAGCTACGGTACGATCCCAGGTCGTAGTCAGAGTGTAGGTATTTTATTCATTAGCAGTTCTTGATGGTTAGTGACTAAACCCCACTACTATCACCATCCATGGTACAACTTTGATTTTTCTCATGATAAGATAACAAAGGTCTGCCACTCTAGCACAGAATAGGTAATAGTATATAGTTCGTATAAATTCTCTACTCGCACGCGACGCGCCTTCGCTGCTTCGAAAATAAAATTTTCTCGCGCTTTTCAGAGAGAGATCGTTCTATTTAAGTACTACGATAAATAGCAGAGTCCCGCGCAAGTAAAGAAATCATATTAGAGGGGCAGGACATGCCGTTATCTGTTGATCCTCTTCTATTATGTACATAACTTGCTTATTCGAAGTATGTGTCCTGTGGGTAATAACTTCTTCTTAGAAGGGTAATAACTAAAAAGTGATTTTTTAAAAACCCATTTCCAGGCTCGTCAGGCAGCACAGCATCATCCTCGACGGTATCCTCGAACCCAGTGACCTGTGTGTACCTAATGTCCCGCACGGCCGTCATGGTGGAGATGAGTTCTGAAGAGGTGCCTTCCTGCGTGACGTCAGCGAGGTTCCTGAACGCGATCCTGGCGACAGAGGAGTTGGGGCTGACGCAGCCGAGCACGAGGAGTCTAGCTGCGAGTGTGTTCGCGTTGTGGATGTGCAGCCCGCTGCTGGGTAAGTCGCTACACTTCTCCTGCGTGACGTTAGCGAGGTTCCGGAACGCGATCCTGGCGACCGAGGAGTTGGGGCTGACGCAGCCGAGCACGAGGAGTCTGGCTGCGAGTGTGTTCGCGTTGTGGATGTGCAGCCCGCTGCTGGGTAAGTCGCTACACTTGTCCTGCGTGACGTCAGCGAGGTTCCTGAACGCGATCCTGGCGACCGAGGAGTTGGGGCTGACGCAGCCGAGCACGAGGAGTCTGGCTGCGAGTGTGTTCGCGTTGTGGATGTGCAGCCCGCTGCTGGGTAAGTCGCTACACTTGTCCTGCGTGACGTTAGCGAGGTTCCTGAACGCGATCCTGGCGACCGAGGAGTTGGGGCTGACGCAGCCGAGCACGAGGAGTCTGGCTGCGAGTGTGTTCGCGTTGTGGATGTGCAGCCCGCTGCTGGGTAAGTCGCTACACTTTTCCTGCGTGAGGTCAGCGAGGTTCCTGAACGCGATCCTGGCGACCGAGGAGTTGGGGCTGACGCAGCCGAGCACGAGGAGTCCGGCTGCGAGTGTGTTCGCGTTGTGAATGTGCAGCCCGCTGCTGGGCAAGTCGCTACACTTGTCCTGCGTGACGTCAGCGAGGTTCCTGAACGCGATCCTGGCGACCGAGGAGTTGGGGCTGACGCAGCCGAGCACGAGGAGTCTGGCTGCGAGTGTGTTCGCGTTGTGGATGTGCAGCCCGCTGCTGGCTAAGATTTTTTACCTGTGATTTTACATTACCTACTATTGTGGGCGTTGTTACAGGCAAAGAAGAATGTTACAGGCAAGAAAGGATGAAACGCACTGAAGTTTTCATACGCTCTCTGAAATAATTATAACAAATTCCAAGTAAAAGCCATCGGACAACGGCCTGTCCCCATGCATCCCATCTAGTCTGACGTAAGATCTCTTCTTTTGACATTGGAAATTTCACGAAATGGCTCGGATTTCACGAAAAACTGCGATCCCCTTACAATCTCGTGAGAGTTGTGACGATATGATATTCAAATAAAAACGTGTGACGATATGGCCGGTTTTTAGTATTTGTTGTTATTCTGTAGAGTTTGCTCTATAACAACACAACGTTTGACGCTTGTATGTATTACCGTTTTTACGATAGAGCGTGAAGAAAAAAAAACGTTGATAAAAACTAGTTTCTTGTTGAGAACCTCCCTTAATTTTTAACTTTTTAACATTTTTATTATTTGTTAATAAATCCGCCGTAATAACGCATAATCATAAATTTCAACTATCTAGCTATTACGGTTCAAAAGTTACAGCCCTAAATAGGTAGGACGGACGGACGGACAGACGGATAGACGGACAGACGGACAGACGGACGGACGGACGGCGGACAACGTAGGCTTAGTAATAGGGTCCCGTTTTCACCCTTTGGGTACGGAACCCTAAAAAGGTGCTCGATAGTCGTGTGAGGCACGAAATCTGTGAATTTTTTATGCAGCAGCATATTCCATCTCGTTCCTCCATACTACTTATGTCGAGAGACGAGACCCTTTGTTTGTAACTAATACCTGAAAAAAATTGAGTATTTAGGTATTAATTATATTTAAAAAGGTGTCCCAAATAACTTTTCAGACTTCTATCATTGACACAGGAAAAATCCTCCTGTGTCAGTTATTGTCCTATCGTTTATTAATAACTAGCGGCCCGTCCCGGCTTCGCACAGGTGGACGTCTAATCTTTTCTAGCAATAAATATAGCCTATGTTACTCAGGGTGAACGTAGCTTTCTAATGGTGAAAGAATTTTTGAACTCGGCACAGTAGTTTTTGAGTTTATTCATTACAAACATACAAATTTTTCCTATTTATAATATTATAGCTTTTACCCGTGGCTTCGCTCGCATTTAAGCCATTTAAAAAATATCCTATGTTACTTCTAATACCTCCAAGAATATGTGTACAAAGTTTCATGATGATCGGTTAAGTAGTTTTCGCGTGAAAGCGTAACAAACAAACTTACATTCACATTTATAATATTAAGGGAAGTATAGATAAAATATGTTGAATTTGTAGGTAACATTTATAAATATTTCAGAAATCCAACTCAAACCGCACCACTGTCCATGGCGGATATGGTCGGGATGGCAGAAGCTACTGCAACGATACGGGCACGGGTCTGAAAACAGAAGAGCTCGAGATCAACCGGTGCTGAGGCTGCAGAGAAACGTGTTCTTTCCTAAACACTTGGAGGAGGGCATCAAGTAATTAATAACACCTTATTGTACAGTCGCCATCAGATATATACAAGGTGTCCAAATATTTCTGAGCAGTGCTAATTTTCATTAAATTCTTTACAGTAAATGTTACCAATTATATGTAAACGTGTATTTTGTCATAAATATGTGAACAGCGAATTTTCAATAATTTCTTTACAATGTTATTTAAAATTAAAATGTAAAACAATGGAGTAAAGTTTTTTTCCGAAACTGTTCACATGTTTATGACCACCCTGACTGCGTAGATATATTTCTAGGCGTTCCTATATTTTTGATTGGTTATAATTATAAGTAAAGAAATTATTGAAAATTAGAACTGCTTAGAAATATTTGACCACCTTGTTTGCTACGATATATCTGTTGGTGACTGTACCATATTCTTGAAAATAAATGATTTGATAAAGAAAAGGCCAAAGTTTTAAGTAACCTAAGTAACAATCAAAGGTGGGGTCGGATGCAGTTATAACCGGCATCCAATATCGTTCTATATAGGTAAACGGAAATAGTATCAGAGATGGGCGAAGATGCCTGAAGGAAATTAGTCGCCACCCAACTGGACTGCAACTGCATACGATGCCACCTCATCATCAATATTATACATCTTTGTTGTAAAGTTTTTAATTTGGTCTCATTTTGATTCTTACACAAAAAGTTATTCTAAGCTGATGAAAACCATTTCCTGCTGTCTTTACTTTAGGGACTCCCGTATCCAAGAGCTGCTTTACGAAGAAGCTCGCTACAACGTGGTGACGGGACGGTACCCCTTGGAGAGCGCCCAGGCTGTTATGCTGGGAGGTCTGCAAGCGAGGATCCAGCTTGGACCTTATGACCCTCATCGCCACACTGCTAACTTCTTCAGGTAATATGTCAGTTTCCAGAATATAAAAAAAAAGATTTTGCCCTATAACTAAACCTTGTGAGACTCCTATTTATATACTTACCTTTCAGACACATTTCTGTAGATTTTGTCTATTCTTGGCTCCAATACTGAAAAGATTATTTAAATGGAACTTAAAACATAACTTTTAGTCACAATATTTATAATTTCCTACAAAATTACTGTGACGTACACAATCAAAACCCTCTGATAAAATTAAAACCTTGTTGTATACAGGATACATTTTTGGTCAGTGCGGATACTTAACCTATGCATTCTACTGGTCAAACTGAACAGTAATTAAATTCGAAATCGTGAATAACTGCTTTGTATGGAACGCTAATTTTTTTTCTCGAATCCTCAGGTTGGCTCCATAGTGAAAGTTCAGTTTGACGAGTAGAATGCATGGGTAAAGTACAGATCTACTATATCTTACAGAGATTGGTTAAAGTTTGGGGCGGAGCGGTCGGTGAACCCCTACATGCGCAGCGATGTTTGTACCAAACTGCCGCTCATTCACGTACGAGAGTAGGGGTGTTTCAATCTGTTGCGTCTTGAGGGGACGTGAAGATTCACCGGACAGATTGAAAATTTCGTTCTCTGGCTAGTGGACTCGGTAGCGAAATTGGATAACGCACTTCCCCTGTTTGGAAGGGTGCGGGTTCAAGTCCCGCCCGAGACTTAATTTTTCAATCTTTAATTTGATTCGAAATAGCACAACATGGCTGTAACATGTTTAAAAATTCATAATATTTGAAATTGTTTCTCTACTTATAGTATTCGTACTGACTAAAAATGTATCCTACAGAGAGAACCAGGACAAGTACCTGCCGCAGCACGCGCGGTCGGGTCGGTGGGCGCAGCTGCTGCCGGCGGGGCGCAAGGGCAGCCCCGAGGCGCGGCTGCTGGAGCAGGCGCAGCGCCCCCCCGCCGCGCCCCCCAGAAAGCTGCGCCACAAGTACCTGGCGCACACTAGGACCCTGCCTACTTATGGGTTAGTTAATTTGCCATTCAAACAGACTTCCACATGATATATGTCAGATTCGTAGCCATGGCCGGATCTGAAGTGCGATTTTTGAATCTCATTCGCTGAGTTCAGCAGTTGAAAATGTCAAAATTACTATGGAGATACGCATCTTTCCACTGCCCTGAAGTATGTTTTTTGAAAGTCAAATCTGCAGTAGAAAGATGCATATCTCCACAGTAATTTTGACATTTTAAACTGCTGAACTCAGCAAATGAGATTAAAAAATCACACTCCTGGCCAACCCATGGGATAGGGTTGTCAATTCCTGGACATTTCTACGAACGAAGTTGGACTCCAAGTTCTAACTCCAACTGTTGGAAAGACGATAGAAAAGTATTTTTTTAAATTTCTAGTTAGATTTTGTACCAAAATTCAAGGACTTTCCCGGATTTCCCGGCCACCTATCCAGTGGGATTTATTTAGTACCTATCTTGCACGTACAAAGAGCGAGCGTTTATCTCTATTAACCCAGTAAAATTAAGCTGAAATATACCAATCAGGAGAAGTAATTTCCGGAGTTCTGAAACTTTTTTTAAACGTTCCTTTGGTACGTAATATTGAAGAAAAAAAAAAGTCCTGGTGAGGGGGGGGGGTGAGCTCGAGGAAGGGGGGGGCTCTAAAGGTGACTTTTTTCAGTTTTTCGCTTATTACTTGAAATCTGAAAGTCGTATCGAAATATTTTGTATGGACAAATTAAACCTAACAAAATTTCCTACAAAACAAGTGGTATGCATTTTTGTCATAGGACTTAACCTTTGAGGGCTACGGGGCCGAGAAAGTAACGGAATTTCAAAAATTATAAAATTTGTATGGCGACCCTCATGGAAGTTGAAGATAAAAACAAAATGATTTCATATTCTTAATCAGCAGCCCCGAAAACCCCCAGATACAAATTTTCAGTCGGTTCGGGGAACCCTTAAAGGCTGCATTGGCGTTTGAAATTTCCATTGGAGCCATCTTGAATATCGCAATTTTGGATTTTTTTCACCGGCAACCAAATCTGACCAGGGTCCTCTATGACAATTGTTCAAGGTCCATAACCCTATCTGTCATAGTTTCCGCGGGCTGTTGACCTCATCCATCAGGAGTCGACCTTCTGAGGAAGTCGAAATATTATTTTTATCGCCAGGGCATCCTTATGATGATCACTAAAATAATTTTACTATTCGTTGAATGGGGGAAACCCGGTGAACAATTATACGGGTATTTATCTAATATCTATGTGGGGGGGGGGGGAGGTGGGGGTCAACCAGATACCTCCAACTGATCTCCGGGTTCCCCTTACGGTACAAGGATGACATTTGGGGATCATCATATGGATGCCTTGGTGATACAGAGAAAACTTTGACTTCCTCGGAAGGTCGACTCCTGATGGATGAGGTCAACGGCCCGCGGAAACTATGACAGATAGGGTTATGGACCTTGAACAATTGTCATAGAGGACCCTGGTCAGATTTGGTTGCCGGTGAAAAAAATCCAAAATTGCGATATCCAAGATGGCTCCAATGGAAATTTCAAACGCCAATGCAGCCTTTAAGGGTTCCCTGAACCGACTGAAAATTTGTATCTGGGGGTTTTCGGGGCTGCTGATTAAGAATATGAAATCATTTTGTTTTTAACCGACTTCAAAAAAAGGAGGAGGTTTCTCAGTTCGACCGTATATATTTTTTTTTTTTTTTTTTATGTGTGTTCGCGGATAACTTCGTCGTTTATGAACCGATTTTGATAATTCTTTTTTTGTTGGAAAGGAGATGTTCCGAGGGTGGTACCATGATAAGGAAACCAGGATCTGATGATGGCATCCCAGAGAAATCGAGGGGAACCTTCAAAAATCGTAGTGCCGACTAGTGCGTTTGTTAATTTAAAGCACTCCTATTAAATCGAACTAATGAATTCACCACTGAAAATTGTGAAATAAACAAAATTTTAACAAAAAATTAAAACCGCCTTCAAAAAAACTAAAAAGTTAAAATATAATATTGCAGCCTATGACTTTTTCGTTCGCATCATAAGAACATTAATTTGTTTTATAGAAGTCGGTGTCAAGCCAAGCCAAAAAATGCAAGCCCTGTCGCGAATCGTACCGGCTTGACAGCGACTTCAATAAAACAAATTAATGTTCTTATGATGCGAACGAAAAAGTCATAGGCTGCAATATTATATTTTAACTTTTTAGTTTTTTTGAAGGCGGTTTTAATTTTTTATCTTCAACTTCCATGAGGGTCGCCATACAAATTTCATAATTTTTGAAATTCCGTTACTTTCTCGGCCCCGTAGCCCTCAAAGGTTAAGTCCTATGACAAAAATGCATACCACTTGTTTTGTAGGAAATGTTTTTAGGTTTAATTTGTCCATACAAAATATTTCGATACGACTTTCAGATTTCAAGAAATAAGCGAAAAACTGAAAAAAATCACCTTTAGAGCCCCCCCCTTCCTCGAGCTCACCCCCCCTCACCAGGACTTTTTTTTTTCTTCAATATTACGTACCAAAGGAACGTTTAAAAAAAGTTCCAAAACTCCGGAAATTATTTCTTCAGATTTATCTAATTTTACTGGGTTATATAGAGATTTCTTCCACCAGACCTGATTCATTTGATATACAGTGTTTGTGTTTTCCATACCTTTGTTTATTACTTTTTTGGGCAGTGGTCAGCGATTTTATCTTAGGAGTTAAGAGGGCTATCACAGTCCAGTGGCGCCCTCATCACATTAAAAAAGATTTCTCAATAAAGAAAGCCTAAATTAAAAAAGTGCTCAACACGAACACTACTTAAGCCTTCAAGCTATTTTCATATAATACTTTTATAGGTTTTTTAAAGGTCTAAACCTAGGGTCTAAACATACAAATTTTGAAAAAAGAATAAAACGGCCGCTTTTGTTTTTATTCGAAATTGTCTAAAAGTGGAATGTTTAGAACCTATAAAAGTATTGTATAACAATGGCTTGAAGGCTTTAGTAGTGTTTGTGTTGAGCAGTTTTTTAATTTAGGCTTTCTTTATTGAGAAATATTTTTTAACGTGATGAGGGCGCCACTGGACTGTGATAGCCCTCTTAATCTTTTAACAGCTATCAGAATATAGGAGTTCAAGCTATTTCTTCATAAACCTATTATGGCTTTTAATAATATTTGCAGCGCCGCATTCTTCCAAGGTCAGATCGAGCAGCCGGTCCGTAGCCTGACCAGCCTGCTGACACATGAAGACATTCCTGTGCTGGTCGCTATCAACTCCAACGGTGTCTATGTCATCGACGACACAGAGAGTGTTAGTATTCTACATTCATTTCAATAAACAGTGATTGATGACAGTTTTAACGCTATATTTACCCGTGATCGCTGCTTCAGAGACCGCTAGCCGTATCCAAGGATGGGCCGCTTTAGGGAACCTCCGTCATACATTTGCCTCGGCCCCACCACAATGCCTCAAAACGAAGGCGTTCAGTGTGTTCTGCCAATGATGGCCTATGGTGCGGAAACGTGGACCCTGACGATAGGACTAGTCCATTAATTCAAAGTTGCTCAGCGAGCTATAGAGAGAGCTATAGGTACTCGGGTGTTTCTCAGAGACATCACATCAGGAATAAGGTGATACGTCAGAGAACTAAAGTGGTTGACATAGCCCGGAAAATGAGGAAGCCCAAGACATCTGCCGAAGAACTGACAACCGATGGGGTGTCAGAGTTCTAGAGTGGAGACCACGAACTTGCAGGCGTAGTGTGGGACGCCCTGATGCCCGCTGGATAGACGACCTAAAGGCTTAGACAATTTATATAGGATCCTTCTTAATATGCTGACACTTTTTTAAGGGGATGATCAGACCGTCAAACTGAACAACTTCCTCTATGGGACCAACATCGAAATCGCAAAAAAAAAATCATCACTTCCATACAAAACTGCAAACCTATTCGGAGCCAAACATATGGACCAACTGTTTTTTTTTTTCGCGATTTCGATGTTGATTCCATAGAGAAAGTTGTTCAGTTTCATAGTCTGGTCATCGCTTTAAAAAAGTGTCAGCATATTAAGAAGGACCCTGTATAGGGACTCGCCTTGTAGCATTTCCCTTCTGCCACGGTATAAGAACAATTGATCTTGTGCATTTACACCATATTTACACCTAATTTTATACCTAGTTTTATACCTTATCACTAAACGAGACCGCCTATAATAGTGAAACAATAATTTTGAACTTAGAACATTTGAGGTTCACACGAGACAACTTTTCATGATTTTTAACATTCAAAATTATAATCTAAACTTATGGGGAATAAAATCTGAAGTTGCAGATTTCATGTTACCTCGCCCCCCGCAAAAAGTGGCAGAAATTTTTCTTAGTAGAATGACACGCGTATCTCGTCCCGTCGTCGTAATAAATTGTCTAAGCCTAAAGGTGGCGGGGAACGACTGGATGAATAAGACAGGATAGAGTTTTGTGGTGCACCTTGGGAGAGGCCTATGTTCAGCAGTGGAAGATAATAGGCTGCACTGCAGCGTGATCCTTCTATCATCATCATCTCAGCCGATGGACGTCCACTGCTGGACAAAGACCTCCCCCAAAAATCGCCACAAGGATCCTACTATGACTTGACATATTATTTTGGTGTGTAGGTATTTGAAGTCTATCAATCTGCAATTCTACATTGTGAATTATAAAGCCCATCCAAGAGGGTTTGGAAGGTGAATGAATATAATAAAACCGGTCAAGTGCGAGTCGGGCTACTCGCGCACCGAGGGTTCCGTACCACACCACCATAGAACACAACATTATTAACTTAGAAAAAAAGCTCTTTATCCGGGACCTTTAGCGCGAGACCGACTCACACTTGACCGGTTTTTAGTACCTATTTGTTGTTATTCTGTAGAGTTTGCTCTATAATGACCATAAAGGTATCATATAGAGGAACTGACAGCCGAGAGAGCGAGATGTACCTAGCGGCGCCACTGTATAATAGAAAGAGATACGTGACGCGAGGCAATAGAACCGTTTTTGGGAACTTGTCAGCACAATCGACTGGGTAAATATTCATGCTCTGTGAATAATTACAATAATTAGTGAATCTAAAGTGAAGTCGTAGATTATTTTGTGAAATATACTAACACTATTTCATTAAATTACCTACGATTTCACGTCAGATTCACAATTATACACAGAACTCGAAGTTTTAGGGTGCCGATAAGTGCCGACAAATGCACAAAAAACGGGTTCATTTGACAACTCATGTCAGTTACTCTATTCCGACAGGTATAATAACTTTATGATAATGACACTAAGTTTGACGCTTTTGTATGTATTACCGTTTTTACGATAGAGCGTGAAGAAAAAACGTTGATTAAAACTAGTTTCTTGTTGAGAACCCGAGAATTTTTATCTTTTTGAAATTTTTATTATTTGTTAACAAATCCGCCGTAATAACGCATAATCTGAGAAAATTTCAACGATCTAGCTATTACGGTTCAAAAGTTACAGCCCTAAATAGGTAAGACAGACGGACGGACGGACGGACGGACGGACGGATGGACAACGTAGGCTTAGTAATAACGGGTCCCGTTTTCACCCTTTGGGTACGGAACCCTAAAAATGTTCTTCAATTATCGATTCTGAAGAAATGCTTTCAGCTAATAACAGATCTTTCATCGACCGAAGAAAATGCGCTGGATCTTTTTCGCCTTGACACTCATGAACTGCCTGCATTGCCGTCAACAGACGGTACTCCTGGGCCTTCTGTACGAGGAGCTGTCGTGGGACATCGGTCTGCCGTCGGACGACAACGAAGACTGCCTGCCCTGCCTCTTCCTGCAGTTCATGGTCGTTGAGAACGGGCTGCGGGTTTCTAAAATATTACAGGTAACGTGTAAATTACAACATCTTGGTTTTGGGTTCATCAGTGTGATTTATAAAGACTAAGTTTTATCTGATTGTATGTTCATTTTATGTAATTTATAAGTTGTGTCACAGCCCGGACACTGCATACATAGATTTGGAATTGACAAGATGACGTCAGCACTTGCGAAACCAAAGAAATTGAACCTTAAGTCTTCTTCGTAGGTAACGAGTAACCAGTGCGCGGTAACCAGAGGGCGATAGAGGGGGTGAGGTAAAAAGTTGGTGGGAGGAAGGGAATGTCCGTACTGTATCTAGCAGGTACTCTCGGTAGAGAGTAGTATAATTATTCCTTGATCTATCGCCAGTAATTTTAAACATCGTAGGTCGCAATAAATTGAACGGAGCTGCTTTTTTGGGAGGTTGTTAGGATAGATACCAGTAATATAAAACCAAGTTTGCAGCTTCGAAAGACCTGTGCTAACCAAGTGGTGCTCGAAAAACCTCGAATTTATCGGACTTTTTTCAGGTTTTGACTTATAACTTCTAAATGGTGCATTTCACATTAAAATTGTTCAAGACGTGTTTAAAGTAGACAAAATTTTCTATAAATTGAATTTAATCCGCGAGTTGACAGTGTGATTAAATATAAATGTTAATTATTTAAGTACATAGATTTATTGGTAAAAAGTGTAAAACAATACAAATTAGAAAAAAATAATTATTAATTTATTTTATTTTCAATTTTAAAAATCACGATTTTTTATCTGTGAGTCACGTGACTTGAAACGCCAATCAGGAAACGTGACGTCACTCTGCGGAAAACAGTCACATTTGACAGTGTTTTTAGGTTATCTGGTGCAAATAAAATTGTTAAAAACAGTGAAATTATCAACTCTCTATTAAGTCTGTGTTGAAAATAGCCACATTGCTTGCTTTATAAAAATGGAGCAAAGGTTTCAAAAGGTCGACAGTACCAATTTGCCGAAAATAGATGTCCTTATGGTTGCTAACTATTTTGCCTCCAATCCGGATTTTTGTTCGGCTGAATAAAGAAATTTTAAACTTCTGCGTGAGTATACTTGCTTATTTTGATGCCGGCTCTTCATTCTCGCCGAGAACGGGCGAGACAGGCTGAGAACGAGAGTGTGGATGCCCTTCATTGTTCTCGTGGCATCATAAGCCATAGTAATTTTCTTTGAAACTTCTCGCCGCGAGTTCTCGGCGAGAGTGAAGTGCGGGCATTGAACTTACAAAATGTCGTTATTTACGATGGTTTAGTAGGTAAATACTAAAAACAAAACTATCTTTTTGTTGTTATCAGATCTCCAAAAGAAAGCTGTCGAAGATGTCGCAATCAGTCACGTTCAGCTGTGTCGGAAGTCGGAACGCTGGTTCTGGTGTAGTAATTTCTAGAATAATGTCCAGAACACAAAGTGTACGCCAAACCTTATAACGTTAGTTTGGTTGTTAACGAAGATGAAGGCAAAGTCACAGATGTCCAGTGCCTCGAATGTGTAGCTTCTCATGGTGGCTTCATAGATTAAGTCAAGAGCCTTCATCTACTTCCAGAGAGTGCTACTAGAAGAAACCCAAGTTGGCGCAGGTTAGCGCTCCACATTGTTTATCTACAATGTGCAATGCAGAGAAAACTTTTGTCATTACTCATTAGCAAGGTCAATCCTGCTTAAATGTGTTAAGTAAGTAAATAAAAGCATATACTCGTAATCGTTTAAATGTTTGTTTTATTTATTTTATCAAACAAAGCAATAATATAACAATATTTATATTAGGCCATTACAACAAAATTTCTGCAAAATCTGACACACGGTGAACTTCGGCTTCACACTCCTGTAGCCTATATATGTCCCACAGCAGGCCTTAACCCTTATCAGCAGTGATTGGAATAGGTAGTACAATTTAGGGTAAAGTTGAAAGAAAGAAAGAAAGAAAGAAAATATTTTTATTTGCAAACAACAAAACACACTGACAAAATTATATAGGTACTTATAAAAACTAAACTAAAAAACATAATTTAAAAATATATATATATTATATATTATATTTGTATTCAATTCATGGGTGTTTGTATCTATACGGGGTGTAAAATTTGATGTATTGTATATTAAACAGGGTGCACGCCCCGTGTAGATACAAACACCCATGAATTGAATACAAATATCAGTATTCATCTCACAAATATTCACAACTTTACCCTAAATTGCACTACCTATTCCGATCACTTTATCAGGCATAGTACGCTTCATCGACCACATAAAAATAGGTTCATTATTGAATGTAATGTGGTTGCCACAGCCTGATAAAGGGTTGAGCCTACACTGGCGGAGGGTGTATGGGCGTTAGTCCACCATGCTTGCCTAATGCTTAGATTAACAGACTTTACATCATATATCAGAACTAGCGACCCACCGAAGGAAAAGTATCATTAAGTATTAACCTTTAAACCACATCAAAATGAACAACTTTTGCTATGGGAGCAAACTTGTAAAAAAAGTCAGCTGTCTCATACATTTGAGTTGTGTAGGTAATACAGTTTAGTATGGAACAGCTGTTTTTTTTTTATTTGTCTTGTTTGTGCCCATGGTCAAAGTTGTTCAGTTTGATGAGTAGAGTATCAAGAGTATGTGGTTTAAAGGTTAATGATACTTTTCCTTACACCTTGTATAAGTACCTACACATTAAGGATGACTCACGCTACACCGTGCCGGGTCATCGGTCGCAGCAGAGTGACCGAGCCGGCCGCGGCCCCGTAAACACAAGTATTTAACCAAGATCTGGTGCTGAACTCAAGAATGTCTCCGTACTAGGGTACTCCTCAATAGTAAACCAGCACCACCATGCTGTTTACCTGATATACAGACAGACAAATGCGGAAAGCGACTTTATTTTGTACTATGTAGAGATAATACCTACCAATTTTTTATTTATTGCAATAGTTAATTGATTTTATTCACTGAGCTTGAAGATCCTGACAAGTGTGTACCTCCCCGAGGGTAGGCCTGTGCCCTGCGGTGGGACATAATGTGATGATGATGCCAAAATCTGTGCACCAAAAGTTTTGTCGGGGTGTCGCCTCTAGTAGGTAGGTACTTCAATGGTTCAGACCGACTTCTTCTTTTTCATTCTTTTTTCATCCAGTAGTAGTTGTTCAACAAGTTCCTTTCTTTGTCTTTTTGAATATGCATCTCGGTGAGTAGTTGTGGTTGTCTTTTTCCGATCGGGTTGACATGCCAACTTAGCACAACTCAACAAATGGTACTCCATGTAGTTCTCCATGTCATTGGGGAGCTGAAACATAGATAGATATTGTAGTATTCATTCAGTAACGTACTTAAATTTCCTTACATAACATACATAACCTCAAAAAGATTAACAAAAAGGTTAGGTTTATTGAGAGGGAATTATTGCCCTATTGACCTGGAAATAATATTGCATTGGCTTGTTACTTACATCGAAATGATCTTCACAACACTTTGATTTCGGTACATTCCCTCGACCAAGTTCCATGGACTTGGTTTCGAATATCTGTTTTAGCCGAGCGGGGGGCGGGACATGAATAAACTGTTTTGTGGGAGTTTTGATAGCAGTGTTCACGTAAGAAGGCACGGCACTACATCTGAGCACAACATTTATAGTAATTTTTCACATCAATTTTACCAAAATCGAGCAAAATCAACTCTGCACATAGTAACTTGGTTTTGTTTGTGTCATGCAGACTTGCAGAGTGACGTCATACGTGGTCACGTGATCATAATGGCGCGTTTTTGTGGCATATTTTTTATTTAAATTGAAAAATTTATTTTTATTGCATTTAAAGGTGTAATTTTAAATAAATATTAATTCATTGGCATTATTTTAAACAAATAAAGTGTTTAAATCATTTTTCCAAAAGTTGGATACTCCCGGATTGCAGCTCTGTAAATTAAGTACTTAAGTCTTGAGATAAAGCACGTTAAACATTGGCAATTTTTCCCAAAAAGTTCAAAATTGTAGTTTAAGCCGTCTTTTTTTCCGAACAGGATCTCGGCTAAAATACTCATTCTACGAGGTAAATTATAAGAAATGAATTTGGAAAGCAGTTATACAGGGTGTAAAAAGACTACTCCCGAAAACTGAAACTATGGATTCAGACCATGATACCTAACACTTTGGCACTGAAATTTTTATTTTTTATTTTCACAAATTTAATTTTTTTTTCGGGCCTTTATTTCTACAATTATGAACATTAAAGCCTACCAGTGACATAATGCAATACAATTTTAATTGTTAAACACAAGCATTTCGAAAATAGCAAAAATCCGCAATGTAAAACGCACTCATCAAACTCGTCGCCAAGCTACGGTCGCGCGCCACACAGCTGTAAGGTCACTTCCCGCTCACCCGAGCGATGTATGCTTTACATTGCGTGGCAAGAAAATGGAAAAATCACGAATAATTTTTTTAAATTTAAAAGGTTAGCGCCATTAATTTTTATATAGGTTCAGTGATATGTTCTTAAAGTTTTCGGGAGATGTCTTTTTACACCCTGTATAGCTTTAATTTAAGCATGAATTTAACCCTGTACAGTGATTAGTTCCTTTGTTATCAGGAAAAAAACTAAATATAAGGGGAATAGGTTTTAAAAAAAATGGAGCCTTAGGCATTGCAAGATTTTTTTAAAGGACAAAAATACATAACTTAGTAGGAAATGGTTTATATCATCCAAAATGAAATTAAGGATAATTTATAATCTATCTATACTATAATAAAACTGTAAATGTTTGTTTGTTTGTTTGTTCGCGCATCACGTGAAAACTACTAGACCGATTTTAATTAAAATTTTTGTATTTGAAACCTTATGACTAGACGTATAAACTGATATATATTTGATCTCGCTACCAAGACGAGTGCCGGTGCGGACGAGGTCGTGGGCAAATCTAGTGCTATTATTAAACTGAAAATGTTTGTTTGTTTGTTCGCTCATCACCCGAAAACTAAAAGACCGATTTTGATGAAACTTTTGTTGTCTGCAAGCTTATAGTTAGACTTAAAATTTGGTATACCATTTATTTTGCTACGATGATCAGAACTTGGGAACCCGTGCGGATGAAGTCGCGGGGAAACTAGTACTTAATTACAAAATTATATAAAATCGAGAGTTTTCCCACGACTTCGTCCGCACGGGTACCCGTCATTGTAGCAAAATAAGTTATACAGGGTGTACAATAAAATGGGACAGCTACTTAAAGGGGTGCTTCAGACCATCAAACTGAACAACTTTCTCTATGGGACCAATATCGAAATCGCGAAAAAAAAATCCGCTCTCCCATACAAAACTGCAAACATAACTCGACTGAAATGTATGGGACAGTAGATTTTTTTTTCGCGATTTCGATACTGGTCCCATAGAAAAAGTTGTTCAGTTTGATGGTCTGAAGCACCTCTTTAAGTAGCTGTCCTATTTTAATTTACACCCTGTATACTAGAGATCGGTCTAATCATAACCTTTCAAATGCAATAAGTTTCATCAAAATCGGTTTAGTAGTTTTCGCGTAATGCGCGAACAAACAAACATTTACAGTTTTATAATTCTTCTTATCGTGTGGGCAGAGCCCTGTTGTTAGAGTTTTGTCAGACCACCTTACGGCCTCTGACGTGGTTTTTATGTAACGACTATTATACCAGTGATTGTAGCCGGGACCAACGGCTTAACGTGCCATCCGAAGCACGGAATCACCTTTCTTTTCAGACAATCAATTGATTCAGCCTGCAATGTCTTAATCAATTGGGGAAAAACGCACAAAGTGACATTTCACTAGGTGTCCCGTGGGAATCGAACCCACGACCTCCGTATTGAGAGCCCAATGCTCTTAACCATTAGACCACGAAGGCAGTTTTATAATAGTTTAGATTATTTTGGTAGTTTGGGGGACCTGAACGTGATGTGATGGTGGAAGAAATACACAATACCTACAATGAAAATTATAATTTATTTTTTTGTTTCTTGTAATAAATTACAAACTAAGGGGCTGTTTTTGGGGCTTCAGAGACTCTTTTGTGGTCAGATCTAGTAGTAAAGATTCGTCGAATTCATCTCCTTCATGCGTCTCATCCATGGCTAAGGGAGTAGTATTCAGGCAGGTCTGCCCCTGACAAACATTGCAGAGAGTCGAGCATTTCAGCACTGCTCTCTAGCAGGAGCATTACCTTCCTCCGCAGTCCGCACCCTTTCTGGCACTTGCAAGATAGGAATTTCAGAAGGGTTAGCGGTCAGCCCCTGCCACCTCCTTGGTCACTCCAAGTTAGTGCATGGGCTCTTTCTCCTACCCCCAGCCACTACTGCACTTGGTGGTAGATTCTTTAGGAATGTAAGGCCTCTTCGGTGGGGGGCAGAAGAGCGGGGCGGGCTTAATAAATGACTCCGGAACGGTGTTGGTACACAATTATGAGTACCTACGTACTTAATAAATGATAAAATTCTGTTCGCTCACGGGCCGCATCAGGAAGCTGTTCTTTAAATTTGATAGAGCCGCAAGAAAATGTAGTGAGAAGTCTCATGCATGTTTGACATTCCTGCTTTAAAATATCTAATTTATAAATATGTAATGTCATTTTTATAACATTAAATAGATAACTGCGCAGTATTAATATGAATTGACAATAGGAGCTCCATTTCTAAAAAAATGAATTTCCTTAATTTTTCGTTAATGTTGGCTGTACAAGATTCAAAATATACTTAAATTAAAGCTTAAGAGCTGCTTTACAATTTCATTACTTATAATTTTCCTCGTAGAATAAGTATTTTAGCCGGTATCCTGTTCGAAAGACGCAAAAAACTTCAATTTTGAACTTTTTGGGAAAAAATGGCTAATGTTTGAAGTATTGTATCTCAAGACTTACTAAACTTACAGAGCTGAAATTAAATTCAAATTATAGACAATTTTATCTTCTTTAAAAACGTAGTAAATAATGTTTATGTAAGATGCACCGTTTAGAAGTTATAAGTCAAACCCTGAAAAAAGTCAGAAAATTTCGAGGTTTTTCGAGCACCACTCGTTTAGCACAAGTCTTTCGAAGCTGCAAAATTGGTGTTATACTACTGATATGTACCCTAACAACATCCCAAAAAATCAGCTCCGTGCAATTTATTGCGACCTAACGCGATTTTTATGTCTAAGGTTACTGGCGTACTAGTAATAGATACTCTTTCTTATACTGTGGTTGTTGTGGTGGTTTTAAGGAAAATACCAAATAAAAAAAATGTACACGTAATGGACATTTCTTTTTTAGAAAAGATACAAAAATTTGAAAACCATTTGGAGATTACGACTTAAAAAGCTTATAGAGGGTAGTAGGGTAGTAAAAGCTGGTCAGATTGTCTGAACGACCCCTTTAAATATTACAAGGGTGAATTTACAGATTTAAAAAAAAAATAGATTATTTTATACATTATGAGTTATTTGAAAAATACTGAAAAATAAAACATACTATCGTGTATTGCAGGTGTTCTCAAGGCAGGCGATAATGATGGACACTCTGATAGAGCACTTCGCGGGGGAGTACCGCAAGAGACTCGGCCAGGAGACGCCGAGCGACCACGCCAACTACGACTACCATTCCGGTGAGAACATTCTGCTACTGTGTGGTAGCTTTTACACCACAATTTTTATACAGGTTGAAGCAGGAAGCTGATAGTCATTCTGCACTTTTTGATGAGGTGATAAGATATCGATGATGGAAGGTCCAATAATTTTTCTCACATTTCGATCCATCTTCCCTAGGGAATGTTGTATCATTCTATCATTATTTCTGAATCATTTATTTATTTTGAATAAATTATTTTTGAACTTTATTAATTGTTTGTATTTTGTTCATGAATTTCGTTTTAAATACTTCAAAACTCAGTTGCAGAAACGCTCATTACAGTTAATCCTTCATTAAATGTCTTGCTAGCTTTTACTACGTCAACAAGACAAAAAGTGACAGCAACAGATTTAATGGGGGATTAACTTTAATGAGCGTTTCTGCAACTGAGCGTTAGTCTGTCTATTTTCACATTCTCTTTTAACCGCAATTCTTTTCAGATTCAGGCAGCATATCCCTTCCACCGCTATCTCGTCCGGACTCTCCACAGAGGAGGCTAGCGAACAAACTATCAAGACTAGCGCTAGCAACTCATGATGGTCGAGGCAATCTACTCGGAGGCGCCGGCGACTGGAACACTGACCTTAACCATCCCCAGCCTTCTTGGATACTGCCCAAACATTAGACAAGGCAATCTAGACCCTAATAGAAAATGACTTAAGATTCAAATTGGGCTAGGTAACAAGATATCACGACTAGCGCTTGACTTATTATGGTCGAGGCAATCTACTCGGAGGGGCTAGCGATTAGAACACTGACCTTAACCTACCCCAGCCTTCTTGGATACCTACTGCCCAAACATTAGACAAGGAAATCTAGACCCTAATGGAAAATGACTTAAGATTCAAATTGGACAAGCAGAAAAGGTATCACGACTAGCGCTTGTTTCATGACGGTCGAAGCAATCTATTGTGTCGCCGAGGATTGGAAAACTGACCTTAATCAGATGCTATCACATCTAGCCACTTATGATAGTTACAGTAACCTACTTGGAGGTGCCAGGGAGTGAACACTGACATAAACCATCCGCAGCCTTGGATACTGTCGAAATATAAAACGAGGAAATTTTGACCCTAATAGAAAATGACTTAAAAATGTAGTCTATCGAGACAATCTAGTCGCTAACACTAAATGAATCATGCATCATATTGCACTAGCTAATAGGATATCACGACTAGCGCTTGTTTCATCATGTTCGAGGCAATCTATCGAGTGTCGACGAGGATTGAAAAGCCGTCCTTAATCGGAAGCTATCACGGCTAGCGCTAGGCGCTCATGATGGCGGAGGTAATCTGCCTCGGAAAAAACTTTGACTGAAATTACACAGTGAATCTCTTTAAAAACTCAATTGTGATACACATTAAAAATAAAACTCTTATTAAAAACTGTTTATGATATTTTATTAATTTTATACATGGCTTGTGTAAATATAATATATTTGATTGAAAACTCAACAATTTAACAAACATGAACACAAAATGTTCTAAAACATTAGTAAATAAACTATGTAGTTATAGCGGTAGTTCAAAAACAGACTACCAAAGTTAAAGTTTACAGAGTTACAAGTTAATACAGAATGTGGAAAACAGATTTGCACGATGTCTATGATTTTCATATGACCTATCTGTTATAATTGTTATGGTAACTGAAATTAGTTATGTAAATGCTGAAGGCTATTTAAGCGGATGATCAGACCATTAAACTGAACTACTTTCTCTATGGGACCAAGAATGAAATCGCGAAATAAAATCTGCTGTTCCATATAAAACTGCAATCCTATTCGACCGAAATGTTGGGACATTCCCGATCCTGATGTTGGTCCCATAGGGAAAGTTTACAAGCTTTGTCTCCGTGTGGTATTTATTTACTCATGTGATTAGGTAAATTGTTATCTCGCGGTAGACTTAATGACCTCACCACCTCAAAACTTATTTAACGTGATAATATGACCTCAGACGGTTGTACTCCTTCAAGAGCGGGTGCTTGTCCAGGTAGTCCACGACTGCTCGGTACCGAGGCGCCGAGAGATCCTTGTGTCTTGTTAACCTTACCTCCAGAGCGTGCACTTGGAACGCCAACTCAGCGCTGCAAATTCAATTATAAGTTTATTATACTACAGACTATGGCCCACCTCATATGCCCTTCCTGCCCGGACACCTGCTCGCGAACGGAGAATACTGCATGTCTAGTATGATTTCTCTTCCCACGCGCGACGCGCCTTTGCTCCATAGAAAATAACCTGTACCCGCACTTTTGGGAGAGCAAAAGCCGCGCTTGTTGTTAAAAGAAGAGAAAGGAAGAGAAATCATACTAGACATGCCGGGCTAGCAAAATTTTAAATGGCTTGCCATCTACTTGATAGAAGAAGATTAAACTACAAGTACACACGGTAAGGTGAAGAATGAAGAAGCATGAAGAGAGGATGACCAAAGAAAAGATGGATGGATTGTTTAAAAGACACATGACATGTGTAAAAAAGGAGTGTGCGCTGAAATGAAAGAATAAGGCCGAGATTCTGAGACGATTTTTAAGTCATAGTTCGAACTAAGTAGGGTCAAAAATGTATGGATTTTGGCATACGGGAGTTCGAACAAAAAACGTATCAGATGGTCTACCCGCACATTCGATTCGAACTTTTGCGTGAATGTTTTCGTTCCAATTTCAACTCTATTACAATGAAGTGCGGACCGAAACAGTGGCGATATAGTGAAGATCGAAAGTGCGGGTAAGGGGGCTGAATCTCAGCCTAAGAGTCGAAATAGATAACTAGTACCTACTACTAATATTAAGCCTGACAATTGAGAAAGAAGCAACAAACCTCGTAACAAAGTACGCGCTCTCCTTTTCAGGCGTCAGAATGAATTGATTGGCCAGATACCACAACCTTTTGTTCTTGTACTCTGTATTCAGCTGTAAAAGAACCAACATGTTAATTGTCACGATACACTCATCTACTAGATCGCATCAGAAATGAAGAGATGCGCAGAAGAACCAGAGTAACTGACATAGCCCAAAGAATAGCTAAACTTAAGTGGCAGTGGGCGGGGCACATTGCTCGCAGAACCGATGGCCGGTGGGGCCGAAAAGTTCACGAGTGGCGACCGCGTTCTGGAAAGCGCAGCGTGGGTAGGCCCCCACACGGTGGAAAGACGACCTGGTGAAGGAGGCGGGAAAACGTTGGATGAGGGCAGCGCAGGACCGGTCGTTATGGCGATCCTTCGGGGAGGCCTATGTCCAGCAGTGGACGTCCATCGGCTGAGATGATGAGGCAAGTCTTGTTCGGTTCTGGTTCGCCCTATGAATTAGCAAGTCTTCGGGGATAGGGCAATAGCGCGCGCGGCGCGTATCATTTGCGAAAACCCCGTACAAGTGTTATAACTGACGAAAAACTTGGCAGGATAGAGAAAAAACTGGACAACTTCTTGAATTTCGAGAATCTTATATCAGATACCAAAGAACTGTGTAAAATCTTGTATCAGATACAATTTGATCGATCTTGTATCAGTTTAATTTTCTGATAAACGATTTAACCCTGGTATAGGTTCCAAGTTCAAGAAATTATTAAGTTTTTTCTCTTTCCTGTTTGGTTTCTCGTAAGGCAATTACGCGGTTTCACAAATGCTAGTTCCGCATTTTTGCACTATCCCGGACGAGGTGTATTCCCATTACCGTGTCAAACCTCTCCTGTACGAGGGCCTGCCTCGCGAGCTGCTTAGCCCTGAAGTCATTGATACACTGCTCTCTGACTAAGGTGGCTTCCTTGATGGTGAGCGGAGACCCGATGGCGCGGACTGACCCAAACATTCTGGCAAGGTAAGGAGCCAACGGGTCGATCTCTGCCTCCTTTTCACGCTCCGATATTTCGGCTTTTTGTTGTTCCTGGAAGTCAAGATGTTAGGTATTAGGATTGTATTTCATATACTTCAAAAGGACAGTATTGAGATGTACTTATAGAAATAAAAATCACAATAAATGAAACACCTCGTTAAATGAGCCACCATATTTTAATAACAAATTGGCCTCGATTCGGAGTGTACCACGACTTAACTAAACTAAATTTATTCCTGTCACTTTCTAAAATAAGATTAAGAAAAGAGACAGAAAACCAACAGCTGACTTTAGTGCTGTCAAAGTGACGTTAAGTGCGCAAAATAAGTTGCCATCATAATGTACGCCATCTTATTTAAGTCGTTTTTGGGCGTTTAACGTCACTTTGACAGCACTAAAGTCAGCTGTTGGTTTTCTGTCTCTTTTCTTAATCTTATTTTAGAAAGTGACAGGAATACATTTAGTTTAGTTTAGTCGTGGTACACTCCGAATCGAGGCCATTGGCAATGTGTCCGAAAATTTTCTGCTATGTGCTAACTCAGGCTACCTCTGGTCTGCTTCTATGGTCCGTTTGGATGAGTCCGGAGGGAACAGCAGTGGGTATGGGCTAGTCATTGGCGTAGCTAGAGATTTTCCCTGAGGGGCGCAACCGGCCACCCAACTCATAGCTACCGCCCTAGTGGCAAGACTCACATTTCTCGTGGAAAGGTCGGATCCAAAAGTTCATTTTCCTAAGGCTCCCCGTAACCAGAAATTGGCTTGGGATTTTTAAGGAGGTCTAGAACATGTTTTAAATGTGAAAGAACGCTATTATTCCATAAACAATGACAGTCGTGGTATGAGTGTTTCAGCCTTTGTATGCCTATACATCTGGAGCGAGCGAAGCAAGCTCGAAATTTTGCAGTATTGCCTCTGAGTTTTGGCTAGAATTTCACAAGATGATGTGAAACAGTGCCTACTACTATTTAATTATTTCTTCACTATTTTCCATTTTCCTAAGGGGGGCAACGAGCTTTCTGAGGCCTCTGCCCCCCCCCTTGCTACCTTAGACCAAAGTAAAATGAATGGACAGGCCTTAAGCAAACATTTCAAACCAGAAAAATGAGGCAAAACAATTGACAGTTTTACTTCGAATTTGTACCGAGATGACAGACCAAGTACCCTAATTTGTATTGAGGTGCCCTAGTTTTGTGTGCTTCAACTTAAAGCTATTTGGGCCTATCCATTCATTTTACTTTGATCTAAGCTTGCTACGCCATAATGGGGCTAGTGCATCCTGGGCGATTGTCAGTGACTTCTCCTTGTAGGATCTCACTGACTTACGGCAAAAATCTTGACTATGGCACAGTATAAGAAAGAGTATCTATTACTAGATAAGTATGGGGTGTTTCTCCACGTTTCCTTCTCTGATTAGACGAAGGCACAGTGGGTGAACTTTACCGAACAATGGCAAGCATTTGTGCTCTATTACTTGACATTAACACGATACAGCCACAATTCTAAAATTAGAACCTGTTTCTTCGTTTTGAGATTTTCCTATCTAGGCAAAGGATCTCGGATCCTTTGCATTGAGGAGATAATGAACTGATGAGAACAAAATGAAACTGCCTCCGTGGTCTAATGGTAAAGGGGATTGGGCTCTCCACACGGAGGTCGTGGGTTCGATTCCCACGGGGGACACCTAGTGATATGTCACTTTGTGCGTTTTTCCCCAGTTGGTTAGGACATTGCAGGCTGAATTACCTGATTGTCTGAATAGAAAGATGATTCCCTGCTTCGGACGGCACGTTTAAGCCGTTAGTCCCGGCTACTATCTCTGGTGGTAGTAGTCGTAAAATACACGTCAGAGGCCGAAAGGCGGTCTGAAAAAACTCTGACACTAGGGCTCTGCCCACACAATAAAACGATATGTTTCACTAACCTGTTCCTTATACCCTTCTTGAGCAGCGGCATTCATCTCGGTATTGAAGAGCGACACGAACAGCTCCGGTTCCGTCAGCTCCTTGTGCCTCTGCATCAGGTAGCCGTTGACGTCAGTCTCTCGGTCCCTGATGTGCTTCGTGGTTTTGTACTCCAAGTCCATGTTGTCGCAGAGGGACAAGTAGATGCTGAGCGGTCGAGGTACATGCCCGCATGGGTCAGCCTACAAGAAAAAAGCTCGTCACAGACAGCCACTATAATATAATATATTTGCTGTACTCTTCTTACGCACGCAAAATTACACAAGCACGTCTCTTTCCTGCGTGTGATTGAGAGGAAGCAATGCAACTTGCGTGAGTTAGAAGAGTACAGCAATGTGGATGTCTGTGTCTGTGACGACCGTTAGAGGTCAGACTAAAAAATTTGCCAGTAGTATTATTTCTTTACGTGACACGTCGTCAATGCATATAAAAGGACGAATATTCTTCCCACGCTTTTCAGAGATCGAAAGCTGCGCTTGGCCGCGACAAGTAGTATGGAAAAAGACCGGGTTGCGCACAATAGATAAATCATACTAGAGGGGCGCACACTCTTCACACACGTGTGTGAGTGCGTGCGTATGTACGCGGGCGTAGTTGTGCGTGTATAGGAGTTTCATTTTATTATAAAAAATAAATTTTCATTCTCCTCATAGTTTTGGGTTAAAAGCCACTCAGTCACTTTTTGTTTGCATTGATACTTTATATTGGAATGAGAGCGCCACTGAACTTTAAAAGGACTCTTAAAGACCTTATGACGTGACAGTGCTGCTGTCTGGCCAAACAAAATTATTAAATACCTACACCGAAAAAAAAATTCAACGAATTTAACCAAATGTTTTATTTTAACCAGATGTTTTGTTTATTTAACCAAATGTTTTGTTAAACTTAACAGAACTTTAGTTACATTTAACCGAGTTTAAGTGACTATCGATCTACTAAAATTACGGCTGTAACAAAACAATCAGCTAAATTAAAAAAAATGTTTGTGGCTAAACACTTTTTTCAGTGTACGAACCATGGATACATAAAGAGGTAGATATTCTACCATTTTCTACTCACAATATAACCTGATGTCTTGTCTGGGTAGAAAAGTATTTTCCCGCCGGTCTCCGCCAAATTGGGCTTAACGAAGCTCCTAGAGTCATTCGTAACAAAGTTGTAGCCGTAGTGGTAAAGAACTTCGATGGTGTTGTCCTGAAGATGGAAGATCTTCTTCCAGACATCGTCCCCTGCTGGGACATCGATGTTGCGACTATAGATCTCTACTACATCTTTCAACTGACGTTTTGGTTCAATTTTGGTGGCTTCTGTGTAAGTTATATTCCGTGATTCCAGTCTGAAATGGGTGTTGATGGATGAAGTTTAGGAAGTATGACGTGCTAATGTGCTATTCTTTAAAGCACAAACTGAATTTTTTTACGTGAACACGAATGTATAATCACTATACACTATACCACCAGTATAATAAAGAGTATCTATTAATATACGGACACTCCCTTCCTCCCACCAAATTTTTACCTCACCCCCTCTATCGCCCTCTGGTTACCGCGCACTGGTTACTCGTTACCTACGAAGAAGACTTAAGGTTCAATTTCTTTGGTTTCGCAAGTGCTGACGTCATCTTGTCAATTTCAAATTTTTGTATGCAATGTCCGGGCTGTGACTATACTATACAGGGTCCTTCTTAATATGCTGACTCTTTTTTAAGGCGAAGACCAGACTATGAAACTGAACAACTTTCTCTATGGAATCAACATCAGAATCGCGAAAAAAAAAACAGTTGTCCCATACGTTTGGCTCCGAGTAGGTTTGCAGTTTTGTATGGAAGTAATGATTTTTTTTCGCGATTTCGATGTTGGTCCCATAGAGGAAGTTGTTCAGTTTGACGGTCTGATCATCCCCTTAAAAAAGTGTCAGAATATTAAGAAGGACCCTATAGTGCAATAGTGCACTATACACTATCTATACTATATAGTGCAATAAAAACTAATAGTGGTAAAGCTCAGGGCCCCGATCGTGTTAATTTAAAACAATGAACTTCAATCCTAATCGCATTTCAGATCTAATTACATTGCAATCCTATTATTCAACTGTGCTGAATTCGGTAATGTCAAGTTTTTTTTGGAGGGCGGAATCGAAAACCATTTCGAGATAATTTGTCTGACTAACAACATTTTCTATGATAGATACCTAGACATTTTAAAACGAAAGGATTAGTACTATTTTTAATGAAATAATATAGTTTTTCGTTCCAACGACGGTTCACGACGACCTGTAAAACTCCTTGTTAAACTTAAGTTAAGGCTGCACCGAGCCTATTGTGCTGCCCCCAATCATATTTTTTTAAATTTTTTTATGAACAATGAAACAATATTTCCAAAAAAGAAGAATGTCACATGGTACACACATTAAATCCAACTGCGATCGCCAACCCGCCTTTTGGGGAGGCCTATGTCCAGTCATTCATAGTGTAAAGAACTAATAGAACTACTACTAGTGGTGGAGCAATCGTGCTGGGGCCGGGAGGAGTGATTCCCGGCCCACGCTGCTTGCGCGCGTACCCTAACAGCGAATTGAGTTAGGGTACGCCCGTCCCCAGCCGTACCCCGCACGCCACGCGGGCATAGACCAGCCGCGACCGCTGAGCTTCATCACTATTTTATTTACACTATGGTCCAGTACCAGTAGTGGACATCTATCGGCTGATATGATGATGAAATACAGGGTGTAAAATGAAATGCGTTACATATCAAAGGGGGATGCCTCAGACCCTGAAACTGAACATCAGTTACTATGAACCAGACTTACTTATCCTCCCTATCGGTGTAATGCTCGTCGAAAGTGAGAGGAGTGCAGACTATTTTAGAGAGGTGGTCCAGCCGAGCGTAGTAGTTGAACACTATCGTTCTGTTGCCTTCAACACTCGTCTGTGGCGCGTCCATCGCGTATGTGTGCTCTGTTCGACAGAAACACAAAACTCATTGAGAACCTCAGGCTATTAAAAATAAGAAGATAATTCCTCAGAGCTTTTAGGCTTTTGAAGATAGTTGGAGTAGCTCTTTGTTTTCTTCATTAACTAATCTTCAATATTGTGATGAGCACGCTACTGAACGGTAAAAAAGCTCTTAAGAGGGCTATTACAAGCTCAGTGGCGCCCTTTACACAATAAAAAAGATTTCTCAACAATGAAAGCCTAAATTAAAAAAGTGCTCAACAGATAAAATACAAAAGCCTTCAAGCCATTGTTATAGGTACAATACGTTTATAGGTTCTAAACATTCCAGTTTTAGACAATTTCGAATAAAAACGAAATCGGCAGTTTTTTTCCTTTTTTAAAATTTGTATGACCTTTAAAGAACCTATAAAAGTATTCTATGAAAATTGAAGGCTTTTGTAGTTTATCTGTTGAGCACTTTTTTAATTTAGGCTTTCTTTCTAGGTAAGCATGCTACATCTTCGGCCTCATCATCACTCAACATCAGGTGAGATTGGGGTCAAATGTTTACCTATCGAACATAAAAAAAAAAAAAAAAAATCTTTTTTAATGTGATGAGGGCGTCACTGGACTGCGATAGCCCTCTTAAGAGCGACATTATCATCTCAAAATTAAGAACTCACTGATCATATGGTCGCCGCGACCGACGTCGAAACTTTCTTCTACTTCATTCGTCACGTGGTCTATTTTGACGCTTATCATTTTGTCCTCTCTATTTGAGTAAAATTCATGACTGGAAATGTAAATTATTTAAATTATTAATAAAAAAAATGTTATCTAGGCTAGGGTCTTATATAGTGTAACTACACCATGTTGATTCGATATCAATCGATATCAAATCAACATGCCCTCTAAAATGGCCCCCTAAAATGAATGGATATGGGATTACGCGAACATTTCAAGCGAGAAAAATAAGTCTAAACAATTGACGAAATGTCAGATATAGGTAGGTACTATTTGTGTTTCGCTTCTTTGACTTCTAGTTTATTCATTTTAATTTGATTTGAAGCTATACGGTAGAGCTATAGACTATACGGTAATTTGTTGTTTTTTTTAAATCTACAACTACATCTACACAAGATATTTAAAACAAAAGGTTATAAATGGTGTTTAGGTAGATTATTTGGAATAACAGAATTTTTTATTTTTTGTTCATATGTTTGTTTGTTCGAGCATCACGTAAAAACTACTGGATATTGATGAAACTTTTTAAACGGGTAACCACGAGTTCGCCGCCAACTTTTTGTGTCCGTATAGCTAGCGTACACATGAAAGGGATTTAGCTGGGACTAGTGCCAATAAATAGTTCCTAAATAGTGCCTAATTAGTACCTAGGTCAAATAAATAGTGCCTCTATACTTTACGAGATATCGATTTTTTTTACCTGGTACGCTGGCTTGACGTCAAGGTAGCGTACACATTTTCTGTGGCTAAAACGGCTTGCATTGCAGCATCGAATTTACACTCAAAAAATAGTTCTCAAATAGTGCCCTAGGCATCCAAAATCTCATGAGGCTTGGTCTTCAGGGAGCGGAGATATAAATAAGTCTTTTAAATAAACCACAGAAAATGTGTACGCTACCTTGACGTCAAGCCAGCGTACCAGGTAAAAAAATCGATATCTCGTAAAGTATAGAGGCACTATTTATTTGACCTAGGTACTAATTAGGCACTATTTAGGAACTATTTATTGGCACTAGTCCCAGCCAAATCCCTTTCATGTGTAAGCTAGCTATACGGACACAACTTTTTGTATAAACATTCATCTCGCTACGACCCGAACACGTGCCGGGAGGAAGTAGTGGGGAAATCCTATAACCATGTCTGGACAGTCCCATACATTTTATATTTAGGCAAACAGATGTCGCTACTGGCCTGAACGAGAGATAAAATCTTAATTAAACGTTATAAGATCTCTATTATTTGAGTTTTGTTCCACGGAAATAAATTATATAGATAAATTTTCCTAAAATTTTTAATTACAAATGTGTTTAACACTTATTTTAACGTATTTAAACATTGCTGTAGTACCGGCTACTTACCACCGGCGCCGAACTTGCGCGAGTTTTCATATAAGAAGGTGGCAACTTTCTTAGTATGGGCATTAACCCTCTGTTGTGTATAAATTATTTACCTACTCTATGCTATACTCTATGTTTTAACGTATAGTATATTTTGATGACATACGTAACCAAAGGTATGGTGCGTGCGTAATCCTGGAAGATTTTGATCCTGGACACGATGCCATCCCGCTGGGAATACCGGGAGAACTTCTCCTGGATTACCTTCATGTAGTGGATCTCTTTGTGGCTACCGGGGTACTTTTGCTCGAATTCTGAAGATAAACATTGGTTTACTTGAGGGTATAAAATTAAAGGTATTTTCATAAAAAGCGTACAGGATACTATTGAGTATAAGGGTCATATCATACAAGCGGCGGGCGTTACCGTCGCTATATCGCCGAGTTATTTGATCAATCAGTGTCGCGGCGATTACGCAACGATAACGTTCAGTCGTCGTTAAGACATCCTCTACGCTCAAAAATTGCTTGTGATAGGACCTAAGAATAAGAATAACTATAGAAGAATAATTCTAAACAAAAGCAATAATTTTTGGCACCCAATGAAAAATGACATTTTGTATGAGTTTTGGCGGCAAGGTAGTGTTTTTAAGGAACAAATTTAGAGCACGGTGTAGTTTTTTTGGTGCCACTTTTTGAGCTTTGAGGGATTTTCCAAAAGCAAAAAAAAGTAAAAAGTTAGTTCCAAATTTCTCGATAGATGGCGTTGACAAGAGAGGGGTCGATTAGGTATGACCAGCACTGGTAGCATGCACACCCACTATAGCCGTGATATGGCTTTATCACGTCTTTTATCTCGTTCTTTCGCGCGCAAAAGAACGAGATAAAAGACGTGATAAAGCCGTAACACGGCAATCGCGGGCTGGCATGCTACCAGTGCTGGTCTACCCAATATGTATAGTCATTCCTCACAGTCGCACACAGATTGCCATAAGAGTGACAGAGCTAGATTAGACGTAAATCTGTTAAACAAATGTCACCACTTTTTAAGCAAATTCAAGCAAAATTCGTTCTTAACGTAAGGAAATAGCGGAGTCTTCCAACTGGAGGTCTGGTGACAAAATGGTTCAAGACGGTATCTGTTTACTATTGACATTTCACTTATTCTAATGGGTGGTTGTCATAAGTGTGAATGGATGTCAAGTAGCGTTTCTATGTCTTGCTTTATATTATTTATCTAACCCTATATTTTATCTTTGAGTATGACCAATATAAGCTGACCGCGCGCAGGGTGAATAACGTATAACGTCGCGCGACCACCTTATTTTGGTTTTGCTTAGCTTGATGTGTCGCCGTGTGTACAAACAAACCCTTTCTTATTGTTGTTGGTTTATTATAAACTATCTGCGGGGCTAGTATGCCAACCCACTATAGCGTGATATATCGCTATCACGCTTCCGCTCTCTTTCTATTTTCGCACGAACGAACAAGATAAAAGATTTGACAGATGGATGTGTTAAATATCGCAATCGCGGGTTGGCGTGCGTACTAGCCCCGCTGTTGATGAAGTAGCTATTACAAGTTTCCCGGTTTATTTGTGTTTTTCTGTTAAGCCGGGTCCGCTGCGCCATGTTTTCGTGTTACGATGTTAGCAAACACGAAAACATGGCGCAGCGGACCCGGCTTTAGGTTTTTGTAGTTTGTTATTGTCGTTATATTCAAAAAGGATACAAAGCCCATACAGCCACGTCCGATACTTGATTCATTGTTGACAGACAATAACACCGAGATTGTTAATAATAAACCGACAATAATATCAAAGGGTTTATACTGCGTCTTTTTATTAATAATATTCATAAATATACCATAGGTACCTAATCGACCCCTCTCCGTTCAACGCCATCTATCGAGAAATTATGAACTAGCTTTTTTTTTTCTCTGGAAAATCCCCCATTGTTATTTGTAGGATAAGACCATTAGGAGTCTTAATTCGGTATGTCAAGTTTTTTTCTGGAGGGCTGAATCAAAACCATTTCAAGATATAAGTACTTACTCGTATTTTCTATGTCAGAGATTTTAAAATGAAAGGATTACAGATATTTTTAATAAAATAACGTTGGTTTTCTGTCCCTCGTGACGGCAATCAATTTCCCTCTTTAACAACGTAGGCATAAGATCTATTATATTATGAAATGGTTTCGAGCACCGTCGGGAAATGGAAGTCTCTGTCTGCGCGAACGAAGATTGACGGGCGGAGCTATTTTCCTGGTCACACTGTGCCAACGCTTTGATGAAACTTTTTGCAGTTGACGCGGTCGTTCACTCAAGGCCTCATTAAAAGGCTGAAAGTCACCCAAAGGGCAATGGAGAGGACTATGCTCGGAGTTTACCTGCGAGATCAAATCAGAAATGAAGAGATCCGCAGAAGAACCAGAGTAACTGACATAGCCCAAAGAATCGCAGAACCGATGGCCGGTGGGGACGAAAAGTTCTCGAGTGGCGACCGCGTACCAGAAAGCGCAGCGTGGGTAGGCCCCGCACACGGTGGAACGACGACCTGGTGAAGGCGGCGGGAACCCGTTGGATGAGGGCAGCGCAGGACCGGTCGTTATGGCGATCCTTAGGGGATGCCTATGTCCAGCAGTGGACGTCCATTGGCTGAGATGATGATGATGATGACTGTACCAACCTTCAGCACTGATGTCCAACTTCTCGACCCAACTAGCAGGCATGTCGAGATGTTTCTCAGTAGACACAGCAGTTTTCTTTTGATAGTTGATGCCGACGAGCACCCTCCTGTGGAAGGGCTCCCCGGCCAGCAGGTGCTCCCAGTGGTTCAGGTCGCTCAGGTCGTAGCTTAAGGAGCTGAGGTTTTCACCTTCGGCTACGGCTTGGAGGTTTGCCTGGTGTTAAGAAGATTGAAACTGACAATTACAGTATTTACTCATGAGCAGCTACTGCTTCAGTGATGTAGTGGGCGTTACTGCCGCCCGGGGCACAGATCGATTTTGCCACCTAGGCCAGTCATTTTACGGAGTTTTGTTAGGCGGGGTAGGGAGTAATTATTAATTGGACTTTTAAACTGTAACCGGCACCATTCAGTGACAAAAATACTATCCTAAACTATATTAAAAAAATTTGCTACGCAACATAGAAATCAAAATTGTGGGTCCCAGAAGGACTATTTAAATTAATAATATTAATACCAATGCACTCATTTGAATTAGATTTAACAATATACATTATTTTTGATCAATAAAATAGGCATTAAAATTAAAAAAAAAAGATGTATTTATTAGAAAATACGAATGTATTTTTCAAAACCTTCAAAGTAGACAAAAATATTTACACCATGTTTGAAGTATGTATGATGGTAAAGCCTTAAATATGTGCAAAAAAAAATTTATCATCAGGTTTTTTTAGAACGAGATATCTATATTTTAAAATTGGAACTGTTGCTGACGTAATTTTTTTTTAATTTTGGTACATTCTCAAGCTCAAATTGGCTCTTCAATATTATAGCGAAAAAAAAAAATTCAATTAGTAATTAGTCCTGGTTCAAACGGGCTAACCCCCTTATCTTTATAAGACCTACGCAAAATATTTTTGTCTAGGATAGCGTAGACAGGGCAATACAATAGTAAGCGTCAAACTTGGTGTGATTATACTTTTAAATAAAACAACAAAATACTAAAAAGTGTATGTCGCGCTAAGGATCCCGGAGATATTTTTTTTTGTAAATGTACGGTTGCGTAGCAAGAAACATTTTTCTTGAATCTTCTACGATAACAGCAACTGGTTGGTTACCAAGTAATATTTGAACTTTTAGGGGCTGTTTAAACACAAGTGACGTGGCGCGGACATTTCGCGGGCGGGCTGCGGCAATATGAACCTTATAGTACGTACCATAGAGTCGTTTGGAGTATTACGCCCGCGCCTCCAGGCGACGTCGCCTGGTGGCGGGGGCGCGATTTTTCTTTACGTCAAAAAACGACGCTATGCTACGTAATATAAGGTTTATATTGGTGTTACTTTGACTACCCGCCACCGCCACGCGTCTCTTCTGTATAAACCCTACCTTACGGTTACATAGCACGAAACTTTTTAGTGTTCTGTACCAAAATTGGCAAGCGGAACACTTACGGAATCAGCTCGGTGTCTGTCTGTCCGTCCGTTTGTCACAGGCATTTTTTTTCAATGAAATGGGAGTTAGACATAGGAAGCTGAAACTTGGCACAGATATAGCAATTGCTGGTCTAATATCATATATGAAACAAAAAAAGCGTAATTATTATATTGGGGGGCAATTTGGGGAGGTAGAAAGGGTAAATAAATTTTTTTTACCCTATGGTGTGGGTATAAAAATTCGAGTCTAAAAATCTATTTTTCATAAAATAAAACTATTTTTAACAAAATTTTTAATTAAATCCGAGAAATTGCTATCACCTCCTCATTTCAAAAAATATAGCCGTATAAAATCTGAAAAAAATCATGAACATCAGAAATAACGTGTAGATGGCGTGAAAATTATCAGGGTGGCACTTACTGGGATAGTTTTTTTCTTTACCTAAAAAACTAATACCAGTGAGACCAATGTAAAATGATCTTCAGTTACTATGTGACCACATACTAAGTAAGTGTCAATTTATAGTGGTTGTTATCAATGACCCATGTTAAACAACTGGTAGTACGGAACACTAATTGTCCCAGTCCCGACTCGTACTTGGCCGGTTCTTATTTCTTTTTTGACCACTGGTTACGAAACTCAGTTGTCATCGCGGCTGGAGCGGATAGGCCAATACTTACTTAGATCAAAGTAAAATTAATGGATAGGACCAAAGCGCTTTAAGTTGAAGCACGCAACTAGTACACTTGGTCCATACAAATTAGCACACAAGTTTGAACGATACTACCAAAACAAAACCACAACCAAAAACGTTACGTTATGCATAATTCGTATTGCGCAAATTATATTAACGGTAACGATTAGCTTTATTTCGGAAGATACGTTGGCGTAACGTTTGATGTCCGTTCGATCGAATTTTCTGTATTGTGCGATTTAACCGTTCAGAAAAAATATCGCGATAGCTTTTTTACTTCAGCTAAACCAAATCTAAACCAAAACCAAACCAAAACCGTATAAAATTGCGCAATTGAGGCCCTATGCGATTTTTGAATCTCATTCGCTGAGTTCGGCAGTTGAAAATGTCAAAATAACTTTGGAGATATGCATCTTTCTAATTCTGATTTGAGTTTGATGCGTATCTCCGTAGTTATTTTGCAATTTACAACGGCTGAACTCACCGAATGAGTTTCAAAAATCGCACTCCTGGTCTGTCATCTCGGTACATATCTAAACTATTATAAAACTGTAACAGAAGTGTGTCTGTACATTGAAGATATTAAAAAAAAAAAATACGACTTGGTTTTTAGGCTTCTCTGATTCCAAATCACCAATCTTTGGATTTTTTGTCTGTCTGTTAGTTTGTTTGTTTGTTTATGTTTCTTTGTTTGTTTATTTGTTTGTTTGTTCGAGTATCACGCAAAAACTACTGAACCGATTTTGATGCAACTTTTTTGTTTGATAGGTTATCATCTGACTTAAAATCTGGTATATATAATTTATGCGGACGAAGTCGAAAAGCTCGTTTGAAATAAAACTGTTAATTGTTTTGCCTCATTTTTCTGGTATGAAATGTTCGCGTATGGCCTCTATCCATTAATTTTACTTTGGTCTAAAAATACTAACATAATAATTCTCATGATTATAAACGCTGTCGATATGTTGGAACTCCTCCGCGTCCAGGGGGTACCGCTTGCCCTGGCTGGGCTCGATGAAGAATGGCTCCTCGACGCCCATAGACCCTGGCAGCACCAGCACCCACGCGTGGGTGCGCCACTCATCCATCTCGTCTGGTGGTGGTAGTTCTAGCTCCTGGACAAATATTTCACTTTCAATGTATTATTATTATTTGTGGTTGGGCTATTGCAAGCAAGGGTCCTTATGTAACACTGCGACCATCGCTGATCTTTTGTGTTCGCCCCAAGCTCACTCATATTTTACGCATACCTCCGAACTTATGGTATTTTCTTTTCATTCTCGGGAATGCAGGTTTCCTCACGATGTTTTCCTTCACCGCTGAGCTAGTAAATGATAAATACAACCGTACATAAATTCCGAAGAATTTAGCGGTACAGGCCGGGAATCGAACCGCGTCCTCATGATTGAGGCGCTAGTTCTCTTCCGTATGAGCTATCATCGCTCTTTACTTTCAATGTAGGTCAGTACCTACCTAGATACTCAAAAAAATTTAAAACCCCCAACGCTAAAAACAAACATTTAAAATGTGACAAATAATTCAGCTACCTAATTTTTGCTGTAAGGAAATGTATGTTTAACTTTTTAACTCTCTTTAAGATATTTTAGGTCAATTAATGCGTCGAGGACCGCTTTGAATTGACCATACTTTTCTTCATTCGACAATGCGGTCTCAGACACATTAATTGGCCTAAATATCTTAAAGAGAGTTTTCACTTCTTAAATGTTTGTTTTTAGCGTTTTTAAATTTGTAATGTATTATTATTTCGTAATTTGTAAAGTTACTAGAAAACTGCTGTACCGATTTTCACGAAACAAAGCTAAGAACATAGATATATTATACCCGTGAACACCGTGATCCAAGAAAAGCAAGAAAATTTCTGGTAAATCTTTGTTTTTTTTTAATATTTTCATTCAGTTTGGAAAAAAGGCACCAAAGAGATATTATTAGGATTATTTGGTATTTCGGAATAAAAACTTTCTATTGATTCTAAAAAATTTTGTATGTGAACTGGCAAGATGTCTTGGAAACAAAATATCAAAAGCCATAAAAACTAAAAAAGAAGAAAACTTTTTTCTTTTTAATTAAAGTATTTGGCTTAAAGTCTTTTTTTCTGACAGATGGCTGCCAGAACTGTAAATCTTAGATGTAATGAAAACTCTTTGGTTGTATGAAAACTATTGTAGACGAGTAATGAAACCTTTTTGGATTCGTCAAATGTTTTTTTAACTTCTCTTGATTTATCAATCCCAATATTCCCAATCTTCTTGTCTATCTTTGCGTAGGTATGAGGTCGGTGATTTAAAAAAACACCTTATAATTTTATTGCATGAAATGAAACCGATAAAATTTACATACGCCATGTAACAATGTGTTTTTCTAACTTATGTAGGTACATATTACGACTGCTGCTGCACTCAAACGTGTGTGCCTTTAATGGTGAATAAAGATTTTTCTTTCTTTCTATCTTTTCTTTCAAATTGGTGAAGGAATCGTACGTAAAGAAACCTAAGTACCTAAATACGCTGAAGAAGAAATTTTAACGTGTATGTGAAGTCTGTACCAATCCGCATTGGCAACTCGTGGTGGACTAACGCCCATACACCCTACTTGAGGGTAGGCCTGGTGTGCCCTGCAATGGGGCGTTTTTATAGGCTGATGATGATGATGTGTTAATCTAGGACATATTTTATCTGTATGCCAAAGAAGTTTGGCGGGCAGCCATGTAATTTGAGACCCAGGCTTAGAGGTCCCATCGAAAGTTCTCAAAAATACAACACGTATTTAGTAGACTACGAAAAATCGTAGTCCAGGTAAGTTTGTACACTACGAAAGATCGTAGACAACATAAGTTCGTAGTCAACGAAAAGTTCTCAAAATTAAATCAAACTACGAAAAATCGTAGACTACGATTTTTCATAGTCTACGAACTACGAATTTTCGTAGTCTACGTAAGTTCGTAGTAGATTTTTGCAATTTGTTAAATCAACAAAAACGGATATATAAATATATCTCATGTCATGACTTTCTAATGTGACGATAACATTCCTCCTTATTCAATGTACACAAGGCGACACATCAAGCTATACAAAACCAACATAAGCTGTCTGTGCGACGCTACACGTTACCCGACCTACGCGCGGTCAGCTTAAGTTGGTTTTGAATAGCTTGATGTGTCGCCTTGTGTACATTGAATAAGGAGGAATGTTATCGTTACATTAGAAAGTCATGACATGAGATATAGTATTTATATATCCGTTTTTGTTGATTTAACAAAAATCATTTATTTGAAAGATTTTTGGTGGTACCTACTCAGGATGTTAGTAATAAGTTCTCACAGAGACAACAATAATATGCCGTAATGGCTTAAAAATATTTTGCTAAGAAGTTACAGGAGTAGTAATTATCAATAAATATTTAATTTGTATAGTATGACGTGTCGCCGTGTGTACAAGATGTTACAAAAATACAAATTAAATATTTAAGGGGGTGGTTTAGACCATAAAACTGAACAAATTTCACTACGGGACCAATGTCAAAATCGCGAAAAAAAAAAGATGTTCCTTACTAAACTACAAATCTACTCAAGCTAAATGTATGGGACAGCTGATTTTTTTTCGCGATTTAATTCGGTGTTAATCGTTGTTCAGTTTGATGGTCTAACTCTAAACAACCGCCTTAGGGTTGAACCTCATGTGGCAGCACCGCATCGCCTTTTTCTGTCGCTCCATCCTTTTCTGTCACTCAGGAACATCATTTGCTAGAGCAAATAAGATAGACGGAACGCGAACGCGCGCCGCAGCACCGCCGAGCGCGATCGCGTCCCGTCTATTTAAAAGTTTTAAGTTTTTATTTCTGCTTTTGTAACAAGGTACAATAAGATATGTTCTCACCGCAATCCTAGCCAGTCGTTCTGCCTCAATTCTGTCCAACTCTTTCTGCACCTTCTCCGCCTCTCTCCTCGCCATCTCCTTCACGTACTTGGAGGTGAAATCCGGCAGAGGCACCAGCCGATAGCGCGGCACCTCCTCTTCTTCGTTTACTTTTTCTTCTTGTACCTATGAGGTTTACATTAATGAAGCTATTCACTTGGTCTACCACATGTGACATAGCATACATTGTTGAACTTTAGTCTAATATAAAATTATTTTTCTCATAAACTATTATAAGAGGGGTTAGAAGTTGTACTTAGCATTTATAACCTCTCTTATAAAGTTCTGTGATTTTTTGGTGGTCTAATATGTTCTAAGGCAGGCATGTCAAACTCAAAGTCAATGGTGGGCCAAATGCATAATGATTGTACAATCAGCGGGCCGCCACGATCTAAGAGAAATTGTAACGGTCATAGAAAAGGACCGTTCATCGTTTATTTAATTGTAGAAAATAAAAATCGCTTCCCAGGAATTCAGGTTGGGGGTAATTCTATGTGCAGAAATCAGGCAGAAATTAACTTCCAACCTGCATCTAAATCAAGGCCGTAGCGCCAATATACATATTAAATTAATCTATGACCGTAGCTAGAACTGATTTAAGGTAGGGCATGGAAAGACCAGATCTTGTCTTTACTCTGCACACATGTAAAAAAAATTGAGCGAGCGGAGCGAGCTCGAAATTTTTCAAATCATCACCATGATTTAAAACGGTAGTATTAACCTACATTCCTACATAATATGAGAACCTAAGTACCTACTTGTAAAAGTCTGAACGCTTTCGGGCCGCATCAGGAAGTTGTTCTTAAATTTGGATCGGGCCGCCGCAAGAAAGTGCATGTTTGACATGCCTGTTCTAAGCAATGCCCATAATGAACGGACCTATCACTAATTCATGTTGCACCCATATACTATTATTACCTATATCGTCATGCTATTTCTATTGGTTCTCTTTTCTGTGGGCTTCTCCTATCCCATGCCCAGCAAAATTCGTCTTTCGGTCGAGATAATAACGACGAAAAGGCTCACTTCTTCATCCTCGTGCGGCAAGTCAGGGCAGACGGTCCTATAACGTATAGCTAGACACACGTCCCTCTTGGCGCACCCGACCACCACGTAGGAGTCGAACCCGGCGCCGTTGAGCCAGGAGACGAGAACGTGCGCGATCTCGAACGCGTTCCCGCTGCGTCTGACGAGCGCCGTGTACGGCGACATTATGCGCTCCGGCTGTGGGTTTAAGGTTTAATTTTAATTGACTGTTGAATTAAAGTGCTGACACTCAGTTGCAGAAACGCTAATTTAGATTTAATCCACCATTAGGTGCTGTTTATACAAAAGAGACGTGTGGCGGTTAGTCAAAGTAAGACAATGATGTCGATTCGAACTGTGCCACGACTTCATTTAACTAAATTTATTTCTTTTTGAAATTGAAATTGAAATTATATTTATTCGTAAACATAGGTGGATACAATGTAGATCTTATGGTTATAAATATAGAGCTCTATGTTTTGCTGCAAGGAGCGTACGAAAACTGTCTGTTCTGTCACTTTCTAAAATAAGATTAAGAAAAGAGACAGAGAACCAACAACTGACTTTAGTGCTGTCAAAGTGACGTTACACGCCCAAAAACGCCTTAAATAAGATGGCGTACATTATGATGGCATCTTATTTTAGGCGTGTAACGTCACTTTGACAGCACTAAAGTCAGTTGTTGGTTTTAGAAAGTGACAGGAATAAAGGACAACCGCCGCTCTCCCTTGAAAAAATACCTTTAAATGTATAGAAGTTTTGACTGAAGTCAAATGTGTAATAAATTATGAGGTTTTATAAACACGACTCAAAATCATTTATTTTTATTTAACGAGTTACCTATTTAATCATTTATTATTAATAAATTACAAAAAAGCAGCAACCCCAAAATGGCTGTCAATGTTGTTTAGTAGGAGGTGTTGCAAGCACAATGTTTTTTTTATATAAAAATGATAAAAACTAATAAATCATCATAAAATAAACTAATGCCTGCAGTTAGTTTCTAGTGTTCCATAATAAAAAATAGAAGGACGGTTATACATTTTTTGGTATTATGTGCCAGATGTCCTTTAGTTAAGTCGTGGCACAGTTCGAATCGACACCATTACCATTCAGCGGTTGATTTCAGTATTTAAGAATACTGAATCAAGAAAAACCAAATTAAAATAGTGATTTAGTAATTTAAATAGTGTTGCTACTTCAACTTAATTTTATGTACATACTTTTTTGAAGACTTTTGAAAAATGTAAAATTATTAAAAATACAGCCAAGCACTTCCACATTTCTTTAGATTTTCTTAAAAGTGGAATATTTAGAACCTAAAGCATTCTATAAAAATGTCTTTAGACTTTTGTAGTAAGTTGGGTTCAATTTGGGTTTTCATTATAGATAAATTTTTAATTTTGTGATGAGGTCGCCACCGAATGGTGAAAGGACTTGTGGATCATAAAATGGATCGTCTATTTTTTTCCAAAGAGTTTCAACTTTCAAGGGATATTTGTATCATGGAATGGAAGGTCCATTTTTCTATCATGAACTAACGATCAGGACCATTTCGAGATTTAAAGAGGGACCTTTTTTATATAAGCATCATCTATCGACGAGTCTAAGAATTAGAACAAGACGATGAAATCCGAAAGCATCGTGCATACGTGCACAAGCTAAAGTTAGGGAGAATGAAAGCTGGGGAAACATAGAACAGTGTCTAAATTCCTGTATCTTTTAAATACTTCCCGCCAAGTCCGATAGATGGCACCACTAGTTATGCAGTTTCATGTTTTCCAAAGTTGTGTCGTACTCGTATACTTACCTATATTATAATAACATTTATTTGATTGACTCAGATTGACTACTATTTAGTTAACATTCGAAAAAGTTATTTGATATTTTAATAATTTTGTTTCCCCCAGCTTAAGAATTTTATCTTAAGTTTATTAAGTACCTATCTACTTGTTTTCCTAATTTTGTTATTAAGTAAATAAGGTTTCTTAGAAATATTAAAAAGTAGTTAAAAAAAGCAATATACCAAAAAAATCATATCCGCAACGCAAGCTTCGTCAAACTTCAATCACATTCATCATCATCATTCATTCATTAATTTTTACATTTTTTTTTAAATACTTTTAGACAAAACATTGACTGCAATAGTATCGAAAAAACTCGGGGTGAAATTTAAAAAAAAATCTGCTGTCCCATACAGTCGAGTAGGTAGGTAGGTAGGTAGGTACTGCAGTTTTGTATGATAAAGCAGATTTTTTCTCGATGTTGGAGATTGTTCAGTTTTATGGTCTAACCCAGACCACCCCTTTTAAATATAATTACAGTGTTTTGTTACACCCTACAACAGGTAAATCATTAATTTATTCAAAGTTAATAAAACAGCAAGCCTGCGGAAGTTTAAAACTTGCTGATAAACAACCAGATTGTTGTTGAAATCATAAGCGCCATTGTTAGGGGAGGCGGGGGCGGGGTGGCACGTGCCCCATCCCAATTGAATCCAAAGTTGAGTGAAAACAAACTCAGTCGCCGCAACTTTTGCTACTTCCAACTTTCACTTTTCGCTGAAAACTTTTCAGCACTTTCCCTATCAATTACATTTCTTCTTTACTTTCTTTGTAACTTTTACGAGCGGAATTTGTGAGCTGTTTTATGCAGTTTTATGTTTTTGAAGAAAAAACCGGCCATGTGCGAGTCGGTCTCGCGCACGGAGGGTTCGTTATAACAAATAAATTGTTTTCTCCCGGACCCTTAGCGCGACCGCGAGCCGACACACATTTGACTGGTTTTTATTATTTGTTGTTTTATACAGGGTTTTAGGGTAAACTGTTGCATTACTTTAGGGGGTGACTGTATCCATGATATTGAACAACATCCCTTAAGAAACCTATAGGAAATTGGAAAAAAAATTTTTGAACTTTCCGTTAGCTGTAAGCTTGATTGCATTTAGTACGGAAAGTTCAAAAAATTTTTTTTTTGCGAAATTCTATATGAAAATTCGAAATCTTTTTTTTGCCTACTTATTTCTTATCGGTTTTTTAGGGAAAGTGGTTTGGATTTGTCTGTCTGTCTGTTTGTTTGTTTGTTTGTTTGTTTGTTTGTTTGTGTGTTTGTTTGTTTGTTTGTTTGTGTGATTGTTTGTTCGAGCATCAGGCAAAAACTACTGAACCGATTTTGATTAAACTTTTTTGTTTGATAGCTTATGATCTGACTTAAAATCTGGTATATAATTTGTGCGGACGAAGTCGCGGGTAAATGCTCGTTACATATAAAACTGCAAAATGACTCCACCCAAATGAATGGAACATCAGATGATTTTTCGCAATTGCGAAGTTGGTCTATCTATATCTATACATTACAAAGGTAATGGTAAAGGTAAGGTAAGGAAAAGTATCATTAACCATTAAACCACATACCCATAAAACTCAACAACTTTTACTATTGGAGCAAATAGATCGGAGCAAAAAAAAAATCTGCTGTCTCATACATTTGAGACTAGAAGGCATTGTAGTTTAGTATGGAACAGCAGATTTTTTTGCTCCTATCGATTTTCTCCCATAGTAAAAGTTGTTCAGTTAGATGGGTAGATTATGTGGTTTAAAGGTTAATGATACTTTTCCTTACACCCTGTATAATAATGTTTTTCATACAAAGCGAGCGGCAATACCTACCTACTCGATTGAAATTTATGGGACAACAGATTTTACCTTTTTGTCTCCATAGTGAAAGTTGTTCAATTTAATGATCTTAACCTCCCCTTTAAATATTACTAGGCAGTTCTGTTACACCCTGTATAAAACATATTACCAAATAGCAAACACGAAGCTATCCAGAGCACAAGCACCGCAGAGCTGGAAATTAGTCCATGCCACGCTCCGCGCTTTGAACATTGCGCTTGACCAAGCGCTATCCGAACCCAACAAGACGCTAGAGCCGGCCGGTACTTGCATGTCGTTATCGATGCTTGCAAGACTCGCAGTATCGATTCGAGCGGGGCGGGGGTCCAGCGAGGGAGGGGGTGGGTCGCGAGCAACGTCGACGCGGAACGCCACTCATGCGAGACCGTGCTGTGCCTCTAATTGAATACGCTGTGACATTTTCTATCGACTATCGATAGTTGTTATTTCTAAATAAATTGTTCCATATTTTTTAGAATATGTAAGTGGGTACCTACGGTTAGTTATTTTGATATGTAATTGATTTAAAATTATCTACAAACATACATCACAAAATGACAGTAGGTAAAATATTGATTACTGAAGTAAATATTCTGAACTACAGGGTGAAATTGATATCATTAGCCTCCTTTTAAACTAAGAGTCTACCCATCAAACTGAACAACTTTTACTATGGGAGCTAAAAGATCGGAGCAAAAAAATCTGCTGTTCCGTACTAATCTGCACACGCCACCGCTGCCTACTCAACTCAAATGTATGCAACAGTTGGTTTTTTTTGTTTCGATCGGTTTGCTCCCATATAGTAAAAGTTGTTCAGTTTGATGGGTAGACTCTTAATGCTAATGATACCAATTCCAATTCCAATTTTTACTCGCTAATGATATCAATTTCACCCTGTATAGGTAACCTATGCCGTGCCGATGATAATGATTTGAAGTGCTACAGTCATACAATTTATCGTTCTTATATCAATATAATCAGAAACGTACACAATAGCACTACTGATTCGTATACATTCATCATCATCTCAGCTGGACATAGGCGTCCCCCAAGGATCGCCACAACGACTGGTCCTGCGCTCTTCCTGCGCTGCCCTCATCCAACGGTTGTTCCGCTACCTTTAGCAGGTCGTCGGTTCACACAGCGCTTTTCGGTAGGTTCGCGGTCCTAAATCAAGAACTCTGGCTACATCGGCCATTTGTTCTGCGAGAAATGTGCCCAGCCCATTGCCACATTAGTTTAGAAAATTATCCGGCTATGTCGGCCACCCTGTTTCTCCTGCGGATCTCTTCACTTCTGATTCGACCCCGCAGGAAAACTCCGAGCAGAGTCCTCTCCATTACCTTTTCCGCGACTTTCAGTCTTTCTTCTAGGCCTTTAGTGAGCGACCACATCTACGTCTCAGTCTCAGTTCCATATACATTAACATAATATGGTTAAACGGGAAAAAAATACACTCATGATTATAATAGTCAATCAATCAATCAATATACTTTATTTCACACCAAAACATACACAGTAAAACACAGAGATAAAAATACAAGAGGCACAAAATAAGGCGGTCATATCTCGAAGAAGCGATTAGGGTCAGCGCACACCTAGCGTAAAACTGTTCGAGCATGCGCGAGCAGATTTCATTGATTCAATTGATAATGAACTCTATTCCCATTGAAATAAAGTCGAAAATAGCTTGCAAGTGATTAAATCCCTTCAGCGTCTGTTCGAGTATGCTCGCGTATGCTCCTCGCGGCGACGCGAGCAGTCGCGAGCATGCTCGCGCATGCTCGCGCATGCTCGAGCATGTTCGAGCATACGCCCGTGTCGATGCTTGCGATCCGTCGTAAGTGTTGCCACCTCTGCCGGTTTCGGACTAAATCTAGCATATTTTTTAACTACTTTAGCACGAAAAGGGCAATTTAGTACAGAAAATATATAATAATCTAACTCTTTTTGAAAATACAATGAAAATCTCAAAGGTCGAAGCAGATTTAGTAGGTTTTCAAATTGTTCATATTCCATTTTATAGTAGTCATAAAATAACTGTCCCTTGAACTTTAAACCGTAGCACAGGGTGTGGTATTCCCGAAATGTACATCTTTCTTGCCAGGTTGCTTCAGCCCATATTCTTCTTTCAATTTTGTGTCGTCCTCTTTTCATTTTATTGATGTGCTCTTCTTGCTCCTCTTCCTCTGCTAGTAACCCAATAATTACCAAATCCCAGTCCACCATACTTTAAAATTACTCTTCGCACGTCTTTACTTTAAAATATTGTAAACACAACTGCAAAATTCACTGTCAACTGTAGCAACACGGGAGCATCCGCGAGACTGTTCGAACACGCGCGAGCATGCTCGCGCATGCTCGAGCATCCGCCGCTGCCGCCGGCGGATTTCGCCTCTGCCGCCGGCGGATTTTGCCGCTAGGTGTGCGCGACTGCAAAGAACATGCTCGAGCATGCGCGAGCAGTTCTACGCTGGGTGTGCGCTGACCCTTAGGCGAATAGTCGATATTGGTTATCGCGACAAACGCAGTTAGTTACACAGAAAATTATTTAATAATGAATTTCATATCCTAAATTACTTTTAAATCATTTATATTAAAGTACCTATGTGAAGATTGTGAAGATTTTTACAGTTTTATGAAACCTATAAAATAATTTCTACTTTTTCACAGATTTGTTTGGAATTCGTTTGTAGAACTGTAGGTACATAATCATCTGTCACTATTTCAAACAAAATGTGACCTTTGTGTACTTCAATTATTTATACGAAAACAAATTATCGACAACTACAAAGGAATGAGAAGTTTATAAAGGCAGCACAAAAGGGAGCTCGAAGAACGGCAGTCCGCGCGAGTGATTTGCGCCACCCGCCGCCGCCGCCGCGTGGTCGCGACGAGCGGTGGTGTTGTAACACACTTTGCATTTGTTTTTTATCGACATCGATGATTCCACGATAGATGAAAAATCACAAATTAAAAAAATACTGAATTTGTCCTGAATTACCTAATGTTTTATTGCGAGTTCTATTTCAATGGAATAGAACTAACTTAGAATATCGCAATTCCAATTTATCACAAATCTAATTGATTCTTGTAGCGTAGCTTTCAGCATCCAGGAAATTTATCTTTAGATATCATTTAGTTTTGTCCTGTATTACAAAGTGCAGGTGAATAAATACATAGGCATAGTGAATTCCACACTTGACACTAAAGTTCATATAATATGAACGTTTGAAAGGTTTCGTCCTCGAATATCTTGGGCAGCACTTGAACGTCGACAAACAAAGGAGTGTTTTTGTCACTTGGCGCCGCCCTCCCGCCGCGAGCCGTGTCCCGTGTCCCGTGTCCGTGGCGACGGCGACGAGCGGCCGCGGGCGTGAGCCGGCCGCGGATCGATATCGCCAGCTCGAGGTCTCGGCCTACGCGCCCGCCTCGCCGGCCATTTGCCTACCTCGACGCCTCGGGCTCGTGTGTACATAACCCGCCACCCACCACCCCAGCCGATACACCCCCGCAGATTACCGCCTACAAAGCAAACTTCATTGGTACGTGCATGCAATATGCGCAAGGAGCAGGCCCGAATTGCTCCTCGGACCGTCGTCCGGCCAGATTGCTTTGATATTCTACACCGTACATAGGCTATTGCATGCCGAATCTAAAGGCGGCCTCTAGCTGAAACAGTTTCTGCTCCACTCGGTACATACGACGCCTCGCAATCACGTTAATTACTCAAGCAGATAGCGAACAAGGAGCCAGTATTATCTCGAACGTGGTTGGTCCAAACGAAATTGTTGCAAACTTTAGTGATAAATGTTATTTTAAACAACAATTTACAAACATAATTATTCTTTGCTTTACTCGTTATTACGCTTAATAATCTCCGATACCCAGATCAATTTCATATCGACTTTGAAGTTGACAAAATTGTCACCATTTCATTTCACTGGCATAATATGACATCGAAACTGCAAATACGGGCGAGTTTCAATTGGAGCCTCGAGAGAGTCGTAAATCGGCCAAGTGCAGCAACTACGAACTGCTCCCGCCCTCTGTCCTCCAATGTGAAAGAGGGAAAGTTCACATTTGCATATTGGCTTGCGAGACACCAACTTCGACTCAAACTTTGTTGAGTTCAAATGTATGGTCGCGGTTTCGATCCTTTCAAAACTTGATTCCAACTATTATTTAACTCTAAACTTTAATCAAGTAAAATGGCTGAATCAACCACCAACAAGATTCTCATCGTCATTTAACTTATTAATTCACTTCATCAACATTTTCACTCAACTGATTAACGAGGTCCAATAATTAGATTACCTACACGGAGAACGAGTAGATAACTACTTTGCGAAATTAGTAAGCAAAGCAAAGCAAAAAATACTAGGAAGCCCACCCCCACTCCGGCATGCGGCATCATAATAAAACAGGCCGGAAAACAAACAATAAAGATCTGAATGAAATGAGTACGAGAGTTGAATCTGAATGAATAGCGGCGAGTTCCGATAGGCGCCGGCCAGAGACACGATCGGTCGTCCTCCGCCGCGGCTTAGGGAATATTTTAGCGTATTTCAATAAAGGCGCGACATCTTTAATCTAGGCAGGATCGGGTAGGGGCATAAATCTTGCAGGTCCGGGCGAGTTTTGAATCATTTAGCGCGGTGCGGCTCGACGCCCGCGCGACTTCCGTCCGGCACGTGCTTGTCCCCCCGCGCGCTGCCGCAGCCCCCTCTCACGCCCGAGCCACCCGCACACCCGCGCTGCGCGTCTGTCTTGTCGAGACAAAGGGGCGATAGTGTTGCAACTAAGACTAGAGTATAGATAATTCGATATCGATAAAAGTACTTAATGCAATTTTGTTACGTTTATTTTAAATTTTTAACATAAGAACCTATTATATTTACATTTCTAAAAGGCCTTTGGTTGGGTAAGAAAATAGGTAAAACCGGGTCATAAAAAACATTATTTGTTTCAGTTTACCTTCTGCCTTCTACTAGTAAGTACTGAGTTATGTTAAAGTTAAACTAGTGTGTGAGATTAGTTTATTACAATAGGGACGATGCCTGTTCCTGAAAATCCATATCATAAACAGAATTCCAAAAAAAGGCTAAATTTAATAACAAAAGTTGTCTTTCGTGCACATTTTGCGAGAGCGACGTTATCGCCATCTGTTGGCTTCTTTGCTATAACTTGTGGCTGTTGACATCCGTGTCAAGTCCCCACAAACGTTGTAAGTGATTGAAATACATTTTTTATCGTCTTCTATCATGCAAAACAGATGTTTGTATGACACTTCGTTATTATTTGTATTAAAATACGAGAGTATGGTATGACGTCACTTTCTTTATATCTGCCTCTCGCTCTAACCATACATTTTAAACCCTCGTGTTTCGGTTATTTTTAAAGATATTAAAACATTTACTTCACTTTAGTATTTGAGATATCAAACAGTTTAAAAAAAGAAATAAAAAAATTGCATCATCCCTATTCAACATGATTGACAAAATTGGGATTAGATACAGAGTAATTTGATTGTTAACTTTTTATTCCAAAACAATAATAATTAAACCCAAAATTAAGACTAGAAGAGTAACATACAGAATTACTTTTTTTGGAAATAATAAATCTGGAAATTTTTTCTATTAACTCGATTCCACCCACACCTTTCATCTGCTTCAGACTCAAACATAGGATTCTATGAAATTGCGAGCAATCGACATCCATTCTCCAGCCCCATCCCTATCATACGACGTCCGAGCTGCCTCTAATTTGAATTCACGGAGACTCCGCGACGCGTCCGCCGCGTCGGCCGCGCCCGACTTAATGAATCGCGAGGGGGTGGGGGCGCGCCCGCAGGGGGTAGCCAGGGGGCGATCGGACGGCCACCGCATCCTCCGCGCGGATAAGTGACGCCCGTGTTGCTCCGTACATAGGTACTCCTTATGTATTGCGGTACATAGCGACCGGCCTGTACCTACGTAACGCTCGCCAAATTTATGTCCCGCACATGTCTAGAGACCGCGACGTACCTTTAGAGGGATTTTGCGTGTTTACGTACAAAAGGGGGCCGAAGATATTTGAGACGGAATTTTGCGTGGACCCTTATTGATGAGCTAGTTGGGTTTCGTTAATTCGCTCGGGTTTTGGGTTGGACGTTGGACACACATAAAATATTTACAATACATTTTCAGCTACCTTAACAGAAAAGGTCTACTTAGAGATTTCAATGCCGATTTTATAACAATAATATGCATTGTTTTACGAAAACAAACGTACGATACGAAAAAGAATGCGAAACATAAATAGCTCCAGCTCCAGTCCACTACAAAAAAATAGCATTCAACATAAATCTGCTTGAATATTAAACGATGGGAATATAATAATGCAAATGGGCATCCCTTAACGGTAGAGTAGAGACTTAGCCCCGAGCTGCACACGAACGATTTGTCCGACTCCAAGTCGACGGTAAACAAAAACTTGGTAATGGGCAATTATGTAAATAGCGCGCCGGATGACCAATCAAAACGCAGTAAATTATTCAGGCGATACGAATACGCTCGGGGCGCCTTTCGTTCAGTTCCGTTAGTGTCGATCTAGATATTGTCGATATTCCTGCAAAGTTATGAGTACATCTCTTTATTCCGATAAAAATAAAAGTTTCTTTACGCTACTTGTAACTAGCTATTATTTGCATACTTTTATTTTATGTTTCTTTATGGAACACAGCTCATTATTCATACCTCCATGCTCAGCTTATTCCGAGGTAACCTCATGAACCTCAGTTAAAACGTTACACGATAAACACCAAACAAATCCGCTTACTTCTCATCTATTTTGTAGAATAATCATTATTCCCGCACCCTAACATGTAGAGCTCAAATTATCCGGCACGGTCGGGGGCAGACGAGCCCCGTGGGCAGCGGCCGTGGGAGCCCGGAGACCGGAGACGGTCGCGTCCTGGCGGCCATTATCCTCGATAATCACGCGATATCGATTGACGTGCGTGCCACCCTAATTTGGGTGCGACTTGCGAGAGCGCTGGGATCACGCGCATGGGGATTACGTGTGCCTGCATTTCTCGAGCGAGATTGATCAGAAAAACATTCTAGAATGATACAAGTAGACACTTATAATAATAACAGACTGTAGTGTAGGAGAAAGTGGACCCGTGATATGAAAGCTGTTGAGACTGGGAATGGATTTGTTAGGTTATAAATTATCTTTCTAGTCATATTTAATGAATCGATCCGAATGGGTATGATTGCAGACTTACTAAGAAGGGATAAATACTATAAATTCGCAAAAAGTACAGTTTTTCATGTAAATCAGCTGACCGCTTTGTTTGCAGAATAAAATGAAGAGTCAAATTATGCCGTGACACCTATCTCAAGATATGACAAATAGCATTTTGTCACAATAACAGTGCATCAACAAAAATGGTATCAGAGTTTATGAAAAGTCGTTCGTTGTGACCGGGTCAAACCGGATGTTTTGTTACATAACAAACCCTCTGGCGGAAGATCCGCAACAGGTGGCGTCATTACGAGTTATTTTATAGCGCTGCGTCAAGGCCGTTTATATAACTTTTCAGTTTTCGTACTTATTAGTCTACCTATGATTAATAGTGCGGTAAAGTTTAACAATTTTTTTATTCTTTTGGTGGTTAGTGAAATTGAAATATGATGCATTTGACGTGCACGAAAACCTGAAAACCGGTGTTAATAGAAAAGAAATAAAAACATCAATGGTACCTACTTAATATTTTTCGTCAACTTCTATGTAGGTACAAAATAGACATCGAGTTCAACTATGGGTAGGTTGATAATGTCGCCGAGTGTACAAACCATTAGAATTAAAATACCTACAATTATATTTAACGTGTTAACAAATAAGAGCAAAATCTGAAAACCACAGTATCTTATTTTGTACAATTTCAATACAATATTTACAGTGTGTCATTAGCAGGCGACGCGACGGTAACTGTTTGTGCTTCGTTGCAGCGAGCACCGGGGCGGGGTCCAGGTGCGGGCGGCATCTCAATGAGGGCCGCAGCCGGCGACCCGGAGGCCCGGAGGCACCCGGGAGGGCGCGACGTGCCTCCCTGCGCGCGCGCCACTCGACCGCGCATCCGCTTACAAAGTGCTGTCGTGTTTTAACGACTTCATTCGATATTGTAGTCGATAAACTATTTTTTAATTTATGTAACAGATTTCAAATTCTTGGTCGTGAATTATTAAAATTAAAAATGAAATTATATAATTTAGAGTATCATGCATGGCCGTTGTAAAAGTAAGAACATCGAAAAATTTATAAGTTAATGAAACTTCTGATGGAAACTAAGTTTTTTTTTCGAAACGTTAAACACCTATTAATACCTATGTATTTTGTCTAAATAAAAGATATTTCATTCATTTATTGCAAATTATTCCATTCTGAAACTACATTAAATACTTAATTAATGGTCAAAGACATTCTATACAAGGAGAACTTCGCCTCAGTGAACCCTTCAAAAGATTATAACTAAGTGTCGCCCTAATGTCAATGTAATGTGCGTTTCATGTACCAGGTTGCAAAAAGAAAACTATTTCCTTGGACATCGTTATCATCGATATCGATATTCACTTTCACCTTTTCCCTCACTAGTCCCCTATCACACGTCGCGGTTTCTCCGCGAAGCTATCGCGAGCGCGGTCCCCCAGCAGGCCAGCACAATCGATACGATCTCGCGCGAATGTGCGTGACCACATCCTGTGTGTCCTCCTCCCCCCACACTGCTAACCCCTTGCCTGCGCTGCGGTCGATGCGCGGGCGCACGCAACGCTGACGACGCGCTTCCGGCCGCGGTATAGTGTGGTGACCACATTGGTCTTTTAAAATCTTAGCAATCTATAGTTTGATACACCAACCTACCAAGGTATTTTGGAAGAGTATTTTTAGTAGAAGATTAAAACGATCACTTATCCAGTGATCCATCGTAATACAAATAAACTATAGATATATACGGTTAATTTTGTATACAGAACAGAGTGTAAAACTAAATACGTTAAATGCCTCAGATTAGACCCTTAGATGTGCTTAAGAGTCTAAAGTTTTACTACAATAATACAAATATCTTTATTAACAATAGCGGCCCGTCCCGGCTTCGCACGGGTGGACGTCTAATCTTTTCTAGCAATAAATATAGCCTATGTTACTCAGGGTGAATGCAGCTTTCTAATGGTGAAAGAATTTTTTAAATCGGCCCAGTACTTTTTGAGCCTATTCATTACAAACATACAAACATGCAAAAATAGGTACAAATCTTTCCTCTTTATAATATTAGTGTAGATAAGTCAGTAGTCAGTACACATGACACATTGGACCCCGCATGCGGCAAGCCAGAATCTCGGGAATCCTTTACGATTAATTAAGGCAACCCGAACGACCCGACACGAAAAGAAGAAGAATTAAGGCAAATATAACAATTTTAGGACAGAGTGAGAGTGAGCGAGTCAAAATGATTATGAGATCCAACTGACAACGGAGCCAACATATCCAATTAGCGAAAAAAACAGCTGGTGTAGTGTACCTATACTTATCAATGCGAGTGACTGATCTTATAAGAATTTTATGTTTGTAATAAACGCGAGTAAACTCAAGAGGAAAAAAAGAGAGTTTGAATTAAAAATAATCTTTGGAGAGTGGCTGCACGGTTTAGTATAAGAGATAAGTGTACTTTTTGCAACCATCAGCAGCAAGGCTGATTCAGTGTTTATGGGGTGTAGAGCATCTCTGTGATGGGGATGGACCAGGTCTGCCTGCATAACTTCAGTCTGTTTAGGAGTTACTGATGATTAAAGGTCTGTAAAAAATTAACGATCAGCTGCACGGCTGATCGTATGATATTGTTGTAGTATGCACTGTAGCTATGTGAATAGTACAAAAACTGTCAAGTTCTGTCAGTCAGCTTAGGAGATACAGCCAGTCAAAGTTCCGAACTTTGAACGGCTGTATCTCCTAAACCGACTGATGAACCATGTCAGTTTTTGTACTGTTCACATAACTACAGTGCATACTGATCAGCCTTGCAGCTGATCGTATGTACAGACCTTTAATTTAATCATCAGTAACTCCTAAACAAACTGGAGTTATGCAGGCAGACCTGGTCCATCCCCATCACAGAGAAGCTCTACACCCCATAAACACTGAATCAGCCTTGCTGCTGATGGTTGCAAAAAGTACACTTATCTCTCGGAATAGTTGGGCAGGCGGGCGCGGGCGGGCAGGCAGGCACACCTGTGAAATGTGTTAACGCTGCTGACATCGTAAACTGGCTCGTAAATCGAACGGAACCCTAAAAAGGGGTTTACGGTCCACGTTGTGTTTTCGATAGCTATTATTTTCGTTTACTTCATCGAATAGATAGGTATTTGTTGGGATCAAGTTACGATTATACAGGTTGTAAAATAAAATGCGTTACAAATACTTAAAGGGGTGATTCAGACCATTAAACTGAACAACTTTAACTAATAGTCCGAGATCCGACCGTAAATAGGCATGGTCAGCTGTAAGTAGCTTTAAGTATAGATGCTTAAGCATGTATGGATGATCTAGTGAGAATAGTATTGAATGTATGTATATTATTGTATATGTATGTAGTGTAGTCTACTTTTAAGTTGAAAGCAGAGTTCCCTTGCAGCCTAAATAAGGCTTCAGGATAAAATGACGTGTCAGGTGCTGAAATTTACAACAATTTTATTTAGAATACTTCACATCGAAACTTCACAAAACTCTTTTTTGTGTCTTTCTTGTGGTCGTGCAACGTGACGTAGATGTGAGGAAACCTTCACACTTTACTGCAAATTGTAAGTTTGGTTTTTCAAAGCATTACGATTACTTCTCATAAAGGGATTGCCACAGAAAGAAAAGAAAAAAGAAAGAAAGAAAGAAAATATTTTTATTTGCATGTACCTACAACAAAACACAGATAATTATAATTACCTACTAAACTAAACTACACAATTTAAAAATGAAATAATAAGGACCAGTGTGTGCCGCAGCAGCAAACAGGGTTACCTACGACTCAGCATTATGCTGGGCTCAACGAGCTCAGCGTTGATTTTCTGTCGCACCCAAATACAGAACTGCCATTTCTGAAGCTCGCACCCCCAAAGTCATGATCGAATGATGCTATGGAGTAATAATAATTTGAAACTGCGACTCCCAAAAATAACACTCCAGACGAAAGAAGCACCGCAAAATTTTAATAAATATATAGATTAATAAACTTTAGGTACTTTTTTTTTTGTAGTAAGAATAAAAACTGTTGTGGATAACTGGTGTTAAGTAGGCGCGTATAATGTTTTCTATTAGGTACTCAACCATGTGTATAATGTAATGTTAATGTGTTTGCTGTTCTGATTAATCAAAAAAACGACGAGAAAGTAAACCTAATAATCTTTATATCAATTTGAACCTGTGGGCTAAATAATTTAATAAGGGGTTATCTAGGCTAGCGGGAAAAGTGCTAGGTCTAGCCCTGAAAGCGCTGAATCAGCAACTAACTGCCTTTCGCCCAAACAATAAAATTAGAAACTTTCAATAATTACTAGCAAAGAGTACCTGACCGAATTTATATAAAGCAAGCGAATGGTGGCGACTAGAGGCAAGCATCAATTACTAGAATGGCTTAGGGAGACAGGGGACAGCGAACGTCTGACGGGTGAGAAACGTCTATAGGGTTCATTTTAAATTGGCCGATGAAGTTTCGTCGCAAACGAATGTCTCCTCAGGACAGGGTGATTGGTCAGACGAAATTCGTGTTTAATGTTTACGAGGGTTACGGTACGAAACTTGCGAAAAACAAACATACAAAATGTATAAACTGTAAACCGGGGTGGCCAGAAACTTTGCTACAAATGACAACTACCTTTATAAACTTGTGTGGCAATGGTTTACTTGTAATAAGGAGGTGGTTTCTCTTTCTAAGTACACATCACAAACTAGGTAACAATGGCATATTGATGATCCAAGACCTAGAATAATACCTAGAGTACGATTTTTGAATATCATTCGCTGAGTTCAGCAATTTAAAATGTCAAAATTACTGTGGAGATATGCATCTTTCTACTGCTGATTTGACTTTCAAAAATCATGCTTCAGGAGTGCGATTTTTCAAAATCAAATCAGCAGTAGAGAGATGCGTATCTCCATAGTAATTTTGTCATTTTCAACTGCTGAACTCGGCGAATGAGATTCAAAAATCGCACTCCTACTCTTTAAAATTTTATGAAAATCTCTCAAATTCGACCCTGTTTTCACTTTCAATTTAAAAGTATTTACTTACTTTCAAAATTAATTGAAATTAGTGTCAATAAATTTTTGAAAGCTTGATACCTAATATTTCACCAATACAATGTAATCTGTAATATTCTGTAGGTACAATAACGTAAATTTAAATATGTATACAGAAGTACGATTTTTGAAAATCATACGAGCGACTTGGCAGTGGAAAATGTCAAAATTACTATGGAGATTATGCATCTTTCTACTGCCAAGTCGCTCGTATGATTTTCAAAAATCGCATTTCAGGGTGAAATTGATATCATTGGCATCCTTTTAAACTAAGAGTCTACCCATAAAACTGAACAACTTTTACTATGGGAGCAAACCGATCGGAGCAAAAAAAAAAATCAACTGTTGCATATACAGGGTGTACAATAAAATGGGACAGCTACTCAAAGGGATGCTTCAGACCATCAAACTGAACAACTTTCTCTATGGGACCAATAACGAAATCGCGAAAAAAAAATCCGCTCTCCCATACAAAACTGCAAACATAACTCGACTGAAATGTATGGGACAGCAGATTTTTTTTTCGCGATTTCGATATTGGTCCCATAGAGAAAGTTGTTCAGTTTGATGGTCTGAAGCACCCCTTTAAGTAGCTGTCCCATTTTATTGTACATCCTGTATTTGAATGCCTACTGCATTGCAGTTTAGTATGGGACAGCAGATTTTTTAGTTGCTCCGATTGGTTTGCTCCCATAGTAAAAGTTGTTCAGTTTGATGGGTAGACTCTTAGTTTAAAAGGATGCTAATGATATCAATTTCACCCTGTATATTATAATTTCTCCTCCTAATTGATTTGTATGAAGAACAAACCACCTCTTTCTTTATCAAGTTCAGTAAGTATAGGAAAAACATTCAGGATAACCAATTTTTCTGAATACAGCATTAAAACTGCGTCATCAATTTAGGAAAGGTTACAAATTATTTTGTTTCGTCTGGGGTCTACGGAAAACTGCAAAATTATGAAAACAAACATCACGCTCAATAAGCTGGCACTCGCATCGCATAGCATTCTTGAAGCCGTCGCACCACGTCTCGCGGGTGCCGCATATTTTTTAACCCCGACGGGTCTGCCCCCGCGCGCTCGGCCGCTGCTGTCGGTCGGGTCGGTGAGACCCCCCCGGGTTGGGAGGGTTAATTAGTCGCGAACGCGGTCCGGCTCCACTCCATCTAACTTGTTTCGTTCTTTATTTGCCCACTTGATACAAATGTCGGGTTCGCCGGGGCGCGGCGTACGACGATAGCGAAATGAGGATCCTTTTTGTGTAGCTTTGAGTATGGTATTTATGGTATATGGACGCTATTATATTTTATGTTACGTTTTATCTAAGTAGTCTTTGGAGGCCAGGGCAAAAATGCTGAGGACGTAAAGTTCAAAGATTATGTTTTTTTCTTACTAGCACATATTTATTATTTTGTTATATGTAAGTATGTAACATGAGAAATTGTTCCGTATCGTAACAGTAGTGGTATATTTACTTATTTTATGGCAACTAAAATAACTATTCACTCAATTTCATAGATTCGAAGTTTTCATTTCTTGTTGATAGGTCAAAAAATATTGATATCCTAAAACATAAAAATTATTAGTAATTTTAGAAGAATAATTTTTACAAAATTGTATTTGACTAGTAACGTTATGTAGCGTTTACAAAACGAACTGTCATTAGAGCAATAAATATTGTCACGAGAACTAGGATCTAGTTACAAATACTATAACAATTTTTCATTGCAATATAAATAATTGAATGAATTAATCATTCGATCAAATCCAAAATAAAAACGTATTTTATTTTGAACACAACATAATTCTATCATCGTCCGCTTCAGTATTCCGATTAATTACCAACTTATATCTCTCGAACTCGCAGGTAAAGCAAAACTTGGAGGCAAACCTTTAAAGGTAAAACGCTTGCTCCAAACATACCCCGCAATCATAAGCCGGTTACCCGGCAACGTCCCCGCGGGGTCAGCCGGGCCCGGCGCTAATGAAGGTGAATATCTTCAAAGGGGTCCGCTAGACCCCGGGCCCGCGGTGTTGTTGAATCTTTAAACGGGTCGCGCGCTGGGAGATCTACCCTACCCGCTACGCAAATGGAAACTAAATGCGATGCCTTCTGGACGTTTTGTATCGATGTTTGAACGATGTAGGCGAGGTTTTTGTTGGCATGAGAACTAGTCTAGCTTTTTAGGGTTCTGCACCCAAAGGGTGAAAACGGGATCCCGTGCATAAGCGTACGCACCTACGCTGTCCGTCCATCCGTCCTAGCTCCAAAGGGCTCTCTATCTTCTAAACCGTAAGAGATAGCGCGCACGAGAAATTTTGTCTCCGCAACTAATTTGTCTCTCACATCAAGTCTATGGGTTTGTATGAAAGTGCGCGCATGTAACGACGCAACAGACGGGAGACTTTTCATACAATCTCGTGGACTAGATGTGAGAGACAAATTACCTAGTTGCGGAGATAAAAGTTGCTCGTGCGCGCTATCTCTAAGGCGGTGTCCTATTGCCGTCGCACGCGCGATGGTGCGATGCGATGTGATCGTACTGATGGCTAATTCTCCGAAATTTTACAAATCGTTGAAATTTTTCCATAGAAAAATTTGAAAATGTGATCGTACTGATGGCTAATTCTCCGAAATTTTACAAATCGTTGAAATTTTTCCATAGAAAAATTTGAAAATTTGAAAAATTTCGGAGAATTACCCATCAGTACGATCACATCGCATCGCACCATCGCGCGTGCGATGGCAATAGGACACCGCCTATGGGCGCTCTCTCTCTTACAGACGAGCGACACTTTGCAGTCGCCGTGTGTCGCAGACAGTCGCGCGACCCTCTGCGACCGCAAAGTGTCGCTGACATTGTCACAGAAAAGCAAAAAATTCAAAATTAAGGTGGTCCCCATCTGTGTCCCCATACAATAAACTTTTTTTTATCAATGTTTCTTCTTCTCGCTGTATCGCAAAAGCGGTAATACATACAGGCACGGCGTCAAACTTAGTGTGATTATAGAGCAAACTCTACAGTATAAAAACAAATATTAAAAATCGGTCAAGTGTGAGTTGGTCTTGCGCTAAAGATCCCGAAGAAAACAATTTTTTTTGTTAATATTGTATGGTGGTACGGAACCCTCCATGAGCGAGTCCGACTCACTCTTGGCCGGTTTTTATGTTCTATGTCAGCAAGTTGTCTTGCCTCCATAGCTCACCCTTTCTACATTAATGTAACTATTGAGCTGAAGGTTGCGGCAACGTCATACAGAGGACGACTATAAAGGTTACAGGTTACAGGTCAGCTGCAAGTTAGGTATGTTTGTTTATGCAGTGAGCTATCAAATCAGCACTTTGCACGTGTGTAGTCACGTTGATTGATATACTTACTGGGTGATTTTGAAAACACTTTTGGAATTTTCAGGGGCGGTTCAGACCATCGAATTGCACAACTTTTACTATGGGAGCAAACATGAAGCTGAAAAGAAACCACTGTTTCCATACTAAATTGCAATGCCTTTGCCTACTTGAGTCAACTCAAGTCAAATGTATGATAAAGCAGATTTTTTTTTCTTGAAATTTCAGCTTTGCTCCCATAGTAAAAGTTGGTAGTTTGATGGTACGATACGAACCACCCTGGGACCTGGCGAGTAATTCATATTGAACGACTAATTCGTGTTTTAGTTAGACTTATCAGCACAGATTAATAATAAGTCAATCAGTCGAAAAGTAATTAAGTATGTAAAATTGTAATTTTAATCTATCTATCTATCTATCTATAACGTCACGCCTCTTTCCCAGTGGGGTAGGCAGAGACCAGGGCGCGCCACTTACTACGATCTTTACATACCTCTTTTGCCTCATGAACATCCATACATCTCTTCATACATGCCCGTCGGTTTCGAGTACTCCGCACCTCCCCTTTTTGTAGGACGCAACTGATTTGATCAGCATGTAATTCTATCAGCATGTAATTCTATCATGTAATTTTAATTTAAAAAAAAAATTGTTTATACAGGATGTAACAAAACACCCTAAGGGGGTGCTTCAGACCATCAAACTGAACAACTTTCACTATGGAGCCAACATCGAGAAAAAATAAAAAAAATCACCTGTCCCATACAAAACTACAGTACCGATTCGACTAAAATGTATGGGACAGGTGATTTTTTTTATTTTTTCTCGACGTTGGGTCCATAGTGAAAGTTGTTCAGTTTGATGTTCTAGGTTTGATGGTGTGAAGCACCGTTAAGTATTACTAGGGTGTATTGTTACAACCTGTACCGGAACTTGTTTTCAGCATCTGATAATTCCATGAAGACCATCAATTTGTCTAAATCAAACTGTTATTTAGCTGTAAGGCCGATATTCAGACACAATTTTGAAGTCATAGTTCGAACTAAGTAGGGTCAAAAATTTATGGATTTTGACATACGAGAGTCGAACTAAGGCTTAAAATGAAATGAAAAAGGAAATAATAAAATGAATATTTTTGCCTTGAAACATAACAAATAAGTCCAAATTGAAAAAATAAGCGAATTGACTACCTACAATACTAACCACACACGCGTGTATGCTTTAAAAATAAAAAGTTGTTGGTCGTAGCAATGTGTCTGATCACCCCGAAAGGGAATATCGTCGTAAGTTTATGCATGTTTAGTTCACTACATATAAACCCAGGATTCGTAGCAAATCGAATCAAGCGTGAACGTGTCCGTTAGGTCAGTTCCTGGAACGAAGTCCATTTCTGTATCTGATCTTGTCTATTGTTGAACTATTCTGGGATCATGAGACTACGGGAAGTAGGTTAGGGTTTATATGGTAAAATGTATAATTATAATAAACGCTTTACCTATTAATTTAGCTATGAGTACTGTGATTATGATATAAACTCCTAAATGATGATTTTGAATATAATGTACTAACTTATACAGGGTGAAATTGATGTCATTAGCATCCTTTTAAGATCCTTGTAAACTGAACAACATTTAATGTAAAAAAAAATCAGCTGTTCCATACTAAACTGCAGTGCCTCGTCGACTCAAATGTATGCAACAACAGTTGTTTTTTTTTGCTCCGATTTCTTTGTTCCCATACTAAAATTTGTAGTGTGTTTTTTTTTCGCGTTTTCTATTTTGGCTCCATAGTGAAATTTTTTCAGTTTGATGGTCTGAAGCATCCCCTAATATATGTAACGTATTAAATTTTACACCCTGTATTAAAAACACAGACAATTTAGCCCACAAAGACACCGCATAGCTTGCACGGTCGGTTTGTCGTCGCCAAGTTTATGGTGCATTAACTGCATACTGCATTTAATGTCCAATGAAAATGGCCGAATTGTTAATGATCTAAATTAGAGCTCACTAATATCCTCGAAAATGCTCCCCCACACCCCACCACCTTTCGACGCTTTAATTTTCGGTACGAAAATTCGGCACGGAAAAAAAAAACAGCTGTCTTTGAAACCCGAGGAAACCTGCATGACCCTAAAGTAGAAATTAATTAATAATATATATTAACTAGTGTTAACCCGCGACTTCGTCCGCATAAATTATATACCAGATTTTAAGTCAGATGATAAGCTATGAAACAAAAAAAGTTTCATTAAAATCGGTTCAGTAGTTTTTGCGTGATACTCGAACAAACAAACACCCAAACAAATAAACAAACAAAAAAACAAATAAATAGACGGACAAAAAATCCAAAAATTGGTGATTTGGAATCAGGGACAGGTAAAAACCATGTCGTAATTTGTTTTAATAAATATCTTCAATGTACAGACACTTCTGTTACAGTTTTATAATAGTTTAGATATATAATTATTTATAATTTTTTAATTTTAAGGCGTATGTATGTGAAGTCAAACCAATCCGCATTAGGCACGCGTGGTGGACTAATGCCCATACATCCTCCTTGAGGGTGTAGGGTGTAGGCCTGTTACTGTGCCCTGCACGTATACAGGTTCCAGGTTGTTAGGGTAAACAGTTGCATTACTTTAAGGGGTGATTGTACCCATGATACTGAACAAATTCAAAATTCAATTTTTCAAAATTCAAAAATTGAATTTTTTCCCTAAGAAATTAACCTATAAGAAATTCACAAAATTTGTTGTTGAATTTTCATACAAACTTTCGATCAGCTGATTGCATTTAGAATGGAAAGTCCAAAAAAAATTAGCGTATTTCGTATAGTTTTCTTAGGGGAAGTTGTTCAGTATCATCGGTACAATTACCCCTTAAAGTAGGGATGCAACGATTACGAAGCGGTGCATCGTTTTGCATCTGTAATCGTAATAATCACGATTAATAACGATGCAATGCACCGTAGCAAGAATCGTACGATTATTAAAATTAATTTAAAACGTCAATCAGATTGCACTTGTTGACGAACACACGACCTGAATACTAGATTCCAGTGCCGAAAAACAACTTTAAAAAAATCGGATCTGTCGCTGCTATTTTAGCCCATTTTTTAGCAAAATCTTGACTTTTTTGGTCACATTTGACTCTCATTTTATTTTATTTTTTAAATTCTACTGAGGTCTATGATTTGATTTTCGGTTTGAAGTATTACATGCATTCTCGTTTTCATGATATCTCATCCAAATTTTAAAAGATTAATCTCCCACGTAAGTTGGACGATAAGTATATCTCTTGATTAACGAGATTATACAGAATCATGTTCCATATTGTTTTTCAAATAAAATTGACCTATACCCATCCAAAAATCATAATCCTGACCAAGTGAACCTTTGACTCCGATCTCAAATTAGTAGAAAAATTTACAAAATCTTGGAATTTTTTAAAGTCTTTTTAATGATTTAACTTTCAATGGAATGCAAAGAAACACTATGAGAACTCATTCTGAGGATAATCTCAACTAAATTTGTTTAAATAATCGTAATGCATCGGTTATCGTAATAAATAACGATTAATATCGTAATCGTAATCGTAATCGTAATGGCCGAATCGTTGCATCCCTACCTTAAAGTAATGCAACTGTTTACCCTAACACCCTGTATAGGCTGATGATGATGATGAAAGCGATGTCTTATGGCTTAATTTGTCTGCTTATGCGTGTGTAAATTATCAATAGGTTTTTTAAATAGCTTTCTTTCAATACATTTGCTTGTCCCTACTACTCTGCTTTTAAGCAAAATTTAGTCTTAACCAGAGAGAAAAAAATTCGGTATTCAGCTGAAACTTCATATTTTTCAGAGCCTACACTTCTTTAGTTACAACGCAACGAAATTAGTAGCCACTGCGTGCAAGGTACCTACTACAAAATCCAAGCTCATCGCGTCTCGAATACACCTCCAGATGTCCTTTAGTGCCGCTCCAGAGGGCTTGAGGAATGAACGGGCGAGGGGGTGAGACGAGGCAGGGGGTGGGGGGTGGCCACTGCAACTCTCTCACAGCTGACGGGCGCGGGCCAGTCGAGGCGTAATGCACGGCGTACATAAGGCGCCGTACTGTACATAGGCCTTACTGGTTAAGATAAGGGTGTGTATATACATATGTATGTTTGAGGTCTTTGGGTACGACCGTATCGAGTTTCTGAAATGTATGGTTCAGAGAGGTTAAATGGAATAAACTTAAAAACTTTAATTTTCTAATAAGCTATTTCACCCACGTGTAATTTATGTCTTTCTAATGACAAAAAAGATATGTAAAATATAGTTAAGGGTAAATGTTATTTTGACAATTCTAACTCCACAGCCTTTAAACCCTTTATTGAACAATCAGATAACGCCATTTTCATAGCTTAGCTTAACGCACAGTTCTGTACGACGGGGGTTTAGCTAAGCGAGTTCTTTTTTTTACATATAACTCAAGCGAGAGATCTCGGATATAAAAATAATAAAAACCGGTCAAGTGCGAGTCGGGCTACTCGCGCACCGAGAGTTCCGTACCACACCACCACAGAACACAACATTATTAACTTAGAAAAAAAATTTTTTTGTCCTGGACCTTTAGCGCGAGACCGACTCACACTTGGCCGGTTTTTAATATTTGTTGTATTCTGTAGAGTTTGCTCTGTAATCACACTAAGTTTAACGCTTGTATGTATTACCGTTTTTACTATAGAGCGTGAAGAAAAAACGTTGTTAAAAACTAGTTTCTTGTTAAGAACCCCTCTTAATTTTTAACTTTTTGACATTTTTATTATTTGTTAACAAATCCGCCATAATAACGCATAATCTGAGAATTTCAGCTATCTAGCTATTACGGTTCAAAAGTTACAGCCCTAAATAGGTAGGACAGACGGACGGGTGGACGGACGGACAGACGGACGGACGGACGGACGGACAACGTAGGCTTAGTAATAGGGTCCCGTTTTCACCCTTTGGGTACGGAACCCTAAAAACTAGGGATGTCTAATAAGGAAGTGCTAAGGATTGTGTGCTATGGATGCGTAAGAGGTCCGAGGAGACCTTCCACACGCCCAGCTACACATTTTGACGTCACACAGCGCTACCTTGCTTAGTAACCTGGCTATAAGCTAGGTACCTAAGCTAAGTTACGTAACTAAGCTTTAGCTTTACTACGCATCTTCACATCGCTCATCTACCTAGCATAGTTTGGGTGGACGCGGGTACATCTAGTTTCATAGCTTCGCTACGCATCCTCGCACAGCTTAGCTACATCGCACATCTCTGGTGGAAAGGCAGCCTTATAGAAACGTTTAGCTAAAGAACAAAATACATGACACACGAGTTATTAATAACAACCTACCGAATGACCTAACAATCACAAAGAGGACATAGAGGACTAGGGACAAAGGGATCGGCCTACACACAGCTCTATAGACTATTGGTCAGCCCAGGACATCGCCCGAAGTCCGATGGCAGCCGCGGACCGCGCTCTAATTAAAACACCCCCCACCCGCGACCCACCCCCTCCCAAATGCCTGTCAAAGATCATGAATAAAGTAGTAGTTCACAAGGTTTCGTCAACTTTCAGTTAGCAACGATGTTAATCTAAAAGAGAAACGATTTCCAGAAATTCTTAGGAAAAACGTTTGATATTGAAAAGGTAATTCGTTCAATACAATGTTACTTTCTCAAAACTGAAATAAAAAGTTTGGTAGTTATTTAGTTTGAAGGCTGTATTCTGTCTCTTTGTCTCTCTCTAGAAAAATTGGAATAACTGTAGTTCTTTGCAAGCTGTTATTGTCTGGTAAAAGTTTTGTTTGAATTGAACAGTTTAATCCAGTATCTTTATCCCATCAAAATTTATGCAGACATATCCATCGGCCAATTACTGTTATCAGATACTTCGGGAGATGTTTAGCTTCGTTCCAACCACATAATGTTCGAAAATTATTGTAATCATCACTACATAACATAGTATAAAACATAGTCACTTCCCACTGTCTGTCCCTATGTATGCTTAGATCTTTAAAACTACGCAATGGATTTTGATGCGTTTTTTTTTAATAGATAGAGTGATTCAAGAGAAAGGTTTATATGTATATAATACATGCATAGTATCAGCACTGCACCCGTGCGAAGCCGGGGCGGGTGCTATCAAAAATAAACAAAATAATTGACAACATTTCATTTTTTTAACCATCTGTTTTTAATGAAAAATATAAAAATAAGTAAAAAAAAAATAAGAAATACTTATTTTTCCGATTTAATTTTTGACCGATATTTCTGTTTTTATTTTACTTTTGAAAAACGTAGGATTTATGCAAAAACTTTCTTAAAATGAAATGTTGTCAATTATAGCAATTATAATTCGGATTACTTGAAACAAACAGTACTTAACGGTAATTACGATGGAAGTGTTATGATAAGTGCTAGATGATGTAGTTTTAAATATTAGTTTTTTTTTTATCAAATTAAAGATTGAAAAATTTAGTCTCGGGCGGGACTTGAACCAGCACTCTTCCAAACCGGGGAAGTGCGTTATCCAATTTCGCTACCGAGCCCACTAGCCAGAGAACGAATTTTTCTCTGGCTAAAATTCGTTCTCTGGCTAGCCAGAGAAAAATTCGTTCTCTGGCTAGTGGACTCGGTAGCGAAATTGGATAACGCACTTCCCCGGTTTGGAAGAGTGCGGGTTCAAGTCCCGCCCGATACTGAATTTTTCAATCTTTAATTTGATTCGAAATAGCACAACATGGCTGTAACATGTTCAAAATCAATAATATTTGAAATTAGTTTTTTTTTTCTTTTATAAATCAACGTGCCCAAAAGAAGAAGCGTTTAATCGCCAAGAACAAAATTATATGAAACAACAGATGTTAGAAGAACCCTTGTAAATCGAGAAACGAGACTTTGACAGAAAAAGGAGCCAATTATTAAGGCTCCAACATGCGCCAGTGACCTTGCGCGAATGGGCGGAGCTTATTCTCTCTCCCCGCACCACCCGCATCGCGCTCACGATACGTAGATATCATGTCTCATACAAAACTGTAGTACTTACTCGACTCAAATGTAAGGGACGGCAGATTTTTTTTTCTCGACGTCGGCTCCATAGTGAAATTTGTACAGTTCGATGGTCTAAAAGCTCCTTCTTAAGTATTACTAGGGTGTTTTCTTACACCCTGTATAATCGCACAGCGAGATTTAAGTATCTTAATTTTTTTTTCATTCATCTTGTCGTCACTAAATGTTGTCGATTACGGTTTAAAAGTCAAATCCATAATTACTTCCCACTCCTCCATACGAAATATAATAAATTGACTGGCCTACTACCCGTATGCGGCGTACGACGCGACGTTTCTTTGTCGTGTTACTTCTAGTACGTAACGTAGTACATTATAAAATAATTCAATGTTCCCATGCACGTTGAAAAATTATGTTGCTGTAAAAAAATTATATATAAGACCCACCTACTAATTTTATTTCATAAATTCCTATTATAATTGTCATGGCAAATGAAGCATCAATTATCACAGTCATCCTTTAGTAATTTTTGTATCAAAAAGCGGATAAATCTATGGATTGCAAAACTGCAAACATAACTCGACTGAAATGTATTGGACAGCAGAATTTTTTTTCGCGATTTCGATATTGGTCCCATAGAGGAAGTTGTTCAGTTTGATGGTCTGAAGCACCCCTTTAAGTAGCTGTCCCATTTTATTGTACACCCTGTATTATACTGCCGTGCAATTTATAAACGCAGTAACCAACAGTTTGATAGTTTCGAGTAAAACGCGCTCAAAAATTCGACCGTGTTTTGTGGTGCCACGAATTCTACAGTAACCTTTAGTCTATTTGAAGTCACTTTTTATATAGAAAAAACAGTGTAGATTTTAAATTTTGCATTAAATGTACTTAATTGTAGTAATTAAGCATTAAAGTAATCCAAAATTACTTTATACCTAGAATCACATTAGTTTAAAAGCAGGATTAAACAACGCATGAATGCAGTGAATTTGTTGCTTACTGCGCTTATGCGTAGCAATTTCACATAAAATGCATTTGAGCTATGCAGTAAAGTATTGTACTGCGTTCATAAGAAGGAATTGTCAAAACTATATCAAGCAAGTCGATAGTATAATTTTTTTAAAGTGAAATTGGTGTCGAATTAATAAAATTCTGGACCACTATTTTTCTTAAATAAGAAAAAAATATGCTTATTCTATGGCGTCGATTTGAATTTTAATTCATAGCTAACACTTTTTCCGAGATTTTTTCATAAATCAATGTCTGATCATACTGAGCAATTTAAAATAAATCGATAACAATGACGGTTAATTTTAGAAAAAAGTTACAAAGTTTTGAAATCATGCGGTTTTTCTTTTGTATGAAAAGAAGTGTGCGTTTTACTGAAATAACTTCTTCGTTTTGTTAGCGTTCTAAAAAGGTATATTGTTTTAGAAAAAAATGGAATTACTATGTCAAAAAAGGTTTTTTACTTAGTACGTGATACTTAGAGGCAACATTCTCTTGGAGCAAATTTTACGATTTATTTTTAGATAACATTATTTATTAATTTAAGTCTACTCATCTTACTCAGAGTGAGCCCCTCGGTTCCGAACACATACACGCAAGGACTTTCTTAGTTCATTTTTAGTTACTCTTGAAGTAATGGTAAAATCTCATTACCTCCGCTGCGTTTATTATGCGCTGCCTTAAGTCTTCTACGTCGCTTACTGGGGTTTGATAAACAAGGTCTTTTATTGTGCCCCAGACATAAAAATTACATGAGATCAAGTCGGGGCTTCTTGCAAGCCAAGGAGTGGCCTTCCTCTACCAATCCCTAAAATGGTTATGGTACGTTGCTGGCCCGACTTGCAACTTATTCGAATAGATGGATTGGTAGAGGACGGCCAATTCATGGTCTGCAAGAAGCCCCGACTTGACTCCATGTAATTTTCGTGTCTAGGGTAACATGAAAGACCTTGTTTATCAAACCTCAGTAAACGACGTAGAAGACTTAAGGCAGCGCATTAAAAAACGCAGCGGAGGTAATGAGATTTTACTTTTACTTCAAGAGTAACTAAAAATGAACTAAGAAAGTGCTTGCGTGTATGTGTTCGGAACAGAGGGGCTCACTCTGAGTAAGATGTGTAGATTTAAATTAATAAATAATGTTATCTAAAAAAAATGTAAAATTTTTCTCCAGGAGAATGTTGCCTCTACGTATCACGTACTAAGTAAAAAAACTTTTTGACCATAGATTTCGTTATATATATGTCTTTGTTTTTGACATTTTCTAAAACATTTTATACCTTTTTAGAAAGCTAACTAAACGAAGAAGTTATTTCAGTAAAACGCACACTTTTATTCATAATTTTTTTTTAGAAAAACGCATGATTTCAAGATTTCGATGATTGACATGATTCAAGGAACCCCACTCTGAGTAAGATGTGTAGACTTAAATTAATAAATAATGTTATCTAAAAATAAATCGTAAAATTTGCTCCAAGAGAATGTTGCCTCTAAGTATCACGTACTAAGTAAAAAACCTTTTTTGGCATAGTAATTCCATTTTTTTCTAAAACAATATACCTTTTTAGAACGCTAACAAAACGAAGAAGTTATTTCAGTAAAACGCACACTTCTTTTCATACAAAAGAAAAACCGCATGATTTCAAGATTTTGTATTTTTTTTTTCAAAAATTAACCGTCATTGTTATCGATTTATTTTGAATTGCTCAGTATGATCAGACATTTATTTATGAAAAAATCTCGGAAAAAGTGTTAGCTATGAATTAAAATTCAAATCGACGCCATAGAATAAGCATTTTTTTTTTATTTAAGAAAAAGTGTGAAAAAATTGGGTTTTTGGTAAAAAACCTTAAATTCCAAATATCCCGAAAACTATTAATTTCCGACCCCACATATGGGGGTTCACATAATTGCATTTCGGCTGCCCTTTAACATCCTGAAAGCAATACGTCGAATTACAAATAACCCTGTATAAAACATATAAAAAATAAACGCGGCAAGAGTTCGCACTGCATTTATGCTAAGGATGTGCTCTAGTCATTTATGAATATAGTTACGTATGAAGAATCCTTACCGTAACTACTGCATTTATGCTATGGTATGTTTGGAAAAAAATATTATTTGTCATTATTTATAAGCAGTAAGATTACTTACTGCACACATTCATAGGGTTCGCAATGTCGAGGGTGCCTTTACTGCATTTATGGTTTTTGCTTTACCTCCTTCTGAGGTACTTACCGAAAAACGGGTCTTTTTTTCCGAAAGATCTCATCGCGAGGATGCCAAATATGTAATAAACTCGATTTTGAAAAAAATGCACCCACTGCGTTTATAAATTGCGGGGCAGTATAGTACCTATACTATAGGTACTATAATATATCCGGGTATAATATATCATAGGTCCTATAGATTGGTGGTCCAGTGGCGAGTAACCTTGCCTGTCGTGCAGGAGGCGATGGTTCGACCCCCGTCCAGGCCAACTCGTACCAATGAGTTTTTCGGAATTTATGTACGATTTGTAACACCACTGGCTTTTCGGTGAAGGAAAACATCGTGAGGAAACCTGCATGCTTCAATTTCGAGGCATGTATCCTACTGTCCATTACAAGTGGCGACGGGCTCACTCCCCGTCACACTGGACAGAGTTTCGGTACTACTAGTGAAACGTGGATGTTCTGAAGTTTCAGAATATCTGTGACTACCCCCTCGGGGAATATAGTCGTGAGCATATGCGTATACCTATAGATTATTCTTTTATGTTTTTTAATAAAAAGTGTTGTAAAACAATTGTTTTTTTTTTAATCGTGTTGGCAGAGCCCTGGTGTCAGAGTTTTGTCAAACCGCCTTACGGCCTCTGACGTGGTTTTTATGTAACGACTACTACCACCAGAGATAGTAGCCGGGACCAACGGCTTAACGTGCCATCTGAAGCACGCAATCATTTTTCTTTTCAGACAATCAGGTGATTCAGCCTGCAATGTCCTAACCAACTGGGGAAAAACGCACAAAGTGACATATCACTAGGTGTCCCCCGTGGGAATCGAACCCACGACCTCCGTATCGAGAGCCAATGCTCTTAACCATTAGACCACGGAGGCAGTCAATTCAAAATAATTGATTAAAAATGGGTAGGTACCTACAAAGATTCTTATATTTACGAAGCAAAAGATAACAGAAGTGAAACCCTCATATTTTGCAAACGAAAGTCCCTCGGACCGCTCTGTATATTCTTTTTCTATATTTCAAACAAAATAATTAAAATTCCGAAATATAATTTTGTCTCGACGAAGTACAGGTCTGTTTAGCAAGAGGCCTCGCCCCGCTCTGACTATATGGACGAGAGCGGGGGTGCCGGTATGAATACGACAGGAATTTAGCAGTAATTTTTGAAATTTGATATAAATTTTGATCAATTTCGAAAAAGTAAGAAAACCACATCATTCTATATTGTATTTTGAAGAATACTGTAAATTTTCATTTACTTCCGATCAAAAATGAAAGAGTAAAATGGTTACAACTGGACAAAAAAGGGGTGACTTTAGATTCACTTTTCTTCGGTTTTATTCATTAAAATAGATTTCGAGAAAAACCACATCACTTCTCATATCGTGTAGATTGTTCAGTTCGTTTTTCCGCTTAAAAAGTGCCATAGTTAATGAATAAAATGGTTACAAAGCTACCCAATTTTACCGTAAAACTGGGAGTAGCCGCCTTAAAGAAATACAAGTCTAGGGGCTTATTCTTTGACATTCGGCCCCGCCAGAGGCTATGTAAAAAAAAGGACATTCACGCACTGCGCGAGTAAGATTGCCTCGTAAAATTCTACATATATCCAGCTACGTCTTGTTCATTATACTTGTAATGTCTATATTATGTTAGATAAAGTTATACCTACTTTAATAATACGAGGTGACATCTCAATGCGATATTCTTATGGTGGTATTTGATTTGTTAACATTTTTGTATTGCTTGATTTATGTAAGAGGAAGAGGTGATGGAAATGAACGGTGCGCTATTAAAAAAAACATTATAGGTACATATGGCAAAGCATAGGTATACATAAGGCTATGGAATCGACTTATTAAGTGCAAATTTTTAATAATCTTAGACTATAAAGAATCAATCGTTATTTACAACTATGCTTTGCAAAATATCTTCGGGATTTAGGAAATTAAGAATATTGTGTTTTAATTTCAATTCAATTATACTTACTTTATTGCACACAAAGATAAAAAAATTATAAGTAAAACATATAGTACATAAAGAAAAACAAATAGGGTGGTAATTTTCATATTATTATAATAATGTTTTCTTAGACCATAAATGTTTTATTAATCGTGACGAATTCTGAGGAACTCTGGTTATTTCTCGGAGCAAGGATTTAGCGGGCTTTATTGTTTCTCTCACCGAACACACATTGGCAACAATACCATAAAGGCATCGAACCAAACGCGTACAAGAAATGTTAATCAGTAGAAACAAGGCGCCCAAGTTCGTCTGGCCTAACGCTTGTTGGTTCTAGACTTCTAGACCTAACTCCCCCCTCCCGATCCCGCCACTTGTGTAATTAGCCACACAACCTTACCGAGTGCGGGCATAAATCATCTTGTCACTACCAATATTATAAAGATTGATTCTTGTTTAAATTGGTTTAGGTTAAGAGTACGTTTTTTTCTAAATTATCGGACACAATGAAATCTTGGCAGAAAATATTAACTTAGGAGGCAACCCATCCGCGGATTAGTGGAACGAATCTACTACTATAAGAATATCTCTATATTTTGTTGGTCCAGACTAGTGGAACGAATTATACCGTATTACTATTATAATAAAGATATGAATATTTTATTATTTTAACTGGACCGCGATTAGACAACTAGCTCTTTTTTTATCAGCTCACCCAGCAATTTACTAATAGTAGATTATGTACCAAGGGGATAAAGCAGTGTCTTTCATCACGGGCGCGATATTGAATCCCGAGCGTAACGAGGGATTCTAGGGTTAACTCCCGAGCGTAGCGAAGGAGTTTAGAGTTAACTCCCGAGCGAAGCGACGGAGTTAAGTCTAGAATCCTGAGTGAAGCGAGGGGTTCAAGAAAGCCCAAGATGAAAACACGTTTATCCCCGAGGACCATACTCTACTTTTCACACCCTCCGCGAGAAAATAAAAAGCAATACTGTTAGAAACCCAGGGGAGCGTGTAAATTCTCTATGGTTAGAAACCAATTCTTTTATTAGAGTTTATAACAAAGTATTAGAGTTCAATAGTATAGTATTTAGAAAACACTATTTTATTAAATTCAAAGTGAAAGTAGATATTTGAAACATTAGACCAGGAGAGCGATTTTTGAAACTCATTCGCTGAGTTCAGCAGTTGAAAATGTCAAAATTACTGTGGAGATATGCATCTTTCTACTGCTGATTTGACTTTCAAAAATCATACTTCAGGAGTGCCATTTTTGAAAGTCAAATCAGCAGCAGAAAGATGCCTATCTCCCTGGTATCTCCATAGTAATTTTGACATTTTCAACTGCTGAACTCAGCCAATGAGATTCAAAAATCGCACTCCAGTTGTGGAAAGAAAAAATATATACGGTCGAATTGAGAAACCTCCTCCTTTTTTGAAGTCGGTTAAAAATGTAATATTTTTTTTACTTTGTTCGTAGCAATAGGTACAGAGATTTGCAGTATTCGCGCCTTTTTTTCTTTTTTTGTGTTCAATACTCGTGGTGGCCAGTTCGAATTTCGAATTAAGTTCTTTTTGGTGCAGGTCTCCATGATAAGTTTTCATACGAATTTTAAGTAAGGGTCGTAGTAAATATTAAATAATCTGTAGATGCGGTTCCATATTCAAATCTCATTATTGACCGGTGGGTTATAATGAAATTCAGTACAATATTATTGCCCGGCTAGTCCCAGGGCTATAATGACTTGCTTTAGGTTCGAGTTACATGACATATAATGTTCCATTTTCGAGCGGGTGGTGTGAAAAACATTTTGTTTGCTCATAATGTACATGGGACACGCATGGGCAAGCGCATGGGATAGTTTAATAAACATCAAATTTTAGATTTTTGATTATTTTATACCTAAAAAGAGGGGTTTTCGTTAAAATTTATGTTGTTTATACAACGTGTTAATGAATTAACGCAAAACCTCATACACCCCAACTGATTTATAACAAAATAATTAGATTGAAACAATAATTTCATTATTTTGATAGTTAAAATTTAAAGTTATTCGCATTTTATGTTTTGAGGCAAAAATGATTTGTTATCATTTCAGCAATGAATGAAAGCGCTAATATACTCATGGATACATTTTAATAATCTTGTTTTGATAGTATAAGTAGGGTGAGTGTGCCCGTGCGGTGGGTGGACATCGGGTTAAAAATTTTTTTTTTTCAATTAAAAAAATTACCTATGTTGAAACAATGATAATTCGATTCTGCTCTCGATTCTAAACAAACAATTTTCTAGTTTTGCGTTAATTCATTAACACGCTGTATAACTCCAGCTCGGCGAATCATTACATTATTATTAGAAGCGAAGCGTTTGTAGTGTCTGCCGAATTAAAGTGAAATTATAAAAATGGACTTGTGCCGAGGATAAAACAGTCTCATATACGAGTTGGAACATATTTAAAAAAGAAAAGCACCCAAAAATAAATCACATGCTTTCTAATTTCTCTCAGCCGATAGAATAATATACATGCGTCAATAGGTATAGGTATAGCATGAAGACAGGGCCGTAGCTAGAATTGGATTGAAGGTAGGGCATAGGAAGTTTAAGGTAGGGCGGAAACAAAAGGCTAGTTATTGTGGTTGCACCTAATTCAGTGTCTGTGAAATCTGCTCTCCAGAAAAGAAAAGAAAACGATGGTGATACTGAGTTCTATTAGCCTTACTACCCTCAAGATACCTAAAGGCTGGAACGAGCGAAGCGAACTTGAAATTTCACACTCTAAGACTCAAAATGGTGCTGTAGTCAGTTTGATGGTCTGAAGCACCCCCTAGGGTGTTTTATTACACCCTGTATAATAATGGTTGGATAATTTTTAAGGTAGGGCATTGGTATTTTAAGATAGGGCATTGAGTCTCGTAACGTCACTCGTGCGGGAAGGTCGCGTCGAGCACTTACACTTACGAGATTACCTACCGGTCGTTTAACCTGCGGTACCGATCTATTATTCTCGGGCGCATCGGGCGCCCCGAACCGGTTCCTACGCGCTTAAGGCCAAGTTGTGTGCGGTGATGCCTATTTTTATTTAAATCCACTATGAGTGATATTAGCGAGGACGAGTCCTTAGTTAATATAAATGAAAAGAATAGATATGAAGAGGAAATATGTAGTAAGGAAGATACAAATTTTCAAAATGGGGATGATTTAACACTTTCAGAGAATATTGAGGCTGGGAAAAGACCATTTAAGCGATTTAGAGACAATGAGGAAGAAGATGAAGAATGGAAGTTAGTGGAGAGAAAAGGAAGGAGATTGCGCTTGTCAAATAGCTATAACAAGGAAAGCCAAAACAGCGATACGGAAGTATATATTACCTGCAAAGAAATGTTACCCAAACAGTTTGCTCTAGCTCGGCTGCTGAAAGCGAATGCTATTTCAGGCGTGAGTAAAGTTAAATATCTTAACCCCTACAAAGTGCGATTAGAATTTGACAGTCACCTGAACGCCGAAAAACTGTTTGAATGTGAGGAATTTATCAAAAAAGGCTGGAAATTTCACAAGGCAATGGAGGTCAGTTACTGCTTTGGGGTGATGAGGGATGTGGATTTAGAACTGTCAGATGAGGAGATCCTTAAAAACATAACGAGTCCTGGCAATGAGCCTATATTGTCAGTTAGACGACTGAACCGCAGAAACAGGATCGATGGGGGATGGTTATCAAGCGAGGCCGTTAGGATCTGTTTCAACGGGTCACAATTACCTACATATGTATTCGTTCATGACATAAAGGTGAGGATCGAACCCTATGTTCATCCGACCTCACAGTGTGCCCGGTGTTGGAAGTTTGGACATAGTACTAAACTTTGTCCTTCGAAAAATATCATATACCCAAAATGCAGCGGATTCCACGCAAACTGCGATACTAATAATTATAAATGTGTCAACTGCTCTGGTGGACATATGGCACTAGCTCGGAATTGCCCTATTTATTTGAAAGAGAAAAGGCTGAGAGATATTATGTCAGAGTTTAACTGTACATATAGAAGAGCCTTAACCATATATGTACCGCCATCCCCTGAACCACCTAAAGCATTCTCGTATATAGAGGAACCAAACCTCTTCGAAAATGGTAGCCTTATACCGCCAAACACTGTGAAAACTTCAGCGACCATTCATGTGGCACCGAAAACCTACGCTAGTAGTCTTAGATCGACACCGAAGTTGCCACCACAACCTAAACGTCAACAGAGGAATAAAATAGAAGAAGATTGGGTGATACAGTCCGAGAGCGAAGAGGAAAAAGCTACTTACGAAACTACAAAAACTACAGAAGATAATAGAAATACGAAGCACGGCGGCGAGCGAAGTACAGGAGTTTCTTTTGGCGAGTTATTAAAGAGACTAAAAGAAGTTATTTTTCTAAAGAAGATAGGATTTCAATCAAAATGTCAAAGCGTGATTAAATTGTGTGTGGAATGGCTAATTTTGGTAGTAGTTGACAATATTTCGGACGGAGCAGTTTTAAAATCATTCTTTAAATTTATCAATGGCTTCGAATAATGTATCAAAGAGAGTGAATATTATACAATGGAACGCGCAAAGCATTAGGCCGAAACTAGTATCATTAGAACAGGTCTTGAGACAGGAAAAAATCCACATAGCTATTATTAGTGAGACTTGGTTGGAGCCAGAAAGTTATTTAAAAGTCAGTAATTATAATGTTTACCGTCAGGATAGAGATGATGCATATGGAGGAGTACTGATCTTGGTACACAAATCTATCAAGTCATGTCAAACTAGTCTTCACTTTCAGAATCCTGGTATACAAGTAGTATGCGTTAAAATATTTGATTGTGACTATATAGAGAATGTAATTGGAGTTTATTGCCCTTCTAGTGTTAGTACTTCGCAGGGAGACTGGGATGACGTTTTCTGCTCATATAAAAAGAAAACTTTGTATCTTGGAGATTTTAACGCTCACCACTCTAGTTGGTCACAAACAACAAAGCAAAGGGGTAAACAAATTTATGAGTCACTTTTGGCAAATAACTTGGTTGTTTTAAATCAGGGGGAAATAACTCGAATAAGACTTGTACAAGGTACACTGCAGAAATCTTCACCTGACATTTCTATTATATCATCCGACATAGCAGTACATTTTAATTGGCAGGTTTTAAATGAAACTTTGGGAAGTGACCATTTAGTTATTAAAATATCTACACTATTCTATGCAAGCCCGAAAACAATTATCAAACGAAATTATAAAAAAGCTGATTGGCCTGCTTATAGTAAATTTCTGGAAGAATTGTTTTTGGAATTCAAATTAGACGAAGACTTACAGAGGAGTTACGACCTATTTATTAAAAATATTCAAAAGGCGGCGGACTTATGCATTCCATTCTATAAATTCTCGCAGGACCCAGAGACTAGGTTCTCTCCTAAATCGTTTTGGAACCAGGAGCTTTCAAAAGCAGTAGCAGAACGTAGATTAGCTTTAACAAAATTTAGGCGGAACCCTACCCCACGAAATTTAGATCTTCTCAATGAAAAAATAAGGAGTGCTCAAAAGATGATTCGGGTGGCTAAAAGTAAGGACTGGTATAATTTCTGCTCTTCGATTAATGAATCTTCGACTTGTAGTGAAATGTGGCGCAAGATGAGATGGATGAAAGGGTATAGAACTCCTAGATCTAGTGTAGACATGGATAGTGTTGATAAATTGCTCCAGTCATTGACCCCCGATTTCGTTACATCCCCTAAGCCAGTCTTTTCCTCAAATAATCCGAAGTTAGAATTAGAAATCTCTATGCAGGAGCTGGTTAAATGTATCAAGTCAAAGGATACATCTCCTGGATTTGATGATATTACTTATTCCATGATTAAGCATCTACCGGAAAATGGCAAGGCTGTGTTATTGGCGTTGTACAATAAGTTCCTGACTGACGGCTTTGTCCCCAAACAGTGGCGTGATATAAGTATTATACCGATTCCCAAACCTGGCCGAGACCCGGGCTCTATATCTTCATTGCGGCCTATTTCATTAATATCTTGTGTTTGCAAGATTCTCCATTCTATTCTAAATTCAAGGTTAGAATGGTTTATGGAGAACAGTAAAATTTTCTCTAATAATACATTAGGCTTTCGTAAAAGTAAATCGTGCCTAGATAATCTGAGTTGCCTAGTGTCTAGGATTCAGACTGGATTTTCGAGAGGAGATTCAACTATAGCCTGCTTTCTCGATATTGACAGTGCCTATAATAACGTAGACAATACTATCCTGCTTTCCACATTAGACAAACTTGAAATTGGATCCAATATATGTACGTATCTATGGAATTTTTTAAATGAACGACATCTGAACATTAAAACAAACAGTGCAGTTATAAGTAGGTATACTAGCCGTGGGCTAGCTCAGGGGGACCCTTTGTCGCCACTGCTATTTAATACAGTTACGCACACAATATGTAAAGAGATTGAAAAACATATTTTCATTACACAATATGCCGATGACTTTGTCATCTATTGTCATTACGACAAAATAAGTAAGGGTAAACAATTAATTAAAAAGGCATTAGATTCCATTTATAGTTTATTTTCAGAAATCGGTTTGGAAGTCTCACCATTCAAAAGTAAAATATGTATATTTAAAAGGGGATTTAGAAGGGAAAATGTTGTGATAAATATTAATGGAGTACCTTTAAAAGTAGAAGATTGTGTCAAATATCTGGGGCTATGGCTTGATCGCGGTTTAAGGTGGGGAAGACATATCAATGAAACCAAACAAAAGGTGTTAAAGTTTATAAATGTTTTAAAAACGTTGGTGGGTCCGGGTTGGGGTATGCACCCCTCTCATTTGCGGCGGCTATACATTGCGATCGTTCGTAGTAGGATGGACTACGCCAGCTTTCTATATGACACTAGTTGCGCAACACACTTGACGAAACTGGATAAAGCTCAGAATATATGCATGCGGGTTATTGGCGGATTCATTAAAAGTACACCCATTCATGTGATGGAAGCGGAATTAGGCATACAACCGTTAAATATACGCAGACGATACTTAGCTGGTAAATTCTGGTTAAAATCCAAATCCTTAGGTGATAATAGTATTATAGAAATCTTAAATAACCTGTCTGGCTTATGCAATAATTTTTATTGGAGTCGAAAGAAAAAACCTTTGTTAATTTCCATGCATAATGCCTTAAATACAGTCCCTATCTATATTAGTAAACAGTTGGATATGTTCTCATTAGATACATGGGTTAGCTATGTGGATTTATCTGATGTGTTGAGGGCTAACATTTGTACGATAGATAAACCTAAACACAAGTACAACCAACATAATTTACAGCAGTTATGTAAAAATTATATTTGTACAGAATATTCAGAGTTCTATAAAATCTATACCGATGGTTCAAAATGTAACAGTGAACTGGGCTTGGCTTTTATAGACTCACAAACTAGAAGCCATGTAAAACTTCGCCTTAATACGAACGTATCAATAATGACGGCAGAAATGATCGCTATCGCAGAGGCTTTGTCATACATTGAGTCTGTTCACTTTGATAAGTTTGTAATACTTACGGATTCCAGGAGTACCGTTCAACATCTAAATAAATGCACTCATGTGGTTAGAGGTCTCCCCTTAGCATATAATATTATTCGGTTAATTTGTAAACTTAGAGATAATGGAAAGAAAATTGTTATTCAATGGATACCATCTCACACTGGTCTTTCGGGGAACGAGGAGGTGGACCGATTAGCTAAGGAAGCCGTTGGGGATGGTGAATTATTTACTTATCTGCCATTTTACTCTGAACTGTTGTATAAAATTAGAGAAAACTGTTTGACAATCTGGTCCGAATATTTTAATGAGCGCTCCTTAAGCAAAGGTATTTGGTACAGAACTATTCAACCTTCACTTCCTCGGATTCCTTGGTTCGATAGCATTGATATGAGTAGACTGGACATTGTAACAGCTTTTAGGGTTCGTTCCGGACACATTCCATTGAATAGTTTCGGATACATGATGAAAAAAGTTAATTCACCCAATTGCACGGAATGCGAGGTAGTTGAAGATGTTTATCATATTATAATGGAATGCGTCCGGAATGAAGCGGAACGAATTGGTTTATTGTGTAGACAAAATATCGGTGATTGTAATAGTATTTTGGCTTTTCCGGCATCGGAGACAGCCAAAAGGCTATACAGAATGGTCCAATTAGGGTGCCGGAGACGGTAATCTTTTGTTTTGTTATAATTCCGTTTTTTTTTTTTGTTAGTAATTTTGGTTAATACCTACCTGTTAAGACCGATTGTTGTGTTAGTTTTAGGTATTATGGGAGTGACATGTTCTCTTTGAACAAACTCCCTTCAATCAATAAAGATTTAAAAAATAAAAAAAAAAAGATAGGGCATTGCCCCACGATGCCCCCCCCCTAGCTACGGCCCTGCATGAAGAATAGAAGACAAAGGGCAGCGTCAAAAGATAAGGGCGGCGCGAACTAAGCTGACGAGACGAGACTTATCTAACGCACACCCGTGATAGAATGTCTGCCGTTACGAAAGTGAACTTTATCACCTCACCAATAGACTGACAACTTCTACATTTACAGATTTAGAAACAAAAGTGCGTACTTAGGTAAACTTTCTTATTATCGAATGCTGCTGAAGCCTTGTTCAATTTTTGAGGGATTATGTGCAAGCCAGTGTAACAGCCTGTTATACTGGCTCACAATTTTTATTAACAGGTAGCAAATTTTTTTATTTGGGTGTTCGATTCTTATTGGAATTCCTTCAGTTTTTCACTTAAAGTAACATGTGAGTAGGTACGGAAAAAATTAAAAACATTATACGATCCTAAAATGAATTCCATACGTATTCATAAAATTCATAATAACTACTACCTATGGTGAGACGCCAACGTAAAGTAATAGAAGCATACAATGAGAAAAGATAAAACGTGGTGTAATTTGGACGAAAAAAATCTATTCATTTTAAAAGTATCAAGTACCTACATAATTCTAAAATAATGTTAATAAAGAACTTTATAACGAAAAACATATTTTTGTTTTGCGTACTTTTGAATAACGTTGATAAGCACTTTTTAAGAATGCATTCTAAACGCTGCACCCTTTTATAATAAGAAGCGCTTGTGAAAAAAAAACATGTAAATTCGTAATATTCCAAGCTATTCTAACGCTGTCATAAAATCGTGAAAGTTTCGGAGTTATAGGGGTATCTATAATAGCTAGACTAGTCTAAAGCGATGTCAAAGATCTGACGGCGTAGACGTAGATAAGGGTTGCCGTCGGTTTCAGTTAAAGAAGTGGCTGGCAATGCTAACAGAGATGCTTACATAACGTCTTCTTATAATATATAGGTACCCTAGTAATGTTGTCTAGATCGGCTAAGATATGTTTGTCAAAATATAAGCTAATATTTTGTTATAACGGAAAATATTATACTTCTAATTATGAGAACAGCATTCAATAAAATATCGTGTCTTGGGTAATGCGAATTTCTCACACGGACTAATGTATACAGGTTGTAAGTGACAGCCTAGCAAATACTGCAACGGTGAACTCAGACCATCAAACTGAACAACTTTCACTATGGAGACTACATCAGGAAACGCGAAAAAAAATTAGTCGTCCTATACATACATTTTAGTCGGGTAGGTACTGCAGTTTTGTATGGGACAGCTGATTTTTTTCACGTTTCCTGAGGTAAGCTCCATAGTAAAAGTTGTTCAGTTTGATGGCCTGAGTTCACCGTTTCAGTATTTGCTAGTCTGTCATTTACACCCTGTATAACATTATAATAGGTAATATAATTTATATTGCGTTAATTCACATAATAAACAAAAAGTTTAAAAAAAAAATTTAAATTCTGTTTTTCACAGGTCGCTGGAAGAAAGCTATTCAGAAATTAACTTACTAAAAAGGTATTAAACCTAACCTAACCCTAACTTTTGTATCTAGCTACTCTGATATATTCACAATGTGTGAAGTGAACAACAAGTATTAATATTCATCCCTTGCGAGATTCAAACCATTGACCTTAGTTTTGCAGGCGCCTTCACTATTAACTAGGCAGTCGACAGTATGGTCAACAAATGAAATACTAACTAGGTAAAATATAAAAGAAAAACGAAACGTCACTTTAATTAGCTCGATCAAAAACTCGCAAACATTTTGCAAAACGATCTGGTGACGCTAAAAAAGGAATGAATAGATTTAATTTAGACTTCGAATATTGGCGCCCGACATGGGGCCTGATACTGTGGCGCCCAACATAGGGCATTTACGCAAACTAAGACTTTGTGAGTCTCGCACAAAACGGAGGGTTGTTTGCGTACTCTGGCCGTCCCTCGAGGTGATCCTTGCCAAAACGTGATCGATACAGAGCGACACGACACGGGCGGCCCTCGGGGCGCGTCAATTTGGCCTCCGCTTCGTCAGCGCTAAATTATCCTGACATCTTTAAATGGAATTTCGCGGGTCGCGCGTCCGTGAAGTCCCTGCTCGTTTCGGTAAGGGTTCGCGTGGTGGAGCGAGGGTGTACTTTCGGGCCGCACTTGACGTCCCCGGCGGCCGCACACGCGATATGCCACCTGGCCCCGGGCATTTACTCCGCGCTACATAGTTGAAGGAGATGCGAGGACGAAGTATACAAGGGTTTATGTATTGTAGAGTCACGAATTATTGTACTTCTTGCTGTAGCCATTACTGTGAATGTTATATTTCATAAAGATAGACGTGCACAGATTGTGAGTGTTGTATCAAATTTTAAATTGTACACTAGAATCATTGCTACTTTTAAGGTAAAGGTACTTACTTTTACGTATACTAATAAATAAAATTGAACACTTTTTTTGTAAATCGCGGTTCTTTTAACCTCTCGTATGCCGGGAAAAACCAGACACAATATAGGGTCCTTCTTAATATGCTGACTCTTTTTAAGGGGATGATCAGACCATCAAACTGAACAACTTTCTCTATGGCACCAACATCTAAACCGCAAAAAAATAAATTTGGTCGTCCATACAAAACTGCAAACCTACTCGAGCCAAATGTATGGGGCAGCTGATTTATTTCACGATTTCGATGTTGGTCCCATAGAAAAAGTTGTTCAGTTTGATGGTCTGATCATCTTATTTATTTATTTATTTAATACTTTATTGTACACACGGAAAAAAAAACAGAATAACAAGCATTATAGATTAGTACAAAGGGCGAGCTTATCTCTGAAGAGATTTCTTCCAGCAGACCCATTATAAGGAAAAAGTTTAGAAAGTGAGGCAGGCAAGGTGTACACAATTCAGAGAAAATAATAAACTAAAAACACAAAATCCCCTTAAAAAAGTGTCAGCATATTAAGTTCATAGTCTGATCATGGTATGATCCTAAAAAAGTGTCAGCATATTAAGAAGGACCCTGTATAATTCAATTGCTTTCGTCGCGCGGATCCGCGTTCCGGCATACCAAAGGTTAATAGGGTTAATACCTATTACAGCTACACCCAGTCTATCTATGCATGTGGACATCAACATGTAGTTGTAGGTACAATTAGCACACGCCTACAGCGACTAGAAACACGAACAATTTCCACCCTCGGGCTGCGCCTCTGTGCCGACATGCACGCCACACCACCTTAATGACTTACCCACGACGTTGGACGCACCGCACACGCCAATATTCGACAACTCAGCTGTTTCGAATAGCCACAAATCTTAGCTCTCACAGGGCGTCTTGTTGCCTCTCGAATTGGCAGGATTATCGTGTTCGACCATTGCCAACAAGCGAGCGTAATCAGCACGGAGGTGACCGCTCGCGCGTAAATTACGCAGTCGGGCCAGCGTAACGCGATCCTCCTTCTCCCCTTTGAGTATTTGCTAAGTTTAGGTAAGGAATAAATAATCAGGGGTCTGTTTATATTGGGCGGTCGGGGTTGCCTACACGTCCTTCGCTAATGCCCGCTTAGGTAGCCCCGGAGCTTGCTCGCTCGCAAACATAATCGCGTGCCCTCCATTGTCCCCTTAAGGATAGGGCTGCCACGACGTTGTTATTGAACTGATTGATTAGATGAGCACTTTGCCCAAATTTGTTGGAGAAATTAAAGTCTAAAGCCAAAATATACCTAAGCTCTCAACATAATTAATATGGTTTATCGTAATTTATCTAGTTTAGGTATACTTGAACTTGTTTTTTAAAACTATGTGGGTAGATCGTTCTTAATACACTTCATTAGAAATAATCGAGTTTAAGTTCAGATGTTTTCTTAATTTATTGCTGGTTTGTTCTTCGTTCTTTACCTACTTCATCAGTCTAGAATGTACAAAAGAAACATATCTAGTATATGTAGGTAGAGTAATATTTTCGTCATAAAGTTTACTGTTAAAGCTAATTTCTTCGGAGCCACTCTACGAAAGAACTTTGCTAGGCAGCTGCATTAAATTGCGCTCTGCTTAATTGGATGCCAAATCGAACCGAACCAATAGGTACTTCGCTTTATTAAATTACAGCTCCGTTCGACTGCCCCCCGCATTATCTTGCGACGCCAGCGGCACGCTCACGCTCCCGCCAAATCCAATATCCGCACGCGTAATAACAATCGCGACCGTCTATCGGACGCGCGTAAATTATGCACGAATCCTACCAACTGTGCGAACCAACGAACCGAACCAAAACACACCTTACTACCTTATAACAAGAGGTAGAGCAAACGCTTTGGTAGTTGTGTCCGCGAACGGTCGCCGACGACGGTGCCGCCGTGCTAATGGCTAAGCGACCCTCCCCCTCCTCCCATCAACCCCCTCGCAAGCAAAGCACGCGTTCAGGAATAAGGGAAAAGCTTGTCTAATTGTGTACCGGAATAGTGAACGCCAATGAATTAAATAAGAAGATCGCGTTGTGTTTATTTCAGTCTGCAAATGGCATTGAGTTTATTATGATTTCAGCAAATGGATTTTGGGTTTCATTATTTCTAAGCTTTGGATTCCGGATTTAAAAAAAACTTAATAGTTTTGTTTAGTTATACGAATAAAGGACGGTATATCATCAAAGCGCTCTGTAAAGCTTGTGTAAGCAACACAAGCAATAAAGAAAGCATACCTATTTCTGAAGTGCGATTTTTGAAAATCATACGAGCGACTTGGCAGTAGAAAATGTCAAAATTACTATGGAGATTATGCATCTTTCTACTGCCAAGTCGCTCGTATGATTTTCAAAAATCGCACTTCTGAACGCGAGCCTGGAGTGCGATTTTTGAAAATCAGACGTTCAAAACGAGTAGTAGAAAATGACGTAAAATCGATGATTTGCCATTTTTGAATTCAACTTTCTATCACTCGCAACGAGTGCTCCGAACCACTCGTAACCAATTCTACCACTCGAATGTTTGACGTTTGTAATGTTGTCAGACGTCAACAGATTTAACTTTTTTTCTACGTTCCGTTAACCCATAATTTTGGCGGTAAAGTCCGATTTGAAATGTTACTATGAAACCATTCATTCGTTCGTTCGTTCAATTGAAACATTTTCTGTGTGAATCGAAACGGTTCTGGCACATCCGAACGATTTCAAAAATAGAGAAAAACGTAACCACTCGGAATGAAAATCTCAATTCGTATGCGAATGTCAAGTCGCTCGTATGATTTTCAAAAATCGCACTCCTGAGCTTTCGCGCCAAGAGTTTTCCCGCCCGCGCCGCGAGTGCCACCCCGCGCGAATGTCGTAAACTTATTTTTTCGCGCACAAAGGCGGGCGAGGGAACATCCGCATACAGCCAGCTCTAATTCCCGCGCGGCGCGGCACAGCCCGCGGCCTCGGAAAATACTCCACCATTTGCGCTAACACCGGCACTACAGCATGTCGCTATAAAATGTTTATGAACCACGCTTAAAACGAAGTTACTGTTCCTCATTATTAATTATTAGCTAGCTTTATATTTTGACATTTTAGTTTGAATATTTGCGGTTTATTGACATCCTAAACGCCCCGTTTTGCGACAACGTACGCTGATAATATTCATAGCTAATTAATGCTAGGACACATTCCGCATAAAGTTTTCTAATGCATTAGAGTTGTGTCTCATTACAAATGCCGCCAAGCTGATTACGAAATAGCATCCACGACATTTTTAATGACAGTCATTAAATTGTCATCGATGACAGTGGCAGCCGCCGGCGACTGGCGACTGGCGATACTGGCGGGGAAGATAAAAAGAGAAAAGCTACGTGGTGGCAACAATCAGGAGCGGATTGGGACGGCTATTTAATAAGACCCCCCACTTTAATTTCACAAACATTAGTGTAGTCATTATTAAAACGATAACGTATGAAAGTATTTTGCCGTAAGATTTAGAGCTTAGCTTGAGAATGAGGGGGGCTCGAGCCCCCCTGACAGCGGTCCTGGCAGCACGCCCACGTAGCTCGCAGCTCGCATGTGGCCGCGAATAATTCACGCTAGTGTACACGCGCAATTTGCACAGGGCTGCCACTTCAAACAATTTATTAAGTTTTATTTTAGTTCATAAAAAGTAATTGGTAATGTAAAATATGATGACTTAATGATTAATCATTGTTTTAGAAACGTTTTAAGAAAATGTAAATCGGTAAAATATAAAGCTTCGTTAGGTTCCGTCCCCATAACCACCCATAACGAAAAATGCATACAAAAGACATCAACGTGCTGGTTAAATATTTCTAACATTAATTTTAAGGCTTTAAATTTCTCGATATCAGTTGAAGATTACGTAGACTACTTCTTAAAATAATTATAACTTTGATTGGTGATTTGTTAAAAATATATTTTTAGTGGATAAGGTAAGACAATTTTGTACGTTTTTTCCCCCTTGTTTTGTTCTTTGTGTTTTTTTTTGTTGTACTTAAATAAATCATAATTTATTGTTAGATTGTGGTTTATAAGTTTTTCTGCAGTCATCAGTAGGTAATTAAGTTGTAGCCTGTGTGATTTCACTACTGTGCAAAGTCCTACTCTTTTTTTTTTTTTTTTTTTTTTTATTAACTATGGGTTTGCTCTTGACCTCAATCCAGTCCTCAGGACGAAGATAGGGTCGTAGATGTAGCGAGCTTACCCAGAAGATGCCTATTCACTCGTACTTTAAAGGAATTCGGGTTGTAAGTACTCGGAAATACTGACGCAGGTAAGGCATTCCACTCCTTGGCTGTGCGCATTATAAAAGATTCAGAAAGGCGCTTGGTGCGGATATGTGGGATGTCAACCAAGAAGGGGTGATATCCCGCGGTGCGTCTGGAAGTCCGATAGTAGAAAGGGGAAGGTGGGATGAGCTCATGCAGCTCTAGGGCACACTCACCGAAGTACAATCTGTAGAAGACCGACAAGCAGGCCACTCTGCGGCGGTGGGCTAGGCTATGAAGCTTGGCCTCCACCAGCTTACTATCGCCAATGAGCCTCCTGGCTCTGCGTTCAACCGAGTCGAGTGCGGCAAGTTGATACTTGGCTGAGCCATCCCACAGGTGGCAGCAGTACTCCATACATGATCGGACCTGAGCTTTATACAATACTAAGAGCTGTCCAGGAGTGAAGTACCGCTTCACCTTGTTTAAGATGCCCAGCTTTTTGGCCGCAGTTTGAGCCTTAGACTCGATGTCAGCGCCGAAGTTGAGTTTTGTGGTCAAGCTTATACCCAGAAGCCCAAGACTGTCGGAAAAAGGGACAGATGTACCCCGGAAAGTAGGAGTCAGATTAAACGGACTCCTTTTTGCGGTGAACAGACAAGCCTGTGTTTTGGTGGCGTTGAAGTTGACTAAATTATTGTCACCCCACTGGGAGACAACACTTAAAGTCAAGTTTGTCCGCTCAACCATGGCCTCCCTCTGCGAGCGTATTTTATCCCCGCTGGCCCCTGCGCCAGATACATATCTCTCCATGACAGTACTGTCATCTGCATACCCAACAATACCTGACACAAGGAGGTCATTGATGTGCAGCAGGAAAAGTGTCGCGGAGAGAACAGACCCTTGAGGAACTCCAGCATCAATTGCCATAAGGTCAGAAGAGCAGCTGTCAATGACAACTCTAATCGACCGTTCTCTCAAGAAATCAGATATCCAGCTGCAAAGATCAGCGGGGATGCCATAAGCGGGAAGCTTGCTCAGCAAACTAGCGTGCCATACCCTGTCAAAGGCCTTCGAGATGTCAAGTGATACAGCCAGTGCTTCACCGTGCTTCTCGATGGCCTCGCCCCAGCAGTGCGTCACATACACAAGAAGATCCCCAGTCGATCGCCCCCGGCGGAAGCCATATTGGCGATCACTGAGTAGATCATTGTCTTCTAGGTATGACAGCAACTTACTGTTAAGTACTCTTTCCATGACTTTACAGAGAATGGAAGTAATGGCGATAGGGCGGTAGTTGCAGGGGTCGGCACGACTGCCCTTCTTGGGTACCGGTTGCACATTCGCAAGCTTCCAGGATTTAGGCACCGTTCTTGTTCTGAGAGAGAGGCGATACAGGCGTGTTAGAACAGGAGACAACTCAGGCGCACAATATCTCAACACTCTTGCAGGTATACCATCAGGACCACTGGCCTTATTCACATCCAGACTACGCAATGCTCTGCGGACCTCTTTTGTATGTATTGTGACCTCCGGCATCGAAGAATCACAACGAGGGATGGTTGGCGGCTGTTTGGCACCAGCGTCCAGACGTGAATTGCTCGCAAACAGAGAAGCAAATAAATTAGCTTTCTCAGTTGCGGAGTGAGCCAGCGACCCATCAGGCTTCTGCATGGGAGGCAAAGTGGGACGGCAGAAGTTGGAAGTTTACTCTCTCCAAAGAGGGTGAGAGAAGAGCCGTACTCCATTAATTGGCTCAGTGTGGATTTATGAAATCAAGCTAGTGGTCAACTGCCAGAGTATTTCCAAGCCGCCTCAATAGGCTACTAACTTGGCTTATATTGTTACTGTAACATAACATGTAAAGGTCACATACTAGTTTTATTTCAATTAATTACGTAACAGTTATAAACTTTAGCACAGCCCTGAAGTGTTATGTCGGTAGAGGGGGGCACAGGGGGCGCCTTGACAGCGCAACGCCGTTAATTCCTGAACGCTCCTCGCGCGATTGACAACGCGCTTGGAATTTATCGACGCGCACACTCGCCGCTCCCTGCTCGGCTAGTGATGCGACATCATTATCATTATCGATAGTTTCGTGTTATTATGGTGACGCCCGCTACCGGAATCCCGACTAAGAAAAGGATTTCGTATGGATTTGACCCTTCCAGAATTCCGCCCGGAATTTCAAGTCCATACGAAATCGTAATACCGTCCGGAATAATTCTCCTTGTATGTCGCGGGCCTTACCGTTTAGTCTTTTGTGACTGAGTTTGATTAGTGAGTAAAACTCGAGCATGATAACAATTTAATAAACAAGTCAAAAAATTCGCGCTGAGGATCACTGATATTCCCGCTTCTGAATAATTCAATCAATCAAGTCCATTGCGAGAATAGGCAAATAATATGACAGTCAATGTATTCAACCTGGGCCCTAATTAATAAATATGATTACCGTAATGTGAGCGTTGCTACAACTACATTCTTAAACAGAAAGTTGGTAATTGTGCAATGTTTCTCCACCGCAAAAGGGAAATTTTACGGTCGTGAGTTTATGTATGTACAACTGTTATTTCAAATGACAATTCAGGGTACCTACACGGCTTTGAACGTTAGGGCATATGTTATCAACTGCATGTTTAGTGTTATATATAATTATAAGTAACCGGTAGTGTAAATTATAATTAAGTATCATATTTATTAAATGGAGCCATGCATGTACACACGACGTCACATCAAGCTATACAAAACCAAAATAAGCTAGCCGCGCTTAGGTCGAGTAACGTATAACCACAGTATAAGAAAGAGTATCTATTACTAGATACAGTACGGACACTCCCTTCCTCCCACCAACTTTTTACCTCACCCCCTCTATTGCCCTCTGGTTACCGCGCTCTTGTTCTACGAAGAAAACTCGTTGGTTTTGTATGTGCTGACGTCATCTTGTCAATTTCAAATTTTAGTATGCAGTGTCTGGGCTGTGGTATACCTAACGTCGTGCGGCCAGCTTATATGCTGGTTTTGTATAGCGTGATGTGTTCCCGTGTGTGCGTAACAAACCGTAACGCTGCGACTTTAATTATCATCAATTTATCGATAGCCACAACGAGTAGAATGTGTCGCAACCCTACCGCACGTCTCTACTGCGTTCGGTTCGCCGACGATATGTACTGTCTTATGTACCGGCTAGGTAAATAGGAGCACGTTGCCTTTTAGGACATCGGCATCGGCTGGCCTGCCCTGTCTGGGTGACTTGACTTGATGCATCTAAACGCTACGGTTCGAGTGGAATGGAGCCAAGACGAATACTAATGATGGACCGTTTGATGCTATCCGTGCTTGAATAGCAAGGTAATGTTAGGTACGGTTATGAATTTAGGCTAAGATAGATCATATTCTTGTGATGCAAGTTTACATTGATTCTGCAAAACAGCTTAATCGCGAATTTATGGAAACATATTTTTTCTAGACGCCGTGTGGTTCCGGCTTAAAATGTACCTCCTTAAAATTCTTCCCGTCGTGTCGTACGAGGCGACTAAGGGATTAAAGGTTTCTTATGCAGTGTTTATGTGGGCAAAATGCTAGCCACCTCTCACCACTTGACACGTCATTCCATCCTGAAACTTAAATTGCTAAATGTGAGTATTGCTACAACTACAATTCATAAACAGAAAGTTGGTAGTTGTAGCAATGTTTCTGACCACCCCAAAAGGGATTACGGTCGTGTGTTTACATTTGTATGTATGTATATTTTTTTCTTTCGAGATTTTAATGTTGTAGCATAGCATAGCATATGTTCACGAATATATTCCCCGAGGGGGTAGTCAGAGGTATTCTGAAACTTCAGAACATCCACGTTTGACTAGTAGTACCGAAACTCTGTCCAGTGTGACGGGGAGCAATCAGGGGTCTCAATTTTAATGTTGTTCTCTTAATAAAAGTTGTTCAGTTTCATCTTCATCAATTCATCACTCTTGATGGCCAAGAGGTCCAAAAATTACCTGTTTTAATGTAATAGATAATTTATTCCGCTTTTTTACTATACCTATGTGAGACTTTAGATTTGTTATTGCCATCAATATCGATTGATTGAATTTTGTAGATGAATGTATTTACCCTAGATTATAACAGGATCAAAGATAACTCGAGCACAAAGATCACAAATTACTTGTCTACGCGGCCGAAGTCGTAGGCCAAAGGTAAAATAAATCTTAAATTTAAAGCTCCTTTGATATAGACCGAGATCCGACCGTAAAATTATGCACCTATTTCATAGGCGAACTAAATGTGATTCTAGTGTATGTATATTTACACAGGGGTTAATTCAACGCCGCCAAGTTGCCTAGAAAAATTTTGTCGCAAGTACCTTTTCCATTATGATTTTTGGTACAACTTTTTCCACCTGTCTGTTAGGAAAGTAAATGAGGTGCCATCGGAAGGAGACTGATCTCTCAATCTGCCGTAACTATAGGGTTGCCAGGTTAAAAAAATGACTTCTTTGAAAAAGTTATACCAAAAATCATAATGGAAAAGGTACTTGCGGCAAGATTTTTCTAGGCAACTTGGCGGCGTGGACCCCTAAACATACACTAGAATCACATTTCGTTCACTTATAAAATAGGTGCATAATTTTACGGTCGGATTTCGGACTATGAGTGACCTTTAAAAATAAATTCATCTCGTCTCACTCGTCCTCCGCACCGCCCCAGGGCGCACGTGTCTGCGCCCTGCGCTGCGCAGAGTAACGTAATAAGTACTCACACATTATGAGATGATCCCACAAGTACCCTTAACTAGACTAACGCCTTAAACAGAGGATTAGGTTTCTTATGCTGTGTTTTTTTCGGCGAAAGGTTAGCCACCTATCAACTATTTGACACTTATTCCATTGGCCGACCCCAAATAATGGGAAATGGGCAAAAGTAAGATGATTCTACCTTAAAAACTACGATACGCTAAAAGCACAGAGTACTATAACTATCTAAAACTGAGTTTTGCTGAAAGCACAGCCCGGACACTGCATACAAATAACTGGCCAAGTGCGTGTCGGACCTCGCGCGGGATAGGGTTCCGTAGTTGCCCGTCACAATATAATATGGACTTAAAAGGAGGCTTTTTGTTATACAGGGTGTTAGGCGCATCGTGTGCCAAATCAAATGGGATGATTGGAGGGGTCTTTAGGTACCTCAGAAAAAAAAATAAAAAATCCTGGCCCAAAGATTTTTTTTTAACTGACTTTCAATGGTTTTGGGTGAAAATTGCCAAAAATCTACATTCAAATTTTTTTTTAAAAAAACCTGTTGGGTATAACTAACTTTTTTTGTTAAACCTTTAATCTGTGATAGTGTGCGCTTCTATCGAACCCAAAATTACTCGCCAGTGACATCTACTTTTTTTTTTACAGCCCCCCAAAGTTTTTTTTTTACGTTAAAATAAATGTGATAGTCAACTTTCGATCTCAATAAAAAAAAAAATAAAAGTGATCATGCTCTTCCAATTTTTTCAAAACATCTCTGGACTGTCCCCATTCTAATGGTATGCAATACGTTATGAAATAAAATGAGTAACATCGCAATTTTTTTTTTTTCTGTAATAAGTCGCAATTTTCTAATATTCAATAGGTGACGTAAAAACTAGTATTTCCGGTAATTACACTCACAGTCAGGTAAAAAAATTAAATTTTGAAGGGTTTACTTGAAGTAACCGCCTCCCGTTCTTTGTTTGATACAGGTAAAATTTGCTTTCTCACTCTAACGTAGTGAAATCTATCTTGTATCCCTTTCTCCCGGGGGCTGTTTTTTTGAATAGACCCAGGGGGATTTGTAATACTGACTGAGTAATGAGTATTACAAATCCCCCTGGGTCTATTCAAAAAAACAGCCCCCGGGAGAAAGGGATACAAGATAGATTTCACTACGTTAGAGTGAGAAAGCAAATTTTACCTGTATCAAACAAAGAACGGGAGGCGGTTACTTCAAGTAAACCCTTCAAAATTTAATTTTTTTACCTGACTGTGAGTGTAATTACCGGAAATACTAGTTTTTACGTCACCTATTGAATATTAGAAAATTGCGAATTATTACAGAAAAAAAAAAATTTGCGATGTTACTCATTTTATTTCATAACGTATTGCATACCATTAGAATGGGGACAGTCCAGAGATGTTTTGAAAAAATTGGAAGAGCATGATCACTTTTAGTTTTTTTTTTATTGAGATCGAAAGTTGACTATCACATTTATTTTAACGTAAAAAAAAAACTTTGGGGGGCTATAAAAAAAAAAGTAGATGTCACTGGCGAGTAATTTTGGGTTCGATAGAAGCGCACACTATCACAGATTAAAGGTTTAACAAAAAAAGTTAGTTATACCCAACAGGTTTTTTTAAAAAAAAATTTGAATGTAGATTTTTGGCAATTTTCACCCAAAACCATTGAAAGTCAGTTAAAAAAAAATCTTTGGGCCAGGATTTTTTATTTTTTTTTCTGAGGTAACTAAAGACCCCTCCAATCATCCCATTCGATTTGGCACACGATGCGCCTAACACCCTGTATACTACGGTTTAACGACTAATAAAGTCCAAAAAATACATTTTATAAGTTGATCGACTAATTACTCGTAAACTTGTAAAGCCTACTTAGTGGTGATAGTTTTCCTTTTAATTTCGGTATATATGCTACTGCTATAAATTTTTTCACATATCCAGAAACAACCGTTTAGCTGGCAGGGCACTTGAATCTAACAAAAATTTTCATTTTAAAGCTTAATATTAACGCTAACGGATCCCTAAATCGAAAAATGGTTTTCCCACACCCATAATATTTTTAAATTACCTATTCAACGATACCACACCATGGGGTAGACGAGAAAAAAAATACCATTCCCACTTCGCGTGTAGGGGAGTTACCATAATTTTTTTTTTTTTTTCATGATTTTATGCCACATTACAGCTTTCTAGTACTCCGAAAGCGTCTCCGAGCTAAGCCGTGGACAGACGGACGGACGGACGGACGGACGGACAGACGGACGGACATGGCGAAACTATAAGGGTTCCTTGTTGTCTTCGGAACCCTAAAAATTGAATTTGACAAGACGACGTCAGCACATGCGACACCAAAGAAATTGAACCTTATGTCTTCTTCTTAGGTAACGAGTAACGAGCAACCAGTGCGAGGTAACCAGATGGCGATAGAGGGGGTGAGGTAAAAAGTTGGTGGGAGGAAGGAGTGTCCATACTGTATCTAGTAATAGATACTCTTTCTTATACTGTGCTGAAAGTGAAAGAAAGAAAAATGTTTTATTTTGTATCTTCGATACACATAGTACAATCTTACGATACGCACACTTATTTTGATGAAACTTTATGTGTTTAAAAGCTTATGATTAGACCTTAAAAATTTATTTTATCTTGCTACGATGACGGGAACCCGTGCCGACGAAGTTGAGGGCAAAATCGAGTTCCTTATAGAAGTATTTTAACTTTTAAGGGGCGTCCCGTCCGCCCAGTTTTGAGTAACTTTGTAACCATTTTATACATTATAACTATGGCACTTTTTAAGCAGAAAACAAAACTGAACAATCTACAGGATGTGAGAAGTGATGTGGTTTTTCTCGAAATCTATTTTAATTAATAAAACTGAAGAAAAACGAATCCAAAGTCACCCCTTTTTTCCAGTTGTAAGAGTTTTACTCTTACATTGTTGATCAGAAGAATATGAAAATTTACAATATTCTTCACAATACAATACGGAATGATGTGGTTTTCTTAATTTTTGAAAATTCATAAAAAATCATACAGGTTTTAAAAAAAACGGAAAATTCTGACCGGTGCCACGCAATTGAAGCGGGATGGCTAATTGCAAAAGATGGCTTGTAAGAAAGAGAGCCTTGCACTAGGGAGGAGTGGCCTTAAGCTTCGCTTCAAGTTTCTAAATTGCAAAACCACCCTCGAAATCACCTTAAAAAGCCACTGTTCACACGAATCCATCCCATTCGTCTCAATCGTCCACAAGCTCGGCTTCGTACCTATCTATGTGTCCGCACGAAAGTAATCAGTAGCGATGCAGCGCAGGGATTAAACTCAAGGATGGTTGGTCAAGCCCCACGCACCGAAAATAAAGTTGGAGAGATGGGGTACTTGCTCTTTTGTGTGCTGGAAGTGGTCTGAAGGGGTTTTTCCCGATGGTAATATTGTCAGATCAACATAAAGTGCGTGATGGACTGACGACACGTAGATATGATCTCACCATGAGAGCAGGCATGAGTCCAGCTGTATCGGCAATTCGGCAGTAGTAGTATTACCGGTAGTATTAGTATTTTCCTCGATTATCAAAATAATAGAATCGGCACATCACTAGTGCGTGGTGGACTCAGTAGATATGACCTCATCTTGAGGGCAGGCATGAGTCCAGCTGTATCGGCAATTCGGCAGTAGTAGTATTACCGGTAGTATTAGTATTTTCCTCGATTATCAAAATAATAGAATCGGCACATCACTAGTGCGTGGTGGACTCACGTAGATATGACCTCACCATGAGAGCAGGCATGAGTCCAGCTGTATCGGCAATAGTAGTATTACCGGTAGTATTATTATTTATTCAGACATATCTATTTTTAGGTCATCATCGTCATCATCATCAGCCTATTAAAATGTCTCACTGCAGGGCACAGGCCTCAAGGAGGGTGTATCCGCCACGCGTGCACAATGTGGATTGGTAGACTTCACACACGCATCAGAAGTTCTTCCTCAGCGTATGTAGGTTTTCTCACAATGTTTTCCTTCACCATTTGAGAGTAGTCGAAAAATAGAATAGACAATACAAATACATAATTTAGAAAAGATAATTTGTACATGGTATGCCGCCGTCCGTGCGGATTCGATCCCGAACCCACTGTGATTTTCTTAAACTCGTATATCTATTTCATCTATCACTAGCGGCCCGTCCCGGCTTCGCACGGGTGGACGTCTAATCTTTTCTAGCAATTAATATAGCCTATGTTACTCAGGGTGAATGCAGCTTTCTAATGGTGAAAGAATTTTTTAAATCGGCCCAGTACTTTTTGAGCCTATTCATTACAAACATACAAACATACAAAAATAGGTACAAATCTTTCCTCTTTATAATATTAGTGTAGATAAATTATTTATGAAGCACTACTAGGTAACAGTCGCATGTAAAATCATAGCAAAATATATTAAATTTCAAAATAAATATTGTCTCAGAGAGATGATGCAATAATAAGGGCCCTGATACCTGACAGATCATGAGTGCGATTTTTGAATCTCACTCGCTGAGTTCAGCAGTTGAAAATGTCAAAATTACTGTGGAGATAAGCATCTTTCTACTGCTGATTTGACTTTTAAAATTCAGACTTCAGGAGTGCGATTTTTGAAAGTCAAATCAGCAGTAGAAAGATGCGTATCTCCATAGTAATTTTGACATTTTCAACTGCTGAACTCAGCGAATGAGATTCAAAAATCGCACTCCAGGGCCCTATTTAATAAACGTTACAATTGTAATTTACAATTACAATTCAGGGTACATTGCTGACAATGTTAGTGACACATTACTTACTACATGTTTAGCGTCAATAGTAACCAGCAATGTACCCTGAATTGTAATTGTAAATTACAATTGTAACGTTTATTAAACAGGGCCCAGATCGTTTGACATTATCTTTCATATAAAATACATACGTCGAAGGATCTCTCAGATAGGCTATTAAATAGCTAGAAATTGTGATACGTATGTGAAGTGGTGCAACAGACCCCTGTGTCGCTCGTCTGTAAGAGCGCTAAGACCTCCAGGACCCAAGTTCCTCAGATATTTTGAGGACACTTTTGAATCTGTCATTTTAGGAGCGTTGATTGTCGTACTATGTGTTACGTTCATGGACATAGAGTTCTAACTATAAATAGGTTGATCTGTCGCCGTGTGTATTTAATTTTTTATTTGTCGAAGCATATTTTTTATTTGTTTTTCTCGCTATTCCCAAACATCCAACGCAAATCAACGAAGAAAGTAATATTGTTGTATTAATAAACAACCCTTAACCCACCTCTGTCGGAGTTACAACAACGGTTAGCGGTTATTTTCATAGAAAACAACGTTCATACCATCCGAGTAAACCTGCGTGGGTAGAGGGCTGGTAGAGACCAACAAATGTAAGGCACGCCTACGTGTTGAAATACATGACCGTTTGAAATGAGATAACGTTTTTATTTACAAGGTTGTGAACAAAATAAGTGTATCCAAAAATTCTTTGTACAGAATCGATCCCTAATCAAGATCTTTATATATCTATTTTTGCAAATTTACTAAGCCTAATACATGTGTAGTCCTAGATGCAAAACGCATGTGCCTCCTCGGAGATGGATACCCGAAACCGGGAGATCTAAGATTTCTTCCCCTCAATCGTATTGCCTCCTTCATTGACCATGTATTTGAAGGGTGAAGAATGCAAAAAGTATTGGGGCTAACACAAAAAATCCCACAGTGTCGAAGTGTTGCTGGCTTGCCAGCCCCCACAACAAGCTAACATAAGAAGAAGTAGTACTAGATACACTTTCTTATTCTGTGCCATAGGTTTGTTTTAAATGTCCCTAAAAATCCTTAAGATTTTTAGACTACATTTTTCATTTATATTAGTCACAGGAAAGAATGGCATAATGAGGACCTTATATCCTGCAGTGGGTGGACAAGAGCTGATGATGATTATGATTTACCCTAAGGCACAGCCCGGACACTGCATACTATAATTTGAATTTGACAAGATGACGTCAGCACATACAAAACCAACGAAATTGAACCTTAAGTCTTCTTCGTGTAACGAGGAACCAGTGCGCGGTAACCAGAGGGCGATATAGAGGGGGTGAGGTAAAAAGTTGGTGGGAGGAAGGGAGTGTCCGTACTGTATCTAGTAATAGATACTCTTTCTTATACTGTGCCTAAGGTGTACATAATATTGTATCTCTCGGTTATAATTATAAAACAAAAGAGTTTAAGTTAAATAGACCAAAAATTATCGTGAACACGTGACGTGAAGTGAACTGGATGGTAGACCAGTAAAAAAGAGACGAAGTTTCATTGCAGTATGCAGAGGGTTTAAACCAACCCACGCATGACCTATCCAGACTAAGCCAGGTCCGTGCGCATCTAAAGCGGGCAACTAATGTCTTCATTCATATTCAGATTCGCCTACGCAGAGAAGTGCAGGGCACACGATATGTGTGTTGCCTAAGCTGAATCACATAGATTTAATGTATTCCATTCCAATTTTTCTCCATCGATTCCTGATAGTATTTTCAGAAATTTTCCTAACCTTCCAAAAACAGTAATACAGATATTCCGAGAGATAAGTGTACTTTTTGCAACCATCAGCAGTAAGGCTTATTCAGTGTTTATGGGGAGTAGAGCTTCTCTGTGATGGGGATGGACCAGGTCTGCCTGCATAACTCCAGTCGGTTTAGGAGTTACTGATGATTAAAGGTCTGTAAAAAAATTAACGATCAGCTGCACGGCTGATCGTATGTTATTGTTGTAGTATGCACTGTAGCTATGTGAACAGTACAAAAACTGACATGGTTCATCAGTCGGTTTAGGAGTTACAGCCGTTCAAAGGTCGGAACTTTGACTGGCTGTATCTCCTAAACCGACTGACAGAACTTGACAGTTTTTGTACTGTTCACATAGCTACAGTAGTGCATACTACAACAATATAATACGATCAGCCTTGCAGCTGATCGTTAATTTTTTACTGACCTTTAAACATCAGTAACTCCTAAACCGACTGAAGTTATGCAGGCAGACCTCGTCCATCCCCATCACAGAGATGCTCTATACTGAATCAGCCTTGCTACTGATGGTTGCAAAAAGTACACTTATCTCTTATACTAAGAGGGGTCTTTTGTAATTATTGCTAAATCAATTCTTATTTTGACGTGAAACGTCTTTTATTTCGGTCAGTAGGGGGTCACTTCTCACTTGCAAAAACCATATGTAACGAAATAAATGTTATGACACGATCGCTTATTACTTTAGAAGTATAGCACCCATTCGCATTATTTTATTACCATTATTTAGAGGAGAGAAGCCATTACTCGGTACAAGACATTTCACTTCTCCACTGCGGCTGTGTCCCTGATACAGCCTACCCTATTTTTGAAGTGAAATCTTCTTCAGCACCGTTGTGATTTCGACACTAAATAGTTTCTGAAGGTGTCACTTAGCGCGTGTGAACTGCACAGTTTTTTTAGTTTGGTTTTTATTTCATGACTGTGGATATCTAATCATGAAGTCCATAGTTGGTACTGTTTGTCAAGTGTATTGTTTCCGTGGGCAGCTAACGAGCGACCAGCTTATATCTTCATTAGTATTCTGATTTATTTACCCACGCAGTGTAGAATACGCGATGTGTCTAGTTTATACAAGCCCTCTTATGCGATCGTTCGTTAGTACTTATCGAATGAACCTTTTTCCCTGCGGTTCATATCAGAGTCCCTATAGCCTATAGATATCTATCTGATTAAGTCTGGGATGCTAAGCGATGTTTGAGACTTCTTTTATAGTCGGTATCGATATCTAGTGAAAGAAAACTTTGTCAGACATTATTTAATTTTTTTCTAGAGTAAAGATGTGTCACCTTTAGTAGTTTTAAAGATAATACGAGGAAAACTATCCGGATTCAAACATGAAGATAAAGATGCCATGCGATATGATGATGACGAGGGAAATAAACAAACATCCCTTACTGAAGACTGTTAAAAAGGAGTTTAAAGTCATTCACATAATTTGCATTTGCATTAATAAGAACACAAATAAATGTATTAGTTTAGAACTGAAAGGGTAAGAAAGCTATTATGGTCGAATACATTACGGTAAAGTGAAAAATGAACTATTGCATACTTAGACGGCGAGAAACGATGATAGAATCACTAAAACTAAGACTGAAACTAAATCGAAGCGCTCATTTTTAAAAGTTACGTCACACCACCAACTTACAAACGCAACTTAGCAGACCCAGTAACTTTCGAGAAACAAAACTCCGACATCTAATAAAATATAACTACAAAACAAAGACTCGTAAAAACACCAATTAAAAATTATGAATTCTCATCTCGTCTGATCGCAGACAGGCCAGTAGACAGCCTGAGCCCCCCCTTCCAGACCTACTTACATACATAACTCTCCCCCCTCCGCAACTTTGACCCACTTCGCGGGAGCTCTAACTTTTATTTGCGAAACTTTTGCTTTCCTAATAGTTTGTTTTCAAGCCCTTTTCAATCTTTTTTATTAACTGACTTTTTTCTATGTTATGGTTAGATGCATATAAAAGTGTATGTACAAGTTGTAACGAAACACTCTAGTAGTATTTAAAGGGGTGGGATTGACCATCAAACTGAACATCTTTCACTATGGAGCCAACATCCAAATCGTGAAAAAACATAAGCTGTTTCATACAAAACTGCAGTACCGATTCAACTCAAATGTATACGACATCAGTCAGTCTTTTTTTTCAAACTGAACAACTTTCACTTTAAATATTACTATCTACGGTGTTTTGTTAATTGTTGAACCCTGTATATTCATTTATAAAAAGAAAAAAAATCTTTGAATGACTCGAGAAAAGCACGTCACAAAGAAATGCTAACACAATAAACGTTAATGATGAAAACGTCCACCAATTTACATTCACGATTCGGCAAACATTATAAAAGACAGGGGAAGCGCAGCAGCGACTTCCTTTCATCCCTTAGGGGAACTACGTCTGCAGCATAAACAAGCTACGAGAAAAACTCCCTGAATAATAATTAGGGTCGAAGATTAGGCGGGAGCGCGACGACGGCCGATTCTCGCTTGGCTATTAATTACTGGCCCAAGGCGGATGCTATGTGCTGTAGTTGTATATAGGCTCGAATTTCCGGGCATATACCTAACGTAGATACGTGGGCAGCGCGGCGTCTCGCGTGCCCCCTCGAGGGGGGTCTCGGCCCACCCTCTGATCCCGACTCTGCCACCCCGTCTAATTGACGCCGCACCGGACGCCCGCGGGGACTGCGCTCCGCCTTCCGGACTCGTGCTCCGTCCGATTTACAATCGCCCGATAATCTTTTCTTGATGACACACCTACATACCTACTCACAAAGCATTCCAAACGAAATGCAGCTGCTAATGCGTTTTACTTCGAACGTTTGCGCGATCGATAGCACGTGAAGTGCAGGGAACATTCATCACGTCACGTTCCGAATGCGGTTACGATTTCAAGACGCGCTCTGATCGTAGGGTTGACTTGAAAGCTTCTAGCCGCAAGTAGGTCTAAAGTGTAAGCAAATAACGTCACACCCCGCTGTCTGATACAGTCTTCATTAAGTAGAAGCGTCGTCGGAGTCCGCCTACTTCGAGATACTAATTAAAAACGCTCATCGCGGCCCGGAAGACCGGCAGCGGGTGGCGAGGGGGCCGCGGGGGTCCGCGTAACGAACGCACTAATTAATAAGGGTCCGTCGATATTGATTTACGAGGTACCGCGTGTGCCGAGAGGACCGAGCCGGAGGCGCGAGGAATAATGATTGTAACACGCTAGGGGGGTCTGCCGGTCCGCGACCCACCCGGGGTTCGAGCCCCCCTCGCGCACAGATATTTTGTACACGGATACTTACTTTGTTAGATTCGCACAAAGACATTTTTAATTAATTCCACATTCGATTTTATGCGAAATCTTTCTTTGTTTGACTGTGTTATTCCGCCTCAAAAGAAAATTATTGTCATTCCATATTATAATTAAAACTGAATTCTTTAACAAATATAAGTAATATGTATTTCATGTTCTAATGATCCTTGCAGTTTATCGACGAATACTTAAAGCAGACATTGTTGATGATAATTGAATAAACTTTATAACAGCATAAAACCTGCAAGCAAACTAAACAAAAATTCACTGCAAAATCTATTCCAACATAATGAATGACCGGCACTCCCCAAAAAACATGGTGAAAATTCTCAATTTCCACTTCGAGCCGGCGGTGCTGCGACGGCGAATTTGCATCGGAAAGAAACGCAAAAAGAGCAAGAATCCGCTCGCGAACGCGGGCGCCCCCCTCTGCACCCCCCGGTCCGCAGGGGACCAACGTGAGGATACCTACCCTAAATACGTGTACAATTTATCACTGTGTATACTGCACGTTGCACCTCCCGCAGTCTTTTATGAGAACAACGATTTTCAAAGTAAAAGATAAAGATGATACCAAGAAACAAGCGTTGATGAAAAATACGAACAATGAAGAAGGAGTTACAGTAAGCAAATAGGTCTGTTATACACCAACGTTGATACCTACCTAGGTGGAGAGAAGAAGAGATGGTAAAACAGTTCAATTCCATAATATGCTTGATGGCAGGATGCCCCAAGAAAAGGACATAATTATGGCTTTATTCGTAAAATTCCAGTGGCATTTGTATCAAGCGTAGTATATGCAATATTCTCAGGTAAAACCAAAAGACATTCCAAAAAGTGACTGGTTGCTCGCAACCGGTGCCGGTGCTGTAAAAAAAGTTTATCTATCACATCGGATTCATGCTAAAAATATTTTTTTACGTAGCCAGTTCAGTGTACCACTGCTGCTGGGCAAAGGCCTCCCATTGTACTCTCTAATCCTATCTATTGTGTGCAACTCAACTAACTCTCAAAATACATAATATATTGGGGGAAGATATCTGCAAATCGTTCCAAAGACCACAAACGCAGACGAAAAACTAAGCGCTCTCACAGACGAGCGACACTTTGCGGTTACCGGGGGGTGTCGTGGAGGGGCGCGCGACCGTCGCATGACCGTATAATGTATGAGCGCGAGACGCTCTGCGACCCACCGCGACAACAAAGTGTCGCTCGTCTGTAAGAGCCCTAAGAGTAGAGCATACATTTTATTTGTACAACGAAACAAAACCAGTGCCCGTAAAAACGAAGCTCTCCCTATGTTACTACCACGTGTAAATCGTGTTCTGAAGTAGACAGGTTCCACAAATGAGCGGTCATAAACGAGCTCGATCTCAAAAGAAATCGAGTCACACTGCGGCTGCAATACTGGTTCAAGAATGAACACTGCTGTTTCTACACTTGCTTGTACTGTGGTTGAGATTCAGAAACTAAATTTTAGTTTGAGTTCTCAATCTGTGAGTTCTAAATTAGCGAGTTCTAGACTCTAAATTAGCGAGTTCTAGATTCTAAATTAGTGAGTTCTAGATGAAACTTAATTTTAGGTTGAGTGTAGAATGCCATACCATTTACTCGATAAAAAAGTTTCGAACTACCGTATTTCAAAATCGAAACGCACGTTTTCGACCCTACTTAGTACTCAGAACATCGAACTCGGAAAAAAATATGGTTTCATAAAATCTCAATATGGAATAGCAGATTTTTTTTTGCGGTTTTAATGTTGGTTCGATCGTGAATGTTGTTCTGTTTGATGGTCTAAAGTCTAAACCCTCTTAAATATGTACATACTGTATAGGTAGGTGGTAATGTGCTTAGGTAGGTAGGTAGGTAACATAAACGGGTGCACCGGACGGGCGCGGGCGGTCGTAAAGGTGCACGATCTAAAACAGAATCGAGCCACGCTGCTGACTGCAGCGTCAGCGGTCCGCGGGCAAGTACGAGTACCGCCCGTTGTTCTAACACCTGGATATTTCAGGAAACTTCTATTAAATTGGTTCTCTTTTTATTTAATACATCAAAACTACTTGCATTTGCGGCTTGGACCGGTCGCACGCTTTTTTATTTGTAGACATTTATGTGTGTTTAGGTAATTACCACGACCAAAGCGTAAACTCTTCAATTCAATTGAATGCATTATTGCATACCAAAACAGAACATACCTTTGAATAAATATAAATAACAGAATTAGTAAAAAAAGATTAATTAGGTAAGGTTACAGAACGACTACGCCGTAGCCGAAAAACTTTGGACCCTTTGACTACGCCGTAGTCAAAAAGGATGATTCTAGATTATTATTTTTTATTGTCATTAAAAAGCTATGAAAATTCAAAACCAAACAAGTCAAGAACCATCTTTCTAGAAATTCCATCAGAAATACTTCCATAGGATCGCTTTACGAGTTTATAAGTCTCACAAAGACTTGGATAATCTTTTATCTGCGAGGAGCGGAGAGAAAAGCACCTCTGAGAGTTTATTGGGCGCTGGCACTGGCCGGGCGTCTAGACCTCGGGCGGTTTTGAGGAGCTCATTACGCCTCGAGTACTAACGGTACGAACACCTTCTAAGGATCCAATCAGTGTTGCCAGTCCGGGTTTATCCGTAGATCTACGGATTTTTGGCCTGGCCTACGGATCTACGGATTTCAATGGCAAATCTACGGATTTCTTGAAATCTTCTGAATTCCGGCCTTAAATGTCAATTTGCTGCATAAAATGATACCCAATCGCAAATGAATCAATAAAAGTTCACTTTTTATTTCAAGTATTGGACTGTGTTTCCTAAATTATGGCTCGTCCCTATTCTTTTTCATCTATCTCCTTCCTTCAACTTTCAGTCCATGCAGGACAGAAATATTTAACTGAAACATGTGTATGACAAAGTTACTGACACTATGACAAGTACTGACTGAAATTATCATTATCACTAATAATAAACAAAACATAATGAAACAGAAAGTTAAGTTAGAGCAGAAAAGAAAGTCAATTTTATTGATTTTCATGTTGTCTGCGCTTAAACTTGTCAGTTTCTAGTTTCTTCTTCAATTAAGGCTCTCCCTCCCTAGTGCAAGGCTCTCTTTCTTACAAGCAAACTTTTGCAATTAGCCATCCCGCTTCAATTGCGTGGCTCCGGTCAGAATTTTCCGTTTTCTTTGAAAATCTGTATCATTTTTTATGAATTTTCAAAAAATAAGAAAACCACATCATTCTATATTGTATTGTGAAGAATATTGTAAATTTTCATATTCTTCTGATCAACAATGTAAGAGTAAAACGGTTACAACTGGAAAAAAAGGGGTGACTTTGGATTCGTTTTTCTTCAGTTTTATTAATTAAAATAGATTTCGAGAAAAACCACATCACTTCTCATATCCTGTAGATTGTTCAGTTTTGTTTTCTGCTTAAAAAGTGTCATAGTTAATGTATAAAATGGTTACAAAGTTACTCAAAACCGGGCGGACGCCCCTTAAGAGCGATTGTTTTAATCAGTTCACTTCAAAATAGTCAGATAAAGCATTAAAAAAAAGTCTGTAGATCTACGGATTTTTCAAGAGGTAATCTACGGATTTCTACGGATTTTTCAACCTTGACCTGCCTTGATTTCTAAAAATTTGACCTGGCAACACTGGATCCAAACAAAACGTCACCGCGCGTTTTCCATTGACATTTTTCATAACATCATCATTAGATTGGCCTTTTAGTCAATAAGCATAAAAGAGAGAGAAACAGAAGGGCAGCTTCACACAAGGAGCAAAATAGGCAATACACATAGACTTTGCGTACGGACACAAAATAAATAGATAGTACCTACTGGAGAGCAATCGCGCTAAATTCAGATGTTTTAAATTAGCGCAATCCAGGCCTTAGACCGACTTGAACCGAGATCGGCGAACCTGCGCGTCTAAATAAAAAAACACGCGCATAATAATGTGCGTAACGCGCATAACTATGAAGCCTTCTGTACCTTTCTCTTTTATGCTAAGTCTGCCTGTCCCCGTGGGGATAATGGATTTAGTATGCCTACGTATTTACACCGACCGACTGTATGTGTGTGAAGTTTTGTATCTAAAGTTTCTTCTAAAATCTAAGTGTAATCGTTTGTTTTAATCTATTTTATAAAAAGATAATTTTTTGTATGTATTATAGGTAGGTAGGGTAATCTCTGGTTCTTTCACTTTTAGAAAGCAACACTATTCCTGAGTAACATAGGTTATATTTTATTTTGATACGCAAACAAAGTCGCAGGCAAAAGGTAGTGATAAAAAAGGCCTTTTATGGAGTCCTTCACACTCAATCAATATAGAAGCGTCCTCCATGCCCTCTCTTACAAAATATAATTTTTAGCTATGTAGCAGTCGTGCCATCACCTGGCAACCTGAACAGAGATGCTTTGTACCTAACTGTACGCAATTCTGGCCCTGTACCCTGTCTCTTGATTTTCGATATATCGCGACCGTCTCGGTTCAAACTTCATTGTAATAGAGTTGACATTGGAACGGAAACATTCACGCAATTGCGCAGTCCGGGAAAAACCTCTGATTACGTCTTTTTTACGAACATATGCACATAATATACTTACAGCATGTGACACAATGTTTATTATTGGCCAGGGGCTCACTATCTGTCACACTAGACAGCTTTGCTATGCTTTAAAGATATGATATATAAGGGCAATTATAGCTCTTCAAATAACATAAAAGTATTGCAGTTCATTTCATTTCCGGTACATATGAATATGGATCGTATTACAAAAATAGTTTCACTATAGTTTGCACTTTGTTTGCACGAATATGAAATTTTTTACTCTTCGTCTAGGTCAGGACTTCCCAACCAGTGGGGCGCGCCCCCCTTGGGGGCGTAGTGATATCTTAGGGGGGGCACAATGCGTTTACATTTTGAAAATAAAAATCCAGTTAAGGACGTAAATTCCACTCAATAATTCATTTTATTAATTATAAATAAAATAAATAAATAAATAACGCTCACAGGCACATACATTGTAATGATCCCAAGAAAGCACTATTTATAGGCTGTTTATTATGGAAACCATACAACGACGGCACAAACATATAAACATCCATGACCGAACCGGGATTCGAACCCAGGACCCTGGTTTGGCAGTCCGGCGTGGTAACCATTACACCAACCGGGTCGCCATTAACTTATTCATTCAGTTGATTCAGTTACTAATTCATCTATAAGTTTATTGTTACTGATATGTTCAGGCTCAGTAGGTCAAAGATAGCACCTTTCCAGCCGCGCTTGTCGTTAAAATTTCGATAGAGGGGGGCATGCAAATATTACTTATTATACCAGGGGAGGCGTCTAAGAAGAAGGGGAGGCGTGACGCAAAAAAGGTTGGGAAGCCCTGGTCTAGGTTATGAACAACATACTTATTCTGTCTCGGTTCATTTTCCAATCTTATCATAATCGCTTTATCGGTTACAGCGTGAAGATGAAACAAATATGATCTATCTAATATAATATTACTATCTTCCCTTCTCTGCGACGGCCGTAGTATGGCACCATGACAAAAGCGCTATTGCGCCTTTGCTCTCTTTCATTTGCGCGCAAACGAACAAGATAAAAGGCGTAGTATATATATAGCCTTATCACGCGCATCATGCTACGGCCTTTGCTCTCTTCTCTACCATTTCGCATCATTAAAGATTTTGTTCACTAATAAAAACGGAGGCTCTCTCTCATTTATAATCTTATCCATTTGTGACGCACAGAGGGTAGTGTATCAGGCAGTATCGTAAACCGGTAACTGTCAGTAACTGACGTCTCGCCGCCGTCAACATCACGACTACCAAGCCACGGCGGTGCTCTGCTCGTAAAAGAACTTGCTGAAGATACACGCTCGCTTTTATTACACTGGTCAGAGATGCGTTTTAGAAAATTGGGTGCTCCATTTTAGCGTTTCTGCACCCATATTATGAGTATCTATTGAGGTGATAATCTGATAATAGCGCTTACATAAATTTTTATTGGGTCAGCTGGGTGGCCGGCCCAATGAAAATTACAAATATAATTCATCCCGGGCGAATTAACTAGGCACCTGGCTCGCACGTAGCTCGGAATTTGACACCCCTTCTGCTACTCCCTCGCGGGACCCCTCCGACGCCGTGCAAGGCCGTAGCATAGCATTTCAGTTACCGGTGCACGTGTTCCTGCGCTTTAGCATTTTCGAGTTATTCTTTCCGAGTTTTGAGTTTTTTATTCCGAGCCACGTGTGAGCCAGGTGCCAAGTTAATTCGCCCGTGTTTGTAACTTTACCTTCTTAGGGACCCGCACCTCAAAAAGGAAAAACGGAACCCTTTTAAGATCAATGTCATCTTTCACAGCCTGCAACTAAGGTACCACAGAATAACTAATTCATTATTTCTTATGCAACTATAGAAGCTAGTGACTTGAAATTCGGCATATTGGTCAAGCTTACTAACCCAAACAGGGTAGTATTATAAATTATTTTTACCTTCTAAATAAATAGTTTCTCAAGTGGAAAAAAAACAAAAAAAAGTATGTATGCATATTATTATGATCTGTATATATACTACTCTTGCTAAGATACATATTGAAAAAAAAAATTGTTTACTTCCATGGCGATATTATTTAATGCATAGTAGGGTACTATGGATTTTGATATTTTAACGCAATTTTGACTGCAGAGTTTATTTAAAGCCACGGTCTATTATACTATCATAAGATCTTTTCTATTAACATAACGGCAAAGGCATTATGTTACTACAACCAACGAGCTCCATAGAGCTTAATACCCCATATCATAAGAACAGCGTTGTGCTTTCTGCACTGTGAACTGCAACAGGGTTGTGCAAAGATAGCCCAGCCCGCATGTAGGTATCTTGTGATGAGGAGTGCCTAGGACTATACAATGCGTCAACACAATAATATGAAAACAACTCTTACGGTGAACTCTCTTTACAAAAAGCAAAAACGATAATCGCATTTCAATGTATTTTAGTATGCTAATGCTATGAGAAATAATAAGGTTTATAACTTTGATGCTACAATCTTTTGTTTCACAAAAATTAAGTGGCTTTCGATACCTATAAACACCTAGAATATTATGTCATTACCTAAATCAAATCATAAGAGTCTACTTAGCTCTGAAAGTCAGTAGCGTAGCGAGGGGCAGGAGGGACAAATAGCCCCGGGCGGCACTTTACTAGGGGCGACAAATTCGGGAAAAATAAAGATTGATTTAGCTGTCTATATCTTTAACCAATTCGTACAGCAGAGAAAAGTCGAGCTCGCTTCGCTTGCTCTAATAAGTTTCTGTTTTAATTACTGTGTCTACACCTAAAGAGGCCCGACCACAGCTAAGACGTGTTAAAAATGTCAAGCTTACTTCACTCTAATAGCTTTTATTTAGGTTACTTTGCCCATGTTTTGACTTTTGTACGTAAAAAGCACTAGCTCTAATAGATTCGTATTGAGGAGAAAAGTTGAGCATGCTTTACTCGCTCTGTTTCAATTTTTGCATGGATAAACCTGGATAAATTAAAAGATGTCTGACCACAACCCGAATAGATAAATGCAAAAAAAATTCTGAGCTCGCTTCGCTCGCTCCGTTATTTTTTGTGGGTCTTTTTATAAAGATAAGGGGGCGGCAAAATTGGTATTTGCCCCGGGCGGCAGAAACACACGCTACGCCACTGCTGAAAGTTACAAAACTTGGCAATTATAGTAAACTATCTGATTACCTCTTTCTTGGAAGCTACCTTCATCTAACTGATTGTTATTGATATGCCTAGGGTACAAGGAAAGAGCCTCCCCCAGTGACGAAATCATAGTTCGTCTGGCGCACCCTGCATCCTCGATTGTCATCCTCGATACGACCACTGCTGGCTAATCTTGCTGACACGAAAAGAAAAACATTAAAATATGCCTCTAAAAACTTCATGCTGTACAGCCCTAACCTACAATATACCTTCAATACCTTGCATCGATACACGGTTTGACAGTTCATTACAAGATAACACATAACATTTGTAAATGCAGCGTAAAACTAGTGCACATTCATTGGTATTGTATGTAACACTCATGGCAATAGGTGTGTAGTCTAGAAAAGAAATGACGTTAGAAAATCTATATGTCTGCTTGAATTCCTCTTGGGGATTGAAATCGCATGAACTGACGCACGCTGACAAATATAAGTAGGTATAAATCTTGGGGATTGCAACGGCTTTACGCGCATGAACTAACGAACGCTTACCAAATATAGGGTGCTACTTAATATGCTGACACTTTTTTAAGGGGATGATCAGACCGTCAAACTGAATAACTTTCTCTATGGAACCAACATCGAAATCGCGAAAAAAAAGTCAGCTCGTCCATACAAAACTGCAAACCTATTCGAGACAAATGTATGGGACAGCTGATTTTTTTCTTCGCGATTTCGATGTTAGTCCCATAGAGAAAGTTGTTCTGTTTTATGGTCTGAGTATCCCCTTAAAAAAGTGTCAGAATATTAAGAAGGACCCTGTATTTAAGTAGGTTTAAATTTGTAACAATATCTGAAAAGAAAATGATATTAATGGTGTTCGTTAGTAAAGCACATCCTCTTGAGAGCGGCTAAACAGATTTATTTAAATGTTCGTAAATGGACCAAATAAGGTTTTTAGGAGAAAAAAAGCGGCCAAGTGTGGGTCGGGGAAAAAAAGGGGCATAACGCATGCCGGGCACATATATTTATTTAAAATTAATTCATAGTCACACACAGATTATGTATAGAGTGTCCAGAAACTACAAAATAACACTCAACTTTAAGAAATTATAGTTTTTCTATCTCGACTGATAATTTATGTTCTTTCGTCGACAAAAAATAGATTTGAACAAGGTTAGTATTTTAAACATTTCTTGCTATGCTAGTTTAATCAACGAACCTACACTTGGCTGGATTATTATAACAACAACAACAACAACAACAACAAATATACTTTATTTTACACCAAGACATAAGAGTAAAATACAGAGAAAAAAAAAAAAAATAATAATACCCGGTTAACACATACAAATAATTTCTAAAACCTGCATACCTCCTCAACAATTCAACGTCAAGCTCGACTCTACACCGCTATTCACCACCTAGCATATACTGCAACTGTCTTAACTAAAAGCTTTGTGCCTGGAACCTATCAGGCTATCATACATAGCGTCACGATGTATATAGTTAAGCCACTGTACATAGGTAGGTATACATAGACGCGGTGCACAATCGGCCGCCGCTGGTAAGACGAGAGACCGCAGCGGGCGGGCTTTGTGAGAGCTCGTTGCTAAATTACGCTGTTGCTTTGGTTAGTAGCTAAGCGGGAGAGGATTCCTTAACTTATCATGAGTTGATCTCTCTATTCTCCATAATCTGTGTTGCCTGAGATGTATGTGGCAACACAAGCTTTCCCAACATCGTCTCGGATGAACTTTTATCAACATTCTTCTCCTTCTTTCTCGTGTGAAGGTGATTTCTTTGTCTTTCCAATACTTCTTCTTCTTGTGGTGCCATCTCCTATCGGAGGCTGGCTATCAATAGGGCTATTGGGACCCTGGAGACTGCAGCCCTGAACAGTGAGGTTGTGTCCACACCGAACCATTCACACAGGTTTTTAAGCCAGGACGTCCTTCGTCTACTAGGCATTCGAGTTCCCAAAATTTTCCCCTGCAGAATAATCAGGAGAAGTTGGTATTTATAACTTCTCCTTGTGACCGAGGTACTATAATTTCCAATACTTGACCACCTCTATTTCTCGAGGGGAAGCCTCTATTAGGACCTGGGAGCAAGATACAGGGCACAAGCTACACTGTGATAGATGTCAAGTGATTTGAACCTGAACACATCCACAATCCACAGATACATCAGTTGGCAATATGTCATATCTTCGCAAATTATCCTTGGATCGCCGTGCCTTCCATGTCAACCAAACTACACAATTTATGACAATTTCCAGCAGATATCTTTGCAGACGGTGTTGCAATAAGGGATTCGCTTTCATGGATTGTTCCTTCCATAGCTTGGTATGAGCATCAGGACACTACCGGTAGTGTTCTGCAGTCAGGAACCAGATCGAATATCAACATTTAAAATAAACGAATACATTCAATGAAACAATAAAATATAGAACCGGATCACTTTGTTTTAGTATTAAATTAACACAGAGTACTAGTATCAATACAGGGTGTAAGTGACAGTATATATGGGTTCCTTACAGGACATACCTACTATTCTGAATTAAGTTGAGAAAAATCGGGCGCTACTTCACCACGCCCGCCACCTTAAGCCCTCCAACTAAGTATATGCTCCAGTATGAAGCCCACTTGCTATTAGAGTATTTTGAACACCTCTGTTATTCCTTTGACTATTTTGAATTATTTCCAATGTTCCAAAGAAGTTTTCCGTCTATCAAACGCTCATCGCACGCGACTATAACCACACCCGTTGGAGAGAGCGGGCGTCAGGTGCCCGTATTTTGGTCGGCCGGGTCGTCCAGGCGTCGCCATTCAGTTTATGTAACGAGAATATATATATATATATATATACCCTTTATATACATACCTATGCGGGTTCACATGACGTGTTCTAGCTTTGCTTTATGCTTGGCAAACCTTATCGGTTTGCTTCGAATAAACAGCTGACAAACTTGCCCTCAAAGGAGCGCTGAATATTGAAGATGATCGATGTTATGTTGACCATGCTCAAAGGGTTTGTGTACATTGTGAGTAAGATTCATAATTTGTTATCTTAGGATTTATTTGTACCTAGACAAAGCACTAATATTTAGCTGTAAAAGATTATAGCTCTCATGTCGCTCTCTCTTAGAATAACCTGTTATTAAACTAGACAGCATATTCTGGAGTATGGTACATACATAATCACTCAATCATTTATCTGAGTAGGTATACATAGTGATAGCTATTTCGCCGCAGCCTCAAGGCGAGCTCGCGTGACGACGCAGCTCAAATACCTACTTATAGAGACACACGGTCTTTAGCCAACATTTATTTTGTTCGTGGACTTTGGAAACGAATGCACCCATACCATCACTGAATTACACTTTGAATGATCTTAACTTCCAATTTAACTTCTCAAAATTTTGACTATTAATCGTCTGCGTATGAAATGAATTGTGATTTAGCTGTGAGTTCTTCTGGAAAAAAAATTAAATTTTCTCGCCTGCTGAGTAAAACCCCAACCTCTCGAGAGCTAACACTCAGTGCGCTGAACTGACCGGGGCAGTATGGACACAGCGAGTACTGACCTGCTGAGTGCACGCGGAGTGACTCAGCTCATTCTAAACACCAAGCTATCGAGAGCTAACACTCAGTGCGCCGAACTGACCGGCAGTATGCACACAGCGAGTGCTGACCTGCTGAGTGCGCGCGGAGTGACTCAGCTCATTTTAAACGCCAAGCTCTCGAGAGCTAACACTCAGTGCGCTGAACTGACCGGGGCAGTATGGACACAGCGAGTGCTGACCTGCTGAGTGCGCGCGGAGCGACTCAGCTCATTCTAAACACCAAGCTCTCGAGAGCTAACACTCAGTGCGCCGAACTGACCGGCAGTATGCACACAGCGAGTGCTGACCTGCTGACTGCGCGTGGAGTGACTCAGCTCATTCTAAGCACCAAGCTCTCGAGAGCTAACACTCAGTGCGCCGAACTGACCGGCAGTATGCACACAGCGAGTGCTGTCCTGCTGAGTGCGCGCGGAGCGACTCAGCTCATTCTAAACACCAAGCTCTCGAGAGCTAACACTCAGTGCGCCGAACTGACCGGCAGTATGCACACAGCGAGTGCTGACCTGCTGACTGCGCGTGGAGTGACTCAGCTCATTCTAAGCACCAAGCTCTCGAGAGCTAACACTCAGTGCGCCGAACTGACCGGCAGTATGCACACAGCGAGTGCTGACCTGCTGAGTGCACGCGGAGTGACTCAGCTCATTCTAAACACCAAGCTATCGAGAGCTAACACTCAGTGCGCCGAACTGACCGGCAGTATGCACACAGCGAGTGCTGACCTACTGACTGCGCGCGGAGCGACTCAGCTCATTCTAAACGGCAAGCTCTCGAGAGTTAACACTCAGTACGCCGAATAGACCGGCAGTATGCACACAGCGAGTGCTGACCTGCTGAGTTCACATGGAGTAAATCAGCTCATTCTAAACGCTAAGCTCTCGAGAGCTAACACTCAGTGCGCCAAACTGACCGGGGCAGGATGGACACAGCGAGTGCTGACCTGCTGAGTGCGCGCGGAGTGACTCAGCTCATTTTAAACGCCAAGCTCTCGAGAGCTCACACTAAAGGCGCCGTCTAATTTGTCTCGCTTGTTTGCGCTGCGGCCGCGCTTTGTTAAATGGTATGAATTTGACAGCGCAGCGCTGCAGCCGCGCTGCTGCCGCGCGGCACTCTGCGACAAATTTGAAGGCGCCCTCAGTGCGCCGAACTGACCGGCAGTATGTACACAGCGAGTGCTGACCTGCTGAGTACGCGCGGAGCGACTCAGCTCATTTTCTGAGTGGCCGACCGCGACCACCGGCTGACTAAGTACTATTTTCACTACTCTCGTTAGACCTTAGGGTGCAGGGTTGTTTTGGGATTGGATGATTTTTTTTTATATACTTTATTAGGTACTATAGCGTAACTTTTGTGTTATTTGTTATTTTATCACTCCATAGAGATTAAAATCAATTAGCTAACAGATTATAGAATATTTAACTTACAACAGAAGCCAGTTTGAAAAATACCTTCACCCAACATTGTGAGGCCAAAACAATTTTTGTATAGGTACGTTAGCTGCAACAAGCGAAATCGCGACCCAAAACCAAAAGGTAGCCGAATAATACGCGACCGAATCCGTAAGTGGTTGCTTTCACAAGTTCCCTTCCCACAGTGTTTAGTCGTTTGAATGCAAGTACCTGCCGTAGATTGGAAGGCGATATAGATGATATACGTTATGCAAGTCCTTTATGTCTCCTCCGCAGAGAGCCGCGCCTCCGACCATTTCCATGACGATGCAGCTGCCAGCCGCAATGTTAGGGTTAGGTTATCGTGCAGAGATAAGCGGACTCGGTACGTAAATTATTTTTTATTTGATTTGAAGGTCTTCTTCTTCGGGTTCCTCTCCATTACTGGAGGTTGGCAGTCAGCTCTGCATATCCCTGTCTATCTCTCGCCAAACGAAACAGCTCTTCGACGCTGGCGATATCTGTCCACTCTTTTAGGTTCGCGAGCCATGACATTCGTGGCCAACCACGTGGATTTGAATGTAGCTCGTATAGGTGTATGTAAACACACAACCATCATTTTTAGGGTTCCGTACCCAAAGGGTGAAAGCGGGACCCTATTACTAAGACTACGTTGTCCGTCCGTCCGTCCGTCTGTCTGTCTGTCTGTCAGTCTGTCTGTCCATCCGTCCGTCCGTCCTTCCGTCTGCCCTACCTATTTAGGGCTGTAACTGTTGAACCGTAATAGCTAGATAGTTGAAATTTTCTTAGATTATGCGTTATTACGGCGGATTTGTTAACAAATATTAAAAATGTCAAAAAGTTAAAAATTAAGGGGGGTTCTCAACAAGAAACTAGTTTTTGTCAACGTTTTTCTCCATGCTCTATCGTAAAAACGGTAATACATACAAGCGTCAAAGTTGTAAATGTCAATATTCTATTACTATGGAGACGTGCATCTTTCTATTGCTGATTTGACATTAAAAAATCATACTCCAGGAGTGCGATTTTTGAAAGTAAAATCAGCAGTAGAAAGATGCGTATCTCCATACATTTTCAACTGCTGAGTTCAACGTATGATATTCAAAAACGCACTCCAGGGCTATTTCCTATAAATAGTTGCTATAACCAACTATACAAGAATTTCGCCAATGCTCTTACAACTACATCAACCAACAACGAAGACGACCTACTCATAAACACCTATAAAGAAACTGCCATTTCCCGCTATGTGCTTCAGGGAGGTGTGCACCTAACGACGTCATCAGAGGAGCCCGTATACTGCTCGCTCGCCGCCGCCGCCCGCCGGCGCGCAGCCCGCGTCCGCTACGTATATCAAACACTAACCGCACCACGGCGAAACATACATGTCAGTACCTAGGTACCTAGTGTACCTTACTTACCTATATGTCTACATTTAGATATGTACACACGGCGACACATCAAGTTACCCAAAACCAAAATAAGCTGGCCGCGCGACGTTATACATTACTATGCCGAAGCGCGGCCAGCTTATTTTGGTTATGGGTAGCTTGATGTGTCGGTCGCCGTGTGTACATACGAATTTATAAAAGTCGAGCTTTTACCCCCGACTTCGTCCGCATAAATTATATACCAGATTTTAAGTCAGATGATAAGCTATCAAACAAAAAAAGTTTCATCAAAATCGGTTCAGTAGCTTTTGCGTGATGCTCGAACAAACAAACACACAAACAAACAAACAGACAGACAGACAAAAAGTCCAAAAATTTGGAATCAGGGACATTTAAAAACCTAACCTAACCTAACCTAACCACACCACGGCGAAACATACATGTTAGTACCTAGGTACCTAGTGTACCTTACTTACCTATATGTCTACATTTAGACATGACGAGCTTTTACCCGCGACTTCATCCGCATAAATTATATACCAGATTTTAAGTCAGATCATAAGCTATCAAACAAAAAAGTTTCATCAAAATCGGTTCAGTAGCTTTTGCGTGATGCTCGAACAAACAAACAAACAGACAGACAGACAAAAAGTCCAGAAATTTGGGATTTGGAATCAGGGACATTTAAAAACCTAACCTAACCTAACCACACCACGGCGAAACATATACATGTTAGTACCTAGGTACCTAGTGTACCTTACTTACCTATATGTCTACATTTAGACATGATATGTACATGATACGAATTTATAAAAGTCAAGCTTTTACCCGCGACTTCGTCCGCATAAATTATATACCAGATTTTAAATCAGATCATAAGCTATCAAACAAAAAAGTTTCATCAAAATCGGTTCAGTAGCTTTTGCGTGATGCTCGTACAAACAAACAGACAAACAAAAAATTAAAAAATTGGTGATTTGGAATCAGGGACTTTTAAAAACCATATTGTATCTATTTTTTTTAAATATCTTCAATGTACAGACACACTTCTGTTACAGTTTTATTATAGTTTAGATAGATAGATAGAAGATACTGTTTCGTTCGTGAACTACTGAACGTCTGTAGACAACCCGTATACAGAATGGACATACGAAGTAACCACTAAATATTATTACATATATATCGTTAGATAAAATAAAAATTTTAGAATTTTGTAAATGTGAAAAACGTTGAACTTTCATGTTTTTTTATTAACGAAGGCATTAAGAAGGCAAGCGCAGTGGCGCCCTGGTCACAATAATAAAGATTTTTCAATAAGGAAAGCCTAAATTAAAAAAATGCTCAACAGATAAACTACAAAAGCCTTCAAGCCATTATTGTTATACAATACTTTTATAGGTTCTTAACATTCCACTTTTAGATAATTTCGAATAAAAACAAAAGCGGCCGTTTTTTTCCTTTTTTCAAAATATGTATGTTTAGTTTAGACCTTTAAAAAACATATAAAAGTATTCTATGAAAATAGTTTGAAGGCTTTTGTAGTTTATCTGTTGAGCACTTTTTAAATTTAGGCTTTCCTTATTGAGAAACCTTTATTATTGTGACGAGGGTGCCACTGCGCTTGTAATAGCCCTCTTAACAGAAGGAATGACAGCAGTCATTAAAATAGAGGGAAATATTCAAACTTACGACATACTTTTTGAAAGTGCGGAATTTTTTTTTTTATATTGCCTGCGAAAAGTAGAGTGTGAATCAGCGTTTTCTATGACGGAATGAAACATCTGGTGATGGTCTCTTTTGACAGACGAGCAGTACAAAATACGCCAAACATCCATTATAAAATTTTTGATCGAAGATATATTCGGAAGTACAGAGGTATATCAGAGTTTCAAAGTAGACCGCGTGCTTGAAAAGTTTGGCCACCCCTGACCTACAGGGAAACCGTCGCTTTATTTCATAATGATTCCCATCAACTGTATTATCAGCATTCTTCTGCCCTTATCTATTATTTTCGGGGCCGCTGCACAATATGTACTTAGGTATCAATCAATATACCTATGACAGAAAAGAGCCGAAACATACTCGTAAGCAATCTTACGAGTATGTTTCGGCACTCGATTTACAAACAACTAAATAAAAGCACTGCGGCGTTCCTTAGGAAAAGGCCTATGTTCAGCAGTGGACGATGAGGGGCTGATGATGATGAAACCAATATAACTTTACTAATGTATAGTTCAATAGGAATAGTGGTATCGGAAGGTTCTGATAGTAGTAATAAATGACTCAGCCACTTTTTGGGTATTTCGGGTTATAAAGCGCTTATTGTTAGCTTTTTTAGTTTGTTTGCGTGCATCCAGTCTATAAATAACATGAAATTATCATGCGTGACTGAATAATTACCATGCTCCAAATAAGCTACAGGCAAAAAACTGTGCATTAAAATTTACTCGTTTCAATAAACTTTTCATAAACAGATTATGCTGTCGGCTTGAACTACAGGGTGTAAGGGTAAAAATAATAGCATTACTTCAAGGGGTGATTGTATCCATGATACTGAACAAATTTACCTCAGAAACCAAAAGGTATTTAGCAAAAATGTAGATGCGGTTAATCGAACATTTGTATGAAAAGTAATCGTAAATTAAGGCTACTCCTCCCATCTGCAAGGCTCTCTTTCTTACAAGCAAACTTTTGCAATTAGCCATCCCGCTTCAATAGCGCGGCTCCAGTCAGAATTTTCCGTTTTCTTTGAAAACCTGTATGATTTTTTATGAATTTTCAAAAAATAAGAAAGCCACATAATTTTATATTGTATTGTGAAGAATATTGTAAATTTTCATATTCTTCTGATCAACAATGTAAGAGTAAAACGGTTACAATTGGAAAAAAAGAGGTGACTTTGGAGTCGTTTTTCTTCAGTTTTATTAATTAAACTAGAGAAAAACCACATCACTTCTCATATCCTGTAGATTGTTCAGTTTTGTTTTCTGCTTAAAAAGTGCCATAGTTAATGTATAAAATGGTTACAAAGATACTCAAAACCGGGCGGACGCCCCTTAAGTAGTTTGCAGAATTTTTTTTTGCGAATTTCCCTTTTGCTTCTTTGGGAACGTTGTTCAGTATCATGAGTACAATCACCCATTAAAGTAATGCAACTGTCTACTCTAACATACAACCCTGTATAAGATCAAAACGTGTCAAGTCTAATCCCAGAGAACCTCTAAATACACAAGCAAAGCTATGACTACCGAGTACTGTTAGTGGATAGCAAGGCTTATAGGTTTAGAGCTATGGCCCAGTTACTTGAAGCAAGCACGGTGCGCCAGACCGCACGTGTTCTGTTCCATCTAAATGCGCTGGCAAGCCAATTTCAATATGCATATAGACCTACCTAGCCTAGTACCCAGTGTTGCTAGCAACGATGTAGCGAATTATTCACTATGCATTTCGTGCAGGGTTTTGTTAAAATGTTTTCTGCGACATGTTATACTAGATGATTAAACCGCGACTACGTAGCCTAGTTATGTTTAAACCCCTGACTGTAAGACGTGTCGCACACATCGGAATTCCGAATCCGAAAAAAAAATGTATAGGATTGAAAACTTCTTTAGCGCGGCGTGTGCACTTTGTGGGATGGGTAAAAAATTTTAAACTGGCATCAGAAGTGCGATTTTTGAACATTATACGAGCGAATCGGCAGTAGAAGTGATACGTCAGGGTATGGAATACTTTATTCCGTACTCTGACGTGTCAACCGGCGCCAAAGCTCGCCCATGGTTCAACGCTGATTGTTCTCGTGCTGAGGCGCAGAAACAGTCAGCTTATATGTCCTGGGCTGATGCTCGAAAGCAGAAAGCTCCGAACACAGAAAAACTGAAGAAAGCTTACAACAAAGCCGCCAAATCTTGCAAAAAGGTGTTGCGAAAAGCCCGGTTCGACCATATAGGTCGTATAGGGGCTAAGCTTGCCTCCTATCCAGCTGGCAGTAAAGCGTTTTGGTCGCTTGCCAAAGCAGTGGAAGCAAACTTCGGCCGTCCCTCCCTGCCACCGCTAATAAAACCTGACGGATCGCTAGCTCACTCGGCGGAGGAGAAAGCAAATTTATTTGCTAATCTCTTTGCCGGGAATTCGCATCTGGAGAACTCAGATAAAACACCACCTACCATTCCTCGTACTGAATGCTCAATGGCATCAGTTCACATTCGCCAAAAAGAGGTTCTTAAAATCCTGCGTTCTCTAGACGTGAACAAGGCTAGCGGACCCGACGGAATCCCAGCGATTGTCCTACGCACCTGTGCTCCAGAGTTGTCTCCTGTTTTAACACGCCTGTATCGCCTCTCACTTAAGACTGCGGTAGTCCCAAGGTCATGGAAGCTTGCCAACGTGCAACCCGTGCCCAAAAAAGGCAGTCGTGCCGACCCTGTCAACTATAGACCAATATCAGTCACTTCCATACTCTGCAAGACTATGGAACGTGTACTTAACAACCGGCTCCTGGCATACCTGGAACATAACGACCTCCTCAGTGACCGTCAGTATGGGTTCCGCCCAGGACGGTCCACGGGGGATCTTCTTGTGTATGCCACTCATCTGTGGAGCGAGGCTGTCGAGAGATACGGGGAGGCACTTGCCGTGTCTCTTGACATATCCAAAGCCTTTGACAGGGTCTGGCATGCAAGCCTTTTAAGCAAGCTTCCATCATATGGAATTCCGATTGACCTATGCAACTGGATAGCTGACTTCTTGAGCGAACGATCCATTCGAGTAGTCATTGATGGATACTCATCGGATCAAATGGCTATAAATGCCGGTGTTCCTCAGGGGTCAGTTCTGTCAGCCACTTTATTTCTGCTGCATATAAACGACATGCTTGTGCCCGGAACCTTTGGGTATGCAGACGACAGCACTGTTGCTGACAGATATCTGTCCGGTGCAGGGGTCAAATTGGACGTTACTCAGTCTTGTCGAGAGGCCATGGTGCAGCGAATAAACTTGGCCCTTGAATCTGTGTCCGGCTGGGGTGATACTAATCGGGTCAGTTTCAACGCAAGCAAAACACAGGCGTGCCTTTTCTCCACAAAACGGAGTCCCTTCGCTTTGACCCCGACTTTCCGAAATGTGTCCATACCGATAGCTGATCGCCTGGAGCTCCTTGGCATTAACATATCGTCCGATCTGAATTTCGGACGGTACATTGAGTCCATGGCGAAAACCGCAGCGAAAAAACTGGGCGTCCTCTCGAAGGTCAGACGGTACTTTACTCCGGGACAGCTTCTACAACTTTATCAAGCACAAGTCCGATCGTGTATGGAGTACTGCTGCCATCTCTGGGACGGGTCTGCCCAATACCAGCTGACCGCGCTGGACTCAATCGACAGGCGTGCCAGGAAGCTCATAGGTGATCCAACCTCGGTGGCGAAGCTACAAAGTCTTGAGCATCGTCGCAAGGTAGCCTGTCTGTCTGTTTTTTATAGGATACATTTCGGAGAGTGTGCGACTGAACTACACGATCTGATACCACCGTCTCCCTTTCATCTGCGGGGGACGAGACGCAGACTGGGTTTCCACCCTTATGTCGTTGACCTACCAGCAATTCGCACGAAGAAGTTTGCTTCTTCTTTTATAATGCGCACGGCTAAGGAGTGGAATGCCCTGCCTGCGGACCTGTTCCCTGAGCAATACAACCTGGGCCTCTTCAAGGCGAGAGTGAATAGGCATCTTTCTAGGTAAGCATGCTACATCTTCGGCCTCATCATCACTCAACATCAGGTGAGATTGGGGTCAAATGCTTACCTATCACACATAAAAAAAAAAAAAAAAAAAGGAAGGATGCATAATCTCCATAGTAATTTTGACATTTTCTACAGCCGAGTGGCTCGTATGATGTTCAAAAATCGCACTCCAGACCCTCTAGCATGATTTCTCTACTTGGGCGCGACTCGGCTTTTTGCCATACTACAAGTCGCGGCAAGCGCGGCTTTCGCTCTCCGAAAAGCGCGGGAACAGGTTATTTTGTATGCAGCGAAGGCGCGTCGCGCGCGTGTAGAGAAATCATGCTAGACCTGCAGGACCGTGACGTCGCATCACCCTGATCGAATATTCGTAAGACAAAATTGGTAAGACGATGACGTAAGATCACGTAACATTCGTAAGACGTAAGATCTCTTACTTTTCACGTCTGCCGGCACTCCCGGAGTGCAACCCGTTGTTTTTTTGTAGCCGATGTACCGATTTCGATTCGTTTTTTTTTGTAATCCAAAGAATGCGAGATTTTGAAATTGACGCATTTTTGCGAGAGTGATTCATGATAGTTGGTTAAGCAAGTTAATCAGTTTTGATGGATCTCAGTCAAAATCACACCTAGAAACATCGAGCTTGGGCTCAAAATCACACCTAGAAACATCGAGCTTGGGCTCAAAATCACACCTAGAAACATCGAGCTTGGGCTCAAAATCACACCTAGAAACATCGAGCTTGGGCTCAAAATCACACCCAGAAACATCGAGCTTGGGCTCAAAATCACAGCTAGAAACATCGAGCTTGGGCTCAAAATCACACCTAGAAACATCGAGCCTGGGCTCAAAATCACACCTAGAAACATCGAGCTTGGGCTCAAAATCACACCTAGAAACATCGAGCTTGGGCTCAAAATCACACCTAGAAACATCGAGCTTGGGCTCAAAATCACACCCAGCAACATCGAGCTTGGGCTCAAAATCACACCTAGAAACATAGAGCTTGGGCTCAAAATCAAAAGTCTAGTAATTAAGGGCCGCTAATTCGCGTCAAAGATTTTCGATCTACGTTTGAACACAGTTTGCGTTCCTGGCATTTTGCGTATCTGGCATTCCGCGTTCCTGGCATTTTGCGTATCTGGCATTCCGCGTTTCTGGAATTTTGCGTATCTGGCATGACGCGATAACTAGCATTTTGCGTATCTGTCATTTTGCGTTTCTGACATTATACGTACAAACCATTATTTTCGATCTTCTTCGTCGATAAGTACGTCGATGAAAAGTTAAATTTTCTTGAATACGAACGCTACCTAAAACACTGAATGATTTACTATAATTAAATCTTCACAACATTACCCGTAAAACGAATTTTAATGTAAAAAAAAGTAATACGGACGCAAAAAGTCAGTGCGTGTTAATTAATTTCGTCATTAGTCTACAATAATTTCCCATCTGCATGCAAAACAAAAACCGAACCGTGAAAACACCACAGAACACACAAATTAAATTAAAAAAGAGTTGTAAACAAACATTCCACACGTGCCATTTTAAAGCCCTGCAACATCACAATACAATATGGACACGACATTAAACGTTTCCATAAAACAAGTCAAAACAAAATAAAACTAATGCGTGGAACAAATTGTCGACTACGAGAGGGGCCGGGGGGAGGCGGGGCGCAGGGGGAGGGGGGGAGTCTACAACTCTACTACGGGCACTCTCGGTTTCATTCATAACTTTTTACAAGTTTATCTGCGGCGATACCTCCTACATATTTATGTGTTTGCGACTGCGATGTCAAAGATTATTTTATTTAAACAGACAGAGCACTTGATTGGTCGCTAGTAGTACCTACATAATCAAACCGACGCGAAGTTAGTAAATAAATTGAATATTCTTTGAAAATTCCGTTCGAGACTTCAATTTTTTCAAACTTTGATTTAGAGAAATTAAATTGAATTTAAAATAAAATATGACACCCGGCTAACGTTATGTTGCAAATATCCATATCCATATTTCCATTTCCCTATAATATTTCATTCCAAGTTTCAATAATATTAGATACGAGCTTTTACCCGCGACTTCATCCGAATAAATTATATACCAGATTTTAAGTCAGATGATAAGCTATCAAACAAAAAAAGTTTCATCAAAATCGGTTCAGTAGTTTTTGCGTGATACTTGAAGAAACAAACACCCAAACAAACAAACAAATAAACAAACAAACAAACAGACAGACAAAAAATCCAAAAATTGGTGATTTGGAATCAGGGACAGGTAAAAACCATGTCGTAATTTTTTTTTGTAAATATCTTCAATATACAGACACATTTCTGTTACAGTTTTATAATAGTTAAGATAAATGAAAAAGTTTCTCCGTCTATCTACTACGTTTTCACAGCTACCCCGCTTATTCCATTTTTAGGCCCCTTCCCCAGATAAACCTATATAGGTTTTCGTGGGACGGGTTTTTGTCATTGTATTGTTTTATTGTGAATTTCTTTATTCAATAAAATAAAAAAAATGATTTGGTATACAGATAGCTTTGAATCCTGAGGAAGGACATAGAAATGACAATTTCACGCAGACGACGTGTCGCCGGTAACTTCTAATTATAACTACGAGGTATGCTATAACTCGTGGTAGAGATCTATTTGGTTAGCAATCTTATCTTGATCCTGGCTTTAGAGTGCGCAGCGTCGATAAATCCAATCAGAGCGTTAGAAGAGCCTTCTTCATTGCCCATAGGGCACACCGGCTTTCTTTGTGCATCAGATGGTACTGAATCTGATCTTTCTGGTACGATTAAATCAAGATAGATCTCACGCTGCTGACTGACGCTGCAAAGTGCTGACTTGACTGCTAGTTTTGTGTAGAATTTAACGATTTTATTTAACAATAAATGTTACCATTTCTTAATCATATTCATTGATATTCATGTAACATACTTTAAGCTGTTCCTATCAGATGCCAAATAATAATAGGCACAATATCAAACCCAATTAACAGGCTACTCTTTGGCATGACCAACGCACACTTGCGCAGTTGAAACCGGCGCGTCGAAACACACATATACAAATTGAAATAAAGTTTGTTTTAGTTGGGCAATGGGCTTGAATGAAAGCGAAAGGGTGCAGAGTTGGAAACAGATTATTGTCATGAAAACGATTCGCCAGTGAAAATGAAAATGTTAGATTTTTAGACAGATATTAAGTATATTTATATATTTTTTATTTTCTCAATGGAGTTGTAGTTCTTGAATGATTCTTATCAGATTTTAGAAGTCATATTGCGAACTGTGATTGCAAATAGAATGAAAAAGAATGTTTAGGAATGATGATGTGTTATTTTAGAAAAAAACTGTTTTCTTTGATGTTTCATAATATCATAATAAAGAATAAATAAGTCTCACCTCATCTTACCGCTATCAAAATGTCGCTCTTATTACGTAGATTACGTACAGACGATTTAATCGCTCCCAATTCAGGTTTAAGAAAACAATAGATAAACAAATGGGTGTTTCAATAATTTTGCGTCCGTGGGAGTTCAAGGGTTAAACAAGTTCGGCCACCAGGATCCCCTAGCCCGACCCCCCATGGGATCCCGTGAACTTATCATTATCAGTTCATCAGAATCTCCCGAACCCGCATATCCAATGTTAAGGCTCATTCACACTAACTCGCACTAACTCTCACTAACTCACTAACTCACACTAACTCGGGCTTTGACGACCCGGTAGCACATTCGGTAGTGAACCAGCCTGCTGTGCCAAGGGTCGCGGGTTCGAATCCCGTAAGGGACAAATATTTGTATGATGAATACGAATATTTGTACCCGAGTCATGGATGTTTGTATCTTATATGTATTCCATATCGTTGTCTAGTCATCATAATACAAGTGCAGGCTAGATTCTGGTACTTTAAATGTGACTAGATAATTTGTGTGACCATGTCCAAGATATTTATTTATTATTTATTAAAACTCCACTACTAAAAGGGCTTCACGAGTTGCAGACACTTTTTGCTATGGTGGCATAAATCTGTATGTATCTATGTAGTACGAAAGTGGCTGATGGTGGCTGGCTATAGTGAATTTTAGACATAAAATCTTCTAAATCTGTTTTCAACTTATCATAGAATAACTCGTCTAGCGAACGAGCATTTTTAATATTCCGCAAATGAGATTTGATATTAATTATTTTGATTTGATTTGATATGAAGATTGTTTGATTGATTAAATTGATTTGAGTTGTTTAAAAGATGTGTGTTGTAGACTTTCTGTAGTGCGATTTTTGAAAATCATACGAGCGACTTGGCAGTAGAAAATGTCAAAATTACTATGGAGATTATGTATCTTTCTACTGCCAAGTCGCTCGTATGATTTTCAAAAATCGCACTTCTGGCCGCATCTTCTATGCAGCGGAACACCTTCCGACGACGCGATGGTAGAGTCAAAAAAATGACGTCAAATCAAAGCTATTCTATGTGATATTATTCCGATTAAAAAAAAATGAATTTGATTTGAGTACTTTCAGTAGTAAAATCAATAAATCATTCTTCATTTTCTTTTTTAGTGCTACAGAGTTTCAATTACGTAACTGCAAGCTAAAGGCGACAGATGGCGCTGGACGTAAGGTCGTCATAAATTACGTCAATAATGTAGAGATTGGTAGAGACAGTTCCAGTTTGACTTGGTATACACACTACCTAATAAACAAATATAATTCTAGATTGTAATTATTTACATGCAAATAGAAGACTAACCGACGCTCTTAGAAAATTCACTAATCTACTAAATAAAGATTGTCTAATCTAAACTATTATAAAACTGTAACAGAAACAGAAGTGTGTCTGTACATTGAAGATATTAACAAAAAAAAGATTAAAATATGGTTTTTAGATGTCCCTGATTCCAAATCACCAATTTTTGGATTTTTTGTCTGTTTGTTTGTTTGTTCGTTTGTTTGGGTGTTTGTTCGAGTATCACGCAAAAACTACTGAACCGATTTTGATGAAACTTTTTTTGTTTGATAGCTTATCATCTCACTTAAAATCTGGTATATAATTTATGCGGACGAAGTCGCGGGTAAAAGCTCGTTATAAATATAATTAATATGTGGTCTGGTTTCAGCAAGAATTATTATCTTATTTTGTGCCTCTTGTAAAAATATATTTTACGTCAGTATTCTTTTACTGCTCTTTTTGATGTAAAATAATGTACAGGTACTCTACTTATTTGATCAACTAAACTTAAAGTAGAGGTATGTAGAGAACATTAGAGAAGAGACAGGTACCTATCTAGAGCATATTATGTAGTTCGGTTAGATGCTTTAAGGCTACTCCTCCCATCTGCAAGGCTCTCTTTCTTACAAGCAAACTTTTGCAATTAGCCATCCCGCTTCAATAGCGCGGCTCCGGTCAGAATTTTCCGTTTTCTTTGAAAACCTGTATGATTTTATATGAATTTTCAAAAAATAAGAAAACCACATCATTTTATATTGTATTGTGAAGAATATTGTAAATTTTCATATTCTTCTGATCAACAATGTAAGAGTAAAACGGTTACAACTGGAAAAAAAGAGGTGACTTTGGAGTCGTTTTTCTTCAGTTTTATTAATTAAAATAGATTTCGAGAAAAACCACATCACATCACATATCCTGTAGATTCTTCAGTTTTGTTTTCTGCTTAAAAAGTGCCATAGTTAATGTATAAAATGGTTACAAAGTTACTCAAAACCGGGCGGACGCCCCTTAAGGAAATAATATGAAATAATTTTTTCAAAGCGAATCCATAAAGAGCGGAAAATCACATACCTATGACAAAAGCCAATCAATCTTATTGATTACTCCCTAGTAATAAGGCAGTAAACAAGTGACCGTCCACGTGTCTTTCAACCTACGCCAGCCAATGTACCGAGTAGTTAGCGACTTGTAACAAAGCGCGGGTGGCTGACCGTCATAGCATAGGTAACGTGACGCACGCGGGGGGGTGCGGGCGGGGCGGGACGGGCGAGGCAGCGTCGCGAGGCCGCCCTTGCGCGAAGGTGACGCGACAATTAAAGTCGCGCGGTCATTCCACCGCGCGCTGGCGGCTGGCGCGATGTCAACGATTCCGATCATCCTGCGGCGATAGCGGGCGACCGGACGCGACGCCCGCGCCGCGGCACGTTAGAGTTACCGTGCACGCTAGGGTTGTCTGCTTTCAGTTTTTGACATGCATACATAAACTCACGACCTAGTAGCAGTTGGTCCAATACGCATTTCATCCAATACGCAGTTCTTCCATACGCATTTTGTCAAGCACGCATTTCGTCAAATATTTAAGTATAGTACAGTCAAGCCAGGTTATTGGTCCGACCACCCCTAAGACGGTCAGAAACTTTACTATAACTTGCAACAATATTTTTGCGAGCATGAGGTTCCGACTTAGAATAGACCACCCTATTTTTTTAGTGTGTCTGTGGCTCTGTGAGTGAAAGGCACTTGATGCGTCATTCCATCTTGAAACCTTAAATATGACAAAAGAGACCATTGTACGGGCTTCAAATTTTGTTTGGTAGTTGTAGCCGGTGTTCCTGAACACCCCGAATGGGATTATGGTCATGAGTTTGTGTAGGTATGTAAAAAATACCCTTCCACCACAACTAATCACTAATCAGTATGGAAGGGATTTCTTTTTATTGCTCTCATTTCATCGGTTTCAAAAGACGCACACCTTTAGGCTGCCTGTCTATTGAAGCTGTGCGAGCTGTGTAGCTGTGTTTTTTTAACCAATCAGGAGCTCGGGCGAGGCGCGGCCGATCTCGCCCGATCTCCTGGGCCTCTACCCGCACATTCGAACTTCGCAATTGCGTGAATGTTTTCTTTCCAATTTCAACTCTATTACAATGAAGTGCGGATCGAAACAGTGGCGATATATCGAACATCGGAAGTCCGGGTACAAGGCCAGATTGGTTAAAAAAACACAGCTACACAGCTCGCACAGCTCGCACAGCTTCAATGGTCAGGCAGGCACCCTTATGCTCTACCTCTACTCTACGGATACATTGCATCTCATTTCTTATCTAGCGCGCCCTCATGAGGTGAAGATGACAAGAATACAATCTCATTACCTCATTAGCAACATCTAAAGGTCACTAGGCAAAGTCGGATATCAGTCAAGAACTCAAGCCGATCTCATTTTAATGAAATAATTTGATGTAAGCCGGATATTATATCAGTCAAGCTCAAGCAGATGTCATTTGTAAGTAAGTAAAAGTTTTAATCTTAATAGAACTACATACTTATGAAGCTAATGGTTGGTACCATTATTTCTGATCACCCCGGGGAATGGACTACAGTCATGATTTTACGTACGTGTCATATTTTTTCTATGGGATGGGATGGGACCAGGGCTTGAAACCGGTGCCAAAAGTACAGGTACGGTATCAGTTCTTGTCATTTTGGTATCCAGGTACCGGTTCTAGACGGGTACCGTTACTCCACCTAACAAGTACCGGTATCCAATTCAGGTATGAGAGTATGAGAATGCCTATCCTTTTTAATACATTAGTTTTTTCTCACATTAACTGAAGTACTGGAAAATACTTGGCTGGAAAAATATAAAATGACATACCATCGACTCGATAGAAGAAGAACTGAAGTAAATATTTATTTGGTACCGGTATAATACCGATAGGCAAATGGTACCGGTTAATAAAAATACCGGTGTGAACGCAGCGAATGAGGAAGACCGTGTTCGCGACCGGGCTGAATCATTCATTCGTTCGACCGGTATCTTTCCTTTTTCGTGCTTCCGTAATGGCGTACACATTTTTGTAATTCGAGATCAAAAGGGAAAATTAAACATCTCAAGTCATTAAATTCAACTGTTTTATTGAAGAAAGCATCACGAACAAAACCTCGTCACTGTAGCCTGCCCAATTTGGTCTTCGAACCGGATTTCAAGAATCTGAGGCGACGCCGGCGCATGGCGTGCGGCCCGTCGAACAAAGGATCCAGGGACGGAGTAACTTTCGTGACGCAATCCAGCTCCAATCAAGCATTAGAAAAAGCAATAATTCCGAACAATACATCGTACTACAGTTTACAATACACAAATTCAAAAAATCACCGTCGACATATCGTCGTGAAAATACAAATACAAATCCAGAATCATCCATCACCCAGTGCCAGCTTATGCCATAATATCAAACACAGGGAAAAGACAAATTCCGTGAGTTCGTTCCATATCACATATTTCAAATCCCCGTTATTTTGCAAGGATTCACTTTATTTCCGGTTCAATCCGTATTCAGTCACCTCACCGTATCTTTCTTCGATTCAAATTAATTAATCATCTATTCAAACAAGTAAAAATCATTGGTATTCTTTCCGAAACATTCCATTGTAAAATCCAATAAAAATAACCTATAGTAATCATAACCTCAATTCAATATTTGGATCCATAAACTTTGCAAATACTTTTCAGTGGCCTAGCTTATTGGAGTCGCCCTATTTGTGCTAACTGGTGTTGCTGATTCGTCACATTTTGCAATACCTACACATTCCAGAACGGAACCAGCGCGGTCGGCGCGCAAGGGTCGCTCCGCTGCGCTGTGGTCACGAGGGTTGTGCTGCGCGCTTCGCACGGCACCGCTGTTGCTTTGCGCTCACTGCCTAACTCACACGCATCCTTCTGCTTGCACATTAAAATTTAAGTATAGCCTTTCTCATAACATAATTTGCACAGTTCATTCACCTAACCATCATAGTCTAAATTTGTTCCATTTCAGTCATTATGGACCTGAAATCATTGAAAAGAACCAGGGCATCATACAAAGCCAAATTAACCGCATTCAACGAATATCTCAAGCTTGCTCTCAGCTATGATAAACTCAGTTCATTGCACAGTTTTGAAATGTCCAATAGATTACAAAAAATTAAAGAAATGTACAACGAGTTTGATACCACTCAAACTAACATTGAATTATTAACGGACGTTTCAGAGGACGAGCACAAGGAACGACAGAATTTCGAAAACGACTACTTCTCATTTGTTGCGGCTGCTGAGGACGCACTCGACAAGAATGCGGTCCCCTCACGGCAGGCATCCTCTGCGGGCCATGACAACGCTTCGGTGGCAGGTTTTGGTACTGCGGTTACAGGTGGGCCAAGCCTTAAGTTACCTACTATTCACTTACCTACCTTCTCTGGTCGCTATCAGGATTGGTTAGGGTTTCACGACACATTCTCATCACTCATACACAACAGTGCAAACATTCCAGACATTAACAAATTTCATTATTTGCGTTCATCACTCACAGACAGTGCAGCGTTAATCATTCAATCACTTAACTTTTCTGCAGAAAATTATAATATAGCATGGAAGGCACTCTGCGATCGCTATCATAATGAGCGTTTGTTAATGAACAATCACATTCAGGCATTATTCAGTGTGGAACCGATCGCACGAGAGTCATCCACCGCCATACACAACATTATAGACACAATCAACAAGAACTTAAGGGCCTTAACCACACTCAAGTTACCTGTTGAACACTGGGACGTCCTCATAATTCACATGGTGTTTAGTAAACTTGACCCGGTCACCTCTCGTGAATGGGAAGAGGAGCGTAACAAAATTAAAGGCATCCCTACCTTAGAACAGTTCATTGAGTTCCTACAGGGACGTGCCATTTTGCTAGAGACCATGGAAGATTCACGGTCAAAACCGCGAAGACATAGTGACACCCATGTCCGTCCAACGTTTGTTGCAAATCAAACGCTTCGTTTCCCATGTCCCTTGTGCAAAGAAAATCATGCTATCTATCAGTGCCTCCGATTCAAGTCATTTTCAATTGAAATGAGGATTCAAAAGGCGAAAGAACTTAATCTATGTTTAAATTGTTTACGCAAGGGTCATAATAACTATACATGCATGTTAGGTCCATGCAAAATATGCTCCAAGAAGCATAACAGTCTCTTACACCTTGAAATGAAGGCACTAATGCCTCCACCCAATTCAGATCCAAAAAATGATTCAACTTCTAAACCAGAAGGTGAAAATGTCACCCTGTCAACTATTCATAAGAGTCAAGTCTTACTTTCAACAGTTCTTGTTTCTGTAGTAGATAATTATGGCAGATCGCATAAAGTTCGTGCACTGCTTGACAATGGGAGCACCTCCAGTTTTATTACTGAAAAGTTACATGATTACCTTAAAATCCCATCTTATAACACTTCGGTTTCCATTCAGGGGCTCAATAAACAGAATTCACAAATCACTAAACATTGTGATGTTAATATTCAATCACTTTCTAACAGCGGATTCACTGCTAAACTCAATTGCTTTATCGTTCCACAAATAACACAGTTGTTACCCACAAACACAATCAATTGTAACTCGTTTAACATACCTTCACACCTCCACCTTGCAGATCCTACATTTCATACACCATCCGAGGTGCAGATGTTGCTAGGGGCAGACATCTTTTGGGATGTTCTGTGCAACAATCATATCTCATTAGGAAAACACTTGCCAACTCTAAATGAAACACGGTTAGGTTGGCTAGTTTCAGGTTCCATACAAACACAACATACAAATCACACAGACCATACAAATTCAAATATGCACAACAATTCATCAAACAATCAACGCCATACATTTAATTCATTCAGTGCACACGTTATTAATACACATAATTCAAGTACAGTCCACTGCCATTTTCTTAACACAGATACTGAGCTACAAACAAAGCTTGATCGTTACTTTGAATGTGAGTCATTTAGTAACTCTCGTAGCGTCACAAAGGATGAGGATGAGTGTGAACACATTTTTAAACAAACCACTATACGTCAACCAGACGGAAGATTCGAGGTGACAATCCCTTTAAAACGAAACCCTACATGTCTAGGTGAATCACATGACCTAGCTTTAGCTCGATTCTTATCACTCGAACGCAGATTTCGTCGCGATTCTTTATTCAAACTTAAATATAAACAATTCATGGAAGAGTACATTCAGTTAGGACATATGTCAGAAGTCACCAACTCTGATAATAACGAAATTTCATATTTTTTACCACATCATGGAGTTTTAAGAGACAAAAGTCTCACTACAAAACTGCGAACAGTGTTTGATGCCTCAGCACGCACAACCTCAGGCATATCACTCAATGACCTTCAATTCATAGGTCCTGTAGTACAGGATGATTTACTTAGCATTCTCATTCGATTTCGTCAACACAAGTATATAGTGACCTCGGACGTTGAGAAAATGTATCGGCAACTAATCTTAAATTCATCACAGCGAAGCCTACAACAAATACTGTGGCGCTCTGATCCTACTGAGCAGATTAAGATATATAAACTCAATACGGTCACATATGGTACGGCTTCAGCACCATATCTGGCCACTAGGTGCCTAGCTCAGTTAGGGTATGATTGCAATGACAAAACAGTGAGTACAGCCATCTTGCATGACATGTACGTGGACGATCTGGTAACTGGATCTGACCACGCTTCAGATTTAATTGAGACATGTAGAGGAGTCGTAAAGGAGTTAAAGAGAGCACACCTTTATCTCCGCAAGTGGAGATCAAATAACCCAGACATACTAAAACAAATACACAGTGATGATAAAACTAGCAACGATGACTTATTAATAATGAAACAGGATAAAATTGACAAAACTTTAGGTTTAACTTGGAATTGTCAAACAGATCAATTGCTATTTTTACCATCATATAAAGACAAACAAAATTCTATACAAACAAAACGTTCCATACTATCCACAATCGCACAAATATTTGATCCACTAGGTCTCATCAATCCATGTTTGTTACAAGCAAAAATTATTCTTCAAAAACTTTGGGTAACTAAGGCATCATGGGATGATGACATCTCTTTGGAATTTCAAATACTATGGGATAAATTCATTAACCACATTAATTACCTAGAACACATTCGAATCCCTCGTCATGTAATTTGCGACTTTCCAATTCATATTGAGCTTCATACATTCAGTGACGCCTCAATGCATGCATATGCAGCATGTGTATACTTACGCTCAATCTCTAAAGATGGGTCTGTTCATGTTAGATTGCTGATAGCAAAGTCCCGAGTAGCACCGTTCAAAAAGAACATGACCATTCCCAGGTTAGAATTGTGTGGTGCCGTACTTGCTTCACAACTCACAAATAAGGTCAAGTCCTCCCTCCGACTCACCATACACAATGAAACATATTGGTGTGACTCTACCATTGTATTAGGGTGGATTAAAATGTCCAAATCAAAATTAAAACAATTTGTGTTCAATAGAATTCAGGAAATTACAGATAATACCAATTCATCAGCCTGGCATCACATACCTTCAGATCATAACCCAGCTGATATAGGATCACGAGGCCTCAATGCCCAACAACTTCAAAACAACTCACTCTGGTGGTCAGGGCCATCATTTTTATCTCATAGTATAATACAGAACCCTACTCCACCTGAAGACCTCAGTCACAATTTACCAGAGACAAAATTACACTGTCACTTGTCACTAGGCGATACAAATGAAAATAGTTTCGTCTTCAAATACTCAAATTTTCCTAAAATACAACGTTGTGTAGCTTATCTGCAAAGGTTCTTATTCAACTGTCGCAACCCCCAAAATAAATTCACAAATTACTTACAGATTTCTGAATTAAACAACTCTACTAATACTCTGTGCAAATTAATCCAGAGGGAAGTTTTTAGTAAGCAGTGTCATTTACTGGACGCAAAGGAAACATTATCGCCTAAGGACAAGTTGCTCAGCTTAAATCCATTCATGGATACCAACGGCCTGATCAGGGTTGGAGGAAGATTATCGAACTCCCACTATGACTTTGACACCAAACATCCAATCTTGTTGCATGCAAACCATTACATTACACAACTTCTATTCAAACACTATCATAAAGTTTTAATGCATGCTGGACCGCAGCTGCTATTAGCTACAATACGACAAAAATTTTGGGTTGTCAGTGGTCGTAACCTTGCCCGCAAAACAGCACATAACTGCATAACATGCTGCCGATTTTCAGGAAAAATTATTCAGCCTATTATGGGAAACCTTCCTAAGGAAAGATTACAGGCCGTATTCCCATTCCATAATACATCGGTTGACTATGGGGGACCAATAATGATAGCGAACAAAAAGGGTAGAGGTTGCAGGTTAATAAAGGCATACATATGTGTTTTTGTCTGTTTGGCAGTACGCGCAGTACATATAGAGCTTGTCACCGAGCTAAGCACAGATTGTTTCCTGGCTGCACTTAATAGGTTCATTGCCCGTAGAGGAAGCCCAATAAATATATTCTCTGACAATGGAACAAATTTTGTAGGTGCATGTAACGAACTGTCCAAATTTTTAAAATCTAAATCTGATGAAATATCATCACTTGCGATAAATAATCACATTCAATTCCGTTTCTCACCGGCATATAGTCCGCACTTTAATGGCTTAGCAGAGGGATCCATCAAATCGATTAAACATCACTTAAAAAGGGTTTTAGGTCTTGCAAATTTGACATACGAAGAAATGCTAACGGTTTTGACACAGATAGAAGCCATTCTTAACTCTAGGCCACTCACTCCGATGTCTTCTGATCCTTCAGATCTAATAGCTCTAACCCCGTCTCATTTTCTTGTTGGACGAACCCTAACGATGCTGTCGGATCCCCAGGATGTGGAACAGGCACAGAATATAAATGCCCTGACGAGATATAAAAGGATACAATGCCTCAGGGCACATTTTTGGAGAAGATATCATACAGAATTCATTTCAGAACTCCAAAAAAGAAATAAATGGCGTAAACAGGATGGAGAGCTTCGCCTGGACCAGCTGGTACTGATTAAGGATGACCGCCTGCCTCCAACCAGATGGCTGCTCGGACGAGTCACTCACCTATACCCCGGCACCGATGGTATTACCCGTGTTGCTGATGTCTACACCGCTTCGGGTACCATGAGGAGAGCGTTCAACCGACTGGTTCCACTACCACAGTTGGAACATGATGTTCCAAGGCCGGCAGGATGTGAACGCAGCGAATGAGGAAGACCGTGTTCGCGACCGGGCTGAATCATTCATTCGTTCGACCGGTATCTTTCCTTTTTCGTGCTTCCGTAATGGCGTACACATTTTTGTAATTCGAGATCAAAAGGGAAAATTAAACATCTCAAGTCATTAAATTCAACTGTTTTATTGAAGAAAGCATCACGAACAAAACCTCGTCACTGTAGCCTGCCCAACCGGTATTTCAAGACCCGGATAGGACGTTGCGACAGCGAGCAATCACAAGCGCCAACAACCAAAATAAGTTCTAAATGACTAAAGTAATCAATTACTACATCTCATCCTTATCTCATCTCTTTAATCCCAAGGTGAAATATTACTGTCATTAAGTGCTAAAAGTAATCCATCACCGGCTTTTTTTGAGCGACCAATAATGTCGTCCTATTTCCCCTAGACCACTTAAGTACCTACTACATTTTCCAATATCTCACACAAACACTAACAATCGAAAATCTGCTTTGAAGCCAAGCAAGCTAACGTTTAAGGCTGGGTATTAGTAGAGCAAGCCTCTCTTTCTAACAAGCAAACTTTTTCAATTAGCCATCCCGCTTCAATTGAAAGTAAGATCGCAAAAAAACGTATTTTTCATCAATATCTTTTCTCTTGGGTGTTTGGGGAAAAATCCATAGGGTAGAAGCCCTGCTATAATTATTTACCTTTCAAATGATGGTATATTCAGAAGAAATGGTGTAGGATGATTCTTGTAAAACTGGTTATAAAGGTTCGAAAACAGACAAAATAGGTATGACCCCCTCTTAAGGGGCGTCCACCCCGTTTTTGAGTAACTTTGTAACCATTTTATACATTAACTATGGCACTTTTTAAGCAGAAAACAAAACGGAACAATCTACAGGATATGAGAAGTGATGTGGTTTTTCTCGAAATCTATTTTAATTAATAAAACTGAAGAAAAACGAATCCATAGTCACCTCTTTTTTTCCAGTTGTAACCGTTTTACTCTTACATTGTTGATCAGAAGAATATGAAAATTTACAACATTCTTCACAATAAAATATGGAATGATGTGGTTTTCTTATTTTTTGAAAATTCATAAAAAATCATACAGGTTTTCAAAGAAAACGGAAAATTCCGTCCGGCGCCACGCAATTGAAGCGGGATGGCTAATTGCAAAAGTTTGCTTGTAATAAAGAGAGCCTTGCAAATGGGAGGAGTGGCCTTAAGATCAAAAAGTTAGTGACGTAGTTTTCATCATCATAAGCGAATCCAATCTCTTTTTCGCCAGTTCTTTGAGTTCCAGATACGACACAATACGAGGGCGACACTGAAAGTTTCAAGAATGGACCAGTTAGTGACAATGCCAATGAAAATTTTATTTTAATTACGAATAAGAAACTCTTTATCAACCTATAGCCGAAGATTTTATTCGTTTAAAATGTTTTCTCCCCAATTTATTACGATTTTCGTCGTGGTCCTAGTCCATAACAAAGTTAATGATAAACTTCGATTGGTATTTCATAATGAAGCCCTATCCCTTGACACTTGTTTACAACTGGTTAAATGAGTTTAGGCATGATCGGAGTAATCTCAGTGATGATCTACCTGGGAGATGTCGTTCAACGGCGACAACTGAACAAAACGCCAATGCTGTGCAGCTCATGAGAGAGGCTGATAAGAGAGTGACCTACCAGCAGATTCAGGCAAGCTTCAGCATTGATATGAGTCAAGTGCAAAAGATCCTACACGAATATTAAGGCGTAGGGAAGCTTTGTACTAGATGAATACCCCATAATTTAACCGATTTCAATAATTTCATAGTAAAGCAGAGGGGGTCCACTGCTTCTCACAGAGGTTCCATTGAACGGGACGATACATAAAATGGAATGGAGGCCACTTCTAAAAATATTAAAAGTATTACCAACCTCCTACTTCTATACACTTTTTATTGTCTAGAAACTTTCAGTGTTGTGACGAAACCAACTTTTCAAAAATAGAATTATTCGTGTTTTTTTCTTGTCTCTGTCTTTAAAGAATTTTAGAAAATCCCCTATCGTGTCCAGTGTTTTTTCACATGGCAAACATTTCATTAACAACGCCATCTAGTTTACTTTTATGATAGCTAGAAGCTATGATGATGATGGTTATATTCATTCTGTTATGACACCAGGCGCCATCTAGTTTACGCGTCACTAATACAAGATCATTAGGTTGGCACGACACGGCGTGTGCGCCAATCAGTGCCTTTCTAAAATCGCCATCATGCGACTACCACCGCCGCCTAGCGGTCCGCGTAGTGCATATTAGGTTGGTACTATACCTTACCTGAGATGTTTACGCCAATCAGCATCGTAGAATTTACTTTCTGGTATTAACTTCATGCAAAATATAATTAATGTATGAAGTTTGTTCGATTCCTCATTGGCTGAATTTTTGTGGCCAAAATCGGAACTAATGCACTTGAGAGCCTATTGGCTAATCTTAGAAACCGTTTTCATTGGCTATCGCTCTCAAAAGAATGATATAAAATTGCGTGCAAGCCCATATTTGATCAGTTTTATTTTACCATCTTGATGGCAGAGAACTACGGAAGTACTGGCGTCGGTCCGATACACAGTGCTTTCTGGAGGGAAACATTCCACTCCTCGGAAATGTGCTTCTAGCCAACGCGTGGCAACCGGCCCGTTGTGCTATTTATTCGCGTATCCGGATTCCGAATTTAGCAAAGTCAATTTAGGGTTTAGAATCCGAATTAGTATAGCTGAACAACAGCTTATTATAAAGTATAGAAGTACGGGAGCGCGTAAATTGTAGGGATTCATTTAGCTATCGCGTCCTAAGAGCTGCTGCAGAAGATGCTGATCTCCTGAGCCTGGTTTCCTGAGATGCTGTCTGCCTGACGCTGTACCGAGGTCAGTAAATTTCATAATTATCGGTTAGGGTCGTATGTTAGGGTGTGTCATTCATTACAGGGTTCTAAATTTGTGTATGTATGTGTATGTAATTTATTTATTTTCTTTACAGATCTCCGGTTGTCATAATCTAATTTTGATTTATTTCTTTCAGCTATGTTGTGTCTAATCTTATTTTTCTTTCAGCAATTTTGTCCTATTTTACCATTCTTTAATTAACTTTGTGTTTTATCCTACTTATTTTAATCGTACCATTTTTCATTGACATTTTGAATACGTGACGTGATTTATATGCCTATTCTTTTACTTTGATTTACGTAACAGATTGATATCGAAATTCTATAGGAACTGTAGGTAGGTAGTTGAGTAGGTTAGCAGAATTTTCTTAATGTAGGTAGATACGATTGGGTTGGAAAGAAATTAGGTAGGTAGATGTAAGCAACATGCTGCGATCTCTGATGGAATGTTGTAGACGTGTCATTTTATTGAGCCGGATTGGAGCGGGACAGTTCATTGCGTGGCATTTCGAATGATGCGACTGAGGGATGAGGATTCCTTTCTATGCAGTGTTGTGTGGGACAAACAGTTGACTGGACCGTCTGTAGCTATATGGCGTGATTCTATCTTGTAGTATTTAATTTTATACTGGAATCTGACCACCCTAGGGAAACTGTGGTCGTGAGGATATCAGAAAGTGAATGTAGAATTGTATGACTGTATGTATAAAGGCCATGTGGTTTCGGATTGGACCTGGACCGCCCATTACTTCGCATTTCGAATGATGCGACTAAGGGATAAAGATTTCTTCCTATGCAGTGCAATGAGGGACAAAGGGCTGACTTAACCGCCTGTAGCTGTTTGGTGTGATTTAATATATTATGCTAAAGAATTCTGACCACCCTAGGGTGATTCCGGTCGTAGAGATGTATTTTTGTATGTATATCTAGATATTTATGAAGGAAATTCTACGAGGGGCGTGTCTCGGCCAGGGTTGGACTGCACTTCTTATAAGTCTGTCTACCCTCAATAAGAATAAACGCCGCCGCCGCGTGAAAATATTTAGTACGCACTGTGGGTGTATGTATAATTGTTACGGGTTGTACCTACATAGTTTTACATGTATGTATGTTGGTATGAATCCTTTTGATGCCATAATGATTTCTAAACTAAACATGAAATCTGTTCATTTGGAGGAATTAGTTATTTTATACTTACCTACATTATTTAAATATGATCGTCGTTTTATATTTTATTCACATTTTGCTTTTAAAAGAATCTGTGATAATTTATATTTAAATAGTGTCCTATATTTCCATTGATTTTGATACATAGGCTGAATTTTAGTACGATCGATAGCTCGGATTGGTGGTAGGCTTGCCTGCTTTACCGAGGGCCGCGGGTTCGAGTCCCGTGGGTGCAGAATGTCTGATTGATGAATGTGATAAGAGTATTCTTGCGTTTTCGCACTCTTTCTATTTGCACGCATGCGAACGGGATGGGAGGCGTGATATAGCTGATTTCGTTGCTATTTGGAATGGATATAGTTCATGAGTTTGGATGGATGATTTGAGTGAAATGTCTAGAATATTTTCTTATTTTACAAATATCTACCTTATATTCCTAAGATTAAGTCCTACATTGGATTGGAGCTTAGATTTTGAATATTTTATGTTCGTATTTTATAAGAATTCTTTGTTGTTTTAAAATTACTTCAATTCAACTTATTGTGGGGCAGCCGTGTAATAGCTACGCCATCTAGTGGAAAATTCATGAATTTCTTAGAGTGCGTGCGCTTTACAGATAACGTTCAATATATTTTAAGTAGTTCGATTCTTTGCGACTAGAGGCCGCCACTAGTGATACAATTCGTTTAACTTTGTTATTTATTATGAATGTTTTTATTCTTTAAATTTATTTAAATATGAATGAGTTTAGTTCTTTATATTGCTTTTTTATATTTATACAGAGACGTCTGGTGAGATATTTATGAACTTTTACGAAAGCAAGCGCTCTGTGTATTTAACGCTCAATTATATTGAGGTAGTACACTTTGTCACCACTGGAGGTCGTTACTAGTGACATGATTCAGTTACTCTAATTTTATTTTATAATATTATTTAAATATAAATAAACCAAATCAATTGTGATAGCTTCTAAAATAACCAACGCTATTTAAAATTATTTTCGATTTCTTTAGAACGGAATAAGATAGAAATTTTCCTAACTTAGCTTTACAAAATGTTTTATTATTTTACCTTTGGGAAATGAAATTATTTTCATCGGCCATACATCTAATATTTCTAATTGAATCTTAATTAATAAACTTCCAACATGTGCGATTTTTAATAGATATTTTTATTTTTGATAATATAATCAATTAAATATTTTACAGTGATCCTATATAGTGGAACAAGTTGTCAAAGCAATCTTTCAATTGCTTTTAATTATCATGATGCCAAATTGATATTTGGTATTTATTTTGCTATAATATTATTATTAAATACCTACTTAATTAAATTCAATATTTAGATAGGATTATTTTATAAACCTAGGTACTTGTTTGCCTGGTTTCGATTGTAAAAAGGCGATGCCAGTTTCAGGCATTGGCTTTTATTTGTGGTTGATTGGTGTGGTGCCATTTATTTTATAAACCTAGGTACTTGTTTGCCTGGTTTTGGTTGTAAAAGGCGATGTCAGTTTCAGGCATTGGCTTTTATTTATGGTTGATTGGTGTAATGCCATTTATTTTATAAACCTAGGTACTTGTTTGCCTGGTTTTGGTTGTTAAAAGGCAATGCTATTTTCAGGTATTGACTTTTATTTGTAGTTGCTTTACTTGTTGCCATTTTTCCTAGTGCACACTTCAGGTTGTCTAACCTACCTTACCTAAAACCTCTTTTATCATAATTTGGTTGCAGTCATGGAGTTTGTTTGGCTATTTCTTCTCAATGACAAAGCACCTTGCTGAAATAGCTCTTAAATGTCGAGTCAGTCAAAAATATGATCATGAAACAAAACAAAATACAATGATCACATGTATTCCTACCCTACATAAGAAATTATTTTCTTACACTTGTATCTCTGATATATTTTATCATACCCTAGTGCTATGACACTTTTATACAGACCCAAACATTTTTTATCTCTACTATTTAAGTGTCTTTGACACAATTCCTTCTAGGATTCCAGGGATGGAGTTTAGAGTTTTGTTTTCACTGAATAATCTATTTTATGAGAGATCTTTAGCCAGTCACTACGGGATATGTTCACCTCAATTTCAATATGACTCTACACGGAGGAAGGACCATCTCAAAGTGACTCTCTACAAAAGTTGGAATGCATAGCATATTTTTAATTCTACAGTAGAAAAACATTTTCATCACCTTCTGTGTGGGGATTGCCATTGCAATAGTCACTTATCTAGTCCTCGAGATGCCGATAAGGACCGGATTGGATATAGTCGTGTCGAACAAAAAACATAATGCTTTGGCCTGGGCTTCTACTATGCTTGATGGACACCTTATTGAAGAACTTGAGAGACGGAGGGTGAGGTTTTGCAGGTTATATTCACACATAGAGCCCATTTTATTTGAGTTAAAAATTATTTTACTATTAGCAGTGCACGAAGGCTGTCCACACTATCATATAATTCACCACATATATTACATTAATATCGGTATTGATTGGACATATTGAATTTAATAATATGGATCGCCACACATGAAATAGATTTTGTGTAGTTTTGTTTTATTCAACTCTAGCTTCTTCCTTAGGGATAGTCGACTCATTATTTAATTCAATTCAAAATACCTTGAGTCATTCAGTTTAAATATGGTTTATAACCATAAAATTCAAATAACATCGAATTTCATTTTAATATATTTTATACCTTCTTTCAGGAAAATACTAGAAAAAAAAAGGTTTCCCCTTTAGTTTGTCCAGTTTTCCTGGAGGAGGTTACCCCTGGTTGACCTTCACAGCAGAGGGAGCGAAGGTTGGGGCTCCCTCTGATCCCCTCTGTCATGGGGGGCCCCCTTTCCCATTATTCCCCTCGCTTCTGAGGGGACCCCATTTCCTTTCCTCTTACCTATACAGATTCCAAATATACTAACCAGTATGAATACCATTTTTACCTTATCTACTTTATTTTCATCAAATATAATATTATTTTACTAAACTTTATTTTTAAAATAATTATTTATGCTAGATTATCTTTTTTTCATACATCTCGCAACCTCTACAAAGTTCTTGCGTTACTACACAACTGTCCACAATATAGGGTTCCTACTTTTCTAATAGACGATCACATCAAAGGCCATAATAACTTCTTATAACTTCATGTATTTCCTAAAAATATATTTTCGAAATATATTTATAGGTAAAGATTTTCTCTTTAGAAATTAATTATTTTAAAACGACCCCAGAGGGGGTTGTTACAATTTAGTAGCGCCGTGACCAGGATTGTTTTGACTTGGTGTTACTACTGCTTTATTAATATACTGTGTAGGCTTTTTAGCCTACAATTTGTTGTTCGTGTAATGGATAGAGGTTTCAAATGTGGGATGTTGAAAAATTTATAGATCTCATTTTCTAAATCTACGCTCATTCTTCTAAAACTTTTAGATATTTCTGAATGGGGGGCGAGGGGAAATTTACTTATGTAAAGCGACAGGTTTTAAGTTTTATGAGGGTTAATAGGGTTACGATTACGAACGCAGAGTTTATTGTTAAATTCATGTAGTACAAAATCTAAGCTTCAACATAAGTTTTCATTTCACATACCGACGTGAAAACGATAGAATGACGAATGAAAAAACGATGAACGAATGAAATGTATGAGTAATGAATGACCGATCGCTCAGTCATTCAACGCAAGGCAGTGAGATGCGACTGGGAATCATGCCGAACGACGTGACCTTGTAAGTACGCGCGTTGCACTTGTTTAGTGTTTTCGAATATTTTGTTCAGGATTACATTTTTTTTTGCGTTTTATCAACGGATATATTTGTAATTACGGTTTCAAGTCTCTTTTACGGATCTTATGATTACAATTACGTTTCTTTTATGATAACGCGTTACATAATTTCTTTATTGACGGAATTAGGATAATTCTTTATCGGGTGAGAGTTGGTTTACTAGATCGTAAAATACGTAGAATCACCGATTGCGGAATTTTTTTGAAAAGTGAAACGGTTAAGGTATGCTTAGGTTATGACCGTCTAGTGGTTAGGACCCTACGCTGTGATGCTGATAACATAAAAAGGATAAGGTGTTATGAAAATAAAAAATAAAAAGATAATCCACATTTAAAGCAACAGAATTTCTACGCGAGCTGTACAATGAACAGCTGGATGCAAGGAGAGACATCAGTAGTCACATGGGAGTCATCATTGGTCGTCGTAATGTGGGGGCGTCGAACATTCTGCAAAATAGGAGCACCCAGGTGAAAGGTTTACAGTCGTCTGCCACTGCCAGTATACTACTTCAAGAAATTCCTGTAACAATACCATCGTCAATATCATCGAGATCGAGTTTACCAACGATAAAATAAAGGAGTGGGAGCTGTTGCTGCTGCTGTAATGCTTCATTTAAATGTTTTTGCATTATTTCATTTCATTTTCATTTCATTTCGTTTTGAAACAAAATTAACAAAATAAAATTAACAATCATCTTTGTTGTGAATAGAATGCGCTACAGAGAACGGCTCAGATTTCAATTCAGGCTGAAGTTTGAAAAGTATAACAAATGCGGTGTAGTTTTCGTATTTTATTCTCAATAGATACGGTTGATATTTAAATTAATCAAGTTGGTTTTTCTCATTGAGTAATACATTTTAGTTCAGTTGTAACCTCATAAAATGTAGGGGGCGATTGTGACGAAACCAACTTTTCAAAAATAGAATTATTCGTGTTTTTTTCTTGTCTCTGTCTTTAAAGAATTTTAGAAAATCCCCTATCGTGTCCAGTGTTTTTTCACATGGCAAACATTTCATTAACAACGCCATCTAGTTTACTTTTATGATAGCTAGAAGCTATGATGATGATGGTTATATTCATTCTGTTATGACACCAGGCGCCATCTAGTTTACGCGTCACTAATACAAGATCATTAGGTTGGCACGACACGGCGTGTGCGCCAATCAGTGCCTTTCTAAAATCGCCATCATGCGACTACCACCGCCGCCTAGCGGTCCGCGTAGTGCATATTAGGTTGGTACTATACCTTACCTGAGATGTTTACGCCAATCAGCATCGTAGAATTTACTTTCTGGTATTAACTTCATGCAAAATATAATTAATGTATGAAGTTTGTTCGATTCCTCATTGGCTGAATTTTTGTGGCCAAAATCGGAACTAATGCACTTGAGAGCCTATTGGCTAATCTTAGAAACCGTTTTCATTGGCTATCGCTCTCAAAAGAATGATATAAAATTGCGTGCAAGCCCATATTTGATCAGTTTTATTTTACCATCTTGATGGCAGAGAACTACGGAAGTACTGGCGTCGGTCCGATACACAGTGCTTTCTGGAGGGAAACATTCCACTCCTCGGAAATGTGCTTCTAGCCAACGCGTGGCAACCGGCCCGTTGTGCTATTTATTCGCGTATCCGGATTCCGAATTTAGCAAAGTCAATTTAGGGTTTAGAATCCGAATTAGTATAGCTGAACAACAGCTTATTATAAAGTATAGAAGTACGGGAGCGCGTAAATTGTAGGGATTCATTTAGCTATCGCGTCCTAAGAGCTGCTGCAGAAGATGCTGATCTCCTGAGCCTGGTTTCCTGAGATGCTGTCTGCCTGACGCTGTACCGAGGTCAGTAAATTTCATAATTATCGGTTAGGGTCGTATGTTAGGGTGTGTCATTCATTACAGGGTTCTAAATTTGTGTATGTATGTGTATGTAATTTATTTATTTTCTTTACAGATCTCCGGTTGTCATAATCTAATTTTGATTTATTTCTTTCAGCTATGTTGTGTCTAATCTTATTTTTCTTTCAGCAATTTTGTCCTATTTTACCATTCTTTAATTAACTTTGTGTTTTATCCTACTTATTTTAATCGTACCATTTTTCATTGACATTTTGAATACGTGACGTGATTTATATGCCTATTCTTTTACTTTGATTTACGTAACAGATTGATATCGAAATTCTATAGGAACTGTAGGTAGGTAGTTGAGTAGGTTAGCAGAATTTTCTTAATGTAGGTAGATACGATTGGGTTGGAAAGAAATTAGGTAGGTAGATGTAAGCAACATGCTGCGATCTCTGATGGAATGTTGTAGACGTGTCATTTTATTGAGCCGGATTGGAGCGGGACAGTTCATTGCGTGGCATTTCGAATGATGCGACTGAGGGATGAGGATTCCTTTCTATGCAGTGTTGTGTGGGACAAACAGTTGACTGGACCGTCTGTAGCTATATGGCGTGATTCTATCTTGTAGTATTTAATTTTATACTGGAATCTGACCACCCTAGGGAAACTGTGGTCGTGAGGATATCAGAAAGTGAATGTAGAATTGTATGACTGTATGTATAAAGGCCATGTGGTTTCGGATTGGACCTGGACCGCCCATTACTTCGCATTTCGAATGATGCGACTAAGGGATAAAGATTTCTTCCTATGCAGTGCAATGAGGGACAAAGGGCTGACTTAACCGCCTGTAGCTGTTTGGTGTGATTTAATATATTATGCTAAAGAATTCTGACCACCCTAGGGTGATTCCGGTCGTAGAGATGTATTTTTGTATGTATATCTAGATATTTATGAAGGAAATTCTACGAGGGGCGTGTCTCGGCCAGGGTTGGACTGCACTTCTTATAAGTCTGTCTACCCTCAATAAGAATAAACGCCGCCGCCGCGTGAAAATATTTAGTACGCACTGTGGGTGTATGTATAATTGTTACGGGTTGTACCTACATAGTTTTACATGTATGTATGTTGGTATGAATCCTTTTGATGCCATAATGATTTCTAAACTAAACATGAAATCTGTTCATTTGGAGGAATTAGTTATTTTATACTTACCTACATTATTTAAATATGATCGTCGTTTTATATTTTATTCACATTTTGCTTTTAAAAGAATCTGTGATAATTTATATTTAAATAGTGTCCTATATTTCCATTGATTTTGATACATAGGCTGAATTTTAGTACGATCGATAGCTCGGATTGGTGGTAGGCTTGCCTGCTTTACCGAGGGCCGCGGGTTCGAGTCCCGTGGGTGCAGAATGTCTGATTGATGAATGTGATAAGAGTATTCTTGCGTTTTCGCACTCTTTCTATTTGCACGCATGCGAACGGGATGGGAGGCGTGATATAGCTGATTTCGTTGCTATTTGGAATGGATATAGTTCATGAGTTTGGATGGATGATTTGAGTGAAATGTCTAGAATATTTTCTTATTTTACAAATATCTACCTTATATTCCTAAGATTAAGTCCTACATTGGATTGGAGCTTAGATTTTGAATATTTTATGTTCGTATTTTATAAGAATTCTTTGTTGTTTTAAAATTACTTCAATTCAACTTATTGTGGGGCAGCCGTGTAATAGCTACGCCATCTAGTGGAAAATTCATGAATTTCTTAGAGTGCGTGCGCTTTACAGATAACGTTCAATATATTTTAAGTAGTTCGATTCTTTGCGACTAGAGGCCGCCACTAGTGATACAATTCGTTTAACTTTGTTATTTATTATGAATGTTTTTATTCTTTAAATTTATTTAAATATGAATGAGTTTAGTTCTTTATATTGCTTTTTTATATTTATACAGAGACGTCTGGTGAGATATTTATGAACTTTTACGAAAGCAAGCGCTCTGTGTATTTAACGCTCAATTATATTGAGGTAGTACACTTTGTCACCACTGGAGGTCGTTACTAGTGACATGATTCAGTTACTCTAATTTTATTTTATAATATTATTTAAATATAAATAAACCAAATCAATTGTGATAGCTTCTAAAATAACCAACGCTATTTAAAATTATTTTCGATTTCTTTAGAACGGAATAAGATAGAAATTTTCCTAACTTAGCTTTACAAAATGTTTTATTATTTTACCTTTGGGAAATGAAATTATTTTCATCGGCCATACATCTAATATTTCTAATTGAATCTTAATTAATAAACTTCCAACATGTGCGATTTTTAATAGATATTTTTATTTTTGATAATATAATCAATTAAATTTTTTACAGTGATCCTATATAGTGGAACAAGTTGTCAAAGCAATCTTTCAATTGCTTTTAATTATCATGATGCCAAATTGATATTTGGTATTTATTTTGCTATAATATTATTATTAAATACCTACTTAATTAAATTCAATATTTAGATAGGATTATTTTATAAACCTAGGTACTTGTTTGCCTGGTTTCGATTGTAAAAAGGCGATGCCAGTTTCAGGCATTGGCTTTTATTTGTGGTTGATTGGTGTGGTGCCATTTATTTTATAAACCTAGGTACTTGTTTGCCTGGTTTTGGTTGTAAAAGGCGATGTCAGTTTCAGGCATTGGCTTTTATTTATGGTTGATTGGTGTAATGCCATTTATTTTATAAACCTAGGTACTTGTTTGCCTGGTTTTGGTTGTTAAAAGGCAATGCTATTTTCAGGTATTGACTTTTATTTGTAGTTGCTTTACTTGTTGCCATTTTTCCTAGTGCACACTTCAGGTTGTCTAACCTACCTTACCTAAAACCTCTTTTATCATAATTTGGTTGCAGTCATGGAGTTTGTTTGGCTATTTCTTCTCAATGACAAAGCACCTTGCTGAAATAGCTCTTAAATGTCGAGTCAGTCAAAAATATGATCATGAAACAAAACAAAATACAATGATCACATGTATTCCTACCCTACATAAGAAATTATTTTCTTACACTTGTATCTCTGATATATTTTATCATACCCTAGTGCTATGACACTTTTATACAGACCCAAACATTTTTTATCTCTACTATTTAAGTGTCTTTGACACAATTCCTTCTAGGATTCCAGGGATGGAGTTTAGAGTTTTGTTTTCACTGAATAATCTATTTTATGAGAGATCTTTAGCCAGTCACTACGGGATATGTTCACCTCAATTTCAATATGACTCTACACGGAGGAAGGACCATCTCAAAGTGACTCTCTACAAAAGTTGGAATGCATAGCATATTTTTAATTCTACAGTAGAAAAACATTTTCATCACCTTCTGTGTGGGGATTGCCATTGCAATAGTCACTTATCTAGTCCTCGAGATGCCGATAAGGACCGGATTGGATATAGTCGTGTCGAACAAAAAACATAATGCTTTGGCCTGGGCTTCTACTATGCTTGATGGACACCTTATTGAAGAACTTGAGAGACGGAGGGTGAGGTTTTGCAGGTTATATTCACACATAGAGCCCATTTTATTTGAGTTAAAAATTATTTTACTATTAGCAGTGCACGAAGGCTGTCCACACTATCATATAATTCACCACATATATTACATTAATATCGGTATTGATTGGACATATTGAATTTAATAATATGGATCGCCACACATGAAATAGATTTTGTGTAGTTTTGTTTTATTCAACTCTAGCTTCTTCCTTAGGGATAGTCGACTCATTATTTAATTCAATTCAAAATACCTTGAGTCATTCAGTTTAAATATGGTTTATAACCATAAAATTCAAATAACATCGAATTTCATTTTAATATATTTTATACCTTCTTTCAGGAAAATACTAGAAAAAAAAAGGTTTCCCCTTTAGTTTGTCCAGTTTTCCTGGAGGAGGTTACCCCTGGTTGACCTTCACAGCAGAGGGAGCGAAGGTTGGGGCTCCCTCTGATCCCCTCTGTCATGGGGGGCCCCCTTTCCCATTATTCCCCTCGCTTCTGAGGGGACCCCATTTCCTTTCCTCTTACCTATACAGATTCCAAATATACTAACCAGTATGAATACCATTTTTACCTTATCTACTTTATTTTCATCAAATATAATATTATTTTACTAAACTTTATTTTTAAAATAATTATTTATGCTAGATTATCTTTTTTTCATACATCTCGCAACCTCTACAAAGTTCTTGCGTTACTACACAACTGTCCACAATATAGGGTTCCTACTTTTCTAATAGACGATCACATCAAAGGCCATAATAACTTCTTATAACTTCATGTATTTCCTAAAAATATATTTTCGAAATATATTTATAGGTAAAGATTTTCTCTTTAGAAATTATTTTATTTTAAAACGACCCCAGAGGGGGTTGTTACAGTGTGCCCCTCGTATCAACATTTTCTTTCTAGATAGTGACGTTATTAGAACCAGGTAACTCACTAACTTTATAGATAACGAGCTTTTACCCGCGACTTCGTCCGCATAAATTATATACCAGATTTTAAGTCAGATGATTAGCTATCAAACAAAAAAAGCTTCATCAAAATCGGTTCAGTAGTTTTTGCGTGATACTCGAACAAACAAACACCCAAACAAACAAACATACAAACAAACAAACAAACAGACAGACAAAAAATCTAAAAATTGGTGATTTGGAATCAGGGACAGGTAAAAACCATGTCGTAATTTTTTTTGTAAATATCATCAATGTACAGACACATCTCTGTTACAGTTTTATAATAGTTTAGATAACGTTTAAGAGAAAACTAACAAGAGGAATGCTATAAGAGCATTCAAAAAGTTATTTGAATTTTAAATTAAAAATTATGTATCTTATCTATTGTCGATTATAATTAGGTATAAAAATCAACATCATGTTAAGATAGTGAAGAGAAACAACAGGTAAAGAAATAACTTCAAAACACAGCTTATAAAATCACAGCAAGAAAAGCGACAACCCTGCCATCGCGAGCGGCCATATTGTCAGCAAAATTGCAAACGGCACGCTCTCGCGTCGCCGCTGGAGAATCGAGTTAAATCATCTTGTCTCGACAAAATAATAGGTCTCAATTTAAATTATAAGCACGATACGCGAGTGACAGCCCTAGAGGCGCGGTCCGCGGTCCGCCATATTGCCCGCTAAATTGCACGCTGCACGCGCCCAGACGCTTGCGGTTATCGTCGGCAGAGGACCAATATACAATACAGCAATGTACCTATAAACAGCTACATGAAGTGTAGGTATACACCGCAACAGAATACCAACTCTACCTACTTGGACATGCTTTATCATTAGCCAGAAATAAATATGTTGAGTCGACGCAGCAATGGACAACGACACATTTGGCTTTGCATTTTTCCGGCAATGCTTGCTGTTTTACGAATTGTAAACTGATATTCTATCTTACCTACATGTAATTGTTACAGATACTTATTTTATACAATATTAATCGAGCAACATTTATATTATGTAGGTATATCTGTAAACGCCTGTATGGATTTCGACATTACAGTATAATGTCCAAATGATACAGGGTGTAACAAAACACCCTAGTAATACTTAAGGTGGTGCTTCAGACCATCAATCTGAACAACTTTCACCATGGAGCCAACGTCGAGAAAAAATAAAAAAATCTGCCGTCCCATACATTTGAGTCGAGACGGTAGGTACTGCAGTTTTGTATGAAAGAGCGGATTTATTTTTCTCGATTTCGATGTTGGCTCCATAGTGAAAGTTGTTCAGTTTGATGGTCTGCAGCACCCCCTTAAGTATTACTAGGGTGTTTTTTTACACCCTGTATAAGGTTTATAATTTCATAAATGATTGCCCGCGCCTCGTCGCTTTTTTGAAGATCTTATGAGAAGTCTTAAAAATTTTCAAGTTTATCAAAACTTTAGTGATGGATGCTGCAGAAACGGTTTTAAGTTTTTTACGTTCAATGACATTTTTAGATACGTATCCAAGTATCGATATAGAGTCATTGCACTGAGAATCGTCATCTTTTCGTACAGACAGACACCTACTTACTATTAAATTAATTATCGAATAAAAATAAATGATCATACAATCTACAAATAAACTTCCTAACTATATTACGTCTCGAAACACTCGATGTCTCAGCTCGTAGTAAAGATAAACAAACAGGTATCGTTTTTACAGCCTAATCTAAAAACACTATCTATAATGGCATCGCCACCGTATTGGAGCTTGTGCTGAGCTCGTGGGACGTAATCGATGATTGGAGCCGAGTGGAGTCGAGTCGAGTCGAGTCGTGAAAGCACAGGTGGCGCTCGACGTGGCCCATCGATCTCGGCAAAAATACGATAATACCGTATATTGCCTACACCGCACTTGGTAGCTGGCTGGTGATATAGTGGTTGAGAGACAGCGAGTTTGGCTACCAGGTTTTTGTTTAGCAGATTATGATGTATTTGAAGATTGGATAAGATAAATGAGCGACATCGTGCAACCATGTAAAAACATTTAGGAATCTTTTGTTGGCCTCAAGCTTGAGAGAGGAGGAAGACAAATAACCTTATGATTGCAGTACATATTTAAAACAAGGAATGAAGTTTTAGCAAGTATCTGATGAGGATTGCCAAACTAATACATTTAAAAAATTCGTTCACCGTTAAAACATCGATGTCTCTAATAAACTGACGTATTGAATACGCGAATAAGACAGTATGTCTGCCACGCAAATGTTTGAGAAACACTCACTCCGCCACACTCTCACTCACTTTATGTGCCAGTCCAGCTATTTAGGCTTCAAGATTGTAACAAAATTCACAAAAATTTATTACTTAAAAAAATAATTAATATCACGGAAAGCTTTCTGGGAACTCTACCACCGCTTCGGAAGTTATTTCGTTGTAGAGAATTCAGCCATAAACTCTGCAACACACATAAGTAGTCTCGATGACATGACGTATATTCCTAAATACTTTTTGTTTAGTATCCTCTAACAAACTGTATGGGCTACGTTTCAGCTAGCATTTAAAAAAGGTCAATATACTGTAAACTTTACAGCTGGCATAGTCAATTTACACTGTAAAGCTTTCATACAACGATAATAATCCGCTTTTTAAAAAATACTCATATTATTTCTGTAAGCATAAGAGAAGCTAAAAATCCCTTATTCCGCTATCCGATCCCAAGTATATCATCCCCTGGCCTCGCCTTACCTACTCAGCGGCAAAAATACAAGCGATCCTGACGGTCAGCGATAACACAGCGGAGAGCGGACCATCCGCCCACACCCTCATACACTCCAATACATCCACTTTTATGTGGCACGTGCTCATTAATGTCGGAAAATACCAAAGTTTACCGCGATGGAAACGCATTGGCAAGGAAATGCAGTGCGGGGCGTGGAAAACTTTAAGCGACTTTCTTTAGTCTCGCGAATACGTATAAAACTTTATACGCTGCCTCAATATCAGATAGCGAGCGGGTTAAATTTATCCCGAGCAGAGACTGCAAAGGCGGGCTCATAAAAAGCGCGGCTCGGTTGATTACAAAGCCGCGCCGGGTTTATGGGCGCGCATCTCGCGTGCCTCGCTGCCTCGCCGCTCCGACGACGCGAGGGTAGTTTTTCAGTCGCCGAGCCCCCGACACATAAATAAGTGATCACGGCGCCCCCTTCCCTCCCCCACACCCCGCCCCCTCGGCTCCCCGCTCGTAAACTAAGCGCAGATAGCGAGAGGACTTAATGGCTGATCGGATTTTGATTAGCGCGGGCCGGCGACGCAACCCCGCTCCCGGACTCCGAGCCGAATTTGAATAGATAAGTGGGCACCCGAGGACGGCCGCTCGCGACCGTAATTTACATACTTACTGGCTTTCGGCGAACATAGAGGGTGCCAAGTTATGGACGACGCAAAAACGATAAAGTTGAAATAAAGCCCCGGTCATCGATTCGGTCGCGGCGAGTGGTTTTTTACCGAATTCTGTTTGTTATCGCCCGCGGGCCGGTGCGGCAATGGCTCGCAGTTCCATTGTCGTTTTTTGTTCCGTTTAATCACTGTACTGCAATTGGGACCGAGCTGCGTAGAGGAAAACCACAAAACCTGGTGTATTATAGTTTGGACGAGTTTCTTTTGTTCGGCGTTGAGTTGTGTATGAAGTTCGCTGGGGGCTATGACTTCGGCCGGGTCGCCTCTCGTCAGATCCGTCCGTAACTTGTCGCCATTGATGGAGGTCGGCAGCCGGGGGAATGTTCTGCGAAGTGGATAGAGTCGTCCGGACTGGCAGGCAGGTATCGTCGTCACCAGGGCTGCGGTTTCCGGACGTCGCGGTTCGATAACACGCGAGTCCGGGAGGGCTCCCTCCCGCCTCCCTCGCCTCGCTCGCGTTTGTTTAGTTTGGCAGGTAAAGCGCAACACGGAGGGGCAGAAAATAGCGTGTGGGAGTGATCGTTCGCCTGACGTTGCCTGACGTATCGGTCGCCCTAATATATTGAAGTTTAATAGAAAACTCTCTACGGTGGAACAAAGAGCCTCATCGTGACAGCATTTCCAGGAATCATTTCATTCCATTATTAAGTTATTTTGGTTCTGTGTCATACAAATTCCAATCTACTCTAGTCTTTTGTCTACGCGTATCAGTTCAGAATACTTAATAGTACTTGGTATCGGTAGACAATACTATTTGATCGTTTAGGACACGTTACAAGCCTATGTCGTTAACGAACGGGCACTTTCACGCTGTTAACAGCTCTAATCCTGAGATTACGGTGAACCTACGTCAAGATAAAGTCGTCTAGACCGATCGCTATGGTATTCCAATTAGATCCTCCGGTTACAGGCCATATAGGTATAGGTATTATGCAAATGTTTATTCCTGATTTTAGTCCTATCATAAGATCTAGACGACGACCCGGTTGGTGTAATGGTTACCACGCCGGACTGCCAAACCAGGGTCCTGGGTTCGAATCCCGGTTCGGTCATGGATGTTTACATGTTTGTGCCGTTGTTGTATGGTTTCCATAATAAACAGCCTATTAATAGTGCTTTCTTGGGATCATTACAATGTATGTGCCTGTGAGCGTTATTTATTTATTATTTATTTATTTATCTAATATTTTAATTTCCTAAATAATACAGAAACCGAGAAAATTTATAAAATCTATTGTGATAAATTAAACAGTTTATGACTTCGCAATTTTACATATATACCGATATACCATAGATCTCTCATCTTTTCAAAGCACCTTGCTATATCTACACATCGATACACAGTACACAAACACAGATACACAAGGATAATGAAGAAGTCGTTACACATATACATCGATATATTAACACAACACCTATATGTAGAGAGGTATTCGTATGTAGAGTCCAGCGTCCGCGTCGTAGCTGTTTAAAAGGCCATCAAAGAGCCGTCTACATAAAACGAGTCCCATTTTACATTCGGCGCGCTAGGTCCCGCGTTTATAGCGGGTAGCGGGACCGGCAGGAATTCTGGACGTAATGAGGAAACTGCACCCCTACCACGGTATCGTGCGGAGAGATTGCGTCAGTGAGTCTGAGTAAGGCTGCGAATGATTATTAGTAACATGTGCATAGGTGTTTCACTTTGCCTTTTAAAAATTGTGTTCTGATATAAATATCAGGCCAGGGCTGCAATCGCGGTAAATGTTTGGTGATTGAACCGTTTTTGGACTACGTACGAACCATAACTTTTGACACATTTGATATTGCGTCAATCGCGGTACTGCTCTTGACAGACGTTAGAGCCGTTTTGACTGAATAGGTCAAAGAGATTTAACATAATGCTACTTTAATATATTGAATGTCTTTGGAATAGGTACAAATATCTTCAAAAAAGTCTTCTCAGACTTATTTTCCTTCTTAGCTCTTTCGCGGACACTGACCGGCTATAGCAGTGATAACAATAAAAGTTCTATTGTGTCTCGTTCAGTGTCCGCGAATGTGTTAAACAGTAAACGAATTAATTTATATTCCAAAATCCTACTGGTATTTCGCATAGAGATATTTCAAGACCTAGGTAATCAGAATCACATAAGTCGCAGGCGAAAGTTAGAGAGCTGTAATGGTATCTAATCGAGACAAATGGTAGGGGATGAACAGACGGCTATTTTCACTCTTGGCACCTTATCAGTGACAAAGAAAGGTGCGCGTCTGTACACTGCGGGCATTAGGTGGTTAGTGCGAAACTAACCACCTAATAACTAATCTATATACATTTATTAAATTGTATATCTACTTGGCACAGATCACATCTGTAGATAGATGCAGAGAGAATCCAAACAGTAAATAAAATCAAGAAAACAATTGCAATAATTACTCTATTAATGGGACAACATAGAAATCACTAAAACGAATAGGTATTGAGACTTGAACGAACTAGACCTACTGTAATCACTGTAATATTATATGTGTGTGTTACTTATGCAAATAAAGTGTGTGTATCTAATCTATCTATCAATCGCTGAGCTCAGCAGTTGAAAATGTCAAAATTACTATGGAGATATAATTATGGGAGATATGCATCTTTCTACTCCTGATTTGACTTTCAAAAATCGCACTCGTAGACCAATTGCGAATTGGACTTATTGCGAATTGGGTTTATTGCTAATTGGACTTATTCCTTCTTCAGTGTATGCAATTACGATAATTTCCTTTACCGTTTGACAAATATCTACAGCTACACCTCACACTAACAGGGTTGCAGAATACCTGGCCAGTAGAAAAAACACCACTGAAGAATCACTGACACGAAAAGAAGAAGAATTCAGAATTGGACCTATGGAGAAATGGAGGATTTGTGAATAGGTCGACTGCACAATTTGAAATATTTGATATTAAAGACACGATCCTCTAGATTCAGTTATACATCTCGTCATATATGACGAGATGTATAACTGAATCTAGAGGATCTAGAGGAATTGTACGGTCAAAAGGAAACCAAAACTGACGAGAATATATTCTCGTCAGTTTTGGTTTCCTTTTGACCGTACAATTTCTAATCAATACGCGAAATTCTAATAGAAAATCTGTTGATTCTTTCCTATTGCACAAATTATGTTCTATCTAAATCAATCCGGTACGTGTGTAGGTATGTTTATGTCTTATTGCAGCATGTATGATATGTATTATAGTATGATTATATATATATTTATTATTTATCTATGAACCCTTAAATATATGTATAATATGTATATTTGTATCTGTATAGGTATGTATGTATATTTGTATTCTGTTGTATTAACTTCTTTAAATTTATCATTTTTTTCTAACACCAACCCGTTCTTTGTTATATTATTATTTCCTCTACCCTAAGGTAGTCTGGAAGAAATCGCTTTTTAGCGATAGGACCGCCTTGTACCAGAATAAGTTTTTTTTCCTATTGTGTAATGTCATTTGTATTTGGTGTAAATAAAGTATATATTTCATTCATTCATTCATTCATTCAAATTATTTATATTAAAATAGTAGATTATGTACCAAGGGGATAAAGCAGTGTCTTTCATCACGGGCGCGATATTGAATCCCGAGGGTAACGAGGGATTCTAGGGTTAACTCCCGAGCGTAGCGAGGGAGTTTAGAGTTAACTCCCGAGCGAAGCGAGGGAGTTAAGACTAGAATCCTGAGTGAAGCGAGGGGTTCAAGCTCGCCCAAGATGAAAACACGTTTATCCCCGAGGACCATACTCTACTTTTCACACCCTCCGCGAGAAAATAAAAAGCAATACTGTTAGAAACCCAGGGGAGCGTGTAAATTCTCTATGGTTAGAAACCAATTCTTTTATTAGAGTTTATAACAAAGTATTAGTGTTCAATAGTATAGTATTTAGAAAAACTATTTTATTAAATTAAAAGTGAAAGTAGATATTTGAAACATTAGACCAGGAGTGCGATTTTTGAATCTCATTTGCTGAGTTCAGCAGTTGTAAATGTCAAAGTAACTACCTATGGAGATATGCATCTCCATACATTTTCAACTGCTGAACTCATCGAATGAGATTCAAAAATCGCACTCCTGGAGTGCGATTTTTGAAACTTTCTTTGAACTCAGCAGTTGAAAACGTCAATATTACTACGGAGACGTGCATCTTTCTACTGCTGATTTGACATTAAAAAGTCATACTCCAGGAGTGCGATTTTTGAAAGTCAAATTAGCAGTAGAAAGATGCGTATTTCCATAGTAATTTTGACATTTTCAACTGCTGAACTCAGCGAATGAGATTCAAAAATCGCACTCCAGTTGTGGAAAGACAATGTAATATTTTTTTATTACTTTGTTCGTAGCAATAGGAAGGCAATAATAGGTACAGAGCAAGAACAGAGATATGCAGTATTGGCGCCATAAAGATGATACCTTTATGATTCGCGCCTTTTTTTCTTTTTTTGTGTTCAATACTCGTGGTGGCCAGTTCAAATTTCGAATTAAGTTCTTTTTGGTGCCTGTCTCCATAATTAGTTTTCATCACAGGTTTTCATACGAATTTTAAGTAAGGATCGTAGTAACTATAAAATAATCTGTGGATGCGGTTCCATATTCAAATCTCATTATTGACCAGCGGGTTATAATGAAATTCAGTACAATATTATTGCCCGGCTAGGCCCAGGGCTATAATGACTTGCTTTAGGTTCGAGTTACATGACATATAATGTTCCATTTTCGAGCGGGTGGTGTGAAAAACTTATTTTCATTAGATTCTGGTATGGTTAGGTCCTTTATTCGAATATTGAAATGCTAGTGAGCAACATTATGCATCAGAATTTTCCATAGCCGAGTCAAGAATAGAGAAAGAAAGTTAATGAAATACTTCCATTACAAATTACAAAAGATCTTTCTAGAATTTATCTAATTAGCATCTAGCTCTGAAGAAAACATTGCGAGGAATTCGTCCAGGAATATCTTTGACATTTCAAAATGAAGCGTGGTGGAAAATCAAGTGTGGATATGCGTCGTGTGACGACGTACTTTGACAAAAACATAATTACTGGGTCCTTCTTTAATATGCTGATGACGGTTTCATTACAGTATACAGGGTGAAATTGATATCATTAGCATCCTTTTAAACTAAGAGTCTACACATCAAACTGAACAACTTTTACTATGGGAGCAAACCGATCGGAGCAACTACAAAATCAGCTGTCCCATACTAAACTGCAATCCCTACTCGACTCAAATCTATGCAACAGCAGATTTTTTTTTTGCTCCTATTTGTTTGCTCCCATAGTAAAAGTTGTTCAGTTTGATGGGTAGACTCTTATCTTAGTTTAAAAGGACGCTAATGATATTAATTTCACCCTGTATATTATATTATAGGTTATTATTATTGCTGGTCTATTGTGTTCGCTCCAACCTCACCCATAATTTTTACACATACATCCGATCTATTTTTTTCCATTCTCGGGTATGCAGGTTTCCTTACGATATTTTCCTTCACCGCCGAGCTAGTTATAATGATAAATACAGCCGTATATAAATTCCGGAGAACTAAGTGGTACAGGCCAGTAGTCGAACCGCCCGCTGCCTCATGATGAGTCGCTAGTTCTCTTCCGTATGGACTATCATTATCATCGCTCCACATAGGGTAAGGAAGAGAGTACATCTGTGATAAACGCGTATACCTACTTATTCACTTCGAAATAAGTAGCCTGCGTACCTGACTGCTGTTTTTCTATATACAGAGTGTAACAAAACACCTAAGGCGGTGCTTTAGTTTAGACCATCAACCTGAACAACTAAAAAAATTTGCTGCCCATACATTTGAGTCGGGCCGGTGGCACTGCAGTTCTGTATGGGAAGCTGATTTTTTAATATTTTGTTTCGGTGTTGGTTCCATTTCCATACTGACATTTGTTCAGTTTGAAGGTCTGAAGCACCCCCTTAAGTAGGTATTACTAGGGTGTTTTGTTACACCCTGTAAAGCTTAGCAGTAATCAATCATAGTCGAAATAGACTAAGAATCCATCATCATTGGAATTAAGTTAATTTCCAAAACCAGTTGACTCAACAGCATTCAAGCTGATAACAAGAATTCAGAGCATTTCTTTTTTTTTTCTGAAAATATCCAGCACGAGACGAACGTAGGTGAACGACTGTAGTATCGCTTTTATGTTTAGATTTTATAGTCGCCCGCTTGGATGTGCATAATATTTTGCGCGAGCTATCTCCGAGCATAGCTTTCTTCAGTCGTAAAGGTGCAGGGAAGCCACGTATAGACTGTGTAGTCCCATTATTTAGGTTCGTGACCTCGCGGTAGACATTACGTTACGCGTAGTAACAGAGAAGTATGATAAGATGTGTGAATCTAGAATTCTAGAGGAAGCGAGGGAGATATGTGAGGACCACTCATAGTATGGAGATCCTCATGGTCGCTGCCATGGGAAAAAAAGTATAACGTATTATGCGTAGTACAGTCACGTACCGTACAGTACAGGGTCAAACATATTATGCTGATGTTTTTAGGGTTCCGTACCCAAAGGGTGAAAACGGGACCCTATTACTAAGCCTACGTTGTCCGTCCGTCCGTCCGTCCGTCCGTCCGTCTGTCCGTCTGTCCGTCTGTCCGTCTGTCCGTCTGTCCGTCTGTCCGTCTGTCCGTCTGTCCGTCTGTCCGTCTGTCCGTCCGTCCGTCTATCCTACCTATTTAGGGCTGTAACTTTTGAACCTAGCTAGATAGTTGAAATTTTCTCAAATTATGCGTTATTACGGCGGATTTGTTAACAAATAATAAAAATGTCAAAAAGTTAAAAATTAAGGGGGGTTCTCAACAAAAAACTAGTTTTTATCGACGTTTTTTCTTCACGCTCTATCGTAAAAACGGTAATACATACAAGCGTCAAACTTAGTGTGATTATAGAGCAAACTCTACAGAATTACAAATACTAAAAACTGGCCAAGTGTGAGTCGGTCTTGCGCTTTAGCGCAACCGGGACCTGTAGGTCCCGGACAAAAAAAGTTTTTTTTCTATGTTAATAATGTTGTGTTCTGTGGTGGTGTGGTACCTTCGATCTTCGATTGTTGATCGAAGTACGGAACCCTCAGTGCGCGAGTAGCCCGACTCGCACTTGACCGGTGTTATTTAATTCAGTCAGTATGTTGTTTTTATCAGATCAGCAAATTGAAAACCTTTCTCTATGAGACCAAAGTAGCGAGATTTTTGCTTCGCGATTTCGACTTAGTTCAGTTCAATCAATGGTATGATCATCCCCTTACAAAACCGTCAGCATATTAGGAAGGACCTTGGGGGAGCGCGTAATTTATCTATGGGAAGGCGACCCTATACCAATTTAAAGACTCCACAAAAATATCTAGTATTCCAAATAACATTTAGAAATGTATCGTTGTCATTAGATTAGAGTAAAGCTCAACGGATTTTTTAGTTTAGGTATTTTGTCGAGATTACCATGCCCTTGATCCTGCAAGTACCGTTCGTCGTAACGTCGTGATGTTTCAATTATGGTAATGAAACGCTGTAACTTTATAACTAGGACATAGATGTAATATCCAGTAATTATGGACTTTAAAATCAACGCGAGAGGCGTAGAAGTAGTACTTCTACGCCTCACTTCTACGCCTCGCGTAGCCACGGCCTTCGTTGACATTTAGAACGAATACCCATATTTTCCATTCAAATATTTGCCCCAATCACTACCATCTGAGCTATTGAAGAGGATATCCATACAAACGAAGTTTATTTAGATTTTGGATATGAGCCAGTAAAAGTCAATGAATTTTTGAAACTAATCTCTGTGCTTGTGATTTGTCAAATTTTCGTTAAAATTTACAGTTTCATAGTTAAAGTGGATCAAAGATTTTCATACATTAAATTAAATTAATTTACATTTAAATATTATTAATTACTCAAAGATTAAATTAATCCTAGAATAGAAACAGTATATTACAGAAATCTGACAAACCACAGGCACATAGATGAGTATCGTGTTTTAAAAATGCGCGGGTTTAGTTTAATTAGTCAGTATTGAAAATAGGATCTTACTTCCTTTGTATTCGGCGCGCTGCAAGAACTATCCTACCATTATCACACTTCAGTTTGTAATCTCTATGATTGTGAATTCATGTCTAGTAGATAAAGTTCAAACTTCCAGTTCCAGCTGTGAGCTGACTTCTAAGACTCTACCAGCCGACTTGTAATTCTCAGAGTGCAATAAATTTATTTAATAGAGCTATACCAACTTAATGCCAATAGAGCATTAACTAACTGGAATTATAAACTGGACGTCCATTTTATGTGTATTGGAATCTAATAGACTTGGCCATCTGATCCTGTACACCTGTATAAAAGCAAATTGTACTTCAACTTTTATCTAAAACTTAATAATAAAGTCGAAACTTGATACAGCTTCGATCAATATCCCCGGATGATGTAGATCGTTCCATAATATAGGGCCCTTCTTAATATGCTGACACTTTTTTAAGGAGATGATCAGACCATCAAACTGAACAACTTTATCTATGGGACAAAAACCGAATCTATGGGAAAAAAATCTGCTCGCCCATACAAAAGTGCACACATAAACACCTACTCGAGCAAAATGTATAGGATAGCTGATTTTAGTTCGCGATTTCGATGTTGGTCCCATAGAGAAAGTTGTTCATATTAAAAAGGACCCTGTATAGGGTCCTTTCCCAATATGCTGACACTTGTTTAAGAGGATGGAAAATTATAAACTTGCTGGTAACTTTACCAGCAACTTACCAGTGGTATGGTAGAGGAGAAAAACTCTGTGTATAGGGTCCTTCTTAATATGCTTACACTTGTTTAAGGGATGAGCAGACGGTCAAACTGAACAACTGTCTCTATGGCAACAACGTGGAAATCGCGGAAAAAAATTCATCTGCTCCATACAAAACTACAAACCTACTCGAGCCGAATGTAGGGACAGCAGATTTTTTTTCGCGATTTCGACGTTGGTCCCATGGAAAAAGTTGTTCATTTTAATGGTCTGATAATCCCCTTAAAAAAGTGTCAGCATATTAAGAAAGACCATGTATACTTTCAAACTGGAAATCGTTTGAAAAGTACCTTTAGTTGACACTACTAGCAAAGATGCTACTAGAGTACCGAGTACCTGGTATAAGTAAGTATTAAACCAACATGTGGTTAAAACATAGTAGGCATAGAGAATTGACTCATAATTCCCGCATCTCGTTCGGCGATAACTTGACTGAACCCTATCTCGCAGCAGACGTCTCCCGACTTACGCAACAAAATTTACGCTCAAGCGAGCCGAGGTCCACTAGCACTAACGTTACTAACTCACACCCATGCAATTTGTATGAGCACACTACCATGCTTACTGAAACTCCCTCTCCCCCCTCTCGTTCATCTAAGATAGACGTCCGGGGGGTTAAAGGTCCGAGTGGTCAGAGTTCTTGATACGACAAACTATGGTTCGGTGGTATCGGTAGCGGACCAGTTTAAGTTGGCCTTTCGTTTGTCTTTGCCCTAGTTTGTTTTGTAGGTATACGAGGGTTCGTTGTTGGCTGGGTAGGTGGTATATAGTGGTAGGTAGGTATGGAAGGCGAGTGGCGAGCGGACGCCCGCGGCGGCGTGTGGGAGAGACGTTTACGGTTGGAACGCTGGTTGTCGACGTCTATGTGACCATCATGTCTGAGGAAATTCGGACTTGGTATTAGAAATCACAACATACACGGGAATCTTAAAATACAAAGCAGCATGGCAGAAGTGCGATTTTTGAAAATCATACGAGCGACTTGGCAGTAGAAAATGTCAAAATTACTATGGAGATCATGCATCTTTCTACTGCCAAGTCGCTCGTATGATTTTCAAAAATCGTACTTCAGGATAGTTGTACCTGCAAAGGTATACTTGAATGCCACGGCAAGATTTCAGCGATCGCCGCGTGTAATAAAATAGCTAGTGAACATAAATATCTGCAGCAAATAATCCTTTCCCAACAATACTACCTGCAACATGACTGATAACTTCAACGATGTTGGAAAATCGCAAATCTTACTAACATGAGATAAAGAATAAAGCTGTAATTTTTTTGTAAATAACTTGTATTGTAATGAACACTACAAATCTCATAGCTCTCATAGAATCAGGTACATTACCTAGGTATATCTAAACTATTATAAAACTGTAACAGAAGTGTGTCTGTACATAGAAATATATTTACAAAAAATAGATTATAATATGGTTTTTAGATGTCCCTGATTCCAAATCACCAATTTTTGGATTTTTTGTCTGTCTGTTTGTTTGTTTGTTTGTTTGTTTGGGTGTTTGTTTGTTCGAGCATCACGCAAAAACTACTGAACCGATTTTGATGAAACTTTTTTGTTTGATAGCTTACTTAAAATCTGGTATATAATTTATGCGCACGAAGTCCTCAAAAAAAAACTAAAATAGGTTCAAAAAAGTTCAAGGTGCTTCCTGAACAGGAGGGCGATTACGCTTATTTAAAACATCGAAGTTCAGTCCTAATCCAATTTTAGTCCAGTCCAAAAAATCACATAGCAATCCAATTACTATTCAACTGTGCTGAATTCTTATTGCGCTAAACTTTATTTACTATGTGACTGACAGCCTTTAAAAAAGTCTGAGCGATCGGTCAAAACGGCTCTACCAGCTGTCAAATGAATAGCGCAATACCCTCAGAGGAATGATCTCCTTTATTCGGTTCTAAAGCATAGAGACCGAATCAATTTATGATTGTAGTTAGTCTCTTTTATCTTATAACGGTCTTTTAATAGTAGAAGGAGATGGAACTATAAACGTTTGTTTTTGCGGCTGTCTACTTCTTTTTTATGCTAGTGTGCGTGAAAAGTAACCGTAAACATAGGGGCAAATGTCACTTGGTCATCTTTTGTCCATACTAATTGACACCACACACTCAAACACAAATCTCAAAAAAGTGGACATTCTTGCAATGGTATGGCTCAATCTATGCCTTTAGGCATAATCTCTTTGGCAATACCGAATGTTTTAAAAGTTGTGGTTCGCACGCGGTTCAATCATGGTTGAGTTTTATTTAGCGCGATTGCTCTCCAGTATTGGTCATTTGAAAAAAGAATATAAAATAATACCTATCCCAAAAGTTGACTAGATCATGGGGACCGAAACGCGGGCGCAATACCGCGCTACGAGACTTGCCGCGGTCGGCCCCTCGCGTCGCGCCAATTAATTACGGTGGCCATCTTACTCCCCTCGCCACCCACCACCCCGCTCCGGCTGACGGACAATAATTGCCGAATGCTGCCGAATCTACGCCACTCGCTACCTAGTGCCATCTAGTGGACTAATAGAGTCGAAACCTGACTGTGTTGCCATCCATCCATCCAGGGATACTGGGAAAATCGCAATTATCTACATATACCTATTACCTATGGAGTACCTACCTGGAAACCAAATTACACTTCTACCCACACGTTTCAATGTTTTCTCCAGCAGTAGAGGAATCAAATAGGTCGCATCGCAACTCACAATACAGGGTCCTTCTTAATATGCGGACACTTTTTTAAGGGGATGATCAGACCATCAAACTGAACAACTTTCTCTATGGGACCAATATTGAAATCGCGAAAAAAAATTTGCTTTCCAATGCATTTGGCTCAAGTAGGTTTGCAGTTTTGTATGGAACAGTTTTTTTTTCGCGATTTCGATGTTGGTGCCAAAGAGAAAATTCTTCAGTTTGACGGTCTGATCATGTATACCCTTAAAAAAGTGTCACATACACAACTTTCTTGCCTCTTCAAAAATAAACATCTGTTAAGTCGCATCAGTTTCTGATACATTCATTTTATTGGCCCCTTCATTATTACTTAATAATAAAACTCTACTAAAAAGTGGCAACACTGATCTTCAGTCTTCATAATATAACCTACTAAAGAGCAATACCGTAAAGAGCGGCGGCTTCTGGCGCTAACTGCCTTTGTCACTGGTTTCTCGAAGCAGTCGAAGCTTTCACTAATAACTGTCAACAAACAGATGCTTCCTTTCCGAGATACTTTGACGTAATTTTGTTAATTGTTGCAATAAGCAAATGAAAATTTACTCAGTGCTTTCTAAATAGAGAGGCTATTTATTGTAACGTTCGTTTGTAAAATTAAGGGCGGTTTCACAGAAACGTATATTTCTGAGAAGTCAAACTGAGAGCATTAGGGCCATCGCCCACGATGACTTTTTGTAGCGATGCAGTCGCGCGATACAGTCGCGATCACGTCGTTGGCCGCTGGCTGGTCTTTGGTGACCTACAGCCCTTGCAGATACGATTCTGTATCGCTACTATCGCGATGCAGCATCGGTATAGCCCGGCTCCGCTCTTCCGTTTCCCTCGATGTCACCAGCACTGGTAGCATGCACACCCGCGATAGCCGTGATACGGCTTTATCACGTTTTTAATCTCGTTCTTTTGCGTGGTTTCGCGGGTGTGCATGCTACCAGTGCAGAAATAGTAGTTTTATATCGATACAGTAGCAATGCTGACGTGCGACTGCATCACGACGGATAGCGTGTTTGTAGCGCAGTAGCGCGACTGTATCGCTTCCATCACGAGTTGCAAAAGCGACAAGCGAGATATAACGCCCTACAAAAAGTCGTCGTGGGCGATGTCCCTAAGAGCTTTCAATGGTCACGCGAGTAACGCAATTCATTATCCTAACAAACAATGTCCATCTACAATGAAAGGCAGACTGATTTCTAAACGTAAATTGCAGCGGGTCGCCTGCAGCGAACTTTGCTTTCACACTGCACCGCGGCGGCGGCGCAGCGCACACGCTCCGGTGCCAGATGTGGCACGTACCACGCAGATGTGAGCAGTTTACTGTACCATTATACCGGGCGACGCGATGCGAGCATAAAATAAAGATTCCGTGGACTATAGTCCAGTCAGAGCAATGTCGATTAAAATATTATTAGAACATCTGTATATAATTATCAAGCTGTTACTACTGCATGCAAGACAACTGGTAGTTGTAGCAATTTCTGACCACCCTGTAACGGTTTATAGTCGTGAGTTTATGTGTGTGTTGTCTGTATTTAATTAGGAGTAAAATTACAACTGGATCTACTTTGTTACAATACCTTCAATGATTTGTAAGACATAACAAGATAACATTTAAAACAAAGAAAATCTAAAAAAAAGTGAATACTGCTGAACACAGTCCTTTCATGACTTTCCCTGATTGATTAAAATGATAGGTAAATGATTAATTTGATCATTAATATATTTTTTTAAAGATTAGTGTCTTCTTTCTTTTCCATGTTACGATGACGACGACGGTGACTACGACTACGCTAAGCAACAAACAATAAAACCTATAAAAAATGACGATTGCATCAAAATAATTTCAGTGATTCTGGGATAGCCAATAATATCTTTTTATTAGAATTTTGGCCGGTCTTTAAATTTTGAGAATTATATATGGACATTACGAATCTTCAAAAATACTTTTAACTCTTTACCTCACCGTCTTCGAACAAAAAATAATAAGATTCCAAAATAAATCATTTTCAACCATAATGGTATTCATAAATATGTGATATCACGACTCAGCGCGAGCACATCTTTATCTAGATCTTTATAATATCGTGTGTATCAATAAACTTATTATGTCAGCGTTGTAATAAAAGTGATTTATATTCGACGACGAATGCGATGATAAATATCATGGAGTGGGGAACGTTTCTTTTGTAATCACTTCGGATAATTTCATAAAGAATATAAAGCCGTGACCTTATTCCGGGGTGTTCAGAAAGTGCTGCCAATGTAAATTTCTTGATTCCTCGCTTAAGTAGGCTCAATTCCCCGAACTTCCCCGATTTCAAATAATAAATTCCCCGAAAATTCCCCGACACTGTAATATTCAGGAAACAACGCATTTTTTCATGAAAAATGTAGTTTAATGTTTCACAAAATTAGCTTATCAATTCTTTGTCTTCAAATTGTTATCAAAAAATTTACATAAATATTTAGAATACTAAGTATAAGTTTTTTTTATTATTTATATTTCTCCCACACTTTTGATCTAAGGATAGTCCGATACATCTTTGTAAACCACATGAAAAAGCAATAAATATTGATTGATTGATTGATTGATTGATACGGTTCGAATTTTAACAATTCCTCTTCTTTAGATATTATTTGTTCGCCATTTATTACGAATAGTCGATTCCCCGAAATTCCCCGATTTGAATCATTCCCCGCGCTCTCCCCGCACACACCCCTCATTCCCCGAAAATCGGGGAAATTCCCCGGAATCGGCAGCACTGCAGAAACATTGCTACAACTACCATACCAACTAATGTTAGAATATTTCACTAGGAGTAGGTAGTTAGAACTATTCAAAATCGAGGTTTGAAACTCTCTCCCTGCTTCTGTTTTCCCAAGCAAATACAATCAGGATATTTTTAAAAGAAGAGTTAATAAATAGGCTTTTTCTGTCCTCTTTACATCCTCGGCTTCATCTACACTTTCCATCAGGTGAGCTGAAGCCAAGCGCAAACCCATTATGAATAATAAAAAAAAATCTATCTATCTACAGGGTGAAATTGATTCATTAGCATCCATCCAAAAAAGTTATTATGCCGATGTACTAAGCAAAAAAAAATTACCCGTAGTATTAGTAGTCTTTAGGTAAATCGCGAACATAGGTAAATGATTTATAAGATAATAAATAAATATGGGTCAAACAGAAAACCTTTTCGAGAGACGAGAAGAGTTTTTAAACAGGTAAAAACATAACTATCGACTCTACATTTAGGGCTGCCACAAAGTCAAAGAGCTAGGGTTGCCACGTTCGTGGAACAAGCTGAGACGGTCAGCGTCGCATTAGATGTGCAAATTGCTAATTCCCTCGTCGACAGCCGAGCAAAGCTGAGCTGAGAACGAACCGACTAATTATTGACGAAACTGAAATATTATGCTACGTTTAATTAAATAAAAATATTCATGATATTTATACAGGGTGTACAATAAAATGGGACAGCTACTCAAAGGGGTGCTTCAGACCATCAAACTGAACAACTTTCTCTATGGGACCAATATCGAAATCGTGAAAAAAAAAATCCGCTCTCCCATACAAAACTGCAAACATAACTCGACTGAAATGTAAGGGACAGCAGATTTTTTTTTCGCGATTTCGATATTGGTCCCATAGAGAAAGTTGTTCAGTTTGATGGTCTGAAGCACCCCTTTAAGTAGCTGTCCTATTTTATAGTACACCCTGTATAAGTATTATTGATTAAGTTGATTAAATAACTTAATTAATTTGGAATTCGATGAAACTATAATTTTATTATTATTTAGAGACCGCAATCCTTTAAAAAAATAGTTTTCTCTAGAAGGATTGGTTTCGACAAGGAGTGCGATTTTTGAACATCATACGAGCGACTCGGCAGTAGAAAATGTCAAAATTATTATGGAGATTATGCATCTTTATGCTGCCGATTCGCTCGTATGATGTTCAAAAATCGCACTTCTGGATAGGCGTAATAGCTTTATTGAACAAGCGTAAGTATAGGCTTAGGGTAAGGCGGGGTAAGATCATTGCAATGAAATTACTGGCGAATGGGGCCAAATTTTGTAATGCTGGCAAAGGGAATAGCGCCTATTATTCTACCATGCGCTATTTTGCCAGCATTAAAAAAATGTGGCCTCATTCGCAGGTTATTTCATTGCAACGATCTCACCCCACCTATTACTGAGGTACCCAAGGGTAGATAATTAATCTCCTATTTTCCTTAGTGACCAATACAGAAAAAGGAGAGCAACACAATAATTTCCTTCTTTCCTCAAAGTATTATACTAGATAAGCGAGCAAGTTATTTACTGGCTCAAAAAAACAACCTATTTCATCCCGTACCGTAGATGATCTAGGTACAAAATTACAAATCGACTAAGGGACAAGATTTGTTTTTTTAAAGGGAGTCGTTTTTGTATAAAGAGCTAGGCAGTTGCCACCTCTATGACTATTAATTACCACTTGATCTTAAATATGCAGAGTTAATTTTATAACAAATCGCATGCATAAAAGTTGTAGCCGTAGCATTAATTGTTTCTGGCCACTCTAATAGAAAATAAAGAAAATTAGGTACCTATAGTGCGTTTATGTAGGTATCATCATCATCATCAGCCTATAAACGTCCCACTGCAGGGCACAGGCAAAGACTTCTAATTATAGAAGCCTTTGGGAACAGGCCTACCCTCAGGGAGGTAGCCTATGGGCATTATATGACCACGCGTGCCCAATGCGGATTGGTAGACTTCACATACACATCAGAATTTGTTCTTCAGTGTAGGTTTCCTCACGATGTTATCCTTCGCTGTTTGAGAGCAGTCGGTATTACGTATATAAGTTAGAAAAACTCATTGGTACATGGCATGTTGTCTGTGCGGATTCGAACCCGGACCCCCATAATTGGGTGTCCATAACTCTCCGCAACGCGCCACCGAAGCTCTATGTGTGTATAACTCAGTTAAATTATTTATTAAACAAAATGTTTTCAACTCCAGAACATTTCAAAGACTACCCACGTTTATATCTTAGTCTTAGCTTAGACTTAGCCTAAAGGCAGTTATCATATGAAAATAAACACATTTGCAATTCGAGTAGCTACCTAGCTTTGATAGCGAACACTAGAGTGACCATCTCTAGCTTGAACTTAGAAGACGATGTCCAGCCCGGGTACATATTAATGAGGGCAGGTAGCCGCGGGTGGGGGCGGTGGGGGCAGGGGGTGGCGATGGGTTGTTATGGCAACGCGACGCGGCGCGGCCTCGGGCGCGCTATTACAATGAAGGCTGCGATGCGAAGGATCTGGGATTGGGGAAGTGGTACTCGAGTAGTCGAGATGCTCTGAAGCCGATTGTTGTGCAGAAATATATTTTTTGTAGTACCTATTAAGAGTCGTTTTTGCTGTAGTAGGTAAGAATAAAGTTATACGGTGGTCTGAAAAAGTATCGATTTGCAAAAAAAGCAGGTTAAATTTAAAACGGCAGAAATGAAGTCAAAACAGTGCCGAAAAAGTTCCATAAAAAGATACGTAGGCATTTCTAGATTTTTAAGGTTTTGTTTAAAACATTGTACGTTAAATATGTAGGTAATGCTTTATCCAATTATGATTTTACGAAAAGATAAACACAACACGCATTTAAAATATACACACACAGTGGACAGAGTTTCGGTACCACTAAGTGAAACGTGCATGTTCAGAGATTTCAGAATATCTCTGACCACCCCCTGCGGGAATATAGTCGTAAAATCGTGTCGCTACATTTAACATACTCATTAGCATTTAAAAAAACAAATAAATCTATACAAGCCAAACAAAGACAGAACCTAGAATATTACAGAACAGAATCGCCACATCGACAAACATCATGTCACAGCCCTACACGCGCCGCGCCACGCGTTCAAACTCGCCACCCCTATCTCGAGCGCGTGATACTCGCGGGGGTGGCAGCGGCAGGCGACTCGGTGAGGGAGGCAGCAGCCCCCAGAACGTGCCGCGACAAAAAACCCGCCGCTGACCCCGGTCCGGCCGCCATAAAGCGCCGCCGAGAGTAATAAGTGTAGGGTTACCAGCCGTCACAGTTTTCGAGGACCTATCCAGCCTGACAAGGATTGTTTTGGGGATATTAAAACTGTTTTGTATGTATACAGTCGAATTTTGAACCAACCTAGGTGCTAGATAATTTTTGTAAACACAGGTACACTTTATCAATGAACTTTTCGTGGTTTTCAAATTGTATAATTTTTTTTCTATTTTGTATTATTTCTAATGGAAAAATAATTGTTTTCTTCTTCGGGTTCCTCTCCAGCTTTATATTAGGCACTGGAGGTTAACCGATTTTATATATTTTTTTCAGGGGAAAATTAAGGAAAATTACTATTACATAATTTTGTACACTCCTCAAGCAGCTACCTGCTTTAGTTATAGCATGGTACAATAATATACTGCGCCTGGTATTCTCTTCCGATCACGTGACTGACCACGTGACTGACACAAGCCTACGTTATCATACCCTTTTACCATGTTTAGCGGCCATTTTTTTGTGACGTAGGCTTGTGTCACTCTGGGAATAGAAGACCTTGTTTTTTTAGACTATGAGTTATAGGTACAGCCAATATTTATACCGAACTGATCATCACCTAAATACAATTCGGCAATAATAAAAACATACAGGATTATAGGATTTTTATTTTTTTATAGCTTGTGTGGATACCTACCTACTTTGACCATGAATTTTGTAAGGAACAACCGATTATTTTTCTACAAACGAAAATATACGGCTCTATCCTAAAAATCTGAGTTTCCGCCAGGACTTTTTTGAATGATGGTAGCCCTAAACGAGCCCCTTTGCTTGCCTTGCTTTTCGTTACGTCACAAACGGCTCCAGGCTCAAAGGAACGCACGTTCGCACGTTCTAATTTCAAACCGAATGGTTTTATGAGCTGGAGCTCGCTTGATACGAATTCTGGCGCCGGTTGAGTCGGTCTGAGCCATGGTCGTGTGTAGAATATGAGTGTGAACCCTGGTAAATTAGATGAGACTGATGTGCGGGATTAAAAGAGGTGCTGTCTTACTTGCTTGCTGTTGGGATTAAGGCTAGCAAGAGAAAGAGGTACTGGCTGGATGGAAACTTCAGATGCTTTAAAATCGAATTCAAATAATTATTTGCGTTCCTACAAAGATAAACAGGTTTTTGTATTATCAGTTATCACAGTATAAGAAAGAGTATCTATTACTAGATACAGTACGGACCATAAAGATATTATACCTTACGGAATAGAGTAAGTGACATGAGTTGTCAAATGAAACCGTTTTTGGACGTTTTTTGGAGTCCTCGGCAGGGTAAAAATTCGATTTCTGTGTATTAATTCTCAATCTAACGTGAAATGGTGAATAATTTAATGAAACAGTGTTAGTATATTTTACAAAAGTATCTACGATTTCACTTTAGGTTCACGATTATTGACATAATCCAATACAATATGTAGAGCTTATATTTATGAGGTAAACTACACCGTAATTAAAAGAAATTATATAGATACCATACTAGAAATTATATATCTATTTGAAATATCAAACTAATCATGGTTTATCTAGAAAACGTTGGAATTAACACGTCGAGTATGATAGAGTACTACACGGACAATAAATGATAACGATCCCATTGTACTTTATCACGAACCTCCACTACACAGATTAACATGACATCAAAGCAAAATATCCAGCAGTAAAATAAAGCCTTCACATAAACCGATAGATTTAAATTCAGTCCCGTCCGATAACTCATGCAGACTCCATTTGGCAAATACAAACTGCCATTAACAAACTTGCAAACGGAGTTCAACAGGTGGCGCCATTCGTTTCAATATCTGCAAAACTTTCCGACTCTACCCAATAAATCGTCCAGTTTCATGAGGACCTTAACTGGATCAACCGAATCTCTTCTCAGTTCCTAAAGCCTAAGCTGCATGAGGGGAGCAGCAGATCATTTTAAACTGGTGTTTCTTTGCCCTGTTGTTATTATCATTGCCCTTGACATTCGCTCAAATTTGAACTTTGTTTCGTTGTGAGAGGAGTTAGTTTGGTTGTGAGAGGGTAGACAATTGTCGTGTTCAACATTCAGCAGTTTAGTGAGACGTTTTGTAACAATGGTTTTATAGAGATGCCGGGGGCTGTTAGTGGTTTTTGGGATCAGCTGTTTTTGGAGACAGAAATACTTTTTTTCGATACGGTACCTCTATATGCAAATGATTTAGTTAAACACATCAATTTACGTTAATTTTGTTTGATAATTTAAAGTATGTAGTTGGAAAATAAACCAAGCTTAGAGTTAGGTATGGAAAATTACCTCTATTAGTCTTTTAATACCTAGTTTAGACTCAACGGAAGAAGTAACGTCGAAATTATTAAAATAAATAATCTGGTTACAAAAGACCAGAAACAAAAGACACGGGTAACGGACTGATAGATTTACTGTTGTGCTAGTGAAAGTCCCTCATAGGATTAGATAAGCATAAGCATATATGCTCACGACTAATTTTCCCCGAGGGGGTAGTCAGTAGTATTCTTAAACATCAGAGGGTCTATTCATTCATTCATTCATTCATTTCATTTATTGCCATAAATTGTATGTAAGTACATTATATTATATTAGATGGTAACATAAATTGGTTTAATAGTTCAGTATAATTTTACTCATACGAGTGTAGCAATCTTTTTTTATACAGTAGGATAAATTAAAGCTTGAATTTTGAACATTTAAAGTAAGAGATGTCAGAAACTTGCAGATTGGAATGTATATAATTCATTCATTTTTTTTTTTTGTTTCTACCCGCACATTCGATTCGAACTTTTGCGTGAATGTTTTCGTTCCAATTTCAACTCTATTACAATGAAGTGCGGACCGAAACAGTGGCGATATAGTGAAGATCGAAAGTGCGGGTAAGGGGGCATAACATCCACGTTTCACTAGTACCGAAACTCTGTCGAGTATGACTGAGAGTTGAGCCCCTTCGCCACTTATAATGGACAGTGGGTTCATACATGCCTCGAAATTGAAGCACGCTGGCTTCCTCACGATGTTTTCCGTCACCGAAAAGCCAGTGTTACAAATCATACATAAATTCCGAAAAACTCATTGGTACAAGTATCTCGGAACGGGTATCGAACCATCGATCGCCTCCTGAACGGCAGGCAAGGTTACTCGCCACTGGGTTACTCATAGAATTATAGAGTTGAGATATTCCAGACTATTTGTCAGTAACTGCAAATGCGAGGCGCGTGTAAAGACCGACACGTGTCGTGGACAAAGTCTAGACTAGACCTCTACCCAAATACACGCATATATACATTTTAAGTACCTACCCAGCCACCACCCAACTACCCACACCGCAACTATAGGATTGCCACGTTCAAAGAAGTCATTTTTTAACCTGGCACCCCAATAGTTGCAGCAGATTGAGAGGAAGCCAGCCACCCTAGTTTTTCCAGTACTTTAGATCAGTCTCCTTCCGATGGCACCTCATTTACTTCCCTGAACAGACAGTTGGAAAAAGTTGTGCCAAAAATCATAATGGAAAAGGTACTTGCGGCAAGATTTTTCTAGGCAACTTGGCGATATTTAATTAACCCCTGCGTAAAAATACAATAGAATCACATTTCGTTCGCCTATGAAATAGATGCATAATTTTACGGTCGGACTATTACAAAGTTTAGTGACTTCCAAACTGTTTTGTAGCACATAATCAAACATTTGGTTATAAATAGCAAAACGTGTTGTTATTTATAGCCGAATGTTTGTTTATATGCTACAAAACAGTTTGGAAGTCACTGAAGTTTGATTATATTTAACAAAACATTTTTTTCAGTGTATTTGTCTATGAAATTCGAGTGGACTGTGTTCCAAAAAGGTCGACTCGTGTATTGCGAGGCGCGTGTACTCCGACACGTGGTAGATTCTCCGTTCAACTTCCTCCTACAATTTCCTTTCTCTACGTCCTGTGATTCAAGCGATATTCATATTTATCACTTAAGCATAAGAGCTAGGTAAAGGACATCAGATTTAAACTTCCTAATACAAAACAATAGCTCATCATTGTGCCACTGAACCGACGCATTTTGTAAGCGAAGCTAAAATTGTAATAATGAATTTTTTTAACGCTAAATGCGTTAAATAATTATTAGAGTCAAAAAAATGAAGAAATTGAAAAAGAACGATTCTTCTCCTATTTAGCTAAACACGTAAGGTAGGTTCACGACAACACGCTCGTCAAGGATCAAGGGGGTATCAAGAATCTTTGCAAAAACTAGACAACAACTTTTTATGTTTACTTTTAACCCAGTAAAATTAGATAAATCAGAAGAAATAATTTCCGGAGTTTTGGAACTTTTTTTAAACGTTCCTTTGGTACGTAATATTGAAGAAAAAAAAATCCTGGTGAGGGGGGGGGGGGTGAGCTCGAGGAAGGGGGGGGCTCTAAAGGTGATTTTTTTCAGTTTTTCGCTTATTTCTCGAAATCTAAAAGTCGTATCGAAATACTTTGTATGGACAAATTAAACCAAACAAAATTTCCCACAAATTCAAAATTTTTTATTCAAAATAATATCATATAGATAGCTTTTTGACGTCATTTTTTGACTCTACCACCGCGTCGGAAGGTGTTCCGTTGAGAGAAGATGCGGCCAGAAACTCTACAACACACATCTTTTAAACAAAACAAAATGTACAAAGTACAATTAAAATACAATATTGCATTACATAGTGTAAAATTGTCAAGACCAGACATTTTGGTCATTCAAATAATCATCGAGTTTATAGTAACCTTTTTTACAGAGGACTTGTTTAACATGAGACTTAAACTTTTTGTCTGGTAAGTTTATAATATCCTCTGGAGTGCGATTTTTGAAAATCATACGAGCGACTTGACATTCGCATACGAATTGAGATTTTCATTCCGAGTGGTTACGTTTTTCTCTATTTTTGAAATCGTTCGGATGTGCCAAAACCGTTTCGATTCACACAGAAAACGTTTCAATTGAACGAACGAACGAATGAATGGTTTCATAGTAACATTTCAAATCGGACTTTACCGCCAAAATTATGGGTTAACGGAACATAGAAAAAAAGTTAAATCTGTTGACGTCTGACAACATTACAAACGTCAAACATTCGAGTGGTAGAATTGGATACGAGTGGTTCGGAGCACTCGTTGCAAGTGATAGAAAGTTGAATTCAAAAATGGCAAATCATCGATTTTACGTCATTTTCTACTACTCGTTTTGAACGTCTGATTTTCAAAAATCGCACTCCTGGTATCTTATTATAAAAGCGTATACAGTGCCCCATGAAAGATGTGTTGACTTTACTGAGTCGAAAATGTGGGAATACTAATTTATTTTTATTTCTTGTATTGTAATTATGAACGTCACTGTTTTTGGGAAAGAGAGACAAATTTTTTCGAACATATAAAATATTTTCGTAAATATATTGACTGTAGAAAGTCAAAATACTGATATCTTTAAAAAGATCTCGTAGTGAGTCTCGACAACGCAGATTATAAATGGCTCGAATTGCCCGCTTTTGAAGGATAAAGATAGCCTCGACGTCTGTAGCACGGCCCCACAGCAAAATACCATAAGACATGATACTGTGGAAGTAGCTGAAGTATAAGCTTTATAAAAATAAGTGGTATGCATTTAACCTTTGAGGGCTAAGGGGACAAGAAAGTAACGGCATTTCAAAAATTATGAAATTTGTATGGCGACCCTCATGAAAGTTGAAGATAAAAACAAACTGATTTCATATTCTTAATCAGCAGCCCCAAAAACCTCCAGATACAAATTTTCAGTCGGTTCGGGGAACCGTTAAAAGCTGCATTGGCGTTTGAAATTTCCATGGTAGCCATCTTGGATATCGCAATTTTGGATTTTTTTCACCCACAACCAAATCTGACCAGGGTCCTCTATGACATTTGTTCGAGGTCCATAACCCTATCTGTCATAGTTTCCGCGGGCCGTTGACCTCATCCATCAGGAGTCGACCTTCCGAGGAAGTCAAAGTTTTCCCTGTATCACCAAGGCATCCATATGATGATCCCCAAATTTCATTCTTTTATATCTGGTATCTGGTTGACCCCCCTCCCCCCCCCCCACATAGATATTAGATAAATACCCGTATAATTGTGTAACCTGGCTCTATCTATCGAACATTCTGTGTTTATTTCAAATACAAAAATAACAAACACATCAAGGTTTGGGAAAACGCAGCAATTACTGAAAATGGGTGAATGTATTGTACGGTACCTGATTGTACCTACCTATCCATGAAACCCAATAATATTTTCACAAAATCTGTTATACACGCAAGTTAGCCGGCGCAATTTGTTGGGATTGGAACTGAAATATTTTTTGCGAACTCCCAAATTGTGCAATAAAACCGCACGTACGTACGTACATACACATTTACGTATTTGCGTATATTGCCTCACGGCTATTGGGCTGGAAAATCTAGGTAGGTAATCTAGGTACAGTGGGTACATAATGAACAATGAACGTAGCTAAAGTCATATGCACGCTTAAAACTTACAATAATTTCTAGTATATTACGATAATTCGTTATAGACCATCAAACTGAACAACTTTCACTATGGAGCCAACATTGAAAGAGCGAAAAAGAAAACTGCTGTTCCATAGAAAAAAACATTAGCTAATTGCCTAACTCAACCAAAATGTATTAATTTTTCGCGATTTCAATAGTTGGTCCCCTAGTAAAAGATGTTCAGTTTGCATTACAGGGGGACAACTTTCACTATGGAGCCAACATCAAAATCACGAAAAAAATCTGCTATTTCATTGTCTAAGGCTATTTCATACAAAACTGCAAACCATTCGACGACCGACGGCTCGATTAGACCCAAATGTAAGGTGTGACTACGCGTGGTCACACGCGTGTGACAATAATAATGTGACTACAAGTTTGCACCCCTGATTTCGATGTTGATCCCGTAAAAAAAAAATGTTCAGCATGATGATTTTTGATCATCCCCTCAAAATAGTTAGGTACACACGGCGACAGATCTACCTACCCATAGTTGAACTCTATGTTCATGGACATAAGGTCGAACTATGGGTAGGTTGATCTGTCGCCGTGTGTACAATTTGTATGTATGTAGTGTACATAGTTAATTTTGTTGGACTTCATATAATAATTATGTGTCGTTCTTTAGAAGCTCATAAACGTCTTCGCGATAAAATTCCATGGCAAACCAACTATTATCGACAGACCACCACATGCCTATAATTAAAAAAACCCTGCCGCTATCGCCAGGCCAAAACTAGAAATTCTCACAAACCCGTGTGATAATAATAAAAGCCCACGCGGTGACGGTACCATTTGAAATGCAGGACGCACTCACCGCTCCGACCAGTGTGAGTCACAGCAATCACCGTCAACGCGCGATATGCGCGGGCGCAAGCTACTGCACCGCAGGCTGCGTCATGGTGCTGGAGCAAGCGAGAGCGGGAGCGAGTGAATGCATCTAGTTATAGGTAATTAAGGTAGTAAGTGACATATAGCAATCAACGTCAACATAACGCGCGATATGCGCGGGCGCAAGCTTCTGCACCGCAGACTGCGTCATAGTGCTGGAGCAAGTGAGAGCGGGAGCAGGAGCGAGTGAATGCGTCCAGTGATAGGTAATCAATCATTAAGGTAGTGAGTGACATATAGCAATCAACGGCAACATAATGCGCGATATGCGCGGGCGCAAGCTTCTGCACCGCAGGCTGCGGCATGGTGCTGAAGCAAGCGAGAGTGGGAGCGGTAGCGGGAGCAAATGCATTCAGTGATTGGTAACTTATAGTAATCACCATCAACACAACGCGCGATACGCGCGGGCACAACCAACTCATGTTGCAACTCGGTACTCTGGAGCAAGCATATTCAATTATTCATTCCGTTAATACTTTTTCCTGTCACCTGGAGAGATCTTCAGTCTAAACTGGACTCCTAGATCTTCCTATAATAATGCATTTCTCGACAGAACTAAAAATGCAAATTTTTTTTCCCTGTCACCTAAAAGGAACTTCAGTCTAACCATGCACTCCTCCTATAATCATACTTCCTTCGACAGAACTAAAAATGCCATCCCCTTTCAAATAGATCAGACCACATGCATCAAAACGCCCCAAGTGTTGTTATATGAGACCCATTTTTTCCACAGGGTAGAGCTACTACACCTACCCGCTGTCGCCTGTCACTAACACCGCAGCCCACAGATCACCGCACCCATCCGCAGTCCGCGCTGTTTCCACGATAAAAACACCACGCAGCTGCGCGGTGCTCGCGAAATGCTGCCCTTCTTACAAAAGGGTGTAACTCTATTTAATACCTTTTTTTTTCATTAAAAAAAAATATGGTAAAGAAAGCTATTGAGAGCAACCCATTTGAAGATTATTGCGCTTATCCCTTTAAATTGTACAATGTACCTTTAACGTTATGATTTTCTTCGAATAATCATTCAATGCCAGGCACCTATAATAATTGAGTAAGAGCGGAACATCAAAAAGAGTCATAAAGAGTTCAAAATACACATGAATCATCGACCAAAAATTACCGAAGGTTGGCTCATCTAGAAGGAGCCCCAGGTCCCCGCCTTAATTTTGCCGACAACTATCGACTTATCCATATAATCATCATTATCATAACATGTTTCCGAAAAGTAGTTTCGTTGAGTTATAGCAGTGCGGTCGGCGGACGAGCGCGAGCGCATCGCGGTCTCTGTTTCACGTAAAGCACCTCTGTTAAAGCTCTAAAGCGTATGTAATAAAGACGAAAGTGGATTAATTTAGGGAACTAGCTGTTTGGCCGTGAGTCACACTCCCACGCAGCGATAACGCAGCCCTAATGGAGGGCAGCGAGCCCTTCCAACATCCATTGTCACGCTTAATTGCTTTCCTGGTACTTTTACGGACAAATCGCCAATCGCCATAATACGTACAATCCTATTTTGTCAATCCTAGGGAAACTGACCATCAGATGCGTCACGTGAATATAATACTTACGATACTTTTAGTTACGTCACGGAATATATACATAGCAAAACAACTAAAATAACAATCATCTATGGATGACTTACTTATGTACGCAAAACCTACGACTACTCTAGAAGGAATTTTTTTTTGTTCTGACAGGTTTGCTCTCATAGTAAAAGTTGTTCAGCTTGATGGGTAGAGTATGAGGTTTAAAGGTTAATGATTCTTTTCTAGATCCCAGATTCAGGGCACAGATAGACCTACCAGACCTGAGGGAGGGAGGGTGTATAAGTCCACCACGCGTACCCATCACTGTAGAACAGTCAGTATTACTTTACAAAGGTTAGAAAAACGTGTAGTCTGTGCGGATTCGAACCCGGACCCCCATGATTGCATGTCCTTTCACTCCGCAACGCGCCACAGACCTTCTCAATAGATAAATATAATACTTTCAAACTATGGATAAATCAAAGGTAAATCTAAATCACAAGGGAAAGGTTTGCTACTAAACTAAGCTCCGCCCCAAATATGTAACCAAAACATCCTGCATATGATTGAATAATAAAGTGGATAAGTAAATATCAGGTAAGGATTACGTAGTTAACAATTTCCGCTAAGGTTCTGCCCGAAATCTCTTGGAACAGCCGGGAAGTTCTGAGAAGCACCTTTTGGACGTTAGTGCCAGAGACCGCGAAAGGGAGTGGCAAAACCATCAAACTTTATTATCTTAGCTGGTAGGAATAAAGACTAACTACCCGATTCAATCGGTACCGAATCGACACTGGTGTTTTTTGACAGTTCTTAGCTGTTTTCAGACACTGGATTTGATGAATACAAAAAAAATATATGACTTAAAACTTTATACGTGACCGATCTTGTCACTGATATTATCGGAAACTTACACAATAGCTGCGAGTAGGTTGATTTGTATCTTAGTAGAGTGAGTAATTTTAGGAGCTAAATATTGTTTGATGTAATATTGTATTATGTAGCTATTCATCAATCATCATCTTCATTCGTACCTTGGGCTTTGAGACGTACTTTTATCATAGTCGCAAAGACGAAAGCTGTTAGACGTTTTATATGACCTAGTTTATTTATTATAAGTAATACGAGAAACGTATAATGTAATTACAGTACTCTGTGGTATAATCTAGAATTACCTTTAATCATAAAAATAAAAAGAAAAAAGATTTCGAAATTACATTAAATATGCATTAGGTACATTAGATTTACCTATCTAAACATTAGTTCTGTAAAAATATGTATTAGTGTTAACTACATTTGGTGCAAAAGACTGGTTTGAATTAGTCTCATTTCAGAAAAAGGAATGTAGAAATAATTCTTAAATAAAAAGAAAGTCTTTATAGGCCTCATAATCTACAGGGCAAGCAAATATAATCCGGCCCTGCCGCGTAGCCCGGAGAGATTTGAACCAAATTGTCGGGCAAAGCTACTGAAAATTAAATTTCAAACAGGTAGCTCTTAGATAATAACTAAAACAAGGAGAAGGGCAGATTAGCTGTCTTAATTTCATTCCTTGAATAATTTGTGATGTGCCCTTTCAAGCCCATCGCTTACTATTTCAGATAAACTTAGGCGGCGGCGGCCTATTTCAGGTAGGTATCAATGAAACTTTGAAATGTAATTTAATTACTTACGATATATCGCTAATGAGCGTTTTTCTTTTGGTTTTCTAGGGTATCGATAGATGGCGCTACGGTCTGTGCAAATAACGGTCAAAATGTTAAAAAGAGTTTCTTTAAAATAATAAAGAAAAATAAGATCAAAAAGATGCCAACGCATCTTTTGATGGTATATTACATTATTTGCGAATCATTTTGATCGAAAATTTGAAACTGTTTACGTCTGACATGGTGGTATGGCCTCGATCCCTTGGCCTTAAAAAAATGGCAGGCACAGTCTTGACATGATTTTGACACGATCTCGCGAACGTCTCTATGGAGCGATAAACATGCCAACTATTGAGTTTTTTAGGAACTAAAATTAAAAAATAAAATGAAAGCGCTCGTTAACCGAGACCAGTGTCTGTGGCAGAGCGGTCTTTAAAAAAACCGGCCAAGTGCGAGTTGGACTACTCGCGCACCGAGCATTCCATACCACCACACAATATAGGGTCCTTCCTAATATACTGTCGGCTTTTTAAGGGGATGTTGACCACATGATCAGACTATCAAACTGAACTTTGACCAATGATGGGACCAACATCAAGTCGAGTCGACACGACATACGTAGAGTCCCGTTTTCGTCCTTTAGGTACGGAACTCTAAAAATCGTTGTTTTTTTTTCTCTCAGCTTTCATTACGCGCTGTATACGTACTTCAGCTTAAGAACAAGAGATCACTTCACACGTATTAACGTTCGCTCCCGCAGCACGACACACAATAGGTTAATGCTGCCAGAGACACAAGCCAAAGTATTACACGTGGAGAGAGGCACATAAAATAAAACTTCCAAACTTATCGTCCAAGAGATGCCAGTTACCCCTTCACTACTACACTTCCTCTTTAAATCGTACACTGACTAACCACTTAACACGACATCCAATGACCGTTTAGCTCTAGGAACAATATGTGGAATACCAGCCACAGCAGCAATGGAAGATACTTCAGTTCATAAGGTCGTAACGCAGTTGATAAGTGCAATGATGCACCCACGCGGAACTTGCAAGTTTACGAGACATAATACTTCTCTCCTGTAGTTTATTCCAGAGAGGAGCAATTAGCCGCTACATTATGGCCATTGACAGTTGTTGTGTCAAACGCTCCTCCAAGTTTCCGACAATATTCTTACGACTTTAGGGTACAGGTAATAACTTATCCGGACACCAAACTCTTTGAGTACACTCAAAGACCAAAGTGTGATGCTAATTCTACCTATTCTAATTCATCTACAGGGTTCATAAGGAAAGAACCTCCCCAAGTGACGACACCTGAGTTCGTCTAGCGCACCTTGGGCAGTCAGCCTCGATGCCATTCCTGACTGACAAATCTTTACACTGCATCATGAGTGATTGTCATGCGATGTAGCTCATGCTGACGACACGAAAGAAGAAGAATTCATCCAGTGATGAAACTCAGTAGATGAACATAGAACACCACACATTATTCTATCCTGGAGAACGATCGCTCTAATTTAAAACATCCAAATTCAATCCAAATCCAATTTCATTTTTAATCACATTGCAATGCAACTATTCAACTGTGCTGAATTCCGTATCACGCTAAACTTGACTTATTTGCTATGTGACTGACAGCCTATAACGTCTGAGCGATCTGTCAAAACGGCTCTAATGGCTGTCAAATGAATAGCGCAATACTAAATGTGTTAAAAGCTGTTGTGGTTCGCACGCGGTCCAATCATGGTTTAGTTGCGATTTATTTAGCGCGATTGCTCTCCTGAACCATTCAACAATCTAATGGAGTAAGAGCTTGATCACAACTGTACTTTTCATAGGTTGGCAATTGTAGATTTGTAGCAAAGTTTCTGACCACTCTGAATGGGATTAAGGTTCTGAGTTATGTTCGTATTTTTATTTAAAAAGTTACGTTCTCCATACAAGATGAGAATCCCAGGTATGGTCAGCTCCAGAAAAAGAGTGTACTTCAGTAGAGCACGCTGAAGCAAGGCAGATCTTCTTTCATGTCAGGATTGAGCTATATCATAGTCATGACAATCACACGTGCTGAAGTGGAAAGATTAGTCAGACAGTAATTTAGTGGTCGTATCGACATAATATGAATAGTTAATAATAGTACACTATAGAGACGAAACTCCCGCGTTAAATGTCAAGATTCGCATACAAAATGTCAAGATTCGCCTACCAATATCATGTTGGTTTAACTATATCTATTCATATGGTATCGAGGCTAACTGCCCCCGGTTCACCAGACTCGGGGAGACTCCTTCCTAGCATGCTAAGGCTAAGTAAGACACCTGCTGAAGACAGACAATAATATTACAATGGACGGTGAATTTTCTCTGAAGAGCACATTTTATTTGCGATAATCATAACAATTAGTTTTCTTTCCACATTAGACGTTCAGTTTGATGTACAGAGAGATATCTATTCGACCTTGCAGTGTTGCAGTAATATTAATGAACTCTCGCACGTCTGACGCACCCTTTGGGTAATCAAAAAACCTCTAACACGACTGATTGGCAAATCTCTTCACCACGATAGCCACCAAATGCCATCGAAACAACAGAAGAGTATCTAAGTGCCTAATCTCCATTCAGGAATTAGAGAGACAAAATGTAAACAAAGAAACGTCACTGTCAAAGTGACGTTTCGTGGTCAGAAACTTTTGGTATATTTTTTAATAATAACATTATGTATTCACGGCACTTACTAGATTGCGGTGATATTACGAATTTGTTGTCTATCGATAAATAAGACCAATACTCGTAACAAATTGAATGACATTTTTAAATTACGTTATGTAGCCATTTCTTGACTTTTTAGTGCTATGCGTAGCGCCCGCGCGTAGCATACGGACCGAAGACGATTTTAACTAATCCAGAGACGCGTTTACGTTACTGTGTACAATAAAGAGTATTTTAATTAAGAACTTTGTTAAAACGAACCAAAGGTAAATTTATACATCTGAGTGTTGCCAGTCCACGAAATAAAATATTTACAGTCACGCTTTCTTTTGTTCTCAAAAATATGATGACTTGCGTATTTTATTATTATTTTCCATACAAAATTAACATAATCATCTGTCGGAATCCTTTGCGAGTAGATTTGATAATTTACTGTTGTATATTCCAGAGATAAGTTTTCTTCCGTCTCGAGATGGTATTTTCTACACGGGTATTACCATTGTTTACATTTTGTCTCTCTAATTCCTGAATATAGTATAGGTACTTTTGGTCCTAAATCATGTCCAATCATAACATAAGTTGCTCAATAACAGCGGTAATAATGCAATCATCACGTTTTTATCACGCATTGATTAAGCGGAAACGTAGCAGAGGTTTTCACAAAATTACGTGGCTGTCCCGACAAACGAGAATATAAAATGGGGAATCTGTAAATGATTCCAAATTATCGGCCATGTAATACTCGGACGTTAACTGTGGTTAATCAACGGGCCAACAGAGTCAAATGTAATTTAATACGTCATTGTCAAGATTACGTTAACGAGGTGTTTCACACTTTAGTCAGAGTGGTATCCTTGACTGGATGTAATGGATATAAGACTGATTGGATCTAGACCTAAGTTATAAATCAAGGAGACTGAAAATTCGTTTTGACCTATGTAAACATTTAATAAAATCGGTCAAGTGCGAGTCGGGTTACTCGCGCACCGAGGCCGAGGGTTCCGTACCATGCCACCACAACATATTATTGTAAAAAAAAATGTTTTTTCTCCGGGACCTTTAGCATGAGACCGACTCACACTTGGCCGGTTTTTAGTATTCGTTGTTATTCTGTATAGTTTGCTCTATAATCACACTAAGTTTGACGCTTGTATGTATTACCGTTTTTACGATAGGGCATGAAGACAAAACGATGATAAAAACTAGTTTCTTGTTGACAACCCTCCTTAATTTTTAACTTTTTGAGATTTTTATTATTTGTTAACAAATCCGCCGTAATAATGCATAATCTGAGAAAATTTCAACTATCTAGCTAGTACGGTTCAAAAGTTACAGCCCCAAATAGGTAGGACAGACGGACGGACGGACAGACGGACAGACGGACAGACGGACAGACGGACAGACGGACAGACGGACAGACGGACAGACGGACAGACGGACGGACGGACGGACGGACGGACGGACGGATAAAGCCATGAGTAGACCAGTGGCTATCGACTAGCGTGCCACGGATGCGGACGGCGACTGATGATGGCTGCACAAAAACAAAATAAAGGAAACTTTGATCGATCGCGGCTATATCCGTTCTGCTTCGACGTGACGCAACGCAACGCCCGGTGTCAGACGGTCTGCACTCCGCTCAAATAAGCAATGCTAAAGCGTTCTGTTTACACTTTACAGATCTAATCCGCTTCATTTTTCAAAATGGAAAACCTGAAAACCGTTTGTTTTGAATCGATAACAGATGAAACTTGTAGGTATTACTTTTATATAAGTATATACTTTTATATCTTCATTTTAAGGTCCGCCACTTAGGTACACACGGCGACACATCAAGTTACCCAAAACCAATATAAACTGGCCGTGCGTCGGCATGGTAATGTATAACGTCGCGCGGCTAGCTTATTTTGGTTTTGGGTAACTTGATGTGTCGCCGCCGTGTGTAATACGGAATTCCGAAATCGGAATTCCCAATCAGGATTACGTTTTCGTATGGATCTTCCACCTCCATAATTGCGTTCGGAATTGCGAAGGTATCAAATCCTATACAAAATCACAATCCTGATTCGGAATTCCGTACCTAAGTAACTTAAATATTGTATAGAGGTAGGTAAGTACCTACACGTAATCACGTAAACTAATTAATGAACTATCTATACAGGTACTTTAATTTGACACTCCGACTGACCGTACCAATTCATCATCATAAATCAGTTATAATCACCTATCAACCTCGAGCTCGAGTAAGTATAACCTCGGTGTTTCAGTTGCGTGCGCGGGCGCACAGTGCACTGCGGTGTCGGCGCAGCGACGCGACGCGACGCGCAGGCGCGCTGGGTGATCGCGAGGTCACCGCGCCCGCGACTCCGTCCACGACGGACGCACTCGCGATAGAGATGAGAAACAATGAAGATATCCGTTTCGTCAAATATCCGACACAATTTATCAAATTAAATAGGTACCTAAGAGCCCGGTTACACGTTCAGTACTTCGTCATTCTGGTTCATCAGTCTGGTCATGTATATTTGATTTGAAGGGAAACGCGCTAAAGTGGATGGACACGGTAAAGGCGGCAACCGCTATACCGCGCGGTTCATGTCATGTCATGACGAAGACATAAAGACGTACTACAGCATGTAAGTGTGCACGTGCGCGCACCACATCAGCAATGAAGAGACGACAAAGAAGAAAAAGATTAAAAAGACGCTTATTGAAATCGAATTGGATACCAGCAAGATTGAAGTGCATTGTGCATCTCTAGTAGGTAGGTAGGTAGGTACTCTACAGAAGCACGCATCGCCCGCGTGACGACCGACGAGGGCGCGCTCGCGGGTCACTGTCTGCCTGTCTGCCCGATTAACGCTCGCTCTGCGCCTACGCCGCGCCGCCTCTCGCCTGCAACTCCAAACTTTCTACAATCTAACATACCTACACTTTCCCTTCCCTCAGCAGAAGCTTGATCGAGCATAGATGGATGAGTATCATTGAGGAGTTGAAGAGCAACTTCAATTTCTTATTTATTCTTTTTTGTTTTCCCTTATTTCTTATCCCTTACATATGTACTGTATTGGACAGTCGTGTGTGGTCTACTATGTGCTTATATTTCTGTCGACCGGAAATCTACACCTCATACCAATATACATAATCGCTTAATCATACGATTTACGCTCGAGACATTTGCTTGGCATTAATTCTGCCTATATGCAGGTGCTGCAAACTCTTTATAATTTAATTATTATACTCGTAATACCTACTTGTTATTGTAAACATTCAAGACCGTTGTCCTTCCGATAGAGTGACTCGAGTCAATTAGTGAATTGGACACCGGAAAGGCGAACGTGCGCGAGTGTGGACAGTTCGCTCGGTCGCTCGCTCCCCAGGGACCATCCAGCGGCCGCCTATTAATAGTACGAGTAGGTAATCAATATTCGCCGTGCAAGCCAACCCTCGCCCGCATCGCGCTTCCTGGAAGTCGCGAGCCGCGGCAATCCGGGGACACACCGGCCCCCGGCGGCGCCGCGCCTCCATAAATCTCCCAGAGGCCGCTCCGCTCTCTGCCGCCCGTTTCCTTTGTTTTTTTTTTCGGCGGCGCGGCGTGGTAATAAGATCGCGTACGTCAACGTCAGGTATAGATACGGCTCCAGGCAGCCGCGCGTGAAATGCATGCGCCGTCTATTGACCGCGCAGATGTACATACTTTTGAAACGTTTGCGCGTTCGATATTGGAACGTGTTGCCGCGTAAGTAGGTAGCTGTACCTACCTACGCCGGTCGCGGAGTGAGTCAGGGCCGGCGTCGGCGGAAATAATTAGTCGTGAAGATAATCGTCAAACTGAGTCGCTCGTTAACTCGCCGCCCATTCGTGGGCTTTCGCAAGAACCCGACTCGTTTACAAAGACGAGGTGACTCGATAACCCGCCGAATGCATAATTTGCCCAACGAATTTCCAATTTATCTATTTACTAATAGGTAAAATGGTATTGCCAAACAATTCACAACAGGGACAAAGACCGCTAGATTCTAGAATCATAATCGTAAGCATATGAGCAATGGATAATGTCGCAAGGTAAACCTGTCGACTGATAAGAGATCACGGACAACCGCACATTATAACGAACACCGATAAGCGTAGATAACTGCAACGCAATTACATAATCATGCAGACGCATTCCCGGACAAAAGGGCAATAATAGATTCAGTTGCAAAACAGAAAAACTAAATTTCGCATAACAATTGGTTTGAATAAGGGTCCAATTAACGCCTGGTTAGAATAACTGGCTCTCACGCGAGCGCAACATTATCCGATAAATTGTTTATTAGTTTTTTGCCGCACCGCGAGTTACCGCCAACCCTTCATAGGAAGTGTTCCCACGAATATCCTGGGCCATTCCAACCGTCTTTCTTCAAATAGTAATACTCGTAGTTCTTTGTGTGAGTACGTCGCGTCGTCGTCGGGTGCATATCGCGACGAGCGCGTTCCTTCGCCGCTCGGCCGCGGGAGCAAAAAACGGACGCCACCCTTTTGATAAGGCACGTCCTGCGACATGCCTTTGAAATACAGATGACTGTACTTCGCAATTGTCCGTTGAGCTTATCTGTGGAACGTACTGACTGATTGTGATAGGTTTTGTTCACATGTCGCGACAATGACATTTTTGTAGAGGTGATGGACGATACTGCAGAATATTATGTTGATTTAGATTATTGGAAGATAATGAATATGACAATGTGCTACGCAACTCGATGTGTTAGTGAAGTGTAAATAAGCATGAGTCTTGAACGAAACTAGGCTGTTTTTTTAAAACTTGAAATAGTCGGTTCATCACTGTCTACAACTACAGGAGTCATAAAAACTAAAAGTTAAACTAGTTTCGAAGCTATTTATTCCAGCATACTTCCATGTTCGACGTCTTCAACAAACATATCTTTCCATTCAAGAAAGTTTTTACCGTCTGCGAGTCTTGCCGATCGACAGCCGTTTTACAACCAGATTCTTTCAGTTTTTACAGGTTTTTCAGCCATTGTGCAGTCAGTCAACATCGGTACTCTTGACAGTCCGTGTTCATGATGGTAAGACTTGTCGAGGCCCTTCTCATTCCATATAAATTGCAAGTGCTTATTTTTACTTTGAATCGTATGCACATTACACCTTCAATGTAGAGTCTACATGCATGCAAATGCAAATGTCTACATTGGCAATATACCGCATACTTGCGGACCCGTACAGTAAAGTAACTAAAGAACATCTCTAGAGTTCCTAGAGCTGGACGGTTACCGTATCCATATCGCATTGCAGTTCGGACGTGCAAGGTTTTACGTAACGCGGCGCGCGTGATGAGTGTCGGGCGGCGCGGCGCGGCGGCGGCGGGGGCGGGGCGGGGAGGGTGAATTATCGGCGCGGACGACGACGCGGCCGGATGGCGGAGCGCACCATGAGCTCACATTTACATTTGGTACGCATTTTACGCGCCCGTCACCGACCGATCGCCGCCTCCGTGCCGCCATTAGCGACACAGCCGAGAGCCGAGAGTCGACACAGATACACGCGGCGCGGCTCCAAGGGGCAGGCCGGCGCGCGGCCGCTGCGAAAATTGCTGCCATCAATCGTCGCCGAGTGGAATATCCACTAACGTGAGGCAAAAACTCGACGCGCATTAGTACGTGCTGAGCTGATGCTGCTAGATAATGCTGTTGCCTACTAAAGTAGGGGAGATCTAATGGGAATCAGATTATACATATGAATAAACTAGTAATTGATGTTATCTCTACGTTGTCTGCCGAGTCATCTGTAGCTGTAATTGTTTAGATGGGGTGATTCCAATGTTTTGCTAAAGCTACATCATACTGCATACTAATCGTACCGATCTGCTGATCTGTGACTTTTTTCGATTTGAGTGTTGATCCAAGGTTGATCCCATAGTATAAGCACAGCCCGGACACTGCATACAAAAATTTGAAATTGACAAGATGACGTCAGCACATGCGAAACCAAAGAAATTGAACCTTATGTCTTCTACGTAGGTAACGAGTAACCAGTGCGATGTAACCAGAGGGCGATAGAGGGGGCGAGGTAAAAAGTTGGTGGGAGGAAGGGAGTTTCCGTACCGTATCTAGTAATAGATACTTACTCTTTCTTATACTGTGGTATAAGATCTGCAATAAATGATTAACCCCTTTAGCTTACCATATAAACAGATTCGAAAACCATTGCTAATTACCTACTAAATATACACGTTTCAAGTACAATCTGAGTACCTGCACATAAAGAGGAAAACCAGTCTCTATAGACGTGGACAAAAACATCCAACTGCATTGCAGAGTTCGCATCCGCCTACTCATGCGGCACTAATGCTGCCTCGCGAATCGCGTCGATGGTTTTGGGGTTACACAACGAACGTGCTGGTCTCAACTCCTATCTTACGTATTAGGGAATTACTGGCCCGTGTCTTTTCCTATATACGATTGGACAGGGAATCCTATGCAAGGCGTGGTTTTCCAATAGTTTTCTTTAAATGCCTCTCACTTCTGAAAGTCGGCCGTCAACGCCGCGAACTTATTTCTGTCCATCGCCACTGGCAAGAACAATTTTATAGGTAATAAATATCATACCTACATAGTGTAAATCAGTTTTGCTTTCTATTTGAATTTCTGAAAGATAATTCTCTTAATTTTCGTATAGTATAACTCTTTTCTGGTAACTAACACTATAACTTTAGTAGCCGCATGTTAAGGTACTGCAGCACGGCAGCACCTCGAAACTCTTTCATAAAGGATACAGCTTCACCATTTTACACAAAAACTTCCTTATTACAGCTAGGGGTCTCACTTCATTTCAGAATGTCCGTATTCTGTTTCTGACCCTTCTAGGTGCATAATTGTTTCCGTAATTGTCGCGTCCGCGGCTCGCTGCACGTACCTGCGAGCTCATTATCTTTCTACCTGAGAAGCCCGCCGCGCCGCGGCATCGTCGCCCGCGCCTTGTGAATCGCGACTCGACCATTACCCGAGTTTTTTTAACGCGAACGCCGACGATGGCAATTTAGTGCTCTAAAGAAGGCAGGTTACACGGAATACGCCGGTTTCCGCGTGCTCAAACTGGTTTCACAATCGTAAAAGTGCTATAAAACAGAACGAAACTTAAATTTTAAAGCTGGTTTTGTTACCCTATTCATTGCAGTTGTTTCTTTAATTAACTGTACTAATCTGCAGAATAAAGCACACAAACACGTGTATAGAAACTTTCCTTTCATTAATGATGAGGTGAGTAGAAACCAGAGTCATCGTCATAGACCGTAGTCAAGCCTCTAAGCGCCGACGATATCAAAGATGCCTGATATAACGTAAACTTGAAATTAAATGGACGAAATGGATGAAATTCTCAGCAAGAAGTCATTAACGTCAAAAAGTCACTAAGTAAAGCTGACTATACTACTGAGTTCACCGCGACGAGTACTATTATAAGCAAAATTCATTATCTGGATAGTACTTCAAAATTTGCCTATGATTATGACCTTTGAATAAAATCCCATATAGAAAAAAGTATAGTATACAGAAAAAAGTATTTTGCCAAAATTAATTATTATTTATTTTGTTTTCTCGAGTTTTACGAAATACAGTCTCGGGCGGGACTTGAACCCGCACCCTTCCAAACCGGGGAAGTGCGTTATCAAATTTCGCTACCGAGCCCACTAGCCAGAGAACGAATGTTTCAATCTGTTGCGTCTTGAGGGGACGTTAAATTTGATTCGAAATAGCACAACATGGCTGTAACATGTTCAAAATCAATAATATTTGAAATTTTACGAAATAGTAGTTAATGGCCTCGATTCGGAGTGTACCACGACTAAACTGAACTAAATGTATTCCTGTCACTTTCTAAAATAAGATTAAGAAAAGAGACAGAAAACCAACAGCTGACTTTAGTGCTGTCAAAGTGACGTTAAACGCCCAAAAACGACTTAAATAAGATGGCGTACATTATGATGGCATCTTATTTTGCGCATTTAACGTCACTTTGACAGCACTAAAGTCAGCTGTCCAAAAACGACTTAAATAAGATGGCGTACATTATGATGGCATCTTATTTTGCGCATTTAACGTCACTTTGACAGCACTAAAGTCAGCTGTTGGTTTTCTGTCTCTTTTCTTAATCTTATTTTAGAAAGTGACAGGAATACATTTAGTTTAGTTTAGTCGTGGTACACTCCGAATCGAGGCCAATGACCTCTTGCGATAAGCCGACTATATAAGTAGTAATTAATTACAGGGTAAGAAACAAGAGCCAAATGATGAAATGTGGCTGAAATCTACACCTACAGTAGATTATTGGTAGACTAGAAATCTGAAAAACTATTCTTGAATCTGTAAATTCAAATTGGCCTTATTTATTGATCAAGCATTCGGAGACTTATAACGACTGGAACTTGAGTGTTCCAAATAAGTGGTAGCTTAAACCATCAACCATCAAGGCCTGCCACATACATCCGGAGTTCCGTTACGGTATTTTGATTCGGAATAGGATTTTGTATGGATTTGACCCCTTCAGAATTCGGTTCGGAATTACGGAGGTATCAAACCCATACAAAATCACAGGCATGTGGCGGGCCGTAAAAAGTAAGACAGTAAGGTCCGCCACACACATACGGAATTGCAATCCGGAATCCTGAATCAGGATTACGATTTTACGATTTCGTATGGATTGTCCCGGAATTGCGCAGCTGTCAAATCCTATACAAAATCACAATACTGATTCGTGATTCTGGATTGCAATTCCGTATGTGTGTGGCGGACCTAAAGAACAACAAAACACAAAATACTCGTAAACAAAAACACTCTATACTCGTAAATGATACAAACAAGAACAAGAGCGACCAAAGTATCACATTCGTCTCATTCGAGGCACGATTCGACACGCATACAACTGCAGGCGGACCAAATGCCACGTGAAAGCTCTTTAGTTTAGAGAAGACATCCGCACCGCATTGTCACTCATTCCGGGAATTAATGGCTTTATTAAATTGGAACTACTGGGTTGTCTTTTTGGTATATTGCTCGGTTAGAAATCTAGGTATAGGATAGGTAACTATTCACTTTCAAAGTTGCTGCTATTACAGTCCGAGATCCGACCGTAAAATTATGCACCTATTTCATAGGCGAACGAAATGTTATTCTAGTGTACGGGAAGTAAATGAGGTGCCATCGGAAGGAGACTGATCTAAAGTACTAGAAAAACTAGGGTTGCCACCTCTCAATCTGCCGCAACTATAGGGTTGCCAGGTTCAAAGAAGTCATTTTTGAGTCCCAGTCTCCTTCCGATGGCACCTCATTTACTTCCCTAAAAGACATGTGGAAGAAGTTATACCAAAAATCATAATGGAAAAGGTACTTGCGGCAAGATTTTTCTAGGCAACTTGGCGGCGTTGAATTAACCCCTGAGTAAACATACACTAGAATCACATTTCGTTCGCCTATGAAATAGGTGCATAATTTTACGGTCGCATCTCGGTCTATTACGGACGTATAGGGTCCTTCTTATTATGTATGCTGAAATTTTTTTAAAGGGATGTTCAGACCGACAAACTGAACAACTTTCTCTATGGCACCAACATCAAAACAGCGAAAAAAAAATCTGTCCTTCCATACAAAACTGCAAACCTACTCGAGCCAAATGTATAGGGCAGCTGTTTTTTTTCGCGATTTCGATGTTGGTCCCATAGAGAAAGTTGCTCAGTTTGATGGTCTGCTCATACCCTCAAAAAAGTGTCAGCATATTAAGAAGGACCCTGTATTAGATTAGGTACAGTAGATTTTTTTCTAAACGATGCAGATGCCAACATGGCCTTGATAAAATCAAAAGATACAAATATTTAAAAAATAAACAAGTGTCCGGACTGGGCGACTGGCTGACTCAGACACGGCGACGCCTAGCCTAAACAACTGGACCTAAAAAGATAAAATGTGGTCAGAACATTCCATTTGTGACATAATAATTATATCTACTACGATGACGATGATATGATTTATTATGTAACTAGCGACCCGCCCCGGCTTCGCACGGGTGCAATACTGATACAAAAGGATATAAACCTTCCTCTTGAATCACTCTATCTAAAAAAAACGCATCAAAATCCGTTGCGTAGTTTTAAAGGGGAACAATATTTTAGTTTAGATTTGTCACTAATCTGCAATACCCTAATAATAATATCTATCCCCAAGAAATATATTAGTCATCATATTTATCAAAACTGTCTCTAAGTATAAATCATCAGATTAAATGTAAATTGTATCTTAAATAATAATTTGATCACTTTTTTCTATAGCCAGAAAATAAGATCTGTCCTCTAAAAAGTAAGTCAATCATCAAAATAATAGATCTGTCACCTAATAAATAGATCAGTTCCTTAGAAAAACGCTAAAACGCTTAGTTTTCAAGATAACATTTTTTGAAAAGATACTTCGGCGGAGGCTGGTCGCCGCATCCAACTCAGTTGGTTAGGTTGCGTGGAGCGAAGCGACGAGCATGTTACGTTTCTTGCGACCACAGCGCACGAGCCGAGCGAGCGGAGCGAGCGTGCCGCGGCAGCCGAACCGAATTGCTACTGTAAGGCTGGTCGCCATATCAAACTCAATAGCTTGCCGTAGCCTTAGGTGACAATTTTTTTTTTTCTAGTGGCCCGACACGCTCTTTTAGACAAAATTGTATGAGATTTGGCAAATTTCAAAAAATCATATCTCGAAAACTATAAATTTCCGCAAGTTGAAATTTCGTATTATGAAGGATGAATGCAGTCGGTGTGCAGTTCACACGACTGCACGCCGACTGCAATTAAACTGCAATCGGATTGCGCATTTCGTTTGCAGTTCTATTGCAGTCGTGTCAACTGCATTAAAACTGCACTTGAACTGCAATTTGCAGTTGGATTGCAGTTGAAATGCGGTCCGTCTGTCTAGAGCCTAATAGAAGTTTCAGCATTTTAGGTCCTGTATATTCTACTGAGGATGTAGGGGTGCACTACGGATATTTCTTAAATCGACCCCTAAAGGGGTAATCCACGCGGACGAAGTCGCGGGGCAAAAGCTCGTTTGTCAACAACTATGTATTTCATGGCACAAGACTTGACTGACTGAACGAGTTCATATTTATTACCAACAAATCTCTACACAAGACTAGGGAAGCGATAACATAGAAAGTAATTATGAACTGCTAGGGCTGGCAATGGCAACAAAGTGTGTGCGATGTAAGCGTAGAGACAAAACAAAAGCTCATAAAGGGGTTTAATTAGTAGAAACGATCCTCGTAAACGCGCAATATAGACACCATACAGTGAGCACAGTAGGGTTACTTGATTCAAAGAAGAAAGAGTGGTGTATATAGGGTCCTTCTTAATATGCTGACACTTTTTTAAGGGGATGATCAGACCGTCAAACTGAACAACTTCCTCTATGGGACCAACATCGAAATCATCACTTCCATACAAAACTGCAAACCTACTCGGAGCCAAACGTATGGGACAACTGTTTTTTTTTCGCGATTTCGATGTTGGTCCCACCGAGGAAGTTGTTCAGTTTGACGGTCTGGTCATCGCCTAAAAAAAGTGTCAGCATATTAAGAAGGACCCTGTATGTAGCAAAATAGGGATAATTTTTATATAGCTATGCAATTTGTTCGTTACAGTTTTATATAGCTTCGAGTTATTAAATATATATATTTTTTTATATTTCTAACTAAAGAGATTAAAAAAACACGGGCACTCACATTTACTTTCTACGCCATGAAATAAAAAAATCAAGACACAAAATTTTGGAACAGTAAAATCTCAAAAATATGTTTTCTTTTAATCTTGTTTTGGGTTTATCTCGACGCCAGCGTTTGTTTTGCATGGAAGAGGCAGGCCATTGAAACATCTTATGCAGCCAGTTATAATTTGTGTTAAATAAGATTATCGGAATGACATAATTTTTATTTCATTAACAATATTTAACCCTATAAAGATTCTAAGAGATATCTTATTTTCATGCGTTGTGAATGTTGTGATACAGGTAAATCAAATCAATCTATGGCCCGCCACATAGATTCTGAATTATTCAGGACGGAATTTCGATTTCGTATGGATTTACCCCCTTCAGAATTCCGTTCGGAACTAGATACGGAAGCATCACAATCCTATGAAAAATCCTAATTCTGATTCCGAATTTCCGTACGAAATTCCGTATGTGTTTGGCGTATAATTCTTTGCACCTACTGTACTGTACTATTCGTACATTGTGGCACGGGGTGGGCAACAGGTACTACGCTTAATGTTCCGCTCACAAATTAAACTTGTAAACGAATACGAGTGGCATCATTTCACTGCAGCGAGCGTCTCGTCTCATCTGCATTTAGAGTTATAAGGATCATTTTAATACGTGGTGTATGTTTTTAGGGTTCCGTACCCAAAGGGTTAAAACGGGACCCTATTACTAAGCCTACGTTGTCCGTCCGTCCGTCAGACTGTCTGTCCTACCTATTTAGGGCTGTAACTTTTGAACCGCTAGATAATTGTTTTCTCAGATTATGCGTTATTACGGCGGATTTGTTAACAAATAATAAAAATGTCAAAAAGTTAAAAATTAAGGGGGGTTCTCAACAAGAAACTAGTTTTTATCAACGTTTTTTCTTCACGCTCTATCTTAAACCGGTAATATAAACAAGCGAAGGAAGGCAATAAAATATTGAGTATTGAGTAGGGATGTAACGATTACGAAGCGGTGCATCGTTTTGCATCTGTAATCGTAATAATCACGATTAATAACGATGCAATGCACCGTAGTAAGAATCGTACGATTATTAAAATGAATTAAAAACGTCAATCAGATTGCATTTTTTCACAAATACCAGACCTGAATACTAGATTCCAGAGCCGAAAAACAACTTTAGAAAAATCGGGTCTTTCGATGCCATTTTAGCTCATTTTGAGCAAAATCTGACTTTTTTTATTGGTCAGACTTGACTCTCTTTTTTTTATTCTACTGATGTCTTTGATTTGATTTTCGGTTTGAAGTATTACATACATTTTCGTTCTTGCGATATCTCAACGAAGCTATAGCTTCGTGCATACTATTGTCTTCTCTTTTTCGCCTATAGGTTTGTCCTTCACTATAGTTTATGATTGGCAATATCTATTGTCTTCTCTTTTTCGCGTATAGGTTTGTCCTTATTTGCATTTGCTTTATATTTTCGAGGGCGGGAAAAAAATATTGTTTAATATTAATAATAAAAATTATTTTTAATAATTAATTCATCTTGCTTATCTATGAAAAGTTATTCCTTTACATTTGCTTACATTTCTTGAATTTCTTGAATTGTTTGTGCAGTATTTTAGTACACACCACGGCATTTTTTATGCATATTAAATTGTTTTCAATGTAACTGCTACACGTGACCACCGTGAGAGAGACACTAAATGCCAGAGTACTATATCTCCTCAGTTGAATGCAGTGTTGCCAGATTTAATTTTCGAAATACGGGAGGTGTACCAAAAAAAATCGGGAGATGTATGGGCGACATTATGAAAAAATCGGGAGATAAATTTTTCCTTAAAATTAATCAGACCATGGTCTTTGAATAAATGTTTTTTTAACATTTTTTCTTTTAATACAGTTTTTGAGAGTTACGCGGTTATTATTTAATCTAGAATTAAACATTTTAACGGGTTCTTACCTTAGACAGATTTGTCTGCTCTTAAAAATCTACCTGCAGTTCCTCAGTCATCCCGTGATCATGGCAGTTGTAACACTGCCGAAATATCGGGAACTCACAAATACCTAAACGCGGTAAGAACCCGTTAAAATGTTTAATTCTAGATTTTTTCTTTTACTTTAAAATCATAGCAATTGCAATTTTTTTAAATATTTTTCGTGTGCAAGATACCTGAATTTCCTAATTTGGCCGGTTAACCAAAGCAAAAGCAGGTTTATTTCGCTACTTTGCAATGTTGCAAAATTAGTTAACTATAACTGCCAAAGCTTGCCATTGAATAGGTATTCAACTTTATGTTATTAAGTCAAAGTATAGTTTAGGCTACGCATTTTACAAAGTTATGTACACATTTAACATAGCATTGCATAGCTTAGCATTTAATTTTGTTCCGTTTTACACAGTTTTGTCGAAAAAAAAGTTGTTCTTAAAAAATCGGGAGATTTGAGTGGGAATCCGGGACATCGTGAGACATTGACAAAAATCGGGAGACATCCCGGAAAATCGGGAGATCTGGTAACAGTGGTTGAATGGGACAACGTCATGAAGCGTGATGTTAACTCTATACTTCTTTCCTCTATGTTATTTAACGAGATTATACCTCAGAATCATGTTCAATATTATGTTTTTCAAAGCAAATTAGCCTCCACGCATCAACGAATCAGAATCCTGGCTAAGTGTACCTTTGACTTCGATCTCAAATTAGTAGTTAAAAGTTAAAAAAGTTTTGAAATTTAAAAACATTTTTTTTTAATGATTTAACTTTCATTGGAATGCAAAGAAACACTATGAGAACTCATTCTGAGGATAATCTCCACTAAATTTGTTTAAATAATCGTAATGCATCGGTTATCGTAATAAATAACGATTAATCTAATCGATAACGATCGTAATCGTAATCGTAATGGCCGAATCGTTGCATCCCTAGTATTGAGTATTAGTGTGATTATAGAGCAAACTCTACAGAATAACAACAAATATTAAAAACCGGCCAAGTGTGAGCCGGTCTCGCGCTAAAGGTCCGGGACAAAAAAAAGATTTTTTTTCTATGTTAATGATGTGTTTGTGATTTCTAAGTAAAAAAAAATCAATGTCGCTGCGAAAACATTCAAACGAAAGTTTGCAATAAGCAACAGTTTATTTATTCATGAGCATAAATTGTTAAGAATTTTATGTAACGTTTCATCAAATTAAAGGCATAGCCCAGCCACACGAGGATGGCGTACAAATCGTACAATGCTATCCGTGCAACTATGAACAGTTTCACGCTATTTTATTACTACAATTATTTCTTTCAAACAAAACTGCCCGAACGTGTTCATCCCGCGACTATTCGAGTGACCCTTCAGCCATTGTTCACTATCAGGAAATTGTAAAAAACACTCGTAAAGATGTTTTGTTTTGTGTGACAATAGTTGGGTATCAATGCACTATTCAAGCAGTATTTACAGTATTAGTTCTATGGTAATTCGAGTTTCGAGCAATAATATTATTTCCTATACTTAATACTAGTTATTTTTTGGGATTAATATTATTTTGAGAATTAGATGCATTCATTTCATTTTATTACCCGTGGGGTGCATGGCCGCGGTCGCGCCGAGACCAAATCTACTCCGATATGATATGATTGATTGTGTGCAACCCTGATCTCTGGGTTGATGTGGGCACTGTGGGTTGATGTGGGCACATCTAACCACAGTTTCAGATCTCATCTATTTCCCATTTCTGACCCGCAACCCTTACAATATCGTCTGAGCAACGTGTTGGTGGCCTGTCTACTGACTTCCTTCCTTTCTCCGGGATACGCACAACACAACTAGGTATTGATTTCATCGCGGACTAGATGGAACGCACTAAATGAGCGATTTGGACTATCAGTACCTACTAATTACTAGTAACTTACCAGGAGTGCGATTTTTGAACATCAGACATTCAAATCAGCAGTAGAAAGATGCATAATCTCCATAGTAATTTTGACATTCTCTACTGCTGATTACAACGTGTGATGTTCAAAATTCGCACTCCTGTGGAACACCACCACCATTGTGAGCGTGTGCCCAGATATGATATAACAAGCGGTGTATATTAGTGCAGGTAACTAGTACTGTCGCTACCGCTTGATCATTATACAGGGATATCATCATCATCATCCTTTTAAACTAAGAGTCTACCCATCAAACTGAACAACTTTTACTATGGGAGCAAACCAATCGGAGGAACAATAAAAAATCTGCTGTTGCATACATTTGTATCGCGTAGGCATTGCAGTTTAGAACAGCAGATTTTTTGTTGCTCCGATCGGTTTGCTCCCATAGTGAAAGTTGTTCAGTTTGATGGGTAGACTCTTAGTTTAAAAGGATGCTAATGATATCAATTTCACCCTGTATATTGGTATATATAGGGTCCTTCTTAATATGCTGGCACTTTTTTAAGGGGATGATCTGACCGTCAAACTGAACAACTTCCTCTATAGGACCAACATCGAAATCGCGAAAAAAAAATCATCACTTCCATACGAAACTGCAAACCTACTCTAGCCAAATGTATGGGACAGCTGATATTTTTTTCGCGATTTCGATGTTGGTCCCATAGAGAAAGTTGTTCAGTTTCATGGTCTGATCATCCCCTGAAAAAAGTGTCAGCATATTAAGAAGGACCCTGTATTGGTGCACTATGCAATATGCACTAGCTCGTCCGCGTAAGATTTCCCCTGATATAGTCCGTATATCTTTACCGAAAGTACGAAAATGACTTGTCTCAGAGGATTTTGTATTAGTAGATTTAGTAGTGTACTAGAGACTCTTCGTCTTAGAGATTCTGTGACGAATGTTTTTTTGTATAAGTAGGTACTTATTTTTCTATTTTATTTATAAATTAATGGACTCTTACTTGTGCGTTAGCACTGCATTTCCGCCAGTGTCAAGTAGTTTATGGGAGAATCTACCCCAATCTCAGGGATTGTTGTTGGAGGATTGCGGAGCCTCGTGGCAGGCAAAAACGCGACTCGCGAAACCACGCGGGACAAGTGCTCGGGTCAGTTCCTGCAACGTGAGTTCTACTCATTTTTATTTTCTAGAATTCTAGAACGCACTGGTGCGAGTGTCATGCTTGTAGCTGTGACATTGAGTAATAAACTGTTATTATTGCAACTAACCGACTATAAAAAAATGAGGAAATTCGTAATTCGATCCGACTCTTTATTGTATACCTACCTATCGAATTTGATTTCAGAAAATTAGAGCCTAATTTTTTAAATTTATATCTTACTAGAGTTAACCCGCGATTTCGTCCGCACAAATTATATACCAGATTTTAAGTCAGATCATAAGCTATCAAATAAAAAAGTTTCATCAAAATCGGTTCAGTAGTTTTTGCGTGATACTCGTTCAAACAAACAAACAAACACACAAACCAACAAACAGACAGACAAAAAATTCAAAAAATTGGTGATTTGGAATCAGGGACACCAAAAAACCACATCGCAACTTTTTTTTGACACAACACACTTCTCTTACAGTTTTATAATAGGTAGTTTAGATTTAGATAATGTATATTTTCTGCATGTTGCTAATAATCTTCTTTTTTATTCAACTTTACGTAACAATCGAGAAACCTGCCCGCTCTTAACATGCGGTAAAAAAACTAAAATTAAACAACGATAACTAAATGCCGTCGGACATTGCGTCGTTAATTTAACTCATATACAGTCTCAAATCTTCTTATAGGTACTTACAACTCATATAAACTATCAATTACTAAAACAAAGCATGATCGTAAGTGTGAACATTAAAATTGATGTACCTGTACTTAGGTATTCTCTTTCAGAAACATTGCCCACAACAACTACCAACCACCTTAGGTATTGTAATTATTCAATCATTTTTATTTACCATCACAACACAAGCTACTTTCGCATTCCTAATCCTCCTGTTGGAAAACAATACCTAAATGACAAAAATTAGAAAGAAAAAACCATTCAGATAAAATGTGTTAGATAAAGAAGGATTTAGATAAGGTCTTGAATGCATCATCTTTATAAAACTTTACGATACTCTTTCTTATACTGTGCCCATGTTTTCGCGAAACACTGTAAAAAATATGTATACATTTGTAAAAAATATATTTATGTCGACACTAACTTTTACCCGCGCCTTCATCCGTATGGACAACGTATGTTTTATTTTTATTTTATTTTATAATATTCGGGATGCTAACAGCCTCTTTTACAAAATAATGTATTCCATAACATGTCATTTGCCATTTACAAGCATCCATATATGAACATATATCCGTATATGAACTGAACCATAGCTTATCCTCTGACTGAAATGAATTACTTCAATACCAAGTTTCACTGAAATCTATCAAGGCATATCACTAGAGATCGGATATTCGGATGCATATTTACCTAAACTTCATTTTTCACAAGAATAATATGGACACGTCTTAATTTATTTATTTAATGAAACAATCCCAGAATCGTTCTTGACTCCCGGGACTGCTAAAATATCGTAGAACTTGGACATTTGAAAAAATCGATGTACATGAACAACTAGGATAACATTAAAAACTCTGACAATTTGGTCAACTTATACAATGTTGTCTGAGTTGACCAAGTTGTCCGAGATGTTTTGTTGTCGAAAGTATTTAATTGGGCAACATTAAAAACGGTGCGGGTTGCCCGATTTTTAAATTAACTTTATTCAGAAAGGCATATCCATATTATGTTTTCGTGGAGAAAATAATGAAGTTTAGGTAAATATGCATCCGATTATCCGATCTCTACATATCACACATCCAAAAAATCATGTTTGGGTAGTTTAAAACCAAGCTTTCATATTTATAATGAGTACCTAGAGATTATAGGTACCATAAAGAGGTGTAAGTTCTAGTTTAAGAGGTGATTGACATCGGATATAAATAAATGTTGATGAATGATGAGATGGCATGATGACGGACGATGCCAATGATTAAGAATCAGATAAAAATCGAAAAACTGTTAGGTATTAGATAGAACAGTTATACTTATCTGACATATTTTTAGAACTAACTGCATTTGTGTTCCTTATCCCATCGGGTCTTATTTTATTGTGTATCTTACCGATACGATTGCCGATCAGTATTAAATCGACATGGTGTTTTTGGCAGTTCTTAGATATATTGTTTCTTAATTATTTAGTTAATTTCAGACAATGCCTAGTACAGTCATAATAAGTTACCAATCTTGTAGACGAGGTAATCGGAAACTTACACAATAGCCCTTCTGATGGATTCTTTAGTATTTTATCGAAAATGATGTACTTTATCTATGTAATATAACCAGGTAAAACCCATAGAAGCAATCAACCCGCCACACCAGCGAGCGAAAAGACATCACAATAATTATATTATCAAGAGAGATTAGCTTTCGATTGTCAGTTGTCCTCTAATGATTAATGATGCTGAGGCTCGGGTGACAGCTTGACATTTCTAGACTTTAAACTTTAGCTCATAAGGTTGACTTTAGCAGCCTGTAGGTTTGCTCGGGTGAGAGTAAAGATTACCAGACACCGTAAGTGTTTGGATATAAGGTTGAATTTAGCTAGGCATGGTTTGAAGGTTGAAGGGTTGGGCGTTATCGGTGCGTCAGTCGAGTGGCCTCGCCTCGTCGCGCCCGCGGCGGCGGCGGCGCGACGCGACGCAAGCCTGGTTATTCCCATTTACACCAATTAGCTGTTCTGATAAATTGTATGTTATATGTATACCTACAGGGTGTAAAATTAAATGCGTTACATATTATATCGAACAGGGTACTTACTTCAGACCATCAAACTGACAAAAAGACCAAGGTCGAAATCGCAAGAAAAAATATCTAGGTATAGTATAAGATATAAGTGTACTTTTTGCAAGCATCAGCAGCAAGACTGATTCAGTGTTTATGGGGTGTAGAGCATCTCTGTGATGGGGATGGACCAGGTCTGCCTGCATAACTCCAGTCGGTTTAGGAGTTACTGATGATTAAAGGTCTGTAAAAAAATTAACGATCAGCTGCACGGCTTGTCGTATGATATTATTGTAGTATGCACTGTAGCTATATGAACAGTACAAAAACTGTCAAGTTCTGTCAGTTGGTTAAGGAGATACAGCCAATCAAAGTTTCGACCTTTGAACGGCTGTATCTCCTAAACCGACTGATGAACCATGTCAGTTTTTGTACTGCTCACATAGCTACTAGTGCATACTACAACAATATCTGATAGACTGGAGTTAATTTTTACAGACCTTTAATCATCAGTAACTCCTAAACCGACTGCAGTTATGCAGGCAGACCTGGTCCATCCCCATCACAGAGAAGCTCTACACCCCATAAACACTCAAATCTCAATCAGCCTTGCTGCTGATGGTTGCAAAAAGTACACTTATCTCTCGGAATATTAGTTTCTAAAAACTGCAATCCTACTCGAGTCTCGCTCGGCCAAAAGGTATAGAGCAGGAGATTTTTATTTCGCGATTTCGATGTTGGTTTGGTCCCATAGAGAAAGTTTCATTCATTGTTCAGTTTGATAATAATAAATAATAATAAAATAAATTTACTGTTTTTTTTTTTTTTTTTTTTTATGTTCGATAGGTAAACATTTGACCCCAATCTCACCTGATGTTGAGTGATGATGAGGCCGAAGATGTAGCATGCTTACCTAGAAAGATGCCTATTCACTCTTGCCTTGAAGAGGCCCAGGTTGTATTGCTCAGGGAACAGGTCCGCAGGCAGTGCGTTCCACTCCTTTGTTTCACAAAAACAAGGATTACAAAGAACTTAGTCGTAATAAAGTAAAAAGTACACATTAGGTTTACAAACAGATGTCCGCTGATACTCAAAAAAGAAACCTGTCCTTTGAGTACCAGCAACATGACGGTCTGATCATCCTCTTAAAAAACCGTTAGCTTAAGTTGAACCCTGTACCTATACATATCATCATATCAGCCGATTATCGTCCACTGCTGGACATAGGCCTCCCCCAAGGATCGACAAATATACAAACGCTTCAGAAATGGCAACTTCAATTTTCATTGAAAAACTATGAAAAAATTATGGGACCTATCCCACCCCCTGGATACGTGCTTGAATCATAAAATGATAACACCAAAACTTCAGCCTTCGCTCTTTTTATTTCGCGCCAAAGAATGACATAAAAGGCGTGATATAGCCTTATCATTATCGCGCACAACATACTACGGCTTCTGTAGAGCAAATAAAATTAAATACCGACCTATAAAAAGCAACAACATTTTCCGCGTAGCCGAGTACATAACGAAGTAGACAGGAATAACCCAACCGCGGCCCTGTTGCACTCGCGTGTCACGATAACAATTACAGAGAAAACTTATTGTGTTTGCTGATAAACAGGTCAATCGAATATAAACCTTATTCTGTAGAGGTACGGGCTAAAAGCTCTCGGCCTCACATGGCCAGACTCAAAGGTGTCAGCGCGGCGTCCGCGTCGCATACTAACAAATACCGACGATTATGGACTTCACTTCGTTGAAGAGAGAATTATTTAGTACCTACTACTATACAAGTAGTTCTGAGAATTAGGAACTACTTGCATTAGTAGGACTTATACTTCCCACAGATTTTGAACAAAACACCACGAAATTATGCGACACAATTTTGGCATAATGGTCAAAAAACCTAGGCTAAGATGCTTGCAAAACACAGACCAAGCTATGGAAGCTGTGTTTGGTGTTTGGTCATCTAAGTTTGTTCGTTATTTAAGTAACAGCGTTTAGAACTTTGCTTCAGACCATCGAACTGAACAACTTTATCTATGGAGCCAATATAAAAATCACAAAAAAATCTGCTATTCAATCCTACATTCGAGTCTGGCGTGACGCAGTAAGTATACAGGGTCCGTACAACTTAATATGATGATCAGACCATCAAATTGAACAACTTTCTGTACGGGATCAAAATAGAAATAGCAAAGAAATCTGCTGTCCCCACAAACTTATGTATTACAGCTGTCCCATATATTGGGTAGAGGAGGTATTTTTTTCGTGAATTTGACGTTAGTTCTGTAGTGACAGTTGTCTAGTTTGATGGTCAGAAGTAGGTATAATATAAGTACCCCCTAAAATATGTTAGGCATTTTACTTTTACAGCCTGTATACCTAAATACATTTTTAAAGGACAACCGACGCTCTCCCTTGAAAAAATACCAGAAATATAGAAGTTTAGACTGAAGTCAAATGTGTAATATAATAAATTATGGGGTTTTATAAAAACGACTCGTATTGTATCATTTATTTTTATTTAACGAGTTATTTAGTCATTTATTATCAATAAATTATAAAAAAGCAGCAACCCCAAAATGGCTGTCAATGTTGTTTGTAAGGAGGTGATGCAAGCACAATGTTTTGTTAATATAAAAATGATAAAAACTAATGCCTGCCATTAGTTTATAGTGTTCCATAGTCCATAATAAAAATAGAAGTACGGTTATACATTTTTTGGTTTTATGTGCCGGATGTCCTTTAGACTAACTGGCTAATTTAACTGATAGATGGAGTAAAACTGTACGAATAGATTTTATTTTCATCAGTAACGTGTCGTAACAATAACAGACGTTTCAATAAGATAATCTTAAATCGACGATAAGACATAGAGCAGCATAACATGATGAGTCATGGGCATGGATGGCATGACGGGATACACCGGAAGCAGATACTCAAATTTATATTTGTGATAAATAAATAAAAATAAAAAAAAATAAAAATATATAGCAAGAAAATACACGTTTTCAGTATTTCTCTACGTAACCAACTACAAATACAACTCTAAAAATGGATAAGTCTTTCTTTATAAGCTGGCAGTTTTTAAGAGGTTAAGAACATCAAACCACAGCCCGGACACTGCATACAAACATTTGGAATTGACAAGATGACGTCAGCACTTGCGAAACCAAAGAAATTGAACCTTAAGTCTTCTTCGTAGGTAACGAGTAACCAGTGCGCGGTAACCAGGGCCTCAATTGCGCAATTTTATACGGTTTTGGTTTGGTTTTGGTTTTGGTTTAGTTTTGGTTTAGATTTGGTTTAGCTGAAGTAAAAAAGCTATCACGATATTTTTTTCTGAACGGTTAAATCGCACAATACAGAAAATTCGATCGAACGGACATCAAACGTTACGCCAACGTATCTTCCGAAATAAAGCTAAATCGTTACCGTTAATATAATTTGCGCGATACGAATTGTGCATAACGTAACGTTTTTGGTTGTGGTTTTGTTTTGGTAGTATCGTTCAAACTTAGGGCGATTGAGGCCCAGAGGGCGATAGAGGGGGTGAGGTAAAAAGTTGGTGGGAGGAAGGGAGTGTCCGTACTGTATCTAGTAATAGATACTCTTTCTTATACTGTGATCAAACTTTCCCATAGATAATGTTGTTCAGTTGTCCGATATTGAAATCGCGAAAATAAACGGACGTTCCATACAAATCTGCAAAATGTATGGGACAGATGATTTTTTTTATCTCCCGATTTTGATATTGGTTTGATGTTCTATAAAGAAAGTTGTTCAGCTTGATAGACAGATCAATCCTCCAAAAAAACGTGAGCATATTAAAAGAGACCTTATATTATACAAATACAGGGTGAAAGTAAACTTAAACACCTACGTTACATTTACATTTTTAAGGGCGTTCGCGTGTTTGTGCTTCAGATCATCAAACTTTCAGAGAGGACAATTTAAAGGTAAATGCACTGGACCAAAACGTATGGAACAGCAGATTTGAAGTGTTATTGTGAAAATTTTTCAGTTTGTTAGTCTGACTTCGAAGTTCGATAATCCCCTGAAAAAATTGTGCATTATTTTAGGACCCATTTTGTATGTAAGTATACGATGTTACATAAAAACCGTTATCGCTCTGAAAATTGTTACAAACTTCGCGCACTTGCCAAACAACACTTCGCTCCTAACTGCGAAAGTCAAACGTAACTGCGAAAGTCGACTCAAGTACTATCTAACTATAGGTAGTCTAGCCGATGGCTACTTCAAGCAACCTTTCTATACTACATACACCGAGCTATACTAACTTATACCTAGCTATACTACCTACGTCTAAAAATGCATGTCGCGGCGTCAGCACGGCACGGGTGCAGCCGGTCTCAGGCTCGCGCTGTCGGGCTAATGAGTGTGAGCGAGGGGGGTGGCGCGGGCGCAGCGGGGCGCGGGGGGTGGGGGCGGGGGCGGGGGGCAGCCGAGGTAATGGCGCGCGGCTTCGGATGTCGCCGGGGGGTGCCATACCGCGCCGCGCCACCGATAACAAAATCACTAGAGAACGTACGGTGGCGATGTGTGAATGACAGGTTATGGATGCGGCATTTAATTGTGCCAGCAATGAAGTTAGTAAAGTGATCAAACTCAAGCCCTCGCGTGATCTCAATCCACAGATCACCCCCAATAGATACCGCATGATGAAAATTTTGTACACGCCCGAAGTCACCATTTTTGGCGGTAGGTGCGGGTAGCGGGGCACGAAACGATGCAACGTGATTGGCCATTTCAAGGTCGCACTACTTCGAGCTCGCTCACTTGCGTTGCTTATATCAGTGCAATCTCATAGATGTGTGGCGAGCGTCGGCGGCCTTGTATGCGGTATCTATTGGGGGTAATCTGTGTCTCAATCCTATCTGACCCATAGGACCAAGTGAGATTCTGGGAGCGCATAACAATAAATATACCTAGTGCGGACCCACTTATTCTGACACCGGTTTTGCTTATGACTTTAATGCAATAGCTGCAATAGTAATTATTCAAGGATAAAAAAAGGCTTCGAACACAAACAACCTGATTGTATCGATCGTTGAAGTCTTTTATATGGCACTAAAAGTCTATACTTACAAAAGACTTCAACGCAACGCCCGTCAAAGTTCACAAACAAAACATAGTTTTATAAATTTTAGCATAGCATATGCTCACGACTATATTCCCCGAGGGGTAGTCAGAGATATACTGAAACTTCAGAACATCCACTTCAGAAACTCTACCCAGTGTGACGGGTTATAAATTTTATAATCTAGTTATTTATGGTCCTAGTTGCTTAGTTTTTAATATTGGAATTGTAAAATTTCTTGTAATTGTAAAATTCTCTGCACACATATACCCATATGTGTGCAGAGAATATAATATAAACACTCATAGATAAAAGGCTCGGGAAATCCATTTATCACGAAATCTTCAAAACTGTTACAGTTGGCCAAAAAAAGTCAGCCTCTTCAGCTAATAAAAAGGTGTAAAAAATAATTTTTCGAAATTCAACCCCCAAAAGGTGTGAAAATGGAGGTGAAAGGTTGTAGAGGAATTTCGAAGCGAAGCACGGAGAATCCAGCTATGATATATTATCACGAATGAATGAAATAAGTATTGTTCTAAAGTCAGCTATAAAATACCATATCCACTTTTAAACTTTCATCGTGTACATCGGCAATGCCCGAAATACAGCTTGGGCAAGCGACGCGCCGTAAATCGCGACGCTGCTCGACGAAGCATCGAGGGTCTTTGTGCGATGCGGCCTCGCCTCCGCTAATACATACCTACTACCTACCTACACCCACACCTACATATACATCTACATCTACATCTACCTACCAGCCAGCACCGCTACACTTACATAACCACATAGCTATAGCTACTATACCTAGCTATACATCGAGCTATGTATATCCATCAAGGCCTGACTTTGTACCTAGCTTTTTCCCGCGTAAGTTAAATTGGTGGTACACTTACATAACCACACAGCTATAGCTACTATATCTAGCTATCATAATCATCATCATCATCATCAGCCTATAAACGTCCCACTGCAGGGCACAGGCCTATCCTCAAGGAGGGTGTATGGGCATTAGTCCACCACGCATGCCCAATGCGGGTTGGTAGACTTCACATACACATCAGAATTTCTTCTTCAGTGTATGCAGGTTTCCTCACGATGTTTTCCTTCACCGTTTGAGAGCAGTCGGTTTTACGTACATAAGTTAGAAAAACTCATTGGTACAGTCATCAGCAGATATATCGTAGCAAACAAGGTGGTCAAATATTTCTAAGCAGTTCTAATTTTCAATAATTTCTTTACTCATAACCAATCAAAAATATAGGAACGCCGAGAACATCAAATATATCGACGCAGTCAGGGTGGTCATAAACATCTGAACAGTTTCGGATAAAAAAACCTTACTCCGTTGTTTTACATGTTAATTTTAAATAACATTGTAAAGAAATTATTGAAAATTCGCTGTTCACATATTTATGACAAAATACACGATTAGATATCATTGGTAACATTTACTGTAAAGAATTTAATGAAAATTAGCACTGCTCAGAAATTTTTGGACACCTTGTATGCTATGATATATCTGATGGCGACTGTACATGGCATGTTGTCCGTGCGGATTCGAACCCGGACCCCCATAATTGGGAGTCCATACCTCTCCGCAACGCGCCACCGACGCTCGTATCTAGCTATACTTATAATTATGTATATTCATCAAGGCCTGACATTATACCTAGCTTTTTCGCGCGTAGTAGGTAAAATAGGTATGCGTATACAGGGTGTAAAAAACACCCTAGTAATACTTAAGGGGGTGCTTCAGACCATCAAACTGAACAACTTTTACTATAAGGCCAACATCGAGAAAAAATAAAAGAAATCTGCTGTCCCATACATTTTAGTCGAGTCGGTACTGCAGTTTTGTATGGGACAGCAGATTTTTTTTATTTTTTCTCGATGTTGGCCCCGTGTTGTTCAGTTTGATGGTCTGAAGCACCCCCTGAAGTGTTAGGTACTAGGGTGTTTTGTTTTGTTACATCCTGTAGTTTTATTTATTTGTGAATGACACTGGGCCCGCTAAATCCATCCCTCTTTACTATGTGTGTGTGCACTGAGAGATCACATCTTGAATTCTGAAATAAAGTACTACAGGTTTTAGTAGTAGTTGTAAAACAATTGTAAAACTGCGTCCTGGAATTTGTAAAGCGATAATTAAAAAGATATAACCTAAAACGTGTGATCCCTCAATCCTCACAGAGGACCTTCTACATCTGGGAAAGTATTAAGTTTAAACCAAGTTTTTGCTTACAGACTTTTAGTAGTACTTTATTTACAACGAATCTACCATATAACATGATACACAGCATCCTACACAAAAAATTACAAAGCCTTTTCACTGAGCTCTCAATCCACACACATGAAATTTTTAATGATAGCATTTTATCGTTAATTTATTAAATAAATCAATATTATTTGCGTTTAACTTTTAGTAAAAACTGTAAGGAAATTTGTAAAAGAAAGAATACATAGCAAATATGTCCTCATTCTATGTAATTGGCATTTAATTGTGATCCCTCAATCCACACGTTTCAAAATAACAAATCATTTGTAAAACAATGAAAATAGCACCTACAATAATGCAAAGCCGCAAATATTTAGTAAAAAAGTTCTACTAAATCTTACCAATTTCAGATCCTGGATTAACGGCGTGGAAAATGAGAAAAACAGCTTCGATAATTCTGCTCAAATAAACCAAGCAAGGTGACCACAAACTAAAACTTCCTGGGACATCATGATTATTCATTTCTCATACTTTGAATTTGAAAGTAGGTAATTGTTTATCTATGAAGTGGCAGTGTTGCCACCTTACCTCCAGATCAAGTAGCTAAACCGTACCCAAAAAGTAGCTAGATACCTAAAAGTGGCTGAATAAAGTAATGTTAAAAAAATACATAAATATGCTGAGATGCAGTTTATTTGGATCAGTAATATTGATTTACAATCAGTTATTCTATAAAATTATGCTCTTTGATGTTTTACAATGCTCATCATAGAATGCCATGCCTTTCGACTTCTACGTTTAGGTAATCGGAACTCAAAAACAATAAAAAACGCTCTAAGGACCCGTTAAAATGACTAACTTTAGCTTAAGAAATTGGTATTTATAAATAAATAAACAAAAAAAGTGGCTAGAATAAGTGGCTAAAATATTTAGCCACAGATTTTTTTTGTAGCTGACAAGTTCAAACATGTTGCTAGATCTAGCCAAAGTGACAACACTGTGAAGCGGCTGGAAAACTGGAAAGTGATGCATGAGGATAAATATTAAATATATTTGAAAAAAAAAGGATACCTACCTACTTACCCGGTGCAAATTTTTCCTAAGGACCCGTTTTAAAACGTGTAAAAATCACTCGTGAAGATCAGTCTATCTCATTCTCACTGTAACATTCCTACACACGACCAGTGCTGCCAATTCCGGGGAATTTCCCCGATTTTCGGGGAATGAGGGGTGCGTGCGGGGAGAGCGCGGGAAATGATTCAAATCGGGGAATTTCGGGGAATCGACTATTTGTAATAAATGTCAAACAAAGAATGTCTAAAGAAGAGGTATTGTTAAAATTCGAACCGAATTGGACTATTCTTAGATCGAAAGTGTGGGAGAAATATAAATAATAAATAAAACTCATTGTATTCTAAATATTTAAGTAGAATTTTTGATAAAAATTAGAAGACAAAGAAGTCCATAAGCTAATTTTGTGAAACATTAAACTACATTTTGCATGAAAAAATGCTTTATTTTTGAATATTACAGTGTCGGGGAATGCATGATTGGAAATCGGGGAAATTCGGGGAATTGAGCCTACTTAAGCGGGGAATCAACAAATTTACATTGGCAGCACTGCACACGACGCATAGCTGAACTCTATCTCCATGAACTTACTATATCTTCTCATAGGCACCCCGAGTGATTTCAAAATTTTTCAAACGTTTTGAAACGTACCTAGTCTAAAATTTATTCATCAAGCGATTCAGAAATTATTTTTGCATATTATATCAGCTGCTGTAGTATACCACCGTGACACAGCACTATCGCACCTTCGCTCTCTTTCTATTTGTGCGCGAACGAACGAGATAAAAGACGTGATATAGCCGTATCACGTGCAACATGCTAGCTAGGCTGGCTTTTGTTTACTTTCCTCGTAGTCGAAATGAAAAGCAGCGGGGCAAGTACGCCAACCCGCGATAGCGTGATATAGCACTATCACGCTTCCACTCTCTTTCTATTTGCGCGCGAACAAACGAGATAAAAGACTACATTTGACAGATTGATGTGTTAAATATCGCTATATAATTTTGTTTATTTCACAATTTTCAGTGGTGAATTCATTAGTTCGACTCAGATATCAGTTATACACGCAATACTCGATAAGAAGAGAATGTTTTAATCGCCGATGATTTGCTTTAAATTTTTGAGGAAATCTTTTGTGTAGTTCCGAAGCGTTTCACCAGATCTTCACCAAATTAAAATGGAACCATCTCGAGGGTAAATCCTAACTAGGAACTAAAAAAGAATCACCCAAATCGGTCAAGAAATGCCGAAGTTATTACGATTTTCGAAGGTTCTCCTCGATTTCTCTGTGATTCCATAATCAGATCCTGGTTTCCTTAGCATGGTACACCCTTAGGATATCTCCCTTCCAACAAAAAAAGAATAATCAATCAAATATCCGCGAACACACAAAAAAGATTAAGCAATTTTAAGCAAAAGCTCGTAATAGCTTAGTCCTCCAGCTGGAGGCTTGGAGACAAAATGTTTCAAGACGGTAATCTTTTGTACCATTGACGTCTCGCTTATTCTAATGGGCGGTTGTCATATGTCATAAGTATGAATGAATGTCAAGTAGCCTTTTTATGTCTTGCTTTATAATATTTATCTTCCCCTATACTATATCTATGTTCCCGAGTGATTTTTACACGTTTTGAAACGGATCCTTAGGAAAAATTTGCAACAGGTAAGTATCTTTTTTTGAAATGGTATATTTGAAATTTATCCTCATACATCCCTTTCCAACCGCTTCATAGATAAACAATTACCTACTTTCAAATTCAAAGTATGAGAAATGAATAATCATGATGTCCCAGGAAGTTTTAGTTTGTGGTCACCTTGCTTGGTTTATTTGAGCAGAATTATCGAAGCTGTTTTTCTCATTTTCCACGCCGTTAATCCAGGATCTGAAATTGGTAAGATTTAGTAGAACTTTTTTACTAAATATTTGCGGCTTTGCATTATTGTAGGTGCTATTTTCATTGTTTTACAAATGATTTGTTATTTTGAAACGTGTGGATTGAGGGATCACAATTAAATGCCAATTACATAGAATGAGGACATATTTGCTATGTATTCTTTCTTTTACAAATTTCCTTACAGTTTTTACTAAAAGTTAAACGCAAATAATATTGATTTATTTAATAAATTAACGATAAAATGCTATCATTAAAAATTTCATGTGTGTGGATTGAGAGCTCAGTGAAAAGGCTTTGTAATTTTTTGTGTAGGATGCTGTGTATCATGTTATATGGTAGATTCGTTGTAAATAAAGTACTACTAAAAGTCTGTAAGCAAAAACTTGGTTTAAACTTAATACTTTCCCAAATGTAGAAGGTCCTCTGTGAGGATTGAGGGATCACACGTTTTAGGTTATATCTTTTTAATTATCGCTTTACAAATTCCAGGACGCAGTTTTACAATTGTTTTACAACTACTACTAAAACCTGTAGTACTTTATTTCAGAATTCAAGATGTGATCTCTCAGTGCACACACACATTCTTTACTCACATTCGAGAAAGGATACTCCTGCCCTACAGTGGGACGTATAGTATAGGATCCTTCTTAATATGTTAACGTTTTTTTAAAGGGATGATCAGACCATCAAACTAAACAAAGTTCTCTATCGGACAAAAACGCAACGACGAAAGCGCGAAAAAGAAATCAGCTGTTCCACACAAAACAGCAAACCTACACAACTGATTCAAATAGAGACAAGACAGTCAAGCAAGATCAAGAAACGGCTTGCCCAAACATAATAATAACACAATTACATAGTTTTTTTACACCGCTATGTTAGTAGGTAAGGTACCATAAATCTACACATTAAAAACTCACCTTATCACTTTTAGTGATAAGTCCACCTTTTGTAAAATTCTTGTTCGTGTATATAAAATTTTGTTTTTTGTGTATTTTGGTGTGCAAATAAAAAATATTTATCTTATCTTAAAAAACCAAAAAAAGAAGTCAATCTGAAAATTTTAGAGGCCCTGCTCAATTTATAAATAAATTAATTAAAAAGAAATGAATTGCTGTTCGTTAGGCTCGCTAAAACTCGAGAACGGCTAGACCGATTGCGATGAAACTTTGGTGGATTATTGTTCACATACCAGGGAAGGTTTATAAATAAAAAAACGGTCAAGGGTGTGTCAGGTAAAACTGTTCTAAGGCGGTAAGAAGTTCGCCGGGACAGCTAGTAAAAAATAAAATAATAGGTATGACGTCTCATCGAATCGCATCGAAAACATAGATGCGGTAAGGATACAGTCTCTCAAAGAGGTCTTCCGACTGGGCACTGCAATACCTGTAATACCTCTCTCCATTTAACCGCATTCATAAGCATCGTCATTGCGACTACGGGCCAAAGATTGTCATTATATTTCTGTACATTTCCAGAGCTTCCAGAACGCAACATTTATTTATTATTGTGGGTTAAGTAAGAAGTCCATTTACCGTAAATAAATAGTGCATTTCAGAAAATTCCCGTACAGGCACGTACGTAACTGTTTTCAGGAGAAGAACAACATTCTTCTACGAACCTGTTCGCAACTGGTTACGAAAAAATATTAACAATTCTTTATTCGAAACAAGTCACGAAACTTATTTACGTATGCGGCCGAAAGGGAAAATAATTCATAATTTGTTGTTCTATTAGGTATGCGTTTCCATGGCTTTAGGTGTATCAAAAAAGATATATACCACGAGCAACCACCCACTTTTTAATAATGAATTTTTAGCGAGAATCACTAATTTGCCGCGCTAGCAATAACAGCAGTAAGTACCTGTTACTTGATTTTGAGAAAACGGCGCTTAACGTTTTCGATACATTTTTACTTTTCCTATACAGCTAATAATTAATTTTTATTTTTTATATTTAGCTGAAATTATGTACTTTGATATGCAGTAACCGATAAATTTGTATCTACATTAGAATAATTGTAATTAATAGAAAACCGTTTATTCTTAGCAAGAGTCGCGGGAGTCAAACACGAGCGTTAGGCTATGACTGAATTAATTAACTTCCAAACATACCCACAGTAACTCCTTAACCGAATGATTAACCATGTCAGTTTTTGTACTGTTCACATAGCTACAGTGCATGCTACAATAATATCATACGATCTGCCTTGCAGCTGATCTTTGATTTTTTACTGACCTTTAAACGTCTGTAACTTCTAAACCAACTGAAGTTATGCAGGCAGACGTGGTCCATCACCATCACAGAGATGCTCTACACCCCATAAACACTGAATCAGCCTTGCTGCTGATGGTTGCAAAAGTACACTTATCTCTTATACCCGTTCCCATAAAACTAAAACATTCTTCGATTCTAAAAACACGTAGTATCATATCAGTTGGTTTTCTAGAGATAGCAACAGCGTTATAATTCGGAGAAATGTGAATATAGCCAGGTACTTGCGTACTTGACAGATGAGTGTGAGTGTGTGTATCGTGATATGCAAATATTACCCACAGCTTGGCCATAATTTAGTAGATTAGTCTAATTGATATGATAAGACGGATCACATAACATAACTGGAAATTACCTGACCTTCACTAAGTACCTTATTCTGTAATTAATAATTATGTATCTGATAAAGGTACACTGCAAAAAATGCGAGCCAACTAATAAGTATAATTTCTCTTAATTAACACCAAAATAAACTATTACTAAATTAAGAATTGCTAAATTTAAGCGGCAGTGGGCGGGGCACATTGCTCGCAGAACCGATGGCCGGTGGGGCCGAAAAGTTCTCGAGTTGCGACCGCGTACCGGAAAGCGCAGCGTGGGTAGGCCCCTCACACGGTGGATCGAGACGACCTGGTGAAGGCGGCGGGAAAACGTTGGATGAGAGCAGCGCAGGACCGGTCGTTGTGGCGATCCTTGGGGGAGGATCCATCGGCTGAGATGATGATGATGATGATGAACACCAAAATAATTGAAATGACGTTATTATTGTTTATTAAAAACAAAAGATGGTTAGTTGTAACAACAAGCCAAATTCGTTTAACAAAGTTCTTTTAGTCGGAGAAGTCATGATGTTGACAGGGTCATATGGATTTATGATGTTGAATTTTTTTTTTCAGTGTACCTATAACTGTAATAGCGCTTTTTTCAATACTGTTTTTAAAGATTTGAAGATATTACGAGGATATGATCGGAAATTCAATCAATCAATCAATAGACACGTGATCTAAAAACTTCAGAATTATAGAACGAATAGTTGAATAAAACTTTAACAAAAGTGTGACTGTGCATTGAAGATATTTACAAAATAATGGTTACGATATGGTGTTTAGATGTAAGTGTAACTGACTCCTAATTCCTAATCACAGATTTTTTCATTTTTTGTCTATCTTATCTTATCTTGTTGTGGGGGCTGGCAAGCCAGCAACACTTCGACCCAGTGGGATCTTTTGTGTTAGCCCCAGTACTTTTTACTTTCTTCACCCTTCAAATACATGGTCAATGAAGGAGGCAATACCATTGAGGGGAAGAAGCCTAAGATCTCCCGGTTTTGGATATCCATCACCGAGGAGGCACATGCGTTTTGCCGCCAAGACATCACAGTCACAGAGAATGTGCTCCATGGTCTCCTCATCCTCTCCGCACGCTCGGCAGCTGGGATCCAGGGTGAGTTTCATCTTGTGCATCATCGTGCCTGTGGCGTAGTGCCCAGTGAGGGCTCCGACGATGGCACGAGCCTTGCTCCTGCTGTTGTTCAGTATGAACTTTGAGACACGAGTTGTCGCATTGCTGATAAATTTCTTGGAGTGCTGTAGACCTGTAAGGCTAGACCACTCCAGCTTGTGTGTTTTATCAGCCCAATCCCTAATGGCCATTCTTATGTTGCATGCCGGGATTCCCACACTTGGTTCTGGGCCAACCATCTTTCGTTCTGACCCAGCCCTTGCCAGCTCGTCAGCATTCTCATTACCTCGAACACCGGTATGCCCCGGGACCCAGACTAATCTCACGGTATTGTGTAGACCAAGCTTGTTGAGGGTCTTTACTCCGTTTAGGATTAGCCTGGAGCTCACATAATAGGAGTTCAAGGCTTTGAGAGCTGCTTGGCTGTCGCTAAGAATATATATAGTCTTGTTGGTTACCTTCCTATATATATTCTCCTGCGCGCAGGCTATGATAGCGTACGTCTCAGTTTGAAAAACAGTTGCAAACTCCCCTAGACTGATACTCTCGTTGTAGTCATTGGAGTGTATGCCTGCACCCGTACCCGAATCGGTTTTTGAACCGTCAGTGTACCAAACAAGAGTGTTCGCGTCCGGGGTACGCAGTCCACGCTTCCATTCATCCCTTGAATTTTTTGTCTATCTGTCTGTTTGTTTGAAATATATAGCGCAAAACCTAACTAGATTTATTTTAATGAAACTTTTTCTGTAAAGGTAGACTTAAAAACTGGTTATATATTTTATTTCGCTTCGATTTCGGTAACATTTGGATTCGGGCAACATCTGGTTAGTTATACAAACCAACTCAAATTAAAGAATTAAAAATTAAGCCTCGGAACTAAATATTAAGACTTGAACCTGTAACCTATCAAAAACCGGGGCTTTACTTTCATCCAATTAAGCTACCAAGCATACTACTAAGAACGAAATTCTTCAATCCATTCCGTCTGTAGGGATGTCACACAACACAATATGGCTGTAACATGTCATGTTAATAATCAATAATATTTGAAGTTATACTAACTTTCTAAAACCTCGTTTACAAATATAAAAGTGTTAACTTCGACGCGTTTAACCACAAATCCTAAACCCTATCTAACAGGAAGGCTGTTTTAGATAGAGAAACTATCGAAGCGAAAAGTTTATCGAGGGTTCTTAGGTACCTTTATCTTACTGGTTTAACCTTATTACTTTTGTCTGTGAATTCTTAATGCGACATTTTTACTGGAGAGAGGTCTAGATAAAATTCTTCGGGTTTTATTATTCAATAATGTTCCTAATTTCGTGTATTAAAGATCCTTGATTGTGCTAAAAATAATTACTAAAAAGGTATTAAGAGGGCTATCGGAGTCCAGTGGCGCCCACGTCACAATAATGAAGATTTCTCAATAAAGAAAGCCTAAATTAAAAAAGTGCCCACTTGACAAACTACAAAAGCCTTCAAGCCATTGTTATACAATACTTTTTACCTAGAACATCACAAATTCACAACATACGACAGGATATTAATCTATCCATAGTGTAAACCTATTTAAATCATAATCATCTTAGAAACATTGTCACAATGAAAAGAAGAGTCATACTAAAATTTTTTGATTAAATCATTCCTCGCAATACATTCCAGAATCGTAAGACAATCATATAAGAAACATAACACAATAGATTAATATTTTTGTCTAAACTTCAACGGTTTAAAAATTATACTACGAATGTTCTACGATATTCACACGTAGCCCTAATAAAAAGTTACAAACTAACTTCGTAGCGCTACGAGTTCTCGTAGCAATTACTAAAAGTAATCGGTTTCACATTTTTTCGTAACAAAAATAAAGTTCATTTTCATTCGCACGCGAAAAATAACAAGAGTTAGTACGTAGTTCGAAGAGTTAACTACTTTCAGAACAAGTTATCAACCTCGTAGACAGTCGCGAGACGATAAATATTACGAGATAAAAGTTTTTGTTACCAAAAAAAGTTATCGATATTACCATAATTGCGAGCGAACTTTAGCTTATCGCTGTGTAGTGATCGTAATCATTTTATCAGCCGATGGACGTCCACTGCTGGACATAGGCCTCCCCCAAGGATCGCCACAACGACCGGTCCTGCGCTGCCCCCATCCAACGGGTTCCCGCCTTCACCAGGTCGTCGGTCCACCTTGTGTGGAGCTCACTGTCTGCCAACCAGTCTAGATCTCTTTGGCCACTTTAGTTTAGCATTTCTTTGGACTATGTCGGCTACTCTGATTCTTCTGCGAATATCTTCACTCCTGATTCGATCTCGCAGAGAACCTCCGATCCGAGCATAGCCCTCTCCGTTGCCCTTTAGGTGACTTTCAGGTTTTTTATGAGACCTTGAGTGAGCGATCGACCACGTCTCAGTTCCATTTATATCATCACTAGCTATACAGTGCAAGTCGCAAAAGCTTATAGGTAACAATTTTTCTCTCTGACCCGTTAGAAAGTATACGCATGGTGTAAATTAATTGCACTAATAAAGTGCGGGGCTAGGACTGTGTTTACGACGCGATGGACGCGAGTCGTAGGTAGTTGAGGGGTGTGTGTGCGGGCAAGGGGCGGGGGGTGTCGGACGGACACAAAGGAGAGGAGCGGCCGGTCGCAGTGCTGCCACCTTACCGCTTTCGGCGCTAGATCTAGCGCTTTTTTGGGATGGTTAACGCCGTATCTGACAATTTTGCGCCTATAGCGGAAAATCTATCGGTTTTAAAATTTTTAATAAAGCAACTGTATTCGTGTTTGAATATGCTTTATTTTGTGTTTTGTGATTGTAAAATATGATAAATATTGATAGCGTATCACAATACGACAAAATCAAATACCACAGTCAAAACATGTCCATAAAGTGTGCTATGTCCTGGAGATTCTAATAGGTACGAACACTTATCTAAGGGGCTCACACACATCTCTTGCTGTCACTTTTTGTCTTGTTGACGTAGTAAAAGCTAGCAAGAGATTTAATAGAGGATTAACGGGCGTTTCTGCAACTGAGTGTTAGGTCCGCCACATACATGGAATTCCGATTCAGGATTACGATTTCGGATGGATTTTCCCCCTCCACAATTCCGTTCGGAATTGCTGAGGTATCAAATCTTATAAAAAATCACAATCCTGATTTGGAATTCCGGATCAGAATTCCGTATGTGTATGGCACGTCTAAGTTTAAATAATTTTACTAGTTAGGTACGACTTACACAGGGTGAAATTGATATAATTTGCATCCTTTTAAACTAAGATTCTACCCATCAAACTGAACAACTTTTACTACGGGAGCAAACCGATCGGAGCAAAAAAAAAAACTGCTATTCCATTCCATACTAAACTGCAACGCCTACTCGACTCAAATGTGTGCAACAGCTGATTTTTGATGTTGCTCCGATCGGTTTGCTCCCATAGTAAAAGTTGTTCAGTTTCATGGGTAGACTCTTTGTTTAAAAGGATGCCAATGATATCAATTTCACCCTGTATAGATGGGTTTCCGAAAGACTGATAAGACTATCCTCTATCCTATCTCTGAATATCCACTCGGGAACTATAATCGTGAGCGTATGCTTTATGATAAGACTATTTAGATAACTTTAAAGGACTATTTATAGGAAAGGAATTTAGCACCGGTTTTTTCTAACCGAGAAAATTTTAGAATCTAGCGCTTTTTGAACAGTTTTAGCGCCTATTGGATTTTTTGCGTTGGCAGTCCTGGCCGGTCGGTCGCGGCCGCGGACCGTGTCGCGGGCCGGGTGGCCTTATCACCGCACACAGTCGCCGCGCGCGCCCCGCGACGGACGTCCCCACTCGCGCGACACTCCACGACATACAGTGACTTGTGCTCTCATCTGTGAAACTCCAAGGAACTTTGTGTTAACACGTGCCGCGCACTGCGCATATTTTTATTGGACGAAGTTCATTCATAGCGTTTATAATATTGCAGTGCGACGTCGGAACTGTCAAATATCGTAAACACAGCACACGTGCCGGATCGCAAGTAAGTTTGAGTTTGCTCACGTTACTCCTATCGATTTTGTGATGAGTTTGAAAAAAGTTTGAAGTTGTGTTATTTCAGCACTTGTGTTTTCGCAATACATTCTGGTAGTTTACCCAACTACCCACTTTGACTCGTTGGATGTTTCTCGGAAAGTGGTGAAAGGTAGATGTGCCAATTTTGGACATAATAATAAATTAAAAACGGTTTTTTTCTAAATAATTGTTCTTGTTGTCAGTCTTTTTAGTTATTTTGTGTAAATTATTTGCCATGTTTTTGGGCTTGCACTTACAAAAAGCTCTATTTTCATATTTGATAAATTATTTAAATACTTTCCTAGTGCTCAAAAGAATTTTTTCAGCGCACAAAATGTTGACGGCTTTGCATAAAACTTCCAAATACATAAATATATATTTAGAAATTTAGATTTAGAGTTAAATTTCACATAGGCTAATTCTTACCAAGCATTGCTAATAAACTATCACCTAGGAATACTTTTTACTAATGAATCTTTTGCGCTACAATTTCTTACGCGAGATGCGACGGATATTATCAAACTGCATGTCTGTTTCGATAAAAAAACTATGTAAAACGTTTTAACATCCATAAAATAAAAATACTTTCTAGAAGTTTAAATCACTGGCAGTGTTAAATTGTGAAAATAATTTGCTTTACTACCTAGGTACCTAAAAATGCCTAAAACCTAAGTTTTGCTAAGTCCCACTACTTGTTAAGTTAATGAATGGAGATTTCTTTTTATTGAAGATAGTTAAGGTTTTTATTTATGATATGAAAAAAACCTGCTTAAGCTATCTTTATACCTTTTCACATAGCTTAACCAGGTTTTTTAACCTTTTCATCCCATGTCTGTCCCATGAAAAGAAAATATAAAAATTATGTTTATAGTTCACAAATGAAACATTCACAAAAAGAACTAAAGTCTAAGAAAAACTAATTTTATCTGGTAATTTCATCGTTTCTTGTCAAATTAAAGCAACAATTTATTTTTCAACACTTTTAATTTAACAACAACAGAATACGAAAGCCTACGCCTAAATAAAACCTAAACAGCCGCACGAGCGTACCGCTAGCGCCATCTACCGGTGACCGAGTGAGAAACGTTCCTATCGCTTACAAGGTCACCGTGTCAACGACCCGACAACTTTTGCCGCCCACTGTTGTCGTAGGTCATAATTTTATGTCTTCTTTTTGTTTATCTTTTCGTAACTTTATAGCTTTCGCGTAAACGTTTTTATCGTAGTTCAAACGTTGGAAGTTAAATACTTAAAATGACTTCAGTTTAGTTTGATTTGTTCACCTTCATGCGTTGATAATGTACGCGGTGCCAATGACCTGACTTGTTTTTGTGCAATTTATACGTTGTTGAGTTAGTGTAAAGTCACATTGCGTTTTAGGTACCTACATAGATAGGTGCTTTTTGCATTTCGATGAATTGACTTTAAAGAGCGTAGGTATGCGTAATTAATAAGGAAATGTTGAATCCCTTGCTTTTTATGGCCATAATCATAACGCAGGATGGTAAATTATCCGGTAGTGGTCCGACTAAGATTAATTAACAATTTAATTCATTGCAATGTTTTTTTAGGAAATATTTTATACCCGCGTGTTTTAATTTAAAGTAGGTCGTTACGTGAAAAGTTTAAACATGCTAGAGAATACGTGATATTGTATTTACAATTTTGAAGGACAATCAAGTCATTAGCATAGAGTTGCAATTAGAATAGTCATTCAGAATAAAAAATTTAAAGTGTAATTTCTTTTGTTACAGAAACTGAGACGCCATAATGGCGACGAAGGGGAAACGCCCAATGCGTGCTTTGACGCCGGGTGATAAGATCGAAGCCATCCAGCGCGTCAACGACGGCGAATCCAAGGCCTCCGTGGCACGGGACATTGGCGTGCCCGAGTCGACACTGCGGGGCTGGTGCAAGAACGAGGACAAGCTGCGGTACATGACGTCACGCCTATCCTCCCCCGATACCGATAAGAGCAACGATGGCGAGCCACATGACAAGCGCGCGCGCACCGAGTCCCCCGCGGCGCCACCCTCGCCCGTGGCCGCCGGCCTCGACCTCACCACGCCCGCCCCCGTCCCACATGCCGCGCCGCTGGCCGCTCCCCCGCCCGATGCGCCGGTCGAGCTCACCACAAAGCGCTCCGAACCGTCACCCACACCGATCCCTCCTCGCGATCGACGCCCGGAGCCAGGTGCCAGTGTCTCCATGAGCGCGATAAGCCCACTCTCAGGCCTCGCTCATCTCCCCGGCCTCACACATTCACATCTCGGACTCAGCTTTAACGAGATCGCAACTAATTTAACGCTCCTCGCTCAACTCAACCCGGGCCTGTCTACTCTTTCAGCCCAGCCGGCTAGTCGTGCACTACGTTCTGTTCGCTCGCCCAAGCCAGCTCATAACGGCGTACTTAATCTAAACGATACCAAGCATCGTAGCAAGTCCCATCACTCTTCAGATCCATACCGCCACAGCTCAAAGTCGAGTCATCACAGCGCTCTGTCGGCAACCGCCAGTCAGCCCGTCGATGACACCTTATGGTACTGGCTGAAGACACAGCAAGCAATGCTAGATCTGACCGCCCAGACGACGACAGCACACGGCCTGCAGCTCGGCAAGACTTCTGAGCCGAGCATGCCACCGAAGCCTGTCGCACCTGCTCCACCAGTAACCTCACATCTCGACTACAATCGAAATTCCTGGCTTTGGCAATATTATAAACAGTTTGGCGGAGCGATGCCTCTGCCCGAAGATAAACTCAAATCAGCCTCACAAGTACCAAAGGACAAAACTTCAGAGAACATCCTTTACTCGCAACTGACGAGAGGAAAAATAGAGGAAGAAAGGCTTCCAACGACAGCGAGTCCGATGCAATCACAACATTCACATGAACAAACGCGTGAGCATCATGTAGAGCCGCGAGTGGCCGAGCCGGCCGTTAGCCCCGAAGTGGGAGCAGAAAACAAGGAGCCATCGACGGAGAGGAACCACGACACGGGGAGGAGCCAAACCAAAGCTAGAACCGTCCTCGACAACCTGCTGTTCAATAATACTAACGAGAGTGCGAGCAAGGAGGTTCGAAGTGTAGGAGCTGTAGGCGGGGAATGGGAGGCGGGCACGGCGGAAGCGCTGGAGCACGGCGACAAGTTCCTCGCGTGGCTGGAGTCGAGCGGCGATCCGAGTGTGACGCGCATGCACGTGCATCAGCTGCGCGCGTTACTGCACAACCTGCGCGCGCGCCGCGTTCCGGCCGAGCCCGCCGACCACGCCACGCGCCGCAAGTAGACGTGCTGGCTGCCGGGCACGCCGCCGTGCGCTCGCTACAGGGATATTTCAATTACGTTTGTAAATACATAGTTATGTCGTCGCCAGTCGTCGTTCACTTGTGATATGTGTAGCCAAATTTGCGTAATTTCTTTGTTCTAAAAGAAAAGCTATGCATTATATTTCCTTAAATTTTAAGACTTAACCTTAGATAAGTTACGGGAGCTGTTCTTTAAATGCTTTGTCGAATGACTACTTCGATAGCTAATATATATTTCTGAATCTACAAACTTAATAGTTATAGTGAACTGTAAAAATGGATGTTACTTATCTGCAATCATGTTACTTTCCGATGCACACAAATTGTTGCGTGGTTAGATTAAGTAGTACCGCTGTATGTTGCCATTTTGACGATTACATTCCTAGTTGTACCCTTACTATAGTTTATAGTTGGATCCCCTATGTTCTACCTCAAGTCAAAACTAATGCTAAGTCACGGCGTCCTTTCAACCATTCGCTGAGTGTTGTACCTATTTCTGGCATAGTTGGAGGCAGGAGGTGTGCATTTATACCAAATATATTGAAAGGATGCGATCGTATTCGATGTGCCAATCGAACGAACAAGGTAATATTGTTAAGATATAGATGACTCTATCGCGTTAGAGCTAGGCACTCGTTGTGTTTTCTATTGCTCAGTATTTTATATGCTAGACATGTTCTATGTCTAAACTCGGAATTGTATTATACGTTAAAGTTAACAGTTAAGGACACTGTGATCAAAATTATAAATTATTGAGAGATTATTAATATTGTAAGTACATTCCTAAAGAATAGAGTGTATTATCATAATGTTATAAGAGATTGTCCAAATGTAGATGTGGGTTGTTGCAATGTCATCGATTCGCAACATTGGAATACAATTAATATCTAAATCAAAAAGTTCAAAAGATGTATCTATCTTCTTTCCATTGAAGTTGAATAATTTGCATTTCATGTTGACTTTGATTATTGGCTCCAGTGGAAATTGTTCGACAGATGATATTTTGTACAAAATTGAATTATTAAAATGATTCTCTTATCAGTTTGTGATCTCGAAAAATGTTGAATGATTAAATTTGATTGAACCTTTAAAGAAATACTGTGTTTTATTTAAATCATTACACCTGAAAGGCTTAGCTTTATTGTACGATTTTGAACACACTAATTAAACAATTCCCAAAATGTTCTAATTTATTAATTATTACACATTATCAAAACATTTTGATGGATTTTTAAAAACACGAACCCTTAACACTTTTTCTTGATAAACAAGCGGGTCGATCTAAATACTTACAATAAATCGTTTAATTTAGCATAAATTTTCTGCATAAATTGCTTATTTTGATAAAACAAAAGTTTATCATCATTCATCACATCATTTGTACGTTACAAAAAGGGTGAAACCGATTAGTGGCGCCATCTATTGGCCATCTGGTTAAACCAAACTACGGAAACAAAGGTTGCAAACGGACCCTTTACCCTATATTCTATCCCAGTGCTCATGCTACGTAAAATGCGCGTACTTACGTGCAGCATCGGCTTGGTGAGTGGTTCATACACGAAATAATCGGACACCAACGTCGCTAGCCCCTGCCAAGTGTTAGTTCCCATGAAGCAAAGTTTCGTTGGGCGTATCGTAGTGCACACCATTTTCTGAATTAAAAAAAATTATTCTAATTTTTGGAAATTAATCTTTGCACAAAAAGCACTGAAAATCACATTCATTTTCAGACACGCTACGTCCGAAAATGACCTACACTGACATCTAGTGGCGTCTATTAGAACTATGTATTTACCTGCAATCCACATTCGTTTGGTGCTTGCAGTAGCAAAGGTTTCCTACTTTTCTTGAAATGGAAATGGAATTGTCTCCTAAAGTTTTCTGCATAGGACAGGAGAAGGCGTTCTTTAGTACTGTTTGTATAATAACTTTTAGGAAAACACGTGCGTGTCTCAAATACCGGCTCGGTTATCTCAGGCCAGCATAAATTGACCACTCCTAGTTCATAAATGGCATTATTCAAGGACTCTATCGTCAACGGTTCCAATACATCCACTAAGGAAAATATTTTTGGTAGATCCTCTGTAAAATCTCCTTCCTCGTAAGGTTGGTCAAATATTTCACTGACTGCATTTTCGTTAACTTCAGGAACTGGGTCGAGTGCAGGTTGGTCAATTTCCGTTTTCTTATCAGAAGCAAAGCTCTGTTCAGATGGTGGTTTTGAGGTCACATTTTGCACACTCATCTTCGTTTGAAAACCTCTATAAAAACTAACTAAATAAAGAAATCATAATGTATCGTATTAACAATATAGTTTTCACTGAAACATTGCTTGAAGAAACTAGAATAGGATATAATAAACAACATTTAAAAGGTGTGTCCCACAAAGTACATATTTTGTCAATATTTTCAGCATAGCATTTTCACCAAATTTTCACAATGTCAGATTTCAGGATTTTCGTTGCTACGCAACAAGAACTTTTCAGGTGTAGGTAAGCGAAAAGTTTTTAATCTAAGCTTTTCAGTCATTCTACCATCAGTGATTTTATTCTCAACTCAACCCATACAGGGTGTTGCATTACTTTAAGGGGTGATTGTACCCATGATAGTTGATACTGAACAACTTTCCAAAAGAAACATACTTATATGAAATTCGCAAAATATATTTTGGACTTTCCATACTAAATGCAATCAGCTGATCGAAAGTTTGTATGAAAAGTCGAAAAAAAGATTACGAAATTCGTATAGGTTTCTTAGGGAAAGTTGTTCAGTATCATGGGTACAATCACCCCTTATAGTAATTCAACTGTTTACCCTACCTAACACCATGTATATAGCGAAAAATTCTTCGTCTATGCGCTCTCACAGACGAGCGACACTTTGCGGTTCCCGGGTGTCGCGGAGGGTCGTGCGACCGTAAAATGTATGAGCGCAACGCTCTGCGACCCACCGCGACAGCAACGTGTCGCTCGTCTGTAAGAGCCCTATCTATATTCTCAACCTAAGGATATTTTTTATCGAGAATCGAAAGAGCTTCTCGGGCACGGAGTCCGTGACCTTAGGTACGGGTAGCTTCCTGCATGGGTAGCAAGCCAAAGTGATACAGCGCTATCACACCTTCGCTCTCTTTCTATTTGCGCGCGAACGAACGAGATAAAAGACGTGATACTGCCGTATCACGTATAGCATGCTACGGCTTTTATATGGATAGACATGCTCCAATAATAGCAAGCTATTAGAAAGCATGCTAATGAGTGAGTATGCTGAAAATGAGCATGCTATCATAGATATATTATACCTATATATCTATGCATGCTATGAACTGTTTCCATTTGCTAGCAATAAGCATGCCAGATTGAAGCATACTCTTGACTTGAATGAGCATGCTTCAAGCAAACAACCCAGTACACTTGCTATTTTAGCATGCATGCATGCATGTAAGCTTTTTCTGTAGTGATTAGTGAATGATGAAAGGGGTACGAACAATTTTATATGGAGCCTGGGATACCTAAACTTTTTTTTATTTTTCTTATTTTTATAATTTCGCGCGGCCAACCCTAAGACTTTGCATATCGATAGAACACGTCATTACAAACATACTTTCTTTTTTGGCAAAATCTCCTAGCCTGCTGTTTTAAGCTAGATAGGTATTTGACTTTAAAAGTTTTAATTTTACAAGACTCCTAGGGGCTTTATTTCTCATCTGTTCGAGATGAGACTTGGTGTTTGCATAGTAGAGGTGTAAATCTGTAGTTACCTACTTTCGAGGTTGGAACATATCTGCGATACCTTTTTTTTTTCTTCGAATTTTTATCATTTTGCGTGGCCAACATTGAGACTTTGCATATCGATAGAACACGTCATTACAAACATACTTTCTTATTTGGCAAAATCTCCTAGCCTGCTGTTTTAAACTAGATATTAGACTTTAAAAGTTTTAATTTTTCAAGACTCCTAGGGGCTTTATTTCTCATCTGTTCGAGATGAAACTTGGTGTTTGCATAGTAGAGGTGTAAATCTGTAGTTACCTACTTTCGAGGTTGGAACATATCTGCGATACCTTTTTTTTTTCTTCGAATTTTTATCATTTTGCGTGGCCAACATTGAGACTTTGCATATCGATAGAACACGTCATTACAAACATACTTTCTTTTTTGGCAAAATATCCTAGCCTGCTGTTTTAAGCTAGATAGGTATTTGACTTTAAAAGTTTTAATTTTTCAAGACTCCTAGGGGCTTTATTTCTCATCTGTTCGAGATGAGACTTGGTGTTTGCATAGTAGAGGTGTAAATCTGTAGTTACCTACTTTCGAGGTTGGAACATATCTGCGATACCTTTTTTTTTTCTTCGAATTTTTATCATTTTGCGTGGCCAACATTGAGACTTTGCATATCGATAGAACACGTCATTACAAACATACTTTCTTATTTGGCAAAATCTCCTAGCCTGCTGTTTTAAACTAGATATTAGACTTTAAAAGTTTTAATTTTTCAAGACTCCTAGGGGCTTTATTTCTCATCTGTTCGAGATGAAACTTGGTGTTTGCATAGTAGAGGTGTAAATCTGTAGTTACCTACTTTCGAGGTTGGAACATATCTGCGATACCTTTTTTTTTTCTTCGAATTTTTATCATTTTGCGTGGCCAACATTGAGACTTTGCATATCGATAGAACACGTCATTACAAACATACTTTCTTATTTGGCAAAATCTCCTAGCCTGCTGTTTTAAACTAGATATTAGACTTTAAAAGTTTTAATTTTTCAAGACTCCTAGGGGCTTTATTTCTCATCAGCTGATGAGAAATAAAGCCCCTAGGAGCCGCCCGCCCGCCGCCCGCTGTTCGTGCTTTTAGATTTCAAGAAATAAGCGAAATACTGAAAAAAGTCACCTTTAGAGCCCCCCCCCTTCCTCGAGCTCACCCCCCCCTCACCAGGACTTTTTTTTTTCTTCAATATTGCGTACCAAAGGAACGTTTAAAAAAAGTTCCAAAACTCCGGAAATTATTTCTTCTGATTTATCTAATTTTACTGGGTTAATATGCAAAGTCTTAATGTTGGCAAAGCGAAATGATAAAAATTCGAAAAAAAAAAAATAGATGTCGCAGATATGTTCCAACCCCAAAAGTGTGTAACTACAGATTTAAACCTCTACTATGCAAACACCAGGTCTCATCTCGATCAGGTAAGAAATAAAGCCCCTAGGAGTGTTGAAAAATTAAAACTTTTAAAGTCGAATATCTAGCTTAAAACAGCAGGCTAGGAGATTTTACCAAATAAGAAAGTATGTTTGTAATGACGTGTTCTATCGATATACAAAGTCTTAAGATTGGCCGCGCGAAATTATAAAAATTATAAAAAAAAAACAATTGGTATCCCAGAGATGTTCCTACCCCTTTGTCTTTTCATCTCCCCAACGTTTTTCACGACACAACTCATTCAATACTATCAAGACTAATCTAAAATCCATACTGAACTGTAGTGCGATTTTTGAAAATCATACGAGTGACTTGGCAGTAGAATATGTCAAAATTACTATGGAGATTACAAGAACATTGTATATAGTATGATTATGCATTATTTCTACTGCCAATTCGCTCGTATGATTTTCAAAAATCGCACTTCTGACTGAAACGAAGCATGCTCAGTGAAAGCAAGCATAGTGTAAAGAACTTAATAGTGGTGAAGCTCAGCGGTCGCGGCAGGCCAATCGTGCGGGGCCCTGGAGGAGTGCGTCCCGGTCCACGCTGCCTGCGCGCGTACCCTAACAGCGAATTAAGTTAGGGTACGCCCGTACCCCGCACGCCGCGCGGGCATAGACCCGCCGCGACCGCTGAGCTTCATCACTTATTTTATTTACACTATGGTGAAAGCATAATAAGCAAACACATAGGATAGAGTGCGTCTCACTTCACTCGGCCGTAACGTAAGTAAGATTTAGGTATTATTTTGCATCCTTAATTAATTACCGGTTGCTTGCGACTAGTACTTTAGTTAAATCTCTAGTATTATTAAAACAAATTAGACCGTTACAGACATTATGACCGTTAGACAAAATGGCGGAGCCGAACGTGCAGCAAGGAAGCCCGACCCGCCCGAGAGAAGCGAGAGAAGATATACCAGGCGGAGGACATTTGCCTTTTGTTGGTTTTTCCGATTCAGTTTGCATAGAATGTGCTGCCATCTGTTAAATATATCTTTTACTATGAAAAAAAAAGATTATATTGTCTATGTTAATGTCAAATTGACAAATTTACAATATGGCGACCTACCCTGCTTAATGTGCGTGTTGTTTGTAGTTTTTGTTCAATTTAGTGCCGATTTAGTGATGTTCTGGAGTTTCAGTTGTTCTCTTACCAATGTACAGATTACAGGAATAGTAAGGATATTGGAATTTCACTCGATCGGTGCGGGATTGAACGAAAACTAGCATTCAAACAACGGTATGAGTATAAAAGTATATATATAAGTAGGTATGTATAGTATAGGTAGAATTATTTTCAGAGAAACACAGATGGCGCTAGCTAGCCTTCAATTTGACATAAGGTGGATGCATAATGTTGCCACGAGTGGGTTCTCTTTTCTAATATACTTATATTACTCTTTGAGATATACCGACAGACTTGCAGCGCGACTCGCTCAACTAATAAGTTCAGGGCCGGATTAAGCCATGCAGAGGCCCCTAGGCATTGCAAGTCTCGGGGCCCCCCTGCCCATGGGCGTAACAATGATTCGTTTCCAGTGTGGTCCTGATTAGGTGGTCGCAATAAAACAGCACATATCTACTAAAATGACGGATGTTGCCACACAATCCAAAACCTAAATCCAAAATCAAATCACAGAGATCACATTGGTAAATAAAAGTACAGCACGGGAAGAAAAGTATAGATCTAAAGCTCGCAAAATCCTACATGGTGTACCCCAAGGCAGCGTCCTGGGACCTTTTCTATTCCTACTTTACATTAACGACCTGCCGAAACATGTCCAATACCCAATGGTCTTATTTGCTGACGATAGCACGGTTGTCATAAAATGTCAAAATAGAGCCACATATGAAACTGAAATAAATAGAACAATTGCAACTATAATCCAGTGGTTGAATTGTAACTCTCTTCTCATTAACCTCTACAAAACAAAGGTCATGCATTTCTCACAGAGGATACCTGCGATGAGCTTAAACATTAACTACCAGGGACAAAACATAGAATCAGTTACTAAAACAAAATTTCTGGGTATCACTATAGAGAAAACCTTGTCATGGGAAGCGCATTCCGAATCAATATACAACAAGCTTAGCAAATATTCTTTTGCCCTCTATAAACTATCGAAAGTTGTCAGTAGAGAGGCCGTACTGGCGGCTTACCATGGGTTCGTGGCTTCGACTTTGCGCTTTGGTATAATCTTCTGGGGTAATTCCACATCGAAAGAATCTATACTTAGGGCGCAAAAAAGATGCATAAGAGCAATTTGTGGCCTCGTTGTAACTGATAGTTGTAGAAAATACTTTAAAGATCTGAATATCTTAACATTTCCAAGTCTCTACATTTACGAAGTAGCAATATTTGTGAAGATGAATAGCGACTCATTTAAAACTGCAGGCCAGGTTCATAACCTAAACTTACGTAACAGACAGAGACTGTGCATAGTACCGTCACGCACTGCTTTGCTGCATAAGAGTCTAATTTGCCTGGCTCCTAAAATTTATAATCAAATTCCAGAACGTATAAAGATTCTACCTCCCACAAATTTCAGGAGTGAGCTGTTTGCTTTCTTAAAAGAAAAAAGCTATTATTCTTTGGAAGAATTTTTGACTGACAATATTTAGCTAGTAGGTATGATGATATTTAGTTTGTAATAATGAAAAATGATAATGCCTGAATTTTTACTGTCGATCTAATTTTAATTTGTAATGACATTTGATGTGATGTGACGACAACTCCCTATTAATAATTTTGACATGAATAATATGTAAGTAACTTGGTAATATTTAGTAAATCAAATTTAATCTTTGTTTTGTTATTGTATTTGACTTTATATTGTAACAAGCTCAACTATTTTGCTATAATAATTTAGACATGAATAATGTAATAAGTAATTTTGTAGTATTCTGTGAATTGAATTTAATATTTGTTTTATAATGTGACAAATTCAATACCAAATTTGCATGCCATGTCATGGCGAAATGTGAGGACTTATTAAAATTATTGCACCTTCCACAATGTTGTAAACCATGTTTCAGCAAATAAATGATTCTGATTCTGATTCTGATTCCTATAGTGTAGTTTGTGTAGTGTTCCATAACAAAATTGGGAAAACGGAACACTTATTGAATCACCTCGATGTCTGTCCGTCCATCTGTCTGTAATACTCGTAAACTCGTTTATCTTGGAGATAAAGAGATTTTTTATACAGGGTGTAAATTAAAATAGGACAGCTACTTAAAGAGGTGCTTCAGACCATCAAACTGAACAACTTTCTCTATGGGACCAATATCGAAATCGCGAAAAAAAAATCTGCTGTCCCATACATTTCAGTCGAGTTTTGTTAGCAGTTTTGTATGGGAGAGCGGATTTTTTTTTCGCGATTTCGATATTGGTCCCATAGAGAAAGTTGTTCAGTTTGATGGTCTGGAGCACCCCTTTAAGTAGCTGTCCCATTTTATTGTACACCCTGTATAATATACAAAATTCTTGTATTATAAGAAGCTGAAACTTCGTTTTTTATATCAATTAAGGGCCCAATTAGAAGAGTGCAGTCAAATAAAGATGTATTATTATAATTGAGCTTAGGAGTCAAAAGTTTTTTATTCTAAAATTATCATGTGGGGTATCATTAAAGGAAACGTTATGAAAATGAAAAAAAATTTTTTTTAATCTTTTCTTAATTTTTTATTCAATTCAAATACAAAAACGATTTTTTTTCTCACGAGCCGCGGGGCCCCTTGGCGGTGGTGGGCCCGTAGGCACGTGCCTACTTTGCCTATATGGCTAATCCGGCACTGAATAAGTTCATGCAATGAAACGAACAGGTTGCTTCCAGTGACACTGACAGTTGAAATCTGACATTGACAGATCATAAAATTGGTGATGATTGCGGAATCAAGACGGAGTTCCGAAGGTCGATAGATAAATTATTAGAAATACAATCTTTATTTTATCCAGTTTACGTATTTCATACACCTTATACAACGTTTTTTCTTTGTGTACTTTTAGCACAAATCATTCTAACCTAAAATCGACCTTTGGTATCTGTTTGGTATGCAGTGTGAACACTTGAACAGTGCGTGAAAAATTTCAAGAAAATCAATTACTTTTTTCGCATATGCACGGATTAAGTAGCGTAGCTTATCGGCTACATACATCGCTAAAGGTCGCCCAGTGAGTGCGCAAGGTTATTACGAGAAACAACCAAGATGGGAAACAAATCTTCATTGTTGTTAAGGGAAGAAGAAATTGCGCAGATACAGGAAGAGACTGGGTGTAAGTTACTCCTTTGTTTACTCTTAGCTAAGAAAGTAATACCTGCATTACCTGCTTTAAAATATTCTGAAGCAATTGTGAATGGCTTGAAAAGTTCCCATGTTCCCATGTTAAAATTACTGTCCTAAACAAGAATTGTTAATTTTTCATCAGATTTAACCCCCAGTTACAAGTAAAGAAACTAAAATGTAGTCTGGAGACCAATAGCATGACATAGCAATTATCAGTGATGGTTGGCATATTTGTAGTTGTGAAATGTGACATAGCCTATTTAGACTGCACGTCTTAGGCTTGGAATCCACGAAAGTGGAGTGGAGTAGATCGAGGCTACGGTCCAAAATGCGCAAATATGCGCTATCGGTAGAGATAGCATGCACACAATCGGTTCATAATGCGCGAATGTGCGGATACGTTTGCTGTCTGACGCCATCAGTGACGTCATTAACTTGCGCTTACGCCGCACACGAAAAATAGGTAGTGCAGCATATGCATGTCAAATTGACAGCTGGTTCAAATTGTACAAATTGTTTACCAGTGTATTCGTACTTACTAATTTGGACCGACCGTAAAGCATGTGCATCGCGTTTGCACTATTGGCATAATTCGAACCGTAGCATGAGTTGATTTGACACATCTCCACTCCGCTCTGCTTTGATGCATGCATGATAAATGCTCTAATCTAACCATAAATAAGGTATTTGTAACATAATTATATCTCCTGCATAATCACAGCTCTCTCTGCTTATTTTTGCATACTCCTGTCCAAATGGTATCTTTAGGGTAGCAATCTTTTCCCACTTGTTCTTGGGGAAACAATTCTAAAATCAATTTAAATCTTTCCAGTTACTCCAAACCAGATTGAGCGTCTTTACTCAAGATTCACGGCACTTGACAAGAACGACTGCGGCACTCTCTCCCGCGAGGACTTCCTCCGCATCCCCGAGCTTGCCATCAACCCCCTGAGCGAGCGTATTGTTCATTCTTTCTTCACTGAGAGTCACGATGACAGAGTAAACTTTCTGCAGTTCATGAGGGTGCTGTCTCACTTTAGACCTATCAGGAAAAATAGGGAGAATAAACTTAATAGCAGAGAGGAGAAATTGAGATGTGAGTATATTTGTTTTTGTGCTGCTTAGAACAGTATTTCTTTATTTATTTAAAACTTTATTGTATGCAAAATATTACAGATTAAACGATTTCACTGTATATGTAATGTTTTTTCCATAAATTCGCTGCTGAAAACATACCTCATTATCATTAGTCTGAATAATACAGCCGGTGTGCTCAAGAATCTTTCTAGTGGGACGCTGTGTGGGTTCTAGAGCAATAAAGTTACACACTGGAGAAATAGTAAATGTGTTAATCATGATAGACTACAAAACCCAACATAGATGACAATAGCATCGATAAATAGGCTCATTGGTCAGCTAGCCGATTTAAAAAATTCTTTCACCATTAGAAAGCTGCATTCACCCTGAGTAACATAGGCTATATTTATTGCTAGAAAAGATTAGACGTCCACCCGTGCGAAGCCGGGACGGGCCGCTAGTTTTTTATAAAATGTGTTCTCATTGCAGTTGCTTTCTCTATGTATGACTTGGACAATGATGGCAAGATCTCCAGGGATGAGCTGCTGGCCATACTTCACATGATGGTTGGAGCTAACATTAGGTAAAAACCCACGGAGTACAGAAGGGACGGAGTTGAGGCAAGGCAGTGAGGTCAGTCGCCATTCGATGAGGTCGTGACGTCACAGTGGGCGTGGCCTATGCCGCTCAGTTCGAATCGGACCGCCATTGTTTTCGTACGTAATTATTTCGTTTTCTGCGAGGTGTTTTTCTCAATAAAAAATATCTAGAACGATGAAGTGCGCTGTTCCTGGATGTAAAAATTGTTCAGGATCACAGACAAAGCTTGCAGATGGCATAACTTTTCATAGGTAAGTCTAATTTAATAAAATAAGAGTTGTTTCTTGAATTAATTCTCGAATTAGAAGGAACATTAGTTTTGCTACTACCCGCAAGATGCCGCTCTTTAAGATGGTAAAAAATTAAACGATTTTAGAAACTTAAGTGTAAATTATAGATGAAAATAACGATATAAACAAAGTGTTTAACTCGTTTATATCGATTTACCTTTTAATTCTTTGTTGAATTGGTCAATTAATACAAAAAAAACATCGTAAAAACATTTTATGTTCCATAACGACATCTACCGGCGAGTAGATAACGGTCACAACAGACGGCAGCTAAATTATATAGTTGTACTCTTCAAACACGTGCAAAACTACATAAGCACGTGTAATATGAGAGAGCAACAGGCGTGCGTAAAAGAATACATACAACCAACGATATAAATTATGGCTACTGTGTGTTGTTTTTGTGATTTTAGACCATATAACTAGGGACCAGCCTCGCTTTAGCACATTAAGAGATCAATTTTATCATATCTTCAAGAATAGTCTCGTTTCTCACACGATACTATTTTTAACAATCAACATTAGAATCTAAAGTAATAAAATAAAATCCAAAGTTGGGGATTTGATACTACCTCGTCCCCCGCAAAAAGTGGCAGAAAAGTTTGTTAGTAGAATTACACGCGAAACTCGTCAATAGTTCAATGGTCTAAGGTTGTGACCTTCGTCGCAGCAGCCTTCGTACGTATTGTGATCGTGAGTGGCGCTAGGTCGATAATAGCGACAAGTAGATGAATTAGTTGGTTGTCATGTTACCGTGCATTTGTTGTAGTTACTCCTTTCGCCGCTAGATGGATTTGACTTTTTGGGGCGGAGCCTACGCCCACCTCTTACCTCGGCCCCCGCATTTTGGCGACACTTACTTGAATAGAAAAATTGCCTTGCCTCACCTCCGCTCCCTTCTGTACTCCGTGTAAAAACCTGTGATTTTATAAATATTCTCATGTTAAACAAGTCCTCTGTAAAAAAGGTTACTATAAACTCGATGATTATTTGAATGACCAAAATGTCTGGTCTTGACAATTTTACACTATGTAATGCAATATTGTATTTTAATTGTACTTTGTACATTTTGTTTTGTTTAAAAGATGTGTGTTGTAGAGTTTCTGGCCGCATCTTCTCTCAACGGAACACCTTCCGACGCGGTGGTAGAGTCAAAAAATGACGTCAAAAAGCTATCTATATGATATTATTTTGAATAAAAAAATTTTGAATTTTGAATTTTAAAAATAAATAATTAAAATTTTGATATTCGTCCCATAAAGAAAGTTGTCAGGTTTGATGGTCTCCTTAAAAAACCGTCAGGAGATTAAGTTGGACCCTGTAGAAAGAATTTAACACAGCTTTGGCAAAGAAGTCGAACCCAATTCCGTTTACCACATTTATTTTTCTGCTTTGCTTTAAAAGAAAACTTATTTATCAATCATATTGATATTGTTTTAAATATTTTATTTTTATTTATATTCTCTGGGATTGATATTACAATGGGTTTTAGATAAGATTTAGTTAATCCGAAATTTCCACTCTCTGATTAGATTAAGTGATAACTGATGTCTCTATGTGAAATTTTAAACAAAAACTTAAAATTTTCAGTGAAGAGCAACTAACAAGTATCGCTGAACGCACAATACTGGAAGCCGACACGAACAATGACCAGATGATTGCCTTCGACGAGTTCTGCAGAGCTCTCGAGAGAACAGACGTGGAACAGAAGATGTCAATCAGATTCCTCAATTGACCTCCAAACTCTTGAACCATATACATAAAGTATATCCTGACCATAGTGCTTGTGGTCATAATTTATGGGCTTCTTACTAAAAAATAAGTTGTCTACGCTCTAACGGACTTATTTAAAGCTTAATAGTTTGGGTGTTCGTGATATCGGTTTTAATATTACAATATAAATCCTCTGGGATCTGCGTATTTACTAGAAAGTGAGCCATTTTGCTTTGGATTGGTGCACTAGTTGACAGTTTTCTTTGAATTTGACATCACATCGGGACCACAAAAGGGGTGAAAGGATTTATTTATAGCTTCTATTGATGTCTGACAACATTATAAGTTTTAGGTATCTAGAGGATTTATATTATAAGGTTTTAGTATTAATTATTGTTGTTTAGGCCTAAGTTTGATTATGGGAAGTTATTGTAGCTTAAATGTTTCTATGTATATTTATGTGCAACTCTGGTTTGTCTTTTAAAAGCATTTTATTTAAGGTTCTTTTTTTAATGCCAATTAAATTGTGCCCTTAGCTTCTTGGATGTTATTGTTAGTTCTAAAAATGTAATTAATGTTTTGTTTACATTGTTTGCATTTAAAAGATTTAATACTAATGTCAATCTTTAGCGAGAGTTTATAGAACTCTGAAAAATAAGCTCTCTGGCACTCGGATATAAATAAACTAGGTATGTATAGTGAGTTACTACCAAAAATTTATGGAATAGGTTTCGACATTTGTGTACTTTATATTTATTACTATTTTAATTGATGTTTATGTAGATAAAATAAATCAATTATTTTTTTGTAATTTTCGTTTTATTTGCCCAAAAATACAGAACAATTGTGTTCACGGATAACATTTTGATATAATTTGTGTGAAATCAAATATGATAGATAATACTGCTTACAGTTTTTGTGTGAAAACAAAAAGTGGTCGAGAAAATAGAAGAGTTAAGATTTCTTTTTTTTTATCATAAAAATAAACATTTAATCAATTTATAAACATTTTAATTGCATATTTTTTTAAATTTACATTATAGAAAATATAATTAATAATTGTATAACTTAAATTGCAAAGAACGTTGATAGAAATCTACACAGTATACAGAACTAATGCCTGTGTACAACTACCTACATGGAACATAGCTACAAAGGTGACGACTTAATTGAAGGAAGAACTTCAGGAGGTCAATGCATGTATGATTTCTCTACTTAGAACCGCAATCATCAACACGCAACGCGCGCTAGGTGGAGTTTTAACCACTCATTCGTGAGAGGAGGCCTGCCCTGAGCAGCGGTAACACGAACTTCAGGGCGAACAAGATTGGCCATCACTCCTGTAGAAGATTTGTTGCTTTTATGAATATCCTAACTCCAGGCATCAGTTCTGTGAGAGATGCAGGTATGTCCTCAACGCGTGGTGTTGTTAGGCCGTCGAGGAAACGGCCAGTTTCTTGAGGTGCTCCATGAACACTTGCAGCGATACGTCGTCCGTCAGCACGGGGGCGCCACCGTCCTGGTAAAGTTACATTTAGAATCAGTACGAGAATGGTGGAGCCTTGAAATAAAGTCCCTTCGTAATTGCTGTTGAGCTGGTGTTTTTTAAGGCTGCTGCGTTGAGCATGTACCCGCGGCTTAGTTGCTACTAAACCCGCACAACGCCACACCGCTGTCTTTAATTAAATAATATAAATAAATTTAATTGACGTGATCAAGTTATTTATTTAATTACTCAGACCCCAATGTTAGTCACTTCTATACAGAATGTAACAGACACAAAACGGCGGCATTTAATCACCAGCTTAACTAATAAAATAATCGGAATTGCAAAGTTTTCTTCATTAGCATTAACTTCAATTTGATAATAATTACTGAAGGGACTTTCTTTCAAAAGGGCTATAACAATCATAAAACATAAAAAGCCACCACTGTCTTGCTGAAAGTATGTTAAAGTACCCAAAACAGTACCTAACGAAAGCAACCATTGGCAGAAAATAGTGTAAAGTAACCCAGAAACATTTGCTCCCAATAAAGTCCCTGCACTGATCTGAACTTCTTGGACATTCTGACGCACTATTAGCGTCCCAAGTTTCTAGCTTTAACCCAACATTAAACATATACATAATATAAAAACGTGATGAGTAACATAAATATGTAATTTGCAAAAATCACATGCAAACCGTGACATTGACCATTTCACGTCAGTGCCACAATCAGATATTGAGAATTTGATAAAATTGTGCATGCAATAACTACAGTGTGAAATTGATATCATTAGCATCCTTTTAAACTAAGAGTCTACCCATCAAACTGACCAACTTTGACTATGGGAGCAAACCGATCGGAACAACATCAAAAATCAGTTGTTGCATACATTTCAGTCGAGTAGGCATTGTAGTTTCGTATGGAACAGCTGATTTTCTTTTTTGCTCCGATCGGTTTGCTCTCATAAGAGTAAAAGTTTTTCAGTTTGAAGACTCCCAGTTTAAAAGGATGCTATTGATATAAATTTCACCCTGTATACATGGTGTAAAATTAAATATGTTACATACTTTAGGCCCTACAGTATGAAATGGTCAGTTTGATGGTCTGAAGCATACCCTAAAGTTTTCATCAAACTAAACAACTTTTAGTATGTAGCCAATATCGAAATCTTAATAAAAATTTTGGTTTTTCCATAGAAAATGTCAATGGCCACTCGACCCAAATAGGTACCGATTTGGTATTCGCGATTTAAATGTTGGCCCCATAATAAAAGTTGTTGAGTTTGACGGTCTGAAGCTCTCCATAAAGTGTGTAACGCATTTACTTTTACATCCTATAGTATAGTGTAATGTAAGGTGTAAGTAAAGAGTTGCCCATTGTATTTGTAATTGTAATAAATTTTATAATAGGAAAAGATTAATCGTTATCTGTGTTAGATATGATTTACAATTATTATACATTAAGTATCACAGTAGTTAGTCTGTCAGTATTATTTATATTTACAATGACCAAGATATTTAGTGTCAGTGAAAAATATATATACACCACCTTGGTTTAGCAATAAGAAACACTATTATAATGACACGAAGGTTCGATTTGTATCGATACATGTTTTTCACGACTAATCTCGGTAATGTGTGATATGTAAAAACAAAATTAGATTTTGCTAGAACAGTCAAAAACATAAATCGTTCGTTGGACAAGTCTAGTTTGACAGTTACTTGCATGCATGCATGCATATAGGGTCCTTCTTAATAGGCTGGCACTTTTAAGGGGATGATCAGACCGTCAAACTGAACAACTTTCTATATGGCACCAACATCGAAATCACGAAATAAAAATCAGCTGTTTCATACAAAACTGAACACCTACTCGAGCCAAATGTATGGGACAGCTGATATTGTTTTCGCGATTTCGATGTTGGTCCCATAGAGAAAGTTGTTCAGTTTTATGGTGTGCTCATCCCCTTAAAAAAGTGTCAGTATATTAAGAAGGAACCTGTATGTTCACGACTATATTCCCCGAGGGGGTAGTCAGAGATATTCTGAAACCTCAGAATATCCACTTATGTAATCAATGATAATCATGCAACAGAGAGAAAAAGCAATATTGTACAATTTTAGAAGTAGTTTAAAAAGCATTAGTAACCAACACATTCCCAATTAAAATAAAATAAAAAACTACCGCTGATGGTATCGGCATCGCCTGGATTTCGCCAAAACAATGATGAAACAAAAAAAAAACGTTATAATTCACACCATGCTCTACGGCATATTTATATCTGCAATAACTCCATGCAAGGTTTTTTATTAAAAATTTTGACAAAATTAACTAAACAAAATGCCATGCATTTTGTAAGAATTTTAGCATATTAAAAATTTTCTTTTCATTAATTATTAGGAAACTAGTATAACAAAGGAAATATGGACTCACCCCGCCATAGGCGTACATGTTGTTATGCGTCTGTGAAGGATTGACCTTTGACAGAAGGAATCGGGCCTGAAAAAATACAAAAACGACACCGTTATTCAACTTTACACAAAACTGGACCTTAGGAAGGGTTTATACAGAAGAGACGCGTGGCGGTGGCGGGTAGTCAAAGTAACACCAATATAATCCTTATATTACGTAGCATAGCGTCGTTTATTGACGTAAAGAAAAATCGCGCCCCCGCCACCAGGCGACGTCGCCTGGAGGCGCGGGCGTAATTCTCCAAACGACTCTATGCTACGTACTATAAGGTTTATAGCCGCACCCCGCCCGCGAAAAAACAGCCCCTTAGGTCGAGATTCAGAGACGTGTTTCGAGCGTCGAAAATGTACCTATGGTTTTTGACATACGGAAGTACGAACTTAAACAACGTCACTGTAGACCTATACTGTATAAGACTCATCTAAATATGCAATAATATTATTATACATGGTGTAAGGAAAAGAATCATTAACCTTTAAACCACGTACTCTACCCATCAGACTGAACAACTTTTAAAACGGAAGCAAAACTGTCAGAACAAAAAAATCTGCTGTCTCATACATTTGAGTTGTGTAGGTATTGCAGGTATTTAGTATGGCACAGTTGATATTTTTTTGTTCTGACAAGTTTGCTACCACAGAAAAAGTTGTTCAGTTTAATAGGTAGAGTATGTTGTTTAAACGTTAATGATACTTTTCCTTACAGCCTGTATAGTCTATTCCAAAATTTGATGTACGTCTTCACTAACGAACGTAAGAAATAATTGTAATTTTGCCAATTATCTTATGCGGTGGTACATGCACCGACATGCATGCAGCATGCTATGACTGTGTTGATTTAGATTTTAGACATAATATGAATATCTGAAGAAATTTCAGTTTTTTTAATGTTTATGTAGACATCTCATAGAAATATAAACATGATTTAAGCGTTTATAATTTTTTTTCTGCATATCATTTCTGTGCGTATACCTTAAGAAAATATATTAAAATTAAAATCATATGTATTTCATGTCATAAATAACTTAATAAATGTATCAAATAAATAATCAGATTACACTTGGTCGAACAACGCAACGCAAACGAAAAAGAGCAAATACGAAACACAGTATGAACGAAAGATCCATTGTGGATAAAACAATGAAGTTAGTTAGGTTTAGTAAAGCGATAACAAGTCGAAATGTTGTGCCGGGCTCTGCTGGCTGCCGTCGCCATCTCATGTACGTTTCCACGAGTAATAAACGCAAACGTTCAGGGCACGCAACGTGCGCTAAAAGGTTTCAATTACAAAATATCTAGTTACATCATTTGTAAGTGACATCGCGCGAAAGTTACTTGAGAGCACAATATCGGTAGCCATCTGTGAAAAGACCACCTGTGATAACAGTGAACGATTTTCAGATCTAATATGCGTTCTACTGCTGAGTGGAATACAAAAAGAAGACTTGGATGTGAGCATGTTGCAGAAACTGCAGCGGCACAACGTGGACATCAACGATTTGAACAATGAGTGAGTATAGAGTAGTTTTACTTGCCTAATCACTACTTCTTTATTACACTTGTAAATGTACTTTATTATTTTAGGGAAATTCGCCGACAATGCCTGACACAGTCTACCACTGAGAGTGTTACGAGTACTGAAAGAATTGAAAGAGAAACGGAAGATGGCAATCAAAATAAGACTGATATCTTTACAGAAACTCTACCTGAAAGTAAGTTATGTTACATAAATAAAAAAAACATTTGTGAAGTGAACATACTTTATGATAAATTTAATTTTCTTTCAGTCGACTCTAAAGGAAAGAACGTGGCGCGGACACTAAAGACTGATATTGATAAAGTTTTACGATTTTTCAGCGACCAAAAAAAGTTTTTAGTCGATAGTATAAATTCTGAGTCAAAATCTAACTCAAGAAAAGTTTTAACTACTCAAGAATACATTCAAAACGACAACACTAAGATATACACCGATATTATAACAACAACTGCAAGATCTACACTAATAAATACTAATATCGAACAGATCATACAATTATTCAACGATCAAAGAAAGATTTTAGAGGAAAAAATTAAATTTAACCAAGAATCAAACATACGAAAAGTTTTAACTACTCAAGAATATATCCAAAAAGATAAAAATACAGGAAAAATATTCAACATACATACTACATTGACACCAACTACTGAAAATATTAATGAGAAATTTATCGAGTATGATAAAGGACAACCAAAACTAGACAGCGTTATCAGATTTTGGCAAATGTATGTTAGAAACAACATGACAAAAGGAGACCCAAGAAATATTGAAACTGAAAATGAGACAAAAGCGAGTCCCAAAATGTTGACAGATGGGATCATTTATCACCAAATTCACCAGCCTTCTCAAGTCACACAAAATAATCCAGACACTATTGCGATCAACAATTACCAAAAAAAGTACAGGGATAACAAAAATAGCGAGAATACTTACAATGAAAATAATTACAGAAATTCCAAAACCATTGAAAACAATTTTTACCTTCAAAATAAATACATGCAAGCTCAAAATAATACTAATAATAATCAAGAAAACAGAAACATTAATTTGGATTATAATGAGAGTAATTACCGAACCAATAAATATGCAATTTTCGAAAATAATCCAAATGATAACTATGGGAATCGATTCAGAGAACCCGAAATCAATGTGAATAATTATCGTGAAAACGTATATAGAGATTTCAAAATAAATCCGATCAACTACAACCAGGAGAACAGATACACCTATCAGGGAATTAGATACAGTGAACCACAAATTTACGCAAACGAGTACCAAAATAATAACCACAGATTTTCTGAAAACAATTCGAATTATCACCAAGAAAAAACATCTGAAGCAATTCAACACAATGTCAATAATAACAATGAAAATAAATATAACAATCCTACGAATAATGCGAACCCTTCCTACCAAGAAAACCAATATAGGGTTACCCAAAATAGTCATAATAACTACCGTAAAAACAATGGAAATAATTCCGAAAATAATGAATCTAAAGAAATAGAGGACATCAGCAAGCTGATATCGAAATTTCTTTCCAAAAAAAGAACAAAAGCGGAAAATGATCATAATTTCAAATTAAGCCTTGTTTCACAAAAACTTAATAGCTTTTTGGCTAATAATGCGCATAATCCCGTAAAAGAAGACATAGTTGAACAAGACCAAACATATATGGGGCCTGAAAGAAAAACACCATTGACATATAATGTTACTAATTCAAAAGATAAATTAATAATGGATGAAAAAGTGAATTGGGAAAATAAGTCTAATAATAAAAATACATACTTAAATCCCGTCGATATTTACGATACTAAGAAAGAATTAGATAACAATAAAGATTACAACACCACTCATAGATCACCTCAACATTATAATTATGAACGAAAAGTAACAAATCGCGAAGACAAGCCTGACAAAACGTCTTACCATGAAAATGAAAAACCTACTGAAAAATATCCTAAATCGATAGAAAAAGTTGCAGAAAATGTTTCGGAAAATGATCCAACGAAACATTTTACTCCGGAAATAGTAAGACAAATTGCTGAAAGTATTAAAGAGATAGTTTTAAAAGATTTAAGACGAGATATGTCCACCACAAGCGCTACTTCAAGCACTACAACTAGTACTACAACCAGTGCGACCACGACTAGTGTTTTCACCACAACTTCACTTGCTCCAACTTCACTAGCTCCGACTTTACTAGCCCAGACTACTTTAACCGGTACACTATTTAATACGGTTTGATATAATATTTTTAATTTGAAGTAATTTTAAATAACATTTAATTAATGTTACAGATCTACAAACGACAACAAAGGAACTCGACCTAACCAAAGTGCAAAGAGCATCTCAAGCAATCGAAAAATTCATAGACCTATTCGAACAAATCAAATCTTTCAGGGAGAAGACTGTAGAAACACCAGAAGCAAAATACAAGATGACCGAAAATACTGATGAAAAGAATGGATACAGCGTCCCTATAACCATGAAACAATCGCCAATGATAGTAAACCCTTTCGTACAGCAAGCTAACGACCATGAACCGCAGCCGCGGATGGGGCAAAAACAAAACACCATAAACATAATAACCAAACCGCCGCCTCAAGACTCGCCGTTGATAAACACAAACCCTATAAACATGATGTATCAAGCTCCATCGCAAATGTCTGCACTGAATCCATATGGAGTAAAAGCTGCGCCGATGATAAACATAAACCAATTGAGGCCAGCTCCAATAGTAATACAGACAGATCAGAACGAAATACCGCCTCTCGTCATAACACTATCGCAACCATCGCCATTCAATCGTAACATTATTGTATCTACAGAGTTTCCCTATTTTACGAGCAATGCTGATAGACAGCGTTGGCAGTACATGACACATTACGGTAGAAATCCTGACACGAAAGAAGATATCGTGAATCGGAAAGAAATGTTAAACTCTTACTCTAACTCGGACTACTTTAAACGCACGCGAGAATTAGAGAATCCCAAACACAGTGGTTTGGGTGGTAAGTTTGAGGATTGGGAAGCAATGTTTCATAACCACAAAAACGACAGCGCAAAAATGCACACCGGAGCTAAACCTAATATACTTAGCTACCCTTACAATATACCTCATAATTGGGAGCACGATCGCGGACATCCACGAGACCACAACATCAGAGGCTATCACGAAAGATTGGAAAGTCTTGGCCAGTGGCCTCAAGAGCACAAATTCGAGCACAGAGAGCAAAACACAGAATTGTCCTCTCGTCAACAGATACCTATAAACATGAAGGTGGGCTCCAAATATGACGACACGCATTTCAGGAACTTCCTCATGACGCAGCAGAAAGTGAACGATATGCTGGAAAGCATATTAGCAGCTAATACAAGAACTGATGACGGACCGCGCAGTGTCGAATCTATTTGATTTGTTTATTGAAAATAGTTTTTTTTTAATTAAATAAACTTTGAACTTTTATTCTTGTTTTTATTGTAATGCTAACATGGCTAACATAGTTTAAATCCCTTCTTACTAACGCTGTTATGGATAATATGGATCTATTGGTCTGAAATTTAATTTAATTTATTCTAACCAGAATCTAACGCATTTTGAAATTAAGTCACTCTCTGTTACAGCAAATCTCTATTTGAGGTTCAACAAGCTACAAATTAGTTTGCATTCTTATGCAAACTAATTTGTACACTCATACACTCTTGTGTATGATTTATTATAAACCTGTCATGTAATAGTAAATTACACACCGAGGGCAGGAAAAGGAAAGTAAGAAAAGTCTCAAATCTCATGCATCATCTCATATTATCTGAGGCTTTCTTATTTACTGCCCGAGGTTTAGTACACTATTTTTCTCCCCAACGGAGGCGGACAGCGGCAACTTCGTTTAGCGCAGCGGGACGAAAGTTGACGCTGCTTGTTCAGTGTCGATGTACCGGGGCACGGGGAAGCGACTCTGCAGGATCTGCGCGTCGTCAACAGGCAGCGAAGCTCTCGTACTCCGCCATGTCCTGGTAGCGGAGAGCATTGCGCTACTGTCTGGAGATACGGACCTGAGAGCCGCCGTGTTCAGTGTCGATGTACCGGGGCACGGGAAAGCGACTCTGCAGGATCTACGCGTCGTCAATAGGCAGCGAAGATCTCGTACTCCGCCATGTCCTGGTAGCGGAGAGCATTGCGCTACTGTCTGGAGATACGGACCTGAGAGCCGCCGTGTTCAGTTTCGATGTACCGGGGCACGGGGAAGCGACTCTGCAGGATCTACGCGTCGTCAATAGGCAGCGAAGATCTCGTACTCCGCCATGTCCTGGTAGCGGAGAGCATTGCGCTACTGTCTGGAGATACGGACCTGAGAGCCGCCGTGTTCAGTGTCGATGTACCGGGGCACGGGGAAGCGACTCTGCAGGATCTACGCGTCGTCAATAGGCAGCGAAGATCTCGTACTCCGCCATGTCCTGGTAGCGGAGAGCATTGCGCTACTGTCTGGAGATACGGACCTGAGAGCCGCCGTGTTCAGTGTCGATGTACCGGGGCACGGGGAAGCGACTCTGCAGGATCTACGCGTCGTCAATAGGCAGCGAAGATCTCGTACTCCGCCATGTCCTGGTAGCGGAGAGCATTGCGCTACTGTCTGGAGATACGGACCTGAGAGCCGCCGTGTTCAGTGTCGATGTACCGGGGCACGGGGAAGCGACTCTGCAGGATCTCCTGCGCGTCGTCAACAGGCGCCCGCAGCAGCTGCGCGAAGCTCTCGTATTCCGCCATGTCCTGGTAGCGGAGAGCGCGCCATTGCGCTATTGTCTGCAGGGGAAATTGTGGTGTTATTTCATAATGTTACCAAACTTTAAGAATTGTAAGTGGAAAAAAGGGCAAGACATTGAACTTTTCAGAAGAATGGGGGAGTTTTTACCCGACTGCGCCAGAAGGAGGGTTATGTTTTTCGAGCGTATGTATGTATGTATGTATGTTTGTATGTCTATTTGTTTGGCACTAGCTACAGCCTACGGCTTGATGGATTTTGATGTTTGAGGTGTCATTAGATTTGTAAAAATCGTGAAAGTGACATAGGCTACATTATTTTAATAAGGCGGTTGCGAATTAAAAAAAGAGGGAATAAAAATTTTTTTTTGTTCAAAATTATTTGACAGCTAGTAACACGTAGTTCAAAATGCTGCGATCGATGGCGTTGTCGTGACGTGGATCCGGATAGTTCAGACCTTCAAACAGAACAACTTTGACTATATAGGAGCAAAGCTAAAATCGCAAAAAAACAGCGCTCCATTCCATTCCAATACTAAACTGCAATGCCTACTCGACTCAAATGTATGAAACAGCAGATCTTTTTGTCGCGATTTCAAATTAGCTCCCATATTAAAAGTTGTTCAGTTTAATGGTCTGAACAACTCTTGAAAATTTGGAGTGTTTAAAAACTCACCTTGTTTAGTTACAAACATGCTTGACTCGGGTACAAATACATTCATATTTATCAAACAAATATTTGCCCCTTGCTGGATTCGAACCCACGGCCCTCGATTCAGCAGGCAGGTTCACTACCAACCGAGCTAACGGGCCAACAATATCGGAATGACGTGTGAACTGACCTCTCCGTGATAGATGAGTATCTGGAAGAAGGTGTCCATGAGTAGTATCCGGTCGGGCTGGATAGAGGAGGTGTCGAGCAGCACCGGCTCTGGGGGGCCTCCGAAGCTGTACGAGTACAGGATCGGCTGGATCATGATCAGTGACTGCGTCAGGTCCTCGCGCATCAACATGTGCCTGCAAGGGATGGATGATGATGAAAATGTTTTTATTACTTTATTAAATAAATCCTAAACACTAAAGTACAAAATAACCGAAACATAAGTGTTAAAAATTTACGATTACAATGTTTTATGCCTTAGGAAAAGGCAAATACTCGTGTATATATTATACGTATAGAAGTGACCAACGTCTTGTGCTGCCCTCATCCAACGGGTTCCCGCGACAGGACCGGTCGTTGGGGCGATCCTTAGGGGAGCCCTATGTCACACCTTGGACACTTAGCTGTCATTTCATACAAATGGAAAAAAATTAAAGAGGACGTAATCATGTGCGATACTGTGCCTATGTCCAGCAGTGGACTTCACATCCATCGGCTGAGATGAAGATGATGATGTTGATGACAAACGTCTTGTCTTCATGTGATTTGTATCTCTTTCGTAAACGTTAGAAATCAATCGCTCAGTACTTTTTTGTTTTCAGTCTGTTGTATGTAATTGTAATTTCGTTTGAATATTTCGTCATTCAATTTAACCTTTTTTAGGATTCCGTATTCAAACAAGGAAATTTTATACTGCACCGCCGTAACATCGCAACTGAATCGCAGATACTTTTACTGAACTTTATCGCCGCGATGTCGCTTTTCCAGAAATATCGCAGCATTAATGAGGCGATGTCGTTACGGAATCGCGGCGACATCGTTCCTAGTAACAATGGTGCCTCTAATCTTGTCGGCAAGAACTCACCTGTAAAAAGTAGTTTCGTCGGGCGAGTTGTTGAATACTTGTAGGAACTGCGAGCGACGGAGATGGTACATGAACTGAGGGTACAGGCTGAAATTCTCCGACAGGCGGAAGCTGTTCGGGTCGTCCTTTGCGTACTCGCCGAACTTCTGGCACTGTAATAAGGTTCATTATTGAGTATTTTTTACTAGCACTGGGGTAATAAACCGTGTTGACAGGGTGTAAGGAACTGCCGAGCATTAGGTTGGCTCCGTACATTGAACTTTTATGTACTACGTATAGAACTAACACGATAAACAAACGTGATGCACCACGTGAGAGTAGGACGAGTGTGGGCGCGCGAAAAATACAGCGATTTACTCGGTAAGTGTGGCGATATAGCCACAATTAAATGGGACAGCGTAACGATGCTCGGTGTTCAGTGTCTGCCTGGCTGTTCCTTACACTTACACCCTGTATCTGAATACATTAGGTTGCATTTTACGGTGCAGCATGTCAGCACATAATCACTCGCACACATAAGCACAAGTCAATAAAAAGAAGTAAAAATAAATTGCCTTAGTGGTTTGACAATGGCAGCATTATTAGCATCCTCCCCATTCTGCCATCATTATCGGTTCTCCGCCAATCGGATCCAGCATGTCTAGCATGATTTGTCTACACGCGCGCGACTCGGCTTTTTTCCATACTACAAGTCGCGGCAAGCGCGGCTTGCGCTCTCCGAAAAGCGCGGGAACAGGTTATTTTGTATGCAGCGAAGGCGCGTTGCGCGCGTGTAGAGAAATCATAGTAGACGCACAGGTTTTGTCAAACCTCAGCCAAACACTTCACCTGCCATCACTTCGCCTAGCTCGTATCCTGCCCAAAGCCACGTAAAGCTATCAATTTGGCCCCCGACGTCCTGGACTTTAGGACGTCGGATCAAGAAGGGTGATTGATGCCTGTGGAGGCGTCAGTTTTTTGAATCTCAGAATAGGTTTTACCAGTCTAATCAGCATTCTATCGAGCCAGCGCAGCACGTCGGGCCCATCCTCCAGCTCGGCGCGGTAGACCACGAGGCGGGACATTACCACGGCGGCCGATTCCTGGTCGAACCCGGCCGATATGTGATGGAGATTTACCGCCGCGTCGCCCCAACTAAAGGACAAAAATTATGTTTTGTTTAAATATTATTGCTACGGTTCAAATTGTGCCAATAGTGCAAACGCTATGCACACGCTTTACCGGTCGGTCCAAATTAGTAAGTACGAATACACTGCTAAACAATTTGTACAATTTGAACCAGCTGTCAATTTGACGTGCATATGCTGCACTACCTATTTTTTGTGTGCGGCGTAAGCGCAAGTTAATGACGTCACAGATGACGTCAGACAGCAAACGTATCCGCACATTCGCGCATTATGAACCAATTGTGTGCATGCTATCTCTACCGATAGCGCATATTTGCGCATTTTGAACCGTAGCATATGATTAGAGTGTGTGAAAGTGAGTAAGGGCGGTGAAACTAAGTTCTTATACAGAGTAGGCAACAATATCAAAGTTCCGTCAACTATATACTATTACCTATTCTGTGGTTCCGTTTCGATGATGAGTTACGAAACGTGAGTTTTGAGAACATTTCAAGTAATTTACTTTTACAAAATTTGCCGCGGTAGTTTCCGAGTTTGTATAAAAATTTGTTTGTGCTTAAAGAAAACTTTAAAATTCTTGAAAAACTATAAGGTCGATTTTTTTTTTCAAATACTGCATTGGAATTTGTAGTCAACCCTTGTCCACACAGGGCCTGAATGGTGGAGTATGGACAGCTCCCTCTTACGCTTATTCGTAAGAGGAGCAATTGGTTGGTAGAACATAGGCTTATGTATGTGCTGTATTTTGTACAACCAAACTGCCAAACAATGTTTTCTATGGCCAGACAGAGAGTCTAATAATAAACGTAGGGCGCCTTCAAATTTGCCGCAAACTGTCGCGCGGCTGCAGCGCTGCGCTGTCAAATTCATACAAATTAACAAAGAGCGTCCGCAGCGCGGGTGTAGCACTACAGTTTGCGGCAAAGAAGTTTAGCGGAAGACCATATAATGTGAGACCCAGACATATAGGTCCCATACATGAATGAAACTTAGTAATACGTGTAGAGTGAAACAAAACTAACAAAAAAGGAGATTGGTTGTAATCTGTAGAAGTTGGGGGAAAGGTATTTCTCCTTATGATACCATTTGTGTGTGAAACTCATAATCTTTCTTATTAGATAGCCCACTCAATCTTCTACGCATTCATTGTGTTTGTTTTAATGAAAATTCATGATAACCGTAAAATATTATGCTAATGGAATCAAACGAAATCACAAGCACTATCAGTTCAATAAAGCCAAATACATTCCGTAACGTCCAAAAACTACCTCAATGATAATATTAGATGAAAATAGCTGTCATGGTTGCGTTTTGCTACTGCTTTTTGGATGATTTGTCTATTTTACTAGTAATTTCTACTTTTGAACCCGGACTTCTAGAGATGAGGAAGTTTTTTAAAAAATGCCTGAATTTCTTCTGTTTATAATAATTATGACCGCCGTCCTGAAGGGCTTTTAGCTTTCGTAAAAATGGCTGGGTCCAAATTCGCCAAAGTTCTTTGAAGGCGCCCTTACTTGCGAGCGATAGTGGTAACTCTGACGCGTCGCTGCCCGGTGGAGTGTTGGTACTGCGTGATGAGCTGGACGCAGCCGCGCCCGCCCTGCGGCACCGGCGCCGCGTGCTGGTTCACCACCTGACAATGGTACAATAATGCTCTGTAAAGTTTACCTAGAATAGGTTTTGAAAAAACTGCCATTCTAAGAGTTTCCAGGGTATGAAATCCCGTAATTTTTACGCAGATCCGTCAAACTAGAAAGACGTAATTTATGGCAAATTTTGGTAGCACCGCTTTGTACTAGGACACGCCTGGCGGCATCGGGCTATCTTTTATGTCCCCTCAACTGAAATTATATCTTATCACAGAATTTATAAAGTTCAATATGCTATTAAAGTGATTTACTTCTGAGCTGCTTAAGATTGAAGTAAATTTTTTTTTTTTTTTTTAATGAACTGGAGATTACCTCGAAGAATATGGCCATGGTGGTGCTGGGGTCGAAGGTGCACATCTTCCACTGACAGGTGTTGCCCATGCCGACTTCCTGGTCGGACACGCAGGGTCCCTTCACGTTGAGAGAGACGCACGAACCAATTGCACCCGATACTGTTTGTACGATATAATAATTATGTATTTAATTCCTTTTTGGAGAAATTAAAAACAATTTGTTTTATACATGTATGATTGATAGTCTGCGGGCAACATGTTTCCACGTGCAGGATCCCTCGGGGGTTGATCAGACCATCAAACTAAGCAACTTTCTCTAAGGCATTAGCATCGAAATCGTGAATAAAAATAATTAGCCGTGAAAATCGAGAGCGGCGCAATAAAATGGACATGCCTGCCATGCTAGCCTGATAAAAAATATAGTTATCTTACTTTTCAGTTCACGGCTGCATTTGACTTCCAAAGTGCCATTGAATGCCATCTTGTAATCTCCCTTCTGATCCTTAGCGAAAACCCTTTGGAATGTCTGCTTGAATAGCGACGAGTTGAAGGAATCACCCATCACCATGTGACCACTGTAATAGAAATTAATTAAGTATGAAAACAAGAAAAAAAAAACTATAATTTGATTTTACAGAAGACTATGTCCTTCACCGCCGAGCCAATGATAATGAAATCAGCGTCGAGGCAGACTTATGTAGCTGGATGCAATGTTGCCAGGCCTACGGATTTATCCGTAGATCTACGGATTTTCGGTCTGGCCTACGGATCTAAGGATTTCAATGACAAATCTACGGATTTTGAGAAATCTTCGGAATTCTGGCCTAAAATCTCAATTTGCTGCATAAAATGACACCCAGTCGCAAATAAATCAATTCAAGTTAACTTTTTTCATTAATTGGACTGTATTTCCGAAAATATGGGTCGTCCCTACCCCCTACCTACCTATCTATCTCCTTCCTTCTACTTGAAGTCCATACACAACAGAAATATTTAATTGTAACATGTACGACAAAAGAACAAACGTACAGACGGTGATAATAAATAAATATCTTGGACATTGTCACAAAAATTATCTAGACACCTTTAAAGTACCAGAATCTAGCCTGGACTTGGATAATAATGTAAAAATATAATAAAAATGAAAATAATGAAACAGAAAGTTAAGTTAAAACAGAAAAAAGTGTAATTTTATTCATTTTCATGGTGTCTACGCTTAAACTTGTCAAAGTTTCCAATTTCTTCTTCAATTTAGAGTGATTTTTTGAATCAGTTCACTTCAAAATAGTCAGATAAAGCATTTAAAAAAAGTCTGTAGATCTACGGATTTTTCAAGAGGTAATATACGAATTTCTACGGATTTTTCAACCTTGACCTACGGATTTCAAAAAATTGGAACTGGCAACACTGGCTGGATGGATGAAATCAATGGCCCCCTCCAGGACTGCCTTTTTGAAGCGTTAATATTTAACCGCTAAAATTCCGCAAATGACAGACACAATAGAAATAAATTTATTCGTTGTACGGATCCATGCTACCAAAGGTTAAGCCAAGAATGTGCGCTGAAAAAATCACAGTATCGACTGGTAGTTCTCTCCTGCAACCATATGCCTTCCAAAAGTCTAAAAAAGGTTACTAAAAGTCCCCCCAATCATTATATTAAAACAGCACAACATTGTGCAACTTACCCAGTGGAATTACAGCACTGTTTCATCTCCATCAATCCAGTCTGATCCAAAGCGCACGAATAAATATCAATAGAATGGCCGTTCGTAGCAGCCCTTAGAGACAGTGCCTCATAATGCTTAATAGCTTTCTTCATATACTTCGCATTATCTTTATGAATGTCATGGTGAGAACGGATTGGCTGCTTGAGCTCATCATTTACCACTTGACCCGGCCCTTGAGAGCACGGCCCTCCGAGGAACATCATGACTCTTGCACCAGTATTGGGATAGGTTACCTCCAGTAAACCTATAGCTAGAGAAAGAGCAACTCCACTGCTTCGTAACGGTCTTTTCCCCACACCGAGTGGCCACGGATCTCTGCCAAGTTCTCCAAGTAGATCTGTTAAGGCCATGTCACATTGTTTGACAGGTTGTAAGAACCTGTGTGCTGGTGGTTGCGGAGTGGGTGCCCCTTGACGCTGCTGTGGGTTTGGAGCGTTAACACGGCCGATACCGAGTTGTTCTTGAATCTGTTTGCCGGTCAGATCTTTGGTGCCTTTGAATACGTAGCATTTTGATATGCCTTCTGTGCCTGCAATGGTTTTAAATTTTTATCAGAATAGGCAATATATAAATATAGGGTCTTTCTTAATATGCTGACGGTTTCTTAACACGTTAACTGTGTGTGACTCACACGTTGAGTCAGAATTGTACTTATAGCATTCCAGTGTTAGCACTGCGCGAGTATAACAACTAAAATCTGCAGTCCCACACATTTGTGACAATTCAGAAAGACCCTGTATATTTTAACATAATTTTAAAGTCAAACCTTCTGTCAACATGTCAACACTTTTTATGATTTACATTGTTGTTCCTCAAATGAATAACAATTCTTTTGGATAGTAATCACCACAGACACTACATTAAAATACAGTTAGCATTTTAAATAGTTTGTTACTTTCTACTTTTATTCACTACTTTATCACGTAAACACAAATTTAAAATTACGCAACATTGAAAGAGTAGAAGATGAACACTGATTGTTGAATTCCAATAGCTATTAAAAACATTTTCAATATATTTTCTCTTTTACTCACCTAACTCATGAATCTGCACCATACGTCCGAACGTAATCAACCCAACGAGAGCGTTCTGCGGCATCAAACTCAAGGATGTCTGCAACGAATCCTTCAAAGCTCCGAGCTCCTCCTCGTCCAAACACGTGTCTACAACAAGCAGGTAGATCGGGGGCATAGTCTGTGCCCGTGTGATTGTGTACTCTATCGTTGAGAAGTTAGGGATTAGTTCCGCAGGCTGATGCTGCTCAGAGATAGCTGCATATTGCGGTGGGAACTGAAAAATGTTTGTTAATTAGTTGTATGTATCTACACTAAAAGCTGTAACTACACACTTTGTGTCTGTAAGATACTATTTACAAAAAAAAAAGGTTACAATGATGGTGTTTATGCGTCCCTGACTCCAAATCAAAGATATTCTGATCTGATGTTAGTCTGTCTGGTTGTTTGTTTGTAAAAAACTACTAAACCAATGTTGATGAAACTTCTTTTGTTTGCTAGCTTATGATCTGACTTAAAATCTGGTATATAATTTAAGCGGACGAAGTCGCGGGTTAAGTCTAGTTTTTTTTTTTTTTTTTTTTTTTTTTGAAATGACGTTTACAGCTCTGCTGTGGAGCAATTACTGCTTTTTACTGCGGACTATTGGAGGGACCACAAAGGGTCTACCGGGCCAAAATGAATGAACATAAGCAACCGACCTAGGGGCACCCAGAGGGGTACGGACCTCGGCATAGGACGTTGCTAGGGCTACGCGGCGGATTGGGTAGCGGGGATCGGTGAGAAGCTGTTAACTCTAGTCATTTCTAAAAGTGTAGTTTCAAGAAACCCATTAAACTATATAAAAAATATTTTTTATACTGTATTGTCCTATCAAATCAATTATTTTTTTTTTATTTAGTATATTATTTAGTATTGTCCTATAAACAGTACAAATTACTCTTTTTTTTTTCGTTTCCCGGGAACGAAAAATTTGAATTTTCAAAAATGCATAGGTATCTCCTAAACGAGTGAAAATTGACACTTGGGTGTTCTCGTTGTGTATTTGAAATATTAAGATCTAACAAAATTTGTAATAAAAAATGTGTCCGAGTTTTGGCTCTCAAAATATGAAAATGTGAGAACTTCAGAAGTTTATTTGTTTCAACAACCAAATGCAATATACATACATAAACTCACTATAATCACAGTCACAGTGGTCAGACGCATTGCCACAACCACTGGTTGTCTTGCATACTAGTTCTAACAAGGCTCACTTGCAGCATATATATAGCAATAAAAGCAGCAATAAGATACTTACAGGATTTCGTTGAAAGCAGAAGTTGCACACCCATAATTTGGCTCTATAATCAACCTGGCACATCGGGTTCAGTATGGCCCTGCAAGTATTGCGTGTGCACAGTACTGGCTCGTACTGGATCGGCGGCAGGTCGGGCCGCTCCTTCAACGGTTGGTACAAACAGGCCAGCGGCACGACCAACCTCGTCGCCTCGATCCTGCTCGACGGCCACACGTTCCACGTGAACCGTATCCCGTCTCGGTCCTCATTCTGTTGTATAAACTCCTCGTACGTCGCCATACCGCTGATCTATTAGCAGAACATCGAAAAAACACTTCAGTTTGCCAACCTCTTAATTGAACACTCTTTTTGACGAAAGTCCGTGGTTATGCTTACCAAGTATGCATGCGGTGGCACTAGGATAGACACTTATGCAATATATCACGGTTTTACCACGTATTCATTCATTAAATTACCAAATAATGAATTTTGTAATAAAATTCAGCAGACTGACCAGTCTGGCTGATTTGGCAATTGTCAAAATCCATAGACAAAACAGCTGTCACAATCGCCACGTCATTTTTGAAAACGTAAACACAATTTTTTTAAATAAACTTATTTTAATTAAAATATTTTATTTGTCAAATATTTTATTAATTATATTTAAAATTATCTGCAATGTATCCCACTACTTATTTTTCTAAATTTATTTTTGTTACATTAAAATAAATGATTTGACTCATAGTCGCAAAAAGGTTGTCTATGTTTTGTTTGATAAAGCCTCGTTTACATTACTTTGGTGGTTTTTGGCGGGATTTGAACAGATACGTTTGGAGTCCTCATATTTCATCGAATTTTTATTGTTTATAGTGAGTTTTGGTTCGTAAAATCGGTGTTGTTTTGCGTAACAAAGTGTCGTGCAAGTGAACAATATACAGTTCGGTGAAATATGATGGTGTGGGTCGTGAACAGGAAAAGTGTTCCGTTCTTTTGTAGCGCGGCAAGCGGTCGGTTCACCTCCTTCCTGTGGACTTCTCTGCGTTTCCTGCGTTTCTCAATTGCCTCCAAAAACTCCAAAGAAGCGTTGAAACGTCGAACACCAACGTTTTATTTGCTATAAATGAGAGTATTTACTCCTGACATCGGTTGTATGCGATACTATAATCGCTTTACCTTGAACTGAACCAAAAAAAAATTACATTACTTTTTACCCGACTGCACCAGAACGAGGGTTATGTTTTTTTCTATAGTAAACGCAACGCTGCCCCGCCGCCAGCAGTGTGATACTTCCTGGCCGCGCCACAGCCGCAAACTCTGATTTCAGTTAACCCAAAAAAAATTACACAATTTGTACTCCCTTAAACAAAAATTGTACTCATCTGGTTCACGAGAAAATAAGCAATGTTTGTGCGAGTACCGCTTATCAAGTAGTTTAATTGAAACGATCTAATGTCCAAAGATTTAATAAATGTTACAATAATATAACTAAGATACAATAAAACATTTTAACGGGTTCTTACCGCGTTTTGGTATTTGTGAGTTCCCGATACAAAAAACAAAAAACTAAAAAAAACTTGGTTAAAAACTAGCCAAATGTCTTCTTTTGGAAGTCTATAGGTGGTCATCCATGCCATTAGTTTTTGTTTTGAATATTTCTCTTTCTAGAAATGCTTTTCAGAATGTTTCTTATTATTATTAGAAAGTACAATTTTAGTACATTTCTTTTGACATTAGATCGTTTCAATTAAACTTCTTGATAAGCGGTATTCGCCGTGGCGCGGCTGGGAAGGATGCTTTCCAGCCGCGCCACAAACATTGCTTATTTTCTCGTGAACCAGATGAGTACAAATTCTCTTAAGGGAGTACAAATTGAGTACATTTTTTTGGGTTAACTGAAATCCGAGTTTGCGACTGTGGCGCGGCCAGGAAGTATCACACTGCCCGCGGTGATTTTACCTACCTGCAGCCTGCGGACAAAAAATAATTTTGGAAAGAATACAATGGATGGGTCTGACGAAGCTTGTAGCAGATATAATATTGATGAATGTGATCAAGGTTTGACGAAACCTGCGTTGCGGATTCAATTTTCTTTTTTTGTATATTGTATTTAATTTGAATAAATGGATACAATAAATGAATTATCCATTCATGTAATAACTAAAATAGGTACTTGATACTTGGCCGGTGTTGGACTTGTTATTTATTTTTATTTTAATACTTTATTGTACACACGGAAATATACATGAAAACAACATAATAGACAATTACAAAGGGCGAGCTTATATCTAAAGAGATTTCTTCCAGCAAACCCGACTCTTAGTCCCCGACTCTTAGACCCGAGTCTTAGTGGTACGCCCCCGAAATTCAGTAAAATACTGTAAATGGTGTTAAAAACATTAAATTTTTTTTTTTTTTGTTGGTGCTATGGGTCCAATTTATTCAATCAATCAATCAATATTTATTGCTTTTTCATGTGGTTTACAAAGATGTTCTTAGAAATATTTTACAAGTTCCTGTCATGAACCCTGTGAGGGCACAGCAAATAACAATAAGAATTTAACAAAAGCAAATAAATCATAGAAAATTTTAACATGCCTACAAAAATTTTAATTTTAAAATAATATGAAAGAATATTTAATTATTTAATTATTACATCTAGATTAATTATAAAAAAAACATGCATTATAGATAGTAAAGTATTATCAATTATTAGACTCCTGGAAAAACTCTTGCAGCGAGTAATAGCTTTTATTAATTAGCAAATCCTTTAATTGGCGTTTGAATTTATTAGGGTTATTTTCATTTTGGATATTTTTTGGGATGTTGTTATATATTTTTACACACATTGAAAATGGTCCGGAGTGAAATATATGTAATTTTGATTTTGGAAGGGCAAGTCTACTTTGAGGTCGTAGGTTGGTTGGCCGAGAGTAGAGTGGAAACATGTTATTATTCTTTTTCACAAAATTACAAACTTCCAGTATGTATAACGACGTGAGCGTTAATATTTTATACTTAATAAAATACGGTTTGCAGCTTTCTAGATTTCCTATATTCGCGATTATACGAACGCATTTCTTTGGGATTCTGAATAGATTTGTGATCGTGGTACTATTTCCCCAGAGGATTATTCCGTATTAAAGCCATGCGTGTGCATACGAATAGTAAGCAGTAGTTGCGGTTTTAATATCTGTAGTTATTTTCAACTGATATAGGGCGTAAGAAAATCGTGATAGTTTTAAGCTAATTGTATTTATATGATCTTTCCAATTTAAATTTGTGTCTATATTGATACCCAAAAGTGGATATGTATCTACACACTCCAGCATTGTATTTTGATAGGTATAATCAATTTTGATAGGACATTTTTGGCAAGGTCGAAATTGCATTAATATTGTTTTTATAAAATTTATTTCCAGGTTGTGTTCGTTTAGCCAATTTACTATTTGAGTTAGAGTATCTGTTAATTTATTTTTCAATTCTGATGTATTTCTACATGGAAAAACTATCGAAATGTCATCCGCGAATAGGGAACAGGTACTATCTATAACTTTGGGTAAGTCGTTTATATCGGTGTTTCCCAAAGTGGTCTATATCGACCCCCAGGGGTCGATTACGACCTGCAAGGGGTCCATGTCAGCGAGAAAAATAATTGGGGGTCCATGAGACTTAAATGGGGGTCCACGAGAGTGACCATTTGAGTTGGTCGTGACCATAATTTTGACTTTCCATGAACGAAAAAATCCACATAATACAGATAGTACCTATGTACTCATTTGATACAGACGCCAGTCTCTCACAAAGACAGTAAATGCAATGCATGTATACTTCTTTGATGTCATACCTTGTAAACGCCTTTCTTTTGTGTGAGCCAATAAATACATTATAACTTTTTTTACTCACATATTTCTTTCCTATAAAAATAATATACATTTATCTATCTTTGACGACCCGGTTGGTGTGATGGTTACCACGCCGGACTGCCAAACCAGGGTCCTGGGTTCGAATCCCGGTTCGGTCATGGATGTTATATGTTTGTGCCGTCGGCGTCGTTGTATGGTTCCCATAAAAAAAAGCTTGAGGCTTACTTGGGACCATTACAATGTATGCAGCGTCGGTCTGGGACTCAAAAAACTACCGGGAAAATTCAAACAAGCGGCCCACTGACTTTTTCCCAGACTATAGCAAAGTCAAAAGAAAGGGCATGGATGGGCGTAGCAATTATTTTTTCCCAGGGCGTAGAGAGGCTAGGTATAGATCAAGGTCAGGTTGCGAAACAATCTAGGAGCCAGGAGAGCCGGAGCGAGCGAAGCGAGCTCGAGTTTTTCACGATCTAAAATATCCGAGCTAGCGAAGCGTGCTGAGATTTTACTACAATAAGACTAGGGCGTTACAATAAAAAACGCGTGTGACAAAAGAAACATGGTTCCATAAGCGATTCCAGGAGCGGGTGAAGCGAGCTCGATATTTTGCTGATATTTTGGCCATTCCAAATCTGCAATAAGATCTATGTAAATCCTGGAGCGAGCAAAGTGAGCTTGAGATTTTACTCCAATAAGGCTGGGTCGTAAATCAAGAGCGACGAAGCAAGCAATGACCATAAAATCCAGGAGCGAGCGAAGTAACCTCGTAGATTTACTGCCATGCCAATACAGTTGTATTACCCAGTTGTGTTGTTATTTGTTGTATACAGTTGTGTTGTTAACCTAGTTAGGTTGGGAATTAGGAGCGAGCGAAGCAGAGCTCGAGATTTTACTGCAATGTGACTTGAGACTAGGATGAAGGAGCGAGCGAAGCGAGCTCGAGAATTTGCAACATTGTGTTTTTTAGGGGGATGATCCTGTGATACCTAATTAGACCATTTTGATCACCGGATTTCGATATTGGTCCCATGGAAACAGTTACTCAGTTTGATGGTCTGATCATCTCCTTAAACCACCGTCAGCGTATGAATAAAACGTACCCTACGATATGCTGGATTTAAAACCAGGAGCTTTCAGTTGATGCCGAAATCGAGTAGACATGTTCGTGAAACAAAAAGATTGAGCGAGCGAAGCGAGCTCGAAAATTCGCAAAATATTTTGACTACGCAAGGGAGGGGCCTCCTACTCTGTTACTTACTGAACATATTTTGGCCTTGTTTTGAATTTGGTCAAAAAGGTTCTCCAGGTTTGGAGGCCCCTTCAACCAAACTTATGATTAGAGAGCAAAACAAAACTGAACGAGCGAAGCGAGGTCGCAATTTTGCAATTAGCACATTTTTCTGAATTTCCCAGACTTTTTAAGAAAGTGAAAAAAAAAATTAGTTCGTTGTCGATTATTTTATTGTAGATTTCTTAATTTTTTTTTAATGTTACTCTTTTTAATCCTGGGGTGGGCCAGAAAGATTCTGGAGTGGGCTGGGCTGTGCCATTTTCAGGGATGAAAATGAAGAGGGAAGAAGAGCTGGGCTGGCCGGACCGGTCCACGGGGGTACCGGCCCACCGGGAAAAGTCCCGGTGTTCCCTGGGGCCAGACCGACGCTGAATGTATGTGCTTGTGAGCGTTATTTATTTATTTGTATTTTATCTATAATCTGAAGGCAGGAACGTATTCTGATACGGGCAAAATGGGCAAGTGTTAAGGCCAGTCCGCTTAGAGTGGGCGCGGCGGCCTGCAGAAGGATTTTAGTGCCCTACAAAATTATACACCCAGAGGCACGACCGAGCAGAGGATCTAAAGGCGCATTATCAAATATACGACATAACGTCGGCGTCGCCAAAAAGTAAAAAAAATCAGAGCTCGCTACGCTCGCTCCTGATTTTTATTTCAATTCAATTCAGGTCAGTTTATGGCCAAAAACAAATGAAACAATTTTGGGAAATAAAGTAATAAATAATTTAGATTCGTTGGTTCTTTCTATGAAGTTTCAAGAGAAAAGTGCAAAAAATTTCGAGCTCGCTTCGCTCGCTTTATTTCTGTTCTTATTACACACACTCACATGAATACAGTCAAATCATATTGCGAATTAAAGTTTTGTGTTCGCTTCGCTCGCTCTGGTTTCTATTTTATTACGGTTGCATTAACCGAAAGAGATAAATACAATCACAGCCAAGTCGTGCTGAGAAATTTCATGGCTAAGTTGTATTGTTGTGAAATTTCGAGCTTGTTTCACTCGCTCCATATTTACAATTCTGCTACTGCTCGCGCAATAGTCTGTTCTTCTCATCACAGTTCTGTAAAATTTCGTGCTCGCTTCGTTCGCTCCAGATTTGGATCGAACTCTTGGTAGTACTGTCATAAAATAACCAACAACTCTTTAGACCTATCTGTTTAAACCATATAAAAGAGCTGTTGCTGGCACATATCTTGGCTACGGGCCCACCGGCAAGCTGGAATATTAGGAAATATGTGTATTGGGTATATGGGTGTCTGTAGGGGGTCTACCCAAAATCACAAAAATTTGCAAGGGGTCTACGGGACAAAATAGTTTGGGGACCTCTGGTTTATATCTATCAGGAACAAAACGCATCCAAGAACGCTTCCTTGGGGTATGGATTTAGTGACGTCTCTTTGTTGTGACCTTACATTAGTGCTCCATCCTGTATGGAGGTTATATTAATAAGGCTTAAGATCAATCGTTCCGATTTTCATGCTTTTAACAACATTTGCAGTGTTTTTTTGGCGTACCACTAAGACTATGAGTATGATCTGCATTAAGAATTATTTTTCAATCGACTTTTTAATAAGAAATAGACTACAGCTATATCAAATAAAGAATTTTTCCTTTTAGTATTTTATAATTTGCAAAATTTAGCTAGATACCTATAACATCTGTCAGATACATATATTTTTAAAGTAAGTCTCTGTCGCTCTTAATTTTTACGCATCGACCCGTCCTGTGTCACAGGTATCTTGATACATATTTTTGAAATTGAAGAAGTTAGCTAATGATCGTTCAAGGTCATGCAGTTGTGAGGTGACTGCAAGGCAAAGAGTAATATAAGTATATTAGACTGCAAGGGTTGTTTTTCAAAGAAAACACTGTCTTGAGCCACCATACAAATGGAGCTTCGTTGTAGGCCAGGGAGCAGGCAACCGACACGTGAACACCCAATAGTAGACCTACAACCCGACTCCACTACCACACCATCCATACTGAATCAACGTAAATAAATTCTTTAGAATAATCTACTTCTAACTCCTTCGTTTTTTTGACCTAATGTCACAAAAATTTCGATATCGTATGTCACAGTGTAAACGGACCACCACCAAAAATTATAGAGGAAAGTTGAGCGTCCTTGTCTATGGCTGAGCACAAAACACTCCTTTGCACGCAGAATAGATTCTTCTCTAATTATTATTTATATAACATAGATTACAAAATATAGAAGAACATTAAGCAGAACATTATTTAAATAATTATTTTTAGCAAAAACAGTGCGAACGATAAAAACAACGTTCGTAAAAAGGGAAAAAAAATTACGAAAAATTCATAATTGGCTTCTGTGTCTTGGAATGACATCAACGCGTCCCTGTGTGGTAATGGAACGTTATTGAATGAAATATTTTTTTTATTTTTAGGACAAATAGTAAATTATTTCAATTATGGACATGATTTGTAAAATAACTCGTAATTTACTATAAAACCACAAACGTTACGATATATTTAGTGAACACAAAATTAATGAAATGTCATTGCTTTGTTTCAAAAGCGAGAAGTTTACGCCAAAAAGTGCGACTGCGCACTGGCCAAATTAGTAGTGTGAAAGAAAATGGCGATCAGCGAAAGGCGTCCGGAGTTAACGTGATGAAAAACATTGTAAAAGCTCAATTACATAGTGTTATAGTTATTAATTGTGTCAGATGTAGATTAATTAAGTGTTAATGAATTGTGATTGTGTATAAAAATGGCTGCGAATATGTACAGAGTCGGCGGTAAGTACCAATAATTGGTTATTTTTGTTGTAGCTTCGCCGGTTCACTGCCAGCCGACTAGCGGTGCTTTGCTTTGATTGTCGTACCTTCATTAATTGTTCATATTAATTAGTTCAATATCGTTATATCTTATGATTTTCCACAATTTCCAAGTAAATCGAGAGGTATAACCAAGTTTACACAGAGTTTTAGCAAAGGTTTTCGGGAAGTTGTATTATTTTACCAAATTTCGTCAAATAGGACATTAGCATTTGCATCTAGGTGTCATTGTATCGCTTGCGTATCTGAGTGCGGGTGGTGAGACATGAAGCCGATACAATTATCTAACAATAAATTAACGTTTTCGGGATTCTTAGGTGAAGTTATGATGGTTTTGACACGAGATTTTAGGTTATATTCGTTGTTGTCAAACATTTTGATGGAAGTTTTTGGTTTTTGCTGGTGTCAGTGGAGTCTTGGCGGGTAGACTGGCAGGGTGGTGTTAGGTTTTCTGTTGACAAAGTCTGGGGTGTTGTTATATTGGTTTGTGATGGTATATTGTGGTGGTTGGGGTACGGGCGGAGACCACAGGCGCGGTGTCGCGAGGTGCCGAGACGCCGCGTGTCGCGCCCCGCGGTCGCCGCGCCGAATGCTAATTAGCTCTTCCTTTTCAACTTCCTATCACATTATCCTGTCGTGCATAGTCTTTGTTTCTATTACTGTTTTGGAAACCAAATGCTTGGATAGTTAAAATTACTTGTTATGCATTGATATCAAATTCATGTATAACAGAACTAGATTCATTAACAACATTTCAAAAATGGCAGAATCAATAGAGCTCATAAGAGCTGTTTTTAACCGACTTCAAAAAAGAGCTTCAATGTTCGACGGCTTGTTTTTTTTTTGTACTAGCTGACTGTAAACATACCCAATACAACTAAGTTTATGAATCAAATACAACACATTAGTGCGACCCAACATCATGCATACTTGATTTGTGTCGGTTATTGTGTCAATTCGGGCAAAGATTTTATATGAGACTTTGACTTTATAGTATTTATGTCAATTTTGTTATGATAATAAATTTTATGCTACCCTACCAATCCATTCTCTAACAGTTTAGTTTTCTATTCACTGAGAAAATAATTAGGATAAAATAGTGATTAATCATAAATACAATACAATGTATTAATTTCTGTTGACCTTATAAGTCTTGCATACATAAAGCACTAAGTATTGACCTACATTCGCTACCTTGAGTTTTTCTTTGGCAATGAACTTTCAGCATTTTACTGGTTATACAATGAAGAAACATAAATTCTTAATGTCTATGAATTCATTTAAAAGGTTTCTTTTATAACTTGCAGACTTACAGAATAAATAGTACTGTTATTTTATGTACTTATTAAAGTGTGGAATGCATTCAATATTACATTACATAAATACATTATACTCTGATCTTTTAGGTAAACGAGACAATGGGATGAAAAAAAGTTTTATGAAAATTTTAGTTTTTCTTGATGACTGTAATTTTTTTTCAAAATCTGTGAATGCAGAAGTGAAATGCTCCAAAAGTTAGGGTTAGTCTCCTAGGAACGTTTTCTTGTAGCTATAATGCTTCTGGTAGCTGCCCTTTGTGTCCCATCGTAACTCTCCACCCTGTATAATAAAATAACAAAGATTATCAGCAATTTGTATGCATATTTATTTATTTAATTGAAAACGGTTTTGTACCTAATTTATTAGGCATTTAGGTATCAAATTCTTGTTTAAATTACAACTTTGCACTTGACTCCATGGATTTTAATTAAATATTTTCATAACATGTCACTTTAACAGACATTAATTACAACTTTTTAGCCCTTGCCAATGGTGTTGAAAGTAGCTTGGGTGTACACTCTGCTCTCCCCATTAACCTTTGATATGCCAGAACCCGGATCCGAGTGACGAAAACAATTGATTTCTATTGTGTCTGGTTTTTCCTGGCATACGATACGAGAGGTTAAGGATTAGTGTGAGTGCAATATGTATGTCTGTAGAGATATGTATTTTCACAATAAACGATTTTCTCTAAGAATGTAGTACCTTACCTACCTATCACTGTAATTTATTATTTTACTAAATGGACCAATAACAACTTAGCCAACTCATAGTCCAACGCATTTTAAAAATTAAGTTTAGGCATTATAACGCAAATTAGTCTAATTGCGTTTTATGCTTAGCTTAGTGAGAGCAAATGCCATGTTCCACGGACCACTGCTCGGCAAAGACCTCTGTTCTCTTCCACTCATCCCGTACCTTTATATCATTTTTAAAACGCTTGAGAGTCCAAGCCATACTGTACCATAGCATAAGCATAAGCATTTGCTCACGACTATATTCCCCGAGGGGGTAGTCAGAGATATTCTGAAACCTCAGAGCATCCATGTTTCACTAGCATAGCATAGCATAATATGCTATCATATTATGTTATCATATTAGTCTAACTATGTAACTAAAGATGTAACAGGCTGAGTCAATTCCTGGTTTAGAAAGGACCATTCCATTTCTGCCTGTGAGTGTCATCATAGGAGACAAGTAAAGGATAAACCCACCAACCAGAACATGAATCAAAACTCCATGCCAAAAGAGCCTTGCTACAAGTACACACATAAAAGTTTGTTGGTGCCTAGTTGTAACAAAGTTTATGACCACCACGAAAGTTATTAGTGTCGTGAATTTATTTCCATAGGTTTTCCAGACAAAGGATTAAAGATAATTTTGAAAACAACAATATCTTACCTACCTAGTTACTTTTAATTGACTATAATTTTGCATAATTAACATTTTTATGTCTTAAAATTATAAACCTAATTGAACTAAAGATTAGCATGTTTGCCATGTTCTTACCTGTTTTATATCCATTTATGTGAATATTATATTGTGTTGGGTTTTAAATAAATTATTCTAAATAATGTTCTATGTTCGTCGCGGCGGGAATCCGTTGGATGAGGGCAGCTAGGGACCAGTCTTTGTAGGGATCCTGGGGGGAGACATTTTTTTTTTTTTTTTTATTAAGTTCTTGACCTCAATCCAGTCCTCAGGACAAAGATGGGGTCGAAGATGTCCATCCATTTGTTCAGATTTGTCCAGCGGTGGACATCTATTAGCTGAGATGATGATGATGATCTTTATCATTGGCAGCTGATCAGGTTCGATATAAAGAGAGTTGCGGGAGCTACGTGGATGCGAGATGCTCAGGAAAGAGGGAGGCATTAACAAATAGAGAGGCCTATACCCAGCAGTGGGTAGATTCAGGCTGTGCATGATGATGATGATGAATCTTCGAAAAATATTTTTTTTGTTGTTTATAAGATCAAACATGTACATATATTGTATCCTTATGTACTTGTGGAATAACCTTCAGTCATGTGAAAGTATGTAGGTAGGGTTCATTGACCTATAGTACCTGCTTTGCATTGCAGAATAGATCACTAAACTAGTTATGAAATACTCTTTTGATTAAATCAATGCTTTGCTCTGAGGGCTTGGCGATACATACAATATCCAACTATACATAGGTACAGTCAGCAGCAATAAGTTGTATACACTTTTGTTCTACGTCGTAGTACTATACTATACATACATAAATTCACCACCATAAGCTAGCTGTGCTGCTGTATCACAAATGCAGTTGTGACGGCCTTTTTTTTTAATTTATTAAGGATGGGTTTGCTCTTGACCTCAATCCAGTTCTCAGGACGAAGATGGGGTCGAAGATGTAGCGAGCTTACCCAGAAGAAGCCTATTCACTCGTACTTGAAAGGAATTCGGGTTGTAAGCGCTCGGAAACACTGACGCAGGCAGGGCGTTCCACTCCTTGGCTGTGCGCATTATAAAAAAATCTGAATGGCGTTTGGTGCGGGTATGTGGGATGTCAACCAAAAAGGGGTGATATCCCGCGGTGCGGCTGGAAGTCCGATAGTAGAAAGGGGAAGGCGGGATGAGCTCATGTAGCTCTTGGGCACACTCACTGAAGTACAATCTGTAGAAGACCGACAAGCAGGCTACTCTGCGGCGGTGGGCTAGGCTATGAAGCTTGGTCTCCACCAGTTTACTGTCGCCAATGAGCCTCCTGCAGGGACAGGACGAACTGTGGCGCGATAAAGCGATTTTTCTTCAATACACTGCCTACGCGTCGCTTTGTGCTTGCGTAATAGTAGAGACAACGCTCAGTGTATTGAAAAATCTTTCGCGCCGCAGTTCGCCCTGTCCCATGGGCAAGCTCAATTCGTTGGTCAACATTGAAGTGAAGGTTTCAGAATGGAATGACATGTCAGCTGGTAGCTAGCCTATAAGAAACCTTATCCCTTAGTCGCCTTGTAATACACCCACAGGGAGAAATTGGGATTAAAAGTCTTAAAAGATAAGTAAACTAAGTAACTGCTGATAAATAATTAATTTTACGTTATCCTACTATACTACTAGTACCTACCTATTGTACATTATTGTATGTAGGTTTGCCTACTATATCGCTGTCTGAAGAACCATTGACACGGAAAGAGGAATATATATATATTCTATGTATTGTCTGTCTACCTACACTATTATAAATCTGATAGATCACTGAAGATATTTTTTGCAAAAAAGTTTATAAATTATGATATGGTGAGTGATTTCAAAATCACAAAACACATATTTTGTCTGTTTGTTTGTTTGAGCATCATGCAAAAACTACTGGTCCGATTTTGATGAAACTTTTTGTTTAAAAGATTATGATTAGACTTAAAAATTGGGTACGTAGCTAGCTACGTAGATATATATTTTATCTCGCGGCGATGACGGAAGTAGGTGCGGACGAAATCGCGAGCATATTATAGGTATATTATATTTCTGTTATCACTTATTGAGTTGATTGTTACTCAGTTTAATTTAGTTCTAAAGACCCGACTCGCGAAAGTGTAGGCCATACGAAATTGAATCTTACGTGTCTTATTGATTACGAAGTTATCACCTCAAATGTTAATCTCACACAAACGCTTTTTCGCAATAAGCGCCCTGAGATACTTTTTCATTTAGTTTATCACATTTAACATTACTATTAACATGAAAAAGTTGGAAAGGTTGTTTATCCTACAGAACAGAGAACCGGGTTCGCGTGCAGGTGCATTCCACGTGCCACTGATATATGGTCGATATACCATATCTTTCATAAACGATTAGAAAAAAGTCATAAGTCACTAAGACCATTTTAAGAAGATTCAGTCATAATATTTAAATGTAGATTGAATTACATTTGATTAGTTTAACGCTAGTTCTCGAAATAAATAGTCCTCATGCGATTTCTACTGGTTCTCTTCTCTGTAGTTTATCCATTGATTACAGCTATATCACTCAAGCTATTTTTGAGCGTACGCGATTTCGCAACAGCACCCCCGCGACGTCGCAACGGGATCTCCGCGATTTTAACTAAACACTATCCCCGCGATTCCCTCACAAAACTCATTGATCACGGAAATATCGCGGCTCTAATTCCGTTTTCGAAAATTTGTAAAGTATGCTATTTACACAGATGTCCGAAGCGTGCGTTGATATCTTTTGTGTTCCGTTCCATATTGTAATACAGTTCGAAATAGCATTACCTATGTGAAACAGGACCTCGCCCGGGAAAGAGCTGCGTAACTAACTAGGTACCGCTCAAGTCGCCTTGCCTGGTGTGTGTGTGCCGAGCGCTTTAACTTCTATCTTCTATACATATTAAGGGTTGAACCTCATCTGGCAGCACAGCATCGCCTTTTCTGTCACTCAGGAACGTCATTTGCTAGAGCAAATAAGGTAGACGGAACGCGAACGCACGCAGCACCGCCGCGCGCGTTGTTCAACCCTAATAAAATGTTAAGCTTAGCGTGGATGTTAATTGAAGATATTGCAATAATATTAATTGGGTTCGTTTAGGATATGTAATGTAATGCAATTTTAAGAATTTTTGTCTGTTAGTTTGTGCAAGCATCACTTAAAATTTGGTTGAGGTTTTCACAAAAGCTAGAGCTTAGTTTGGATTAACATTTAGGCTTTATTTCATCGCAATCATTTAAAGTCTGTGGTCTGCGTGTACGAAGTAGGAATTAAGAAGTTTAGTATTTATAAAGATTAAGTATGTATGAGAGCCATAGTCTCTGCCTAGTCTAATGAGATAATGGCACGAGCACAAGCATAGTATGCGCATATAATATAGGTAAGGCAAAAGATACACGATAACAAGGAACAGATCGAATACTCGCAAGTTTCCTAATCTACCTAAATGACATACACTGACCATCATCAACGTACTTAGCAGATATGGAAAGTAAACATTCCAGTGTGCTATCAAAATACACCTTTTGTTTTGTGACGTCGTTGCGGACTCGCGGTTCCTCAGATTATCTCCTTTCGTCCTGCGAAAATATTCATAGACTTACCACTAAAAAAGATAAATAATGCGGACTAAGGCTCGGCGCAAGCGAGCCACATCCAACCGGCAAGCAGTTCACACGCTTTTTAGGGTTCCGTACCCAAAGGGTGAAAACGGGACCCTATTACTAAGCCTACGTTGTCCGTCCGTCCGTCCGTCCGTCCGTCCGTCTGTCCGTCTGTCCGTCCGTCCGTCTGTCCTACCTATTTAGAGCTGTAACTTTTGAACCGTAATCTTAGACAATTTAATAGTATGGACGCGTAACCCGTGCTATTCTCCTAACAAAATTTTCTGCCACTTTTTGCGGCGGGCGAGGTATTTTAAAACGCACTCCCTCACGAGACTACAATTTCATGAATATTCAACTTTGTATTTTATTCCATTACTTTAGATTCTAAATTTGATTGTTACAGTATCACCTAATTCCCCCACCCGACGAATTCACCAGTTAGTCCGGGAAATCTACGGATTTTTGTATGGAATAGGTCGCATTAATTGCACGTTAGATGATAATTTGGAACATAGTAGATACAAGTAGTACATACCTGAGAAACATAAATTCTCTATAATCCCCGATTTTTTATTGTGTATTTATTGAATAATTAAGACATTTACAAAACATTAAAATTAGGTATAAAAAAAATGTAAAACTAGTGATTTTGTTCAGGACGGCTTCCTTCAATACGTTTTACTTAAATAACAATAATAATCCCCGGTTAACATCGTAAATTTGAGTAGATAATATTTAATATTTTGTAAGTATTTAAAAAATTATAACCTCAAAACTGAATTTTTTACACAGTTTGTACACATTAAATTTGCCTTGTGATAATCAACTTTCTCTTTTGTTTATATGCTGGAAGAAATCTCTTTAGAAATAAGCTTGCGCTTTATACATTTATATAGATTTCAAGGTATTTCTCAGGGTCCTGAGCCTATTACAACCACGGAATCTAAACAAAAGTGTTTTAAACTAAGAGAAATATTCCTTCAAACCCAATTCAAATTACAATTTACAATGTAGTCTCAAACCGTATTTTTCCTAGACTAAGTTTGAAATTTTTCAAATAGTGATGGGTAATGTTTAGAAAACCGGTATCGATAAAATGATTCTTATTTATAACTTTTATAAGTATATAAATAAAATGTTATTTTTACCAATGAGGCTTTTTTGTAGTGCAGTAAAAATAAAAGTCAGCAGATGGCGTTGGTAAAAATGTTCATTCGTTGTCTATAGTTTATTTATTGATTGCATTGACGTATCAACTAAACAAATGGCCGACAGTATCAGTTAAACAAATGGCACCACTTTGGCCTGGTGACAAAATTTTTGAAGATGGTATCTGTTGTATATTTTTTTATTATTTCTAAACAATTAAACAACGTTTTCAAAAAATAAGAATGTCACATCGTAGTCAAAAGACGTGATATATATCATGGCTATTGCGGGTTGGCATGCTACCAATTCAAATTATCAAAAAATTACGGATTATTACGTTTTACGCTTGTAGCTATTTTATTTTGAAGCTATGTTATTAAAACCACCAAAAGTGGCTACTTTTGGCTGCAAACACTATAAAAATACAAAGATAATAACTAAAAACATTATAAAAACAAATCCGCAGTGACCCGATAAATTGAAAATCAGCAATGACTACAATGTGACTGACATTCTAGTTTTTTTTTATATTGTTTAATTGTTAGGAATTTAAAAAAAATAGGATTGGGGGCAGCACAATAGGCTCGGTGCAGCCACGGAAATGTTAGGTAGATAATCTGACCTGACCTGATGCGGCCCGTCGTAACACGCTAACAAAAATGTGTGTCACTATAGAGGGAGACGAGGTAAACACACATTGGGACCGTTGCACACATAAGCTAAAGTAAAAGTAACTAATGTCGTAATGAATTGAAACATCAAACAATAAAATATAATAAAGTCTTTATTCAACACTAGCATATGCTAAATAAAGTAATTTAACGCACACTAATAGATTATTAACGTCAACGTACACACGGCGACAGGTCAGGTTACCCTGTTTGGACTTTGAACTATTAGAAGTTGAACGCTGCGAATCGTGCGAAAGGGTGCGGTATGTTGTTGTCGTTTCGTCTCACAGCACGCTGCGCTCGCGCCAGCAGCCACGTCTATGCAGGCTCTCTACCGCACTATTTTGTGTTTTGTACGTTGTGTAGTTATGGGTATATAGGGTGCGTAACCTGATGTGTCGCCGTGTGTACATGAAAAAACTACTACTAAACAATCACATGATTACTGTTCCCCATTTTAACAATATTCTATTTTCCATTTACAAAGGTAACAAATATAATGCCAACAAAGTAATTACAGAATATAGTAAAGACAGACTCATTAAAATACTTCCTTTTCTGATAGACTGGCATTTGTGTCCGGTAGGTAAACTAAAGAATATAAAACTAAGGTATATACAATTTGAAAAAACCGGCCAAGTGCGAGTCGGAGTAAGTCTGGATTCCATACAAACTTAATAAATAAATTAAAAATAAATTAAATATGGCGGGTGTTTGGGGGGGAATATGGCGGGAGTATGGTGTGAGTATGGCGGGAGTATGGTGTGAGTATGGCGGGAGTATGGCGGGAGTTTGGGGGGAATATGGCGGGTGTTTAGGAGGAATATGGCGGGAGTATGGTGTGAGTATGGCGGGAGTATGGCGGATGTATGGCGGGAGTATGGCGGATGTATGGCGAGAATATGGCGGTAGTATGGCGGGAATATGGCGGGTGTTTGGGGGGGAATATGGCGGGAGTATGGTGTGAGTATGGCGGGTGTATGGTGTGAGTATGCCGGGAGTATGGCGGGAGTATGGTGTGAGTATGGCGGGAGTTTGGGGGGAATATGGCGGGTGTTTGGGAGGAATATGGCGGGAGTATGGTGTGAGTATGGCGGGAATATGGCGAGAGTATGGCGGGAGTTTGGGAGGAATATGGCAGGTGTTTGGGAGGAATATGGCGGGAGTATAGTGGGAGTATAGAGTGAGTATGGCGGGAGTATTGCGGGTGTATGGCGGGAGTATGGTGGATGTATGGCGGGAGTATGGCGAGAGCATGGCGGGTGTATGGCGGGAGTATGGCGGGAGTATGGCAAGAGTGTGGCGGGAGTATGGCGGGAGTATGGCAGGTGTACAGCGGGTGTATGGCGGGTGTATGGCGGGAGTATAGCGGGAGTATGGCGGGAGTATGGTGGGAGTATGGAAGGAGTATAACGGAAGTATGGCGGGTGTATGGCGGGAGTATGGCGGGTGTATGGCGGGTGTATGGCGGGTGTATGGCGGGAGTATGGTGGGAGTATGGCAGGAGTATAACGGAAGTATGGCGGGTGTATGGCGGGAGTATGGCGGCAGTATGGCGGGTGTATGGCGGGAGTATTGCGGGAGAATAGTGGAAGTATGGCGGGTGTATGGCGGGAGTATGGCGAGAGTATGGCGGGAGTATGGCGGGTGTGTGGCGGGAGTATGGCGGGTGTATGGCAGGTGTATGGCGGGAGTATGGTGGGTGTATGGCGGGAGTATGGCGGGTGTGTGGCGGGAGAATGACGGGTATATGGCATAAATAACTCTACCTAATTCCGACCTCTGTTTATATCATAAATTTTTTAATAATCAATGATGTTAAGTTTACCTAAAATATAATTGTAATTGTAAGTAAATAATGATATATATTACAAAACAAGATCTTAATTTAATTTCATTAATTGACATATTAAGCCGGCTTTAGGGTATTTTACCCTACCGACCACCCGCCATTCGCTCGCGCGGCCTGCACTGGCACTCTTTGAGGCTTTGATATAAATAAAATAAATAACGCTCACAGGCACATACATTGTAATGATTCCAAGTTAAGCGCTATAGGCTTTTTGTTATGGGAATCATACAACAACGGCACGAACATATAACATCCATGACCGAACCGGGATTCGAACCCAGGACCCTGGTTTGGCAGTCCGGCGTGGTAGCCATTACACCAACCGGGTCGTCAAATATAATGCCGACCGCGACGCCGCCGCCGCGCCACCGCGCCGAGCGACGACGACGGTCGTAGTATATCGTAAGCTCGAGGTTGTACTCTTCTATAGCACGCAAAATTATATGACACGTCTCGTTTCTCTATAGGTAATTTTTATTTCGGTTGCCGGTATTGATAATGGTTGTTTTTGTGGTAGTAATTAAGGTTACGTTTAAAAATACCTGTAAAAATAATACAGGTTGTAACCAAAAAGTACCGGTATTGTCGATACCAGTTTTGGTCCCCGATTAAAAATAGGTTAAAATCAACGTCCTATATTCGATTACAAAGGTACTTAGTTTTAGTTACCATAGTTAGTTACATTAGTTATCATAAAGCATTTAAGTAAAAGAATAACACTAATAAAAATAATTTTATCGATACCGATCTGAAGTAAATATCACCCCATCACTATTACAAAACGATAAATTTATGACATGAACTGTCATGATGATGTTTTCACAGTCAAAATTAGAATCTATAACAATGAAATAAAGTCCAAAGTTGTATAATCAGGAAATGTAGTCTCGTGAGGGAGTCAACATTAATTATTGTGATCATGATATTGAAAGTTCGAATCTAAGCGGCTAGACATAAGGTAAAAAGTTGTTTAACATAAAAAATATAGTCTCGTGTGGGAGTCCGCTTGATGACGTCAAAACGATGAGCCATTTTTTCTTTATTATGTTATTTCGCTATTGTTCCGCAATTATAAACCGTGTCCTTTAAGTAATATGATTAAAAATTGTTTGGAGATGTTACGGCTCTCGATTCGATTATAATGTGTATTCGATGACTGAATCGATTTTCTCGATGCCAACTATTGTCAAATATTTTAAATGATTTAAATATAAATAAGCAATAATTACAAAAAGAAGTACTTACATATGAAATGTCACTCCATCTTTTTGTAGATTTGAGGTGTTTGACCTCTTGTTGCAATGGTTAACTGCACAGGTTGGCATTTTTTATGGAACACCTTTCACAGCGATAGCGATTATAACACTGTCAAAAATCGATTACTTGAGTAGTTTTTATAAAGGCATTGGATCATTTGATCTTATACCTTGGCAGAGGGGAATGCTCTTGTAAGGCCAGTCCCTACTATTAATTCGTCTAAGACCGTAATAGCTAGATATTTGAAATTTTCTCAGATTATGCGTTATTGCGGCGGATTTGTTAACAAATAATAAAAATGTCATAAAGTTAAAAATTAAGGGGGGTTCTCAACATGAAACTAGTTTTTATCAACGTTTTTTCTTCACGCTCTATCGTAAAAACGGTAATACATACAAGCGTCAAACTTAGTGTGATTATAGAGCAAACTCTACAGAATAACAACAAATACTAAAAACTGGCCAAGTGTGAGTCGGTCTTGCGCTAAAGGTCGGAAAAGAGTTTTTTTTCTAAGTTAATAATGTTGTGTTCTGTGGTGGTGTGGTACGGAACCCTTGGTGCGCGAGTAGCCCGAATCGGACTTGACCAGTTTTATTTATACTTCTTGTAGGAACCCGCCGCACATTTGTGGCCTGTAGCCGCCACCTTTTAACAGTTCCAACTGTAAACTATAACTGAAAAAAATTAGCTATTGTTTTTTAGTATAACAAATCCCTTAAGACTATACAGACATGTGTCACACACACTGAATACTTCATACAATTGAGCTCGCACTGACAAGAGGCAAGTGAATGTGTGCCGAGTTTGTGCGAAAGAGGAAAACACCGCGGTTTCCGGACCACCGAGAGGGCTGTATTTCCGTGTGTACAATAGTGTTAAAACCGGCCAAGCGCGAGTCGGATTCGCGCGCGGAGGGCTCCGTACCACCATACAATATATAAAAAATGCTTTTTCTCCGGACCCTTAGCGCGAGCCCGACACACAATTGGTCGGTTTTTAATATTTATTGTTATACCTTTGAGTATGCACTTCTAATCGTGTGGGCAGCAAGCCTTGGTGTCAGAGGTTTTAGTATACACTATAATCACACCAAGTTTCACGCTTGTATGATTGCCTTTATTATGATCAAGCAAAAAGAAAAAAAAAAGCTTCTTTATGAATTTAATTAACCCCCCTTAATTTGTTTTCCTTTTTTTATTATTATTATATATTTGTTAGCAAATCCGAAATAATAACACATATTCTGTGAAAATTTCAACTCGCTACCTATTACAGTTCAATAGGTACAGCCCTTTAAAGCTAGGACGAACGGACAGCGTAGCCTTACGAATAGGGCCCGTTACGACGAGGAGCCCTAAAAATGAGGACAAAGTTGGTGGTAAGCAAAGCAGGTGTCCGTCGTACGGAACATAGGTAATATGTCTTTCTTATACCGTGCATGTGTCAATGAGTATCTATACGTGTTCCATCCATATAAAATCAATTTAATCTTATCTCGCGAGAAATAGTAAAATTTTGCTCTCTAGGGACAAGCTGTCGCAATACCGTGCATCGGTGAAAGTCGAGCGAACTACTCGTTATGTTATACATACGCTTCCGAACAATAAACTGGTCCCGTCAGCGTCAGGCTAAACCTGACCGACTAGTCCGCGTTAATTATTATTTGCTGATCATTTTCCCGACGATCTGTATGCTATTCGCGCTAATTCTTGCTTCTTCTTTTCGGTTCTACGATTTTGTTTACTTATTTTACTAGTAGTAAAATAACGGATGGAGACCGATCTAAAGTACTGGAAAAACTAGGGTTGCCACCTCCCAGTCTGCCGCAACTATAGTTGATAGGTTAAAAAATGACTTCAATGTTATGATAGCAAAAACCTAGTTCTTCAGACAGCTAAATATGTCTGGAACTGAAGATTCCTTAGTTATAGGCGTGCCCGAATTATTTTGTCGCTTTCCTCCGCTGGCACGCGCGCTATTGGTTTCGCCATCCCTCGACTATAGTGGGTATTCCCCTAATTTTAATAAAAATTTCTTTGAACCTGGCAACCCTATAGTCGCGGCAGATTGAGAGGTAGCAACCCTAGTTTTTCCAATACTTTAGATCAGTCTCCTTCCGATGGCACCTCATTTACTTCCCCAACAGACAGGTAAAAAAAGTTATGCCAAAAATCATAATGGAAAAGGTACTTGCGGCAAGATTTTTCTAGGCAACTTGGCAGCGTTAAATTAACCCCTGTGTAAACATACACTAGAATCACATTTCGTTCGCCTATGAAATAGGTGCATAATTTTACGGTCGGATCTCGGACTATCTAGCCTTTAGTCCACTGAAACACTACACGGGAAGAAATAGTGGTGTATTCTAACCGAAAAAAAAGTCGAAAATCTATCACGAGGTGGTACGCCGTGCAGTACGTTGATATCTTGTGTTGTGACTAAGGTCAAGATTTCTTCGTGCTGATGATGATGATGATGGAGTCAGTAAGTTACAATGAGCTCGCCGTTGATAATTCTTTAACACCCGTCCACCACTGCTGGCGCGAACAGTTTCGCTTTGTTAGCGTAATTCTTCCTAACAATCTGTTTATGGTTGAACAAAGTAAATCGATACCAGTTCATGCCGTTTTCAATCTAGACGCGTACAGACAGTGGTTGCATTTAAGGCTAATACAGGCGCCAATGACCTTGCGTGAATGGGCGGAGCTTATTACCTCTCCCCGCACCACCCGCATCGCGCTCACGATACGTAGATACACCATAGACGTGGACATGTGCCGGCACCTTAGACACGCCACGAGCCGTGGTCACAGAAAGAGTAGTTACTTATCTATTACTCTGTGGGCGTCGAGTGGCCAACATTAGCAGTGCTCGGCTAGAAATTTACCATAAACTTATATGTACGCACGGCGACACATCAAGCTACCTACCCAAAACCAAAATAAGCTGGCTGCGCGACGTTATACATTACTATGCCTACGCGCGGCCAGCTTATTTTGGTTTTGGGTAGCTTGATGTGTCGCCGTGTGTACATCAATAATTTTATTCTTTCAGAGTTTTAAACTTGAAAGTTGTGTTTATTATTACATCCTACTTTAACACTTACCTTTAGTTTTATACCTCTGACTACTCCCTCAGGGAATATAGTCGTGAGCATACGCATGCATGCATTATACTTTAATCATTTTAAGTATTGCACCACACTAAACATTAATTTTGAAATTAACTTATTCATAAAAGCATAAAAAAACCCGGGTCACAACATTTATAGTCTAGTAAAAATACAGTTTTAAGATTGCATTAAAGACACTGTAGTAGATACTTTTATTTTATTATAGACTTTTGTCAAAATTTCGTGGTAAATAAAGGGACTCCGAGAAATACCTTTAAATTTATATAAATGTCCAAAGGACATGCACATTTCTGAAAATGATTCTTCGTGCAGACCCGAAAAGAGACCGTTAATTTAAGGAACATTTAGTTTGGGAGGTAGGGGACCATTGGACAGTCGGGAGGTTTGGGCACCACCTCATAACTCGAGATTTATAGTCGATTTTTAATTTTGTGGCTTGGGCACCTTTTAAACTCTAGGTACTGGTTAATACAATCTTTGATAAACATATAATCAGACGTATACAAAGAAACATACACTTTCTCGCAGATTGCTTTGCTATTTTATTCAAAATCACGACAAAATACTTAATTTGGCACTCAAAAAACCATCAATCGCATATAACTTTGGCAAATGAACGAAATCACTGATGATATTTGGTTGAGCAGTGGGGCCATTAATAATTAACTAAACTAAATTGCCATAGAAAACAAAATTAAAAATCGACTATAAATCTCGAGTTATGAGGTGCCCAATGGTCCCCTACCTCCCAAACTAAATGTTCCTTAAATTAACGGTCTCTTTTCGGGTCTGCACGAAGAAACATTTTCAGAAATGTGCATGTCCTTTGGACATTTATATAAATTTAAAGGTATTTCTCGGAGTCCCTTTATTTACCACGAAATTTTGACAAAAGTCTATAATAAAATAAAAGTATCTACTACAGTGTATTTAATGCAATCTTAAAACTGTATTTTTACTAGACTATAAATGTTGTGACCCGGGTTTTTTTATGCTTTTATGAATAAGTTAATTTCAAAATTAATGTTTAGTGTGGTGCAATACTTAAAATGATTAAAGTATAATGCATGCATGCATATGCTCACGACTATATTCCCTGAGGGAGTAGTCAGAGGTATAAAACTAAAGGTAAGTGTTAAAGTAGGATGTAATAATAAACACAACTTTCAAGTTTAAAACTCTGAAAGAATAAAATTATTGATGTACACACGGCGACACATCAAGCTACCCAAAACCAAAATAAGCTGGCCGCGCGTAGGCATAGTAATGTATAACGTCGCGCAGCCAGCTTATTTTGGTTTTGGGTAGGTAGCTTGATGTGTCGCCGTGCGTACATATAAGTTTATGGTAAATTTCTAGCCGAGCACTGCTAATGTTGGCCACTCGACGCCCACGGAGTAATATATAAGTAACTACTCTTTCTGTGACCACGGCTCGTGGCGTGTCTAAGGTGCCGGCACATGTCCACGTCTATGGTGTATCTACGTATCGTGAGCGCGATGCGGACGAACACCTTTTTGCAAGATTTGGCGGCTTTGTTGTAAGCTTTCTTCAGTTTTTCTGTGTTCGGAGCTTTCTGCTTTCGAGCATCAGCCCAGGACATATACACTGACTGTTTCTGCACCTCAGCACGAGAACAGTCAGCGTTGAACCATGGGCGAACTTTGGCGCCGGTTGACACGTCAGAGTACGGAATAAAATATTCCATGCCCTGACGTATCACTTCGGCAACCGCAGTCGCAGCGCTCGACGATTCCCCTGAAGAAAAGCAGGTTTGCCGCCAAGGATAGGAAGCAAAGAAGTGTCGCATCTCGTCCCAATCTGCTGACCTGTATCGCCACACCCGTCTCTTACCACAATGGCCCTGACCAGGTGGGGAGTATACGGATACAGTTTTTACCAGACAGTGGTCGGAGGTACCTAAAGGGGCACATACCGACACAGAATATCTGTCTGGATCAGTTTTCAGCAGAAGGTCCAAACAGTTGGCCGTGTGAAAGTCAACGTCAGGTATCCGTGTGGCACAATTGACCAGCTGGCTGAGATCTAGCGATAGTGCAAGTTTGCGCGCCACTCGTCCAGCGTGATCGGTCTTCTGGTAGGGGAACAGCCATTCTTGATGGTGAGCATTAAAGTCAACCAGAAGGGTCAGTTGCGCCACAGGATACCTTAGCTGAGCCTCCTCAGCCGCCTCTCCAAGATAGTCGAACAACCTAGTTGTCTCCTGATCTCCACTGTGCGAACGGTAGACACAGGCGTAAACAATTTGTTCGACACCTGTTTCCACCAGTATCCACAATACTGAGAAAGAAGGGTCTTCAAGGTTTTTGAGACGTTTGATGCAGATTTCATCGCGAGCGTACACATAGAGTCCGACGTGCGGAACGAACCTATGCTCCAGAGAGTACCCAGGGTAGCTGAGGTACGCCGCGTCTGCCGGACATCTGATCTGCGTCTCGGTGAGAAACAGCAGTTGTGGTTTTTCAGTCTCTAGGTGGTGGTGGACTGCTACGAGATTTGAGTGCAATCCGCGGATATTGCAGAGGTGCACTTTTAAAGGGAGAACGTGCAACCGCTGTTTAACTTTCTTCCTTTTAGAACCTTTCATTGTTTTTTTCGAAGAGCGAATAGGCAGGAGGACGGTAGTTGAGCGAGAAGTCGCATCAATCGAGCCAGATAGTATACTGAAGTCTGCCACACATTAAGATAGCTGGGTTGGAGACCGCGGGGACGCCCGAACCCCCCCGGGATTGCCCACCAACTTCTCCCATCCGGTCGCCAACCGGCATGGTGGAGCAACCCGGGATTTTTCGCTAGGTGGCGGGGCAGCCTGGGTGGCTTTCCCGCTAATTGGGCCCCCTACTTCCTGCGGTCGGCCAGCGGAGCACCGTGCTTCGGATCCCGCTAGCCTCCAAAACCAGCCAGCCGGTGTAGCAGAGTTCAGCAGCCTGTAAACGGTCTTCTGACGCGACACCACTGCTCAGACCCATCCTCCGATCCGTAGTCAAACAAGGAACCCTTATACTTTCGTGCATTCTATCTGTCTGTCTGTATGCCCCGCCTCAATGACTCACTTGCACCTATTTAATCGAAATTTGGAATGAAGATAGATAACAGTAAGTAACCCAAAAACAGAAAATTTTTGTTGGCCCCTCCCATACAACGAAAGAGGGGATGGAAAAAAGTTTTTTTTACGACGAGTGAGGCGTCGTAGGATAGGTGGAAAAAAACTCGCATAAAAAAAAAATCGATACTTATAATGCTTCTGTCTCGAGATAAAATATCATGCATGCATATGCTCACGACTTTATTCCCCGAGGGGGTAGTCAGAGATATTCTGAAACTACAGGACATCCACGTTTCACTAGTAGTACCGAAACTCTGTCCAGTGTGGCGGGAAGTGAGCCCGTCGCCACTTTTAATGGACAGTAGGTACAATACATGCCTCGAAATGGAAGCATACAGGTTTCCTCACGATGGTTTCCTTCACCGAAAAGCCAGTAGTATTAGAAATCGTACATAGATTCCGAAAAACTCATTGGTACGAGTCGACCTGGACGGGGTTCGAACCATCGCCTCCTGCACGACAGGCAAGGTTACTCGCCACTGGACCACCAATCTATAGGACCTATGATATATTATACCCGGATATATTATAGTACCTATAGTATAGGTACTATAATATATCCGGGTCACAACATTTATAGTCTAGTAAAAATACCTCAAAACTAAATTATTTACTGTTTATTTGTACAAAATCTACCTTAAATTAACGGTCGTTTCGGGTCTGCAGGAAGTAACATCTTCAGAAATGTGAATGTCCTTTCGACATTTATATCAATTTTAAGGTATTTCTCAGTGTCCCTTTATTTACCACGAAATCTCGACAAAAGTCTATAATGAAATAAAAGTACCTACAACTGTGTCTTTAATGCAATCTTAAAACCGTATTTTTACTAGACTATAAATGTTGTGACCCGGATATATTATAGTACCTATACTATAGGTACTATAATATATCCGGGTATAATATATCATAGGTCCTATAGATTGGTGGTCCAGTGGCGAGTAACCTTGCCTGTCGTGCAGGAGGCGATGGTTCGATCCCCGTCCAGGCCAACTCGTACCAATGAGTTTTTCGGAATTTATGTACGATTTGTAACACCACTGGCTTTTCGGTGAAGGAAAACATCGTGAGGAAACCTGCATGCTTCAATTTCGAGGCATGTATCCTACTGTCCATTACAAGTGGCGACGGGCTCACTCCCCGTCACACTGGACAGAGTTTCGGTACTACTAGTGAAACGTGGATGTTCTGAAGTTTCAGAATATCTGTGACTACCCGCTCGGGGAATATAGTCGTGAGCATATGCGTATACCCACAGATTATTCTATTATGTTTTTTAATAAAAAGTGTTGTAAAAAAAATGATTAAAAATGGGTACCTACAAAGATTCTTATATTTACGAAGCAAAAGATAACAGAAGTGAAACCCTCATATTTTGCAAACGAAAGTCCCTCGGACCGCTCTGTGTATTCTTTTTCTATATTTCAAACAAAATAATTAAAATTTCGAAATATAATTTTGTCTCGACGAAGTACAGGTCTGTTTAGCAAGAGGCCTCGCCCCGCTCTGACTATATGGACGAGAGCGGGGGTGCCGGTATGAATACGACAGGAATTTAGCAGTAATTTTTGAAATTTGATATAAATTTTTATCAATTTCGAAAAAGTAAGAAAACCACATCATTCTATATTGTATTTTGAAGAATATTGTAAATTTTCATTTACTTCCGATCAAAAATGTAAGAGTAAAATGGTTACAACTGGACAAAAAAGGGGTGACTTTAGATTCACTTTTCTTCGGTTTTATTCATTAAAATCGATTTCTAGAAAAACCACATCACTTCTCATATTGTCTAGACTGTTCAGTTCTTTTTTCAGCTTAAAAAGTGCCATAGTTAATGAATAAAATGGTTACAAAGCTACCCAATTTTACCGTAAAACTGGGAGTAGCCGCCTTAACTATAAGCCCTTACTTTGCTTAGCACTTTAACAATGTTCTCGGTACTAGACTGGATGTAGGTATGTCGGCTTTCATGTTGAAACGTACGTTTTTTCTATTAGAATAGGTTCTATTAGTAGAGGATTCTCTTCATACATTTTGGCTATAATTGTGCGCTTCGGGCTAAAAGCATCAAATTTCTACCATGGATAGGGTGTTCCTCGGTGATCATTTTCAGATGTGGAGGGAAGTCTGATTCGTCCCCTGTGCGCGGGGGGAGGGGGGTGAAGTACGTATCTGGGTCATTGTTTTCATTATTCTTTTACGGATCAGTTAATGCTACTAGGGCTTGTGTGGTATCGTTTTCGAGTAAAACAGATACGAGGAATTCATTTTTACTGCATAATAGGCATATTTCCATACAATAAAATAATGTTTTACACGAAAAAGTAAAAACCATTGCCTTGATTTTTTTTTAAAACATCTATATCTTTGGAAATCTTGATAAATATAAGTAAACAAAATTAAGCAAATAAAGGTTATTTAGTCTAATTTATAAAAACATATACTTGTTGGACACTTATCATACAACAACTACAAGAAAAAAATTCATTTACGCGTCGAGGTAAAGCAGCATAATTCGTTTACTGCGGATTACGAGTGATGGTTTGGAGGTAAACATAATATGTAACTTTATAATTTCGATAGCAAACGATTATTTGTTGGAAATTAAATAGAAAAATAAATTAGGCATAGTCTTAATTGGATATAATAAGAAGCGGCAACAATTTTAAAGGGATATAATTCGGAGCGCGCTCCATACAAACGAAGTCTGGTTATATTTCTAATATTATCCAAGTGAAATCAATGAAATTTTACAGAAAAAGTCTACAAACTAATATCTATGCTCGCTCTTGAAATACATACATACATAAATTCACGACCATAATCCCTTACGGGGTGGAAACTTTGCTACAACGACCAACAACAATGTTAAGCGTGCAGTGCGTTGTAGCAAGGCTCACTTTGACCATATTGAACATTTCACGTTGAAGGTTTCACGATGAAATGACGTGTCAGGTGATGACAGGGGGCTAATCTCTCGCCCACAAAACACTACCAAAAACTTTATCACTTAGTCGCCTCGTGCGACACCCACGTGAAGAAATTGGGTAGTCCATCCTAAGCCGGCAGTTTCACAGACAGTCAAAGCTAATGCGGTCATACATCAACAATACAAATCTTTCTATTAGGAATTGAGTCCTCACTTATTTCGTTTGAGTTCTTCAAAGGCCCTATTTACTTCAGGCTTAGTGTAAAGATTTCCAAGTGTCCATAGCCGTTCTTTTCCCCTTGCCTGAAAAGAACCACATACCGTATCACACCGGTTAAACCGATACTTAGTTTTGCAGGCCAGTGTATTGGCCGATACCTGCATTGTGTCAAATTCATTGACACCACCAATTCGTGAATACCCTCCCTTGTTATTTATCGAAGCTTGAACCAAAACCGAAAGCAAATCCATAACTCAGAGAGAGCTAATTTACTGAAAAACCCCACCACTAGTAGGTTACTCGTACGATACATCAGTGTCTACGGTTGCATATGATATGATCACTCTTCTACGTCCTTTTGGCATTGAATCTTCCAAGTGTAAAAAGTTACTAGTGTCAGCCTCCTCGGGCGAACATGGGGCCAATTGACTCAAATCTGAGGCAGCGGCAGAACAAAGAATTTTACTCCCATTCGTTGCGTCGATTTCTTTTTCTGTTGCCTCTACACTGGAAGAACTGATTGTTGTGACAAGAATGAGAATAATTCGGTTCTATTTTCATATACTCGAAGAAATAAAATTTCTCTCTTTCTTTCTTATACACTTTTTTTGGGCATTGCATCCGTAGGAGGTACAAGGAAAAGTGTGGCATCTATCTGCTCTCTCATGGCAATTTTGACGCGACAAATCGGAATAAAGTTGTTTGTTCATTTGTGTCATTTTGCCTCATGATCACCCGAGCGAGGAGGCTGACACTCGTATATTCTTACATTTTTATAGATGTTGCGTGAAAAGGGGATTAGAATAATGATTCGCACCTCAGTCAAAAAGCCACTTGCTGGCTTTGCGTGGCTTTTTTCAGTAAATTAGCTCTCTCTAAGTTGCTTTTGGTTATAGTTAAAGCTTCCGCTAAATAGTTAGGTATTCATTTCATTTCTTTAGGGATGGACTGGACGAAAGATACAGTCGAATCGCACTCAATTTAGAGTAGACTACTCTTCCCGAGGCAGAAACTATATCTGCAGTGCTAATAATGTCGTGCTGCTTTACAAAAGATGTTGGTAGGTACTGGACGGTGCATTTACACCGCAGCTGCACTCCAAATTCTCAGCGCTATGATTTTAAGCCGGCAATAATTGCCGATTTTCCTATATTCTTAACAATTATTAAATGTTTTTTTTTGAGGAGCCTAAGCTCCTCGCGCGCTCCGAATTATATCCTCCTAAGAGGATAGATATAGGAGAGGGAGCGCGCTCCATAAAAACGAAGTCTGGTTATATATTCAATACTAAACAATTAAAGTTAACGAAATTTTTCAAAAACAATTTTTTATTTATATTATTAATTTATTATCAACTAATCTCTATGCTTGTATTGTGCCCGATTTTCTTTCAATGCTAGGGTTAATTTAAGATTTGTATGGAAATCTTTGAGGCACTGTAAGTTCGAAACTATACATTTTTACGAAAATCTGAGACAATACGAGCATATACAACGTGTTAATGAATTAACGCAAAACTAGAAAGTAGTTTGTTTAGAATCGATAGCAGAATCGAATTATCATGGTTTCAACATAGGTCAGTTTTTTCAAAATTTTAAATAATTTTTTCGTAAAATTTAAAATTTACTGAACCCGATGTCAACCCACCCCACGGGCACACTCACCCTAATTACTACCAAAACAAGATTATTAAAATGTATCCATAAGTACGTTAGCGCTTTCATTCATTGCTGAAATGATAACAAATCATTTTTGCCTCTGAACTTAAAATGCGAATAACTTTAAATTTTAACTATCAAAATAATGAAATTATTGTTTCAATCTAATTCTTTTGTTATAAATCAGTTGGGGTGTATGAGGTTTTGCGCTAATTTATTAACACGTTGTATATTAGTCTGTAGACTGTTTCTGTAAAATTTCATTGAATTTAATTGGATAATATTGGAAATATAACCAGACATCGTTTGTATGGAGCGCGCTCCGAATTATATCCTTTTAAAATTGTTGCCGCTTCTTATTATATCCATTAAAACTATGCTTAATTTATTTTTCTATTTAATTTTCAACAAATAATCGTTTGCTATCGAAATTATAAAGTTACATATTATGTTTACCTCCAAACCATCACTCGTAATCCGCAGTAAACGAATTATGCTGCTTTACCTCGACGCGTAAATGAATTTTTTTCTTGTAGTTGTTGTATGATAAGTGTCCAACAAGTATATGTTTTTATAAACTAGACTAAATAACCTTTATTTGCTTAATTTTGTTTACTTATATTTATCAAGATTTCCAAAGATATAGATGTTTTAAAAAAAAATCAAGGCAATGGTTTTTACTTTTTCGTGTAAAACATTATTTTATTGTATGGAAATATGCCTATTATGCAGTAAAAATGAATTCCTCGTATCTGTTTTACTCGAAAACGATACCACACAAGCCCTAGTAGCATTAACTGATCCGTAAAAGAATAATGAAAACAATGACCCAGATACGTACTTCACCCCCCTCCCCCCGCGCACAGGGGACGAATCAGACTTCCCTCCACATCTGAAAATGATCACCGAGGAACACCCTATCCATGGTAGAAATTTGATGCTTTTAACCCGAAGCGCACAATTATCGCGGGAAATAGCTCTACTATATACTTAGAGCTCAAAGTTTAGGACCATCCCGAACAGGGTCATGGTCGTGAGTTTATGTACTTAACTTGAAGGAAGAAGAAATTCAAGATATCGTAATAACGCCACAACACATCTCATAGATGTGCTGTCGAAGAACTGGGAAATAGTATGTTTTTATCGACTATTTCTACTATATTTAATCCTACTTCCTACTAACATCGAAAGTTTGTAAGTATGGATGGATGGATGTTTGTTCCGCTTTCACGCAAAAACTACTGAACGGATTTTGACGAAATTTGGCATACAGATAGACCATGGCCTGGATTAACACAAAGGGTACTTTTAACGCAGACGAAGTCGCGGGCAACAGCTAGTAACATCATAAAAAAAATGTCTAGAAGCTCACTCAAAACTGTACAGGCGTATACACATTCCTCTTATTTTTCTTAAGGATTACGATAGTGGAGAATGTGTTGCCCAGTTCTTCAGGTTCCTTACCCCCGAGTATAGTTCCTTACACCAAGTATTCCCACATAGGTTTCACGTTACCACAGTTCCTCCCCGCAACATTCTTCCAACAAAAAGTGTCGTGCCGAGCGTTAGGGCGCGAAACTATTGACGAATGTTTACTTAAAACTTAGTTAAAACATGACAAACAATTGAGGTTTCAAGATCATCAATATCATACAATAATCTATCGCAAGTACAAACAATCTCATCTCCGTACCACGTGCTCAGGTCCAACGCCTATTGAAATAGATCCAGGGGTATTTAACCTTTTTCTCGTACCTGTTTTGTCTTTTTCTGTGACATATCTGTATCGACGAACTGTTAAAATTTTTATATTCGAAAAAACGTTTCAGTGGGACACACTTTTTTCTCTAGCCTGTATCAAGCTACTACGAGGCAAGAGTCTTCCTTTTATTTAATCTTCGACTCATTATGTTGGGCTAGCTGGCCCCTGGTCGTTAAAAACAACCAGGCTGTGACGCCACCTCATCCTTGGTGTAAAAAATACAAAAGCCAATCACATATTTTCGAGATTTATGGTCTAAAGGGAACAGTTAGTCCATAAGCCTTCAACATTTAATTACATTTGATTAGTGAAATGTATAATTGTTGTGTTTACTTGCGTTAAACGACAACGAATATAGATGGATGGAAGGAGATGGCATATTGCGCAAACCCCGAGTAAAGGAAGTAGGGCTGTAGGGTAATGATGACTTGCATATTACATAGTACCTAGGAAGTTGTGCATACGGTCGGCCAAGAAATTAGTCGAGCGTCTTCAGATTGAATATCATTTACTTATCATAGAACACGTAGTAACTATTAAATAAACTGTGATAGAACAAGGACTATTTTCGCTTGCAATCAATTATTGTGATATGTTTGACGTTTTTAATTTTAATCTAGAACAATTCTCAACCTTAACTATTCATTAGCTAGGATTGTATTTCAAAACTGTTAGACTAGACCACTGTATCGACCGCACCACTGTTGGTACGCGATCCACAGTTTGGGAACCCCTGGAATAGAGCAAATACAAGCGACAACGACTCTTGAAATCTGTCGGTCAACGCTTCAACATGTGGTCGCATTGAATTTTTTTTCTATATTTATTTAACAAGCACTAAAACTACTCGTAAATACTTGAACAGATCTCTGTTGATGATAAATGAAATGGTAAGTTGCTATTTGCGGTTACGGCACGGCTGGTCAATAGTAGAACAGTGAAATTAATAGTATATTGTCCCCTTGGATCACTGATTTGTGGTTATAGTAAAACTTTATGGTTTAATACACGGAACGCGACGGGAACTAGCGCAGGAAATTATCATACGTGTGAGGGAAGAAAAGTTCCTAGCTAAATACGGAAATAAACCGTGGTGACCCAGGGGCGAGTAACTATGCCTGCCGTGCAGGAGGCGATGGTTCAATCCCCGTCTAGGCCGACTCGTATACCAATGAGTTTTTCGGAACTTATACTCGTATGTACGATTATTGACTTTAAATACTCGTAAATTTTGATTGCATGAACCGATTGCGATGAAATAAAGCCTATGTAATGCAAACTAAGCCCTGTGCAATAGTGAAAATCCCATCCAAATCGGTTCAGTACTTAGTTTTTAAGTAATGCGTGCACAAAACAAACAAACAGACAAAAACGTTCTAAAAATGGTCTCAATGTATTCCATTACGTATTCTGAACACCCCCAATTAATTTGTTTGCAAATATTTTCAATGTACGCACGGTGACACATCAAGCTATACAAAACCAGCATAAGCTGGGAGCGCGTAGATCGAGTAACGTATACCGTCGCGCGGCCAGCTTATGTTGGTTTTCTATAGCTTGATGTGTCGCCGTGTGTACATAATCACAAAGTTTACAATTTGTATAGATTTGTAATAGTACTTAACACTAATGTCTTTTCGGTGAAGGAAAACTTCGTGAGGAAAGCTGCAAGCTTCAATTTCGGAGCATGTATTGTACTGTCCATTATAAGATTTATAAGTATAAGTAAAATGGGCTCACTCTCTGTCACACTGGACAGACATTCGGTACTACTAGTCAAACGTGCAGGTTCTGAGCTTTCAGAATATCTCTGACTACCCCCTCGGAGAATATAGTTTTGAGCATATGCATAAACACTACCAAATGAGTAAATGGGCAACGTCTTTAAGATGTATACGTATATTTGTTTGTAATTTAGTTGGAAAAGATGCCAGACAAATCGATCGATTGCAGATAACAAAAGAATACAATATCGTCGCCACGTGAAATCTCAGAGGGAATTCAATCATTCTCCGCCTCTCACGATGACGTGTCCAGGCTAAATTTAATGTACACTTACTTATTGACACGTTCCAAAAATACACTAAAGTCTTGGCAAAACTGAACGGGCGTTAACATCGGAATCGCTATCAGCCGGATTATGCCCCAACTTACACATACATATACATATCTATACCAAACAGTACAATGTAGATGTATAAAGAACTTAAGAGTTATCCGTACAACACTCACATTGGCGGCAACATCTACCTATCCATACGTACAGGCAACAACTACGTATCTAAAGGGTGAATTTGATATCATTAAGCATCCTTTTAACACTTTAACTGCTGACGACCTACGCCGTAGGTCTGCGACAAATGGGCCGCAGTGCTGAAGAACCCACGTAACTAGCCGGTTCAATGACCTACCGCGCGAGTCACCTAAAACGGTACGCCTGCGCGCGTGACCCACGACGCGAACCACATTATCGTTTCAACGTTACCGCTGTGCGTACGACCTACGAGGGGGGTCAAGTGCTATTGCATTTCGCCTGTGCTCATGACCTACAGCGTGAGTCACCCAAACCCTACGCCTGTGCGGGTGACCCACGAGGTGAGCCGCATTGGTCTTTTTACGCTACGACTGTGCGCACGACCCGCACGAGGGGCGTCAGTTTCAGCACTGCGCGAGGATCATGGTTTTGAGCTTAGCAGCGAAAGTTAAACTAAGAGTCTACCCATCAAACTGAACAACTTTTACTATGGGAGCAAACCGATTGGAGCACAAAAAAATCAGCTGATCCATACTAACAACGCCTACTCGACTCAAATGTATGCAACAGCAGATTTTTTTTTTTGCTCTAATCGGTTTGCTCCCATGGTAAAAGTTGGTCAGTTTGATGGGTTAACTCTTAGATTAAAAGGATGCTAATGATATCAATTTCACCATGTATAACAAACAGTACAATGTAGATGTATAACGAACTAAAGAGTTATCCGTACAACACTCACATTGGCGGCAACATCTACCTATCCATATGTATAGGCAACATCTACCTATGTATGGCGCTGTCCTATTGCCATCGCACGCGCGATCATGCGTCCGTTCGATGAAAATGATCGTGCGATCGTGCGATCAAACATAGGAATCAGTATTGACTGTCCTAATTTCGATCGCGCGATCATGCGATGCGTTCGAATTGTTCTATTTTCGACGCACGATCGTGCGATCGTGCGATCAAACATAGGAATCAGTATTGACTGTCCTAATTTCGATCGCGCGATCGAGGAGCGCGACGAGGCAAGGGTGTACCTACACTCAGCGGGACCCCGTGTCCTAGAACTTGTTCTATAGAATTTGTTCTAATTTCAAATATTATTGATTTCAAACATATTACAGCCTTTGGATAACGCACTTCCCCGGTTTGGAAGGGTGCGGGTTCAAGTCCGGCTCGAGACTTAATTTTTCAATCTTTAATTTGATTAGAATTTGTTCTATCGAATCCAATTAGAAATAAAATGTGTTCCGTCAAAATGGGAGAATGGCATAGGCAAAGATTTTTTTTGGTCTTTACGACTAGAATTCGAGTTTCAACAACAACAAAAAATGAAAACCGACTTCAAAGTAAAAAAGTTAAAAAATAATATTTCAGTTTGACTTTTACGTTCGAATCTATAAGAAAATTAATATTTTGTTTTATCGAAGTTTGATAAAGGTGAGAAATAAAACCTTTGGCCTTAATAATTAAACTCAAGTTGTTTTATTAAAATAATCAAGCACTGTTGTACAAGTAAGAACATAACATTGTCTACAATTGTATCATGGACAAACTTTTTCTATCATCAACCGTTGTCGAGATATCTGTCTATTACTATTTTAATTAATAATTTTTTGCAAATATCTCGTTTCGTATGCATCAAATCGTGAATAAAGTTATTACAAAACTTCTAGAACATAACATTGTCTACAATTGTATCTTTGAGAAACTTTTTCTATCATCAACCGTTGTCGAGATATCTGTCTATTACTATTTTAATTAATTCGTTTTTGCAAATATCTCATTTCGTATGCATCAAATCGTGAATAAAGTTATAACAAAACCTGTAGTACATAACATTATCTACAATTGTATGCTACACAAACTTTTCCTATCATCAACAATTTTCGAGATATCTGTCTATTACTATTTAATTAATTCGTTTTTGCAAATATCTCTTTTCGTATGCATCAAATCGTGAACAAAGTTAGAACAAAACTTGTAAAACATAATATTGTCTACAATTGTTTTTCAGACAAACTTTTTCTATCATGAACCGTTTTCGAGATATCTGTCTATTACTATTTTAATTAATAATTTTTTGCAAATATCTCGTTTCGTATGCATCAAATCGTGAACAAAGTTATAACAAAACTTGTAGTACATAACTTTATCTACAATTCTATGCTTCACAACCTTTTCCTATCATCAACAATTTTCGAGATATCTGTCTATTACTATTTAATTAATTCGTTTTTGCAAATATCTCTTTTCGTATGCATCAAATCGTGAACAAAGTTAGAATAAAACTTGTAGAACATAACATTGTCTATAATTGTATTTTTAAGAAACTTTTTCTATCATCAACAATTTTCGAGATATCTGTCTATTACTATTTTAATTTATTCGTTTTTGCAAATATATCTTTTCGTATGCTTGAAATCGTGAATAAAGTTATTACTAAACTTGTAGTACATAACATTATCTAGAATTGTATGCTACACAAACTTTTCCTATGATCAACAATTTTCGAGATATCTGTCTATTACTATTTTAATTAATTCGTTTTTGCAAATATCTCTTTTCGTATGCATCAAATCGTGAACAAAGTTAAAACAAAACATGTAGAACATAACATTATCTATAATTGTATCAAAAAGAAACTTTTTCTATCATCAACCGTTGTCGAGATATCTGTCTATTACTATTTTAATTAATTCGTTTTTGCAATTATCTCGTTTCGTATGCATCAAATCGTGAACAAAATTATGACAAAACTTGTAGTACATAACATTATCTAGAATTGTATTCTACACAAACTATTCCTATCATCAACAATTTTCGAGATATCTGTCTATTACTATTTTAATTTATTCGTTTTTGCAAATTTCTCTTTTCGTATGCTTCAAATCGTGAACAAAGTTATTACAAAACTTGTAAAACATAATATTGTCTACAATTGTTTTTCAGACAAACTTTTTCTATCAAGATCCGTTTTCGAGATATCTGTCTATTACTATTTTAATTAATAATTTTTTGCAAATATCTCCTTTCGTATGCATCAAATCGTGAACAAAATTATGACAAAACTTGTAGTACATAACATTATCTAGAATTGTATGCTTCACAAACTATTCCTATCATCAACAATTTTCGAGATATCTGTCTATTACTATTTTAATTAATTCGTTTTTGCAAATATCTCTTTTCGTATGCATCAAATCGTGAACAAAGTTAAAACAAAACATGTAGAACATAACATTGTCGATAATTGTATCTTTAAGAAACTTTTTTTATCATGAACCGTTGTCGAGATATCTGTCTATTACTATTTTAATTAATTATTTTTTGCAAATATCTCGTTTTGTATGGATGAAATCGTGAACAAAGTTATTACAAAACTTGTAGTACATAACATTATCTACAATTTTATGCTACACAAACTTTTCCTATCATCAAAAATTTTCGAGATATCTGTCTATTACTATTTTAATTAATTCGTTTTTGCAAATATCTCTTTTCGTATGCATCAAATCGTGAACAAAGTTAAAACAATACATTACAATACACACACACACACACACATGCATACATACACACCCCCCCCCCCCCACACACACACACATACACACATCTCCACCCACACATACGCACACACGAAAACTGACATACACTGTAAATCCTTTGTAAAACCTACAAATAGTTACCTTGTTTATGTTCCTTTATAACATATTTCTTCAGATTTTTGTAAACATTTCATTTTGTTTAATATATTTCATAAGCAGATTATGTATCACGTGTACTCACGAAAGAGCCTAGCCTTCACACACCAGGGAATCCTCGTGTGAAGTCTAGTGTACACCCATTATGTAACAAACTTTTTTGATACAATAAATGATTATTATTATTATTATATGTCTTACATTCCGTAATCACGGGCAATTAAGTCCCGGACCTTTGGAAGGCGTGCATGGGGCCGAAGCCAACATGTAGAGGCCCGTTCAAAAGACAAGTTAATCTAAATGTAAGGGATACACAAATGGCGGATACCATCTCCGAGCGCACAACATGATACACACGGGGATGGTCCCCGCCATGTGTGTAAAGACTATTGGAGTACGGCGCTATGGCCGCGATGGAAAAATAAGGTCTTGGGCTATGGAGGTGAAAGTTGGATGGATGAATACTGGGCTATGGGAGGAGACTAACGGACGCCTGCCATGACAACTAGTCTCAAAATTGTAAACAGGGCAGGCGGTGACTCGCCGACTCGTCGAGTGGGCCCCATAAAACGGCCGCACGCACAAAGTGCGACAATGGGGCAACATCTCATTGAGCGGCTGAAGGTTGTCGAGAGGTGCGGCTCCGGTTTCACCATCGCAGGGTTTACCCCCGTGAGCGGGTTTCCCCGTTATTACGCCATTACGTGCAATACACTTCCTACCTGGAGCATAGGTTCTGCTCTTGCGATTCCACTCTGGACGGCCAATTAAGGCAAGCCAGAGGTAGGGGGGTGTGTTACTGTGTGTGTGGGTGTGGGGGTGTGTGTGTGGGTGTGTGTGTGTGTGAGCGCATGTCTGTATGGTCCTCCTGGATAGGGGTCCGCGGTGTCGCCACTCACCGTCAGCTCGCCACAAGCTGCCCCCGCAGGGTTATTATTATTATTATTACATGTAGAACATAACATTGTCTATAATTGTATTTTAAAGAAACTTTTTCTATCATCAACCGTTGTCGAGATATCTGTCTATTACTATTTTAATTAATAATTTTTTGCAAATATCTCGTTTCGTATGCATCAAATCGTGAACAAAGTTATAACAAAACTTGTAGTACATAACATTATCTACAATTGTATGCTACGCAAATTTTTCCTATCATCAACAATTTTCGAGATATCTGTCTATTACTATTTTAATTAATTCGTTTTTGCAAATATCTCTTTTCGTATGCATCAAATCGTGAACAAAGTTAGAATAAAACTTGTAGAACATAACATTGTCTATAATTGTATCTGAAGGAAACTTTTTCTATCATCAACCGTTGTCGAGATATCTGTCTATTACTATTTTAATTAATTATTTTTTGCAAATATCTCGTTTCGTATGCATCAAATCGTGAACAAAGTTAAAACAAAACTTATAGTACATAACATTATCTACAATTGTATGCTACACAAACTTTTCCTATCATCAACAATTTTCTAGATATCTGTCTATTACTATTTTAATTTATTCGTTTTTGCAAATATCTCTTTTCATATGCTTCAAATCGTGAACAAAGTTATTACAAAACTTGTAAAACATAATATTGTCTACAATTGTTTTATTAGACAATATTTTTCTATCATTATCCGTTTTCGGGATATCTGTCTATTACTATTTTAATTAATAATTTTTTGCAAATATCTCGTTTCGTATGTATCAAATCGTGAACAAAGTTATAACAAAACTTGTAGAACATAACATTGCCTATAATAGTATCTTAAAAAACTTTTCCTATCATGAACCGTTTTCGAGATATCTGTCTATTACTATTTTAATTAATTATTTTTTGCAAATATCTCGTTTCGTATGCATCAAATCGTGAACAAAGTTAAAACAAAACTTGTAGTACATAACATTATCTACAATTGTATGCTGCACAAACTTTTCCTATCATCAACAATTTTCGAGATATCTGTCTATTACTATTTAATTAATTCGTTTTTGCAAATATCTCTTTTCGTATGCATCAAATCGTGAACAAAGTTAGAACAAAACATGTAGAACATAACATTATCTATAATTGTATCAAAAAGAAACTTTTTCTATCATCAACCGTTGTCGAGATATCTGTCTATTACTATTTTAATTAATTCGTTTTTGCAAATATCTCGATTCGTATGCATCAAATCGTGAACAAAGTTAGAACAAAACTTGTAGTACAGAACATTATCTAGAATTGTATTCTTCACAAACTATTCCTATCATCAACAATTTTCGAGATATCTGTCTATTACTATTTTAATTTATTCGTTTTTGCAAATTTCTCTTTTCGTATGCTTCAAATCGTGAACAAAGTTATTACAAAACTTGTAAAACATTATATTGTCTACAATTGTTTTTCAGACAAACTTTTTCTATCAAGAACCGTTTTCGAGATATCTGTCTATTACTATTTTAATTAATAATTTTTTGCAAATATCTCGTTTCGTATGCTTCAAATCGTGAATAAAGTTATTACAAAATTTGTAGAACATAACATTATCTACAATTTTATGCTTAACAAACTTTTCCTATGATCAACAATTTTCGAGATATCTGTCTATTACTATTTTAATTAATTCGTTTTTGCAAATATCTCTTTTCGTATGCATCAAATCGTGAACAAAGTTAAAACAAAACATGTAGAACATAACATTGTCTATAATTGTATCAAAAAGAAACTTTTTTTATCATGAACCGTTGTCGAGATATCTGTCTATTACTATTTTAATTAATTATTTTTTGCAAATATCTCGTTTTGTATGGATGAAATCGTGAACGAAGTTATTACAAAACTTGTAGTACATAACATTATCTACAGTTTTATGCTGTACAAACTTTTCCTAACATCAAAAATTTTCGAGATATCTGTCTATTACTATTTTAATTAATTCGTTTTTGCAAATATCTCTTTTCGTATGCATCAAATCGTGAACAAAGTTAAAACAATACATGTAGAACATAGCATTGTCTATAATTGTATTTTTAAGAAACTTTTTCTATCATCAACCGTTGTCGAGATATCTGTCTATTACTATTTTAATTAATAATTTTTTGCAAATATCTCGTTTCGTATGCATCAAATCGTGAACAAAGTTATAACAAAACTTGTAGTACATAACATTATCTACAATTGTATGCTACGCAAACTTTTCCTATCATCAACAATTTTCGAGGTATCTGTCTATTACTATTTTAATTTATTCGTTTTTGCAAATATCTCTTTTCGTATGCTTCAAATCGTGAATAAAGTTATTACAAAATTTGTAGAACATAACATTATCTACAATTTTATGCTTAACAAACTTTTCCTATGATCAACAATTTTCGAGATATCTGTCTATTACTATTTTAATTAATTCGTTTTTGCAAATATCTCTTTTCGTATGCATCAAATCGTGAACAAAGCTAAAACAAAACATGTTTAACATAACATTGTCTATAATTGTATCAAAAAGAAACTTTTTTTATCATGAACCGTTGTCGAGATATCTGTCTATTACTATTTTAATTAATAATTTTTTGCAAATATCTCGTTTTGTATGGATGAAATCGTGAACAAAGTTATTACAAAACTTGTAGTACATAACATTATCTACAATTTTATGCTATACAAACTATTCCTATCATCAACAATTTTCGAGATATCTGTCTATTACTATTTAATTAATTCGTTTTTGCAAATATCTCTTTTCGTATGCATGAAATCGTGAACAAAGTTAGAACAAAACTTGTAGAACATAACATAGTCTATAATTGTATTTTTAAGAAACTTTTTCTATCATCAACAATTTTCTAGATATCTGTCTATTACTATTTTAATTTATTCGTTTTTGCAAATATCTCTTTTCGTATGCATCAAATCGTGAACAAAGTTAAAACAAAACATGTAGAACATAATATTTTCTATGATTGTATCTGTAAGAAACTTTTTCTATCATGAACCGTTGTCGAGATATCTGTCTATTACTATTTTAATTAATTATTTTTTGCAAATATCTCGTTTCGTATGGATGAAATCGTGAACAAAGTTATAACAAAACTTGTAGTACATAATATTATCTACAATTGTATGCTGCACAAACTATTCCTATCATCAAAAAATTTCGAGATATCTGTCTATTACTATTTAATTAATTCGTTTTTGCAAATATCTCTTTTCGTATGCATTAAATCGTGAACAAAGTTAGAACAAAACTTGTAGAACATAACATTGTCTATAATTGTTTTTCAGATAAACTTTTTCTATCATGAACCGTTTTCTAGGTATCGGTCTATTACTATTTTAATTTATTCGGTTTTGCAAATATCTCTTTTCGTATGCTTCAAATCGTGAACAAAGTTGTAAACTTGTAGAACATAACATTATCTACAATTTTATTTTTCAAAAACTTTTCCTATCATCAACCGTTGTCGATATATCTGTCTGTTACTATTTTAATTATTCAGTTTTTACAAATATCTCGTCTCCTATGCATAGGATTGTAAACAAAGTTTATACAAGTGTAAAGACCATTAAATTTCCAACAATTTTGTTCATAACAAATTTTTTTCTATCACTTACCATTGTCGAGATATCTGTCATTTTTGTTATATTATAAAAGTGGTCTGATTCTGGAAAGGTGACCGATCCGCCATGTAAGACCGGGTTTTTCGTGATGGGTAAAGTGTGTTCTTTCGATTCAAGTTGGTTTCACATTTCCTATATGTTTAGGCCTAAGACCTATTTTTTTTTATTTTCAACCCCAGTCTGATTTTGAACGGTGACCGATTTGAGAATAACTAAATCTGCTGTGGTGTTCTCCTAAGAGGGCTCTTTCTTAAAATGCGTCCAGTTCGTATCCTGTATATTTAGGCCCAGACCCCATTTTTTCGCGATTGTCTTACCGCTGTAAAAAAAATCAGTGACCGCTTTGAGTCATAAGACCGAGGCTAAATGATGTACTTTGGCGTCTATTTTCGAGCTAGACTGAATCCAGCTTTCCTATAATTATAATACGTTTAGGCCCTAGACCGTTGGTGGCTCTGGATCTAATTCTTCCATTTTGACGGATTTTTTTTTATTTCTAATTGAATTCGATAGAACAAATTCGGAACTAAATCCCATACATACTCGCATCGTTCTAGGACACGGGGTCCCGCTGAGTGCAGGTACACGAAGCAAGGGAGGGTGATCGATCGCATCGATCGCATCGCACCAAATTAGGACACACGTTTTTTGATCGCGCGATCGGTTTCATCGCGCGATGAGATCGCATCGCACCATCGCGCGTGCGATGGCAATAGGACACCGCCTATAGGTCGGTATGCATAGCTAGCTATCGATGTTAAAAGAGTTGCTCCTACAGTCGGCAGGTCGCTCCGTACTTTAGATTTTACGATTTGTAGCCATTTGTCTAACATATAGCTCTTGGATTTGTTGTGTTATTGAGATTGGGGCTTATTGTCCGATCTTTCTCGAAATTTGTATCTGATAAAAAACCTTTTAGTCGTATCAGTGAAATATGAACTTTATGGCATTGCGTTAGGATCTATAGTTATATTGAACGGAAAAGGCGTTTGTATCAAACCAATTCAAGTAAAGACTATTCATGTAAAAAAGTACCTAGTTTAATATTCAAACAAATAATCGATGAGTATACGATCTGAAATCGTCATTATGATTGTAAAGTAAGTGAAAACGTCATGTATATTGATAAAAATGTGTATAAATAAGTATAATTACTTATGTATAGTATAGTCAAACATACATATAGTAATGTATATCTCATTATAACGTTATATTGTAACAGATCTCTATAGACAAGTGATGAGCTTGTCTCTGATAAGATTTCTTCCAGCACTCCCAACGATGATAGTTTTTAATTGTGAGGCAAATATAGTATAAACAGGTCTTAAATGTAGAGGACTATATACAATGTAAAATTAAGGGGTTTCCTTGACCGAACGACCTTGACCCTTTCAGAGTACTTCATTTTAACAGGTATACCTATTTTTACTTATTTATTATTTATGACTTGTCCTTCATTACGTCACAGTGGAGCCTTCTAATCCAAGGATATCACATTCTAAAATCATAAGAATTCGCCCCAAATTTAACAATTATCTAATTAACTCATTAAATATTGGTCTTAAAAAAAATTTGGTAAATAGCAATTTTAGATCTTAATATTGTCTACACAAAGGTGTTTGTCTCAAGCTCTCAAGTAAAAGTGACTTCAACTTAAAAAGTAGATGCACATAATACAGATTTTTTCCAATATTTAGGCTTTTCTTTGAACACAGGTTTCATATGTGTTTTATAGAAAAATGCGAAATATAATCTATAGCAGATAAAGCCGAGATGTTGAAGAATATTGCTACACTTTTTAACCGACTTCAAAAAAGGAGGAGGTTTCTCAGTTCGACCGTATATATTTTTTTTTTTTTTTTATGTGTGTTCGCGGATAACTTCGTCGTTTATGAACCGATTTTGATGATTTATTTTTTGTTGGAAAGGAGATGTCCCGAGGGTGGTACCATGATAAGGAAACCAGGATCTGATGATGGCATCCCAGAGAAATCAAGGGGAACCTTCGAAAATCGTACTGCCGACTAGTGCGTTTTTTAATTTAAAGCACTCCTATTAAATCGAAATAATGAATTCACCACTGAAAATTGTGAAATAAACAAAATTTTAACAAAAAATTAAAACCGCCTTCAAAAAAACTAAAAAGTTAAAAAATAATATTGCAGCCTATGACTTTTTCGTTCGCATCATAAGAACATTAATTTGTTTTATAGAAGTCGGTGTCAAGCCAAGCCAAAAAATGCAAGCCATGTCGCGAATCGTACCGGCTTGACAGCGACTTCAATAAAACAAATTAATGTTCTTATGATGCGAACGAAAAAGTCATAGGCTGCAATATTATTTTTTAACTTTTTAGTTTTTTTGAAGGCGGTTTTAATTTTTTGTTATCAATTATTTGTATGTCTTTCAAATAACGAGAAGATAGCTTCTAAAAATCAGTATAATATGGCCCGAGCTAGCGTTTTCCTATGGGGAGCCTCTTAAGTGCATTACATATTAAACAGGGTGGGTTTTTCGCGATTTCGATGTTGGCTCCATAGTCACAGGTCCGGCACTGCAAACAACGTTTTAGATTTGACATGATGACGTTCGCACATGCGCACTTTGCGAAAATTGTGCATATGACATATGTGTAGGGTTGACTTAACACGCATCGTATGAACTACATTATACATTTCGTTACTTTTTATGGTTCATTCTGCTATTAAAATAGTTTTTAAGCTAAAGAATCGCAGAAAATGTGAATTTAGCGTTATTTTCCAACGTTTATTTTCACTGTGAGGAGAAAAATAAAATATATTTTATGTAGTCAAATCCAACGGGTGAGCGCGCCTGACTGCCTTCCCTTGCTCGGCTTCCCTCAAGTTACCACAGAGAGTGTGAGGGGAGGTGGGGTATCTGAAGTCAGAGGGGGGCGAGGAGTGGCCGTTCTGTATGTAGAACTATATACTATTACCTATTCTGTGCCATAGTGAAAGTTGTTCAGTTTAATGGTCTGAAGCACCCCGTTTAATATGTAACGCATGTATTTTTACCCCCTTCATAATAATAACTCACGACAATAATCCCTTTCACGGTTGTCAGAGACTATGCTACAACTATCAACTATCTAAATAAAATGTAGAGGACTATGTATAAATAAAAACGATTTCCCATCTTATACACGTGAATAGGAATACACGTCTCATCGAAAGTTAATTTTAGTTCGTGATCGCACTAGAATAGAAAGTCCATACGAAATATGAGATCTAGTAGATAGAACACTATTTTATTTTTATTACTTCTTGTAAAGTGTTTCGAAATGCGTAATTTTTGCAGTATACCTGTGTACTAATTTAGGTAATGCCCACGTCAAATCATCAAGCTATGTACATTGTTAAATGTTACCAAATATTCAAGTAAAAATTTCAAGGGGATTAAACTTATTTCGAAATGAAAACTACTAAAAAAGTTGTTTAACTTTTTTTGAGGTATACACATTGAGCACCCAAAAGACATTCCCTCACGCCGTCGCCCCACATGCTCCCTAATATGCTGACGGTTACAGGGATGATCATAGTAATTGGACCAACAAACTGAACAACTTTTTTCAATGGGCCAACATCGAAATCGCGTAAAAACAAATCAGCTGTCCCATACATTTTGATCGACTAGGATTGCAGTTTTATTTGGAACAGCAGATTTTTTTCACGATTTCGATATTGGTCCCATAGAGTCAGTCGTCCCAAGCCAACTATCGTTTTGACCAGTCTTGATTATTACCCCCTGATCAATTTCCTACGTGTTTATATCGTAAAGTTTTTTTTCACCACTGCTGGGCAACGGCCTCCCCTTTAATCCTCCAACCATCTCTATTTTAGGCAAACTCTGGCCACTTGGCATCAGAAGCATCCAGATTTTCCCGCCACCTCTTACTAGGATGACCTGGACGCCGACGACCATTTTGTGGGATCAGGCGTAACAATTTTTGCCCACATCTCCTGGTGCATTTGACAGACATGGCCGACCCACTCTACTTTAATATCTCTACCAGATTTTTCCTCGACGTCGGCGATTTGTGTTTTAGAGCGCAGTGTAGTGTTCCTGACGCCAAACCTTTCTCTTAACACCTAATATATTGCGCTCCATCGTTCATTTGTGTTTAAATAATAAGTTACATATTTAATTTTGCCCAGAGCTTAAACACCAAACCTTAAGTCCCAAAGTTTCGAAACCTTGACTTACAGGAGGATAGCAGTGATAGCTGATAGCACAAAGACTAGGGATATATTTCGTAAGAAGAAATAATGTCTCACTAAAAACCGCACGACATATCTTATTGTTAGCAAGAAAGTGGATAATCGTCCAAAACGAACGCGTTTATCTTACCATTTAGAATGAAAGACCTGGCATGTCATTATGGCCGGGCGTCATTTAGTTGTTACCCGGCGTAACGGTAAAAAGCGCCATTTAAACTATAGTTGTCCATACAACCATAAGTAACGCAGGTACCTACTGATAGACCACCATTCGTTCCGCCACGACAACTCCACACGTATAGACATTCCGTTTTACATTAGTCCCGTGAATAAACCTATTATCTTCCTTGAGTCGAAGGCATACGAGTTTTGTCGCGGTTACTTCCTATGTAACTCCGATAAAATTATCCAGCAATGAGATTAAATACCGAAATTATTTTAAGATGTGGAAATAATGAAATGTCAATAAGCTTTAGCTGGAAGGAAGCCGGAGTCTGAAGTCTTTCCGTGAAGGGGGCGGCAGTCTAGCGGCAGTTCAATCCCAGCCTGGATTAGACTGACATTATGCAGGGTGTAAAAATGCGCTACATACATTAGGGTGCTCAGACCATAAGAACCAAATGACTTTTAATATGGGGCCAACTTTGAGGTCGCGAAAAAAAAAACGATACGCTTTGAAAGTCACCGAAATAAAACATGTTACGCATTTAAGTTTACACCCTGTATACCTAAAATTTGTACTTATCCCTGCGGAATTATTCCGGACGGAATTACGATTTCATTTGGATTTGAAATTCCGTTCGGAATCCTGGAAGGGGGAAATCGATACGAAATCGAATTCTAATTCGGAATTCCCGTATGTGTGGCGGGCGTTTACAAGACATATTTTTTGAAGAAACTTAAATGCTTCAATTTCCATGCATTGCTTCAATTTCGAAACATGTATTGTGTTCAATATTTTTAACTACCCCTTAGGGAAATATAGTCGCGAGCATATGATATGCCTTGAATAAACTGTATGGCGAGACTTAACCGTCAACTTTTGATTACTAGCCTGTAACACTTAGTTTTACGGACTTTATGTACTGTCATTATCACTAACTCGGCGGTGAAGGAAAAACATCGTGCGGAAACCTGCCTACCCGGGAACGAAAAGAAAATACCATAAGTTCGGAAGCATGTGTAAAAATATGGGCGTGTATGCGGCGAACACAATAGACCAGCAATGGTCGCACTGTTATGAGCCTCGGCTTGCAATAGCCCTCCCAAATAATAGTAATAACCGTCAACTTAGATTCATGTTTGGTATAACATTACCGATAAAATGAATACGAACAGTTAAACCATGTTATCATATACAACGTGTTAATGAATTAACGCAAAACCTCATACACCCCAACTGATTTATATCAAAATAATTAGATTGAAACAATAATTTCATTATTTTTGTAGTTAAAATTTAAAGTTATTCGCATTTTAAGTTTTGAGGCAAAAATGATTTTTCATCATTTCACCAATGAATGAAAGCGCTAACGTACTCATGGATACATTTTAATAATCTAGTTTTGGTAGTAAGTAGGGTGGGTGTGCCTGTGGGGTGGGTTGAGATCGGGTTCAATAAATTTAAAATTTTACAAAAGAATTATTTAATATTTTGAAAAAAATTACCCATGTTGAAACCATGATAATTCGATTCGGCTCTCGATTCTAAACAAACTACTTTCTAGTTTTGCGTTAATTTATTAACACGCTGTATATAACATATTTTATCTGTGGAATCTGTATATTTATCTGTGGAAACTTTTAGTTGGCAATGTTGTTTTAAAAAATGTTGATACCCTACTATCATGTAATTAGTCCGTAAGTTTTCCTAAAATGAATAAAATAAAATATTATATGTCGCGTAACAGCATTTAATTCGACTTATTCATCTCAACAATTGCGCATAACCTTGATAGTTCCCCGCTAAAGATAATTAGAATTAATTAAGAGCGCCTGTTTTCCTTAAACTGTCCAAATGCTAATACCTAAATGTTTTAGTTTTAATTCAGTTCAATTTTATTACGTGTTGTCTGTCTCCTAATAGCGTAAGGATAGGATATACGAAATCGTTAAAACCCTCCGAGGTTGTATAAATGACGGCAAAATTTGTTGAGCTCTGTTCGTATGATAAAACGAACCTACCAACACATTCCAAGCACAGAAATCTTTACACGACACTGAAAGTGTTTCGTAAATTTAACAAAACTCGTCTGTATGTAGTCTAGACTTGAAGCAAGGGAATATGTTCGCATTTGTCTTTCAATGTTATTGATACAAAAATCATGATCATTGTTCTTCAATGTTTGGCCGTTTTAGCTCCTTATAATGGGAATAAAGCAAATATAATCCGACCTTTACAATGTTGTCGGAGTCTGTCAAATATTGTCAAAAAACAAGAAAACAACGCATACTCGGAACCGTCTTTTTGGATGGCTCTTGAGTGGACACTGGACAAGATTTTGCTAGATCGCTACTGGAGAACCTTTATCGTAAACATTACTTACCTACCTATTGTGTATGTTTCCGATTATATCGTTTACGAAATCGGTAACGTATTATGACTGTACTAGGCAATTATTAACGAATATTTTGATTCTGAGATCATCATTATACATTGTCTGAAATAATTAACTAAATATTAAAAAGCAGAATCGCTAAGAACTGCAAGAAAACACCATGCCGATTTGATACCGATTAAATCGGGTTAATTACACAATAAGATCCCTGATCTCATATACGTTTGCAACAGCAAAAACCTAACCTCAAATATCCTTTCTAATAAGCTACGTATACGTGAACAATCAACGAATTTGCTTGCGGTTACAGTGTCCTTGCGATGGATGAGGGAGATGCTTTAATTGTCTGACATGACCCTGTCGCTCCAAAATCCTTTTACTTTAGGCACATAATGAGCCAGAGAAAAGCGGACTAATAATCTAAACTATTATAAAACTGTAACAGAAGTGTGTCTGTACATTGAAGATATTTACAAAAAAAAGATTACGATATGGTTTTTAGATGTCCCTGATACCAAATCACCAATTTTTGGATTTTTTGTCTGTCTTTTTGTTTGTTTGTTTTTTTTGTATGTTTGTTTGTTTGGGTGTTTGTTTGTTCGAGTATCACGCAAAAACTACTGAACCGATTTTGATGAAACTTTTTTGTTTGATAGCTTATCTGACTTAAAATCTGGTATATAATTTATGCGGACGAAGTCGCGGGTAAAAGCTCGTGAATCTATATAGGTAATTAATGAACAATATCTTTGTCCACAGACTGCGTCTATTTCGAGACGTCGTCGACGTCTCCGTACCAAATCCGGCGGATAGAGGAACTGAACAAAACCGCGTCGGGCAACGTGGAAGCAAAAGTCATGTGCTTCTACAGGCGGCGGGATCTGCCCAACCCCCTCATACAGTTAGCTGATAAGCATCAATGTGAGTATACTGTTTCACCTGACTTGCCGACCCGGTTGCTTGTCAAGGGTTTGTAATCCTAGTTCGATCGTGTTTCTGTCATTGTTATTGTGTTAGCCTTAGTTTAGGGTCACAATTAACGGATGTTATGTTTGTCGCAAGTCATGCCCTGTATACCCGGACTTTAGATTTTCGATATATCGCGACCGTTTCGGTCCGAACTTCATTGAGTTGACATTGGAACGAATGTCCTTGAAAGAAAGAAAGAAAGAAAATATTTTTATTTGCATGCACAACAAAAACACTGGTAATTATAATTACCTATACGGTAAAACTAAACTAAACTACACAATTTAAAAAAATGAAATAATTAGGAACAGTGTGTGCCGCAGCAGCAAATAGGGTTACGACTCAGCATTATGCTGGGCTCAACGAGCTCAGCGCTGATTTTCTGTTGTAAACCCCTGGGCATTTGGAAGGCTAGCACGGAGACGCAAGGACAGAAAGAGAATGTGAGATGGAATGGGATGACCGACTATTTCTTTTAACATCTTTGAGCATGGTTATAAAAGTATTATTGACTCGAAAACCGACCACCAGCCACGTTTTCTAACAAGAAACAAAGAAAAGTTGTATCGCCAAGTTTGTATCACACTTATAAGTTTTCTGAGGTAAAAATAGCCAAGACTCAGTAATTTTATAGTATCAATGAAGCAAGTAGAGTCTCTTACTAAAACCATTTGTCAGAAACTGAAATAACCAGTTGCCGCACATGATAATTTCTGCTCGATGCTATCTATACCGAAACTAATTGTATGTAGTCTTATTTTATGTTAATAGTGTCGATAATGCCAAGTGTCGACAGGTGTATTTATGTTTGCTTTCGCGTCTTTACCTTGCAAAGATCGCTACATTGTCCATTGTAATAGTAAGATTACTGAAAACATTTCGCTAATAATACTCTACAATTGCCCCTACATCATAACCGCATGTGGCCTAACTAGCGTTTGATTCTTTCTATAAATAGCGTATTATTCTATTGAAGAGTTAACTAGGATCTGGTATGCTCAGCGGGTGTCTGGAGCCCTCGATTTGTGTCAATGCGTCTATTAGTACCACGTCTTAATACTGATGTCAAAGGTCATTGGTATTGTGTGCCTAATAATTGCTGCAGTATTTTACATGAAATTAGTAATTCTTTTCGTTATTAACACTTTCGCATACTACTCAAAATCATGATCCTCGCGCATTGCTAAAACGGACGCCCCTCGTAGGTCGTGCGCACAGTCGTAACGTAAAAACGACCAAAGCGGCTCACCTCGTGGGTCGCCCGCACATGCGTAAGGTTTGGGTGACACACGATGTAGGTCATCAGCACAGGCGAAATGCAATAGCACTTGACCCCCCTTGAAGGTCGTGCGCACAGTCGTAACGGTGAAACGATAAACTGGCTCGTCTCGTGGGTCACCCGGGCAGGCGTAAAGTTGTCGGTGACTCGCGCGATAGGCTATGAGCACAGGCGAAATGCAATTGAACTGACTCGTTACGTGGGTTCTTCAGCACTGCGGCCCATTTTTCGCCGACCTAAGACGTAGGTCGTCAGCAGTGAAAGTGTTAAAACAGTAAGAAACCTGCCTCAATAGTTAATCAATTAGAAGGTGAGATACGATACGGCCCCGGCAACCTTTACGGGTCTTTCTGACCAACGGCTTTACTCGTAATTTACATGTAAGATACTGCTGTCCCTAAAGCGGTTACCGAAACTTACTCTAGATATTATCAAACTCGTAAAGTGACTCGAAAATCGATTCACTGCCTCACTACAGTAACAGTAAACATTATAGGCTCACGCGATCATTCCACTGCTTCGGTACAGGTTAGCTGCTATACAAGGTGTTACAAAAATACGAATAAACATTTAAGGGGGTGATTAAGACCATCAAACTGAACAACTTTCACTATGGGACCAATATCGAATTCGCGAAACAAAAACTGATGTTCGATCATCATCATCATCATCATATCAGCCGATAGTCGTCCACTGCTTGACATAGACCTCCCCCAAAATGGGGAGATTTGCCATAATCGCCATAATGCGATGCGTTTGCGATGTTCCATACTAAACTACAGATCTACTCGAACTAAATGTATGGGACAAAAAATTTTATTTTCGCGATTTCGATGTTGGTCCCATAGTGAAAGTTGTTCAGTTTGATGGTCTCACTAACCCCCATAAAAGTTTGAAATGTTTATTTTTACTTTTGTAACATCCTGTATAAGTCCTTGGACAATATCTTTTATTTTGCCATCGAATAATCGAGAATACAAACTTTGCTGATTTACAAATCGATATTGCGACACGGGTGGTACTGGTACTCTTCCGGCTGTCGCCATTTTATTCAACGAACTTCCGCTTAGCAATTTACTTTTTTAAATTCGTTTGCTTGTTATTTCCTATGTTTAAAATAAAATTGTGATCAACGGAGATAAGAAAAATAATGTGATTGGTTGAATATATTTGTCTATTTAAAACCAAGAGTTTGTAGTCAGAGCTACAGTCAGAGTAATAAATCACTGATAAGCCTTTGATAATAGATGTTTAACTAAGCCGGTTAAGAAATTACAAGCTGTTGATGTAATCGAAACGAACGCTAAGCCAAATCTTTGTCATCTAGCATAATTGATGTGAAAAAAATGAAAATTATTTATTTGCAACATGCATACAGGGTCCTTCTTAATATGCTGACACTTTTTAAAGGGGATGATCAGACCATCAAACTGAACAATTTTCTCTAAGGCACCAACATCAAAATCGCGAAAAAAACCTGCTCTTCCATACAAAACTGCAAACCTACTCGAACCAAATGTATGGGACAGCAATTTTTTTTTCGTTATTTCGATGTTGGTCCCATAGAGAAAGTTGTTCAGTTTGATGGTCTGATCATCCCCTCAAAAAAGTGTCAGCACATTAAGAAGGAGCCTGTATAACTAAAACTCACATAATTTTGAATATACCTGATACAGGGTCCTTTCTAATATGCTGACGGTTTTTAAGGGGATGATCAGACCATCAATGGTGATGTGAATGGAGGTGATGATGGGACCAACATCGATATCGCGAAAAAAAGTCAGCTGTCCCTTACATTTGGGTCGAGTAGCTTTGCAGTTTTATACTGAACAGCAGATTTCTTTTTCGAGATTTGAATGTTTGTCCCATTGATTGGTTGGATGGTCTGATCATCCTCTTAAAAAACCGTCAGCGTATTAAGAATATACAGGGTGTACAATAAAATGGGACAGCTACTTAAAGGGGTGCTTCAGACCATCAAACTGAACAACTTTCTCTATGGGACCAATAACGAAATCGCGAAAAGAAAATCCGCTCTCCCATACAAAACTGCAAACATAACTCGACTGAAATGTATGGGACAGCAGATTTTTTTTTCGCGATTTCGATATTGGTCCCATAGAGAAAGTTGTTCAGTTTGATGGTCTGAAGCACCTCTTTAAGTAGCTGTCCTATTTTATTGTACACCCTGTATATGTATTGAGAAATTTGAGAATAAAGTTTAACAAGACAAATTCAACCATATTACTATAATTGCTCAAGGCTGATATTAGGCAGACTATTTGTTCACTAAACAACGAAATATTAAATGTATCGATTCTACTGTATGTTTTCTCACGATGACCTAATTCGGTGTCAGAGCCCAACAACATATTAGGTATTTCATATTCATCAAAACTCCTGATGGGTCATTGAACTATGCTGGCAGATATTTATGCCTTCCTGATTTAAAAAAAATCTATTATGTTTAGCTATAGATCATTGAGTCCAAGTGGAACAGAAATATATGCTTTATATGAAATCCTAACATACATTAGTTAGGGGATGCTTCTGACTTCACCTAACTGACCATTTAACTAGGGACCAGCCTCGCGTTACTTTCCCCTTCTGCCAAGTTACAAGATCAATTGATCGTGTACCCTATCACTAAACGAGACAGCCTATATTTGCGAAATAATAACTTCAAACTAGTCTCGTTTGGGGTTGACACGGAACTATTTTTATTAACATTCAAATATACTGGATGATTTTTTTTACCGTTCTGGAACTTTCAGGGGTGGTTCAGACCATCAAACTGAACAACTTTTACTATGGGAGCAAACCTGAAATCGCAAAAAAAAAAAATCAGCTGTTCCATACTAAACTGCAATGCCTACTCGACTCAAATGTATAAGACAGTTGATTTTTTCCGATTTCAGGTTTGCTCCCATATAAAAGTTGTTCAGTTTGATGGGCTGAGCCACCCCTGAAAGTGTCGGAACGGTAAAAAAAATCATCCAGTAGAATCTAAAGTAGTGGAATAAAAACTAAAGTTACGGATTTAATGCTACCTTGTCTCCCGCAAAAAGTGATAGAAAAGTTTGATATTAGAATTACACTAGTAACTCGTCCATATTTTATATGGTCTAAGCTAAGACTTCAGACCATCAAACTGAAACTTTTTCAACGGGATCAACATGAAAATCGCGAAAAAAAGAACTGCTATTCCATATTCATTTGGGTTGAGCTGCCGTCATTGACGGAACTAGCGTCTTTCTATGGAACAGCAGATTTTTATCGCGATTTTAATATTGGCTCCATAATGAAAGTTGTGGTCTGAATAAATCCTCTTAATCTAACTAAAGTAACGCATTTAAGTTTAAAACGTGTATAGATATTGATGCGAGTCACGTTGCAGCCTTGCAGGAACTGACCCGAGCACACGTCTCGCGTGGTTTCGCGCGTCGCATTTTTGCCTGCCACGAGGCTCCGCATTCCTCAATCTCTTCTTGTTCTTGTCCAAAAACAATCCCTAAGATTGGGATAGATTCTCCCAATAAACTACTTGACACTGTCGGAAATGCAGTGCTAACGCACAAGCAAGAGTCCATTAAGTTATTAAAAAAAATAAGGATATTGATACTGAGCTTTTGACATTTCTATGTTTACCTTTTCTTGTCGCCTATTCCGTTCTACTTTCAATTAATGCTGGTATGTTATGGCTGACCTATACCACAGTATAACAAACAGTGTCTAGTACTACATAACTATACTATACATATAATAAAGCTCCTCGGCATCGGCTTTCCTTAGAAATCATTACCGAACTCGCCCTCCGATTACCCTTCTGATTTGAAAAGCCTATTTATTCCGTATCAAGATGGCGACTTTAATACATTCTATCTAGAGCTCTCACTATAATCCTATCGATTTTCATTATACCATTGTGTGCATGTATGCTACATCATGTACGATCGGTACTGATATATTTATTTTAGTACATCGTACAGAAAAGACGCGAGGGAGTTCCTCTTAGTACTTAATATGATAAGACTAATTCGATCTGTGCTCTGTGTATAATTATACACGAATACAGGGTGTTAGCGTAAACAGTTGCATTACTTTAATGGGTGATTCTGATTATACCCATGATAATGAACAACTTTCCCAAAAAAACCTATAGGAAATTCGTAATTTTTTTTTTCGACTTTTCATACTAAAGTTCGATCAGCTGATTGCATTTAGTATGGGAAATCCTACATTTTTTTTACGAATTTCCAATAGGCTTCTCAGGGAAAGTTGTTCAGTATCATGGGTATAATCACCCCTTAAAGTAATGCAACTGTTTACCCTAACACCCTGTAAACACTGCTGTATATGTCTTGGAGGATTGGTTTAGCGAATAGCATGTTTGCTCATAATGTATGAATGAACTGTAGTGTACTGGGTACTGGTTTCGAATTTTCGACCCTCAAAGGGACGATTTCGGGACACGAATTTGTTTTGGGTTTATAAAACACTACCGACCCGTCGCAGCTACGCCCGGCCCGGGTGGGATCTGTAATTAAAAATATCGGTAGATCCTTCTTAATATGCTGATGATCAGACTATCAAACTGAACAACTTAACACTTTCGCTGCTAAGCTCAAAAACATGATCCTCGCGCAGTGCTAAAACTGACGCCCCTCGTGGGTCATGCGCACAGTCGTAACGTAAAAAGACCAATGCGGCCACCCGCACAGGCGTAAGATTTGGGTGACTCACGCTGTAGGTCATGAGCACAGGCGAAATGCAATAGCACTTGACCCTCCTCGTAGTCGTAACGGTCAAACTATAAACTGGCTCGTCTCGAGGGTCACCAGCGCAGGCGTAAGGTTGTCGGTGACTCGCGCGGTAGGTCATGAGCATAGGCGAAATGCAATTGAACTGATTCGTTACGTGGGTTCTTCAGCACCGCGGTCCATTTGTCGCCGACCTACGACATAGGTCGTCAGCAGTGAAAGTGTTAATAGTCTATAATATAGTAAGTAATCAAAATCGCGAAAAAAAAATCAGCTGTCTCATACATATAGTCGAGTAGTATTGCAGTTGTGGGCAGTAGGTATTTTTTTTCGCGATTTCGTTGTTTGTCCCATAGAGAAAGTTGTTCAGTTTCATGGTCTGAAAGTCAGCACCTTAAAGAACCAGCAGCATATTAAGAAGGACCCTGTATATTATACACAAACGACCCGAAAGAAATTCTCTAAATTACAGTGAAAACCGTATCAAAATCGGAAATGCGTGGTTTAGAAGAAGTAAGCGTCGCGGATAGCGACTTTATTTTATTTCCGTTGTTTTTGGTTTTTACTCTACACACTAACTAGATTTATAGACTACGAGCTTTTACCCGCGACTTCGTCCGCATAAATTATATACCAGATTTTAAGTCAGATGATAAGCTATCAAACAAAAAAAGTTTCATCAAAATCGGTTCCGTAGTTTTTGCGTGATACTCGAACAAACAAACACCCAAACAAACAAACAAACAAACAAACAAACAAACATACAAACAAACAAACAAACATACAAACAAACAAACAAACAAACAAACAAACAGACAGACAAAAAATCAAAAAATTTGTGATTTGGAATCAGGGACAGGTAAAAACCATGTCGTATTTTTTTTTTGTAAATATCTTCAATGTACAGACACATTTCTGTTACAGTTTTTTAATAGTTTAGATATTTATTGTATTGAATGTTCTCTCGATTCTAAACAAACTAATTTTTAGTTTTGCGGTAATTCATTAACACGTTGTATATGTACACTAACTATATTTATTGTATTGAATGTTACTTAATTTCTTAACACCACTTCAGAATTATTATATAAAAAAAATATATACATATATACAAAAAAAAAACTCTTCAAATTACGTCATTCCCGTCAGTTATCTCATCCTCCGATACTACGGAAAAAGACAACTAACTGATTCTCTGTCGATTATCATAAGATTAGAGTACCGCTGTTCCTTTTTTGGGAACAAGCTTTAACAAAAAGATGGCGGGCGGTTGCGATGCGAGATACTGCGCCCCGCTTTCCGTTTTAAGTTTGTTTTACTCCGTTAACTTATTCTGAACCTTGTTTATGAATCGATAAGCTACTTTTGTAGTATCAAGGACAGGTCGAGGTTTTAATCTGTGGTGTCATAAAGACGGGCGTTATGTAAACGTTCGGGAGCGCTTGTAGAATCGCGCCCCCAGCCGCGTGGTAATGACCGTGGGGACCGTGTGGTATGTAGCTGTCGGCGAACGTTTATGTCCCCGCTTTACGCTGGTCGTAAACCTCTAACAATGCCTGCGAAGTTGCTAACACCGCTGATAGGCCTTGTTATCGGCGTTAGATGCATAGTTTGATTCTGAATCTTAGGAGTTTGTTTTTCTACATGACGCGGGATTGACTGTTTACACTTGCAACGGGTCGCATCGGCTACATGACGCGGGATTGACTGTTTACACTTGCAACGGGTCGCATCGGCTACATGACGCGGGATTGACTGTTTACACTTGCAACGGGTCGCATCGGCTACATGACGCGGGATTGACTGTTTACACTTGCAACGGGTCGCATCGGAAAATGCGTACTTTGCACGCTAGAGTTTGCCGGGTTGCAACGTATTGATTGACGGATTGTTAGTTTAGACGTAATACTGCAGACGTAGTAAAAAGTTCCGCTTGGTATGACACCACACCAGTATGTATGGCACACTGCAACGGGCCGCATCGGTACGGAGCGGGCCTCATCAAACGGTCGGAAAATATACGCCGCGCATGAATGCGACCCGCTCTTGCCCGGCATAATATACGATTGTTCATTAGGGCTCTTACAGACTCGCTCGTCCGTCACTTTGCTGTCGCGGTGGGTCGCAGAGCGTCGCGCTCATACATTTTACGGTCGCGCGACCCTCCGTGACACCCGGCCACCGCAAAGTGTCGCTCGTCTGTGAGAGCACTTAATTGTATGCGATTAGGGAAGATTTTTGCATAGCAGCCCTACCCGTTGCGACATGCCATACCTTTATAGTGTTCACAATGTTTTAAATTTCAACGTGCAATGTTATCGTATCGTCTCGCGATCGTCATAAAGGCAGTAACATACAGTAGCGCAGCTGGCGGTCAGGGGCTGGCGATGGCGGCGGGCCGCGGTCCAGTTTTTAGACGGTTTACCAACACCGAACCCTGCGAGCTCCGAGCACGCGCCTTGATTTATTGTTTAACGTCGTTTACTCACAAAAAAAAACATTTAACGCTCGGAATGTTCATTCTTCTCAACGTTAATTTGGTATGTTGAATCCTAGGTTGAAAAGCCATTGAATTCGGATCACGAACAATGTTAATAATAATATAAAGTACCTGGAATCACGTTAACTTATTTCCATCGAAATTATACATCGCCCTCGTAACATACGGAATTCAAGTTGTAACTGCACACAAATCGCACATAGCAACGTCATTAGGGTAGCTAAAGCAAATTTTAGTACAAAGATCGTGTGTTAATTCGGACCGCGTAGCGTAGACCAAGGGGTGCGGGGGTGGACGGGGTTAGTAAACATAATCATGGCCTCCTCCCTGTACAATTCAGTAGCTAAATGGGAATGAAGAGTTGCCCCCTGCGCACCCCGCCTCACACCCCGCTGTCTGCCGCTTTAACACCCACACGTCTTGTGATTGTGACGCAGCTTCTGAATTACCTTAAAAAATCCCTAGTTGGTTGCCATCTAGAACTGTTCTTATAATTGTTAAGAGTCGTGTTATTCACAAGCTTCAAAATGCTTCAATCTTGGGTAGTCCATGTATAAGATCCTTCTTAATATGCTCACGCTCATCATCAAACTGAACAACGTTCTCTTTGCCCTCTATGGGACCAAAGCAATATCGAAATCGCAAAAAATAAAAAAAAACAGTTGTTCCGTATAAAACTTGAAATCTGTTAAAATGTATGGGCAAGCACTCCTCAAAAATGTATGGGGAAGCAACTGTTCCTCCAAAATGTAAGGGCAAGCAAATCTTTTTTTTCTCGCTTTTGTTGTTGGTCCACAGAAAATAGTTCAGATTGATCTACTGATCATCCTCTTAAAAAACCGTCAGCATATGTATATGCGCACGCCGAAAACTGTTGCCATGGAAATAAATAGCATAAGCGTAAAAAGGCGACCATGAACCCCACCTAAAAGAAAGAGCAAAACAATCACAATAAGTCGTTTCACCACCGAACACATCCCCTACAATTCTAATAAAAATTGCCCGGGAGACATCAATACTCGGTGACTTGTATTCTAAACTCCTTAACTGAATGCTTGCTGGCTCCCCGCCCCCAGCCCCCCCATATCGACCGTGGCGCCCTCATCTCACAGGTACACGCAACACTTATCCCGGTTTTAATTGTCGCCACGCGCGGATGACCCTAGCTCTAGCTCCCAACTTCGATACTCGACACCGTTACGGTCTGCTCTAGGTAGAGTCTACCACCTCCGACCAACAACCTTATTCAAATACGTACGAGCTGAATTATAAACCGCCTTCATTATAATAATGTATTTATTTTAGTAGCTGTCAAGGTTTTTTTTTTTCACATATAACCAGTTGCGACTTCCACCTTTGTTGTTATGATATTAAAGACTATTTATAAACGACACGTTTTATCTTTATTTAAATATTAGTTATGTAGTTTGTTTTATTTTAGGTATTGTATTAATTAATAGGTAAAGGATGTAAACGACTGATTTGCAAATAAAATTTTAATAGCTCAAGTAGAACCAAAACATATGAGTTATATGTACAGGCATTAATATAGTATAGTGTATTTGTTATTCTATGATACAGGGTCCAACTAAGTATGATGATGGTTTTTAAGAGGATGATCAATCGAATCATAGCCAAAATCGCGAAAGAATATACCACAAAAAACTGCAACTCTTCTCGACTCAATATGGACATGTGACAGCAGATTTTTTATGCAATTTCTATGTTGGTCCCATAGAGAAAGTTGTTCAGTTGGATGGTCTAATTATCGTCTTAAAATCCGTCATATATATATATATATACCATGTAAGTATGTCAATTTCGCAGTCGCCTCTTATTTCATCTCCCAATCAATAAGCCATCTTTTTATCATCAAGAAAGTAGCAACTATCAATACAACATCTTATACTGTTTTTTGGTTTGCTTCAGACCCTCCGCGTATTTTATACAGGGTCCTTCTTAATATGCTGACACTTTTTAATGGGATGTTCAGACCGTCAAACTGAGCAACTACAGGGTGAAATTGATATCATTAGCATCCTTTTAAACTAAGAGTCTACCCATCAAACTGAACAACTTTTACTATGGGAGCAAACCGATCGGAGCAACAAAAAAATCTGCTGTCCCATACTAAACTGCAAACCTACTCGAGTCAAATGTATTGGACAGCAAGTTTTTTTTTCGCGATTTCGATGTTGGTCCATAAAGAAAGTTGTTCAGTTAGATGGTCTAATCATCCTCTTAAAAAATTGTCAGCGTTTTACGTTGGACCCTGTATATGTGGAGCCTACGGAGCACGAACGAAGAAACATTTCTATGAAACATGTAAAGTAGACAGATGTAAATGAACGTTAAACCATCAGGTTGATAAGGAATCGCTTTATAAACTTTCTGTCTATTACGCAATCGATTGTGTAATGCTTGCTTACACGAGTTCAGGCGGTTACAGCAACATTGTTAAGGTTGTACCTAAATTGAGTCAGGTTAATCAAGCTGTTTAAACTATTTATCTACTGCCAACAAACGGAAGGAGGTAAACCAATGGCAACGCTAACTGGTTGCCACTGGTTGGTCACAATTCTTACTAACCCCAATGGATCAATGTTTTCTGGAAAGTATTATATATGTCAATGTCTGGAAATAAATAATTTTTGAATTTGGAAGGCCGCAAGATTTTAGTTTTTTCTCGTGACATTTTACTGCCAAAAGGACTTTCGTGAATGGCTCATAAGACTATTAGCAGTCTCATGAAAAAATAGTGTCCCGTACGTCTAGTATGATTCCTGTACTTCGGCTTTTTTCCATACTACGTGTAATGTAACGGTGAACGTGCGGGTTTCGCTCTCTGAAAAGCGCGGGACGAAGTCATTTTGTATGCAGCGAAGACCCATCGCGCGCGTGTAGAGATATCATACTAGACGTGCTGAAAGGGAGAATCGACTTTTTGAAATTGTTGTTAGTTTACCGTTTTAAGTTTTTGGGTTTCGCCGTTCGGATGAATAAGCAAAGACTAATCCAAACTCCATAAACCTCAAAATATTCCGTTTGTTGTCATCTTTTTTTTTTTTTATGTTGGGTTTACTCTTGACCTCAATCCAGTCCTCAGGACGAAGATGGGGTCGAAGATGTAGCGAGCTTACCCAGAATATGCCTATTCACTCGTACTTTAAAGGAATTCGTTATCTATTTATTATCTATTTATTTCATCTATTTATTTACCTATCTTTAATTTATCTATTGACTGTTCTTTAAGTCTACGTATGTTTCATATACAACTGTCAAATTACTATTCAATCAACAATCATTATTCGCAGATCATCAATCACTGTTATAAATTGGTTCGCTCAGCTTGTCGCGCAGTCGGTGCAATAACACTACCTTTATAACTGGTCAGTCGATTAGTTAGTAAGAACGAGCCATATCGATCTTACGATGAATTTCACAACCATCCCACCATTAATTTGTACCTTATACAATCATCATCATCATCATGAGCCCTATTTCATCGAAGTAGATGTTTCAAACATACAATACCGTCGCAATATTAGTTATAGTTAGTACTTGCTCATTACGTAATAATGACATAGTTATTGTCGGTCTTGATTGCATATTGCTCATGGGTTGTTAAAACTATATAATAATTATAGAAAAATAATTGTTTTGTTTCCCTTGGATTGGATATCTTTTCATGTGTGGTTAGTCTACAATTGAGCTCACGTAGTGGTGGTCCGGTCTTCGGTGTCCGACAAACAAAGAGAATAACCATTATAAATAGACCTCTTTGTAAACCTTTCTGTTTCGCTTCTATAGGTCAAGTAACTTTGGATTTTCAGCTCATTGGTCAAGTTTAATCAACATACGTGAGCTCTGTGCCAAAACACAGAATAGTTCCACACTTTCGGCTTAGTAGGGTCAACACGTCTTCCTTGGGGCTGCTGCGCTGTATGCGCTGTTATAATAAAATCACTGATATCATTCTGAATACATATTTTTGAATCATTCCAAAAAAAAGGTTTTTTTGTTCGGCAACGCATCAATTTGATCTTTATTCTAAGGCGATTAAGACTTACTTTTTTGAGTTATTCGATTTGTTATTTCTCCTATAAGAGTAATAGAAGTTCGTTTACAACTAGGTACAGAATAGTTGTTGAAATATCATACTGTTTTTTAGGACTAAGTTTCTCGAAATAAAATAATTATTTAGTTTGATAGCACAACCTACTTACCGTTAATAAGTATCACAAAATCGTTCACGTCATATCAAACTCAAAGACTCAGTTTTAAAAATGTAGAGTTTTTCCTCTCGTCTTCTATACAACCATAATACGTAACAAAGCTGTGGTAGATTCTATCAAAATGTATGTGACATCATAATTATTTTGATTGATTGATTGACACCGTTCGTGATCTGATGATACTACCCGCCCTTTAACTATAAAAATTATTATCGTAAATTATTTATCTGTCGGCTACCATGCATCTTAAGCCAAGGAGGCTCGCTGCTTTGCCTAGATTGTACCAACCAGTTTAACTTGAAGTTAGCCAATCAAGAACTCATCTAAAGATAAGTGCGAGATCACTAATTCTCCGTTATGTAGTTTCGAAATATGGTGTACAGTCATTGGTATCTACTATCCATCCTATCATTGGGCTTAGCAGAGGATCTCTAGGTGGTGGTTAATGCTATACTACATCGTCTTCCTGAAGGAAAACATCGCAAGAAACCTTCACACGCTGAAGAAGAAATTCTATTGCGTTGTGAAGTCTACCAGTCCGCATCAAGATCATCTTGCTGCCCTTATCCCATTACTTGGGAATCTTGGGATTGACGCAATATGTAATCTTCCGCCTTTCATCTCTCGTAACCGCAATCGGAAGGAAGCTATATCAAATTGGCAAACTACTACATTGTCTAAACGAAAAGCGATAACCCTACCACCAGTAGGTATTCTAAACTAGTAGACCTAGGCGAGTCATCGCAGTGAAACTGTTCAATGGCAGACGTACAGTTTATGTACACAAATATAGTAAGTTACGTGGCTGTTTGCTTTACATTTGCACCAACGCGTGATATTTCGCACTTTCTTCCAGCCATTAGGAGTCCTAGTCTAGTGGACGTAGTGTTTGCTTTGTGATTCCCTGATGAATCGATTTTTCAGGTTAACTATCATCTAAGAAAAGACTGCAATATGATAAGGTACTTACTATAGGTACTTCAGTTACAACCAAAATGATTTTAGTAGCTAGTCGATGAAATACTCCGTTCAAAATAAAAGGTCTTGTTTTTTGTTCAAGGTTTTTTAATTGAAACTAACATTATTAGAACCAGTTAGTTTCAACAAGCATTTGTTGCTTATTTATTGTAGGATGAAGACATGTTTATTCATTGCTTTTTTGCCACCATCTTGTGTCGACGGACTTGACCGTGAACATGGTCGAGTTATGGTTTACATACTCCACCAGCTCACTGTGTCAGTGAGGGAATAGGCTGAGGTGTTAGCACGGTTCCCATGGGGATCCTAATGGAAAGCACAAACAGCTACACGCTCTGCCGAGCCACACCGTTGCGCGTCCTGGCTGAAGGCGGTGACGTCACCAGTGCCGGCGTCGGTGGCTGCGCGCGGGCACGTGGACTCGCTGAGGCCTCGGGCGCATCGAAAGTGAGACCGCGGCCAGGGCGCGCGGGGGGGCGGCCGACCGGGTCGACGAACCCGCGCATCCAACCGATCCGCACTTGTACAAGACCGACCGTCGCATTGTTTCTACCTTACCTTACACTAGTCTCATTGAAACCGGACCCCACGATATTTGAAATTAGATGCCGTATTTGGAAGCGTAACTTGACGCTACATTGTCGGACGACTCTGTATCTTTCTTCGCTACATCGTATTCTCACACGATAATGTTGAGATAAATATTTATAATTCTCACATTTATGCAATTTGAAAATTAATTTACCTCAGCGCGTAACCAACGTAAACAACCACGTACTCGTATGTTACACTATCGCTTGCAGTTCAGCCTTTCAAATTACTTTTATGCTGAGTAGAAATGTACGGAAATGTCAATAAGGCTACTTTCCAATCTTTAATTTGTTTAACTGTGCCTTTAATTTACTAATAGCATTTATGTAGGCTCTAAACTGTGAAAACATTGGGAACAGATGGACTCCTTCAGTGCTAAAAGATAATTTGCAGTTTCGATTCAATCTAAACCAACCTTGCAATCATGGTCATTTTCTGGGCAAGCGCGCTACATGGCTTCATGTGCACTTTCAATCATTTGCTATGAAGTCAAGCGCAAGTCTACCGTGAACTAAAAAGCAAATCTGTAAGAACGCCACAACAGCCTTAGATTAAACATGCTTTCGTTAAACACTAGCTTTAGCTTCCCTGGTAGTTATGTCAACTTGTGCCTAAAGACCGAACACAGAAATAATTACATATACGTGCTAACCGTAATAAATATAATAGAGTATCGCAGAGTACGTTTCTTGCAATTATCCAGCGGAAGCGAACCAGGTGGAGCGGGTATCCGTTGCGTCGTTTCTCGCTGCGATCATGCGTGGTGGTGCGGTGACGACGCGACGTTACGGGCTTTGACTGGTGTGAAATGCACTGAAAACTTGTCTATTGTTGACTCTATTGATGTTTACCCTCAACTCCTCAAGTACAAGTCCTCGACCCAGACCTAAGACAAAAACAATGTTTACAGTATATTGACTCATGCACTTTGGAAATGCGAAGCAATTGCCAAGTTATTTAATATTTTCTAGCGACCATCCCCAGCCTCGCCCGGGTGCAATCTATAATATAAGTAAATATATTATACATATAAACCTTCCGAAAAAAATTATCTGAATGATAGTGAAAAGAAAACCGTATCAAAATCCGTTGCGTGATTTAGAAGAAGTAAGCGGAGAAACAGAAATGATAAGGACAGATGCAGATAGCGACTTTGTTTTATACTATTTAGAGATTATAATGTTGGTGAATGTTGTGCTGACATCAGTGACATGACATATTAAAACACAGAATAAAGATTAGAGTAGAAGAGGGAAGGATCTGCCCAGCAATGTGATATTGGAGCTGTGTTAAATGGAAAATCATCAATTGTATCTTAGGGGTGGTGATGGTGAGCCCAAAGTATCTTTTCTGTAAATGAAATTGAAATATGCTTCCTCACATATATTGGTACAGAACAGACTAAAGACTAAGAAAAGTATAACATAACATATGCTCACGACTATATTCCCCGAGGGGGTAGTCAGAGATATTCTGAAACTTCAGAACATCCACGTTTCACTAGTAGTACCGAAACTCTGTCCGGTGTGACGGGGAGTGAGCCCGTCGCCACTTGTAATGGACAGTAGTAGGTACAATACATCCCTCGAAATTGAAGCATGCAGGTTTCCTCACGATGTTTTCCTTCACCGAAAAGCCAGTGGTGTTACAAATCGTACATAAATTCCGAAAAACTCATTGGTACGAGTCTGCCTGGACGGGGATCGAACCATCGCCTCCTGCACGGCAGGCAAGGTTACTCGCCACTGGACCACCACGGCCTTTAAAGTATAACATACTTAATATGCTGGCCGTTTTTAAGGAGATGATCAAACCGTCAAATTGAACAAATTTCCAATCCAAACTTTCCAAGCAAGCAAGATTCAAAATTAGCTTTATATCATACAAAACAGCAATCTTACTCGACCCAAATGTTTTTTAACCGACTTCAAAAAAGGAGGAGGTTTCTCAGTTCGACCGTATATATATATTTTTTTTTTTTTTATGTGTGTTCGCGGATAACTTCGTCGTTTATGAACCGATTTCAATGATTCTTTTTTTGTTGGAAAGGAGATATCCCAAGTGAGGTCCCATGATAAGGAAACCAGGATCTGATGATGGATCCCAGAGATATCGAGGGGAACCTTCGAAAATCGTAGTGCCGACTAGTGCGTTTGTTAATTTAAAGCACTACTATTAAATCGAACTAATGAATTTGCCACTGAAAATTGTGAAATAAACAAAATTTTAACAAAAAAATTAAAACCGCCTTCAAAAAACTAAAAAGTTACAAAACAATATTGCAGCCGATGACTTTCCCGTTCGCATCATAAGAACATTAATTTGTTTTATAGAAGTCGGTGTCAAGCCAAGCCAAAAAATGCAAGCCCTGTCGCGAATCATACCGGCTTGACAGCGACTTCAATAAAACAAATTAATGTTCTTATGATGCGAACGGGAAAGTCATCGGCTGCAATATTGTTTTGTAACTTTTTAGTTTTTTGAAGGCGGTTTTAATTTTTTTGTTAAAATTTTTTGTTTTGCGATTTCGATGTTGGTTTCTCTGGAAAAGTTCATCAAACTGAACAACTTTTACTATTGAGCCAATATCGGAAAAAAATCAGCTGTCCCATGCGTGTGACGTCGGTATGCAGTTTTGTATGAAACAGCAGATTTAATTTTTCGCGATTTCGAAGTTGTCACCATAGTGAAAGTTGTTCAGTTTGATCGTCTGTAACACCTAAAGTATTACTAGGGTATTTTGTTACACCCTGTTTAACCCAACGACCCAACATAACCCTTCCAACGAGTCTCTCCGCAGTACGGTCATGGCCTTACGAAGGTCTTATGTAAAATGTATAGTTTTTTGCGACACGTATTAATTATTCCGGCGAGGTACATGATAAAAGTTGACCGTTCAAGTAGGTATTGCGTTTTAGCGCCAAGGTCGCGGTTGAGGCTCTGCAGGTGCCGTCCGATTGCCGCTCCATATATTCTAATGTGTGCTTTTCGAAACGCGATTCTTTAGTTAGATAATAGGGAAGATGCATAGGAAGATGACAAAAAAAAATTATTACTTTTTACACGGACCTGAAAAAAAGACGGACGGAATCTCGTCTAATCAAAAGTGAAGCACCCATTTATTTGAGTGTGCGTGCTGTCGCCCTGTTGCGCGGGACAAAATGGCGGCGGGTTGTCGCTCCTGCGCCTAGAACTGGTGCGTTTGTGTGAGTGTAGGTGCTTTGTAGAACAAACGAAATTGTAGCACCTTGCATGTTTCACCTCTTTTTTTATGTGACATTACGTCCGTCTTTTTTTCAGGTCCTTGACTTTTTATTAAACTCTTTGATATCTTAAACACTAAAGTGAAATAATTTTATTAATATCTTTAAAAATGACTGAAATATAAGTGTTCAAAATTTACGATTAGAGCGAGAGGCATATACAACGTGTTAATAAATTTTGCGCAAAACCTCATACGGGGTGTAACTGATTTATAATAAAATAATTAGATTTAAACAATAATTTCATTATTTTGATAGTTAAAATTTAAAGTTATTCGCAATTTAAGTTTTGAGGTTATAATGAATTGTTATCATTTCAGCAATGAATGAAAGCGCTAACGTACTCGTGGACACATTTTAAGAATCTTGTTTTGGTAGTAAGTAGGGTGAGTGTGCCCGTGAGGTGGGTTGACATCGGGTTCAGAAAATTTTAAATTTTTATAAAAAAATATGTAATTTTTTGAAAAAAATTACCTATTTTGAAACCATGATAATTCGATTCTGCTCTCGATTCTAAACAAACTACTTTCTAGTTTTGCGTTAATTCATTAACACGTTGTATAACAAAAGTGTAATAAATGAGTATTGTCATACAAATCATGACGAACGTGTCATACAAACACCTGTTTTGAAGATAGAAGATGATAAAAAACATTTTTCAATAGCTTATAATTTTTTGTTTTCTATTCAAGTGTAATTTCGTTTGAACATTTTGCTATTAAATTTAGCCTATTTCTGTAATTCGTCATAATGTAATATGGATTTCCAGGATCAGTCATCATCCCTAAAGGTTATCGGCCAGTTATCGGCATTCGAAATATGCGCGGTTTGCATTATGTTTTCGTTAACAAAAAAAAAAAAAAAAAAAGTAACAACAAAACTGTGACATAATTATAACCCGAGAGCTGACTCGCCGAATATAACAGACGCGTATACTTTAGGGTTAGATGATAAAAGTTTACGATACTTTTATCATTTCCTATTAGTGCAACTTATTCTAACTGTCAACATTGTATGACCAAACAAACTTCTACTCAGCGGTTAAGTGTTTTTCACAAATATAAATTGACCTCATTTTTAATTTGAGCTTGTTAACAGTTTATTGTAGGTGGGAAAGACCTTTAATGAGCCAGAACTGTGCAGATCGTTAACTTCATCCATTAGTCGGCTATAAGGGGTCCTTTCACAACAATATTCTACGGCAATTAAAATCTTTTTAATATTTTTCCTTTGCAAACTCGGCCTCAGATAACAGACGAACCGTTATGTCTTAGAAGTTAGAAGTCAACTCGGCAATGAATGTGTATCATTAGAACACTCTGCTCTCTTAGTTCGCATTCATTATTACTTTTAACACTTATAATTATAACGCAGCTTATAACTGTACCTTTATGCCGTTCTATTTAATAGTTTTGAATATACAGGGTCCTTCTTAAGGGGTTTCCCTGACCGAACGACCTTGACTCTTTCAGAGCCACCTCACCTCTACTAAACTACGTCATTTTAGTAGGTATACCTATTTTTGACTAGCTTGTCCTTCATTATGTCACAGTGGAGCCTTCTAATCCAAGGAAATCACATCCTAAAATCATAAGAATTCGCCCCAAATTTAACAATTATCTAATTAACTCATTAAATATCGGTCTTAAAAAAATTTGCTTAATAGCAATTTTAGATCTTACTATTGTCTACCTACACAAAGGTGTGTGTCTCAAGTAAATGTGACTTCAACTTAAAAAGTAGATGCCCATAATACAGATTTTTTCCAATATTTAGGCTTTCCTTTGTATTTACACAGGTTTCATATGTATTTTATAAAAAAATAAGAAGTATGATCTATAGGAAATAAAGCCGAGATGTTGAAGAATATTGCTACACTTTTCAATTATTTGTATGTCTTTCAAATAACGAGAAGATAGCTTCTAAACACCAGTAAAATATAGCCCGAGCTAGCGTTTACCTATGGGGAGCCTCTTAATATACTGACACTTTTTTAGCTAAATGTATGGGTCAGCAGATTTTTTTACGCGATTTCGATCTTGGTCCCATAGAGAATGTTTTTCAGTATGATGGTCTGATCATCCCCTTAAAAATGTGTCAGCATATTAAGATAGACCCTGTATCATGTTTAAGATTATAACTGATTATATTATATCTATCAATCAGTTCGTGGCGTGTTGCGAGGAGGTATGGACACTCGGTTACGAATATCCGGGTTTGAATTCGAACGGACCGCATGCCATGTACCAACGAGTTTTTCTAACTTATGTACGTGATACCGACTGCTCTCAAACGGTAAAAAAAATATCGTGAGGAAACCTGCATACGCTGAAGAAGAAATTCTGATGCGTATGTGAAGTTTCAATCCGCATTTGGCACGCGTGGTTTGCGCCCATAAACCCTCCCTGAGGGTAGGTCTGTGCCTTGCAGTGAGATGTGTATACAGGGTCCTTCTTAATATGCTGACACTTTTTTGAGGGGATGATCAGACCATGAAACTAAACAACATTCTCTATGGGACCAACATCGAAATCGCAAAAAAAAAATTTGCTATCTTATACATTTGGCTCGAGCAGGTTTGCAGTTTTGTATGGACGAGCTGATTTTTTATTCGCGATTTCGATGTTGGTCCCATAGAGAAAGTTGTTAAGTTTTATGGTCTGATCATCCCCTCAAAAAAGTGTCAGCATATTAAGAAGGACCCTATATTAGGAATGCATTTTTGATAATAATTATGTTCTTTTTGGCAGGAGCTTAACCAAACATTGAATTCTCACGCCTAACGGGTCACCTAATCCACTCGGCGCTTATTGGTTTCGGACAATCAGAGATTCCGTTGGATTAACTAGGAACTCTACTGTGTCGAATAAACACGAGGTGGTACCTCAATTCTTATTCATTTGTTTTACTCAAGCAAAAATCTCGATCGGCCACATCTTTTTGTAAAAAATGCAGCCCGCTCCGAGCAGTATGCTCTCGGAGGGAGATTGTCTTATGACGACTGAATACTTGAAGTGCTACTCGTATATTATTCATCTCCCTTCTCCCAGTGTGGTGAGACTTCACAGGGAACAGATTGTTGCTCTCAGCTCAACTTCATGATTTTATCTTATTCTTCACCACGAAAAACTCTTGTCTAAAGTGATCACTTTCATCCTGACATTATAAAGGCGACCAGTTTTTGCTTCTTATTGCCTCTGCATAGGGTTGAGAGTATCGCTAGCCAACTATATCATAGAACCTTGTTAAAGTGAACCTGGATCGCGTCATTAGAGGGCGTGAATATTTAAGTAGAGATGGCGGGCTCGGTCCGCGGGTACTCCCATTCCCGCTTGGGTTATGGGACCGTTGGGATTACGTTCTCATTGAATTAATTCTGTTTGCTGATGAAAAAGGCGCCACCAAATGCCGGTTTAGGAGATTGGAAGAATTGTATGTGAGAGGAATCGTAAAAAAGCTTTTCGATCTTGCTGAATCCTTCCTTAATGTCTGACGAAAAACTTCAAAGTTCCACAGATATAAACAAACAGATCTTTCTCTTTTGTTCATTATTATGCTGGAGAGTTTATTATTTCCATTACCAAGTCTTTATCTACGTGATTTTTTTTACCTTTTGAAAAACGTCAACAGAAATAAAACAACATTTATGGAATTCTAACCTGCCCGGCGACGACTAATGAGATAAATTGGATATGATAAGAATTAAGAGGACGTCTTTAGTGAGAGAAGTGTCAGGGAATCGACTTGGTTTTAATATGTATAAGTAGCATCCCATGGCGATGAGCATCAATTTGAAGTGCGCTTTAATCGTCCTTAGTTTAAGTATGTTTGTACTTTCGTCTTGGAGATTGTCACCGGTACAAGCACATTCTAACGCTAACCGGTATACTAGTTGCTCATAAATATTAAATTTTATGATACTCGTTACTAGACTGAGCTGCATAAATTAATATAAAGCTCGTACAATACAATCCAGTGACGTAGAAAGTCGCAAGAAATTGTATGGATCGATTCTATTGTTTTACGCCAATTTGCGTTACGCAATCAAGAGGGGTCATTCCGTCCGCGCCCAAAAGTCGCACTCGCGAAGTGGAGAACAGTCATATCCTATCGATTTGTTAAGATGGCGTGCGCGGGGGGGTTGTGGGGTCGTGCGGTGCGGGGGGGTGGGGGTGGCCGCAGCCTCCGCGCGCAGCGTGCAGCCTCGCTTGCACCTGCCCGCACCGTAACCGCTGCTAGTCGCGACACACTAGCGACATCGCACCCGTACGATACGAGTGTACTCTACACGCGGTGTACACTGCTCACCGGCCGCGCGCCGCATGACACATGCCATGCCCGGGCGGCCACAAACCACTGCGTTCACTGTGGTAGCCCTGTGACAACTTTCCCTCGCATTTATGGCAAACCGTTTATTCAACTGCCAAAATACGTAGATGATTATAACTTTGAAGCAATTTTTCTACTTTGTTGGTCTTCCGGGCTCTAATCCGTTTATGTGGACACATTACAGACGATTAATTAATATGCTAATGACCCGTAAATATTGTAATCGATCACACTCGATTTCGATGATAATTTATTTCAATGTATTCAACTAGCTTCAAACCGCGGCTTCGCTCGCATTATATTAAGATATCAGCAAGCATGTCGTGATAGCAAGGATGCAAGTCACGCAAGTGCAACATCAGGTCGGAGTAGCAGATTGTGCGAACATGATTTTTGCCATGTCATGTAAACGATTAAAAGACAAACAGACTTAATGTTCCAAACCTATCTATATATCTATATTAGCCTGCATTGCAATATTTTGAGCTCGCGAGTAGACCTTACCCCTTACATAGCTCTGGCTGTCGTCTTTGCGTCCTTGCAGCAGAACTGCTGGCCGGTGAGCCAACGGAACGGATATCACCGAGCATGCCGTGACTAATGAATGAATGACTTACTAAACATAAGAACAGCCAAATACAATATCACTAAATGAATATAATGCTATTGTTTACAATCAATGTGTTTATTACTACTGTATATTTATAAATTTTTAATGCACGTGGCTCACAAATTTCAAAACAAGGGAGCTGCCAGCAAGTATTAGGGATTAACCCTGGTAACCTCAATGATACAATATTGTTGTGTTGGAATTATAATGAATAATTTCCAATAATCTATATGGATACTCAATTGTTGTCAGATGTGCACATAAAATAAGTTATGTTTCAGTTTCCTCCTAACCATGTCAAATGAAACCAGATTCTTCGGTCAAAACGTTGTTTAACTTGCCAACTAGAGTTCGTTTTGGAACCGCTTGAACAAATAACGAATACACAAACAAACACTCAAACGTGTTATGTAAAACACTATCTAACACACTAAACAGACTTGCGTCAAACTGCATGTCATAGCATATCGGAGCGCATGTTGTCATAGGTCATGGATGGCGCGGAGCGGTGGGCAGTGTACGCGGGCCGGGGCGCTCCACTTGGGTTGCCAGATACTGGCTTATCAATTCCTGGACATTTGTTCAAATCCAACTGTTGAACGGACGATAGAAATTATTGTAAAATTACTATAGGGTTTTAGTGGAAAATTCAAACAAAACAAATGTATTTTAAGTAAAATCTTTGTTACCTAATAATCCATACATACATACAGTTTGTCTATAAAGAGTTAAAAACTATATTAGATAGATATTAGAGAATTCCTGGACAGTAAAGTGTAATTACTGGACACGGGACCAGACCAAGCCTCCGTCACTCGGCGGTAAATCCGAGATAAGTACCTACACTATGATGCATCGTAAGCAATGCGCTTGCTTGGTTTCTGCCACTAGCTCCTGACGGCAACGTCGCATACATCGCGCGCTGTACGAAGTAATTACAACGCTGAGTCAAGCTTCATTAGACGATATCTACTGCCAGACGATACGCGCAAAAAATACATTTTTTGCGCGTCCCGTCTGGCAGTAGGTAATTAACATGGGGGAATTTATCGTTTTCTAAGGAAGTGATGTATCTATTCTGTTACCAGACTCAAAATGCCGAGACTTTCCCGGATTTCCCGGCCATCTGGCAACCCTACGCTCCACGCTCGTGCCCTCGCCGACCGCGGGGCGTCCCGGTCTCCGGTGACCGCCGTCTCTGGTTCCAAGGTCGCAGACGAACCCTGGCCCACTAACTTTTTTCTTGTTTTGAGGCTCCTTTCTAGATTAACGATCTTTCATTAACTTTCACTTGCGTTTTATTTGCCTTTGTCAGTAGGTTCTGTCTAGATAAATTGCCTAGGATGGATGGAGGAATTGTCTTTGAACTGGTCACAGATACGTTAGGGTTAGGGGTTACTCTTGTCATCATGTTTAAATTATTGACGTAAACAGACCACAACGGCTGGTCTCTGCCTAGCATGTAATATGTATGACAAGGCGTGACTTTGCACTATTGTAGGAATAGTTTTGATATTGAATTAAAGGAAATTCCTTTAAGTTTAAAGATATGTTGCAAATATTACCCTGTCAAACTTCCCGTTCAAGCTAGCCTGGAGATTCGTTAGCAACAACATATTCCCTAAATTTGTAAGAGACATTAATGTCTAACCATAAGCATAACATTATTTAAGGTTCAGTAATTTTGTCGGAGTTAAACAATAACATGTTTAGTATTTATCATGCTAGCTAGGTTGCTTTGTGTGATGCATGTGCGTAATGCATGCTTATTAAAGCATCTAAATTTGATTTGAAAAACCTATTGGAATTATAATACGTATTCAGAACAGGCACCTAAAACATTTCCTAGGCACAGCAGGTAAACACGACATTTGCTGCCAAGTAATTACCGAGTACCATCGGCTGTCCAAAGGGCGTGTAATCGGAACATAACATGAGGGAGCAAACTTATTATCCAGCATAAAAATATATATTAAACATTATATGCCGCCATCAAATTAAACGCAGACTGCTATTGACTACCCTCTACAAGTACCTTGATGATAATTGAATAGTTGATCCAAGAAAAAACTACTCACGGCGTGCCCATTAATAGTGCCATTATCGCCGAGGAAATACAACATGGTTTATTTTATAATTATACTTATAAAATGGCCGTCACAATGCAATATCAATAATTTAACGTTACTGGCTGGCTCGTGAAGGTGATGCGTGATACCGCAACGGTATCGTTAGAAACCATCGTAACTACTTGAAACATTTTTTTTTTCAGACAAATGGTGATTTGCTTTTCAAGAAATTATGTTTGTTTTTTTGAAGACAGGCACTTCTGCGACGGAAGCTATAGCACTTTATCTTAGGACCGTATCGTATTAAGGGGCGTCCGCCCGGTTTTGAGTAACTTAGTAACCATTTTATACATTAACTATGGCACTTTTTAAGCAGAAAACAAAACTGAACAATCTACAGGATATGAGAAGTGATGTGGTTTTTCTCGAAATCTATTTTAATTAATAAAACTGAAGAAAAACGAATCCAAAGTCACCTCTTTTTTTCCAGTTGTAACCGTTTTACATTGTTGATCAGAAGAATATGAAAATTTACAACATTCTTCACAATACAATATAGAATGATGTGGATTTCTTATTTTTTGAAAATTCATACAAAATCATACAGGTTTTCAAAGAAAACGGAAAATTCCGACCGGCGCCACGCAATTGAAGCGGGATGGCTAATTGCAAAAGTTTGCTTGTAAGAAAGAGAGCCTTGCAAATGGGAGGAGTGGCCTTAATATCCCGACCTCAAGTGCTAGCTACCAAATATACGTAAGACGGGTGTTACACGCTCAGTCTCGCGTCAGTCTGGTTAAACTGATGTCAGGTCAGACTGATCGTCTAACTAACCCACTGACTGATGAACCAGACTGAAGGATTTTCATATACAGGGTCCTTCTTAATAATACTGACACTTTTTTAAGGGGATGATCACACCATCAAACTGAATAACTTTCTCTACGGAACCAACATCGAAATCGCGAAAAAAAATCCGCTGTCCCATACATTTTGCTCTAGTAGTGCAGTTTTGTATGGGCGAGCAGATTTATTTTTTTGAGAAGGTCGATCAGTTTGATGGTCTGATCATCTCCTTAAAAAAGTGTCAGCATATTAAGAAAGACCTTATATTTAAATAATTTTCGACCAGACTGACGCGAGACTGAGCGTGTAACAAACACCCGGGTCAGAATGAGCTTAAGAGCGCGTGCGGCGTGATCACTTGAGATTAATCTGGGCTTTCTTTAGAGTAATGACGAACATCTAATGATGCTTAAATGTGGACGTTCTAAAGAGGCGTTATCAAGAGATTTCCACAAATTATATCTTCAAAAAGTCTGAAAACGAAAACAGTGTGATAATATTTCGGTATTGCAGAAACGCTCATTAGAGTTAATCCTCCATTAAATCTCTTGCTACCTTTTACTACGTCAACAAGACAAAAAGTGACAGCAAGAGATTTAATTTAGGATTAACTTTAATGCGCGTTTCTGCAACTGGAGGTTAATCTAAAAACGGTTATATCTCAGTAATTGATAATCTATTTCAGCCAGTTTTTCTGTGTACCTAATACAATTGTTTATGTTACAGTGGCCCAGTCAGAAGACTCACCAGTTGCTATGAAACTCAAGAAAATATGCCTTAAGACGCCGGTCGGCGAGGAACAGGCGGCACAAGCAGTCCTCGACCCAGCGCTAGGTAAAAATAAAGACTATTATCAAATGTTACAGATAAGCTATTGACTCGTTAACCCCTTTGTCAGATTTGTCAGACACTGAGAACCACACTGATTCGAGATTACCTCTATTACGTTTGATATACCACGTCATGGTCACAGTATCTCCACACTGATTTTTAGGGTTCCGTACCCAAAGGGTAAAAACGGGACCCTATTACTAAGCCTACGTTGTCCGTCCGTCCGTCCGTCCGTCTGTCCTACCTATTTAGGGCTGTAACTTTTGAACCGTAATAGCTAGACAGTTGAAATTTTCTCAGATTATGCGTTATTACGGCGGATTTGTTAACAAATAACAAAAATGTCAAAAAGTAAAAAATTTAGGTTCTCAACATGAAACTAGTTTTTATCAACGTTTTTTCTTTACGCTCTACAGTAAAATCGGTAATACATACAAGCGTCAAACTTAGTGTGATTATAGAGTAAGCTCTACAGAATAACAGCAAATACTAAAAACCGGCCAAGTGTGAGTGGGTCTCGCGCTAAAGGTCCCGGACAAAAAATTTTTTTTTCTATGTTAATAATGTTGTGTTCTGTGGTGGTGTGGTACGGAATCCTCGGTGCGCGAGCAGCCCGACTCGCACTTGATCGGTTTTATTCTTTACTAATCATTATCAATCTTACAAATAGGGCAACATTATAATGAATAGTTATTAGACTAACTTTCCTTATATGACTAATTGCAATTTACTTCTCCCTGCATCGGATCAATAACGGAGCAAGTTCTACTAAGTTTTCATCAGTCTTGCAAATGTGATACATTCCTTTGACGTCGGTTTCTGTAAAGTTATAATGAGCTGCTAAAATAGTTTAATTTTCTTTAGTAAACACTGAAATGTGAAAACTTTTCCTTTGAAACACCGCATTGCATGTTTTTTTATTAATATATTGTCGCGGGCGACTTGTCGCCGACCCGTTGATTGAATTGTGCTTTTATTTCCCCATCATGTCACGCATTGAGGGTATGATGTCATCGATTTAATTGCGCCGGCCACTTCATTATTTACCTATGAAAAAAAAATACGTATATTTCAACCTTCCGTCTAAATATGCTTCAATAGCCGAGTTATCGATCCGTCTAAACGACTTCAAATTTTACGGTGTCGTTATAATTTTACGTAATATCGTGTTAAGTTTTCGTCATTGTCAAGTTCCCTTTTCACTTCGCTACTTTTTGTTTTTATGGCCATTTCGATCTTTTGAGTACCCGACTCTCCACTCGACCAGAGTTCAGTGTGCGTGACGCGTTACATCACATTTCTCATCGCCTATACGTACATACGTACCGACTGGCTGCTTATACATGCATGTATGTGTAAAAGTGTATATAGTTATATGTAGAGGGTACGCATTCGTGCACAGGTCGTTAATGGTGAACGTGGATCTGTTGTGTGGTACGCGGGTGGAATAACCTATAATTAGATGCGCTTACACCAATCCTCAGTCGTGGAACTCGTAGATGTCTCGTTCACTCAACATCCGCTGAAATATTTGATGCAAAACAGTCGTCGAATTGCGCACATTGTGATCTGAAACTGTATCACTAAATGTCGCCAAGAAACAGCTTGTTTCAAAAGATGCCGTTACGTCTTTTGAAAAGCTCATTTCGATGTTTCTGCCTTGGGTTCTATCTTCCTCTCTAATTGTAAGCTCAAAATGATAAGCTTTATTTCGGGAACTAGTTTTGTCATTTAGAAATCCTGTATCGATCGTCAGATCGAGAATTACAAAAAAGTAGGTATATCCGATTATAGCTAGCACATCGTCTCTTAAAATGTAATTATAACTTTAAAACATTTTTCTTGTTGATTTGCAATGTGCAAGCGCAGGTCACGCAGGTGTATAAAAGTTCTGGCAACTGTCTATAACTGACTCGAAAAACTTTTAATTTCCTATCTTTTTTTTTATTGCTGACAACGTCTGCCATGTTTCTTATCTTGGTCTTATTTATTACGAGCTTTTACCCGCGACTTCGTCCGCATAAATTATATACCAGATTTTAAGTCAGATGATAAGCTATCAAACAAAAAAGTTTCATCAAAATCGGTTCAGTAGTTTTTGCGTGATACTCGAACAAACAAACACCCAAACAAACAAACAGACAGACAAAAAATCCAAAAATTGGTGATTTGGAATCAGGGACAGGTAAAAACCAAGTCGTATTTTTTTTTGTAAACATCTTCAATGTACAGACACATTTCTGTTACAGTTTTATAATAGTTTAGATATATAAGTGTGTGTGTATATAATATATATGTGTGTAATGTCTACAATGTTTTGACCTGTTTTGATTGGTGGGTTGATATAACATTAATTACCTACATATAACTATATCTATCTTGTCTGATTCCAGACTAGCTTTCCACACATGCGATACGTAATATTGTTACTAAGCGAGATGGAGGCCGTTCCTGCTAGTAAATATCTGACACCGAATAAACAGATTCGTACATAACTTATGTTACCTAGCTTATGTACGAGAACAAATTGGAGCCGTGCTAGGGGGGAGGGGTTAAGGGGGTGGTTTCCGCGTATCGGCAGCTTGATAAGTGACGACTATCCGTCAGTGTGTTGCATACGAGGTGTGGGCTGTGAGGCGGTGCTGTATCGGACAATAGGAATGTCGATGCAGTTTCGGCGCTGCACGGCGGAGCGTGGGGCTAGGCCACAGACTAAATGATGTCAGCAAACTTTATTTGACCGAACACAATGATTGAACAGCATCATCTTGTCGAACATAATGATACTTGAGATAAATCCACGGGCAGCAATCCAAGATGACAGTATGGGATGTATTGTGTTCGGGAAACTGTGTAGCAGTAGTAGAGCTTCTGTTCGCGACTACTCTGTGGCGGCAGGTCGCGGACGGCGGCTTGTGTTTCTCCGGCGTGCGTGGCACTGCAGCTCTCCTCCATGGCCGGTAATTTGATTGGGCCCGAGCTGTCACCTATGCGCCCGCCGCAGTCGCCCGGCCGTCGCTCGCCGGCTATCGATTAGAGCCCCCGTCCCCTGCCCCCGCGCCGCCCGCGAACCGGATCTCGTCACGCCGCCATTGTGTACCCGCGACGCTTAAACGCATTCGTTTCTCCCGATGCGAAAACGACGCATTCCTTCCGCGCGCCCGCCCCGCCCCGGCCGGCCGCGGCCGCATCGCGCGGCGCCACACTGGGCCCAGCCGACCCTCTCATTACACTTTTACCACTCCGACCACCACCGCAAACAATCGTCACTACATCAATGCACTCGAGTTGGACCCGCACTGAAGTCCACCGATTCCATAACCAAATAAATGTTCGTATCATTGAATATGAACATCCCACAGGTTCCCGACCCGTTCATGGCGAAAAGCTTTAAAACTTTTCACGATGTAAGAGCTGCACTGTGCATTTTGAAAAGCGCATCTCTGCTGTCAGTTTTAAAGACCAGAATTGAATGCGGGCGCGAACGGAAAATAAAATGATAATTTCGACGATTTCACAAACATGGCTTATGAAGTCATATCGCCGTTTACTTACATGCAAAATTGCAACGATATAGACTTGTAATCAGTTGCAACTCAACATGTACTTATACGTATACAAGATAGTACCTGCAGGCTGTAGCAATGCGAATACAAAGCAATGTTGTTGTCTGAGAACTTAAATTCTTTGCATAAGAGTTCATTGCATTGCTGCGGAGTGCTGTACCGCTCCATCACTCTTGTGGAGATGAACTATCATCTATCTATACTATTATAAAACTGTAAAAGAGCTGTCTGTACATTAAAGATATTACAGGAGAAACCTTCGGGATAGAGTATCGGGACGTCTTCGAACCCAAGTTTGAGTATCACGCTAAAACTACTGAAATGATTTTAATGTTTGAAAGCCTAAGAATTTGCGATGTTTTTGTTGAATTCAATATGGGCTTGCGATACTTTTTATTCCGGAATTCTATCGGATTGGACAGCAGCGGCAGCGGGATTCGCGACAATGTCCCGGGCAAACGCAATTTTTTGAAATACTTTGTTGTACTTACTTTCACTTAAACTCTTTATTAAAGCTTCGAGTCATTTTATGGAAAGTCTCGAACAAAAACACCTTATGATGTTTTTTTTTCCAGCCCTTTGTTCGTCACAACAACAAAAATCTGAAATCAACTGAAGGCGTTCTTCCTTGGCGGCTTTTTACAAATCTTACGGTTTGAATGCTGCGTCCAGTTTTCAAAGGAAATCATCATCAGCTCGTATCCACCCACTGCTGGGCTATAAGTCTTCTCCCCATTCTGCCATCAATTCCGGTCTTGTACCAAGCATCTGGATGTCTTACCTTCGCTTCTTTTGATGTCATGAACCCACCTAGTTTCCGGATGATCCAGTCTATTCTTGTCCACCAATCTTTTAAGGCTTTACTTCACCTGCCATAACTTCGTCTAGCTAAATGAAAAGCAACCTCCCGCATCCACAAAATCGCTTATCGCTCCTCCTGCCAACATGTTTGCTCCAAACGTGCCGGGCGCAGCTTTTTTCTGATTTGTTGCTACTTGGTCCACGAAGTTTAAACTTATGTTGTTTAAGATGGCCACGTACAATTCTATTTTTACTACCTGACTATGGAAAAACTTCCATTACAGCTTCGGAAGTTCCTATTCTAGATATCGTCAGGTTTCATAAGAGGTATACCCGGCCGCAGTGGCGGGAACCCGTTGGATGAGGGCAGCGCAGGACCGGTCGTTGTGGCGATTCTTAGGGGATGCTTATTCCCAGCAGTGAACGTCCATCGGCTGAGATGATGGTACCTACCATGATGAATCTTTTCATCAAGAACTGGCCAAAAGAGAATATAATCTGGGCGTCTCATTTGCAAGTTCAGGTTGCTCCCCGGTGACTTGCCGCTGCGCTGCTTCATTCATCATTTCTTGTTATCCTCCACTAACTTGTTCGTTACAAGTTATTGTATATTAATACAATTCATTGCTTATGTTAATATTAACGAAACTTCTCTGTGACTTTGAAACAATTTTGTATGCTTTCGGCTTACGTAACAATCGTTTACCAATAGCGGTTTTGTGAACAAGCATATTGTACCTAAATACATAGCTAGGTACTCAATTGTTTAGTTTGCATTATTTTACTATGTACAATAGGTAGGTAAAGGTATACTCTTCTTATGTTATGGGTTAATCTATTTCTGTCATTAAACTAGAGATGTGCTTTTTCCTTCTTCGCCTTTGTTGTCGAATAAGTTTCCGAATCATAACCATTTGCTTCATTCATTCTTATTCACATTCGGCATTCTGGTTCTTTGTTTGAAAACATATTATGTTAAATTATGTGATGTTACCATTCGATAGATAGGACCTTTCAGACAACGGTATCTCATTTTTTCCAATTCATGAATCGTAAGCCTACTTCTGTTTACTATTTGAATTTAGATTCTGGCCCTGTACCCGGACTTTCGATGTTCGATATATCGCCACTGTTTCGGTTCGCACTTTATTGTAATAGAGTTGACATTGGAACGAAAACGTTCACTTCACGCAATTGCGAATTTCGAATGTGCGGGTAGAGGCCCAGGTATATCGATAGACACCGTCGCTCAAGAATCGTCGGATCGAAATAAAATGCGCTCTTTTGAATTAATAATTTTGTAGAGTTTTATAAATAGATCCGGAAATGTTTTTTTTTTCTTTGCCTTGATCATTGGTGAGGTTTATTAAAGAGGCTAACGTCGAACGATGTTTTTAAACGGCGTGAATAATGTTTATCTTTGGTAGCTAATGTACCCACCGTTACTCATCTCATCCTGTGTCCTAAAAAGATAAGTAACTGAACAATAAATAGCAGGTCATCGCTTTGTTAACTTTATACTAAGTATACACGTTAGATTGAACAATAGATAATGGAAGTGCTTGCTTTTCCATGTCTAAGCCAAGCTCCTGGTTTGTGGTATTCTGATGCTGCAAAACGTTGACATGTTATTTCATACCAGATAAAGGACACTGGGCAAAAATATATGGCCACTGGTTGAAGAGCCCCCCGCTATGGCACATATAGAGACAGTTAGAGGATACCCTAACTAACGTACATGGTGTGCAAAGGGCATCAAAATATTTTCGAGGAAAAAAAATACAGGGTGTTATATTTTTACGTGGTCGTTTTAGGAAGAAATCATTTTGACATTTGACTTGGCCCGAAAGGTGTTATCTGTTTCGGGGTGATCGGACACTTAGCTACAACTACAAAAAGTTGTGTTAACCGTGCAACAGTAAGAAGCCTCACAAGTACTAAAAAGGCAATTTCAGGATGGAATAACGATTTAATCGTTGTGAGTTTACGAGATGCTAAGGGCTATAGATTCTTAGGCATTAATTATAATTAAAAAACAACAATACTATTCATATGAAACAAGAAATTTAAGCAGTAGATAAGAATAGCAGTAAAATGCTAACATTAGTATGAAAAGCCGCGAAACAAAACACCCTGTATCTTGTTTTCTCTCGAAAAGATATTGGTGCCGCAAATACAAAAATGCTTTATATTCCCCCTTTCAAACGAAGTATGCCACTTATGGGCCTGAGGCCCCCTCTTGGACCACTTCTGCCCACTGTCCTTTGGGCACAATTTGTAGACTCTTCTGTGTTTTAGAAGGTATACTTTCCCGGATACTGCCATTAGGTGGCGGGATTCAATAAGCCAAATCAGAGACCTATAGAGGCGGCTTCAATATACATGTCAGCAGGGTGATTTCTACCTTGCCTTGGCGTACCCGCACATTGCTCGGGTGGTGGAGTATGACCCATTCCCTCTCGCCCTCATTCGTGGAACATACAGGGTCCTTCTTAATATGCTGACACTTTTTTAAGGCGATGACCAGACTATGAAACTGAACAACTTTCTCTATGGAATCAACATCGAAATCGCGAAAAAAAAAACATCTGTCCCATACGTTTGGCTCCGAGTAGGTTTGCAGTTTTGTATGGAAGTGATGATTTTTTTTCGCGATTTCGATGTTGGTCCCATAGAGGAAGTTGTTCAGTTTGACGGTCTGATCATCCCCTTAAAAAAGTGTCAGCATATTAAGAAGGAGCCTATATGTGTTGCCGATGATAATATGCCTGTTATGATAGTCGTCTCTTATTCTACAACGCTTGATGGATTACTGACATTCCAGTCCTCAACTTTTGGACAACCTCATGTCTTCGTTTCGGATCTATTCCATAAGAATGGAGTAAACAGATCTTATTGTTCTCCTTCACATATGATATCTTTTGTTTCCATTTGAAATGTCATTGACCCTCGTGAAGAGAAGACGCGTCGCGGTTTCGCCATTAGGTACCTACCAACTTGACGGTCGCGCGCATGCCTGTTTCTAAGGTCGCGCCCGCCGTTGTCTGCCGATGGAAATGATTCCAATTAAAATGGCAATCGTCGATTTTTATGTCGGCCTCGTACGACATCACGGCTCTAGCGTCTTAGGTCTCTGGGTTCCAAGGTGAGGGCAGTGAAGACGATGCGACCGCATCTTACCGACGGCCGCTGTTGTCACTGCGGTGTTTCGCGGGCGGGCAGATTTATTTGGACGTACCCCCTTCGAGGGGGCGCGGGGCCGGGCGCGCCACCCACCGCGCCACCTCCACACATTTGACTGGATCAATAAGTAAGCAAAGGATGCCCGAGCAGAAAAACCATACACCCGACCACCCCAAGGGGGCACACGTAACCGACACCCCCCCACTAGCGAGGGGGGGGACTCCACAGATTGCCATTTTCTCTTTGCCTACGCTTTAATTAGTTGCGTAGTGACGCGTGTGGATCCATAATCCGGTGATATTAATTCGCCGAACAAGTCTTGGGTGACCAAAAGATTGAATGCTTCAGGATGCCGTCCGACGCGATCCAGGGGAATCCGCAATACATGAACATTTATAAAATAACTCGAGAACATAAACTGTCGAAATCACAAACGACCGCAATAAAAAGCTCGTAAACATACTTTAACATGTCTTAAAAAATGTATGAAAATAAACGTTAAGATATTTCACACGCATTTCCTCAAAAGCAGACACCCGACAGATATGTCACTAGCGCGAACAAAATGAAGTCTCGAAAAAGACCCAATTGGGTATTCTTTCAATAGTCCGCTTCAAGCAATGCAACGAGACGCTCCAAGGTAACATTTCTTTTGCTCAGAAGCAAAAATCCTAACATCGACTACCTCCGATAAAACCAGATTTTGTAATTAATCTCTCATTATGACCATCAATGTTGTACTCGAAATATCGCAGTGAAAACAGATTAGATAAACTTAGATAATAATCCATGGCACACTTCGTTCCCTACCTGTAATACTTTTTAGTCCAGTAAAAATACGCTATGCTAGTATGGCAAATGGAAATAATTTATGACAACTGGTTTATTTATTTTTTTCAACTATAGATTATAATTAAAGCTATCATTTAGAGATTAAATCTAACAAAAAGAATCTTATTATTTCTGGAAATAAATAAAGTTAAAACAAAACATATACATACATATATGTAAAATTAGAAAAAATTGTATAAACAATAATTCTATGCCATTTGTTTAATAAATTGCTATTCGGTTTTATTAGAAGTAAATTCGAAGAAAAAACTCCACGGTTGTTTATGTTTAACTAAGAAGACTAACTTTTTCAGAAAAAAATTAACATAGTGTAAACTCATATCATAACCTAAAACAAACAATAAAGGGAAACTGACACTATAAATAAAAAACATAAATTTTAGTACTAAAATACGAAATTTAGTTGGATTCGTTATTATTATTATTTTTTTTTTTTCGGAAGATTTACAGCATTTTGTTAAATATTCTTATACAACGTGTTAATAAATTAGCGCAAAACCTCATACACCCCAACTGATTTCTAACAAAAGAATTGGATTGAAACAATAATTTCATTATTTTGATAGTTAAAATTTAAAGTTATTCACATCTTAAGTTCTGAGGCAAAAATGATTTGTTATCATTTCAGCAATGAATGAAAGCGCTAACGTACTCATGGATACATTTTAATAATCTTGTTTTGGTAGTAAGTAAGGTGAGTGTGCCCGTGCGGTGGGTTGACAACGGGTTCAGTAAATTTAAAATTTTACGAAAAAATTATTTAAAATTTTGAAAAAAATTACCTATTTTGAAACCATGATAATTCGATTCTCCTCTCGATTCTAAACAAACTACTTTCTAGTTTTGCTTTAATTCATTACACGTTGTATAAATCTAGACGCCAATTAAAAATCTTCACATTTAGAATTAAGTATCTTAATATAGTATCTTAATTTATCATTTGTTAAAGATCTAGCACAAAAAATTGCTTATTATAAATTAGTTCCTTTCAACCCGTATTTTTACTGGACTATTTTAACAAAGCTCCATCTTTGTATGCGTGCTCGCTCTCAGCCTCAGTTCCGCATGCATAATATGCATATTCATGTGAGAGAATGCACTGTTCACTGTCGTTGTCGGTGGTCAACCTTCTGTCACCCCAGTTATTTTAAAACACAGGTACTCAGTACTCTGGTTGTACCTGTTCCTACGTTTGCATTCAACAGTACTCTTTCATGCTGAATGCATCTGATTACATCTTTATCTACATAACATTATTTTTAGGGTTCCATACCCAAAGGGTACCACCGGGACGTTTGCCTACGCTGTCCATCCATCCGTCCGTCCTAGCTTCAAAGGGCATTATTTTGGATTTGCTAATAAATATAAATAATATAAAGAAGTCAGTTAAAAAGACAAAAAATATAAAATTAAGGGCCTTTAATTTCATCATAAAAGAAACGTGTTTTGTTTGCTCTATCTTAAAAGCGTCAAATTTGTTGTGATTATGGTAAAACAACAAATAATAAAAACCTATAAAGTTTAAGTCGGGCTTGCGCTAAGAATCCCGGAGAAAATATTTTTTTTTTGTAATTTTGATGGTGGTACGGAACCCTCGTTGGGCGATTCCGACTCGCACTTGGCCAGTTTTTAACCAAAACCACAGTATAAGAAAGAGTATCTATTACTAGATACAGTACGGACACTCCCTTCCTCCCACCAACTTTTTACCTCACCCCCTCTATCGCCCTCTGGTTACTACCTCGCACTGGTTACTCGTTACCTACGAAGAAGACTTAAGGTTCAATTTCTTTGGTTTCGCATGTGCTGACGTCATCTTGTCAATTTCAAATTTTTGTATGCAATGTCCGGGCTGTGCCAAAACACAGGGTAAAAAGCTTTAAGCTCTGCTACCACAATCTTATCTTGAATCTCGGATAGCGGATTGCAGCAAAACTAATCGGTTATTGCGCTAATCATCGAGCAAACACCGGCCACCGGCCTCGCCATTACCTAAGTCCAAAATTGGGCAGGCCAGTTCAAATGGAATGTAAGGCCATTTTTAATTTTGTTAATGTTGCTGACCAGCTATGGTAGGTACTAGACTTGATATCTGTTGAAGACTTATCATAACTGTTTTGTATTCATGTGCCTCGCATGACGTATGTTGTCATTCCGCATTCCATTTGTTTCTAGGAATGCTATTACAAAATGCATTATTGTTTCCATTGTATTTAGGTATGTTCTTGCAGGAGCTTACCTACCTTCGTAGATGGTAATGTAAAAAGTATCTGACCACCATTAGATCAAAGCAAAATTAATGGATAGGCCTTACGCGGACATTTCAAACCAGAAAAATGAGGCAAAACAATTGACAGTTTTACTTCGAATATGTACCGAGATGACAGACCAAGTGCCCTAGTTTGTATTGAAGTGCGCTAGTTGATGCATGCTTCAAACTTAAAGCGCTTTGGGCCTATCCATTAATTTTAACTTTTATCTAAGTGACCACACCGAAAGGAATAACAGTGGTCCAGAGTGATGAGATGTCTTTCTTTCAGCAAACAGCGTATTATGGACGAAATAAAAGTTAAACCATCCTTTTAAACCTTAATTTGAATGTCTAGATTGCTTTATAATTCCAGCCAATCACCGTGCAAATTGCTCAGTGGCGGTTAAAAGTGGTTCGGTGTAAAAGCTGTGATTTTTACGGGCACTTCGCGTCGGCCGTCTCGAGATCGAGTCGAGTGCGCCCGGGCTCCTTTCCGCGCGATGGCAATCGAAATAATTATCATAAAGTAAATCCCCACAATTCGGCGGCCGCCCCCAGGCCCCGTAGCGCGGTAAATGGCGGGCCCTCGCCGCCACGCGATAGTGATGCCTATCGGAAACGGACTGTATCGTATCGATGAATTGGTTTGATGCTTTTTTGAGAGCCCCGGATTGTGCCAACAAAGCGATCTTTTGTCGATCAGATTTAAAATTATCATATCCGTTGAAGTTGGTCAAGACAACACTAACGACTGCCACACACATACGGAATTCCGAATCAGAATAGGATTCCGTATGGAGTTTACCCCTCCAGATTTCCGAACGGAATTTCAAATACATACGAAATGGTAATTCCCTCTGGAAGAATTCCACATGTGGCAGGTCTTAAGCCATTTCTAAACAAGGCGTCAACAATACTAGTCTAAGAACACCCGGATTGCGCTAAATAAATCTTCACTGAACTGTGATTGGACCACGTGCGAAGCTCAACTTTTTTCACATTCTACTATCGCGCTAATCATTTGACATCATTTTTAGCTGTCAATCACATAGTAAATAAGTCAAGTTTAGCCAAAACATAGTTGAATAGTAACTGGATTGCAATGAGATTAGAACTGAAATTGAATAAGGATTGAACTTCGATGTTTTTAATTAGCACGAGTCCTGGGCAAAAATGTATGACCACTGGTCCAAGAGCCCCGCTCTATGGAGGGACAGTTAGAGAATACCCTGACGTACATTAAAACGAGTGCTAAGGATTCGTTTTCTTTATCACAAAACCCAACCAGTCACTAGTCGTACCAGTATCGATGTCAATACAGAATGTGTACTCGCTATGCTATGCACTATTCCACAACTCAGCCAGGGAGGGTCAAACAGTCGCGTTCTCAGTTTTTGCCTCACACCGCTCTCATCTCGACATTGCCAATGGAATTTAATTCGCCTGCTTGTTTTAACGTCTTTCCCATCTTTTTGTCCCTTTCACCCTTATTAATGCCAATAATGGGTTAGCTTTGTATCCAATCGCATCTAAGATAGTGCTGAAGAATTTATTTAAGAATTTCGATGGAATTAAATCTTTTGCCTGGGCTTTTGTTACTATCGTCTTATTTGGACCATTTTGTTTCTGTAGTTTCTTTAACAGAACTTTCATGCACTTAAGGGTGATGTGTTTGATTATGGTGTAACATATTTCGTTTCTAATATCTATTGACAATGACATCTGTCGTAGAGCGCACCCCATTTAACGTTTTAACCTCCCGCTCACAAACAGAGCTTAGCTCGTATTATTACACGATGTGATTAGAGGTGTCTGCGTGAGAGTGCGTGGTAATAATAAGTAGCCAGCACCTACCCACCCCTGATCGCCCCTCCTCTCCCCCCGGCCCCGCTCTCAGACCACACTCGCCTCACGTTGTCTAAAATTCCATCTTGAACCTTTAATTTGAAACTCTATATTTTAAACATTTCAGCTCACATATGACCTAATTGGAACGCTATATTTGTGTAGACGGGTATTAGTTAAATAAGTAGGGTTATGTGATTGTAATGGCGTCAGAGGTGTCTTGGCGCGTGACGCGTCACGGGGCAAGCTCCCCGCAGGGGTCGCGCTTTTGTCAGCCCGCGGGGACGGCTGCCCTTGTGCTTATGTACACGTAGACAACGCCCCGGTCCACTTTACAATGCCATAGAAGACTTCTGATGTTATTATTGCTTACATATTATGAGATTTCCTATTCAAATGAATAAAGGTGAACCTTGGATCTAGAATGTAATAAAGCGTTCATATCCTTTCCTTAGCAATAAAATTATTTAAATTACATTTTATCTGTACATCATCGACAGGTGCAAATGTATTAATGCTCTCTACATTAAAACAATATGAAGGTCATATGCCCGAATACCCAAACGTTATTGTAAAATAACAATAAAAAAATAACGTCGATTTAATAATCCGAATAAAGTGTAGCGGCGGACATGTTGTGATCCGAGGTATATGACGTGTCGTAATGGCGGTCGGTGGATACATCGGTCGACGCATAAAAATCATAAAGTCGCCGACGACGTGGCGATATTTCGCAACGCACCTGCCTGCCGAGTGCACTGCCGATGCCATGCCGCAGCCGGGATGTAAACGATCTGAGGAATTATTCTGACAATAATAAATTGAAACTTTTATCACTCCCGTCTGACCTTTAAGACCTAATTCATAAGCGTCATTTAACTGGCAATAACTACTCGGCTTACAGCGAGAATGAAAGTTTCACCTTTTTTCGAACTTCGTTTCAACTTTTTGCGACCGTTATTTATAATTCGAACGTTGCTTGAAAATCAAAAACCTCTTTAAAAGAGCTGAATGCCGCAATAAAATTATAAGGGCGTTGAAACGAGCAGTTACTTCCAGCCAGCTTCCAGCTTCTTACACCTTTATGACTTTTGTCAATTATCGCAACTCTATGGACGAAGCGGCGAAGCGTACGCAAGGCAACCACGTTTCCGCTCTTACGCAAATCTTGCCGGACCACTGACTTCGCATCGTCTGCATGCATATGATTCATCATCTAATGAACGTATCAGTTGCAACTCGAAATGTTATCATGCTAATTTATCAGGTCTATTTAACCGCTAGCAGAATGACCTTTATACGTAGTGGATCTGTAATTCTTTTAAAAGAGCTTACTCAATTCCAGGATGTGTTATTATGTCGTTATCGCTGACTCTATTAGGTGATTCATTGGCCACAATTGATTTCGTGTCACTCCTTTTCACGATTACCTAGAGCAATTTATAAAGACTAGCGTACACTTTTAAATAGGCATTCATATACAGTCGCTTGCTTAAGGTCTATTGAAGTATGGTGGTTTTCCTTCGTCGCCGAGATAGGGACAATTTTTTCACCATAAATGAGCTCTAGATCAAACCCGATTGAAAGGCTGGCTCTCTTCCATCACAGCTTTTATTGCGACTGTCTCAAACTTAATTAGCGTACGGGACAAAAAACAGGTTTTCAGGATGATCTAAAATAAAAAAAATATAGAGTCTAAGCTTAAATGCGTAACATACTTAAGGAGGTGCTTGAGATCATCTAACTGAAGAACATTTTTTATGGAACCAACATTGAATTTTATGGTCTAAAGAACCCCTGTATGTAACGCATTTAAGTTTATACCCTGTATTGTTAAACCGCTTTAACTTTTCCATTTTGAATAGTCGTAGGTCTTCGACAAAAATTCTTGAAGTAATACACTTTAGCGCTCTCACAGACGAGCGACACTTTGCGGTCGCCGCCGGGTGTCGCGGAGGGTCCGTAAAATGTATGAGCGCGGCGCTCTGCGACCCACCGCGACAGCAAAGTGTCGCTCGTCTGTAAGAGCCCTTACAGCCGACTACGGCAAAGCCAAAAGGAAGGGCTATGTGTAATAAAATAATGCGCATGAAATAAAATCTTAATTGAATAATCAAAAAAGATAGAGTCTCTAGATGTCGTTGGCATGTCCCTTACGTCAATCGAGTTTAAGACCAAAGTGAATATAATACTAATAGTGAGGGGGCTCTCGGGTCGCGACAGGCCAATCGTGCGGGGGGTGCGCGTGGCGGGGGGCGCGGTCCCAGTACCGATTCACCTGCGCGCTGTACCCCAACGGCCGGTGCCTCACCCCTCCGCACACCGCGCGAGCACCCCCGCACTCCGCGCAAGCATAGACCCAACGCGGCCACTAAGCGCACCCACTTTATTGTATTTACGCTATGTTAAGACCGTCGATATATTGACGACCCGGTTGGTGTAATGGTTGCCACGCCGGACTACCAAACCAGGGTCCTGGGTTCGAATCCCGGTTCGGTCATGGATGTTATATGTTTGTGCCGTTGTTGTATGGTTCCCATAACAAAAAGCCTAGTGCTTACTTTGGGATCATTACAATGTATGTGCCTGTGAGTGTTATTTATTTATTTATAGCACTCCGTGACCTAAACCCGCACTTAGGTCACGGTTTTGCGTTACCTAAGTAGTCCATTATTACACGGATTACACCGTTCGAAAATGAATCTACTTTATTGCACAGATGCATAATAAACAAAAGAAGGTACTTTTATAGCATTCCGTGACCTAAACCCGCACTTAGGTCACGGTTTTTCGTTACTAAGTAGTCCATTAATACACGAATTACATTACACCATTCGAAAATACTTTATTGCACAGATGCATAAATAATAAACAAAAGAAGGTACTTTTAAATGTGCTTTCAATCAATGTGACCAACATTGAAATCGCGAAATCCCCAACTGACTCCAACTTACCCCCTACTTTAATTATATTTGATCGTACCTATACTTACCCCTACGTACGCCCTACTTATACCTAATCACACCTTATTAGTATGTTGGTTGGTAGTAGGGTTCGAGTAAGGGATGCGCCCCCTAGTCCGTAGGGGGTGATTGGGGATGCATAGGGGTGCACCCCCTAATGCGTAAGGGGTGTGTAGTGGTGATTAGGGGGTGCACCCCCTAGCTCGCGGGGGTGATTAGGGGGTGTACCCCCTAGCTCGTGGAGGTGAATAGGGGTGTACCCCCTAGTTCGTGGGGGTGATTAGGGGTGTACCCCCTACCTCGTTGGGGTGATTATGGTACATACCTCCTAGCCCGTACTGGTGATTAGGGGGTTTACCCCCTAGGTCGTGGAGGTGAATAGGGGTGTACCCCCTAGTTCGTGGGGGTGATTAGGGGTGTACCCCCTAGCTCGTGCCGCTGATTAGGGGGTGTACCCCCTAGCTCGTGGGGGTGATTAGGGGGTGTACCCCTAGCTCGTGCTGGTGATTAGGGGGTGTACCCTCTAGCTCGTGCTGATGATTAGGGGGTGTACCCCCTAGCTCGTGGGGGTGATTAGGGGGTGTACCCCCTAGTTCGTGGGGGTAATTAGGGGTACGTGCGTAGAGGGTGAGTAGGGGCTGATGATGATGTGACGGTAGATGTGATTACGTGCCACCTAGTGCGTACGTGCGTAGGGGGTGAGTAGGGGCTGATGATGATATGACGGTAGATGTGATTAGAGGTGAGTATCTATTGATTGTGGTTGCGATATATGAACGAAGATTTAAAAGTCATGGTTGTGTCCTACGGGGGGCCTTTCTGCCCTTTTCGTTAGTATACGTTTTCGTAGAATTAAAAACTTCAACATGAAAGAGAATGTCAATACATTACACACACACACACAAAAGTTGGCGGGTTTAGGTCACACGAGCTATAAAATAGTATACGATACTCGTGACCTAAGTAAGTCCATTATTACACGGCGTTTATCGCCCTCGCTGCGCTCGGGCGATAATTCACGCCGTGCAATAATGGACTACTTAGGTCACACGTATCGTAATGTACTATTATATACTTGTATAATGCCACGTCTAACAAACTACCTTAACAATTCCAGCGACGATGGAGGAGGAATCCAGCGAGCTGCCCGGCACGGACGGCCTGCCCCCCAAACAGAAGCACCAGGCCAAGCACCGGGAGCTGTTCCTCTCGCGGCACGTGGAGACCCTCCCGGCGACCCACATCCGCGGCAAGTGCACCGTCACGCTTCTCAACGAGACGGAGTCCCTGCTCAGCTATCTCAATAAGGATGTGAGTATGTACCGGATGACGGGGACTAGGCTATTGTCTTTATATTGACACTGTTGAGTTACACATTTCTTTTTGATGCTTTGGTAGAGCTTTGATGATATACGCGGGTAAACGTAAATGCGTTACATACTAAAGGGGGTGCTTCAGACCATAAAACTGAACAACTTTTAGTATAGGGCAACTATAGAAAGCGCGAATAAAGTCATCAGTTCCATACAGTTGGATCAAGGAGCCATTGAGGTGTCCTATGAAATAATAACAAAGTTTATCGCGAATGTGAAGTTTGCTCCATAGTGAAAGTTGTTCAGTTTGATGGTCTGATGTGAATACTGTTTAATGTGTCAATATTAATTTTACACCTGTATATGGTCTCTTTTAATATGCTGACGGTTTTTTAAAAGGATGATCAGCGCATCAAACTGAACAACTTTCTCTATGGGACCAACAACGAAATCGCGAAAGACAAAACTGCTGTCCCATACTTTTGATCGAGTAGGATTTGCAGTTCGGTATGGAACGTCAGATTTTTTGTTTTTGTTTCGACCATAGTTCCATGAAGAAAGTTGTTAAATTTTATGGTCTGACACTAGCCAATCTACGTATTTTCAAGTCTCATTAGGTGTAACGAATAGACTTTATAAAAAATTTCACCCCACCTCGGTGGTACGAAAGGTGGACTACAGTAATTAGCGGTGTATACCTCTCACTCGCACTCAGTATACATGTGCTAACCTCGTCTCGTCAGTGCGATCCCGTTTATATGAAGGGTCCAGGTTGCGGTATAACACAAAAGCTTCTAAGACACAAGCTATTGTTGAGCATGGCAATGTCGGAACTACAACGCCGCGATTCCGCAGCAACACTTTGATCTCGGAAACATCGCGGCGATGTGGCGGCGTCGTTCGTTAAGCTTAGCCTCCGTTTAGTACGCTTGGATCACAAACATGGATCGTGATAAAGAAATATCGCCACTATATTTCTATCCGCGATCAAAGTACTGCGGCGTTAACGCGTTGATGTCGCTGCGATATCATGCCTTCAACGCCTACGCTCAAACGTAGTTTGTGTGATCCGGCCCTTTGACTTTTGAAATCGAATTAGTCGCTATTTAAGAAAATTAAATTTCATTTTCTAGTATTTTCCAAAAGGTACACAATATTACATGTATTTGTGGTTCTATGAGATTCCATTCTCTTCCATTATATATGTTGTAACGCATTCAATAAGGAAATGTACAAGTACTACAGAAGGCCTCTCTCGTATTTCCTGTTTTATTTAATTGTTGTCGCAATTTTATAGTTACGTGTTACGTTTTATCATCATACGAGTTCTTTGGTTGATTTTAATTAACATAGCAATGGACATCATTTTATTTTATTATATGAAAGGTTACAAAATTCGAAAACCATTTGGAATCTCCAAATGTGTTTCAAAGCTTGGAAACATTAATTTCTGTATCTATTATTACTTGAGTTATTTGAAAAATACTAAAAAATGCAATGTTAGGATGAATGAGATAGATTCCTTGGCCTAGATTTCTGTAGACCCAAGGTACAGATACAGCCATGAATCCAAGTTTTTCCTAACCTAACCTAATGGAAATACATCCCACAAATATTGAGACCACTGGTTGGTGTAAATGGTACTATGCCAAATCAGATGTCCTGGGTTCGAATCCCAGTTCGGGATATTGTTTTTATGTCTGTGCCCTTGTGGTATGGTTTCCATAAAAAAAAGCCTAGTAACTTACATGTGGGATCATTTCAATGTATATGCCTGTGAGCATTATTTATTTATTTACACTGGATTCGTACTGGGTACCCTGGGCATCGCAAGCAGGATTAGTGCCAACGAGGCTATAGGACCGTTTAACACATTCGTGCACCTTGCAGACTTTGCGGACTTTATAGCGGTACCCAGACGATATGCGCTCATTCGTGTATGAATGAGGGCATCGCGAACGAAAAACCAAACCTCGCCAAACCTTTAATCAAATGAAAAGTTTTCTTGTACTGGTGTTTTCTAATGTAATTTTTTTCTTTTGTTTCAGGACGCATTTTTTTATTGTTTAGTATTTGATCCTTCACAAAAGACTTTATTAGCAGATAAGGGAGAAATCAGAGTTGGAAGTAGATATCAGACTGAAGTAACTAATTTATTAAAAGAAGGTATGTATTATTATTTTTTAACTATAGTACCTTGATAATGATGCGTATGTTTATATCTAACACGACTTACTTTGGTTAGCCGGTAAAAAATTAGTTAAAAGATTGAATAGTGCATGAAGAGGAATAGGCTAAAGAAATGCGTCAGAATCGTAGCGTGTGGTGTGCCTTAGTCTCTTTCGGAGCCCTACGCGACAATGGCGTAAGCATAAGGGTCAATTCCCAATGAATGAGCAGCGGCCAGCAGCACGCGGCATTTTACCTAGCATCTTTAGCAACTTTATCTACAGTGAGATTAAGGTAAAATTCCAATTGAGAGGAAAGAATGACTACCCGTTCTGTCACCTGAACTAAAATTTTATCTCACTTTAGATAAAGTTCAATATGCTTTGTAAAATGCCGCGCACTGCCTGCCGCTGCCCTTTTCAGTGTGAATATACTCTAATTATGTAGGTTTGTTTGTTAGATTAACGTAGTTTATATATTTTTATTTACATACGTTATTGAAGCCATTAGCGCATCTAAGTTCTTCTTATCGTGTGGGCAGCAAGCCCTGGCCCCTAATGTCAGAGTTTTTTCAGACCGCATCTTAGTTAAAAATGAATGATTGCTTTCATGTCACACAATTTTGCATCTTGAATTTATAAATCGAATCTTCACACCATTATAACTTTACCTATACACTACCCGGCAAACAACTGGACCAATGGGGCGGGGGAGATGATCCCTATAGAGCACTCGCACAAGCGCGCGCTCGCGGCGCGGCGCCTTGCGATATGTACGAACAAGTGCACACATACCCCAGCTGAGTGTGTCCCTGTTCGTAAGTCCCGCAACGTGCGCTATTTGCGAGTGCACAGACAGCGGCCGATTATTTGAAGCGTCCGATTTGTAGGGATATTATTTTAATCATGTGATTATACCTCGTTTTCAACAGCAAATACTTTTGCAGGCGAAGACGACCCACGCATCAGCGAGGAGCTAGAGACGGTGGTATGGACGCCGGAGCACGGGCTCACGGACCGACAGATCGACCAGTTCCTCGTGGTGTCGCGCTCTGTCGGCACGTTCGCGCGCGCGCTCGACTGCTCCTCCAGCGTGAAGCAGCCCTCGCTGCACATGTCCGCCGCCGCCGCCAGCCGTGACATCACACTGGTGAGCTCTTGTTATAGACAGACAGATCGACCAGTTCCTCGTGGTGTCGTGCTCGCGCGTATTCATACGAGGTACGCTTTGCTTGTGAACTCTGGATCTCGTCTTCGCGCGAGACGTTCCGCATTGAAATTCGCCCCTTCTGGACAAAGTCTCAGTTACTCGCATGTTTTCATTAAAATTTGATTTCATTAACATTCTTTCAAGTGATCAATCAATTCCTTTCTTGGCCGACTGTACATCTCATCTAAGATTGAATTGATTTGAGTAGTTACAAAGAGCATTATACGCTTGGCTACAAAAAGTCATACAATAATCTTTATACAACCATAAAATAATAAGAAATTATGCCACATCACGTAGCCTGTGCAGTAAGACATGACCAGCGAAAGTCCTTCATCTATTGTTTATTGAAATGAAATCAGGCAACACAAATTAATTGGGTGGTACCGCCACACTGATACTAATGCTCTTATAATCCTATGACAATGACACTATTATTGATGTGACACCTAGAATTCTACTCATGGTGGGATTGCCTAGAATGACTGAAGGGAGCTATTGGTTCTGCTAAGATTGCAATGAACAGTACAATTCAATTAACCGTTACATACGATGGTTTACTCAGCATCACGGAGAAGAACACAATCAAAAGTAATAATATATCAATGTTTTATAGAAACTATAAAAAAAAGATGATTGATGCGCTATTGGTATCCGTGAGAAAACATGCATAATTATGCTAAGGAAATTTTAATGTGTATGTGTTATCCAGCTAAGCGGTGTTGAGGCACGCGTGGTGGAATAATGCCCATACACTATCACTCATGAGCACTATCTAAATCTAAACAGTGGGTTACCTTTAGGCGGTGTCCTATTGCCATCGCTCGCGCGATCATGCGTTCGTCCGACGAAAATCATTATGCCACTGTGCGTTTAAACATACTTATATCTGAATAAAAATAGAACAATTCGATCGCATCTCATGATAGCACGACCTTCTATAGGATTTTCCGCAGATATAAGTATGTTTAAACGCACAGTGGCACAATGATTTTCGTTGGACGAACGCATGATCGCGCGAGCGATGGCAATAGGACAGCGCCTTATAGAAAGCTATCGGCGCGGCTTGCATGTGGAAAAATCTTAAGAAAACAAGTGTCACAGAATACATTATAGAATACACATACATTTTATTTTATTTTATTTTATTTTATTTTAATAGGCACAGTAACAAAAGACAATATAAAACATGCTATACAAATATTATATCTAGAATAAGGCTAAAATTGCCTCTCAATAACAACTGCGCACAACATTATCTTAAAATCTAAACATTATGGTTGGGAATTGAGAAAATAGTTATTTAAATGTTTGTAAAATACATCTAATAGAATTAACATATTGAGTCTGATTTTGATGAAATATATCGAAATCTTTACAGTGGTCGTTATATGTTCTACACATGCGTAACAAAGGGTTGTTATAAGAGATGTTATTTCTAGCTAAGGAACAAGCAAACAGATATTGGTAACGACTAGATCGAGCACATGGTCTCAGTGAAATGTGGTGAAGGATGTCCGTATCGAGCTTCGAGTTGAGTATCTTATATAGAGTCAGTAAGTCGTTAAAGGATCTTCTAATTTCCAAGCTGTCTAGTTCGAACTTACGCAATCTGTCCTCATAAGTGGGTAATATTCTTCTCTGACCAAATCTAGACGACAGATGTCGCAGAAAACGCTTCTGAACCGATTCAATAGAGTCTGTATGCACGGCATAAGTGGGGGACCATATTACACAGCAATACTCAAGTATGCTTCTGACCAAAGAAATGTAAAGAGTTATTATGGATTTTGGCCTTTTGAATGGCCGTGTGACTCGACAAACAAACCCCAGTGTTTTTTTTGCTTTTAAAACAATTGCATCATAATGTGATCTAAAAGATAAGCAGGAGTCAAACCAAACCCCCAAATCCTTCACAAGATTGACTTTTTGAAGTGGTGTCCCCTCTATGTTATATGGGTATGATACAATATTTACTTTTTTTCTAGTAAAGGTTATGTTTTGACATTTACCAACATTGAGAGACATGTTGTTTTTATTACACCAATTAGTCAGTATATCCAAATCAGACTGAAGCATGAGACAGTCCTCCACCGATCCAATTCTAAGGAAAAGTTTAATGTCATCAGCATATGCCAGACACTGACATTTAAAAGACTCAAGGAGGTCATTGATAAATATGGTAAACAATAAGGGACCGAGATTCGAGCCCTGAGGAACCCCTGAATCTGCCAAAAACGGGATCGACTCATATCCACCCACCGCTACCAGCTGACTGCGGTTCTGTAGATACGACCTAAGCCACCGTAGGAGTGAACCATGTACCTATACCAAGTCTTTCCGCTTTAATACAGAGAATTTCGTGGTCCACCCTGTCAAATGCTTTAGCAAAGTCTGTGTAAATTGCATCAGTCTGACCCTGAAAATTAAAAGTTGTACATAGATGATGCATGTACGCCAGGAGGTTAGTGTTTGTGGATCGAAATTTAATAAATCCGTGTTGTTTTGGACTGATTGCGTGTTTGATATGTGCATATATATGTGCATATACTAAACTTTCAAAAACCTTCGCAAAACAGTTTAGTATACTAATCGGTCTGTAATTTGACACGTCTTTTTTATCGCCGTTTTTGTGTATGGGGACTATTTTTGAAATTTTCCATAGCTCTGGAAAACAACCGGTTCTTAGAGACATATTAAATATTATACCTAATGGTTTTGTCAATCCGGCCGAACATCGTTTCACTAAGACAGGTGGTATTCCATCCATACCTGCCCCCTTTCCAACGTCAAGCGAATTCAAGGCTATTTCTACATCCTTATCAGAGATATAAACTTTTGAAAGAACAGTATTACAACATGGGAAATCAGGTGTGTAAGTTGTGGTCTTTGTGCTACTATAAACTGACGAAAAGAAATTTGCGAATAAGTTAGAGATATCGAACCCATTATCAGCATTACATACATTATACATTATTTCATGCAGAAGATTCTCTCTGCAATTGGCTAAAACAGGTACCACGCGCGCTTGCAGGCGAGAATGGACCGAATCATTAACTACCAGATCTTCTTCTACCCTTGCTAAACTGCCCCAGTTCTGCCAGGCAGTAAGTACTATTAGTTATACGTGATGTTGCAGTTGTGTGCATGCGTACACGGTGCGCACACATGCAAACCACACCGATACCCTTCACATGCACATAGCTTAAAATTGCTTTTCCAGTACCCAAGGCCCAGGCTCAAGCAGTGGGGACGTATATAGGCTGATGTCGATGATTTGACCCTTATATTTCCCTCAACAGTTCCACGCCATGGACACACTGCACAAATCAGGCTACAGCATAGAGTCGGCGCTATCGTCGCTCGTGCCGGCGTCAGGGCCCGTCCTGTGCCGCGACGAGATGGAGGAGTGGTCCGCCTCAGAGGCGAACCTCTTCGAGGAGGCGCTCGACAAGTATGGAAAGGACTTCGCGGACATACGGCAAGACTTTGTAAGTATTTTGTTCAACATTAGCATAGGTGGCCGTGTGTTGCGCACATTGCTCGCAGAACAGATGGCAGAAGAGTTCTCGAGTGGCGAACCGGAAGGCGTAGCGTAGGTGGACCGACAACCTGGTGAAGGTGGTGGGAACCCGTTGGATGAGGGCAGCGCAGAACCGTTCGTTGTGGCGATCCTTAGGGGAGGCCAATGTCCAGCAGTGGACGTCCATCGGCTTGATGATGATTAGCATTGCTTTTCCTGAAGATGTGATAAAAGGCGACGAAAGAAGTTTGACATTTAAACCAGGAGAGCTTCACAGTAGCTTTATCTTGACGATGTGCAAGTTTATTTCCATGTAGCGATATATAGTCTGCCTAACCCAGTGAGAAATAGGTGTGAGCATATGCATGTATGTAATTTAAGATTGAACTAACGCTAGCCTTCTCCCCTCAGTTGCCATGGAAGACGCTAAAGAATCTAGTAGAGTACTACTACATGTGGAAGACGACGGACCGCTACGTGCAGCAGAAGCGCGTGAAGGCAGTCGAGGCGGAGTCCAAGCTGAAGCAAGTTTACATTCCCAACTAGTGAGTGTTTGTACCACACCATTACACTTACTTATAGATGTTGTTGTACACTTGTTTTGCTGGGGAGATCCACCAAGGAAAGGAACGCTTCTTAATGTTCATTTTATTATAGTTCATGCTTTGTGCTAAATTATAATTGCTAAAGATCCAAATATTTGTTGGCAAAGATCCAAAATCTATTGTTTTTCATCGTATTTATCATGGAGACATTGTTGTTGTGTTTTATGGGAAATATTTATTTGTAAAGATATATTTTTAGGTTCAAGCAGTTTTAATTTTTTGCATCGTATCCGTATGCCATTTCGATTGGAATATAACAAACAAAGATGACTTCTTGGTCTGCCTTTACGTATTTTATTTAGCGTAAAATTACTTTGCATTTGTAAAAGGAATGCGTTTCTAAGTTCAGTTTGTTTATAATTCTAATATTAAAATTACGGCCGTTTTAATTATTATTAATAGCGTGATCACTCTGTCTTTGTTAAAGAAGGCAAAACAATAATTCAGTCATGGAAATTATCACAGTGCACGTCTTTGTGGTCAAATAATGTTGAGAACAATAAATAGTCAAGAAATTGAATTTCTGAAAATCAATTTTTCACTAGCAGCTACCAAAACTAAGCAGTGTGACGGATAGTGAATCCACTGTAACTTTAAAGGTGTCAACACACCAATGTCATCCTCCCGCCGACATGTCGCTGGGTAACCCGCGTGTTTGCATATCTAAACTATTATAAAACTGTAACAGAAGTGTGTCTGTACATTAAAGATATTTACAAAAAAAAATTACGATATGGTTTTTAGATGTCCCTGATTCCAAACCACCAATTTTTGGATTTTTGTCTGTCTGTTTGTTTGTTTGTTTGTTTGGGTGTTTGTTTTTCGAGTATCACGCCAAAACTACTGAACTGATTTTGATGAAACTTTTTTTGTTTGATAGCTTATGATCTGACTTAAAATCTGGTATATAATTTGTGCGGACGAAGTCGAGGGTAAAAGCTCGTCGCATATAAAGCCATACACACTGAACCCTCCGACGTCGTGGACGGGTCATCGATATTTGGTGTAAAGACATTACACGGCTCGGAATCGAAGCAGCAACTGACAAATACTGATAATTTACAGCAACAAGCCGAACCCTGCCCTCATCGCGACCCCGAACAGCACGAAGACGGGCGCGGTGCTCAACGGCGGCACAAACGGCACCGCCGCCATGGCCGGCGCGACGCTCTGCGCCTCCTGCCAAGGTAACCATCACTCGTCGAGCTATTATCTTATACCATTTAACTATGGACGAGTTACAGGTGTAGTCCTACTAACAAACTTTTCTGATACTTTTTGCGGAGGACGAGGTACTTTAGATTCTAATTGTAGCATAGCATATGCTCACGACTATATTCCCCGAGGGGTAGTCAGAGATATTCTGAAACTTCAGACCATCCACGTTTCACTAGATTCTAATTGTGATTGTTAAAAATCATGAAAAATAGTCTCATGTTAGACTTATTTTGAAGCTATTGTTCAGCCCCAGATCTAGGGGGGAGGGGGCAAACGGGGGCCCACGCCCCGGGCGGCAGGTCAAGGGGGCGCCAAAATGAAGAGTTAGAAAAATAAAATATTGCAACGACTTGAGAATATTGTAAAAAAATCTCGAGCTCGCTTCGCTTGCTCCTGGTATTAGACCACATTGCAATGATCTCATTATATTGCGGTAAAATCTCGAGCTCGCTTTGCTCGCTCTTAATTTTTTATTGTATTGGAAGTATCCAGTCATGCCTATTGCAGAATTCGATCTAGATTTTAGATCATATTACGACGAGCTAATCTTGTTGCCGTAAAATGTCGAGCTCGCTTCGCTCGCTCCAAGTTTTAGATATTTTTGCATCAACCAAACCTGGGTCGGTCACCCCTGGAAAAAATTATTGGTACTCTCTTAAGAGGGGAGGGGCGCCAATGTTAAGTTTTTGCCCCGGGTCGGGAAAATCGTAGATCCCGGGCTGCTATTGTTTCGCAATTATAGGCTGTCTCCTTTAGTGATAAGGTATAAAATTGTATGCAATCGCACTTGATCAGTTAATCTTGTACCTTAGCAGAGGAGAATGCTAACGCGAGGCTGGTCCCTAGTTTAATAGTCTTAGACGTACAGAGGTGACGATGCACTTCATTAGGCTGTCCGCGTCCCATTCAATGCGGTCAATATCGCCACACTACACTCAAGTCACTCACTAGATTCTCTTTCACACTTCCAACCCGCGTGTGGCGCATCGCATGGCGTTTTGTTTGTCTTGTCACCGTACATGCAAGTCAAGCCCGAATCATGGCTTGACAGCGACTCTCATAAAACAGTCGTGAAATAGAGTCAAAACTAACACTGGAATGTGTCCAAGCCCTAAACCAGCAAGGTTCGACAAATTCTGTCACCCTAGGCTGGGTGCCTGGACACTGCGGTATCTATGGAAATGAGGCTGCTGACGAGCTGGCACGAAGAGGGGCGGAAGAAGACGCCATAGGCCCCGAGCCTTACTGCGGAATCTCTCGCAACACCTCTAGACGTGTGCTGAAGGAATGGGCCGTGAACCAAAACCGTAAGCTCTGGTCGGATACACCAGGACTGAGGCATGCAAAAGAACTTGTGACCGGCTTCTCAAACAGACTTACCTCAGATGCCATCAACTCAAACCGCAACGACTTAAGGCTCTTAGTACGAGCCTTAACAGGACACTGCAAGTTAAACAAGCATCTACACAGAATGGGGCTTGTAGTTTCACCCACCTGCAGATTCTGCTGTGAAGCAGAGGAAACGCCCATACACCTCTGCGAATGCGAAGTGCTCATTCACAGCAGGAGTCGCCATCTAGGTGGATACGTAATAACACCTACTGACATTAGGGACCTCCCCTCCAAAAGCATAACACGGTTCATGAAGTCCGTGGGCCTAGGAAATGACCTTTAGGTCTAGGGTGACAGCTTCAATAAATCTATTCAGGTCGCAGTAGCTATTGGTCATTGACCAAGCCCTTACAACCAAAATAATAATAAATAGTAATATTAAATGCGAATGTAAAAGACATTGGCTGTAATATTAGCAACTTTTTAATTTTGAACTCTGTTATAATTTTTATAAAAAAAAAGTTTGCCACTTGTTCATCTATAAAGCAGGCCATCTGACTCAAAACTGTCACTTCATATAAATTCTATAGGATTTCATGAGTATCGCTATCTCATACCCGGTTACACCGACATTCCGTCTACCAGCATAAGCAAAAATTCTTCGTCTATGATCGAGAGTATGTAAACTCTTCGCGTTCGTTGGGCTCATTTACCATGGTATTTGATAGTGATGTTTTCGTTTCCAGTGACAAATTCAAGCCAGTGGTACTCGTGGGGCCCACAGCATTTACAGTACAGATTGTGCGGGACCTGCTGGCAGTACTGGAAGAAATACGGCGGCCTTAAGGTCTGTCGTTAATACTTATTTATACTCACCTGTATTTAAAATAGGTTCTATCAAAAAATATAACATTTTTGATTATTTCATTCTAATTTTATTTATTTAAAGTCATCATCATCAGCCTATAAACATCCCACTGCAGGGCACAGGCCTACCCTCAGAGAGGGTGTATGGGCATTAGTCCACCACGCGTGCCCAATAAGAATTGGTAGACTTCACATACACATCAGAATTTCTTCTTCAGCGCATGCAGGTTTCCTCACGATGTTTTCCTTCACCGTTTGAGAGCAGTCGGTATTACATACATAAGTTAGAAAAACTCATTGGTATATGGCATGTTGTCCGTGCGGATTTGAACCAGGACCCCCATAATTGGGTGTCCATACCTACCATCCATACCATGTGCAAAGTATTAGAAATTATACCCAGAGGAATTTTCTACAATCTTCTTGTTGTCTGTATGAGCCATATCGCATCACAATTATTCATTTTCGCAATTTTATACCTACAATGGCGATGACATTTCGATTTTCGACATTTTTATACAGGGTGTAACAAAACACCCTAGTAATACTTAAGAAGGTGCTTCAGACCATCAAACTGAACAACTTTCACTATGGAGCCAACATTGAGAAAAAAAAAAATTTGCTGTCCCATATATTCGAGTCGAGCCGGTATGCAGATTTTTTTGTATTTTTATTTCGCGATTTTTTAAGTCGCATCGAGTGGACTGTTTTTATACCACGATGCGCAAACGCTGCGGGTCCCTGGTGCGCAGAGTGCGTGGCAGCGGCAATAGCATCCTGAACATGATCGCGAGAAGGCTCGACTGCTCTTACATAAACCGGTGCTGCGTGATGCATAGTCCTGCATGAGTCACGCGGCACTGGCAAATGTAAAATGTAAAATGTGTTCTGATTACTAACCTTTAAGTTAAGTTGTATACTAACAAAACGAGTCCTGGTCACTTGAATAAATGATTATTATTATTATTATTAAGTTGGCTTCATAGTGAAAGTTGTTTGGTTCGATGGTCTGAAGCACCCCCTTAAGTATTACTAGGGTGTTTTGTTACACCCTGTATAGGTTATATTTTTTAACCGACTTCAAAAAAGGAGGAGGTTTTTATGTCATTAATTCATTATTCATTTTAGATCTTACTAGAGTTTACCCGCGACTTCTGCCGCACAAATTATATACCATATTTTAAGTCAAATTAAGTCAAATCATAAAGCAAAACAAAAAAAAACGGCTATCAAACAAAAATAGTTTAATCAAAATCGTATCAGTAGTTTTTGCGTGATGCTGTTACAAAGAAACAAACAGACAGACAGACAAAAATTCTAAAATATGGTTATTTTATTTGGTGTCAGGGATACCTAAAAACCACTTCGTAATCTTTTTCTTGTAAAGCGGGACTTACACAGGTCGATATTCGCCATGCGGCTATGTGCGATTTGAAGTACATTGCTGCGTGTGCTTGTTATTATGTTTCAAGTTTATGTTGAATTAGCCAGTCGGTGTACTTCAAATCACACTAAGCCGCGCGGCGAAAATCGACCCGTGTAAATCCCGCTTAAATATCTTCAATGTACAGACACACTTCTGTTACAGTTTTATAATAGTTTAGATGTTCGTATCGCACTAAATTCAACATAGGTGAATATTTGTAAAGTGATTCCTAAGCCCAGGTATCATTTACCGTCTTAACTATTCAAAGCTATTAACTTTTTGAACTAATATGTATGTAGGTGGGAATGAAATATTGTTGTCACCAGACGGCCGGCGTGTTCGGGGAGACGGAAGTGGAGGCGGCGAAGGGGCCGCGCGGGGAGGGCGAGGAGACCGCCCTCTCCGTCTCGCACCGCCCACATCGCTGCACCGTACTCAACTGCGCCAAGGTATCCCCACTGTGACATTCGTTACTCACATTAAACACAGCAACTCAATAAATACAGTACACCAGAGAATCATTAAAACCTTAATAAAAGCGGTCAAGTGCGAGTCGGGCTACTCGCGCACCGAGGCTTCCGTACCACACCACTACAACACACAACATTATTAACTTAGAAAAAAAACTTTTTTTGTCCGGAACCTTTTTTCGACTGCGTACAGTTGCTGCGTAGTTAGTTTAGATAAATATATAATATATTACATGTAATAGTAAACTAAATATGTCAATAATGAATAAGATAAATATTGTAATAAGTTAAGTTAATAATGAATAAGTTGTAACTACATTTAGTTTGCAGTGCCCTTACAGGGTTCATGTGCGCCCTATTTTTATGTGTCCACCTTATGTAACCACATGAAGCAATAAACTATTATGACTATGACTATGACTATGACCTTTAGCGCGAGACCGACTCACACTTGGCCGGTTTTTAGTATTTGTTGTTATTCTGTATAGTATGCTCTATAATCACACTAAGTTTGACGCTTGTATGTATTACCGTTTTTACGATAGAGCGTGAAGAAAAAACGTTGATAAAAACTAGTTTCTTGTTGAGAACCCCCCTTAATTTTTAACTTTTTGACATTTTTCTTATTTGTTAACAATTCCGCCGCAATAACGCATAATCTGAGAAAATTTCAATTATCTAGCTATTACGGTTCAAAGTTACAGCCCTAAATAGGAAGGACGGACAGACGGACGGACAACTTAGGCTTAGTAATAGGGTCCCGTTTTTACCCTTTGGGTACGGAACCGTAAAAACAAACCACTAAGCAACTTGCTTGCCCACTCGAGGCGGAGTACCTAGGAGCCAAGCTTACCCTTGGGCTAAATAGCTGCGAGCCCTTCTGGGTCCGGTCTATTACACTATTAATAAGATATCAAAACGCTTCCAACACACACTGATATCGTCAAAAAGCGAAGGTTTGAAAAATGTTTATACTAAAAAAGCATAAAAAGGATAGATAGATAGATAGATAAACAATTTATTTGCAAAAGTAACACACACATAATATTACAGTTTACAACAATTTTACAAACGAGACATAGAATAGAAATTAGAACAACATGTAATTTATTGTATGCTACAGCAGCAAATAGGTCCCAGCTCAACATAGACCTTGCCCGAGAGCAGGGTGTTGGTTTTCAGATGAAACCTTTTTGGTGGCAGTCAGACGCAGCAACCAAAGAAGTGAAGTGAAAGAATAAATAATTAAATAATTAAATTAAAGTTGAAATGAAATACAGTTACGGAACATAATGTAAAAAAAGTGTAAAAAAGAATCTGAAAAATACTATCTAGGATCTCATTATTTTAAAAATGACACATAGTAACAGACAGATAATGAGCATACTTTGTATTTTTTACTACACGGGTAACGCGTATAATAGAGTCCTTAATATGGTGAAGGTTTTTTGGGAAGATGGTCAGATCATCCAACTGAACAAACTTTCTCCATGGGACCAACCATAGGTCGAAATTGCGAAAAAAATATCAGCCGTTCCTTACAAAACTGCAAACCTACTACCTAAATAAATGGGACAGTTTTTCTTTTCGCGTTTTCGATGCTGGCCCAATTAGTTGGGTTGTTTAGATCGAAAAACAGCTCAAGTTTGCAATTTTTGATAAAAGCAAACCACTTGGCATGGGTGTTCCTCAGGTCAATAGAAGCCGATTAAAATCAGTAGGCCGCGGGAGTCCCCCCTCTGGTCCGGTAGGGGGGGGTTCAAAGATGCGCTCCGACCGGCCACATTCCACTACTAATAACAGAATTAGTTTCGATAGTAGGTCAAGTTTGGTATCGTTTTCGGATAAATTGAGGGTGTACAATTCGTTTCTGATATAAAAAATGGTAGTATGTAGAATGGTTTTTGAGATATTTAAAAAAAAATCGAAATCGCAAGTAAAAATTTATTCTTCAAGCCATCGTAATTGTTAAAGGGGCTTCATTTTTGGAACACAAAAAATATGCCATAATAGCCTGTTTAATACAGATTATGAAAAATATAACTTATTAGCATCTCTTCATACAAAAAACTGTAGAAAAAATTTTTTGAAGGTCGCGTTCCGCTTACATTTGAGTCACTCGCTATGTTGACGAGCACACGATGTTGCTACTGAGAACATAAATTCAGATAAAAATTATTTAGAATAGTGGATTAGGATCGGCTAAGCAAAATGAGCCTTGATTTTTACTCCCTAGGGGTTCAATTTGGGGACATACCTTCTCCGTAAGCCTGCAAAATCGTAACATACTCGGTGATTTTACAGCCTGCCAGTTTAGAACTATAATACCGATACCTATTCTGTGCTAATAGATCAAGTTTGATATCCTTTTTGAGTAATATTAGGCTAAAGAATGTATTTTTGATGTCAAAAAAAGTGATCGGTGAAGCAGTTTTGGAGTTATTTTTAATATAATATAAAAATTTATAGTTTTTTCCTTTCTTCGCAATTGTTAAAGAAGCCGAAATTGTACATAGGTATCTAGCTATAAAAATACTCGAGGAATGCTTTTTTTACACAGATATATTAAAAATATAACTTTTTAGAACTATTTTTATCAAGATATTGCAATAAAATTTATGTTAACACCGCGCAAGTTATTATTTTTCACCCCATTTAATCACCATCCATACTTCAACTTGTCATTATGTGAATGTAAAATCTATTTAAAATCATAATAATAGTAGACTCGGAGGAAGCTATTTCTCTTTATTACACTCGTTTTTATCCTTAAGTTAGGGGTACATTGGTACCTACGCTACGGCCGAATATTTTATTATTCTCAGTTCGGATGTCTTCCGTTTTTTGTAGGCAGTGTCCGGGGTGTGGCATGGGTTATTAGATGTTACCATTTATCGAGTTTAGGTTTGGTTAATGATGAATGTTTGTATGTGTTTTTTGGAAATACTTACAATATTTTTATTTTACAATCTGAATTCAGATTTTAATCTAACTAGCTTTCATAATTCATTCAGAATGAATGAAAAAAGACTTACGAATGAAATTTATCGAGCACAGGTGAGCGGAAGTGTTGGGAGAGGCCGTCCGAGGAAAACATACCACAATCAAATCAATGATCTTTTCCGAAAAGGATAAGTGCGTAGCACCCTCAATCGACGGAAGTGCATAAGAAGATGTATGAATGTCAATGAGGCTAAAGAGGTATGCCAGAGTCGTACCGTATGGCGGTCCGTGGTCTCTGCCTACCCCCTTGGGACAATGGCGTGAGCTTATGTATGTATGTATGTAGCTTTCATAATTTCATAGTAATAAGCTGAGATATTTACTAGCTCGAATAAATCGGAAATACAAAAACAAACTATTTAAACACAAGTTTGTATGTCTTGAAGAAGTTCAACTAAGAAAAAGAAAACATTCGGTCGTATTACTTAGTTCGTCGACTGCTTCTACAAAATAAACCACTAAAGCACAAAAATTTGGTTTATAAAGAGAAAAGGCTTCCTCCTATTATGATAAAAAGCAGATTTTAAATTCATAATGTAATGTCCAGTTGAAGTGTGGATCGTCGGCGTCGGTTAAAATGAAAGGGGTGAAAATACTAACTTGCGCGGTGTTAACATTTATTTTTCTGCAATACTTATCTCGATAGAAATAAATAAATAAATAAATATCTTGGACAATGTCACACAAATTATTTAGTCACATTTAAAGTACCAGAATCTAGCCTGGACTAGAAATGGTTCTAAAAAGTTAAATTTTTATTAAATCTGAGTTAAAAAAGCATTCTTCAAGTATTTTTTATAGCTATGTACAATTTCGGCTTTTGTAAAAATTACGAAGACTCAAAAGACAAAAATCTAGATTTTTTTTATTATAAACATAACTCAAACTGCTTCACCAATCACTACTTTTGATATAAAAAATGAATTCTTTATCCAAAAATTACTCAAAAAGAATATCAAACTTGTCCTATTAGCTAAACTGGCAGGCTGTAAAATTACCGAGTATGTTACGATTTTGCAGGCTTACGGAGAAGGTATTTCCGCAAATTGAATCCCTAGGGGGTAAAAATCAAGGCTTATTTTGCTCAACCGATCCAAACCCACTATTCTAACCAATTTTTAGCTTAATTTACGTTCACAGTAGGAACGTCGGGTGCTCGTCATAACATAGCGAAGGACCAAAAATATAACGGCACGCGACCTAAAAATTTTTTTTCTACAATTTTTTGTACAAAGAGATGCTAATAAGTTATATTTTTCATAATATGTATTAAACAGGCTATTATGGCATATTTTTTGTGTTCCAAAAATGAAGCCCCTTTAACAATTACGATGGCTTGAAGAATAAATTTTTACTTGCGATTTCAATTTTTTTTTAATATCTCAAAAACCATTCTACATACTACCATTTTTTATATCAGAAACGAATTGTACACCCTCAATTTATCCGGAAACGATACCAAACTTGACCTACTATCGAAACTAATTCTGTTATTAGTAGTGGAATGTGGCCGGTCGGAGCGCATCCTTGAACCCCCCCCTACCGGACCAGAGGGGGGACTCCCGCGGCCTACCGATCTTAATCGGCTTCTATTGACCTAAGGAACACCCATGCCAAATGGTTTGCTTTTATCAAAATTTTACTCACTTGTGCCTAAACGCCTCTACTAAATAGAGGTTATCTTCCTTTTAAAAACCATCATTCTTTTTTAAAGTGTCTCCATCAGTCTAAGTTTCTTTCTATAGTGACAATATGATACGATAGCTACCGACGACCGATGTCATTATCATAGTAAAAATATAAGAAGTAGACCATCTTCGGCCCCGTACGAAAGATAATTAGCTACTCACGTTCGGACTCTCAGGGTTGCCTCACTACCGCATACGTGACACGCGGAGATATTGTCAGTGAGTGCGTGCTACGAGGCGTACGAACGGGCGAGCACACATACAAGCCGCATTTGATACCATTGTATGAAGATGTTCTACTGTCTTATATTGTGTCAATATAAACCATCAGTGAAATGGCCTAATTTGAAAGCTGTAGAGAAGTTGAGCGAGTCGTAGAGAGATACAAATAAGGAATGTGTATATTTACCTATAACAGGAGTTCAAGCTGCGCGCGCACCTGGCGCGGCACGTGGCCACGGCACACGGCGCGGGCGAGGGCGCGCGGCCCGTCATGAAGACCCGCGCCGCCTTCTACCTGCGCGCCTCGCCCTTCACGCGCCTCGCGCGCCGCCTCTCCCGCGCCCTGCGCCGCCCCCGACACTTCGCGCGCTCTCCCTTCTCACCCATCAACCTGCAGCAGGTCAAGCACGAGTGTGAGTACCTCTATACACTACATATAGAATAGATATAAAATTGTAAGCTATATTCAAACTAAAAAAAATTATATTTTATTCCTTTTTTTATTTTCAGACAACATAATCCGTAGAGTGTGTGTAATAAATAAACCATCGACTTTTAACATAATACTTCCACCACAATATAGGACCTAGAAGGGCTTCATGCAACGAGCAAAACGGGCTCACATACAGACGCGTGCACACGTTTGAACACAAAATGAATAGATAGATAGTACTGACATTCGACTGACTCGATGCGAGCTCAGCGTACTTGCGCGCATATCCGGGTGTACCTGTTTCGCTCGTCGGTATGAAGTCGCCCTGCAGGGATATTGAGTGGTTGCACTATGAAGTACTTGCACTAAACGTCAGAACTACTCTTAGGTTCAATAGCGATGGCGGGTCTGGGCGGCGCGGAGCTGCGGGCGGCGGGCGCGGCGGGGGCGGGGGCGGGGGGCGCGCGGGTGCGCGGGCCGGTGACGGCGGTGGCGACGCGCCTCGCGGCCACGATGGGCTCGCCCGTGGCGCGCGTGCACGAGTGGCTCGTGCTCACGCCCAAGGACCGCATGCCGCTGCCGCACCACCAAGCCTTCCCCAAGCCGCCAAAGGCGCCCGGTATGTCACTGTTTTCTTTATATCTACCGTTTAGTAGGAGTTTTATGTCTTACAAGCATTTACCCGCGACTTCGTCCGCATAAATTATATACCAGATTTTAAGTCAGATGATAAGCTATCAAATAAAAAAAGTTTCATCAAAATCGGTTCAGTAGTTTTTGCGTGATACTCGAACAAACAAACACCCAAACAAACAAATAAACAAACAAACAAACAGACAGACAAAAAATCCAAAAATTGGGGATTTGGAATCAGGAACAGGTAAAAACCATATCGTAATTTTTTTTTGTAAATATCTTCAATGTACAGACACATTTCTGTTACAGTTTTATAATAGTTTAGATATCTATCAAATTAATAATTAAAACTACCAATTTTGACGTAACTAATGAATGGATCCAATTATGATTACGTTAAAATCATTCATAAGCTTTGTCCAAATTGGTCGCCGAATTCTTCATTATGTCAAGTTTAATTTTTTGGAGGGCTGAATCAAAAACCATTTCGAGATAATTGTCTCAACAACAATATTTTCTATGTCAGATATTTTAAAATAAAAGGATTACTTACAGATATTTTTAATCAAATAACGTTGTTTTTCGGTCCTGTAAACTCCTTGGTAAACTTAAAATAACTGGCCATTAAGAAAAAAAATACATTTACAATGTCTGAAAACGACATTTGATGTTGCCGTTTCTGTTTCCAGCATGAGAGATAGAAAGAGAAGGCAGGTGATTTTTTTTTAAGTGTTACATTGATTGCCGTGCCAACAATGACCGAGTGTCGATCATACTTCAAGCGCAAAATCAATCAATAAAAGCAGGTCATTTTTGCCGCTTAATCGTCGAACATACTGATCGATTCCAAGCTGTTTGTAAAATAAACAAGCTGATATATTTTACCTATCACGATGTGTGTTGAGTTTTTGCTAATTCAAGTGTGTTGTGTTGACGACAGATGGCAGTTTGATATACGAGCGCGTGGCCTCGCGCGCGGAGATAGAAGCGCGTCGCCTGGAAGCCGCCGCGCCACAAGCGCCGCTCAAACGTCGCGCCTACGACGACATCAACGGACTCGACAGTTAGTATTGTTACTCATAAGTTTTATGATACCTTGAGACCATTACACATTCTATACATTCTATACACTTTCCGTTTGATAAATGACTTAATTTGGGACTTAACATAGAATATTTATATTATATGTATTGTCTTGTGAGGCGACCATGACAGTCATCATGACAATAGTTGTTAACTACTTGTCTATAGAAATTAAGTAAGTAGACAGTAATGTTAGGACCCCTTAAAGTGGAGATCTGTCTGGAGAGATGTCTCTCTGCCTACCCCGCTGGGAAAAGGCGTAAGTATGTATGTACACGGCGACACATCGAAATTAAATAATGTATAACGTCGCGCGGCCTGCTTATTTTCGTTTTGTATAGCTTGATGTGTCGCCATGGGTACAAAATCTGTCCATCACCATTCACCAGTAACAGTTCGGTGGAAAGCCTACATTTATGAGAATAGTGATAAATTATTCTCCTCCATCCATCCATATTTATTAAATGAATGTTTCTTTTCTTACGCTTCCCTGTATTGGAAACAATAGCTGCAGGTTCGTATCGCTTAATTTCAATTGATCATCCAAGGCCAATTTCGTGACGAAGTTTATAAGTTTAAATAAATCCTTAGGGTTGAGACATACTTTTAGATTTGATGCGATTTAGATGTTCTCTGTTATTTTATTACAGGAAGCCCAAGAAGCAGAGGTCTATTATAGTTCTGCAGTAGGTAACTATTGAATAATCTGTAGTTATGTCATCATCTTGGCGCACAGGTTATTCAATATGGCGTTTTTTTTTGCAAAACAACTACTAACTTGTGGTTAAAAAAACAAACTACAAAACTAAGAAAATAAAAATACAGCCAATGTTTTTTGCATTTCTTCTAAAATGACTGCTTAACACATTTGCTGTTACTCTCAAATTAAAACATGAAACTCGACACGTGCGCTGGCACGGAACGCGATAAACCGTCCCGGGTTCGTGATAATTGCAGACCCCAGATTAAATAATAAAGCAGTCGCAGTACTATAAACTGACTGATAGTATGATGATGATGCTTCAGGGCCGTATTCGACCGCAGCGACTGATTATGTCTGTTTGAAAGCTACATTGATGTGCTCTTAGATGGCTGATGCAGCCTTTCTTGGCTTTAAAAGTGCGTTGGCACAGGCTAATTAGAAGGAAGTCAAGTGTGCAGGAAATATTTAGGTGCCCAAGCAATATGCGCCAATACAGATGCGCCATCTCGTCCTTAATCGCCTATACTCAATGGAACGGAGGAACGATCGGGAAAGAGTTTAGATGCAGTGTCTGACCGTCAATCACTTTTGATCTCTATCTACTTCCACGATGCCTTCCTGATCGTATAGTGTTGTCCTCAGGAGCGCCCGGTCGGGAGGCGGGCGCCGCGCCGCCGCCGGCCAAGCGGCCCAACAAGCACCCCGCGCCCATGCAGCGACCCTCGCGCGAACAGTACGCCGCCATGTGCGCGCGCGCGCAGGCCACCGGCGAGCCCCTACCCGCACACGTATTCACTCACGTACGTACTTCCTCAACTTCTTCTATTGAGTCGATGGCATGTCGTTTTAAACTTTTCCAGCCCAGTATTTCGCCACACGGATAGCACTACCGGCATCGTCCACAAGCTCCGTTCGCGTGCAGGTATCCGGACAGGATACAAGATGGGCCATAGTCTGAGGAGCAACACCGTATTCACACCTGAGGTCCTACCCGACTATCTAACCCCACATGAACAGGTTGTCTTTACTCCAGCCGATTTGGCGTACGTACTCGTATGAACCAACCTAATAAGCTGAATCCCGCAAGCGCTTCATCATCATCTCAACCGATGGACGTCCACTGCTGGACATGGGCCTCACCCAAGGATCGCCATAACAACCAGTCCTGCGCTGCTCTCATCCACCGGGTTCCCGCTACCTGTACCAGGTCGTCGGTCCACCTACCCACGCTGCGCTTTCCGGAACGCAGTCGCCACGCGAGAACTCTACAGGCAATATGCGCCGACCATTGCCACTTTAATTCAGCAATTCTTTGGTCTATGTCGGCTACTCTGTTTCTTCTGCGAATCTCTTCATTCCTGATTCGATCTAGCAGGGAAACTCCGAGCATAGTCTTCTACATTGCCCTTTGGGTGACTTGTAGCCTTTTATGAGAACCTGAGTGAGCAATAAACCGCGTCTCAGTTCCGCTTCAGTTCCGTGTGTCATCACATCACCATCAGTGGTAGTACAAACTGGTCAAACCGGTATTTGGGACGAGAAGATATTACATAGTTTTGCGAACCCTACCCAGCCGAGTTGGTTTCGACGGTTGACCCCTTTCTCGATAATCGTCAACAACTTCAAGCGCAGTCTTACACATTTACAGAAGTGGGTAGAACATGGACATTTGACATTTTTTACTTTACGCATGCCAAAATGAGCGTGATGGTTTTCTCGTTTGGTCGAGTGTGGCATGCTAGCCTAACTGATTCTATGAAGCGCTGTTAATATACTACGTTATTTGGATGTGCAGGTAAACGGCAAACCGAACATGACCGGTCGTCGCCGTCACGTCATCTCCTGGATGGACGCGCCTGATGACCTCTACTTCAAAGCTACAGATGCCGCCAAGTGAGTTTTACCCATCGTTAACTTACACTTAACTAGCGACCCGCCCCGACTTCGCACGGGTGCAATGCTGATACTAAATATACTACAAAATCATAAAGTGATATAGGGCGAACCGCCGGCGCCGCAACCGCTATGTCCCTGCATTTTAAATCTGTAATATCTTCTAAAATATTCATTTAAATTACATGCTGTAAAGGGCCATATTGATCTATATTAAATGCACAATGTATTTAAGGTACTTAATTGCATAAGGATAATGTTGTATTGCTTAAAATCGCTTCGTAAATAAGCCATTATTTCTCGTAAAAAGTAAAGGATAAAAAATGGTTATTTTGGGTTATCCCTAACAGATAGACATATATACCATAGCAGACTTTTTTGTAGACCTTTTTAAGGTGTACAATACTGTACTACATTATTTTGATCTATCTCGTAGGGTTCAGCCAGCGTTTGCAATGTAAGCGCAAAAAAAAATTGTTTTTATATACTTACATCACATCACATTATAAAATTATCAAGTGTTTCTCTACTTTATTATACATTATACATAATATACATAAAAACCGTCCTCTTGAATAACTATCTATTAAAAAAAAACGCATCAAAATCCGTTACGTAGTTTTAAAGATTTAAGCATACATATGGACAGTCAGACAGAGGACGGGAAGCGATTTTGTTTTATACTATGTACTATCAGTTTAAAATAACAATGTGCATGACCTCGCTCGCAAATGTGACGTAACGCAATCACACGAACTTCACTCGAGTCATTCAAATGATTGTTTCCTTTGCATAGAGTCTACATTCCTTTGTCAACCGAGTGAAGTTATCCAACGGCCCTTCAAGGTCATGCACATTGTTATTTTAAACTGATAGTAGTGATGATGATGACAAGATGTATGGACCTCGAAGAAGTAAGAGAAAACCGCCCAAAGACCTACTACTCTCTGCCTACCTATCTAGGAAAAAGGCGTGAGTTGATGTATGTATGTTTACTTACACCTCTCCCTTCATCCCTGATATACTTAAGAACGCATGAAAGGACTAATTAATGTGAAGGAAGCTAGAGAGGTTTGCCAGGATCGCAGGTGACGTTCCGTTGTTTCTGTCTATCCCAGTGGGAGACAGGCGTGAGAATAAGTCTTTGTTTTTAAAAACCTTTAGTTCTATAATGGTTCTTTAGTTCGTATCTGACGTCGTCGGTTGTCATGATATTCTACCACGTGGCTGAGTTTTTCTGTGAATGTAATAATGTGTGGTGTTCGCAGGGCCGCCCGACGAACGTTGAGCTGCGGCGAGTTGCGCCGGGGAGCGCGCGCGCCGTGGCGGCCCATGCGCGGCGGCGCGCCGGCCGCGGTGCCGCTGGGCGCGCAGGCGGCGGCTGGAGTGGGAGCGGGAGCGGGAGCGGGCGCGGTGGCGGGCAAGGGCGCGGGAGCGGGCGCGGGCGCGGGCGGCGCGGCGCCGCTGCAGCTCGTGATCCTGGACTGACAGGAGCCGCCGCGCCCGCCCCACCCGCCGCACCCCTACACCATGGAGGCGCTGCTGGGCTGAGCGCCCCGCGCACCTCGCCGAACGCTCTGTTGTATATTCGTGATGTAAATAGTCCGTCGCCGGCGCGGCCCGGCCCGACCCGGCCCGACTCGCGGAGTGACGCTGTGCTTCGTGTCTATGTCGGTGCGCCCCGCCGTCCCGCGACCGCGGACCGCGGACCGACGGTCGCGAGACGGTAGAGTTAACGAAGATTGTATTTTTGGTAAACGAGTCGCCGAGAATGGATTCTGTAGATAATATTTTAAACTATATTGTTCTTATGTGGTTTGATCTGGCGTCGAGCAAAATAATGTATTTGATACATAAAACGATATGTAAGTCTATTTCATTCGGAGATTCATTGTAGGATAATTTACAATTTTTTTCATAAATAAAGCACAAATTGAAATATTGTTTGGTTTTATTTTTATTTGTCTAAACTATGTTACGTGTATTCACCAGGCTTGCACTGCCACCGAGTTCTACCCAAAATCCGACTTTACTGAAAAAAATTACAGTCGACATTCACGACCCGTTAACAATCTTCCCAGGACCGTTGGTTTTGCAATATTATAAAAAAACCGGCAAAGAGCGTGTCGGACCCGCCCATGACAGGGTTCCGTAGCCATTGTATAAAATATACCTAATAAGTAAAATATCTGTTTATTAGAGTACCTTACCTAAAAGAAAATGAAACATAACGATAGCACGGAATATACAGGGTGAAATTGATATCATTAGCATCCTTTTAAACTAAAACTCTACCCATCAAACTGATCAATTTTTACTATGGCAGCAAACCGATCAAAGCAAAAAAAAAAATATCTGCTGTTGCATACATTTGAGGCGCAAACACGCGCGTATGGAACTTCCCGATTGTACTTCTGGTCCTGCGGGGCAGTTTAGTATGGAACAGCAGATTTTTTATTTGCTCCGATCGGATTGCTCCCATAGTAAAAGTTGTTCAGTTTGATGGGTAGACTCTTAGTTTAAAAGGATGCTGATGATATCAATTTCACCCTGTATAGGAGTTACAACGATAGCGCGATTCAACTTCCGTTATAATGTTCATTGAAAGTAGGTACTTACTTACCAAAAGCATTAACATTTTCCGATTTTTTTACTCAAGTATTTTGAGCTCAGATATCTCGAAAAAGAAGCGTTATAGCTATTTAGTTTCTATGGTAGTTTTGTTCAAGACCAGCCATGTCCCGTGGTTGTATGGGAGGAGTACAAAAATGAGTTCCTTACTTTATAGCTAGTTTTTGGGTTAGATACTGTTATCCTTATCTGTCTTCAAAATTCAAAATTTTTTATTCAAAATAAATCATATAGATAGCTTCATGTCAAAAACTCATAGTACATTTAGTAAATAGTAGCTTATCTATGATTTAGTACGAATGGAGTGCTACGTTACCTATATGTTAAATTTTAAATTGGAGATTTGATCTCGCTATCTTCACCAAACGGTTCAATAGGTGCAATGCAAGAATGAGCGAGTTATTGTTTGACTACGGACCCCTAAAGGGAGAGGGGTACGCCTTATTTTTTGATACTATCAGGATAATGGTCTGCTGGAAAAATCTCTTCAGAGATAAGCTCGCCCTTTGTAATCTTCTACTATAAATAATAATAATAAATATAAATATCTTGGACATTGTCACACAAATTGTCTAGTCACATTTAAAGTACCAGAATCTAGCCTGAACTTGTATTATGATGACTAGACAACGATATAAATACATATATAGATACAAACATCCATGACTCGGGTACAAATATTGATATTCATCATACAAATATTTGTCCCTTACGGGATTCGAACCCGCGACCCTCGGCACAGCAGGCAGGTTCACTACCGACTGAGCTACCGGGCCGCCGAGCTACTATGCTGTATTAGATATAGATATATATAGTAGTACAACCGATTTCGGTTCTTGGGCTCGCAAGCTTGAAATTTTGCAACTGGCTTGCAGTCGAAATGCATTCCATCTGTGTACACCATTAGCACCAAGCGCGGAAGTGTAACTGGCTTGCAGTCGAAATGCATTCCATCTGTGTACACCATTAGCACCAAGCGCGGAAGTGTAACTGGCTTGCAGTCGAAATGCATTCCATCTGTGTACACCATTAGCACCAAGCGCGGAAGTGTGCGCGCGTGCTCGGCGCCCATGTCAGTTTCTGCTAAAATCACGGCCCGCATCACGTAGAGCGGTGCTGTTTGAAGCACCCGCACCGGCACAGGGTTATAAACTTTTACCTAACTACCTAGTGTTTATCCGTGACTTGGTCCGTCCGCACAAATCATAAGCTATCAAACAGAAAAAGTTTCATCAAAATCGGTTCAGTAGTTTTTGCATGATGCTCCAACAACAGTCAAAAAATCCTTTGGAGTCATGGACACCTAAAAACCATCTCAGTAACTGACCATATCGCAATCTTTATCTTGTATAAAATATCTTCAATATACACACTTCTTTTTTACAGTTTTATAATCGTACTAATATTATAAAGAGGAAAGATTTGATTTCTTGTTTGTATTGAATAGGCTCCGAAACTACTGGATGGCTGGACCGATCTGAATAATTCTTTCAACATTAGAATGTTACAGTACCGGCAAACATAATGAAAAACTGGGGGGTATGACTGGATGGTAATGAGGGGTATGCGCAGTGGCAGTACTAAGAGGAAGGATCTCTTTATTCTAGAGATCCTTCCTCTTAGCCGCAGTAGCGGTTTCACGTACAAATTTTATTCTGCGCACAGCGCAGCCATAGATATCCGTGATGAACATAGGCTATAAAAAAACATAACCCTCCTGTGATCGTTATTTGGCGTTAGTTGATGGGAGGCTGAAGGCTCTGTTTAGATAGCGCCTGTACCACCTGTACCACAATTGATATCCTATTAGAAAAACAGCTTCATACAAGCTCGCGGCGGCCATTATACCCGCTATATGCGAAGGGTGCAGCAAAACGTGAAAGTTCTCGTACGAGAATGAGCGGCAGTGTGGTAGAGGAGTACTGGCCGGCCGCCGCGAGCTTCTATGTAGCTGTTTTTCTGGTAGAATATAACATATTCTGTGGTTGTACACACTCTCGCTAGACAGGCCGAGGCTGATGTACATTGAAGTATTTGTAAACAGCGCTAGTAACAATTACTATAGAGACGAGTCGAACAGCATTGACTATCCTAAACAATATTAAAAAAATTTTGCTACGCAACATAGAAATCAAAATAGTGTGTCCCAGATGGCTTTTAAATTAATAATATTAATAATACCAATGCACTCATTAAAATTAGATTTAACAATATACATTATTTTTGATCAATAAAATAGGCATTAAAATTTAAAAAATGAGGTATTTATTCGAAAATTCGAATGTATTTTTCAAAACTTTCTAAGTAGAGAAACATATTTACACCATGTCTGAGGTATGTATGATGGTAAAGCCTTAAACACGTGCAAAAAAAAATGTATCATCAGGATTTTTAGAACGAGATAATATCTATATTTAAAAATTGGAACTGTTGCTGACGTAATTTTTTTTTAATTTTGGTACATTCCTAAGCTCAAATTGGCTCTTCAATATTATAGCGGAAAAAAAATGCTATTAGTAATTAGTCCCGGCTCAAACCGTAAAATGACTGGGCTATATGTTAATAGGAAGTTATAGTTATAAACAGAACATTATAAGAGGGTTCAGAAGTGCAAAGTAGGCGTGGAACGTGTCGCCACAGGTTATGCAATGATTTGCATAACACTATAAGGAGCGCGGCGTGGTGCGAGCGAGAGGGCATGAGTAATGTAGCAGCGGCAGCGTGAGCGGGAAGACAAGTGGCGACAGCCGTCTCCGAAGCAAAAGCGCTACTTTGCAGTTCTAACTCCTCTTAGGTAGGGTTTATACAAAAGAGACGCGTGGCGGTGGCGGGTATTCAAAGTAACACCAATATAAACCTTATATTACGGAGCGTAGCGTCGTTTTTTGACGTAAAAAAAAATCGCGCCCCCGCCACCAGGCGACGTCGCCTGGAGGCGCGGGCGTAATTCTCCAAACGACTCTATGCTACGTACTATAAGGTTTATATCGCCGCACCCCGCCCGCGAAATGTCCGCGCCACGTCACTTCTGTTTAAACGCTCCCTTATAATTACAGGGTGTTAGGGTAAACAGTTGCATTACTTTAAGGGGTGATTGTACTACAGGCACTGAAAAACTTTTCCTAAAAGGTATAGAAAATTCGCAAAAAAAACGGGTTTTCATACAAATGTGCGATCAGCTGACTGCATTTAGTATGGAAAGTGCAAAAATGTTTTTTGAGAATTTCCTATAGGTTTCTTAGGGGAAGATGTTCAGTATCATGGGTACACTCACCCCTTAAAGTAATGCAAATGTTTACCCTAACACCCTGTATGATGTTCTGTTCTGTGGTTATAAATAATTAAATAAGGGAAAAAATTAAATGTCCAATCTAAGTTTATAGTTAAATAATTTTTAAATGGGAAACAATCAAATGTCTAATATTATGTAAAAGTTATATTTATTCGAGTACATAACTACATCTTAATATAAATGGATAATAACTATTTTCCGCAAGATAAATATGTTTTAAGTGGATTTAAGACACCTGCATACCCACGTTTCACTTTATTCGAAAGCACTATCACATATTATATCGAAGAATAGTATTTTAATGTTCGCATAGAAAAATATTTTACTTTTATATAACAGCGGTATAATAATGTTGTCGGGTGGGAAGCTGCATTTTATATACAGACAATAATACTTAAATAAAAACACAAGCAGTAGCGATTTCGAATGGCACTCTAATGTACTTGATTGTTCTTTACCTAAAACACGTAAGAGAAGTAGCTAATTTGTTCTCTTGGCATAAAAACAACACGTCTTTCCTAGGCATGCATTCTCAGGACAACGGCCACTAAGTTAATTCATTAAATTACAATATACATTAAGGATTTTTTTTTGACTTGAACATTGATATAAAAAATACTTGTACTGCACTTTTTCCTCATAAAAATGTAGGTATTCATTCAACATAAATATAAAACATTCAACAATGTGGTTGGTTCATTGAACTAAGAAACACTGACGATGCGAAATTACAAAACAGACAATATTGAAGTGCTTAGCAATAAATCGATCCGAAGCATAACAGTTATGCTTCAATTACAATATTACGCAACTAACACATTTCGATATCATAACATTTTGTATTAAATATTCTTAATTTCGTAAATTTTATAAGCGATATCAATGAAATATAGTCGAGAGGGAAAATTCCTTCAGTGGGGTAAATAACATGAAATGGCTATAACTTTTGTTCTATGAGCTTTTATTCAGCAACGACTAGTATAGACTGGTATTTATCGAAGAAATACGCCTTTTCTCAACCTACTGGACAAAAGCTTATGAAAAAAAAGATTTGACGTAATTCCCCAGTGTCGGAATAGGCCTGCTCGACTATATGTGTAGCAGAAAAGCAAAAGCAGCTATATTTCCAGACACAATGGATTTGTCTGGAATATAGCTGCTTTTGCTTTTATACCCGTCATATAGTCAACATATAGTCTCTCTCTGAAACCATTGAAACTTACTACATACTTAATAACATAAATAAATAATAAAATTGTAACCCGAAAAGGTCAAGTTTACCCAACCCAGAAAGATGCAGTACACCATTCAACATAGTGGATTGCGTAAGCTCAAGAACACAAAGTACGAAATAATATTTAAAAATACAGTTCTCCCCCGCCGACAACACTTAAATAATGTTGTTTCCTAACTGTACTCAGAATTAAATTGAGCAGGATCTATTATAGCTACATTTACACTAAGTCAACTTTGTTGGCGGACAATATGTGTGTTACAGTAGGCCTCCGATTACACCACTATTTTATACAATTCCATTAATGATAATATTACATCTGAAGTCAGTCCCTTACCATCCTTTAACTGTCCTTATAATACATAACCCCATACTTTCAACTAAAATTGCAGTAAACTACCTCTATGTTTAATCTCAAAGCCCGTTCCCTTCTGTAGGAGTGGCGCATAAACGTCTGTATCAGGTGATACGTTTGATACGTCTGTGATATGCGCCACGCGGCGCATCCAATGGTATTCTATACATCCAAGGAGGTAGATTAGACTGCATAGGATGAAGCCAATACTAACGTCTCATTTAATACATAATGGTATGTTTAGACGATGACAATTTCGCGGCGCCAATTCTGCGGCGCCTCAAAAAAAGCACCGTATAAACACTTTTCGCACGACTATTTTACGGCACGGAAAAAAGCAAGGAAAAAGCACGCGTCGCTAGTGACCTCCGCCCGCGTCCCTCGCATCCCCCTTGCTAATTTTTAAACTCGTGTAAACGCGTCGTGCTAATCGTTAGCACGGTTTTCTCTAGCAAATCGATTCGCATGCGAACAAATTGGCGCTGGAAATTAGCAGCGTGTAAACGAAAGCGTGCCGTGCTTTTTTTTCGTGCTAAAAAATAGGCGCCGCGAAATTGTCATCGTCAAAACCTACCGTAAAACATGTCTATTCGTTATATTTTTTCCTTGAAATACTTAACTAAGTAACTATGGTTATATTTTTAATAGAATATCATTGAGCGCACCCTCTACAGATCCATCTGCTCCCATACACCGTTCGTCATCGTAATCAATCATAAAATACTCATTACAAAAATACTGTACAATTAAAATAATTATTAGAAGGTAATAAACTCTTACAGTTAGATCGTAAGCGGTTATGCTCTGATATAATCTACGCCCGACCTTCCATCAATAATACACCATTCACAAATTATATACAATGTCTTACTTTTAATATACATGTTACATAAACACACATCCAAATTTGATCCCAAAACTGTAGTCTTTACCTCGTTTTATTTTCTAAATTAAATAATGAGATCGAACATAAACATTATGGAATTTTGCAGATGAGTAGAGAAAAGTTATCAGTGTTTTGCTAATTATACCAAAATTTGTGGAATTTCCATGAAAACAGTTCATTTATTAATATAACGGGCCTAGTACTTTTTAATTTTGTTATGTAATACTTTCAATTCGTAAATATGTTGATAATATCTTCATTTGTTTCAAGGCACTGATCAATGATCATTAACAATTGATAACTGTTTTTTTGTTTATTCAGTTAGATCATCCTAGCGTCTTACCCTAAAATAATAGCCAATATTAAAATATGCATCTCACAGTACAAATATTTCGTATGAAAATACACGCAATTACTCTGCAGACATAGATCTATGTACTAAAATATAGTTTTCAGTGTAATATACATTCGTTTGTAAATAGATTTAGAGGCAAGCAGCTCTGCCGAAAATCACAATTTGTACAAAAATACTTTTTGCGTCTGAGCATTAATATGTTTGTTTCACCGTAGGTATATCGTATTTAAATTAGAGCGTACACACGCGACTACATAGGTTTATTGGGTTAGGTGGGATGTAGTTTTTGGATTTTAAATTCGCCAATCGTTAGTGCGACAATGGAATGTTGATACTATAAACTTTTATTGACGTCAACAACAAACCACAAGTTTTCTGTTCGAACTTGTTTTTCGAGTTAGGTACAAAATATAATAAAAAACAATTTTACGACACATTATCTAATAGTCTTAGACCGTCCTTTAGGTATATCTAGAACGCGTGGATTTACTAGCCGCGACACGCACATACTTATCACGCGTGAGGAAGATAAATAGACCGAATTTATAACAATCTTTGTCTGTGTGTTCAGTCTCACGTTTCAGACTTGCGCCAGCGCCAGACGTCTCCTTCAGTGCTTCGACAAGTTCAATGGCAAATCTGCAACAAACAATGGAAAATATAACTGGATGATCTAAACACGAATCTACAAATATTATATTTGTTACTAGAGTTTACCTGCGACCTCGTCCGCACGGGTTCTCGTTATCGTACCGAGATAAATGATTTTAAGTTTAATCATAAGCTTTGAAACACAAAAAGTTTCATCAAAATCGGTCCAGTAGTTTTCGCGTAATGCGCGAACAAACAGATAGATAAAAATTGGTGGTTTGGAGTCTGGGACACCTAAAAATTGTTTCGATTTTTTTTTTTATACTCAAAATTACCTGTCCCATACATTAGTCGAGTAAGTTTGCAGTTTTGTATGGAAGAGCTGACTTTTTTTTGCGATTTCTATTTTGGTGCCATAAGAGAAAGTAGTTCAGTTTAACAGTCTGAGCATCCTCTTAATAACCTGTCAGCATATTAAGTTGGACCCTGTATAGAAGCTGCATTCTCACCTGAAGTGGGTTCATCTTTAGGTATGTGGTCGGTGAGGAGCGGGTGAGGGAGCGGGGCCCAGGGGCCCGGCGGCACTCCGGGCGCCATCGCGTAGTGCATCCACAGCGGCGGCGCGGAGACCGGCGCGCGGTACAGCGGCGCGTACGGGTACCCGTACACGTAGGGCACCTCGCGCCACTCGTCGCGCGCCGGCGAGCCGCGGTACTGCGCCGCGCCCGCGCCGCCCCCCGCGCCGCCCCACTGCGCCCCGCGCGCGCCGTACGGCGAGGGCGGCGCGTAGCCGCGGTACCGCGCCAGCTCCGACGGCGGCGTGGGCGAGTCGCGCGGCACGCCCTGCCCCGGCGAGCCCAGCGTCAGCGCCGAGTACCGGTACCGGTAGCCGTCGGGGCTCGGGCTCAGGTCCGGCGAGTTCACGCTCGACGGCGACTCCGTCTTTATCGACGGCGATTCCGTTTTCACCGAGGACGTTTCCATCTTTATGTTGGACGCCTCCATCTTCACCGAGGGCGGGTACGACTGCGGGGAGCGTCGCGCCGGGCTCTCGTCGGGCATGGACAGCAGGGAGTGTATGCTGTAGCTGCTCACGTTCCTGGAGACGGGCGGCTCCTTGCGCGCGGTGCCGTTGTGCGAGCGCGCGGGCGTCTCCTTGGGCGCGTGGCTCGGCCCCGGCGACGGCGGGTATGAGGCCGTGCTCAGCGCGGGCACGGTCTTCGCCCGCCGCTTCATGCTCTGGTCCTCGAGGCTCACCCGCTCCAGCTCCCGCAGTATGCGCTTCCTCGGGGAGACCATCATGTGCTCCTGCCGACAGTTGGCGAGCTTCGCGTTGACCGGCGCCGGCAGCGACGCGATCCTCTCGCGCAGCTTGTCGATCGTGCGGGCGAGCTCCTTGCGCCTCAGCGCCGATCTGGTCTTCTTGTAGACCCTTAACTTATGATACTGATATGGTTTCTTGAGTTTCATGTGGTGGTACTTTTCGCGCTCGTAGTCAGTCCACGTGTCGTCGTCGGACGTCTTCGCCCTGGAGTCGTCGGAGGGTCCGTCGAGCGCGTCGTCGCCGCGGCAGGGCCGGCCGTCGGGCGAATCGGCGTCGCCGTTGCGCTTCTTGTCGCAGACGCCGTTGGTGAGGGGCCGGCGGAAGCCGTTGGCGAGGGAGGCGTGGTGGGTGGTGTCGTAGGGGCGGCGGCGCTTGAGGCGCGCGGGCGCAGCGATGAGGGCGGTGTGCAGCGTGCCGGGCCGGCAGTAGTACATGGCTAGCTCTTTGGATAGGTTGCGGCGCGGCGCGGCCTGCTTCCAGCAGTGGTCGCGCTGCCAGGGCGAGGACTGTATGGAGCTGTTGTCGTCGGAGACGCTGAGCGAGGCGGGGGCGTGGGGCGCGGGGGGCGTGGGCGGCGCGGCGGCCGGCGGCCAGAACGTCTTGCGCGGCACCGACACCCAGCCCGCGCGCTCCCCCTCCCGCGCAGAGCCCCGCACCAGCTCCAGGATGAACTTACCATCTGGAACACAACAACGATCATGTTCAATCCTTATATTATAACTGATTAACGAATACATCATAACCTTTATGTTTTGAGTAAATACTAAAATAAAAGTAAATCTTGTTAGTGTAAAACAAAACAATCCATTTTGTACGAGCTAGCTGTACATTTATTATTTTATGCTTAGGTCGCATCTTTCCTCTATTGGTAATTCATTTAGCAAACTAAAAACAGTGCAATAAAAACGCTCATACCGATTGGTCGTGTTTCACTTCAATCGCATCAACATAACATTTACGTAACTTTCAACATTTTACGTACAAACCTAACAAAACTATCATCAACATCAAACATATACTGTTGAGGTGCACAGCCCCAACACATTTTTACAATACAATAATTTAATGCTGATAAAATGATGAAGTGATAATCTGATAACTTACAATTGGTTATTGTATTATGTCAGCACATACAAGGGCCTTCTTAAAATGCTGACTAAAATCAAAATCGCAAAAACAATCAGCTGTCCCATACATTTAGGTAGAGTAGGTTTGCAGTTTTTTATGGAAAGCTGATTGTTTTTGCCACAATTTCTGTGTTTCTCCCATGGACAAAGTTGTCCAGGAGTGCGATTTTTGAATCTCATACGTTGAACTCAGCAGTTGAAAATGTAAGGAAATACGCATCTTTCTACTGCTGATTTGACTTTCAAAAATCACACTCCTGGACTATGATTTTTTAATGTCAAATCAGCAGTAGAAAGATGCACGTCTCCATAGTAATATTGACATTTCCAACTGCTGAGTTCAAAGAATGAGTTTCAAAAATCGAATTCAAGTAGTATGGTCTAATCATTCCTTTATAAATAAAACTGTCAGTATATAAAGAAAGACCCTATACTATACAGGGTGAAATTGATATCATTGGCATCCTTTTAAACTAAGAGTCTACCCATCAAACTGAACAACTTTTACTATGGAAGCAAACCGATCGGAGCAACAAAAAAGTCAGCTGTTCCATACTAAACTGCAATGCCTACTCGACTCAAATGTATGCAACAGCCGATTTTTTAGTTGCTCCGATCGGTTTGCTTCAATAGTGAAAGTTATTCAGTTTGATGGGTAGACTCTTAGTTTAAAAGGATGCCAATGATATCAATTTCACCCTGTAGATTATGAAAGTCCAGATTATTATGTGATTATACTAAATTGTGCAAGTAAATTCATAACAACTGGCTACAAAAACAATTAATGAGGAAACTTCGAACTTTATTACTACCTTTATTATAATGTTTAGGTGCATGGATTTATAAATAAACTGCTTACTATCAGCATAACTGGCATGTGAAAGCCTTTACCACTATGTAAAACTTTGTCACATGCAACTTCCACATTTTAATTTGTATTCCTGACTTGTTTTCTGATATCAATTGAAAACGTTCTAAGTATAGGTTTTGGATATTTCCAATAATATAGTCAGCTTTTGAAATGTTTAACTGCATGCGGAGATAATGTGCCATACATTCTTATTAAATAATAAACAAATTGAACCTCAAATTCATCATTTGCTAATAATGCTTGCTTCCTTAAAAAGGTATCCGTGTACAGAGGTATGCCAACAATACAAAACAGAATCAGATATACAGACATGTTAAAAAATGCTTTCTCCTATAACATAGCTTAAGGCTTAGCTTATTGCTTATCTGCAATAGATGGTGAGGCCTATAATGATGATGATGATAAAGATACATATGTGTACATACAATACATAAATAGTTTATGGCTGCATCTTCTCTACAATGGAACACCTTAAAATGTGGTGGTAGAGTCGAAAAAAAAAACACTGGAAAGCTATCTATCTATGTGATATTATTTTGAATAAAAAATTTTGTGTTTCATTTGCCAACATGTAACCATTAAAGCAAGTCTAAGCATCTTAAGTTTTAGTTAAACCAAACTTTCTCAACACCCAATTCAGTCAATGTACAAGCTTTGCCAGTCACTTTTTCCCTGTGGATTACAAGGGTTTACACCAACGTTTTAATTGAACGAGAAAATGATAAGTTTCGTTATTCATATCTGTGCTTACGGTTCATACTCGGTTAGGCGCACTGTATAACATGGTTATACAGGAAAATATACCTATTTAATGATTCAATCTTCAGTGGTTTAGGCTGTGCATTATGTCAGTCAGTCACAGAACTGTTTTACATGTATATATGAACCCAAATAATATCCTAAACTAATTTCTAGAGGGCAATTATAATGTATCTCTTTATTCGAGGCTGGTCTTCAGTATACCTATAATAACCTATAGTATATAGAAGGAGATGGCATCACAATTAAAATAATAAACTACCTAGTACCTAATGACATTTTATATTTTTTTTAGAGAGCTAATAAATTAATCTCAGATTAGTAAATAGTGTAATAAGATTAGAGTGTAAGTAATCTACAAAGTAGTTTATACAATGTTATGCTAAGAAACTTTGTAGTATTTCTAAATAGGTATTGTGGTAAGATAGTCACCTAATGTTTAAGGATGTAAGACCTATCTAGCTACCCATAGGACAGGGAATCCAAGTTTGGGAGCACTAACTTTCCAAGTGTTTTTATGATTATACAAATAAAGTTATTTTTACTTTTATTCTTTATTTTATTTCAATGAGAGGTTTGTGAGAATCACAGCAGGTAGTCTGTTGCCTTTGCCTGCCTACCCCAATGGGAGATACACAGTATTTTTTTTTGTTTTTTCTTGTTTTTTTTAATAAATAAATAAATAACGCTCACAGGCACATACATTGTAATGATCCCAAGAAAGCACTATTTATAGGCTGTTTATTATGGAAACCATACAACAACGGCACAAACATATAAACATCCATGACCGAACCGGGATTCGAACCCAGGACCCTGGTTTGGCAGTCCGGCGTGGTAACCATTACACCAACCGGGTCGTCAAAGTCGTCAACCGGGTCGTCAAGTCGTATATGTATGCATATTTATTATCAATTTCAATATCACTGGCTATCAACACCAAAAGACAAAAGAATATAATAATAGTAGGTAGGTAATTAGTAATTACATACATAACTATACATTGTTTACTATAACAGGGAGTAGAGATACTTGGTAACCACTTGCCTTAAATGTTTACCTATAATATTACAGATTGTGCTTACTGTTATCATTTGAGCTATCCGTCAACAAGATCATGTTTACTTTGACAAATTAGTACATCAAATTGAACACTTCCATTGAATTTTGTGACTACTTTTTAGAAATGCTGAATTTGAAGATGTGTTGCTAGTCTATGTAGAATGTGAGGTCAATATAACATATTTACACTTACAAACATATTCTATTTTAGGTAACAATTTTGCTAAGACCAGCTTTTTGAGCATGCAATTAACAAATAAGGGCAACATGCATTATACTAGTCATTCACTTCGAGTTGGCCGCTACCTCCCTTCCCGCTTCCCCGCACCGCACCCCTAAGAGACCCTAATAAACGCAATTTTATAACCTTTAGCAACGCAACCACGTACGGCACATCCGTCCCAGTCACTAATATCGCTTTTAATTTTAAATTTTTATTTGCCTTTTATATTATTTTTTGTCGACGGGACCAATTAATGTGCCTGTGAGGAAATTTTGTAACGGTCATCGACGGCCAACTGGTCGTGAACGGGTAGTAATTATATTAATGTTTAGATTACTACAGTAAAGTTATAAACATGATTGTAGTAAAGTTATATTCCTACAAAAAGGTGAAATGTGGAGTACTGGACACCAACTTCATTATTTATTATTATTATTTATAGGCCTCCTACAAAAGGGACGTTTGGCCATAATCACCACGCTTGGCAGGCGGGTTGGCGATCGCAGTTGGGTGGTAATATACTCGGAGTACGCTGCTGCACATCCTCCGGTTAATCCCTTTAGTCGCCTTTTACGACACCTGCGGGCTGGGATGGGGTGGTGCAATATTCTTGGCAAGCACCACCACCTTGGTGTTGCACAAAGAAAGGATTTTTCGAAAATCTACCCCTAAAGGGGTAATCCACGCGGATGAAGTCGTGGGTCAAAGGCTTGTCTATCTATAATCACAACTCTTTTTTAGTGGGATAGGCACTGACTACGGTCCTTACACTCTTTCTTATACATAATTATGTTGTTATGTCATAGATTTTGCTAAAAGATACTCTTACATGCTTAGTAAAATTAACATAGATTAGCCTCCCAGAAAGGGAATAAATTTGTTAACTTATGTAGATGTATGAATGTCATACGTAACTACCTAATCACAAATTCAATGTAAATAAATTAGTAATCTAAAAACAATATTTTAGAAACTAAATTTTAATCGTAAATACATAAGGGCACTATTTATAGGTGCACAACCAACTTCTATAAATATTTACAAATATCATGAAGATATTTGAGCAATCCAAGTTGATAGCAAGAGCAATAGCAAGATTGTAATGAATAAGTTTCCAGTAGAGTGCCCGTGTCTTACGAAATGTTAACAATAGCCCAGAGGCTGTGCTCAGACAATTGGCAACGGCTCAACCAAATGTGCCTGTGCAAGTTTATCAGAGCATGAATGACTTTCTAGTTTTTCTAGGCCTGATTACTGTCTTATAGACTTCCATAAGGAAATCTACAGCTGTGGTTATGAATATGAGGGTTCAACTAACCTTTGAAGAACTTGAGCCGCCCTCCAGTCCCCGAGAGAGCCGTGTTGTGCACTGGGACATCCTCACTCGCACCCTTCGAGCTGCTGTTACCATTTACGCCATGTAGTCTGTCCACTTCCTCTGTCATTTTGGTACATGTTGTCAGAGTTGTGTTTGTTCCTTCCTGTATATGCATTTCATCTCTAACTGCTCATACTAGCACGAGCAACACATCAGTCCGAGCACGAACACTTTCGCCATGTCGCACACAGAAACGCGAACGGCGGCGAACTGGACACCAATCTTTGATGAGGATCCACATTCAACATATACGTGAGAGTCCTCATTCTACTAGGGCCACCTGCGGGTCACAAGCTCTCCCAAAACTTTCGTATAAACACATTACCGACACGGTGACTACTGAATTGAACCAATATTACGATGGATCCTGTTTCTAGAGCACTTGTACGTTTCTCACTGCCTAAATTATTACAAAACAAAACCACGACGCCGGATTCCCGATGGTTATCGGGCCCACGACACAATTTCGATAAAAAGCTGTTCGTTTTTAGTACATAGTTCATTCACACCCAGCATCCATTTTGATTCGTTCAAAATCAAATACGATCGTTCTTTTTTGACCACAAATCCAAAATCCGAATGCGTTGTTAAATTCGTTTTGTTAATGCACATAAATCCAGATAAAATGTACTAGAATATGATAATGTACAAGAATGATGCAATATTGTCCTAAAATAAAGCTAATTATCTATTTGATTTCATACAACTTTCATTGATTATAAATGTATCGACAGCAGATAAAAATTTAGATTTTTTGGCAAGAATCATTCAGAATGTTTAAATCTAAATTGCAATAATTAAACGCAATTATGGATTCATCCAAAATAAGGAGACTTCTATTGTCTAACGATTGTCTATTCCTATTTTTGTGAAATGGCAACACGGAAATGTTTATTTGAGCTGGCAACAAAAAGCCGCCATGTTGAAAAAAAACATGAAGTGGAACTATAGGTTTGCTCAAAAACTCATTACTTAATCGTCTCATTACGCAATAGTCGTTCTCTATCTGAATTCATAGATTAGAAAGAGACACACATAAAAGCGTTCGAGTATTTCATGAGTTTGCATAGGATCCAGCGTATGAACGAACCGTAGTACCACTTAACTTTCGACAAGAAATTTAGCTTGGATTGGATTTTGATTGTGGTGGTGTGAAATTTGTTATTTCGCGTTTGTTTCAACATTTTGCCGATTAGAAAGTTCTAAAATTTAAGTCATCCATCCATTAAAATGGCCGCTTCAGAGGCTTCTTACAATCGCAAGATAATATCTGAGGATTTATCAAATGTGGAATTCGACACGAGTGAGGATGTCGAAGTTATCCCTACGTTTGATTCTATGGGTCTTCGTGATGAACTGCTGCGAGGAATATACACCTACGGTAAGATACAGCAGGCAGGCAGGCAGGACAACAATTGGTTGTTCAATTCGGCATTTACGTTGCGACTGACACTTTCACATTTTCAGGATTCGAGAAACCTTCAGCTATCCAGCAGAGAAGTATCCTTCCCATTGTTAAAGGCAGGGACGTGATAGCACAGGCTCAGTCGGGTACAGGAAAAACGGCCACATTTTCCATTTCTATCCTCCAATCGTTGGATACAACTCTACGCGAAACGCAAGTTCTGGTGTTGTCACCGACGCGTGAGCTGGCAACACAGATACAGAAGGTGATCCTCGCGCTGGGAGACTTTATGAACGTGCAGTGTCATGCTTGTATCGGAGGAACTAACCTTGGAGAGGACATCAGAAAGCTTGATTATGGCCAGCATGTGGTTTCTGGTACACCGGGAAGAGTTTTTGGTGAGTAAATGTATAATGTAACCTTAAAGGCCTACTAATGGGTTATTCCCGATGTCCAGCATGGCTACGGCCCCAGTGGGGGCCAATGGGCAAAAAATTCTCACTGTCCCTCGCATGTCCTCTGGGGCCGTAACCGCAGTAGTCTCCTAAAATAGAATCAATAATCTATTGAATAACCCCTACTAATCCTGCCATATCTATGGAGGACACAATTTTTGTGTATTGTCCATAACAAAACAGATGTAGACATCAGTTTTACTTTTACATGTGGTAGTAAATAAAGAACCTATTTTATGTTAAGTTATTTATCTGTTACTTAGTAAACTCCCTACAATAGTGCATGAATCTTGAATCACATTTCAGTTCTATTTGGTGGGGTAACCAGGAGACTGTCGTCGCACAAGCACCATTGGCCAATCAGTCACCTTTTCTGTCATCAATATATCCAAGCATCCCTACCACGTTTGCAGAGCTCTCATAAATAAACCATTTTGGATTTCATTTACATGACCTTTTTTTTCTAAATTCACACTATTTGTGATTATTTTATTCAAAGAAAAGTTATTTACATCAGCATCATGGCCAGAATAGGATTTTATACTGCTAACTTAACTTTCGAAAAGTAAATATTGCTACAAATACATTCTTAAACAGAAAGTTGGTAGTTGTAGCAATGTTTCTAACCACCCCAAAAGGGTTTCCGGTAGTGGGTTTATGTAGGGTAACAAATCTTGTGTATCATATCATTGATATGAAATATTTTGTTCACAGATATGATCAAAAGAAGAGTTTTGCGGACAAGATCACTAAAGATGTTGGTTCTGGACGAAGCTGATGAGATGCTGAACAAGGGATTCAAAGAGCAGATCTATGACGTATACCGTTACCTGCCCCCAGCAACACAAGTCGTACTGATCTCCGCCACACTGCCCCATGAGATCTTGGAAATGACATCCAAATTCATGACAGATCCTATTAGGATTTTGGTCAAACGGTATGTATAATCCAGTTGATAATCTACCTGCAATGGTTAGGTTGATACCACACAAACTCGACAGTAGAACTTGTGTGCTGTTTTGGGTGGGTTTGTCACAATGGCAACATATATTAACATCTGAAGCCCAAATTTCTTGATAAATATTCTTTTGGAGGAGTCTGTTTAATTTCATGTATTCCTGGAAGCATTCATTCTCTTTACATTCTCACTGCAATTTAATGTGCAGGCAGCTCACAAAAATTCGAATTTAGCTGACATGTCATTTGACATGCTTCTGGTATGACCCATATGGCATACTTCACAGGAAAATCCACATAATATTATTGGTAGCAGTTTCATTGTAAAATTTTACTAGTATATTCATCTTTTTTCGTATCAGTGTGTTCTTTTATGGTGTTTCTATATTTTATTGGCTAGGTTTTACATTTACACTAGTTATTTTGCTCGTTAAATGCCCACTGTTACTGTAATAATAAATTCTTTTTAATCATTTTCCAGTGATGAGTTGACACTGGAAGGCATCAAGCAGTTCTTCGTAGCGGTAGAGCGTGAGGAGTGGAAGTTCGACACCCTGTGCGACTTGTACGACACCCTGACCATCACACAGGCAGTCATCTTCTGCAATACCAAGAGAAAGGTCGACTGGCTGACACAGAAGATGCAGGAAGCCAACTTCACCGTCAGCTCCATGCACGGAGACATGCCGCAAAAGGAGAGGGACAATATTATGAAGGAGTTCCGCTCTGGACAGAGGTAAATCAAATATCTACATACAAATACTCATAATAACTTTTGGAGTGAACAGAAACAATACTACAACTACTGTCCTTAACAGGCAGTTCTGTAAAGGCAATTAACATATTACTGTTAAAATTGTTTTGATAGTCTTCTCCAGAGGCGGCTTTACCTATAGTTCAGGGTGTGCAGCGCGCCGGGTCTACGGGGGCGCCGAACGCCCTCTAAGCGCTCTCACAGACGAGCGACACTTTACGGTGCAGCTACGACCGATGCCGGGCGCGCCACCACAAGCTGCGTAAACAAAGGCGCAGCGCAGCAGACGCCTACTCTACACAATAACTTTTGTTTCAACGTGAAATCAGCCTTAAAACAGATAATTAAAGGTTATATTGGCGTAGTGTTGCATCGCTACCAAAGAACCAAAGGCGCGTGCTGGCACCTGTTTTCTGTCTGTCTATCAACTTTTAATACCTTATTACTGTAACTAAATATGAAAGGTTACTTTTCACACCAAAAGGCGCCTGGGTAATGTTTGCATATGGGCGCCACAAGGGCTAGAGCCGCCTCTGGTCTTCTCTCCTTTATAATTAGAAAAGCTTAATTCCATGATGTTTTGTATGAGCTAAATGCTGAATAGGAGTGCTATTTTTGAAAGTCCCACATCCTAATTTGTATACGAAATTAATGCCAGTCTTTATGCATTATTTGTATATGGACAAGTGACTTTCATAAATAGCAATCCGGGACTTAACTGTAGAAGCACTGGGCCTATAGACAAAGTAACATTTCTATTGACGTAGACGCTAGTAGAAATGGCAGAATGTATGGATTTGACATTGGCGATCGAAACATTTTGACGTTTGCTTTCTCCACCATATGTCAACTTGTCTAGGGCCCCAGGTCTGATATCTTTATAAATATAATGCACTGTAATGACTATTACTTGTGAGGAAACTAGCGTTTATAAGAATTAGTAATTTGTAGGCTTGTGTAACATCCACCTATTAACAGCTCCAATTAACAACATTGTTAATTCAATTTGTAATTGAAATACTGTATAAATGTTTCTTTTTCAGCCGTGTCTTGATCACAACAGACGTGTGGGCAAGAGGAATAGACGTCCAGCAAGTATCTCTAGTTATAAACTATGACCTGCCGAACAACCGTGAGTTGTACATCCACAGGATCGGTCGATCAGGTCGGTTCGGCCGCAAGGGTGTTGCCATCAACTTCGTCAAGTCCGACGACATCAGGATCCTGAGAGACATTGAACAGTACTACTCCACACAGATCGACGAGATGCCAATGAACGTAGCAGATTTAATATAGATTTAAAAAGTCGAGTTTTCTTCAAACATTGTTGGGAACTTAAAGCACTGGTGGAAGAATAGCACAGATTCTCAAGAATCTTATTAACTACACAGCAGAAAATCTGTTTTCAAGTGTTTTCTAATTGTAATCTGATGAATGTCTAAATATAAAACTTTATAGTAAAGCTTGTTTCATTTATTTTTTACTGCCTTGCTTGATCGCGCAAAGAAACATGAGCGATGACCTTGAATGCGCCGACATCAAATTCGGCTCTATTTGGCGGGGGGAATCGGGAGGCGGCCGATGCGCGAACGCCATTTGCCAATTAGCTTTTACGTCATGAACCTGCGCGAAAATCCCTACCACTTTCCCTCGGTGCTCATTATTTGTTGCGGGACCTAGAGTGCGATTTTTTAATCTCATTTGCTGCGTTCAGCATTTGTAAATGTTAAAATTACTATGGAGATATGCAACTTTCTACTGCTGATTTGACTTTAAAAATTAGCACTCCTGTAGTATGATTTTTGAAAGTCAAATCATTAGTAGAAAGATGCATATCTCCATAGTAATTTTGACATTTACAAGTGCAGAACTCAGCGAATGAGATTAAAAAATCGCACTCCTAATCTGAATAAAACATCGTAAAATATGTACAGAATTTACAAATTTATTTTATAAATAAAGTCAATTTAAACAATGTATCCATGGTACAGGTAATTTTTCAAAAGCAAATTCATATCTGGTTATAATAAATACCTAATTCAATAGTATACACATAAACTTAGCTCTGCTTATATCTAATCAAGTTTTTTGTCACTGTCAACATCAAAAGAGTAGACCTCAAATACTCATACTACAGAAGCCCTTAACACCCTGTTAAAGCTGTCTTTGTGCCCTCTTTGCTAAGATGCATGCAAATGGATCATGCAGAGCCAATAGTGCTGTTGCATAGAGGAATTTAGGAAATACAGCCGTTCAAAGGTCGGAACTTTGAACAGCTGTAACTCCTAAACCGACTGGAGTTATGCAGGCAGACCTGGTCCATCCCCATCACAGAGATGCTCTACATCCTATGAATACTGAATCAGTCTTGCCGCTGATGGTTACCAAATTTCTCTTATCTCTTATACTATATGGTGTGTTACCATAATCTGTGGCACTAAAAGCAAAAGTGGTGTAACCTGAGACCACTTTTACCCAGTTCAGTTTAATCTACGCTCTTTTGATGTAAACAGCTAAGTTATTCTATCACATCAATCCTAAAAGGATATTATATATTCTAACAGCCGACGATCTTGGAATGTCTCCTTTTGTCCTCAACTATGATACCTTGATATTTATATAAATGGTAAACATTCAATATAAGTTGTGACAGTAATACAGGAAAGATCCTAACATAATTATTTTACTCATAACAGCTGAATGGTACGTTAATATAGTACCTTAATTATACTGTTAAAGACCTTAAGATAAATAAATCCAATATAAAAATGTGTAGGTAATAATTAATTTCAATGACATTAGTAAACTGGTAATATAATAAAACTTTGTGATGTCCAGAAAAACAAACTCAAAGAAACGTTTTGCCTCTGGGAGCATTTACATTGAATGCAGTACAATATCCTCATTTTAAGGCACAAGTTCGAAATTATATAGAAATCTTGACCTACATAAATGTGATTCATTTAGCAATGAAGATGTGTCGTAAATGAAACCTTACGAGAGTGAAAACAATAGTGAATTTCAATGTGTTCCTTGGCAGACAAGAAAAATACTTATTTGTGAAATTTTATTAGCCACATCATTAGGATGTTGACAAAAGAAAATTATTTAAAAGTATCCTTAGGGCCTAGATTCAGGTTATGTGTCCAGAGCTTTACAGTTCAGCCTCGGTACCAGGATGGTAGGCATTCCAGCGTCGGTACACAAATATGCCAATAGCTCCCAGAAGTAGTGCCACCAGGATCTCTGTCAACTGGTCCAAGAAGCTGGTGCTGGGCTCGGATGACTCCAACACCTGTGTATCAGGCTCTTGAACAGGCTCCTCGGGAGGCTTGGCGGCCTGCTCCTCCTCTCCTTTAAATGCTATCTGATTGAGAACTGTTTGTTCTTCTTCGGTGAGGGGTTTCGCTGCCGTGGAGGAGAGCAAAGCTGCTATCTCACCGCACTGCGGGCAGGACCAACTAGTAGACTTCTTCGCCAGTATCTTACGCTCGGCTGGGGAATAGTCCAGAGATCCAATGGTCCCCTCTGCAGGGGTCGGCATAAATGCAATTAGTGCTAGTAAAGCTGTCCTGATGGACCACGACGGCTGCCACGTCTCTGGATGGTGTCCAGAAATAGACAGGCAAATCTTTTTGTTGACCTCGAACCTACCGTTGGGCGTCAGCAGGATGATGTGAGGCGGGTGCATGGGGTACTCTTTAGGTAGCAGTATTCTACCGTGGTAAATGCCGCCCTCGAAGTCTGTTCCCTTCGGGCCCTGGACGGTGAAGTGCCACTCGAAGAGGTTGTCCTCCAGGGGACGCGCACAGTACTCCTCGGTGGCTTCCGCGAGCTCCAGCGCTTCTCGCATTAGGCGTTTGACGCCAGGGCATTTGGTATTGTATTTCTCGCCCATCTCTGCCATGTTAAGGAAACTGTAGTACACGTATGAACTGTCAAAGCAAAATATTATGATGACGCAATGTAAAAGAGCCAATTATTGATGTAATCACAAGAAAATTTGATAACAAAATCCTCAAAAAATCCTTTTGTTGAATTTCGTAAATATTTCTGTCAAATCTACTAAACGTCAAATTGTCAAAGCACAAAACTGTCTCTTTCACACACACTTTACTTTCCATTTATGGAAACGGTGCAAAAATAAATGCTAAATGGTTGCTGTGTTTTCTGTTCTGTAAAAAACGTAAAAAATTGCATACTACCGTGTTTCGAAATTCCAAGCTGTATAAATCGAAATTCAGAAGTGCGATTTTTGAAAATCATACGAGCGACTTGGCAGTAGAAAATGACAAAATTACTATAGAGATTATGCATCTTTCTACTGCCAAACCGCTCGTATGATTTTCAAAAATCGCACTTCAGTCCTCAAAAATGATGAACGCATCGTGATCTATTTGTCTATGCCTTAACCAGTGTGACCATTTTTGGCAGATTTCTGTAATTTTGGCAGGTTCGGCTACCTATATCGAATTTTACTTTGGCCTTAACTTTATTTTTAGGGATAAAGATTGACTCGAGGCTACAATGGGGTCCACATATATAGTCCGAGATCCGACCGTAAAATTATGCACCTATTCCTTAGGCGAACGAAATGTAATTCTAGTGTATGTTTATACAGGGGTTAATTTAACGCCGCCAAGTTGCCTAAAAAAATCTTGCCGCAAGTGCCTTTTCCATTATAATTTTTGGTATAACTTTTTCCACGTGTTTGTTAGGGAAGTGAATGAGGTGCCATCGGAAGGAGACTAGTCTAAAGTACTTTAAAAACTAGGGTTGCCACCTCTCAATCTGCCGCAACTATAGGGTTGCCAGGTCCAAATATGTCATTTTTGAATTTTTTTGAATTTGAAAACCCTACTTAGTTCGAACTATGACTTAAAAAATCGTCTCTGAATCTCAGCCTAAGACTTTGGCAGATTTAGATTTGGGAATATTAAATAATTTTTGGAATGATTAAAAACATGCGATCAAAATTGATATGAAACGGAAGAAAAAAAAAGATAGAATATGGTGTGAACGTGAAAGATTTTAAGTAAATAAATGGTTTAGGGACACACTAAAGTACTAGTCATTCACTTCGAGTTGGCCGCTACCTCCCTTCCCGCTTCCCCGCACCGCACCCCTAAGAGACCCAAATAAACGCAATTTTATAACCTTTAGCAACGCAACCACGTACGGCACATCCGTCCCGGTCACTAATATCGTTTTTAATTTTAAATTTTTATTTGCCTTTTATATTATTTTTTGTCGACGGGACCAATTAATGTGCCTGTGAGGAAATTTTGTAACGGTCATCGACGGCCAACTGGTCGTGAACGGGTAGTATATTATGTGGGCGTTTGTCATATTTTTGTCATTTTTCTTTAGGCAAATTTTTAGCTAGTGTGTGGCAGATTCTCTATTTTCTAGATGGTCACACTGGCCTAAACAGTTGTCAGTCAAGCAGTTGTCAAACTAACCTCTTTCGCTTGCTTCGTTTCATGTTTGTTTTGTGTTGATATTGCGGAATTCATTGAAGTTGTGATTGTGATTTATGAGCTTTTGCTAGCCAAACTTTACAGACTTAATAAAAATGGATGGTCCGCCTGGGACGGGGCACGGCGACAATGGGTCGATGGGACCGCCGGGTATGGGGAGCTTCCCCCCGATGCCGCCGCCACCGGGTGCCATGGGGCCCGGCTCCATGCCGCCCCCGCCCATGGGAGCCATGCCACCCGTCAGCTCCTCAGGCGGCCCGCCTAACATGCCTGGACCACCAAATATGGGCCCACAGGGAATGGGACCACCACCTCAAGGGATGGGCCCCCCACCACAAGGAATGGGCCCCCCACCACAAGGAATGGGCCCCCCGCCACAGGGAATGGGCCCCCCACCACAAGGAATGGGCCCCCCACCTGGAATGATGGGCATGGGACCACCGGGTATGGGTCCTCCGCCACCCGGAATGGGTCCACCTGGAATGGGAATGGGTCCACCACCTATGGGACCGCCAGGAATGGGTCCTCCAAGAATGATGATGCGCGGCGGGCCCATGAAGGGTAACTATAATAACCAGGGCATGGATATGGGACCTCCCGGTATGGGCCCGCCCGGGATGGGGCCTCCTGGTATGGGAGGTCCTTGGGATGGTCAGGGTCCTCCGGGATGGGGGAGGCCATCGCACAACGAGGGGCCACCAGGGTGGGACGATAGAGGTGATGATGGGGATAATCGTGAGGACGATAACATAGAGGATGAAGGGCACGGTCCGTCGCTACCGTCACTGCTGACGATGAAGATTGATACACCCGAGGAGTTCAGAAACAAGCCGCCGCCTGTTGGAGGGGTGGTGCTGCCTAAAGCTTTGGAGGAAGCCTTAGCGTACAAGGACCAAAGACAAGCTGCTCTTGGTGATGCGGACATGCCGCATGAAGGTAGGAAGGATTCTATTCTCAAAAAAAAAAAAACAATAACTTAATTGATAGTGAGCCTGTCTCACTCCATCTATCTATCTATCTAAACTATTATAAAACTGTAAGAGAAGTTGTGTCTGTACATTTAAGATATTTCCAGAAAAAGGATTACTATATGGTTTTTAGGTGTCCCCGAGAATTTTTGTCTGTCTGTTTGTGTGTTTGTTTGTTTGTTTGTGTGTTTGTTTGTTTGTTTGTTTGTGTGTTTGTTTGTTTGTTTGTGTGTTTGTTTGTTCGAGTATCACACAAAAACTACAGAACCGATTTTGATGAAACTTTTTTTGTTTGATAGCTTATGATCTGACTTAAAATCTGGTATATAATTTGTGTGAACGAAGTCACGGGTTAATGATAGTAAAGTATAAAAATTTACTTAAATATGACTTATTTAATTGATGATTGGTTAATGATGCGATCCAGCCAGTGAAAAGTCATACATATAGTGCCAACTTGCATGGAGAGGGCGTACAGCAGTTCAATGTAATATTTTTTATTACCTTTCATGATGCATGCATGGAAGGTAAGTTTTTTCAACTCTAGTAGGTGTTCTAATTAAAATGTGTGTGGCTCCACTATGGTGTCAATTATTTTGCCAATATCCAGTATAAATAGCAAATGTGCTTGAAAATGTTCAGTATTTGATATGTGGGTGACCTCAAGGATTGTTTTTGTACAATAACAAGTTTGAGCAACTGCAAAATGGTGGAGCTTCATTTCAGACCAGAGAGCAGGCAACCGACATACGACCACATAACCTCTTGTCAGTGGCTATACCGGCTCCCGGTTCATTGACATAATATGTTCCACTTGAGTGGCCATACCGGCAGGCGGTTAGATAGCGGTTTTCATTTCCCGCTACCACCCGGTATTCTATGACATTTTATTCCTAGTCTGTGGCCACACCGGCAGCAGGTGTAGATCGCAACGGTTTAGGTTTTCGTTTCCCGCCTTATCGATTTTGTGAGGAGAAAAACTCTCTTGTCTGTGGATATACCGGCAGACGGTTTCTTTCACAGATAGGGCTAAGGTTACTAATAATTTATACACTGACAAGAGGATAACAGACCTGCAACACCACTCCTTAGTTGGTGTTGTAAGTGAAACTTCTGTATGGTAGCACTATTCTATTTTTATTTATTGAGTGAAATGTTGCAGAAGTGGATGACGAGCCTGAAGCACCGCCAGCGCCGGTGATCAGCACCGAGTACGATGCGGAGGAGGACGACGGAGACTCTGACGACGACAACACACCCGACGCTCCTGAACCACCCGTCATTTCCAAACAAGATGTATGTTTACACTATTATAAAATTGTTACACACAAGTGTTTAGTACATTGAAGTAGTTTTAAAAAAGGTTACAATGTGGTGTCTAGCAAGGGCGGATCCAGGGGGGGGGCCCAGGGGGCCATGGCCCCCCCCACGGACCTCTGCGGATTGCATTGAATTTCGAGGCTGAGTAATGACGGCACTTTACTAGTCCATAACCAATTCGTAGAGCGGAGAAAATTAGAGCTCGCTTCGCTCGCTCTATGTTTCTGTTTTAATTATTGTACCTGTGTAGGTACTATAATTCAAACAAGGCTGTGGTCAGAAATCTTTAGGATTATACACATAATATAATCCTAAAGATTTAACAGCAAACCGGGGAACACGCCCCTGGCGGCAGGTTTAGGGGGCGCCAAAATCAAGATGGAAAAAAAATATCGCCTCGACTTGAGAATTTTGCAAAAAAATCTCGTGCTCGCTTCGTTCGCTCCTGATTTCAGACATCTCATTATATTGCAGTGACGAAATCTCGAGCTTGTTTCGCTCGCTCTTGGTTTAAGATCGTATTGCAGTCATCCCATTATATTGCAGTGAAATCTCGAGCTCGCTTCGCACACTCTTGGTTTTAGATCTTATTGCAGTCTTCTCATTATATTTCAGTGAAATATCGAGCTCGCTTCGCTCGCTCTTGGTTTTTTGTTGTATTGAAATTACCTATCGCAGAATTCGACCACATTGCGAATTTCTGAATCGACCTAATCATATTGCAGTAAAATCTCGAGCTCGCTTCGCTCGCTCTTGGTTTTAGATCTCATTGCAGTCACCTCATTATATTGTAGTGACGAAATCTGAGCTTGCTTCGCTCGCTCTCGGTTTAAGATCGTATTTTTTTTTTTTTTAATTTATTTATTAAATACGTAAACAAACATCTTACGAACTAAAAGCATTGATAAACCCGATATCAGGTTTGCAGTCGTCTCATTATTATTGGAGTGAAATCTCGAGCTCGCTTCGCTCGCTTTTGCTTTTAGATCTTATTGCAGTCATCTCATTATATTTCAGTGAAATATCGAGCTCGCTTCGCTCGCTCTTGCTTTTAGATCTTATTGCATTCATCTCATTATATTTCAGTGAAATATCGAGCTCGCTTCGCTCGCTCTTGCTTTTAGATCTTATTGCAGTCATCTCATTATATTTCAGTGAAATATCGAGCTCGCTTAGCTCGCTCTTGGTTTTTTTGTTGTATTGAAATTACCTATCGCAGAATTCGATCATAATATTGCTAATTTCTGACTCGACCTAATCATATTACAGTAAAATCTCGAGCTCGCTTCGCTCGCTCTTGGTTTTAGATCTCATTGCAGTCATCTCATTATATTGCAGTGACGAAATCTAAGCTTGCTTCGCTCGCTCTCAGTTTAAGATCGTATTGCAGTCGTCTCATTATATTGCAGTGAAATCTCGAGCTCGCTTCGCTCGCTCTTGCTTTTAGATCTTATTGCAGTCATCTCATTATTATTTCAGTGAAATCTCGAGCTTGCTTCGCTCGCTCTTGGTTTTAGATCTTATTGCAGTCATCTTATTATATTTCAGTGAAATATCGAGCTCGCTTCGCTCGCTCTTGGTTTTAGATCTTATTGCAGTCATCTCATTATATTTCAGTGAAATATCGAGCTCGCTTCGCTCGCTCTTGGTTTTTTTGTTGTATTGAAATTACCTATCGCAGAATTCGATCATATTGTGAATTTCTGACTCGACCTAATCATATTGCAGTAAAATCTCGAACTCGCTTCGCTCGCTCTATGTTAAACGTTTTATTACAATCACTCAACCTGGACCTGGCCTCCCTAAGAATAAATTATTGCTACACTCTTGTAGAGGAGGCCCGGGCCCGGCGCCAATCTCATGTTTTTGCCCCGCCTCGGAAAAATTGTAGATCCGGGACTGATTGTTTTAGTTTTCTATGTATGTGTACAAGACGTCTCGGGTCTGTGTCTCTAACTTAATTTTTTTATATCTTAATACGTGGCCTGAGTCGGTCGAGGGCCCCCCCCCCCCACTATGAAATCCTGGATCCGCCCTTGGTGTCTAGGGCACGAAACATAGCAAGCGCCCGAGGCGCACTCCCGGTGCGCCGCGATCTGTGTGCTTCGTTAAATTGTATGAAATTGTATTGACGAAACATTGCAAGAGCCCGAGGCGCCGCTGCGAACGGAACGCGAGGAGGGCGCGCGCGTGATGAAGAATCCAAAAATGCGAATCCGTGCAGCGGGCGCGCCTATACGCGGCGCACGAGGCGCTGTATTCTTTGCGCACCTTTAAATTGCATGGAATTGTACGGGATGAAATATGTTCAAAAAACTACTGTCACATGTCACAGAGTCCATGCAAAAGAAGATGCTAGCAAATGTTTGTTTTGTGGCAGTAGTCTTTTCTGATGCCCGAGTATTGAAAGCTTAGATAATTTAATAAGGACTCGCCTTGCGGTAGCATTTCCCCTCTACCACGGTGTTAGATCAATTAATCTTGTGCATTTACACCCAATTTTATACTTTATCACTAAACGAGACGGCCTATAATAGCGAAACAATAATTTTGAACTTAGAACGTTTGGGGTTCACACGAGACTACTTTTCATGATTTTTAACATCCAAAATTAGAATCTAAACTTATGGGGAATAAAATCCAATGTTGCGGATTTCATGTTACCTCGCCCCCCCGCAAAAAGTGGCAGAAATGTTTCTTAGTAGAATGACACGCGTAACTCGTCCCTATTATATTGTCTAAGATTGAAAGTCACTCCGACAAGCATCTAAATTACTTATAAATTACTTTTTATTATTATTTAAATTAATTTTAAATAATTAACCACCCACGTGGTGGAGTATGGCCCACTCCCTCCCACCTTATTTGTAAGAGGAGGCGCTTGTTCTACAATCGGATCTTACAGTTTACATAGTACCTAACTATTAAATGGTCAATACATTTAGTGATATTGTATTTGGCTGTTTTTATGTTTAATAAATCTGTCATTCATCTGTGCTAGGGGTATAACTAAACTTTTAATAATTAACATTCATTTTTAAAAGGGTGCAAACAAAATAAATAAGAACAAACGCAAAAAGAAAAAGAAGAAGGCGGCCCGGCAGAAGCGCAGAGAACAATTGTCCAAGAAGGAGCAACCAGCCGAGAAGAGCATAGATGATGGCAAGAAGACCAGCAACAAGGAGAATGGCAAAGAAGTTGAAATTGAGTAAGTTGATTAGAAAGAAAGAAAGAAAGAAAAAATAAAATTAAAATGAATTAAATTACACTTCAAGAAGCAGGGTACGAAGTGATAATTATCATGATAATTAAACGTTGATAATTATCTTGATAATTATACGTTGATAATTATAAAATTATAGAAAAAAAACAAAAAGCTTACACTAACGATGTCACGTCACGACATGGGTATCCGATCATGATTCGCGAAAAAACAAGCTCACAATATCGAAATAATTTGTCTCCAGTGTTTTCTGTTGTTTTTCTTAATTATTTGTTATTTTTTGTGATACGAAACGAAAATCCCAGAGTCTGTGAGCTGTGTGGTCTGGATACGAGTTTATTAATATACGGGTCATACCTATTTTGTCTGTTTTCGAACCGAATTTTGAGCACCAAATTATTACATTTAATATATACAACGTGTTAATGAATTAACGCAAAACCTCATACACCCCAACTGATTTATAACTAAATAATTAGATTGAAACAATAATTTCATTATTTTGATAGTTAAAATTTAAAGTTATTCACATTTTAAGTTTTGAGGCAAAAATGATTTGTTATCATTTCAGCACTGAAAGAAAGCGCTAACATACTCATGGATACATTTTTATAATCTTGTTTAGGTAGTTAGTAGGGTGAGTGTGCCCGTGTGGTCGGTTGACATCGGGTTTAGAAAATAAGAAATTTTGCAAAAAAATTATTAAATATTTTGAAAAAAATTACCTATGTTGAAACCATGATAATTCGACTCTGCTCTCGATTCTAAACAAACTACTTTCTAGTTTTGCGTTAATTCATTAACACGTTGTATAGTTCACATAACAGTGTAGATACGTTCTTTCTGCAGGGCATCTAACCGTTGAAAACACGATTCTATTAAATTTTCTCGATAGAAAAGAGGAGCAAAGTAAGCTCGATTTCAGATTTATAACCAGTTTTACAAGAATCACACTACACCATTTCTTCTGAATATACCATCATTTGAAAGGTAAATAATTATAGCAGGGCTTCTAACCGATGGATTTTTCCCCAAACACCCAAGAGAAAAGATATTGATGAAAAATGCGTTTTTTTGCGATCTTGCTTTCAATTGAAGCGGGATGGCTAATTGCGAAAGTTTGCTTGTTAGAAAGAGAGGCTTGTTCTACTAATACCCAGCCTTAAAACAAAAAAGCAATTTTAGAACTTTTAGTTAGAAATTTTACTCAAAAATGAGAATCAGTATGGATAATTATCCAATAATTATCATGATAATTATCAAAGAAAATAATTATCTTGAAAATTTCGAACCCTGTCAAGAAGACACTGATAGGCACGGTGGAATGGAACAACCCACTTTCATCTCGCCTTTTCAGCTTCTGAACGATTGAAAAACCTGTGGGCGCGACATAAATAAGTCGCGCTTTACCTCTCTTTCACTTGGCGAGTAACAGTGCCAGAGAAAAGGCGCGGGATAACGTTGTCGCGTGCATCGTGATAATAGGCTCTCGGTACTTAATGTTATAATGACATGTCCTAAAAAGCATACAAAAATTTAGAATTTCCCCTTCTCCTTCCCTTTTTTCCTTATTTATCTTATCTTATCTTACCAGGTACATCCAGGAGAACATACAGTTCCATGAGCTGGAGCCTATGTATCGTCAATTCCACCGCATCCTGGAGTCGTTCAAGATCTCTGAACACAAGGACGAGATCAAGGAGGAGGCTGGGGACATTCCCAAGCCGGCCTCCAAGGTGCAGGAGAAAGTTCAGGACCAGTTCGCCGTTGATGAGGAGGCTGTGGAGGTAAGAAGCAGCAAAACATTCAGATAAACTGTACTAAATGTTAAACTAGGGTATTTCCATTATGCGCTTGTACATCGACTCGTCTGTAAAGTGATTGTTACTAGTTTACTTTATAGAAGCATCAATGTGCAGAGGGCTTGCCTAAGCTCGTGCAAGTGTGTGGTGGAAGCATTTAGATAGTCGCCGTGTGTAGTAAGTTTTAAAATATTGATATGCAAGTTCAATTGAAGTTCTCGCTCTCCTCCTTTTCACTGTCGCATGTAACAAGAGGTCTTTGCCTTAAGTACAGACCACACAGAAGCGTGACTGCTGGAAAGCGGTCCGGGGGAGTCCCTGCGGGAAGCGAATGCGTCTTTAATTTATTTATTCACTTCAATGGGTACATGCTCGTCTAAGAAATTATCACGCCAAACTGCACATAGTTCCGAGGCGTGCCACACAAGGATCCGGCAGCGGTCCGCCTCCGGACCGCGACGCGCCCGCTGCTGCTCTATGTAGCACCTCGCATTGACTACAATGGAATACAGTGCCCGCGGCCGCCTTCGCCCCGCGCTCGGTCCGCGTCGCGGCCGCCTGTTTGTCATAGCGTTCGGCCCGGTACCGCTCCGCACCGCTCCGCTCCCGGCCCGGATTTCTAAGAATAAAAATTTACTAAGAATCCTGCCCCCGCCCCGGTCCGCTCCCGGTACCCCGGTACTCTGTGTGGCCTGGCCTTTCCAGTTACAGTGAATAGTTATAGTGAGATATAGACGACAATATACTTTGCCTTAAATGTGCTCAAAGTCTAGCTGTCTCTTTCCTCCTCTATAGCATATTTGAACTTGCCTTTGTGACTAAGACCACAGTGTAAATAAAATAAGTGATGAAGCTCAGCGGTCGCGGCGGGTCTATGCCCGCGCGGCGTGCGGGGTACGGCGGGAGACGTGCGTACCTTAAATCAATTCGCTGTTAGGGTACGCACGCAGGCAGCGTGGGTCGGTACGCACTCCTCCCGGCCCCGCACGATTGGCCTGCCGCGATCTTCACCACTATTAGTTCTTTACACTATGCTAAGACTAAGGCTAATAACTAATACCCTATACTTGATCGAAGCTAATACCCACTTATTTTAGGTTTCTTTAGCAGTAAGAGATGTAATTACTTTTTAATTTGTCAAATCAAAAAGTAAACCCAGTAGATGTAGTAACTATTAAATAATCTGTGCCAGTCGGCTTATTTGTATACATATCCAGTGCGGGCACATACCCAACTGTGATTACGTCATTCGACGACCTGTGAACTGTTACAACAGTTTTTATTCATTTCTATCCACTTAGCATAATCCAGGGTAAAACTTAAGAATAAAAATATGTATCAAAAGATTGCGTCACTCGTCGTTGACATAATATTTTGAAATTCTCAGAAAAACGCAGCAGATGAAAAGGATCGTCTATCGAAGCGCAAGCTAAAGAAGCTGTCGCGGCTGTCGGTGGCGGAGCTGAAGCAGCTGGTGGCGCGGCCGGACGTGGTGGAGATGTATGACGTCACGGCGCGCGACCCCAAGCTGCTCGTCCAGCTCAAGGCGCACAGGAACACCGTGCAGGTGCCCAGGCACTGGTGCTATAAGAGGAAGGTACGTACTTAGCTGGCTTTTTTAGGGTTCCCAGCGGGATCTACGGTCCGTTTGCCGGTCCTACTCTTTAAAGGGCTGTATCTTTTGAACCATAGGTAATAGGTAAAAGGTTTCACGAATATGTTATCATGGCGAATTTCCTAACAATTTAAAAAATATATAAAATTAAGTGGGGTCCCACTACAAGAAAAGTGCTTAATTCAAAATTTTTTAACTGACTTCAAAAAAGGAGGTTTCTCAATTCGACAGTATATGTATATTTTTTTTGTTTATACTCTATCGTAAAAACGGCAATACATACAAGCTTGATGTGATTGTAGTGCAACTCTAAGGGTCATTTTCATCTGAAAGAAACAGAACATTCCCCATGATAGAACGGGTAAACACGCCGCGACGGTTGAACTGTCATTATATCCCGTCAATTGGAATTTTATCTTATCTCACCGTAGATAAAGTTCATTATGCTATGTACAATGCCTCGCGCTGCCAGCCGCTGCTCTTTCAGTGGGAATTCACCCTAAAGTAAAACAATAAATAATAATTAGCAGTCAAGTAGCTACCTCCGTGGTCTAATGGTTAAGAGCATTGGCTCTCGACACGGCGGTCGTGGGTTCGATTCCCACGGGGGACACCTAGTGATATGTCACTTTGTGCGTTTTTCCCGAGTTGGTTAGGACATTGCAGGCTGAATCACCTGATTGTCTAAAAAGAAAAATGATTCCGTGCTTCGGATGGCACGTTAAGCCGTTGGTCCCGGCTACTATCTCTAGTGGTAGTAGTCGTTACATAAAAACCACTTCAGAGGCCGTAAGGCGGTCTGAAAAAACTCTGACACCAGGGCTCTGCCCACACGATAAGAAGAAGAAGCAGCCAAGTGCGAGCCTCAACTCAAATTGTGCAGTAGTGCTATCATTTGGCATTAAATCCTTATCATAAGGCATGCATCTTAACAATCTTCAGATCACATCTAAGACCCTTCTAATTTGAACCTTATAAATAAACTACTAAAGTCTCTATTATCCTCAGTATCTACAAGGCAAGCGTGGTATAGAGAAGCCTCCCTTCGACCTCCCCGACTTCATAAAGAAGACGGGCATCATGGAGATGCGAGCTTCCCTCCAGGACAAGGAGGAGACCAAGACCCTGAAGGCGAAGATGAGGGAGCGCTCCCGTCCCAAACTTGGCAAGATCGACATTGACTACCAGAAGCTACACGATGCTTTCTTCAAGTAAGTTGCTTGTCTTGCTGGATACCCTCCCCTGGTACTACATAGAATGATATCACGATACTTGGATAATAGTGGTACAGAAATGGTGGCTCACGCGACGGCCTGCTCGCACGCGCACTCCTGATGTATATGCTTCTTGCTTCGGCACTTTTAGTGACACCCCGTACTTTCTGGGGAGATCTCTGTCTTTTTCTTAAAGCGCCAAAGGTTTTTTTTTTTTTTTTTTTTTTTTTTTTTATGTGTGATAGGTAAGCATTTGACCCCAATCTCACCTGATGTTGAGTGATGATGAGGCCGAAGATGTAGCATGCTTACCCAGAAAGATGCCTATTCACTCTCGCCTTGAAGAGGCCCAGGTTGTATTGCTCAGGGAACAGGTCCGCAGGCAGGGCATTCCACTCCTTAGCCGTGCGCATTATAAAAGAAGAAGCAAACTTCTTCGTGCGAATTGCTGGTAGGTCAACGACATAGGGGTGGAAACCCAGCCTGCGTCTCGTCCCCCGCAGATGAAAGGGAGACGGTGGTATCAGATCGTGTAATTCAGTCGCACACTCCGAAATGTATCCTATAAAAAACAGACAGACAGGCTACCTTGCGACGATGCTCAAGACTTTGTAGCTTCGCCACCGAGGTTGGATCACCTATGAGCTTCCTGGCACGCCTGTCGATTGAGTCCAGCGCGGCCAGCTGGTATTGGGCAGACCCGTCCCAGAGATGGCAGCAGTACTCCATACACGATCGGACTTGTGCTTGATAAAGTTGTAGAAGCTGTCCCGGAGTAAAGTACCGTCTGACCTTCGAGAGGACGCCCAGTTTTTTCGCTGCGGTTTTCGCCATGGACTCAATGTACCGTCCGAAATTCAGATCGGACGATATGTTAATGCCAAGGAGCTCCAGGCGATCAGCTATCGGTATGGACACATTTCGGAAAGTCGGGGTCAAAGCGAAGGGACTCCGTTTTGTGGAGAAAAGGCACGCCTGTGTTTTGCTTGCGTTGAAACTGACCCGATTAGTATCACCCCAGTCGGACACAGATTCAAGGGCCAAGTTTATTCGCTGCACCATGGCCTCTCGACAAGACTGAGTAACGTCCAATTTGACCCCTGCACCGGACAGATATCTGTCAGCAACAGTGCTGTCGTCTGCATACCCAAAGGTTCCGGGCACAAGCATGTCGTTTATATGCAGCAGAAATAAAGGTTCTGCCTATCAAGGCCCCCTTCCCCCTCAACACCCTCCCTCCTCCCTCGGCTACTATTGACAATTTTCTTAAGATTATTATGATTTTACTGATTGTACCTACGAATAAAGGGATTGTACTGAGTAAAATTATGTTGTAGTTTCTGGCCGCATCTTCTCTACAGATCTCTCTGTGTGAGTGTAGGTCCCTTGGACCTTGCATGCTTCACCTCTTTTTAGAGTGACATTACGTCCGTCTTTTTTTCAGATCCGTGACTGAAACTAGTATAATATTGTAGGAACTGGAATCGTTTAACATCAATCCGGACAATTATAATGTTTAGTATTTCAAATTGTGATCATAAAAGTGAGTAGCTCACGTATTTCTGATCTCATTAGACCCAGTGTGAAAACACGGTCATCTAAATGTTTTACCCCTTAGGAGGACCCCTAGAGGAGTAATTGACTCGCTTAGAGTATGGATTTCGAGATGAAAGCAAGGTAAGAAATAGTTGAATACTTGTTCTATTCTTGGAGATAAAGACTAGAGGCCGTGGCATGATGCGCGTGATAATAAAGCTGTATATCACGCCTTTCATCTCGTTCATTCATGCGCAAATAGAAAGAGAGTGAAGGAGCGATAGCGCTACGCCACGCTGCCATAGCATGCCATAGGTCCTGGGTACGAACCTGCGACCGTACGGTCGCAGGTTCGTACCCAGGACCTATGGTTTGACATTCCAAAAATGAATAGATATTTTGTGGATATAATTTTCTCATGGTGATTTTCATTTGTGCGTAGATGGCAAACGAAGCCTCGTATGACGATCCACGGGGACCTGTACTACGAGGGCAAGGAGTTCGAGACGCGGCTGCGCGAGAAGAAGCCCGGCGACCTCACCGAGGAGCTGCGCACCGCGCTCGGCATGCCCGTCGGGCCCGGCTCGCACAAGGTACCTACTGTCGCTAAGTGTTTGTATACATGTAGTGGAATAGAAGAAGCCCGGCGACCTCACCGAGGAGCTGCGCACCGCGCTCGGCATGCCCGTCGGGCCCGGCTCGCACAAGGTACCTACTGTCGCTAAGTGTTTGTATTGGCTATGTGCGAAGTGGGTGTTGGAAACTGTCAAGTCGATTGCAGCGCACGCCGTGGCAGAAATTTGTACTACTGACGAAGCTGTGTCAGATTTCAAATCTATGAAAATCAGCACACTAACTTAACACTAAATCTCCAAAACTGTCAAGGCTACAAACTTAAAATTTGGCATGGAAGTTTCTATTGGCATCTAGATGCTCACTTAAAAACGGCTTGTCGCATTTTAACTCCCCAAAGGTGTTAAAACTGAGGTAAAAGTTTGTATGGGAATTCCGATACAAATTAGATTTTGTCCGTGGCTTCGTCCGCATCCGCTCCCGTCATCGTACCGGAATAAAATATAAGCTAGCTTTTAAGCTTTTAAATATAAAAAGTTTTATCAAATTCGGTCCAGTAGTTTTGGCAGAATCCTCGAACAAACACAGACTTTTACAGTACTATAATAGTGTAAATAATTCACGGCTGTCCGAAAAAGTTCTGTCAGTACGCCGCGCTAGTGTGGCGCTAGTGTCGTGCACATACCCAATACATGTAGTAGAAAAGAAGTAACCTTGTCAGTTAGCGAAATGAAAGTAACAGTGACCAATAACATTACAATTGAGAAGGGTTTTATGACTTTAATTCCGCTCACTCAGCAACCCAAAGTGGGTCTTACCCTCCGAAACAAGAGAACACCTTTCTCGATCCTGCGCAAATTCTCGCCTGTGACTGGCTTGATGTTTAAGTAAGTTAGTTAAGATTCAATACCAATCCAAGCCAACCTGTGTGAGAAGCATATAATATCATATATCTATCCCATAAAGCCTGAAATCCTCTGAAGCAGAGCGAAGTGGAGCTGTGTAAAATCAACCAAACGAATTTCTCAATTTTCCTAGCTTGTCAGAATCAAGCCATATTTTGTTGGTGATTTTTCACAAATCTCCAGTCCGCTCCGCTTTGATAAATTGTGGGCCTATAACCATATGCATCAGCCAACCTAACCTTATTCCAATTATTATTCTTAACTGTTACCTAAATGTTACTCTCAATTAAGCAAAAACAACTTCATAATCAATATAATTCGCAGGTGCCTCCACCGTGGCTGATCGCGCAGCAGCGCTACGGGCCGCCGCCCTCCTACCCCAACCTGAAGATCCCCGGCCTCAACGCGCCCATCCCCGAGGGCTGCGCGTTCGGCTACCACGCCGGCGGGTGGGGCAAGCCGCCGGTCGACGAGACCGGCAAGCCTCTCTACGGAGACGTGTTCGGACACCAGAGCCAGGGACAGGACGTGAGTATTAGTAGATCTCATACCCGAGGGCTGCCGGCGCACATAACTTTTCGACTGAATCCGACAAGATAATCAATCAAATATTCGTTATTTTACGTCAAAAACAAGCAGTAAAAAGTACTCAGAGACAACAAGGCACAAAACAAGGCGGAAGATAAGTCATTCGTACGATTTAACCATATAATTTAACATTACAGGATGCGGAAGATCAAGACATTGACAGGACAATGTGGGGAGAACTAGAATCTGAATCCGAAGAGGAGTCTGAAGAAGGTATATGTTCTATTGTTTGGATATAGCAGTAATTTCTTTAAAAAAAAAGACTTGATGCGGCGCGCTACAATCGATATAATTATGATATTGAAAACCAAGCAATAAAATAAAAAAAAGCCTCGTCATGTTGCGGAAAATCATTGAAACAAATTTTTGTACTTGGAAGGTTATAAGTTGATTACAGCGCGCCCAAACTAGGTTTTTGATATTTCGTGCGTGCGTGCATTTTATAAAAATGCGTGCGCGGCATTTTACAACATTAAGAACTAGTTGATAGGATTTGATTACAACGATATATTGACGACCCGGTTGGTGTAATGGTTACCACGCCGGACTGCCAAACCAGGGTCCTGGGTTCGAATCCCGGTTCGGTCATGGATGTTTATATGTTTGTGCCGTTGTTGTATGGTTTCCATAATAAACAGCCTATAAATAGTGCTTTCTTGGGATCATTACAATGTATGTGCCTGTGAGCGTTATTTATTTATTTATTTTATTTTATATCTGATTACAGAGATATCGAATCTCCGTGAAAACTATTCTAATTGAACTTAAGTGCAATTTGAGCCTAACAAACGATATTGCTACGTATCTGCGCATACAATTTGCGTTCTGCCTATGATTGATATAGGTGTAATATTCGATGTCATCTGTGGCAAGTTCCCCACAAAGTAATCACTTTTCTGACCTAACATCTCATCTTCACCCACAGAGGAGTCCGGTGACGAAGGCGAGAAGCCTGGCGAGGGTGACATAGCGGCGGGAGTGTCGACCCCGGGCGAGGGTCTGGTGACTCCCCTCGGCATCAGCTCGGTGCCGCCCGGCATGGAGACCCCCGACACCATCGAGCTGAGGAAGAAGAAGGTCGACACTGACACTGAGGGGTGAGTGTGATCCACAGAGGAGCCTGGTGACATGGCGGCGGGAGTGTCGACCCCGGGCGAGGGTCTGGTGACTCCCCTCGGCATCAGCTCGGTGCCGCTCGGCATGGAGGCGCAACGTTTAGTGCGAAAAGTTGCGCTCGAGGTGCACTTTGGGTGCACATAGGAGTAGGTTCGGAACGCAGCTCTACTCTTATTGAGTGAATATAATAAGACACGTGCTTCCTTCTAGTACCTTCTCTTTCTACGGGATCCTCGTGCATGTGGCTCCATCTAGTGGTAAAAAGAGTAACGCTAATAATGCGATTACTAAAATGTAAGGCGACTTACCCATCCATTTCCAATCTATCTAAACTATTATAAAACTGTAACAGTAGTGTGTCTGTACATTGAAGATATTAAAAAAAAAAATTACGACATGGTTTTTACCTGTCCCTGATTCCAAATCACCAATTTTTGGATTTCTTGTCTGTCTGTTTATTTGTTTGTTTGGGTGTTTGTTTGTTCGAGTATCACGCAAAAACTACTAAACCGATTTTGATGAAACTTTTTTCGTTTGATAGCTTATCATCTGACTTAAAATCTGGTATATAATTTATGTGGACGAAGTCGCGGGTAAAAGCTCGTAAAACATAATAACCGTAAATGTTTCAGAGGTGACACGCCGGCGCTGTACCAGGTGCTGCCGGAGCGGCGCGTGGGGCTCACGCAGGGCATGATGGCCTCCACACACGTCTACGACATCAGCGCCGCCAACCCAGGTCTGTATTCATTATAGTTTGTTTCTTCTACCACAAACCTTTTATTTGAAATTAAGATGGTGTAAATATGAAAGAAGTTACGACAAGAATTGAGATATAGCTTCGTCGGTTTGGTCATGAGAAGATCTCCTTCGTACATCTCCTGTCGTTAATCCCCTTCCTATAGTGCTATTTTTTTGAAAGAGTTTCGGTAGAGGTCGCCCTCGTAGACAGGACATACTCAAATCGGTTACGTCCTAAAGAAAGGTAAGGTGCGGTGTACTCGAAATCTGCGGGCATTTATGAAGAGATATACGGATGTGAATAAGGCGAAAGAAGTATATAAGGATCGTAGTAAATAGAGCGCTCTAATCTGTGCCTACTACACTGGAAAAGAGACGCTTTAAACAGATAAATTATTGTAAGTCAGCTTTACGAAGTATTTGGCGACTTAATGCCAACTGTTTGGTTGAACAACTTTTGTGGCCAGTTATTTATTTTTCTCAAACATGCTTGGAAATGTGAGCATTATTTTGACAACCTTCTTCGAGATAAATCGAAATTGCTGTACTGGCCAAATACATGCGCGCAGCGGCCGGCAATGTTTGTATGAAAATCCATATCTGTCGTGTTTAGCGACCAAATAAATTACATACTAAACATGCTATGATCTCTTAGAACATCAGCTCCTGAACAGCTCTGAATTTAAAACAACACAATCTAGGAGAGGACTTTAAAACCATTTTCGTTGTGTTGCCAAGTAAGGAGAATAATACCCATGTTATTAGGGGTGTTTTCCAATATAACCTAGCAACATTCGTTTGACTAAAAAGTAACAAAGCCTTAAAAAAGAAAAAGTTTAACTGTCATCCGCCATTTTCATTGACAGTTTGATTTTGAAAAATTTTCAGCATAATAATTGCCGTTTTTCATCTTGGATTCTTTTTTGGTTTGTGAAAACTGTGTCTTTGTCGGACCCTGACTGCTACCTACAGATAAAATGTATCAAAAATCATGCTGCAAACTGGATGTTCAGAAAATGTTGGTTGTGGTGAGTATCGTACAATTTTATTAATATGGTAAAAGTGGTAACATACAGCGCCGCAAGAACTGCGGTACCGCTATCACCACTGCTGTAACACCCTTGATGTACCTATAACATTATTGCAAAGAATGCTAAGCCTGGCCCTGTACCCGGACTCTCCATTTTCGATATATCGCAGCCGTGTCGGTCCGAACTTCATTGTAACAGAGTTGACCAATGTCAACTTCGCAATTGCGTGAACGAAAACACTCACGCAATTGCGAAGTTACCCCAGACCCAGGGGGGGCCAACCAGAAGCATACTAAAAAGTTTTTTAGCCAGGTAGGTAGGTACGATATCTAATCGTAATAGGTATTTTATTTTATTAGTTATTGTATCCATTATCGTCAAGAATTACACCATAAAAAATGTATTGTTGGTATTTCTGAATTAAAAAGGTGTTAATTATTACTCTTTTCTTTTTAGGTACCTACACTTCATCGTTTTCCTAACCCAAGGAAAGACAGTGAACTGTTTAAAACATGGGTTGCAAGGATTGGTGGCAAAAATTATGGAATTGGAAGATAAACATATTGTCAAGAACGGAAAAGTGTGTCGAAGACATTTCGAACAAGTTCTGAAGATGCACGTGGTCGAGCAATCTTAGTACCATCGCTCTCAAGTTGGATTAGCATAGTGTAGGGCTTTCAATTAATTACTCTTCATTTTCAAATATTCTGCGTAACATCACTCTAGCTGCGGAATTTCAACCAAGATCCCCTTGAAAATTTCTTTGGGGCTATAAGAGCGCACGTGCAAAGTACCTAATAGGTACCAAACCAAATGTCCATGCGTTTGAAAGTGCATTATAAAACGTTAGGTACTTAAACAATTTAACGTCTTCACACTCTTCTGGTGCAAATTGCGAAAAAGACCACAGCTCTTTGTCTTCAGTCTTTGAAATATTTTTTACATCGCATCGGTAGCAGACTCTCTAGAATGTCACGAAAATAACCTTCCTTCTGGTGCAGTCGGGTAAAAACGACAATGTAATATTAAATTAGAGTCAACCTCATAATCATGACCGATGGTATCAAATATACTTTTACAAACATATTAAAATGTAAATAAGACTCGGCTATTGTTACCGCACAAGACAGTAAAATATTCGATTGCTTTGCACAATACGAAATCGTAGTGAATGAAATTTTAAGGGACGACTATTCTATTAATGGTGTTAAAAATAACATTGCTCTTATTTTAACATTATAGCATTGATATAAGTTTTTTGTCATGCGGGGCAAATAACAAAAAAATTACATGCATGCAAGCATATTATGCTCACGGCTATTTTGGGAGTAGTCAGAGATATTCTGAATCCTCAGAACATCCACGTTTTACTAGTAATACCGAAACTAAAAAAAAACTAAATTATAGTGCGTCGATATTTGATAATTTACGACACATTGTATTGTCATCACTAAATAAATAAATATTTGGAAAAACTCTGCACTTGACGAGTGTGATAAAATGAAATAAATTGCAAATTAATATTACATTAAAAATAAAACAAGAAAAATTTTAAAGTAAAAATGACTTTTATTTGAAGCTTTAAATTATTCATGTTTATTATGCATTGTTTTGTATGGCTTTTTTTAGTTGTACGTTATAATGCATAATAAACATGAACATAAAATACCTATTTTTTTTTTATAAAGAAGCAGGGATAGACGTCTATGTGGGTGTGGCAGTGTGTGTGCATGTGTGTATTGGTGTATACATTTCTTTTCCGACCTCTCTCCCAGTTGGTGCTACTAGTTTATAACCACAGAGACGGCAAAGTGACCAGTCTATTTCCGTATATTAAACTGTAGTCTTTGATACTAAACTCATATCTGTCGTGTAATTTAAAAATGGAACGATCTTTTTCTCCGAAACATGGCGACCAAGGAGGTAACTTATCAAAGGTTTTATTTAAATTTCGAACTGGCTTGCAAATAGAAAGCTGTTTATTGAAAAAAAAAAAACTAATTGTTGTTCGATGTTCGTCATTGATTTTGAAAAGAGTTTTAATTTCCGCGAATTATTTGAGAAAATTTACTGTTTTAATTTCCGCGCATTATTTGAGAAAAGTACTATACAAGCCTTGGCCACAACTAGGCATTGATGGACTTACGTATGTGTGCCTCGGCTTCGCCTCGGCCCACATTTACACGTTCGTCCATCAATGCCTCTGTTGCTGGCCGCTGCAGTAATGTACTAATTCTCAAACATGCTTGGAAATGTGAGCATTATTTTGACAACCTTCTTCGAGATAAATCGAAATTGCTGTACTGGCCAAATACATGCGCGCAGCGGCCGGCAATGTTTGTATGAAAATCCATATCTGTCGTGTTTAGCGGCCGAATAAATTACATAGTAAACTCATATCTGTCGTGTAATTTAAAAATGGAACGATCTTTTTCTCCGAAACATGGCGACCAAAGAGGTAACTCATCAAAGGTTTTATTTAAATTTCGAACTGGCTGGCAAGTAGAAAGCTGTTTATTAAAAAAAAAACAAATTGTTGTTCGTTGTTCGTCATTGATTTTGAAAAGAGTTTTAATTTGCGCGAATTATTTGAGAAAATTTACTGTTTTAATTTCCGCGCATTGTTTGAGAAAAGTACCATACAAGCCTTGGCCACAACTAGGCATTGATGGACTTACGTATGTGTGCCTCGGCTTCGCCTCGGCCCACATTTACACGTTCGTCCATCAATGCCTCTGTTGCTGGCCGCTGCAGTAATGTACTATATTGATCTAGTCCCCAACAAACATTGTACCAATAAAATCTTCTCTTGACTTCAGGCAAGCGGACCACAGCGGCGGCCCCATCAGGTACCACGAGTGAAGCGGCGGCCGGCGGCGTGGAGGTGACCCTCGACCCCTCCGAGCTCGAGCTGGAGCCGGAAGCGGTCGCGGCGCGCTACGAGCGGCACCTGCGCGAGACCAGGCCCCGCGCCAAGGAGGACCTCTCCGACATGTTGGCAGACCACGTGGCCAGACAGAAGGTAGGCCACATTAAAACATTTTTGGCATCCTGCATATCCAGGGCATGTTTTATATCAATGTCGTTCACTTTCGTCGCTGAGTAGCCGATTTTTTTTCTTTATGTTTAATCCGCTTCGAGACTGAATGTATAATGTAATGTTACTGTAATAATGTGATCTTTTTTATCTTTTACAGAACAAGAGAAAGCGACAACAGAACACGGACTCTAAGCAAGCTAAGAAATACAAAGAATTCAAGTTCTAAAAGTGATAAACTGGATAATTTAATTTTAATTGTATTTATAAGTATAAATATTGCTGTATGAGACTACCTACATACATGTTATTTGTATTGGCAAACTCATGTCGATAATTGTAATACAAATACCTAAAATATATTTAATATGACGACAGTATCGTTGTTTTATTAAAATATCTTACATGCATACATACATACATTATGCTCACGCCTATGTCCCACTACTGGGGTAGGCAGAGACAACAGATCGCCACATGCTACTATTCTGACCATAGAGTAAGAAGAGATGGCATATCGGCTTGTTTCTATAGAAAATGTTGTCGCCAACAAAGGGGGTGAAAAACGGGTGAGAGGAGGGTTAACATTTAAAATACGCTACTTCCCGCTAGATGTGTATGATATGACGTCAGGCCCAGTTGAGTATCTGTGCACAGTTCGATACAACATCTCTACCCCAGGGGAGCGCGTTATTTTCTCTATGATTCTGACACACATCTCTCGCCTCCTAACTAAAATATCTTCCTAGTTTTAAAATAATTCAAAATTATGTTTAAAAAAAAATCACCTGCCACCTGCCTTCTCTATTCTCTTTGTTCAGAAACGGCAACCAGTTCTTTCTAATCTAGGACCAAGTTTCTAATTAGTTAATAGTTTGTGCGGCAACACAAAATGTCAAATTCTGACAAATTTAATATATTTTTTTATTTTGGCCAGTTATTATTTTAACGTATGCAAAGCATAGAAATATGATGCAAAGTCGATAGTGGTTTGGCCAAGGTTTGGCTATCGAAGTTTGGCTAGATAATAATGTCTATGGGTTTGGCAGTGACAAGTGTTCTGCGCTGCGCTTCGCCAGAAGTGCGATTTTTGAAAATCATACGAGCGACTTGGCAGTAGAAAGATGCACAATCTCCATAGTAATTTTGACATTTTCTACTGCCAAGTCGCTCGTATGATTTTCGAAAATCGCACTTCAGGTATGCGCTGTAGTGCGATTTTTGAAAATCATACGAGCGACTTGGCAGAAGAAAATGTCAAAATTACTATGGAGATTATGCATCTTTCTACTGCCAAGTCGCTCGTATGATTTTCAAAAATCGCACTTCTGGCCCATCGCTGGCCATAAAACGCGAATGTTTATCGCAAAGATTTTTTTTTGTCTATATCGTTCAAAAGCTGTTACCATAGATAAGCTACTATTTTACAGGAAGCTGTTACGAGCTGTTTGGATTGTGGTTCTGGCTTGACGCATACCATCAATGGATCCACAGCAGAGCATAAACCTCCTCTCCGTCTCTGTTTGGGGGCGCTACAATCGACTATAATCTGACAATGTTTCAAGTACAAAAATTAGTTCCAATGATTTTCCGTAACATGGCGAGGCTAAGCTCCTCCGTAGACGAAAAAATTGTCGCTTATGCTGATAGAAGTATGAGATAGGTGAATGAAACTAGACGACTGACTCCGGAGTCAGATAGCCGCTAGCCGTCGTAGTACAAAAAACTGGTTACGTCGATAAGGACAGCAATAGGTACCGATCTTCTTTTATAGACCGAATTTGCTATGTGTATCTCTTATTGAGTGAATATAACATAATAAGACACGTGCTTCCTACTACTTGGTACTAGAGTACCTTCTCTTTCTACGGGATCCTCGTGCATGTGGCTCCATCTAGTGGTAAAAAGAGTAACGCTAATAATGCGATTACTAAAATGTAAGGCGACCCATCCATTTCCAATATTACATAATAGATGAATGCGAGGTAGTAGGATAGACATAAAAATAAAATAAAAAATAAAATAAAAATAAAAACGTTATTTATTCTCTCCACAAAGTAGCTAAGTAACATAAATATAAACAATAAACTTATTAGTAGGCACTTGGGTTTTTTAAACAGAAATAATATCAATATCAACTATTATAGGTTTGTGGAAACTGGTGCTCGTACAACGGTACGGCAAGGGCGGATCCAAGGGGGGGGCCCAGGGGGCCATGGCCCCCCCCCACGGACCTCTGCGGATTGCATTGAATTTCGAGGCTGAGTAATGACAGCACTTTACTAGGGCATAGATTGATTGAGCTCTGTCCATAACCAATTCGTAGAGCGGAGAAAATTAGAGCTCGCTTCGCTCGCTCTATGTTTCCGTTTTAATTATTGTACCTGTGTAGGTACAATAAAACAAGGCTGTTGTCAGAAATCTTTAGGATTATACACATAATATAATCCTAAAGATTTAACAGCAAACCGGGGAACACGCCCCGGGCCACTGGTTTAGGGGGCGCCAAAATCAAGATGGAAAAAAATATTGCATCAACTTGAGAATTTTGCAAAAAAATCTCGTGCTCGCTTCGCTCGCTCCTGATTTCAGACATCTCATTATATTGCAGTGACGAAATCTCGAGCTTGTTTCGCTCGCTCTTGGTTTAAGATCGTATTGCAGTCATCCCATTATATTGCAGTGAAATCTCGAGCTCGCTTCGCTCGCTCTTGGTTTTAGATCTTATTTCAGTCATCTCATTACATTTTAGTGAAATATCGAGCTCGCTTCGCTCGCTCTTGGTTTTTTTGTTGTATTGAAATTACCTATCGCAGAATTGGATCATATTGCGAATTTCTGACTCGACCTAATCATATTGCAGTAAAATCTCGAGCTCGCTTCGCTCGCTCTTGGTTTTAGAACTCATTGTAGTCATCTCATTATATTCCAGTGACGAAATCTGAGCTTGTTTCGCTCGCTCTTGGTTTAAGATCGTATTGCAGTCATCCCATTATATTGCATTGAAATCTCGAGCTCGCTTCGCTCGCTCTTGGTTTTAGATCTTATTGCAGTCATCTCATTATATTTCAGTGAAATATCGAGCTCGCTTCGCTCGCTCTTGGTTTTTTTGTTGTATTGAAATTACCTATCGCAGAATTCGATCATATTGCGAATTTCTGACTCGACCTAATCATATTGCAGTAAAATCGCGAGCTCGCTTCGCTCGCTCTTGGTTTTAGATCTCATTAGAGTCATCTCATTATATTGCAGTGACGAAATCTGAGCTTGCTTCGCTCGCTCTCGGTTTAAGATCGTATTGCAGTCGTCTCATTATATTGCAGTGAAATCTCGAGCTCGCTTCGCTCGCTCTTGGTTTTAGATCTTATTGCAGTCATCTCATTATATTTCAGTGAAATATCGAGCTCGCTTCGCTCGCTCTTGGTTTTTTTGTTGTATTGAAATTACCTATCGCAGAATTCGATCATATTGCGAATTTCTGACTCGACCTAATCATATTGCAGTAAAATCGCGAGCTCGCTTCGCTCGCTCTTGGTTATAGATCTCATTACAGTCATCTCATTATATAGCAGTGACGAAATCTGAGCTTGCTTCGCTCGCTCTCGGTTTAAGATCGTATTGCAGTCGTCTCATTATATTTCAGTGAAATCTCGAGCTCGCTTCGCTCGCTCTTGCTTTTACATCTTATTGCAGTCATCTCATTATATTTCAGTGAAATATTGAGCTCGCTTCGCTCGCTCTTGTTTTTTTGTTGTATTGAAATTACCATTGCAGAATTCGATCATATTGCGAATTTCAGAAATCAGAAATCAGAAATCAGAAATCAGAAATCAGAATTTCTGACTCGACCTAATCATATTGCAGTAAAATCTCGAGCTCGCTTCGCTCGCTCTTGCTTTTAGATCTTATTGCAGTCATCTCATTATATTTCAGTGAAATATCGAGCTCGCTTCGCTCGCTCTTGTTTTTTTGTTGTATTGAAATTACCTATTGCAGAATTCGATCATATTGCGAATTTCTGACTCGACCTAATCATATTGCAGTAAAATCTCGAGCTCGCTCCGCTCGCTCTATGTTAAACGTTTTATTGCAACCACTCAACCTGGACCTGGCCTCCCTAAGAAAAAATTATTGCTACACTCTTGTAAAGGAGGCCCGGGCCCGGCGCGAATCTCATGTTTTTGCCCCACCTCGGAAAAATTGTAGATCCGGGGCCGATTATATACGTGGCCTGAGTCGGCCGAGGGCCCCCCCCCAATATGAAATCCTGGATCCGCCCTTGCGGTACGGAGTTAATTCTCCGCACTTGTTACAGGTCACCAGGCCTCCACCGCCCAGGCGCCGCCGCCGGCGCGCCGCGTTACAAGATAATACACTGTTTTTTGCTTAGTAGGCTACAAACATAAAGATAAAGATAAAGATGCATTTATTTGTCAGACATGAGTAGTTACAGGCAGTTGTTACAATAATTATTAAGTCCTACATGTCTTACCTACTGTCTGGCTTACAAATTATTATTTAGATAATGTTAAGGATGCCAATCAATAAGTGGTCATCATAAATTAAAACAAAACAAACATACTTTTTGTTATCATCAGCAGTAAGGCTGATACAGTATTCATAGGGTGAAGAGCATCTCTGTGTGCAATCGTTCAAAGGAATTTAATGGCGTCACCACGACGCCACGTTTCATATAACATTTTTTTGTTAGAGAGTTGCGCGAGCCGGACCAGACCTTTGAACTGCTGTAACTCCTAAACCGACTGGAGTAATGCAGGCAGACGGTCCATTCCATCCCCATCACAGAAAGGCTCTTCACCCTACGAATACTGAATCAATCAGCCTTGCAGCTGATGATAGCCAAAAGTACGTCTATCTCTCGTAATAAGGCCTTACCCATCTATTTACAATCCAATATTACTTAATCGATGACTGACAGTAATATTATATTGTACTAGAGTTAACCTGCGACTTCGTCCGCACAACTTATATACCAGATTTTAAGTCAGATCATAAGCTATCAAACAAAAAAAGTTTCATCAAAATCGGTTCAGTAGTTTTTGCGTGATGCTCGTTCAAACAAACAAACAGACGGACAAAAAATAAAAAAATTGGTGATTTGGAATCAGGGACTCCTAAAAACCACATAGTAACTTTTTTTTTGTTAATATCTTCAATGTACAGACACACTTCTGTTACAGTTTTATAATAGTTTAGATTACATTTTCTATAATTTTTCGTAGGAACAGTATTTTTAAAATTCACCGCTTTTAGTAGTTTCTGGTTTCCTCGCTAGATAGCGTTGAATTCGTATAGAGCCATAGACAATTTCTAATTTTTATTATGGTGTAAATGACAGATGGCAATATTTATTGTCCAAAAAGACTTGAGTCCAAGCCAGAAATAAAAATTATGAGATAAAAAAAGTTACCTGGCTGCGTTCAGAACCTTTTTATGCGGTTGTTTTGTCAACTCGCTCTAAGGTACGGAACGGCCAGAAGTGCGATTTTTGAAAATCTTACGAGCGAATTGGCAGTAGAAAGATGCATAATCTCCATAGTAATTTTGACATTTTCTACTGCCAAGTCGCTCGTATGATTTTCAAAAATCGCACTTCAGAGCGTTTTTTCAACTCGCAATAAGGTACGGAACGATCACGGTTGTTTTATAACCTCAAATTTTGACATTGACGGTAAAATGGGCTTCCAGGGCTTCCATCATTTCCAAATACAATAAAAAACTCTCCTTCCATGTTAGCGGATCAAAAAATAATTTGGAAAACAAACTTTTAATTCAAAACGAGCGAAAAGTCAAGTGACCACAGATAATACAAACGTCAGAGTGTTTTTCAACCATCGAATTAGACGGTTAAAAGTTGCAACCCGTTAGAGGTTCGGAACGGTTGAGTTGTGACAACCGCAAAGAGTAATATAAGTATATTAGAAAAGAGAACCCACTCGTGGCAACATTATGCATCCACCTTATGTCAAATTGAAGGCTAGCTAGCTCCATCTGTGATTCTCTGAAAATAATTCTTCCTATACTATACATACCTACTTATATATATACTTATATACTCATACCGTTGTTTGAATGCTAGTTTTCGTTCAATCCCGCACCGATCGAGTGAAATTCCAGTATCCTTACTATTCCTGTAATCTGTACATTGGTAAGAGAACAACTGAAACTCCAGAACATCACTAAATCGGCACAAAATTGAACAAAAACTACAAACAACACGCACATTACACAAGGTAGGTCGCCATCTTGTAAATTTGTCAATTTGACATTGACATAGACTATATAATCTTTTTTTTTTCATAGTAAAAGATATATTTAACAGATGGCAGCACATTCTATGCAAACTGAATCGGAAAGACCACCAAAAGGCAAATGTCCTCCGCCTGGACAACCGAGTTGCAAAGAGCGTTTTTTCACCGAGGCTCTGAACGGCGTTAGTGCGAAAGTTGCACTCGGGGTGCACAACGGGTGTAGGTTCTGAACGCAGCCCTGGAGACTGGACTTTGCACTAAATTTGCAGTTAGATTTTCTATTGTTTTTATTAAATTTTAGGCCTTTTAGTAGTTGTAAATTAAATTATAGTAAAAACAATGGCGCGTGTATTGGTAGGAGTTAAGAGAGTCATCGATTATGCCGTAAAAGTAAGTAAAGTGACAAGTACAAAGGTTACTAAATTGAACTTGTTTTAAAAGTTCAAGTTCATTTATTTTTGATCTATTGGAGGCGTTTAATTATATTACATAAACAAAATCAATTATATGAACGGCAAATGAACGACCACTTATATAATTACCATATCCTTTCATTAAATTGAAACTTTACTAACCCTACTTTTGCTTATCAGGTATTCTATCTCCAACCAGTTTTATTCTAATTTCAATTTACCTTTCACAAGGAATCTTACTCCATGTATACTTCTGACTTTTGCGTGCGTTAGCACTGCATTTCCGCCAGTGTCAAGTAGTTTTGGGAGCGTCTTCCAATTTCAGGGATTGTTTTTGATCTAGAACAGGAAGAGATTACGGAGCCTCGTGGCAGGCAAAAACGCGAACCGCGCGATCGCCACGCGAGACAAGTGCTCGTGTCAGATCATTCGGTCGTGCAATGTGACTCCTCCTTTACTTATAAAAGAGTTCCGTGACTGACTGACAAGACAACACAGAAAATGTAGGGGTACAGGTGCTCTAAGAAAGGATTTTTATTTAACCTCTGGTATGTGTAAGCCGCGCACAATCTGCACCTGTCGTCTGTGGCAAGATGGCGCGTAGCTGTAAAAATTCAAATTTGAAAAGAGTTTTGTGAATGCACGATCCTTTTATGAATGAAGGAATATTGAATGAATGGTAGATTGAAGTATTGAAACGATTTCAAGCAATAACAGAGTAAAGATAAAATAACAGAATAAAATCTGATTAGTCAGCTTTGGCCGGATCCGAGACTACACAGACGACGGGGTATGGACGGATACGGATCAACACGTACTAGAGGTTAAACATAGTTCAGCATGCCTCGATAGATGGTGTTGACCTGGCCTGGGTCCAAAGATAGTAACTTAGGCAAAAAAAGTTAAAATAATACATGATGCAAACGATTGCATCTGGCATTTGTTGATGGATTGTTTTTTTTGTTTTCATGCTTATTAAAAAAACTATTTGTTACTGGTCTCTCTGTATTTTATTAACAGAAAAGTTGCATTTTCTCAAACATGCTTGGAAATGTGAGCATTATTTTGACAACCTTCTTCGAGATAAATCGAAATTGCTGTACTGGCCAAATACATGCGCGCAGCGGCCGGCAATGTTTGTATGAAAATCCATATCTGTCGTGTTTAGCGGCCAAATAAATTACATACTAAACTCATATCTGTCGTGTAATTTAAAAATGGAACGATCTTTTTCTCCGAAACATGGCGACCAAGGAGGTAACTCATCAAAGGTTTTATTTAAATTTCGAACTGACTTGCAAATAGAAAGCTGTTTATTGAAAAAAAAAAATGTTCGTTGTTCGTCATTGATTTTGAAGAGTTTTAATTTCCGCGAATTTTTTGAGAAAATGTAGTGTTTTAATTTCCGCGCATTGTTTGAGAAAAGTACTATACAAGCCTTGGCCACAACTAGGCATTGATGGACTTACGTATGTGTGCCTCGGCTTCGCCTCGGCCCACATTTACACGTTCGTCCATCAATGCCTCTGTTGCTGGCCGCTGCAGTAATGTACTATTGCATCAACACTGTTTATCTAGCCATTTTCAAATTTTTTTTTTGTGTTGTTTCTGCTCCTTTGCAATCTTTTTTTTTTAAACAATAAAATGTCTTCTACGAGAGCTTCCTTCATTGGTTTGTTCCAACGAGCTCTCCCTTTGTGTCATCGAAATCTGAAGCTCAGTCCCGGAATGTCCCTTTGCTTCCACCTCACTCTCACGTGCCGCAGGCCACCATCTCCACTCAGCTGGGATGCGAGATCATTTACATGCTGGGATAGTTTATTTTCTAATGGCTTTAAAATCCTTCATTCTTGTCTTGGCCAGTGCTCCATCTATCCCAATACATATGCCAACTTCCTGGCTCCATCACTTGCGTTTGACAGATGCGATAAGTACCTACGGTGCCACGTATCTCAAGAGAATGGATTTAGAATGATAAAGGATACTAATCCTCCTTACAAGCCAGGAAACACGAAAATTGGCCATAGCGTTCGGTAATGTTCAACCTTCTTTCGTATTGTTCATTGTCGTTATTGTTTTGTCCCTTTCTGTCACAACAAAAATTAAATAAAAACTATTATTTTTTTTTATTTTCATTGTCGAATTAGAAAGGGAAACCAACAACGACAATGAACAATACGAAAGAAGGTTGAACATTACCGACAGCTAAGGAGTATTTTCATGTTTCACCGCTTGTAAGGCAGTCTGTACTCCTGGTACGTACAAAATCTATTTCCAGCTTCCTGCTCATGATCATGAGACACGGGCTCTCACGCATTGACATAAGGCGTATTTTAGTTTGTGGTTCCTTAACATATACAGGGTGGCCGGGGAGTTGACGTTCAAACGTAAAATTTAGGTCCGGTATGTCGTGGGATAAATCACCCCCATGTATGTTCCGCGATTTTTTATAGTTTTCGAGTTATGATGATTTTTCCGATTTTTTGAGGAAACTCGACATGACCGGCTTAAACAACTTTAAAAAAAAAGTGTAAGACTTTTTAGAGATTCTTTTTTTGCAACTTAATCTTCATGAATTTTGCCTTTATTCATAACATCATCATCATCGTAACTTGGATAAAAGTTATGAAAATATTGGTCTAAAGTTAAAAATTTGCGATCCATGAATTATGACTTAATTTTCAACTTTAAATTAAAACTCTAAACAGGTGACCTTATGATTTTTTAGTCAATCCTAAAAATGCGCCCAACTCTCAGCTTTCATAATCATAAATAAAAAGTAGTACTTAAGAGGGCTAATTTGGCTAGAATTGATCTACAAAGACAACAAGGCGGAAAATTCTTAAAATCAAAATTTTTTTTTTGCCATAATTATGACGCCTTAGGCTAAATAATGATTAAAGAATGCTGGAAACCTGTCGTGTTGGTGGAATAAGGAAAGTTTTAAGTAAGAAGTAGATAACCTAACCTAACATGAACTAACCTTTTTTTTTCTTTTTGACCCTGGGAAATGCGTTACGCACACCCCCTCTCGGGGCGTTCGGGAGGGTGGTAGTGTGGGACTCTTCCACCCAAAAGGGGTGGAACTACCCACTAAAACCCCGCGGAGGCCATCCTCAGGCAGTTTATGGGGAGACCTGGTACCGATTACGCATCCAGGACTCCCCTTCCCCTGCCTCGTCGTCGTCCCCCTTAGGTTAGGTTAGGTTAGTTCATGTTAAGTACCCCCCGGTGAGGCCGGGGGGTGACGTCGAGAGAGGGGCACTGCCCTGATCCGTGCCGCTGTTTATGCGGCGTGCCCCAGCCATGCCGTGTGAGTGGCGCCGTGGATCGGGGCAGTGTCCCCCGCAGGGGAGAGTATTCTCCCCAGGGAAGAGCCCTCCTCAGTAAGGGGGGGGCGAGGCAGGGGAAGGGGAGTCCTGGATGCGTAATCGGTACCAGGTCTCCCCATAAACTGCCTGAGGATGGCCTCCGCGGGGTTTTAGTGGGTAGTTCCACCCCTTTTGGGTGGAAGAGTCCCACACTACCACCCTCCCGAACGCCCTGTGAGGGGGTGTGCGTAACGCATTTCTCCGCGTCAAAAAAATAAAAAAGTTCAGTTCATGTTAGGTTAGGTTATCTACTTCTTACTTAAAACTTTCCTTATTCCACCAACACGATAGGTTTCCAGCATTCTTTAATCATTATTTAGCCTAAGGCGTAATAATTATGGCAAAAAAAAAAATTTTTATTTTTAATAATTTTCCGCCTTGTTGTCTTTGAAGATCAATTATAGCCAAATTAGCCCTCTTAAGTACTACTTTTTATTTATGATTATGAAAGCTGAGAGTTGGGCGCATTTTTGGGATTGGCTAAAAAATCATAAGGTCACCTGTTTAGAGTTTTAATTTAAAGTTGAAAATTTAGTCATAATTCACGGATCGCAAATTTTTAACTTTAGACCAATATTTTCATAACTTTTATCCAAGTTACGATGATGATGATGTTATGAATAAAGGCACAATTCATGAAGATTAAGTTGCAAAAAAAGAATCTCTAAAAAGTCTTACACTTTTTTTTTTAAGTTGTTTAAGCCGGTCATGTCGAGTTTCCTCAAGAAATCGGAAAAATCATCATAACTCGAAAACTATAAAAAATCGCGGAACATACATGGGGGTGATTCGGATACCCCACGACATACCGGACCTAAATTTTACGTTTGAACGTCAACTCCCCGGCCACCCTGTATACAGGGTGAAATTGATATCATTGGCATCCTTTTAAACTAAGGGTCTACACATCAAACTGAACAACTTTTACTATGGGAGCAAACCGATCGGAGGAAAAAAAAAATCTGCAGTTGCATACATTTGAGTCGAGTAGGCATTGCAGTTTAGTATGGGACAGCAGATTTTTTAGTTGCTCCGATCGGTTTGCTCCCATAGTAAAAGTTGTTCAGTTTTATGGGTAGACTCTTAGTTTAAAAGGATGCCAGTGATATCAATTTCACCCTGTAGATAAGCTACAATTTTTCCTTAACCCGGTGAGCACCAACCTATAAAAAAGCCTAAGTTAAAAAAACTTTTTAAATATGCTATAATTTAGCCTTAGCCTACTTTTTCGAACCGTACGGTTCGACCGGAGTTCACCGGGTTAAGCACAAAGATCGAAATTCGAAAATTCACACGAAATCAGGAGATATTAAAATATTGAATTATCTTAGGTTTGTTCTTGTTACAAATTCATATACAGAGTACTTTTTGTTCGTATACGTAACTCATTTGAATCAGACTCCCTGTGCTTGCATTTTGAAACATGTATTAAAAAATTTGCAGGTCCGAGTCAAGCCAGACAAGACTGGTGTAGTAACAGATGGAGTGAAGCACTCCATGAACCCGTTTGATGAGATCGCCGTAGAGGAAGCCGTGAGGATGAAGGAGAAGAAGCTGGCGAGTGAGGTTGTTGCCGTCTCATGCGGTCCCGCACAGGCACAAGTATGGTTACATCGCATTGATATCAATCGATATTTTTAAAAGTATGACACGTAGAAGATTAATACATTCTGTGCTAACACTGCCGGAATATAAAAACCGTTTTGCTAGTTGGGCTTTGTATATAAAAACCGTATCTTCGGAATATAAAAACCGTTTTGCTAGTTGGGTTCTTGAGCTCACTGACCTCAATCCGCAAGGACCTAGTAGGTAGGTTAGCAGCGATTGTGTTGTTATGGTAAATTTATTAATTTACTGTCATCATCATCAGCCTATCATCGTCCACTGCTGAACATAGGCCTCTCCCAAGGCGCGCCACAAAACTATGTCCTCGGCCTTCCTCATACAGTCGCTCCCCGCTACTTTTATAACAGACGAGCTTTTACCCGCGACTTCGTCCGCATAAATTATATACCAGATTTTAAGTCAGATAATAAGCTATCAAACAAAAAAGTTTCATCAAAATCGGTTCATTAGTTTTTGCGTGATACTCGAACAAACAAACACCCAAACAAACAAACAAACAGACGGACAAAAAGTCCAAAAATTTGTGATTTGGAATCAGGGAAGCCTAAAAACCATATAGTAATCTTTTTTTTGTAAATATCTTCAATGTACAGACACATTTCTATTACAGTTTTATAATAGTTTAGATAAAGCCTGACTACATAAATAAAATACCTTACCATGTTGTGGAAAATTATTGGAACTAATTTCATTTGCAACATTAATATTAAAGGTTATGGTCAAGTGTAGTGCAAGTTAGTATAAAGTTTTGACCTATAAGACACTGGCAGTATGGACCTATGGCAAACAACTTTGGGGTTCAACAAATAACTAGAACAAAGTTTGATAATGATATCAAAACTAAATTGTAGATTGAACCTAAATTTTTGAATTGCAGGAAACCCTCAGAACTGCTTTAGCCATGGGAGCAGACAGGGCGATACACGTGGAAGTGGCCGGAGCCGAGTACGAGACGTTGCAGCCCCTCCACGTGGCCAAGATCCTCGCCAAGCTGTCCCAGGACGAGAAGGCCGATATTGTTATTGTAGGGAAACAAGTATGTACATCATTTGTTACAATTTTTACATATCTCAGATCTCACTGCTTAGCTCGCCTGTACCTCCTGAAATCTTTTAATAATTATCTTATTGGATATTATGTGCACGACACTAGCGCCATCTAGCGCATCAACGACCCAAATAACTAGCTGGAATCTCCATTCTTAGCTACGAAGCTCCCATACAAACTTTCACGCCGATTTCACACCATTGGGGGTTGAATTGCCTGAAAAACCGGCCGGCCTGCCTTGCCTAATTTAAGTGAGCACCTATAGGTAAATGCCAATAGAAACATCCATGCCAAATTTTAAGTTGGTAGTGTTTTTAAAATTATGAGCATTCAAGTATCCATATTAAATAATATGAACTTATGTTCAAATACATCCAGTATGAACAAATATGAACTTCGGTCAACCAAGCTCATGGTTGGTTATCATTATCACAAATGTTTAAGCACAGATTATTTAATAGTTACTACGTTTAAGTATTCGTTTTCTATTTTACAGGCGATCGACGATGACTCTAACCAGACTGCACAAATGACTGCCGCTATATTAGATTGGCCCCAGGGCACATTCGCGTCAAAGGTACAGTATTTATTTTATTTTATTTTTAGATTACGTCAAATCTGTGTGTGAAATACATAGGTCACGGTATCATCTGATGATAACCGTTATCAATGTTTGTTTAAATATTTAAGCATTATTCTAACCACTAGCGATAAGGCATGTGATTTTATTTTGGAAACAAATTAAAAATAAATTCCTTTTTCTTTTAAGATTTTCCTTGGAATCAATTTTTTCAATTTACATAATTTATGGCTCGTAATAGATTAACTATTGTAATAGAGAAGCCAGTGAAAAAAAAGAAAAGCTGTTCCTTACAAAACTGCAAGCCTACTACAACGCAAATTAATGGAACAGCAGATTTTTGTTCTTGATTTTTATATTAGTCCCATAGAGAAAGTTGTTCAGTTTGATGGTCTGACGGTCAGCATATTAAGAAGGACTCTTAAATACATTATGTGGGATTGGTTGTAAGCTTAGATCATTCACGATGAAAGTGATAAAGTACTTATTCTTGAATGAGTGTTATGAATCAAGGAGAAAGACCGAGAATGGGCTCCGAGCTTTTTGCAAAGTAGTATGTATTTTTAAAAGTGATTTTAATCAATGGCATTAATTTTTATGAACGGTATTAAATGCTTGCATCCTACATCCAAACGCTGTTCTTTGTATTACAGGTAGAGAAGACTGACGCGGGGCTGACGGTGACGCGCGAGATCGACGGCGGGCTGGAGGTGATCAAGTGCAAGCTGCCGGCCGTGATCAGCGCCGACCTCAGGCTCAACGAGCCCAGATACGCCACACTACCCAACATCATGGTATGTGACCGATGTCCAATAGACTGACGCGGGAGTGACGGTGATGCGCGAGATCGACGGCGGGCTGGAGGTGTTCAAGTGCAAGCTGCCGGCCGTGATCAGCGCCGACCTCAGGCTCAACGAGCCCAGATACGCCACACTACCCAACATCATGGTATGTGACTGATGTCCAATAGACTGACGGTGACGCGCGAGATCGACGGCGGGCTGAAGGTGATCAAGTGCAAGCTGCCGGCCGTGATCAGCGCCGACCTCAGGCTCAACGAGCCCAGATACGCCACACTACCCAACATCATGGTATGTGACCGATGTCCAATAGACTGACGCGGGAGTGACGGTGATGCGCGAGGTCGACGGCGGGCTGTAGGCCTAGCATGCCACCCACGACAAAGCGTTTCAACGAGAAAACCGTCATGCTCGCTCTTTCTGGCATACGTAAAATAATAAAGATGGAGGCACATCTCGATTTTTATCGTTTTCTCGAGGGTGGCATGCGAGCCCTACTGGAGGTGATCAAGTGCAAGCTGCCGGCCGTGATCAGCGCCGACCTCAGGCTCAACGAGCCCAGGTACGCCACACTACCCAACATCACGGTACGATTTGACAACCTAAAAATATATATACGGTCGAATTGAGAAACCTCCTTTTTTTTAAGTCGGTTAAAAATGAATCATAAGATTTAATAAATCATAATTAAGATGTGGTCCGGAGAATGTATCAGAATCGTAAAGTTGTGGCGCATTGTCTATCTATCTGCATCTCACTTACTGTTGCACGTGTCCCTGCGCTTTAGCATTTTCGAGTTATTCTTTCCGAGTTTTTTATTCCCAGCTACGTGCGAGCCAAGTGTCAAGTTAATTCGCCCGGGTTGTATAGGATTGTATTCACAATACTGAACAACTTCCACCACGGAACCTAAGGGAAATTAGCAAAGACAACTTTTCATACAAACATTTGATCAGCTGATTGCATATACCATTAGTTGCAGAAACGCTCATTAAAGTTAATCCTTCATTAAATTTCTTGCTGTCACTTTCAGTCTTGTTGCTTTAGTAAAAGCTAGCAAGAGATTTAATGGAGGATCAACTCTAATGAGCGTTTCTGCAACTGACCGTTAGTATGGCAAGTCCAATTTTGTTTTTGCTTACTTCCTTTAGGATTATTGCGGAAAGTATTTCAGTATCACAAGCACCCTTTAAACTCTTACACTCTAGTGCTAGAGCCTACTACCCGTTTGCTTCGAGTTGGTCGTCGATGACCGTTACAAAATTTCGTCACAGGCACATTAACTGGTTCCGTCTCGACAAAAAATAATATAACAAGCAAATAAAAATTTAAAATTAAAAGCGATATTAGCGACCGGGACGGACGTGCCGTACATGGTTGCGTTGCTAAAGGTTATAGGGTTGCGTTTAATAGGGTCTATTAGGGGCGCGGTATGGTGAAGCGGGAAGGGGGGGAACGGCCAACTCGAAGCAAACGCGTAGTAGAACCAAACCCTTGTCAGCTAAAAAATTATATTATATTGCAAACTTGCTTATACATATCAGTCATATTTCCTTTTCAGAAAGCCAAAAAGAAGCCTCTAAAGAAGATTACTGCCAAAGACTTGGGAGTAGACCTGGCACCTAGAATCAAGGTGGTGTCTGTCGAGGACCCGCCCGTGCGACAGGCGGGCTCCATCGTGCCCGACGTGGACACACTCATCGCCAAGCTCAAGGAGGGAGGACATATTTGAAAACCAGACCGATGTCATCAAAAACGTTTATTGCACCTTTGTATAGTCACCAAAAATCATGTTTGTACAAGAGATTCTATTTTGGAGTAAGTTTCATAATGTAGCTGTAATTTTGTTGAATATACATTATTCCATGTTTTAATTTGATTTCGTTATTGTACAATCAGCCTCATAAATTAAAAATATACAATATATAATTACATACGTACAATTTAAGCTCTTATCGAAACATTGGCTACAACTTTACAAGGGAACTAGCTGCAAATATTAAAAAAAAAATCAAAAGTTGTAGTCAAAGTTTAGCCTTACATAATAATCTAATTAAAACAATAGATGATCGGAACGAGGAATGAAAGAACACATAATATTAACTAATTTATTAAGTATCTAGTAAAGCGCTTCGCCACTGTAAGGTTCATACCAGACAATTTTTCCTTCAAGACATCCTGTTACCAGCAGGTGATACCTGTAAGGGGAAAAAATATATTGTTATCTCTGTATAATATATTATTTTGCTGCCACATAAATTACCATCATTTATTTCATAAAATTTATCAGTCGAGCAGTGAGCATAAGCATATGCTAAGAAACATCCACTAAACCTCAAAACATCCACGTTTCACTAGTAGTACCGATAGTCTGTCCAGTGTGACAGGTAGTGAGCCCGTTGCCACTTGTAATGGGCAGTAGGTACAATACATGCCTCGAAATTGAAGCATGCAGGTTTCCTCACGATGTTTTCCTTCACCGAAAAGCCAATGGTGTTACAAATCGTACATAAATGCAGCAGCAGCAGTGCTTACTTATGAAATAAAGTGGGATCGGGTCGGACATGTTTGCCGAATGGATACAAAGCGGTGGGCACGATCACCATCCCATGAGTGCTCCAGGGCGGCAGTCGGGATCCGTATAGAATAGCCCTAAACCTATGATTCGTGGATTTGTATAGTAATTATGCCCCGAGAAAATTTTCAGTGACCCATAAGATATTTCTGCAGTCCCAGCCCTTATCGTATTCGCTGCAGGGAGTAGATACAAGTTGATGATGCTGATGAGTCACATTAGATACCTCGGGCTGAACTTGGAGCTGACGACGAGGTCCTGGTGGATGCCCAGGCTCTGGCCCACGTCGACCATGGCCGTGGGCCCATTGAGCTCCTGCACACACTGCGACAGCTCGCTGCAGTTCTCGTTTAGGGCTAGCAGTCTCATGCCGCGCCCGAACGGGGAGCAGACCAGTCTACCGTCCGCTGAGTAACATAGTTCCTGTAAAACAACATTGTTTTAGCGCAACAGGAATCAGATGGATATTTTATGGAACCACTAAAGACGCAGTGAGTGTAGTAGTTCTTCAGTGCTTCAGTGATTGATTCTCCATCTCGACCACTTTGGGATTGCACGTTAAAAAGTTGGTTCCTGATTCAGTAGCCAGATGGCCTTATTACATGCGCAATCCCGTGCTACTTTACTGTCGTAGGGTATATTTGACTACTCCCAATCCATCCTACATCTAAACTATTATAAAACTGTAACAGAAGTGTGTCTGTACATGGAAGATATTTACAAAAAAAAGATTACGATATGATTTTTAGATGTCCCTGATTCCAAATCACCAATTTTTGGTTTTTTTGTCTGTCTGTTTGTTTGTTCGTTTGTTTGTTTGGGTGTTTGTTTGTTCGAGTATCACGCAAAAACTACTAAACCGATTTTGATGAAACTTTTTTTGTTTGATAGCTTATCATCTGACTTAAAATCTGGTATATAATTTATGCGGACGAAGTCGCGGGTAAAAGCTCGTAATTCATAAGTGAATCAGTGGGATCCGATGAAATGTATAAATCTTGAGTGGATTAATCTCCTATACGCTACGTAATTGCCGCGTATGTAACAGGTTCGAGAGTAATTAACATACTAGGTATTGGCTGTGTGCACGAGACTAGCGCCATCTAGCGCAATACGGCCCCGTGGATTATTTGTACATAAAATGTTAGGAAAAAGTTTGTTATTTACATACATACATAAGCTCACGCCATTGTCCCAAGGGGGTAGGCAGAGACCACAGATCGCCACACGCTATTTTATAAAGTTTGTTATTTTAATTTAAAATAAAGTAGAAACTAAATAAATGAGCAATACTGACGACATTAAAAATGTTATAATACCTAACTGGCTGGGATTCCCATTCTTTGCTACAAAATTATCATACTTCACCTTTCACCACCGTTTTCACACCTTTGGGGGTTGAATTGCGAAAAATCTTTTTTTTGTGAACACCTAGATCAAAGAAAATATACACTACCGCCTAGATGGCAATAAAAACATCCCTGCCCAATTTTAAGTATTAGTATTTGCTGTTTTGGATATTTGAGTATTGAATGTGTGTGCGGATTTGCATAGATTCAAGCAAATCTGACACAGCTTCGCCGTCAGTAGTTCAAATTTTTGCCATAGCGTGCGCTGCGTTCAGAACCTACACCCTAGGTGCACCCAGAGAGCACCCCGAGCGAAACTTTTCGCACTATACGCCGTTCAGAGCCTCGGTGAAAGACGTTCTACTGTAGAGCGAGTTGAAAAAACAACCGCACCCAAACGTCCTGAACGCAGCCCAGCCAATAAGTAACAATAAATAAACCTTGATGAAGCCCTTGCCCTCGTTGGTCTCCTCCACATAGTAGAGCAGTCGGTCGCGGTTCTGTCTGATGTAGTGGCGCGTCTCTGCGTCGCACGCGTCACTGCACTCTTCCTGCGCGGGCGTCGAGCCCGATGTGGACGGCGTTAAACTACGCAATAAAACAGATACTTTATTAGGATTATGGTCAAAGATTACTAATTAGTTGGTAACAGATACATCACTTCCTTAGAAAATGTAAATTTTTCACGCTTTAATAATTTACTGCTAGACGGATGCGAAAATGTATCATTTATCTCGCTACGATGACGGGAACCCGTGTGGATGAAGTCACGGAAAAACTCTATAAAATGCAACGAATATATGAGGCACCTCTCGACGCGATGCATCTCGGTTGCGGACAGTGAGAGGGAGGGCACGCGCAGCGGGAGGGCGGCGCGATGCCCGTGTTGATGCGCTGCTTATTGAAGTTATGATAAAAGTAATATATGCGGCACCTCTCGACGCGATGCATCTCGGTGGCGGACAGCGAGCGGGAAGGCACGCGCAGCGAGAGGGCGGCGCGATGCCCGTGTTGATGCGCTGCTTATTGAAGTTATGATAAAAGTAATATATGCGGCTCCTCTCGACGCGATGCATCTCGGTGGCGGACAGCGAGCGGGAAGGCACGCGCAGCGAGAGGGCGGCGCGATGCCCGTGTTGATGCGCTGCTTATTGAAGTTATGATAAAAGTAATATATGCGGCACCTCTCGACGCGATGCATCTCGGTGGCGGACAGCGAGCGGGAAGGCACGCGCAGCGAGAGGGCGGCGCGATGCCCGTGTTGATGCGCTGCTTATTGAAGTTATGATAAAAGTAATATATGCGGCACCTCTCGACGCGATGCATCTCGGTGGCGGACAGCGAGCGGGAAGGCACGCGCAGCGAGAGGGCGGCGCGATGCCCGTGTTGATGCGCTGCTTATTGAAGTTATGATAAAAGTAATATATGCGGCTCCTCTCGACGCGATGCATCTCGGTGGCGGACAGCGAGCGGGAAGGCACGCGCAGCGAGAGGGCGGCGCGATGCCCGTGTTGATGCGCTGCTTATTGAAGTTATGATAAAAGTAATATATGCGGCACCTCTCGACGCGATGCATCTCGGTGGCGGACAGCGAGCGGGAAGGCACGCGCAGCGAGAGGGCGGCGCGATGCCCGTGTTGATGCGCTGCTTATTGAAGTTATGATAAAAGTAATATATGCGGCACCTCTCGACGCGATGCATCTCGGTGGCGGACAGCGAGCGGGAAGGCACGCGCAGCGAGAGGGCGGCGCGATGCCCGTGTTGATGCGCTGCTTATTGAAGTTATGATAAAAGTAATATATGCGGCACCTCTCGACGCGATGCATCTCGGTGGCGGACAGCGAGCGGGAAGGCACGCGCAGCGAGAGGGCGGCGCGATGCCCGTGTTGATGCGCTGCTTATTGAAGTTATGATAAAAGTAATATATGCGGCACCTCTCGACGCGATGCATCTCGGTGGCGGACAGCGAGCGGGAAGGCACGCGCAGCGAGAGGGCGGCGCGATGCCCGTGTTGATGCGCTGCTTATTGAAGTTATGATAAAAGTAATATATGCGGCACCTCTCGACGCGATGCATCTCGGTGGCGGACAGCGAGCGGGAAGGCACGCGCAGCGAGAGGGCGGCGCGATGCCCGTGTTGATGCGCTGCTTATTGAAGTTATGATAAAAGTAATATATGCGGCACCTCTCGACGCGATGCATCTCGGTGGCGGACAGCGAGCGGGAAGGCACGCGCAGCGAGAGGGCGGCGCGATGCCCGTGTTGATGCGCTGCTTATTGAAGTTATGATAAAAGTAATATATGCGGCTCCTCTCGACGCGATGCATCTCGGTGGCGGACAGCGAGCGGGAAGGCACGCGCAGCGAGAGGGCGGCGCGATGCCCGTGTTGATGCGCTGCTTATTGAAGTTATGATAAAAGTAATATATGCGGCACCTCTCGACGCGATGCATCTCGGTGGCGGACAGCGAGCGGGAAGGCACGCGCAGCGAGAGGGCGGCGCGATGCCCGTGTTGATGCGCTGCTTATTGAAGTTATGATAAAAGTAATATATGCGGCACCTCTCGACGCGATGCATCTCGGTGGCGGACAGCGAGCGGGAAGGCACGCGCAGCGAGAGGGCGGCGCGATGCCCGTGTTGATGCGCTGCTTATTGAAGTTATGATAAAAGTAATATATGCGGCACCTCTCGACGCGATGCATCTCGGTGGCGGACAGCGAGCGGGAAGGCACGCGCAGCGAGAGGGCGGCGCGATGCCCGTGTTGATGCGCTGCTTATTGAAGTTATGATAAAAGTAATATATGCGGCACCTCTCGACGCGATGCATCTCGGTGGCGGACAGCGAGCGGGAAGGCACGCACAGCGAGAGGGCGGCGCGATGCCCGTGTTGATGCGCTGCTTATTGAAGTTATGATAAAAGTAATATATGCGGCACCTCTCGACGCGATGCATCTCGGTGGCGGACAGCGAGCGGGAGGGCACGCGCAGCGGGAGGGCGGCGCGATGCCCGTGTTGATGCGCTGCTTATTGAAGTTATGATAAAAGTAATATATGCGGCACCTCTCGACGCGATGCATCTCGGTGGCGGACAGCGAGCGGGAAGGCACGCGCAGCGAGAGGGCGGCGCGATGCCCGTGTTGATGCGCTGCTTATTGAAGTTATGATAAAAGTAATATATGCGGCACCTCTCGACGCGATGCATCTCGGTGGCGGACAGCGAGCGGGAAGGCACGCGCAGCGAGAGGGCGGCGCGATGCCCGTGTTGATGCGCTGCTTATTGAAGTTATGATAAAAGTAATATATGCGGCACCTCTCGACGCGATGCATCTCGGTGGCGGACAGCGAGCGGGAAGGCACGCGCAGCGAGAGGGCGGCGCGATGCCCGTGTTGATGCGCTGCTTATTGAAGTTATGATAAAAGTAATATATGCGGCACCTCTCGACGCGATGCATCTCGGTGGCGGACAGCGAGCGGGAAGGCACGCGCAGCGAGAGGGCGGCGCGATGCCCGTGTTGATGCGCTGCTTATTGAAGTTATGATAAAAGTAATATATGCGGCACCTCTCGACGCGATGCATCTCGGTGGCGGACAGCGAGCGGGAAGGCACGCGCAGCGAGAGGGCGGCGCGATGCCCGTGTTGATGCGCTGCTTATTGAAGTTATGATAAAAGTAATATATGCGGCTCCTCTCGACGCGATGCATCTCGGTGGCGGACAGCGAGCGGGAAGGCACGCGCAGCGAGAGGGCGGCGCGATGCCCGTGTTGATGCGCTGCTTATTGAAGTTATGATAAAAGTAATATATGCGGCACCTCTCGACGCGATGCATCTCGGTGGCGGACAGCGAGCGGGAAGGCACGCGCAGCGAGAGGGCGGCGCGATGCCCGTGTTGATGCGCTGCTTATTGAAGTTATGATAAAAGTAATATATGCGGCACCTCTCGACGCGATGCATCTCGGTGGCGGACAGCGAGCGGGAAGGCACGCGCAGCGAGAGGGCGGCGCGATGCCCGTGTTGATGCGCTGCTTATTGAAGTTATGATAAAAGTAATATATGCGGCACCTCTCGACGCGATGCATCTCGGTGGCGGACAGCGAGCGGGAAGGCACGCACAGCGAGAGGGCGGCGCGATGCCCGTGTTGATGCGCTGCTTATTGAAGTTATGATAAAAGTAATATATGCGGCACCTCTCGACGCGATGCATCTCGGTGGCGGACAGCGAGCGGGAAGGCACGCGCAGCGAGAGGGCGGCGCGATGCCCGTGTTGATGCGCTGCTTATTGAAGTTATGATAAAAGTAATATATGCGGCACCTCTCGACGCGATGCATCTCGGTGGCGGACAGCGAGCGGGAAGGCACGCACAGCGAGAGGGCGGCGCGATGCCCGTGTTGATGCGCTGCTTATTGAAGTTATGATAAAAGTAATATATGCGGCACCTCTCGACGCGATGCATCTCGGTGGCGGACAGCGAGCGGGAGGGCACGCGCAGCGGGAGGGCGGCGCGATGCCCGTGTTGATGCGCTGCTTATTGAAGTTATGATAAAAGTAATATATGCGGCACCTCTCGACGCGATGCATCTCGGTGGCGGACAGCGAGCGGGAAGGCACGCGCAGCGAGAGGGCGGCGCGATGCCCGTGTTGATGCGCTGCTTATTGAAGTTATGATAAAAGTAATATATGCGGCACCTCTCGACGCGATGCATCTCGGTGGCGGACAGCGAGCGGGAAGGCACGCGCAGCGAGAGGGCGGCGCGATGCCCGTGTTGATGCGCTGCTTATTGAAGTTATGATAAAAGTAATATATGCGGCACCTCTCGACGCGATGCATCTCGGTGGCGGACAGCGAGCGGGAAGGCACGCGCAGCGAGAGGGCGGCGCGATGCCCGTGTTGATGCGCTGCTTATTGAAGTTATGATAAAAGTAATATATGCGGCACCTCTCGACGCGATGCATCTCGGTGGCGGACAGCGAGCGGGAAGGCACGCGCAGCGAGAGGGCGGCGCGATGCCCGTGTTGATGCGCTGCTTATTGAAGTTATGATAAAAGTAATATATGCGGCACCTCTCGACGCGATGCATCTCGGTGGCGGACAGCGAGCGGGAAGGCACGCGCAGCGAGAGGGCGGCGCGATGCCCGTGTTGATGCGCTGCTTATTGAAGTTATGATAAAAGTAATATATGCGGCACCTCTCGACGCGATGCATCTCGGTGGCGGACAGCGAGCGGGAAGGCACGCGCAGCGAGAGGGCGGCGCGAAGCCCGTGTTGATGCGCTGCTTATTGAAGTTATGATAAAAGTAATATATGCGGCACCTCTCGACGCGATGCATCTCGGTGGCGGACAGCGAGCGGGAAGGCACGCGCAGCGAGAGGGCGGCGCGATGCCCGTGTTGATGCGCTGCTTATTGAAGTTATGATAAAAGTAATATATGCGGCACCTCTCGACGCGATGCATCTCGGTGGCGGACAGCGAGCGGGAGGGCACGCGCAGCGGGCGCGCGCGCAGCAGGGCGGGCGGCGCGATGCCCGTGTTGATGCCCATGATCCGCTGCATGTTGAAGTTGCGCCCCATCTGACCCCTGCCACACAACACGATAAGTGTAAGTTCGATTGATTTGTTGGTTGGGCTATTGCAAGCAAGGGTCGTTATGTAACACTGAGACCATCGCTGGTCTTTTATGTTCATCCAAGCTCACCCATATTTTACGCATACCTCCGAAATCGTATTTTCTTTTCATCCTCGGGAATGCCGTTTTCCTCACGATCCATTTTTCCTTCACCGCCGAGCGGAAAAATGATAAATACATACCGTACATAAATTCCGAAGAACTTAGTGGTACAGGTCGGGAATCGAACCGCCGCCTCAGGATTGAGGCGCTAGCTCTCTTCCGTATGGGCTATCATCGCTCCTTGTCCACGTGTAAGGCGATTATCACACTGCACCGCGCCCCGTCACGTAGCACGGGGCCGCAGATTTTAACATTGTATGCAAGTATTTCAATTTATATAGAAAACACGCCTAGGACAACACACTGCCGACGCGTCAATGCGCGGGAAGGCGACTATGCCGCTCCGCGCCCCGCGGCGGGACGCGTCGCTAGTGTGATAATCGCCTTAGTTTAGTGTACTTTTGCATTCATTACGTTGCATTATGTTACTTGAATAAACGTTTTTCTTTTGAGATCGATTTATTCAGAAATAGTTTACATTGTGTTAGAATTTTGACTGATTTTGACTTTGTTCGGCGTCATTCGAGTTTGAATTTTAGGCCACTACTAACCTCATTATTTGATGAGATGATGTTAGAAAAAAAATGGAACAAACCATTTTTCTTTTGTGTAAACCTAAGTATTTTCCCAAATATGCCTCTATCAAGATAAACCTGGAAAGTAAAACATTATCTAAACATACCATTTCATCCAAATCGTCATATAATCGTCGACCTGTTGTCTAGAAACCGATTTTATACATACAAGAATTACCCACTGATTTAAATCATGTCCTACGGCAGAGATTTCGTTTCCTTTTTTAAAGACCTCAGGAGCCCGATTGCGCTAAGCTAAAACATCGAAGTTCTATTCTTATCCAATTACAGTTTTAATCACATTGCAATCCAATTTATATTCAACTGTGCTTAATTCCACATCGCGCTAAACTCTATGTAACTGACAGCCCTTAATATCTGAGCGATCTGTCAAAACGGCTCTAACGGCTGTCAAGAGCAGTACCGCGATAAGCGCAATACCAAATGTGTCAAAAGTTATGGTTCGTACGTAGTCCAATAACGGTTCAATCACAGAATATTTACTGCAATTGCAGCCCAGGGCAGCAATAAAGTACATTACGGTGCAAAATTGCATTTTGGATCCATATGCAACTTTTAGTAAGTAGGATAGGATCCCATGACTCCCAGGATCATGGGGAAAACGCAGCCTAAGTCTAAACTAACCAACTTGTATTCCGGTTTAGTTGAGAGGTTCAATGTTCCGTGTAAATCTCACCTGCTATACATTTCTTGTAGCATTCTATGTTGTTTGATTGTGATAGACGCTTCCCATACATCGTTTTGTATACTCGACAGTCCCTGATGACAATGACAAATTAATAATTTGTAAGTGGTTCAATAGGATGTTCTGATTGAACAACATAGTGTAAATAATATGAAAACCTAGATTTTTAGGGTTCCGTACCCAAAGGGTGAAAACGGGACCCTATTACTAAGCCTACGTTGTCCGTCCGTTCGTCCGTCCGTCCGTCCGTCCGTCTGTCCGTCCGTCCGTCTGTCCTACCTATTTAGGGCTGTAACTTTTGAACTGTAATAGCTAGATAGTTGAAATTTTCTAAGATTATGCGTTATTGCGGCGGATTTGTTAACAAATAATAAAAATGGCAGAAAGTTAAAAATTAAGGGGGGTTTTCAACAAGAAACTAGTTTTTATCAACGTTTTTTCTTCACGCTCTATAGTAAAAACGGTAATACATACAAGCGTCAAACTTAGTGTGATTATAGAGCAAACTTTACAGAATAACAACAAATACTAAAAACCGGCCAAGTGTGAGTCGGTTTCGCGCTAAAGGTCCCGAACAAAAAAAGTTTTTTTTCTAAGTTAATAATGTTGTGTTCAGTGGTGGTGTGGTACGGAACCCTCGATGCGCGAGTAGCCCGACTCGCACTTGACCGGTTTTAATTTACGAACTTATCAGCCACGATTTATAATATGCATGAATGATTTTCTTTATTGTTTATTTCTTGAATAAAAGAATACAACATTTTATATTACAGTGTGTAAGTGTGGTCAGTAGTACAACTTTGAAGATAATCATGATAACGAATAACGTACTCGTCAAAAAAAAAACTTGCCATGCTAAATGTAATCAACTGATCAAACGTTTGTGTGAAAAGATAAAATTAGTTTTTGCGAATTTCCCTTAGATTAGATTCCTTGGGGAAAGTTGTTCAGAATCAGGCGTAGAATCACCCCTTAAACTTTTAAGGTGCTGTTTAAAAAGAAGAGACGTGGCGCGGACTTGACGCGGGCGGGGTGTGGCAATATAAACTTTATAGTTCGCAGCATAGCGTCGTTTGGAGAATAGCGCCTCCTTTACGCGATTTGCGCGATTTTCCTTTACGACAAAAACGACGCTATACTGCGTACTATAAGGTTGAATATTATGTTACTTTGACTATCCGCCACCGCCACGCGTCTCTTCTATATAAACAGCACCTAAAGGCTATCTACACTTACACATTGTAGAAACACAATTTTTTTAAATCTTTAATTTTCAAAAAATAAAAGTGGTATTAAAGTAAAGTATTCGTTCGTTGCTCATGGTTTTGGTTTGAAGTTAATGTTTTTGTTTATTTAAATTTTAAGATTCTCAATAATAAGTTAAATCCTAATACTTACAACGGTCTTTCTAAAATAATTGAGAATATTTGAAGGGGATGATCAGACCATCAAACTGTAGAAAATGAGTAGGTATAATCAATGACATTTTACAAATAGACGCGCCAATCGCCATACGCTAACATCACTGCACTTTAAAATGGCGCGATATAGTGACGTGTAGCCCGTACACTAGATGACGCGTGACTATGAGAAAGCCGGGCAATTACTTTACTTTTTTGTTGCTATTTTGAAGCGCGGGCAACGCATCTACATATAAAAACATCTTAGGGTATACAACGTGTTAATGAATTAGCGCAAAACCTCATACACCCCAACTGATTTATAACAAATTAATTAGATTGAAACAATAATTTCATTATTTTGATACTTAAAATTTAAAGTTATTCGCATTTTAAGTTTTGAGGCAAAAATGATTTGTTATCATTTCAGCACGAAAAGAAAGCGCTAACGTACTCATGGATACATTTTTATATAATCCCCGCAAGTTGATATTGCGACTGGCGGCCATCTTGGTGACGTAATTTTGACGTAGTCGACTGTGCACCATAGTACCGTTCGCAAGGTTAGCCCGTGCTTGATGACGTCACTCAGCGGTTATTGTGACAAGGTTCCATCGCAATATCAACTTGCGGGGATTATAATCTTGTTTTGGTAGTAAGTAGGGTGAGTGTGCCCGTGCGGTGGGTTGACATCGGGTTCAGAAAATTTTAAATCTTGCAAACGAATTATTTAATATTTTGAAAAAAATTACCTATGTTGAAACCATGATAATTCGACTCAGCTCTCGATTCTAAACAAACTACTTTCTAGTTTTGCGTTAATTCATTAACACGTTGTATATAATATAAATTAAAACTCTCTCTCGAACATAGCACTCTTATCTTACCGGCTGTCGAGACGTGGTGGGGGTGGAAGTGGCGGCAGTGGTCGCCTCGGTGCGGAGCGAGGGCCCGGCCTCCGCGTCCGCCTCCGCCTCCGCCTCGCCGTCCCTCTGCCTCTCATTACTACCCGACGTCGACCTGCGGACGAGGTTTCTTTAAACACTTATCATAAGCTTGAGAGAGAGTTTTATATTAAGGCTGAACAAGAAATAAAATTATTAAAGCTCTTTATAAATGAGCAAATGTGGCTTGGATGGAATTGTGACAGTTTATAAGTGAACAAAGGTGGCTTGGATGAAATTATGGCAGTTTATAAGTGAGCAAAGGTGGCTTGGATGAAATTGTGGCAGTTTATAAGTGAGCAAAGGTGGCTTCGGTGAAATTGTGGAATTTTATAAGTGAATAATGGTGGCTTGGATGAAATTGTGGCACTTTATAAATGAGCAAAGGTGGCTTAGATGAAATTGTGGTACGTTATGAAATTGTCATCAGAGTTAGTCAAAGATCATTCAGATGTAAACGAATCAATGCAAAACCGTTCGATAAAAACCGTTGCGATATCACAATAACACACAATGCTACAAGATCCTCCCGTATAAATAAATTTTACTAACTAAAAGTTTGCGCGTTTCCACGTCCCTCCTAACGTCCAACCTAACGCAGTTAGTATTAGTTAATAAAGGGACCTTTTCCCAGAGTAATTTGCTGTAATTGGTAAATTTCTAAACTTCAAAGCATTGTAAAGAATGATAATGTCGAATGCTCCCAATCCGATAAGCAACTTATAGTATGTTCAATTATGCTGACTCTGTACAGTTGTCGAATTGCGTCTGCAATATTGCTGAAAGGGCACAAACGATCTCTGGAAATTAAATAGCCCTAAAAAGTATAAACGGCCTAAGTATTAATAGTAAACATGCCAGTTATCCAAATTATTTAACAACCCAACTTGCATTATTAATTTATGTGCTAATAAATGGGCCCAGCACAGTCTACGATCATGCCATTGTTTTGCGTAAAAACATTTCGTGATTAGAAACACTTCAAGTTGCCTACTTCAAAACTCAAGTAGACTTTAGACTTTTTGGAAAGCTTATGAGTTTCCTTTTCCTGTGATAATGTTTTCAATAATTTTGTGTATATTCGCGAGTCATTCGCTTTGATATCTAAACTATTATAAAACTGTAACAGAAATTTGTCTGTACATTGAAGATATTTACAAAAAAAAATTACGACATGGTTTTTTCCTGTCCCTGATTCCAAATCAAAAATTTTTGGATTTTTTGTTTGTCTGTTTGTTTGTTTGTTTGGGTGTTTGTTTGTTCGAGTATCACGCAAAAACTACTGAACCGATTTTGATGAAACTTTTTTTATTTGATAGCTTATCATCTGACTTAAAATCTGGTATATAATTTATGCGGACGAAGTCGCGGGTTAAAGCTCGTTTTAAATATTTCTGTAAATTTTTCACACTATCTACATGAAATATATTTTACAAATAAATATCACAACCAATATAACCTTAAGAGCCCTCAAAGTAGTCAGCATGATAACCGAATCTTACCGTAATAGCTTACCGTTGCGCTGGGTGAAAACCCTGCCCGTCTGTAATTGATGTCATATAGTTGAACATTGTATGTAGATAAATTGTTTATGTTATTTTTTTATTTGAAGTCTAATTTTGTGGGATCAGTTGATATAACAGTACTCACGGGGCACTAGCGTCGGGTGTGGGCTCGGCCTCGGCGGCTTGCGTGGTTTGAGTCCGAGGCACTCTATACACTCGCGACCTCTGACCGCTTGTCGCTTGACCAGTCCATGGATCAGTTGATATAATAGTACTCACGGCTCACTAGCGTCGGATGTAGGCTCGGCCTCGGCGGCTTGCGTGGTTTGAGTCCGAGGCACTCTATACACTCGCGACCTCTGAAGACTTGTCGCTTGACTAGTCTATAGATTAATGGATATAACGGTACTAACGGTTCATTAGCGTCGGGTGTAGGCTCTGCCTCGGCGGCTTGCGTGGTTTGAGTCCGAGGCACTCTGTACACTCGCGACCTCCGTAGTAGAAGTCTCCGGGGATTTCGGCGCAGGGGCGACGGCGCGGTGTCGCGACATGACTTGTCGCCCGCCCAGTCGATGGGCTGGATGTCGTGGATGCAGGACCACTGTAGTGTGCATACATTACTAGACTGATAAATACATAAATTATAAACTCACTATCACTATTCCTTTCGGGTGTTGTCTACCAAAACACTTTTTTTCAAAATTCACATTTAGCACATTTCAGCCCATCTAGCATATCTCTATTCGCGCCTTCGCTCCTCTACCCGCACTTTTCAGGGGTCGAACGTTGCCCTGCGGCGACAAGTATAGAAAAAAGGCGAATCACGTGCAAATAAAGAAATCATACTAGAGGAGCAGGTTTTAAGATGGAATGACGTGTCAAGGATACAATCAGGATATTTAAAAAAAAAGAGTAAATAGGCTTTTTCTGGGTGAGCGCGCTTTATCTACACTTTCCATCAGGTGAGCTGAAGCCAACCCATTATGAATAAAAAGTAAAAAGTTGAGATAGAAATCTAGCCTACCGCCCACAAAGAAGCCTTAATTCGTTTATTCATTCAATAGTACAATATAACGCAGTGAACAACAGAAAGGGGACAGTACAATACAAACATTCACAGTATTCGATATGCACCTATTGAAAAGGCAATAATATTTCCAGACCGTATACTAACATGGTAAAGAAAGTAAGAAGATTTTCTACTAACCTCTGATCTGTCATCATGACTGATATTTCTGCTCAATGCACTCCAACCTTGAGGGTGAATCTGTGGACAATAATTATTTTAGTTTTTTGTAAATACTGAGTAATTATTCATTTAACTATAAACATTATCAGGCCTCCAAAATGTAGGTATAAAAACGTACTTATGCAGTATTACCCCGTCAACAGAGAAAATTAATACATTTCGCGCCAACCTAACTTCTCGCGTAGAGACCGTTCAGTGTAATTTTATCTCTGGAAGGTTCAATTTGGCTCGATGTTATTATCAACTATAGTGCGCTTTGTACAGAATTGAAACTTATGTACAGTGTTATTTAAAGATAATATAATCATAACGTTTCTATTATTTATTCAGTGATATTACAGGAAGATCAGGAAAATAAGTCTGCTCATTAATCTTCGTTCGCGCAGAAAGGGACTAACATTCCCAGACGTAACTCGAAAACATTTGATAATAATAAACTTTATAGCTATTTTTGAAAGAGAGAAATTCATTGCCGTGCAGTCTAATGACCGAATGGAATGTAGATGGCGTCGGTCATGTGTCAGGCGCGAAACCAATCGACCAATAGAAGCAGATCATTTTTGGCGCGCAACCGTTGAGTGTCGTGATTGGTTTGCGCGGTTTCAAAAATATTCAACTGCGCAGGTACATCTGTAAGCAGTATAAACATGATACAGTAGTACCAGGTTTATAAGTCTCTCCGATGTACCTCTGCAGTTGACACATTTTAATAGCACGCGAAATTATATTGACTTATTTTCCTAATCGTACCGTACTACTGTACCAACCTGTAAAGCGCTAACAACTTCAGCGTCATTGCCTTCGGGGAAGTCTGTCACAAACTCTATTCTGTTCTCCTTCCGTTTGCTGTCAAACAAGTGGTCATACATGGCCGCTATTGGGATGAGCTGCTGACTCATTTGCATCAGCCTGTATAAGTTTGGCTGAAAATTTGAATATATTACAAAGGTGTATAGTATTCTTCCATTTTTATCTTTAAGTGAAAGAAAGACTTAAAATAAAACTTTTGCATAAGCAGCAAGTAAATTGTAATTTATAGAATTTACTTTGTTGTAGTTCTATCAATATGTTCACAAATCAGTTAGATGTAAATAAGGAGTCGCATTGCAGGTCTGTTACTGGGCAGTCGCGTATGTCGGGTGCCTGCTCTCCGGACTGTCATGAGGCGCCACCATCTTGTGGTGGCTCAAGTGTGTGTTTTTCTATAAAAACTATACTAGAGATCACCCAAAAATATTTATTACTGAACAACGTCAAGCACATTTGCTATTTTATTTACACTGGAGATTGGCAAATTTATCGACCCCACAATGGAGCTAAAAGGTGAATGCCCTAATGACTAAGAGACCTAGTATCGGTATCAAGCATAATTTTGTCACAATGTGGTTTTATTTTAATTATTATTATAATTTATAAATAAATAAATTACACTTAATAATAATAAATAAATTAAAATAAATTAAAGAAATTACCTTAAATCCATGCAGGTCTTGAGCCAACGTTGACAAATTCAAATCATGTATTATGACCAGCAACCCGCCCGTCGTACACATGACCATCTGCCTAGCGTCCGGTGACAGCCGACACCTCATCAATCCGGACGCGTGGAATACCCTCTGGTACACCAAGTTATACTCCGTATACGAATTAATGTCCCACGTGTAAATGCTGCCGTCGAGTCCCGATGTGACTAGAAGTTTGTCTTTGACTGAGAATTCTATGTTTTTAACCCAGTTCGAGTGGCCGAGGAGGGATCGTATTTTTTTCTTTAAGTTTCTGACGTCCCATAAAGCTATAGTTGTGTCGTCTGAGCATGTCGCAAACATTCGGCCGTCGAGGAATCTGTTGGTGAGATGATTTATATTTTTTTGTATCTTCCAACACTGACTTTGGCAGAATCACCGTAAATAATGGTGCAACCATAAAACCAAAATTGGAGTTGGAATTACATACATGTATAAAAGGATGCTAATGATAACAATTTCACCCTGTAGTTAAGTTAATCAAATTAAATAGCCTTTATTTCTGAATGTCAATAAAATGTTACAATACAATTTAGTTTTACATTCATAATTGAATCATTTGAATTTAAATTATTAATACATGCATTCAAATACGATTCGCATTCTGTAAGCCTTGGTAGAGCAATTATTCACTTATCTTGTTAAGATAAGTCTTATCTTGTTGTGGGGGCTGGCAAGCCAGCAACACTTTGACCCAGTGGGATCTTTTGTGTTAGCCCCAATACTTTTTACTTTCTTCACCCTTCAAATACATGGTCAATGAAGGAGGCAATACCATTGAGGGGAAGAAGCCTAAGATCTCCCTGTTTTGAATTATTCACTTTGTCTCAATGGGGATATTTAGATACTCATGAATTTCTTTCATTTTCTTGAACCATGGCGCGCATGCTATTGATTTCAAGACCCTGTTTTGATATCATTGCAGAATTTCTATAAAATGTTCAATGTAGATAAGATAATATTATTTATACTTACTATATTATTTTAATTTAATCTTTTATCAAATTGACATTATTTTTATTTTTTTAATATTATCATAGTTTGATTGTATTGAACCTGACTGTTTTGCGAACATTTCTATGTTAGTACCTAATTTAACCATACTTTAAGTTGACATTGTACTATTTACCTATTATTCATTATCTTACCAATGCTATTGTTTTTTCCTACTATATTATTTCAATTTGACGTAGATTATTAATCAATTATTATTGTCGCCTTTTATTGAATTTTATTCTATTGTATTCTCAATTTAATTAAATTCAATTCCATCCATTCTAACAATTATAATGGACAATTGCTGTGCCCTAACAGGGTGCATTGAGAAGTACTGTATCTATCTTTAAGACCTGTAAATTTTACCTCAAGGATGCAATAAAGATTATGATATGATATGATAATATTTATTTGCACTGAAAAGGGTGTTGTTACAGGATGTTATTATAGTTACAATTGAGTACTCCTTATTCAACTACAGGGTGAAATTGATATCATTAGCATCCTTTTAAACTAAGAGTCTACCCATCAAACTGAATAACTTTCACTATGGGAGCAAACCGATTGGAGCAAAAAATTAATCAGCTGCTTCATACTAAACTGCAATGCCTACTCGACTCAAATGTATGCAACAGTTGATTTTCTTGCTCCCATAGTGAAAGTTGTTCAGTTTGATGGGTAGACTCTTAGTTTGAAAGGATGCTAAAGCATGCAAAATGTATTTTACAGGTATAAATTTATTTGAGATTATAATAGAAGATATAAAAACGTACTTAACACAGTTGACACAGTCCGAGTGCGCTCCGTTCACCGTGTGTATCCTCTGATGCGTGAGCGGATCAAATATCTGAATTGATTTCTTTTCACAGGCAGCCACTAAGAGAGACCTGCAAATTATATATTAACTGTTATGTTTCTTATCATACATATAGGAAGAATCAGCATTGTCATGGACCTTTCTATTTATCATTTAACTAGATGTATACCAGGCTTTAGGAGTTACTCTAAAACATGTTTTTTGTATTTCTGGAAATGTATAATTGTCAAATCATTCCTTTGTAGGAAGAATAACTCGGTGTTAAATGATGATGGCAAAAGCATCTCATACATTCGTAGAAAGGGACTATTAAAATAATAATAATCACGGTAACGAGACAGGCTTACTAGATTGAGCAAGATCTCATCATCTCGACGACCCGGTTGGTGTGACGGTTACCACACCGGACTGCTAAGCCAGGGTCCTGGGTTCGAATCCCGGTTCGATCATGGATGTTATATGTCAATTAAAAAGCCTATGGCTTAATTTGGGATCATTACAATGTATGTGCCTGTGAGCGTTATTTATTTATTTATTGTTTATTATTATCTATGTTGTTTGTCCTTTTCTGTGTATGCGGTATTTTCTTTGACTGAGTTGAAATTGCTAACAATCTTGCAACTTAGTCAGACAAAGGCACAATCCTACTTATATTATAAACGCGAAAGTTTGTAAGTATGGATGGATGGATGGATGGATGTTTGTTACTCTTTCACATAAAAACTACTGAATGGATTTGGATGAAATTTGGCACACAGATAGAATATGTTCTGGAATAACACATAGGATACTTTTTAAAGTTCAGGGCAACAGCTAGTTTTTCATAAATTTTTGTCATGTCTGTATTTCTTTCCATTCCAGTATACATGTTCACCTTGTCTGGATAATATTCAGTCTACTCATTCATTATACAAGTTAAGTGTAATGACACACCTGCGCAGGTGTGTCGCTGGGTAAATATTCATTTGAACACCGTCATTCCACTATAAAAGTTGTCTATCTTGTTTAACCTCTGGTACGTGTAAGCCACGCACAATCTGCACCCATCGTCTGTGGCAAGATGGCGCGTAGCCGTAAAAATTCAAATTTGAAGAGAGTTTTGTGAATGAATGATCCTTTTATGAATTAATTAATTAAAATAATTAAAATTAATTAAAATATTAATGGCTCTGGATATTGAATGAATGGTAGATTGAATATTATTGAAACGATTTCAAGCAATAACAGACATTATTTCCAGGTGATATGTATTATAATTGCATAAAATCTGAGTAGTCAGCTCTGGGCCGGATCCAGGACTACACAGACAATGGGGTATGGACGGATACGGAACAACATGTACTAGAGGTTAACCCGTTGAGCGCTGGTCGATCTGTACGGTTCGAAAACCTGGGTAACCTCACCGGGTTAAACGAATAAGTATATCATTTTATAGCGATAGATAGATAGATAGATAAACAATTTATTTGCAATAGTAACACACACATAATATTACAGTTCACAACAATTTTACAAACAAGAATACAACGAGACATAGAATAGAACAACATGTAATTTATTGTATGCTACAGCAGCAAATAGGTCCCAGCTCAACATAGACCTTGCCCGAGAGCAGGGTGTTGGTTTTCAGATGAAACCTTTTTAGTAGTAGTCAGACGCAGAAACCAAAGAAGTGAGTGATAATAAATAATAAAAAATTTAAAATGTAAGTTTAGCGCTGATTTGAAGGTCCAGGAGTTCTATAAAAGCACTATAATATTGTGTACCTTTTCTATTAAATGCGATGAAAATCTTTGAGAGGGGAATGACGGCATTCAAATGCTCTGAATATTTACCCCACTACACTAAGACAGCTACAATATACTGTGTGACAACGTCAAATAGTTGCTGCTGGCTGCAGACCTTCAGACTTGACTAGTTTAGGAGCCAGTGCTGCATTTGTTAGTTTACAAGTTGTTACATGCAGTAAAGGATTTTTTATGTTTATTTATTTATTAATCAAGCTGAAAATATGAATAGAGTTTTATACTATAATATTTAGTCTTCTATGTTTGCAATTTGATATCTAATTGTAGAATTTGTTAAAGCAACTTTCGGTCATAGGTGCGCATTATATTTGACTAGTCTATTGATAGAGTTTCATCTCAAAATAATTCTATCAGGAACAACCCTGACATTCTAAACTTTTGCTAACAAAACGAACCTTGTTGCAACGTCCAAAGTCAGGGTCGGTTAGCCGTAATATACGTACCCTTCCGGTGAGAATTCAAGGTTGAACACACCACCAGTAGGCAGGGCATTGGCCTGCTCGCAGTCCCAGGATGCGATGGGTTTCATGCCACAGTATAGGCTCTTAGCCATCGCGTCTCCAGCTCCCACGCGAGTCCTGCACCCTAACTCCCGGAAAATCAGCCGGTAGGGGCTGAATGCTGAATTCACCCCCATAAAATAGGGATTGTCTTTATTCCCCATCGCGAGAGAAACCGAACGAATATCTGAGACCGAATTAGCGCGAAGCGTTGTAATTAAGTACAATTCATAGCAGTCAATATAAATGCAATTAAAACTGATTGTAATTTTTGGCTACATGATTTTTTTGTGAGAAAAAATAGATAAAATCCAATAATCACAAGCTGCTGTGGATTTTTTTTTTGACAGAACTGATTGGTGTTGCCATGCCAAATAATCTATTCTACTATTTTTTTTTAATTTTATAATGGCTCTGGATACTACGTCCTTTAAAGCAATATCTTTTCTTCTTCTCAATATTTAGTCCGATCACGGGAGGGGTTTGACCCTAACAGTAAATCGTCTCTCGCTGAAACTTTGTAGTGTGATAAAGTGAAGTATAAAGATAACGGTTGACAAGTATCTAGGTTTTTTTTTATTTGGAAGTTAGCTATTTATACCTAAACATAAAAATCACTTATAGCTCTCGGCGGAAAAAGTTTCTCTCCAAAATTCCTTTGGTATATGTTAGTATAAAATAATTACCATAGAGGTGATCGGTATCTAGGAATTTATCGATTTCACGAAGGGAGAAACATAAAAATACCGTTTTTAATCCATAACTACTGCAGGAATAATAGTCTCACAATTGTTGTCTTTTTGTGTGTATTAATTTCATTACATGTATCGTCTTGCACAAGAAGCTAGAATATTTTCGTTTCAATTATAGTTTTATGATTTTTGGGCAATAACTTACTTCGGAAAAGTATTCTCTTCCTCTTTATCCATTTACAAGTTACAATACACTTTAATACAATAGGATTACTAAGAATCTATTAAAATTTCGCCCTCATTAGTATATTAACATTTTTTCAATAATATTCTTCCCGCGCTAGGCCCCGATCTACGAGCGCGGGGTAAGGAAGGGTTGAGGGGAGTGGGCGGCGGCGGGCACCGCATCATCGCACGTGCTCACTGCTCAGTGCTACCCGCGCCGCGCCGCTGATTTATAATAGTACCTACTGTAGCCCCGGGACTATTTTATTACAAAAAAGATTACCGATTGCCGTTTTGATATTGTTATAGGGTACGAAATTACTAATATAAAAACCCTATTCCTGCGAAATTACTAATATAAAAAAAACTTTTTGTATACTGTCATGTTCTTTGCCTTAGTTCAATACTGTAATATAGTAAGACTGTCTAAAGTTGTCATACAAAGCTAAAGGACTAGATGAAAACGTCTATTTTGATAGGTCTTATAGCTTTGTATGGCAACTTTAGACAGTCTTACTATTACGTAAGGGTAGGTGTTGATATTGAACTAATAATTACTATAATTTACAGTGCATAATCACTTAAACACTGAGATAGAGACTCTTTACTAAAAAGTGCCATATTTAACCTCAAATTTTACGTAATTATTTTTGAAAATCCACTTTTTTGTCTGTAAGTTCTTAAAATGAGAGGCAAGAGGCAACCTCTTGCCTCTCATTTTATTCAAAATTATTCGATTTTTTTTCTTTTTTTCAGTTTCTTTTAGTTCACTATACTATTACGTACATTCATTCAGCCTCTCGACCGAATTCATATTTTAGCTTCATTTTTACGTAAATAATTTTCGAAAACCAACTTTTTTATTTATAGTTTTTCAATTTTTCCATCAATTTTATCGTGTTGCTGGGTACACAAAAATAGGCTCAGAGTCAAAATTTCTCTCACAGACCGTCACAGTTTTGGTTCTATAAGGGTTTTTATTTTCCACTTTTCAAAATCTAATTGTTTTATTCTCGCTGTACAACTTTGTAGGTTATCTACAGGGTCAAGGGTGTAACAAAACACCCTAGTAATACTTAAGGGGGTGCTTCAGACCATCACACTGAACAACTATCACTATGGGGCTAACATCGAGAAAAAATTAAAAAATCTGCTGTCCCATACAAAACTGCAGTACCGACTCGACTAAAATGTATGGAATAGCAGATTTTTTTACTGAGCATCGAGAGTGCATTAGTTTATCCTACCACTATCCATCATCTACATTCATCATCAGATAAGCTCTTGGCCACCCTAATATTACATTGTCATTAGGTTTATCTTTGTGTACCACATTGCAGTCAATTCTGATAACGGGAACTGGTTTTTAATCTTGCATGTAGCTAACATGCAACACGATTTGTACAAAACATTTTAACTAGTAACTCTTCAAGCGAAGCACAAAAATAAATGCGGTCAAAGTATATAATAAATTGCCATACGAAATGAAGACTCTTCCGAATGAGAAGTTTCTCAAGGACCTAAAAACCTTTTTAGTATCAAAATTTCCCTAATGACCTAAACGAGCATTTAGATGATTTTAGAGTAAACAAATTGTGGCCTGCAAGGAGACAGTTTTCAAATCTCGCTTAAATGTATGTATATTATAAAATGACATTTTTCTATTTTTATAATGTACCAAATGAAATCCATTTAATTACTATTCTTTCTTTCTTCGTGTGTTTTAATGTAAAAATTTCAATGGACATTGTATTAATTATTTTGTACTTGGTAAATTCCTATAATGTAAAGTATGTATGTATTATCAATATCACTATTGTAAAATTGCCACACCCAAAATGGGTAAAATTACATTGAGACTGTATTATCACTGACATCTACCTATTTTAAACATGTATTTTGTCGCAATAAATATAAATGAAATGAACTAACATAATATAAACTTACTAATAACTAACAAGACGTTAAATGAAAGCTTGTAAAAAAATGCACATGAACTGGAGATGGATTACGGGATATGTTAATATTCCGTGTGCATGTGCATTTTTATGTACATGTGTAACTTGACTTGCTCAGTTCAATTCGGCCGCAATTTCACTTGCGCCGGCACGCCGGCCTCAGTGGTCGGTGCACTGGCGCAATAGCGCTAATAATAATCTACGAATAAGAATGTATAGAAATGTAAATCAAGCTCAAAAAGTAGCACCAAAAAAACTGTACCGTGTTCTAAATTTGTTGTTTAAAAACTGTACCTTGCCACTAAAACTCATACAAAATGGGTAGATAGAGACTACCACTTGCCACACGCTACGATTCTTACCTACTTCCAGGATTTTTTGCCACGCTAGCGCACCACCGTCACCACGATGTCTATTGCGCCGGTGCGCCGACCACTGAGGCCGGCGCGCCGGCGCAAGTGAAATTGTGGCAAAGTTGAACTGAGCAAGTCAAGTTCCACCAAATACGTTTATATCCCGTAATCCATCTCCAGTTCATGTGCATTTTTTTACAAGCTTTCATTTAACGTCTTGTTAGTTATTAGTACCTAAGTTTATATTATTACGTTAGTTCATTTCATTTATATTTATTCCGATAAAATACATGTTTACAATAGGTAGATGTCATTGATAATTCAGTCTCAACGTAATTTTACCCATTTTGGGTGTGGTAATTTTACAATATTGATATTGATAATACATACTTTACATAATAGAAATTTCCCAACTAACAAGTTAACCTTATAAAATTGAATCTATAAGGTCTAAACTCTATTTGTAGTTTTAAAAGAGCATTTATTATGCCAATGTACCTTATGAAGGCACATTATAAGAAGATTTAGCTAATATTACCTTTATTCTTGTAATTTGGCTGGTTAAACGCTAATAAATCCGATTAATATGGCTACAATAATGGTTCAAAATTTTGTCTTCTTTTAGAAGCTAGTTACATTGCTTTTTAGCTGTATAATATTCAATGCCATATAAAGGCTTTTCATAAGGCCAATTATTCTTTTAAAAGTAGTGCACAAGGTCACTACGATGCTTTTGAACTTACAGAAGCATTTTATAAGATATCTATCAAGCAAACTAATAACAGCAACTTATATGGTCTTTACAAGAATGAAAACAATCCATAAATTCACTTATATCTAAATATATAAAAGAAGAAACTGACTGAATGACTGACTGACTGACATATCAACGCACAGCCCAAACCGCTGGGTCTAGAGATTTCAAATTTTATTTTATTTTATTTTATTGTATAGGTACACGTACAGAATTTGGTACATAGGTTCCTTATGAGGTCTAGGGGTGCACTAAGAAAGGATTTTTCAAAATTCATCCCCCAAGGGGGAAACGGGAGTCCAAAGTTTGTATGGGGAAACAAGATTAGTTAGACTATTTAATTCGAAACTTCACAGGAGTACTCCTATTAATAAATGAGTAAACACGTGTTTCAGGTTTTTTCAGAATTCAACCCCTGAAAGGGGGAAATGGGGTGACAAAGTCTGAAAATCGAGATGGCAATTGTTTGTATGGTTTATCGGCTGATTACGAAAAAAACAATGATTTTAAAATCCAACGTGGCGGACGTGAAATACCATCATCCCCTGTGGGGGTGCGATGGGGTTGAAATGTCTAAATATCACTATGGGTGTCGTTTTTATGGTTTTTTGGGACGTCAATTACGAAAATAGCATCGATTTTGAAATTTAACAAAGTGGACATGAAAATCTGTCTAAATAGATTAAATTTTATATATCTGACGGATTACCGAGCTATCCATAGCCATCATTGGCTGCCGTGAGTGCAGGATGCAGATTCTTTAAATAACACCAGCAAAGATATCTCCAGAAACTTTTATTTAGGAATTTCTTAGTCTTAGTATTTACACGAAACAAAGACAAAGAGGTATGTGAAATTGCAAGTGATACGCACAGCGTCACGACTCAAACAGAACTGAACTGCAGCTACGAGCGCCACCGCTTAAGTAGTCAATCGGCCCCACTATGCGACGCTGACGTCACTTGCGAGCTCACTCGGACAGGTGTCCCCTCTTTGCAACTAAGCAATCAATTGAGTGACTTAATTTGTTCAATCTAATAAAAATACGCTTGAAACTAATTGAATAATAACTTTAAGCTTTAAAACTAAGTTAACGATCGCAGCGCGCCGTCACGGCCGTCCTGCGAATCACACGTCCTCGTGTGTATCATCATCTGTAAAGAAAGCAAAAACTGGTAAAGCACTTAAATTCGCTCGGCCATGCTGGCCTCAAAATCGATTAAATGAACATCTCTTTTTCTCAATAAGATTTTGGCTACACAGGCCCTGTACCCGGACTTTCGATGTTTCGATGATCGCCACTGTTTCGGTCCGCACTTCATTGTAATAGAGTTGACATTGGAACGAAAACATTCACGAAATTGCGAAGTTCGAATGTGCGGGTAGACCCACAGGCTGAATCTTACTCACAAATTTGACATAGTACACACAATCGAATTACTTTAACACACATACACACAGTTTACCACACAGGTTGCCACACAGGCTATTGCCACACAGGCTATTTGTCACACAGACTTGTCACACAGACTTTTGTCACACAGACTTTTGTCACACAGACTTTTGTCACACAGACTTTTGTCACACAGACTTTTGTCACACAGACTTGTCACACAGACTTTTGTCACACAGACTATTTGCCACACAGGCTATTGTCACACAGACTATTTGCCACACAGGCTATTGTCACACAGACTATTTGCCACACAGGTAAAAATGGAAAAGGGACATTGTTTAGAAACCTATGCCTAAAACGAATTCTACTCACTATTGCCGTCATCGGCACATCCAGACATTATTATCTGTTAGGTATTTCAGAGTCATTTTGTTGTTCTACCAAACAAACTAGATATCATCAATATCTTTAAGTTTTGGTCGTTTTTGGACAATTTTTGATTCAGGTAGAGGAGACAGAGCGACAGAGGTGAGAGGATTTTGTGAAATACTCGTAAAGTCTAAGTGTACCCTATGTTTGCCTACCCAATACTTCATCATCATCATCATCATCATCATCATCATCATCATCATCATCATCATCATCATCACCATCATCATCATCATCATCATCATCACCATCATCATCATAACGATCATCATCATCATCATCATTATCATCATCATCATCATCATCATCTCAGCCGATGGACGTCCACTGCTGGGGTGGACAGGCTAAAACAGGCTCGTTACCTAGTTAGTATGGTCTTTTTTTTTTTTTTTTTCACTTATGGTCTCAAATTTAGGGTTCCGTCAGTGTTATGTAAGTATGATTGATTGATAATTAAATTACTTTGTGAAACCTCAACTAAGCAGCCTAAAACTAATCAGTCTATTTAGGAATCGTTGGTTAGCTAATAATACACTGGACACAATGACATTGAACATTAACTGTGGATAATAATTGAAAAGAACTTTGGCGAATTTGGACCCAGCCATTTTTAGGAAAACTAAAAGCCCTTCAGGACGGCCGTTATAATTATTATAAACAGAAAAAATTAAGGCATTTAAAAAAAAAAAAAACTTCCTCATCTCTAGAAGTCCGGGTTCAAAAGTAGAAATTACTAGTAAAATAGACAAATCATCCAAAAAGCAGTAGCAAAACCTGCAAAACGCAACCATGACAGCTATTTTCATCTAAAATTATCACTGAGGTAGTTTTTGGAAGTTACGGAACGTATTTGGCTTTATTGAACTGATAGTGCGTGTGATTTCGTTTGATTCCATTATCATAATATTGTACGGTTATCGTGAATTTCCATTAAAACAAACAATGAATGCGTAGAAGATTGAGTGGACTATCTAATAAGAAAGATTATTAGTTTCACACACTTGATACAAAAGGTATCATAAGGAGAAATGCCTTTCCCCCAACTTCTACAGATTACAGCAACCAATTTCCTTTTTTGTTAGTTTTGTTTCACTCTACACGTATTACTAAGTTTCATTCATGTATGGGACCTATATGTCTGGGTCTCACATTATATGGCCTTACGCCAAACTTATTTACACTGTACACTTGTTTTGCCTACGCCTAATAAGGACACTAGGATCATAACGTATTTTAACTGAAAAGGTTTAGGATTCATATTCTTTAATCAAAAGCACTCAGCACCAGAATGAAACCGAAATGAAAACATCTCACCCAGATTGTAAAGGTAGCCAGTAGAAGGCTTGATGGTATAGACCTCCACTCGTTGCACCACTGGACGCTCCTTGTGGTCGCCAGGCTTCATCACCTCCCGGAGACAGCGTGGTTCCACCTGTCTCGGCTCGTACCGCATCGAAAACAGAAATGAAATGATATTTATTGCGATAAATGTGGTACATACTGGGTTAGTTGGCGGTAATTTACAAAAAAAAAAATACAGCAGTCAGGTGTCTGACATACAACATATCCCTTGAGCTATGGACTCCTTTTACTGTAGAGGATTCATTGTAGCTGGTGGCTATACTGATTTTCCGCTTCCTGACTAGTCTCATTGTCCGATCGGCAATTCTGTCTATAGAGTTTTCTTAAAACTTTTTCTGTTGCAGTAGTATCAGTTCACAACATTTTGTAAAAAGAAAACCACAAATCAATCCAAATAAAACAAATAAGATGAGTTGCCCGCGCTTCAAAATAGCAACAAAAAAGTAAGGTAAATGCCTGACTTTTCATAGCCACGCGCCGTCTAGTGTACGGGCTACAAGTCACCATATCGAGCCATTTTAAAGTGGAGTGATGTTAGCGTATGACACGTCTATTTGTAAAACGTCATTGGGCACAGGGGAGTGGTTTCTCGGCCAGAGAGTGGTTTTATTCTGTGTGGGTGGATGTTTTTTTCTGTATTTGGTTGAGCTTAAAGAGTCCATAAGCATTCAGTCATCATCGTTATCATCACCATTTGTGTAAGACTTCACAAACGAAATCAAAAGCAAGCGAAATTGACCAGATTCGACCATTTAACACCACCATATCCATAACTGCCTCCGTGGTCCAATGGTTAACAGCATTGGGCTCCCAAAACGAAGGCCGTAGGCTCGATTCTCACGTGGGACACTTTGTGCGCTTTCCCCGGTTGGCCAGGACATTACAGGCCGAATCACCGGACTGTTTGAAAAGAAAAATGCCTCCGCGCTTCGGATGGAACGTTAAGCCGTTGGTCCCGGATACTATCTGTGGTGGTATTAGTCATTACATAAAAATCACGTCAAAAAAAGAACTCTGACGCCGGGGCTCCGCCTACACGATAAACAGAAGAACTAAACTAGTTACGACTCACCGGGCATAGTCACATGATGGAAACTCAGCAGTCGCACACCAGGCTCAGGTTGCATCATCCAGCTGCTACATGGCGCTGGCTTGGTCACGTCTCCGGTACCTCATAAGATACGAATCGATTATCATCGAGTTGGGGCGCGTTGTCCGTTTCTTTCTTCTGATGACGGATTACCGAGCTATCCATAGCCATCATTGGCTGCCGTGAGTGCAGGATGCAGATTCTTTAAATAACACCAGCAAAGATATCTCCAGAAACTTTTATTTAGGAATTTCTTAGTCTTAGTATTTACACGAAACAAAGACAAAGAGGTATGTGAAATTGCAAGTGATACGCACAGCGTCACGACTCAAACAGAACTGAACTGCAGCTACGAGCGCCACCGCTTAAGTAGTCAATCGGCCCCACTATGCGACGCTGACGTCACTTGCGAGCTCACTCGGACAGGTGTCCCCTCTTTGCAACTAAGCAATCAATTGAGTGACTTAATTTGTTCAATCTAATAAAAATACGCTTGAAACTAATTGAATAATAACTTTAAGCTTTAAAACTAAGTTAACGATCGCAGCGCGCCGTCATATCTTAAACTAAATATATAAAAGAAGAAAATGACTGACTGACTCACTGACATATCAACGCACAGCCCAAACCACTGGGTCTAGAGATTCCAAATAGTAGTTTTTACGCGATGCTCGAACAAACACAGATATCTAGTTTTTATAATAGTGTAGAAAACTAGATTTTGCCTGCTACTTCGTCAGCACCGATTCCCGTTATTGTAGCAAGATAAAAAATATACTTTGTTTTAAGTCAAATTTTACAATAAATTTCATCAAAATCGGTTCAGTAGTTTTTACGTGACAGTCATACAAATACTAATTAAAATAGTGAAAATGCCTGTTTTCGTTATAGCATCACCTAAAATCTACTTGACCGATTTTGATAATATTTGTTCTGTTTTAAAAACCAGTTCCCGTTATAAGAATTCACTGCAATGTGGTACACATAGATAAACCTAATGACAATGTAATATTAGGGTGGCCAAGAGCTGATCTGATGATGAATGGAGATGATGGATAGTGGTAGGATAAACTTATGCACTCTCGATGCTCAGTAAAATTTGTGAGTTGTTAAACTAAGAGATATGAAGCTATGGTTGACGCCAAGACAGAAAAGATCGTTAAAATGATAATAAAAGTGAATAAAAGTACAAGAATAATTTAGAATATTTTTTCAGTATGCTCAAACGTTCTGAAATTTAAAGGATCTATGGTCATATAGATAACCTACAAAGTTGTACAGCGAGAATAAAACAATTTGAATTTGAAAAGTGGAAAATAAAAACCCTTAACCCTTAGAACCAAAACTGTGACGGTTTGTGAGAGAAATTTTGACTCTGAGCCTTTTTTTGTGTACCCAGCAACACGATAAAATTGATGGAAAAATTGAAAAACTATAAATAAAAAAGTTGGTTTTCGAAAATTATTTACGTAAAAATGAAGCTAAAATATGAATTCGGTCGAGAGGCTGAATGAATGTACGTAATAGTATAGTGAACTAAAAGAAACTGAAAAAAAGAAAAAAAATCGAATAATTTTGAATAAAATGAGAGGCAAGAGGCAACCCTGACCGATTATTTTGTTTTTTTTTTACACCAAAAATTTTTATCGTCTTTTAAAATAGAGCATAAATTGAAACATGTACATTCTGATTTTCAGCTATTTCTTACACTTATGTCCGAAGTTATAATCAAAAAACAGGAGAACAGAGAATAATCAATAAAAGCTAAACTACAGATGCAGGTACACAAATCTTTCGCAGAAACTATTTTTAGACTAGTGACTAAAGAATAGAATGGCTAAAAATGTTAAGAACTTACAGACAAAAAAGTGGATTTTCAAAAATAATTACGTAAAATTTGAGGTTAAATATGGCACTTTTTAGTAAAGAGTCTCTATCTCAGTGTTTAAGTGATTATGCACTGTAAATTATAGTAATTATTAGTTCAATATCAACACCTACCCTTACGTAATAGTAAGACTGTCTAAAGTTGCCATACAAAGCTATAAGACCTATCAAAATAGACGTTTTCATCTAGTCCCATAGCTTTGTATGACAACTTTAGACAGTCTTACTATTACAGTATTGAACTAAGGCAAAGAACATGACAGTATACAAAAAGTTTTTTTTATATTAGTAATTTCGCAGGAATAGGGTTTTTATATTAGTAATTTCGTACCCTACAACAATATCAAAACGGCAATCGGTAATCTTTTTTGTAATAAAATACTCCCGCGGCTACAGTAGGTACTATTATAAATCAGCGGCGCGGCGCGGGTAGCACTGAGCAGTGAGCACGTGCGATGATGCGCTGCCCGCCGCCGCCCACTCCCCTCAACCCTTCCTTACCCCGCGCTCGTAGATCGGGGCCTAGCGCGGGAAGAATATTATTGAAAAAATGTTAATATACTAATGAGGGCGAAATTTTAATAGATTCTTAGTAATCCTGTTGTATTAAAGTGTATTGTAACTTGTAAATGCATAAAGAGGAAGAGAATACTTTTCCGAAGTAAGTTATTGCCCAAAAATCATAAAACTATAATTGAAACGAAAATATTCTAGCTTCTTGTGCAAGACGATACATGTAATGAAATTAATACACACAAAAAGACAACAATTGTGAGACTATTATTCCTGCAGTAGTTATGGATTAAAAATGGTATTTTTATGTTTATCCCTTCGTGAAATCGATAAATTCCTAGATACCGATCACCTCTATGGTAATTAGTATATACTAACATATACCAAAGGAATTTTGGAGAGAAACTTTTTCCGCCGAGAGCTATAAGTGATTTTTATGTTTAGGTATAAATACCTAACTTCCAAATTTAAAAAAAACCTAGATACTTGTCAACCGTTATTTTTAAACTTCACTTTATCACACTGCAAAGTTTCAGCAAGAGATGATTTATTGTTAGGGTGTCCATACAAGAAATCTCCTCGATGATTGAACTAATTCTTAATTTTGATGATTGATGATAGATGAAGATGAATTTTAGGCCACGAAACCTCTGTCTACGCACGAAACGTTGGTGTTCGACGTTTTGGCGCTTCTGAAGTGCGATTTTTGAAAATCATACGAGCGACTTGGCAGTAGAAAGATCATAGAAAGATGCATAATCTCCATAGTAATTTTGACATTTTCTACCGCCAAGTCGCTCGTATGATTTTCAAAAATCGCACTTCTGTAGCTTCTTTGGGAGTTTTTGGAGACAATCGAAAGTAGCAGGAAACGTAGAAGTCCACAGGAAAGAGGTGAACCGACCGCTTTGCCGCGCTAAAAATGACGGAACAACATAGATTAGTATATATTATGCCGTACCATCATATTTCATTACTGTATATTGTTCACTTGCAAGACACTTTGTTACGCAAAACAACATCAGTTTTACGAACCAAAACTCACAAAATTCGATAAAATATGTGGACTCCAACCACTGTTGCCAGATCTCCCGATTTTCCGGGATATCTCCCGATTTTTGTCAATGTCTCCCGATGTCCCGAATTCCCACTCAAATCTCCCGATTTTTTAAGAACAACTTTTTTTTCAAAAAAACTGCGTAAAACGGAACAAAATTAAATGCTAAGCTATGCAATGCTATGTTAAATGTGTACATAACTTTGTAAAATGCGTAGACTAAACTATACTTTGACTTAATAACATAAAGTTGAATACCTATTCAATGGCAAGCTTTGGCAGTTATAGTTTACTAATTTTGCAACATTGCAAAGTAGCGAAATAAACTTTGGTTAACCGGCCAAATTAGGAAATTCAGGGATGATTCAGTGTTTATGGTTGGTTTATGGGGTGTAGAGCAGGCGGAGGACATTTGCCTTTTGGTGGGTTTTACGATTCAGTTTGCATAGAATGTGCTGCCATCTGTTAAATATATCTTTTACTATGAAAAAAAAAGATTATATTGTCTATGTTAATGTCAAATTGACAAATTTACAAAATGGCGACCTACCTTGTGTAATGTGCGTGTTGTTTGTAGTTTTTGTTCAATTTTGTGCCGATTTAGTGATGTTCTGGAGTTTCAGTTGTTCTCTTACCAATGTACAAATTACAGGAATAGTAAGGATACTGGAATTTCACTCGATCGGTGCGGGATTGAACGAAAACTAGCATTCAAACAACGGTATGAGTATATAAGTATGTATAAAAGTAGGTATGTATAGTATAGGTAGAATTATTTTCAGAGAAACACAGATGGCGCTAGCTAGCCTTCAATTTGACATAAGGTGGATGCATAATGTTGCCACGAGTGGGCTCTCTTTTCTAATATACTTATATTACTCTTTGGTGTAGAGCTTGTCTGTGATGGGGATGGACCAGACCCCCTAGCATGATTTCTCTACTTGCGCGCGACTCGGCTTTAGTCCATACTACAAGTCGCGGCAAGCGCGGCAAAAAACAGGTTATTTTGTATGCAGCGAAGGCGCGTCGCGCGCGTGTAGAGAAATCATACTAGACATGCAGCAGCAGCACTGGTAGCATGCACACCCGCGATAGCCGTGATACGACGGCTTTATTACGTCTTTTATCTCGTTCTTTTGCGCGCGAACGAACGAGATAAAAGACATGATAAAGCCGTATCACGGCTATCGCGGGTGTGCATGCTACCAGCACAGGTTTGCCTTCATAACTACAGTCGGTTTAGGAGTTACTGATGATTAAAGGTCTGTAAAAAATCAGCTGCAAGGCTGATCGTCCGTTATTGTTGTAGAATGCACTGTAGCTATGTGAACAGTACAAAAACAGACACGGTTCGGTTCATCAGTTGGTTTAGCGGGTCCATATAATGGCCAGCCAATAATGCGCGGCCAAACAATGTCCGACCCAACAATGTCCAGCCCGTATTCCATGCAATGATGGGCTGGCAATTACACCCCGAGCTAAAAATGTGCACCAATTGATGGCCCGGACAGTGACGGTCCAGCTCGTATTGTCCGTCGTGTAATGCGCGGCGTGTAATGTCCGACCCAGTAATTGGAGACCATCCACCAATTACATTGACACCAATTACGGGCCGGACATTATGCTTTGGACAGTTTTGGTCCGGGGCGTAATTGCCGACCAAAATAATGTCCACCCCCGTAATTCGTGGACAAGATGGCGTCTATTTTCTGTGTTCTGATTGGTTCATGATTTATTCTTAGTCTATGGTCATTTTTGTTTTTAATTCAGCTTTGTCTATGCTAGCAGTGATTATAAGGCGCTCTATTCATTAACCTACCAGCCAATGTTGCGCTTGATAATCTTCTTTCGCTCCTATTATCCCGCTTTTAGCCCATTATTAGGCTGCCTGTCCATTGACGCGAGCTGGCTGTGCGAGCTGTGTAATGAGGAAAATATTAACCAATAGGATTGCATAAAAAAACCCGCCAGCTCCAGTGGACAGGGATTTGGGAGCTAGTTTTGAAATTCATACATTTTCGAGCAAGCTGGCTGAGCGAGGCGGGAGATGGGATAGTATGCCGCTAAAGTTCGACCAGTGTTTCCAACTTAGTGGATTTTTCACTAATCTGTGTTTCTGTAATGCAAAATAGCCTTAAAATTTCGTTGCTATTTGGAAAGGAGTACATTGTCAATAATATCACGCGATACTCAGCATCGTGACCATTTTATTAGGTACCTATACCAGCCCCCGTAGCATGTTGCGCGTGGTAAGTCGTTGCCGCTTTTACGTAGAGAGAGAGCTTATGCACGATAGGTGCTAGCTGCTACGAATAAGAATGTATAGAAATGTAAATCAAGCTCAAAAAGTGACACCAAAAAAACTACACTTTGCCGCCAAAACTCATACAAAATGTCATTTTTCATTAGGTGCCAAAAATTATGTTGCTTTTGTTTAGAGTTATTCTTCCCCAAAGAATATATTTAATTTCTTCCCTATATTTATTCTTATTCGTAGGTGTCATCAATGATTTTATAACATCACGAGCTTTTACCCGCGACTTCGTCTGCATAAATTATATACCAGATTTTAAGTCAGATGATAAGCTATCAAACAAAAAAAGTTTCATCAAAATCGGTTCAGTAGTTTTTGCGTGATACTTGAACAAACAAACACCCAAACAAACAAACAAACAAACAGACAGACAAAAAGTCCAAAAATTTGTGATTTGGAATCAGGGAAGCCTAAACCATATCGTAATCTTTTTTTTGTAAATATCTTCAATGTACAGACACACTTCTGTTACAGTTTTATAATAGTTTAGAGATTAGCTGTCATGCTCATGCTACGAGGGCTGGCACTTCTATACAGGGTGTTAAAATAAATGGCACACTTACCAGGAGTGCGATTTTTGAATCTCATTCGCTGAGTTTAGCAGTTGAAAATGTCAAAATTACTGTGAAGATATGCATCTTTCTACTGCTAATTTGACTTTGAAAAATCATACTTCAGGAGTGCGATTTTTGAATGTCAAATCAGCAGTAGAAAGATGCGCATCTCCATAGTAATTTCGACATTTTCAACTGCTAAACTCAGCGAATGAGATTCAAAAATCGCACTCCTGAAGACTTTGTGGCGCGTCGCCGCCGCCGCCGCCGCACCTCCGTCCCACCCGTCGTCGTTTCGTGCGTATATGTTTCTCACTGCATCGAATTCTCTCTGCAGTGATTCTCTCTGCGGTGAGTCTCTCTGCAGTGAATCTCTTTAGTACCTAACAGATACCAAATGCGTTTGTTAAGTTTCCCCAACTGATTAGATTGATTGAAAAGAAATGCTAGATCACTGTTCTTATTATTTATCTTGGTTTACAGTGAGGTACTAAAATATCTGATGGTTACTACGATTTAGTACCCAATACGTACTAAAACTTAGTATTGTTTAATGTTAAATATATCTCATGACCTTGATTTACAGATGCTACTTTTTTTTGGTACTTACTTCTAAGGAATCTGGAAATATTTTTTTTGCCTGTACTAATTAGGTACTAAATCATCATGATAAAAAGGTAGGAGGATTACAACTAGGTAAAAAAATTATCCAGACAACCTGATCGTCAGGATGACTGGACCGCTGTTTTGCGATTTTTGAATCTCATTCGCTGAGTTCAGCAGTTGAAAATGTCAAAATTACTATGGAGATGCGCATCTTTCTACTGCTGATTTGACTTTCAAAAATCGCACTCCTGAAGTATGATTTTTGAAAGTCAAATCAGCAGTAGAAAGATGCATATCTCCACAGTAATTTTGACATTCTCAAATGCTGAACTCACCGAATGAGATTCAAAAATCGCACTCCAGGTACTAAATATTTGATGATATACCAAATAGAACTAAATCGTGCATAGCTTAATCGAATCGCCGGCTTGGTCCAGACATCCTGACGCTCACGAAAGATGCGTATCTCCATACATTTTCAACTGCTGAGTTCAACGTATGACCACAGGAGGAGTGCGATTTTTGAAAGTCACTTGTCAATATTACTATGGAGACGTGCATCTTTCTACTGCTGATTTGACATTAAAAAATCATACTCCAGGAGTGCGATTTTTGAAACTCATTCGCTGAGCTCAGCAGTTGAAAATGTCAAAATTACTATGGAGATAATGCATCTTTATACTGCTGATTGGACTTTCAAAAATCATACTTCAGCATGGGTAGCATGCCAACCCGCGATAGCCGTAATCACGGCTATCGTGGGTTGGCGTACTACGGCTTCTGGAGTGCGATTTTTGAAAGTCCAATCAGCAGTACCTACAAAGATACGTATCTCCATGGTAGGTAATTGTGACATTTACAACTCCTGAGTTCAAAGTATGAGTTTCAAAAATCGCACTCCAGGAGTGGGATTTTTTTAAGTCAAATCAGCATAAGAAAGATGCGTATCTCCAAACATTTTCAACTGCTGAGTTCAAACAAAGAATGAGATTCGAAAATGGCACTTTTTATAATAGCAATTGGCAACCTTAGAGGATTCCAAACGGACAAGGCGTATGAAGTGACGACTTTTGTATTGAACGGGCGTTGAAAGGGTTAACGCATATTGTTCAGAACAAACTGAACATACAACCTAAAATGGGTATTTTTATGTATTATTGTGGCAACACTAGTAAGTGGCCATCATGTTTTTGCCTTCTGGCAACTTTCGTCCTTCTCTGTTCAACCGTTCTACGAAACGGCAGGTTGCATATTAAAAATTCAATAAACGTAAGTTTAAAAGTTCAAACGCATGTTTTATTCCAAACATAGTGTTTTGTGGTCCTTCGGAAAGGAAAAGTATAACTTTAGAATCAGTGTGTGCAGTGCTGTGCAAGGTTCGCGTCCGCTATAGTTCGCGCGCCGTGCCGCCGCCGCGCCGCCATAAAGTGTTCAGTTCACTGCCTAGGCTGAGTATCCGTGCTATAACAGGTGCCGGCCCGCAGCTTCGTTCTAATATAGGACGAAAGAAGACATCTTCTAGTTTCGTTCTACCATAAGGTCGAAACAGAAGAAAGAAAAATCATCAATTTGGTTAACCGACCAAAAATTTTCGACCCACCTACATTTTCATCATATCCGGTTTAAACCGATTGCGTCTTGTCATCGAGTGAAGTTAGCGTCGTATTATCAGGTTGGCAGCATTGGTTACAGACCTACGCAAGTTCTGTTGGCCAACCTCGTTCGAGCCTAGTCTATGGTTCGGGCGACTATCATCTGTCAAACGTCAGTGTTACGTCAAACGTCAGTGTCCTTTATTTACCTCCGCCGAGTTCATCGCAGGATTGTAAACAAACAGTTTTCATCATGTCGAAACCGAATGCTGATGAGGAAATGAGGAAGCTGAGGCTTAAACGAGGGCAGCATAAAGCCACCATTACGAGGATCGACAACTTCGTACGAGATCCAGTAAGTTTTGCGGCTGCTAGTGTTGATATACTCGAGGCGCGAAAGGAGGCGCTTGTAAATGCGCTTAAGGCTTATGAGACCGTCCAGCTGGACATCCTAAGCATGGACGAGCGAGATATTGAGGAAGTGGGCATAGTCGAAGACAAATATTTCAGTGTTTTAGCTAAAATTAATGCATCCTTAAAGTCTTTGTCTACCAAGAAAGTGTCAGAGTGTCAAAACGTGTCAAGTTGTAAGTTACCCACTATTGAGATTCCAATTTTTGATGGCAAAGATTTCACAAAATTCAGGCCTTTTTACGATTTATTCATGGCAATTATTGACCAAAATAGTGTCCTGTCTCACGTTCAAAAATTATTTTACCTGCGTAAATACTTGGCAGACGATGCATTGGCAGTTATTGTCAATCTGCCATTAGTAAACGAGTCATACAAGCAGGCACTAGATTTGCTCAGTAAACGCTTTGACAACAAGGCCCGCTTAGTTTCTAACCATATAGGTATATTGTTAGACTTACCTATTTTACAAAAAGGCACAGCTACCTCTATAAGGTCGTTTGTGTCACATATAAAACAGCAGTTACATGCCCTGCAAAATTTAAATGAGCCCATTGATAAATGGGACATGATATTAATATCTATTTTTACAAGGAAGCTAGATCCGGTTACAAACCGAGCTTATCAATTAGATAGAGACTCGGAACACATGCCTTCCATGGCAGACTTTCTAGATTTTCTGGAAAAGCGCGCTATAGCGCTAGAGGATAGCAGTATACCTCAAAAGGGCGCTTGCTATGAAGGTGCACCTAATACGAGTAAAGTCTATAAATCTTTGCCACCAAAAGTCACAAATGTTGTGACGAAAAATGTTAAGACCTGTAAATTTTGTAAAAAACCAAACCATGCCATTTTCAGCTGTCCGGTATTCCAAACGGCAGCACTCAAGGACCGACTGCTATTCGTTCGTGACCATGAGCTATGCCAGACTTGTTTAAAGCCACACAGTGGTAAGTGTAAGTTTCTCTTCAAATGTAAGACGTGTCAACAGGGTCATAATACGCTTTTACACCCGGAACAGGACGATCAGAAAAATACTGAGGAGCCTGTAGTAACACTGAAGTCGAATCCTATTTCAAACTGCATTTTACTTCCCACTGTAAAGGTAAAGGTTTTATCGAAGTCTGGTCAAGCATGTGTAGTGCGCGGCTTGCTGGATACCGGCAGCCAAGCTTCATTTATTACAGGCAAACTTGTCAAACAATTAGGATTGAATGCTATAATTCACCCAAATAATATTATTGGTATCGGAAATAAACCTACCAAAATTAATGAGTTTATAAACTTAAGTGTGCTTCCATGCCACAATAATAATATAAAATTTGCATTAAAATGCCACGTAGTTGATTCCATAACAACTAAGTTGCCCCAACAAGCATTTGATATTTCCGATTGGAATATACCAAAACATGTACAACTTTCAGATGATGATTTCCAAACCCCGGGTGACATTTCCCTATTGTTGGGTGCGGATATATATTTCAATATTCTACTGGAAGGTTCTATAAAAATTCCAAATGGGCCTGTATTACAAAACACCCTTTTTGGATATGTAGTTGGTGGCAACATTTCAAATAAAAATTGTAATAGTTCTAGCTTTGATGTAGTGACAAATTTTGCTATTTCCGATCCAATAAAATTGGAAAATGTCATGGAAAATTTCTGGTTATCGGAGAGAGTACCCGAGCCAGCAAAACCTACTTGTCACGAATTTCAAAAGGCTGAACAAATTTTTCAGGAATCAGTACAAATAAAAAATAACCGCTTCCATGTGGATATGCCTTTAGTTTCCCCTATAGAGGAACTGCAGCTCGGTGACTCTTTCTCGGTCGCTTATCAAAGATTTCTTATTTTAGAAAAAAGATTTAAATCAAATCCTTTACTGCTAGAGCAATATAAATTGTTCATTGAGCAATATGTAGAGTTGGGACATGCTAGGGAGGTTAATATTGCTAATTATGATGTCAACAAAGATCCTGTGTACTTTCTAGCGCACCATGCCGTAATTAATGAGGCGAGTAAAACTACAAAGCTACGTGTTGTTTTCGATGGCAGCGCGAAGTCAAAATGCAAGGTATCTCTCAACGACGTCATGCTGAATGGTCCTGTGGTACAGAGTGAGCTATTTGATATTCTTATTTTATTCAGGACTTACCTTTATACTCTGATTTGTGATATTCAGAAAATGTTCCGTCAAATTTTTATCAATAGCCATCAAACTTGCTTACAAAATATTCTATGGCGGGATAATCCCCGGAAACCCATCAGCTGCTTACAGCTACAGACTGTAACATACGGTCTGAAACCCTCCACTTTCTTGGCCACTCGATGTCTTGTCGAATTAGCTCAGCAGTACAAAGAAAAGTATCCTCTTGCCTCTCAAACAATGCTCTACAATACGTTTGTTGATGACGTAATCTGTGGTAGAGACGATGTAGAGCTTCTATTTGAACTAAAAAGACAATTAGTAGAGCTTCTCCGCTTAGGTAGCTTCACTTTGCATAAATGGTGCTCAAATGTTCCCGAGGTTTTAAATGACGTTCCAGTTGAGAGTAGACAATTTGAGGATATTGATATGAGTGCAAATAATATAGTAAAAACTTTGGGTCTGTTGTACGATATTGCTTCAGATACCTTTACATTTTCAAGTCCACGATTTACTGAAAATGACAATATAAACACTAAACGTAAAATCCTAAGTTTTATAGGAAAAATGTTTGACCCTTTAGGTTTAATTGGTCCTATTGTGGTTATTGCTAAAATGTTTATGCAAGAGCTATGGTCTTCGCATATTCAATGGGACACAGTGGTACCCCAAAATCAGTTTCTATACTGGAATAAGTTTTTAAACAATTTGAAACAAATGGACAAAATAAAAGTCCATAGATGTGTTAACCACAAAGATAATTTATCTGTGGAATTGGTGGGATATGCAGACGCCTCTATCAAAGCATATGGCTGCTGTCTCTACCTAAGAATGTTCAAAAAAGATGGTTCAGTGCAGTCAAACTTGCTCTGTTCCAAATCTAGAGTTGCACCACTGAGTAAAAATCTGACTATTCCTCAACTCGAACTGAATAGTGCTCTTCTTTTAGCCCAGTTGACTCATAGAGTCAGTGAAGTCATAAAGCTTAGGTTTCCTCACAAGACCTTTTTATACAGTGACTCACAGATTGTACTGGCATGGATAAAGTCTGGCAATGTAAAGTTAAATGCTTATGTCAATAATAGGGTTAAGCAGATTGTAGAGTTGATGGGGCAGTCTCAATGGTGTTATGTTAGGACATATAATAATCCCGCCGACTTATTGTCGAGGGGAGTCCAACCTCAAAGGCTTCAAGATAATGACTTGTGGTGGTATGGCCCACAGGCTTTGACTAACAATAATTACGGTCACACCCAGTCTGAAAATATCAAGGTACTTGATTCGTCTGCAGTCACAGACTGTGATGATGAACAAGATATAACTTGCAATATGTCAAATTTAGAGCCATCCTTTTCAACACATTTGTTTCAGAAGTATTCTAATCTATACAAACTTCAAAAAGTTATTGGTTTTATATACCGATTTTTCAAAAACTGTTCGCAAATAAATAACAAAATAACGGACAGTGAGTTAACCCCTCAAGAGCTTCGCGACTCAATGTCAGTTATTGTGCGTTGTACTCAAAGGGAACATTTTTCTAAAGAAATAGAGTCACTTTCTGCTGGGAAAAATTTAAAAACAGGAATAGCTAATTTGCATCCCTTTCTTGATCATTTTAGAGTGGTTAGGGTAGGAGGACGGCTCCATAATGCTGCGAATATTAATTATGATAAAAAACATCCTGCCATTCTACCAAAAAACTCTCATATTACAACCCTCATTATTGAAAGAGAACATCTTAGGTTGCTACACGCAGGACCTAGGTTAATTTTTAGCTCTCTGTCACAAAGGTATTCTATAGTAAATGGAATTCGAGAGGTCAAGAAAGTGGTTCGCAAATGCATTAAGTGCAGGACATTGAAAGCTGAGGCTGCTAGGCAGCTGATGGGCTCCTTGCCTCAAGAGAGGATCACAGCATCTAGGCCATTTCAGTATGTCGGTGTTGACTTTTGCGGCGCTTTTGACATGAAAGTTGCTCGAATTAGAAAGCCTATCATAAGCAAATGTTACATAGCGCTTTTTGTGTGCTTTGCTGTAAAAGCTATTCACGTAGAGCTTGTGTCAGACCTCACAACAGAGGCCTTCTTAGCATGTCTCAAGCGTTTTATTTCTAGACGTGGTAACCCCACAAAAATATATTGTGATAACGCAAAAACCTTTAAAGGTGCATCTAATACTTTAAATAAGTTATATACCCTACAAACCTCCAAAGATCATAGAGACTCTATCAATAACTTTTGTTCTCAAAATTATATAACTTTTAAGTTTATTCCGAGTTACTCTCCTGAGTTTGGAGGCTTGTGGGAGGCAGGTGTAAAAAGTGTAAAGCACCATCTAAAGAAAATAGTAGGTAATCTTGTTTTAACCTATGAAGAGTTGAATACTATTATAATTCAAATTGAAGCTGTAGTAAATTCAAGGCCTTTACTTGCAGATAATTCAAGTGATTGTCAATATTTAACGCCTGGGCACTTTTTAATTGGAACGGCCCTGACTAGTTATCCTGAAAATGATTTTACAGATGTTTCAGTAAATCGTTTAAAATTCTGGGATCTTTGTTCAAAGCTAAAACAGGACTTTTGGAAAGTATGGTCTAATGACTATTTAACGCAGTTGCAGAGCCGTCCCAAGTGGAAATGCCAGCAAACTAATTTAAAAGAAGGTGATTTAGTCATTGTTAAAACTTTAAACACATCTCCTTTGGAATGGCCCATGGCTAGAATTGTAACTACATTCCCTGGGAATGATGGTAGAGTAAGAGTGGCCGATATAAAAATGAATAACAAAGTGTATCGTAGATCTATAAAGAAATTGTGTCCGTTACCTTTGAATTGAAATTTTGTAGTTTTCTCCCGGCCCCAATTATGTTCAGAACAAACTGAACATACAACCTAAAATGGGTATTTTTATGTATTATTGTGGCAACACTAGTAAGTGGCCATCATGTTTTTGCCTTCTGGCAACTTTCGTCCTTCTCTGTTCAACCGTTCTACGAAACGGCAGGTTGCATATTAAAAATTCAATAAACGTAAGTTTAAAAGTTCAAACGCATGTTTTATTCCAAACACATATCTAGGTTGGCCTCTGTGCCGTGATATTAATGAGGAGAGAAACAGGTGTCGATTCGAACTGTGCCACGACTTAACTAAATTTATTCCTGTCACTTTCTAAAATAAGATTAAGAAAAGAGACAGAAAACCAACAACTGACTTTAGTGCTGTCAAAGTGACGTTACACGCCCAAAATATGATGCCATCATAATGTACCCCATCTTATTTAAGGCGTTTTTGGGCGTGTAACGTCACTTTGACAGCACTAAAGTCAGTTGTTGCTTTTCTGTCTTTTTTTTAAATCTTATTTTAGAAAGTGAGAGGAATAAATTTTGTTAAGTAAGTCGTGGCACATTTCGAATCGACACGACAATAATACTAAATTTTTAGACGTGCAATAAAGTATAATTGTATCTTATTATTTTCATTTACAATACAAATCACACGCTCGCCTTTATCTGGGGTAGCAATTTATTATTATCATGGTCCAACATTTGTTGCGCAGGATTAGGGAAAACCCAGAAAAACCTAATCAGACCAACAACCTTATAAAACATTTACTTATTTTTTAATATGTAGGTAAGTACTTAAATAGCAAAGAATGTAACTTAAATAAACTAAGTACAATAGCAAAGAAATAATCTTAAATAAACTAAGCAGGTGCAATAGCAAAGAATGGAACTAAAATAAACTAAGTACAATGACAAAGAATGGAACTTTAAAAAGTAAGTACTTAAATAGCAAAGAATTTAACTTAACTAAGTATACAATATCAAAGAATGGATCTTAAATAAACTAAGTACAATGTCAAACAATGGAACTAAATCAACTAAGTACTTATATAAACTAGTACAATAGCAAAGAAATGAACTTAAATAAACTAAGTACTTAAATAAACTAAGTATAATGGCAAAGAATGGAACTTAAATAAACTAAGTACCTACTTAAAAAACTAAAAAAGTACCTACTTAAAGTATAATGGCAAAGAATTGAACTTAAATAAACCAAGTATTAAAAAAAACTAAGTAAGAACAATAACAAAGAATGGAAATTAAATAAACTAAGTACTTAAAAAACTAAGTATAATGGCAAAGAATGAAACTTAAATAAACCAAGTACTTAAAAAAACTAAGTATGTACAATAGCATAGAATGGAACTTAAATAAACTAAGTAGGTATAATGGCAAAGAATGGAACTTAAATAAACTAAGTACTTAAAAAAACTAAGTAGGTATAATGGCAAAGAATGGAACTTAAATAAACTAAGTACTTAAAAAAACTAAGTAGGTATAATGGCAAAGAATGGAACTTAAATAAACTAAGTACTTAAAAAAACTAAGTAGGTATAATGGCAAAGAATGGAACTTAAATAAACTAAGTACTTAAAAAAACTAAGTAGGTATAATGGCAAAGAATGGAACTTAAATAAACTAAGTACTTAAAAAAACTAAGTAGGTATAATGGCAAAGAATGGAACTTAAATAAACTAAGTACTTAAAAAAACTAAGTATACTTAAAAAGAAACTAAGTAAGTACTTAAAATAACAAAGAATAGTAGAGCAGGTAGAGCAGATAGTGCAGCGGGTAGAGCACGTAGCGCAGCAGGTGGCACTGTGTTCAGCGTAGGTGACAGAGCAGGTAGGCGATATGGTGTGGTAGGAAGGGTGTTTACGACAAATAAATTCGTAAAGTGTCACGGATGACTTGACGACAATACGGGCATCTGTCATCATGACGCTGCATCTCCTGCATACATTCGCTGCAGAACACGTGCCCACATGGCAAACAGGCTTCCGTGGGCACGTTCTGTATGCACACCCTGCATATTGGCGCAGCAGGCGGAACAGGCACTACTGCGGGCAGTTCAGCTGCTGCTCTGGGATCGGCAGGTGGATCAACGGGTTGAGCAGGTGGATCAACAGGTATAACAGGTGGATCAATGGGTAGAGCAGGTAGTGCAGCGGGTAGAGCAAATTGTTCAGCGGGTAGAGCAAGTGGTGCAGCGGGTAGAGCAAGTGGTGCAGCGGGTAGAGCAGGTAGTGCAGCTGGTGGCATTGCGTGTAGCGCAGGTAGCGGACCAGGTAGGCCATGTGGGGCGGCGGGATGGGCAAGTGGCGCAGCAGGTAAGGCAGGCGGGGCAGGGAATGCGGCGGGCAGGGCATTCTGATCAGGTACACCAGCTAAAGAAGGATAGTAGGGCTTAGGACGTGGTTAAAGGGATTTATAGAGAAGTTAGTAGGAATATGTATCAGTTGGCGTTGGTGGAGAGACCTCGCCTCTGTTTACCGCTTCACATGAAAAAAAAAACTTAAAAACAAATATAAAAAAAAAGTCTGAAGGGTTGACATTGTTTGGTAAGGATGATCTCAGAAGAAAGTTTTGAAAAAAATGTAAGGAAAAGTACATAAGTAAATAAAATGAGCTAAAAATTGAGAAACAAGTTTGGTGCTGATGCAATCAATGCAATCTTCCATCTCTGACAAGTCTTCCATTGAAGTCTTCTGGCAGTTATACCTGCACTTACACTATTATAACTGCTTACATACTTATAACTTTTAATTTCGTAGTTGTGCGTATTTTTTATTCTTGATTTGGCTGTTTGGCTATTTGTATATCTTTAAATGTTTGCTTTTTGTAATAGTAGTAGTAGACAACGCATGATCTCGGCATTTGAATTTATTAAATAAAACTAGGTACCAAAAGGCTTCACTGGAAGACTTGTCTTATGCAGGCTGCACACGGAGAGGCCTGAAAAGAGATGATGGCATTTTTTTCATTTATGTACTTTATATTAGGTAAAATTTTGTCCATAGTTGAGTTTTCCGTTTTAGTTACACGACTGATATTCAGAACTGCAGACAGACTATTTGTATCTGTTTGTATATATCTTGTTGTAAATAAATTCCTGTAATTTTTGACAAAAAAAAACTTAACTCTAATAAATTAATGTTGGTAAAATATATACAGATGGCGCTAGTAGTATTCATAAACCAAGAAGCTTGAAATATATTATCATAAACCAAGGATTTTAGAATAAAATTATAACTACACCTATGCCTAACCTATGCCAGCTCATATGAATAGGTAATAATCATTAGACGAAGAATTTTTCGGTAATAATAGTTACTTCTTATGGCCACCTTCCTGTGTCCGAATAGCTAGCGTACACATGAAAGGGATCTGGCTGGAATTGATGCCAATAAATAGTGCCTAAATAGTGCCTAATTAGTACCTAGGTCAAATAAATAGTACCTCTGTACTTTACGAGATATCGATCAGAGATGGCGCTTTATTTTCATTCTAGGCACTATTTGTAGGCACTATTTAGGCACTATTAATTGACGCTAATTTCAGCCAGATCTCTTTCATGTCTACGCTAGCTATACGGACACCCTATCAGGACTACAATGTGACATTCTTGTTTTTTGGAAATGTTGTTTAATTGTTTAGAAACAAAAAGATACGATTGGGGACAGCACAACAGCCTCGGTGCAGTCTTAACTCTTTGGTATTGATATACGAAAATGATGATGGTGGACTGATCGACAAAAACTACATGGGTTCCTTTTTGACTACGGAATCCTAATTTGGTGAAGGTTCAAAATATTCACTAGATACTTGCCCCAATCCTCAAGAAGCTGAATTGGTTCCATCTCTTCCCTCTCGCCAAGCTCGACCTCTTGCCCGATCTCCGGCACCACCTCTTCGACAGGAGCCAATATTATATTGCGCGAGACTATAGACAAAAAATCCCGCAAGGTGATTTGCCCGCGATCGAGGGCACGCTCCTGCTCCAGCAGAAACCGCGTCCGCACGTACTGTCGCTCGCGATTTCGTCGCCTCAAGTTACCACCGGCCATCTGCGCTTGTAACCGGGATCGACATACGGCCATTTTTGCCTGCATGACAGCTGAAAGTAATTCATAATTTTCTTAAAAAAATCTACCGTGTATCTCATTGTGAGAGGCCGTCCCAGGAGAACATAAGTAAAGATCGATCATAATAATGATTATTGGTTTTCCGAAAAGGTCAAACAAGTGCGATGCACCCTCAACTCAACCAATGAAAGTGGATGCATTAAAAGATATGTGAGTTTGTCTGAATCATAACGTGTGGCGGTCTATGGTCTCTGCCGACCTCCATGAGACAAGGACGTCAGTACACTTTGTTATGTTTTTAATGGTTTTAAATGCATTTCTGTTGTAATTTTGGTCCCTACATACCTGTAAAATGCCATATGTTTGGTCTTGACCCCAATGAGCGACGGAGAGACTCGTGGTAGCTCTCAGCGGCATTATTTGTGCGGTGTGGACTCCCGTGTACAGACAGTCTTTCGGGCCCCACCTGTAAACATTTTTAAAATTTAGTAAATAAATAAAATTCTTAATTTGTAAACTAAGATCCATTTTATTAGTAACAATTTTATTATTCCAATCAAAATATGTTTATTATCATTCAATTACCATACAATAGCACAGATTATTTAATAACTGTAGTCTTTGATTTAATAGTTACTACCCTCCAACTACGCTCAGAGGAATGATCTCCTTTATTCTATTGTTACTACCGTAAACAATAGGTAGGTATTTTACCTACTTAGGTACGCAGTGCCGGATTAACCATAGAGACAAAGTAGGCAGCTGCCTATAGGCCCAGCGCTGCCTAGGGGCCCCGCAGCCTGAGAGAAATTTCTCGAAGATTTAGGCCCACCCCAAAATTTAAAGGAATTATTTAAAAGTCTGTTACAGTCAATAAAAAAGGTATTAAAAATTTATACTTATTGCAAAATTTCGAGCTCATTTTTGTTGTTTTATTTTTGGCGCTCTAAAACTGAGCTCTCGCTGGAACCGAATTATAATATCCTGTTTAATATAAAGCTCTTTCTGCTCGCTCATGCTTTTTTCTAACACACATCTGCTCTATTTTGCCATGAGCTATACAATCAACATAATATAATTTTATTATGTTGATTGTTGGCCTTGTGGCCTATGAAAATTAGTTGTAACTATTTTAAGGAGATGATCAGACCATCAAGCTGGACATCTTTCTTTATGGGATAATAAGAAAAAAAACATAATAATAATAACTAGGCGTAGAGAGTACATATCATAGATAAGCTACTATTGTACATATGTTCCTTGAACTAGGCGAAATCCTTACGTTAATACACAACCACTTAAAACTGTCAAAAAGAAAAGATTTAAGCGTATTTGTAGGTATATTGTAGGTAATTATAGAACATAAAATTTCCTGCAACTTTTGTAGGAAATATTTTTCAATCAGATGAATAGTACCTACAGGAGTTACTTCGGAGTCAAGTTAAGCAAATTTCTACGGTTCGCAAAATCGATATACAGGGCGTCCCACGGCGATGCCACACGGAGGGAAAGAACCTTAAATATTAAAGATAGGATATTTTACTGAAAGAAGACATCGTTTAATTTTTAATAATAAGTAGAACTGCATTCACAGATTTTTTAAAAATCGCCTACCTCAATCGGGAATCAAACCCGCCAAATGTGATACTAAAATTGCATGTATTTTATAATTGCGTTTGAAAGGGCTACTCATAAGCATTATTTTTTCCTAAATAACCTAGCTTATTAAATGAAACTAAGATTATAAAATTTTACATTTTATTTAAAATTTTGTTCCGAGAAATTTCCTCTGACTTGGCCATGCTTCCAACAATTAACATTATCATTTCAAAGACCTACCCACTTGAGATACGAGATTTCCGTGGTATAAGTAGGTACATGATAATAATAAAGCGATACATAAAGTTTAGTAGGTACTTGTATGCATTTCTTCATGAGCTCACAATTACCATGCAACTGGCTGATATTAATAAAAATAAATAATTCGAAAATGGAACACGTAAATTTTCAAGCGTCTGTTCTTTTGTTTATTGTGAGTTTCATTTTCGTTTATTAGCAATTTTTGTGTTAATTTACTTACCAAGGCGTACCAAAATAATTTGGATTTAATAGAAGCATACTTTTTAAATCACAAAGACATTTCCTTAGCCCCCAGTAGCCCTTTCAAACGCTATTATAAAATACATGTAATTTTAGTATCACATTTGGCGGGTTTGATTCCCGGTTGAGGTAGGCGATTTTTAAAAAATCTGTGAATGCAGTTCTACTTATTATTAAAAATTAAACGATGTCTTCTTTCAGTAAAATATCCTATCTTTAATATTTAAGGTACTTTCCCTCCGTGTGGCATCGCCGTGGGACGCCCTGTATTTTTCTAGAAATGTCAGTAATAAACCGATCACCGTACCCGGCAAACAACTTGTGAAATGCAGTTGAGGGGACTAGTTTTCTCCTAAAAATTCGTATAAAAATAAATTTGTAGGTATATCAAACGAAAGCCTGAACTTGGCGGTAAGTACGAAAGGAATATAATTATAATCCCGTGCAGCTTCTCTTGTAGGGGGAAATGTAGCAAGATTGAATTTGCTTTTCGTTACGGATTTTATGAAAATTTTCAAGCACATTGTGATCAAAAAGATCGCAAACATACAGAGTACCTAGGTCTCCTTGTATAAAATGTTGAAAGTCGTGTCCTCTATAACCCCTACTAGCTAAATCGTTAGACCTTTTTAACCGACTTCAAAAAAGGAGGAGGTTTCTCAGTTCGACCGCATATATATTTTTTTTTTTATGTGTGTTCGCGGATAACTTCGTCGTTTATGAACCGATTTTGATGATTCTTTTTTTGTTGGAAAGGAGATGTCCCGAGGGTGGTACCATGATAAGGAAACCAGGATCTGATGATGGCATCCCAGAGAAATCGAGGGGAACCTTCGAAAATCGTAGTGCCGACTAGTGCGTTTGTTAATTTAAAGCACTCAAATCGAACTAATGAATTCACCACTGAAAATTGTGAAATAAACAAACTTTTAACAAAAAATTAAAACCGCCTTCAAGAAAACTAAAAAGTTAAAAAATAATATTGCAGCCTATGACTTTTTCGTTCGCATAATAAGAACATTAATTTGTTTTATAGAAGTCGGTGTCAAGCCAAGTCAAAAAATGCAAGCCCTGTCGCGTATCGTACCGGTTTGACAGCGATTTCAATAAAACAAATTAATGTTCTTATGATGCGAACGAAAAAGTTATAGGCTGCAATATTTTTTTTTGAAGGCGGTTTTAATTTTTTTCGTACTAAGAGTTATGACAAAAAGATACTTTTCCTCCATACAAAAAAAATTATCGCCTTTTTTTTCACCATGGAAACTGTGGAGCGTGGACTTCAGTAGGGGTTTCCTTCTTCAATGAAAATGCCGATGAAATCTTCCAAATGTGAGCCAGGCTGGAGGGTGGGGTAGAGAGGGCTAGGCTAGTGGTCGCGGAGAGTTCTTTCTTCCAAGTTGTTTCTTGCTTGAGTGCTGGATCCGGAATGATTCTGCACTGAATCGGCGCTTCTTATATACTATTTTTCGAGCGACCACCCCCCTTCACCCCGCACTCTTCCCCTGTACTCAAATCTCTTTATTTCCGTATCAAACTTACATTTTACGTTTACACCCTGTATGTTTAATTTGGAAAATGTATCTACCTATAACTTACCCGCTTACACCCTGTATGTTTAATTTGGAAAATGTATCTACCTATAACTTTTTACCCATTACTGATAATCAGAATCTTTTTATCTGAATAAAAGACATAATATGTTTTTGTACCCGAAATCTCCACATTATAATATTTACTATAAATAACGATTTTCGTATGAAAAAAAAATTGGACGATTCGTCAGAATGGTGGATATTATAATATTATACAGGGTCCTTCTTAATATGCTAGATCTTACAAGATCAGACCGTCAAACTGAACAACTTTCTCTATGGCACTAATATCGAAATAGCGAAAAAAAAAATCTGCTCTTCGATACAAAACTGGAAACCTACTCGAGCCAACTGTATGGGACAGCTGATTTTTTTTTCGCGATTTCGATGTTGTTCCCATAGAGAAAGTTGTTCATTTTGATGGTCTGATCATCCCCTTAAAAAAGTGTCAGCATATTAAGAAGGACCCTGTATATCTTTGAAACGGTATTTTGTACTGGGCTGAAAATCGAGTATATTTTAGTAAAAATGTAGTACTAACTAATTACCTATAGGTAGGTATAGTTCTTCCAAGCTAGCTTGGTGATTTTGACAGCCGGTTTTCGAGATTTCATTTCACTTTTTAAAGCTGTTTGAGCCGTCAAAGCTTTAAAATGTACACTAAAAATATACAACATTAATTAACATTTAACATAAAATTAATGGGTTTATGACACGAACATTTTCAGAAAGTAAAATAATCGCTCAAACGATCTGTCAAAATCACCACCTACGTTGGACAGACTATACAACGTGTTAGAGCGCTTACAGACAAGCGACAGTTGTCTGCGACAGCTTGCGACAGGGTCGTAGGTGACGTAGGTATAGTCTGAGAGCACAAGTCTTGTTCTTGAGAGATTTCAGTTTGAAGAAAACGGAGGCTAAAAAATAACATGGTTGATATTTCTGGTAGTTTTTATAAGTTTTTCGAAGATTTTGGTTTCTTTAGATAATTCAGAATTGATTACCTTCATCATCAAGTCCATAAAATATTACAGACTGGTAAAAATAGGGCAATTATAATATATATAGTTATAATATAATACTTAACACAACACTAATAATTATAACACATAATATTATACACATAAATATTTATAAATACGTATACAGGGTGTAACAAAACACCCTAGTAAAACTTCAGCTGCTTCAGACCATCAAACTAAACAACTTTCACTATGGAGCCAACATCGAAATCGCGAAAAAAATCAGATCTTTCATACAAAACTGCAGTACCTCTCGACTCAAATGAATGGAACGGCAGATTTTTTTTATTTTTTCTCAACATTGGCTCTATAGTGAAAGTTGTTCAGATTGATGGTCTGAAGCACCCCCTTAAGTATTAATAGGGTGTTTTGTTACATCCTGTATAGGGTCCTTCTTAATATGCTGACACTTTTTTAAGGGGATGATCAGACCATCAAACTGAACAATTTCCTCTATGGGACAACATAACATCGAAATCGCGAAAAAAAAATCATCACTTCCATACAAAACTGCAAACCTACTCGGAGCCAATCATATGGGGCAACTGTTTTTTTTCGCGATTTCGATGTTGTAGAGAAAGTTGTTCAGTTCCATAGTCTGGTCATCGCCTTAAAAAAGTGTCAGCATATTAAGAAGGACCCTGTATATAGGATGTTACAAACTACCAAAAAAACTGTTTTGGATATGGAGGTCTATCTCTCAGACTATACAACACTACGTCACGGTCACCAACTGTCGCGCGACGGTCGCCGACCGCTGTCGCGAGCTGTCACAGACAACTTTCGCTCTTCTGTAAGAGCCCTTAATAAATTAGCACAAAACCTCATACACCCCAACTGATTTATAACAAAACAATTAGATTGAAACAATAATTTCATTATTTTTCAAAATTTAAAGTTATTCGCATTTTAAGTTCAGAGGCAAAAATGATTTGCTATCATTTCAGCAATGAATGAAAGCGCTAACGTACCTTTTAATAATGTTGTTTTGGTAGTAAGTAGGGTGAGTGTGCCCGTGGGGTGGGTTAACATCGGGTTTAGTAAATCTTAAATTTTACGAAAAAGTTATCTAAAATTTTGAAAAAAATTACCTGTTTTGAAACCATGATAATTCGAATCTGCTATCGATACCAACTACTTTCTAGTTTTGCGTTAATTCATTAACACGTTGTATATGCTAAATTTTGAATCGGCGATGTGATCCCGCTATCTTGATGTTCACTCATTTTCGTTACCTATCATATCAATCAGTTTAATAACAATGTGCATGAACTCGCTCGCAAATATGACGTCACAATGACACGAACTTCACTCGAGTAAAGAAAATCCCACCAAAAACATTATGTAAAAAACTAGCCAAGTCTCGAATAGTCTCGATGGAGCTGCTTGTTTATCTCTATATGAAATCTAGACAAAGTCGTGCCAAGTCCCTTACTGCGATTTCTTTATTATTATAGTTAATGTTGTGTGACTTGGCCGTTGAAGGGAATACAAGGGTACAAAACCAGGTGCTCCATGACACCATTGCACCAATCTGTCGCCAGAACCGCTACCCATTGACGATGGAAAATTGCCACTTGGAAAACGTTGATTCAATAACCAGTCAATTGTAGGCTTGGTAAAGCTGCGTATTTCAATAATACTTGTATAATGGCCATCGTCATTTGGTTAGCGGTTCTGGCGACAGATTGGTGCAATGGTGTCATGGAGCACCTGGTTTTGTACAGGTTGTTATTATAACAATTCGAAGATTTGAATAGTCAAATCTTCGAATTGTTATAATAACAACCTGTCAATTAACCTTAGCAAACCTCACGAAATAATAAGCGAAATCAACGAAATGTAAATAATCCCTCCTAATCCCTAGCAAACATTTTCAAGCGCAGTAGAAGAATGTCGTAAACGACGCGACGTCGTATAAGTTCGTCATATAAGGTTTTGTTACACCCTGTATAAGAGATATTGAGAGACCGTTTTCGAGATACTCGTATTACCTACATTAAATGTGTAAAAGAAATATTTTTTAATAATTCCTTTGAATACAGGCTATGTCCCATACGTTTGGACACTGTGTGCATTGAACAATTTAATCAGTACGTTTTTTGTGGTCACTAGGTATGTAGCCAGACTATTCAAACTTTTTTGTTTTTGGGTATATAAGGAAAATTTTTTCAGGGAAAGTAGGGTTTGCGGACCTGAATCAGATGTAGTTCTACATTTTAAATGTAAAGGTCACGGAAGAGTTAAAACATTTTATTAAAGAAATGGGCTGTATGGGCCGGAACCCCATACCGCAAAGACTACAGTTTAATCCATACCGTAAATCTAACAAAAAAAAAGAAAGCTTTGCAACAAGCACCAGGGTTGCCAGATTGGAGGTTTTTTCCGCCATTTTGGGGATAAAGGAGTTGTCCCAAGTAAAGCCCAGATTCGCATAAATGTCAATGTGCTCTTTTTATAGGCATAATATGTACATCAAAAATATATAATAATTTACTGCAAAAACGACGCGGTATACTAGATATTTTTAATTAATGACAAAAAATATATACAGGGTAGATTTTTGAGACGGAGCAGTAAGGGCAGGTACCTTAACCGTTGTAGCTACAGCGAAACGTTTTTAAGAGAATATCTTTAGCTTTTTGAGTCATTTTGAACTGCATTCACAGATTTAAAAAAAAATTACAGTCAGCAAGAAAATTGCCAATTTACACAAAATTGTTTTTTGTTGCTAATCGATCCTGTTTCTAATAAAGATCAATAAACTCTATTGGACCCACCGAGGTTAGAGTACTAGAAATGTCAGAAATCGCAAAAAACTTTTCCCATACATTTTGTAGGAAATGAGACTCCAATTTACTTTTATACTTAACAAAAATTTTTATTATGGATAGACTAGCCACTAAAATGAAGACTGGAATGTGATTTTTTATAGTCACACGTTTAAATCATGATCGAATGATGGATAATCTCCATACTAACTTAGACATTTTCTACTGCTGATTAGAACGTGTGACTTTCAAAAATTGCTCTGTATTTAATAATAGATGTATTTGGATGAATTCCATACAGTTTTTTTTTTTCAAATCAAATAAAATGTGTTCGAAAATTGATATTGTATGTACATTTTTGATTCTACTTGTTTATCTTCGACCAGGAGTGCTATTTTTGAAGATCACACGGTCAAATCAGCAGTGGAAAATATCAACATTACTATGGAGATTATGCATCATACGATCATGATTTTGAACGTGTGACTTTCAAAAACCGCATTCCAGTCTTCATTTTAGCAACCAGTTATCAATATTTAAAAAAATGTATTTGAGTATAAAAGTAAGATGGAGTCTCATTTCCAACTAAATGTATGGGAAAAGATTTTTGGGATTTCTGAGATTTCTAGTACTCTAACCTCGGTTGGTCCGATAGAGTTTATTGATAACAAACAATTGATTTTTGTTTGTAAGAAACAGGATCGATTGGTATCAAAAAAGTTTTTGTGTAAATTGTCAATTTTCTTGCTAACTGTAAATTTTTTTTAAATATATAATAAATAATAAATAACGCTCACAGGCACATACATTGTAATGATCCCAAGTAAGCCCTTAGGCTTTTTGTTATGGGAATCATACAACAACGGCACAAACATAATACATCCATGACCGAACCAGGATTCGAACTCAGGACCCTGGTTTTGCAGTCCGGTGTGGTAAACATTACACCAACCGGGTTGTCTTCTCTGTGAAAATCTGTGAATGCAGTACAAAATTTAAAAAAAGAAATTAAGTATAGTCTCTTATGAACTTTGCTGTAGCTACAACGGTTAAGGTTAACCTAACCTAACCTGACCTTACTGCCCCGTCTCAAAAATCTACCCTGTGCTTTTAGATTCTGAAAAATCTATTGTATTTGTAGCCATGATCTATGAACTCTTTGGGGTTTGTAAATATAAAAAATGTTGTTATTTCAAAGAACGATACATTATTCTATGGATAAATAATACAAATGTGTAATAGTATAATATAGTATACATCAAACATCGTGATCAAACTCAAAACCCAAAAAAATATTTACTTACTAGTTAACACATCACGAAAAATAATGACTAACAGTATTGCACCAGAATTGCGCCTATATTGCACCGATATTGCACCAACATTGCACCAGTGTTGTACCAGTATTACACTAGTATTACACCAATATTGCGCCGATATTGCACCAGTATTGCACCAATATTGCACCAATATTGCACCAGTATTGTACCAGAATTGCACTAGTACTGCATCGATATTGCACCAATATTGCATCAATTTAACACCAATATTGCACCGATTTTACTGCTACATATTATACTGTTACGAGCGACTGGTTCCGGGATTGGAGTGAAACGCTACTTACAAACGGTCCACCTACAGGTTCCCCTACACGGTTCACTTTACCGGGTCCTCCTCGCAGGGATTCCCCGTGCACCACTTATTGTCACGCACTACAATGACACTATGACGTCACGCACTACACTTACACTTATCTACTCACTGTTCCACTTAGCACTTTTCTTTTCACTTTTACTTTTCCACTTTTACTTTTCTTCCTTTTGTTTCGCACTGTTCACTGTCAAACTAAGAACTGCTCGCCAGTCCAAATTCGCCGCCTTTTATACCCCGCAGAATCTTCCGGAATTCTCGATTTCCAACGTTCATTTCGTTGTTTCTTTGTTTTCTTTCAGATACCTCTAATCCCACCTTCCTTGTGGAAAGACACGCCCACTTTCTTTCTGGAAGTCAATTTTTTTGTCTCTTTCCAAATATTCCTTCTCACTCTCTCTTCCTTCTAGAACATTTCTACAAACATTAAAATCTAGAAATACTTTTTTGGTTTTGATTGGATTCGATCCAGGGACTTTTTAACTTACGTAAAACCCTTCCTTTGAACACAGGACCACAGAGGTTGTCAATGGGCCGGCCGAATTTTCAAAGTATTACTATGGGAGCAAACCGATCGGAGCAAAAAAAAATCTGCTGTTGCATTGCATACATTTGAGTCGAATAGGCGTTGCAGTTTAGTATGGAACAGCTGATTTTTTAGTTGCTCCGATCGGTTTGCTAAAAATTGGATTTGGCAACACTGACCCTACCTCGCAACTCCCTGCTGCGCCGCTAGAACTTTCTCCACATTCTTTTGGCCTAGGAGGATGCCCCCCAGGTTGCCCCAGGACCGAGACTTCCACCCCCCCCCCCCCCCTCCCCTAGTCCGCCAGTGGGGATAGGTACACATAATTAAAAACCGGCCAAGTGCGTATCAGGCCACGCGCAGGGTAGGGTTCCGTAGTTGCCCGTCACAAACTTAGAAGGGGGCTTTTTATATTAGGTTACCTTGCCTATACCTACCTACCTACCAACTCGTTAACTTGTAAAGCTTAGGTAGGTACTTAGCGGTGATAGTTTTCCTTTTAAAATACCTATCCAACCATACCCCACACCATGGGATGGACCAGAATTATTTTTTTATCTAAATTTTATTTTACCACTGTCGATGTCGGCGTGATTAATTTATACATGCTTTATACATGTATACCCAAACCCATGCCAAATTACAACTTTCTAGTAGGTAGGTACTAAGCATCTCTGAGCTAAGCCGCAGACGGATGGACATACAGACCGTCAGTACAGATGGACGGACATGGTGAAACAATAAGGGTTCCTGGTCGACTTCGGAACCTAGTAGGTACTAGGTAGTCTAGACACATCATTGAGCAATCGATTTTACTATCCCTAATATTATAAATGTGAATGTACTATCGGTTTAAAATAACAATGTGCATGACCTCGCTCGCAAATGTGACGTCACTCAATCACATAAACTTCACTCGAGTCATTCAAATGATTGTTTCCTTTACGTAGAGTCTACATTCCCTTGTCAACCGAGTGAAGTTATCCAACGGCCCTTCAAGGTCATGCACATTGTTATTTTAAACTGATAGTAAGTTTGTTTGTTATGCAAACAATAATAAAATAAATTTGAAATAAATCTATGATTTATGCATCCTAAATTCTTATTCGTAGCTTCTACGTCCTAATCAGTGACAAAAGAAATGAGCGTTTCATGAAAGATTTCCCATCAACGTTATGATGATTGTACCTTTGGTATACATAGTATCATTGATGGAACACCTATTTTTCCATACTACATTAGGTAAGTATGTCATGTTCATGTGGCTAGTGCCGGCTAATGTAATTTCCTAGGCTACCAACATAATGTTGAAGACAACTCTTTCATGAAACGCCACTACCTCCCCATGCTCAAAGCTCCTAATCAAATCACATATCAACCTGACTACTAGGTGATAAACATTTTCTGACCACGACTTTACAACTCTGAATAAAGAGGAAGAAATTGGAATCCCAACAAAAAAAATTCATGTAATAATAGGTATACCTAGCCAAGACTCACGACCAAAGACATATATATTACTAGCGTAAGGACATGGCCTATGAGCTTGACTATTGTCCCCAGTTCGTTGGCTCTAACATGCAAGGAAAAATGACAGTGTAGAGCACTACAACGATTAATTAATATTCTGACGGGCCTATCCTTACGCTTAGTCTAAACTATTATAAAACTGTAACAGAAGTGTGTCTGTACATTGAAGATATTTACAAAAAAAAAATTACGACATGGTTTCTACCTATCCCTGATTCCAAATCACCAATTTTAGGATTTTTGTCTGTCTGTTTGTTTGTTTGTATGTTTGTTTGTTTGTTTGGGTGTTTGTTTGTTCGAGTATCACGCAAAAACTACTGAACCGATTTTGATGAAACTTTTTTTGTTTGATAGCTTATCATCTGACTTAAAATCTGGTATATAATTTATGCGGACGAAGTCGCGGGTAAAAGCTTAATATATAAATCTATGCTCACGACACTTTTACTCTTTAAAAAGTTATGAGAATAGGCACGAATAGGTATGCATCGCATGAACATCATTTCATCAGTCTGGTCCATCATTCTGAATGACGCCAGAATGACGCTAGAATGATGCCAGAATGATGAGTGGGTTACACGATCAGTTTCCCATCAGTATTTCATCATTCTGGTCCATCAGTTTGGTCAAACGTTGAATGACGCCAGAATGATGGAAGACTGCAGGGTTGCCAGACGTACGAGGTACTGAAATCCCGGGATTTATTTCTCTTTTAAATTAAAAAAGATTAACTTTTAAATTAAATAATTTTGAAAAGTTGATTTTTGCTATGCATGCGTTTACTATGCATCCGATTAGTTATGCATTTCCGCATTTTCATGGCATCCCAACAAATATTTAAAAATAATAATTTAAAGAAGCCGCCATAATTTTATTGCTAAAAATTAAGTTTAGCTAACTATGCATCCGAATATCCGATCTCTAATTATTAGGCCCTAATTTTGTAACATAAATCATAATGCGGTGTTAAAATTATTTATTTAAAGCCCCCATATTCCCCACCTTGATAATTTTTTCCCCATAAATTTCCCCAACGATTTCACTTCTCCAAATTTTCCCCAAAGGCCAAATTTTTCCCAAAAATCCCGTGAAAAACCCCCAATCTGGCAACCCCGACGGTGACTGACACCAGAATGATACGACCATCAGTTTACCATCAGTATACTAGTGTTGCCGAAAAATCGATAGCTTTGCTATCGATTGTTGAACGTCAAAATCATGTACCCGCTCGATAGTACAATCGATGGTATCGATAGTATCGATACTATCGATACTATCGATATCTCTTTTTATGCAATACTATTGGTAAAAGCAATACTATCGATAGCATCGATAGTTTCGATCGCTGCTAACCAATGAAGTATCGACAGTATCGATAGTATCGATAGTATTGCTCTCCAATAACGAATAGACAATCGATAGTGTCGATACTATCGATACTATAGATAGTTTTGTATTATCGATAGTGATATTTATTTCGATAGTATTGCATTCAGTATGCAAGCCAAACATGCGCTTATTATAAAGGCAATATACTAGAAAAGTGGTTTTGGTTGAACATAGACACGTTATACATTTCCACTACCCATTATGCCTGCATACCGAATGCAATACTATTGAAATAATTATCGCTATCGATAGTGCAAAACTATCGATTGTATCGATACTATCGATAGTATCGATAGTCTATTCGATATTGGAAAGCAATACTATCGATAGTATCGATTGATCATTAGATGACAGCGATCGAAACTATCGATACTATCGATAGTATTGCTGTTTACCGATTCTATTGGAGTAAAAGAGATATCGATACTATCGATAGTATCGATACTATCGATACTATCGATTGTCCTATCGAGCGAGTACATTATTTCTCACCTATCGATAGCTATCGATAGACAATCGATATTTGGCCTATCGAGCGGCAACACTACAGTATACCATCATTCACAACGGAATGACAGTCTGGATGGATGGTTTACCATCATTCCATCAGTCCATCATTCTCCCATCATTCTGGCATCATTCTCCCGTCATTCAGACCAGACTGATGAAATACTGAACGTGTAACCTGGCACTTACTTCTTATTGCTCATTCTGTTATTAAGAATAGTATTTGAGCTAAAGAATTACTGAAAATGTGAATTTAGCTTTATTTCTGCACTCAAAAGATTCAATTTTATATGTAGTCAAATCCAACGGGTGTGACTGCATTCCCTTGCTCGGCTTCCCTCAATTTTCCCAGAGTGTGATGGGAGGTGGGGTAACTGAAGTCAGAAGGGGGAGGGAGTGGCTGTTCTGTCTGTGTGTAGAACTATATACTATTACCTATTCTGTGGCACTACCGTGCGCACGGTTAACAGTAGTGCCACAGAATAGGTAATAGAAGTGCCCACAAGATATTCATTATTATAACCATCGTAATATATATGTCTTTGATTATAACTGTGTTTTTGAAGTGCTCTGGCTGATTACTAAGACCCATATTACAGAACAAGACTTGAGCATTGCTTGGTAGAGATTGCATACTTACTACTACAATCAAATGTCTACAAGGTTGTCAAGATACAGAGACATAAATCTCATTCTCGATCAGGCCTTTATGTCTTGACCATTCTTGCTTACTCACAAATAATAGGTCCAATAAATTCACCCTAGTAATGAAAATGTTTGGAATTGTAGTTTTGTTTAAGCTGGCACTTTACTCTCGCCGAGAACTTTCAAGGAAAATTACCACGGCTTATGATGCCACGAGAACAATGAAGGTCATCCACACTCTCGTTCTCTGCCTGTCTCATCTGTTCTCGGCGAGAATGAAGTGCCTGCATTACATTCAAAAACTTGCTTGGTTCAAAGTTGCATTTAATGTGTAAAATCACTTGCATAAATTGTCAAAAAAATTGATTATCCACACAAAAAACTGCTCTGTGGAATTGTGCTTCAGTTGGTATTCGAGTTGTGGCTTTGCTAAGAACCAACTATTATCAGCTATCCTTTGTTCTTTTTGAAGGTTGCAGTTTTACTTCACTATTTATTTTTAGAATGTTCCTGCTCGCTGCAGAACTGATGGACTTTGGTCTCATAATTATTTATCGTCTGCAATGAAAACAAAGTGAAATTTTAGAACAGCACAATATAGGTTAGTTTTATTCGTACCTACAGCTTGTGTTGCTTGTTGGATTGTCAAGATTGGACAGACTGAAGTAGACTGACTATTGGTACAAGTAATTTATTTACAATGCTTACACAAAAAGGCTCAAAACTAGCCAAAATGCTGCAAAAATCGCAAACACTGGTCAGAGTGTCTATTTAGGGGCAGTTAGAATAAAAGTACATAGATACATCATACATAAGCTCACGTCACGCCATTGTCCCAAGGGGGCAGGCAGAGACCACGGATCGCCACACGCTCCGACTCTGACACACCTCTCTAGCCTCATTGACATTCATACATCTTTTCATGCACTTCCGTCGATTGAGGGTGCTACGCACTTGTCCTTTTTGGAAAAGATAATTGATTTGATCGTGGTATGTTTCCTCGGACAGCCTCTCCCAACACTTCCGCTCACCTTTGCATGATAAATTTCATTTGTAAGTCTTCTTTCATTCATTCTCTCTATGTAACCGAACCATATAAGCATGCAATCCAATCTCAATCCTTGATACTATATATCATCCTTCAACTTACACCAATCCCTTATCACACTGTTCTTGATTCGATCAACCAAAGTAATACCACACACACTTTGTAGGGAGCGCATTTCAACTGCATTCACTCGACTTTCATTCCTTTTATTAGTCCTGTGGAATAATATTATAGTTATTGGTGATATGATAAAAGTTTATTCCTGCCGTGATCCTGCCTGCAAAATATAACACGAGTTGTTGTTTAGTAGTTTACCTATCACTTGTTGTAGTTGTAATTATAAGCGAAGCGGATTTCCATCGTCGGTATGTAGTATCCAAAGAAACATTCGGTCAGAGTGTCCATCTTAGAATCTCCCGTTTGTAGGTCCACTATTTAGTCTGTATGTAAATGTTGGTAAGTATAATTATATTCACGGCTATAAGTTAAAACAATTAGTAAATACCTACCTAGCTTATTTATGAATGTACGTTAAATTAAAATTTAAATATTTACGCTTTTCGTATTCAGTTTTTACAAGAAAATGACAGACGGACAGAAATTGACAGATGAGATGACAGCGAGCACAGACAGCGAGCGAGCAGACAACAAATCGCTTTGACGTATTAAAAAAATATATTGAAAAAGAATATTTTTATTGTTTAAAAACAACTTAAAATTTTCGCGAAGAGTTTCTCCGCATATAAAATACCTATTATAGTGATTTCTTGTATTCAACTTGCAAATGTGTGTCACTGTTTATCAACTAGGAATACCATTCCAACTGCATTTCAGTTAAAAACGGTACTGGAATGGCCCGCTTTATATACAAACTACAAGCTCTTAAAAAAAAAAAAAGACGCCATCTTGTACACGGATTACAGGGCTGGACATTATTTGGCTGAGCATTATTGTCTCGGACCTGTAATGTCCAGCCCGTAATTGCCGGCCACATAGTGTCCAGGCCAGTAATTGGAACCAATTTTGAACCTTTGGTCACGGAATACGGGCTGGGCATTACGGTGCTGAGCATTGTTGGCTCGGACTGTTAATGTCCAGCACGTATTTGCCAGCCCAATAAAACGCAGCAAAGCAAACCAAACCTTGGTCACGAATTACTGGGTCGGACATTACGTGGTTGGCAATTATCCGGGTGGCCTTTGATGGGCTGGCCATTACGGGCGCCGGGTTTAGCAGATACAGCCGTTCAAAGGTGGGAACTTTGACTGGCTGTATCTCCTAAACTGACAGAACTTGAGTTTTTTTACTGTTCACATAACTACAGTGCATCCTACATAAGTTTGTGGTGCATACTACAACAATATCATACGATCAGCCGTGCAGCTGATCGTTAATTTTTTACAGACCTTTAATCATCAGTAACTCCTAAACCAACTGGAGTTATGCAGGCAGACCTGGTCCATCCCCATCACAGAGATGCTCTACACCCAATAAATACTGAATCAGCCTTGCTGGTGATGGTTGCAAAAAGTACACTTATCTCTTAGGGTCAGCGCACACCTAGCGTAAAACTGTTCGAGCATGCGCGAGCAGATTTCATTGATTCAATTGATAATGAACTCTATTCCCATTGAAATAAAGTCGATAATAGCTTGCAAGTGATTAAATCCCTTCAGCGTCTGTTCGAGTATGCTCGCGTATGCTCCTCGCGGCGACGCGAGCAGTCGCGAGCATGCTCGCGCATGCTCGAGCATGTTCGAGCATACGCCCGTGTCGATGCTTGCGATCCGTCGTAAGTGTTGCCACCTCTGCCGGTTTCGGACTAAATCTAGCATATTTTTTAACTACTTTAGCCCGAAAAGGGCAATTTAGTACAGAAAATATATAATAATCTAACTCTTTTTGAAAATACAATGAAAATCTCAAAGGTCGAAGCAGATTTAGTAGGTTTTCAAATTGTTCATATTCCATTTTATAGTAGTCATAAAATAACTGTCCCTTGAACTTTAAACCGTAGCACAGGGTGTGGTATTCCCCAAATGTACATCTTTCTTGCCAGGTTGCTTCAGCCCATATTCTTCTTTCAATTTTGTGTCGTCCTCTTTTCATTTTATTGATGTGCTCTTCTTGCTCCTCTTCCTCTGCTAGTAACCCAATAATTACCAAATCCCAGTCCACCATACTTTAAAATTACTCTTGGCACGTCTTTACTTTAAAATATTGTAAACACAACTGCAAAATTCACTGTCAACTGTAGCAACACGGGAGCATCCGCGAGACTGTTCGAACACGCGCGAGCATGCTCGCGCATGCTCGAGCATCCGCCGCTGCCGCCGGCGGATTTCGCCTCTGCCGCCGGCGGATTTTGCCGCTAGGTGTGCGCGACTGCAAAGAACATGCTCGAGCAGATTTACGCTGGGTGTGCGCTGACCCTTAGGGTCAGCGCACACCCAGCGTAAAACTGTTCGAGCATGCGCGAGCAGATTTCATTGATTCAATTGATAATGAACTCTATTCCCATTGAAATAAAGTTGAAAATAGCTTGCAAGTGATTAATTCCCTTTAGCGTCTGTTCGAGTATGCTCGCGTATGCTCCTCGCGGCGACGGGAGCAGTCGCGAGCATGCTCGCGCATGCTCGAGCATGTTCGAGCATACGCCCGTGTCGATGCTTGCGATCCGTCGTAAGTGTTGCCGCCTCGGCCGGTTTCGGACTAAATCTAGCATATTTTTTAACTACTTTAGCCCGAAAAGGGCAATTTACTACAGATAATATTATATAATAATCGAACTCTTTTTGAAAATACAAAGAAAATCTAAAAGGTCGAAACAGATTTAGTAGGTTTTCAAATTGTTCATATTCCATTTTATAGTACCTAGCCATAAAATAACTGTCCCTAGAACTTTAAACCATAGCACAGCACAGGGCGTAGTATTTCCCAAATATAAGTACATCTTTCTTGCCTCTTTTCATCTTATTGATGTGCTCTTCTTGCTCCTCTTCCTTTGCTAGTAACCCAATAAATACCAAATCCCAGTCTACCATACTTTAAAATTGTTGTTATCGCACGTCTTTGCTATAAAATATTGTAAACACAACGCAAAATTCACTACGTCAACTGTAGCAACACGGGAGCATCCGCGAGACTGTTCGAACACGCGCGAGCATGCTCCGCCGCTGCCGCCGGCGGATTTTGCCGCTAGGTGTGCGCGACTGCAAAGAACATGCTCGAGCATGCGCGAGCAGTTCTACGCTGGGTGTGCGCTGACCCTTATACTATAAGGACACAAGTCTCCTTGTGGTGCCACCTCCTATCGGAATCTGAGGTTGGCTATCATTAGGGCTATTCGGACCCTGGAGACTGCAGCATACTCTTTCTTATACTGTGCTGCAGTCCTATGAAAATTATGAAATTAAACTCTTCAAAGAATTAGAAATATTCTCTTTATTTTAGAAACATTTTCGTTTTGGTAAAAGTATGGTATGGTTTTGGCTATTTCTCCGCCTACCCCAGCAGCAGACTGGGATGAGGAACCCTGACAAGAACAAAAAAAAACTTGCAACTGTATTTTGAATATAAAGCTGTTTTCTCTAGTGGAAACTGGAAAGTAATGTTGAATTATTTTCTTATTTTTGGTACATTGCAAGTTTTCTTTTTATTCTGGTCATGCTAATCAGTCACTTCATTGTACACCAAAATGTATTATGCATAATTTCAAAACATTGCAGAGTCTTATAAATTACCTACATAATATGAACTCATTTCATTAACATTAATTCAAAACAATTACAAAACCTAATTATAATAAATCTTACTAATAACAATTTTACTTAAAATCTAAATTATTATTTCACCATGTATTTTGTTCCAGTAATCCAGTGGGAGGGGAAATGAAACCAGTATTCAATACATTTTGAAGAAATACCTCTAATCTTGTTTTGGGTCCTCCCTCGTCTATGTTATTCAAGATCGCCAAATACTGTGTGCTTATCACCTTAATTATTTTAATAAACTGTTTTCCATATTTCTTTAAGAATTCTGATCCACATATGTTGAAGAAATCATGTAGTAACGTAGCACTGATATCAGGCTCAGGTTTTAAGTTTATGAAGGAAGCCAGCCACTGCCAACCGTAGCGTAAGCTATGTGGATTTGATCCGTTTAAAAACCGTGGAGTTTTCGCAATCCAAATCGCACAGCGGAGCCTGAATATACCTGACATTCTCTTCAGAAACTTATCCTGTTTTTCAACGACCCCTTCATCATTGTATACGTATCCTCTGGACAAATAGAACTCCTTGTCGGTCTGCCCTTCTTTCTGAGGTAGAAACATTGGCACTAAATACGGGCATTGTCTATGAAAATATGCTTCTAATAGCTTCCCAAACTCTGGGAATTGTGACCAAAGGGCTACAGTGACCGCAGCAAGAGGGAAGGCAGCTTCCGGATTACTTGAGACTAGAAGGTCTCCTTGTCTCACGATTTTCTTTGCTAATAAAGCTGTACAGAAGTATATTCCTTGAGGGTGTTGTGTTGCTTGAACATATGTGTCCAAAACTTGTACTCTTTCACCTTTGAGTAGTTTAGACAGCTTCTCAAACTTGTCTTTTATGTGATGTCCGCTGACAGAAGAGAGCGCGTTGATTGGGGTGTTTACTGCTTTTTGGCAATCAAATCTAAATTTCTTTAGATTTGCATTTTCTAATAGATCCTTATACTGAGCTTCATATTGTTCTAGGAAATTCTTTAGGAGTTGGTAGTACGAGTAATTCTGGGCTGAATAGAACAGCGGTCCAGTTTTCTTATGATGTTCAGATAGTGTTTTCTCAATCCGTGCTATTTCTGCCTCTTTCTTTTCAATGGCTTGTTTTATTTCTAAATCCTTTTGCTTCTCCAATTCTTCCTCTTTTTGTTTCTTGATTTGTTCTTCAAGTTGAAGATTGTTTAGGTCTTCTACTATTTTTTTTCTTAAGTTTTCCATATTCAGAGCTAATACTTCAGCCTGTTTAACTTCTTTGTCAGTAATGGAGCCATTTTTACAAAGGTCCATGATTTTACTAATATTTCCTATGACAGAGTTTATGGCAGGTATATATTTGATGCAGACAGATTGTGCATGTGGTTCCGTTTGTATCATATGCGTGATTTCATTGTATGCGATGCAGATCTTAGTGTGACTATCTGTGATCGAAGCAAATCTTGTTGTGGCTTGATTCTGCTCTTCTAATATTTTGTTCATGGTGTCAATTGTTTGTTTGTTCATCATTTGGCTTTTTTGTTGATCTAATCTGGCTTTTTCTAGTACGTTCAAGTTATCGTTCTCTTGTTGTTCCTTTAACATTTGCAGTTTGCGCTTTCTGAGCTCCAGCACTCTTCGTTCACTCACCTCGCTCTGCTTCTTCCAGTAATTGCTTATTATTTCTGCACGGTTTGATGTCATTTTTTCTACTAAGCTTTTGAAGAGTTCTTCGGTGGATTCCTGTAGTTGTGCTTCGTACTCCTTCATGATGAGAGTCTGTCGGAGATCTTCACTGACTTTATCTTCTATGAGGTTCTCAACGTTTTTATTATTTTCTTTGTCGACGGGAGGATCTTCCCTGTATCGAGTTTCTTTCTTGATGGGGCTGTTGGGTCCGATAGTGACTTCATTCACGTAGGGGCTTATTTCAGCGGCATTCGTAAGGGCCGTGATGCGCAATTTCTCGAAGTCCGTGAGTGCATCACTGATACTCACGTCGCCTTTTCTACTGTAACTGAGATCCTGGTTACTAAGTATACTTAAATTGTGAATACTATCGTAGCTGCTATCCATTTTGTATATCAGATGTTTACTTTTTGTTCCGTATTTACATCACAGTAGAATAAGACTTGATTTTAATTGTTACGAATGAGAAAAAACGTTTTTTTTCAGCACAAAAAATAAGGGCGCAAAACATAACCTCTCCTCTCAGTCTATCGCAACTGCATAGATGCGAGAAAATGTATGGGATGTGGTAGAACTTGAATGGGCGTCTATATTCGTCTCTTTTCTTGACCCTCTCTTTCATGAAATGTCACGTGACGTAATTCAGATGTTTTTCACACGTTATGAAACAGACTGTCTAAATTATTTAAAATGTTTTTGGGTGTTTATTATATTTAGAATTAATAAATAAACGTGAATATAAAACATAAAACACAAGTAAATTCAGTGTATTACGTGATATTGCACCATAAAAGCTTAAAATTAAGTACTAGAAATGCGAAATATGCTGTGAAAGGTCGGAAAGAAAGGATGGTAAAAAACGTAACTTCATAGCAAGATTTCCACTGGATGAAGCTCGGTAAGCATAAATTTATCCTATTTATTAGCCCAGGTTTATATTTAGGCAATCATTTTCGTAAAGAGCGGGAAGTATTTGTAACGAAGTGAGGGATTTGGAGAAATGTCGATATCGATATAATTGTTGATACATACATGCAGACGCATACGGATACGAACGACTATGCTCCCCGAGGAGGTAGTCAGAGATATTCTGAAACATCAGAACATCCACCATACAAAAATCATCCATCATATTTTTGATGATATGATAAGATTACACTTTTGTATACATGTTTTATTTTCAGATGCAAAAAATGGGTTCAAGTTACTGGAAATGAAGATCTAGCGTACCTACATACCAATCGAAAAATGAACCAATTATTATTTGCGAGAAACATTTCCTGCCTGGAAGATTTTCATAAAAAATGACAAAATTGAAACCAACTGCCATTCCATATCCATACGGCTCACTGCATACTATCCTGTAATTAGTCCGTAAGTTTTCCTAAAATGAATAAACATTTAAAAAAAAAAAACAAATGGGGTACGGCTAATATTGGCGTCTTTTTTTTAAGCGGCCAGGTACCAAATGTTGTGGGTATTTTAGGGTGAATATTACCTTACATTGTTATGCAAAAAAAAATTTCCTGCGGTGTAACGTTTCGGAGATATTTAACTTTAAATTTTCAAAAAATTAACTGTACAAAAGTCATTAAAAGTAACTCGTTTTGGGTCTTATACCACACATTATTTATTTTACAGCCCAGAATTATTAGTTTTAATTATTTATGATATCATAACGCACATTTTGTGCAGGAACGCACCGCAATCCTCACTCGTTTGCGGTGATGGTTTGAATGTTGAAATTTTCTATATTGTAAGATATTGTATTGATTTATATATATTTGTAGATTACTTGTGTTACTGGCCAATGCTGTGTGCGCCTGTTATATGTGTGTGTATTAGAAATTGATTTTTAGCGTTCCTATGTTATTGTAAATGTTTAAATATGTATACTGTTGGTGTGCCATATTAAATAAAATAAAATAAAATAAAATATCTTAAATGTACATAGAGTCTTCTTTAAGAGTTTCATAACAGTTAGGATAGCCAATCTAACCTATTATTTCAATGTGGTATAATTTTATGTAAATTAATTATAATTATTAATACCTACGAATGTCTTTTCTTTATCTCAAGACAGTCCCAGACTTATTAGTAGGTGGCTAATTGTTTGTTTTATTCTAGTGATTGGATTAACATCAATCCATCACTAAAAAAATCTGCAATTTTTAAATATCAATATCATATGGCAATTTTTTTTTTTCTGCAACTATCGATATCGTTAAATATTCACAGCACATCACTACTTTGCACTGTCATTTTGTTTTCAATATTGGCAACATGTTGCTCTATGTTGGCTATGGAATGGTAGCTTCAAGTCATACAAGTTGACGTTTTTTACGATTATTTTGCTCCAAGGAGTCCCGTCTCGTAGTGATTATATTCTCTTTGTCTCCTCTCTTAGCAGAGAAGTGGACAAAATACAGATAAATTTAACAACAAACAAACAACAAAGCTTTTTGACAGAAAGTGAGAGCGAATCATTCGAAGTCTGTGAAGCATAAAAGGGATAGTAGCTACGGAATACATTTTTTTTAATTTGGTTGCGTTATCAAACTGTCAGAAATGTCAAAAGTGAGTGTGTTCCATTTCAGGCAAATTTCAGGGTTCCAATCTTCTGTTAGGCATATCTTTTGCAACTTTTCTAGGTCGATAATCAAACGGAACGCGAAAAAGCGCGTTACTATCAGTTTAAAATAACAATGTGCATGACCTTGAAGGGCCGTTGGATAACTTCACTCGGTTGACAGAGGAATGTAGACTCTATGTAAAGGAAATAATCATTTGAATAACTCGAGTGAAGTTCGTGTGATTGAGTGACGTGAAATTTGCGAGCGAGGTCATGCACATTGTTATTTTAAACCGATAGTACGGATATAGATTTTGGCGCGAAAATCTGACAGCCACTTTTTGACAGCTGATTTGTAAAACTACGAAAACGTTTGTCTGATATTCAATAAATGTGTATTTTTAAAGAATTTTAAATAAAAATGGTGTGGCAGAACACTGGCAAATATAGGTCGGATAGAGAAGGCGCCAATAAGAGAGACGCTGGATCGTCATCGGGGCCTAGGTAGGCATCGCAACATAAATAAAGTCATAATTCAGATTTCACGGTGTAACGTCGGTGTTTCTGTGTTTCAGGGAGGATTCGTCGGAGTCCCGCATACGTGTAGCGCTAGATAATGACAAGATCGACTCCAAGTATGGGTTCGATAGAGTACGCGATGCGAAGGAGAGGACGGGTTACCTGATAAACATGCACACTGTAAGTACATTCTACACTCGTCGCGTAGTTCTCTGTGATAAAGCTTATTTAAAGCCCACACTTCACTCTCGCCGAGTACTCTCGGCGAGAAATTTCAAGGAAAATTACTGTGGCTTACGACGCCACGAGAACAATGAAGGGCATCCATGTCTCGCCCGTTCTCGGCGAGAATGAAGAGCCGGTATTAGATTGAACTTTGCATTTGTGCCTGTAGTGTTGGTTACCTACCCTCCCTTAGATTTAAAGACTTAGATTTATGGGACCAGTAACTGTAACAATTGGCAGCTCAGCTGCTGGTCGGTTATTATTATTATTATTTGTGGTTTTGGGCCTTGACAGGCTTGCTAAGCCTGTGCCACGTAGACCATCGCTGGTCCTTTGTGATCACCCTTTTTATAGCTGCTGCTTATTGCTGGTCGGTTGACCCTCTGTCAAGCAGAGCAGTGACCCCATACTGGTATGTGGGGCTGTCCTTTGCCCTAGCTTGATACAAAATTGTATAAACCTATGAGGCTAGCATTGTCACAAAGCACAGTTATCTAAACTATTATAAAACTGTAACAGAAGTGTGTCTGTACATTGAAGATATTTACAAAAGAAAGATAACGATATGATTTTTAGATGTCCCTGATTCCAAATCACCAATTTTTGGATTTTTTGTCTGTCTGTTTGTTTGTTTGTTTGGGTTTTTGTTTGTTCGACTATCACGCAAAAACTACTGAACCGATTTTGATGAAACTTTTTTGTTTGATAGCGTATCATCTGACTTAAAATCTGGTATATAATTTATGCGGACGAAGTCGCGGGTAAAAGCTCGTGTATTCTATTTATGCTTGTTTATACAGAAAATTCTTTCAGTAATGGATAAAGTCAATGTACATCTAAGTATCATATAAAGGATTCTGAGAAGTTTGGAGAAGTTTTTGAATAAATCCCAAAAATCAAAAATCTAATTTTCTCCATACTAAAAAATCTTAAACATTATTCTTTGTCATGTTCCCGATAAGATAGATTTTTATATATATTTATCTAGTATTCTACAGTAGGTATACTAGATCTACAAAGTGTTAATGAATTAGCGCAAAACCTCATACACCCCAACTGATTTATAACAAAATAATTAGATTGAAACAATAATTTCATTATTTTGATAGTTAAAATTTTATGTTATTCACATTTTAAGTTTTGAGGCAAAAATGATTTGTTATCATTTCAGCAATGAATGAAAGCGCTAACATACTCATCGATACATTTTAATAATCTTGTTTTGGTAGTAAGTAGGGTGAGTGTGCCCATGCGGTGGGTTGACATCGGGTTCAGTAAATTTTTATTTATTATTTTGAAAAAAATTACCTATGTTGAAACTATGATAATTCGATTCTGCTCTTGATTCTAAACAAACTACTTTCTAGTTTTGCGTTAATTCATTAACACGTTGTATAGATTTCATAAATCATAAACATCCGTTTCAGATACCCCTATGTCCCTGAAATAATTGTTACAGACCACTGTGTGACGGTTTCCTAGAAAATATTAGAAAAAAAAAATGTTCCAATAACTTGACAGAAGACAAGGTTCTTAAGCATAAATTATTTTTCAGGCTGAAATCCTAGATGAAGACAAGCGACTGGTAGCAGCCATGGACTACTACTTCATAGAGATGGATGGCTCCCGCTTCAAGATATCCCTCATGTTCCAGCCCTACTTCTTCATCCTCTCCCGGAAGGAGTGCGAGCAGGAAGTCATCCAGTACCTGTCCAAGAAGTTTGCCGGCACCATACATAACATTGGTATTGTTGAGAAAGAAGATTTGGATTTAGTAAGTTCTCTATCACTATCAGATATAATAAGAAATTTGTTGAAAATGGGCCTCCCATCATGGAAATGGGATCTGTACATCATCCATGGCAGGCTGATCTATGATCAAAGTTCCGTGACTTATTGACTGACCGACAACACACAGCCTGAACCACTGAAGATGGAAACAATGTAGGGATGCACTGAGAATGATTTTTTTGAAAATCAACCCCCAAATGTGGTGTAATCGTTTGTAATCAACTTGGATGAAGTTGTGAGCAAAAGTTTTGCTCTTTATATGAAATAGAAATAGAAATATTCTTTATTGTGAATTATATGATTAAAATTAATTTCTTTTCAATAAATAATTTTTTGATTTCATTTTATTTCTAACCCATGTCATCTTTCACAGGAACACTGAAAATATTTCTTATCCATATATTTTTTGCTCCAGTGATAAGGAATGAAAAGCGTGGGTAGGCCCCTCACACGGTGGACCGACGACCTGGTGAAGGCGACGGGAAAACGTTGGATGAGGGCAGCGCAGGACCGGTCGTTATGGCGATCCTTGGGGGAGGCCTATGTCCAGCAGTGGACGTCCATCGGCTGAGATGATGATGATGATGATAAAGAATGCCACATCTATGTCTTTAATCTAGGATATACACCATCATCAGTACAATCATTTTATTGTGGAATTTGACTTAGGATTTATATGAAATTATCTAGTCGCGATGACTCTCCAATCTCCATTATTTACATCACAAAACATGTTTTCAGCTAAATCACCTATCGGGTCTTAAACAGCGGTACATAAAGCTCTCGTTCATGACACAAAACGAACTAATGAAAGTCAGAAGGGAGATCCTAACAGCCGTCAACAAGAACAAAGAACGAGAGAAGAAAGATGCAATTTACGCTGAAATGTTAACCAACGCTCTGACCAGTGCGGCCGCAATAGAACATGCGAAGAAGACTACGGATCACATGGAGAATATATTGGATATCAGGTTATTTATCTATTTGTTTTAGGTTCAAAATCCTTTGCAATCAAATCATGTCTCTAAAGACAGTGAAACCCTAATAATTTCTAAACTAAAAGCATTTTGTTTACTAAATGACTTTTAATTTGTTTAATTACCTGTATTTAAAGAAATCAAAGTCATTTAGTGAATTAAATGCTTTTAGTTTAGAAATTATTAGTTGTGATTTAGTTCAATATCAATGAGCCTAATATGTTCTAACCACCTTGATACTGGATTTCTCATATCAATACTACTACACCTAAAACAACTTTCTCCTATTTCCAGAGAACACGACGTACCATACCATGTAAGAGTATCAATAGACATGGAAATATTCTGCGGAACATGGTACACGGTCAAGAGTAGAGGAACAGAAACACCAATATTCACTAAAAGGGATGACATACTAGAGAGACCAGATCCTATCGTCCTAGCCTTCGATATAGAGACTACGAAACTGCCGTTGAAGTTCCCAGACTCGCAGACTGATCAGATTATGATGATTTCGTACATGATTGATGCGCAAGGTTACTTGATTACTAATAGAGAGATAATTTCTACTGATGTTGAAGACTTTGAATACACGCCTAAGCCTGAATTTGAAGGGTAAGTAATAATTTATCATTATTATTAGTCCTTATCCTATCCATCCAGTGAAGAGCATAAGCCTTGTCCACATAGATATAGTAAAGGTGTAAATGGATAACGTAAAACAAGTCATAAAAATGTCTTGACATCTATTCAGTATTCACACTTAGGTATGAAAAACATTCATTAGAATAATTGAGATGTCAATAGTATCTATACAGATTTCATCTAGACACCTTGGCGTGGCGGATCCAGGAGGCTTTTCGTTCAGTTATTAGTTTAAGGTCGAAATTAGTTGGATTTGCTTAAAGAGTGGAGACATTTGTTTAACTGATATTGCCTATCTTTAATTGATAAGTTAATGCTCCTCTCCATTTTGCCATCCTCCTGTGTCTATGCTAATCGCATCCAACCCCTTTAGCTCGGTTTCTTTAAGCAAGCGCGACGCGACTTCGCCATTTCAAAAAGACAACTTTTCTCACGCTTTTCAGAGAGCAAATCGGAAAGTCGCGCCAACTTAGTTTGAAAAAAAAGTAGATTAAAGAATGTATTATTGTTACAGGCAATTTATAATATTTAATGAGGTGAATGAGATGGCGATGATTCAGAAGTTCTTCGATCACATTATGGATGTTAAACCACACATTTTTGTCACGTATAACGGTAAGTAAAATGTATACTATATGGAGGAATTACTTGGGAGGTTCCTCCGTTGAAAAGCGAAGATCATCTGCCAGGCTGGGTGTGAAGCCTGGGGCCCGGCCGTGGTCCAATGGTCCAACTCACAACGAGTTGGACCTTCGATATACAGGACCAGCTGCAGTATTTGGAGTAGGGTGAGATTGATATTGTTGGCATCCTTTTAAACTAAGAGTCTACCCATCAAACTGAACAACTTTTACTATGGAAGCAAACCGATCGTAACAAAAAAAACTGCTGTTCCATAGTTCCATACTAAACTGCAATTTTTACTCAACTCAACTGTATGAAACAGCAGATTTTTTTTTTGCTACGATTGATTTGCTCCCATAGTAAAAGTTGTTCAGTTTGATGGGTAGGCGGTCTTACGTGCAGTACGTAGTACGCACGTAGGTATGTGTTGGCTTCGATACTTTAATTTCCGCTGTTGTGTGTGATCTGTGGCAAGCTTGTGAGGAACAAGGGCCAGTATAAAAAGATCAGTCAGATCTTAATAACACGGATTTAAAAAAAAAACTCAGTGTTAACTTGTCAAAGTGTTTCGTATAACGTTGTTTTTGTTAAACACAGGTGACTTCTTCGACTGGCCTTTCGTAGAAGCGCGTGCAGCTATATTGGGTCTCGATATGAAACAGGAGATAGGGTTCAGTAAGATGGCGATTAGGGACGGTACATACGCTTGTCGCCCCGCCATGCATATGGATTGCTTGTGGTAAGTAAATAACTAAATATCAAATGTTAGTATGAATGTTATCGTAGCAAATTAAGGAATAATCTAAAAAACTGAAGTACGTTTTCAAGGTTATTGTACCCAAAGGGGTCCAATAGGAGTAACAGCCTTCGCTGCCGTCGCCGTCTCGTCTATGTGTCCTACCTTTAAAGAGCTGTATCTTTTGAAAGTGTAATAGGTAGCCGGTTTAAATATTCACACTATGTGTGTGTATTTCGGATTTGCAAAAAAATAATTAAAAAAATTAAAAAATTGACGGGCAACAAGAAACGTGTTTTTATTTTGTTTTCGCTCTATCGTATAATATAAACGACAATACATAGAAGCGTCAAAAATCGTGTAATTATAAAGCATACACTAAAGTTAAATAATAAAAACCGGCCAAGTATTAGTCGGGTTTACGCTAAGGAGCATGGATAATTTTGTGTGTGTGTGTGTGTGGTAAATAAGGTGTTACGGAACCCTCGCTGCACGAATCCGACTCGCACTTGGCCGGTTTTTACAAATCATATAGAGCGAAATCTCGATGTCTCTTCACATTATAAGTAAATGAATAATTGTCAATTATAGCTGGGTAAAGAGAGATTCTTACCTGCCGGTCGGCTCGCAGGGTCTGAAAGCTGTCGCCAAGGCGAAGCTCAGGTACGACCCCGTCGAGCTGGACCCTGAGGACATGTGCAGGATGGCCGCCGAACAACCCCAGGTATATCCTTATTTCTGTCTGTGTGAATATACAGGGGTAAACTTCTTATCTTATCTTATCTTGTTGTGGGGGCTGGCAAGCCAGCAACACTTCGACCCAGTGGGATCTTTTGTGTTAGCCCCAATACTTTTTACTTTCTTCACCCTTCAAATACATGGTCAATGAAGGAGGCAATACCATTGAGGGGAAGAAGCCTAAGATCTCCCGGTTTTGGATATCCATCACCGAGGAGGCACATGCGTTTTGCCGCCAAGACATCACAGTCACAGAGAATGTGCTCCATGGTCTCCTCATCCTCTCCGCACGCTCGGCAGCTGGGATCCAGGGTGAGTTTCATCTTGTGCATCATCGTGCCTGTGGCGTAGTGCCCAGTGAGGGCTCCGACGATGGCACGAGCCTTGCTCCTGCTGTTGTTCAGTATGAACTTTGAGACACGAGTTGTCGCATTGCTGATAAATTTCTTGGAGTGCTGTAGACCTGTAAGGCTAGACCACTCCAGCTTGTGTGTTTTATCAGCCCAATCCCTAATGGCCATTCTTATGTTGCATGCCGGGATTCCCACACTTGGTTCTGGGCCAACCATCTTTCGTTCTGACCCAGCCCTTGCCAGCTCGTCAGCATTCTCATTACCCCGAACACCGGTATGCCCCGGGACCCAGACTAATCTCACGGTATTGTGTAGACCAAGCTTGTTGAGGGTCTTTACTCCGTTTAGGATTAGCCTGGAGCTCACATAATAGGAGTTCAAGGCTTTGAGAGCTGCTTGGCTGGGGTAAACTTACATGCGCTACAGGATTCAGACCACCTTGGGATAAACATTGAAATTGCGAAAAAAAATGTCATGCATTTAAATTTTATCCATACCCTGTATTTATGCGATTTGTTACACCTTGTCTACTGTTTAATGTGACGAAAAAGAAGCAACATCAATCGTTTTAACGTTTCTTTTAAATTTATATGGTTTAGAAAGTACAGTCATCTAGTAAATAGCTTATCGAGCAGTTCTACAGTCATAATGAATATATGTTACTTAAAGTAACCACAAATTGATATTTTTATATTTGACATTATTAGTCTTGACATTTATAATTATTATCTTTGTTAATTGTATTATTATAATTTTTTGTGACATGTAATTAATATTACAAATAAAATTATGATTATAATGGAGAAGATAACAAGGTTACAACATTACACTTTTAAGCACGTAGAATAGAAGTCTAGACCATACACATTATTCTAGTTCGATCGGTGCAATATTACCGAAGTTATAAGCGTGGGAAGTTGACGCAGGTTTTTTAAATCTCGTCAGTGTTCGCGAGTAGCGCGTGACGTCATCGTATCCATACGGCACGGCGGGCGGGCGCCCGCCCGCCTCATATGTCCGTAGTAGTACATTTTGCGGGCAAGTTGTTTGCTTTCGTGCGCTCTGGTGTTTTGAACTTATAATTATTGTTTTTTCTTGAAATTATAATGATCATTAACCTTAAAATTGTTCAATAAATCGTTAGTTTCAATGATTAGACACTGCGAGTCGAGTACCTACCTACATACCTGCTAAAAACCATATTACTAGCAATAACCAAGTAGGAAAAAGTTTAGTATCCTGCGGCACGAATTTTGGGGAGGGAGGGGGGACGGGTGGGGAAGCCCCCCCCCCCTCTTTTTTTTAATAAATGTAATTTTGAGGTTATAACCCAAAATGAGTCATTTTGGCAGTTTTTAGGTGGTATGGGGGTCAACCACCCCCCCCCCACCCCTCCCCCCCCCCCCCTCCCCCCCTGCCGGGCATCCTTCTGAGTCGGACCGACTGCTAACCTAACCTAACCCAATGAAGTGAAGCGGCATGTGGGGACCCCCCCGATTCGTGCTGCAGGAAGTATCCTGCAGCACGAATCGGGGGGGTACTAAACCCAACCCCAACAATGTGCTGTCGTTTTTGGTCCTACTGGATTTGCTCTTCTCATCACATTTGTAATTTTTTTCGAATTTTCGGATTTTCTTTTTTTACCAAGAGGATTCTTGGTACGTAAAAAAACAACTTTTCGGGTGTTTTTGTGGTCTTATTAATTGTACACAACAAAACAATACAAAACAATACAATATTTGATAGATGGACTCATGTTTTCAAAACAAAGTACAAAGTAGATCCGCGCGCGACGGGCACATTCGGGTAAATGCTTCGAATCCACGTTTATTATCTTTTTACAAGAATGAGCGTTTTTCTTTTGGTTTTCTAGGGGAACGATAAATGGCGCTACGGTCTGTGCGAATGCATGCATGCATGCATGCATGCTCCCCGAGGGGGTAGTCAGAGATATTCTGAAACCTCAGAACATCCACGTTTCGTTTCGTCTGTGCGAATAAAGGTCAACATTTCCAAATGTGTTTCTTTAAAATAAAAAAGAGGGAAAATATGATCAAAAAAATGCTGACGCATATTTTGATAGAACATTTAATGAAATGTTTTTTCATTTTTTTTATTTTCATTTTAATTGAAAATTTGAAACTGTTTACATCACTGACTGATGACTGATGTATGGGCTCGATCCGAATCGGGTTTCGAATAATTATTTTGTGATTTATCTGTAATTGTGACTAATTTTAGCTTTTAATTTATGTAAATTGTGATTTTGATTATCTAACTTGACTTGAATTGAATTATTAGGTTATTTTATTTTATTTTTATTTATTGAGGATACAATAAACAGCAAATCTTAATTATAAGATTTGCTAAATAATAATAATTTTATTTAACTAAATATAAACAACACAAAACACAAAAAAAAACGCTAGTCGCTCCGCTTATGAAAATGCTAGTCGCTCCGCTTATGAAAACGCTAGTCTCTCCGCTTATGAAAACGCTAGTCGCTCCGCTTATGAAAACGCTATTCGCTCCGCTTATGAAAACGCTACCCGCTCCGCTTATGAAAACGCTATTCGCTCCGCTTATGAAAACGCTATTCGCTCCGCTTATGAAAACGCTATTCGCTCCGCTTATGAAAACGCTACCCGCTCCGCTTATGAAAATGCTATTCGTTCCGCTTATGAAAACGCTAGTCGCTCCGCTTATGAAAACGCTAGTCGTTCCGCTTATGAAACCACACACTACAATACCGATTGGGATACTTGAGATTGGGTACCGTGACGTCATCAACGATATCGCGATCGGTCTGCGGCTTTGACCGAAAATGTTAACTTTGCACTTCTATATCTCGGTCAGTTTTAAAGATAGAAAAATAATAAAAACGCAGTTATTTTCGTAATTTTTTGTATAATTTTTTGGCATATAAATAAATAAATAAATAACGCTCACAGGCACATACATTGTAATGATCCCAAGAAAGCACTATTTATAGGCTGTTTATTATGGAAACCATACAACAACGGCACAAACATATAAACATCCATGACCGAACCGGGATTCGAACCCAGGACCCTGGTTTGGTTTGGTTTTATAAAACAAAAAATGGTTATCTTCTCCATTATGATTAGTTAAGAGAGACAAATACAGAAAATAAGTTTTACGTACACGCGGCGACACATCAAGCTATGCAAAACCAATATAAGCTGGCCGCGCGACGTTATGCATGACTCTACCACGCACGGTTAGCTTATTTTGGTTTTGCATAGCTTGATGTGTCGCCGTGTGTACATTATCAGTTAATTTCGACCGTTCAACTAAAAACAGCATAATTTACAACGTCGACTTAATCTACGTCTTAATATTTTTGTTTGCAGGTGTTATCCAACTACTCGGTGTCAGACGCAGTGGCTACCTACTACCTTTACATGAAGTATGTTCATCCGTTCATATTCGCGCTGTGCACCATCATTCCTTTGGAGCCTGATGAGGTATGGATCAGTTAGCTATACAACTAGAAAATAGTTTGTTTAGAATCGAGAGCAGAATCGACTTATCATGGTTTCAACATAGGTAATTTTTTTCAAAATATTAAATAATTTGTTTCTAAAATTTTAAATTTACTGAACCCGATGTCAACCGACCGCACAGGCACGCTCACCCTACTTACTATCAAAAGAAGATTATTAAAATGTATCCATGAGCACGTTAGCGCTTTCATTCATTGCTGAAATAATAACAAATCATTTTTGCCTCAAAACTTAAAATGCTAATAACTTTAAATTTTAACTATCAAAATAGTGAAATTATTGTTTCAATCTAATTATTTTGTTATAAATCAGTTGGGGTGTATGAGGTTTTGCGTTAATTCATTAACACGTTGTATACTTTAATGCAGGGGTTCCCAAAGTGTGCGCCGTGTGAAGTAAGTAGGGGCGCCGCCGCGTTTAATCGAATCGTTTCGGATCTTTAGATCCGAAATTAATTTCGAAAAATTAACGTGGATCCAAGTTCCAAAGCCCCCGGGCGGCACTTTTCTAGGGACGACAAATTCAGGAAAAAATATAGATTGATTGACCTCTTGTCTATAACCAATTCATGGAGCAAAGAAATAAGTTGAGCTCGCTTCGCTCGCTCTAAATTTCTGTTTTAATTACGCCTTGCTTCACTCAAACCAAAGCTCTGGCTCTCACAGATTCGTATTATGGAATTTTCACTCGCTCTCAATTTCTATTTTTGCATGGATAAACCAATAAAGATGTCTGACCATAAACCGAATAGATGTGCAAAAAAATTTCGAGCTCGCTACGCTCGCCCCCTCATTGTTGTATAGGTCTTCTTATACAGATAAATGGGCGGCAAAATCGGTCTGTGCCCTGGGCTACAGAAACCCACGCTACGCCACGCCACTGGAAAAGCTTACATTTTGCATTGGCTACGAGTAACTTGTCATTAAAGTTTTCAAATATATTTTAACAGGGACGCGTGATAAAATACTATACCTTTAAGTGCGTCGTAATCTGCCTCCGTGGTCTAATGGTAAAGAGCATTGGCTCTCGATACGGAGGTCGTGGGTTCGATTCCCACGGGGGACACCTAGTGATATGTCACTTTGTGCGTTTTTCCCCAGTTGGTTAGGACATTGCAGGCTGAATCACCTGATTGTCCGAAAAGAAAAATGATTCCGTGCTTCGGATAGCACGTTAAGCCGTTGGTCCCGGCTACTATCTCTGGTGGTAGTAGTCGTTACATAAAAACCACGTCAGAGGCCGTAAGGCGTTCTGAAAAAACTCTGACACCAGGGCTCTGCCCACACGATAAGAAGAAGAAGTGCGTCGTGAACTGGAAAAGTTTGGGAACCCCTGCTTTAATGGTTTAGACACACGTATATGAAGACCAAAGTGTTGTATTGAATACATAGGCGTGGAGGAATTCTATTAAGCGCCCCGAAATAATGAGTTACTTCGCAGAATGTGATCATCTTACATCAAATCCCACTTCTGATATTGTTGGATTTTAGGGGTATCGTTTTTTCCGGTCTTTGCCCAAAGGGACATTTAGGGGTAGGTTCATGAAAAAGCCCCTCGACCTACCCCTTTTTTCTCTTTTTCATGATCCCTAACTTATAGTCTGTCTATAAAGTCTTGACAAAAAATGAGGGCGCTGTCTCCACGCAAGAACGTCAAAATCAAGCATAACCTGGCAACACCACCATACTAAAATGATTAGTTCCTCAAACATTAATGTCAAGACTTTATAGACAGACTATAAAGATAGGAGCGCTAATAATATCGTATAGTTCAAGGTTCTTGAGAAAAAGAATTCTGTTACATTAATTTGGAACAGTTATACCTATATTTTTTACACCCTCCTTGAGGTTAGGCCTGTATCAGTGGGACGTATACAGGGTGTAAAAATACACCCTAGTAATACTTAAGGGGGTGCTTCAGACCATCAAACTGAGCAACTATCACAATGAAGCCAAATCGAGAAAAAAATAAAAAAATCTGCTGTCCCATACATTTTAGTCTAATCGGTACTGCAGTTTTGTATGGGACAGATGATTTTTTTATTTTTTCTCGATGTGGGCTCCATAGCGAAAGTTGTTCAGTTTGATGGTCTGAAGCAGCCCCTTAAGTATTACTTGGGTGTTTTGTTACACCTTTTATAGGCTATTTCTGACTTAAAGAAGTTGAAGATTATGTAACTGAGGGATCTACTAGGACCACCCTCTGAATCGATCTCGTCGTTTAAGCTTTTAATTTTGTACCTCCAGGTCCTCCGTAAAGGCTCGGGAACCCTCTGCGAATCACTCCTCATGGTGCAAGCATTCCACGCGAACATAGTGTTCCCGAACAAGCAGGTAGAGGAGCTGAACAAGTTGACTAGCGATGGACACGTGCTGGAGACCGAGACATACGTCGGGGGTCACGTGGAGGCGCTCGAGTCGGGTTTGTACTTGTCATATAAGAGATGCGGATCTATCATATTTCCAAGCTGGGGCAAACACTTGATATTGGAGCCTTTTCCTTCCAACATTTGAGATAAATGATTGTGGCACAAGCCAGACTGTATAACCTTCAATCCTTAGGTTCCAGCAATAGGTATCTAATCTTGCTCTTGTGGTCGCTCACTCAAGGTCTCATAAAAAGGCTAAAAGTCGCCCAAAGGGCAATGGCTAGGGCTCGGGAGTTTCCCTGCGAGATCGAATCAGAAATGAAGAGATTCCCAGAAGAACTAAGGTAGCTGACATAGCCCAACGAATTGCTAAAGTGGCAATGGGCAGGCACATCGCTCGCAGAACCGATGGCCTATGGGATCGAAAAGTTCTCCACCCCACGTGCCGGAAAGCGCAGCGTGGGTCCCACAAGGTCGAGTAACCAATCGAAGTTCCAGAATCTAGATTTATATTATGGTGATTAGATAAGGATGTAAATAATATATTAATAGAACAGCCAAACTTAGGTGTAAAAATTTTTATTCATCACACAAATATTTGCCCGTTGTTGTATTCGATCCTACGTACCTCGATCATGGCAGCGAAACTACCTGAGGAGACCCCTCACCCTCTCCACCCCCTATATTTAGAGGCCTTTGCCCTGCCATGACTATCCTACTAAAATTATAAACGAGAAAGTTTGTATGGATGGATGGATGTTTGTTATTCTTTCACGCTAAAACGGCTGGACCGATTTCGATGAAACTTGGATATAGATAGTTCATAGCCCAGAATAACACATAGGCTACATATTATTATATGTCCACGCAGACGGAGTCGCGGGCAAAAGCTAGTACGCTATAGTTTTATAATAATTACAGGAGTCTTCAGAGCAGATATAAAATGCAAGTTCAAAATAGTCCCATCAGCGGTAGACAACCTAATACAGACCATAGATAAGACGATGAGGCATGCCATAGAGGTGGAGGAGGGAATCCCTATGGAGCTGGTGACCAACCTGGACGAGGTGTGCTCGGAGATCAGGGAGAAGCTGCAGCACATGAAGGACCACCCGAGGAGAGATGAGAACCCGCTGATTTACCATCTTGATGTCGGCGCTATGTATCCTAACATTATTTTAACTAATAGGTACGTGTTTGTAAGTTTTTATTACTATTCAAACTAGGTTCATGCGTACGGGCGCGCTAAGGTTCGTATACGCTACAATAACCTGAATATAGATTTGGAGTATGGTGACGGACTATTTCGCCATCCTCCCACGTCACTCTTAACTTCCTCATAAAGGCAAACACTTCTTTTTTCTTTAAATATGACAGGCCCCGAAAACTTCGGCCCCGGAACGTCCTCAACGATCCGGACGCCATAATGGCGGCCTTATAGTCACGACACTCCAACACCAACTCATCCCAGGCGCATCCCGCAGTAATAAGCTGCTCCTTGAGCAATATTAAATTAGTAATTTCGAAAAAAAGGTGTATCGCTTTCATCGACTGCTGTATGAAAACGAAATAGCCAAAAGGTAGCGGGGTGCGGGGCAAGATCTCTAATTTTAATTACAGTTTTTCTTAAATGTCTTACCAGTTTAAAATGAATGTATTTTCTGTTCACAGATTGCAGCCGTCAGCCATGGTGAATGCGAGTATTTGTGCGGTGTGCGACTACAACCGTCCCGGTGCGACCTGCCAGAGACACATGGAGTGGATGTGGCGAGGAGACTATCGTAAGCGATACTCTTTAGTTATTGTTTTATTTGTCTTATCACTCTCTTTTCCACCTATTAGGTGCACTATTCTAATTAGACTTGTGGATTGGTAGTTTGAATAACGCCATCAAGCCCTCACACCTCACGTCGTTTACTAATACTTACCTAATCCCGGAACTAGCCCGAAACCCTTAACCTAATCTTATTTTACCCAAATCTTTGTCTTATTTTGGATGTTTGATGTTTCACATAGGGTTTCTTGCGGTTTCTTCCCTATGGATGGCACATAGTGAAACGGATGTCAATGAAGAGGCAAGAAATTTACGAAGGTCGATTGATTGTTTCGTTGGACCTTTCCTATAAACTCGCAAGCGTATTAAGGTGATGAAAACTTTGCAATAACAAAATTTATTAGAGTGACTTTTAGCATAATTTGGGCGTGTTTTTTTTTTCGGTATGACGTATCTAGTAATGCAAAAGATACCTTATTCTTTGTTGACTTCGTAATATTATTATTTATTTTACTCATTTTAGGAAAATTTATGGACGAATTACAGGATAGGGTATCATCGTTTTTATAAAACATCATTGACAACTAAAAGTTAAATCACAACTATCATTTCATTTCTTCCCTTATCAGGGAAATATGGCTTTTACAATTTTCTTCCCATCTTGTTCAATACTGCGCTGCGCCCTCCGTCAGTCTTAATTTTAGAATAACATAGACTACAAAAAATATTTTTGTTTATTTGATTAGTGCCGGCGACTAGAAGTGAATACCAGCGTATCCAGCAGCAGCTGGAGACTGAGAAGTTTCCGCCGCTGCACCCCGGCGGTCCGACGCGGGCCTTCCACGCTCTGCCCAAAGAGGATCAGGTGATTCATTCGTTTACTGATGATAATAGATATCTCGGCGAGACCGCATTCAAAACAAGCGTCATAAAAGCGAGGCGCCGCGCCGGAGTAAATCTCGCACCGCCGCTAGACCCTAAGATATACCATTTTGATCTTTGTAGCAATGGATTAAGATTTGTTTCGCGGGACTACTGCAATCTGCGGTCAGTTTTTGGATGGGTGACCATTTTCCTTACGGTTTCGTTGTTGGCTCCATAGTGGAAGTTCAGTTTGATGGTCTGAAGCACCTCCTAAAATATGTAAGCATAAGCATAAGCATATACTCACGACTACGAGAGGGGGTAGTCAGAGATATTCTGAAACTTCAGAACATCCACGTTTCACTAGTAGTACCGAAACTCACCTAAAATATGTGAGGCATTTAAATCTACATGCTATATTTTTATGGAACTTGTTTTCCGAAGTAAATTATTTGAATAATGTTTTAATGTTGTTACCTCAGGCGGCGTACGAGAAGAAGCGTTTAGCGGACTACTGCCGCGTCGCGTACAAGAAGACCAAAGTGACGCGCACCGAGGTCAGGACCACCACTATCTGCCAGAAGGAGAACTCCTTCTACGTCGACACTGTGCGCGCTTTCAGGTTACTACTTAACACTATTGTAAAAACACATTCGTTACAGTACGACCAGCCTAATCTCCATTCAGGAATTCGAGAGACAAAATGTAAATAATGATGATACCAGTGTAGAAAATACAATCTTGAGACGGAAGAAAACTTATCTCCGGAATGAATAACAGTAAATTATCTATTCTACTCGCACAGGATTACGACAAATGATATGTTAATTTTGTATGGAAAATAATTTTAAAAAACGCAAGTTACTGATGGAGAACCAATGTATCATCTTACTGGCTAGAAAAAGTGTTAAGTTTGTATCTATGATTTATTATGATTTGTTAGCTGTGGTGGTATTGTCAAAAATGGAAGATGGTTTTGTTTTGAAAGTAAAATGTAGAAATGAAGAAAATAAAAGTTTAAGTTGATAAAATATTTTTATTAAACGAAGCACCTCACCAATAGTGGTAGCAGAGCGTGGTTTACTGAAATTTATACCTGCGGGAAAATAAGATTAATAAGGATTAAAAAGACGAAAGATGGCGGAAGCAATAATAAAGACGAATATAAAACAGTTCGACGGAACAAATTTTTCAACGTGGTTATTTCGAATTAAAAGCTGTTTAAATGAAAATGATTGTCTGGGGGCAATCGAAGACAAATTGTTTGCAAGCCTTCCGGAAAACAAGAAGTTGGAGGTAAAAGCAAAAAATATTGTAATTTGTGGAATAGCAGATACACATTTAGAATATATTAAAAATGAAGACACAGCATATAGAATGATACAAAATTTAGAAGCGAATTTTACTAAGAAAAGCACAAGGGGAAAAATTTATCTAAGACGGAATTTGAGTGAGATGAGATTTGATGAACGAACCTCCATGATCAAACACCTTATAGAAATGGAGGAGATTTTTTCACAGCTTAAAGATGCTGGGTCTACACTCACAGAAGAAGAAAAGGTCAATTATGTGTTGCTGTCGATGCCTAAAACGTACGAAATGGTTGTAACAACTCTAGAAATGATAGAAAACTTGAAGTTGGATTTTGTAAAGGATAGACTTCTTGGAGAAGAAGAGAAACGTCAAAAGGATAATCGGAACTATGGCGGACTGGACAATGCTGCCTTTCTATGTTATAAATGTAACTTACCCGGACATAAACAATTTGAATGTAAGCGTCAACCATCAGGAAGAGGAGTTCGAGGAGGATTTTCAGGTCGAGGCCACCAGATATCATCTAGAGGATATGGAGATAATAATCAAGGATTTATGAGAGGAACAGGGTCACCATCTAGAGGATACGGTGATAATAATCAAGGATTTATAAGAGGAACAGGGTCGTCAGGATACCAAGGACAATCGAGAGGAAGGTATGCCGCCGGAGCAAGACGAGGACGCGGATGGAACTTTGGACGAGGAGCAGGATGGAGTAATGGAAGAGAATATGGTAGAGGAGATTTCAATACATTTTCAGCAGAGACAGATGATATTGGATTTACCGACGATACAGGTGAGGTACACGCAGAGACGGGTGACATTGGAATTGCCGACAATACAGGTGAGGTGCACAACTGTTATGAAAGTAATAAATTAGTATGGTGTGTAGACTCTGGGTCATCGGACCATCTTACAAACAGAAAGGACTTATTTACGGAGTATGTGGACTTTAAAATACCTAAAAACATTGAGGCTGCTAAAAGTGGTGTTACATTGAAAGCAGTGGGAATTGGAAATATAAACGTGAAATGTTTTGTTGGTAAGAGATCTACGGACTGTACTATTAAAAATGTTTTCTATGTACCGGACTTGAGAAGGAATTTATTGTCAGTGTCAAAATTGGAAAGTAACGGTAAAAGAGTAGAATTTTGTAACGGGAAAGTTAGGGTTTATCACGCGAATTACTTATTAATGATTGGAAATAATGAAGGGTCATTGTATACGATTGAAATGCAATTGAACAATACAAATTGTAATTTTTTATCTAGTAATGATGAGGTCATACAGCTGTGGCACAGGCGGTTTGGTCATTTGGGGTTAAGAAGTTTGAGTACATTGACACACAAAAATTTGGTAGAAGGATTAAATGATTTAAAAGGTTTACCAATCAATGAAAATGCACTATGTGAGCCTTGTGTGCTAGGAAAAATGACTAGGCAACCGTTCAATAGAATCGGGTATAGAGCGAAGTCTCCATTAGAGCTAGTTCACACTGATGTATGTGGTCCCATAACTCCTATAACTAGGGAAGGATATCGATATTTTCTAACATTTATAGACGATTATACACATTTTACTATGATATATCTTTTAAAAGAAAAGTCTGAAGTATTTGAATGTTTCAAAACTTATTATTATTATGTTACAAATTATTTTAACACGAACTTACGTAAACTCAGAGCTGATAATGGAGGTGAGTATACTTCTGGGGAAATTCAGAGATTCTGTAATTATGAGGGAATACGTCTTCAATACACTGTTCCATACAATCCTGAAATGAATGGTGTCGCAGAAAGAATGAACCGAACAATTATGGACAAGGCGAGGACAATTTTATCTGAATCAGGATTAGGAAAAGAATTCTGGGGAGATGCGGTATTGTACTCTGCATACGTTACTAACAGGAGCCCAACAGTAGGAAAGGAAGAGACACCATGTGAATTATGGACCGGACGGAAACCAGATGTGTCATTTATGCGAGTATTTGGAAGTATCGCATACAATCATGTACCTAAGCAGTTGAGGCAGAAACTTGACAATCCAGGGAAAAGAATGATTATGATTGGATATTGCACTTCAGGATATAAATTATATGACGAAGAGAATAAAAGGACTGTAGTGGGTAGGAATGTCATATTTGATGAAAGAAGAAACACGGATAAGAATATAATCTACGTACCAGAACAGGGAAATGACAAAGAAAGTGAAGAAGGTGAAAATAAAAGAGAGAGAGAAAGTACAAGAAAAGAAGATAATTCGAGAGAAAATTCAAGAAAGACACAAGAACATGAAGATGAAGAAATTGAAGAAAAGATTAAAGAGACTCCCAAAAAGAAACAAGTTGGAAATAAAGAAGAGAATACGGAAACAGGGAGAGGCAGGAGACATAAAAGATTACCAAAGAGGTTTGAAGATTATGAAATAGATCTAAGTGATGATGAAGAGTGTTTGTTTGCATATATGACAAGTCACGAGAATGTTCCTATCAGTTTTGAAGAAATAGAACAAAGAGAAGATAAAAAACAGTGGGAAAAAGCAGTAAAAGAAGAATTAAAAGTTATAGAAGAGAGTAAAACTTGGAAAATTGTACCTAAACCAGAAAATGAAAAGTTGATTGACTGCAAATGGATATTTACCAGAAAAGAAGTAGGAAATGAAGAAATTTATAAAGCAAGGTTGGTAGTTCGTGGATTTAAGCAGAAGGATAAATTAGAAGATATTTATTCACCAGTTCTGAAACTCCAAACATTGAGAATCTTGTTATCAGTTGCTGCACATAAGGATTTTCATATAAGCCAAATGGATGTTAAAGGGGCTTTCTTATATGGAGATATTAAAGAAGATGTTTATCTTCAACCACCAGAGGGATTAGAGATTCCAGAAGGTTATGTGTTGAAACTTACCAAGTCATTATACGGATTGAAGAAATCACCAAAGTATTGGTATGAAAAATTCCATGATACAATTACAGGATATGGTTTTAAAAGGTCACAAAATGATTACTGCCTATATACCAAGGGAGAGTTATATTTATTATTATATGTCGACGATATACTCATTATGGGAAAAGATTTACAGGAAAACGAAAAGGTTAAACAATTTTTATGCACCAAATTCAGAATGAAAGATTTGGGTTGTGATAATTTAACTTATTTAGGAATTTCGATAAACAAGATGCCAGGGGAGGTTCATATAAATCAGACTAAGTATTTAAATGGCGTTTTACGTAAATATAACATGCAAGATTGTAAGGGTTGCGATACACCAATGGATCCAAATTTTGTTTTGAGTATTGAACTCAGTGAAATTGATTTCAATTGGGAATACAAATGTAGATCATTGATTGGATCCTTAATGTATGCTATGATAGGTTCAAGACCTGATATTGCGACTGCCGTATGTTACCTCAGTAGATGTCAATCTCAACCATGCGAAAAATTATACAAAGCTTTGAAAAGGATTTTGAGATATGTTAAGCAAACTGTAAGCTATTCTTTAATTTATAAGAAAAGTGATTGTAAACCAGATTTTGTTTTGATGGGTTATGCAGATGCTGACTTTGCGAGAGATGAAACAGATAGGAAGTCAACTTCTGGCTACTTATTCAAGTTATTTGATAACACTGTAATTTGGAGATCTAAAAAACAGTCAACGGTTTCTCTTAGTACAACTGAAGCAGAATTAATTTCACTATGTGAGGCGTCTATGGAAGCTTGTTGGTTGATGAAAATGTTAACAGACTTAAATATAAAGATTGAAAATGTCGTTATTTTTGAAGATAATTCTAGCACTATTAAGACAGTTAATAATCCAGATCAAAAGCGGTTAAAGCATCTTGATGTAAAATTTAATTTTATAAAGCAGAAAGTTGAAGAGGGATCTATTATTGTAAAGTATATTTCAACAACGGAGCAAATAGCTGATATTTTGACAAAACCTTTGCCTAAGATAAAGTTTTTAAACTGTGTTAAGTGGATAGGTATGTATTGAAAGATGAAACATTGAGGGAGAGTGATGGAGAACCAATGTATCATCTTACTGGCTGGAAAAAGTGTTAAGTTTGTATCTATGATTTATTATGATTTGTTAGCTGTGGTGGTATTGTCAAAAATGGAAGATGGTTTTGTTTTGAAAGTAAAATGTAGAAATGAAGAAAATAAAAGTTTAAGTTGATAAAATATTTTTATTAAACGAAGCACCTCACCAATAGTTACAATTTAATTTTGATTAAAAGAAAGCGTGACTGTAAATATTTTATTTCGTGGTCTGGCAACAATCAGATATTTTAGACCTTTGGTTCGTTTTAACAAAGTTCTTAATGAAAAAGATTTTTTATTGTATACAATAACGTAAACGCGTCTCTTGATTGTTTAATACCTTCGTCTGAGTCCGTAAGTTATGCGCGGATGCTACGCATAGCACAAAAAGCCCACACAGACAGATTAGCGGGCTACATAACATAATTTAAAAATTTCATTCAAATTGTCACGAATTGTTTTTATTATTTATAGATAGACAATACATTTTTTATGTCAACGCAATTTATTAAATGCCGTGCCGCCATAATTTTATTCTTAATAAATGCACCAAAGGACCACGACCACGTAATGTCACTTTGACAGTGACGTTTCTTTGTTTACATTTTGTCTCTCGAATTCCTGAATGGAGATTAGCTAGTACGCCAACCCGCGATAGCCGTGATACGGCTATATCACATCTTTTATCTCGCTCGATTATCGCGCGCGAACAAACGAGATAAAAGACGTGATATAGCCGTATCACGGCTATCGCGGGTTGGCGTTCTAGCTAGGCAGGAAAATAATTACCCTCGTCAATCTTCGTTTGCGCAGAATCCCCGACAAAACCCGAAGTCGTTTAGTAATCAAAGGGTGCAAAGTCGGGTAGCAGATGGGTAGCAGCGAAAAGGGCGCGAAAACAATTAGCCAATAGCGGCAAGGTATTGAAGGTGGCACATCCTGATTGGCCAATATAATTTCGCCCGCTGTAAAAATTTGTCAACTGCGCAAGTAAATCAGATCTAAACTATTATAAAACTGTAACAGAAGTGTCTCTGTACATTGAAGATATTTACAAAAAAAAAATTACGATATGGTTTTTAGATGTCCCTGATTCCAAATCACCAATTTTTGGAATTTTTGTCTGTCTGTTTGTTTGTTCGTTTGTTTGTTCGTTTGTTTGTTTGTTTGTTCGTTTGTTTGTTTGTTTGGGTGTTTGTTTGTTCGAGTATCACGCAAAAACTACTGATCCGATTTTGATGAAACTTTTTTTGTTTGATAGCTTATCATCTGACTTAAAATCTGGTATATAATTTATGCGGACGAAGTCGCGGGTAAAAGCTCGTGAACTTATAAATCTGGTACTGTACCACTTTTTAAGTTGTGATTTTTACTCAGTGCGCACTTTAAATTCGTTCGCGATGTGCCCATTTATCGATGGTCGAATATATGCGATCTTGTAAAAGTAAAAAATATCGATGGCTTCTTAAAGAACTGGGCATGCATGCATGTAGAGTACGCTGGGAGGCCTTACACTATTCGGTATACATTTTCTTTACGTAGCCCGATCAGTACCTCACTGCTGGCCAAACGCCTCCCCTCTTTTTCTGCAATCCTCTCTATTATGTGCAAACCTTGGCCAATCCTCTATCAATAGCTGTAAATATTCTGATTTCGGGGGGGATAAATCATACTTATGGATACGTACTTGTTTCAAATTCCATGCCCTTTATAAGCTCACGATATATAATTTTCACAAGAAGTGCCCAAACTCTGTCCACTATGTAGGCACTGCTAGTGGATATTCATATAATATTGCGAGCCCGTTGCCACTTTAGACCTTAGACAATTTATATAGGGACGAGTTACGCGTGTCATTCTACTAAGAAACATTTCTGCCACTTTTTGCGGGGGGCGAGGTTACATGAAATCCGCAACTTTGAATTTTATTCCCCATAAGTTTAGATTCTAATTTTGAATGTTAAAAATCATGAAAGTAGTCTCGTGTGAACCCCAAACGTTCTAAGTTCAAAATTATTGTTTCGCTATTATAGGCTGTCTCGTTTAGTGATAATGATAAGGTATAAAATTGGGTGTAAATGCGCAAGATCAATTGTTCTTATACCGTGGCAGAGGGGAAATGCTACCGCAAGGCGAGTCCCTATATAAATTGTCTAAGCTTTAGACACACAATAAAAATAAATAAACAAACTCGGCAGAGATCGTCGCTACGAATACAAGGCGTTGAACAAACAAGCGAAGGCGAAGGTCGCTGAAGCGGTGGCGAGCGGCGACGCGGCCGAGGTCAAGTCCGCCAAGAGCAGGGAGGTGCTGTTCGACTCCCTACAGCTGGCCCACAAGTGTATCCTCAACTCATTCTACGGATACGTCATGAGGAGAGGGTAAGATACAATTCTATGAGCTAAAGGTTCATAATAGTTTGGGAGTCTATATCAAGTCCGTCAAAAGCACCTCCCTGAGGTGCTGTTCGACTCCCTACAGCTGGCCCACAAGTGTATCCTCAACTTATTCTACGGATACGTCATGAGGAGAGGGTAAGATACAGTTCTATGAGCTTTAGGTTCAAAATAGTTTGGGAGTCTATGATGATGATGATTGCTCCTGACCGATTTCGGCCACGGCGACAGCTTCAACTCCGTTGTTGGCGTTTTGATGAGCTCTCATGTGGCTAACATAGCCAATCTTCTTGGAGAAGATCCTCGCACATAGCGGGCACGTGAGCACGTCGTTTTCATAGTGATACTGAATAGCCGCTGGTGGTCGGACTTTCAGTTCATCACGTTTGGCATCCAGTTGTGAACGCCTACTCGCTTCAAAATCATAGATCTGACTGTTTACACGAGCTCTCCATGCTGGACGAATGGCTGCCAAATCTTCCCACTGCGTGGATTCTATGCCACACCTTTTCGGAGAAAAGGACACACATTTCCCATTTTCCCATACATTTTAGTCGGGTAGGTATAGCAGTTTTGTATGGGACAGCAGATTTTTTCGCCTTTCCTGAGGTAGGCTCCATAGTGAAAGTTGTTCAGTTTGATGGTCTGGGTTCACAGTTTCAGTATTTGCCAGGCTGTCACTTACACCCTGTATAATGTCTTCCAAGAGCATAGAGGTCCTGCACGACTCTTTACTGCTGGCCCACAAGTGTATCCTCAACTCCTATGGATGAGGATAGAGTTAATTACGATAAAAGAGCCTTTGATTTAAAATAGTTTGACAAAGTGACAAACTACCAGACTTTATTCAGTAGTCTATTGGCTATGTGCGAAGTGCAGGCGAAGTGAGTGTTGGGAACTGTCAAGTCGATCGCAGCGCACGCCGTGGCAGAAATTTGAACTACTGACGGTGAAGCTGTGTCAGATTTGCTTGAATCTATGTAAATTCGCACACTAACTTAACACGAAATCTCCAAAACTGTCAAGACTACTAACTTAAAATTTGGCATGGAAGTTTCTATTGGCATCTAGAAGCTCACTTAAAAAAGGCTTGTCGCATTTTAAACCCCCAAAGGTGTTAAAACTGAGGTAAAAGTTTATATGGGAATTCCGATACAAATTAGATTTTGTGCGGGGCTTCGTCCGCATCCGCTCCCTTCATCGTACCGGAATAAAATATAAGCTAGCTTTTAACACTAATAATAAGCTTTTAAATATAAAAAGTTTTATCAAAATCGGTCCAGTAGTTTTTGCACAATCCTCGAACAAACACAGTCCTTTACAGTACTATAATAGTGTAGATAATTCACGGCTGGCCGACATAGTTCATGCGCTACGCCGCGCTAGTGTGGCGCTAGTGTCGTGCACATAGCCAATAGCAACTTTACTTATGTACAGAGCCCGATGGCACAGTATGGAGATGGCGGGCATCGTGTGCTACACGGGCGCGAACATTATAATGAAGGCGCGTGAAATCATCGAGCAAGTCGGACGCCCGCTCGAACTGGACACTGACGGTAACTACCAAGATTTACTGCACGGCGATCCTTATTTATTACCCGCGACTTCGTCCGCACAAATTATATATTTTTCTCAAACATGCTTGGAAATGTGAGCATTATTTTGACAACCTTCTTCGAGATAAATCGAAATTGCTGTACTGGCCAAATACATGCGCGCAGCGGCCGGCAATGTTGTATGAAAATCCATATCTGTCGTGTTTAGCGGCCAAATAAATTACATACTAAACTCATATCTGTCGTGTAATTTAAAAATGGAACGAACTTTTACTCCGAAACATGGCGACCAAGGAGGTAACTCATCAAAGGTTTTATTTAAATTTCGAACTGGCTTGCAAATAGAAAGCTGATTATTGAAAAAAAAAAATTGTTGTTCGTTGTTCGTCATTGATTTTGAAAAGAGTTTTAATTTCCGCGAATTATTTCAGAAAATTTATTGTTTTCATTTCCGCGCATTATTTGAGAAAAGTACTATACAAGCCTTGGCCACAACTAGGCATTGATGGACTCACGTATGTGTGCCTCGGCTTCGCCTCGGCCCACATTTACACGTTCGTCCATCAATGCCTCTGTTGCTGGCCTCTGCAGTAATGTACTATTATTTTATTTTAATACTTTATTGTACACACGGAAATATACATGAAAACAACATAATAGACAGTTACAAAGGGCGAGCTTATCTCTAAAGATATTTCTTCCAGCAAACCCGATATACCAGATATGAAGTCAGATTATAAGCTATCAAACAAAAAAGTTTCATCAAAATGGGTTCAGTAGTTTTTGCATGATGCTGTTTCGAACAAACAAACAACCAAACAAACAGACAGACAGACAAAAAATCCAAAAATTGGTGATTTGGAATCAGGGACATCTAAAAACCATATCGTAATCTTTTTTTTGTAAATATCTTCAATGTACACACGGCGACAGGTCAGGTTACCCTGTTTGGACTTTGAACTATTAGAAGTTGAACGCTGCGAATCGTGCGAGAGGGTGCGGTATATTGTTATTGTTTCGTCTCACAGCACGCTGCGCCCGCGCCGGCAGCCGCGTCTATGCAGGCTCTCTACCGCACTATTTTGTGTTTTGTACGTAGTGTAGTTATGGGTATATAGGGTGCGTAACCTGATGTGTCGCCGTGTGTACAGACACACTTCTGTTACAGTTTTATAATAGTTTAGATAATCACACTGTCAGGTATCTGGTGCGTACTGCCGTCCTCGTTCCCGGAGACTGTGACGGTGCACACGACGCACAGCAAGAAGAAGAAGATCAACGTCTCCTACCCCAACGCTGTGCTCAACGCTATGGTCAAGGTACGTGCACTCATTTTATAAAGAACTGCTTTGGTCCATTCCCATCATCGTATGTTTTTAACACAAAATATTTCATTAAAATTTGTGCAGATATTTTTGCGTGATGCTCGAATAAACAGACAAACAGACAAAAAAAAATCGTTGATTTAGAGTCTGGGACAGACACATATGCACCACCTAATTAACACTCGTATACTATAGTACATTACTGCAGCGGCCAGCAACAGAGGCATTGATGGACGAACGTGTAAATGTGGGCCGAGGCGAAGCTGAGGCACATATACGTAAGTCCATCAATGCCTAGTTGTGGCCAAGGCTTGTATAGTACTTTTCTCAAATAATGCGCGGAAATGAAAACAGTAAATTTTCTCAAATAATTCGCGGAAATTAAAACTCTTTTCAAAATCAATGACGAACAACGAACAACAATTTGTTTTTTTTTCAATAAACAGCTTTCTATTTGCAAGTTAGTTCGAAATTTAAATAAAACCTCTTTTGAGTTACCTCCTTGGTCGCCATGTTTAGGAGAAAAAGATCGTTCCATTTTTAAATTACACGACAGATATGAGTTTACTATGTAATTTATTTGGCCGCAAAACACGACAGATATGGATTTTCATACAAACATTGCCGGCCGCTGCGCGCATGTAGTTGGCCAGTACAGCAATTTCGATTTATCTCGAAGAAGGTTGTCAAAATAATGCTCACATTTCCAAGCATGTTTGAGAAAACATAATTTGAAGTAAGATAATGTGATTACAAAGCGATACTTACTGAAAGTGTGAAACTCCATCTTTTTTTTTTTGCACTTTTCGTGTGTTGTTTTAGCAGGCATGGTCGATTAGCGACTGAGAGCGAAATAAGGCGCACTGCCAGATTGCGCCTTGTTTTGATAGTGCCATTTTTCGAGCGGCGTTTTAACATCTAACCTATAATCTACTCTGTATTTGATCTAAGCATTTATAACTTTGATGTCCCTTTTAATTACAAATTGATGTACCTTATTCAAATGTAACAGAATTGAGGATTCTTTTTTAAACATTTGAGTAATATATTAACAGAACTATCCACAAATCATTAAATTTTTCGTGTAGAATTTATTTTACTATCAATTAAGTACAATACTGGTACTTAATTGATAGTAAAACAAATTCTTGAAAGTGGCTCTGGCGTAAAATGTTCAGTGTTTTATTTTGGAACAGCCGAGATACCTAGTGAAACTTACTGTATGAGAGAGTAATCAGCGAATCCAGCGCCCTCTTTCTTAATAGTGTACCTTAATCCTGGCAGGACCACTTCACAAACGACCAATACTACGAGCTAACGGACCCAGCAAGTAAGAAATACGAGCAGCGCGCTGAAAACTCCATCTTCTTCGAAGTGGACGGCCCCTACCTCGCCATGGTGCTGCCGGCCTCCAAGGAGGAGGGCAAGAGGCTCAAGAAACGATACGCTGTCTTCAATTTTGACGGCTCGTTGGCTGAATTGAAAGGTTTGTCAAGCTTACTGCACATTTGAAATAGTTTGCAAATACTCGGTACTATGTTTTATTGCGCTCATATCGTTTTGTTGAATGACAGCCAGTCTTTGACATCATCATCTCAGCCGATGGACGTCCACTGCTGGACATAGGCCTCCCCCAAGGATCGCCATAACGACCGGTCCTGCGCTGCCCTCATCCAACGTTTTCCCGCCGCCTTCACCAGGTCGTCGGTCCACCGTGTGAGGGGCCTACCCACGCTGCGCTTTCCGGTACGCGGTCGCCACTCGAGAACTTTTCGGCCCCAACGGCCATCGGTTCTGCGAGCAATGTGCCCCGCCCACTGCCACTTAAGTTTAGCAACTCTTTGGGCTATGTCAGTTACCCTGGTTCTTCTGCGGATCTCTTCATTTCTGATTCGATCTCGCAGGGAAACTCCGAGCATAGCCCTCTCCATTGCCCTTTGGGTGACTTTCAGCCTTTTTATGAGGCCTTGAGTGAACGACCACGTCTCTGTTCCATATGTCATCACTGGCAACACACACTGATCGAAGACTTTCGTTTTAAGACACTGCGGTATTTGGGACGTGAAGATACTACGTAGCTTCCCGAACGCTGCCCAGCCGAGTTGGATTCGACGGTTGATCTCTTTCTCGAAGTTGGACTTACCTAACTGAATAGTTTGTCTTTGACAGTTTTTGATGAAATCAAACCTAGTGTTAGAATCATCATCATCATCTCAGACGAATGAAATTCGGCTCCCCTAAAGATCGCCAGAACGACCAGTCCTGTGTTGCCTCCTACGGGTTCCCGCCGCCTTCACCAGGTCGTCGGTCCACCTTGTCAGGGTGACACACGTTGCGCTATCCGGTCGCCACGCGAGAACTATTCGGCCCCATCGGCCATCTGCTCTGCAAGCATTGTGCATTGCATAGTTTAGCAATTCTTTGGGTTATGCCGGCTACTCTGGTTCTCCTGCAGATCTCTTCATTTCTGATTCGATCCCACAAAGAAATTCCAAACACAGCCCTCTCCATTGCCGAGTACAGTCCGTCCGTCGTGACGGCCCGGTAGCACAGTCGGTAGTGAATCTGCCTGGTGTGCCGAGGGTCGCGGGTTCGAATCCCGTAAGGGACAAATATTTGTATGATGAATATGAATATTTGTACCCGAGTCATGGATGTTTGTATCTATATGTATATGTATTCTATATCGTTGTCTAGTCATCGTAATACAAGTCCAGGCTAGATTCTGGTACTTTAAATGTGACTAGATAATTTGTGTGACATTGTCCAAGATATATTTATTTCTTTACAGTATAAATAGTGGTACGGATCTGTAGCGGTGACCTTGATTGTAAAAGACACTATTCACTATTTTCGTCTAAATTTCTCTTTTCCAGGTTTCGAAGTAAAGCGTCGTGGAGAGCTACAACTAATTAAAATATTTCAATCGTCAGTATTCGAAGCTTTCCTCAAAGGGAACGACTTGAAGTCCTGTTACGGCGCTGTTGCCAAAGTGGCAGACTATTGGCTTGATGTCCTGTACAGTAAAGGTATGGATTTCCTATTTAATTTAGGTATTTTTACTGAAAGACAGGAATTGTTGTATTTTGGTTGTAATGGCTTGGTCAATGACCAATAGCTACTGCGACCTGAATAGATCTATTGGGATTGTTGTAATCAGTTGTACTACAGGGATTGTTGTAATCAGTTGTATTAATATTGTAAAGGTTCAAACATGCCTGACACGGAGCTTTTCGAGCTGATCTCTGAGAACAGATCCATGTCGAAGAAGTTAGAGGATTACGGGGGACAGAAGTCCACGTCCATCTCGACGGCGAAGCGACTGGCAGAGTTCCTGGGCGACCAGATGGTGAAGGACGCCGGGCTGGCTTGCAGGTCAGTTTGATGCTACAGACTACAGGGGCAAAAGTTAACGCCCATCTCCAGTACCTGCCTGCTTTTGCTAGCTATGCAGTTGGCGGATTCTTGTCATATCAACTCGAAAGCCTCTGTGGCGGCTTGACAATCCTCTGCAGTGACTCAACCTAACATCCCTTCTTCAACATGTTTCGGGCCACCGTGCGTGGTATAGTTAGTGATATAATTTTCTTCTTACCTTCATTTCTACCTAATAACTAATTTCTAAATAGAGTAACGTAAAAGTAGCGTAAAAGTCGTAAATGGATTTACCATTGATCATACATTCTTCTTTTCTTTTCTGCAGGTTTGTTTACCTACAATATAGTTTTATTTACTATATTGTTTAACCTGCATATACTGAAGATGAAATTCGGATGCGTATATGTAATCTACCAATCCGCATTAGGCTAGAGCTTTGTGGCTCAAATCACGTATACATAGGCTGATGATGTTATATCGTCTACAGATTCATAATATCGCGCAAGCCAGAAGGCGCGCCAGTGACGGAGCGAGCGATACCGCTAGCGATATTCCAGTCGCCGGCGGCCGTCAAACGTCACCACCTGCGCCGCTGGCTGAAGGACAACAGCATCACCGAGGATATCGACATCCGGGACGTGCTGGACTGGGCTTACTACATAGAGAGGCTGAGCGGCGCCATACAGAAGATCATCACTATACCCGCCGCTATGCAGGGCGTGAGTTGTTTAATTTGTTCAGCTGTTGGGTTTAGATGTGGCATACCTATATAGATACCAGGGACGTGCTGGACTAGGCTTAGCTAGCTCTTTCTTCGCCACTATAATCTTACTTTAAAATATTAGGTCGTCTAAATAAAAATGTTCGGGCATGACTTACAAAACACTTTTTAGTGCCCCCTGCTATTAATATCATCGCTTATACAAAAGCATTACAAGTGTCGTTCGCCATAAGGTTCTTTTTTATTCGGAATGCCACATATTGATCTTAGTTTTTCACTCGGCTCTATGACGAAAGCAGGAACGTAAATAAGAAACTATTTTCAGCTGGACAACCCGGTACCCCGCGTGCAGTACCCCGACTGGCTCCACAAGAAGATGTTGGCCAAGACGGACAAGTTCAAAACTCGCAAGATCACAGACATGTTCAGTGCTAAGCCTAAAGAGGTCGCCGCCGAAGGCGATGATGACGAGGAGGCTTCGGGCAGCAATGTTGGTGCTACGGTAATACCTATAGTGCATTGCTAGTTAAATACCTGCCTTTCATTAATTATACAGGGTGTTATAGAAGTAAAAATAAAAATTGAAAACTTTTAAGGGGTGGTTTAGACCATCAAACTGAACAACTTTCACTATGGGACCAACATCAAAATCGTGAAAAAAAAATCTTTTGTCCCATACATTTAGCTCGAGTAGATCTGTAGTTTAGTATGGAACATCGCAAACGCATCGTATCATGGCGATTATGGCAAATCTCCTCATTTTGGGGGAGGCCAATGTCCAGCAGTGGACTTTTATTGGCTGGTATGATGATATTTGTCTTTCGCGATTTCGATATTGGTCCCATAGTGAAAGTTGTTCAGTTTGATGGTCTTAACCACCCCCTTAAATGTTTATTAGTATTTTTGTAACACCCTGTATTGTATAGGATGTTGGGGTAAACAGTTGCATTACTTTAAGGGGTGATTGTAAACACGGCGACAGGTCAGGTTACCCTGTTTGGACTTTGAACTATTAGAAGTTGAACGCTGTGAATCGTGCGAGAGGGTGCGGTATGTTGTTGTTATTTCGTCTCACAGCACGCTGCGCCCGCGCCGGCAGCCGCGTCTATGCAGGCTCTCTACCGCACTATTTTGTGTTTTGTACGTAGTGTAGTTATGGGTATATAGGGTGCGTAACCTGATGTGTCGCCGTGTGTACCTATGATACTGAACAACTTTCCCTAAGAAACCTAATTAAGAAATTAGTAAACAAAAATTTCAACTTTTCATTTTAACGTTGGATCAGCTGATTTAGTATGGAAAGTGCGAATTTTTTTGCGAATTTCCTATAGTTTTCTTAGGGAAAGTTGTTCAGTATCATGGGTAGAATCACCCCTTAAAGTAATGCAAATGTTTACCCTAACACTCTGTATAGGGTGTAAAATTAAATACGTTCTTCGTAGATCCTGAAATTCTATACGATTTCACATCATCTTCCTGTGGTTCTGGGCAAAAATGTCTCCTCAGTGCAGTGAAAATGTCTCCTCTCACGAATAAGAGCGTGACCTTGACACATTGACTTGTTCATGTTGGCAAAAAAGTGTTTGACATGGTGACAGGTGGAACTGAATATTTTAGTACGGTGGTCTTGCCAGGTTATGCGTGATTTAGGCGTTATTGCTAAGAAAGTGGCGCCCTCATGTTTTCCAAACTCTTTTTTTGCCAAGCTGTATCCACCTCGCGAGCCAATGCCAAGTATGTACAATCCTTTGAACTAAAAAAAAGATTTCTTTAATTAATGCGTTCTTAAGGTGGTTTCAGTCCATACAAACGTTTGACGCACAATACGCAAAGACGGAATTAATAAAAGTAATATTTTATATATGGAAAAATAGTTTAGAAAATCTAGATGTCGCGTATCAAATAACATTTGCAATTTATAATATAATTACGAAGATATAAAGCTTTGAAAATGTTGTATGACAAATTACAAAGCTTTATATCTTCGAAATTATATTATAAATTGCAAATGTTATTTGATACGCGACAACTAGATTTTCTAAACTATTTTTCCATGTATACAAAGTCACTTATATTAATACCGTCTACGCGTATTGTGCGTCAAAGTTTTGTATAAAATTGACCCCTCTGCAACCGCCTTAAACCTTGATTTTAGGAATTAGTGTAAATAAAATATGAATTAAAACGTGGAAATGCGGCCAGCGTTCTGGGTACCCTCCCACAAGGACCAAACCTGCACCACATACTAGGTTAGTTTAGTTTTAAGTCACTTTATTTATAATTATTGTTTTACTGTCACTATTTTACCCCATTTGTTGTTAATTAAAAAAATTCTAGGACACAGAAATAGATATAGAAGACATAGGCAAGGATCCTGCGACTAAGAGAGACACGGTCAGACCTATAGTGCACACAGTGAAGAGGAAGCGAGAGGCATCACCGCCCCAAGTGTTCGCCACGTGGAGAGAAGCTCTCGGACCACCACCTCCTTTTGGTACCACCAAGGTAATTCATGAAAAAGTTAATTACCTAAAATAAAATATTGCTTTAATGAACGTTTTATAGTGTACGAGCTTTTACCCGCGACTTCGTCCGCATAAATTATATACCAGATTTTAAGTCAGATCATAAGCTATCAAACAAAAAAAGTTTCATCTAAATCGGTTCATTAGTTTTTGCGTGATACTCGAACAAACAAACAAACAAAGAGACAGACGAAAAGTCCAGAAATTTGTGATTTGGAATCAGGGAAGCCTAAAAACCATATCGTAATCTTTTTTTTGTAAATATCTTCAATGTACAGACACGCTTCTGTTATAGTTTTATAATAGTTTAGATGTACAGTCCAGTCGGTGCGAGTCTTTCTTATCGAGTCGAGTCGATGTTATCGATTGGACAGAAGCGAGAAATAAGTGTTAGATAAGTAGGTACCTATAATTTCTTTACTTTCGTCGAGCCCATCCAAATGTAACAAAGGGAGCTTTAAAATATGGCACTAGTGTTTACTTTCGTCTCACGTCTAAACGTGCTGACAGTTTATTATTATGAAAGTGCAAAAATCATCAAATATTATTGATTTTAAACATGTTACAGCCATATTGTGCTATTTCGAATCAAATTAAAGATTGAAAAATTAAGTCTCGGGCGGGACTTGAACCCGCTCCCTTCCAAACCGGGGAAGTGCGTTATCCAATTTCGCTACCGAGTCCAATAGCCAGAGAACGATAACGATTGGACGATTGGATAACGCACTTCCCCGGTTTGGAAGGGTGCGGGTTCAAGTCCCGCCCGAGACTGAATTTTTCAATCTTTAATTTGATTCAAAAATCATCAGTAGGAATGTGCTAAAAAGTCGCGCACAATCTCGACGAAGCGGTTTTCTGTCGTACAATGTATGGTCTTTTTGAATGAACTTAAGCAACCTGCACACGGGCACCCCTAAGGGGTAACTACGGACATCGGCAAAGGGCGTTGCTGGGACTACGCGGTGGATTGGGTAGTGGGGATAGGTGAGAAGCGGTCTGGGAATGGGATGTATCGGTAGCGCCTGTAGATACCAGAAGGAAAAGGAGTGAGAGATCCCTACTGTCCCCCGTGACGACGACGGGGACCTCGATTATTACTCGACACAGCATGGAGATGATTGTGTTACCGGTCGTGTTGCCTACTAATACTTACTACATTTTTAAGCGTGCAGTCGAGCTAAAAGTGAGCCTTACAAAAAGCCTTACGTAAAGTAAAGGCTTACTTTTAACATGTTGAATGCATTAGGATGGAATAAATGATGGAATATGTCAAGTGGTGATAAGGAGCTTTCGTACACAAAAGTACTACATAAATCTAAACTATTATAAAACTGTAACAGAAGTGTGTCTGTACACTGAAGATATTTACAAAAAAAAGATTACGATATGGTTTTTAGGCTTCCCTGATTCCAAATCACAATTTTTTGGACTTTTTGTCTGTCTGTTTGTTTGTTTGTTTATTTGTTTGTTTGGGTGTATGTTTGTTCGAGTATCACGCAAAAACTGCTGAACCGATTTTGATGAAACTTTTTTTGTTTGATAGCTTATCATCTGACTTAAAATCTGGTATATAATTTATGCGGACGAAGTCGCGGGTAAAAGCTCGTAAATAAATAAATCAATAACGCTCACCGGCACATACATTGTAATGATGATCCCAAGTTAAGCACTATAGGCTTTTTAATATGGAAACCATACAATAACGGCACAAACATATAACATCCATGACCGAACTGGGATTCGAACCCAGGACCCTGGTTGGGCAGTCCGGCGTGGTAACCACTACACAAACCGGGTCGTCAAAACATTCAACATAAGAAACATGTGATGCTCTTTCGTCTCACGATTATTTCAATTTGATTTTTAATTCTTTTCGAGTGGCGAAGACGTACCGGAAAGCGCAGCATGGATAGGCTCCCATACAAGGTAGACCGACGACATAGTGAAGGCGGCGGGCACCCGTGGTATGAGGGCAGAGCAGGAGCGGTCGTTGTGGCGATCCTTGGGGGAGGCCTATGGCCAGCATTGGACGTCTATCGGCTAAGATGATGTTTTTTTTTATACCAGGCGGAGCGCAAAGAATGGCTCATGTTCCAAAAGAAGAAATGGACGTGGCAGATGGAGCAGCGTGGCTTGCAAAGCCGAACGAACAAGCGAGGCAAGACGCATAGTAACGATGACGTCATGCCGCCGCCTCGCGCCTCCGGACCCGCTACCTCTCTCGGAGGCTTCATTAGGCGAGCCCAGCGGACCCTGCTGAACACACCGTGGCAGATTATACAGGTATCATAAAACATAGGACAAATTCTAGCCTCAAACTAATAATTTTGAGATGGTAAATTTTTCATGCATATGCATATGCTCACGACTATATTCCTCGAGGGGGTAGTCAGAGATATTCTAAATCTTCAGAACATCCACGTTTCACTAGTAGTACCGAAACCGAAGTTTTCATACTAGGAATCAATGACTATCTTTCTTTCTTTATCGTGTGGGCAGAGCCTTGGTGTCAGAGTTTTTTCAGACCGCCGTACGGCCTCTGACGTGGTTTTTATGTAACGACTACTACCACCAGAGATAGTAGCCGGGACCAACGGCTAACGTGCCATCCGAAGCACGGAATCATTTTTCTTTTCAGATAATCAGGTGATTCAGCCTGCAATGTCCTAACGAACTGGGGAAAAACGCACAAAGTGACATATCACTAGGTGTCCCCCGTGGGAATCGAACCCACGACCTCCGTGTCGAGAGCCAAAGCTCATAACCGACCGAGGTGCCGACCACGGAGGCATCACAGACTATAATAACTATAATATCTAGGTCTTTATTTTTTAATGTTTATTTATTTCTCACGTTAACAGCATTATTACATAAATAATCAAATTTTTACAATGTTTTTTACAGAGGTAATAGATCCCAAGATCACCAATGAGATAATAGAGGACAAGGTCATCTCATCTCCATTTCTTTCCCAGTAGTAAAATAGTCCTACGTTTTCTGAACACATCGCTAGGGCATCTCCTGTTTTATCAATGAAAAGTAATCGATAAAAAATTTCATTCCTTACTTAACAGGTAGCGGAAACAGCAGAGCCCGGCCTCTTCAAGCTCTGGGCGCTAGTGGGCACAGAGCTGCACCAGATCAAGCTGACAGTCCCTCGCATATTCTACGTGAACCAGCGGATCTGTCGGGCCTCAGACAGCGGCAACTACTGGCGCAAGTGTAGCAGGGTGCTGCCCCGAGCACACCCGGCCCTGCACCTGTACCAGTACACCGTGCCCGAGGAACTGTACCGCCAGCACCACGAGTAATAGCACGACTTTTAATTGTTTGATAAGCTAATCATTTTTAATGTACGGCGTTTAGCTCCCTCGTTACGCTCGGGCGTTAACTTCACGCCGTGCAGTAATTGACTTCTTAAGTCGCACGTATCATAAATGTATTGTTACAATGTCACAGATTATCTAGTCCCATTGAAAGTAGATACCAGAATCTAGCCTTGATTTAGATAATAATGACTAGACAGCGATATAGAATACATAATATAGATACAAACATCTATGAATAAACTAAGGTACAAATATTTATATCCATACAATTATTAGTCTCTAGGGATACGAACCCGCGGCCCTCTGACCAGCGGGCAGGTTCACTACCAACTAAGCGATCTGGCCGATTCCATACTCATACATTATTTCAAATCCTTACCCGTTAATAATGTTTCAGAGAGCTAATGGGTGAGCTGTCGGCGCCCGAAATAGAAGGTATCTACGAGACGCAGATGAGCCTCGAGTTCAGAGTACTCGTGCAGCTCGGCTGCGTGTGCGCCGTCGACCCGCAGGAGGCCAGCAAGTACCACATCACAAGTTTATCCCTTTAGAATTTAGATAATACTAGCGTTAACCCGCGACTTCGTCCGCACAAATTATATACCAGATTTTAAGTCAGATCATAAGCTATCAAACAAAAAAGTTTCATCAAAATCGGTTCAGTAGTTTTTGCGTGATACTCGAACAAACAAACACCCAAACAAACAGACAGACAAAAAATTTGTGATTTGGAATCAGGTAAAAACCATATTGTAATCTTTTTTTGTAAATATCTTCAATGTACAGACACAATTCTGTTACAGTTTTATAATAGTTTAGATGATTACTTTTCCAGTTTAGGGCGGAAAGAAAGATATCGAAGATATTAATCAACCATTCTCATCTCGTTCTCTTGCCCATTTCCCATTATCAATTGTGGTAACTATAGCTTCTAATTCTAATTATAACTACTATTTTTCTTAACTTTTGGTTCGGTAGACCTACCAGGGCGCTTAGCGCTACCGTCACTGGTGTGGTACCCCCATCGTCCGCTCCGCAGTAATAAGCAGTCGATGCTCTCTGAGTAATGTATGCTATATTGGTCAATTCGAAAAAAAAAAATTAGCTTAGCTTTTCAATGTTTTTGATCAAAGATAAATCAACATGAACTTTCAGGTTAATTCAATTCGGATCGACCAACATGGACTCTTTCAAACTGAACCAACTCCAGTTCAAGAGTGTAGCGCATCAATCATACTTACAAAAACAGGTCAGTCTACGAGTCTTTTTAGTTTCTCTTTTTAGTTAGTCATTTTGAACCTTACTGACTAATAAATAAAACATATAATCCGCAGGACGGTGTTTCGCCAGTAAAGCACATATTCCTATACCAACACTCGGCACCGAACTCTGCCCGCAGTATGTGGTCGCTCATACTGGGGCCCACTAAGAAGGCCTACATCTTCGTACTGGACACCGTGAAGACCAATCAAGTTCCAAACATGAACACTATGTACGCAGCTGAAAGAACTGCCAAGTAAGTTTTGTTATGCCTTGCTAATTTGCCCCTACCCGCTATTTCGAGATCTTGTCTTCATATCGATATGAATATTACGTTCCTATATTTGTTACACCGGCTCTTCATTCTCGCCGAGAACGGGCGAGACAGGCCGAGAACGAGAGTGTGGATGCCCTGCATTGTTCTCGTGGCGTCGTAAGCCATAGTAATTTTCCTTGAAAGTTGTCGCCGAGGGTTCTCAGCGAGAATTCTCGGCGAGAGTGAAGTGCGGGCTTTAACCTCAGGCATTTATCATATTCAGAATCACTCATCAGTCATCACACATACAATCAGTTGCAGAAACGCTCATTAAAGTTAATCCTCCATTAAATCTCTTGCTATCACTTTTTGTCTTGTTGACGTAGTAAAAGCTATAGGCTATCAAGTTCGTGCGCGGCACTCCCATGGTATGCGGGACGCGGGGGAGGGAGTGTGTTAAAGGCGACAGAGGGGAGCGGGCGGCGAAGCGGGGGGCGGGGCACCTTATTGCTATCGGCGCTATATCTAGCGCTTTTTTTGGTACGTTTAGCGCCGTATCTGACAATTTAGCGCCTAGTGGAAAATCTAGTGCTTTCTTAACTTTTAATGTGGCAACAGCATTTGTGTTTCAATATCCTTTAATTTGTATTTTGCGATTCAAATATAATAAATATTGATAGCATATTATTGTCAAAATGTATCCATAGAGAGTGCAGTGTTCGATAGATTCAAAAACGAACGCTACGGGTTTTGGACTAACTGATAAGTCCATTTAAAGTGCCTTAAAAGACTACCAAATTAGAAAGAAGAACTTCAGAGTTAGTACTAAATCGCTCTTTTTGAAGTTTTAGCGCTCAATCTATTTTTGAGGTGGCAACCCCTAGTCTCTCTCTGTAATGTAGTGTTCACACACGGCAATATACGACGTCCTATTATTCCTTCCGATCCTTTAGTTGCACAGAGTACATCATCATACGGAGGTACCTAATTAAGATGTGAATCGTACCCAAAAGCCTTTCCTACTCCTCTATAAAAACTTACGAAATTAGTTGTATGAAAAAAATCTACACCTTTGTTCGAAAGTCGGCGGGAAAAATCGGTCGTTTATCGAGTGTGAAGGTACCAGAACGCGCATGCGCGGCACTTGCGCGCGTCGCGTGCTACCTCGCCCCCGCCTACGTCTGTACCCCCAGGGCGCGCCGCGCACGAACTTGACGGCCTAAGAGATTTAATGAAGCATTAACTCTAATGAGCGTTTCTGCAACTGACAGTCAGACTAGCATGGTACAATAATATACTGCCCCTGGTATTCTCTTCCGATCACGTGACTGACCATGTGACTGACACAAGTCTACGTCATCATACCCTTTTAGCATGTGTAGAATACACCTTTCTACTAAGGGTTGGTTGAGGTTGATGTATATAATGAAACACAGATATAGTCTTCACTAGTGAATGTGACTGGCACACGTCCGCGCAGCACGGCGGTCGGTGCACGAATACCGAGCGAATGCACGATAGATATTCACCACAGACCGCGTCCGCCGATAAACGGCGCTACCGGCGCTTTCCACATTAACTACTCTTTATTGCTGTACACTACATCTCTTTCTTGTTTTAATTAATTTTTTACCTTTACTCGAATCTACCACCGCTTCGGAATGTATAGCCCGTGGAGAAGAAGCGGCGCAAGAAACTCCACAGTTTAGCTAATCTCTTAAATCTTATTACAATACAGTGTTGACTGTTATCAAAGCTATTACATCAAACAAATTACGAATTACTGATTGAGACTAATTTGTTTACAGAAAATAGATATTTATCAAATATTGATCTGAAATTGTCAAACACCAAATTCAACGATAAACAATGTTTATGGAAATTACAATCTCATTATATTAACACATTTGAGTTATTGTTACTTCTGTTCTATACTATCCCTTCCCTGTAAAAATATTTTTCTATTGATAGGTAGGTAAGTAAACCTACAAAAATAACGTTCCATAGATCTTTATTATCTCTTATTTATTTATTTTGGCTAACTACTAGTCAAAGTCACTGCTTCAAGATCGTATCCATTTCCGTTTTATCAAATTAAGGAGGTAAGGACAAAAGAGTGAATCTGTGATAAGCACATACACTTATGCATTCAAAATATTCTGGCGGGTGCCAGCCATTGCAATAAAGCACTCACAACTATTTTATTTGCATGACCCTTTAGCTTTTGCTAACAATTTGATAGTTGCATGGCTCTGTAACCCATATCATTTTATTGTTGCATGATATTTTAGCTTTCGCTAACAACTTCATAGTTGCATGGTCTTATAACCCATATAATTTTACAGTTTCATGAATGCTGATATAACGCTGACTGACAACAATATTAAGTAAGGTACACTAGGTCGCTTTCGTTACCAGCTATGTTCAGTAGTTACCTTTAGTTAGTCGACTAGACTAGTTTTGAGAAATCAGCAGTTTCAATTTAATGGACCCGTTTAATATGTAGATACTATTTTACGAACCATACAGTTATATCATTTGGTAGGCTTTAAAAAATAATGCTATTTTTAATTACAATTTACATGAATTAAGTGCAACTGTTGTTTAAACTTAATTGCCTGGCGTCATATTATTACAGAACTGCAAATCATTTTGTTTTTTGACTTGCTTGCACTGAAATTATGTTCTTTATTTAAAATATTATGAATTTATGATTAACCGATTTGGTTCAAGTACAGTATAGTATACTTTAACACATACAAATGATTAAATTAACAGTGCAGTGCCTGTAGTGATTAGGTAAGATACAGATTTTATCTATACAAAGAAGAAAGTGCAGTAAGTCATTAATTCCTTTAGAGTTATTCATAGCGTAGCTACTCACAATAATTAATGTCAATGGAATGACCAACTACAAGCTGCTAATAATTACTTATTTGACTTGTCATCTGAATGACCAACTACGAGCTGCTTATAATTATTTATTTGACTTGTCATTTGAATGACCAACTACAAGCTGCTGATAATGAAATAACAGTTTTTTTTCAATTGAATGACCAGCTGCAAGTTGCTAATAATTATTTTGTTTATTTGACTTGTCATCTGAATGACCAACTACAAGCTGCTGATAGTAAATTTGATAGCATTTGATGCCCAGCTAAAAGTTGCAAATGTCAATTGAATGACCAGCTACAAGTTGCTAATGTCAATTAAATGAACAGCTGAAAGTTGCTAATGTCAATTGAATAACCAGCTACAAATTGCTAATGTCAATTAAATGACCAGCTAAAAGATGCCAATGTCAATTAAATGACCAGCTACAAGTTTCTAATGTCAGTTGAATGACCAGCTAAAAGCTGCCAATGTCAATATAATGACCAGCTGAAAGATGCTAATGTCAATGGAATGACCAACTACAAGCTGCTAATAATTACTTATTTGACTTGTCATCTGAATGACCAACTACGAGCTGCTTATAATTATCTATTTGACTTGTCATTTGAATGACCAACTACAAGCTGCTGATAATGAAATAACCGTTTTTTTTTTTTCAATTGAATGACCAGCTGCAAGTTGCTAATAATTATTTTATTTATTTGACTTGTCATCTGAATGACCAACTACAAGCTGCTGATAGTAAATTTGATAGCATTTGATGCCCAGCTAAAAGTTGCAAATGTCAATTGAATGACCAGCTACAAGTTGCTAATGTCAATTAAATGAATAGCTGAAAGTTGCTAATGTCAATTGAATAACCAGCTACAAATTGCTAATGTCAATTAAATGACCAGCTGAAAGATGCCAATGTCAATTAAATGACCAGCTGAAAGATGCTAATGTCAATTGAATGACCAGCTACAAGTTTCTAATGTCAATTGAATAACCAGCTAAAAGCTGCCTATGTCAATTGAATGACTGAATGACCAGCTACAAGTTACTATGTCAAATTGCTAATGTCAATTGAATAACCAGCTACAAATTGCTAATGTCAATTAAATGACCAGCTGAAAGATGCCAATGTCAATTAAATGACCAGCTGAAAGATGCTAATGTCAATTGAATGACCAGCTACAAGTTTCTAATGTCAATTAAATGACCAGCTGAAAGATGCCAATGTCAATTGAATGACCAGCTGAAAGATGCTAATGTCAATTGAATGACCAGCTAAAAGCGGCCTATGTCAATTAAATGACTGAATAACCAGCTACAAGTTGCTAATGTCAATTAAATGACCAGCTGAAAGATGCTGATGTCAATTGAATTACCAGCTAAAAGTTTCTAATGTCAATTGAATGATCAGCTAAAAGCTGCCTATGTCAATTGAATGACCAGCTGAAAGATGCTAATGTCAGTTGAATGACCTGCTACTAGTTTCTAATGTCAATTGAATGACCAGCTAAAAGCTGCCAATGTCAATTGAATGACCAACTACAAGTTTCTAATGTCAATTGAATAACCAGCTAAAAGCGGCCTTTGTCAATTGAATGACTGAATAACCAGCTACAAGTTGCTAATGTCAATTAAATGACCAGCTGAAAGATGCTAATGTCAATTGAATTACCAGCTAAAAGTTTCTAATGTCAATTGAATGATCAGCTAAAAGCTGCCTATGTCAATTGAATGACCAGCTGAAAGATGCTAATGTCAATTGAATGACCTGCTACAAGTTTCTAATGTCATTTGAATGACCAGCTAAAAGCTGCCAATGTCAATTGAATGACCAACTGTACGTTGCTAATAACTGTTTGTTGTACATGGCAAAGCACTAACCATTAACATTACAAGCTGACAATATGAGAGTAATCACCCTGACCATTTCAAACCTCTTAGCTATTAATTGGAGACATTTTCTCTTTATCACTAAAGCAAGGAGGTATGGTTCAATCGGCGCCTTAGCAGTCGTCCTGTTGAAGGCTGGTTTTTCTGTGACATCTAGGAACATACAATCTGCGAACAAAATTGTTAACCAGTATTATCGGTTTGGTTATGAATGTTATGATGCTTGAATATGATATAGTTATTAATCTTCTCTCAACTGAGATGAGCGTTTCTTGTTAAAATGTGAGTAGGTATTTCAAGAAATACTAAATTTAATATGAAATCACCTGATCATTTTCTGATCCTTTTTGATACTTTTTGTAAATAATTGTCTGAATTAACATTGATCCTTAAAATATAAAATTCCTTGCTCAAATAGCCAAAGAAACTAATTAGTTTCGCCTGGAGTGATTACATCCATAATTATGACATTAACAACAATGTTGCAAAGATAAGATCAACGTAATGTTACCGAATTGAAGTTCTATAAAGTATAGATTACGTCAAACAAGTTCCGGTAACAAATAGGATGATGTTGATGATTGGCAATTATGTTGGTACTATTGATGTTTGTATTGAAATATTTTCATGAACTAGTACCACCAAATAAGCTCCGAATGTGTTGTATATTATTATTGTTCTCGCATACCTACACTGAGAATGTCCAATAAGTAAAACGTTTAAAACGTAAAACTTTGGATTTCAACTTAAAGTTTTTGTGACATCAGAATGTTCGTTACGCCGAACGTTCGTTACGTCGAATGTTCGTTACGCCGAATGTTCGTTACGCCGAATGTTCGTTACGCCGAACGTTCGTTACGCCGAATGTTCGTTACGCCGAATGTTCGTTATGCTGAATGTTCGTTACGCCGAACATCCGTTACGCCGAATGTTCTATACGTAAAATGTTCGGTACGCATAATGGTAATAAGTAACTTTTATTAGAGACCATGACAACTACGAAGTACGACAATTACTTAAAAATGACAATGCGTCAATATAAGTATAAAAAACAATTGGAATAAACTCACTTGGCATATCTTAGTTACCTAATCCTGTTCGTCTCGAATCAAGACACTATTCTTAACCTTTGGTATGCCAGAACGCGGATCAGCATGATGAAAACCATTTATTTCTATTGTGTCTGGTTTTTCCGGCATACGAGAGGTTAATGGGCGTATTTTGGATACCTATTAGGCCATAATGACGGACTACAAGCATGCATTAGTATATGCTCACGACTACACTCCCCGAGGAGCAGTCAGAGACTCCAAAACCCCAGGACACCCTTGCCCCACCAGCACCGAAACTCCGTCCAGTCACGTGTAACGGGCAGTGAAACTGGAGCTACGGACTACGAGGCCCTTTTATATTTGCGGAATGCTTTGAATAAATTCTTTTAATCGTGTAAAGTAATACAGAATGATTACGTGACCTTAAAGATTGATGTCCGCAGCTGGCATACATTTGTCCATCCTAGGCGCCGCGCCGCGCCGTCACGTGTTGTCCCACATCTTACTCCTGTCTGGTCTACCCTCTTTCCTCCAGCATCAGCATTCGATGGTCGACATGTGGGAAAAGAAATACAGTATGTAGATAATTCCAAATAAACGATTTAAAATCGGGACAAAAACTATTTTTCCTTTTCTTTTGAAATATATTTTTATCACTGTGAACTTTAGGCAAAAATAAAGCAACGCTAGCAGACACCAGATAATTAAGATAATTCCCAATAAACGATTTAAAATCGGGACAAAACTATTTTTACTTTTCTTTTGAAATATATTTTAACACTGTGTAACTTTTTAGGCAACAAACAAAGCAACGCTAGTAGAAACCGTCTTCGATTGTGTTTAAATAAATCGCTTAGCTTCCTTAAAGGAACAGTGTAATTTTATTTCGTAGGCACCGTTTGCATTTTAAAATTTTCAACTCTCAACAAACTGATAAGCACTTTACTCACGTGAATTTCGAATCCCGGCGTCGCCAATGTAGAATACACCTTTCTACTAAGGGTTGGTTGAGGTTGATGTATATAATGAAACAAAGATATAGTCTTCACTAGTGAATGTGACTGGCACACGTCCGCGCAGCACGGCGGTCGGTGCACGAATACCGTGCGAATACCGAGCGAATGCACGATAGATATTCACCACAGACCGCGTCCGCCGATAGTCGGCGCTACCGGCGCTTTCCACATTAACTACTCTTTATTGCTGTACACTACAGCATGTTTAGTGGCCATTTTTTTGTGACGTAGGGCTTGACTCTCGGAATAGAAGACCTTGTTTTTTTAGACCATGTCAGACTAGTAAAAGTGGTAATTTTGTACTACAAATGCAACTTCGATTCGTTTTCAAAAACCTGTTTTAATTATTCCATCGCTTATTCTTTACATAGTGGTCGTTTTAGTCGTTCTAAAAATGTCAATATTCTTACAGAATAAACCAAGGCACGGAGGAGAGCACGCTGCCAGGAGCGGAGCTGAGCTGGGAGGTAGTGACGGAAACATCTCCGCGCGCGGTGTGGCGCCTCGTGCAGCGCGCGCTGCAGCGGTACCGCGACGAGCGCTGCGGCCCCACGCTCTGCGCCCTGCAGGCCTGCCACTCTGTACCCGCGCTGCTGGCTCTCATGCCCGGTAACATTATACATGTATACAGTGTGTCATACAGCGGTACCGCGACGAGCGCTGCGGCCCCACGCTCTGCGCCCTGCAGGCCTGCCACTCTGTACCCGCGCTGCTGGCTCTCATGCCCGGTAACATTATACATGTATACAGTGTGTCATACAGCGGTACCGCGACGAGCGCTGCGGCCCCACGCTCTGCGCCCTGCAGGCCTGCCACTCTGTACCCGCGCTGCTGGCTCTCATGCCCGGTAACATTATACATGTATACAGTGTGTCATACAGCGGTACCGCGACGAGCGCTGCGGCCCCACGCTCTGCGCCCTGCAGGCCTGCCACTCTGTACCCGCGCTGCTGGCTCTCATGCCCGGTAACATTATACATGTATACAGTGTGTCATACAGCGGTACCGCGACGAGCGCTGCGGCCCCACGCTCTGCGCCCTGCAGGCCTGCCACTCTGTACCCGCGCTGCTGGCTCTCATGCCCGGTAACATTATACATGTATACAGTGTGTCATACAGCGGTACCGCGACGAGCGCTGCGGCCCCACGCTCTGCGCCCTGCAGGCCTGCCACTCTGTACCCGCGCTGCTGGCTCTCATGCCCGGTAACATTATACATGTATACAGTGTGTCATACAGCGGTACCGCGACGAGCGCTGCGGCCCCACGCTCTGCGCCCTGCAGGCCTGCCACTCTGTACCCGCGCTGCTGGCTCTCATGCCCGGTAACATTATACATGTATACAGTGTGTCATACAGCGGTACCGCGACGAGCGCTGCGGCCCCACGCTCTGCGCCCTGCAGGCCTGCCACTCTGTACCCGCGCTGCTGGCTCTCATGCCCGGTAACATTATACATGTATACAGTGTGTCATACAGCGGTACCGCGACGAGCGCTGCGGCCCCACGCTCTGCGCCCTGCAGGCCTGCCACTCTGTACCCGCGCTGCTGGCTCTCATGCCCGGTAACATTATACATGTATACAGTGTGTCACACAGCGGTACCGCGACGAGCGCTGCGGCCCCACGCTCTGCGCCCTGCAGGCCTGCCACTCTGTACCCGCGCTGCTGGCTCTCATGCCCGGTAACATTATACATGTATACAGTGTGTCATACAGCGGTACCGCGACGAGCGCTGCGGCCCCACGCTCTGCGCCCTGCAGGCCTGCCACTCTGTACCCGCGCTGCTGGCTCTCATGCCCGGTAACATTATACATGTATACAGTGTGTCATACAGCGGTACCGCGACGAGCGCTGCGGCCCCACGCTCTGCGCCCTGCAGGCCTGCCACTCTGTACCCGCGCTGCTGGCTCTCATGCCCGGTAACATTATACATGTATACAGTGTGTCATACAGCGGTACCGCGACGAGCGCTGCGGCCCCACGCTCTGCGCCCTGCAGGCCTGCCACTCTGTACCCGCGCTGCTGGCTCTCATGCCCGGTAACATTATACATGTATACAGTGTGTCACACAGCGGTACCGCGACGAGCGCTGCGGCCCCACGCTCTGCGCCCTGCAGGCCTGCCACTCTGTACCCGCGCTGCTGGCCCTCATGCCCGGTAACTTTACATACAGTGTTATACAGCGGTACCACTGAATACAATAATGCTCACGATGGTTACCCCGCAGGTCTGTCGGACTTCCCGCTGGTGCCGCTGCACGTGCGCGACGTGGAGACGCTGTACAACTCGCTGGAGTGGCAGCGCATCGGCGCGCGCGCCATCGTCCGCCACTACCTTAACCTTGAGTCCGTGCTCCGCCTCACTATAGAACAATGCCGGTATGCTATGTACACCTTTAGCAACTTTGTCTTATTATGGTTGGACCTGACGTGTCCGCGTGGAGCGGATATGCCTTTTAGACGCTCAGAAACGTAGTCTCCAGAGCGTAGAATATTGTCGGAACTATTCGGACCGCGGAAACAGAACAGAACGGGAAAATGTTGATCAGTGGAGATTTGGGGAACAATCAGGCGCTCCGGGCGCAACATGAACTAACACCTCTTTTTTTGTCATAAAAATCATCTCAAAAACGTCCTCGACTTGAGTGAGGAAGGAGGAATACGGGTGTGTGTTTTGCAACCAATGACAATAACGAAAAAACTTTCGTGCCTAAAAAACCTCATTACCAGTGATTTTCTATTCTTAGTTGGTAACCAGTTTCTGGGACCGAATAGCTTGCTTAAAGTGGCGGTGGGCAGGACACGTAGCTAGGCGAAATGATGGCAGGTGGAGCAAAGCCTTGACAGAGTGGTAGCCGAGATTAGGCAAAAGAGGAGTGAGTCGTCCGGCAGCTAGGTGGGTTGACGACATCTGGAGAAGTATTGGCAAGACCTAGATGCGACTGGCACGGGACCGAGAAGAATGGCAAAATAGGGAGGAGGTTTATGCCCTGCAGTGGGTGGATACGGGCTGAAAATGATGATGATGATGAACCAGTTTCTGGTATCGTAGAAAATTCGCAACCATCATCTTATTTAAGAGCTACGCTCTTGTCGGTGGAGTATTCGGCAATCCTGTCTCTTTTCCGCTAGTGTCTTGAGTTCTTGATACGGCACGACATCAACCTTTTCCTTTCGTAACTAGTTGTCCAAAAAAAAACTTTTTTGCGACAGCGAAACAATTAACTTACTTAATTTAAAATGAAACGTAATTAATAATTCGGTGCAGATATTTCCACATGCCGCTAGGCAACATGCCGGCGGACCCGACACTGTTCGGGGCGGACCTCTTCTACGCGCGACACCTCATCAAACACAACTTCGTGCTGTGGTGCTCCAACCTGGAACGACCTGATCTGGGCGGCAGGGAGACCGACGACAATAGGTAAGATCTACATCTCAGTTATTACATGGCATACACTCACAACTATATTCCCGAAGGAATATTATTGAGCATAACTACATTTAACTACTTAGCTGTGCCAAAACTCTATTGAATGTGATAGGTAGCACCATATTAATGGACAGTGGGAACAATACACTGCTTGAAATAGTAGTATTTTTAACCGACTTCAAAAAAGGAGGAGGTTTCTCAATTCGACCGTATATATATATATATATATATACGAGCTTTTACCCGCGACTTCGTCCGCATAAATTATATACCAGATTTTAAGTCAGATTATAAGCTATCAAACAAAAAAAGTTTCATCAAAATCGGTTCAGTAGTTTTTGTGTGATACTCGAACAAACAAACACCAAAACAAACAAACAAACAAACGAACAAACAAACAAACAAACAGACAGACGAAAAATCCAAAAATTGGTGATTTGGAATCAGGGACAGGTAAAAACCATGTCGTAATTTTTTTTTGTAAATATCTTCAATGTACAGACACACTTCGGTTACAGTTTTATAATAGTTTAGATATATATATATATATATATATATATATATATATATACAACGTGTTAATGAATTAACGCAAAACTAGAAAGTAGTTTGTTTAGAATCGAGAGCAGAGTCGATTTATCATGGTTTCAACATAGGTAATTTTTTTCAAAATATTAAATAATTTTTTTGCAAAATTTTGAATTTTCTGAACCCGATGTCAACCCACCGCACGGGCACACTCATCCTACTTACTACCAAAACAAGATTATAAAAATATATCCATGAGTACGTTAGCGCTTTCTTTCAGTGCTGAAATGATAACAAATCATTTTTGCCTCAAAACTTAAAATGCGAATAACTTTAAATTTTAACTATAAAAATAAATAAATTATTGTTTTAATGTAATTATTTTGTTATAAATCAATTGGGGTGTATGAGGTTTTGCGCTAATTCATTAACACGTTGTATATACATTATACATGTATATACATTATACATGTATGTATATATATATATTTTTTATGTTTGTTCGCGGATAACTTCGTCGTTTATGAATCGATTTTGATAATTCTTTTTTTGTTCGAAAGGAGATGTCCCAGGAGTAATACCATGATAAGGAAACCAGAATCTGATGATGGTATCCCAGGATATCGAGAGGAACCTTCGAAAATAGTAGTGCCGACTAGTGCGTTTGTTAATTAAAAGCACTACTATTAATCGAACTAATGAATTCACCACTGAAAATTGTGAAATAAACAAAATTATAACAAAAAAATTAAAACCGCCTTCAAAAAAAGACTTTTTCGTTCGCATCATAAAAACATTAATTTGTTTTATAAATCTCTGGTTTTATAGAAGTCGGTGTCAAGCCAAGCCAAAAAACTAACGCAAGCCCTGTCGCGAATTGGACCAGCTTGATAGCGACTTCAATAAAACAAATTAATGTTCTAATGATGCGAACGAAAAAGTATTCGGATTATTTTTTAGCTTTTTAGTTTTTGTGAAGGCGGTTTTAATTTTTTTCGTTCTATGAAAATGATCTGTTTGGAAATTGCAAAGATGCAACTTTTCATACAAAGTAGATTTTTATTTTGCATTTTAAAAAGGACAAATTTCGTTGATAAAACTGTTTTAAATTGTTTCCTTCAATTCGTGACTTGTAAACATTATCCCCAGCGTACTTAAGGCCTAAGCGCCATATTCACGGTCCAGCCCCAATGTACGTCCCGCCAAGGTCATGCACGATGCAAAAGCACCGTGAGTAAGCTTGACGTACGATGATTGTGCTGACGTACAGCTGGGATGGACCGTGACGTGAATAAAGCGCTTTTCCATCGTGCATCGTGCATGACCTTGGCGGGACGTACAGAGGGGCTGGACCGTGAATAAAGCGCTTTACCCTCGGGGGAGGTGCATGGAGATTAGTCCACCACGCGTGCTCAATGCGGATTGGTGGATTTTACATATCCAACGGAATTTCTTCTTCAGCGTATGCAGTTTCCCTCACGATGTTTTTCCTTCACCGTTAGAGAGCAGTCGGTATTACGTACTTAAGTTAGAAAAACTCATTGGTATACATATAGCATGTAATCCATGCGAATTCGAACCTGGACCTCAAGATTGAGTTTCCGTAGCCCTCTGCAACGCGCCACCGTCGCTCTATAAGCATATTTCTTTAAAAACTGCAAGCATAGAGTAAATAAATTATACACAACAGAGGGTCAATGCCCATATTAAGAAAGTTGCCACTGCATCTCTCGTTCGGGCCAGTAGCGACATCTGTTTGCGTCAAACTAAATCTAAAATGTATGGAACTGTCCAGACATGCTGCAAGTTACTAACTCAAACCACCTAATCCCTCGCAGACTAGTGAGCGAAGTAGAAGAGATGTCAGGGTGCAAGCACAACGCGAGCGGCGCCTACAGCAGCGTGTGCGTCGAGCTGGAGACCGACGCGCTCGCCGTCTGCGCGCTGTTACAGGCGCACCAGATCCTGCAGCTGGAGGGCACCAGCGTCGCCACCGCCTTCGGACACAACGACATACAGCTCGCCATGGCCAACACAGGTCATTTTATCTAGTCTGTTTAGCTATAGTAAAGGATTGCTCAGACCCGCACAACCAAAGCGACTGCGAAGCGGGAGCGTCTACCGCGTGGCGGTCGCTGCCCATGTAATCTTATGGCGTACCGCCATGTCGCCCAAACCGACGCGACCACGACGCGAGTAGGCAGCGTTAGCAGAGCGGGAAGCGCGCGTCAAGTGGTCAGACGTGTACGATGTTACGCTGTCGTAACAAAATTAAATACAAATTTTTAATTTCAGTACATTTTGGTCCTTGTTTGTAGTTTTTAGTACTTTTTGATAGATTTGGATCGTTTTTGGTAGATTTTGGTTGTTTTCGGTTCTTTTTGTAGATTTTGGAAATTTTTGTTTCTTTTGATAGTTTTTGGTAATTTCTGGTAGCAAAAACAACAAAAACTTAAAAACTAACAAAAACTAAAGAACTGGGTAGGTTCTAGAAACTTTCAAAAAGTAATAAAATCTACCAAAGAGTACCAAAGTACTTAGATGTTCAATTTAGTTAGACTCTGATGTTGAAACGAAAATTACATTATTACCAGAATAATTGCTTCAATGACTATAAACAAATGATGTTCGCTTCCCGCGTCGCAGTCGCTCCGGTGTGGATGCCGAGTTTCGCGTCGTAGACGCTCCCGCTTCGCAGTCGCTTTGGTTGTGCGGGCAAGCTCATAACTCCTTCAAGAGTTAAATTTGGAATGTTTGTATGCAGGATCGAACGCGACGGTGAACTACGACGAGACAGCACAGTGTAGCGGCGCATTCAAGGTCCTGCGAACGATGATCGCGACCTGGCTGCGCGACGTGGCGCAGTACAAGAACGTGTTCGCAGACCTACAGATATCACACTTCTACAGGTCACTACTGATACACTTGCACTCAAAACAAACATACAATACAATAGCCATGCTTTTTCTTATTGTTGTCTCCCGTTTGCAATGGATATTTCTTTTTCCTACTCCTCCTCTTTGATTAATTCATTGCGGGTTCCAAGACAGATTAGAGTCATCCCCCGGGCTCGCTGGACTTCATTGTCTAGTGTTGTGAATGGTCGCCGCTGTTGATCCTGGCTTACAGGAGTTACAGCGGTGGGAATGTGTGGTGGGCCAATGCCCAATAAAAAAAAAACATAGATAAAGACTAAATAAAAAAATACACGATATCGCCGCGATATTTCTAAGATCAGTGGCGCGGCAGAATCGCGGTGAATCGAAACACGAAAATGTGCTATGGCGGTCGGTAATGTTAGTCCTTCTTTCGTTTACGTTTCCAACGTTTTTACTTTGTCCCTTTCTATCCAACGGCAAAATTTCCTTTCTCTTAGGTTCTACGCATGATAGAAAGGGATACTGTACAACAAGGGTGAATTAACTTGGCACCTGGCTTGCACGTGGCTCGGAATAAAAAACTCCGAAAACTCGGAAAGAATAACTCGAAAATGCTAAAGCACAGGGACACATGCAACGGTAACTGAGATGCTATGCTACGGCCTCGCACGGCGACGGCGGGGTCCCGCGGGGGGGTAGCAAGAGGGGTGTCAAATTCCGAGCCACGTGCGAGCTAGGTGCCAAGTTAATTCGCCCGGATTGTAAACATGTTGGAAACATGGAGGACAATTACGAAAGAAGGACGAATATTACCGAGCACATTGGTCTATTTTCATTTTTCACCGTTTCTAAGGCAGTCTGTTCTCCAGTTATACACAATACCTATGCCACCTTCCTGGTGGCCACCATCGTTTTTTCAAGCTGCGAATCTCCGCAGATGGTTAAAAACGCCGACGTCGCTCCTCTACGACCCGGCGCTGCGGCGCACGCTCTACAACCTGATGAAGAAGCTGTTCCTCATGCTGGTGGCGGAGTTCAAGCGGCTCGGCTCCGTCATTGTGTTCGCAGACTTCACCAGAATACTGCTCGCCACGCAGAAGAATTCCGTTCTCGACGGCATTGGTTAGTTGTTGCTTTGAATAAAAGATAGAAGAGTAGGCCTACGTTACATCCTTTGCGCTTTGCAAACAAATATGACTGATTTGATAGCATTATGGTGCATGTTCATCTACTAGGCTAACCGGTATTTACAGGGTCTTTCTTAAAACGCTGATAGTTTAAGGAGATGATCTGACTATACATTTTCATTTAAATCGTTTCTCGAGATTTCGAGAACCTAATTTTTTTTTAAACAGTATCAGCTGTTTTCTACGCTTCAGCTCTGATTATCCCGTTCGCTGGTAGTTCAGAATGTCACTCGTGCCCCTTTCTTAAAAAGCTTTCTCCGAATGTTGTCCTTTTTTCAAAATTTACTTAAAAGCCTTATATTTTTCTAACAATGCCAGGTTACGTGGAGTTCGTAGTGCAGAGTATTCGCAACAAGGAGCTCTTCCACGGCATCGACATCCGCTACAAGCAGTGCTGGGTGCACCTGCTGTGGCTGGACGAGGCCAACCACGCCGGCATACAGGTACGAAGGGGACAGGGCAGCAGTCTATTGGCTATGTGCGAAGTGGGTGTTGGAAACTGTCAAGTCGATCGCAGCGCACGCCGTGGCAGAAATTTGTACGACTTACGGCGAAGTTGTGTCAGATTCAAGGTCAGATTTGCTTGAATCTATGAAAATCAGCACACTAACTTAACACGAAATCTCCAAAACTGTTAATATTATTATAGTTTTGGCATATAAGTTTCTATTGGCATCTAGATGCTCACTTAAAAAAGGCTTGTCGCATTTTAACCCCCCAAAGGTGTTAAAACTGAGGTAAAAGTTTGTATGGGAATTCCGATACAATTTAGATTTTGTCCGTGGCTTCGTCCGCATCCGCTCCCGTCATCGTACCGGAATAAAATATAAGCTAGCTTTTAAGACTAATAATAAGCTTTTAGATATCAAAAGTTTTATCAAATTCGGTCCAGTAGTTTTGGCAGAAACCTCGAACAAACACAAACTTTTACAGTACTATAATAGTGTAAATAATTCACGTCTGCCCGAAAAAGTTCTGTCAGTACGCCGCGCTAGTGTGGCGCTAGTGTCGTGCACATAGCCAATACTATACCCTTGTTTTAAATACAACATATCTGATACTTTGGTAACTTCTGGCAGGATCATTACATAGAGGACAATACAACAGCTGTTCTAACAATTTTAATTCCCCCAAAATATTACGGGCTTACTTTAAATACGTAGAAGTCTTAAATGACATAATTTTGGTTTTTAATTACAGGGTAAATTGCCTCAAGGATTAGTCGAAGTTGGATCGTCGCAGCTTCCCACCGAAAGTGAAGAGAGTGATAACGAAGTACGTTAACTTTAATGTTTTCTTTCATATTTAAAAATCTTGGGATAATGCAAATTCTAAATTACTATGTACACATATCTGATTATATGTGTCTACTAGGCGACATTTCTTTAGAGATAAGCTCACCCTTTGTACGTCTACTTTAATTGTTTTCTCTGTAAAAATTTATAAATATGTACTCAAGCCTTGTGTGTTGAACAATTTCTGATATCGTAGGGGGGGGGGGGGGGGGGCACAATGCGGGCAAATTACATTTTGAAAAGAAAAATCCAGTTAGCGACGTAAATTCCACTAATTCATTTTATTAATTAACTCATTCATTCAGTTACTACTTAACCCATTCGTTTGTTGTTACTGACATGATCTGGCTCAGCAGGTCTCAGATAGCAACTTTCCAGCCGCGCTTGTCGTTAAAATTTCGATACTGGGGGGCATGCAAAAATATACCAGGGGAGGCGTGACGCAAAAAAGGTTGGGAAACCCTGGACTAGCACAACAAAACAACTATAAACGTGTGTGAAATTATTTGCAAAAAGATATTATATTCTCTACCAGGGTGCAATAACGATGCAATGGAACCTGTCCGACTTCCTGCCTCGGAGCGTGCGGGACCAGTTCGCAGCGGCGGTGGGGGGCCTCATCAGCGCAGCGCACTCGGAGCCCCAGCGCCTGGCCGCCTTACTGCGGGGGGAGATCGCACAGAAACTGTTCCAGTTAGTTTGTTGTATAGTAGTACACTTGTTGCCTCGGAGCGTGCGGGACTCATCAGCGCCGCGCACTCGGAGCCCCAGCGCCTGGCGGCCTTACTGCGGGGGGAGATCGCACAGAAACTGTTCCAGTTAGTTTGTTGTATAGTAGTACACTTGCTGCCTCGGAGCGTGCGGGACTCATCAGCGCCGCGCACTCGGAGCCCCAGCGCCTGGCGGCCTTACTGCGGGGGGAGATCGCACAGAAACTGTTCCAGTTAGTTTGTTGTATAGTAGTACACTTGCTGCCTCGGAGCGTGCGGGACTCATCAGCGCCGCGCACTCGGAGCCCCAGCGCCTGGCGGCCTTACTGCGGGGGGAGATCGCACAGAAACTGTTCCAGTTAGTTTGTTTTTGCGCTACACAAATAATACGAGTTTGTAATTGCGCTACGCTTAAAAAACATATTCTAATTAATTAATTTTTTTTCCAAAGACCACAGGAACTACTCAGAATGTACTTTTCCATGGCGCTTCCGCCATGGCGGAATAATTCCATAACGGAATGACGTGTAAACGAAATGTGTAATTTGCAATTTTTTGTTGAAAGTTGTATGGTTGACAAAGTTATTATTTCTCACAAAGAAATGTTGTAATTTTCAACAAAACCAACTCTGTCCGCAGAGTAACAGAAAAGATCCACTCTCGTATGCCGTGCCTGCGTCCCGGTGACATATTGCCTCAACCCGGCCTGAAGGCGGAGGCTCTATCCGACACGACCCCCGCTCTACTGTACGTGAACGCGCTCTGCAAGCTGCTGTCTCTACACGCGGGCCTGGAGGACGAGGTATGTGTTCGTACAGAGACCTCTATCCGACACCACATACAGCCCAAAATCCTAAATTGACCGGTCTGACCCGGTCTATTTTCTCGCTACATTATTTTAGAACTAATCTCGTCTAAAAATAGACCAACATTAAAAATAAAGGACGCGGCATTTATAAACGCACAACGTACGTACATCCGGATTGTTTTTTTTTTTCTAATTTGCGTCGGATAATGAAATTAAAGTTTTTGGATGTCTTTCAGATAACGCTGCTCCGTCGCAACCTGCTCCGTCTGATCGGAGTAGGCGAGTTCAGCAGCAAGGCGGAGTGGCGCGACCCCTGCACCTCGTGCGTGCTGTCCGAGGTCATCTGCAAGGTGTGCAACCACTGCCGCGACCTCGACCTCTGCCGCGACACGCACCGCGCCACGGAGAACGACACGTGAGTTCCTTGTTTACGTGTCCTATCACCTAGCATGCCGCCTCCGAGAAAATAAGAAAGATCTAGGTGCGCAACAAGGTGTTCCTGTGTGTGACAGAGCTGTATTTATTAACTACAGGGCTATTCGAGCTCAGTGGCACCCTCGTCACAATAATAAAGATTTCTCAATACAGAAAGCCTAAATTAAAAAAGTTCCCAACAGATAAACTACAAAAGCCTTCAAGCCATTGTTATACAATACTTTTATAGGTTCTAAATATTCTACTTTTAGATAATTTCGAATAAAAACAAAAGCGGCCGTTATTTTTCTTTTTTCAAAATTTGTATGTTTAGACCTTTAAACAACCTATAAAAGTATACTATGAAAATAGTTTGTAGGCTTTTGTAGTTTATCTGTTGGGCACTTTTTTAATTTAGCCACTGAGCTCGAATAACCCTCTAAGTTTGTAGCTTGTCAATGGGCTCAAAAATATAACATAAATTTATCTAGAATCTAGATAGATAATACTGATTTATACCAAAGACATATTTATACATATTTTCGTAACTGACCGACTGACAGACAACGCACATCATAAAGCACTGAAAAGAGAAACATGTAAAAAGAGGATGTAGGGATGCACTAAGAGAGAATTTTTCGAAAATGGACCTCTAAAAGGGCTGCAACAGAATTGAACTTTTTCGAACTGCCTGTTTGCCTTATCCAGTATTAAACTAGGTTAATTGTTAATGTTTTGTTTGTGCAGGCCTGTGTGCGTGTGCCCGACATGCGGCACTGCGTACGATAACCAGGAGCTGGAGTGGCGCCTCATAGAGACCATGAACCGACGGGCCATGACCTTCACTCTGCAGGACCTCGCCTGCACCAGGTGCCGTCAGGTTAGTTCTATATCTGAGGTCCTTTCCATTCAGAAACACATCATCATCAGCCTACGCATCAGCATACTTCACGAGGGTGTATGGGTGTTAGTCAACCACGCTTGCATAATGCGGATTAGTGACCTCACATATGCATCAGAATGTCGTGGTCAAAGTCATACAAGTTCGTGCTCGTGATGTTTTCCTTCATTGTTTCAGAGCAATCGGTATTACGTGCATCTTACATAAGTTAGAAAAAATTATAAGCATTGCCGCATTCGAACGCGCAATCGACGCTGGCATGGAACGCACGCATCTTCGCCAATTTGGATTTGTTTTACGTGCTCTCTCCCCGGGTTACAGTCTCCTCTCCCACGGTCGCCATTCTGTCAGTGCTTTAGTCCATCAGCCGTCATTCCATCTAGCCGAGTATCCCCACTTCCACTTCAGAGTCGAAATCCGTTGGTTAATATCCACCTTTGTCCAGCGGCAGCGTCTAATTACAACCTTCTTAATTTTCAGGTAAAACGCGAGAACCTATCAGTAGTGTGCGACTGTGCCGGCGAGTTCGCCCTCATGTCTCCGGTGAGCGAGGTACGCGAACAGTTGACCACGTACCAGACCATCGCGCGCTACTACAAGATGCCGCTGCTGTTAGAACTTATTGAATTCAATCTCAGTAACATGTGATATTTGTTTTATTATCTAGTTTGTACTTTAAGTTTTAAGATTAAATGTTTTTTATTAAGCGTTTACTACTTTAACTGTACCTATTTGTTTGTGTATGCGTGTTTTGCGGACCCCGCATATACAAGGTCCAACTTATTACAAAATAAAACCGTCAGTATATTAAAAAGGAAGCCATCCATGCATCACGAACGAATTGAGAATGGGCGTTTACTCTACTCTTTGAAATGGACGCCAAGTGAAAATGTCAAATGGTATTGGTAGGCCCCGTAGACCCGTATTCATGGTAGCCACGACATTCGTCAAATTAGGAGGGGGAGGTTAGGTGGGATTTACTGTTTGATTTACTGCTCGGGCACGGACGGGGATACTAATGTAATGTGTTACTGTTTGCACAGAACAAATATTTGTGTGAATTTTATAATAGGGAAGCGGACTGCATAATATATTTTAGTTTTATCTTCTTAGTAAAAAAAACATTTGAAAATAACGCTATACTCACATTAACGCTTTTTTTATGCTAGAATACTATTTGTAATAACATGATGAACTATAAAAAGTAATTAAATGTTGATGACGTCACTTGTGGGTATTTATAGTACTCTTCTTGAGTACTCTGTTTCAAACATCGCGCGCGTTTTGACGTTCGATTAAAAGTTGCTAATTTGACTTAATTATCCCGGACTGTCTGATTTTCTATGCAGGGTGTAATAAAACATAAACTCACGACCATAATCCCTATCGGGTAGAAGCTCTGCTACAACTACCGACCAACTTTTTAAGCTTGCACTTGTAGCAAATTGAAGGTTTCAAGATGGAATGACTTATAAAGTGGTGACAGGGGCTGACAAAAACACTGCACAAGTTTATCCCTTAGTCGCCTCGTACGACACCCACGGGAAGAAATGGAGTAGTTCATTCTAAGCCGGAGCCACATGCTACTAATATTTAAAGGGGTGGTTTAGCCCATCAAACTGAACAACTTTCACTATGGAGCTAACATGGAAAAATTATAAAAAATGTGCTATTTCATACAAAAACAAGTTTTTTTTATGTCGGCTCCATTGTGAAAGTTGATCATTTTCATGGTCTTATCTAAACCACCCCTTTAGAGATGGTGTTTTGTTACACCCTGTATAGCTTTCTATTATAGTCATAATCATAAAAATTTATAATGTCAAAGATAATATAGTTTTGGAAAATTAGCTAAGCAATAATAATAGTAATAAAATTTCAAATCTTTATTTTTCAATCATTTGATATGTCAAAATAGTTTACAGCAAAATACCTATAGGTACCTACAATAAAATTTAAACCATCACTTGGCTAGATAGCAGATAGTTAAATAATGTATGGGCTGGACTATGTCACAAATTCAACCGATAATTGGTTATGCACTATATTGCGAGCTGATCGCATCTCTGTCGTGTCGGTTACAACGTCGTTATTACAAACTTTTGCAGTTTTAAGACTCCTGAATCAATGCGAAGTCTGCCTACAGTCAGTAGAGTCATTTTCATTCAAGAGATGTCAGACACCTCCGGCTTTAACTCTTCAATCCTCTTCATACCATGAATCCCAATCGCACTCATCGGAACTCTCAAGGTTTTCGTAGGTGTATTCATCTGCAGAATCCGGCATCCCATCAAAAGGTGTAGTAGAGGTCTCATTTATGTAGTGATGAGATTTTGTAGATTCTCCATTTACGTAGTGACGAGATGTAGGAGAGGCCTCATTTAAGTAGTGACGAGATTTAGTAGAAGCGTCATTTCCGTAGCGATGAGATGTAGGAGAGGCCTCATTTAAGTAGTGACGAGATTTAGTAGAAGCGTCATTTCCGTAGCGATGAGATGTAGGAGAGGCCTCATTTAAGTAGTGACGAGATTTAGTAGAAGCGTCATTTCCGTAGCGATGAGATGTAGGAGAGGCCTCATTTAAGTAGTGACGAGATTTAGTAGAAGCGTCATTTCTGTAGCGATGAGATGTAGGAGAGGCCTCATTTAAGGAGTGATGAGATTTAGTAGATTCCTTATTTACGTAGTGACGAGATATAGGAGAGGCAGTATTTAAGTAGTGGTGAGTTTTAGTAGATGCCTCATTTCCGTAGTGATCATATGTAGGAGCAGCCTTATTTAAGTAGTGATGAGTTTTAGTAGATGCCTCATTTACGTAGTGATGAGATGTAGGAGAGGCCTCATTTAGGTACTGATGAGATGTAGTAGTGGCTTCATTTATGTAGTGATGAGATTTAGTAGATGTCTCATTTAAGTAGTGATGAGATTTAGTAGATACCTCATTTCCGTAGTGACGAGATGTAGGGGAGGCCTCATTTAAGTAGTGAAGAGATTTAGTAGATGCCTCATTTGCGTAGTGATGATATGTAGGAGAGGCCTCATTTAAGTACTGATGAGATGTATTAGTGGCTTCATTTATGTAGTGATAAGATTTAGTAGATGCCTCATTTACGTAGTTATGTGATTTAATAGATGTCTCATTTAAGTAATGATAAGATTTAGTAGATGCCTCATTTAAGTAGTGATGAGGTGTAGCAGATGTCTCAGGCTCCGCCGAAGTATTGGGCATTGCATAGGCCTCAAGCTCCGAAGCATTAGGCTTTGCATCTGTATAATTATTCGTCGTGGAAGTGCGATAGTCTTCGTGATGAGATGTAGGAGATGCCTCATTTACGTAGTTATGAGATTTAGTGGCTTCATTTAAGTAGTGATGAGAGGTAGTAGACGCCTCATTTAAGCAATGCTGAGATGTAGCAAAGGCCTCTTTTAAGGATTGCTGTGTTGTAGTAGAGACTTCATTTAAGTAGTGATGAGGTGTAGTAGATGGCTCAGGCTCCGCCGAAGTATTGGGCATTGCATTGGCCTCAAGCTCCGGACTAATGGGCTTTGCATCCGGATAATTATTCGTCGTGGAAGTGCAATAGTCTTCGTCGTCCATGCTCAGTTTAGGGGGGACGTCGGAAAACTTTTTGTTCGTACCCTGAAACTTGACGTAGACCGACCCGAGCATAAAGCCGAGTCGGCGCTCACATTTCATTAAAACTTTGACTACGTCTTCAGGGATACCGACGAGTAAGAATGTATTTTTCCCCTGCTTGATGGTTACATGGAACATCCAACGGTCGACACCAGCCCAGGGGTTCTGGTATGCCAACATAAGAGGTATACTGCCGGTTTCATGGATCCCTGGTATAAGTATACCAGAACGCACCATTCGCTGCATTTCACTTAGCCGCTTTGTGGTCAGTCGTTCGCCTGAAGGTAGCCTTATATCCTCGATGGTATTTTTTAACCAGCAACGTGTGTGAGTATCCATACACCATAATTGTAGGGACCATCCATTGTAAAAAGGTTTGCCACGAAACTGTGGTCCTGACGCTTCAGCAGGTTGCTCTCTAGCTAGTCTAAGAATTACATCTTGCAGAATCTTAACGATCTGATGAGACTGTGTCTTATCAAGGAAATCAGCTTTGGCCAAAGTGATGGCAACAACATTGCTGGGATCATAGTAGCTGCGTAGTGGGTTGATTTCGGCGGGTTTATCGACCCACAGTCTCTTGTTCTCACCCTTTGGTGCTGTTTTGTTCACGGGGTGAGTTCTTTTAGCTTCAGTTTGAGCTTGTTTTGTGCTTTCTGAATGGGCGCCGCCAGGTGGGTGTGATCCGACAGCCATCCCTTGACAGACAGTTTCTTGAGCAACTGGTTTATTGCTTTCACCGGGACTACGTGGAGTCTTCTCTGTATGTTGTAAGGGTGAAGGAGCTGGAACAGCATTTGGTTTATCGACCCACGGTCTCTTGTTCTCACCCCGTGGCGCTGTGTTGTTATCGGGGTGTGTTCTTTTAACTGCAGTTTGAGCTTGTTTTGTGCTTTCTAAATGGGCGCCACTTGGTGACTGTGGAACGACAGCAAGCCCTTGATAGACAGTTTCTGGAGCAAGCGGTTTATTGCATTCACCGGGACTATGTGGGTTCTTCTCTGTATGTTGTAAGGTTGAAGGGGCTGGAACAGCATTCGTGGCCAGCTCCCACTGTTTCAGCTTTCTCCTCTGTCTTGAGCTCAGTTTCCTTTTATTAATTTTATTTCTGTTTGCCATTGGCGCATTTTCTCGGTTTACTGTTTGGGAGGCACCATTGGGTTTCTCCACAGGCGCCACCCATGTTTGATTTAAAGGAAATCTTTTAGTATCCATGTTATTTATAGGTTAAAATTCATCCAACTTGGCTTCCCACCCTCCACGGAGCCCGCAACTGGGAGTGCCTTACAAAAGAACACTAGGAATACCAGTGGGATTTAGGTGTGGCGGGTTGGCGATCCGGCGCGACATCGGGAACTCCGAGTGTGTGGCTGACGCACAGCTTGCGCTGTCCATCAGTTTCCTCCACACACCCTCGCTCCGTCAGCATGGCCGACTACCCACTGCGGTGGATTGACTCCATCACAGACCCTCCACACCTCGCCAGCGGCCCGCTGATGGGACGCATGACCATTGCCCTCACAGTGGCTAACTAAAAGGGCAGCCGTTTAGCCTGAAATTGGGACCAAAGGGGCGTGTTGCCTTGCGAGTGCACTGAACCCTGGCACTGCTCGGCTCAACCTCCCAGGACTCCGTCATCCTGGCATACGGCGCTCAACTGCACAGGCCCTAGCGCAGGTAAGTGTCAGTTGGTCTACCTGGATGCACTTACAAGTCACAGGTTGGTGTTTGAGTAGCTCTTTGCCGTAACTAGAGGTAAACCATCAGTCTATCTCTAACTACGTTGCCCAGGGTGCACCGGTGCCGTGGGTTGCGTTCCAAATGTTATTCAACAGAAGGACTGCAACACCTCGGCACACACTAGGAGGTGGCTACTAAGAGCACCCCATAAGTTGTAAGGCAGATTGCTGTGTATGCAACTACCTGCCTTGTCAGGGAAAAATAAAAGTCAACAATAATTATAATCGATTATATTACATTTTATTACTATAAGAAATTTATAAACACAAAAATAGAATATCCAAATTGTTAGAGCGTACTTCTTTCATCGTTGGGTGTCTGTCCTAATCCTTTAGCAACTTCACTAATGCATAACCACTGTCCGTCGGTGCCTTCTCTCCACAGGCTCACTTTGTTGTCTCCACCGGACACAGCCAGGATGTTGCCGGTCAACGACCAGCTCACGCTCCACACGACATCATCAAATGTGTTCAGTATAGTAGGGGTCCAAGACACGTTGTCGTCGCTAGTCCAGATGACTACTCTCTTGTCCTGGGAGCAGCTGGCAATCATTGATCTCTGCAAGCCGAGGGAGGGTGCCCATGCTACGTCTCTAACCCAGTCCATGTGCATCTCTAGGCGGTTCTCTTCTACCCATTGGTCACCTTGCTCTCGCCATATCTGAAAAATAATTAACAGCAAATGACAATTACAGGAAAACTTTACTTGAACGAAAACATGTGAATCAACAAAGTTAATTCAATGTTTGTTTATGTTATACAACATTTTATTCGATTACTTTACCTTGATCAAGTTATCGCATCCACCGGAAACTATTCTCTTCGGTGCCTCCTTGTTGCTAAGAGGGTCCAGGTTCAAGTCGGCTGATATCGCGGGGCACCAGCTTATAGAGTTGACGCCGATCGCGTGGGCGCCCGGTATCTTCTTGACGTCCCAGTTGCCGCCGTCCTGCGCGTATGTTATGGTGGAGATGGAGCCGTCGGAGCTGCAGCACGCGAGGACCAGCCCGTACTCGGCCGGCGCCCACGCCACCGAGTTCACTGAGCTCTCGTGACCGGTGTATTCGTACAGCTTCGTCCATTCGCCGGACTCTTTCCATATTATTACTTTCCTGTCGTAGGAGCACGACGCCAGAAGGTTGCCGAACTTAGGATGGGCCCATGCTACTTGCCACACGGGTCCGAAGTGCCCTTTCAGGTCGGCAGCTAGGGTTTGTGTACCGCTCTTGATGTCGTAGATTTTCACAGAATTATCCGAAGAACAGGTCGCTAATCTCAATCCATAGTAGTCTAATTCTGCATCGTGTATCATGTCCTCATGACCAGTATCGATTGTATTTAGAACGGTAATCATTTTTGTAGTATTTTTTCAAAATCCAAAAAACAACCAAAAACGATGCACTTCACCAGCTGCAGCTGTCAAATTGGATGACGTGGATCCAAACAGTGTTGCCAGATCCAATTTTTAGAAATCCGTATGCCAAGGTTGAAAAATCCGTAGAAATCCGTAGATTGCCTCTTGAAAAATCCGTAGATATACTATCAGTTTAAAATAACAATGTGCATGACCTCGCTCGCAAATGTGATGTCCCTCAATCACAAGGACTTCACTCGAGTCATTCAAATGATTGTTTCCATTACATAGAGTCCAAGTTCCTTTGTCAATCGAGTGAAGTTATCCAACAGCCCTTCAAGGTCAAGCACATTGTTATTTTAAATTAAACTGATACTACAGACTTTTTTTAAATGCTTTATATGACTATTTTGGAGTGAACTGATTCACAAAATCGCTCGAAATTGAAGAAGAAATTACAAACTTTGACAAGTTTAAGCGCAGACAACATGAAAATGAATAAAATAATAAAATTTACTCTTTCTTTTCTGTTCCAACTTAACTTTCTGTTTCATTATTTTCATTATCACAGCTTGTGTTAGTACTTTGTCATATAATTATGTTAAAGTTGAATATTTCTGTCGTATATGGACTGAAAGTAGAAGGAAGGAGATAGATGGAATGAGTAGGGCCGAGCCATATTTTAGGAAACACAGTCATAAAAAAAGTGAACTTGAATTTATTTATTTGCAACATTTTCTACAGCAAATTGACATTTTAGGCCGGAATTCAGAAGATTTCTAAAAATCCGTAGATTTGCCATTGAAATCCGTAGATTCGTAGGCCAGGCCAAAAATCCGTAGATCTACGGATAAATCCGTAGGTCTGGCAACACAAGATCCAAATGTTGCCAGGTCAATTATTACTACAGTTGAGCTGCGTTCAGAACCTACACCCTATGTGCACCCAGAGTGCACCCTAGGCGCAACTTTTCGCACTAAACACCGTTCAGCCTCGGTGAAAGACGTTTTACTATAGAGCGAGTTGAACAAACAACCGCACCCAAACGTTCTGAACGCAACCCTGCGTTCATGATGTATCAGGGCTGCGTTCCGAACCTTCGCCCCAGGTGCACCCCGAGTGCAACTTTTCACACTAACGCCGCGCCGTTCCGAGCCTCGTACCTACTTCTCGTTCCCATAGACGAAGAATTTTTCTCGTACCGTACCATGTAACGGGTTGAAAAAACAACCGCACCCAAAGGTCGTGAACGCAGCCCAGCGGAGCACCGGTGAGCAGCCTAGCTACTGCACATAGGGTGTAGGTTCGGAACGCATCAACGCAGCTCTGCCTTTCCGCCAGTGTCAAGTAGTTTATGGGAGAATCTATCCCAATCTCAGGGATTGATTTCGGTCAAGTCAAGAACAAGAAGAGATTGAGGATTGCGGAGCCTCTTGGCAGGCAGAAACGCGACGCGCGAAACCACGCGAGATAAGTGCTGCTCGGGTCTTCCTGCAACGTGACTGCTTTATTTTATTTATTGCAACCGATTGCAACACAATAAAACGTCAGCCTGCTGTTGTCACTGTCACTGTCAATCAAAGAACTTGTCAAATCAAAACCAAAACTTCGTCGGAGAAATACAATATCGAAAATATTGATGAGCTAATATCGCGAATAATATGTTATTTTGGTCATTAAAGAAATAGAAAAATGTCGGAGAAAAAGGAAGGATTTCTTAACAATGTGTTAGACGTGCTGAACCAGGATTATCGCGGTGTAAATGTATGTAGAAGGTATGCGAAGAATGTTCTGCAAATAAATTATGTTTTTTACCAACCTCTTGTTATTTTCAGATAGCGGTGTATGCCCTCGCGACTGCTGGCCTGGCTGTATCAATACATAAGATCCGACCGGTACTTATCGCATTTCTTAGTCGAAATATTGCAATTTTATTACATAACTATATGATTTCAATCTAATTAGGTTAGCAAGTACTCGAAAGCCAGCAAACTGCCGGAGCATTTCTTGAAGAAGCACGAGCCGCTGCGAGGGACGTACGCAGGGGTGCAGCACTCTCCAGTGCGTGTTTTAGTGGATCATCGTGCCCCCATCTACTTACCACTGTGGCATTCCAGTAAACCACCACTGCCAGTCAAGGTTTGTATTCAATGTCAACAATAAATCTGTTAAAGTGACCTAATTTCATGTGCCAAGATTTTTTTACACTTTCGCTGTTGACAACCTATGTCGTAGGTCAGTAACAGATGGGCCATAGTGCACAAGAAGCCACATAGCGAGTCAGTTCTATTGCATTTCGCCTGTGCTTTAGACTTATCGCACAAGTAACCGAAAATGTTACGCCTCACCCATGAGGTGAGCCACATTGATCATTTTAATGCTATGAATGTACGACCTATGAGGGTGTTCAATTTCTACTGCATTTTGCCTGTGCTCATGACCTACAACTTGAGTCACCTAAACCTTACGCCTGTGTAGGTGACTCACATTGATTGTTATGACTGCGCACAACCTACGAGGCGTCAATCGTAGCACTGGTTTTTTCATGGTTTTGAGTTTTAAAGTGTTAATGTTTTGTTTCCTCAGCTTTGGGGTGTCGAGGTGGTGAGCGCGAATGCTATTAACTGGTTGGAATGTGTGGCAAGAGGACAGCAGCTTACCCTGAAGCCCATGTCGAGAGATAAGGATGATCTTGTCTCCACTGTGTTACTACATATTCCACAACCAAAGGTGAATTTTGATACTTTACTAACTCAGAGATTGAAAAATTTCAACAGGTGAATGGTCTTAGTTGCTTAGTAACATAGTTGAAGTGCCAAAGGTTGAGAGATCACATCCTACTGGATTTTTTTATCTCAATTTTATTGATAACAGCAAAATGTGTAGACTTACATTATGTTTTGCTGAAGCAGGGTCTCCTGCCCCAAAATTCTAACAAAACATGTTAAAAACACGTTAGAAAAACATTTTACCCACATTTACATATTTTGTTAGAATTTTGGCACAGACTAGCTTTAAGTTTACCAATTTACTTAACTTTTATTTTATCTGAACTATAAAATGTAAACCTAATCTTTTCCTTATTCTCATTATTCAGACGAAAATAGTGGAAACATTAAATGTTGGAGAAAGGCTTGTAGAACTCGGATTCGCTAAAGCTTCAGTACCACTTAACATCAAAAAGAATACAGCAGAGTCACAGCTGGTTCCCAGATTACTATCTGCAGAGGCACGCGCCAAGTCCTATAGGAACGGGATCTGGTCCGACCTTCTACCCCCGATCCCCATCTACATAGTCTTCTGGAGGAAAGGCTCCCAACTGTCCAAAGACCTCACCATCGTTACTGCCAAAAAACTACTACATCTTCTGACTTTTACAACAAGAAATGCCTTAGCTGGAGTCAAGTACCTTGCTCTGAGGCCTTTCAGGTCCACTCCTAAACCAATACAATCGTCTTGAAAGCATTTATCTAAGTGAGATGAAATTGTTAAAACTTCTAGTTAGAGGTCGACCAAATGCATTACAGAAAGTGGTAATTTTTTGGTTACTCTTTTTGAACTAGAGATAGATACTTCCATTTGAATGTTACAAATTATTTTAAACTCTTTTATATATAACGTTGGCAAATAAATATGAATTAATTGGAAATTTTTGAAATTTTATTTATTATGGAATGTAAATTATCATATAATTTTTAAAAATATACTATAATGTGTAAAAAAGCACTGTTTATTCAAATTAAATAGTATATATTACATTAAAATATATATCTTAATTAAAATAGCAAAAGAAAAAGTACAGCTAAAATAATCTATTGAAATAATATCCTTTAAACCTTTACTCTTCATTATTCAACAAAACACCAAATAATTTTGCCCTATAAAAATAAAATTGTCACTGAAAGTATTTAAAATTTACAAGTAATTTACGACAAAAATACTGCTTCGATTTTATCTAGAGATGAAATAAGTATAGTCGTGGATATAAAAATACAAAAAGCAAGTCTGCTCCCCCGTGTGGAGATAACGCACCAGTTCATATAAGTGTAGGTCGAAAAATAGAGTCAGGTGGGGTTATGATTGATGTTGTCGGTTGACGGGCCACTGGTCTACATGGCGGGGACAGCGGCGCGGACGCGGGCGCGGGGGAGAGGGGCGCGGCGCAGGCGCGTGCGCGGGACGGCGCCGCGTCAGAGGATGCTGCAGCGAGAGAGCCACGACGTCGGCTTGCGCTGCTGCTCGTTCGCCTTCAGCTGGTGCCCGCCCGTCCGAGCTTGTGGGTTACTTGCCTCCTGTTATATACAGATAACATATTATAACTTGTACAATGTACAAATACATACATTATACTACTTTTGTTTACGGATTGATATTTGTATACAAGGTTAAGGGTGCCTGTCCATTGAAGCTATGCGAGCTGTGTAGCTGTGTTTTTTTAACAAATCAGGAGCTCGGGCGAGATCGGCCGCGCCTCGCCCGAGCTCCTGATTGGTTAAAAAACAGCTACACAGCTTCAATGGACAGGCACCCTCAAGGGACAGCCGGGCAAATGCTGAAACGGTGAATTCAGACTGTCAAATTGAACATCTTTCACTAAAAATCTGTTGTTTCATACATTTGAGTTGGGATGCAGATTTGTATGAAACAGTAGATTTTTTAGATTTGTGTCTGATTTAACTGTGTTGTATTTGACCGGCTGTCCCTTACACCTTGTAAACTTGTAAGTATAAGTATACTATACAAGGTAGGATACAACAACATCTTTTCAGTATTTAAAAGTCATATCTATAATAGTGTGATGAGATGAAACAAAAAAAAGACAAATGATTCACTTCACTCATCTTGCATTTTCAAAATGCACGATTATACAAAACAAACACATGGAAAGCTAGAACACTAAATGACCAGCACTGGTAGTATGCACACCCGCGATAGCCGTGATACGGCTTTATCACGTCTTTTATCTCGTTCGTTCGCGCGCAAAAGAATGAGATAAAAGACGTGATAAAGCCGTATCACGGCTATCGCGGGTGTGCATGCTACCAGTGCAGCTATGAATTAAAGCTTAAGTACATTATGAGCATGGTGAGTATGTTTCAACACTTCTGAATAAGTTAAGTCTTATCTGACAGATCGTTTGACATATCTATCGGAATATAGGATCAAATCAAGCAGAACAACTTTCTCTATGGCACCAAAATCGAAAAGGCGAAAAAAAATCTGCCGCAAACCTACTCGAGCCAAATGTATGGGACAGGTGATTTTTTTTCGCGATTTCGATGTTGGTCCCATAGAGAAAGTTGTTCACTTTGATGGTCTGCATATTAAGTTGGACCCTGTATATCAAATGATCTGTCAGAAGTTATTAAGAACTTATTAGCCCAGTCATTTTACGGTTTGAGCCGGGACTAATTACTAATTGAATTTTTTTTCGCTATTATATTGAAGAGCCAATTTGAGCTTAAGAATGTACCAAAATAAAAAAAAAATACGTCAGCAACAGTTCCAATTTTAAAATATAGATATTATCTCGTTCTAAAAAACCTGATGATACATTTTTTTTGCACATATTTAAGGCTTTACCATCATACATACTTCAAACATGGTGTAAATATTTTTGTCTGCTTAGAAGGTTTTGAAAAATACATTCGTATTTTCTAAAATACCTCATTTTTTAAATTTTAATGCCTATTTTATTGATAAAAAATAATGTATATTGTTAAATCTAATTCAAATGTTCATTGGTATTAATATTATTAATTTAAAAGCCTTCTGGGACACACAATTTTGATTTCTATGTTGCGTAGCAAATTTGTTTTTAATATGGTTTAGGATAGTATTTTTGTCACTAAATGGTGCCAGTTACAGTTTAAAAGTCCAATTAATAATTACTCCCTACCCCGCCAAACAAAACTCCGTAAAATGACTGGCCTATTATTCAGAAGTGATGAAACAGGCCTTAACACAAATTTCTCAATACAATTTTGCTTCATGCACTAATTCTATAGACACATGTAGACTCGGGAGAATACATAAATGCTTACAAGATCTACACGAGACATTAATGATGCAAAAATCAAAACTCCAAAGCTAATTAAAAAACTATTTTAAAAAACCAATGGGCCTAGCATGCCACCTGTGAGAAAAATCAACATGTGCCTCTGTCTTTGTTACTTTAACGCTCAGTTGCAGAAACGCTCATTAAAGTTAATCCTCCAATTAAATCTCTTGCTGTCACTTTTTGTCTTGTTGACGTAGTTAAAGCTAGCAAGAGATTTAATGGAGGATTAACTCTAATGAGCGTTTCTGCAACTGAGTGTTAGCATGCAAAAATGAAGGCGCATGACGTTTTTCTCGTTTTCTCGTGTGTGGCATACTAGCCCTACAGACTAACACAACACAGAAAGCCATTTTACCTTCTGTTTTGGAAAGACAGCCATGGAACAAAAGAAAATTCACATTTTAAAATCAACTTTGTAAAATTTCCTGTAACTAATTTGTTATTCTATTTCTAGGCTTCATTGCCATTGTGATTAAGATAAATAGAGACCTAGAATGCTATGAAGACTAAATCAATAATTTTTTTCTGATTTTTTAAAAGCAGCAAATAATAACATACCTGTTTTTTCTCCATCTTTGCTTTAATATCTCTGGCCAGAGTATAAAAGGCGTACTCGACATTTAATGAGTCCTTTGCTGAGGTTTCTACGAATTTTATCTGGTACTCTATTGCTAATTGTTCACCTCTTTCTTTTGACACCTGCAAAATTACATTTGATTTAACACAGGTTACCATTAAATTCACTGGTTATAGGTAGGTAAATATGTCATGTAGACCCCTCTGGATTTTAATTAATATTTTCTATACAGGAGTGCGATTTTTAAAGTCACATGTTCAAATCAGCAGTAGAAAATGTCAAAATTACTATGGAGATTATGCATCACAATTTTGACCATGTGAGTTTCGAAAATCACACTCCAGGGTCCAACTCAATATTTTGAGTGTTGATGGTTTTTTAAGAGGATCAAATTAAACAATGTTCTTCTCTGTTGTTCTTTTGGGACCAAAATCGAAATTGCGAACAAAAATTTGCTATATCATACATTTGGGTTGAGTAGAATTCCAATTTTGTATGGAACAGCAGATTTTTTCGTGATTTCTATGTTGTTCCCATAGAGCAAGTTGTTCAGTTTTATGGTGTGATCATCCCCTTATTCAAACCTCTAATGTAGGTAAATGCGAGGCCTTTGCCCAACAGTGGGATGATTTAAACCTCTAATACTACATAGGTCTGCCATTATGGCCGGCATGCTCAAGAACCCACTTAACAGGATGGTTTATACCATGTTATCTCGAAATATTAATTGAATGCATTGAGACAGGCAGCAAATAGATACCAGTTCATTTTCATTAACAGTGTCATTGACCTTTTGACTGTCAATTGACAGTCATAAAAAAGAGTGGCCAAAATAAAAAGTACGTATAAAATTCCACCAATAACAGTAATGTAGTAATCTTGACACATTGTTTACAGTTTACTACAATACGTCTTGGCAATTGGCACAAACAAAGAATGCTACTAATGCAGCAGGCAAATTATATAAAAAACCTGACATGGCCTTTATCACACCTTTATCTCGCACTCAGTGAAAGAGAGTGAAAGCATGTCTTTGATATATTATGCAGGTGGGCTAGCACATTGCGCGTGATACGGCTATATAACGTCTTTTATCTCGTTCGTTCGCACGCAAATAGAAAGAGAACAGGAGCGTGATAGCACTATATCACGCTTTGGCGTACTAGCCCCGCTGGTATGCTAGATTATCTAACCTAGATTTGACTTGTAGATGGTTCCAATTCATATATCTCAATTTGACAACTATAGTATAACAATGAAATCTGATTTGCATAATAATCTCCAATTTATTATAGTTACTGTTTGAGACAGTAATCATTAACCTGTCGTTCAAAGATCACTTGCAAGAACAATTATGTTATCTTAATTAATGCATCATGAATGCATGAGGTCCTCTGTGCCCACTCTCAATTTGTTTATGATGCTCCCATCTCCCATACATGGATGGCTGCACGTAGGTGGTCCATGCTCACTATATGTAGTCAGCAAAATGTGTAAGTATATTTGTTAAGAGGATGCTAATGGTAACACCAAACCTACTGATATGTCGGCGACACCGCTGAAGCAGCTGAATCATGCTACGTTGGCGGTTTGGGTGTGGACTCCTTAACACTTTCACTGCTATGCAGACAACCTACATCGTAGGTCGCCGATAAATGGGCCGCAATGCTGAAGAATCCACATAACGAGTCGGTTCAATTGCATTTCGCCTGTGCATGAGCACAGACTGTGCCTGTGACTCGATAGGTCATGAGACCTACCACACGAGTCAATGACAACATAACACTACACGGGTGACCCACGACGCGAGCCACATTTATTGTTTACGGCTGTACGACCTATGAGGGGAGTCAGGTCTATTGCATTGCGCCTGTGCTCATGACCTACAGCATGAGTCACCTTAACCTTACGCCTATGCGGTCGACCTACGTGGGGGGTCAATTTTAGCACAGCGCGAGGATCATGGCTTTGAGCTTAGCAGCGAAAGTTTTAATATGTTAAATAATAATCACCTGTCGTTTTGCATCCAAATCGCACTTATTGCCAAGTATCATCTTCTCCACGTCCGCACTGGCGTTCTCCTCAATGTTTCTTATCCAATTCTTAATGTTTTCAAAGCTCTTCTCGTTAGTTACATCGTAGACCAGCATAATGCCCATAGAGCCTCGGTAGTATGCTGTTGTTATTGTACGGAATCTCTCCTGGCCTGCCGTGTCCCTGAATAGTAACAATCAAGAATATCAGAACAAGATACTGCCAATTAGGACATCTGGATGGTAGATTATTAAGTATAGGCTATGACAAATCATACAATTAAATAAATAATTTAGTACCTAATTATTGATATTATCAATGTTTCCTCAATATGGCACTGCAATATTTTTTTGTTTTATATTCTGAATGAAATGAAGTACCTACATAACAGTTTACAAAATATAATGTAAAGCATTTTAGAAAACGGTATATCTTTTGGGGTCAAAGGGAAACACAAAATTTCAATGGCAACAATAGGTAGGAAGTTTGACTTACCATATCTGTAGCTTAACTTTTTTACCATCAAGGTCTATAGTACGGATTTTGAAGTCGATTCCTGCAAACAAGCAGTTGTTTAACTTCCGAGCATACTAATTAAAATTAGTGGGCATGATGTCATGAACTCTACATTGGTATAATTTGATAAGGGTCCCGGGGACTTATCACCGCGCCGCGCCCTGTCCGCCACCAACACGATCACTCATCACAAAAAACACATACAAAGGACAAGGAAATAAAAAACCAGCATCGATGACAAATTATGTACAAAAAAAAAGACGAAGTTATCTCACAATAACCTTTGATTACAAAGACTTGAGCACTTACCAATAGTCGATATAAACGATATATTGAAAGCATCTTCTGAAAATCTAAATAGTATAGACGTTTTTCCCACTCCGGAATCACCTATCAAGAGTAATTTAAATAAATAATCGTAAGTTTTTGCCATTTTTTACAACAATCTGATTACACGAACAGCGATTCATTTGGCATTTTTGAGTAATAGTGACGTAACGCACTTCGATAAGAAGGAACTACCTAGTCCACACTTACCTAGTCGATTTTTGTCCTTATGTTTTATGATCGTAAAGCCGTAAAGCAGTGCTTTACTTTAAAAATTTATTTATACAATATGCGAATAAATAGTAAACAATGAGTCAGTTTAAAATTACTGGGAGTATTTCAAGTTCAATAACTCTGGATGTGTCGCATCGATTTCGATTTGATAAAGCTGTACATCCCTATTGTTATTCACCGATGATGATGATGGAATATTTTCCTTACTTGTTGGAAGGCAAGTCCTTCTGTGCCATATAGCCACAGATTATATTTTGATATAGCCTCCTGTTTCCGTGGCCCACATCGAGAGGCTCCATTGATATTTTACAAAGATGGAGCGTCCTCACAAAAGGTGGGGTCCAAAGCAAAGGCTTTGTATGTATTTAGCCGTAACCCCGCACTATACTCTCGCCGAGAACTCTCGGCGAGAACTTTCAAGGAAAATTACTATGGCTTACGACGCCACGAGAACAATGAAGGGCATCCACACTCTCGTTCTCGGCCTGTCTCGCCCGTTTTTGGCGAGAATGAAGAGCCGGCATTACAAGACGTCAAATTTTTTTACCTATGCTAAAGAGTAAAGACCAACAACGGCAAAGAGAACAACGGTCACTTTTGTCCCAATCCCAAGTAATCCCAACTATATATGGAACCCTTCCCTTTGCCTTGAATTGAAACAAAAAAATGCCGAGAGTTCTCTGCGAGAACTTTCAAGGAAAATTACTATGGCTTACGACGCCACGAGAATAATGAAGGGCATCCAAACTCTCGTTCTCGGCCTGTCTCGCCCGTTCTCGGCGAGAATGAAGAGCCGGCATTACAAGACGTCACATTTTTTACCTATGCTAAAGAGCAAACTAAAGAGTAAAGACCAACAACGGCAAAGAGAACAACGGTCACTTTTGTCCCAACTATGTATGGAACAAAAATTTTGTATAGTACTCAAAAATTTTGTATAGTAACTAGATTGTACACTACGGTGCTGGCACCGGGGCAAGTGAGATTACCTAAATCCTCGTGTGTCCCTTTCTAACTAGGGAGTCCATTCATTCTCAAATTTGACGGGATACCTAATATGCATTTATTCAAGCCTGTTTCTTACCATCTCGTTGAGGATTCAATATTATCTTTTTATTCTGAAAATGTTTTTATGGGTAAACTCAGACTAAAAAAATATATATATATATACAACGTGTTAATGAATTAACGCAAAACTAGAAAATAGTTTGTTTAGAATCGAGAGCAGAATCGAATTATCATGGCTTCAACATAGGTAATTTTTTTCAAAATATTAAATAATTTTTTTGCAAAAAATAAAATTTACTGAACCTGATGACAACCCACCGCACGGGCACACTCACCCTACTTACTACCAAAACAAGATTATAAAAATGTATCCATGAGTACGTTAGCGCTTTCTTTCAGTGCTGAAATGATTACAAATCATTTTTGCCTCAAAACTTAACATGCGAATAACTTTACATTTTAACTATCAAAATAATGAAATTATTGTTGCAATCTAATTATTTTGTTATAAATCAGTTGGGGTGTATGAGGTTTTGCGCTAATTCATTAACACGTTGTATAATTAATTTTGAGTTTACCCGCGACTGTTCTCGTTCATCCGCAAAAATAATACAACGTGTTAATGAATTATCGCAAAACTAGAAAGTATTTTGTTTAGAATCGAGAATTGAATTATCTTGGTTTCGACATATGATTCTTTCTTCAAAATAAAATTTACTGAACCACACATACCCTACTTACTAAAATGTATCCATGAGTAGGTTAGCGCTTTCATTCATTGCTGAAATGATAACATTTTTGCCTCAAAATTTAAAATGCGAATAACTTTAAATTTTAATTATCAAAATAATGAAATTATTGTTTCAATCAATATTTTGCTATAAATCAATTGGGGTGCATGCGGTTTTGCGCTTATTCATTAACACGTCAGTACCAATACGTACTTACCAGATTTTATGTCAAATCATAAGCTATCAAACAAGAAAAGTTTCATCAAAATCGGTTCCTTAGTTAACCATCAATTAATAGGAGGAGAACTCGTAAGGAGGAAACCTAACGATGCCGATGTTTTCCATCAGTAGGTTTGGTGATTCGGTAGCATTGTATTTGTAAAATAGGAAATTTTTTGAAAACCGTTTACATACCTACATACAATGCTATTTTACACAAGATATGCCTTCATAGAAAATGGTGCGTTAAATTGTGCCGCGTCACATAAGGTGAGTATTATTATGTTCCTTGCGCGTCACAGCCGTCTCCGTCGCCGTCGCCGTCGTAGCATTTCTTGACGCGGACTATTGAAAGACGCCCCAATTGGGTCGTTTTCGAGTCTTCACTTTGCGCGCGCTAATAATATATATCTGCTTCTTTTTGGTATAATATTATTGCCTACATATCTAGTTTGTAAGAAATGATAAAATACCTTTGGAAATATGGACGGTATTGCGTTCGATTTCAAGAATTTCCGTGAAGTTGTAACATAATCTTCCACTTTGAAATGTTTCGAGCACACGAGTAATGTCTTGCTGGTTTTCCCAGGGACTACTGTCAACCATTTTTCTCTCAGCGTTTCATCCCTGGGAAATCTACAAGCAACACACATTTTGTGTTTAATACATAGGTCGCCAAAATGGTCAATGGTCACCCTAGTTAACAAAAGTTTAGCGAAACAATAAAATATCTAACCTGTGGAAAGAAAACCCACAGCCAGGGTAAATTTCATTTTTGCATCCAGTAACACAACAAAAATTGACCATTTCGAAGGTTTACAATGTTATTATCAGTTATCACAACAATTTAATTTGTTATTTTATGACTTTTCAAATTTCAAATATGTCCGCCATAATAATATTTTTTCATTACACCAAAGAGTTGCCATTAAAAAGTTTTGAAATAATACACTAAAGTATTGTACTTACCTTATTTGTTTTGTCATAAATTGAACAAAATTAGTGTAAAACAAATAAAAATTATCAATACCTAATATACTTTAAATTATGAATTTTCTTAACAAAAATATTTTTTTAATTTACATACATCTTTTGTTACAGTAAATTCTAAAGTGGTCGCTTAATAAGTTGGCAACACGTTAGAAAGAGACACACGAGTATTCTGGTTATCTCACATTTGCTTGGTTGTCAGCCTACAACAACATTGAAGGAAATTAATACTTATTACGTAAAATTAGAGTTTATTTTGCATTCTCCACGAAATTCGAGAGTTTGGTCCACCTATAGGATACTATATACAATGTTCTTGATAGTACTATATACAATGTTCTTGATATGGAACCCTTTGCCTTGAATTGAAACAAAAAAATATTTTGTTTATGGTTTTCAAATTTGACATTGTTTGACATGTCATGTCATTTGACAAGGAAGCTAGCGGCGACAAAGATTTTGTAGTCTCTGAGCGGCGATATTTCAATTTTCATTGCACTATTTTGTTTGTATTGTAAATAATTTTATAACAGTAAATGAAATGCGGTGTTCCTTTTCTACCAATTATTAACTAGTTATCATAATGTTTTATCATGTAAGTTATTAAAAAGTTTGTGCTATTTATGAAAACAAAATAAAAGCTCCAAAACATTAACCAAGCAATACATTGCAGATTTCATTGGAACACGAGATTCTGTTGCATCCTCGGTACTTTGGGCCGCAGCTACTTGACACTGTGAAACAGAAACTGTATACGGAAGTAGAAGGGACATGCACTGGGAAGTTAGTATTAATTTAAAAATATTTTTAGGTTATGGCTTAATTTGGAGTTTCCCTGTGAGATCGAATCAGAAATGAAGAGATCCGCAGAACGAGAGTGGCCAACATAGCCAAAAGAATTGCTAAAGCGATAGGACAGGCAATGGGCGGGGCAAATTGGTCTCAGAACCGATGGCCCTTGGGGCCGAAGAGTTCTCGAGTGGCGACCGCGTACCGGAAGTCGCAGCGTGGGTAGGCAGTGACCGCAAGGTGGACCGATGACCTGGTGAAGGTGGCGGGAACTCATTAAATGAGGGTAGCGTGAGACTGGTCATTGTGGTGACCCTTTGGGGAGGCCTATGTCCAGCAGCGGACGACTGTTAGCCAATATGATGGCTTTTGTGTTAGTGGACAATTAAGGATACATCAGTGTAAATGTTTTTTCAGATATGGTTTCGTAATAGCGGTGACAACGATAGACAGTATCGGAGCTGGTCTCATCCAGCCCGGTCAAGGGTTTGTTGTCTACCCGGTCAAATACAAGGCGATAGTGTTCCGGCCTTTCAAAGGAGAGGTTCTCGATGCTATCGTCACACAAGTTAACAAGGTACTGTTATTCTGTTAATTTTTTTATTTTTATTTTATTGTTTATCAGGGACTTTTATACACAATGTACAATATTAATCCGATCATACACTAAACTCATACATTTTCTTTGTTAAACTCTATTACATCAACCAATGAGAAGATAATCACATATTGATTCTCTAATCGGCTAGATTCTGGTACAGTCACCAGCAGATATATTGTAGCAAACAAGGTGGTCGCATATTTCTAAGCAGTTCTAATTTTCAATAATTTCTTTATTCATAACCGACGGCCCGGTAGCACAGTCGGTAGTGAACCTGCCTGCTGTGCCGAGGGTCGCGGGTTCGAATCCCGTAAGGGACAAATATTTGTATGATGAATATGAATATTTGTACCCGAGTCATGGATGTTTGTATTTATATATGTATTCTATATCGTTGTCTAGTCATCATAATACAAGTCCAGGCTAGATTCTGGTACTTTAAATGTGACTAGATGATTTGTGTGACATTGTCTAAGATATTTATTTATTTATATTTATAACCAATCAAAAATATAGGAACACCTAGTACATCAAATATATAGACGCAGTGAGGCCCGGTCATAAACATCTGAACAGTTTCGTAAAAAACCTTACTCCGTTGTTTTACATTTTAATTTTAAATAACATTGTAAAGAAATATTGAAAATTCACTGTTCAGATATTTATGATAAAATACACGTTTAGATATAATTGGTAACATTTACTGTAAAGAATTTAATGAAAATTAGCACTGGTCTGAAATATTTGGACACCTTGTATGTATGCTACGATATATCTGATGACGACTGTACAATATCAGTCCCATCTTACCCTAAAAACCAATGAGATAATCACATTATTGATTCACTGATTGGCTAGATTCTGGTACTTTAAATGTGACTAGATAATTTGTGTGACAATGTCCAAGATATTTATTTATTATTATTTTACTGATGAAGTCACAAACGTAAACAACTTTTTAGCTTCATCTGGACTAGGGCTAGCTAAAAAATTGTGGAAAGTACCTACATCAAATTTTCCCTCATCAGTGAATCCCGAGCTTTATTGAACTTAACTCCACTAAAAGATGATACTCATCCTTTACCACATTACACTCCTCGCAATTTGGGGAGTCAGCCTTTTTCATAAGAAATTTCTCAATGGCATGTGAGTGCATCATTTTTCTTGATTTTGATGTTGGCTTCATAGTTCATGGTGAACGTTGTTCAGTTTGATGGTCTGAAGGTCTCGCAGAGCATGGACAAAAAAGGCTGAGAATGAGAGTGGATGCCCTTCATTGTTCTCGCGGTGTTGTGAGCCGTAGTAATTTTCCTTGGAAGTTCTTGCGAGAGAGTAGTGCCTGCATAATATGCAATATGCATTTTGCCTGTATACTAGGCGTTTGTTTCGAGTCGGCCCCTCTCACCCTTCCCGCTTCACCATACCGCGCCCCTAACAGACCCTATTAAACGCAACCCTATAACATTTAGCAACGCAACCACGTACGGCACGTCCTTCCCAGTCGCTAATATCGCTTTTAATTTTAAATTTTTATATTTTTTGTCGATGGGACCAGTTAATGTGCCTGTGACGAAATTTTGTAACGGTCATTAGAGCATATGCACAAAACCCATAGTTTTGCTTCTGCACTATGGGTTGAAGCCCACTCTGTAATCTTAAATTAACAAGTAAAGTTGTTTCTTTACTTGTTAATTAGCAATAACAATAAAATATAACTTATATATTATATTTTATTGTTATTAATTTATCCCTGAATACAACTAATAAACCATCGTCACAAGTAAAATAAGTAATTTGTATATTACAGGTTGGCATGTTTGCACAAATCGGCCCTCTAAGCTGTTTTATCTCACATCATGTAAGTTTTTAACTAATACATATTAATAAATAAATAATAAAAAATAATAAAAATAAAAATCATTTATTTCAGGAAACTAGGTCCCATACACAGAGCATTACATTGAGTAGTTTGTCAGAAAATCAAGTTATTAAAATTAAAATTGAATTAAATTGAATTAATGCTGTGTATTTTCGACATAGCCGCAACACACCTGCCGAATTTACGTGTCTACTAAAACTAAAATTTATATTAAGCAACAAATCAGATAAACTGTGAACCACATAATACATATACTCTTTCTTGCTTTTTTCAGTCAATTCCAGCGGACATGGAATTTTGTCCAAATGTGAACCCTCCATGCTACAAGAGTAAGCAGGAGGACAATGTCATACAAGAGGAGGATGTCATCAGATTGAAGATCGTTGGCACCAGAGTTGACGCTACTGGCATTGTGAGTTTTTGTTTCATTCAAAGTATAGGGTGCCTCTTAACATGCTGACGTATTTTAAGGGGATCAGACCATGTGCCTACGGGCTCATTTTCATTGGTTGTTCTGGCTCGCATTCGAGATGCAAGAGATTTCTGTAACGCTTGCTACAAGGCACGCATGCGGGGAACCGTTTTCACTGGTCTATAGGGAACGACCGCAGGGTGCAAAAGAACTTGGTTGGTAGTTGCTGTGATTGGAATCCGGCGAGTACCTGCACTCTTTAAAAAAACCAACTAATTTCATTGGTCGATATACAGCATGCGGGGAATACCTGCAGGTGGCGTAACGACCCCTGTATAGACTTGAAAAAATCAGACCATCAAACTGAACTAATTAAATTGGACTGTGAACATACTAATGGCACCTATACAGGGTTATTTGTAATTCGACGTATTCCTTTCAGGACGTTAAGGGGCAGCCTAAATGCAATTATGTGAACCCCCATATGTGGGGTCGGAAATTAATAGTTTTCGAGATATTTGGAATTTAAGGTTTTTTTTACCAAAAACCCAATTTTTCCGCACTTTTTTTAAATAAAAAAATTTATGCTTATTCTATGGCGTCGATTTGAATTTTAATTCATAGCTAACACTTTTTCCGAGATTTTTTCATAAATCAATGTCCGATCATACTGAGCAATTCAAAATAAATCAATAACAATGACGGTTAGTTTTTGAAAAAAAAATTACAAAGTCTTGAAATCATGCGGTTTTTCTCAAAAAAATTGTATGACTGAAATAACTGCCTCGTTTTGTTAGCTTTCTAAAAAGTTATAAATATTTTAGAAAAAAATGGAATTACACTGTCAAAAAAGTTTTTTTACTTAGTACATGATACGTAGAGGCAACATTATCTAGGAGAAAAATTTTAGGAATTTTTTTTATTTAACATTATTTATTCATTTAAATCTACACATCTTACTCAGAGTGAGCCCCTAGGTTACATGCAAGCACTTTCTTAGTTCATTTGTAGTTAGTTGTGAAGTAAAGGTAAAATCTCATTACCTCCGCTGCGTTTATTATGCGCTGCCTTAAGTCTTCTACGTTGTTTAATGGGGATTGATAAACAAGGTCTTTCATTGTGTCCCATTTACATAAAAATTACATGAGGTCAAGTCGGGGCTTCTTGCAGGCCAAGGAGTGGCCTTCCTCTACCAATCCCTAAAATGGTTACGTTGCTGGCCTCACTTGCAACTTATTCGAATAGATGGATTGGTAGAGGACGGGCAATTCATGGTCTGCAAGAAGCCCCGACTTGACTCCATTAAATTTTCATGTCTGGGGACACATGAAAGATCTTGTTTATCAAACCTAACGACGTAGAAGACTTAAGGCAGCGCATGATAAACGCAGCGGAGGTAATGAGATTTTACCTTTACTTCAAAAGTAACCAAAAATGAACTAAGAAAGTGCTTGCGTGTATGTGTATGGAACCGAGAGGCTCACTCTGAGTAAGATGTGTAGATTTAAATTAATAAATAAAGTTATCTAAAAAAAAATCGTAAAATTTTTCTCCAGGAGAATGTTGCCTCTACGTATCACGTACTAAGTAAAAAACCTTTTTTGACATTGTAATTCCATTTTTTTCTAAAACATTTATACCTTTTTAGAAAGCTAACAAAACGAGGAAGTTATTTCAGTAAAACGCACACTTTTTTTCATACAATTTTTTTCAGAAGAACCGCATGATTTCAAGACTTTGTAATTTTTTTTCAAAAATTAACCGTCATTGTTATTGATTTATTTTGAATTGCTCAGTATGATCGGACATTGATTTATGAAAAAATCTCGGAAAAAGTGTTAGCTATGAATTAAAATTCAAATCGACTTCATAGAATAAGCATTTTTTTTTTATTTAAGAAAAAGTGCGAAAAAATAGGGTTTTTGGTAAAAAATCTTTGGGTATTTGACTACATTCAACATATTTTATTTTTATCTACTCAATAAAAAAAGGGTTAGAAAATAACGCTTAACTCCCATTTTCATTGAGTTTTTAGCTTGAATACTATTTTTAATAACAAGATAAACTATAAAAAGTAATGAAAATGTTGATGACGTCACAACTCAATATTTAGTACAAATCTTCATACAAAATGCATGTTTTGACGTCCGATAAAGAGTAGCTGATTTGACTAGTTGTCAAGTAGCCAATATATGGGGGTTCAAATAATTGCATTTAGGCTGCCCTTTAACGTCCTGAAAGGAATACGTTGAATTACAAATAACCCTGTATAACGTGTTTTTTTCCGTCGCTCCATCCTTTTCTGTCACTCAGAAACGTCATTTGCTAGAGCAAATAAGATAGACGGAACGCAATCCCCCGCGGTGGTGCTGTCGCGTTCTATCTACCTTATTTGCTCTAGCAAATGATGTTCCTAAGTGACAGAAAAGGATGGAGCGACGGAAAAAGGCGATTCCGAGCTGCCAGATGAGGTTCAACCCTAAAAGATGTAATGTATTTTATTTTTCAGTTTGCCATTGGGACACTCATGGATGACTATTTAGGTTTAGTGACACAATAAACTTTAATTTATATATATTTTTAAGATAAAAAATAAATGAAATGGTACAAAGACACGAGTTTTTAATAAAAACCAGAAATAATCATCGTCATTTATTTGGCATTCAAATAATAGGCTAAAATTCCATACACAATGTAACAAAAACAATTCATCAAAAAAGGACAAAATATTTGGACACTTTCAGTCTATTTGGGCAGTATGTTAACATGGTGGTTCACGTGAACCTCGCAAGGTTCTTAAAATTATTCTAATTATAATGAATTCATCTTATCCTATAGGTTCCATTATTAAATTTGTCTATTTTTTAGTTATAATGGTGCTCAATGTATATGTGTATATCTATAATAAGTAGTGTCAGAAGACTTGTGTAGATTATTATTAAATACATAAAAATTTTGTCTAGTTAAAAAGAAACTAGAAGCCAAAGTGAAATAAATTTACAGAATGCCAAATGTTAATTATTGATATATAATTTCAGCTCCTATATTATATTATATACGAGAATTTCACTTCAATGAGTATATTATATACTATTATATCTAAAAATTATGTACAAAATTCAAAAATTTTAATAAAGTAATCGAAATTAAAAAGTATCCAAAGGGATGATTCAAGTCTTTGGTTCATTAATTATATACAAAATCTAAATAAGTAAAATAAATAAACCTAATCAAGTATTGCTCATCCTAAAACAAAATATGGCATCTAAATAAATAATACTCAATATGAGATCAGAAACACAAGCTAAGCAAATCTTCATCTAAGCACCAAATAGGCCTAAAAATAAAAAATACATTAAACTAAAAATACTTCAATGAACTACAAATTCAGCGCTATTACAATAATATTTTATCAATTATCAGACTTGCAGCGCAACTATGCTCCCGCAGACAATACATAGAGCATCACTAAGTTCAGATGCTTACATTCCAATAGTCTACAATATCAAATATATGTACTTTTTACCATAATTCAATAAAATATTGAGACATAACATTGTGCATTATAGTGTAATATGCATAGAAGATATATTTTGAAACAATTCATAAATTATTTCGCAGTCACAATAAATTTGCACGAATCGCTCACTGAATTATATGCTGGAGTAACACGGACTATTAATTGCTAAATCTGGAACCAGATTAATAAATCCAAGATTATAATAAATTAAGAATGTCCTCACATTTATGAACGCATTTTTTCCACGATTTGTGCTAAAAACAATGACACTGCTGATACAAGTTATTTCTTTACGTCAATGTTATATAGCCAATTTAACAAAAGTCATAGCTCACCGATCCCGATCGGTAGAAGAATGAACATTCGAGTATAGGCTTTAAGGTCGTGCCCTGTAGATACACTTTACAATGACAATATACAATTAATTGCAAACAGCGCGCGGCAAGATGTCAATCAATAATATTGTCGTTGTAAAGTATATCTACAGAGCTCGATCTTAAGCCTATATTTGAATGTTAGATATTTTACCGTGCGGAAGCGGTGCTGGGATGGTAAATGAGCGATGACCTTTACGCAGCTTCGGTTCTGCCGTTCCATTATCTGCAACCATAAATGTGAGGGTAAAAGCTAAGGGAATACGATAAACCAACAATATGCTTATTTTTGAGCAGTCAGAGTCCATTACTCCAGCTTAACAAGGCAAGGCACAAAATAAGATTACAGGATTATATCAAATCAAGAAAGTACAAAATTTATAATTTTAAAGGGAGATAGGAATTTAATATTACGAGATTCTATCTAAAGGATTTCACAGCGAATATCATCTATAAACAGTAAGTTGATTAGTTTATTATTTGTTCAATTAGTGTATGAGGATTTCTACGAGGTTTACAGTGGGTCGGCTTAGAATCTTCTGCCGACAATTTACGCAGTTTCCTATTTCCGAAGCATGTTTATTAAAGAAGTCAACGTTAACATTATTTGTGGAACTGCTGAATTGTCGATAGAATTGAATCTTAACAGTTAACCATAGACTAAGTGGGGGATAAAGGGTTATAGAATTACAAGTTATCTACTTTAACTCCAGAAAATATCTAAACATTCTTAACGCTTGATAAGTCTAACTGTAACATACATTATAACATCAATAATACTGACGTAAAGTATTAGGAAGAAGAGCGGAATATAACAACTATTCTTTTAAATAGTGGATTAAAATGGTTCAGCTATTACTGTAGTTTACTATGAAATATGTGGATTATTCAATGTTTTGCTTCCCCGTCTTCTGGCTACTGAAATCGTCCATCCTGTTCACTCGAAACCAAACACCACTTTTACCTGACCTGAGGCCAAATAACGCCATCTCAAGCAATCATACAATTCTTTTCTAAAATTTTATTTCTTTATTTTATAGGTGTCAAAATATTATTTATCTATCAATGAGATAGTATGATTATAATCGACCACCATATAGAAATTGTTAGAAAATCTTTGTGATTAATAGTTTGATTTTGCGTTATTTGACCGCTAAATATGCACTGAAGTAAATGTAGACAGATTTATTGATATGCTTCGACTAATTTTAAATTATAGTCTAAAATAAGACTTAGCCAATTCACAATTAGATTGAGTAGGTAATATGTATACAGTTATTTGATTCGCAATAAGAATTTACAAGTAATCTATCGTATCAACATTTACTTCGCCGATGTGATTGACAACCCAACACAACTCACGAAGCACCAGCTTTAAGACTTGTCTAACTACGTCTAATTTAGGCTTGAAGTTGTAAATTCGATTTCTCACGCGATTTTTTACTGACATGATGTACTGGTATTACTTAGGAAAACGCTAGAAGCTTGTTATTCGACTGATGTTAGTTTAATGCTAGGCGTAAAGATACTTTTTCCATAATGCAACAAAACCAGGTAAGTAAACCAATAATAGATGCCTCGCCATGTTGCGGAAAAAATCGGAACTAATTTAGTCGATTGTAATTTGTAGCGTCCTCAAAAGTAGGATTTTTCTTTTTCTGTACAAGCTTTAGGCTGGCTTGCACCAAAAAGTATTTAAGCTTAAACATGTTTAAATATGATGCTGTAACTAGTATGAGCAGTGTGAGAGACGGAGCGGTCACTAAATACGTTTAAGCCTAAATACGTATTGGTGCAAGCCGGGCTTAATATGCATCATTTTGTGATCAATCTCATTCACGGTAGACTAGTTTCATCTCGTCGCAAAATTTCGAAACATAATTTATGGATGTTTAGATCAAAAGTCAAGCGGTTCCCCAATCTGTAAATACCTCAGCACATCAATAATGAGCGAGCAAACTTTTCATACAATCTAGCCTCGGTGAGTAACAACCGTGCGCTGCGGGTCCGGGTGCGGCCGGCACCGGCAGAGCTACTGCCTGACGTGGAAGCACTGGCACTAGGCGGCGGGATGTCACGAAGCGGCCACAGTCTGCCGCGCGGCGCCGCACGGGTCCGCCGGCTGCGGCACGGCCGGCGAGACCGGCCCGCGTACAGCTTCTATGTAGTCTTTGATCAGTGTCGCGATTTGGTACGCCTGTGGGGAGATTGAAGGGTTAGTTTATGTAGGTGTTTGGACAGTTGAAGGGTGATTATCGATTCGCATAGCACACGGCTTTTTACTGGCCACTAGAATAGGGTATTTGCCAAACTAGAGTGAAAAATCAGCAATTGTAACGGATGTCAATTTGCGCGATTTGTATGAACAATATTATAGGGTATTTTTTCTATGTGAAATAATAACAGGATAATCTGTAAAAAGTAATGAAATGATGGCGTCACAATACTGTAGTTCTTTGTTCATACAAAGCGCGTTTTGACGTCGTATAAAAAGTTGCAAATTTGAGTTCTATCAGCCTTGTCCAATAAAACTTCAGTTGAAAATAGCCACTAGAACAAATGGTCACTTTGCACTTAATTGGATTACGTACATTTTAATGATCAATTGGAGAATTCTCGAGCGTAGTTTCACCTGATCTGAGTTGAACGTTCTGCATTTCGTCTAGTACTAGCACAACGTCTTGCTTGTGGCAAAACGCCTGCAGACTTGAACGAGAGCGGTACACACCTGGTCGGTGGAGAGCACGAGCTTGGCGTGCTTGCGCTCGGCGCGCGTCACGAGCAGCAGCGCGCGCGACACGGCTCGCAGCTGGTCGTGGTCGTGCGACAGAGCGGTACACACCTGGTCGGTGGAGAGCACGAGCTTGGCGTGCTTGCGCTCGGCGCGCGTCACGAGCAGCAGCGCGCGCGGCGCGGGCGACACGGCTCGCAGCTGGTCGTGGTCGTGCGACAGAGCGGTACACACCTGGTCGGTGGAGAGCACGAGCTTGGCGTGCTTGCGCTCGGCGCGCGTCACGAGCAGCAGCGCGCGCGGCGCGGGCGACACGGCGAGCAGCTGGTCGTGGTCGTGCGACAGAGCGGTACACACCTGGTCGGTGGAGAGCACGAGCTTGGCGTGCTTGCGCTCGGCGCGCGTCACGAGCAGCAGCGCGCGCGGCGCGGGCGACACGGCTCGCAGCTGGTCGTGGTCGTGCGACAGAGCGGTACACACCTGGTCGGTGGAGAGCACGAGCTTGGCGTGCTTGCGCTCGGCGCGCGTCACGAGCAGCAGCGCGCGCGGCGCGGGCGACACGGCGAGCAGCTGGTCGTGGTCGTGCGACACGAGCGCCGCGCGCGACCCGCGCCGCAGCAGCGTCAGCCCGCGCGCGTCCACGCCCAGCCACAGCGCGCGCGGCCAGTTCGACGTGAACGTTTGCTGCCGAACAATACAATACATTACATTACATCTATGACGTAATGTTACATTCAATAAGGTCAACTTTGCTACTGACATAACTCGGATACTTGACTGTCAATTCTTAAGGTGGACTTCCGATGCTAGCGGCCGACGCGTCTGACGCGCGCGGCTCGCGGCCATACTAGTTACTATGAAAACGTGTGGCGCCGCTTCCGATGCCAGCGACTGACGCGTGCGTCAGACGCGCGCGGCCGATGTCTATCGCATCGGCCGCGGCCGCGCGCTGTTATGCTCTGACGTCACGCAGAACAAGAATGTTTGCCAGAAATATTACCGAGTTTTTACCGAAAATTTGCTTAATTTTTTTACTATTTTATTTGTATTTTATTATCTGCAAGGTCGCTTCAACACCATCTATCGTGCCACTTGAAACAATTTTTTCTTTTTTAATGACTTTCGGAAAATTCCTCTTGCCTTCATAATTATTAGTTAGACAGCGATCCATATACAGGTTAAAAAGCCAAGGGGACGCAACGCATCCCTGTGTAATTAAAATTCTCCTAAAAATGTATTTTATAAAAAATCTGGTAAAAATAGCATTCAAAAATTCTCTAAACCTATCAATCAGTCAAATATTCTTTATAAAAATATATATTGGTTTTTTTGTTTGTATTTTTATGTTTTTGTGTAAACACCAAAACATAAAAACATACCCAAAATTTCCGGGAAAATACCCCGAAGTGATAACACTGTGTACAATAGGCACGCGTCAGTCGCTGACCTCGGAAGTGAGGTCTGTCGTCGGCCGCGCGCGTCTGACGCGAGGTTCTGTCACATATGACAGAACCTGGCGTCAGACGCGCGCGTTAGTCGCATCGGCCGCTGGCATCGGAAGTCCACCTTTAAAAATGGAAAAAACTGACAAGAGGTGAGCACATGAGATACTGAGACAGGAATACACTATTGCCTACTATTTTCTGCCACACTTCTAAGAACACACTAAGAAGGGATGAGGTAAAAGTTGGTGGAGGACAGGGAATGTCCTAACTGCATTTAGTACCATACTTTTTCTTATACTGTGTTACAGGTCTACTGTTTAACTGAAACGCATTTCTCGGTAGCTGTGCGGTACGGAAGGGTAAACTGACGCGGACGTCCGACTGAGGTTTTGCGTCGCATCACCACATCCCTCCCTTCCTACTATCTCGTGTCCTACGTAAGCTAGTAGCAGCTACACTATACACTATAGAGTATATACTCACAGTGACGTCGAATATAGTGGCGCGCGCCAGAGGCCAGGAGCCGGCGAGGGTCAAGGCGCGCTGCATGGCGGCGTGGGGCTCGGTGCCGCGCAGCGCCAGGTGGTGCAGGCGCACGGCGGGCGCGGGCAGCGCCGCGAGGCGCGCCGGCAGCACCGCGCTGGCCACGCTCGCGCACTCCTCCCCCCCGCCCAGGCACTCCCCGTTCACTACTTGAGCGTGGAGGGCCGCCAGCATTACCTACGCGGGGATACAATTATATTGATCAATAGAGTTAACCTGCGACTTCGTCCGCACTAATTATATACCAGATTTTAAGTCAGATCATAAGCTATCAAAAAAAAAAATGTTTGTTCGAGTATCACGCAAAAACTCCTGAACCGATTTTGATAAAACTTTTTTTGTTTGATAGCTTATCATCTGACTTAAAATCTGGTATATAATTTATGCGGACGAAGTCGCGGGTAAAAGCTCGTTTAAAAATAAAACAACAAATCACATGGCATTACTTTTCACTCGTAAGGTCATGAAAATCAGATCCATTTTTCGGGTGCGTAATGCAAGAACGTCACATATCTTCAGCTATTTTAATTTAAGCAAAGATATTGGATCACGCTGGCTTTAAAAAAATCTCAGATTATTATAAAATTTGCTCAAAATTTAAGGTGTGACATTGAGGCCGAACTTTAAGTTCTACGTAACCAGTAATTTCCCACTACCCGTACCTGTTAAAAATGCTGCCCTAAATCTGCTATGAACCAAAATTAAAATGAAATAAATCATCACCGCTTCATCAGTTTCTATGGGTAGTCGATCGTGGCGAACCGCGTGCAACACTTGATAGTAAAGCAACTCCATTTCAGCTACACACGCGCTGTGAAGTGGCCGCTCGCCGAGGAATAGACGCTTCTTGAATACCAGCCTGTATAACAAAAGTAGTGCTGTTTAGATCCAGAAAAAGTCAGCCCCATCAGACCGAAAGACACAGTTGAACATGAGCCTTATAATATGTCTACCCTTTATAATCACAAACATGCAACAAGGTATAAACAACACATTAGATCATCTATGTAAACCAAACATTGCGTAGAGTAATTTACATTCAATTTACCCAAGATAGCGTCGCAGGGCATCCTTTATTATTATCCTTATTTAAATAAATAGTTCTAATACGATAATTAAAGCAAACCACCAGACCTAATAAAAATAAAACCCCTGTAAAAGTTTACACAACTCCTCGAGTATTTCTTTTACACACATTTGACGATACATCTAAGCACAATCTCATACCTGCAAGCAGCGGCAGTGGCGCCCGCTTTCTCCCAGCGAGCGAGCACGTCGCCGACACGCTCGTGGCCGCCCAGCGCGCGCTCGCCCGTACCCGCTGGCGTAGAGTTAGCGCACACTTCGTATAGTGCGTAACCTGCGTATAAAAAACAAACGTTTGGTAAGACTAATAGGAATTTGAAAATTAAACGAATACAAATAAATAGATAAATGACAAGAGATTGCAGAGTAACTTTGGGAGTGCATTTGACATGTAAATTATTTTACGAAATAAATTAATATGAATATGATTTCACATTTGCTGTTTATTGAATCAAGGGCGAGTCCAAGATTTCTCACGACCATCATTCAGTCGCAGAGAAATACGGACAGCGCGTGTCGCACCCATCAGCCACGCAAACGCAACCATCAGTTCATCATCAACATCAGCCTCAGCCTGTATACTATCCTTGATGAGAGTGTACGGGTCATCACGGGTGCCCAATGCAGTTTCGTAGTTAATACATATGCAATGCATCAGAATTTCTTCTTTAGCGTATGCAGGCTTTCTCAAGATATTTTCCTTCACTGTTTGCGACCACAATCTGTATACGGACTCTCAGTAACAAACACTCGAATGAGAAGAGTTCTCGAGTGGCGACCGCGTACCGGAAAGCGCAGCGTGACTACAAGGTGGACCGACGACCTGGTGAAGGCGGCGGAAACCTGTTGGATGAGGGCAGCGCAGGACCGATCGTTGTGGCGGTCCTCGGGGGAGGCCTATGTCCAGTAGTGGACGTCCATCGGCTGAGATGATGATGAGTAACAGAAACAAAGAGCTCACCAGTTGCAGTCTCGCTGAGGCCGATCTTCTCCCTCAGCATGGAGACGAGATGGTCGGCCGTGGCCGCGGGACCGAACACCAGACCGTGCTGTTTGCCGTCCAGGAGCAACACTCGAACGTGCATGGGTCTTCGCGCCGCGGCACAAAGAAGTTCCTCTTTTGAAGGCGCCGTGAGACGACGAGGGACTTGAGCTATGCTCAGCGCCACCTGATGGGGGAAAGATGAGGTTTTGGAATGATCTGGGTTATGGCAACACTGTTTGGGATAGGCAAATTAAATGTTTCGAAACTCTGATAACCGTCATCAACACAATTTAGAATAAGTATGTTTGGACTCCTAAAACGTACCGTCACAAATTAACGTCGTATTACTCCACTCCGCAGTTTTTATTCATAATTTGTGTCTAAAGTGAATCCCCTCATAAGTGTTGCACATAATTATAATGCTTACTAAGCAAGCTATCTTAAAGTGTTCGTCGTACGTCTGGACTCCTCACGGCCAGTGAGTAATCATTAAATACATTTTAAAAATAATTATCAACGGCTGCCGTGCCTGACCTACGACAACCCGCGGATCGCTCGCTTCGAACCGTCGTGTCCCGCATCACTCAGCGCTTCCAGCGCTTTATGCTAACCGTCTTTGGACGACCTTGCGCTTTAAGCCTACAACTTCTAGCTTATTTGCATGCAGCTTCAATTTTGCGCTTACTAAATATAAATAGCAAGACAACAAGATGCCCAACAATGTATGCGCTGGCTGTCCTAACAAAATACCTAGAGGGCAATCGATCACCTGTTCGCTATGCAAACTTGCCTTCGATCTTAAATGCGCTGGCATGAGAGAGGCGCGGTTCAACTCCATGTCCTCGGAGGACAAAAACTGTTGGAAGTGCCAGGGCTGTCTTAACAGAAAACCAAAAACTATGCCGGAAGGCAGTCAGGGTGGCACTGGTTCTGAGGGTCCTCAGGCGGATACACATGTCACGGAGCGAGCCCTTCGTAACATCTTGGATACTTTCAAGCAAGATATGACTAAAATTATTAGGCAAACTGTCTCGGAAATCGTAACTGATAAATTTGAAGAAATCACCAAGCAACTGGTTGGATTTCAGGAATCCTTAACGTTTTTCAGCGATCAGTATGACGCTGTTTACAAACGTGTAGAAGACAACACCACAATTATTCAAAAACTACAAACTGAAAATATTAACTTAACCGCTGTTGTTAATAACTTAGCGACCAGACTCAACTTGACAGAACAGCACTTACGTGAAGGAAATGTTGAGATCAATGGTATTCCTGAACATCCCAGATAACATTTACGGTCGGCGACTTAAAAATGACGTCATTTTAAGGTCATACAGTCAGTCCGAATAGTCCGATGTTGGTCGTAGAAGTACGTACTAGTTGGTACTAGGAACGTCATTTTACCGTCAGCCAGTATACGTCCTGTGTTGGACGCAAGTTGGACGTTATACTGACGGACGGACGGACTTGCCTCCTTTTTTCTCAGCTCAGTCGCGCCATTTTTCCATGCGCATCGGACGTGTCGCGGAGTCCTTTTTGTTGTTGAGTTAGTGTTATTCAAAGAAATTGAACCTAAAGTGTGTTAGTAATGGACGAGGACCGCCCAGCCAAGTGCGCAGTGATCCAGTTTATTGTTTGCGGTGGCGGTGCTATTTCTATTGTGGATTCAGAGTGGCTGAAGCCACGATGGTGTGAAGTGTATTGGCCGGTCATAAAAAGGCCCAAAGCTTTTGAGCTGATCCTCAATCTCAACACGTCCCCCAGCGAAAATTTGAAACTTTATGGTGTGCAGCAAGTGTTTTACGAAACTGGTAGGTACGTATTTTATCCCTTTCCTGCATGGGTAGCATGCTACCGTGATACAGCACTATCACACATTCGCTCTTTTTCTATTTGCGCACGAACGAACGAGATAAAAGACGTGATACAGCCGTATCACGTGTAGCATGCTACCATAGTGTAAATAAAATAATAGTGATGAAGCTCAGCGGTCGGGTCTATGCCCGCGCGGCATGCGGGGTACGGGCGTACCCTAATTCAATTCGCTGTTAAGATACGCGCGCAGGCAACGTGGGTCGGGAGGCACTCCTCCCGGCCCCCGCACGCCCCGCACGATTGGCCTGCCGCGACCGCTGAGCTTCACCACTATTAGTTCTTTACACTATGATGCTACGGCTTCTGGGGCTAGTACGCCAACCGGCGATAGCGACATTTAACACATTCATCTGCCAAATTTAGTCTTTTATCTCTTTCGTTCGCGCCCCAATAGAAAGAGCGTGATAGAGCTATATGACGCTATCGTGGGTTGGCGTACTAGCCCCGCTAGTCAGTTTTCAGTTTTGGGGAACCTGGCTTCTCGGGATGCTTGTATGAATTAACTACGACGACGCTTCTATTTAATAACGCAGAGAATTATTAAAGGGTTGGATATAGAATTGTATAGCAGGAGGGGAGGGGTGCCGGTGATTGGGGAGGGGCCGCTGACGGGTCCACTAGTTATTTATATATTGTCTAAGAAAATAATTTTGGTTTGATTTACAAGTACCTAACTAACTTATTTCTTTTTACAGGTGTCAGGTCGAGATGTTTCCAGTAAAGTGCCACGTACAATGAAGTCCTACATTTCCGACAAGCTAGTTGCAGAGTACAATTTCTATGGAATGAAAACTGCAACGAAAACCAAAATCGAAAAAGTTTTTTGCACTCTACGCCTCAGAGACTGCATTGTAGGTGAGTACATAAGTACCTACCGAAATTCTCCAATACTATCTCAATATTGTTTGCGTCAATCCCCCATTCAATATCTTTGCACTATTTGGAATTCAAATAATTAGTTTTAATGAATTATTATTAGGGTTCCGTACACATAGGTTGTCAATGGGACCCTATTATTAAGCCTATGCTGTCCATCCGTTTTTCAGTATATCACAGCGGTATAATCTCAACAACTGTAAACAACTCCACAACAGCACGGCTAGCATGCAATCCACGACAAAGCGTTTAAACGAGAAAAACGTCATGCGCGCTCTTTCTGGCATACGTAAATTAATAAGGATGGTGGCACATCTCGATTTTTATCGTTTTCTCGGAGGTGGTATGCAAGGCCTACTGAGGTAGCCTCATAACATATTCAGTTTGTTGTTGTGGCATCTAGGTATCTTGGCAAATAATAAAAAGATACGGAGCCCTGTGTGCGTGGGTGCTACTCCCACGACCATTTTTATACAATTAATAAATTGTATCTTTCTTGTTTCTTTATAGAAGGCGTTGTTAGCACAACTGCAACTGCAACGGCAGAGGGCGTCGAAGTTAGCATCAAAACCTGGCTACAGCATGCTCCAGAACATCTTTTACTAAAAGTAAAATCTTTAAATAAAATTTTACATTTCGGTGTTCATTAATTTATTTATTTACAACCCTACTTCACTCCACCGTAGTCTAGGAACGTCATTCTACGGCTGACATTCAGAAACGAAATTTGAGTATTAGTTTCTATTTTGATATGTAAAAATCAATAAAATTTTGACATATCGAAGTAGGATCTTATACTCAAATCTTGTCTCTGAATCTCAGTCTAAGGCTGCCTATCCATTGACGCGAGCTGGCTGGCGGAGCGGTGTAGCGAGGAAAATATTAACCAATCAGGAGCTCGGCCGAATCTCGGCCGAGGTTTTATGCAATCCTGATTGGTTAGTAAAACTCCGCTTCCCCGCTCCGCCAGCCAGCTCGCGTCAATGGACAGGCAGCCTAAGGGTGCGTCCACATCTGGCGAACGCGCCGCAAATGCGCAACTCGCGAGCCGCTCGCGAGCTGCACATTCGCGGAGCGTTCGTCAGCTGTGGACGCACCCTAAGGTCCCTGGATCGGTCTTGATATGACGTCCTAAGTACGTCTAGTCTCGTACCTCGGTGACGTACATTTTAGACGTCTGTAGGACCGATAAAGGACGTACATTTGTCACAACCTAATGACGTCTTGATACGACGGCCTACGGACGTCTTAATACGACGGCCTACGTACGTCTTGATACAACGGCCTACGGACGTCTTGATCCGACGTCATTAGGTTGTGACAAATGTACGTCCTTTATCGGACCTACAGACGTCGAAAATGTACGTCACCTAGGTCGAGCAAGACTGTAAAAAGACGTCATTAGGACGGCTAAATGTTATCTGGGATCGCACGGAAAACCTCTGCAATTGTGTGATGCAACTTGCCAGGACTGTTCAGGCCCCACTTGCAGACGAGGACATATTGCATGTCACGCGAGTCGCTAAACTGGATAGAGAGACCGGCAGACCCCGCACCGTTATTGCGAAACTACGTAGCCCGCGACAACGTGATATGCTGCTGGCTGCAGTTCAGAGCTACAACAAGAAAAATCCTGAACAGAAACTTAGCTCACACGACTTGGGCTTGGGCGGAGCGAAGTGCCCGGTCTTTGTGGCTGAACATCTTACGCCAGCAAACAAATCTCTTCACGCCGAAGCAAGACGAAAAGCCAAGGACTCCGACTACAAATTCGTCTGGGTTCGAAATGGCCGTATTTTCGCCCGGAAGAACGAAACTTGTCAGGCATTGATTATTCGCAGCTCTGAGTGCGTGAAATTAATGGTTTAATTAGCGATCGATTTTAATTTCGCCATCATTGTCAATGTTGTGGAATACCAGTTTTAAAATGCTCAACATATACTATCAAAATGTACGCGGAATAAGAACAAAAACAAATGATGTTTACAAAAACATATTGCTGTGCTCATATGATATTATTGTACTCACCGAGACCTGGCTGCATCCAAACATATCCAACAACGAAATAATTGATTCCAGATATGTAGTTTATCGAAGAGATCGTCCTTTCCATCGCACCAAAAGGTTGGCTGGAACAACAAAGAAACGAAGTGACCCGAAAATGGATGGCGGAGGAGTGTTGATAGCAGTCTCTCGGAAAATTCAGTCCTCCAGAGTTATTAACTGGGAAAGTGAGTGTGAAGATCTGTGGATAACCATTGACATTCAAATAGGCAGTGTACCCAAAAGGTATGCAATTTGTGCTGTATACCTTCCCTCTCCCCCTAAAAGGGAGACGCAAACTAGGTTTCTGAGAAGTGTGAATAACGTCCTGAACCACATCGACGATGTTATTATACTTGGAGATTTTAACCTCGGTGACTTGCAATGGAACATTGAAAATAACAGTTCTTACATGATACCGTCTAACCAACGTAGTGACTTGGAATGTGAACTTGTAAACTTTTTAACTGTTAATAATTTGTATCAATTTAGTAATATCTTAAATTGTCATGACAGAGTGTTGGATCTTGTGGTTAGCAGTTCTCCTAACGGCAAAGTGTCTAAAGCTACGGATTTGCTAAGTAAACTTGATCCTCAGCATCCCAATCTTTTGTTCTGTCTCGATAACTTGGTTTCATGTCCGCTACGTAATAACACTAAAATCCGTTACAATTACCACAAAGCCGATTATAATATCATCTCGAAGGACTTGGAGGCTGTGGATTGGGAGTCGGAGTTTTTGAACTGTAGCACTGTGGATGAGATGGTCACTATTTTTTACGATATCCTTCAAGGTACAATTGCGTTAAACGTGCCAAAGCTAAAAGCCAAAAAATGAAACTATCCTCCCTGGTTCTCTCCCGCACTCATCAAACTTCTGTCTGAAAAAAATAAAGTCAGAAATAAGCATAAAAAGTTTGGCAATCCGCGAGATAAAATTGAATTCGAACTACTGCGTGAACGATGTAACAAGCTTTTTGACTACAACTACAAAAATTACAAATCTAAAATAGAAAGTGCTGTTATCAAAAATGAAAAAGTTTTTTGGCAATATATCAAGCACAAACGTGGCGGTAACTCTTCGCTTCCCTCTAAGATCCATCTAAACGATGTGGTAGCCGACAGCGGCCCTGACATTGCAAATCTCTTTGCCCTACATTTTTCATCCGTTTATTCAGATGTTTCTCTGGAACCACCCAAATTACCTAGCTTGAATCACGACCATTTACCGGGTATCATTCGACTTAGTGAAACGGAGGTCCTCTCTAAACTTGAACACTTGGATACTGGAAAGGGAGCTGGTCCCGATGGCATCCCACCTGTATTTTTCAAGTCGTGCGCTTGTGCTTTGGCCGGTCCTTTAACATTAGTTTTCAATCGTTCCCTTGCATATGGGTTTTTCCCGACCGAGTGGAAAAAAGGCAGAATAGTCCCAATATTTAAGAAAGGTGACCAGAGTAACGTCAAGAACTACCGGCCCATTTCCATTTTGTCCTGCCCTTCAAAGTTGTTTGAATCCCTTCTGTGTCCAATAATCACCCGCCACATAGACAAATATATATCACCACATCAACATGGCTTTAGGGGTGGTCATTCTGTCCAAACGAACCTGGTTTGCTTTGTGTCCGATCTTTCCCGGGAAATGGACCGGGGAAACCAGGTGAACGCTGTGTACACCGACTTCAGCAGTGCATTTGATAAAGTAAACCATTTAGTACTTTTGCACAAACTAGAGCACCTCGGTGTACACGGCCCACTTCTGTCCTGGTTCGGCTCATACTTGAAGTGCAGACCTCAGGTTGTTGCTGTAAAGGGCTATGAGTCATCAATGTATTATGCCCAATCTGGCGTCCCACAAGGATCCCATTTAGGACCCTTACTCTTTATAGCATACATTAACGACATCACTTCACACATCTTGCACTGCAAATATGCTCTTTTTGCGGACGATCTCAAAATTTACAAGACAATCGAGACTCCTCTTGATGCAGCACTGGTTCAGAGAGATCTCGACGGAATCAAGCTCTGGTGTGACTCCAACAACATGGTTCTGAATCCAGTAAAGTGCTCATCTATTTGCTTTAGTAGAAAAGTCCAGTGTCTGCCATCAGAGTACAGCATAGACGGTGTTGCTTTGCAGGAGGTGGATGGGATCCGGGACCTAGGCGTTACACTTGATCGCAAACTCAAATTAACTTCACATGTATCAGGGGTAGTTAAGAAATCGGCGCAAATGTTGGGTTTCATGAAGAGGAACACCAAGAATTTCAGTGCTAAAACTAAAATAGTGCTTTTCAAAGCTTTGGTTCGGAGTCAGCTCGAGTATGCCAGTGTCGCATGGAATCCTGTGTACTCGGTACATTCCCAGCACCTTGAATCTGTACAAAGGGCCTTCACAAGGCATCTCGCATTTTTCGCTCAGGGTATTTCTCACAGATGCCCTTACGACCAACGTCTGGCCTTCTTTGGGATGGAGCCGCTGAGGGCGCGTAGAACTCTGCACGACTTAGCATTTCTTCATAAAAGTGTCAATGGACAAAGCAAATGTGAGCAGGTTCTCGGCAGCATACAGCTCTCGGTTCCATACCAACTTCCAAGAAAGCCAATCACAAAGACCTTTCATCCGCCCCCTAGCAGAACCAACATTGGCAGTCACTCACCTTTTGCTAGACTTTGTACAGAGTTCAACGGGGTTAGTGCGGGACTGCCAGATCTGGATATCTTTTTTGACTCGACCAATAAATTCAAAAATACAATACGAAAGTATCTCACCCACTAACTCCAGTTCCAAGATTCTAAATTATTATTGTTATTATTGCTTGCTTAGTATCCATAAATATCGTCCTCTTCAAAATTGTTATGTTGTAATTTCTACTGCTTCTAGATTTAATCATAATTGTAATACCATGTGATTTTTGAATGTTGTGTATACCTTTAATTGGCCTATGTATTAGCGACTAGATTTATATGGAAATTTTGTTTGTAATGCGAAATACTTTAAGCTGTTGGTGTACCTATTAAATAAATTAAAAATTAAATTAAACTCTGATCGCCATACCCCGCTTATAGGACACTGTTGACCATAAATAAGCCTTTCTCAAGGCGCACCAAAAACTCTGTCCTCAACGTTTAATCCAGCCGCTAACTTGATGCTTTTCTGAATTCCTGGGTCACGCCCATGTGATATGAGAGACAATACCATTGCCAGCTTCCTGGATATGAGCCGTCACTATACGATCTTTTCGAATAGGACAAAAGTGACATTCGAAATCGCTAACATACTTTTAAAACTTCTGCTAAACAGGTCCAGGACAATAACATCACGTCCTTTAAAATAAAAAATAAAAAAATATTAAAATAAAAAATAAAAGACGAAAGATATTGAAGATTTTAGGGATATTGACATAATGTCTCGCTAGCTTAATTGGACCTCTATGATTGGATGAAAGCACTGGCTCCATCCGGTTTGACAGGTAGCGGGATCAAGTCCCCTCCGAAACGTTTTTTTTTCAATCTTTAATTCGATTTGGGGTCAATGACTTTTTATGCAGATATAAGCATCTATCTACTTTTCTATCAATTGGCGTCAAATAATGACGGTTATAGTGTTAGTCTTTATTCACAATAGAGTAGTGTATGAATGAACTGACCTGCTCAGCTCGCCTGGCGAACTTGCCCTCCTCGCCGGTATGCAAGGCGGTGCCCCTATACCGCAGGTGGGCTAGCAGCAGCCTTCTGATAGGTTTAGCGGGCGGTAGGGCCGCGCCGATGGCCGCGCAGAGCAACGCCCAGTGGCGGGCCGATACACGCGACGACGGCTCAGGGTGATCTGTCGTCTGCGGGAATTGAATAAAACGAACAGAAATTAAAAAAATATATTTCAATGTATAAATAGCTCAAAGCACAAAATAAAATAATGCAAAACAATTATGACAACATATGATCTTTGTTTGTGATCAGGTTTTTGAGCTAACCCAACCATAGTTTCGAGTCAGAATGTGCTAAGTTTCTAATCGCGCTATTTTCAAAACTCGAACCTGTAAAGACCATGTCAACAAGACTGTTCAATAATCCAAGAGTAACTAGAAGAAACGAATAGCTTAAACGTAGAGGGCACATATTCCTTGCTAAAAATCAGAAACAGTCCTTGGATTTTCTCAAGCCCTGTGGACTTCAGCCTATCTTTTATATATTACAAGCAGACTCTTTATTATTAAACAAATATCAACACACCTGCTTGATGAGCTGGACATACAGCTCGACGAGCAGCGTGTCCTTCTGCAAGCAGCGCTGCAACAGAGACTGCGCTAGCGCAACTCTGTCATCACTGTCGCTTTCCTGGCTGCTGACGCTGTTGTTGTTAGCCAGGCTGGTGGTGCTGCCTTCGTTCATATTTAAGCCAGCGTGACTCATTATATCCTGCAAAGATATTAATAATTAGTAGTTTTATGAGAACGTCGGTGGCCCGTTCGGAGACGTAGACACCTTAGACTAAGGTAGACACTCATCATAACGTTCCGTTTTCGAATCTGTCCTGACAACATGCCATGTACCTATTACTACGCGAAAGCGAACCGAACATTCCGTTCCGTCGCCGCTCCGCTTTCGCATTTCTGGGTGCAAGATGAACATCCTGTGATGCCATTTGGCAAATCTCTGACCACGGTGATGAGTCAAACTCAATGGCATGTCATCGACTCAACAGAAGATAAAAAGACTCCAATGGGCTAACCTTGAAAATCTGCATGGCAGCCACCTCCTCGGCCTCGTTGAGCTTGGTGAGGCTGTGCGGGAGGGTCCGGGACCAGCACCAGTAGCCGTTCGGAAACCCCTTGTAGCATTCGCCCTGCGTCTCCACCGCCATGTCGAGCCGCACCTTCTCCAGCCGGTGCTTGCTTAGCCTGGACGAAATGACAACAAATGTGTTAAGAGGTCTATCACAGTCCAGTAGCGCCCTCATCACATTAAAAAAGATTTCTCAATAAGCCTGAAGCCTAAATTAAAAAAGTGCTTAACATCAAAACTATAAAGCCTTCAAGCTATTTTCATAGAATACTTTTATAGGCACTTTTTCAATTTAGGCTTTCTTTATTGAGAAATCTTTTTTAATGTGATGAGAGCGCCACTGGACAGTGATAGCCCTCTTAATAAGGTTTAATACACTTGTCCAGAGGAGACGAATTAACTCGCGCGTATATTGTCGACGCGATTTACAAGTTACGCGCGTGACCATTTCGGGGAAATCGCCCCTTCTGAACAATGTCTGAGCCATTCGCAAAATGGGACGTTTTGCACAGGTCGTACCCCATGTGTCCCTTTCGCAAAATGTACCCTTACAAAATATCCCTTTCTTATAATGTATGAGCCAGGCCCTACACTCGGAGTTTCAAAGAACTTTGGCGAATTTGGACCCAGCCATTTTTACGAAAACTAAAAGCCCTTCAGGACGGCGGTCATAATTATTATAAACAGAAAAAAATTAAGGCATTTTTAAAAAAACTTCCTCATCTCTAGAAGTCCGGGTTCAAAAGTAGAAATTACTAGTAAAATAGACAAATTATCCAAATAGCTGTCATGGTAGCAAAACGCAACCATGACAGCTATTTTCATCTAATATTATCACTGAGGTAGTTTTTGGACGTGACGGAACGTATTTGGCTTTGTTGAACTGCTAGTGTGATTTCGTTTGATTCCATTACCATAATATTGTACGGTTATCGTGAATTTTCATTAAAACAAATAAGTACAATGAATGCGTAGAAGATTGAGTGGGCTATCTAATAAGAAATATTATGAGTTTCACACACTTGATACAAAAGGTATCATAAGGAGAAATACCTTTCCCCCAACTTCTACAGATTACAACCAATTTCCTTTTTTGTTAGTTTTGTTTCACTCTACACTTATTACTAAGTTTCATTCATGTATGGGACCTATATGTCTGGGTCTCACATTATATGGCCTTCCGACAAACTTCTTTCGATATATTGTGACCGTTTCTGTCCGAATTTCATTGGAATAGAGTTGATATTGGAACGAAAACGTTTAATCAACTGCGAGAATCTAATTTCGTGTTAGAGCCCCAGTATTAAGCTTCATCGAATCCATTAACATCAGACACAAAACACATTAGATGTATCCAGTTTGATAGAACATACATTCTTCTCAGTCACAAACAATTAGTATTTTTGTCGCGTTGAGATTTCTAGATTATATTTTGCGGTAACAAAGGAAAGTTTAACATCGTAATATACGCTATGGGGTCACAATCATCTAATCAACTAACCTCCTAAGCGTGTTCCTCAAGAAGTTCCCAGCGGAAACTTCGGTAGGCCTCCTCAGCATGCCGGAGTCGACCAGAGCCCGGCGCGCACTCTTCAGCGCGCCGGCGAGTCGCGAACGTTCCGACGCCGGCGCAGCCCTGCGCGGGGGCTCGTCCGCCAGCCCGTTGGCTAGGATGGGGCTGTAGGCAGCCATCAGCCACGCTGCCTCGTTCTTTTGCGGAGATTCTAGCACTATACATCTGTAGGGGTGATACACGAAATGTAAGTGAAGAATTTTCTTCCATTCCCATCTGAGGGTGAATGAAAAAGTTCGGATCTGACGAATCAGTCGCTTATAGTCCTGCGCATTGTGCAAGTCATAAGTAGAATGAAGAATAGTGTTCCAAATTAAAGGCGACAGGCTGACAACTTGCCAAGGGTCAATAAGAGGACATTATTCGTGTATGACAATAAGCTAGCTCAATTTTGTTTAAAAGTGGTTTGAATGTATGTTTTCGATAGTCCCAAGAATTAAAGAAAGTTTCTACTATTCAGGTACTATTTAGCGACTTTGTTGCTCTCGCTCCAGTGAATGTTGCGACAGGAAGGGGATAGAGCTACGGGGAAATCAGTTTCCGTGCAGAGGTGTAGACTAGAAATTTTCAAAGTCAATTATACCTGTGACCGTCGTGCTGTCCGTGATGAGTCAGACTGATAGTGAGCCCGTTGTCGACAGGGTCCATCAGCAGTGCTGCTATGTTGTTGTACGGGTACTCGGCCAGGACGACCTTGTCTGACGGTCGGACGAGCACTACACCTTCCGAGCCAACTCCCAAAAGTACGTTGGGTCCTAGAAGTTGTAAATATTAGATCAGATCATCCGATGTTTCTCTATGATTTGTTTAGAACAGTGAAGCCACTGTCACACTCATACTCAGTTTATAATGTAAAAAAATGGAATTGCACTTACCATGAGCCCAATATCCCTTGTAGGTGACGGGGAACAGCGTGACACCGTACAGTGGGTACTGCATCACACAAGACAGGTATAAAGCCTTGGCAGTCAGTTCCGCACGCCCGGCGCCGTATTGCCGATGAGCCTGCGCTAGTATTGTTGCCTAGAACAAGAACCTTACTTTAGTATACGGGTGTAACAGACCATCAATATGAACAACTTTCACTATAGATTTCCTGGAGAACCCTGGGCACGCTATAGAGCGATCTTCTGATACTGCAATATTAATGACTACAGAAACAAAATGTCGTACAGGCGCCGTCCTGCTCTGTCAAGCCTGTGTCTGAATGCCCTTACTCATCATCAGACAGACGTCCACTGTTGGACTACATCCATATACATCCAACGGGTTCCCGCCACCTTCACCTGGGCGCCTTGTGGGAGAACTATTAATTAGGCCTTTAATGAGTGACCATGTCTTAGTTCCTATATGTCATCAGTGGTAAGTCCAATACTTTCGTTTGTGGCACTGCGGTATTTGGGACGAGAAGATAATTACGTAGCTGGCTTTCCGCCCTTAATTGACTTCTCAAAATTCTACCGAGAAGTGCGGAGCGAGTATCTGATGTTAGAGTAGCTCTATCACATCAACATTAGCATACCACTCACCCACTGATGGGCAGGCCTGGCCCTGGCTATGCGTTGCGGCAGGAACTGCTCGGGGTGCGCGTAGTAGGCGCGGGTGTGCGGGGGCGGAGGGCTCGGCGGAGGCTCGCCCAGCGACACCTGCGCTTGTAGTCCTGCCAGCTGGAGGGCGACCTTCTCCGACACCGGGAACTCGTCCATCTGCCGAATTATTCGCTGTTCTATAGCTGTTTATAATGTAGAGAGTACAGAAACTCACGGCCGTAATTTGTTTTGTAGTGGTTACATAGTAACAGGAAGATGGCATAGGTATTGTTTTTACCTGGAGCGCAGACTGACTTACAAGCGGTGAAACATGAAAATACTCCTTGGCGGTCGGTTATGTTCGTCATTCTTTCGTAAACTTCCGTCGTGTTTTGTTCCTTTCTAATCCAACGACAAAAATTTATGAAAGGGACAAAGTAAATGTTTCCAACGGGAAACATCGATGTCGGACACGTACGAAAGAAGAACGAACATTACCGACCACCATGGTCAATTTCCGTGTTTCCTTGCTTGTAAGGTTATGGATTCATACATTGATAAAAGTATGCTTAGTAACAACTGTGCTAACTAAGCAACCTATTATTCGTTCGTATTCACTCTTATAACAAAAAGATACAGAAAAAGAAGATTAATTTTTATTCTTTCCTCGGCGAGTATCTGCTTTTTGTAGGTCAGCATGTGAATGTGCAACAAATCAGACTATAATGCACCTTAAAGGTAATAGCCCTAAACAACTCATCGTTTCCTGATTTGACATCACGAGTTGATAAGACACATTACAGCAATGTACGGCTTTTTTGTCTGAAAATTAGTTATTACAAACAGTTTGATTGGAATATGATATAGGCTGGCCGAGTGACTGCCTTCAAACGGTGAATGGAAACATCGTGAGGATAGCTGTTTACGTGTGGTGGACAAATGCCCCTACACTCACCATGACGGTAAACTTGTGCCCCAACAGTGGAAGACTGATGTTGATTCCGTGAGTTATCAACACTGCTTACCTTGACAACACTATGTACAGCCTGAGCGTAAAGCAAGGCAACTTCAACGGGGTCGTGCGGCAACTCTCTCCCGCCGCGGAACAAGCGCCGCTTGAACACGAACCGGTTGTCCGCCGAGCCACCGCCGGGCCCTTGTTGCCTGTTGATGATATAGCAACTTTATTATAGACTAACGAGCTTCTGACTCGCGACTTCGTCCGCGTGGAGTAGGTACCTCTTTAGCGGTAAATTTTCAAAAAATCCCGTCTTCGTGCACCCCTACATCCTCTGTAAAATGTAGGTACTTATATTCCTTTCATGTCATCTTCTGTCTGTCAGTCAGTCACGGAACTCTTATATTCTTAAGTATTATTGAGTTACCCGAATAGCATCTTTGTGACCGGTAGCAAGAAGCTACTTAGCTTATACCTATTTTAGACGGCCAATGGTACCGATTCGGACTGTGCCACGACTTAAGTAAATTTATTTATGTCACTTTCTAAAATAAGATTAAGAAAAGAGACAGAAAACCAACAGCTGACTTTAGTGCTGTCAAAGTGACGTTACACGTCCAAATGGCGTATATTATGTGGTATCTTATTTTGGGCGTGTAACGTCACTTTGACAGCACTAAAGTCAGTTGTTGGATTTCTGTATCTTTTCTTAATCTTATTTTAGAAAGTGACAGGAATAAATTTAGCTAAGTCGTGGCACAGTCCGAATCGGTACCAATATATCTACAAAGAGTGCTTGCCTTGTTTTTCACTTAAATAATAATAATAATAATAATAATAATCTTTATTTCAGACCGTAGTCCATAATAGGGTTAGTAATACAAAAACAATCTAAGAACTATGTTAGTTAATACATTTGTGAGAACAATTACTATTTGTTTATTTTGTTCCCTCCTGAATCACCGGATACATGTATACTGACCCAGTGCTTCAAAAAGGAACTATCCAGCCTATCCACAGTGTTAAGGAGACTGTTAGTGCTGCCCCGCACGCGGCACATCAGGGAGGCCACTCTTTTCCGCACGATGGCATGGAAACCATCAGTGTGTGCCTCCGCAAACATACCTGATGCACTACACGAGCGACGCAGCCCCAACAGCATCCTGAAACCGTTATTATATTGGACACGCAGGGCTTGCAATGCTTTCTGAGTATACTTGACCCACAGGCTGCACGTGTAGAATGATTGGCAGTATGCCTTAAACAGTGTAACTTTTACGTCACTAGTGCAACGAGCAAACCTGCGAGCCAGCATGTTGCATCTAACTGCCAATGCCCTGCGCTCCCTATCTATGTCAAGGTCGTCTGACAAGTTCTCTGTTACCCAGTGCCCCAGGTATTTAAATTTGGCGACTCGGTTTAGTTGGGTTCCGCTTACGAAGATTGGTGGTATATCCTTCGGGCATTTATTACCAGCCTTGAAAACGAGGATCTCGCTTTTCTTAGCATTATACCTGAGGCCATGGGCAGCAGCGTACTGCTCGCAAAGAGCAAGCAGCTTTCTCAGAGCACTGATGGAAGGGCTCAGTAGCACCATATCATCGGCGTAGCTAATGTTATTTACCAAAGTGCCATCTATTGAACAGCCGACACCGGCGCCACTGAGCCCCACCATCAGTGCATTCATATACAGGTTAAATAGCCTTGGCGAGGATAATCCACCCTGCCTCACTCCACATTCCAACCTGTACATGCTCGAGAACGAGCCAGCCCACTTCACCTGGTTGATTTGGTTACCATACCAATACTTAAGTATATTAATCAAACCAGCCGGTGTATCCGTCTCACCAGCCAACTTCTCCCACACAAAACACGAATTCAAAATGTGTTTCTTGGTGTACTGGTGGAACACCGCTTGTGGACTATCTGTCGGGTGGAGGTCTATAGCGTTCCGGCGTAACACTCACATCTCCCAGGCGGCGATGACGTCATACAGGTAGTGTGTGGCGCGCACGTGCTCCTCCCTGCCGCAGCGCTGCTGGTACACCGCCCAGCCGACGCGCGAGTGCGGCGCGAGGCCAAGTTTGTCTGCGAGGCGCGATGCTGCCGCGGCCGCGGTGTCCGCCGGGTGCACGTCTATTGCCTTCGTGCGCCCGTCGAGGAAGAAAAACCGGCACACTATTGTGCCGAGACGACGCATCGCCTGTGTGATAAAGGGAGTTATTAGGTGAGATTATCAACATTAAGAATTTATCTATTCTGTGCCTAGGGTGAGTAAATAAAACACATCAACAAAAAAAAGTCAAGTTACTATTTTTTTTACGTGTATATTATTGGTACCTACTCCTTCTAATATTAATCAGATGTTCTGAGTTATCAGAATATCTCTGATTACCTCCTCGGGGAATATAAACGTGATATGATGCTCTTTTTAAAAAGAAATGTAGGTGCATACTTTCTCGCCAATCCCAGGTCCACACAGCCGCGTCCGCGTCAGCTTTAGGGCTTTGCTTTTGACTGTGTTAATTTTCCCCTGACTTGGCTCCACAGACAGCCGACACAAGTACAATCCCACAAGTAACAAAATTTAAAACAAAACAAGTTGATACTCACCGCGATCTCGACGGTGCTGGGCGGCAGCTGCCTGGGCGCGGCGCCGCGGCAGTTGTCGAGGCACCACTGGGCGCAGTGGGCGGCGCGCTGGGCGGGCAGCACTCGCGCGCGCACGCGCAGCCACGCGCTGTAGTAGCGCTGCAGTGCGCGCTCCGGCCACTATGCGTCACACTCACCGCGATCTCGACGGTGCTGGGCGGCAGCTGCCTGGGCGCGGCGCCGCGGCAGTTGTCGAGGCACCACTGGGCGCAGTGGGCGGCGCGCTGGGCGGGCAGCACTCGCGCGCGCACGCGCAGCCACGCGCTGTAGTAGCGCTGCAGTGCGCGCTCCGGCCACTATGCGTCACACTCACCGCGATCTCGACGGTGCTGGGCGGCAGCTGCCTGGGCGCGGCGCCGCGGCAGTTGTCGAGGCACCACTGGGCGCAGTGGGCGGCGCGCTGGGCGGGCAGCACTCGCGCGCGCACGCGCAGCCACGCGCTGTAGTAGCGCTGCAGTGCGCGCTCCGGCCACTATGCGTCACACTCACCGCGATCTCGACGGTGCTGGGCGGCAGCTGCCTGGGCGCGGCGCCGCGGCAGTTGTCGAGGCACCACTGGGCGCAGTGGGCGGCGCGCTGGGCGGGCAGCACTCGCGCGCGCACGCGCAGCCACGCGCTGTAGTAGCGCTGCAGTGCGCGCTCCGGCCACTATGCGTCACACTCACCGCGATCTCGACGGTGCTGGGCGGCAGCTGCCTGGGCGCGGCGCCGCGGCAGTTGTCGAGGCACCACTGGGCGCAGTGGGCGGCGCGCTGGGCGGGCAGCACTCGCGCGCGCACGCGCAGCCACGCGCTGTAGTAGCGCTGCAGTGCGCGCTCCGGCCACTATGCGTCACACTCACCGCGATCTCGACGGTGCTGGGCGGCAGCTGCCTGGGCGCGGCGCCGCGGCAGTTGTCGAGGCACCACTGGGCGCAGTGGGCGGCGCGCTGGGCGGGCAGCACTCGCGCGCGCACGCGCAGCCACGCGCTGTAGTAGCGCTGCAGTGCGCGCTCCGGCCACTATGCGTCACACTCACCGCGATCTCGACGGTGCTGGGCGGCAGCTGCCTGGGCGCGGCGCCGCGGCAGTTGTCGAGGCACCACTGGGCGCAGTGGGCGGCGCGCTGGGCGGGCAGCACTCGCGCGCGCACGCGCAGCCACGCGCTGTAGTAGCGCTGCAGTGCGCGCTCCGGCCACTATGCGTCACACTCACCGCGATCTCGACGGTGCTGGGCGGCAGCTGCCTGGGCGCGGCGCCGCGGCAGTTGTCGAGGCACCACTGGGCGCAGTGGGCGGCGCGCTGGGCGGGCAGCACTCGCGCGCGCACGCGCAGCCACGCGCTGTAGTAGCGCTGCAGTGCGCGCTCCGGCCACTATGCGTCACACTCACCGCGATCTCGACGGTGCTGGGCGGCAGCTGCCTGGGCGCGGCGCCGCGGCAGTTGTCGAGGCACCACTGGGCGCAGTGGGCGGCGCGCTGGGCGGGCAGCACTCGCGCGCGCACGCGCAGCCACGCGCTGTAGTAGCGCTGCAGTGCGCGCTCCGGCCACTATGCGTCACACTCACCGCGATCTCGACGGTGCTGGGCGGCAGCTGCCTGGGCGCGGCGCCGCGGCAGTTGTCGAGGCACCACTGGGCGCAGTGGGCGGCGCGCTGGGCGGGCAGCACTCGCGCGCGCACGCGCAGCCACGCGCTGTAGTAGCGCTGCAGTGCGCGCTCCGGCCACTATGCGTCACACTCACCGCGATCTCGACGGTGCTGGGCGGCAGCTGCCTGGGCGCGGCGCCGCGGCAGTTGTCGAGGCACCACTGGGCGCAGTGGGCGGCGCGCTGGGCGGGCAGCACTCGCGCGCGCACGCGCAGCCACGCGCTGTAGTAGCGCTGCAGTGCGCGCTCCGGCCACTATGCGTCACACTCACCGCGATCTCGACGGTGCTGGGCGGCAGCTGCCTGGGCGCGGCGCCGCGGCAGTTGTCGAGGCACCACTGGGCGCAGTGGGCGGCGCGCTGGGCGGGCAGCACTCGCGCGCGCACGCGCAGCCACGCGCTGTAGTAGCGCTGCAGTGCGCGCTCCGGCCACTATGCGTCACACTCACCGCGATCTCGACGGTGCTGGGCGGCAGCTGCCTGGGCGCGGCGCCGCGGCAGTTGTCGAGGCACCACTGGGCGCAGTGGGCGGCGCGCTGGGCGGGCAGCACTCGCGCGCGCACGCGCAGCCACGCGCTGTAGTAGCGCTGCAGGCCGCGCGACGGCTGCCACGCCACCGCGCACAGGCACAGGATCAGCCACACGCGCTCCGCCCACTCCTCTACTGGACACTCCGTTATCTGACGAACAAAGATATCGTCAATCCCTTTTGACACGTTCCGGCAGTGTATGGCCATGTACGTTAGCTTTTACACGTACACAAGCGCAATTTATCCGGTCGGCCCATTGGTAGCCGGCTATCCGGGAACCGGAACGTGTGAAAAGGGGCTATTAGGTGGGATTCCGTCGGTAGGTTCGTGTGTACACCCTAACGTGTGTCCTAAAAATTGTTCTCATTATCTTCTAGTAAAAAAGCTATCGCTTCACTGCGGATCTAGGACTGACTCTCAAAACTATTAGATTCGACATCTATGATCAATCAAACAACAGATTTTTTTTTACTGAAAACGACTGTAAGAGCTAGATTGCCTTTTCGAAAGGAAAACTAACGTAAATAAAAAGGCAGGGAGTAACCGTACATTCGCGACACATCAAGCTATACGAAACCATCATAAGCGAGCCGCGCGACGTTACACGTTACTTGACCTACGCGCGGCCAGCTTATGTTGGTTTTGTATAGCTTGATGTGTCGCCGTGTGAACGTAGCGTAGTACTCATTCTTTTACTGTAATCCGATAATGAGTAAAATAAGGGACACGAGACGGAGGATTCGTCTCGATCGTATCTCGAAGAAAGAGAAGATCTTAAAAGCATGTTGGAATACCAGGGGCAGCACAAGATCTTCAACGGGCGGGTCATCCCACCTGATATTATTTGGCTTTATGTAAAGTTTCCAGCAAACTTTAATAAAAGGTTTTTTGTTTATATCATCTCCGCATTCTTGCATGAAATTATGAAATAGTTTTGACCTCGGTCACTGATTATTTAATAGCCTCGGTATCATACCTGTCTAACACACTGCACTAGGATCTCGTCTCGTAACTCTTCTCGCTCCAATCCCTTGCCTATGAGCGACTGAATCACATGCGTTTCTTTGTCAGCTGTTAGTTCACCTCTCATGTATCGACAGAGGTCCTGTAACAAATTGTTCTATTAGAAACTACACTATTTGCATATAAACGAGTCCTAAAGTACATTTTATCTAAACTCTATTCATTTAGATCAGTTTTAGGTACGAAAAACTATGTAAATTTTAAAAGTATATTTTCTAAAATCATGATTACAAAAACTATCCAAAAATAAAACAAAGCAATAAATGAAAAGCCAATGACTATAAATTGAGCCTTTTTTCTTTTTTTAACGCGGCCATCAATAAAACTTGAATATTATAGTTCAGAATAAAGTTACAAACAAAACTTTATAACACGTATATCTCTTACTCAGTCCGAACGGAGATATAAAGGCTTGAAGTTAACGTAATACATTTATTTTCAACTTCAAGCCTTTATATCTCCGTTCAGACTGAGTTTAGGGATATACAAGTAATAACAAGTTTTGTTTGTTACTTTATTCTAAACTAAAATATTCAAGTTTGGTCGATGGCCGCGCTAAAAACAACATTGAAAAATAAGGCGCCAACCTTCCATACAAAACCCGCATTGTCTTTTACGAGAAAAGTTGATTTCACCACCTAAAAGCTGTCTATCTAAATGAATAGAGCGTAGGTTCTAATCTAGATGTTCAAATTACTGACATAGCGTTGCTATAGATTAGTCCGTTTACACAATATGGATTGGCATGTTCCAGATCTCACCCGTGAAGACACGGGGCGACGCTTATGACGTTTTTTGTTCGGCACCTGGTAAAAATGCATTTAATCCTTTTAATTACTCGTTCTTTGACCGAGGGGTATGGCCTTGGTCTCCTTAGAATTTATTTCTCATTCTAAGCTCCGATGTTCTTATGTAAAACCCAAAGTTACGTTTTTTTTCAAAGTCTGATTTATCATCAGATTAAGAGGCAATATTATCTACACTATTATAAAACTGTAACAGAAGTGTGTCTGTACATTGAAGATATTTACAAAAAAAAAAATTACGACATTGTTTTTACCTGTCCTGATTCCAAATCATCAATTTTTGGATTTTTTGTCTGTCTGTTTGTTTGTTTGTTTGTATGTTTGTTTGTTTGTTTGTTTGGGTGTTTGTTTGTTCGTGTATCACGCAAAAACTACTGAACCGATTTTGATGAAACTTTTTTTGTTTGATAGCTTATCATCTGACTTAAAATCTGGTATATAATTTATGCGGACGAAGTCGCGGGTAAAAGCTCGTATTAAATAAAAGAGAGAGATTATGAATTTCACAGATCCTGTGATACATTTATGCCACTTTCGGGTAGGAACTAGGATGTCAGAGTTCAAAAATAACACTTGACTTTAAAATAAACTTACCCTAAATACTTATGTTAACGGCAGCAGTCTTCTCTTTGGTCAGCAGCTCCATGGAGTTGCTGTTCCGTGTCAGAGTCGCTATAAACTTACCCTAAATATGTTAACGGCGGCAGTGACGCTGTCCGGGTCGCGCAGCTGTATGTGTGAGGTGGGGATGTTGTTGCCCTTGTGGTAGGTGATCATCTCCTTGGTAGGCAGCTCCATGTGTTTGCTGTTCCGTGTTAGAGCCGCTATAAACTTACCCTAAATATGTTAACGGCGGCAGTGACGCTGTCCGGGTCGTGCAGCTGTATGTGTGAGGTGGGGATGTTGTTGCCCTTGTGGTAGGTGATCATCTCCTTGGTAGGCAGCTCCATGGAGTTGCTGTTCCGTGTTAGAGCCGCTATAAACTTACCCTAAATATGTTAACGGCGGCAGTGACGCTGTCCGGGTCGTGCAGCTGTATGTGTGAGGTGGGGATGTTGTTGCCCTTGTGGTAGGTGATCATCTCCTCCTTGGTCAGTAGTTCCATGGACTTGCTCTTCCGTGTTAGAGTCGCTATTATTGTCCCTGTTGACAAATATTTTACGAGTTAAGTTAGAATCCTAGTATCAGCGTATTTCAGTCAGTAAATCGCTAGATTCCGTATTTCACTCAGTAAATCGCTAGATTCTCTTATCTTGGGCCCGCGGTCCTCCTACCCGCATGTCGCTCATGACGTTTGTTCGTCATGTCGCGTCTATTACGTATTACATTATATATTTTAACGCGATTGTCCTGGGTTTAAAGGACAGATTGATTTAATAACTAAAGCCCGATCAGAAAAATAAAAAAACCTCGCCATGTTGCGGAAAATTATTGGAAATAATTAGTCGTAGGTCCTCAAACTAGGTTTTTTATATCCCTGGTCAGGCTTTACTAACGTAACAGATACAGCACTCTCCAGGTTAAGCTCGCTTTTACAGCCAACCGTGAAGAACTAAAACGTGCGTGACAGCCTGTATCTTATCTACCTAGATAGGAGGCGCCGAAGGTACTTTATCGCAGTTGGTGACGAAACACTGGCAGCACCGCATCGCCTTTTTCTGTCGTTCCATCCTTTTCTGTCACCCAGGAACGTCATTTGCCAGAGCAAATAAAGTAGACGGACCGCGATAGCGCGCGGCGGGCTGCGGCGTAAAGGCGATGCGGTGCTGCCAGGTGAGGTTCAACTCTTAAGCTTACCTTCAGGTGACCTCGGATGGTCGTTGAAGTACAACTTGGCGAACTCGGCGAGGTCGTTGGTCGCGTCGGCGGGCGGCGTGGTGGGGGGCAGCGCGGACGCGGGGGGCGAGGCCGCCGCCTCCATCTGGTGCAGGCGACGCTCCACGCGCTCCTTGCGCCGCGCGTTGCGTTCTGTGCTCTGTTGGGTTAGGATAAAGATGCTTTTAGAAAGATAGTCAAGTCACAGATTACATAAGTTACCTCGTAACAGATAACATCACTTCCTTTGAAAAGGATAAGTTTTCACGGTTTAGTTTAGTAATTTACTGCCAGACGGTACGCGCGAAATTGTATCTAATGGCGCTTGCCTCAGCGTTGTTATTACTTCGTACAGCGCGTGACGTATGCGACGTTGCCGTCTGAAGCGAGTGCCAGAATTCGTACAAGCGCATAGCTTACGATGCGCCAAAGTGACGGAGGCCTGGTCAAGTTTATAGATATTTAATATTGACTTCAGAGTGAGAGAGGGAGAAAATTTGTACCCTTACGCGTCAGTATGGAATATGAGATGGCCTGTGGACAAATTCCATGATGATTTCAGACATTTAAGGACCGTTTATTAATCCCGTTCAAGTTGATAAATAAAAACAATGTGTCATGGCTACCATTGTTTTAATAGTAGCATAGTGTGTACACTATATGAAACCTGCATGGTGTTTTTATCACGCGGCCATCATTTCTATTTTCCCTGGCATGTCCGGACTCCTGCAGGCGGTACGCCTGTGCCACTTCGACCATAAAGTTATTGGCGTAGTAGAAGGCTTTAGAAATACAAGCAAACGTCCAGTGTACTTTTGACCTTTTCCTTTCTTTATCACACTGCAATGCTTTGAGGAATTCCTAAATATCATATCTAATATCAAGACTTAAGAAGCAGTACGAGACTACACGCTGCCGGGCAGACTCTGTGACGTCACAACATAACATAACACAAACACAATAACTCACGGTACAGTCTCCGTTCATCATAAGCGGCGGGCTCATACAAGTGTCCATGGGTATGGGCGGCGGCGGCGTGGCAGACTTCACGCTGCTCGGGAGCGACTTCTGTGACGTCATGCTTGTAGTCATCGAGCGTGACGTCACGTTGTTCGGGAGCGGGGGAAGGGGCGCTTCTGGCTCTGACTCTACTTCTTTGTTCAAGAATCTGGGGGTGAAATATTGAATATTAGTTATGAAGAATATTTCATTTATATTTGTCTCTAGTCACTTGGTACAGTTGGATAATTATGAATGTAGTTTTCAATTGCCTATTCATAATGCTGTTGGTCCCATAAAATGCCCATGGATGACTTTATTCCTTACGCCAACTCAAGGACCCATTATTAGACTTAGTACAACATATTTGGATGGCAGGTTGCCTCCACCAACCTGCACCAGATTAAGAGAGCTTCTTTAATGAGAGGCGCGACTATGCAGTGCGATCCTACAGGTTTATATTAAAGTAACTTCTAGCAGCCTATTGAAACTAGTGATTTTGTGGCAATTTCCAAGCGAAGCGATAGTCTTCTTTTCGTGTCACTTGTTCTACTATTGTGTTTCTATATTTTATTGGCCAGATATTCGGCGAGCCTGAGAGCGTCCAGCGTAGCTTTATTGAAGTCCTCTCTCGTGCAGGTGTTTGGCACAAGGATACAATGGAAGCGATAGTACGCAAGATTAAAGGAAAGTAGGTGTAGCTCACCCATTGTTATCAGGAGGCAGTATCGGCGGCGGCGGTGGGGACATGGGTGCCTCCGCGCCGGTCGGCCGCGGGATCACAGACTCGTAGATAGGTTCCTTGCCGTTTATAACCGACAGCTTGCCGTTCGGTATCACACCATTCGTGAGTTCAGGCGGGGTTGTGTCTGGAAGAGAATTTTATACATTAAATCGTGTTTCCTGGGCAATCGGCAAGCTTTTAATGCTAGTTGGCAAATCCCTTCACGATGAGTTCGAGTATAGTGTCATACTCTCCCTAGTATGATTTCTCTACTCATGCGCGACTCTGTTTTTTCATTACTACATGTCGCGGCATGCGTGCCTTTTTCTCTCTGAAAAGCGCGTGAAGAGGTCTCTTTTCTAGGTAGGGAGGGATGTCGCATCGCGAGCGAATAGAGATACCATACTTAGAGAGGCAGATCTCATACGTAAATTCTCAATGGTGACAATACCTAGGTACCTTGTTTTGTTACACACTAGTTTAAAGATAGATGAATACATCTTTTCATGTCGTGGTGTTTTTAATAGCGTCAGGCGTAGCTGTATTTAGATCCGTGTAATGTATACGAACACTATATGGACACCTTGTCTAAAATAAATTATTTGAACTTGAATACCTTTAGCGACAGGTGGGGGCGGGGGCGGCGGTCCGGCCGGCTCGGGCAGCACACAGGCTGGGGGCGGCGGCGGGGGGAACACCGGCGACTGTTCCACCAGCTCACACGGCGGCGGCGGCGGGGGCAGTATCAGCGACGACGTCATCGCGTCACCGTTCGACATCGGCGACTTGCCGCCGTTCACCGACGACGTCATGGACGACGGCGGCGTTATGACCGACTGCAAGGGGAGGGAGGACGGCGGCGGGGGAGGTATGGCTTCTGAAGGCGCTCCGTCTGGTTTGCGTTGCGCTTCCGTGTGCGATTTGCTTAGTTCGTTCATTTCGGCTGCTAGAACGTGCTCGAGCTGGAAGGTATATTGTTTGCATTAGTATAAACGTAAAGGAAAAACTTTATTTCTATAATTTTTTTAATTTTCTACATCTTTTTCAGTGTACTACTACTGAATAAAGCCCTCCCCTAAGTACCTATATTTTATGCAAAAATTGACCAACTCTTCATCTTCTTGTTATCGTGTGGGCAGAGCTCTGGTGTCAGAGTTTTTTTAGACCGCCTTACGGCCTCTGACGTGGTTTTTATGTAACGACTACTACCACCAGAGATAGTAGCCGGGACCAACGGCGCAACGTGCCGTCCGAAGTACGGAATCATTTTTCTTTTCAGACAATCAGGTGATTCGGCCTGCAATGTCCTAACCAACTGGGGAAAAACGCACAAAGTGACATATCACTAGGTGTCCCCCGTGGGAATCGAACCCACGACCTCCGTGTCGAGCCAAAAGCCAAAGCCCAAGCCAAAGCTTCGTGCCAAAGCTCTTAACCATTAGACCACGGAGGCAGTCTCTTCATGAAGGTGTCCATGTTATTCTGAAGTAATTTTGGCCCATCTCTCCGAATGCATACGACACAAAGACATCTCCAGGCTCTCCAGCCCACTACCAGTTAGCTATATTCTTCAATTAACAATTTAATCGATAGGACTAGCAACATAAAGGAATTATTCCTCGACTTTGAACTACTTGTAGGAACTGTTTCTAGCAGAAGCCTTCTTTGACTTTAGAAAAACCTGCAAGCGAAGTTAAACTATACTACAACCATTTACTATATTGATGTAATCAACACTCATCTTCACGATGATTGGTGGATCTGGTGCTAAAGACCAGAACATGAATCTAACAGATTATCAAGTCTTAGTACCACAGTAAGTAGGTGGTACATTCCTCTCTCACTCACACTTATACAGCATACATGTGCTAGCCTCTTCTAGGGTGTAATAGTAGAAAGATGATAAGATAATTACCTCTTGATGCAAATCATCAGCCAACCGCGCCATGGAATCACCAATCTCAGCGATAGTCGGTTGATGGGCATCTGACTCCCCGTCAGGCGCCCCTCTCTGCGTCGGCACATCGGCCAGGAAGTCAAACAAGTTGTCCAAGTTGACGGAGTCTGCTCGGGTTGTTGTGGGGCAGGATAGACCGCGGAGTTGATCTGCCATGTTTTCCAGTTCTGCTCGCTCTTGGTTCGCTTTTTCGGCGAGGCTGGAATGGCAGTGTTGAGTTAGTAATAGAAGATTTGTGAAGCCAGTGCTTGATTGGCCACTGGGTCAATCACATTCCTGGCAAATTAAAGCAAATTTAAGCATCTGGTTCTCAGTGAGAAAATATGATCGAGATTACATGATAACTGTTGAACCACGATAGCGCTTTTTAAATATAATCGTTAGGAATAATACAGTTTTACAGTTTTTGTTAGGAATAAATCTAAACTATTATAAAACTGTAACAGAAGTGTGTCTGTACATTGAAGATATTTACAAAAAGATGATTATGATATCGTTTTTAGGTGTCCCTGATTACAAATAACCAATTTTTGGATTTTTTGTCAGTCTGTTTGTTTGTGTGTTTGTTTGTTCGAGCATCACGCAAAAACTACTGAACCGATTTTGATGAAACTTTTTTGTTTGATAGCTTATGATCTGACTTAAGATCTGGTATATAATTTATGCGGACAAAGTCGCGGGTAAAAGCTCCTAAATAAATAATGTACACAGACAGCGTTACGCTGTCTTGTTATGGAGTAGTCGTGTCTACTAGGAAAACGTTCTTACAAAAAGCAATGATGACTTTTGTGTTAATCACCTACGGCTTTAAAAAAAAGGGTAGAAAAAAATTCGAGCGCCACTTTCATTGCAAAAACGTTCAAAATTTTAAGAGCAAATATTGGAAGACGAAGAGATTTTAGTGAAATAGGCAGAGGAAGACTTGAACAGAGTTTCCTGGCACAGGTGAAAGAAAAGGTTGATGTCGTGTCATATCAGGAACTTAAGGCACTAGCGGAAAAGTGACTGGATTTTCGAATACTCCACCGACAAGAGCGGTAGCTTCTAAATAAAAGATTTCTCTCTCACCTATTCCTCTCCTCCCGAAGCTTGATCTCCTGGTTGACCCTCTTCATTTCCCTGAGTGCCGTGGCCACTTCCCTGGCGAAGGCGCCTCGTAGATGCCTCTGGAGCGTGAGGGCGGCTCGACGTAGCCGCAGGAAGGCCGCACGTTCCTTCCAGCCTCGGCACGCGGCCTGGAGGACGATGACTGCGTTCCGCCATTGTAGGTATTGACGACGCTTGACGCTGCCTTTGTACCACTGGTAAGAAAGATTGGTTGATTAGTAGAGATCGGATATTCGGATGCATATTTACCTAAACTTCATTTTTCACAAAAATAATGTGGACACGTCTTAATTCATTTATTTTATGAAACAATCCCAGGATCGTTCTTGAGTCCCAGTATTGCTAAAATATCTTAGAACTTGAGCATTCTAACAACTCTGATAACATGAACAACTCGGACAACATTAACAACTCTGACAATTTGGTCAACTTATACAATGTTGTCTGAGTTGGCAGAGTTGTCCAAGTTAACCAAGGTGTTCATGTTGTCCGAGATGTTTTGTTGTCGAAAGTACTTAATTGGCCCAATTTTTTTAATTAACTTTTTTTAGAAAGGCATATCTATGTATATTATGTTTTCGTGGGGGAAAAAAGTGAAGTTTAGGTAAATATGCATCCGATTATCCGATCTCTATTGATTAGTCACACCTTGGAGACTTAGCTATCATTTCACACAAATAGGAATAATTTAAAAGGAGAGGTACGCATGTGCAATACTGAGTTAGTGGGGGGACAGGAATACTCACTTCCCTACTTTTTTTACGCCAAGATACTGCCAGAGGGGGCTAGGTTAAAATTGGTTGGGAGCAGGGAGTGTTCGTACTGTATGTAGCACTAGATATTCTCTCTTATAGATTAGTGGATTAGTGATTGATTTTTTTCTACAACATATTAGGCTAGTTGACAAAAATAGTCAAATCAGCAACTCTACGACGGACATCAAAACCAACTCTATGTATGAACATAAACAATAGTTCTAAACTATTGTGACGACATCCTACGTTTCATTATTTTTTATAATATTTGTCATGTTAGTCAGATCTGGATACTGGTTTGCGGTGGTCTGGTTTCATAGAGGAGTCATGATGAGGTAGAAAGTAAGAGATCTAAAATCTATGTTTTCCACTTACTTTTTGTATTTTCAGGGCTGAAGATTGTATGAGTGCCGTCCTCTTAGCTTCTAAAGGAGCGTGCACTGAACTCCTCATGAAGATCTTAGTGTGACCGATTTGCCAGTCGTCTTTGGGAGCGTTTACAATTGCTGTTATTGATCTGTTATAAAAAATGATTATATCAGTAGGTATTGCTAATCAATCACAATCACACATAGGGGCGTAATGGGGAGAACGTTTGTTTATACTCTGCAGTGGGTGATTCAAAACTGATGATGATGAATTGATGATAGAAAAACTCACGACCATATTTTCTTTCAGAGTGATCAGAATTAAAGTGCTTGAGATTGAATGAATGATTTAAACCGAATGACCGTACTGGAAAATAATTTGACATTTTCTAGTATGGTTCTTTCAAGACAAAATTGTGTGCTCGCCTTTGTTCAAAGAACATTGAAAAAGAAAACGTATTTTTTACCCTCTCTTGCGACATTTATTATAAATTTAATAGTGGAAGAAAGACTCAGAAGATTGAATTTTTCACCGATATGAACTGTACTCACCCAATATCGGGGTTCATAGGTCTCGGATGCTGCAACAGGCACCTATAGCGAGCCTGGAAGAGCGGCGTGGCGAGGTGTACAGGATACCCATCCCTCCTGATCCGCACTATTTCGTTCATGCCGAGGTACTGCAGCTGTTCCAGTACGAGCTGATCGCTGAATTTACCCGCTTCTTTGTTCTCGTTCGGTTTTATACAGCGGACGTACCTGAGAATCGAAGGGATTTAATTGACCTCTAAAAAAACGTATTGTAGTAGAGGTTAGGTGAGCAAGTAGTGAGAAAAGCGAATGCTTTTGTTACGACGCACGTAGCATTGTGGAAAAAAAGTTGAAAAATTAACTCAAAATTAGATTTGAAAGATCAATGTCGTAGCTGATACGTGTAATCTTGCAAAATTCAGGTAAATTTTTCATAAAAGCCAATGTAGTCTATTATTGCACGAATAATCAGCATTTGCGAACGCTCATTATCAGCTTTTATGGGTGAACGTTATTCACAAAAACCTACGTTTCAAATGTTGTTTACTTAGAGTTTTGAGAAACGCTTTTCATGTTTTGCATCAATTTGTCATATTTCTATAAAGTCAATTATAGTCTCGAATAAGTAGACTCGAATGTCTAGAATAGATTCCTAAAGCGCACAGCATAGCACACTTAACTTACCAAACGTGAGTAACCTGCAGCATGTCGACAAGAGATTGTAGCTGAGCTCTGAATGTGTCGACGACGGTCGGACGTCCTTTGGAAGTGCCTCGCTGTGTGGTGCCCGTCGAGTTTGGACTGGATAGAGTCATGTCCTGAAATAAATAAAAGAACCGCTTGAACAGATATATTTATCAACAACCCACTGGGCATAGGCCTACCCTCAAGGACAGAACGAGACGGACCCAGGCGTGCATAATTGGTGGATTCACATACGGCTTAGAATTTCTTCTTCAGCGCAAGCAGGTTTCCTCACGATGTTTTCCTTCACCGTTTGCCTTTTGCCGTCTGCTCTCTAGCAGTCGGTATTACGCATGTACGTAACCGGACCCTGTCGATTGATTGCCCTTACCTCTCCGCTTAGATCAATGTTTTAAGGTTTAGGTATCAAAGCATCTTAGCAACACGCTACCGACGGTCTCTCTAATATGTAGATTAGATACCTAGGCTGGTTTCAGAGTCACGCTTACGGTCAGCACGCGGGTCGCACTATGAAATTGTCTGTCGCGGGCCAGTTTTCCTTGTGAAACTATACAAGGCAACACCTAGCTCGTGGCCCGCGTCGCTTATCACCCGCACCGGCGTGACTCTAAAACCAGCCCATACATAAACATACTCACATGACCAGGCGGTGCCAAATCCTGCACATAATCGGCCAGCTCCCTCACAAACGGGTTCGCGGACCTGCTGAGATGGTCGATGAACGCGTCCTGCTGAGTGTCGCGGTTCTTATCGACGAAGCCTTGCACGCTGTAGGTGACCGCGCCCGCGTAGTGCTGCACCCCGAACTCCTCCTCCCACTTGCGCCGGGAACCTTTGACGAAGCTCTGGTGCTCCCCGAATTCACCCTGTATGTTTGTTAGGTAGGCGCTGTCTGAACCCTGGAATAATTGGAATATTAGTCTTGTATACAAGTAAGGAAAACACATACTGGATAATTTGGACGCTGATTGAAATGTAGATATTCTGAATAAGCGTAATACCTAATTTTAGAACATCTCTGATTTCCTCCTCGAGGAATAAAGTCGTGAGCATTGATTACAAGCAAGGCAGATATGAGGAAGCACTTTTAGGAACCAATATCTATTTATAAATAACTAGCGGCCCGTCCCGGCTTCGCACGGGTGGACGTCTAATCTTTTCTAGCAATAAATATAGCCTATGTTACTCAGGGTGAATGCAGCTTTCTAATGGTGAAAGAATTTTTTAAATCGGCCCAGTACTTTTTGAGCCTATTCATTACAAACATACAAACATACAAAAATAGGTACAAATCTTTCCTCTTTATAATATTAGTGTAGATTATTTATCGTAAGCACTTTTAAAGCTATATTTTTGGGCAGATTGGTCGTGCTAAAAAACAACAATTTGGTAGAATAGCATCAATATCAGGTAAGAAGAGATTTCACGACTAATAAGCATTAGGCTAAAGACTAACTTTTAAATATAAAGTACGCGTTTGGAGTACGCGTACTTTCTAAGCAAAAATATTCAAAGCAAAAATAATATAAATCATACCTTTGGCATATGGCACTGTTCGCTCAGTAGTTTGAGCAAACTTCTAGGCGGCTTCTCCAAGAGCTCGAGGCAAGCTGCGTTGTCGGTGAACTGAATCTGGTTGTACACTATCCCTTCTTGCCGGTACTGAAATTATACAGAAAAGATTACGATTTGCTTAAGTTTTTTTACAAGTAAAAAAAAACATTATCCTATGCCCATCGTGGCTTAAGAACTGATTGCCGCAATAGAAAAATTCCTCAGCTATAATTTACTGTTTATCTAATGTTTATCTAAACAAAGTCATTAAAATCTGCATACATCGAAAAATGTATTCACAACAATCTTCCTCCTGTTTCGTTCGTAAACATTGAATAATATCAGGCTCCATAGCTTCTACAGGGTGTAACAAAACCCCCTAAGACCCTTCAAACCAACAAACTGAACAACTTTCACTATGGAGCCGACTTCGAAAAAAATCTGCCGTCCCTTACATTCGAGTCTAGTAGATAGGTACTGCAGTTTTGTATGGAACAGCTGATTTTTGTATCACGATTTCTAAGTTGACTCAAGACTCTCTAAAAAATAGGTAAATAAACATGCGTAGCTCCCGCAACTCTTATAATATCGTCGGTCCACCGACATTGGCCTCGATTCGGAGTGTACCACGACTAAACTAAACTAAATGTATTCCTGTCACTTTCTAAAATAAGATTAAGAAAAGAGACAGAAAACCAACAGCTGACTTTAGTGCTGTCAAAGTGACGTTAAATGCGCAAAATAAGATGCCATCATAATGTACGCCATCTTATTTAAGTCGGTTTTGGGCGTTTAACGTCACTTTGACAGCACTAAAGTCAGCTGTTGGTTTTCTGTCTCTTTTCTTAATCTTATTTTAGAAAGTGACAGGAATACATTTAGTTTAGTTTAGTCGTGGTACACTCCGAATCGAGGCCAGTAAAGCATAACTCGAAAATGTCGAGTACTCACTCGCACCAATAGCACTGAGCAAGATATAAGACAAAACAGACACTTACGATTTCTTGTTCCAGCGCAAACACGTAATTATTAAAGAACATGTGTAGCTTCTCGTTGGCATAATTAATGCACAGCTGTTCCAGGGAGTTGGCGGCGAAGTTCTCGAAGCCGAAAATGTCGAGGACGCCCAAAGCCCTGGGAGCTTCCCGTCCGGGGGCCGAGCACGAGTTCACGTGGCGGACGAGCCAGGCGAAGGTTCGCGCGTAGAGTGCTCGAGCCATCGCGTGACGGTTCTCTCGAGCCTGGGAGGAGAAATGCTTTATTGTACTGCGAAATCTTGGAACATGAATCAGAATACCTAATTAAGTGGAACAGAATAGAGCCTGGACGATATTTTTGGACTCTGGAAAAGATTTCGGAGCCAACTGGTCACGCAAAAAATGTCTTCTTACTAGTCATAACTAAAAGTCATAAATAGCCTGTAAAATAAATCTTCGGCTTTGGCTACAAGGATCCTTCAATCAAATCAGCCCACATTCCTATCTTCCATCCCTTTAATTGCGCCATTCCTTACGGTCCTGTGCTAATCTGATCCAATGTGAACCCGTCACTCTTACAATGTCATCGACCAACGTGAGGACGGTCTACTTACTGACCGTCCCTCTGATACTGCTTTGGTCCAGTCATCTCTAGACTGGAGATGAACACTTGGAGAATCCAGTTCAACTTTGCTATCCACTTACCCCCTTACGGGTAAGTGGGTAAGTAAGGATCCTTACTCCTAAACAATTCCGTCGTTACCTCATGTAATCGCAGCGGTATATCGGTAACATTTCCCCGGACATTGATCTGTCGTTCCAACAACACTCTCTGAGCGGTCGGCGGCGCCAGGCCGAGTAGGTTAGAGACTGCATCAACCGCTTCCGTATCTTCCGGCGCTAGAGTCGTCCGCTCGCCGTCTACGTCCTGGGAACAAATTAATAGAATTAATAGTGTCAACCAGTAAGAATGATCTGACAAGGACTAGTAGAGGATGAACAAAATATAAAACTGTGTAATGATGACGTATGTCAACCATCCATATCTGCATAAGACAGCATTAGTGACATCAAAGGCGCTGCCCCACTGTATGAAATATCGTTACGCTGTGATAGTTGGATGGTACACAGTCAGATAGGATCTCTTGAACATTTTAAGAGGGAAAATTCGGGGAAGACGTAGGTCTGCTAAAAGGACTCAGACTTAAAAACCAGTATGAATACTGCCTTGTCCAGGAGATCGAGCCGTCCGCTATTTAAAATCCCAATATCCCCAAGACTGACTTCCCCTAGGAGTTGGCACTAGAAGAATGAATGAACGTCACAGTTTTATCCTTTACTTATTGGTATTTTTATCTACCTGGTGGTGGTGTTAAGAATGTAAGATGAATGTGGATTGTTGTGGTGGAAAGAAGACCAAAGATGGATGAATTGTGTGAAGGATGATATGTGTAAGAATAGAATAGGGAGTGCTGAAATGAAGGCTAAGACCAATCAATAAATAAATATCAATAAATATCTTGGACAATGTCACACAAATTATTTAGTCACGTTTAAAGTACCAGAATCTAGCCTGGACTTGTATTATGATGACTAAACAACGATATAGAATACATATATAGATACAAATATCCATGACTCGGGTACAAATATTCATATTCATCATACAAATATTTGTCCCTTACGGGATTCGAACCCGCGACCCTCGGCACAGCAGGCAGGTTCACTACCGACTGTGCTCTACCAGGCTGTCAATGGAAGAAGACATATTGCGTCGACCCCAAGTAATGGGATAAGGGTATGAGAATGATGACGGTATTTTCGACTACCCACCTGGAACTGTATGTTTCCAAGCCACAGTATAGCGGCGAGCACTTTGAACAGTCCCTCGCACATATGCGGCGGCACCTGGAGAACGGTTAGGGCTAGTTGCAGCGCTTCCAGCTTGCCCTGTTCCCCCCCGCGCCCCTTGCGAGCTTCCTCGTCCTCCGGTCGGAGGTATTTGTAGTGAATGTCGTCGCGGAGCCGTAATGTGCTTCGGAGTTCGGCGTTGTGCTGAAATTTAAGTTTATATTAGAATTTACAGTGCAACCTTTTTTTTTGATCGATTCGATGTTGGGTATGTCTTTTAAAAGCGCCAGATTAAAGATACCCGAAATCGAGGAGCGTGTCTACGACTTATGATTATGACTGTAGAAGAGTTAAGAGAGATTGTGTCGGGATCATAGCGATCAATTATCTCTCCATATCCCAATGGGACAAAGGCGCTACATTAAATCAGACCATCAAACTGAACGACTTACCCTGATGAGTACAATGTAGCAATCTAGATAAAAAACAGCTGTTTCATACAAATCTGCAATCCTCCTCGAGCTACATGTTGTTCAGTTTGATGGTCTATCATCGCCTTAAAAACTGTCAGAATATTAAGTCTGACCCTGTGTATTATAACTTTTTTGTTGACCCATGGAAAGTGTGACGGGGATGTGGAGCGAAGAGTGACTGCGGGAAATAAGGTAAATGGGGCCCTGCACGCCGTGGTGAGTAGCCGGTCTGTATCAAAAAGGGCACGTCTGGCTATTCACAACGGTGTGTTGGTGCCTACGCTAATGTATGGGAGTGAATGTTGGGTATGGAATAAAAGGAATGAAAGTCGAGTGAATGCAGTTGAAATGCGCTCCTTACGAAGTATGTGTGGTATTACTTTGGTTGATCGAATCAAGAACAGTGTGATAAGGGATTGGTGTAAGTTGAAGGATGATATAGTAACAAGGATTGAGAGGGGTATGCTTAGATGGTTTGGTCACGTAGAGAGAATGAATGAAAGAAGACTTACGAATGAAATTTATCGAGCACAGGTGAGTGGAAGTGTTGGGAGAGGCCGTCCGAGGAAAACATACCACGATCAAATCAATGATCTTTTCCGAAAAGGACAAGTGCGTAGCACCCTCAATCGACGGAAGTGCATGAAAAGATGTATGAATGTCAATGAGGCTAGAGAAGTGTGTCAGAGTCGTAGCGTGTGGCGATCTGTGGTCTCTGCCTACCCCCTTGGGACAATGGCGTGAGCTTATGTATGTATGTATGTATGTATGTTGACCCATGCACATGATTAAAATATCCCCACAGATCGCAAGCTTCATACAAGCGGGCTCTGTCATGTCCTTACACTCACACAAGCACGCGGCCCCTTGCGGTACATACGAACAGGTGCACACATACCCAGGCTGAGTGTGTGCACATGTTCGTACGTCTTGCAACGTGCGCGATATGTGAGTGCACCGACATGGCAGCGGCCGCTTCGCTTGTATGAAGCTTCCGATCTGTAGGGATATTTAATCATGACTGTGCTGTTAGTAAGCTTCTCACGCTCATTAAAAGTCAATAACATTTCCACTTTACCTTAGCACCTTCAACGAGCTGATAGAACACGTGGTAGTTGGTCTCCCGTGGAGCCGGACCTGTTATCCTGGCTCGCTCCAGCAGAAAGTCCCTGAGGACGGCGCCTCGGATACCGCCCCGGTGGTCCAATCTCACCTCGACGAACTTGCCGAACCGAGACGAATTGTCGTTTCTTACCGTCTTAGCGTTACCTGAAAAAGTTTTATGATAGCATGATTCTTCTCTATTGAGACTCGTACCATCGGATTTTTAGAAATTTATGTATGATTTGGAACATCACTAGTTTTCGGTGCAGAAAAAAGTCTTGTAAGATTGCCTCGAACACGAGCTGTATAAGGAATTTGATTTGATTTAGGATAATAGTGTGCTAAACGTCGAAATAAAACCCCTCACAATACGGATGCACTTCTTTTCTTTTTGTGTCAATGGTTCTTCAGTGATGTTTTTATATTTTACTGATCAGGTATCCGGCGAGCTTGATAGCGTCAGGTGTAGCTGTATCTAAGTCCTTCCTCATGCATGTGTTCCGAGACAAGGGACATTCTAGCAGAGAATAATAATCATCATCAGTCTGTTCTGTCACTACTGCGACATAGGTCTGTAACGAACTTCTGCAATCAACAAAGTTCACGGTGAACTTGTTACTACATTTGTAATCACTACGTTTTATAGATACGCATGTATGTCAGTTTCATTGCGGTCTAAAACTTTGAACCGTTTGTGAAACAATTTTCATTATCCTAAGCGTCATTTCCCCAGATTCTCGACCTCCAACCGACATAGGCTTTCACCTCAAAATAGAGCTAATAAAACATGTTTTCAATTGGAACCCTTACCAAAAGCTTCCAGCACGGTATTGGCTTCTAGAATCTGTTGCTCTGCCCAGGAGGCCTGTCCACCGGCTGCACAGAGGTACTGCAGGATCAACTTTGTTGTTTCCGTCTTCCCCGCACCACTCTCTCCCGATATTACTACTGATTGATTCTTTTCGCCGTTCTGGAAAACGAAATTTGAATTCTAAGGACATCTTGATAGAACTGGATTTGATTTGATCAGAAGATACACTTTTTCGCCGTTCCATAAAACTAAATTTGCATTCTAAGTGCATATTGATAGCTGGATCAGATCAGAAGATACCTAGAGAAGTTTGCTTGGATTCTAGATTACAAAGAATTAAGAGTAATTTTGCTATGGATATGAGGTTGATGCCAAAATTGCAATTCCTGCCAGTCCCAACATGGTCTTATTCTTAAATATTATTTAAAGTATTATGGCATGGCATAACATTGATGTAAATAGTAACATTTCATTTGAATCCATTTAGTACTAGGGTAGGGTGACACGCAAACATAAATTACTTATAATGGGTGATGTTCATGTCACATGAAAACAATTTTATGGCTGTCATCAAACATTATACAGTCATTTTAAATTATAAACCATGCTAAAAAACCTTGTCATATAAAAAAACTGTAAACTTGGCGTGTCGATACATTGAAAATATTAGCAAAGAACCTATTTTATTGGGGGACAAAGTTAAAGTCGTTTCTGGCATGTTTTGCTGTTGTTTTGCACGTATAAACTTCTAAACCAATTCGAATTGACTTGTCACAAAAGTATACGGCTAAGTTTGGAGTAACATTTATAATTTATTTCATCGCAATTAGCTCACTTAATCAAAAGTTATGAGACGTTAAAGTTTTCTAGTACGTGTTGCTCTTCGCGTACGAAGTTACGGGCGCTACGAAATACACGTTGGCGCTAATTAAGTACCTTGTCTATTTGAAGTCAACCTCTTTCAGATGGTAAAGATTCAAAATTCATGAACGTATGAAGTTTAAAATGGTCTCAAAATGCAAAGGCCGACATACACAGTTTACGTAGATAATAAAAGAACTCGTTACTTTCATATCAAAGCTTTTAATCCCTCACCTGTAGCGCACTGTACGCAGATTCTGCTAAAGCAAAAACGTGCGGCGGGAGAGCACCAAAGGCTTTGCCTCGGTAGTTTTGCATGTGTTCCTGTGAATTAAAAAATGTAACAATTTTACTATCATGTACAGTACACACTATGTATAATCTTAACTATTTATTCAATTTCAAACCTTATAGCATACGAGATAAGAATGGGGTAAATACAGAGTGGTACGCTTGATTTGCTCTAAGCGGTTGTGGTAGCTACCAAGTTCCACGGTTAAATATGTACAATAATAATTTTTACACTAAAAAATGCAGTAAAAATGCTCTGTCACCATTGTGGTTAAATTAAGGAAACTGTCAAACAGTCATTGTCCTCTTGCAAATAGTGGAACATTTTAAAGAACAAACCACATTTTCCTACTTGTCTGCAAGATTAGACAATTAACTAAACTTTAATTATAGCAAAACACTATGAAAGAAACCTGTCAATAAATTAACTTCATCATCTAAAAGGAAATTGAAATCACCTATTGTGTGGTAATTAGTCATTCAAAGAAAACAGGAAGAAAGACTTCTGTATTACGGCCAGCGGTTGATATAAGAATAAATTACTCTGGTAATCATGTTTTCTCTCAAATCATTTATCCCTATTACACCCGGGTAGGCGGTGTACGGTAAACCAAGTTAGAGGCAGATTTGAAAATTCTCGGACACCAAAGTTATGACTCCACCAAATCGGAACTGGGCCCACGTGGGTGGTTGAGTGCGGCCCACTCCCTCTCTCCCTTATTCGTGAGAGGAGGCCTTTGTCCTGCAGTGGGATCTTTAAGGATATTGTTTAAGTTAATACCCATTTGACATCCCTCATCAAAAGCTATTAAAAATTTCGGATAATAAATTCAGTTGTCCAAACATCAATGGCACCTGAGAAAAATGCTGCCGGCCGTCTCTATCAAAAATTACCCTGCATGCCCTGCATTGCTAAGCAATTAGCCCATATTGTAAATATGACGACAGCGTAAGCGGTAGTCACCGTAGCATGATTCCTGAGTAAATCCATAATTATATATACGCTCGGGTTGATAAGTATAATCATCATGTCGTTGACGGTCGTGACAAAATGATATTTAAAAACGATTTACACGCTTGGATGCATTTTTGATCATCTTCTTGATTTTGGTTTTATCTAAGTTTGAAGACATTGTTTTTGCTTACCGTAGTATAACATCCTAATTCCTTGTATGGATTAACTGCGACTAGAATTGATCCTGTGTATGTCTGTATAACGAAGAATTAAGGAAAATCACAAAAAAAAACATACGCCTGGATGATCGGCCAAAACCAAGCCAAAACATAAAAATAGAAATGTTTACATTCATATAAGCTCCATCTCTAAAGAAATATCCGATGGACAGATTTATTATCTTTTAACAGCATAGCATATGCTCACGACTATATTCCCCGAGGGGGTAGTCAGAGATATTCTGAAACTTCAGAACATCACCTTATTTATAAACCTACCATCTAATAAAAATTGATTATTCTGGCCTGTCCCCTAGTATCGAATATGGCAGAGGTTGCTATGGATACCGGGATACCGTGTACAGGAAGGCGCAGCGTTGGTGGGCAGTGAACCCCCCCACACAGTAGAGCTATGACCTGGTGAAAATGGCGGGATGAGGGCGGCACAGGACCGGTCGTTGTGGCGATCCTTGGCGGAAGCTTATGTCCAGCAGTGAACGTCTAGCGGCCGAGATGTTGACTGGGACAGGGAAAACATTGTTGCTTAATAACGCGGTTGCTGCGTGGTTTTTATAATTGTAAAAGGATACATAAACGAGGTCGTGCTTGTATCGTCTCTTGAGGTTGTCGTTGATGGCCTCCTCGGTGATCTGCGGCATCATGGTCATGTCCGGCACGCCCGGCCCATCGTCGCTCTCTCGCTCCTCCATCTCGTCTGCAACAAGAATAAGGTCTATAAGAAAACGCTCTATTATTATCATCCATTCATCTTCTTTTCCTTTTCCCACTTGTAATAGGCGCTATATACAGAGTGAAATTGATATCATTGGCATCCTTTTAAACTAAGAGTCTACCCATCAAACTAAACAACTTTTACTATGGGAGCAAACCGATCGGAGCAACTAAAAACATCAGCTGTTGCATACATTTGAGTCGAGTAGACATTGCAGTTCAGTATGGGACAACTGATTTTTTAGTTGCTCCGATCGGTTTGTTCCCATAGTAAAAGTTGTTCAGTTTGATGGGTAGACTTTTAGTTTAAAAGGATGCTAATGATATCAATTTCACCCTGTATATCTCATTTCTTACATCTGTTAGCCGTCATTTCTTTCTAAGTAATTTTTCACACAACTACGGATGGATTGTGTGAAAGGTGTCATGTGCAATCATGTCGATGTTGTTGACGATGGTTATGATATGACTTTCAGGCAACATCTACAAAGTATAGTGAGATTCTAATATTGGTCCTTTCACCCCGATTTCTAGTTATAAATAAATACTCAAAGGCACATTACATTGTAATGACTTCAAACGTAAGCTACTATATGTTTTTTACTATGGAAATCATACAATTTCGAACCAGGGACCGGGTTTGGCAGTTCAGCGTGGTCACACCAAACGGGTCTTTGTCGTTATCTGTCTCTTAATCTGTCATCAACGCGAGTCTTATCCAATTAAAATTTGTTTAATTTTAACTTAACAACAATCAATAGCCCTTATGCTAAAGTGTCATATAAGAATATCTTTAGTTACACCTCCTCAGTGCTAGGAGTCGATTATCATGCAATGAGTGTCCCAAGAGATTAAGAACGAAGATAACCTACCGGCAACAATTTGATTCCAGGAACAATTGTAGTTGGAATGTATATTCAGAAATCATACGAAGAATTGGGTCAGATAGATAAAATGACAGGACATACGATGACTAACCCAGTTAGAAAAAACCGGGCAAGTGCGAGTCGGACTCGGGCACCGAGGGTTGCGTAACAACATAACTAAAACAAACAAAAAAACCGGGATCCTTAGCGCGAGCCTGACACATACTGAGCCGGTTTTTATTATTTGTTGATTTATAGAGTGTGCTCTATAAGTAATCAACAGTGACTTCAATCTTCGAACAACGACTTTGTCAACAAGAAAATAACAATTGACCACGCAGAGACTTATAGGTGGCGCTATAATCCAAAGATAAAGTAGCACCAAGCACTCTCCACTATCAAACTGTACAAAAACATGTATCGTCAACCCTTACAGTCTCACACATATAGTCATAAGAGTGACAGAACTAGACAGATATAGTCAATCCTTGCAGTCTCACACAGATTGCTATAAGAGTGACAGAGCTAGATAGACGTCAATCTGTTACGTATGTTAGTGAAATAATGTTGCCCATTATTATATTTTCTTCTAATTAGTAGAACTTTTTTTCTTATCATCTATTTGTTTTTGGAAGACCAACAGTTGTTGACAACGAAGAACGACCACTTCCCATACATTAGAAAACCTGTCAAACAATTTTTTATTTTGTTGAATTATACAGTTAAATATTGATATAGAAAAACTATAGGTATATTCCATTTACAATGGTAGTAATTTAATGTAATTTTGTAATGCGGAATATTAGTTAAATCGAAAAAAAATGTTGAGGTTATTTGTCATAATGATTACCAATCACTTTGCCAATAAGACGATTTAGGACTAAATTATAGGTAACGGGCGTGCGAAACGCTCGTCAAACGCGCGTACTCTGTTTGCTTTTTTTGCGATGCACTGAAATGTAACTTATACCTATTAGTTGCCTAACAATAGTGAAAGTAGGATCGATACTATTGTGACCCTGAAACGCTAAAAAGCTATAATGCTATCGATAGTATCAAGTTACTTTATGACAAATTAATACTATTATATTAAATTAATACTATTATATAACTCTATTGCATCTTAATACTGTCGATAGTATCAATTGTTTTAAATCAATCGAAATTATTGATAGTTAGGCAAGACTAATAATGATCTTGAGTCCGAGCGTCGCGTCACGGCGCGGCGCACGCCCTACGAACGGCAGCGATTGATGTAATTCGTTGCATAGAAATTCATACAATGTCGAGCGTACAAACGCAGCGTTCTACCTACGGACGCATAATAATTCGGCGCGTTAAGTAGGTATAATTTGGTCCTTATTGATTAATCAAAGACTTCTATTATAAAGAAGTCTCTGACCAAGAAGCTTATATACTATATAAGCTTCTTGTCTCTGACTAAAATAGCTTTTGAACAAGAAGTTTCGCATAAGATAAACGCTCTATGTATTTCTGACATAGGTATAAGTTCCGTTTCGCGCAGTTAGTTTATAGTGAAATTTTATATAAAAGCAACAAGCAATGTGAAAACAACTTCAGAGCGACATCGTGTTTGCTTGTAACGGAACGAAAAAAAGAAAGAATGTTCATAATGGCTGCATTCAAATGCAGAAGTGCGATTTTTGAAAATCATACGAGCGACTTGGCAGTAGAAAGATGCATGATCTCCATAGTAATTTTGACATTTTCTACTGAAAAGTCGCTCGCATGATTTTCAAAAATCGCACTTCAGAACAATTGTAATCAAGTGGCTATTTTTTGATATTCATTTTAATTTTTCCACACTACATTATTTTATTTGAGTTGCTATTTTTGAAATAACTAAAAACAAGCGATTTTTTGAACAATATCATTTTGTTATAACGATTAATAGTTGTCAAATTATTTGACAGGTCTAAAGTGACATCCTTCTTAGATTGTCCATCCACGTTGTGAACAATATATAAAATTGGGTATTTGACTACATCTACACTAATATTATAAAGAGGAAAGATTTGTACCTATTTTTGTATGTTTGTATGTTTGTAATGAATAGGCTCAAAAAGTACTGGGCCGATTTAAAAAATTCTTTCACCATTAGAAAGCTGCATTCACCCTGAGTAACATAGGCTATATTTATTGCTAGAAAAGATTAGACGTCCACCCGTGCGAAGCCGGGACGGGCCACTAGTTCAATATATTTTAGTTTTATCTATTCAATAAAAAAAAGGTTAGAAAATAACGTTAATTGAGTTAATTTCATTGAGTTTTTAGCTTGAATACTATTTTTAATAACACGATAAACTTTAAAAAGTAATGAAAATTTTGATGACGTCACAACTCATTATTTAGTACAAATGTTCATACAAAGCGCATGTTTTGACGTCCGATAAAGAGTAGCTGATTTGACTAGTTGTCAAGTAGCCAATTGGTAGAAAATTCACTATTTGCTTCTGACAACACTTAAAAAAAACTGTCATGTCTGTCATGGAGCGCGATTTTGAAAAATGTAAAAAATTATTTGTTTTGAACAAAGACAAATAGTACTTTATTATCACCGGAAAGTTTTGAATGTCGGGGATTAAAGGACAGATAAGTTTACTTCATTATGTCGGATAAGAAGTGTTGCGTTTCTGGATGCTTTGAAGCTGGTGGTACGTAAAAAAGTAGTTACGGAATGATTCAGGTTAGTACTTATTTTTATCTAGTTTTCTTGTTTAATATTGACCAAACTTTTTTTTTTCAGCTTCTCATCCAACTCTTCACCTATTTCCGAACCCAACGAAGGACCCTGACCGTTTAGATTTTTGGATTGCATGTGTTGGGGGACGTATCCTTGAATTACCAAAGGAACATGTTTACAAGTACCTATCGTAGAGTATGCCATGCCCATTTCGAACAAAAGTTTTGTTGCCGGTATAACAGACTGTCTAATATAGCAGTTGCTGTGTAAATAATGGTGGTCGAAGGGTTTTCTTTTGTTACAAGCTCAATAATGTAACTTAACTTTATAAAGGATAGGTGATAAAGTAGGTAGTTTTATTGGTTTGTGTCCGTATAGCTAGCGTACACATGAAAGGGATAAGTAAGACTGGGATAAGTGCCAATAGGCCAGTCATTTTACGGTTTGACCCGGGAATAATTAAGAATTGCATTTTCTTTTCGGTATCTTAGATTAAATAAAAAAATAAAAAGAGATTTATTCACCAGAAAAAAGATACAAGGATTAGCACTATCATGAACATTTCCTGATTGAACAGGGGGAGCCTCAGCACAAATGCTGTTTTGCGGTCTCTCCCTTTTGTATGTACAATTTTTACATGCTTTTAATACCATTCATTACATACCTACACTATCTATCCTACAGTTGCAGAGAAAACGACAATTATAAAAAAAGTCTTTTTAAAATGAGGGCTACAGATTTATTTCTGAATGAGTTACAAGCCTTTCAGGAGTTTTTTTTTCTATGTTCCATACAAATATTTTGTATAATAATTTTTCAGGCTATACTTTCATTACTAAATGATGCCAATTACGATTTAAAAGTACGAATAAAGATTACTTCGACGTCCTCCATACTAAACACGCTAAAATGATTGGCCTACAATAAATAGTGCCTAACTAATACCTAGGTCAAATAAATAGTGCCTCTGTACTTTACGAGATATCGATTTTTTTTACCTGGTAGGTACGCTAGCTTGACGTCAAGGTAGCGTACACATTTTCTGTGGCTAAGACGGCTTGCGTTAAAAATGTGTACGCTACCTTGACGTCAAGCTAGCGTACCAGGTAAAAAAAAATCGATATCTCGTAAAGTACAGAGGCACTATTTATTTGACCTAGGTACTAATTAGGCACTATTTATTGGAACTAATCCCAGCCAGATCCCTTTTATGTGTACGCTAGCTATACGGACACGAATGTTTGGTACTTGTTATGTTTTTGATGTAAATTTTATTGTTCCCCAACAATAAATATGTAATGACAAAAATAATGTTTTTATTTGTTTTCAGGTTCCATGTAACTACTTGTTAACATCAGTCATTCATATAATAGGTATTATATTATGTTATGTTTTTGAAGTGTTTACGCAACGATAATTGCTTTAATTTTCTGTGAATCCTTACTGATGTTAACATAAAATACATGATACCTATTAATTATAAAGTAACTGTAAATATTCATTTTTTTATAAAATTGAGAAGCCCGCCATCCCCGCCATCTAGCGTAGGCGAAAATCCTAGGTTTGCCACAAACATTAAGATATAGATGGCACGGGAACGCGAACGTGCTTGCCATTGCCACAAAAAACCGCAGAGATATGTCTCTATTTCCGGTTATAATAAAGTACTCTTTGGTAATCAATTAATCACCCCAAGTTTGACACTTGTATGTATGTATTGCCGTTTTCACGATTGAGCAAAAACAAAACACTTGAAAAAAACACGTTTCTTGTCCACCACCATAATTTTTTACTTTTAGGTTTTTTAATTATTTGTTAGCAAATACAAAATAATAACACATATTTTGTCATAATTTTGAAAATGACCCACTGACCATAATTTTACCTATTACGGTTCAAAAGATACAGACTGACTGACATCGTAGGCTTAGTAATAGGGTCCCGTTTTGGCACCCTTTAGGTACGGAACCCTAAAAGCTGATAAGGAGATCGCAATGGACGGATTTCAACAGTAGGATAATGTAGATTAAAAAGTTATGCCTTCTCATACTGACAACGAAGGCAGTAACTAGGTATTGTTACATAGCAAACGTTACTCAATACGCACGCTACAATATTGTATTGTAAATTGTAATACATTATCTGTTTGCTGTCTTACTCCTTCCCGTATGATATGAATAACAGCTGACATTCAGAGAACTACACTATTGATAATTCAGATTGGAGTACATATTATTTTGCACTGGTTTTTTGATGTTCTGAGCTCTAGCGATTCTCTTTTATACTGCTTATGTTTTGGTATAAAATAAAGTAGTTATACAGAGTTCTATATATGCTGACGGTTTTTTAAGGGGATGATCGGTCTGATCAAACTGAAATTCTTTCTCTATGGGACCAAAGTCGAAATCGCAAAAAAAATTTCGGTTGCTCCAGAAAAGTAACATTAACCTTTAAACCACATACTCATCAAACTGAACAACTTTTACGATGGGAGCAATCGTGTCAGAACAAAAAAATATCAGCTTTCCCATACCATACTAAACTGCAATACCGATCCTAACGTTATGGGACAATAGATTTTTTGTTCTGACAAGTTTGCTCCCTTAGTAAAAGTTATTCAGTTTGATGGGTAGAGTATGTGGTTTAAAGGCTAATGATACTTTTCCTTACACCCAGTATATTATGGTCGAGCAGGATTGCAGTTTTGTATCAAACAGCTGTTTTTTTCCCGCGATGGTCAGTGGGTCATTTTCGGTCGATTTCTCTTTTGGTCCCATTGAGAAAGTTGTTCAGTTTGATGGTTCCAGACCATCAACCCTCTTAAGAATGAAATAACGCATGTTAATTTTCATTTAAGGCTACTCCTCCCATCTGCAAGGCTCTCTTTCTTACAAGCAAACTTTTGCAATTAGCCATCCCGCTTCAATTGCGCGGCTCCGGTCAGAATTTTCCGTTTTCTTTGAAAACCTGTATGATTTTATATGAATTTTCAAAAATTAAGAAAACCACATCATTTTATATTGTATTGTGAAGAATATTGTAAATTTTCATATTCTTCTGATCAACAGTGTAAGAGTAAAATGGTTACAACTGGAAAAAAAGAGGTGACTTTGGAGTCGTTTTTCTTCAGTTTTATTAATTAAAATAGATTTCGAGAAAAACCACATCACTTCTCATATCCTGTAGATTGTTCAGTTTTGTTTTCTGCTTAAAAAGTGCCATAGTTAATGAATAAAATGGTTTCAAAGTTACTCAAAACCGGGCGGACGCCCCTTAAGTTTAATTTCAAGAGCTTATTGTATCCAATACAATACAAATACAAATATCTTTATTAACAAAATAGAAATTCAGTACACATGATACAATGGACCCCGCATGCGGCAAGCCAGAATCTCGGAAATCCTCTACGATTTATCAGGAAAAATTACAAATTTTAGGACAGAGTGAGCGAAGTTAATAATTATGAGATTTAACATTTGAAACAATTTTACAAGGAAATTTTACGTATAAACAGAAAATGAAATTAAAGTAATACATGTTTGCAATGTATATAGGTAACGAAGACATGCAATGATATTTAAAAACCTACCCAATTAATTAACAGTTTTGGAATAGCAGGCTATAAAATAATATGTGAGTGTGGTGTGTGTGTGTGTGTGTGTGTGTGTGTGTGTTTGTGTGTTGTGGGGGTTTTAATTAGGAACGGCTAAGAGTGATTCAGTGGCAACATAATCGAGGGACTTTAAATACCTGGTTACTTTGTGTTTGACCTCTCTGGCACTAAGGTCTTTTAGGTTACATATCCCGGTAACTTTGCTGTATAGAAAGGGGAACAGAAATGATCTGAAACGTTGAGCAAAGGTGGTCTTCACTCTCTGTGTTTTTATTATCATTCGGCGGCTCTGCTCGGACTTCATGAAATTAGATGAGTTCATATAAAATTTATGAAAGGTGTTTATTGCCTTGAGTATGTACAGTTGGCGGACAGTTAGTACCTGCGCTTCCTGATAGAGTAGATCAGTACTGAAGCGATATTTTTTGCCCAGCATTACCTTGAGGACTGATCTTTGGGCTCTTTCAACGGCAATACCCCAAGCAGTCACACAGTAGAGGAGAATAGATTGACAAATTGCAGAATATACCATTGCAAGAACTTTTTCACTGGCACCGTCTCTCAACAGCTTCATAATATGGATCACTTTTCTCACTCGACCCGAGAGAGCTTTGATGTGAGGCCTGAACGTTAATTTCTCATCCAACACAACACCCAGGTACTTGGTAGATTCCACTCTTCTCAGAGAGTAGCAAAAACACGGCTGATTGCAGCTACTGCAAGAGTGAATGCTGAGAGAGAGTGAAGAAGGAGGAGCGGATGCTTTAGTTTTATGGAAGCACATGTAATTTGTCTTCACTGAGTTGAGCGTGAGTAGGTTGTGTTTCAACCAGTTTGCAACCGTTGTCATACCGCTATCAGCGATGGAAAAGACTTGAGGCCAACTGGGGCCGCAAAAGATCAGGGCCGTGTCATCGGCGTAGCAAACAACATCCACGCCCAAATCAGAAGCAAAGAGATGAGTCAAGTCGTTGATGTATATGATGAATAACAAAGGGCCCAGAATGCTTCCCTGAGGTACTTCAAAAGAGACGTTAAAAGAGCGACTGACATATTCTGCTACTTTGACATGCTGTTTCCTGTTCGCAAGATAGCTAGAGAACCAATTTAGGGCTATGCCCCTAACACCCATGGCCTCCAGTTTTCGCAACAGAATGGGATGGGAAACAGTGTCAAACGCCTTGGAAAGGTCGAGGAATACGCCCAGGCATGCGTGACCGCTATCCAGGGTAGCAGAGACTTTATCCAACAGAAGGTTGACAGCTTCTTCAGTGGACCGCCCCCTACGGAAGCCGAATTGATTTGGAGAAATCAGGTTGTGTGAATCCATAAACCCAGTGAGACGCACATTAACAATCCTTTCCAGTAATTTAGAAAAGACGCTAAGTAAGGAGATGGGCCTATAATTGGAAGGATCAATGCTAGAGCCACTCTTATAAATTGGAACAATTGCAGCAGTCTTCCAGCAATCAGGAAACTCTCCCGTAGACAGACTAAGATTAAAAACATATGCAAGTGGTTCAAGTATCACGGGGCAAATCCTCTTCACCAACCTATTGCCGAAACCGTCCAAACCTGGTGCACTGTTACTCTTGAGCTGTTGGATGATCAACCTCACCTCATCAGGATCAGTGGGGATCATGAAGAAGGAATGGGTAGCGAGAGTATAGCTAGTGCTTGCCAGCTCTTGTTCCGTTTTGCCTAAGTCTTTTAGAGTTTCATTAGCAAGGTATCCAAAAGAAGATATAGGTAAGTATTAGTAAATACATTAAATTCCTGAAGTATTCGAGGAAATATAGAGTAGATGGTTTAACCTGGTTCTTGTATAGAGCCCTCTCTGCACAGGAATTCACTAACAGCCTGGATCCTTGCCAAGGAGTCCACTTCTTTATTCATTTTGAATACAAAGTTACGCCGCATCATTTCACTTTTGCGTGCGAATTCCTCTACTTCTGTTATCATTTTTAATCTCATTTAAATATTGGATAAGCTTAGATTACATTAAAAATTGTAAATAAGAAAACGGACAAAGCGTAAAAAACTAACAAAATTTTTCAGTCAATGTCATAAATTTTTTTTTGTGGTTCTTTGTTTTATTTAAATGTTACATAAAATAAAAAGAGGGTTTATTCGTCGATGATTAATCAACTTAAAACGAGAACTATTTAATAATTTTTCAAAAAAATTATCTCAATATATTTTCATTCTTGAAAACACAATATTCTTGTAAATTGTTGCATTTTTCGTCAGTGACTTCATATTTACGAAGTGCGTACGCTTCGTACACGCGGGCATTTTAATTTTTATATATTTTTTGTTCCAATTTCAATTTATTTATTGCACATCATAAAATGCATCATTCTGGCCTATTCCACCCAACTTCGAGCTTGAAGCCCTTTGTCTTCTTTGCATCCCTGACCACTTTTCATATTATGCAAGCAAATGCGCCCGACTCAGATCTATCCAACATGTCTTTCTAGGTCGACCCGTACGAAAACAGGACAAAATACAGTATTTATATTTATTTTCTGAATTATCTATAAGGTCCAACAAAATTAGCTGAAACCATTTCAAGGGTATGCTCAGACCATCAAACTGAACAACTTTCTCTATGGATCCAATGGCCTCGATTCGGACTGTGCCACGACTTAACTAAATGTATTCCTGTCACTTTCTAAAATAAGATTAAGAAAAGAGACAGAAAACCAACAGCTGACTTTAGTGCTGTCAAAGTGACGTTACACGCCCAAAAACGCTTTAAATAAGATGGCGTACATTATGATGGCATCTTATTTTGGGCGTGTAACGTCACTTTGACAGCACTAAAGTCAGCTGTTGGTTTTCTGTCTCTTTTCTTAATCTTATTTTAGAATGTGACAGGAATACATTTAGTTAAGTTAAGTCGTGGCACAGTCCGAATCGGTACCATTATCGAAATAGCGTAAAAAAATCTGATACATTTTGAGTCGAGTCATGTTTGCAGTTTTGTATGGGACAGTCGATTTTTTTACGTGATTTCGATATTGGTCCCATAGAGAAAGTTGTTCAGTTACTGGTCTGGGCCCAAAGACAATGTCTGGGCCCTTAAAATAGTTTCAGCTACTTGTGTAAGACCTTATATACGCCAAGTAACCAAGCCAACCAATCGACTTTTGTTAAACCCATAATGCAATATGGATACATATTGCGCTAACCTTAAATAGGTATAAGGTCAAAGGATGATGATGATTTGCAAGCCAAGTTTCATCTAGCGCCTTTTCAGCCAAACAAAATATCAGATTTATTACAGGATTCATTGAGGTCAACAGCTTGACCCTTTCATTGGTAATGTAAATATAGGAAAATATGATGTTTTCGCTCGATCAGATAATTTGAGCGTCAATAAATGGATCGAGAAGTCTCCCCTCCGATCGTTACAATGTCAAGACTTGGCCGAGGGTGCGAGACTGTTATTATAGAGTCACTCGATATTGTACAGTCCATTTATCAGACAAGAATGTGATATAATCTTCCATACTCTTATACAACAATATGTACGGAGAAAAACTACGTAAAACCATGGATATTTCCTGTCTCTGCACAACCAAAATGGTTCTTGTAGACACTGTTTCAATTAAAGTTAAACACTTAAATGGTTCTTACTTATTGCGTGTGTTATTAATTCTCCTAATATTAGTCTAAAGGTGGACAGTAGTAATACATAGTTGCAAGACAGGAAGACAATTGATTATTTTTATCCAACAATCTTCAATCTCATTTCATAAGCATAACAATCTAACAAATACGTCATAATAAGATATTATAATAAAATATAGTTCACAAAGTAAATTCAGCGAGCGTTACTGAAATAAACACGTGTTTCTCAATTTTCGAAGATTATTGACATCTCTCCCCCAAGGTGCCCCAAGGACCCTTCCACGATGTTATCACGTTGATCGACTAGTTGATTTATTTTCGAATATATCATGCATGTCGATTTCGTCGCGAAGCTGCCATGGGAAAGAAGTTTGGCGGACGGCAATGTAATTTGAGACCCAGGCTTAGGGGTCCCATTCATGAATGAAACTTAGTAATACGTGTAGAGTGAAACAAAACTAACAAAAAAGTTACTGGGTTGTAACCTGTAGAAGTTGGAGGAAAGGTATTTCTCCTTATGATACCTTTTGTATCAAGTGTGTGAAACTCATAATCTTTTTTATTAAATAGTCCACTCAATCTTCTACGCATTCATTGTGTTTAAAGAAAATTCACGATAACTGTACAATATTATGATAATGGAAGAAAACGAAATCACACACACTATCAGTTCAACCAAGCCAAATACATTCCGTAACGACCAAAAAATACCTCAGTGATAATATTAGATGAAAATAGCTGTCGTGGTTGCGTTTTGCTACTGCTTTTTCGATGATTTGTCTATTTTACTAATAATTTCTACTTTTGAATCCGGACTTTTGGAGATGAGGAAGTTTTTTTATAAAATGTCTTAATTTTTTCTGTTTATAATTATTATGACCGCAGTCCTGTATGGCTTTTAGTTTTCGTAAAAAATGGCTGGGTCCAAATCTGCCATTCTTCTTTGGAAGTTAAACTTGCTTCTTAGAATTAGAACAGTAGTCATCTGGAAACCTTCGTCGATTTGGATCAGAACAGATAGAGTTAATTTTTTGTTTACAATGAGCGTTACAAATTATTTTTGAGATTTTTTATACTTTATAAAGAATCGACTTTGTATGAATAGTAATAAAATAAGATAAGAATTTTGTTGGTTGAATAGTTACAACTGTATCAAAATCTCCAATACACCATAATACACCGCTAAAATAAAATAGCCTAGAATCTTGTGACTTTTGCAGGGCCACAGGACAGGACCCCGTCCCCCGGGAGTGCAAGTTATCGGACGGAAATGTCACTTGTGCATAAACGTCACTGCGCTGCGCCCTCGCACTTGCCATTATCAATATTACGCACATTGGTCCGTTTGTCCTCATGCGAAAGTTATGGTAATTGGGTCTAGTGTGACAGGACGTGTTACGATGTGATATAAAGCACTTAAAGTCGTGTCTTCCTTCTGGTGGGCTGTTTGTTTAATTTAAGTGTTTATCGGGCAAAGGCCCACAACTTAGTTTGCAGGAAGGACTAGCATTCGGGGCGCATCTTAGCGAAATTACGAGAAAGCCCATAACTCTGACGAAGGATTGACAGAAGGACTAGCATTCGGGGCGTGTCATAGTAAAATAGCGAGAAAGCTCATCTCTGACTCTGACGGAGGATTGCCAGGACTAGCATTCGGGGCGCGTCTTAGTAAAATAACGAGAAAGCTCGTCTCTGACTGTAACGGAGGATTGCCAGGACTTTCATTCGGGGTGCGTCTTAGCAAAATAACGAGAAAGCTCGTCTCTGGCTGTAACGGAGGATTGCCAGGACTTTAATTCGGGGCGCGTCTTAGCAAAATAACGAGAAAGCTCGTCTCTGACTGTAACGGAGGATTGCCAGGACTTTAATTCGGGGCGCGTCTTAGCAAAATAACGAGAAAGCTCGTCTCTGACTGTAACGGAGGATTGCCAGGACTTTAATTCGGGGCGCGTCTTAGCAAAATAACGAGAAAGCCTAACTCGTGAGCGTGACGAAGGAACACAAAGTTACAAACTCGATCTTTTGCGGTGTGTTTAGTACACAGGACCTACAGGTTCGAATATAAATGACTAACGCATGAGTACAGACGCAGAGTATTAATCAAGCCTAAATAAGGCTTAATTTTTCATTGTGATCAAGCCTTACTGCTTACTGTGAGATTGCCGTGTTGTTCGGTAAACTTTCCCATATCTTTCGCAGGAAATGAATGATACCAGGTGGCTAGTGATGAAATGAAAATTATTTTCTTCGCAGGGTTTTGTGAGGCAAAAGGCAAAACCCATAATTCCGTTCTTGAAGCCCAAAATATGCTAAAAGTTAATCTTGCTCGCTACAACGATACGCTTAATATGGTAATTGGCAGTTGTAACAATGTCTTTGGCCACCCCAAATCCTAACGTGAGTTCTATTAAGAAGGAATTTACTATACGACAACATCTCTTTTATAGAAGAACTGATTTCAACGTAGTTTTCATAGGAATAGTTGTTCAGTTTAATGACAGGAATTCTGTTATTGGAATGCTAATGAAGATTTGAGTGGTTTTAGAAGAGATGAGTAGCTATTAGTAGTTGAGAGATTCCTTCAGAATAGTTTCGAATTTAATCTGATCACATTAAAGTTACGAACATGGGACTGGTGGTAGAATGTCCATTATCGATATCTATTTCGAGCATTAGAGACTTAACTGAGAGTAAAGATAAAATGGTCGATGGAAGAAACTAATCCTTCCAACCTTCTAAGAGTGCAATTACGGTAACATTCAATATGGCGATTTGTACAAAAACCGGTAGATAACAGGGAAACCAGAAACGAAGAAAAATGCGGAAGGACCGGCATGGTGATACATTGTTGCTATCTGGTATCGTATCAACTTCCTCTACTTTTATTTACCCATGTTTACTTATAAAGTAGGCACATTTCTGTAAGATTAATGACTGAAAAACGGTGGAAGACACAATTTGTCAACATGAAAACAAAATTGTTTATTTTTGTTTTGCCTGTTTCATTATAAGGATAAATTATCCTCTATTACTAACACTGCTTTTATTATAATTCCATACTTTTCGATTCAACTAATCTTATTTCTTTTTCTATAACAAGAATATTATCATCACAGCATACACCCAAAACGATAACATTAAATTGTACATTCATATTACTATTCTATTTACATAATTATTGTCATAATGCTATTGTTGTTGTTGGCCAGTGTATGTACAATGAATCAAGACCATGTCTTCACAAACCCCAACTTTCAGGAACATTGTTTTCGGTGATATGCTATTGCAAATCCAGTGTACCTATTATATTGGTAATAAAAGATCTGCCTTTACTTAAAAATCAAATAAATCGTTTTTTTTATACGTTTCATGTTTCATATAATTTATTTTAGTAATCGCGTAAAATCCGGAATTTGTCGAAAAATGGGGTTACTTTAGGAGCATTTTTAGAAGATTATGTTACACGGTAAAATTTACAGCTTACATAAAAAGAAAGAAGATATAAATATAAAAAAAACTAATGAATCGATTTTTTTAAATACGATTAGAAAAGACAACATTTTTGAAATATTTTAGAAAAAATGAAACAGTCTGATTACCATCCAAAATGGCGAACAAATTCAATCTTTGACATCTTTTGACAACTGCAAACCTCTACTTGTTTCTGATTTTTTCTATAGTATGGCAAGTGGTGACGTCACAAATGAAAATATACCCTTAATATATCGTTTACATGTTGTTTACATGGATTTAAAACCAATAATGTCTATGCCAGCTTCCTGAACGTTAAGTATTGTAAATGCTTCTGCCGATTTTATAGTCCGCAATACTCCGCAAAAAATCAGCTTCACTGCTACACAGGGTGCGTGCCAGCTCCAATGGTGTCCTAAGAGTGATAGCTGATGGTGGGGACTGTCCATTTTTAAGCCACATGTACCATATTACCAAGTCACTTCTACAAATTAAATACTAACATAGACCTAACTTTTGTATTACTGACCCTCTGGATCATGCCTGAAAATATTTTTCTCATTTTTATTGTCGGGGAAATATTCCCCGTTTTCCCGTATTTCTAATCTTCTTCTTATCGTGTAGGCAGAGCCCTGGTGTCAGAGTTTTTTCAGACCGCCTTACGGCCTCTGACGTGGTTTTTATGTAACGACTACTACCACCAGAGATAGTAGCCGGGACCAACGGCTTAACGTGCCATCCGAAGCACGGAATCATTTTTCTTTTCAGACAATCAGGTGATTCAGCCTGCAATGTCCTAACCAACTGGGGAAAAACGCACAAAGTGACATATCACTATCGTATTTCTAATAGGAACATTAGATTTACAATTGGAAGGAAGTGACTGCAGTCTTACAGAAGTCGCGGACAGGAACTAATTAAAAAAAAAATTTAGTATGTTAATTTATCAACCCAGTCTGACTTTATGCAGCTCAAAGTGACTCAACTATTTAACGGAAACAAACCTGTTGATGTTCAGTATTAATCATGGTATAAATAAGCATTGTTTTAATAACAAAATAAACTAAGCATGGAGGAAACGAATACCAGAAGATCTGCCATATTGGAATAAGGCAAGCTTGTTATAAATATAACGAGAGAAGTTATTGTTCGTCAGACAAAGATATTTTCAATCACAAGCCTCTTAACAGTAGAGTTGCCCATCGATAAGCGACTATCGATAGCCGACCGATGATAGCAAGAGTCTAGATCGTCCTATCGATAGTATTGATAGTTCAGGGCCTCAATCGCCCTAAGTTTGAACGATACTACCAAAACGAAACCACAACCAAAAACGTTACGTTATGCACAATTCGTATCGCGCAAATTATATTAACGGTAACGATTTAGCTTTATTTCGGAAGATACGTTGGCGTAACGTTTGATGTCCATTCGATCGAATTTTCTGTATTGTGCGATTTAACCGTTCAGAAAAAAATATCGCGATAGCTTTTTTACTTCAGCTAAACCAAATTTTTTCGAATACCAAAACCAATCCAAAACCGTTTAAAATAGCGCAATTGAGGCCCAGAACGATTCAATACTATTGAGAGAGTGCAATACTGCTCATGAATTATAATTTATAATCTATCGATGCTAGCTAAGTTCTGCAAAACAATAATATGGATAGTATCGACACAGATATTAGGCATCGATGATATCGATTGCAAATTAGCAAACTATCGCATATCAAAATTATGTGTCTTGTTACTTGAAGTAAATATATGTTTGATTGATTGATCAATCAATGATGATGATGATGTTTTGGACTACATATATATCAATATCGGTACCTATTCCAAAACATTATTGTTCAGAAATTCGATACTATCGATAGCAGTAGTTTATTTATAATTCATGAGCAGGATCCCTAGATAAAGTACTTTCGATTAGCGTTAACGACGGTAGAAAACATAAAAACTTGACGGATGGTGACGAAAGCAAACGTCAATATGTTACGATCGCCAATGTCAAATCCATACATTCTGTTATTTCTACTAGCGTCTATGCCAATAGAAATGTTACTTTGTCTGTAGGCCCAGCAATATTATCGATAGTGTTGCACTCTGTAAAATAGTATTATTATTGCAACGTTCCGAGAAATAAAAAATAAAACAAACCAACCAAACATCAAATGAAATGTATTGATTGTGTGTGTTTTTGTGTGTATTGTGTGTTTTTGTGTGTATGTGTATTTAGTATCGATAAGTTTATCGATAGTATGGCTTTATTAGATGAAAACTATTGATTGTAAAACTATCGATAGTTCGGCAACACTACTGAACAGTGCAGCTGACCCGAGTGTAAATTAACAAACGAAATAAATATAATCGAATTAAATTGAATTGAACATTGTATCAATAGAATGGCGCCGCCATATCTATCGTTTATTTATGGTAAACAAACAATATACATGGACCAAAACGACAACTTATATTCGTCTGTATGACTGGCTATCACGCACTTGTGCGTTTCTTCATGAAAGGTTCACGGTTTATTCACAAAGCTTTGTCTTTTTTTAGGGTTCCGTACCCAAAGGGTGTCAACGGAACCCTATTCATAAGCCTGCGCTGACCGTCCTACCTATAAAGGGCTGATGTATCTTTCAACCGTAATAGCTAAACGCTTGAAATTTTCAGAATACGAATAGTAGCTAGACGGTAAAATCGACGTTAAAATCTTCAGAAAATAAGCTTTATTATGGCGAATTTACTAGAAAAAATAAAAAAGTAATAAATTAAGGGCATACAAGAAGCGAGTTAATTTTCAAAGTTTTTTTTTGCTACATCGTAAAAACAGTAGTACATACAAGCGTCAAACTTGGTGTGCATACTATTAAAACAACAAATAAAAAAACCGGTCAAATGTGAGTCGGGCTTGCACTAAGGATCCCGGAGAAAACACAATTTTTCGGTAAAATTGTATGTTGTTACGGAACCCTGCGTGCGCGAGTCAAACTCGCACTTGGCCCGATTTTTGACATTGTAACAGATAGGGGAGAAAGTTGTAATCAATTATCACCGGAATTTTTAATAATCATGATGACTTTGTGGATTTATATTAGAACTTGTAGGGTAAACGAAAGTAAGCCTTAAAGTTAGGATGATAACAATAAAAGTTTAAAAAGCTACGGCAATCCCGACAAACGCTGAGGCGCGTCCCTCGGTGCGTATAAACAGTTAATTTGATAGACAGTACGTGGCACTGTAGGACATTCAACAGAGTTCCCGGGGATTGGGCTGTGGTACAAATGTATTACTTTAGTCCACCTACCTACTGGTAAGAACAAAGACTGATTCATCTCCAGTAACAAACCATTTGCAACAACAAGTCTGAAAATGTGTCATTCCAGTCGTTCCAGTCTTACTAAACAAAATCGTCGTCGAGGCAGACTGAGACGAAGGTGGCGGGACAAAATTGACTGGAGAGTGGAGAGTGAAGTGTTGTAACTTGTAGCGTTTCTGGCTGCATGTTCTCTACAACGGAATACCTTCCGACTCGATGGTACAGTCAAAAAAATAACGTCAAAAAGCTATCATCTGATATTATTTTGAATAAAAATTGTCGGGTTTCAGTTTGACTGGCTTACCGAAGCGCAGAACAGACTCTTAGAGAGAACGAAGGGAGGCCTTTGCCCAACAGTAGATGATCCATCCTTATATCAGGTCGAGCGTGGTTGCTAAAATGAATATGAATGAATATGCAGGTATTATTGTAATATGCACTGTAGCTATGCGAACAGTACAAAAATTGTCATGTTCTGTTAGACAGCGGTTCAATGCTCCGACCTTTGAACGGCTGTAACTCCTAAACCGACTGGAGTTATGCAGGCAGACCTGGTCCATCCCCATCACAGAGATGCTCTTCACCCTATGAATACGGAATCAGCCTTGCAGCTGACGATAACAAAAAGTACGTCTATCTCTTGAAACACTACCGACTACATAACTTCTGTCTAACAAGCTAATTTCTTCTACCTTGGGCCAAGGAAGGCGTAGGTACTTATTCAGTAGGTGGCGCCGGGCGCTGCGCCGCCGCCCACGAGTCCTTAGCTACTTTGTACTTGTCCGAGGACTACCTTTCCCTTCCCCTCCGACTTATACAAGCTCCTGCTTCCTTCCATTGAAATAATTTCGATTTCGGTCGATTTAATAGACCACTCAATATTATTGGGACATTGCAAACAAAACATTTATGCCATTAGGTGACGACGATCAGTGATCAAACATTTTGTTTTTTGAATTAAGTTGCAGCTTAAGAATCTGACTGCTGCTGGGAAATAGTCTTCCACCACCATAGCATCTATGCTAATTAATAGCATCCTTTAGTGGGAGAGAGGCCTATAAAATATTCCACCAGGTTATTGGCACAGTGTTTGTTGAAGTATTCGATTTAAAGGAAACGTGTACACGCGGAAGTAGAAATTCTGATGCGTATGTGAAGTCTACCAATCCGCAGTAGGCACGTGACGGGGACGTGTGGTGGACTAACACCCATACACCCTCCTTGAGGATAAGCCTGTGCTCTGCATTGGGACGTGTATAGGCTGAAGATGATGACTTTCCAGCCGTCTCGCGTCTTTTGAGCGAGTGTTGTCGGTAATGCAAGTATTCAATCATGTAGCCAAAATATAATCAGACATCCAAAATTCAATTATGAACGCACAAGACAGGCTCCTAATCTTTATTTATTACCACTGTTCCAAAATCGACACTTCTGAGGCTAATCGGTGATCTGCTCCCCTGGGAACTAGGTCAAGGGACTTAAGTACCAACATAAGTTCTTGTAGGGAAGACTTAGGAATTTATCTAGCGTTTCCATGACGCCGCCGTCCGTTCCGTCGTAATTTGACCGGATTAAGTAATGTTTAAAGTGAATAAAGGAACGTGGGCGGACCAGTAAAGTCTAGGTTTACGAGTAAAAAGGAATTGCCGGGACCCGTCCTAGGGGCGTGGGTGTTCAATAAACACTTTGGTGGCCCCGGGAGCAAATTGTTCTGCTTTTATACATCAGCTAGATTTGATTTAACGTTTACTGAGGGTATTCTAACGTATTATTAAACAAGCCACACAGAAAAAAACCCTGTGAAATCCAGTTTATTTTGAAGACTTTACTAGAAAAGTTGTTGTAAATCTAATTATGGTAATTTAGTTATATTCTCATACAACAACAAACTTTGTAAAGTCTACTAGAATTATTTAATTTTAGTAGAGTTTACAAGAAAATGTGTTGTTTTATAGGTAAATTTTAGTTAAAACGACAATTCGATTTACAACAACTTTTCTAGTAAAGCCAAAGTAAAGCCTACAAAATAAAAGGGTTGTCACAGAATTTTTTTCCGTGGAAGATCAAGTTAATTGTCGGAAGATGAGCGTTATGAAATTTGCATCTTAAGTGAAATGGCTACTATGCCTACAATTATTTTACTATTCAAATGAACATGATTCTTTATGAAAATTGAGGTCATATTGTGGAAACTTGTCAATTGCGAATTTGCGATAATTTCAAGCGACGGCGCGGCGTGGCTTGTCAAGCAAAGTGGAAAGTTTAGGAGGTAACCTGAGCTTATACGATCATGTTTAAGTAATTAGTACCGTGTGAAGCCCCTTGACAATTTATGTGTGTACACTTCTTTGTTTGGTTGAGCGGACAAATCTGTAGCTATACAGGGTGACTTTTAAAACGTTCAATCGATCTGATGAACAGTACCCTGTAAACAGTGGTGAAATAATATACCATTGACTCAATTATAGAATACTAGCGAACCGCCCCAGCTTTGCCCGGGTGGGATCTATAATATAAGTGAATTTATTATAAACCGGAAGAATTTCTCTAAATGACAGTGAAAACCGCATCAAAATCCGGTGCGTGGATTAGAAGAAGTAAGCGGAGAAACAGAAATGATGCGGACAGACGCGGATAGCGACTTTGTTTTATACTATTTACTGATATTTAGGTACGCTGTACTTCTCTCTAAACGAAAGCGAAAAATGTATCAATATCAGTTGCCAGTGGGGCTAGTACGCCAGCCAACCCGCGATAGCGACATTTAATACATCCATCCGCATCCATCTGTCAAATTTAGTCTTTTATCTCGTTCGCTCGCACGCAAATAGAAAGAGAGCGGAAGGGTGATAGCGCTGTATCACGCTATCGCGGGTTGGCGAGCTAGCTAGGCTGGTTTACAAGAAGTAAGTTGAGAAACAGAAATGATGAGGATAGCGACTTTGTTTTAAACTATTTAGAGATATTTAGTTTTATGTACGCTGTACTTAGAAAAACAGAATATAATACTCCAGGTAAAAGTTTCAAGAAAAGTTCAACGGAAAAAGAACTTTAAACTATGAAGTTGTATCTCAACTTCTTGGTATGTGTTCAGCGTCCATGATGGATTTTATTTCATTTAGACAAAAAACGTAATAATGTAACTACCTATTCATTAGTAAGTTAACAAGAGAAATAAAATAGCCCTCTCTGCTTGAGGAGTATTCTAAATCATAATTATGTATTACGTCTTAAAAGTCAGTCTTTATACATCATAGACATCATTATACATGTGACACAAGCATGAAGAATTTACTACTTCGTCTAGAACTTTGCAACAGTCTGTCTTTAATGAGGGCACTAACTCTTGCTTGCTCACGACTTTTATACGAAAAGTCTGCTTACTTCAAAATGTAACTTTTTAAACTCATGTTTACGGACGGCAAACTTATTAATGGTTAGTGTCAATTCAGACGTACCACAACCACACCACAGCCACAACCATACCACAACGACGCCATGTGGTCGGGCGTATATTTTGTATTGAAAATGAATATTACAATTCACACGTACCACATTTTGCCGTTGTTATCGACCACATCGCAACCACATCGCGACGGCAACGCCACCACCGGCGGCAGCACCGCGGCCACATCGCCACGACATGCGTCAAGCCGTTTTTCCAAGCCGGATTATAATGCACATGACCACGTGGTTACCACATCGCAACGACAGCGACAACGCAACCACATCGACATTTTGTCGGTACCACAACGCAACTGCAAAAAGCCGCTGCGACACTATTCACACGTAACCACAGCTTGACCACATTTTGTCGCTGCGACGTGGTGTGGTTGTGGTACGTGTGAATTGACCCTTATGAATGAGATAGGTATATGAACAATAAATATATGTGACGTTATGTTTCCTTTTCAAGCTATATCTTAGGTTAAAGTACCGTGAAATTACAACAGAACTTCAAACGCACTAGTATTATGCGTAACAATGAACTAGTCAACATAGACGTCATAAAACACTACATAGTTAAGTAACCATACAGAGTTATTATCAGTTCCTTATTCCAAATCAATCTATTTTCATCTTTATAACGATAGGTTAAGAATTTTCACAGGGGACTTGTTAAAACGAATAACAATAAGACGCTGTTCACACGGTCTTCAACGTGCGTATCGAAGCGGGGTCCCTAGAGAACCGAGGGAAGTATTCAAATCATAACTTTCGATCTGTAGTTTAGATAGGAGTGGTACAAGAATCTAGACTAGAACAAAGGATGATGCGTACACATGATAGTCCTATTGTGCGGTGGGAGTGATTACAGATATTGTTTCATTTCTAAGTACACGCGTTGCGTTGTTCTGTTTTTGTCCGATTGCGGACTTTGAGGCGGATGGAAGTTACTTATGTTTGTCAGTGAATACTAGATTATATATTTTCTACAGGGTGTAACAAAACACCCTAGTAATACTTAAGGGGGTGCTTCAGCCCATGAAACTGAACAACTTTCACTATGGAGCCAACTTCAAAATCGCGAAAGAAAAATCTGCTGTCCCATACAAAACTGCTGTACCGACTCGATTAAAAATACTAAAATGTACCCCCTTAAGTATTACTAGGGTGTTTTGTTACACCCCGCCACAGAATAGGTAAAAGTATATACCCCGCTGTCTATACGATACGACACATTTTTGGATATAACTACTAACAAAGTCCCTATTAGGATTTTTCCAAAAAGATCGAATTGAACTATCTTTATTTTTGACTTTGCAACATCCAACGCAATGTTCGTCGTAAAAGAATTACTTTTAAAACATTTAAGAAGAAAAAACAACAAAAAAAAAACTTTTAGAGACGCGAAACTAAAGAAAATCACTCATTTCCTTGGGCAATATTAATTCCAGAATTTTGTTATGTCACAAGCTATTTTGTTGAACAAAGTAAAGTTGTTTACTCTTCGCTTCACGGAGGCGTGAGCACGCAAGATCAAGCGATGCCAAGCCAAGAGGCTACGAGGGGCCAGGAGTGGAGGGAAGGGGGGGGGAGCGGGAGGGGGGACATTCCTTTACCTAATGTGGAAGACAATGCTACACAAGGACCATGTGAAAGTTATTTCGGGAACTTGACTGGATGCCGAATGTTAAAAAAGTTGAATTTGTTACTTGCTTCTCCATTTAAGGGAGCCTAAAACATTGCTGAGTGATTGTTTGATGTCCTTGTTTGTGAAGTTTTACACAGGTGTTTGTTAAAAGATGATCAGAACTTATAGTGAACGATGTTATTCGATGTTAAACCTTTAGCGCGAGACCGACTCACACTTGGCCCGTTTTTAGTATTTGTTGTTTATTCTGTAGAGTTTGCTTTGCTCTATAATCACACTAAGTTTGATGCTTGTATGTATTACCGTTTTGACGATAGAGCGTAAAGAAAAAACGTTGATAAAAACTAGTTTCTTCTTAATTTTTAACTTTTTGAAATTTTTATATTTGAGACTTCAACTATCTAGCTATTACGGTTCAAAAGTAACAGCCCTAAATAGGACAGACGGACGGACGGACGGACAGACGGAGGGATGGACGGACGGACGGACGGACGGACGGACAACGTAGGCTTAGTAATAGGGTCCCGTTTTCACCCTTTGGGTACGGAACCCTAAAAAACAATAACGGTCTATTCTAGAGCACACACATAGTTTGCACCAAATAAAAAATCTGACTCTTTCAACGAACTTGTAAAGAAGTTTTGTTTTTATTTTAACATGACTCAGTATATGCGATTCTATTAGGTATAAGTATAAATCAACACAACTGAATAGTGGATTTACACTTGTGAGACAAGAAAATTAACCGAGAATTTCCACAGTAACACGTATTCACCCTTGGGACATAAAATAAAGAATGAGACGAGTTCGCCGCGCCGTCGACACCGACACGCCCCGAAATAAAAACGGCAAGATAAGTGTGGATAATATTAGGCTGTTTATTTTATCATTGCCCAAATTTTTAGGGAGTTGAACCACGGGAAAAAAACTGGTTTGTTACGTATAGCTTTCTTAGAATATTTAGATATTGCTCTCTTTCTTAACCTGGGTGGGGTACAAGCCCCCTTACCCGCACTTTCGATCTTCACTATATCGCCACTGTTTCGGTCCGCACTTCATTGTAATAGAGTTGAAATTGGAACGAAAACATTCACGCAAAAGTTCGAATCGAATGTACGGGTAGACCCCAAGGGTACACGATTCATTCTTAAGTGCCTACCATAATTTATTAAGAAAATACTTAAGTAGTTAATTAATTTATAAAGAGATCGCGTCAGAAACACCACAATACTCCTAAAAACACAAATAGCCGATGAGAAAACCGCCAAGTTGCAATGGGATTGGGCAGAGTCGTCCCCGAAAGAGATGGAGAGACGACGGATGCATTCGCCGAAGAGTGGATGAAACTGGCTCAGGACAGGGATGCATGGAGGATAAAGGGGGAGGCCTTTGCCCAGCGGTGGGATGAAATAGGCAAAGGAAAAAAAAATAATAAATGCAATAATTTGTAATACTTCGCATGGTCTAACACTTCGTGCCATTATTTCTGAAGTAGTTTCTTACGTTTGAAATATAATGTCAGCTTTTTCGTTCTCCCGCTCGCTCACAAGGCTGTTTCGTGTGAGAAGAATGAGCAAGAAATACACAGGTTGCACCTATGAATTTCTTACGCACACCAGCACAACGATAGGTGTCATAGTACCTTCCAGTCCTACCGAATAAAATTTTATTCTGCATTCATAGTGATCCGTTTCACATTTGACAGTGCGTGATATTTTAGTCAGAGGTTCGGTCGGTTGAAGCATCTTTATAATACTGAATGCAAAAGACAGAATAGGATGCTCGTTTGTTTAACAGACTTCAAACAACGATACTCGGTGCGGTCAAAAAGGGCTATCTACAACAAAGGTAACCAAATCGGAGACGTGCTTAAAAGGGCAGAATTAAATGTACCAGAAACCGGCGGGCGTGCATGCACCGCCTCCCGAATGTGGAAGAAGCTAGAGAGGTCTGTCAGGAATAGTTAGAATTTATTGCAGATGGAGTCTGCAGTGCACGTGATTTTCTTTAATAGGTTGTAGTATAGGGGAATCTCTAAAATGTTAGCATGGCCAAATGTCTTCACGAAGCGAAGTACACCGATTCGACCGTGCCTTTATGGTATATCTGTCTATACATTAGTGTTGCCGCTCGATAGGCCAAATATCGATTGTCTATCGATAGCTATCGATAGGTGAGAAATAATGTACTCGCTCGATAGGACAATCGATAGTATCGATACTATCGATAGTATCGATATCTCTTTTACTCCAATAGTATCGGTAAACAGCAATACTATCGATAGTATCGATAGTTTCGATCGCTGCCATCTAATGATCAATCGATAGTATCGATACTATCGATAGTATTGCTTTCCAATATCGAATAGACTATCGATACTATCGATAGTATCGATACAATCGATAGTTTTGCACTATCTATATATAATTATTTCAATAGTATTGCATTCGGTATGCAGGCATAATGGGTAGTGGAAATGTATAACGTGGCTATGTTCAACCAAAACCACTTTTCTAGTATATTGCCTTTATAATAAGCGCACGTTTGGCTTGCATACTGAATGCAATACTATCGAAATAAATATCACTATCGATAATACAAAACTATCGATAGTATCGACACTATCGATTGTCTATTCGTTATTGGAGAGCAATACTATCGATACTATCGATACTTCATTGGTTAGCAGCGATCGAAACTATCGATGCTATCGATAGTATTGCTGTTTACCAATAGTCTACACTAATATTATAAAGAGGAAAGATTTGTACCTATTTTTGTATGTTTGTATGTTTGTAATGAATAGGCTCAAAAACTACTGGGCCGATTTAAAAATTCTTTCACCATTAGAAAGCTGCATTCACCCTGAGTAACATAGGCTATATTTATTGCTAGAAAAGATTAGACGTCCACCCGTGCGAAGCCGGGACGGGCCGCTAGTATTGCATAAAAAGAGATACTATCGATTGTACTATCGAGCGGGTACATGATTTTGACGTTCAACAATCGATAGCAAAGCTATCGATTTTTCGGCAACACTACTATACATGGTCTATACCAATACTAGAAAAGCATCAGTAAGTAGTTAGTACTTGCGAACCGCGAGACGTTCCGGAAATTTTTCACGAACAATTTCCAGCAAAAAATATTTACTTAGATAGGAAAATTCCAATTTAATTTTAATTTTCCTATCTCAAACTTGAAGGTCGATTTAATTTTATCGGTAATTCGGTAGGCGTAAAACATGAAACTTTGTTATTATAGTAATTACGGAATCGAAGCCTTAATTATGTTATATTCAAGTTTTCCTCGTGTTCTTCGGAAATTAAGTTTTAGGAACAAAAGTGGATACACTTACCTAATAATTAATTTATTGTCAGTTAGTGTACAGCTAAACATGATAATTGCTTAATTACAATTTTAAATTAGAACAGTGTGTGACAGCAAAAGTTTTGTACTCAAATAAACTAAAACGGTTACGGTTAACTAAATGGCTATTCACCAGAATACCACAAATAAGTATATGGTATTATCCTTCGTGAGACGGATTAGTATAATGTTTAAGAACGTGTGTCTCGGGTGCTTTATGCTAAGCCAACGTAAATAGATCAATTTGAACCTTTAAGCACTCGATTAAAGCAAGTACAGTTATTTCCGCGAAAAAATATTTTCACGGAAAAAAAAACGCACAAATAATAGTAATTGTTAAAGAGAAGGAAGTTACGGAGTAAGTTTTTTGTCATCATCTAAAGAAATGTTTTACCGGAAAAGGGTTGTCTGTAAAATATAAAAGTTAAGATAAGAGGATAGGCGGGCTGAAATGGAAAATTGGCGAATAGATAACTTTTCTGACTGTATACCTATTTTTCCGATCCGCCCCACCCCCCGCCGACTAGAGTGCGAAAGAGACAACTGCAGCTCGGACCGATTTTATGTACATAAAATCTACGAAATCAGGATTTCGTTTTCTGTTTCCTCTTCCAAAACTAAACCGATTTTAATAATTCTTTCAATAATAATAATCATAAAGACTGGCTATGTTTGCTTTGCTTTTTTTGTTTATATGCGTTAAATTTGTTTGCTAGATGTCTGAAAATGGGCGGTAAAATTGGTTATTTTCGAAGGTCCCTGGTTCTTACAGTAATTAATTAATGCAAAAAAGCAAAACATAGGGACGTAGCAGAGGTAAGAGGTAACATTGGTAAATTTTTTTTTGCTCTTGTGTCATTACTCATTATCCAGGGAGGAAACAGGGGAATACATTTGTATGGAAAAAACGGTACCCGCCTATCCTCTTAAGATTTAAAATTGCCTCCGCAGCTGAGAACGATTTATTAGGTTTCAGAAGTCGTGAACGCTACGCCGTTTGGTATCGTTTCCAAACAGATTCACAAGTTTCCGAACACGTACTTACGATCACTCAAGCTGGAGAATCTTTCAATGCTATTATAATTAACAAATTTTAAATAGCTTTGAAATATCTTCATGTAATTAATATACCACTAGCACCTAAAGATAATATGGTACCTGCATAGTAAATGACTATAATGACACACTGTGCTGATGCGCCACAGCAGCCACGCTCGTTAGCATTGCTTGACGTTGAATATTTATTCTAAGAGATAAGAGGAATTTTGGTAACCATCAGCTGCAAGGCTGATTCAGCATTCATAGGGTGTAGAGTATCTCTGTGATAGGGATGGACCAGGTCTGCCTGCATAACTCCAGTCGGTTTAGGAGTTATGCAGGCAGATGCCCTACACCCTATGAATGCTGAATCAGCCTTGCAGCTGATGGTTACCAAAATTACTCTTATTTCATACAGGGTGTAACAAAACACCCTAGTAATACTTAAGGGAGTGCTTCAGACCATCTATCTGAACAACTTTCATTATGGAGCCTACGTCGAGAAAAAATAAAAAAAATCTGCCGTCCCATCATACATTTGAGTCGAGACGGTACTGCAATTTTGTATGAAAGAGCGGATTTTTTGTTTCGCGGTTTCGATGTTGGCTCCATAGTGAAAGTTGTTCAGTTTGATGGTCTGAAGCACCCCCTTGAGTATTACTAGGGTGTTTTGTTACACCCTGTATACAAATTTATGTCATTTTCGATCATCCCTTTGCGCTCGCTAGTAGTTGCTTCTTGCCTATCGTTTTAACTCCTGTAAACCAGGATCAACAGCGATGATAGTGGTGATGATGGTGTTAGCAGTGGCTAACCCTTGAAAATGCAGTCCAGCGAGCCCGGGGATGACTCTAATTTGTATTTGATCCTGAATTTAATTAAAGGAGAAAAGAGGAGTACGAAAACCAAATGTCCGATTCTTTCCATTGCAAACGGGAGACAGCAATGGGAAAAGCAAGACTGTAAGTCAACTCCAGGGATCACCTATGGTTAGGATTGAGGACCCAATACCACCTAGATGCCTGGGAGGATACGGAATTTGATCTAGATACTGCAGTTAGATGGCAGTATCTACTAAGCCAAGTGAGATACTCGTATTCTGACAACAAGTTGGCAATTGACTTGTCACCATCAAGTAATTATATCTAGAATTATATCGGGACGCGTAACCACGTGTCATTCTACTAACAAACTTTCTGCCACTTTTTGCGGGGGGCGAGGTAACATGTTATCCGCAACTTTGGATTTTATTCCCTATGACTTTAGATTCTAATTTTGAATGTTCAAAATCATGAAAAGTAGTCTCGTGTAAACCCCAAACGTTCTAAGTTCGAAATTATTGTTTCGCAATAATAGGCTGTCTTGTCTAGTTTAGTGATAAGTTATAAAATTGAATGTTGAATGTACATGATCATTGCTCATATACCGTGGCAGAGGGGAAATGCTACCGCAAGGCCGGTCCGGATATAATTAGTCTAAGCCATCAAATCGTCAAGGGATCATATATCACTCTTATTGGTTTAGTCCTGCAGAGGGCGTATAACTATCATATACTTTGATTATGTATATGTCAGCATATTATGTATGATTGTATTCTAGGCAGCGTTTTTCTTTTAAAAGTTAGTAATGTTATTCGTTAATTAAGGATGTACTGGAGGCATTTGCCTAGGCTACACTGTATGAATATTTATAATGCTGAGGCGTCCTCATTCTTTCATCAACATGTCTACAACAGGCTTATAAAAAAAAAACTAGATCAATAAAGGGTGAGACTTAGTTTAAGTACTAAATTCATGACGAAACCAAACTTTGTTCTGCTCTTTATGTTGAAAAATTGTTGCTTTACACTTTATGAAATCAAATTTCACCACAATAATGTCATCACCAAACAGCGGCGGACGCGCTCCATATAAAAACGAAATATATTTGTATTTATATTCAGCTATAAATTCAGAAACATGAGAAATGAATTGAACGGTTCTAGTTTTGGCTGCCTGCATCCATTTCCCCGATCGAGTTATGAAATGTCGCCATAAAAATAAACATGGTAACGAATTCTTAAATCGTTTTAAAAAATAAATGTCACAAGTTGACCACGTTTGTTAAGCTCAACATAAATATCATTTCCGTCACGTTATATTTTATGAATAACTTTCTCTGTCAGTTAATTTGTAGCTTTGTTTTTCTTTTGAACATTGCCGTTATTTTTGGTCCTTATTATTCGTATTTTTCTGTAGGGTTGTCAAGACGGGAAGCGATTAAACAACAAACGGAACGTTTTCCTTTGGGTTATATGGCCTTTGAACATAGACGAAGAATTTTTCGCTTACGCATTTCGGCAACGTCAGAATAGTCTTGTTTTGAAGGGTTGTTCGCTGGAGGTCTGAAATGCGTGAGACTGAGGTTGGGTTCACCAAAATATGAACATTATGTATAAGTGAGAAAAACTATTATACAAATCAAACTTTGTTAAAGCAAGAGTTTAGAATTATATCACAAACGAAAGCGATGTAATTATTTTATGTGTTGAAGAAAGAAGGAAGAAGTTGAAAGCACTTTTTTACACAAAAACAATAAATAGTTCATAGTAATATCCTTGGTCGTTTTAAACATTCGATACGTACTGCATACCTACTTGGCTCTACAGGTAAGTCATCATCATCATCATATCAGTCGATAGACGTCCACTGCTGGACATAGGCCTCCCCCAACATGGGGGGATTTGCCATAATCGCCACGCTTGGCAGGAGGGTTGGCGATCGCAGCTGTACTGAATGTGTGTACTCAGATGTGTGGATGTGTGTGCTGCTGCCCATTCTCCGGTAGATCCCTTAGTCGCCTTTTACGACACCCACGGGAGGAAATGGGATGGTGCTATTCTTAGACAACACCACACGAAGACTGCAGGTAAGTAAATAATGTAATTATCAAAGGATACGATTATTAACATTTGCCAGAAAGGAAAAAAAGTTTAAATCCATTCAATCGTTACGTCCTGAAGTGCGATTTTTGAAAATCATACGAGCGACTTGGCAGTAGAAAGATGCATAATCTCCATAGTAATTTCGACATTTTCTACTGCCAAGTCGCTCGTATGATTTTCAAAAATCGCACTTCTTGTCACTGTTTTCACCAGGGAAGTTTGTCAATGGTTTCACAGCTCGCTCGGTTTTCCAAAGCGTGGTAAGTTGATTGATAAACAAAACATAGTCAGAACATTGCACCCCGGTAACGTCCTCTTTCGAGCGATCAAATCAGGTTGTTCATTAGCTGCCTTAGCTATTTTCCCGCCTCGGCTCCATCGGACGTGGCGTCAAATGAACATTACTTCCATGTCACATGCCTATACGAACGGCCGTTGCTCTATTTGCATCTCCCCCTCTATTACCCCCTTGTACCCCCAACAGGAATGTAGGCAACTTCTGCCAGGAAATATGATGTTTGAGTCATATTGCCAACTACCGTTGATAGAGGAATTCGATCAACGTGTCACATCTTTGGGGAAGCGAAATGGGAACAGAATTTTTAATGTTTTGAACTGTTGAAATAACTTTGGATTGGATCGTTTTCTAAACATTTATATGGCTTATACAGGGTCCTTCTTAATATGCTGACACTTTTTTAAGGGGATGATCAGACCGTCACACTGAACAACTTTCTCTATGGCACCAACACCGAAATCGCGAAAGAAAAATCTGCTCTTCCATACCAAACTGCTAACCTGTTCGAACCAAATGTATGGGGCAGCAGATTTTTTTGCGATTTCTATGTTGGTCCTATAGAGAAATTTGTTCAGTTTGATGGTCTGATCATCCCCTCAAAAAAGTGTCAGCATATTAACAAAAACCGTGTATATTATCTACAGGGGTAATACATATCTATTTTAAAGGGTGCTTTAGACCATCAAACTGAACAACTCACGACCGTATACCATTTCGAGATGTCCACAGACTTTACTATAACTAGGTTCCTGCTTTTGTAGAAAGGTTCGCGTTTAGGATTTCGAGATGGAATGACAAGAAACATTATAAAAAATGTAGGTGCAGAAAAATCCTATACAAAGATGAATAGATACACTTCAATACAACACTGAAAAAATGCGAGCCTACTAAGACTCTTAATTAGCACCAAAATAATTGAAATGACGTCATGATTGTTTACTAAAAACAAGAGATGGTTAGTTGTAACAACCAGCCGAATTCGTTTAACAATGTTCTCTTAGTCGGAGAAGTCATGATGTTGACAGGCTCATACGGAGTCATGATGTTGGTTGAAGTAAACAATTTTTTTTTCAATGAGCAGAAAACAGGGGACTGTAATTATTGTTTGTAGTTACTAAAAATATTATTAATTTTAAAAACGTTTTAACTTAATATTTACAACTGTCATTATACCTATAGTAGTATATGTTATTAGAAGACGTTTAATAAAATTGCCCTCGTACGTAATAGCAAGCTCTAGATTAATATGCAATTTATAGTAACGCATGTCAGTTAGGTATAGTAGGTAAATAATTACATTACGTTGATACAGCAAAACATGATATGAGTGGACGGACGGCAATAAAACCAAAACCAGTTTTTGCATAAAAACAAAATATATTTTCTAAATGTTCATGAATATTGAGAGAGTTGAGCTGGATAACGGCCTTATAATTTTAATAGGAAATTCGCAGATAACAAACGTGATTTTTGCAGCACTGACGGCATACTTTCTTTCATCTAGATTGCTATTTTTGAATCCACAAAATCCGCATTCGAATATGACATAAAGAAGTTTGGCGGAAGGCCATATAATGTGAGACCCAGACATATAGGTCCCATACATGAATGAAACTTAGCAATACGTGTAGAATGAAACAAAACTAACAAAAAAGGAAATTGGTTGTAATCTGTAGAAGTTGGGGGAAAGGTATTTCTCCTTATGATAGATACCATTTGTATCAAGTGTGTGAAACTCATAATCTGTCTTATTAGGTAGCCCACTCAATCTTCTACGCATTCATTGTGTTTGTTTTAATGAAAATTCACGATAACCGTACAATATTATGAAAATGGAATCAAACGAAATCACAAGCACTATCAGTTTAATAAAGCCAAAGACGTTCCGTAACGACCAAAAACTACCTCAGTGACAATATTAGATGAAAATAGCTGTCATGGTTGCGCTTTGCTACTGATTTTTGGATGATTTGTCTATTTTACTAGTAATTTCTACTTTTGAACCCGGACTTCTAGAGATGAGGAATTTTTAAAAAAAATGCCTTAATTTTTCTGTTTATAATAATTATGACCGCCGTCTTGAAGGGCTTTTAGTTTTCGTGAAAATGGCTGGGTCCAAATTCGCCAAAGTTCTTTATAAACTGTCATTTTGGAATACCACGCTTTTGTAGCGAGTGCCAACTCACTCGTATTTGAATCTCACCACTCAAAAGTTTGACGTTTGGAAAGTGATACCTAGACGTCAACAGAGGCCGTAGCATGACGCGCGTGATAAGATAAGGCTGTATCACGCCTTTTATCTCGTCCGTTCGGATGCAAATAGAAAGAGAGCGATCGCGTGATAGCGCTATAACATGCTGCCATACTACGGCCGCAGATTTTCTTATTTTTCTATATTCCGTTACCCCATTACTTTCGCGGTAAATTCGTGTTTTGACTGTCACTATGAAATCATTCATTCGTTCAATTGAAACGTTTTTTGTGTGAAATGAAACGTTTCATGTGGTATTCGAACGATCTCAAAAATACAGAAAGACGTAACCACTTTGAAATGAAAATCTCATATTCGTAGAAGGATTTCAAAGTCAGAGGTGACATTAAAAAATCCCACTCCTGTATTCAGTTTTGTCAAAGGCTTCCGTAGAAGGTATTCCGCTGTGTAAGCCCACAGAAAATAATAATTCTAAAAAGTATTTTATATTATTTCTGACGTATCTTTGCTGTCAGTACCGCGTCAAGATAATTGCTATCCCGCGAGATGAAACGATATTGATATTTGATTGATAAGCGAGTATGTACATAAATATCATACGAGATTATTAGTTGGGTTGTTTAGATCGAAAAACAGCTCAAGTTTGCAATTTTTGATAAAAGCAAACCACTTGGCATGGGTGTTCCTTAGGTCAATAGAAGCCGATTAAGATCGGTAGGCCGCGGGAGTCCCCCCTCTGGTCCAGTAGGGGGGGGTTCAAAGATGCGCTCCGACCGGCCACATTCCACTACTAATAACAGAATTCGTTTCGATAGTAGGTCAAGTTTGGTATCGTTTTCGGATAAATTGAGGGTGTACAATTCGTTTCTGATATAAAAAATGGTAGTATGTAGAATACTTTTCGAGATATTTAAAAAAAAAAAAAATCGCAAGTAAAAATTTATTCTTCAAGCCATCGTAATTGTTAAAGGGGCTTCATTTTTGGAACACAAAAAATATGCCAAAATAGCCTGTTTAATACAAATTATGAAAAATATAACTTATTAGCATCTCTTCATACAAAAAACTGTAGAAAAAAATTTTTGAAGGTCACGCGCCGCTGACATTTGAGTATGTTATGACGAGCACACGATGTTGCTACTGAGAACATAAATTAAGCTAAAAATTGATTAGAATAGTGGATTAGGATCGGCTAAGCAAAATTAGCCCAAATTTATTAATTTGGTATTTCCCCAAATTTATTAATTTGGGGAAATACCTTCTCCGTAAGCCTAGCTAATAGGACAAGTTTGATATCCTTTTTTTGAGTACTTTTTGGATAAAGAATTCATTTTTGATATCAAAAGTAGTGATTGGTGAAGCAGTTTGAGTTATATTTTTATAATAAAAAAATTCTAGATTTTTGTCTTTAGAGTCTTCGTAATTTTTACAAAAGCAGAAATTGTACATAGCTATAAAAAATACTTGAAGAATGCTTTTTTAACACAGATTTAATAAAATATAACTTTTTAGAACCATTTCTATCGAGATAAGTATTGCAGAAAAATAAATGTTAACACCGCGCAGGTTTGTATTTTCACCCCTTTCATTTCAACCGACGCCGACGATCCACACTTCAACTGGACATTACATTATGAATTTAAAATCTAAATTTATCATAATAGGAGGAAGCCTTTTCTCTTTATAAACCTAATTTTTGCGCTTTAGTGGTTTATTTTGTAGAAGTAGCCGACGAACTAAGTAATACGACCGAATGTTTTCTTTTTATTAGTTAAACTTCTTCAAGACATACAAACTTGTGTTTAAATAGTTTGTTTTTGTATTTCAGATTTATTCGAGCTAGTAAATATTATGGTATCTAAGCTTATTACTATGAAATTATGAAAGCTACATACATACATACATAAGCTCACGTCATTGTCCCAAGGGGGTAAGCAGAGACCACGGACCGCCACACGCTACGACTCTGACATACCTCTTTAGCCTCATTGACATTCATACATCTTCTTATGCACTTCCGTCGATTGAGCGTGCTACGCACTTGTCCTTTTCGAAAAAGATCATTGATTTGATCGTGGTATGTTTTCCTCGGACGGCCTCTCCCAACACTTCCGCACACCTGTGCTCGATTTTCATTCGTAAGTCTTTTTTCATTCATTCTGAATGAATTATGAAAGCTAGTTAGATTAAAATCTGAATTCAGATTGTAAAATAAAAATATTGTAAGTATTTCCAAAAAACACATACAAACATTCATCATTAACCAAACCTAAACTCAATAAATGGTAACATCTAATATAAGACCATGCCACACCCCGGACACTGCCTACAAAAAACTGAAGACATCCGAACTGAGAATAATAAAATATTCGGCCGTAGCGTAGTAGGTACCCCTAAAGAGAAATAGCTTCCTCCGAGTCTACTATTATTATGATTTTAAATAGATTTTACATTCATATAATGACAAGTTGAAGTATGGATAGTGATTAAATGGGGTTAAAAATAATAACTTGCGCGGTATTGCAATATCTTGATAAAAATAGTTCTAAAAAGTTATATTCTTAATATATCTGTGTTAAACAAGCATTCCTCAAGTATTTTTATAGCTAGATACCTATGTACAATTTCGGCTTCTTTAACAATTACGAAGAAAGGAAAAAACTAGAAATTTTTATATTTATATTAAAAATAACTCCAAAACTGCTTCACCGATCACTACTTTTGACATCAAAAATACATTCTTTAGCCTAAAATTACTCAAAAAGGATATCTAACTTGACCTATTAGCACAGAATAGGTAATAAATAGTATTATAGTTCTAAACTGGCAGGCTGTAAAATAACCGAGTATGTTACGATTTTGCAGGCTTACGGAGAAGGTATGTCCCCAAATTGAACCCCTAGGGAGTAAAAATCAAGGCTAATTTTGCTTAGCCAATCCTAATCCACTATTCTAAATAATTTTTATCTGAATTTATGTTCTCAGTAGCAACATCGTGTGCTCGTCATAACATACCGAGTGACTCAAATGTCAGCGGCGCGTGACCTTCAAAATTTTTTTTCTACAGTTTTTTGTATGAAGAGATGCTAATAAGTTATATTTTTCATAATTTGTATTAAACAGGCTATTTTGGCATATTTTTTGTGTTCCAAAAATGAAGCCCCTTTAACAATTACGATGGCTTGAAGAATAAATTTTTACTTGCGATTTCGATTTTTTTTTAAATATCTCAAAAACCATTCTACATACTAGCATTTTTTATATCAGAAACGAATTGTACACCCTCAATTTATCTGAAAACGATACCAAACTTGACCTACTATCGAAACTAATTCTGTTATTAGTAGTGGAATGTGGCCGGTCGGAGCGCATCTTTGAACCCCCCCCTACTGGACCAGAGGGGGGACTCCCGCGGCCTACCGATCTTAATCGGCTTCTATTGACCTAAGGAACACCCATGCCAAGTGGTTTGCTTTTATCAAAATTTTACTCACTTGTGCCTAAACGCCTCTACTATATTGTGTACCGGCTTGCTAAGCCGATTGAAATACTTTCTGTTTACTGTATGAGGTCCTTCTGATATAGGGCTCAATATTTTCAGGGGATTATCAGATCATCGAACTAAACAACTTTCTCTATGAGAAAAAATACCAAATCTATTTTTTTGTAGGAACTTGTTGTCAGCATCTGACTATCAATGGTCTATGCATAAGTAAAACAAATTTTTATAAAGCTTCTAAAGCTTTTCTAAAGTTATTATTAAGTTGTATTATTGTTTGTTAAGTTGTTATTTCACAAAAAACGAAATAATCTAGCCTGATCGACTCGCATGGCAAAGACTCTTTCTCTAATCTCCAATATAAAAAAAATATAAATATTACTAGACTAGGGGATATTTTGTGTTAGTCCCATAGAAAAAGTTGTAGTTGATCAACCCTTGAAAATAATAAGAAATAATAAATAACGCTCACAGGCACATACATTGTAATGATTCCACGTTAAGCACTATAGGCTTTTTAATATGGAAACCATACAACAACGGCACGAACATATAACATCCATGACCGAACCGGGATTCGAACCCAGGACCCTGGTTTGGCAGTCCGGCGTAGTAACCATTACACCAACCGGGTCGTCGGTTATAATCGGTTGGTTTAAATATTTTTCAGAAGGACCCTGCATCTGCATACACATCTATTCGAGCTGGAAATTACAATGATAACAAACTAATGACTAACTAAAAATCCACAACACGTTTCGTCAGCAAAATAACAAAAATACACACACTAAACGGTCCTTTCGTCAATAATCGTACCCGGCACAAAGGATCCCATCACACCAGCTGGGTTTCCGCGCTCGATGACCAATGAAATCCTCTGCACCAGATACGACCCTGAGCAGACATCGTTGCCATTTTCCACAACGACGGATAGATGACTAACTTGTCTCCATCAATCCTAAATGGGTCCTTATGGAGTAAATTTGGATCAGTCCTTCACCTCCTAAAACATCCCCCGACGATTAATCGTTAGTTTTCTTTGTTCGCGAACGATGTGTTGAAGCGACTTTAGTTTGTTTCAATTCAGTTGGGATTTTGATTCATCTCTCATCATGTTCAGTCGTTAATATAGAACATTCCCCAAGTATTCCCTCGCACGAATATGTTGTGTGTAACAAAGGCGGTTCATTTCCTCTTCGATATGTTTGCTCCAGATATTGCGTCAGGACTCCGGTGCATTCCAACGTCCCACTTCGTATGAGTAGCAAATATTGGAAATACCGACAATATTTCGTTTGTGCGATATTTTCGAATTTCGATATAGGAGAAAATGCATTTCTGCATTTTACAAGGCTTCGATTTTCTTTTAACTAAAATGTTAATTATGCTGATGATGGATTCTTTAGCCCTATTCGACTACGGCGACTGCTTTATAGAAAAGCAGCTGACTGCTGCGTACCTGAGTACGCAGGATATTTTGAAGTGTATAAAGTATAATGCGCTATATGTCCTTACGTCTGATGGAATGGGACACAAATAAGCAGCCACTCGGTTTGGGCGTCAAAGATGAGAAGGACGCCTGAAGGAATCGGTCGCCTTATACGAACCCCGTCTGGGCTGGTGCTATTCTAAAATGGCCACCACACAGCATTTATTTAATTTATTTATCTTTATTGGATAACAAACAGCAAATTACTTAATTTCTAATACAACAACATTTAAATTATACAGCGCCAATTACATGATAACACGTTTTAAAAACTGTTTCAGGTACAGGAGACAAAACTAAAAAAAATAAAAAGATAACCTAACATTTAAACTAACTGCTTCTACAGGATACATTATCCCGTTTTATTGCATACATCATATAAAAGTTTTAATGATGAACAATACCGAAATACAAGGTACGCTTATGAGCATCCTGAATCTCACGTGAAATTGTACGCCAAGCCAGAGAGTATTCTAATATAACCTGAAATAAGTGTCAATTTCATATGACACAAGTGGGGCACATGTGACCCGTATGTGCTCTACAGGTCATTCCTATTGGGTTAGCCTGAGACAATCTATCGCTACGTTCTACGATCTTGACCATAATAGTAATGATCTTGACATACCCTGCCTTGTCTCCTCAACATTTATAAGTTCATCCATATATCATGCACATTTTATGCGCATGCGAGTCGAGTACATTTTACCTACAAACATATTGTTATTTAATTACAATGCATATTATATAAAATGATTTATTGTTTATAATATTTACGGCTGCACCTACGGAATAAACTATAATTATAAATGACCTACTATTAACATTCCTACAAGATTTATCCTTCCCTATAAAGACATCATCTTTATAGACACGAGCATCCGTTATTTTTTTATTGAAAATTTTTTCCCCTTATTTCCTGTACGGGAGCGAGCGAGCGGCTGCGCGTGCGCGCCGCGCCGTTAAATCTCCTGTAATCTAATTGCCATATATATACAAAAAGTGGCGCGTGGCTGCCGAAAATAGACAGTAAATTAGTAGATATAAAGTTTAGATTTCAAGCTTTTTACTGTGTTGTAATATGATATTATGTTGAATGATGATACATTTTGTGGTTTTGGTTATGTGGTTATTTTTTCCTAGATTTATGTGGTAAGGTTTTTAGAGAACAACAAGATTCCTAATACAATTACGCTAGGATGACATTAACTTTATTTACTATTTACTATTTTACTTTCCTGTCTGTGTATTAATTAACTTTCAACAATAACAAATTACGGAAAATAAATACCATAATTTTTTTTTCCGGCAGGCTAATAAAAAAATGCAGAATATTACATCTAAATGTAAATAATTCTGTGAAAATTTCAACCGTCTAGCTATTACGGTTCCAAAGATTCAGCCCTTTATAGGTAGGACTTAGGACAGACAGACGCGCGGACGGACAGCTAGGCTTATGAATAGGGTCCCGTTGGCACCCTTTGGGTACGGAACCCTAAAAAAGTACGGAAAGGCATAATTACTGCATTACTAATAATATAAGGGGCATCCATCGTACAGTATATACATATACATTATGTATACAGTACAATGAGTATCATAGTGTGCCAACTGATCAGTTATACTGATACGATATGGAAGGTCTGCTATTGTTTGAGGATTAAACGATGTTGACGATGGACATTGAATATGATTTGACCTAAATTCGTACTTATTATGCAGTTTAATACGTGATTATTGTTATTAAATTTGTCAAACTATATCCTGATTGTGTCATGTCATGTTTTACCAAGTGTTTCTCGTGTAAAATGAATTAAATGTTCAGTTCAGAATAGACCGCGGAATTTCGAACCCAAACTAAAATGTTATCTCTGAATCACAATATAAGAAACTCACTGTACGAAAGAAAGCCTATGTCATTCGAGATAAGTCTCTCTATCTTAATATATTCTAATCCAACAAATTGTCGCTTGTCCTATAAAAAAAATAGGACACATTGTTAATTCTCCACTGCTAAAGTTTTTATTTACAACAGAATATATACATATACAAATATAACCCTAAACCTAAAGAGAAATAAAAGAATTAAAAACAAAACTTATACCTACTATAAATAAAAAATATCTTCTAAGAAAAAAGAGAATCAGAGAAAATTTCTAGGTCGTAATTATCAATTTTGATTTTGCAAAATGGATGTTCGATAGAACGACTCCACCATTCGAAGTCCGGTTTTAATGAATCTGGAATATTCATGAAATGATCATAATCATTGTTAATTCCCAAAGAGAAATATGTAGACCAGTGTTTAGACTATTCTGTAGGTGTTCACATCCTTATGTCAAGCTTAGATAATCTCTTTCAAACTTTGTTGCCGTATTGTAAGGTGTTAAGACTGAAAATACATTTGTTAGGGAGCAATTTACACTTTGCTGGTATGCGATAAGCGAATAGAAACAATTGCGTTGGCGTCCGCAGATTGAATAAAGCATTTAACCCGTGACTTATCGTTTTAAAGAGAATGGTCATTCATACGTACATAAGTTAGCGGTAATTGATCAACATGACTACAGATCTAATAGTGTGGGAATTATAGTCTAATTATGAATTAAACTCCGATAAAATTTGCCTTGCTATCGCCACCTGCCTATATCCGAGGCATGCTTAAAATATCCGTTTTACCCTCATGCATAAGCTAATTTGGAAGTTAATAACAATTTAATATCCGCTATAGTAAATTTGGATACAGCTGCCTGCTTAGAAAGGTAGTATAGCAAAATATTTTGGCTATTCTGTTCAAATTCAATCATTGATATGTACCACAGAAAAGAGAACCAAGCAAATATCGTGAGGACTTTTTTTTTCAATAACGGGCTTGACCTAAATACAATAGAATTAAATTCAACCTTATCTTAACAACTCTTATGTTATGACCGAATCTTCATTAAATTGCCATAGTGCCTTATGTTACGATATGACCTTTTGTCGAACGAAATGTATGAGAAGAGAAGATATGGTTACAGAGCCTTATCTGTGGCACGCGGGCTGCGCCAGCAGTTCTCTATTCAGTGGTATGTACAATAAGATATCAATAAAAATAATTAGGTACAAGTACTTTGTGTAGGTAAGAGGATTGTAAAATGACGATAAAGACCCGATTTTGTGGTCCATACTGTCCTCATGAAACATCTCACGTTTCATTCCGACACATAAATCTTCAGATGCTCATACTCGTAAACTTTTGGTACAACGAACTCTAGAATTCTTCAATAAACTGGTCAATCTGGTCAATGTACGATTTCCGGGGTCACTTCCTTTTATTTCCACGCGCGATAAAAATGGCTAGAAAATAAATCTTATTCCTGAGATTTAGTAACGTTGCAGGTTGCGGCAACAAATTGCGACTTGTGTTTCTAGAGTATTGTACATCAAATGCATCCAAAGTATGACTGTTGTCCAAAACCTTTTAGTAGAATATCACAAAAGTAACGAGTTAAGGGTAAACAGGTTAAGTACGATTCTCTCGTAAGTTCCTAATAGTTCTCTAGTCTTTAATCACGGCTCCGGTTTTTGGAAGCCGCTTCAAATTCCTAAACAAATCACGCACGGTAACGGAACGGCCTTAAACAGCCTAATTTCTATTCCGATTCACAGGTTTACAAGTGTTGAGAGAATATTTAGCGAGGTCTGTCGATATCTACAGGGTGTTAAGGGTGAAAGTTAAAAGTTGCATTACTTTAAGGGGTGATTGTGGGGGCTTTTGTGGTTTCCTGAAATAAATGATTTTTTTTTTATTGTACCCATGATACTGAACAACTTTCCCAAAGAAACTGTTGTGAAATATCAAAATGGTACACGTGCTGCCACCTATCATGTAACATGTGTACTGGTGGAATATATTTAGTCTGTGCTGAAAGCTCGTTTTATTTACATTAGGTTATGTAGCCCAGTGCGAAATTTCAATTTAAAAGTTGTTGAGCTGCACAAGAATGACTACGAATTTGCTTGTGAACGTTCCCAAGCTACGCGGGCGCGAAAACTATAATGAATGGGCTTTCGCAGCAGAGAACTTCCTTATCTTAGAAGGCTTAGAAGACCATATCAAACAAAAGACAATTGCTAAGCAAGATGGTGGAACTGCAGTAGACCCGAATAACGCGAAGACTAAGGCGAAATTAATCATGACGATCGACCCTTCTCTGTATGTTCATATCAAGAGTGCGTCTAGCGCTGAGGATTTATGGACCACATTGAAGAACATGTTCGACGACTCAGGTTTCACGCGACGAATAAGTTTGCTTCGGAATCTTATTTCGATTAGACTTGAAAATTGCGAATCTATGACCAGCTACGTGACTAGCGTGATAGAAACTGCACAAAAACTAAGTGGTACAGGGTTCAACATTAATGATGAGTGGATAGGTTCTCTACTCCTAGCCGGGTTGCCCGACAAATTTTCGCCTATGATAATGGCAATTGAACACTCCGGTATAAACATTACGGCGGACTCTATAAAGACTAAGTTGCTGGATCTAGAAGTAAACAGAGAAAGTGAAACTGGAAATGCGTTTGCTGCTAACAGTAGTAAAAATTGGCAGAGAAAGCAAGGTAATTCGTACAATAATCCAAAGCAAAAAAATGGTGGAAATGCCAGTAATAGTGGCAATGCCGGCAATAGTAACAAGATAATTAAGTGTTACAATTGCAAACAGATTGGCCATTTCATGAGTAAATGTCCTGAGAATCAGAATTTGAATGTAAAAAATAAGCAAACGAATGCATTTAGTGCTGTATTCCTGAATGGATCATTCAACAAGGACGATTGGTACATTGATTCAGGAGCAAGTTATCATATGACTGCAAATAAAGATTTGATTGTGAATGCGTCGGATAAACCGTTCATTCAGAATATAATGGTTGCAAATAACAACAAAGTTCCGGTTGTAAGTTGTGGTGATGTTCAAATTACTACATTGTGTCATGATAAAGAACATGATATAACCGTGAAAGATGTTTTATATATACCAAGTTTGGCAACTAACCTATTGTCTGTTAGTCAACTTATAGATAATGGGAACAAGATATCGTTTAAGCCGAATGCTTGCAACATTTACAACCAGAAGAATGAATTGGTAGCTACAGCAGCGATGGTAAATGGTATTTACAAGTTGAATTTATGTGAGGAGGAGATTCCTTGTCCAGTAGCAGCTGCAGTCAGCGGCAGAGTTTGGCATAGAAGGATGGCACATATCAACTGTTGTGATCTGACTATAATGAAGAATGGCGCTGTTGAAGGTATAAGTTTTCCAGATAAAACACATATTGACAAGTCGACGTGCGTAGTGTGCTGTGAAGGGAAATCTGCAAGACTGCCTTTTTCACATACGGGCACAAGAAGCTCTGAAGTGTTGGATGTCATTCACGGTGATGTATGTGGACCAATGGAGATGCTGTCAATTGGAGGTTCGAAATACTTTCTCCTTTTTGTTGACGATTTTAGTCGTATGGCTTTTGTCTATTTTCTGAAGACCAAAAATGATGTATTTGATCATTTTAAAGCATTTAAAGCCATGGTGGAGACTCAGAAGAACAGAAAGATAAAAGCGCTGAGGACAGATAATGGTACTGAGTTTTGTAGTAATGATTTTGAATCTTTTCTGAAGAAAAATGGTATCGTACACCAAAAAACCAACCCGTATACACCAGAGCAGAATGGGATGTGCGAAAGGCTGAATCGCACAATAGTTGAGAAAGCCAGATGCTTACTTTTTGATGCAAACTTAACGAAAAAGTTCTGGGCAGAAGCAACTCATACTGCTGTGTATTTAAGAAACAGATCTATTGCATCTGGGTTAGATGGCAAAACCCCTTTCGAAGTATGGTCGGGAAAAAAACCGAACCTTGAGCATGTGCGCATTTTCGGAAGTAAGGTGATGGCTCATGTTCCCAAGGAACGACGTCTCAAATGGGACAAAAAGTCAATGGAATATATTCTTGTCGGATACTCTGATGAGGTCAAAGGATATCGGTTGTATAATCCGAGTAATAACACAGTATCGACAAGCAGAAATGTTACTATAATGGAGAACATAGATGAAGAAATGAACACTGTGAATCAGGAAGCTTTGATGTACATAGAAAACAAAGAAGAGATGAAAGACATGGATTCAGTGGGGGGGAAAGAAGAACAGGAAGTAAAGACAGATGATGAGAAAGAGGATACATCTACAGGTGTTCCAGAAGAACCAGTTCTATCTAACAAAGAAGAGAAGCTACTAGGAAAGAGAGAAAGACGTAAGCCAGATAGGTACGGCTGGTTGGCTACCGCTGATGACAATGTTTGTGAAAACGATTTGACATTTAAAGACGTAATGAATGGGCCAGAAAAAGAAAGCTGGAAGAAGGCAATTAAAGAGGAACTACAATCGTTCGAAGAAAATAAAGCGTGGGAGTTAGCGGATGCTCCTGATGGAGCCACATTAGTTAAATGCAAGTGGGTCTTTAAAAAGAAATATGATGTGGACAACAACGTGCGTTTCAGAGCGAGACTGGTGGCTAAAGGCTACACACAAGTTCCAGGCGTTGATTATGAAGAAACCTTTTCTCCAGTAGTTAGATTTTCAACATTAAGACTATTGTTTGCTTTGTCAGTTCAGTTAGGCTTAGATATAAGTCACTTAGATGTAACTACTGCATTTCTGAACGGATATTTAAAAGAGAAAATCTTTATGGAAAAGCCTGAAGGATTTAACGTCAATGATTGTGATGATAAAGTTTTACTGTTAAAGAAGGCAATCTATGGTCTTAAACAATCATCCCTTGCATGGTATGATAGAGTTAATTCCTGTTTGATCGATTTAGGATTTAAAAGGTCAGAATATGAACCGTGCCTTTTTACAAAAATGAATAAAGACGTAAATCTTATTATCGCATTGTATGTTGATGATTTTTTTGTTTTCTCTAACAATGAAACGGAAACTCGGAACTTGATCAAAGTATTAAATGAACATTTCAAAATAAAAGATCTAGGTAAAGTAAAGAATTGCCTGGGAATGCGAGTTACTGTAAATAAAGAGCAAAAGATGTTAAAGTTGGATCAGGAAGAGTATATTGACAAATTGTTACATAAATTCAATATGTCAGATTGTAAAACTGTTGATACTCCTTTGGAAACAAAAGTGGAATTAAATAAAGCAGAAACGTGTGACACGCGCTTGCCATATCAAAAGTTGATTGGTAGCTTAATGTATCTTGTAGTGCTCACAAGGCCAGATATAGGCTATAGCGTTAGTTTCCTGAGTCAGTTTAATAATTGTTATGACGAAACCCACTGGAACCAAGCTAAGAGAATTTTAAAGTATCTAAAAAAGACAAAAAAGTTTTGTTTGACTTATAGCGCAAATAAAGAGGTACAGTTAGAAGGTTTTGTTGACGCCGACTGGGCAAGCAATGTTCTAGACAGAAAGTCCTTTACAGGATATTGTTTCAAAATGAGTGGTTCTGTGATCTCATGGCAAACAAGAAAGCAAAAGACGGTTGCCTTATCTAGTACCGAGGCCGAATATATGGCAATAGCAGAGGCTTCTAGAGAAGCAATCTATTTGAGGAACTTGCAACGTGAAATCACGGGCTCATTCTATACAGTGAATATGTTTAATGACAGTCAAAGCGCTCAAAAATTGTTAGCCAGTCCAATGTTACACAAAAGGTCAAAACATATAGATGTGCGGCATCACTTTGTCAGAGATTTAATAAATAATAAGATTGTTAATTTGCAATATTTGCCGACAGAGGAAATGCCTGCTGATGTTTTGACAAAAAATGTTACAGCTACTAAACATAACTGCTTGTTAAAAAAATTAGGTATATGTTAAGTAGACATAAGTAGACTATTACCTATGTTTACTGTTATGTTATGTTTTTTCTATTTTGATATAGTGGGGGTGTTGTGAAATATCAAAATGGTACACGTGCTGCCACCTATCATGTAACATGTGTACTGGTGGAATATATTTAGTCTGTGCTGAAAGCTCGTTTTATTTACATTAGAAACCAACAGGAAATTCGTGAATAAAATGTCGACTTTTCATACAAAAGTTCGATCAGCTGATTGCATTTAGTATGGGAAGATTGGGAAGTCCAAATTTTTTTCTGCGATTTTCCTATAGGTTTCTTAGGGAAAGTTGTTCAGTATCATGGGTACAATCACCCCTTAAAGTAATGCAACTGTTTACCCTAACACCCTGTTATATCTTGCATATCTATAACAAACATCGAGTAAGCAACTGTACTACAGCTAGACGTACTACACGTTGTAATGACAGAGTAGAGTAGTCAGGAAGAATAGGAAGAAAAAAGCTACGGCTTGAATGGGCCTGCGATTGCAGCACAAAGGCTTTCCGCACCGAATATTATAGTTCACGAAGCTATAGTTTACGGCAGATGAGAGCTAGGAAAGAAAGCCTCATTGTTCACATTTTATGTTGGTTGAGTGCAGATTTGAGACAAAAGTATTTATGTTTGGCTGTTTGTCTTTAACTTAACTACGCTAAGATCACTAAAACAAAATATGGAAGCCTTTTACGGACAAGGTTACTAAATTTTGATTTTTGGTTGAAAATTGTACAGTGTGTCCTTTATCTAGAATTTACAATTTTCTTTTTACGTCTGTGATGATTAAGGAGTATCGTAGTTTTTGCAAGTGCTGAAGTGCTAATACTATCTGGAAGCACGGCAGTGTCCCGCCAAGACGAGCCGAACGAGACACTGCTGATACCGTAGACATAGTGTAAAGAACTAATAGTGGTGAAGCTCAGCGGTCGCGGCAGGCCAATCGTGCGGGGCGTGCGGGGGCCGGGAGGAGTGCGTCCCGGCCCACGCTGCCTGCGCGCGTACCCTAACAGCGACTTTAGTTAGGGTACGCCCGTCGCCCGCACGCCGCGCGGGCATAGACCGCCGCGACCGCTGAGCTTCATCACTTATCTTATTTACACTATGCCGTAGGTACCTTTTATTGAACTAGAGAATATTAGAGCTGAAATGTCTAGGAACATAATGACAGGGTAACGTACCCTTAGCTTAGTGACTAATAAAACGGTAAAAGATTGCCAAGTTCCTAGATGAACTCGAAACTAAACAAGATTCTATTGAACTATTATTTTCCAGTTATTACTTAATAGTACAGAACGAAAGCAAATAATAGTGGTGGGATAAAACTTTACAGTGGATGGCAGATGAAAGGCGGGGGAGGGGGGTGGGGTGGTTCGCGGCTTGTCTGGGCAAACAATAAGTCTCGGAATTCTGCCGTTTTTACAAATTGTTCTCGACTGATCTAATTTCTGGTTTATTGATAAAAATAATTAAATATAGAAAGAAGATAGAAACTTAAATCAATAAATGCGTAGATAGTCTTAGCTTAGGAACGTATACAGGGTGTTAGGGTAAACAGTTGCATTACTTTAAGGGGTGATTGTACCCATGATACTGAACAACTTTCCTAAAGAAACGTATAGGAAATTCGCAAATTTTTCTTTCTACTTTTCATACAAAACTTCGATCAGCTGATTGCATTTAGTATCGGAAGGCAAAATTTTTTTTTACGAATTTCCTATAGTTTTCTTAGGGAAAGTTGTTCAGTATCATGGGTTCAATCACCCCTTAAAGTAATGCAACTGTTTACCCTAACACCCTGTATAAAATTTGTAACTCCACCGGCTTTTAGGATACGGAGAACATCCTGAGGAAACCTGTATAGGCTGGAGAAGAAATTGTGAGTCGTATGTAGAGTCCGTAGATGCGAGATGATCATGGGTGTGGGCAACCATCTCCATCTGTTTATGAGTCAAGACAGAGATGTGGAGATGATGATGTGGACTCTGTCTGCACACCGAAACCATCCACTATCCACCATCCACCAGACACACTTACCATGAAGGTAGGTCTATGCCCATGTAGTAGGGACCATGAACTTAAGTAGTAATAAAATAATAAGTTTATGGTAGGGACCATAGAGTGCCATAGATGTTGACGATAATGATAACTACTCATAATTATGTAATTATGAACTCGCGGTTTATTATGAGTTAAAATCAGCGATTAACTTCGGTAAGAGAAATTAATTGCTTGTTAAAGTAAACAAACCGTTTAGTAATTAATATTCAGTGTACTTACTGAATGTTGACGATATAACCTCGACATGAAAGCTGGTACAGAAAATGTGCGCAGGGTGTAAACATAAATCCGATAAACACGTTACACTCTAAAGTAGGTAGCGCATATAAGTTTACACCCTGTATACCTCTACGGGTGTAATATTATGTGTGTATTACTTTTGCAAATAAATTGTTTATCTATCTATCTAACAAAATACCCTAGTAATACTTAAGGGGGTGCTTCAGACCATCAATCTGAACAACTTTCACTATGGAGCCAACGACGAGAAAAACTAAAAAAAATCTGCCGTCCCATACATTTGAGTCGAGAGTCGAGACGGTAGGTTAGGTTAGGAACTGCAGTTTTGTATGAAAGAGCGGATTTTTTTTTCGCGATTTCAATGTTGGCTCCATAGTAAAAGTTGTTCAGTTTGATGGTCTGAAGCACCCCCTTAAGTATTACTAGGGTGTTTTGTTACACCCTGTAGAGAACTATACAGGGTGTAAAATTTAATGCGTTACATAACGAAAAGGGCGCTTCAGACCATCAAACTGAACCATTTTTACTATGAAGCCAGCTTCGAAATCGCGAATAAATAAGAAACGGCTGTTCCTTACAAAATGTTAAAAGCTACTCGATTAAAATGTATGATTACAGAATCAAATCTATAACTATGCACATTGCACACGTCTGTTACATCTCCAGTAATATTTACGATCTTACGATTATAATGTTACTTTTACTAAGCAATAAACTTATAACGAGTACTATTAATTCTCAAGCGATCATAAAAACAAACACATTTTGAAGATATGTTTGTTTAATTGATCTATTGCATTGCATCATATTGTACAGACATGAATATTCTTAATCTGATGTATATGTATCTATGCTCTTTCTGTAGAAGGCAAATAGAAGCAATATTAAATGATATACAAAAGGTGTTACAAAAATACAAAAAGACCATCAAACTGAATGGGACCAATATCGAAATCGCGAAAAAAAGATCTTCGATCATTATCATATCAGCCGATAGACGTCCACTGCTGGACATAGACCTTCCCCAAAATGGGGAGATTTGCCATTATCGCCATAATGCGATGCGTTTGCGATGTTCCATACTAAACTACAGATCTACTCGAGCTAAATGTATGGGACAAAAGTTTTTTTTTTCGCGATTTCGATGTTGGTCCCATAGTGAAAGTTGTTCAGTTTGATGGTCTCAACAACACCCATAAAAGTTTTAAATGTTTATTTTTACTTTTGTAATACCCTGTATATGATTACGATATCTATAGTAATTATATGTAGTACTCTGTGCTATGACTATATTCTAGTACGGTGGGACTGGAGGGTATAACCAAAAAGAAAACATTTAATTTCGATGGAACAAATTTTTATTTTATTTAGATGTTGGCTCCACAGTGAAAGTTGTCCAATTTGATTGCAAAAATGTATATTAGTAATATTCAGTCGGGTTATGGATTATTTAAAATAACAGAATACTGAAAATTCCCAAACAATTTCCCATTACGAATCCGCAGAATAAAACTCAGTATCAATTATTATCAAGTTTCATTGCAGCATGTCAGTCCGAACTGTAAAATATATTTCCAACGCAAACTCTCCCGGTTTATTTCCAAATTGGGTCAAACCTGCATAATATACAAACGTCCCAGAAACCCGGTAACCTTATACGACCTATTCATTGCATTAAACGTATGAAATTCAAACACATTCCTATATCAGGCTAACAAGCAACCTAGTTTGAAAAACATGACGTCGTCGTCACTCCATGTAAAATAATTAGGCTAAAAGTTAGAAAGTCAAACAATAATTTTGTGCTTTAACACACGATGATAAAGGTAGTTTTACTTTGTAATTACATAAATAAAAAAAAACCACGCCCATATGATAGCTCGAAAAGCTGACAATGACACAAAATTGAGGGCTCTCGTGTTAAAGAGTTATTCAGACACGGCTTCGTAAAAATTGGTAGCTAAATAAGAATTTTATTCAGCACTACATTGTCTTTGTTACTGAGGGCTAAGTGTAATTTATTATGATCTTTATACGACCTCTAAAGGACGTTTTAAATCTAGGATTTAGTTTTACGAGACAGATAAGAGAACATTAAAGGTTACACAGACAGTGCCTTTTTGACGTGTCTAGAGGTCCTTGATCTTAGATCTAATATTACAAATTAAAGGAGACTTCAGAGCTTCAAACTGAATAACTTTTACTATGGAGACAACATCGAAATTGCGAAAATAAAAACAGCTTTTCGGGTCTAGTAGCCATTGACGTTTTCCATGACAAAACATATTTTTTCGCGGTTTAATTTTTTGCGTGGTGAAAGTTGTCCAGTTTTGTTCAGTTTGGTGGTCTGAAGCACCAGGTTTACCAAATTTAGAAGGGTGCTTTGGGATACCGGAACTATAAGGGTGTTACCAGACCAATCGATCGATCGTCGATCGACGGTATCGGTCAACGTCGATCGAAGTCGATCGACTGGTCTGAAGGTCTACTCCGGGAACTTCACAATTACGTGAACATTTTCGTTCCAATGTCAACTCTATTCCAATGAAGTGTGGACCGACACAGTGGCACTGGCGATATAGTGAACATCGAAAGTGCAGGTACAGGGCATGGTAGCTGTAATTGATCGACGGATACCGTTCGACCAATCAATCGATCGATTGTCGGTCGACGGCATCGGTCGACGTTGATCGATTAACCCCGGCTATATTCCATCAGTTTCTTTCAAAATGTATTCACAAGAGGACAGAAAATCAACAGTCGATCGATTGGTCTGGTAGGAACTATCGATCGACGACGTCGACAAATCCATTCTACCATCGATCGATGGCATTGACCGACGATCGATCGATTGGTCTGGACCTGTACCCGCACTTTCGATGTTCGCTATATCGCCACTGTTTCGGTCCGCGCTTCATTGTAATAGAGTTGAATTTGGAATGAAAATGTTCACGCAATTGCGAAGTTAGAATGTGCGGGTAGACCCTCTGGTAGAAACTATCGCTCGACGTCGACTAATCCATTCAACCATCGATCGACGATTGGTCTGGTAACACCCTAACGTAATTACTTTTATACTGTAACCCCATTCTCAAATAGTCAGAAACTTTGTAACCTACTTTGCCTACAAACAACTTGTCTGATTGAAGCTCAGCAAAGTTCTTTCTATCTATCCAGGGTGTACAATAAAATGGGACAGCTACTTAAAGGGGTGCTTCAGACCATCAAACTGAACAACTTTCTCTATGGGACCAATATCGAAATCGCGAAAAAAAAATCTGCTGTCCCATACATTTCAGTCGAGTTATGTTTGCAGTTTTGTATGGGAGAGCGGATTTTTTTTTCGCGATTTCGATATTAGTCCCATAGAGAAAGTTGTTCAGTTTGATGGTCTGAAGCACCCCTTTAAGTAGCTGTCCCATTTTATTGTACACCCTGTCTAATATAATACAGCAAAAATAAACCTTTCAGATAATTAGAACTTTACTATCTATCAGATATACTACTATCAGAGTTTTTACAATTTCGAAAATCAACCTTATGAAGGCGACTGTAACGTAACGTATGCTTTTTGTAACAAAAAGTTAACAAAGGTTTGTCTGTGAATCAAAATTATGTGAAGCGCAAAGCGAAATGTCGACGTAGTACATTATGTACGGGCTAATGTAAACACGTATCAAAGGACTGACAGCCCGCAGCGAGCTTACAATTTCTATCTCAAAGCGTGTCTAGCATGCAGCTTCGAAAAAAGTCGACAGATTTGTCGGTAGACTATATTTGCTCTTTCATTCATGATATAAAATTTCTCAAGTCACACAAAAATTCCACAGGGCTTTCACACAAGCCCTGTGGATGTATTATCTTTTAGACTATGGTATTATCCATTGTACAATAATATACTGCGCCTGGTATTCTCTTCCGATCGCGTGACTGACCACGTGACTGACACAAGCCTACGTCATCATACCCTTTTACCATGTTTAGCGGCCATTTTTTTGTGACGTAGGCTTGTGTCACTCTGGGAATAGAAGACCTTGTTTTTTTAGACTATGGTATTATCCAAATAACAGCGACCAGCTGATAATGTTTGGCATGGTTTTTGAAGTGAAAACTTCTTTAGTGGCGTTGTGCACTTTTTGGGATGGGTTAAACTCGCGTCAGGACAGTGACGTCACCCTGATCCTGATCGAAAATTCGAAAGACAAAATCGGTAAGACGATGACGTAAGATCACGTGACATTCGTAAGACGTAAGACCTCATAGTTTTCACTTCTGCCGGCACTCCCGGAGTGCAACTCGTTTTTTCACGATCCATGTCTTGACTTTATGAGTCTTTTTAAAGTGACATTCCATTCAAATAATAATAATATTGATATCAATAGCACGAAGTAATCCCAAAAACGATCAGTAAATATTTTATGAACAACATTTTGCTATTCCTGCGTTAGTATATTCTTTACAAACGGTTTTATAAGTGTAATCACACTCCTTCTGCCCAGTGTTCATTAATACTACACCCTGTAAAGAAGAAAATCTATTTCCTAGGATCCAATTTGAAATCACGACACCTTATAGTTTCTAGCAACCCGAGACTTTTAGGATTCCTTATTTCATTGTCTGACTTTTACGACTAGTCTCTTATTGTAGTCTTCTTCGTTTTTATTTTTTTAAATATAGTTACATTCAGACAGAGTACCTACAATCGTTTTAGTTCATAATTATAAACAACAGAAGTTACTCAAATAGTTCTATAAAATAAAAGTAAACTTTGTATGGAGGTGCTACTTGGGAATGTTCCTCCATTGAAAAGGGAAGTACTTCCGCCAGGCTAGGTGTGATGCCTGGGGACCGGCCGTGGGTGGACCACGGCCGTTCCCCACAGTTCTTAGTTGGACCTTGTATATATGTATATCGAATCTCTGTGATTATTTCTCTTGCGCGATTCATGTCTCGCATTCGATTGTGAACCTTATGTGTAGTAGGTTACGAGTTACGTATTTACGATGAACGTTATCTTTGTATGGAGCATCTTTCCGAGAGCGACGGTATCGCCATCTGTTGGCATCTTTACTATAACCTGTGGGAGATGCCAATTAGTAGCAGTTCCCCACACTTTGTTTGATTTTGGCCGCCTTTTCGTCCCCCGGATAATTGTTACAGAAGTAGATTTTTGACAAATCTTTGAAAACTGTAAAGCGTCGCATCGATAACTAAAGTTGTTATCTTAAAACTTTGGTCGCTTGTATCTGCGAAATGTGACACTTTACATGGTTTTGTCTTAGAACATTCCTTGTTTGCATTGACGTTAGCTATCGATTTCTGAAAATAACTAAGAATTATCTGGAGACAATAATTTTTAAAATTGCGAACCTACTCGTAAGTTGCGAACGTATGTAAGCCATAGAAAAATCTGGGAAAGATCTTAAGATCTCTTTGAAACTATACCCTTTATAAAGCGTAGGTACTTTGTTTCATAACTGTAACGCAAAACTTTGTTGGTTAAACAAAAAAGTGCAAAATCCTAGTGACTCATTATCATTAAATCCATGCCACAGCAAAATCTGTCAAAGCAATCAAGCGAGTAGTTCACAAGCGTCGTCAGCTCGTGGGAAGTAGGTCGTGGGTGCTCAAGAGCCAGTCCACCAGACTCTTAGCCCGTTAAAGGGTTAACTTAGAACGAAGCCGTGCTTGAAACGACTTGATTAGTTGGGTTAAAACTCACATCACAACGAGCAACGACCGACAGAGTTGTTTTGAATGAACCTACGAAAATTACAACACTATTTTTGAATTAATTAAGTACTAGAATACATATAATGGAACTAAGAAACATGGGTCGAAAAACGAGGAAATTTTGTGAACCTTCCAAACAAAAGTGCAGCACGGCTAGCATGCCACCCACGACAAAGCGTTTAAACGAGAAAAACGTCATGCGCGCTCTTTCTGACATACGTAAAATAATAAAGATGGAGGCACATCTCGATTTTTATCGTTTTCTCGGGAGTGGCATGCGAGCCCTACAGATCAGACGATAGGTTTTTTAGGGGAGGTCTAAAAAAGTTCTCGCTTTTCGAATGATGTTCCTTAGGGAAAGACGTTTAGTTAATTACTATCTGAAATTATGAATACACCATTAAAATTGTTCTAGTAATTAAACATTTGTTGTATGTGTATAACATTGATGTTGGCATGGATCATTTTGGTCCTAATTATTGGTAAAACATTGGGCTTGATTGAAACTAAACTAGGTTAATATGATGCAATTTTCAAACATTACAATTACCATTTACGGTATTTCACATGAATAAAGTCCAAAAAAAAAAACTGAAAAATATCTAGTAGGTATATATCAGACACACACACACACACACACATAAACATTTATTTCCAAATTCGCATGCTCAGGCAACTATTTATTTCAGCTATAATTTTTTTGGTTATAAATCTTATCTAGATTTGACTAAACTCTACTTAAATAACAATTCTAGTAAAGTCTACTAAAATAAATAGTTGTCCGATATACTTATTATGTACTAGATATTTTTTCCGATTGATGGTAGCGCAAGTTTGGTCGTTGTGGCGACCGGCGACCGCGACTCTTGGGAGAGGCCTGTGTCCAGCAGTGGACGTCCCTCAGAAGTCAGAACCTCAGCAGAGATGATGATGATGAGACATTTGACAAATTAGGGACATTAGGGTTACCAATTTTGACCACTGAATCAACACAACCATTTAGAATAGTTTTTAAACCAGTAGAAAGTAGAGATCAAGCGGAAAACTAAACACGAGGAAAAAGAAAGAAAATAGAAGAACAAGAAAGAGTACAAAGAACAATAAAGATTATTGTATTGTATGAGGAATTTAACTAAACATTTCTTTATTGCTGTAAGGACTGAGAGCGTACTAGGAAAATAAATAAAAAGAAATGCAGAAAGAAAGAAATCTAGGACGCACTCAAGTGCTTGTATGTGTGCTCGGTTCCTTTACACCAGCTTTTAGGGTTATTGAACTCTATGCATAAAGAAATAGCATTGGTTTTTAAGTACCCAGCGTGTTTAGTTAGTTCACTGATAAATAGCTATTTACTTCGGTTACGTCTCCAAGGGAGCTTTGGATGTAATTAGAAAACCACTTTGTTGCGAGGTCATTAGATAAGTAATTGGTGACGGCAAGGCTCAGACAGATTTGGTTATTATCTCTGTTTACAACCCGCTGGAACCTGCAGAAGATAACTTGGCACCTGACTCGGATAATTTCATAACGAACAATTTCGGTCTTCGCTGCGCTCCAGACCAAAAAAATCTTTGATTCTTCGGATATATTTATTTTTATTTCAAGAAAAGAAAGATATCTACTTACCTACATACTTTTTTTCGACTGATAGGTCTACACACAAACGGTCGGAAAATATAGAAAAAAATTATGTTCAAAGGCGCACTACTCTCACTCAGGTAAACAAGGTCTCAGCTTTCTACTTCTAAACACTACTATTTTTTTAAACAAAGTGGTTTAAAATGCGGGTTTAACAGAGTCAGATGGTCTTCAAATTGAATGCAGTTATTATTCCTATATTTGCCTACCAATGTGTGTGTACAGAGAACATGAATTCCAGAAAATTGACAAATAATGTGCATGAGTTTATTGTTTCGTGTCTGAATTACTCCCCGTACTTGGAAGTTAGTTTCGACGTAGTTTCCAGAACAAAGGCAGTCCTAGTTAGATTCTGCTTCGAAGTGCAGTGTAATGTACAAAATCTGATTTAATGCGCCCTGAGTAAGTGGTTCGTGGTGGTTTTAGCGATCGTGGTTAATGTAAGCCGTGCCTAGAAAACGAGGTAGAAATATTGAAGTAGTCAGCTTCATAGCAATAATTTTTACACGTCTAAGCTAGCTAGTTTCATAATCAACGATTTTATTTGGTCTTCGCTGCGCTCCTACGAAGACCTAATAAATTCAGCCATAAGAAGTCCACTTTTAGATATATAGGTGTGCTTCTCTTCCAACGATCTTCACAATAAATGGATTTGTGCTGCTCGTATCTACCTATTGGTTCCCCGCGTCCTTTATCAGATCATTAATCCAGCTAGGATGTTGGGGCGTCGAACATAGCGTCTTCAGATTCGATGTGTCCGCTCCAGAAGCCAGAACACATTGGGCATCATTTTGTTTTTAGAATAATTCGACTACCTAATCGGGGAATATGTATAGTCATGAGCGTTTGATATCCTGTTGTCTTTACCCGACTGCGCCAGGAGGGTAATGTGTTTCCAGTGTATGTATGTCAATTTCTTTGAAACGCTCTGTAGCCTAAACTGATTGATGGATTTTAACATATGAGGTGTCGTTAGATTCGTCATAATTGTGAGAGTAGCATAGGGTATATTATTTTAATATGGGTCTGAGAATCATTAAAGAGTAAAGTTTCCTACATGCAATAGATTAACTATTTCGGAAGTTTGTGTAATATCCGCTGAATCAAAATAGATCTGCGAGCATATACTTATAGGCTTAAAGCAAATTCTGTTCACGAAAAATGATCCCTCGAAACTCTTATTACCTACCACATAAAGACCATAAATGCTTGTTTCAGGGGACCTCATATAGACGACAATAAGCAACAATCGAAAGGAAGTAATTCCCACATGACTCATCATCAAACCAAATTCAATTCAATCATATGGAGTAGGTATTCCTTCGCCTACGGATATGTACAGGTACATTTCCGTACAGGACGACAAACAGAATGACAATGATATTGTCTATTGTCACGTTTTAGGACATGCAGTCTTTAGGCCAAGTGTGAACGTCAATTATGATTACAGAGAATGCATTTAGGTAGCAAATTACGCAAGTGTTTGAAGTATTGTTTGTATGCACTTTTCTGTGAAACAGATACGCGGCATTTAGAGGTAACCCTTTGAAGGCCATCGAGGCACATCCCAGATTACAACACGTCTCATATTATTATACTTATAAGGTCATTTTGAAATAGCTAGGTGATGGTATTTTTTACACCGGTAACTTTTAGGTTGCATTAACAATCATCGATCGATGATTTTAACAATAACTGGGCCTCTACCCGGACATTCGAACTTCGCAATTGCGTGAACCTTTTCATTCCAATGTCAACTCTATTGTACAATGAAGTTCGGACCGAAACGGTCTCGAAATATCGAAAATCGAATGCCCGTGTACATGGCCTTATCATTTCTGTTTTGGTAGTTGAAAAGAAAATTGACACCGAAATAATTCGCTATGTAGTCGTCGTCGTCGTTTATTTATCTACATATACAGGGTGAAATTGATATCATTAGCATCCTTTTAAACTATGAGTCTACTCATCAAACTGAACAACTTTCAGTATTTTTTTTTTTTTATACTAAACTGCTATGCCTACGCGACACAAAAATGTATGCAACAGCAGATTTTTTTTTGCTCCGATTGGTTTGCTCCCATAGTGAAAGTTGTTCAGTTTGATGGGTAGACTCTTAGTTTAAAAGGATGCTTTCACCCTGTATATAAATAAAATATAAATTAACAGAAATCTCAAAGAGAAAATTGTGTGTTAAAAGAATGCTAAAAGATATTCATTATACAAATCGAATACTTATCTATGTGTCCAATATCCAATAAATGTATATTATATTCGTATCATCCAAAAGCGGCAGGTTACGGTAAAAATAGAAATGCTAATATATCGCCGTAAAATATGTTTATAAATAAATTATCTAAATGGAAGAAACGAATAGAAATAGAAAACATAATAAAAACATTTCACTGCCTGTTTGTCCAAAAAGAAATTCTAACTGTTGTCATCAAAGCCCACGAGCCCAGCGCCCACTGGAGGGAATTGAGCATGTTTCATCCCACGTCGAGCGAGATATGTGGGGTGAAATTATACAAGATCTTAGTACAAGACAGATGTTTGAAGAACATAATATAATCTGTAGGGCTAGCATACCTAGCACGCCTCGCACGACAAAGCGAGAAAACGAGAAAACCGCCATGCGCAGTCGATTTCGCATACGCAAATTAACAAACACAGAAGCATATCTAGATATTTGTCGTTTTTTTCGAGATTTTTAAAGTTTTCTCGGGGGGTGTGCATGCTAGGACATCTGGAATTATTTTTCCAGCGCGCAGTTTGTTGCAGCACCAGAAGGCCGGCTCCATACAATATAACAGGGTGTAAAGAAAACCTAAATGGGTTACATACTTAAAGAAGCTTAATGCCATCAAACTGATCAAAATTCACCATGGGCAACATGGGACCATACGCTGAAATCGCGAAAATAAATAAGCTTTTTCTCGATTTCAGTGTTGGTCCCATAGTGAAAGTTGTTCAGTTTGATGGCATGAAGCACTTTTTTAAATATGTAACGCATTAAATTTTACACCCTGTAAATACGCATAATAAGGACGGCCACAAAAACAAATATTTGGTACTGGCGTTCGACCGAGTTGATCCGAGATCGCGTCATACGTACGCTTCTTCTGTGGCGTGCGTGGGCCTGTATTGCCCGTTGCATGGAGTCGGCCTTCTGTACCTGTTTATTTTGTAGCTGCATGTTTATGGTTTTAGAGGATGAAATGTCCATGCTAGATTCTGGTACTTTAAATGTGACTAGATAATTTGTGTGACATTGTCCAAGATATTTATTTATTTATTTAATGTCGCGTCAAATGGAGATAGATGGTTGACCATTAGCTTACAAAAACAGAGCCTATGTCACTTATAAAAAGTTTTTGAGGATATGCATTTACTTTGCCAAACACTTCTGTAGCTTTTATTTACAAAACATATTTGTCAAATGAAGTATACAGGGTGGAAAGTTAAGATGGGGCACAAAGGGCAGCTACCAGAAGCATAACAGCTACAAGAAAACGTTCTTAGGAGACTAACCCAAACTTTTGGAGCATTTCACTTCTGCATTCACAGATTTTGAAAAAAAATGTACAGGTATAAAGAAAAACGGCAATTTTCACAAAACTTTTTTTTCATCCCATTCGATCCTCTTCCTGATAAGGAATAAAAGTCTCTATGGGGTCAACCGAGGTCGAGGTACTAGAACTCTCAGAAAATGCAAAATTGAATTCCCATAAATTTTTGTAGGGACATAACCAAATCACCTATAGTGATGATTTTGTAAACCCTTTAAATTTTCAGGGGTTGTTCAGACCATCAAACTGAACAACTTTTACTATTGGAGCAAATTTGAAATCGCAAAAATAAAAATTGAGTCTATCTCAAGTCTACCTATAGTCCTTGCAATTTACTAAGGAACAGCTGTTTTTTTTTTTGCGATTTCATGTTTGCTCCAATAGTAAAAGTTGTTCAGTTTGATGGTCTGAACAACCCCTGAAAATTTGAAGGGTTTACAAAATCATCACTATAGGTTATTTGGTTATGTTCCTACAAAAATGTATGGGAATTGAATTTTCATTTTCTGAGAGCTCTAGTTGACCCCATAGAGACTTTTATTCCTTATCAGGAAGAGGATCGAATGGGATGAAAAATTTTTTTGGTGAAAATTGCCGTTTTTGTCGATGACTGTTAGACATTTTTTTCAAAATCTGTGGATGCAAAAGTAAAATGCTCCAAAAGTTAGGGTTAGTCTCCTAAGAACGTTTTCTTGTAGCTGTTATGCTTCTGGTAGCTGCCCTTTGTGCCCCATCTTAACTTTCCACCCTGTATACAATGCGTTTTCAAATAGGAATTTATAGATAGAGTGTTTTCGTTAGACTTGTCCCAGTTAAGTTTATTTATTTATATTTTCAAAATTCAAATTCAAAATAATTTTATTTCAGACAAAGTCCATAGATTGTTAGTATACATAAACTTAAAAACTATATTAGTACAGTATTATCAACTTGTAGTCCTATACCTACATATCCTATTTTCTGATAGAGGGGGCAGCGGAGAGGTGTAGTTTCGTCCAGTGCCTCCAGACGGGACAGTGTGGCCGGTTTGAAATGGTGTTCAGGAGACTGTTGGCGCTACTTTGGACGCGACGCATCAAGGAGGCGACTCTACTGCGTATTATGGCGTGAAAGGAAGTCACACTTGCCGCCGCGAACATCCCTGACGCGCTGCAAAACCTCGGAAGCCCCATCAGCATCCTGAACCCATTATTATACTGGATACGCAGAGCATTGTAGGCTCTCTGCGTATAGCTGACCCACAGGCTGCACGTGTACATTGACTGTACGCTTTACCTCCTCAGTGCATCGTGCAAACCTGCGTGCCAACATATTACAGCGCACCGTCAACGCCCTGCGCTCCCGCTCCATGTCAGAGTTGTCCTTAAGGTCATCGGTGACCCAGTGTCCCAAATACTTGAACTCGTTCACCTTTACAAGTGGCGAGCCAGCAAGAGTGATGCCAGGGATGTTATAGCATTTATATAAACATTTGAATAAAAATTTATTTATTTATATTGTACACACACACATTGATGCAAATAATTGATAACACAGACATGAACAAAGATTTAAGTCAAAGATAATCAATAGAAACTTATCCCGTGTTATCAATATAGCATAGCTTATACAGAATGTAACAAAACAACCTAGTAATAAAGGGGTGGTTTAAATTATACTATCTCGTTCTGAACAATATGAAGCCAAAATCGAAAAAAAATTAAGTCTACTTTCTCATACAAAACTGCATTCAGTATAGACTCGAGTTGACTCGACTCAAATGAAGTCCCATACAGGACAGCAGATTTTTTTTCTTCTTTGCCTCCATAGTGAAAGTTGTTCTGTTTGATGGTCTATCTAACTAAACCACCCCTTTAATAATACTTGGGTGTTTTGTTACAACCTATACAGGGTGAAATTGATATCATTAGCATCCTTTTAAACTAAGAGCCTACCCATCAAACTGAAAACTTTAAAGCCAAGTCAATGTTCGTAAGATTTTCAACATTATCAAAACTAAAAGACGTGGAATGGAAACAAAAGCCTTGTCATCAAGCAAAGAGAGCGTGTCTAAAATAATAAATTAACCCTTAAAGCTGACGTCAAGTTAACCCTCGTCAAGAAAGAATCGAACGCACCTGGTCTTGATGACGTCACGTAGATAAAAATCCTCTTATGGCTGCTTCATCGCTCCGATATCTGTAACAAATTAGGTATAAATGTAGCAATTATCATATAGCGTGAATGTTCTTCTTCTTATCGTGTGGGCAGAGCCCTGGTGTCGAGTTTTTTCAGACCGCCTTAGGGCCTCTGACGTGGTTTTTATGTAACGACTACTACCACCAGAGATAGTAGCCGGGACCAATGGCTTAACGTGCCATCCGAAGCACGGAATCATTTTTCTTTTTCAGACAATCAGGTGATTCAGCCTGCAATGTCCTAACCAACTGGGGAAAAACGCACAAAGTGACATATCACTAGGTGTCCCCCGTGGGAATCGAACCCACGACCTCCGTGTCGAGAGCCAGTGCTCTTAACCATTAGACCACGGAGGCAGTCAATGAATGTTAGCAAGCACGTATCCAGAGTTTTCGTTCGGGGGGTGATATTAATTTCGGAGGATATTCATTGAAAAAAAATGAAAAATAAATCATTGAAATCACTTTTCTATACAAAAAATACTTTACAAGGTGTAATCTGAAATGCTTTACATACTTAAAGGGGTGCTTCAGGCCATCAAACTGAATAACTTTATTATAGGACCAAATTTGAAATCTCGAAAAGAATCCTGCGTTGAAAGGAACCGGAAGGAACATTCGCCGAGTAGTTATTGTCATTTTTAACCCCCTACGACAAAAAAGAGGGGTGTTATAAGTTTGACGCCTATTGCTGATTGTCTCTCTGTCTGTCAGTACCTATGTCTGTCTGTGGCATCGTAGCGCCCAAACGGCTGGACCGATTTAGATGCGTTTTTTTTTATAGAAAGCAAATATTTTGCGAGATTCTTCTTAGCTTGTTTCATCAAAATCGGTTCAGCAGTTTTCTTGTAACTTTAAAAATTACGAAATAAAATAAAGTTAAAAATAAAATAAAAACCCGCTGTTTTTTCTATGGAACAGACCTAATTTTTTTTGTTGACCAATATCATTTATCTGATTTGGTATGAGATTTCATTGTTTTTTTGGAGTTTGAGTTTGATTTACTTAGGAATTCAAGTTTTTTATGCACATTTTATTCGCTCCATCATTCTTTCGTCCTGAAATAGTCCATGTCTTAGGCCCATATTAATAAATGCATCTCAAGCGCACTTTTCTGTTATATTCAGTATTTTTTAATCCGAGTTTAAGTCTAGATTCTCGAAATTTAAGCTACTATTTACAGACTACATACCTAGAGATAATACAATTCAGGTCAGATTGAGGTCACATCGAAGTAGGTAATACAACAGGTGATATTAAACATCCGATGTCGGCCTCGGATGTGGAATGTCTCAAAAGCTCACAGAATTTCCTTTCGGTAAGATATGCCTCTCTGTACGGCAATATTAGCAAAATATTTGAGACATGGAATGAAACTGTATAAAGGTTATGTGTTTACGATGTTTACTGTTATTTAATATAAAGGGTGAAATTGATATCATTGGCATCCTTTTAAACTAAGAGTCTACCCATCAAACTGAACAACTTTTACTATGGGAGCAAACCAATCGGAGCAACTAAAAAATCTGCTGTCCCATACTAAACTGCAATGCCTACTCGACTCAAATGTATGCAACAGCTGATTTTTTTTGCTTCGATCGGTTTGCTCCCATAGTGAAAGTTGTTCAGTTTGATGGGTAGACTCTTAGTTTAAAAGGATACTAATGATATCAATTTAACCCTGTATATATTTCGCGATTCGCGATGGAAATCAGAAAACAGAAAGTTTATTCATAGAAATGATTACCCATTTCCATACCCATATTATGTGTCACTATGTACGTAAGTACTAAGTATGACATAATAAATGATCTCCATATCTTGCCCGAAGGCGTAGGAAAGCAATGAAGGGAGGATTAATTAGTGGGAAGTCCTCTAATTTAGATTTTTATATGAGCTAATTTAATATCGTTTTTAATAAGCTGGCAGCCAAACGGCAAGACCGCAAGACCCGTCCCAAACCAACATAATATACACTGAAAGTAAATGCATTATTCAACATAATGTACACGTACAATTCGACTGGCCAACTTTATTGTGCTGCGTCAGCTGCGTGTAACATAGTCATCATCATCGTCATCTCAGCCGATGGACGTCCACTGCTGGACATAGGCCTCCCCCAAGGATCGCCATAACGACCGGTCCTGCGCTGCCCTCATCCAAAGTTTTCCCGCCGCCTTCACCAGGTCGTCGGTCCACCGTGTGAGGGGCCTACCCACGCTGCGCTTTCCGGTACGCGGTCGCCACTCGAGAACTTTTCGGCCCCACCGGCCATCGGTTCTGCAAGCAATGTGGTGTAACATAGTATTCAAGACAAAACTCTGATTCTCCAGTCACATCCGAGCTCATGCAAGGAACCAATGATGGTCGCCGTCGACAGATACTTCGTGAAGGACATTATCATTCATCATGAAGTCGAGTTGATGTGTTGATGGTGGTTGTTCAGGAGCTACTTAATATCCAGATCAAAACAATTTGACTGTAATTTTATTCTGCAGCGGTTACACCTGGTTAAATGAAGCGTCAATCAATTATGTCTATCAGTGGAGTGGGAATAGAAGGCATTGAGATGAGCTTTGAATCGTGTAAACTTCAGAAAAAGTGGCATCTCAGGAGAGCGATTGCGCTAAGTTAAAACATCCAAGTTCAATCCTAATACAATTTCAGTTCTAATCACATTGCAATCCAATTACTATTCAACTGTGTTAATTCCGTATCACGCTAAACATGACTTATTTACTATGTGACTGACGCTGTGCCTTTAACGTTTGAGCCGTCTGTCAAAACGGCTCTAACGGCTGTCATGAGCTGTACCGCGATTAGCGTGATTAGCGTGCTTTTTTATAGTTCTAAAATAGCTTGGAATCAACAAATTATAATTCGCAACAGAACCATGATTGGACCGCGTGCGAAGCTTAGCTTTTTACACATACCAAATGTGTAAAAAGCTAAGCTTCGCACGCGGTCCAATCATGGTTCTGTTGCGATTTATAATTTGTTGATTCCAAGCTATTTTAGATTGACGACCCGGTTGGTGTAATGGTTACCACACCGGACTGCCAAACCAGGGTCCTGGGTTCGAATCCCGGTTCGGTCATGGATGTTTATATGTTTGTGCCGTTGTTGTATGGTTTCCATAATAAACAGCCTATAAATAGTGCTTTCTTGGGATCATTACAATGTATGTGCCTGTGAGCGTTATTTATTTATTTATTTATTTATTTATAACTATAAAAAAGCATAAATGATGACGCAGTCTTCCCAAAACGAACCCAAGCCCAACAAAAGAAGAAACATGCAGTAAGAAACGTGCAAGCGTTCTGCGAACCCAATTTGAATAAACGCAACAAATTGTGCATCTATTAAAACTTCGTTACACAGTTATTAGGCAGGAATAATTTTATAATTAAGTCAACGACAGTTTCCTTTCGGGTGGGCGGACCGGAAAGCGGTACCGTACCGTACGAATTCATATCGACCTATTGTAATTTTTCATTTGTGTACTCCAAAGGTTTTCGAACTTTATCGGACGGAGCACGGATCGCATACAAAACAGTTATATTTTTGATTAATGGTTTGCGGAAACACGGTCACTATTTAAATATTGTATCAAGCTTTTAAAATGCATGCTTGCATATTCTTATATTCACGATTTCCGTACCGCGTTTGCTTTGATTATCGCGTTCGATACTATTGTGTGCTGATATTTCAGCTACATAATCTACATTCTACATGTTCGCTCCATAGTGAAAGTTGTTCAGTTTCATGGTCGGTGCTTCTTCAAATGACCACACCTTTTTGTAACAGCCTGTCTTTATCACAACTTTTTATAAAATTGAAGACAAAACAAAACGCACATTTGACCTCTTCAAATTTTTTGATAGTTGTAGGTTGTAGCAATGTTTCTTTCTATCCCAAAAGGGAATACATGTCTATTTGTTGATAAGTGTGACAGCTTCCTACCCCCGTGGTCAAAGCATGTCACGCTCACGCCCCGGAATATATAGGGTGTAAGGAAAAGTATAATTAACCTTTAAACCATATACTTACTCTACCTATCAAACTGAACAACTTTTACTACGGGAGAAAACCTGTCAGAAAAAAAAAACATCTGTCCCATACCAACTCGATTCAATCGTATGGGACAGCTAATTTTTGTTCTGCCAGGTTTGCTCCCAATAGTCAAAGTTGTTCAGTTTGATGGTCTACCCATCATGTGGTTTAAAGTTTAAAGGTTAATGATACTTTTCCTTACACCCTGCATAAGAGAACGCTTATTCTTTGTATCCATGACTTTGTTGCCTCATTAATAAGGAATTATGTTCTCCGTTCTTTCATATTCTTCACTAACAACTCCGTGCTAACGTTCAAACTTCAAAGTGTAGGTAGGTATATCTGTCGAGTCCGCAATTTAATAAAGTCGCAAGAGAATATTGTAATTAAGTATCTTGTTTCCAGTTATACAGGAAGTATGCAAATAAATTCTTGCGAGGGAAAAACAAATGTGGAATAATTAAATACTGTTATACATATTTTTAATTTTTATGTAAAACAGTACCTAGCCTATTTTAAGATGATTCAATACAAGTGTAACAAAACATCGTAGTAATATTTAAAGGGATGGTTAAGACCATCAAACTGAACAACTTTCAGTATGGAGCCAACATCGATCGGTAAAAAATAAAAAATCTGCTGTTTGGTGTTGCATACAATAGTGCAGGAACGCTGACTCCACTCAAATGCAGCATATTTTGTATGTATTCCCAATTACCATACAACGAAAGAAGGGATGGAAAAAAATTTTTTTTTAATCATGTCGTGCCAATGGAACTAAACACCCATAGAAAATAAATCGAAATAATGCTTCTGTCTCGAGATATCTGCGCTCAAAGTCAAAAATAGGGCGTATTTCTTATTCTACTTATACAATGGCTACGGAACCCTATCATGGGATTCATGGGCGAGTCCGACACGCTCTTCGCCGGTTTTTCTACTTTGTCTTGTCTCCATACTGAACGTTGAATAGTCTAAAATCGAAACCACCCCTGCAAAATTACTAGGGTGTTTTGTTACAACTTGTATATTTGCCACAATGTATTTTTTTTTAAATAAAGCAAAATTCCAAAGCAACCTCCCTACTAACTATGATAACTAAGTACGATAATTGGCTTAGGTGGCAATTTTACTATATTCACAAAGTTCAATTGTTTTCATCACGAATGCCGCAGTCAGCAAATACGTTTCTGTTTAGGCTACAATACAACACCTTACTGCAAAATGTTGCATAGTCATATTTGTCAAGTCCAGTTATAAGCGAAACGTTACGATTTGCGAGGAAAGTTTTTGCGATATGGTCATTTTATAGTTTCACTCTGGTAAAACTCGACAATAAATTAATGATTGAGCTGGGTTTCGCTCCGATGAACCATAAAATTGGCAAACTAATCTAAAATGAATCTTAGTACTATCAAATAGAGGTAGGTTGTAAAAACAATGGTTAATTTATGAATGTTCGACTAAGCAAAGCAAAAACGTATGGTAGGTACTAGGTATCTATATAAAGTTACTTTAAAATTCATTAAACTCGTAATACGTCCACGATTACAGCAGTGCGAATATACAGGTTGTATAAATTGAGAGATAAATTTAGAGATAGCGCGCACGAACAACTTTTGTCTCCGCAACTAATTTGTCTCTCACAGCTCACATGGTTTGTATGAAAAGTCTCCCGTCTGTCGCGTCGTTACATGCGCGCACTTTCATAGACTTGATGTGAGAGACAAATTTAGTTGCGGTGACAAAAGTTGCTCGTGCGCGTTATCTCTTAGTTGCGTTGCGTTACTGTCATTTCATAAATGGGAATTTTTTTAAAGAAGAGGTAAGCATGTGCGGTACTTAGTGAGTGCAAGCGGGACAGCGAACACGCATTTGCTTACATTTTACGCCACGATCCTGCCAGAGGGGTAAGAAAAGAAATTTGTGGGCGGCAAAGGAGTGTCCGTGCTGTATGTGGTAGGTACTAGATACTCTTTCTTATATTGTGCTTTAGAGTTTAGACCATCAAACTGAATAACTTTCAAAAGGTCCAAAGGGTTCAAAATTGAAATCTCGATCAAAAAAATCAGCCTTTCCCGTGCTGTTCAATACAAAACGTCAATGGGGCGACTCGAACCAAATGTATGGATGGCAGATATTTTTTTCGCGAATTCGATGTTACATTATGTAACGCATTTAAGAATACACCCTGTAGAATATAAAACGTACCAGCATAAAACATTTAAATAATAATGTATAGCGGGCAAACGAATCCCGGGAAAATATAGATAAACCTGGAACTACCGAATTCGCAGGTAGCGTGAGGTGGAATTACGATTTATTACTGTCGCCTTCCGTGTCCGAAGGGGCTTGAAAGAACGATGGCGGCCATTATTGGTCACGAATTCCCCTTTTTCCAGTTTGAAAATGGAACGTAACTTTTTTTGTTGCCTCTGCTCTGCGTTCATTAAAAACATTTGTTAACTTTTTAAAAGTTTACCATGGCCTCGACTAGTTTCTTGCCTGCCAGTCGAAACTTTTTTTATTGAGGCCGAGAAGTTTACAAAAGACCAAATGACGTTACTTTTCTTTTTAAACTTTCATAAACTACAAAAAACTCTCCACACATGCAATGCATGGACTCATTAAGCTTTCATTAGGGAAGTGGTCATTAAAAAGTGTGGAGCAATGAGCAATTTCCGTTGGATACCTCGGGCCGATGGTAAATGTATGCTATGTACTAAACCAGAGCAATGCAGCACGCTAACTTTAGCAATTGCAGACCGGGCCAGTTCTAATTTTCACGAGTTTTAACAAAGGGGTATAGTTGGCGTTTGTTACGCTCTTTTCCGACGAGCTTTTAATTATCGGTTGGTTCAATTGTTTCCGAATGGGTCGCTTTTGAAGAGTACTCTGAACTTTTAATGTTTTATGTTAGTTTTATAGTGAACTAACATTCACCTGCGACTTCTTACGCATGGATATGCCATGTTTTATGTATCGATTCAGCTATCTATGCTAACTTTAATCGAATTTGACCAAGAAATATATATTGTAACGAGCTTTAACCCGCGACTTCGTCCGCATAAATTATATACCAGATTTTAAGTCAGATGATAAGCTATCAAACAAAAAAAGTTTCATCAAAATCGGTTCAGTAGTTTTTGCGTGATACTCGAACGAACAAACACCCAAACAAACAAACAAACAAACGAACAAACAAACAAACAAACAAACAAGCAAACAGACAGACAAAAAGTCCAAAAATTCGTGATTTGGAATCAGGGAAGCCTAAAAACCATATCGTAATCTTTTTTTTGTAAATATCTTCAATGTACAGACACACTTCTGTTACAGTTTTATAATAGTTTAGATTAGCTGATCCGGCGAAGCCGAGGCGGTACGAACCGCCTCAGAATTCGTTTTTCCCGACACACACTTGGCTGTTTTTTTATAGCCTATGTTTCTCAGGGATAGTGTAGCATTCTGATGGTGAAAGAAGTTTTAAAATCTGTTTATTCGTTTTTGAGTTTATTCGTTACAAACATACAAAAATACAAAGGTTTCCTCTTTATAATATTACTAGCTTTTGCCCGCGACTTTGTCCGCGTATCCTATGTTACTTTTAATACCTCCAAGAATATGTGTGAAAAGTTTCATGATGATCGCGTGAAAGCGTAACAAACAGCGAACACCTATCGACACATTGGTATTCTCCATGGCATTCGTTCAGGTCATCTTTGACACCCAAACTTTTCCACCGGTTATAGTCACTGCATCTGACCAAGCTTCTGATCGTATCGGTCTCTCGTTCCATCTGCGTTATGAGGGTAAGGACGAGAGAGTGCATCTGTGTTTAGCGCGTACACTTATAACACTTCAAAATAAACTGCGTACCTGATTGCTTTTCTACTATAAGGATTAGAGTCGTCATAGTCGAAATGGACAAATGGACTAGGAATCTATAATCATCATCATTTTTAATAAAACATTAAATTAGGTAAGAAATGGTACTGTAGAATATTGCGTGTCACCAAATAGAAATTCAAAATTCGTTGATCAAGACAAGGGTTTGGACATATTCTGGGTGAACGTCATGTCACCTAAAATAAGCATAAAAATCCTAAAATCAACTTTCGGACGCACGATCTTGATACTGGAAATGAAACTTCGCTTTATTGGACGATTACTGTCCGATTAACAATTTACTGCACGTCAATGTCTCAAGTAGATTTGTATCGGTCAAGTCAATCGACTGAACATACAAAGGAAAGTTACCGTTTTTATTTGAAAGTAATCTTTGCGATTTTATTATTTTAGTAGTAAATTCATTGACACCTTCATATAGAACAGGAATTCCTGGTTTGGACTCGATCCAAGTTTCTGTCCACATAAAGATCAACGGCCACTTATAATAATAACTTGATCCTGCTAAAATTTTAATTCCGCCCGAAAAGTTTTATAAAAATCAAAAAGGAAACACTTATTTATTTTTATAAAACTCTTCCGTCGACATTAATGCTCAAAGAACATGAAAAGATTTAGCTCCTGTTTTAAGAACGGCTTTTTATATTATTAAAATTTTCAAAACATTAACTCAACTGTAATGAAAGAATTTTCTAAAACGAAATAAAGTGCAAATCAAAATGGGCTGTAGTCATAAAATGTGTTTGTTTTTACCCGACTGCGCCAGAAGGAGGGTTATTTGTATGTAGGAATATTTAAGCTAAGTAACTACATTCAATACAGGGTGTAAACTTAAATGCCTAACGTACTTACTTACTTCTGCAGACCATCAATCTGAATAACTTTTACTATGAGACCAACTGTGAAAAACAAATCACCTGTCAAACTGGTTCATATACATTTTGGTCGAGGAGCTATTGACATTTTCTATGGAACAGCTGATTTTGGTCAGTTTGATGGTTTGAACCACCTACTTTTAGTTTACAACCTGTATAGTTGAACAAATAGAGTTGCAAGACGAAGTCTAGTCGCAGCAAGTAAAACCGCAGGACGAGAATAAATTAACGGTTTATTTTTATTTTAATATAGGCGGCAGCTGGAAGGTTATTTTCGACAATGTCTGCAAGATGCATACTTGTCGAAAGGTGCTCCTTCGAAACAAGATATTTCAACGAACTCTACGGTAGAGTGTACGAGAGTATGGAAGCTTCTAACAGGCGTTTCACAACACACGCACACAAACGCGATTCATGAATCGGACATAAATTTAGTATACAAGGTGTTAGGGTAAACAGTTGCATTACTTTAAGGGGTGATTGATTATACCCAAGATACTGAACAACTTTCCCTAAGAAACCTATAGGAATCGCCAAAAAAAATTCGACTTTCCATACTAAATGCAATCAGCTGATCGAACATTCGCATGAAAAGGAAACAGGATTTTTTTTTTGCGAATTTGCTATATGTTTCTCAGGGAAAGTTGTTCAGTATCAATGGTTACAATCACCCCTTAAAGTAATGTAACTGTTTACCCTAACGCCCAGCATTAGTATTATGGTATTATGCAGTATGGTTTCTGAATCATATTTACAAAAGTGACACTTAAATTATGAATAATGTAGGTGTGCATTTTTTTTTTTTTTTTTTTTTTTTTTTTTCTCTTCGACTATCTGAAATTGGTGACATTTCACTCTATGACCAAATCTTGATAAGTACTTCTTTGGTTTGGCATTGGCATCAAAGCGGCAAAACTAGCAGCCCGTTATATTTACCTAGTCATGTATACAAGAAAAAGTAAGTATACGATGGAACATTACACTCGCATGTTATCTTTGCGATCACTATTAGGGGGCAGCATGGGGGGCAATCTAGTGGGAGGAGGGGTAGGTATTTGCATAGCGCGGCATCACGCGAGCTTCGCTCTGGTTAGATGCTTCCATGTTTAACTGTCGCACCTTGAATACATAATAATGGTGTATACGTGTCAATCTTAATAAGACTGGTAATACGAAGCGATGGTTTGTTACCATTGTGTTTTTGATCAAGAATAAATAAAAGCGGTCAAGTGCGAGTCGGGCTACTCGCGCACCGAGGGTTCCGTACCACACAACCACAGAACACAACATTATTAACTTAGAAAAAAACTTTTTTTGTCCGGGACCTTCAGCGCAAGACCGACTCACACTTGACCGGTTTTTAGTATTTGTTGTTATTCTGTAGAGCTTGCTCTATATTCACACTAAGTTTGACGCTTGTATGTATTACCGTTTTTACTATCGAGCGTGAAGAAAAAACGTTGATAAAATCTAGTTTCTTGTTGAGAACCCCCCTTAATTTTTAACTATTTGACATTTTTATTATTTGTTAACAAATCCGCCGTAATAACGCATAATCTGAGAAATTTTCAACTATCTAGCTATTACGGTTCAAAAGTTACAGCCCTAAATAGGTAGGATAGACGGACGGACGGACAGACGGACGGACAGACGGACGGACGGACGGACAACGTAGGCTTAATAATCCCGTTTTCACCCTTTGGGTATGGAACCCTAAAAACTAACACATTCAACGCTCCAAAAATGTCTGATTCTAAAGTGTCCGCCCTCATGAATATCTGAGGGCAGTTTTTTTTTAGGCCGAAATTCACAGACGTCTTTTGAGCATAAGTTGAATCTGAGTAGGGTCGAAAACGAATGGATTAGACATACGAGAGTTAGAAATTCGAACTTACTTTTCGCTTCTTATTTGCTCCATCGCGCTGTCGATACGGGTAATAATTTGCTGAGATTTTATATGATGTTGTGCATCTAGGTTTTGTAAATTGATCTATGATTATTTTATACAAATAACACATGTCTCTATGAGACATCCATGATAACTTACAAGGTTACATACAAGCCTATGTTGGCATCCATGTTGTCAAAATTGGCTTTAGTATGCTTTGTACACTAGAGACTGCTCTGCTCTGCTCTGCTTTTCCCCATGAGGGAAAATGAGCGTGAGTAGTCGAATAAAAAGAAAAAAAAATCAAAAGCATGACTGTGGTTCATTTTCAGTGCCCGAATTTTCTAGTACTTATCTGTCTTTAAAAGAATCGGACTGAAGGTAAAAAAAATTGGCTTAATTAAAGGCAGATTTATAGCATGTAGAAAGAAGGAAGAAGCAGATCTTTTTTATCTCGAAAATGAAACGAATTATTATGCGGACGTAACAGCAGACAATAATAAAACTCGTTAGGTCATCGAATCTATATCAAGGCCGTCAGTTTGACCGTTTGACGTATTCTTACTACATAGGTAGATCGTAGTAACGTAGTATAAGTATAAATGACCGGTCGGTAGCGTGCCGCCACTGATTGCTACGAAACTAACACGCGATGAGGCAGGGTTGCCAATTTGTGAGGAATTCTCCCCAAATTAGGGGTAACTTAAAAAACTCCAAGGTTTGAATTTGTTTGGAGAATTGGGAACCGGCATTACGCTCGGTTTTGGTACTTCTGTTTCACACAACTTAATGTAGTTCTTTATAATGCATAGCAATACAAAATTGTGCAGAAATTGAGTGGAGATCTAGGCGTGGACAGCACAGAGTAACTCTTGATTTGCGAGGCACAGAAAAGGTTTTGCATAGTCAACGTCTTCAACTAATGAAAATTAAAGGTATATTAAAAAGAAAATATGTAACAAGAACTAAAATACCCTAATAGCCCATGTTAGGGTGTTGAAGTTCTTGTCACATTTTTGCAAAATGTATCTAAAACTTATCCATGGCTATAAGGCCCCCGGGGCCTAAGCTACGGATAACTGTAGCAAAAATTATTCGGGGACTTTAGTTTCTTATCGTTAGCAACCCTGTTGATGAGACCTATTCTGCAAACATTAGTGCCTTATTGTTTTTTAATATTTCCCCGTACCCCGAAGACGCAAACAGCAGAACCGTGACTAACTAGCCGAAGTAATTGTTTTTCCCAGGAGTAACTGTCCTGGCAATTGAAGCACCACTGTAGTCCCGCTTTTTGAGTTCTGTGGCGGATTCCGAAGAAATATTGTAATAATAAATTCGAATTAGCAAAACATTAGTAGAATACCAATGCAAATATCAAAACGATTCAATCCATCACTTAATCATAGAGTAATGAATACTATCGTAAACTGTAGAACTGGAACTTTTCCGTAACAGCTTGAAGCGACAGATAATTTCATTTCAAGATTGTCTTCCGACAAATAAATGCTGTTCTAGTAGCAGAAAGTAAAGGTCGATGTCGTGTCGTATAATAAACTCAAGTTACTGGCGGAAAGGAGACAGGATAGAAGAATACTACCTCAACAAGAGCGTAGCTCAGTTTTAAGATGATAAGTATCAGAAATGTATATAATCCTCATACAAATGTGTAAGGTATCAGAGAAATCGAACCTCCTTGCGCTTTTAAAGACTAAGATAGAGGGGTCAGCATGCATAACGTGACAGAGGTGAGAGCGACACAGGTCACTTCTAAACGTCAAATTTGAGTAAGATACTATGGAGATAACAGCCAATTTGACGTTTAGAAGTGACCTGTGTCGCTCTCACCTCTGACTGGTTTCTCTGATGCTGACTGTACTTGGTAAGTACAGAGTTTCTGCAGCGAACCTAAAATGATACCCGTTCGTAAGTTAGAATTAGGTAGGTATTTATTACAGAATTTGGTGACTGTTTTGTTATTACGGGAAGGCCTTAGGTTTAATTGAATTTTTCTATAGTATGGTGGTCTCTCAGTTCAACTAATTACTTTTTGAGTAGCATAGAGTAAATCATTTGTGATCAGAAAAAAAAACCGCTGTAACAAAAAACTGCAGAATAACACAACATCCATTAAGACTTTGAATGAGACATTACGAAGGGACGTTATGTCAAATATTATTGCAGAGTCACTCGCGTAGTAATAACGCCACACCTCCTTAATTTAACGACCAACAAAAACCTTAACATTCTAATTGGTTTTTGTTTTGGCAAAAAACGTCCCAATAACAGACAATTTAAGACCCGAAATTGAATTTCCCCGGGTAAATTGGAACTGGGAATGGGGCAAACAGATTGTGGCACACAAAAGGCCAAGTACAACCCTCGGCCACTCCAAGAGCTGTTTGCGCAGGATTTGTAGTGGCGCCCATTGACTCGACGAGTGACAGAAAATAGACATCACAGGCGAACTGGCTGGAAAACGATTTTTGTCAATTTAAGTCCTATGCTTGAATAATTAAGGATTTAATTAAACTGCAAACAATTATCATCAGACACAAATATGGCGAAGATTGTCAGATGCCCCTAAACAGTAATGCCCCTTGTGTGATGAGATGATGAAACAAAAAAAAACATTTAGTTTCTTTCGATTTTTCAATACTATTCTGGAAAGGCCTATAACTTTCTCCAATCCTCAGGTAGTATTTTTTCTGGAGTTAAATAGTATTTGAATATCAAACTGAAAGCCAACATGGGGAGCAAGTCATGCCGGCTCTTCATTCTCGCCGAGAACGGGCGAGACAGGCCGAGAACGAGAGTGTGGATGCCCTTCATTGTTCTCGTGGCGTCGTAAGCCATAGTAATTTTCCTTGAAAGTTCTCGCTGAGAGTTCTCGGCGAGAGTGAAGTGCGGGCATTAGAAATGAAGTTTTAAAATTAGAACAACATTGGTGGAACAGCCAACACCAACCACCATCAATTTGGCATATACATAAGGAGTTGGATACAATTTTCAGAATAGTTTTGGGGACAAAAAACCGATCTAGATAGGTCTCATCTCTGGAAAAACTCGTTTTCAGTGAGCAGAGGTCGGTCGCCTGGGTAGGTACTAACCTCAAATGGAATACTGAACACTGAATAACAGAACACTGCCTTCATTTGGTTGAATAAAGACAATCGAATCGACGAGTAAAAGTTAAGAGGCTTTCCACCTTAGTACATCGAAAAATGTTTGTGAAATAGGTTCCTAACTACCTATCAAGAACTTCACTGACCTACATTTGAACTAATATTACGAAACGCTTAACAGTTCCTATTGGATTTTAATTATGTTTTATGCAAACATTGTCTTGTTGAACACACACGTGGCTCAGAGGGGATCGGTTTTCGGCTGATGGGGGTCAATGACCAGGGCCACGTGTTTGCCCATTTATTTGCCATATTTCGACCAAAAGAAGGCAACAATTACGGGATGTATTAAAGATTTACGCTCGATTTACGTGCAGATTGTAACGCGGAAGTTATTTTAAGGTATAAACAGTTTTTTGAACACGCTTACGAAATTAGTTGTGGTGTGCTATTTTAAGCTCAGGTTTAAACCAAGTAAGGAGTATTTTAGTATCTACAGTAGTGTAGGTACATTATTGGTGCAGTTCTATCAAAATCGCAATCAAAATGAACGATGATAAAATTACACGTTGGTAAATATATATTGGACAATGCAATCCTACTAATACTATTTATGCTTTGGAATTAGTCCATTACGCTGCTGGAACGGCTGGACCGATTTTGATCAAACCTGACATACCTACATGGTCTAATGGTTAAGAGCATTGGCTCTCGATACGGAGGTCGTGGGTTCGATTCCCACGGGGGACACCTAGTGATATGTCACTTTGTGCGTTTATTCCCAGTTGGTTAGGACATTGCAGGCTGAATCACCTGATTGTCTGAAAAGAAAAGTGATTCCGTGCTTCGGATGGCACGTTAAGCCGTTGGTCCCGGCTATTATCTCTAGTGGTAGTAGTCGTTACATAGAAACCACGTCAGAGGCCGAAAGGCGGTCTGAAAAAACTCTGACACCAGGGCTCTGCCCACACGATAAGAAGAAGAAGAAGAGTGTAAAATTAAATTATGTTACATATTTTACTCAAATTTCACTATGGAACTAATCGAAATCGAGAAAAGAAATGTGTTGTTCCATTGAAAATGGAGGAGATTTCTTTTCGCTATTTCGATGTTGGTCCAATAGTGAATGTTGTTCAGTTTGATGCTTTGAAGCATCCCCTTTCAAATGTAACGTATTTAAATTTAAACCCTTTATAATACGAATTACATATTCACCTGAACATAAAGTCGTGTGCTAAAGCTATTAGTTTTTATTAAAATTACATCATTGTAGCACAAATCAAATTACACTGTTTAAAGTCTCTTAAAACATATATAAATCTATGCTTAAAATACAATTTTATCCAAAATTCCACCATTCTGGTCGACATTTATTATTCCTAGCTTTAAAAACAATAAAAAGTTCTAAATAGACATTCGAAGAACACTCAAGAATGTAAAGTATACTAAAGCTTGCTGTGAAAAGTTTATTTGTAATTCGGAAAGCAAAACCGAATAAGTCTTTATCTGTTTAGAGCCCATAAAAGTAGATTCAACGCTCTGTGTTTTTTTACAGGGTGGCCACGATTTAGCATACTAATAGGAAGAACATCGGATTGATTCAATTAATAGTAGTTTTGTGTATTGGGGCTGGCAGGCCCGAAATAAAAAAAAAAAATTTCTGGATTTGTCTTATATTTAAAAAATATTTTTTAATAAATTTTAAGAAAAAATACGAAATGACCGATTCTGATTGATCCGACTGTATATTAGACTATATTTTTTTAGTAGATCATAGTGAATAAAATATACTACGTAGAATCAGGTAACATTAAAGGAATAACTAGCAAAAAAGCCCGTTGGATGAGGGCAGCGGTGGACCGGCCGTTGTGGCGACGATCGGCGAATCCTATGTCCAGCAATGGACGTCTATCGGCTGAGATGATGATAAAATAGAAAAGGATGATTCTTCCTCAGGATAAATACCAGTAGTCAATAAACTGAACCATTTTTACTATGTGACCAACACTGAAATCACAAAAAAGTATTCCCCGAACAAAATGTAAATTTTTTGTAGAGCTTTAAACTGTAATGAAAATCCACTAATGTCAAAGAAAATATACACTACCGCGAAAAGAAGCGACACTCATGCATGTGTGCTCGTAAAACCGCTCGCGGCTATGTGTGCGGGTCGGGCGAGCGAGGGGGGGTGCGCAGTATGCGAGCGGGTGGGAAAACAGGTCATTGACCGCTTGAATTACATGGTTGCTCTTGCTCGCACGACTGCACGACTCGGCCGTTGAAATAGGTAAATATTTTCTTTGATTCTGCGAGCGAAGCGTGCGACGCCGACCAATATGTTATATTTTAGTTTTAGGATAATTATGTTCAGTTTGCTTTGTAACTGATTTATAATACCGAACATAAATAATATAATGACACAGGCTTAGATTAAAAACTGTTTACTATATCTATGGACACAGGTTAGTTCAGGTCAGGGTTAGTTTAATTCCAAAGCACAGCACAAAAGAGTAGGTATACAATTAGAAGGAGTAGGTACTTAAAGAGGTAGTTACTTTTCTCAAATAAATAAATGAGAAAATTATATCGTAATTTGCAAGTATACGTAGCAAAACATTTTTTTTATTCAATACTATTGTAATACATAGTTACAAGAACGATTTTAATTATTCATTTTATCGTAAGTGACAAGGTATTCATTTTATCGTAAGTGACAAGGCGTGTATGACCGACGCTCAACTTACGATAAATTAAATATTCAACAATTTCATTGTAACCGACAAGTACTGACATGTACAAATGAACATCTTTTGCAACTTACGATAAAATTTTCTCAATTTAATAAAATCTTAAATATCTGTGCCTTAGCCGTCTGTGTAAAAATATGGATATCATAATCTAGAGATTACTTGAATAAACCATATTTGTCACTTACGAGGAACTTAGTTCTTACCCAGGAACTGTTTGTGTGAAGTTAAAAAGGACATTAAAAAAATATACCTATAGCTTTTTGTTGTTAGTATAATCATAATCAGTGCTCCGTCACTCTTGTTTGACAGCTGCGAAAAGTACCTACAGCGTCGGCGCCAATTAGGTTTGTCAAAATATTTTTGGGAGGCCTAAATCGAAAACTATTTCGAGATAATTGTCTCAATAATTGTCGCGGGATATCACAATTTCTTGGTTGACATTCCACATATCCGCACCAAGCGCCTTTCTGAATCTTTTTTACCCGACTGCGCCAGAAGGAGGGTTATGTTTTTCGAGCGTATGTATGTATGTTTGTATGTCTATTTCTTTGGTACGGCCTACAGCCTAAGCGGCTCGATGGATTTTGACGTATGATGTGTCGTTAGATTTGTAAAAATCGTGAGAGTGACTTAGGCTATATTTTTTTATTATGGCATCTGGGAATTAAAAAAAAGAGGGGGAATAAATAATTTTTATTTGTAAAAATTTACAATATGGGTATCAAATGAAAGCTAGTAAACAGACGATTCCAAATATGTATACAACGTCTTAATGAATAAACTAAAAAGTAGTTTGTTTAGAATCAAGAGCAGAATCGAATTATCATGGTTTCAAAACAGGTAATTTTAGACAAAATATTAATTTATTTGTTTTTAAAATTTTTAATTTACCGAACCCGATGTCAGACCACCTCAAAAGCACACTCACCTTACTAACTACCAATACTAGATTATTAAAATATATCCATGAGTACGTTAGGTAGCGCTTTCATTTATTGCTGAAATGACAACAAATCATTTTTGCCTCAAAACTTAAAATGCAAATAACTTTAAATTTTAACTATCAAAATAATGAAATTATTGTTTCAATCTAATTATTTTGTTATAAATCAGTTGGGTTGTATGAGGTTTTGCGTTAATTCATTAACACGTTGTATATTGTAGTACTTTTATGCTACCATTTCGACATAGGACTAAAAAGTATGAAATAAACCAAATTATTACGAAAAACAAAAAAACCCGACTGCATAAAAAAACTGTTAGCTGAAAAGAGAAAAACAAGCTCTATAATCACTAATCAGCTATAACAACATTAATTAAATATAATTTGAATGTTATTAGGTAGGTATTGCAGGCGAGGACAAACCAAAGGAAGGTACCTAGGTATGTATTATACTTAATTCATCTTTGTCCCCGTTTGCGATACCAACCTAATAACATTCAAATTATATTTTACTTAATGTTGTTATAGCTGATTAGTGAATATAGAGCTTGTTTTTCTCTTTTCAGTTAACAGTTTTTTTATGCAGTCGGGTTTTTTGTTTTTCATAATTTATAATGCGCACAGACAAGAAGTGGAATGCCTTGCCTGTGTCAGTATTTCCGAGCACTTACAACCCGAATTCCTTTAAAGTATGAGTGAATAGGCATCTTTTGGGTAAGTTCGCTACATCTTCGACCCCATCTTTGTCTTGAGGACTGGCTTGAGGTCAAGAGCAAACCAATCATTAATAAAAAAGAAAAATATTTTCTGTTAGAAATTTCAAAATGAAAAGATTACAGATATTTTTAATAAAATAAAGTCGTTTTTCGGTCCGACTAGTGACGTCATTCGTTGGACCTGTAAACTTCTAGGTAAAATAAAAATCAACTTAAAATAACTGGCCATTGAGAAAAAAATATAATTATATTCAATGATTCAATATGTCAGAATTTGACATTTGATGTTGCCGTTTCTGTTTCCAGTTGTAAATAAGTAAATTTAAAAATGACGTTCTTTACCTATATTTAATGACGATTTTACAAATGACTAAATACGAGTTATAAATTCTTTGCGACATCAATATGTATTAAATTCAACCTGATTATATTAGTATCCAAATTATTGTCAAATTTTAAGGCATTATTCTAAACCTAGAAATCGATGAATGTAACACACAAACTATTTATTTTATTTTGAAACAATCGAATGAAAATTAATTACTTTAAATTTTAATGAATTGGAATTTACATACTACATGTTTATTCTAATCGTAACTTCTTACTCATTACTTCAAATTAAAATACATTTATCCCTTACGATGTGATTTTAACGTTTTATCGTGTCGCTTGTAAGAAACAATATTTTTGTAGGAATACCTACTCGATTCAAACGTAAGAGACAGCAGATTTTTTTTGTTCTGAAAGGTTTGCTCACATAGTAAAAGTTGTTCAGTTTGATGGGTAGAGTATGTGGTTTAGAGGTTTAATGATACTTTTCCTTACACCCCGTATACACCACTAGTTTTAATTACTAACTACATTTTAAGGGTATTTTCATTCGAATATATAAAAAACCTTTCGTGCACCCCTACGCAGAAAATTTATTTCATAATTCTGTCTTCAGCGATTAAGGCTATGAGTTATTTGTCGGTCAGTCAGCGGAACTGTTTTATAAGTATAGATGAATAAACAACTAAACGCAAAAGACAGCAATAAAATTTTATTTTGAGTGACAAATTCAGCGGGCAAAGCTCAGCTTACGATCTTCCTAAAAACGCTCGATAGAAGCGATGAATATGTTCCATACCTTCTATTGATTTTAATGTAAGTGCCTAAGCGTACAGTGAATTTGTTTAATCAGAGAAAAAAATCGGAGTTCAGTGGTATTTTCAGGGGACTTACGACAAAATGTCCCTTACGACATTTGAAACGCAACTTGAGAGTTGTGCGCGTCGTATGCTGAATTTGTCGCTTACGATAAAAACATCAACAGTGGAAATTTCAAATGTCGTAAGGGACATTTTGTCGTAAGTCCCCTGAAAATACCACTGAACTTCGAATTTTTTTCTCTATCGATCTGTATTAAATCATGTTTTGATATCCCTTAAAATAAATGAGATACGAGGCCCATCATTTTGTAGTAAGTTAAACTTTATGTCGTATAAGCAAGGAAAATTTCAACCTTCTTGCATATAAGTAAAAGTTTAGGTTCAAGCTCTAATGTAATTTTTTGAAACGTCTTAAGTCTTTATAGTTACCAGCTGTAATACACAAACTAATTAGAAAGAACTACCTGTAATACGTTGTAAGTAACCCACCTACAAAATAATTATATTCTTTACAACATAAATTCTGTTAAAATAATTTTAAACTTGAAATGAACATTATTAACAATTCTAATTACTTAGTGTCATCCCCAGAGTATTAGTACCTATGTCTTTTATTATTTCCTTGCACCAGTGTAAATAAGGTTGTCTGGAAGAAATCGCTTTTTAGCGATAAGACCACCTTATTTGTAATTCTATATCTTTATTCAAATGTATATTCTGTTTTTTTCTGTTTCTGTTGTCTTGTTGTGTGTTGTCTCTGACTACCCCCTCGGGGAATATAGTCGTGAGCATATGCTTATGCTTATATTCTGTTTTGGTGTGCAATAAAGTATAATTGAATTGAATTGAATTGAATTGAATATTCGTTTTCCGCAAGTATCAACCCTATAGGTCACCGACGCGGGGGCTCACACGTACGAGGAGTGTCGTGGCTGTGCTAATGTGGAATAACACCCTTTCTACGTCCCCCTTTAATGTTCTACTGTATCATAAAACTGTGGTCACCACACCCACAGATGTCCGCGACAAACAAGTAAATAAGTATCTCCATAAGTTGGTGTGAAGAATTTTTATGTTCGTCGAGGAAACGGCGAGGCGCGAGTCGTATTAATGAGTCCATTCGGCGTGTCTATATGTCTGTGTCACCGAGTGCCTCATTCCCACCTTGTTCACACCTACTTGTAAACTTTTAAGTGGACTTAAGTAGATTTTATAAGTGTCAAAAACAGCATAAAAACGATTCGACAATCATTCAATAATTATCCTACACTTGACGCTGTCAGGCTCGCCGAATATCTGGCTGATAAATTTTTTTTTTTTTTTCGCTCACAGGCACATACATTGTAATGATCCCAAGAAAGCACTATTTATAGGCTGTTTATTATGGAAACCATAGAACAACGGCACAAACATATAAACATCCATGACGGAACCGGGATTCGAACCCAGGACCCTGGTTTGGCAGTCCGGCGTGGTAACCATTACACCAACCGGGTCGTCAAATAGTATTCCGGGTATAGTCCGGGTCATAAAATATAGAAATAGTAGAACAATTGACACGAAAATAAGAAGAAGAATTATCTTTTACAACGATTTTTTCGGGCATATGGACGACCAAAGAAAAGATGGATGGATTATGTGAAAGATGACTTGTGTAAAAAAATAGGAGTGATTGCTGAAATGACGGTTTAAAGAGCTGAATGAAGGAAAACGACATATTGCGCCGACCCCAATAACCTAATGGGATAAGGGCAGGAAGATGATGACGATGGCTTCTTCTTGTGGTGCCATCTCTTACGCAGGTTGGCTATCATAGGACTTTTCGGACCCTGGGGGCCCTGAATAGTCAGGGAGTGTTCAGTCAGGTAGTGTTCACACGGGATCATCATCATCAGTCATCAGGATAATCCAGGAAGTTCATCTCCTACCAGGTATTCACCCGTAGAATAATCTGCACAAGTTGGTATTTTTTACCCGACTGCGCCAGAAGGAGGGTTATGTTTTTCGAGAGTATGTATGTATATTTCTTTGGCACGGCCTACAGCCTAAACGGCTTGATGGATTTTGACGTATGAAGTGTCGTTAGGTTTGTAAAAATCGTGAGAGTGACATAGGCTATATTATTTTAATAAGGCGGTTGCGAATTAAAAAAAGAGCGGGAATATAATTTTTTTTTTGTTAAAAATTACATTATGGGTATCAAATGAAAGCTTGTAAACAGACGATTCCAAAAATATATATATTATAGTACTTTTATGCTACCACTTCGACACAAGACTAAAAAGTATGAAATAAACTAAATTATTAAGAAAAACAAAAAACCCGCCTGCATAAAAAACTATTATATTACTGAAAAGAGAAAAACAAGCTCTTATATTCACTAATCAGCTATAACAACTTGTTTCGAACAAATATAATTTGAATGCTATTAGGTAGGTATTGCAGGCGGGGACAAACCAAGGAAGGTATGTTTTTTATAATTCTTCTTTGTCCCATACCTACCTAATAGCATTCAAATTATATTTGTTCGAACCAAATTGTTATAGCTGATTAAGAGCTTGTTTTTCTCTTTTCAGTTAATATAATAGTTTTTTATGCAGGCGGGTTTTTTTCACTTCTCATAACGGTACTGTAGTTTCCGATTTTTTATTTTTTATGGTTTTTAGGATTTCTAAAATCTTATTAGTCCTCTGCAGGGCCGCTCTAATTCTGATTGTCCATGATATCTTCAACATCTTCCTGTATAACGACTGTAAACTAGGATCAAAAGCAGTGATTTTCACAACACGCTGTGATCCCGGGTGATTACTCTAATCTGTCTTGGAAACCTCTACTAATTTAATCAAAGAAGGCAGGCGGGGAAGGAAAAACAAGTAATTGAGTTTCTTCCGTTGCATTCCTTACTAGATTGTGTGCTTCGATCGGGTAGAATTCGATTAATATCAGGGATAATAAAAACTATCTTATGTCCTTCTCACACCACAGAGGTATTTCGTACCATACTTTTTTTTATGTGCCACCGGTGTCTTTGCACAATTTCTCTAAGGACGATTCCGTAGTTGAGACTTGAAGAGAAAACTAACTGACCAACGAATTAAGAACTGCTGTAGTTACATTTGTCATAACATGAGAGAGAGGCCACGATTTCTTTCGCGTTAATTTCGGAAAACATCAACATAGTTCTTTCTTAGTGCACCCCTACATCCTCTGCAGAATATGTATTCCTTTCATGTTTCTATCTTCAGGGTTTAAGTCAGTCAGTCACGGACCTGTTTATAAGTATCGAAAGAAGAAAGATAGATAGAAGATAGCCAGAAGCAATTATGTGTATGCATGTATAAAGCATTGATTTGAGTTCCATGGGCCAAATGGAATATTCTGATCATGTTAATTTCTATCAATCTTTTCACAAACGCAGATTCCAGACGCAGTTACGATTTCGTATGGATTTGATATTCCGTTCGGAATTCTGGAGTGCGAAAATCTATACGAATTCCCATTAACATTCGGAATTCCGTATGTGGCAGGCGTTATGAAATAATAATCCTTTGTTAGTTATTTATCACGCAATACAAACGAATTGTGCAATCCTTTTACGGTTACCAGGTGAACACTATTCTGATAAATGCAACAAGGAGCTGTGACACCAGTCCAGCGTGTAAATATTTATTTATCCTCGTACAAACTGTGGTAGACACGTGATAAGACCGTCAGAACGCAAGATAACAGGCCGTCCGGTTAATGACCACCAGCTGTTTTAAACGAAATAGGGACAAACATCCCGTAATCTGTGGGGATATCCTGGTGTCACAATGTTTGGATTATTTAAGGAAAAATTATTGCTTGTAAGATTCCGTTCCAGGGCAAAGACCTCCATTGACAGGAGATTGATGAGGCGTGGGATATACAGGGTGTACAATAAAATGGGACAGCTACTTAAAGGGGTGCTTCAGACCATCAAACTGAACAACTTTCTCTATGAGACCAATATCGAAATCGCGAAAAAAAAATCTGCTGTCCCATACATTTCAGTCGAGTTATGTTTGCAGTTTTGTATGGGAGAGCGGATTTTTTTTTCGCGATTTCGATATTGGTCCCATAGAGAAAGTTGTTCAGTTTGATGGTCTGAAGCACCCCTTTGAGTAGCTGTCCCATTTTATTGTACACCCTGTATAGTTTGTATATCTTCACCATCACATTTCACTTTTCGGGGTGGTATGAATCTTTGTTATACGAACTACCTTTCAAGTGCGGTCCCATTTTCACCCATTGGGTATGGAACCCTAAAAATGATCTTTATGCATTCTATTCCAATCATTTTTTTAAAGTGATCTGGCGGAAAAGTCCGCTATGGTACATCCACGCCAATTTTACTATATGACTATTTATGAATCACAGGAATTTGGTAGAGCTTCCTGTAGGTAACAACAGTTTCGACCAACACAGTAAATATTACCTATAAGCCATTATAGTTTCCAAGTTTTACGTAATTCGAAAAGGCTTTCAAAGTTCAGGGTTAAAGCAATCAATGAAATTGTAGATTATCATAGATTTGACCCCCAGACGAAGTCGAAGTGATTGATGTCTATAACTTAATGACAATGTAGCTCTATCAAGTAAAATTACCTAGAAAGTTTATGTTTTCCAATATAAATTGTGTTTTTAGTGTAAAACAATATTTGTAATTGTTTGTAATCGATTCTTTTCGGAATTTTAGTTTCGATTCGCAATCGGTTATTCTTTGTTTGATTATTCACATACATACATAAATATCATACGACCGTTATCCTTTTCGGGGTAATCAAAAACATTGTTATTGATTATTTTTTTATTATTATTAATTTTCTTTTGATTCAAGTTATTTATAAGTAATATTTGTGCAATGTTATTGTTGAGTAGTAGAATAATGGCAATTAATTGGCAGGTAGAAAGTGGATCCGGCTCGAAGGACCAAATTTGGCACAACGTATTTAAGTCAAATACGGTCACTTAAACCATCACTTTGTCCATGTCCATGGTAACACTATTACGCAGGATATTGGCTACAATTTGTACCACAATCGCGTTTGAAAGCTATTAAGACGATGCGTCCGCTATTTCGCCGTAGTCATTGCTTTGATGTCCTATAACGCGTGGGGGACGGATTCCCTTGACATTGATATGGGAAGCAGATGTTCTTGAAGATTTCATGCCAGTTTAATGTAAGCTTTTGAATTAGATTTGAAATTTTCAGTTACACTGAGTTTTGTTATGATTTGGCACTTGTAATTGACAACATATAATTTTTTAACCACCTGTTTTTAATGAAAAATATAAAAATAGGTTAAAATATAAGAGATACATATTTTTCCGATTTAATTTTTGACCGATATTTCTATTTTTAATTTACTTTTGAATTTTCTGAAAAACGTAGGATTTATGGCTATAATAATACCTTGGGCGCAATAAAATTAAAAATAAAAACTGTCAAATACAATAGAAAAGCCAAGCAGGCAAAGGAATATAATCTCATTCAATTTTTAATTTTTTTTAAATAACTCGAGAAATAATAATGGATAGAAAAATCTGATAATTTTGTTATAAGCTTTGAATCACATAATCTCCAAATGGTTTTCTAATGTTGGTACCTTTCTTAAAATGAAATGTTAGTGTCAATTGGCATTTGTAATGTATGTAGGTAATAATAGTAACGAACCTATGATTATACTGATAATTATGATGACGTCATCATTAAATAAGGGATAATATTAATATGTCAAAGCAGGTTCTTAAAAACTGAAGATTGAAATTTAAGGTATTTTTTATCTATATAATGATTTAAAAGGGTGCTCATGCTCAGTATTATAAGTGTTCCCAGCAGGTAGCATTAAGTCGGGCAGTGCTTGTAAATTGCAAATCGATGTCTGGTGTATTCGTGCAAAAAATATAAAATCTGTCACAGCTGCCATCGATGTCGGTCGGCGAAAATGTGGGCGTGCTCGTCCCACAAGATGGACGATGTCGATAAATTTTATCGATATTATAGTGCAGTTATTGCTTTCAAAATTGTTATGATGTTGTCGAAAACAGATTACCAGATTACCTTTAAAACATTATGTTCGGGTTTAAAAAAAAAGTTGTGTATCCTTTTTTGGAACGGAAATTTTACACCTCATACAAAATTAATAACTTATTCATCAATCTTACGATAGACTTAACCTACCTATTCAAATAAGGGTTAAAAAGACCTCGAAAGCCTATTATTATTCACGTCACTACCATGGTTATCCGAGGGAGCGAGACGACGCGAGACTGTTAAAAAAAGAAATAAAAAATTCAGGGGCGCGTGCGCACCTGTTGTTGGAGGCTCCGAGACCAACAGCTGTCTGGTAGCGATACCAGTAAATTATAGCTTTCAAGTTGCAAGTCTGCGTAAAGGTGATTATGACAAGTTAAATTAAAAGTAAGATTCGTGCGAATCGTGCGATGTCAGGTTGACAGTAATGTCGAGAAGTTGAATAATGACGTTTTATTTGTAGGTAGAAAGTTGATCCGGCTCGAAGGACCAAGTTTTTAAGAGTATCTAAATAGTATAAAAAAGTAGCTATTCGCGTCTGTCTTCATCATTTCTGTTTCTCTGCTTACTTCTTCTAAACCACGCAATGGATTTTGATACGGTTTTCACTGTCATTTTGAGAATTTCTTCCGGAAGGTTTATGTTTTTGTGTGTATAATATATTTACTTATATTATATATATTATAAACTGGAGTCTAACGATTGGCTCCAGCTTCGGCCGGGTGGGCCCGGGTTAGTTAAAAATAAGTTGAAAAACAGCCTTAGATACTAACATTATGTTAATTATATCAGTTTATATTATCAAAGGCTGCACATGCAACAATTCATTAAAAGAGACAGATATTATAGTGTGTAAGAAAGAGGGAGACAGCGAGAGATTCAAGTTAAATATCCTCTAGTAATAATTAATAAATCAACACACTATCACCAGTTATTGATAAACAACTAATGAAGCATTATTTATTGTAATTGATTCGTTGGCATATCATAATCATAGTAAATATACTCTAGCTTTTTATATAATATGGTGGTGCAATATGAACTAATGAGCACTACATATTAAATTGATACGGAAAATAATTAATAGTGTCTTTTTTAATTGTTTGCCAAGGATAATACTGCCTGTTTTTGTGCCTTTGTATTTCCTGATTGTTTGCTCTCTGTATACTATGTTTTTTCTTTTTGGTGTGAAATAAAGTATAATTGATTGATTGATTGAATACTTGAAATGTTGGAATAAATATCACAAATACAGAATAACATTTTGTTAGAAAATACTGACTAACAAGAAATTCACATGTTCGTAACAAAAGAAAACACAAAATAAAGGTCAATTGGATTGGACTGAAGCAATTTAATTAAATATCCCCTTGGATCAGATGCTCCGGGAAATCTTTAGGGAATGTACAATGTAACTATAAACTTGTATCTATTCTATTATGTATTACTATTACAAGATGCTAAGAAACAGATACTGTTTTGGAATTTTATTTTCGCGAAAAAAAATCTGCTGTTCCGTACAAAAGTGCAATCGCACTCGACCAAAATGACGTATGGGAGAGCTGATTTTTTTTCACGATTTCTACCTTGGTCCAATAGACAAAGTGGTTCAGTAGATATTATGGTCTGACCATCCTCTTAAAAAACAGTAAGCATATTAAGTAGGACCCTGTATAAATTTTTTACGAAATTGATAATGGAACACAATATACTTGTAAGTCTAATAAAATGTGACACAGAGTCTTGCATTTCGTGATAGCAAGGGCTCTAGGGTCACAGTCGTGTCGTGTCCACTCCCCGCACGCTTATTATGGGCGCTGCGATTTTATCTACAATCCACCATGACAAGTACGTGTTCTACTAGTGCGGGCCGAGGCCGACTAACCGAGTAGTCGGCTTTTACGGATACCGACTATTTTGATCGCCTTTACGATCAAAGTCGTGGAAAAAGTTTCGATCGTCGATTTTTATCTTTGGAGCCGCAATATTTGGTTATTTGTCGTTTAGACCTGACACCCTGCTGGAGCATTTTTCACTGCCAAACCATTATCGACTTTGCTTGAATTGAAATAACATCGGAAATCAATTAACACAACTACTAGTCCCCGAGAGCATCGAAGCGACTTGAGGCGAAAGTTCCGTTAATTGATTATCGATGTTATTTCAACGTTAGCAAAATCGATAATGCTTTGGCAATGAAAAATGCTCTGCGCTGCGCTTCGCCAGGTGTGATTGTTGTCATGTCAGATTCTTGGACACTTGGTTGTGATGACCAATAAAAAGTATTCATCAGCTGAACGAAGTCCATTGTTGGACATGAGCCTTCCTCAGGGGATTTGTCATTATAGCTTCGCATGACAATGGAAAGGAAACTTCTAATTTAGCTTGAAGAAGTCATTTTCTTTGGTTGATAGAAAGTACCGTACAACTTTCTGTCCATTCCAGAGCAAGACTGGCAATTCGATGCTCGGGATCCTTTCGTATCGTAAGGACACTTAAGCAAAATGCCCTACACATCAAAATGACACAAGATCAAATCGACCTAATAGCGAAACGTCCTATTCAGCAAAATGACCTGTTAGCAAATAGGCCTAAAAGCAAAACGACCACTAATTAAATAACCGTATGTTTCGCCTCTACATAAATGTTTAGGCAGAATTTCTTATAACTCGAACGACTCCGGTAAGACGGCATGCAGCTGGGAACTTGGCACATCTCTAATGACAACAATTCGGTGACCAACGCCTGCTCTTTATTAGGCGTTTAGTCGCAGTCGATAGTTCACTAATGCCCCCAGGTGATTTAAGAAGTACCGTGTTCTAGCGGCTTTAACTGACCTTTATTGTTAAAGATTTCGAAATAATTTTGTATTGAATTTCTCGACGCAGTCACTATTTAATTGCCATCGGAAATTGGTGACGATTTCTTGAAACTTTTTAATTAACTTGATGAAAGTTGATAAACGCTGCTGGTTTTTGCGCTCTATTTGAACGCCTCCTTTCTTTATACGCTTTCAATTTCAATCATTAGTTTCTTCCGATGATTAGGTATATTGAACGGAAAATTGACACTTTCCCTTAGTAGCCGTTAGTCTATCACCACTTGCATCATTCTATTCTAATCGGTAACATTGAAAATGCTAAAGATGAACCTTACTACAACTAAACACTGTTAAAAGGTATGTCCTTAGTTGTCACAATGTTTCTGACCACCCTGGGATTATGGTCGTGAGACTCTTGTGTTTATGTACAGTCACGCCAAGCACGTTAAGCTTGACACTTTGGTCTTTGTACCGTTCTTATTTAGTGCGCTATAAGCGTTACAATCGAACTGCAAGTATAAAGCTTGATGTGCTCTTGACTGTACTATAAGTACGTGTAAAGAGAAATAGGATCAACAGCGGCGACCATTCACAACACAAGACAATGAAGTCCAGCACGCACTGGCCTATTCTTTCTTTATGGCAATCAGTCAACATGCTATCCTGCAAATCAGGTTTGAGGTACATTGCTGTACCAATTTGTGAATTTCACCTAGTATTAAAACTAAATAAAGGAATGTGGCTCATATCTGATTCGATCGATGTATGGCTGTCCAGCTTAGATTGCAAAGTGCCGCAACATAACACGTTACACAATACGTAACGCAGACCCGCATCGATGAGTTTGCGGCAAAACATTCTTGGAAGCATTGAGACAGATCCGCGAAAGATTGACGCATCGTCATGTCAGCGTCACTGTTCCACATTCACACTTTTTGTGATGGATGACATCATAGCTACTATAGTTGGGGTACTATTATCTATTCTGTGGTTGAGGACAATAAAAATGATAGCTTTCGCTTCTCAGATTACTGCGCGTAATTCGGGTATTATGTTACACGTGTTAGGAAGTTTATTGTTTGTCTTGGGGTCAGGTTTTATGATTGCACCTAATAGTGGAAATAATAAATTCGGATATGCGACGCATTTCGACTCGAGGTTAAGTCGAACAGGTTAGGTCACCTCAGGTAGATATTAAGTGGTTGGCTAGCTCATCAATAAATAAAAGACAGGATGCTGCGGAATTTTAGAAATAGAAATATTAGGTACCTACCTACGTCCATTTCACAAAACCTAAACCTGCTATAAAATGGATGCATTGCCCCTGTGGCAAATAAGTCTTGCAATTTGGTTTTATAGTTTTTTTTTACTAATTATTCGTTGACGTTACGGGTCTATTTCATCCATTGTCCATTTTGTCCATTTTTTTCTCATCACTATGTGGCTCTTTATTATCGTATTAGTACCGATCTGTCGCTGTGTCGGTAGGTACCTAATTAGGTAAGTGAAGTATCGCAGATTTATTTTCTAATTTCGTGTAAATAACGAGTCTATTTGCGTTTCGTACAGGTTTCGTGACTACGATTCTAAGCTTATTGGTGGTCATCTTAATCTTCAGATTTTATTAAGCACGACGCGTAACCATTCAACAAACGAACCCATAATTATTAAGCCTTGTCTGATAATGACTGCAGCCCCTTAATGACAGTTCATTCTTGACTAATCCGACATGATTATAGATAAGGAGGGATTCCTCCGAGGTCGCATGTAAACGCTATGAGTCATCAAGTAAACATGATGATAAAAGGTCTCTAGAGTTATTCAAAAAAGAACTTGTTCCGGACTGTGACTCACACGCATTTTTTGTTAAAATCTTGCTAACGAGTGAGAAGAATAGGTCGATTATTACAGTTGATCTGAGTCAATGGCGATAGATTAGAAAGTTTTGTGGTCATTTGTCATCTTGAAGGGCTCGAAAGACGTGAGGTTACAAGTTATGGTCGTTAGTTGAATACTTGGACATACGGTGGGTTATTATTATTATGGAGACAGGACAGGTTACTAATTACGTAAAAAAAACGGTTTTAAAAAAACTTAAGTTTATTTTCAACCTTAAAAATAGGTTGAATGAAATACTAGAGATTTCAAAACTATGTATTTTTTTAAGACTAAGAGGTCGAAGAAAATAATTTGTTCATTTATTTAGAGGGCTTCTTTGTAGGTTCATAATTCTTATATTATCCTTTTCTGCAGTGGGATTTCTTATATAAAAACAAATTCAAATTTACCAGTTTTGTATGGGAAAATGTCTTTTAGCGAAAGATACATTTTTGTCGGTCTTTTGCGAAGGGTACATTACGCGAAAGGGACGTTTTGCTAAGGGTACATTCTGCGAAAGGGACGTTTTTGCTAAGTGTATATACTGCGAAAGGAACGTTTTGCTAAGGTTACATTCTGCGAAAGGGGCATTTTGCTAAGGGTACTTACTTACTGCGAAAAGGACGTTTTGCTAAGTGTATATATTGCGAAAGGCATGTTTTGCTAAGGGAACATACTGCGAAAGGGACGTTTTGCTAAGGGTACATAAATTGCGAAAGGGACGTTTTGCTAAGGTACATACGGCGAAACCTAAGATGACACTCTGACCGGACGTTTTGCTAAGGGTAAGTACATACTGCGAAAGGGACGTTTTGCTAAGGGTACATACTGCGAAAGAGTAGTTTTGCTAAGAGTACACTTTGCGAAAAGGACGTTGTGCACGGTGTACATTGCGCCTGAGCTATGTTAATGAGTACTAGGCATGCAAAAATAATAGTTATTGATTTGGGAGTTGATTTGTACGATATTTTCGATTCCGAATTACCTACTTTCCTAGAAACATGTAAATCCACCTGGAATCTAACAGGGTCTAAGAAGACCAGTAAAATCGATGGCAATTTTTATTTTATCAACAAACTATAACCAATATCAATAGAATAGGGGTACCTATAATAAAATTATATTAATAAGTACGAAAATCATGCAATTTTAACTACGTAACGTCGTCGTAGTCGTTTTTATCCTCATGTATAAATTACGAAGAGGTATTAACATTGTACCTAATAAATTACAAAAATGTTTATGACCCCGCAATAATGAACGGTCGTGCACTCCGTGCCCGGGACTGCAACCCTCGCAATGTTTTCGCTATAGGGCGGGTGTGCGCCGCAGCCCGCACTGGGGAATCAGAGCCCTGCGTGTCTCACCAATCACTCTTTACGACCAAAATAACAAACTGCACCTTAAATCAAGCATAAATAACACCACTCTCATTCATACTTACCCTCGTGAAAGAAGAAAAAGTCGCAAATAAATAAATTGTATCGATCACAACATGTGCACCAGAAAATAAATGTAATATACAATGTAAAAATTAAATAAAACAGTAGCCGATGAAACTTTTGTCTTGTTCACTAGAAAGACGATTTCATAAACAATTATGAGAAAAACACAAAACGATTAGTTCAGTTCATAACAATTCATAATTTCATTTCGAAAATCACCACAACACGAAACCGCCCCAACCAAGAGCAAATTTTCAACTAAATGAATGAGTGAGTGAACAGAACATGAACAAAGTCGAAAAATGAATCAATGAATGAATGATTGTACGAGGTATCTCATTCCTACGCGTTCATTGGTTTGTTGATTCTTTTCTAGAAAGCGCCATCTAGTGAGAATTAAAATTACTTTATGTTTCCGGTTTGCCGCGCCATCTATTGACAAGTAAATAAAGTAAACACTTTTCGTACGCAGCTAAAGATGGCGCTTTTCGTTTAAAAAGTGGTTATCTAATCTATGGCTAAAATTCGGTGCATGGGGGGCTTTTACAATTTGTAGCTAACTTCAGTGCAAAAGTGCAGAAAACAACAAAAGTGTCACTGTGTCTGTCACTCATTTCATTCATTTATTGTCAAAAATGGAGGAGGATCGTCTCTTCGATGAGAGAGTTTCTATTCGAGAATCTGCTCGTACTCTTAAAAAATATGGAAGTACGTGCAACCATATGAAGAGGAACGAGGAATACATCAAACACGTTATCTCAAAAGGTGATACATTGCAAGGACTCGCTCTAAAATATGGTGTAACTGTAAGTGTTAGAACATCAACGCAATAAAAGTGTTATTATCTCGTTTATATTTGATGTCCTGAATGGATTACTTAGTGTTTGAAGCCTGTGTTTGTTGCAGATGGAGAAGATAAGGAGAGCGAACCGTCTGTTCGCTACGGACAGTTTGTTTTTGAGGGAGTATTTATTGATTCCTGTGACGAAAGATTCGCCGTTTTACGAGAACGGTGAGAGGGTGTCGGAGCCCGCGGCGCCCAGCCACAGGGCATCGATAGCGGGCATGCCCACCAGGGACTTCTCCCCGGGCAGTCCTGACGAGAAGAAGACTTTCGACGACTTTCTAAACAGGCTGGACTCGTCTATTGCTGATATTAAGAAACATGTAGAAAAGACCAAGGAAAATAGTGAGTGAGTATCAAACTTTTATATATTCTGTACTAGCAGTAGCAGTTGCAGTTACCCGCGACTTCGCCTGCGTTGGCTGTAAAAAAGTATCCTGTGTGTTAATCCAGAGCCTATTCTATCTGCGTGCCAAATTTCATCCAAATCCGTTCAGCCAATTTCGCGTCTGCGTGATTGACCTACAAACATTTCAACAATTTCACATTTATAATATTAGTGATGATGATATAAATAAATAAATTAATATCTTGGACAATGTCACACAAATTGTCTAGTCACATTTAAAGTACCAGAATCTAGCCTGGACTTGTATTATGATGACTAGACAACGATATAGAATACATGTATAGATACAAACATCCATGACTCTGGTACAAATATTCATATTCATTATACAAATATTTGTCCCTTACGGGATTCGAACCCACGACCCTCGGCACAGCAGGCAGGTTCACTATCGACTGTGCTACCGAGCTGTCGATCTATGATATGAGATACATACATAGATATGTTCGCGCTGTCCCAATGGGGTAGGCAGAGACAATTGATTGCCAATGATTCTATCATGCCTCTCTCTCGCTTACCTCTTTATGTGAAACCATACCAGATGCATTGTATAGGACAATCAAGTTCAACTAGGCACTATTACAGAAAACTATCAATTAGGACATTCAATAGTGATCAGTATGTTTGAAAGCTGAAGCAGCGGAAGGCGTGGGCAGTGCAGGCGGCCCATGGCCTCGCGGTCCGAGAGGCCTTGCACCTCTAAAGGTTTATGCAGTTTTCTTCAAACTCATGATAAATATTGGGCTAGGACCATTAAAAGCCACAGTTCTAAAACCATAAGGAGTTAAAAAAAAATTATGTATAAACTGCTGAGCAAATCTTTATGAAATTTGACATGGAGACAGCTTGCATCCTGATATCTACTTGATTGATCAAATCAAATAAAAATCCCAGGCAGACAAAGTCGGCAGTATCATTTCATTCTAAATTAATTTAAATTAAATCTTTATTTATTCAGATAACTATGTGATCCATACACGGTTAGTACAAACAAAAAAATAAAATAAAACCTTACAAACGAAGTTAGTACTTAATCACTAATTGAGATTTAGTCATCTTGATGAAGTGCTTCATTATGGGGAAATCAATATTTTTAGAGATAACCTTCAGGATGCCGTTGTCACTGCCCTGCATTCTACTTTGTAACGATGCAGTTTTTTTATGAAGGATGGCATAAAACCCATCCATTCGGGCTTGAACAAACACCTCCGATGCACTGCAGAAACGTGGCAGGCGCAACAGCGCCCTGAAGGCATTGTTGTAATGGATCCGCAGAGCATTGTATGACTTTTGAGTGAAACTAACCCACAGGCTGCCAGTGCAAAATGAAGTGCATTATGCTTTAAACAATGTTATCTTAACTGCATCAAAACATCTGGAAACCCTGCGCGCCAGCATCTAAAAGTGATTTCTAATTCTAAACCACTTCATTTTTCAAATATTCCATACCTTGGAAGTTTTTTAAGATAAAATTATTTACAGCCATGTCGCTATTTATATTGTTGTCATTGGTTTGCATAGGTTAGTGCCAATATAGATGACACTTGACATTTTGCATACTAGGTCATCATTTCTGATCGGTCTCTTGAAAACAACGGTACTACTAGTGAAACGTGGATGTTCTGAAGTTTCAGAATATCTCTGACTACCCCCTCGGGGAATATATTCGTGAGCATATGCTTTATGCTATGCTCTTGAAAACAAAATCTCGAAAAATTATGCATTTTTGTTTTCTTGTTGTCATTGAATAGGTCGGAAAAAAATATGGTTGGGTGTGTGAAAATCATTTTTTGATTCGTAAGCTTGCAATTTTTTTTTAAGTTTGGTGTTTGTTTTGTGATACCTCAAATGCACCCTTGTGCAAAGGGGCATCAAAATCTGAGTCAGTGGTATTGAAAAATTATACTTTTTATTTTTACTACATTTTATATATTTGAAGTTGTAGACTGGTATTTCTGTATTATGTATTATCATTGTTAAAGATAATAATCTAATCTAAATAAATGCCAATAAATTGAAAATCGGCAAAGACTACACTGGGACATTCTTGTTTTTTGGAAATGTTGTTCTATAGAAATTAAACAGTGAGACCAGCTTTTGGGTTTAAGGGTGCAGTGAATATTTTTTTTATGAAAGTAAAATTCTTTAATTTAACAGCTAGTATCTGTTTGACTGAACCAAGTAAATAAGAGCAAGATACTGTCCGTAGATAAGCGTATATTTGTATGTTTGATAGATAACGGGCCTATGTTTGCATTCATTATAGTTTGGTACTTTGTTCATTTACATTATTGCTCACCGACTCACTTCTGACTTCAAAACGAAATATTAATAATGTCTTAAACATTATCATGGATATTTTCTACAGTATATTTTAATAAAATATAAATATGTATTTCAAATTAACCCCTTACCGCATGGACTTTTGTAACTTTGAGGATATTTTTTTTTATATATTTCTGAGTTTAAGGAACCCATAAAAAACGCGCGCTGAAATCGTGTCTTCGCATGCACTAATCTAGCATCATTGCATCTACCCTACATATTTCAACTAGACCGAGACAAAACATACTAGATAGACTAGATGACCACGCTCATGGGTAATGGCTGCAACAACTTAAGTTGTCTATACAAACTACAAGGCTACAAGTCATGCGGCCAAAGACAACATGGATTTGGTTTTTTACTTGGTAGCCTGCACTGCAGTCACTTTTTATGATTTAGGTCGTATAATGCGTGAGGTGCTTTGCCTTTATGTACGGTCAGCTTAAAAAATGGTTTGCCACCCTTAGGTTGAATGTCGTGCAGATTATAGGACAACGTTAGTTTCGCTTGCAAATCGATCTGAAAACTTTTATAGGTAGTCTTCTTCTTATCGTGTGGGCAGAGCTCTGGAGTAATAGATACTCTTTCTTATAATTGTGGTCCTGGGGCGTCAGAGTTTTTTCAGACCGCCTTACGTCCTCTTGACGTGGTCTGTAATTCTGTATAGGTGGTATGAACCATGTTAACATTTTCACACTAGTAAACAAAGTCAAAACTAATAGTACTACTTTTTAGGCCGACCGTAACACACCTGGCGGGGGCGCGTCCTCATAATTAGCCTAGGGCGGTCAGAACTCTTGATCAGTTTCTGCCGACCCACACATCGTATACATTCCCTTGGCCACCACTCGGACAATGCTTTGCTCCATCTGCTGTCACCACGCCTTGCCATGTATCCTGCCCATTTCCATTTGAGCTCCATGACTATATTATACCTTATCTAATATGAAAAATGCCCTTCATCATGTACAACTGATAAGAATCTCAGATATGACTAAATGAATAAGTGGCAATAACATGTTAATGTGTGATGTGACATCATGATAATAACATCTGTTTAACAAATTAAACCTCAATACAAACCCATGAATAAATATCCCTAGAGAACAAAAGCTTCATACAAGAAGGGATATTTATTCATATGCTACATTCATTAGACACTTAAGTCATTTTTGTCTATTTCGAAATTCATTTTGCAGTAAGTGCTCCCCACACATAACTGCGAATTCGCATCGCATCGCAAATATTTGCGAGCGCTCGATTCTTATTACGATGACTTATGTATGATTTTCGATCGTAGCGCTCGCAGATATTTGCGATGGGAGCGCTAATAGGCATAATATTCTGTTTTCCCAAAGGGAGTCAGAGATGTATTTCGAATTTATAGAGGACCCATCGAAGCGAACCTTCTGACGACCGCATAAAATTATCGCGCTCGCCCCATGATTGCCCATTTATCGAGCCTGTTTGCCCACAGACGGGTGACATGTAGGTGTACTCGTCGGTGAAAGGTCACACACACATCTCCGCGCCTTGTAGTAGTGTATCTATCGTAGCGAGATTGTACGAAGCTTTGTATCTGTTGGGTATTTACTTGTGTAATTAAAAGCTACGACATGGCAACACAAATATAATAATAGGCTAGAAGGGTCAGCTTAATCAATAGTTATTAACGAAGTGTTATTGCTTTGGGTTCATTAACATCAATGACACCAGAGGATATAGATTGGATGTGGATGCAAATGTCTACAGGGTGAAATTGATATCATTGGCATCCTTTTAAACTAAGAGTCTACCCATCAAACTGATCAACTTTTACTATGGGAGCAAACCGATCGGAGCAACTAAAAAATCAGCTGTTGCATACATTTGAGTCGAGTAGGCACTGCAGTTTAGTATGGAACAGCAGATTTTTTTGTTGCTCCGATCGGTTTGCTCCTGTAGTGAAAGTTGTTCAGTTTGATGGGTAGACTTCTTCTTAGTTTAAAGGGATGCTAATGATATCAATTTCACCCTGTAGATAATAGCTTTATTTTTAATCTCGTTATACCGCTAATAAATAATGTACAGCTAGTTTTTCGAGAAATTTTCGCTTATTTTCTGACCTTCTCTGTAGACTATTACTTTAAATCCACCTGGGTACCTATCAGCTTTTGTAACAAAGCACCTAAAAAGCGGTCGTTGTTTGTAGTAGAAATCTACGAATGTTATATTTATTGATTATTCGTATTTAATAATAAATAAATAAATAAATATCTTGGACAATGTCACACAAATTATCTAGCCACATTTAAAGTACCAGAATCTAGCCTGGACTTGTATTACGATGACTAGACAACGATATAGAATACATATATAAATACAAACATCCATGACTCGGGTACAAATATTCATATTCATCATACAAATATTTGTCCCTTACGGGATTCGAACCCGCGACCCTCGGCACAGCAGGCAGGTTCACTACCGACTGTGCTACCGGGCTGTCAGATGACTGGCCTATTTCTGACATACTTTTTTACGCAGGTCATCCTACGTCCTGGTATTTGTTTTAATAACTACCATTTTTGGATTCAAATACCAAACAATTAATCACCATTATTTCGAATTGTGAAAAATATTTTGTTTATTACCTACCTTTCAACATACACGCATATTGATCTGACCCCTTAGACTAATTATATCCGGACCGGCCTTGCGGTAGCATTTCCCCTCTGCCACGGTATTAGATCAATTAATCTAGCGCATTTACACCCAATTTTATACCTTATCACTAAACGAGACAGCCTATAATAGCGAAACAATAATTTTGAACTTAGAACGTTTGGGGTTTACACGAGACTACTTTTCATGATTTTGAACATTCAAAATTAGAATCTAAAGTCATAGGGAATAAAATCCAAAGTTGCGGATAACATGTTACCTCGCCCCCCGCAAAAAGTGGCAGATAGTTTTTTAGTAGAATGACACGTGGTTACGCGTCCCGATATAATTAGTCTAAGTCTGACCCTGATCACCGGGGCCCGGGGCAGTCACATAATATGGGCCGGGGTGTGAGCGGAGCGGGTTTCCGATATGTTTGACATATCTAATTTAAAATATATCGATATAGAATAGAGAGCCTCCAAAGTGACGTACAGTCTCCTAATACGTTCGGCGGACTCTGGACAAACAGTGAAGCTCAAAGGGCCATATCACACAAGCGATTTTTGAGCGTCTCGGCGTTGACAGAACGATATCGCCGCGGCAATGCCGGCGCCGCGATATCGATCGCCGCTATATTTCTGAGATAAATCTGTGTCGATGGAATCACGGCGATATCGCTCAGTAAAATTCGCGGCGCGGCGGTTCAGTTGCGACATTATCTACGCTCAAAAATCGTTTGTGTGCTAGATCCAAGGATTTTAGAATCATAATACCTATTTCTAGCTTCCTGGCTAGATCTGTAATAATTGACAAATCTCTGCTGATGGTAAATCAATCTTAATGACATGCCATAGACTTAACAGAAATAGATCAATGCAAAATAATCCCAGTATAAGTTCTCGCTCCCGTCTCGTTAATTTGACCAGTGCTTAAATATCTTGGACTCTAGTCTAGAGAACAAATTATCTAGTCCCAATCGAAGTACCAGAGCGTAGTTCAAAATTGTGATTCACCTCACCTGCCTTTACATACTATAATGCGGCGAAAATGTTTGGTGCATAGAGCTAACTTATATAATCAAATACTTTGGGGGCTTTAGAACTTTTTGTGTACATCAATATTTCTGTAGGAAACTTGCCAAGGTTTTTTGTAGATGCCTATTTTGTCTGATCGATCTAACTTTTTACTTGTTAGTTTTTTGCTGTCCTAGATTTCATAATTCATTAATTTAAAATGAGACGCAATCTCTGTTTTTTCTTGTGCTTGTAATTCGGGAACGGCTTGAACCAAATTATGATGAGATGTTTAATGATAACTTTTGAGTTATAATTTGTTTTCCTGATGTGACGGTTGATATACAATAGTCTCGCTTATTATTATTGTCTTATTTTTCTCTTATTGTTCGCGTAGAGTTAGTTTTGTTTTAATAAAATATTGTTTAATAACAGACTTAAGTCTGTTTAATATTGTTCTAGTTTTAACGAGAAGAAGTGACATTCTTTTGTTATGGATGTCGTTTGTCACATAACGTTTATATTGGCGTAAACTTGGACGTAACAAGGCAACGACTTTAAATTAGCAAGCGTCTCGTCTCGTCTGGTACAAAACCGATCAATTTGTCCACAACAATGTTAAGTCACAAGTAACTATTCGCATTGGTGACATTTTTTGCATGTTTATGTGAGTCAGCCCAAGGTCTGAGCGCGAGCACGGTAACAGGCACTTTCTATGCGCTGTCATATTATCAACGACGGAAGTTCGTTTCTTATTTATTTAAAGACCTGACTTCGCATTTGTTTACTTTGCTGTTTTATTGTCAATTCAATTCAATTCAATTATACTTTATTGCACACCAAAACAGAATATACATTTGAATAAAGATAAAGAATCGTCTCGTATTTTGGCTAATTTTGAACATTCGCACTTCTACTACAACACTGTCATAACTTGAATAACGTAAATAAAACCGGTCAAGTGCGAGTCGGGATACTCGTGTACAGAGGGTTCCGTACCACACCACCACAGAACACAACATTATTAACTTAGAAAAAAATTGTTTTTGTCCGGGACCTTTATCGCAAGACCGACTCACACTTTGCCGGTTTTTAGTATTTGTTGTTATTCTGTAGAGTTTGCTCTATAATCACACTAAGTTTGACTCTTGTATATGTATTACCGTTTTTACGATAGAGCGTGAAGAAAAACGTTGATAAAAAACTAGTTTCTTGTTGAGAACCCCCCTTAATTTTTAACTTTTTGACATTTTTATTATTTGTTAACAAATCCGCCGTAATAACGCATAATCTGTGAAAATTTCAACTATCTAGCTATCACGGTTCAAAAGTTATAGCCCTAAATAGGTAGGACAGACGGACGGACGGACGGACGAACAGACGAACAGACGAACAGACGAACAGACAGACAGACAGACAGACGGACAGACGGACGGACGGACAGACAACGTAGGCTTAGTAATAGGGTCCCGTTTTCACCCTTTGGGTACGGAACCCTAAAAACAAGTAAGGTTGAAATGCCGATTTGGAAAATTGAGCTCTATCTTCTTTAAAATGAGTCATTCTTTACAAGGTTTATGGCAAGTAATAGCGATTTAAGGCAATTTCTCCATCGATAAATCATATCTATCTCCTCTCTTTGATACGTCATCATCATCTCAGCCGATGGACGTCCACTGCTGGACGCAACTGCTTTGATACGTGCTTGATTATAATCTCACTATTATACCTACTGCCTAATTATAACAGGAACATTGCTCTAACTACAACCCACCTTTTAAGTTCAGTTGTTATAAGACCTGTTTCCAAGATATCTGTAAATCAAGAATCTGTGTGTACTGTAGGAACACATATTTTATCGTAATAAAAATACTACGTATGATAATCGGTAGGTACTTATCAAGTAGCATATCTTGCATCAACCGCATTGCGCTAATACGTACGTAATGTATTTTACTATTTTGTTTACATTTACTTTATTTTCGATACATTGCAAAAAGTATAGTAAAATCTGCTGTTGAGAGATTTTTCACGGAATTATTAAACTGTTAATATTTTCTAGTACCTATTAAGGTGATAGGGAGTGGGCAATAACTCCACTATGCCTAGTGATTATTGGCGAAGGCAAGTCATTGAAATGATAGTCACAATATTGCGATAGTGTTTCTTGCTACTAAAAATTTGCTTTCCTAGGTCGTAGGATTGTTTAGGTTGCTCTGGTCGCCACTAAAAATTCCTTCACTATTTAATTGATGACAGTTCTTGAAATTAATTTTATGCATTGAATTGAAACCGAATATTACGCTTATGTATTGCGAAATAAGTCTTGAATTTGCTAATGCTGTCTTCGGAAAATTTTCAAATTCAACTTGACCACAAACTACTAGAGCAGACGTCAATACAATACTCATACTGTTTAACTTGGAATGTGTCTTAGTGTCAATTCACACGTACCACAACCACACCACAGCCACAACCACACCACAACGACGACATGTGGTCGGGCGTATATTTTGTATTGAAAATGAATATTACAATTTACATGTACCACATTTTGCCGTTGTTATCGACCACCTGTGTAATACGACCACATCGCGACGGCAACGCCACCACCGGCGGCGGCACCGCGGCCACATCGCCACGACATGCCGTCAAGCCGTGTTTCCTCTACGAAAGCCGGAGTATAACTGTACATGACCACGTGGTTACCACATCCCAACGACAGCGACAACGCAACCACATCGACATTTTGTCGGTACCACAACGCAACTGCAAAAAGCCGCTGCGACACTATTCACACGTAACCACAGCTTGACCACATTTTGTCGCTGCGACGTGGTGTGGTTGTGGTACGTGTGAATTGACCCTTAGTTGGAAATTCCTTCCTTCAGTCAGATGTAGAGTTAAACTGGATGCATAGTTTTACTATTCATTCATTCATTTTAGTTAGTTTTTTCCTACTACTGCATTCTCGTTGTTGAGTAAAGTTTACTCAGTACCTAGTTAATCCTAGTCCAAACATCGTAATTTCTTATCTTACTTACACTACCAGTATTTAGTTCACCTATTAGGCTATTCTGTGATATGGATATCAATTTAACATATCACTGCCTTTATGCCTACTTACCTTAATTGATTCGAGTCAATGACCTTTATGAATCAGTATCGGTGAAGATGTTTTCAAAACACGTTTTTTGGCTTGTATTGTAACCATGTAAACATTCGAACCAAATGTTAAACTGCGAAATTTGAGCTCTGTGTCCTTTTGATAAGGTTGTGATATGGCAGGATGTAAGCACGGAAGTCGTGAGTTGACAATCATGAATAGTTGCGTATCTTGGTATATTCCACTGTTGCTAAAAATAATCCTTTATGTTGGACGTTTACCCTGTATAATTCTTGTTTGTTTTGTAGCTTTTATGGTTACGGTACTTGTATTCATTCGGATATAAAAACAATAAAGCATTCTCTACATCTTCCGATCTCAACTGTCCGATTGGGGATCGTAGTCCATGGTAAAAAATAGTTAGCCTAGTACCCATACTCCAACAGGTTAGACAGAACAGTTGGGAGACGACCCGTTCGAGGCTCGACTCGGCTTCCCCTTCGACTTAGGGAGTCTCGAATATCGGATGTCGCTAGCAAATCTGATATATTAGGATTGGAAGGTGTAGATTGAGCTTAGATTGATTTTGATTCCTCATTGCCGATTTCTGGTACTAAGGATATTTTTAAGTGCTTAAGTGTGTGTGCTAAACACACTCCTTATCCTCCTGAATCTAATGGAACGGGGGATTGCTACGATCATAGGTAGAGTAGGATAGGGTAGCCACACGAAGTGTGTATCTGAGATCTTGATGATGTTGATTAGTTCCCTCTTTCGACACCCGTTTCGGTTGGGGCTATTCGAAGTCCAACATCAAATGGCACACATGTATCCGCCAGAGTTGCAAACACTCCTTATCCTCCTGAATCTAATGGAACGGGGGATTGCTACGATCATAGGTAGAGTAGGATAGGGTAGCCACACGAAGTGTGTATCTGAGATCTTGATGATGTTGATTAGTTCCCTCTTTCGACACCCGTTTCGGTTGGGGCTATTCGAAGTCCAACATCAAATGGCACACATGTATCCGCCAGAGTTGCAAACAAAAATCTTAAGTGCCGAAAAAAATTACGGTTCTTTAGGTTCCATCAAACTCAACAACTTTCTCTGTGGAACTAACATCGCAAACGTGAAAAAAATCGACTGTCCCATGGCTGTCCATGGCTGGCTTCCATTTAGGTCGGGTAGGTTTTCAGGTGTAGCTGTTTTTTTTTTCGTGATTTCGATGGTCTAGTCATCCCCTTAAAAAGCCGTCAGAATATTAAAAAGGACTCTGTGGTAGTTTGTCGGGTATTAGCAGCTGAAATCATTTTCTCGGTCCTATTTAAGCATGATTCGGCTCACAGACACGGTGATTAAGCCAATCAGGTCAATTAAGATTACAAAATGGCAACGTTACTCTATGTTATATACTTTTCATTTTTAGGTCAGTTAGAGATAAACAAATTTTATGAAGTTTGTACATTATGAAAACGGCTGAATAGATGTTTTATTAGACTTGTCATTTGTGCATAATACAAAATAGTTTAAAGCCTAGATTAACATAATCGAATACAAATAGGTTTAAACGAATTCGCCTATTATACTTCTTTTCTAAGGCCAATAGCAACTTGTCATTGTCACCAAGCCAACTTTCGTAATGCATCAAAATGTAAATTTTGCATAGTAAGTGTAATGTTGTTAAAAAACAGGGTCATTCTTAATATGCTACGGCTTTTTAAGGGGATGATCCGACCATTAAACAGAACAACTTTCTCTATGGGACCAACATCGAGATCGCGACAAAAAATCGACTGTCCCATATATTAGGGTCGAGTAGATTTATAGTTTTGTAGATGTTTTTTCGTGAATGTTGTTCAGTTTGATCGTCTGATCATGATCATGCACTGAAGAAACCGTCGGCATACTAAGAAGAACCCTGTATATATTACAATATAAAAGAAATTTAAGTAACCAAATCTAACCGTCAATTTCAGATTCGTGAAAGACATCGAAGATGGTTTCGTGCGGCACAGGCCGACGGCTCGGCTGCGGCAGTCGGCGTCGCTCGGAGCTTCTACGTCGTACAACGAAGTGATACCGCCTCCGTTGCCGCCTCCACCCTCCACTCTTACCCAGGGACGCAGAGTGGACTCCTCCTTGAAGCGTCTTGAGAGAACTCACGACGATATATTCCAGTTGTAGCGGTCGAGGCAGCGCAGGTAATTATCATCTTTACTTGTATAGAGATAAGTCGTACAATTCATTGCCGCTTCCACCGTACAGTCTCATGTAGGGACGTAGAGTGGGCTCCTCCTTGAAGCGTCTTGAGAGAACTCACGACGATATATTCCAGTTGTAGCGGTCGAGGCAGCGCAGGTCATTATCATCTTTACTTGTATAGAGATAAGTCGTACAATTCATTGCCGCTTCCACCGTAGTCTCATGTGGGGACGTAGAGTGGACTCCCTCTTGAAGCGTCTTGAGAGAACTCACGACGATATATTCCAGTTGTAGCGGTCGAGGCAGCGCAGGTCATTATCTTTACTCGTATTGAGATAAGTCGTACAATTCATTGCCGCTTCCACCGTACAGTCTCATGTAGGGACGTAGAGTGGACTCCTCCTTGAAGCGTCTTGAGAGAACTCACGAAGATATATTCCAGTTGTAGCGGTCGAGGCAGCGCACGTAATTATCATCTTTACTAGTATATAGATAAGTCGTACAATTCATTGCCGCTTCCACCGTACAGTCTCATGTAGGGACGTAGAGTGGACTCCTCCTTGAAGCGTCTTGAGAGAACTCACGACGATATATTCCAGTTGTAGCGGTCGAGGCAGCGCAGGTAATTATCATCCTTACGGTCATAGAGATAAGTCGTACAATGCAAGTCAATGCATGTCATCTCCACCAACCACTCACGCAGTGATGCAGAGTGGACTCTTCTCAAGAGAACAGTTTTTTCCTATACATAAATGACTAAACTATAACTTTTACTTTTTAATGGGGAATTAAATGTAATCTATCGTGGTTTGCCAGTCATGACAATTACGTCCCGAGAGATTTTTTTAATAGTTAATTGGACCTTGGCATAACGCCATTTAGAAGTAAATTAAGTATTGTACTGGCAGTACCTTCAATTATAATTTGAAAGGTAAATTAGACTAATGACTAGCCTTAATTACTAGATTACTAGGTACCTATAATAGGTTATTTGACATTTTTTATTAATTGTATTACATTGTTTAGTACCTAAATATTTGTTATAATATTTAGGTATAATATAAAATAGCCATTTCAGAAAACAATTTAATAGAGTCAATGTCAAATGCCCGTCATTTCTAGAAAGCGTTGAAGCCATAGCCTGGGGTCTTGCCTATAAGCGGCTCATAAGATGAATTTAATAGGTTTTTGTTTCGAATATTTGTTTTAGTTTCGATGATTCCTATATTTTACTAGCTAGGTATTCCATGACCTTGATAGTGTCAGGTGTAGCAGTATTTAAGTCTTCTCTCGTGCAGGACATTCCAGGATGTGGACATGCAGAATTGCACTGCGTTGGGCTAGGAATTAGTTTAGGATCCACATACCCCCATTTGCATAAGTTGAGTCTGCAGCTGCCATCCTATTATTATTGTTGATGGGCTATCGTAAGCAAGGTTCGTTATGTAACACTGCGACCATCGCTGGTCTACTGTGTTCGCCCCAAGCTCACCCATATTATACGCAAACCTCCGAACTTATGGTATTTTCTTTTCATTCTCGGGTATGCAGGTTTCCTCACAATGTTTTCCTTCACCGCCGAGCTAGTGATAATGATAAATACAGCCGTACATACCGCAGAACTTAGTGGTACAGGCCAGGAATCGAACCGCCGCCTCATGATTGAATCGCTAGCTCTCTTTCGTATGGAAATTGCCATCCTAAGTAGCCAATTTAAGGACTTTCACACTGGGCACTGCAGATAATGCCTGGGAAGTAGTTGTTCGTGGGGAGAAATGAACACGGCGGATAGGGGCATCCTTTCCTTCGACAGAGTGCATCTTGTAACTGATGGTTTGCTTCTGATAAGGTTAAATGGATCCATTCTGCTTCTTCTTCTTATCGTGTGGGCAGAGCCCTGGTGTCACAGTTTTTTACGGCCTCTGACGTGGTTTTTATGTAACGACTACTACCACCAGAGATAGTAGCCGGGACCAACGGCTTAACGTGCCATCCGAAGCACGGAATCATTTTTCTTTTCAGACAATCAGGTGATTCAACCTGCAATGTCCTAACCAACTAGGGAAAAACGCACAAAGTGAGATATCACTAGGTGTCCCCCGTGGGAATCGAACCCAAGACCTCCGTGTCGAGAGTCCAATGCTCTTAACCATTAGACCACGGAGGCAGTCCGTTCTGCTGTACATGACAGAATTTTCAGATAGCGTAGTAGCATGTCTGGTCAGTTCCATACATTTTAGATTTAGTATAGTCTTGGCGCAAACAGATGTCGCTACAAGTATCATCTGGCCTGAACGAGAGATAAATCTTAATTAAACGTTATTAGATCACTATTATTTGAGTTTTGTCCCACGGAAATAAATCATATAGATAAATCTTAAAAATTTTAATAAAAAATGTGTTTAACACGTATTTTAAACGTAATTAAACATTGCTGTAGTACCGTTACTCACCACCATCGCTGTACTTGCGCGAGTTGGCAACTAAGAAGGTGGCAACTTTCTTAGTATGGGCATTGACCCTCTGTTGTGTATAATTTATTTACTCTATGGTAGTAGTTTTGCAGTTACTAATGTTTTCGTCGTAGGTACTTACAGTTTCATAAAGAGTATTTTTGTAATCCCACTTTCAGATATGCGCGGTTTCAATAAACGACATGCGTCGCTATTCGTCACAACGGTCCAGACAGAGTCTCAACTCAGCACGATCGCAGGACCGCGGTCATGATCATACGATCATGTCATGATTCTACGACTGCAGTCATGATCGTGCGACCGCGGTTGCGACCGGTCTGAATACAAACACTCAAGTACACAACCGGTGAGTCATGTGAGGACACTACAAGTGATATTAGATAATAAATATGGTAACTATTATGTAGAAATTTTTATGATCTGTTCATTTTAGCATTTTTTTCATTAAATAATCCGAATCACAAAAATAATAATTTAATCTAAAGGTCGCATCCATAGACTACCTATTATGTAGACTTCTAATAAGTCCACAACATTCTGTGGTGCGGTGAGAGGTTACTGATCAGTTAAAAAGATATAGCAGGCCAATATTTCTGAACAGTCGTAGAAAGTTTCTTCCATTGCATAAGAAGTCTACAGGACAAGTCTATGGTGGAACCTAAAGGTGCTCTAACTATAAGAAAAATAATAAGCGCAAGGTTGTAAGAGATAGAAAGGACAGCATTAAGACACGGCCTACGTTTTTGAAATACAATGTTTTTTCCGTTCAATCATAATTTATTGATTGATGTTCGATTAACCTAAATAATGATATCAGGTTGATTAAGCTATCGATCAAAAATATTATGATTCATTTCGCTTCTATAGTCTGACCATAAGGGATGTACATACCGCTCATTGGGTGTGACAGAGCTCTGGATATTTTATCTCACGTGAGTATAAAGTACACAGTACGGTGTAAATAAACCGAGTAGCCGTCGCGAAAGTCTACAACAGAATAGTAGAGCGGTGCGGGCTTTATCTTGTCAGCATCTCGCCGCGCAGCTCCATAGTCCATACCAGCACTCTTTGGTTAGACTATAGTGTAAAATATTTCAAAACAAACATTTTAAAATTTGCTTTTAATGTTGTTTTCTACCTAACTTGTATAATTCATAATTCTACGTATGATAAGTATTGTGAATGTTTATAATGTAATGTATGTCTAATACATATTATTTAGGTAGTTATAGCAATCTCAACCTCACATGGCTCACTGAAGTGAACTCAAGGATAGTAAAGATATACGAAATTATACACAAAAAACATTATTATATTAGTTTGAGGAAAATTATGACACGTCCGACAAAACATTAAGTTATCCGAAACATTATGTGAATTTTCTTTTACATTAAATACTCAAAAAACAAATTGTGAAGGCAGTGACAAATATAAGACACCATACACGCAAAATTTGACGTGTCCGCGAGCGACCTCGAGTGTAGCTATCTAAAAACATAATTATTTCATTTTGCAATAGAATAGTTGAAGAAATGTCTCCAGTATTAACAGTCTATTTTATATTGGTCTATGCCCATAAATTGAGACCTGTGACTCCGAAGTGACGTATTTCTTCACCCCTTTAAATAAAGACAATAGAAGATGAAATTATCAAATTAATTATAGATAGTTTACACTTTGCTAAGTCAGTCGGAATAATAACATTAAATAATCAATGAGGAGTTTTCTATCAGCTAGTAGAACGTAGTTCACCATACCGCGATAGATGGCGTTAACCTGAGTTGGATGCGAAGACGGAAATTTTGGCTAAAAAGTAAACAAAATATGCATGTCACTGAGTCAAGCGCATAAAGTTACTAATAGAGTGACTGACTCCTGAGAGAGCGAGATGTACCTAGCGGCATCACTTATAGAAAGAGATACGTGATGCGAGGCAATAGAACCGTTTTTGGGATCTTATCGCTTGGTAAAAATTCGTTTTCTGTGAATATATGCGAATCGAAAGTGAAATTGTAGATAATTTTGTGAAATATGCTAACACTATTTCATTAAATTATCAACGATTTCACGTTAGACTCAGTATTATAGACAGTGCTCAAGTTTTTTCCTGCAAATAATCTCCTGAAAATGGTTTCATTTGACATCTCATGTCAGTTCCTCTACTACTGTAAGTTATAATAACTTTATGGTCAGGCGCATCCTTTGACGAAGAATCTGTTCATATTTTTTTGATTTCTTTTTTCTTAACAACAAGAATATTTACTATTTTATTTGTATTTTATTAGACTACAAGGTTGCTCATCCATCTCGCATCAACGCCATCTAACGAGTCATTTGGAACTGTTTTTGCTTTTTAATTTAGAAAATCCTTCAATGCCCTGGATGACCTAATTTAGACATACGATGTGTAATATCGTCTTATAAATAAATTGTATATTTAACCAGCGAATACGCAGAAATAAAGCCGAAAATGTGCATGTTTCGTATCGTATGAAAAAGTTACGCGTATCAATATTAGTTTAGCTATCGATTTTGAACAAAGAGTTTTCCAATATTATGTAAATTATTATGAAAACTCTATCTATTAAATTTTACCACAAGTTTCTTTATTAATTTATTATAAAAATAATTATATGTCTTATCTTGTCAATTCACCTCAACTGGCATTTTATCTCACTAGATAAAGTTCAATATGCATGGTAAAATGCCGCGCGCTGCCGGTCGCTGCTCTTTGAATGGCAATTGACCCAAATAAAATATAATAAAATTATTTAATTAAATTAAATAAAAACAGGCTACGTTAAATAATGTTTATTCGTGCGAAAATTAATCAATTACAATTGACCCAAATAAAAAAAAATAAAAAAATTACACTAGATAAAGTTCAATATGCAAGGTAAAATGCCGCGCGCTGCCGGTCGCTGCTCTTTCAATGGCAATTGACCCAAATAAAATAAAATAATTTAATTAAATTAAATTAAAACAGGCTACGTTAAATAATGTTTATTCGTGTGAAATTTAATATAAATACAGAGCCAGTAAATTTTTTAAAAGGTGTAAATATCTACAGATTGTAATAAAATCTGCCTCAAATGTGAGTTGCTTTTAATACACTCTGTATAACAGTCGTTACGTCCTAAATTATATACGTCATACTGTAGATATGTCAATAAAATTGTGTTATGATAAATTTTCGTAAATACTATTAAATTATTACTTATTTATAATTTTATTGAGGCTCTAACAACTGTGTTTTCTTGAATACATATTTTCTGAGCTGAGAAATTAAAAACAATAATGTAATGGACCTTTTTTAGTAAATAGATGGTTTAGACACAGAATAGGTAATAGTATATAGTTCTACATACAGAACGGCCACTCCCCGCCCCCCTCTGACTTCAGATACCTCACCTCCCCTCACACTGTCTGTGGTAACTTGAGGTAAGCCGAGCAAGGGAATGCAGTCAGGTGCGCGCACCCGTTGGATTTGACTACATAAAATATATTTTATTTTTCTCCTCACATTAAAAATAAACGCTGGAAAATAACGCTAAATTCACATTTTCTATGATTCTTTAGCTTAAAAACTATTTTTAATAACAGAATGAACTATAAAAAGTAACGAAATGTATAATGTAGTTCATACGATGCGTGTTATGTCAACCCAACACATATGTCATGCACAAGTTTCGCAAAGTGCGCATGTGCGAACGTCATCATGTCAAATCTAAAACGTTGGTTTGAAGTGGTTTAGAGACAAATAATGAAAAAAACCGTTTTAAATAATAACCGCGTAACTCTCAAAAACTGTATTAAATAATGAAAATTTTATATTAAGAGTTCTTTTACCACACAGTCTTCACCGCAATATTTAAGATTTCTCAATCAAGAAAACCCGAATTAAAGTATTAACTCCAACTTACTACATAAACCGGTAACGGTGAAAGGACTCTTAAACATGAATTTCGTCACTGAAATTGTATTCAAGATTTTGTTCAACCTTCATCAAATAATTCTTTTGTTTTTATTAATATATTATGTCTGTTAGTTTATCACAAATGTATAAATACATATTTGTTAATATTATATGTACATAGTAATATTGTGTTGTATTACAGTTTCTCATATTATAACTGTTTATATAATTGTAACTTGGGTGGATGTTTTGTGCGAATGGCTTTGTTTAAGATTTCAGTGCCTTGTGATAGCTTGTATAATATTATCAAGTGTAATGTTGAGGTCGCGACAAACATGTTGACTTATGATTATGACTGTATAGATAATTTACCCGAAATTCCATAAGAGTAAAAATTCCATTCGCGTTAATAACTTTATTCAATCGAATATTTTTGCAATACATTTTTTCCCTACACGCGTAACTTCCCAATCGAATATTTTTATACACTAATATTTTATCGGCCAAATATTTTCTCTTTAGTACCCTATAGTATTGACCCTATACGATAATGATGATGATGACAGTCATTTGGCTAGCGCGAGCGTAACCAACATACATAAGGGGAAAACTGGTAGGGATTTTCGCGCAAGTTTATGACGTAAAATGTGACTAATTTGGCCAATGGCGTTCGGCGTCGGCCGCCTCCCGCTTATCCAAATGGACCCGAATTTGATTTCTAGTCAAAGTAACACAATGGTACCGATTCGGACTGTGCCACGACTTAACTAAATTTATTCCTGTCACTTTCTAAAATTCTTATTTTGACTTGAGTGCTGTCAAAGTGACGTTACACGCCCAAAAACGCCTTAAATAAGATGGCGTACATTATGATGGCATCTTATTTTGGGCGTGTAACGTCACTTTGACAGCACTAAAGTCAGCTGTTGGTTTTCTGTCTCTTTTCTTAATCTTATTTTAGAAAGTGACAGGTATAAATTTAGTTAAGTCGTGGCACAGTCAAGCACAATATAAACCTTATAGTATTCGTAGCATAGCATCGTTTTTGTCGTAAAGGAGAATCGAGCCTGGAGGCGCGGGTGTAATTCTCCAAACGACGCTATGCGACGTACTATAAGGTTTATTATAAATTGTGATACTTTGACCATCCGCCACCGCCACACGTGTCTTCTGTATAAACCGCACCTAAGGTCGCTCATGTTTCGTTGCGCGATTTTTAGTAGAAGAAAACCGTATTCAGATGTAGATCCGTGGCAAAGCGATTCGAATCGCTCTGGCTTACTAAGCGAGATAAAAGAGTCTCATATGTCTCAGCCTCGGACCAGTTTAAGTGACATATTTGTCGCGCCCAATAGCAGCTAATAAAACATTATGTATAATACGTCAGTCTGTTTAACAAGTATAAACAATTAGTCAACTTGTGTTTGAATATACGAATAAATGTTAGTTTGTTAATATTGATAGTGAAATAAAAATGTTAGCTAAAAATTAAATATGGATTAAAACTTTGAATGAATATAACGCAGCGTGATAGCAGATAATAATAAAAAAAATTAACCTGTTTTTTTGAGTTCTCGACATCAAATAGGTAGGAAATTTAGTTTAAATAATAAGACTAAAAACAATTTCTGTTAGTACAGTGTATTGGAGATGGATATTTATTTTTATTTTGTTAAACATTAAAACATTTAAAAATTTTTGGTGCTATAAATATCAGAAGTTTTGGTAAATTCAGTACGAACAATGTTAGTAATGTTTTAGATTTAAATGTATGCTATCTACTATTAAATTCATTGTTTCATTGCTGGACTGCGATTTTTGAATCTCATTCGCTGAGTTCAGCAGTTGAACATGTCAAAATTACTGTGGAGATATGCATCTTTCTACTGCTGATTTGACTTTCAAAAATCATACTTCAGGAGTTGATTTTTGAAAGTCAAATCAGCAGTAGAAAGATGCGTTTCGCTGAGGCGAATGAGATTCAAAAATCGCACTCCTGTTCCTAATCTAATTAAATTGTCCGTCGCTGTAAAATTATTCCAAAATGTATAAAAAAACCTTTTTATGCACAATTCCATGTGTTGTTTCGATGTGTTAACGTAATGACAATGTACAGTTGTGTATTTTTAGATGTGTTTGTGTATTTTGTATGGTTACAATATTACTTGACATCTTATGTAAAGTCGTTCACATTTGCAAGGATCAAATTATGCCCAATACCCCAATAGAATTGTGTTGGGCGTGGCCACAGTGCCGCAAGACAGAAACGCCAAATGTACCTACACGTGCGCAAGACAGAGTTGCCACATGTAAGGCTAAATGGCGGCGCTTTTGATGTTTTTACACGCGCTGACATAAAATCGAGTTTTGACTAACTAGTTGGCCGACACGACGGTCGATGGCATGATATTGAGTTTGTCTTCACATATCGTGGTGAAGAGATTTGTATGTCAGCGTTACAAGCTTCCAAATTGCCCAGAAAAACGTTGCAATGTGAATGGCTAAATTGATGACACAATCTACCTTCATACATTTTCATTAACATTTAAGACTGCACCGAGCCTATTGTGCTGCCCCTAATCGTATTTTTTTTATTTCTAAACAAATAAACAACATTTCTAAAAAAACAGGAATGTCACATTGTAGTCCTGATAGGCTTTCAATTTATCGAAATATTACGGATAATTATGTATTATGCTCTTAGCTATTATCGTTAAAACCGCAGAAAGTGGCCACTTTTGGTGGTTTTAAAGATAATTACTACAAAGCTACAAACATTATAAAATCAAATCCGCAGTGACTCGATAAATTGAAAATTAGGAGTGAATACAATGTGACATTTTATTGTTTTTTGGAAATATTGTTAAAAGGGGTTCACACACGGCAGATGTATACGATACATCCCATTACATCTTTCCATAGAAATCGTCAGGAGACCATACACGACAGCTATAATGTATATTTTATTTCTATGGAAAGATGTAATGGGATGTATCGTGCTATAATATACATCTTTACATTATAGCTGCCGTGTGCCCCTTAATTGTTAAGAAATAAAAAAAAAAACGATTGGGGGCAGCACAATAGGCTCGGTGCAGCCTTAAGAATTTTACCTTTATGTCTAGGCATGAAGGTTCAATTATTAAACATTTTAACAAATCTGTATGACGGTTGTAGATTGTGTGAGAAGTTTTCAAGTACATGTATATTATTCATTAGATAGAGAACAATTTATAGTTATAATTTGGCAGTTGATTGTGCGCTTTATTTTTTGTATAATTATCCCATTATGTTTATTTATGCTAGTTGAGCTTTAATAAAAAAATATTTTATTACACGTTGAATTTGTTGTTTTTACTAAATTTACCTATGAAGGGAAATACCATTGTTATATTTATATCACGGACCTGAAAAAAGACGGACGGAATCGCGTCTAATCAAAAGTGAAGCACCCATTTATATTAGTGTGCGTGCTGTCGTCCTGTCGCGCGGTACATAATGGCGGCGGGTTGTCGGACCTGCGCTTGGAACTGGTGCGTCTGTGTGAGTGTAGGTCCCTTGTAGAACAAACGAAATTGTAGGACCTTGCATGCTTCACCTCTTTTTAGAGTGACGTCACGTCCGTCTTTTTTTCAGGTCCGTGATTTATATCCGTAAAAATCTATGTTGTCCTACTAGTCCACGAGGGTTACTATTTCAGTTGGTCCTACTAATGTGCTGAACCAGCAATAAATTGTACCTACCTAGGCCGCGGTCCGATTCACGCCAAACTCGATTTTAGCGCTCTCAAACGCGTCCCGATTTGGTGAAAGCGCGATCACGTTAGACGGCGTGACGTCATTATCAGTGCCATCTTGGAATTTCTGAGCCCATGCTCCACAGCGATATCACCGTGAGCCTTATTGCTACGGTTCAAATTATGCCAATAGTGCAAACGCTATGCACACGCTTTACCGGTCGGTCCAAATTATGCTACGGTCCAAAATGCGCAAATATGCACTATCGGTAGAGATAGCACGCACAGAATCGGTTCATAATGCGCGAATGTGCGGATACGTTTGCTGTCTGACGTCATCAGTGACGTCATTAATTTGCGCTTACGCCGCACACAAAAAATAGGTAGTGCAGCGTATGCAGAGCGTATGCATGTCAAATTGACAGCTGGTTCAAATTGTACAAATTGTTTAGCAGTGTATTCGTACTTACTAATTTGGACCGACCGGTAAAGCGTGTGCATAGCGTTTGCACTATTGGCATAATTTGAACCGTATGATTAGTAAGTACGAATACACTGCTAAACAATTTGAACCAGCTGTCAATTTGACATGCATATGCTGCACTACCTATTTTTCGTGTGCGGCGTAAGCGCAAGTTAATGACGTCACTGATGACGTCAGATAGCAAACGTATCCGCACATTCGCGCATTATGAACCGATTGTGTGCGTGCCATCTCTACCGATAGCGCATATTTGCGCATTTTGGACCGTAGCATATGTCAAACCCAAAGAGTAATGTCAAACCACTGTCACTGTCAATGTCAAACTGATGTTTTATGGCGGTTTTTGGTACAATATAACTGCTACGGTTCAAAATGCGCAAATATGCGCTATCGGTAGAGATAGCATGCACACAATCGGTTCATAATGCGCGAATGTGCGGATACGTTTGCTGTCTGACGTCATCAGTGACGTCATTAGCTTGCGCTTACGCCGCACACGAAAAATAGGTAGTGCAGCGTATGCATGTCAAATTGACAGCTGGTTCAAATTGTACAAATTGTTTAGCAGTGTATTCGTACTTACTAATTTGGACCGACCGGTAAAGCGTGTGCATAGCGTTTGCACTATTGGCATAATTCGAACCGTAGCCAACGTGAATACAACTGTCAGTGGTTTGAGACCGGAAAAAGCGGTCCGATTCAAATAGCGCCGTAAGTTGTGAAATCGCGCTTTTTGTTTCGGACCAGCGATTATGGACGTTAGCACTGTGAGCCATGAAATGGTGAATCGGACAGCGGCCCTAGTTTACAATAATAAACCAACGTCAATTTCACCCGTAGCTAAGTATAATATTTCTTGATGTATACCCTGGGAGTATAGAAGTGTACAGTCACCAGCAGATATATCGTAGCAAACAAGATGGTCAAATATTTCTAAGCAGTTCTAATTTTCAATAATTTCTTTACTCATAATCATAACCAATCAAAAATATAGGAACGCCTAGAACATCAACTACCTATATCGACGCAGTCAGGGTTGGTCATTAACATCTGAACAGTTTCCATTGTTTTACATTTTAATTTTAAATAACATTGTAAAGAAATTATTGAAAATTCGCTGTTCAGATATTTATGACAATATAAACGTTTAGATATTGAGCAGGAGTGGTAGAGGAGGTGGAGTAAAACTTTCCTTCGACTATTAAATCGTGTTTAATTAAATAATTAATAAATGAGAGAAAAATACAGCCGAGGCCATTGACATTGCTGATCCGACAGAGCCAGAGACAAAACATAGAAAAAACCATAAATACGATTGTGTTGGGATGCCAACATGCTGGCCCCTTTCAAAGATTACAAATAGTCATCTACGTTAAGTCATATTAGCCCTTAATTAAAATCTTAATAGCCAGAAGTAACAGAAACAGCTATAAGGTAATACAATTACAAATAAGTAAGTAATAGCTAGTAACAGAGAGCAATATTATCATTACAAAACTAATCTAACGGAAGTACACAAATGCCTACGAGTGAGCGACGGTAAGTCCTGCCATTAGGTGCCCACTGTCAAATTTGGTAAACTGTCACGCCATTTTGGCATAGACTGCAATGCATTTAAATATTGTTTGCGCCAAACCTTCCAAAAGGCTTGTCTAATTTTTTTAACACTACGAATACAATTTATCAGCCAGTATCTTTGATTTAGACTAGCTAAGAGCACCTTGGGTCCTGCATGCAATAATCGTAGATTTTCTTTATGAATTATCATAACAGTGATCCTCGAAGCCTTTGGCAAGATTATGGGATGCCTTTGGGAGTATGGTATATCCGATTTCTGCAAGCGACCACCAACCCTTAAAATCCCTAACTCATCTATAAAAGGATGCAGTGGCTTCAGAATCCCTGAAACATTGCTATTCTTCTTTAGTGAGGATATTTCCTCTTTGAAGTGAATGCCTTGCTCATACCTAATTATGAGGCAAAGAGCGTGCTGTAATTCAGAACTCGTAATAAAGTTGTCGTGAATCTTAACATTGTTAGCCTTGATATTATGACCAAACCGCAGAATGCGGGCAAGAACTTGCATCTTTTTATTCAAATCAGAGTAATTATCTAAAGCTTTAAAGACATCATCTTCCCTTTGCGTAACCAATACTACGTTCTCCGGGGAAGCTGAGCTCGATTTTAACTCTGGTAAGTTATCCGGCAACTGTGTGCCACTCTCGAAAGCATAATCCTTTTCTCGCAGGAATGCAGGACCCTCCCACCAAATGTTGCTTGCGGCAAGCTCTTGTGGATCCATGCCCCTACTTATGAAGTCTGCAGGATTTTCTCGAGTGCTCACATACAGCCAAGACCACCTATGAGCCAATTGTTGTATCATCCTTACCCTGTTTCCTACATACGCCTGTAGCTTTATTGTCTCAGTCTTGATCCATGCTAAAGCAATCTTAGAGTCGGTATATAAGAAGACATCATCCATCTTTATTTTAATTGTTAACGTGTCATACACCTTTAGCATTAATTTTGCTAACAAGAAGGTAGCATTAAGCTCCAATCTAGGAATCGTTAATGGCTTGGCGCATGGATTGATCCTGGACTTAGAACAGAGTAAGTATGATATCGCATTACCTGCCAAATCACGCACACGCAAGTAAATGCAGCAGCCATAGCCTGTCGAGCTAGAGGCGTCGGCGAAACCGATCAACTGCACCGCTTGCGCATCATCAGGAACAGGTATGTTTCTATTTAAATATATTGGAGACATGCTATTTAAGCTGTCAGCGAAATGTAACCACTTACGAGCTAAATTTTCAGGCAAAGCAGCATCCCAGCCAATTTTTGCAAGCCATAGCCCTTGCATTATAGCCTTTGCATTGACAACAATCGGGCTTACAAACCCCAACGGATCGTAAAACCGTGAGATTTGGCTTAAAATATTCCTTTTTGTCACAGGCTCCTCTAGTGAAATTTTTGGACTTTTTATTATAAAGCAATCTTTTCTTGCATCGATACACAATCCTAAAGCCTTCATATTACAGTTATCCTTCTGCAAGTCAATTTCACTAAAGTGCTGCTCTTTGAGAGGAACGTCAGCTAATACCTCTTCACAACTAGCAGCCCATTTATGTGTCTTAAAGCTTCCACGTGCAAGCATGACTTGTAATTGCAATTTAGCTTGCATTAGAGTGCGCAAGTCCGAGCTTGAGTATAAGACGTCATCTACGTACGTGCAGTTCCTTATAATTACTGAAGCTAAAGGAAACTCCTCCTCATACCTATTCGCAAGCTCAAGCAGACAACGCGTCGCAAGATAATTTGAACTCTTTAACCAATATGTTATTGTGTCCAAACGCATGCACTTAATCGGCTCGTTAGGGTTGTCGCGCCACAGAATGTTCTGAAGCGAAGTATGCTCGGGATTAACGAACGCGTTTCTAAACGTTTCCTGAATATCAGTACTAAACGCATATTCTCCCAATCGATACAAAAGTACAATGTCAACAAGATCCCTCTGTACCGTTGGTCCATTCAACATTATGTCATTGAGCGAAATCTTCTTGTTCGTTTTTAGAGACCCATCAAACACGACACGTGTACGTGTAGTCTTGCTGCCCTCATTAATGACGGCATGATGAGGTAAAAAGTACAATGGCTGATCATCGAAATTGATTGAATCAAAATTTAAGAAATGCGCATGGCCCAGATCGACATACTCATGAATGAAATTGCGATAATCTGTGAGCAAGTTAATATTCTTGTGCAACTTTTTCTCAAGGTTTAAGAATCTATAGAGAGCTAAGTCGAAGGAATTGCCTAGAGTTTCCCCAACATCTTTAAATGGGATCTTCAATGGCAAATCTACAGTGAATCTATTATTTTCTAGCTTTACAGTAGACTGAAAAATGTTCTCAGCCACTTGATGCTCAGACTCTTTTTCCTGAAAGAATTCAGGCACACATTCCGCATTCCAAAATCGTTGTAAATCTTGATTAATGCTCGAATCACAATTAAGGCAAAGAAGCGATACAACCTTCAATGGTCGTTTAGGCATGGGCACCGCACCACCAACTACATATCCGAACTGCGTGTTAAGTAACTGCGGCCCTGCTGCCGCCGGCTCTGCGCTCTGCGGCAGAGGGTTACACGTAGATTGCGCCTGGGTGCGCTGCGCCTCCACGACTTGCGGATCTGAAGGTAACAGTATCTGAAAGAAAATCTCCGCCCCGATCAGCATATGAATGTCAGCTGGCATATTATAATGCTTGTCTGCCAACTGTATACCTGGAGGAGTGACTATTGTACTTGTGCCTATTTTTGCCTGTGGAATTCGGCATATTACGTTGTCCACAACATGACAATTGATGGGAATCTTGAATGGAGAGTTGAGTGAATGAATTTCTAATGGAATCGCGTATTTAACATCATTCTTATAATTGCCAACCCCCACTATATTTGTTTTCTCCTCGGTGGGAGTCAATCCTAATATATCTACTACCTTCTTCGTCACCAGCGATACTTGCGAGGCCGAATCCAGGACAGCCTTTAAATGAACTTCCTGGCCTTGCAGACCTACGAGTTTGATTCGCGCTGTGGGAAGTAATACATTATTAAACTTGCCTGTGAGAAGCGTCACAGGTTGTTGATCCTGAATATCCTGATGCACGAGGGTATTATGTCCCTGCTTACATTGCGCGCATCTAAAATGGAATTTACATTTCCCTTGATGTGAATTTAGACAAACCATGCATAGCCCATTTTTTTCAACGAACTTAATTCGCTCCTCCGTAGGCACCACCTTAAATTTCTTGCAGTCAAAAATTTTATGACCGGGGTACTTACAAAATTTGCATTCTTGCGTGCCTTTTAATGACAGGTTTACGACTGCACGATGTCCAGAGGGTGTCCTTGCCAGGCTACAGTTAGCATTCTCCATGGCTATTGCTCGCTTCTCCAGAAACTCGAGGAACTCGTTGACAGACGGCTCCTTTTTGGGATCCCGCTCCAGTTGATAAGCGTGCGCAGTGTTGGGATCTAATTTGCGCATCAAAATGCACATTAGAATCGCATCCCAATACTGAGATTTATCCTCTAGGTTCTTAAGAGTAGCCAGGTTCTGTTTGACAAACGAAACAAATTCCCTAATATTGGTAGCAGTACATTTTGTCATAATACCAAGGTCTAGCAGGTTATTGATGTGATCATTGATCAGTTTAAATTTATTGTAATATCTGTCATGAAGAAGTCTTTTTGCCTCTACATAACTTTCGCCAGTGAGCGATAAATTTTTGATCATATCGTATGGCTCACCTTTCAACACTGTCCTAAGGTAGTGCAGCTTTTGCACATTGTCAAGGGTTCTATCGCTGTGTATAACAGAATCAAATAAACTAATAAATTGGATGTAGTCAGTAGACTTACCATCAAATTGCGGTATCTCTATCGATGGCAACTTTGCCCTCTGGGGGGGCGGATGATGGTCAACCACATCATCACGCTGCTCCTTTATAAATTTGCTGAGGGACACGAGCGCCTCGAAGTACCTTTCCTCATATAACTCTACATCCTCGCTGTCCTCGGGATCGAGGATCAGAATCTGCTTGGTATAGTTTTCGTACTCGTCGAACAGGCACATGAGCCTGTCGCGTTTTGCGACGAGAATTTTTTGTTCACATACACTTACAATTTGCTCCTTTTGGGAGAATGTATGCAAACGTGATATTCCTGCTTTAGCGTAGCCTCTATTTGAGACTAACTCTTTCAGTTTTTCAACTTCAGACATTTTTTTTAAAAAAGATTGCGCACAAACAATATTCAAATAAATTGGTTAAATATTACGAGAAATTTTGTTTAAAGAAAAATGGCGAAAAGTGTCAAAATTTGTCATAAATTGTTTGACTTAGAAAAAATAATAGACAATGAATCACCTTCTTCAAGAAGATTAAATACTTGCTTACAGAACAAATGATAAAGTCTCTATACCGAACTTCAAAATTATTGCGTGTCCTACTCGTTCTTCTCGCTCACACCCGACGAAGTGAAGAAACTGAAGTCTTCTTGGACGAAGTGAAGTAAACCATAAGGAAACATAAATACTTTGACAGAACTGAGTTGACACGGAAATTGCAGTTGCAGTTGAGTTGCAGTTGCATATAATGCATATGACTGTATTTTCTTGTGCGTAGAAATTTTGTTAAATATGGCGTCCGATCTCTCTGACCTTTATTTTGCGGCTGGTTCGCAACTCCACCTCGCCGCTGTTTCTCTTTAATTCCTTCGAAGGACCATGAGCAGGAGTGGTAGAGGAGGTGGAGTAAAAGTTTCCTTCGACTATTAAATCGTGTTTAATTAAATAATTAATAAATGGGAGAAAAATATAGCCGAGGCCATTGACATTGCTGATCCGACAGAGCCAGAGACAAAACATAGAAAAAACCATAAATAAGATTATGTTGGGATGCCAACAGATATAATTGGTAACATTTACTGTAAAGAATTTAATGAAAATTAGCACTGCTCAGAAATATTTGGACACCTTGTATGCTACGATATATCTGATGGCGACTGTACAAGAGGTAATGAAACGAGTCATTACTAATGTCCTCTTGCACACTTATGTGGTCCTCACTAGGTACCTACCTCTATAACGCAGTTTTTAATGTTAACCTCTTATACTCTTCTCTCCTGCGGCCGCAGTATGGCAGCGTGATATAGCGCTATCGCGCCTTACGTCTCGTTCTATTTGCTCCCGAACGAACGAGATAAAAGGCTTGATGTACCACGCTTAGCGTGGTGTGGTACGGCCGCTAGTACATCGTATCCTTTCGTATTTTATTAGGAAAGGATATAATCCCGCAACTGAATTATCCACGAGACAACGGCGACTTCTGCTATACAGGGTCCTTCTGATTATGCTGACACTTTTTTAAGGCTCCTCCTCCCATCTGCAAGGCTCTCTTTCTTACAAGCAATCTTTTGCAATTAGCCATCCCGCTTCAATTGCGCGGCTCCGGTCAGAATTTTCCGTTTTCTTTGAAAACCTGTATGATTTTTTATGAATTTTCAAAAAATAAGAAAACCACATCATTTTATATTGTATTGTGAAGAATATTGTAAATTTTCGTATTCTTCTGATCAACAATGTAAGAGTAAAACGGTTACAATTGGAAAAAAAGAGGTGACTTTGGAGTCGTTTTTCTTCAGTTTTATTAATTAAAATAGATTTCGAGAAAAACCACATCACTTCTCATATCCTCTAGATTGTTCAGTTTTGTTTTCTGCTTAAAAAGTGCCATGGTTAATGTATAAAATGATTACAAAGTTACTCAAAACCGGGCGGACGCCCCTTAAGGGGATGATCAGACCATCAAACTGAACATCTTTCTCTATGGCCCCAACAACGAAATCGCGAAAAAAAAATCTGCTCCATACAAAACTGCAAACCTACTCGAGCCAAATGTATGGGACAGCAGATTATTTTTTTGCGATTTCGATGTTGGTCCCATAGAGAAAGTTGTTCAGTTTGATGGTCTGATCATGCCCTTAAAAAAGTGTCAGCATATTAAGAAGGACCCTGTATGTTGGAAAAAAATGGGAACATAGAGGGAATATTTTCAACAAAATGATAGTCCAATATCAATTGTAAAAAATTTATTATAAATAAAAATATATTGTACCCGATTTAACATAAAATAAAATTCGTTCAGATCGTATCCTAAACATATTTACATGAATTTTATTTACAATAGACATAACGGCTGTAATTTATACTCTCAAGTTTTATAATATCTCGTATAATTAAGGGGCTCATTTGGTCATAAAATTAAATATTAAAATTGTGATTAAAGTAACTGAATAATACTGTAAAATACTACATAGGTTGTAAAGTTTCATGTGGTGTGTATTATTAAGCGAAATGAGTGCGTTCCTATTGGACAACTTTAAACTGTGGCACAGAATAGGTAATAGTATATTATAGTTCTACATACAGAACGGCCACTCCCCGCCCCCCTCTGACTTCAGATACCCCACCTCCCCTCACACCCTCTGTGGTAACTTGAGGGAAGCCGAGCAAGGAATGCAGTCAGGCGCGCGCACCCGTTGGATTTGACTACATAAAATAAAAAATAAAATAAAAATATATATTTTATTTTTCTCCTCACAGTAAAAATAAACGTTGGAAAATAACGCTAAATTCACATTTTCTGTGATTCTTTACCTTAAAAACTATTTTTAATAACAAAATGAACTATAAATAGTAACGAAATGTATAATGTAGTTCATACGATGCGTGTTAAGTCAACCCTACACATATGTCATGCACAATTTACGCAAAGTGCGCATGTGCGAACGTCATCATGTCAAATCTAAAACGTTGTTTGAAGTGCCGGACCTGTGACTGTGGAACCGACATGGATAGAAAGAAAAATCCATTAGGGAGCTAAACTCTTGCCAAGTTGCCAGTTTGTTTTCCGGAGCAGTTAAGAGGGCTATTACAAGCACAGTGGCGCCCTCGTCACAATAAAAAAGATTTCTCAACAAAGAAAGCCTAAATTATAAAAGTGCTCAACAGATAAACTACAAAACCCTTCAAGCCATTGTTTGTTATACAATACTTTTATAGGTTCTAAACATTCCACTTTTAGATAATTTCGAATAAAAAATGTTTAGACCTTTAATAAAAAACCTATAAAAGTATTCTATGAAAATACCTTGAAGGCTTTTGTAGTTTATCTGTTGAGCACTTTTTTAATTTAGGCTTTCTTTATTGAGAAATCTTTTTTATTGTGACGAGGGCGCCACTGAGCTTGTGATAGCCCTCTTAAGAACTTTATCAATACCCTTTTTAAGCGTGCTGGGATATTAGGATTAAGGGTTGAGACATATTGACCGAAGGCGGGCCCGTACAAAAAACCACGATTAGCATAGGAACGCGTCCGGCGCCTTTCGCCGCGTAGAAGGCGTACGACTGCGAACGGCTTACCATACTAAACGTGCTTTTTGTATGGGCGCGCCGTCGTTCGCTGTCGATCAATGTGTCTCAACCCTAATGGTGCATGTATGAAACACGGTACATGTCTAATTGTTTTTAGTGTAGGTCGCATTTTGAATGAGTAAAATTGCACTCATTTGGCCTGGGAGCTATATAATTTTACACCCTATAGATAACAGGTAACTGAGACATTATGAAAATATTGTGATAAATAACTATGTTCGTAGCTTCGGCAAATCCAAAAAGGCGAATCGTCATTTTGGTTATGCCATAATGATGCGCATATTTCGTGCCATCCACCTCACCAAGTATCACAATTTGCGCATTCATAAAGTTATAAAGATATCCATCCACCAAAAACTGAGTACATTTAGTGCATTCAGAAAGTTCAGTACCTAGTTCTATAGTCTAAGGTCTAACCATAAGGGCTGTACCGCTTCGTAGGTACCTGCGCGGTGAAAATCAAGGGCAGAGAAGCCCAGTCCGATCCGTCCATCGTAGACTTAGGCGCTGTCCTATAGCCATCGCTCGCGCGATCATGCGTTCGTCCGACGAAAATCATTGTGCCAAACACTGTGCGTTTAAACATACTTATATCTGCGGAATATCCTACAAGGTCGTGCTATCATGAGATGCGATCGAATTGTTCTATTTTTATTCAGATATAAAGTATGTTTAAACGCACAGTGGCACAATGATTTTCGTCGGACGAACGCATGATCGCGCGAGCGATGGCAATAGGACAGTGCAAATAGACAATAATTATGTTGAATCCCGCCTAAAAATATTTTTGCACTCAGTTTTGGTGAATGTAAGCATCAGTTGTGAGGTACAAAATAAGCCGGTGGCATAACCAGAATGGCGCTCCGCCTTTTTGATTTGTTACTAAATAACATTATTTTAGAGTAAACAGTCTTAAACTAACTCTTAGTATAATTTTAGAGAAATAATATCACATTTGTAACAAACGAGGCCCTGCGCAGAAGACGACACGCGCAGAATGTATAGTCTGCGATAAAATTGTATGGAACTCTAGCTAGTACCTAGGTACAAAATAAAATTATTATTTCAATATTTCTGTTATAATCATGTTATAATCTACATATACAAGGTGTAACAAAACACCCTAGTAATACTTAAGGGGGTGCTTCAGACCATCAAACTGAACAACTTTCACTATGGAGACAACTTCGAAATCGCGAAAAAAAAATCAGCTATCCTATACATTTTAGTCGAGTCGGTACTGCAGTTTTGTATGGGACAGCTGTTTTTTTTTTCGCGATTTCGAAGTTGGCTCCGTAGTGAAAGTTGTTCAATTTCATGGTCTGAAGCACCCCTTTAAGTATTACTAGGGTGTTTTGTTGCATCCTGTATAACTAATATACATAAACTCACGACCGTAATCCCTTTCGGGGTGGTCAGAAACATTGCTACAACTTTCTGTCATAATCTTTAGATATGTAAAAATTATTGCAGTTTATTTACATTGGGTAGACAACGACATACCTACATATTATAATTATGATCTGAATGTCGATAGTTTGCGTAGGGCCTTAACATAAAATATCGGGACAAATTTAAATCTAAAATAAAAATAAAGTTCAAAATTGTTCCGATAGATTGACAATATTATTTTGTTGTCGACTTGGGTAGGTAAATTTTTTTGTTCAAATAAAAACTAAAAAAAAATCGGTACACATTGTCGTGATATAGGTAATAATAAAGATAGGTATTAAACCTAAAAATATATTTGTACGTTAGTAATAATAAAAAATAACACAAATACAGGGTGTAAAAAATGCGTTACATATTAAAGGGACCATCAGACCTTCAAAATGAACAACTTTCAATGTGGAATCAGCAATGAAATAGCGAAAAAATATATCCATACATTCGGCTTTTTCACATTTTCAAAGTTTGTCTCGTAATGAAAGTTGATCAGTTCGATGGTCAGAAGCATCCCTTAAGATGTGTTTTTAATTTTACACCCTGTATCATAAATAATTAGGATGTTATACCAGAAGAGGTACATGTATGCATACATATGCTCACGCCTATGTCCAACTGGGGTAGGCAGAGACAACAGATCGCCAGATTTTACGATTCTGACACGTCTCTCGTTCGGTATTAATTTCAATTTATTTATTTGTACCTAATACAGAGATGTAACACAATACAGGAATAGAACACAATAATTAATCACGTGTCTTTCGCGCTATATACGATTTTCTTCGTACCTAGGTCTTTTAAAACTCCTTACTTAACATAGGTACATTAATCAAACAAAAACTATCTTTACAATAATGAAAACATAATAAACAAAACGGGATTAATAATAATAATAATAAGGTATATACACGTTGTAAGAAGATCTCTTCCGAAAATTCAAAGGTGTGAAAATACCTATCAATATGAACAACATCTACTATGGTTATGGGACTAACCAAGAGAACTAAAAAAAATCTGCAGTTCTAATAGTTGGTCCGAAAGTTGTTCATATGGATGGGTGTACTTCACCCCTTTGAGTTTCCGGGAGAGGTCTTCTTACACCCTGTATACTTAATAAAAATTTACAATATTAATTCATTTGGTTTTTTTACAATACATGAAGCCTGAAAGACTTCAGATAATTTTACTTACAAAGTGAGTTTGATTTGATAACATTTATTTTATAATTTAAGTACTTAATAATTACAATAATAATAACTATTTACATCATTTTTAAGATATCTAAATGGCATGTTGCACCCCTGTTTCCATGTTATTCGTTTTCTTACGAAGCTAAATTCTATAACTTTAACACTTTACTATAAACATTCTAAGTGGGTGCCTCTTCTATTTGGTCAAGTATACTTTTACTCGCCTCCTGGGTTCTGTTTAAAAGAAAATCCAGGTCATTTGATATTTTATTTAGCATCCTATCAGTTTCAGGTGAATCATACGCTCTTTTCCACTCTCTATTCACTTGTTCTATGTCAGATTTAGATTTAGGCTCCTCGACTACTTCCATGGACGGTAGAGATATACTAGAAGTGAAATCTTTGTTTGTTTTTTTGAGACAGCTCTTTATAGGTGGGGATGGAATTTTTGATACGTCTGGATTAGATTGGACACAGATGGTGCAGCTTTCTTTGGACGTGTCGAATCTTTTGTCGTAAGGTTCGAAGTCTACGGAGCATGTGAGGAGGGGGGCGGGTGTTTTTTGCGGGGGAGTGTTGAGGACGCCGAGTTCTAGGCAGACTCTGGCCATGTACTCGGGTTGAGGGGGGGCATGTGTGTGGGCGGGGATGAGGTCGCAGACTGCGTGGGTGGTCGTCATGCGCCGGGAGTCGTACCGGTGCGGGCTTAGTATGGAGTCTTTGTATTCGACGCAGCGGACGATATCTGCTCTACTGTCGGGGGTAGACTGCCGTCTGGAATAATACGGTATTATTTAGGTTATTTATTTTCCTTGTAATGATACGGTAGACTTACGAAAACCTTAATCTCTTGGATTTAGGTCAAGATTTTTTTTACGTTTTGACATTGTATAGTGTGACAAGGTTCTAAGTATGGTTAAGGTTTTCATAGGCCGTACAAACGAACGACTAACGTCTGGTAGGAACGCAAGCTGTTGAACATTTAGTTTGAAATCATGTATCACAATAAGGTGCGTAATGCGAGGTGCGCATGAGCCACATAGTAGCGGTACCGTAGCTAGTGTCCGATCGAAGGATCGAAGTCCGGCCGAAGCCGATTGTTTGGCACTTCCCATTCCCATATGTGTGGCTCAAGCCGAATGTGTGGCCGAAGGTGCTTTTTTGGCCGAAGGTAGCCGAAGCCGACACTTCGTTCGGACACTAGTGGTAACCCCTCCGTTATGAAATAGTGCTTTTCTTTTACAAAAATAAGTTAACACAATCATATCAATGTTAGTCAAATGTGAACTTCTGGTAATATTAGAAAAGTGTCATTTTAGTGTTACATTCGGTTAAAAAAATGACATATACATATTGTTCAGCGACATTTAATTTAAATTAATAATCTAGTGTTAGTGAGCACACAGGTTAGAGTGTTAGTTAAGCAATAGTTCGCGAACACAAGTACCTACCCTACTCTAAAGCCGGCGGAGCTCGCTTGGTCTTCTGTCGGACCTATAATGCGAGATAACATTAGGTAGGCTTCAATTTCGAGGCATGTATTGTACCCACTGTCCATTACAAGTGGCGACGGGCTCACTCTCCGTCACACTGGACAGAGTTACGGTACTAGTGAAACGTGGATGTTCTGAGTTTTCAGAATATCTCTGACTACCCCCTCGGGGAATATAGTCGTGAGCATATGCATGCATACATTAGGTAGTGTGGTGTCCATACTTTCGCTCTGGGCAAATTATGTAACCTCAATAGGTTACATAATGCGGTGCGTTTTGAACAATTTCAAACCGCCATACCACCACCCTATTCTATTATTTACATAATTACAACGAATAAATTGAAAACACAAAATAATTTAAAGTTTGTATTGTAATTTTTTAAGTATACAGGGTGTAAAAAGACATCTCCCGAAAACTTTAAGAACATATCACTGAACCTATAATAAAAATTAATGGCGCTAACCTTTTAAATTTAAAAAAATTATTCGTGATTTTTCCATTTTCTTGCCATGCAATGTAAAGCGTACATCGCTCGGGTGAGCGGGCGGTGACCTTACAGCTGTGTGGCGCGCGACCATAGCTTGGCGACGAGTTTGATGAGTGCGTTTTATTGCGGATTTTTGCTATTTTCGAAATGCTTGTGTTTAACAATTAAAATTGTATTGCATTATGTCACTGGTAGGCTTTAATGTTCATAATTGTAGAAATAAAGGCCCGAAAAAAAATTAAATTTGTGAAAATAAAAAAAATAAATTTCAGTGCCAAAGTGTTAGGTATCATGGTCTGAATCCATAGTTTCAGTTTTCGGGAGTAGTCTTTTTACACCCTGTAGAGTCGAGCGGCGCAATTACGTCAAATGGCTATAAATTTTGTTCTATAAGCTCTTATTCAGCTGCGACGACTAGTGCAGGTATGACTTATCAAAGAAAAACGCCTTTTCTCAACCTAGTGGATTTAGAGCTTGTACAGGGTGTAGGTATAAAGGGTGCGTAGGACAGCCTAGCAAATACTGAAATCTGTTTTTTTTCACGTTTCCTGAGGGTGGCTTCATAGTGAAAGTTGTTTAGTTTGATGGTCTGAATTCACCCTTTCAGTATTTGCCAGGCTGTCATTTACACCCAGTATGTACCTAGTACAAAACTTAGTCATTCGTCGTAATTGTCCGCTCGACTATTCTTATTAAAATTGTGAAGTTCTCTCGCTCTTTTTTTTACTTTTCTCTCGGTCTTGTAACTAAATAATTTGTTAAAATGTTGGTATTGTCCCACGTATAATTTGTTCTTGATTTGTTCTTAATTTGTTCGAGATTCGACCTCATTCCGATTTTTTTCATCGCTGTCCTTTCACCGGAGTGTAACATATATTTATAATTATAATCCATCTAACCTGTGCAGTCTCGCTGGACTCTCTAGGCCCGGAGCCCGCCAGTAGGTAGCCACGGGGGACACGTGGGATGAAGATGATTCCAGGGTCCCGACTCCACCGCGGCTCTCCACTTCACCGCCTTGTTTTATGTACACTGCAAGTGGAGATACGACATTTGTTATGTTTTGGAATGGAAAAGATTAATTGTGTTTCCTTAATAAATTAATAATCGGTAAGTAGAAAGTATAATATTAAAATAGGAATGTTGCCTCCGTGGTCTAATGGTTAAGAGCATTGGCTCTCGATACGGAGGTCGTGGGTTCGATTCCCACGGGGGACACCTAGTGATATGTCACTTTGTGCGTTTTTCCCCAGTTGGTTAGGACATTGCAGGCCGAATCACCTGATTGTCTGAAAAGAAAAGTGATTCCGTGCTTCGGATGGCACGTTAAGCCGTTGGTCCCGGCTACTATCTCTAGTGGTAGTACTCGTTACATAAAAACCACGTCGAAAGGCGGTCTGAAAAAACTCTGACACCAGGGCTCTGCCCACACGATAAGAAGAAGAAAATTGGAATAAAAAGAAAGTATAAGAACTTAAAACTCACGTTTTGGTCTGATTTTTTCGGTACTCTCTCTGTTAAGTTGTCATAATCAGATCAGGTTGTTTTGGCCATTGACCATGGTTGCAGAATTATTAATAGTTATGAACTCCAAGACGATTCTTCATACGGTTTTAGGAGAGTCTCCTTAGACTCAGCCTCATGATAAACTACCTAATAGTCCTATAGCGTAGAACTCAACGGTAGAAATCAAATCCACTCCGCAAAAAAAATCTGCTATTTATTGGCCATCTGGGTCGATGTTTGCAGTTTTGTAGTATTTTTTTACCGTTAGCATATTAAGAAGGATCCTGCATATCCTAACTGACAAGGTGACTTGTAGAGGCAGAATGATATACGAGATTGCAGGCTCGTCAGTCACAGATGACGTCACACCTATGTAAGAACTTACAGCTGAGCGAGGTGTCGCCCGCGGGGGAGTCCTGCCAGTCCCGGTGCGGGGGGAGGGAGAGAGCTTTCCTAGCCGAGCGTAGGCACTCGTCGTCTCGAATCACGTAGCACACCAACATTGCTAGACCCTGCAAGTTTACAGCTTAGAATGAGGAGAGTTTTGGTATGGTTGAATATTGAGCAAGGTTTGTAAGGTTTTGGTTTGGTAAGAAAGTCAAAAAGGTATAATATAGGGTGTCAGGGTAAACAGTTGCATTGCAAATTTCCTATAGGTTTCTTTGGAAAAGTTGATCAGTATCATGCCCATACAACCATTTGTTACCAGTTCGGTCGACGTGTAGTAATGTTACTAGATTGTGTAGCACAATGTAGTAATATCGACGTACGGTTGACGTGTGTACAATGTAGTAACATCGACGTACGGTCGACGTGTAGTAATGTTACTACATTGTGTAGCACAATGCAGTAACATTACTACACGTCGACCGAATTGGTAACAAATGGTTGTATGGGTGGGTACAATTAGAGTAATGCAACTGTTTACCCTAACACCCTGTAAACGTAGTTTTTTTTTTATAAATCTGTTGTTTGGCTGCGCGTTTGTCATCGCCAGCAGCACTAGTGTGTGACGCACTATGGGCCCTCTGCGATCAATACGTACGTTGGCGAGTGCGGCGGCGGAGAGCGCGGCGACGTGCGCGACGCGGCGCTCGCCGGGCTGCGCGTACGCGACACCTGCCGCCTGCGCGGCCGACGTCGTCACCAGCAGCACCAGCGTGTGACGCACTATGCGCCCTCTATAATCATAATCAACAATCATTATTCACTTTTAAGGCTGTGTAGTTGACACAAGGCTGCTGTAGCGATAGCGTAGTGGTTAGTCGATCCAACAAACCTTTCATGCACAAACCTTTAATTCAAAAACCGTCAAGAAATTTTCTGCTCTGCTAAGAAAAAAAAGCATAAGTGCACGTAGTTCCCTAGTGCACTTATGCTTTTTTTTCTTAGCAGGGTTTCGCTCGCTCCAGAATAATTAGGCATACAACTGAAAAACAGTGTTGTGAAATATAGAATTTGCTTCGCTTGTTCCAGATGTTGATTATACATGAGCCGGTGAACTCACGCGCAGAATGTCCCTGTTTATGAAATAATGATATTTTTCCAGTAGCAAAACTTGTCTTACAACAAACCTACCTACGACTTTTTTCAGAATACAACCTTGGTCCACCCTCAAATAAAATCCTGGATCCGCTCTTGCGACCGAACGTCAAGCGACTGTTGGAGGGGAAGGACGCCAAGGATTTTTCCCCTACTCGGAAAATTTTTAAATCTAAGAGCTGTCATAAATAGGTACAACAGAAACCGACCTGTCCTTTAGATAGTTCCTCCGCTCGGCGGGCACCTTGTGCGTGATGGTCCTCAGCCGGAGCGCGGCGCAGACGGCGAGCGCGAGGCAGAGCGCGGCGAGCAGCGCGCAGCCGCTCGCGCACACGACCTGCGCCGCCGCGCCCAGCTGCAGCGGCGCCCCGCCCCACAGCCGCGCCGTGAGCCACGCTAGCGTACACACTCCTGGAATAATGGCAGGTAGATCGTTAATGTTTTGTATGAAAGCAAGGTGTCGACGATGTCGCGGACGACGGCCTCGTGCTTAGGGGGCCCTCGCATTAACCTTTTCAGTGCCAAAGTCTGATATATCAGACGTTTAAGTTTCGTGCCCTCGCCGCCAAAGTCTGATACCTATATCAGACAAAAAAAATTGTTGAAAAATCCTTTTTTCTCAAACATGCTTGGAAATGTGAGCATTGTGTAATTTAAAAATGGAACGATCTTTTACTCATCAAAGGTTTTATTTAAATTTCGAACCGGCTTGCAAATAGAAAGCTGTTTATTGAAAAAAAAAACAAATTGTTGTTCGTTGTTCGTCATTGATTTTGAAAAGAGTTTAAATTTCTGCGAATTATTTGAGAAAATTTATTGTTTTCATTTCCGCCACACAATATCAATAACCGCCATTTACTATACAAGCCTTGGCCACAACTAGGCATTGATGGACTTACGTATGTGTGCCTCGGCTTCGCCTCGGCCCACATTTATACGTTCGTCCATCAATGCCTCTGATGCTGGCCGCTGCAGTAATGTACTATATTTTTATCACAAATAAACTTATCAACGTACGTATATGTTTTCCAGATAGTGACAAATTTTGGGTTGTGGCGTGTGATGAGCGTTTTCTAAATAAATCCGTGGCGTGGAATGGGTTTAGAGCCTCAAATAAAAAAATAAAACAACGGATTACACTCCGGAAGTGCCGGCAGAAGTTAAAACTTGAACATTAACGTTATGCATCTAAACTATTATAAAACTGTAACAGAAGTGTGTCTGTACATTGAAGATATTTACAAAAAAAAGATTACGATATGATTTTTAGATGTCCCTGATTCCAAATCACCAATTTTTGGATTTTTTGTCTGTCTGTTTGTTTGTTTGTTTGTTCGTTTGTTTGTTTGGGTGTTTGTTTGTTCGAGTATCACGCAAAAACTACTGAAACGATTTTGATGAAACTATTTTTGTTTGATAGCTTATCATCTGACTTAAAATCTGGTATATAATTTATGCGGACGAAGTCGCGGGTAAAAGTTCGTAGTTAAGTATAGTTCCTTACCAGCGAGGAGTCCAACCGAAGGAGCCTTCTGCGTGCGCCCCGCGAGCTCCGCTTGCAACAGCAGCGGCTGCGCGCACAGCGCCGCGTAGCCCGCGCACCAGCACGCTGCGCACAACCAGCCCAGCGCACCCGGACACGCTTCCTCCTACGAACACAACAACCGACATACATTTCAAGGGAGAGACTTGACTTGACGTGAAAATGCAGCCTTGGAAATTAGCTTCGATTTTGCTGTGGCTTTTTATGTGTCCGTAGATAATTTTACTCTAAGAAAGAAGCTCCGCATTGATCACAAACAGAGATCCGAAATTCATATATCCGCGATGGGTGTCCGCTCAAAACTTAGCACCCATGATATAATTAGATCACGATGATAATGATATCCATGTGGGTATATACTTGCTAGATCGCTATCAGGTTATCAGTAAACGATGCTAACGCAGGACTAATATCTGATCTCTCTCTATCTGCTTTACCCTGCTTTGGGTTCAAATAGAACCATAATGAAAACCAACGCCTCTAAAACAATTTACCTGTCTTGTATCACATTCCAGTAAAGCCAGCAGCGCTGCAGAATGCGTGCCAGCAGTAGCCACCTTCAGCAGCACTGGTAGCCTGGCCTTCCGCGCCGGTACCATGCTCAGGAGTTGCAATGCAGCTGCCGCTAAACACATGGCACCTCCCAGACCTACTGTGATCTTCACTATGCCGCGGAGATCTTTCTCTGCGTCCGTCTGAAAAGGTTCACGTAACGGTTAGCTATAGTACTAAGAAGTTCAAACACATACGTACAGGGTGTAACAAAACACATTTGAGTAGAATAGGAGTGCAGTTTTGTATGAAACAGCTGCCTTTTTCTCGCTGTTGGCTCTATAGTGAAAGTTGTTCAGATTGATAGTCTAAACCACAAATATTACTAGAGTATTTTGTTACGCTTTGTATAAACTCACGCTCACTATCTAGAAAAGGGAGAGCAGAAGCAACAAAATAAGCAAATAAAACAAAATAAAAAAATAGGGAGGATATTGTCCAAGAAGTTTAAATAGCTCCATCTCTGTAGGTCAGCTGTAGGTAATTAAACTTCTTGGTCTTGTCAAATAGCCCTGACCAATTTTGACAAAAGTGGCTTCGGTGTACGCAGCGTATCTACCTCGGAAAGATCACTTTATTCGTATCTACTCACAGTTACCTGTCAAGTTATACATAACCATTATAAACTGCCCCCGCGTAGGTGGAATCACGTATAACGTCGCGTAGCCAGGTTTTGCTGATTATACTACTACAAACATTTATTTTCACAAGGATAACACGATTGTTATAATGAAATAAGAAAAGTTGCAATAATGAAGCGACCGAGTTATCTTATTAAATTACTACCGACACGCCGACGTTAGTAGGTAATCAAATCATCTTAGTAGAAACAAAGACGGATCTGAAATTTCTGACCAAAAAGTAGCAGACTACTGCTACTGCTGCTTTGGTTGTATTGTACCTACTAAGGTACAATATTCTTTTCAACACTTGGTCGTATTATTGCACAACTTCATGGTTTATAATGCAGTTTATAAAACATACGTCCGTTTTACTTTACATTACAGCACTAGCGCAAATTTTTTCCTTGCAAGTGTGTTGAAAAACGTCGAATGAAAAAAGCATTGGTCATTACACTCTCGGCTCCATTACGCCCTCGCCTACTGCCCGTGCTGAAAACCTCGAGTGCAATGACAAACTTAGCTCACTTTTATCATAAATTAATACTGTAGGCACTATTATTTGCACATCGCAATAAAAAAAGTCCGTACCGACGTTGAAATATAAAGATACTCACAAGCGTAGATCTGGCGATAGTGAACAGCGCGTAAGTGCCAAGGCCCCGACACTTGCAGGAAACATGAGTTGGTTCCGACACTCGGACCTCGCAGGCTTTTGTGCTCCACGCCCTCGGCTCCGACGGTGTACGAAGACCACATGCTAGCTTCGACGCTGCAATGGGAAATGTTAGGGATACTAGGTGCCATAGAAATCTGCATAAAAAGTCATTGACCGCTCTATATTATTGTTCTTTTTCATCGGAAACTAGTATCGTTTTACGGTCTTTTCGACGTATCTTGGTAAAAGAACAACAGTCGGGGGCCAGGGGCCGGGGTCAATTACGTTATATGCAGATTTGTATAGAACCCAGCTGCGAAATGGAAATCTTGCAAAATGGAAACACTATCCTAAACACTCAGCTCAGCACTGACCACTGTGTTTAGGATAGTGTTTCCATTTCGCAAGAATTAGAGAAAACGTGTGTTAAGACTAGTTCCAGATCTAAGCCATTATTTGATTGGCCCCATTCTCCTAACTTGTTTTTCACAAGTCTCAACTAAGATAATGATATTTTAGAGGCGAGTCGATCGAGAGCATGCGTTTGATTGGCTAGATCCGTACCTTATACCTACCACAGAGTACACCTACTAATAAAGTGCTTATAATTAATGGATACTTAGGTACCTTATAAAAAATTAGGCATTTACGATAACTTCAAGTAGTGCGGTATGTCTGTGTTTTTTTTTCCAAGAAATAAGAGTGCAACCTCACCTCTTGTACAGTCTTTCACTTTGCGATGCAACGTAATTGTAACGTAACGCAACGTAATGCAATGTTTTGCCAATCAGCGTACCTATATAAGGTCTAACAAACTTAGCTGAAACTATTTTATGGGGATGATCAGACCATCAAACTGAACAACTTTCTTTATGGGACCAATATGGAAATCGCGAAAAAAAAAGCTGTCCCATACAAAACTGCAAACATAACTCGACCGAAATGTATGGAACAGCTGATTTTTTCTCGCAATTTCGATATTGGTCCCATAGAGAAAGTTGTTCAGTTTGATGGTCTGATGATCTCCTTAAAATAGTTTCAGCTAATTTTGTTAGACCTTATATTGCTAATTGCCCAGGGTGGTTGTATTCGGTGGTATCCGAGATTCAGTAACTCATATGGAGAAAAAAGAAAGATATCATTATCTTGCACGTTTTAGAAGTCTTACCAACAGCACTATAATTCTTGACATGTGTGAACAGCAGTGTGACAGTATGCTGGAGCGTGGGATCGACTCCTGCGCCGGTGGCCCACAGCTGGACTTGCTGCGAGGCGAGCAGGTACTCCATCTCGCGGCCGTTCCTGGAAGACGATTGACTGCAACGTCCGCGTTGGCGTAGCCGTAAGTTTGATTGAAATAAAAATAATAAATAAAATAATTAATAAATAATTATAAGTTTTTAGTAATGTTAGTAAGTAATTTATGTAAATAAAGATACAGAAATGTTAAAAAACTAAGTTAAGTTAAAATCAATTAGAATTGAAGATGATTAAAATGATTTTAAAATAATGCATCTAAGAAATTATACGAAATAACAAAATAATTAAAAGGTAATTTCATGTTTCTGTATTCCCCGAGGGAATAGTCAGAGATATTTTAGATAGGCATAGGACATCATACCTATTCATATTCAGAAAATCCACATTTCACTATCTGGAGTGCGATTTTTGAAACTTATTCTTTGAACTCAGCAGTTGAAAATGTTAATATTACTATGGAGACGTGCGTCTTTCTACTGCTGATTTGATATAAAAAAATCATACTCCAGGACTTTTAAAAATCGCACTCCTGGAGTATGATTTTTTAATATCAAATCAGCAGTAGAAAGATACATATCTCCATACATTTTGAACTGCTGAGTTCAACCGTCGACCTGGTGAAGGCGGTGGGAGCCTGTATGATGAGAGCAGCACAGGACCGGTCGTTGTGGCGACCCTTGGAGGAGGCTGATCTCCAGCATTGGACGTTTGTCGGCTGATTATGATGTTGAGTTATACTCACTTGAACTCAATAGACATCCTCAAAGAAGGCAGCCTAGCCGACAAGTTATGGTAATGCACGGCTACAACGGACGCGTTTCCAGGCCTCTCCACCAGCTCAACGCCAGCTGAAGCCAGCAGCCACTCGTCGGGTCCAGGGACTGGTTGGAGAGAGAAATGGGCTGCGTGGTCGTGGACGGGCTTCGACTTGACTGTGAACTCGTGGAATCGCATGTCGAGGTCCTTCATGCCGGCTGTATCAGCTATTGCGTTTTGGAGATCGTAGATTTTCTGTAAGGAAATAAGTAAATTCGGTAAGTTTTTTAGGGTGTATTTTATATTTTTTACGAATAATAGACATAATTATAAACTAATTTAAATTTTTTTGCGGTTCATCGCATTTATAACATAGTAATCAACGGTTTTTTTTGGTGTTCGTTGCACCATAGTGATTCCATTCTCTTTGCGTTGCACCAAAAAAATATTTGTTTTTTTAAAATTATTATGATCAATCTCTAAAAAAGCAAAAATCAAAAATGGTCGCAAGAAAACCATTTGAACTTCATGGAGAAAACCTTTGCTTAGTTAAAAAAAAAGAAAAAATCACCTGCTTTCTCTTTCTTCTCTAAACAGAAACGGCAACATCAAATTTCAAATTCTGACATTGTGAGAAAATATTTGTTTAATGGCCTGTTATTTTAAGTTTACCAAGGAGTTTACTGGTTGTAGAATGACGTCACTCATTAAAATAAAATTATGCCTTTTTCTTATGTCACACAGACATTAGAGTCTTGGACCTTCGGGAGGCATGCGTGAGACCGAATCCAATCCAGCTAAGGATAGCCCCTGGGCCCCCTGGTCCTGGTTATTATGAAACTATTATGTAAGGAGTGGAAATAAAGCAACACAACGAACAAGCGTTTTTAGGTACCTATACTTAATTATGATTTCCGTTCATAAACAAACCTCCTCATCCAAAAAAGCATCAGGATGCTTCAGCAGCGTATCATAAATCTTCAGCAAATGCTCCAGACTATCTATCCTGTCCTTGGGTCTGCCAGCAGTAGAGAGGAGGTAGTTCATCATCTCCCTGGAATGCCGGAGGGGGAGGGTGCCCTCGCCGGGGTGCGCGGGGAGGGAGCGGAGGACCGCGCCGTATTGGTGGGCTACGTGGGACACGTTGCCCCAGGAGTAGCCGTAGGATATACGGCTGAACTGAAATGGCAATAATTATATTTCAGATTTAGAATGACGTGTGGTTTCGGGTTAGAGTGTACAGTCAGCACCAATAAGTTGTATACACGTTTGTTCTACGAGTTATAACTTATTGCTGCTGACTGTACCACTCCAGTGGTTACTTCTCCTGTTCTGATATCAGAGAACTGTAAGGGATACAGTAGACTGATTGCTTATATCATCTAGATCTCATAATCATTGGTTGAACGTAACAAAATTGAATAAAATTCTGGTCCAGATTAATTTTGAACCTACCAAAGAACGGATTCCAGAATTGGCAGACCAACGCAGACCAAGATGAATATTTATTTCACATGACTTAGTTTTCACACAGCAATTAGAAAATACAGAACGACTAACTAACAAAGAAAATAGTCACCTGTTCGTAAATATCTTTTAGAGAGTCAGCAATACACCCAGAGAAGTCCGGAAGCATCCACTTTACTCCTCGCTGACTGGTTTTTGGTTCACAGAATCTGAAAATAGAGATAGATATAAGAAAACTATCTCACATCTAAACGAAGACTGATCAAACATTTCCTTCCTATCTGAATCATTATCATCATCATCAGCCTATAAACGTCCCACTCCGGGGCCATACCTTCACAATGCGCCACCGACGGTCGATCTGAATGGTGTCCTAAATTTCATAGAACCAAAGTTTTACCTGGTAGTCTCCCCACTATGCCCAGGTGGGCAGGGGGCCGAAGCGTGGGCCCCTGGCGCGGTCTTGGGCCACCGGAGCCCAAATGAAGCTTCAGCCTGGCAGGCCTCGTCGTTGGGCCCTAGAGCCCACATCGTCACTCCTCTAGCGTTGGTACCGGCCACTGATGATACTTGACAGCGAAATTCACCGGATTTCTTGAAAGGAAATTTGTGTGACATTTAAATATCGCCATAGGCGTATTTACTAAACTTTATTACTAAACTTAATGTTGTGAAAGGAAAGAGTTTCCCCGAGTGACCAAACCTGAGTTCGTCTCGCGCACCCTGGGCAGTCAGCCTCGATACGGCCATTGCCGACTGGCTAATATTTCCGCTATAGCATGAGTGATTTTCATGCGATATGGATCTTATTGACTCGAAAGAAAAGCCGCTGGTCCCGGCTACTATATCTGGTGGTAGTAGTCGTTACATACAAACCACGTCAGAGGTTGTAACGCGGTCTGAAAAACTCTAATACCAGGGCTTGCTGCCCGTGCCCACACGATCAGAAGACACGAAAGAAGAAAACTTAGGGCCCCTTTCATCATTTTTGGATAAGTTAGGCAGCTTTTTTGGCAGATCGTTTGACATATTTTTCATTCAAAATACGAATGACAAATGAGCTTTCAGATAAGCTAACACGATCTTATCCAAAAGTGGTGAAACAGGCCCTTAATGTTATAAAACCCTGGGCTTCTAATCAGTAAGCCATTATTTATTTATTTATAAGCAAACTTTTCCCAAGGCCACAAAATGTCGACCTTCTTTATCCAGTGGCTCCCAGCTACCTATATCAGGTGGTTGTTCCAGGCCTAGCATACCACGCACGACAAAGCGACAAAATGAGAAAACCGTCATGCGCGCTCACTTTCGCATACGAAAAGTAATAAATACAATGAAAAATCTAGATTTTGTCGTTTTAACGGGGTGGCAACGGTTCACAGCCTCTAACGCTGATTGGCAACCTCGTCTTGACCGTGATCACAAGTTAAACTCAATAAAGTTGCCATCCACTCGACAGAAGAAGGATTATGTAAGAAAATATACATAGATACCATGATTATTTTAAGTAGGTTGGAAGGTTAGTTTGATATTCTCATGATAATCAATGATATTTTACAATAAAGGTTTATCTATCACGATTTCGCGAGTCACGAGGAAATTATAAGCATTTTTATGCTCCATCGACGATAAATTATTTTTGTCACGAATATTTCTCGGTTCTTTATATTATACCTGGACATTATAAAGCTTCAGCACACTCCCGGCAGGATACAGGTCTTCCCAGACCTCTCTACCAGGAGCCAGGGGGAGTAAGGTCCTCTCCCTGGCCCAGCTGAACCCCAGGGCACCGTGCACTCGCCCCGCACCAGCCAGGCATGTGATGCTGACATTGTCACCCTGGGGTGTGCAGGTTAAGGGTCAAGATAAATTGACTAAAGAAATCATTATTAGCTGAATATGGGATGGCATTCAACAAAATTTTAAGGGTGTATTCAGATTTCAGATAATTTAACATGGATCGAAAAACTAGATTTTTTTTGACCTTCCATACAGAAGTGCGGGCAAGCCGATCGATTATCTAGGAGGTCCAAACATTTTTCTCGTTTTTCGACCCATGTTCCTTAGGAAAAGTTGTTTATTTATCTGAAACAGCATTAACATTTTTTAGTTATTAAAAAATAATAAGGTATATTATAAAATACTCAATATTTAGTGTTCCTAATTCCTATTAAAACTGTATCAAAACATTTGATCTAGCTGTTTCGGTCTAGAAGTTATTCACTTTAAAAGTTATGATCAGAAGGTAGGGTAAAATTCTATCAATTTTCAACAAAGGCAGCAATTACCTTATTGACAGTCAAAGTGGAAGGTACGAGGCGTATATCAGGAGGCCGCAGGACTGCCAGTCTTAACGCTCTGCATCTTCTTCTGCCAGCGTCGTCTGCCGAGCAGGACCACCTGCCGCTATCCGGTCTCTTGGCCTCCGAAATACCGAGAACTGACATACGACGCCCGAGCGCGTCCTCTGCTACTGTGCGTGTCCATATATCCCTGGATAAGACACATTCCAGTAAAAAGATGACAAATACGCAACTCATATTAAATTAAATAAAAGGTTGTAATTTAGAACGTCACTCAATTTTAGGTCCTATCTCTTACTTTCTCACAAGAAATTTATAATCTATATAGGCGGCGGCGTAATACCGTAATACCTATGAAGGAAAATTCTTCGACGATATTTTAGAAATCGCCTGTTGCTATTGTTCCTAACCTATATTGTATGTACCTAAGTACTACGTACTAGAGGTTACACGATAAACCAAACATCATGCGCTACATGCGGGTAAGAGGAGCTCGGTCGGGTGAAAGAAAATCTGAGGAGTGAATGAAATACGGCGATATCGCCACGCTCAAATAGGAAAGTGTTAAGCGGGCACTTCACTCTCGCGAGAACTTCTCGGCGAGAATTCTCGGCAAGAACTTTTAAGGAAAATTACTACGGCTTATGATGCCACGAGAACAATGAAGCGATGCCGACGCCGAGAGCGAGAGTGTGGATGCACTCTCGCTCTCGGCCTTTCTTGTCTGTTCTCGGCGAGAATGTAGTGCCCGCAATTAGGAAGTGCAGTGTCTCGCCGCTAGTACGTAGTATATATAATGGTAGAATTTAGGTACCTATACAGCCCCTAAAGGGTACCTATACAGCCCCTAAAGGTATGTATATGCAGTACCTTTCCTTGAATGACGAGGGACAGTGCCTAATAAGAAGTGCTAAAATTTTCCCAATATAACACATCTGAATTCCTCTGCTTCTATATTTTCCCCTTTTTCTTCTACTTCTCCAAAGGGTTATTATATTGAATATCCATAAAGAAACTAATAATATGGAGGAAGCGTACCTGGTAGTCCCATTGAAGTTAACTTTGATCCCGTCCTTGTACCAGGTGAACTGTATATCGGGAGATCCGTACGCCATGCAACTCAGTATGAACTCTGATCCCTCCCATACTTCCGGTCGCTGGTTTACTATGAGAGTCTGTGAATAGCAAAATCTTTGTTAATGAGCGTGTACCTATATTGAATTAATTACTAATTAGTTTCAATTAGTTGATGTTTGTAGATGATATACAGGGCGAAAGCTTAAATGCGTTACTACTTTGGGGGTTGTTCTGGCTATTAAACTGAACAACTTTAAAGAAAACTACATTCTCGCCGAGAACAGACGAGAAAGGCCGAGAACGAGAGTGTGAATGCCCTTCTTTGTTCTTTGAGCTGTAGTAACTTTCCTTTGGAAGTTCTTGCCGAGAATTCTCGCCGAGAAGTTCTCGCGAGAGTGTAGTGCCTGCTTTACGATGAGAACAGTATCAAAATCGCTAAAAAACGTTAACGGCCCATAGAGCTTTTTCAATGTTGGTCCCATTAGAAAGTTGTTTAGTTTCATGTCCTACCTATGTAACGAATTTTAAATTTACACTCTGTTTATTCAGAAATCATTACTCTATACAGGTAGGTGTAATTTTTTAATAAATCAGTGGATTTAATTACCTCGTCGAGACGTTAACCTTACTTTTAGCGTTACCTATACAATCGTCAATCAAAGTTGATTAGACTAATGAATATTATTGTCATTTAAAGCATTAAAGATGAGAAATCGACGAGGAAGATTAGTTATTCTGTTATTCATCATCATCATCATCAGCCTATGAACGTCCCACTGCAGGGCACACCTCAGGGAGGGTGTATGGGCAATAATGGGCATTAGTCCACCACGTGTGCCCAATGTGGATTGTTAGACTTCACATACACATCAGAATTTCTACTTCAGCGTATGCAGGTTTCCTCACGATGTTTTCCTTTACCGTTTAAGAGCAGTGGGTATTACGTATATATGTTAGAAAAACTCATTGGTACATGGTATGTTGTCCGAGCGGATTCGAACTCAGACCCCCATAGGTAATTGGGTGTCCATATCTCTCCGCAACGCGCCATCTCAGATTCTCGCAAAGATATTAATTTCTGGAAAAACCTGACATCCAAAACGCATGCTTCCAGAACCGATTCGATTTTTTTGGTATATTATTTTGTATATTTCTGGAAATAGTTCCTAAGATAAGTAATAAAAATACGCAAAGCAGTCGCAGAATTTTTTTGTATACCTACTTACTGTAAGATATGCTTTGTGTCAGATAGGAGAGAATTTAGCTATTGCTCGTCTAAATGTTTATCAAATTTTGTTGTCGACTTTACCATAACACGGTAGATCCATAACTATAAAAATAAATCTAGTATATAGGAATAAGTAAAATAGTAAGATAGGTTTACACAGTTTGCCTTACCCTGCGTGGCTCTCTCTACTTTATCTGTGTTATCAAATCATATCGTCCACAGTGGAGCATTATCGAAAATTCAACGTTTGTAGCAAATTTTCTTACCACTACGTGCCACTACTGTGTGTCTGCATAAGTTTACAATGTCGCTATTCTACCTCAAAATTTAAAACAAAACTCGAAATAAATAAAAATAAACAACAAAATTAATTTCACGACTTCCCGCGAAACATTTTAAAAGTTAAAAAAAATACACAGGCAATGATTGTAAAATTCTTGCAACCTAAGCTTGCGATAATTGGTTTTATTTTCATAAAAGAGGTTTTAAGTAATTTTAGTTAATGATGTCCTGGCCGTTTTGACACGAAAAAATATGATGTCAGCCGTTAGAAAAAGAAAAAGAAAAAGTGTTTAATTTTTAATTTATTAAATGGCATTCAGAAATTTCTTTTTATTCGCCATCGCCAGTGTTTCAAATAGTACGTGTAAAGCAATCTCTTTGGACAAATTTATAATATGTTTTTTTTTGCATCCGTAAAGGTACTGCTTATTGATTTAATTTTGTTGTTGTTAGGGCCTACCTAACTCGTTGATTTTACCGATTCTATCTTAATTAAACTTTGTCATTTACAAATAAGCTATTTAGGACACAAACTATGAAAATAATTAAGGTACTTTGAAGATCTGAACGTGCCTATTAGTATAACAAAGAAGGTGCTAAGTCAGGCTAACGAGAAATATCTGTTGGAAGCTAGTTGGAAGGCCACGGAGCTGGCTGCGCGCCAACTCTTGCCGACAAACGCTAGAAAATGCACATTTCAAATAATTAAACTTTCACCGAACGAGGGAAAAGTAGAGGCGTTTATTTTTATTATTCTGTGTAAGTGGGATTTCTTTTTTTGTATCATAGATACACACGTCCGAGAAAAATCGTAGAAAAGGAAGAGTAGGTAAAAAAGTTTTTTACATTAATTTTATTTAAAGTTCTTGCATTATAGAGTTTTCTAGAAGAATCGACTTTTAATTGACAAACATCATGTAAAACTACTTTAATTCACAAATGTAAAATTTCACGACAGACAGTAAAATTAATAGCAAATAAATAGTTATCCCACTGCATAGTGTAAAGAACTAATAGTGGTGAAGCTCAGCGGTCGCGGCAGGCCAATCGTGCGGGGCGTGCGGGGGCCGGGAGGAGTGCGTCCCGGCCCTCGCTCGCTACCTGCGCGCGTACTCTAACAGCGAATTGAGTTATGGTACGCCCGTCCCCCGCCGTACCCCGCACGCCGCGCGGGACCCGCCGCGAGCGCTGATCTTCATCACTTATTTTATTTACACTATGCCCATTGGTCATGTAATTACTGTCAGCGCGATGCGATGGAGAATACTGAGATAAAAGTGCCACCAGACATTTATTTGAGTCCACTTTTGAAACTGCCATTTTGCCTATATGGGAAGAATAGACACTGACTTTAAAATATCAATCAATCAATCAATATACTTACTTTATTTTACACCAAAACATAAACAGTAAAATTCAGAGATAAAAAATACAAGAGGCACAAAATAAGGCGGTCTTATCGCTAAGAAGCGATTTCTTCCAGACAACCGGTGTTTCCAGAAAAAATGATCGAAAAGGAGCTGCAAAATATATATTTATTCGGCGTCCTTCTTAATATGCTGACAGTTTTTTTAAGGGGATCTGCTATTCCAAGTCATTGGCTATTCCATACAAAACTGCAAACCAACTCGACCCAAATGTATGGGACAGCAGATTACTTATTCGAGCTTTCGACTTTGATACCATACCAAGAGAAAGTTGATCAGTTTGGTCTGATCATCCTCTTATAAAAACCGTTAGCATTTTAAGTTGCACTTTGTATAATATACAGGGTGTAACAAAACACCCTAGTAATACTTAAGGGGGAGCTGCAGGCCATCAAACTGAACAACTCTCACTATGGAGCCAATATCGAAATCGAGATTAAAAAATCCGCTCTTTCATACAAAACTGCAGTACCGTCTCGACTCAAATGTATGGGACGGCAGATTTTTTTATTTTTTCTCGACGTTGGCTCTATAGTGAAAGTTGTTCAGATTGATGGTCTGAGGCACCATTCTTAGGGTGTTTTGTTACACCCTGAATAGGAAGAAGTATAGGAACCCGCTACTGTTAAGTTTTTGACCTAAATTGGAAATTTTAAGTCTATTTGAGACCTAGAGAATTTATGCGGCATTTAAATAAGAAAAGTTCCTGAAGTCCTACGTTATGCTTATGCTATTATGCTTAGTTGGGCAGCAATTAAAAACTTCGTATTTGTTTATAATTTATATTTGAAACATTAACTGAAAGAAAATTGTGGATAAGTATCCTACTAATATTATAAACGCGAATGTTTGTTTGGATGTATGGATGTTTGTTACTCTTTCACGCTAAAATGGCTGAAAAAATTTCGATGAATCTTGGCATATAGATAGTTCTTATCGCAGAATACCACATAGGCTACATATTATATGTCCACGCAGACGGAGTCGCGGGCTCTAGTTATAAATAAAGTAAGGTATATAATCTTAACATCATCCCTACACCTAAGGCCAATGAATTTTTATTTTTATTCTCCATTCATTTTAAGTGTACCTATCCGGCCACGGTCTGTAAACACAGAAATTCCTCCATCAATAAAGTAAGACGAACCAGTGACACTTCTTGCTTTGTCACTAGCCAGGAAAATCATTAATTCAGCAATTTCTTCTGCTTCTATGACTCCAAACGGTAAAATCTTCTCCATGTTGTCGTAGTATTCATCCAATTTAGCAAAAGGGTCTAAAGACAAACATATATTTGTCCTCACGGCACCTGGATGAACAGAATTAACTCTTACACCTTTTGAGGCAAGGTCTAAAGCCATGCACTTTGTGAACATCTCTAATGCAGCTTTGCTAACACAGTACAAGGATATTTTCCCATTTGGTCTAGATGTGGCCACACTAGCAACATTAATAATACTTCCTTTTGTATTGACTAGATAAGGTGCTGCTTTGTTGGTTAATATTATGGGTGCTTTCAAGTTAACGGTCATAATAGCGTTGAAATTGTCCGTAAAATCATCTTCTAGAACGTTTTCTTCTGTAGCGATTCCGGCAGCGTTGATAAGTATATCCAGTTTTCCAAAACGGTCGATGGTTTTCGGTATCACAGATATTAACTCTTCATGCTTACTCAAGTCTGCAACTATAGCAAGATGCTTGTTATTGCTTAGCTTTTCACATAAATCAAGTGATATCTTCAGCTTGCTTTCATCTTTGTCGACTAGGACAACTTTTGCCGATAGTTTAGCAAATTTTAAAGCCGTAGCTGCACCGATACCTGAAGCTGCCCCTGTTACTACTATAACTTTATCAACGAAACTCATTGTGTGTATCTTTCTTGTGTCTTCTAATGGAAAATTATTAGATTCTTTGCCTATTTATAGGACTCTGCTTGCCTACGTAAATCGTTAAAATTTTATATCGCTGTAAACTTTTATGGAAAAAACGTGGCTACTTGATTCGAGAACGAACGTGGTGTAGATTGACATTGAAACGATTTTATTTGTTATTTATCTCTCACAAGATATACATAGTTTCAAATTATGAAACGATTATAATTTTAACAGCAGAGCATAGCATAGCATAGCATATGCTCACGACTATATTCCCCGAGGGGACAGCAGAGCTATTGTTAATATTCTTAGAAAAGCAAATGAAAAAAACGTAAATTAGACGAAAAAGACGTAATAAATAGACAGATAAACACACTTTTGGATGTATTAATACTTACAAGTGTATAGGATCTTATAAGAATCTGCTATAATTATGTACTCTTATAATAAAAGTACCTAAAATACATATAGAATTTTACTTATTAAATAAAAGGGATTCGAAAGAAGGGCTCAAGTCCTTGTCTGCAAGGTTTATTTTATGCAATTTTTTCCTAGTCTTTTTTTTTGTCTAGTCTAAAATAAGGAATGAATCTCTCTCAGCCAGCTAATAGCGGAGTAATATCATTTTATTATTTTAAATTAAAGTTTCATTGAATTTCACTCAAGCACGGGATAAGTTGGGAGTTTTCATTTCAACAATTGGGTACCTTTTCTTAGTACGGGAACGGAGCAAAGTTTCCAAGTTGTTGATAGGGGTGGTTATTCTTTTAATTGCTTTAGATTCAGAGATAAATTTTGTTAAAAACGGTATAATGTCGCCATGTCGCTTTTACTTACTGAGCGTATTTGTCTTTTCTTACCACTATGTAGGTATTTATTGTGTAAGTTTTCGCAAACATGTGATTATTATATTCATTGTTTGAAATTAATTATGTACCTAACTAAGTAAATATTTTACAAATAATTAACTAGATAAGTGCTTATATACAAAAGTAGAATCGCTCAGAACTGCTAAAAACGTATCGATTTGATACCGATTTAATCGGGTAGTTACCGAATAAAGCCCCTTGTTTTGATATTACTCAGGTCTTTCTCGGGTCTTTCCTAGTTCTTGTTCTTCAAATATCTTTATTTCAAATAAAAATTACTGTACATTGATAATCCACGTAGTGTCATTATCTTTATGTCCCTGTCCCATTACTTGGGGAAGACGCAGTATATCATTATCATCTTCTTTTATTAATGTTCTGGCAAAAGCTTTAGCGTCCAGTTGGTAGGGACATTTTTTAGGTTTTGCGCTCACTGAAATTCATGTGGCTAAAGCACAAGGCGCAACCGGCCGCTGTTGCCTCTCTTCATCGTACTCAGCTACGTGAAAGGAGAGCGAAGACGCCACACCTCAGATTATCTGCCCCAACTAAAGTACCTTTAAAACGTACCTAATAAAGATTCACCATCTCAGTAGATGAACGTCCACTTCTGGGCATATGCCTCCCCCGGGGATCGCTAAAACGTGCGATTCTGCACGCTTTCCTCATCTAACCGTGTCCGTTACCTACACCTTCACCAGGTCATCGGTCCACAGTCGCCACTCGAGAACTCTTCGGACGTCGGGTTCTGCGAGCAATGTGCCCAGCCTATTGCCACTTTAGTTTAGCAATTCTTCAGGCTGCTTGGGCCTTTGTTTTAGGTTTGGTAACATTGGCCCCGATTCGGACTGCGCCACGACTTAACTTAACTAAATTTATTCCTGTCACTTTCTAAAATAAGATTAAGAAAAGAGACAGAAAACCAACAGATGACTTTAGTGCTGTCAAAGTGACGTTGCACGCCCAAAAACGCTTTAAATAAGATGGCGTACATTATGATGGCATCTTATTTTGGGCGTGTAACGTCACTTTGACAGCACTAAAGTCAGCTGTTGGTTTTCTGTCTCTTTTCTTAATCTTATTTTAGAAAGTGACAGGAATAAATTTAGTTAAGTTAAGTCGTGGCACAGTCCGAATCGGTACCAATGACATACTGAGTTATGGATGCCGGCCGGGTCGAATAACAAAATTCTCGAAAGTTTGCTTGCTTAGTTTTTACAAATTCTTACAGCACAGCAGCACGGCATGCAGCCGTACGCGTAGTCCGTCAATAAAACGAAGACTGGTGCATCTTTACGTGTTTTGTTTCTCTTTTGGTCCGGACACTTTTGAGCGCGGTCCCTACGTCCAGTAATTGGTAAGTGAATGGTAATAAAGATAACTAACGTGTAAAGAGAGCGCAGGATGCATGTCGAAGTGCAGCGGTGCGTTGAGCAAGCGCAGGCGGTCGGTGCGCGTGCGCGTTGCGGCCAGCCGGGACAGCGTAGCTCGCAGTGCACCAGCCTCTTTGCGCGCTCCCCATATTCTTAGCCATACTGTGCGTGCGTTGTTCGACTCTGGGGTGCTGGAATTAAGGGTTATGTTACGTGATAGTATTAGCACAAAAATAAGTAGGTACCGCGTTTTAGGATTCTTTCACAAAACTTCTTTGACATGATCAAGGAGTATCAGTTTGATTAACAGCTTGTTTTGCGGAACCTTATGAGAACGGTGATCTGATAGTCTACTGAGAGGAACGATTATGTGAAATGATTCGTACAGGTAAATCAGCAGTATGAAAACCTGACTACCGCGTGTATCATGTGTTTTGTAATTTAAAAGTAAAGAAGCATAACGCATCCTTTCCTTATAATTTCTTACCTTATGTTTAAAATTTCTACGTCGTCTTCTAATGTAATGTTTGATGATTTCAAGTAGTTGGTGATCTGAAAAGAGATTTGCATAGTACAATTGTGGCGAATTATTTGAAATGTAGAGCCCACAATGGAACCGTGGATGCTTTCTATGCACCACCATACCCACATTTTTATTTATGTTAGTTCGGACACTTTTATCGAGAATTTTGTACCAGACACTGTCTCCATAGTATTCTACCTTAATGCCTGACACGATAGGTTTCTGAATTTTAATCTCTTACAAAATGATGTTCAGCAAGGTTTGGAGCGAGATACGATTGTTTAGATATCAATAGTAACACTTGAGTTGGACTCAGAAGTGTTTGTATTACTATTGTAAATAGAAAATCTCAGGTAGGGAATGGCAATGTAGAAAGAAGAATATAGAGGTCCGGTCGTTGAGAGAGAAGGCACGAAAATCCTAGGTCTATGACAGAGGTGCATTGGAAAGGGAAGATCTACTGACCTGTTTGACGATTTCTTGAGATATGTTGACATTTGCTTGGTCCACTATCTGCAGTCTTGTCTCAAAACGGGCTGAGGCTAAAACAAAACAAAATTATTTACTCATCTCTTCACTTGGATGTTGCAATTTGCAATGTGTGCTTAAAACTTGGCTTGAGTTTAAAATTGTCACTTCGTTCTCATTCGTAAAGTAAACGTTTGGAAATTGGCAGCTCGCCTCAATTTGCCTCGGGTCGACTTGACTCGCTGCCTTAGCACCAGAATGAAGAGAGAGTTTAAAGGGTTGTTTAAATCAGTTCATTGACTATACAGGGTGAAATTGATATAATTGGCATCCTTTTAAACTAAGAGTCTAGCCATCAAACTGAACAACTTTTACTATGGGAGCAAACCGATCGGAGCAACTAAAAAATCAGCTGTTCCATACTAAACTGCAATGCCTACTCGACTCAAATGTATGCAACAGCAGATTTTCTTTTGCACCGATCGGTTTGCTCCCATAGTAAAAGTTGTTCAGTTTGATGGGTAGACTCTTAGTTTAAAAGAATGCCAATGATATCAATTTCACCCTGTATCTAAACTATTATAAAACTGTAACAGAAGTGTCTGTACATTGAAGATATTTACAAAAAAAATTACGACATGGTTTTTACCTGTTCCTGATTCCAAATCACAAATTTTTGGATTTTTTGTCTGTTTGTTTGTTTGTTTGTATGTTTGTTTGTTTGTTTGGGTGTTTATTTGTTCGAGTATCACGCAAAAACTACTGAACCAATTTTGATGAAACTTTTTTGTTTGATAGCTTATCATCTGACTTAAAATCTGGTATATAATTTATGCGGACGAAGTCGCGGGTAAAGGCTCGTATCTAATAATTACAAACACTATGAAGCTAGAAAATACACTTACTAAAATCACTGTCCTTTGGATTGCAATCGCAAGTGCCGCTACTACAGCCTTCCGAACATTCTTCTATCCCGCATTCTGCAATAAAACGTTATCTGTAGTAGGGGTAGGTTTAATTATTGTACCTATTATGTTTGTATTTTATTATATCCTGTAGGGACCGACTTAAGGGAAAGGCTTCCAACTTTAAATTCTTCTTTAGTGTTAGAGGCCTTCACCCTGCAGTAGGTATTATTCGGTTTGAGTGGAAGAAGGTGATACGATTGTAATGTATTCTATTTTATTTTTGTTTAATGACGTTTCCTTGGTGGATTTTGCCAATATCTAGTTTAAAAAGAGCAATTAGTGCTTGACGATGTACGGTAATGGATATGGCGTTCTCAAAGCCCTGTTTTTATACAAAAACACACACTCGAAACCGCCATAAAATGGCGGAGCCGCGTGGCTACCTAAATCGCGAGCCAAACGACAGACGTCCACTCGAGAGCCCTCTAGCCACGCGACTCGATTGTAATGTAAGTAGGTTATTCTTTGACGTAGACACTATATTATGCTGTATATGCTGAAAATTTTTTAAGGGGATGATCAGACCGTCAAAATGAGCAACTTTCTCTATGTCAACATCGAAATCGCGAAATATAAATCAGCTGTTCCATACAAAGCTGCAAACCTACTCTAGCCAAATACAGCTGATATTTTTATTGCGATTTCGATGTTGGTCTCAAAGATAAAGTGGTTCAGTTTGATGGTCTGATCCCTTAAAGAAGTGTCAGCGTATTAAAAAGGACCCTGTATACTCATCATTAATGTTACCCCGAAACAAACTCTGTTTCAAACATTTCGGATTATTTTCGGAGCTCAATTTTCGTTTACTCTTTACGCCCCATGTACGGTATAGACAGCAAAAGCATATAAATTATGCATAGAATCAGGATATTAAAGTGCAGATTCGGACGTAAGCCAACATCGATCGCGCGCAGACAGGAAGGCATTCGCCAGGGAAATTGTAACGCGTTTACTGTTTACAGCTTCTTCCTTGCTTTGAATATGCTACAAATCCAGAACAACCTATGTCATGATGCACTGTGTTGCATTGAATCTATTATCGATCCCTTTTGAGCGAAGTACCTAAAATGCACGATGCTTATGAAGCAAAATGCCTACAGTCAATGTCTAAAACACAGGATGCCTATGAAATTTTAATGTCTATAAAGTTTTAATGTCAACGAAGCAAAATGCCTATGAATACAAATCGTGATTTTAATAAAAAAACGGATTTATACACGTTCTGAATAGCAGTCAAGGTTTCTTTATTTGACTAGGAACCTATAAAAAGGACTCGGAATCTCGTAGAAATTGAAGTACCTAAATAGAATTACGAGCAGTTGGTACAATTTCTCAGTTTGTAAAGTTCTCAATTCTCGAACAAAAGTCTTGCTTTTCATAACTAATCTTAAGATAATATTGAATCAAGTCTCTTTAGCGTTCAACTTTATGAATTTTAAACTTTACTTCGACTGCTTTTTAACCGACTTCAAAAAAAGGAGGAGGTTTCTCAGTTCGACCGTATATATATTTTTTTAACCGACTTCAAAAAAAGGAGGAGGTTTCTCAGTTCGACCGTATATATATTTTTTTTTATGTGTGTTCGCGGATAACTTCGTCGTTTATGAACCGATTTTGATGATTCTTTTTTTGTTGGAAAGGAGATGTCCCGAGGGTGGTACCATGATAAAGAAACCAGGATCTGATGATGGCATCCCAGAGAAATCGAGGGGAACCTTCGAAAATCGTAGTGCCGACTAGTGCGTTTGTTAATTTTTACTCAATAGGTACTTTAGTTGAGGAAAGACGGGTCTTTCTTACTAATTACACCAAAACGTAAAATAAAACGATGACAATGCTTTAATTTCTTTTGTGGAACACGCATACTTTATTTAATTAATAATTTAGGTATTTGTTTTGCGGAATAATCAGTAAAAATATAAACAACAAAACAATATCTAAACTATTATAAAACTGTAACAGAAGTGTGTCTATACATTGAAGATATTTACAAAAAAAAGATTACGATATGGTTTTTAGGCTTCCCTGATTCCAAATCACAAATTTTTGGACTTTTTGTCTGTCTGTTTGTTTGTTTGTTTGTTTGTTTGTTTGTTCGTTTGTTTGTTTGTTTGTTTGTTTGTTTGTTTGGGTGTTTGTTTGTTCGAGTATCACGCAAAAACTACTGAACCGATTTTGATGAAACTTTTTTTGTTTGATAGCTTATCATCTGACTTAAAATCTGGTATGTAATTTATGCGGACGAAGTCGCGGGTAAAAGCTCGTAGGTAGTTAAAAAGATCAGCGAGTGCGTCCCCACAAAACATTGGTCCCAAGTGCGATAATACGAAACATCATCATCAGCCTATAAACGTCCCACTGCAGGGTACAGTCCTACCCTCAAGGAGGGTGTATGGGCATTATTTCACCACGCGTGCCTAATGCAGATTGGTAGACTTCACATACACATCAGAATTTCTTCTTCAGCGTATGCAGGTTTCCTCACGATGTTTTCCTTCGCCGTTGGAGAGCAGTCGGTATTACGTACGTAAGTTAGAAAAACTGATTGGTACATGGCATGTTGTCCGTGCGGATTTGAACCCGGTCCCCCATAATTCGGTGTCCATACCTCTCCGCAACGCGCCACCGGCCACCGAAGCTCTTTTATTTTAATATCCAAGCTAATTCGTTGGCCAAGGAAGCTGCCAGATCTACGGCGGCACAGTATAAGACAGTAATCTATCTTCATACAATGGTACCAAACGCGGCTTGTATGTGTGCTCGCCAGTAGTACGCCTTGTAGCACGCACACACTGAAGATGTCAGACTGACAAGAATGCGCCAGACGGGGCTACGCGGAGATATTGTCAGTGTGTGCGTGCTACGAGTCGTACACCGCGTTTGGCACCATTGTATGAAGATAGATTACTGTCTTATACTGTGTCTACGGTCACCGGTGGTCTAGTGGAAACGCATCGACACTTTTTAATATTTTTGAACACGAAGGACGGTAATGTTTTTCTGGTTTTTCCCGAACCAACTACCCGACACGTCTCGAAAATATTTGGTCTAAAATAAGTTAGCCCACGTATTGGCGGTCTGTTCGGGCGCCACTCGAATGGAATAGGAATTCCGATACAGACCAATACGGAGATGGCATAACAATTAAACTAGAAACATTGTCCTCTCCATTACAACTGCCACGCCCATCCCAGGGAATATTTAGGGAGGGTTTTGTGAACACAAATAAAGACGAAACACAAAATGTTTTTCATATAATTCTACATTGATTCTACGAAAGTGTCTGGAATCATTATGAAAGTTTAACCATGTGTTCATCCCAGTTAATTTATAGACAAAAATACTATTCCTACGCAAATAATAAGTCTTTTCTGATACTATTTTCGATAAAAAACCAAATCAAGCAGTGATATATAATGTCGGCCAAAGAAAAGCAAGACAGCTCTGAAATTATCGCCTTTTAAATAGTATTCCATTGCATTGGATCTTCCTGGATAGGATCCATAAGCTGGAAGGTATTAATAGCGGAATACATGAGTGATAGAATAGAACCTTCACAAACAAAACAGCAATTCGTATGCAGACCGATACAAAGGCAAAGCAATTACATCAGAAACATTGTCTCCATTCCATATAGCTGTTACGCCCATCCCAGGAGACATTTAGTGAGGTGTAGGTGTTCCGAACACCTGTTGGTTAAACTAACCGACCAGACTTCTAGTCAACATTCCACAAACTTAGCAGCTTTGGTACGGAACGGAGCAAACTTGCTGAATATCAAGTCCAAGTTATGTTCATAATGTGTTCAGTTTGAGATCTTGTAGCTGGAGTTTAGCATTGTATCGCTATGAGAAGTCTAACTGTGGGTTTGTCCGACATGTAATTTGAAAATTGCTAAACCGTTGTTGAAAAAAAGTTATTATTGTGTATGCTATAAGGGTTACGACTAATAGACGGAAGCACGTGTCTTGTCATATTCAATCAATAAGAGATGCACATAGCAAATTCGCTCTAGTTGAAAAGGGAGATCTCTACCTTATTGCTGTCTTTATCGACGTAACCACTTTTTTGGACTACGACGGCTGTCTGACTCCGGAGTCACTTCATATACCTTTGTATAGGATTTTATGACTATCACTATCTCATTCGTGGTTACACTGACATACCCAAAGAGCCAATCAAAGACGTAGTGTCATGGGAAAGTAAAATTTCCCATGGCACTACTGGTAGTGCCAAGCAGTAGTGCCAAAGTTAATAAATGACATAACGTCTACTAGCGTATGCAAAAAAAATCGTCTATGGTTAAGACACATTGATCGATGACGATCGACTGTTTGTCTATGCAAAAATCATGATTAGTATTGCACGACCCATACGCCTCTTTTCCTTTTGCATCGAGGGTTCAACTTGATATGCTGACGGTTTTTTAAGAGGATGACCAGACCATCAAACTAAACAACTTTCTCTAATATGTGACCAACATCGAAAACGCGAAAAAAAAATCAGCTGTCCCGTTCGAGTTGGATTGCAGTTTTGGATGTGACAACCGTTTTTTTTCGTGAGTTTGTTGGTCTGATCATTGCGTAGTACCTCAGTGAAAATCTGTTTTACCTGGTGTGGCGATTTGTGACTCGCAAAGGTCTCCCGTGTACCCAGGAGCGCAGATACAGCTGACCGCCGCAGGGCCCATCTGTCTGTTAACATTACAACAAAGAATTAGGTACAAGAATTACTCATTATACAGGGTCTTTTTAGAGTTACGCGGTTATTATTTAATCTAGAATTAAACATTTTAACGGATTCTTACCGCGTTTTGGTGTTTGTGAGTTCCCGATATTTCGGCAGTGTTACAACTACCATGATCACGGGATGACTGAGGAACTGCAGGTAGATTTTTAAGAGCAGACAAATCTGTCTACCCTCACTCTCGTTCGTTTACTCCGACCACTACTATCGGAACTCACTCGATTGTCATCGTCACTTTTGTCACTTGGTACAGCCCGACAAAATACACTGACTGTGTCACTCCGAAGTCTGTTCGAACCCGAGTATGACGGGAACGAGTATCGGAAACTCACAAACACCAAAACGCGGTAAGAACCCGTTAAAATGTTTAATTCTAGATTATACAGGGTCCTTCTTAATATGCTGACACTTTTTTAAGGAGATGATCAGACCATCAAACTAAACAACTTTCTCTATCCTAACCAACATCAAAATAGCGAATAAAAAATCAGTTGTCCCATACATTTGGCTCTAGTAGGTTTGCAATTTTGTATGGCAGAGCAGATTTTTTTTTCGCGATTTCTATGTTGGTGCCATGGAAAGAGTTGTTCAGATTGACGGTCTGATCATCCCCTTAAAAAAGTGTCAGCATATAAAGAAGGACCCTGTATACAGGGTGAAATTGATATCATTGGCAACTTAGAGTCTACCCATCAAACTGAACAACTTTTACTATGGGAGTAAACAGATCGGAACAAAAAAAAAATCTGCTGTTGCATACATTTGAGTCGAGTAGAAGACATAGGCATTGCAATTTAGTATGGGACAGCAGATTTTTTAGTTGCTCCGATCGCGATCGGCTTGCTCCCATAGTAAAAGTTGTTCAGTTTGATGGGTAGACTCTTAGTTTAAAAGGATGCTAATGTTATCAATTTCACCCTGTAGTATAGCTTCCTATTCCTGATTATGAATGGTAGCTTTTGGTACAATTGAGAATTTGAGATATTATTATATCAGCCGTTACTGTTTCACTGCTGGGCAAATTACTCCCAGAGAATATCTCCAAGAGTCCCTGTACTGCGCATCAATGGGCCAGTGGAAGCCATCAATCCGCCACTCGTCTAGGTGTGCCTCGATGCTAAAAGCCTATGCCTAAAATGGCGCCTTTTTTTCTTTTTTTAGCGCGGCCATCAATCAAACTTGAATATTATAGTTCAGAATAAACTGAAAAACAACACTTATTATTACAAATATCTCGGAACTCAATCCGAACTGAGATATAAAGGCTTAAAGTGCACGTATATCTCCGTCCGGACTGAGTTTAGGGATATACATGTTAATAAGTTTTGTTTGTTACTTTATTCTGAAATAATATATTCAAGTTTGGTTGCAGGCCGCGCCAAAAACAACGGCGAAAAATAAGGCGCCAACTACACGTACAAAACCCGCATTGTCTTTTGTCTATTCGTAAAACGACCACACCTAATCTTAATTTGTCATTTTTGTACGTAGCCAGTTCAGTATCCCACTGCAGGAGTGCGTTGATAAATCTCAGGAGTGCGATTTTTGAATCTCATTCGCTGAGTTCAGCATCTGAAAATGTCAAAATTACTGTGGAGATATGCATCTTTCTACTGCTGATTTGACTTTCAAAAATCATACTTGAGGAGTGCGATTTTTGAAAGACAAATCAGCAGAAGAAAGATGCGTATCTCCATGGTAATTTTGACATATTCAATTGCTGAACTCAGCGAATGAGATTAAAAAATCTCACTCTAGATTCAAAATCATAAATAAATCGAATGATGCATATCTCGATAGTTTAGACATTTTCTACATGCTGATTTCAACGTGTGACTTTCGAAAATCGCAATCCTGGTTAAAGGCCTCCCTCTAAAAATTTCTTTAGATACATATTTCCCCAAAACTCCCTTTGAAAAATAAACGTGAGAATTAATTTATAAGTACTTGTTGTAACATAATTACCCAGAAAACAGACCTTGTTATTGAACAAGAGTTGATAATTACGGAGGTTCATTATTATTAATTAACCGTCCGTTGTTCTTTCATTATTCGACAATAACATATTTCCATTTGTTCTCTTTATCTTGAAACGATGAATTAAAAATAACTTTTTGTAACAGCGAGATAATATGAAAATTTTATGCTAATTTCAAACATTTCTTTACATGTTTTTACTTTGGTGATTTCATTATCATTCTAAGCAGTCCTAATTTTCAATAATTTCTTTACTCATAACAAATCAAAAATATAGGAACGCCTAAAAAAAAAAAAAAAAAAAACAAACAAAAAAATATATATATATACAACGTGTTAATGAATTAACGCAAAACTAGAAAGTAGTTTGTTTAGAATCGAGAGTAGAATCGAATTATCATGGTTTCAACATAGGTAATTTTTTTCAAAATATTAAATATTTTTTTTGAAAAATTTTAAATTTACTGAACCCGATGACAACCCACCGCACGGGCATACTCACCCCAAAACAAGATTATAAAAATGTATCCATGAGTACGTTAGCGCTTTCTTTCAGTGCTGAAATGATAACAAATCATTTTTGCCTCAAAACTTAAAATGCGAATAACTTTAAATTTTAATTATCAAAATAATGAAATTATTGTTGCAATCTAATTATTTTGTTATAAATCAGTTGGGGTGTATGAGGTTTTGCGCTAATTCATTAACACGTTGTATACATATATCGACGCATAAACATCTGCACAGTTTCGGAAAAAACCTTACTCCGTTTTTTTATTTACATTTTAATTTTAAATAACATTGTAAAGAAATTATTAAAAATTCGCTGTTCAGATATTTATGACAAAATACACGTTTAGATATAATTGGTAACATTTACTGTAAAGAATTTAATGAAATTTAGCACTGCTCAGAAATATTTGGACACCTTGTATGCTACGATAATGGTGACTGTACCTATACATAATATACCTATCTGAGTTTGTATTAAATGTGTACAGGCGTGTTTATTTTATCGACCTATACTCGTATACTTACTTATTTAGATCGACATTATCAAGTGTTTTGAGACTCATTTTCTCCAGAATTAAATTTGCAAGAAACCTTACAATTTTTATTGCAGCCACTTCGCGCTCGCATTTCTATACAGAATGAGATTTTCTCTGACGTTATTATTCTAGTAAATGCTTTCAATGCGAGTGGAATGCATATTCTCAAGCATGTGCACTGTGTTAAGTGGTTCGATATCGCTGCAGTACCAGAAGCACGACTTTACTACTTGTATGTTACTAATTTTTAAATAACAATCAATGCCGTTTTTGTCCGTAAATTTTAATAGGGTGTAAGTGACAGCACTCCGCAGACATAAATGGTGAAATCAGACCATCAAACTGAACAACTTTCACTAAATCCCATTGAGTCCCATTTGAGTCGGGTAGGTTTTTTTTTCGCGTTTCCTGAGGTAGGCTCCGTAGTGAAAGTTGTTCAGTTTGATGGTCTGAGTTCTCCGTTTATGTCTGTGGAGGGCTGTCCTCACCATTCAAACAGTCAATTGTTTTGATGCCTTTGTTGCGATGAGGATATGATACGGGTTGTTCGCTGGAGGTCATGTTCATATTTTGTCATGTTCTGGTTTGGTCATGTTTTTTTCTGGTTTGGTCATATTCTTGTTTAGTCATGTTCTGTTTCAGTCATGTTCTGTTTTCGTCATGTAGAATTCTGATTTAGTCATATTCTGGCTTAGTCATGTTCTGGCTTAGTCATGCTCTAACTTGTGTTTTAGCCATCACGCGAGTCTGCTTACATGACTTACAACTTTGAACCTCGACTGCGCTAAGTTGACTTGATGCAGATGAATTCCAGTTAAGCGCATGTTTGACTAGACAAAGTCGCTCATGCATGTAAAATATTCCACAAAGTTTACAGTTACAAAGTTAAAGTTTTGCATTAACACAAAATTAAGTTTAACTATAGTTGGAATCGTAAGGGGGTTGCGACTCAGCACTACGTGAGAGCTGCTAGCGCTTATTTACAAAGAGAGCAGACTCGAGGCTTTCTTCACAAAATGTAACTTAAATAGGACGGAACGCTTCACAATAATGTGCATTTAACTCGTAACGAGCGAAAGTTTCTCTCAACAAATATAGAGGAGAGTTCCGACTTGGACCGCGAGAAATTCGTTATTCAGAGGAAATTGCACAACATTAAAGGAAACGGAGCGGCCCCTCTGTAAATAAATGCACCGAGGAACCGTAATGCATGATTTTAATAGCAGCCTTAGACCATTCATCTAAGGGACCAGGCTCGTGTTAGCATTCCCCTTTGCCAAGGTACAAGATCAACTGATCAAAATTACAATTTTATACCTTATCAGTAAACGAGACAGCCTTTAATTGCGGAACAATAGCTTCAAACTAGTCTCCTGTCCACGAGCCTATAATTATAATGTTTTTTAACAATCGAAATTAGACAACCCGTTCAAATGTTTATTTTAATTTCTATTTCTAGAGTAAATCTAAAGTAAGTAATGGAATAAAATCCAAAGTTACGGATTTCATGTTACCTCGTCTCCCGTGGATGTGAGTTTTCAGAATATCTTTGACTACACCCTCGGGAAATCTAGTCGTGATCATATGCTTCGTCCCCAGCCAAGAGTTCGTTAGTAGAATTACACGTGTAACTTGTCGATAGTGTCCATAGTTAAATGGTCTAAGATAGCAGCACTCAACGAAAGTTTATGAAATTGCTTACCTGCAGGTCCCGCCGTTTTTGCACATGTTGGAGGTCCGAGGGCACAGGGGTCCTACCCCGCAGTCCGCGCCGGAGTAGCCCTCGAAACACGAGCAGAAAAACTCCCTGTGATGCAGAAAATATAGGCTGAGCGATAAATTTTCCAAAATACCCGCGCGGAAATACACGCTGTGCGTGATACAATATGAGAGCGTATTTTTGCCGTGCACTGCCCAATAATTTGAATACATAGTGATGAATGGCACTATATTTTGTCGGCGTGTGGATCACGCTTGTCATCGAGTTCATCGCGCCCATTTTGTCCTGCTTTGCACTAAATTTTCACGCTCTATTGACTTCGTTAATGGGTTTCGAAGAGAGATTTTTCGTTGATAAAAGCCCAATAAATATACAAAATATTCAGCGATTTTACCTTTTGAAATATTTAATACGCAAAGCTTGGGATTTTGTCCAACATTTCAAATAATGGCTCGCGATGAGATTACGAATTGGAATTTGATTTTACCAAAGGGCAGAATTGTGACAATTGCGCGAATGAATCAATTATTTAAATGGCGCTTGTCAAAGCGTACATTTAAGACATTTTTCAGATAAAGTATCTCGTTATTAAGAGAATAGTTCGAGCAGCTCGCTCCATACAAGCGAAGTTTTGTCCTATTTTCAATATTAACCAATTAAAAGTCAATGAGATTTTTTAATCACGGTCTAGAAACTAATCTGTGTCTGTATTTTGTTAAAATTCCGTCCGTTAAAATACATAGTTACAAAGTTGCCGTGACACAAACATTTTCATACTTCTATCCTAACATTGAAATTATATATTTTAACGTAAATCTGACAAAATAATGAACAATGATTCGATTCTAGATCATGTTTATAAAATATCAGTAATTTGTTAATATTATTGAAAATAGGACGAAACTCCATTTGTATGCCCGGGTGCCCCTCATTTTATATTCTATAAAGCTTACTCGTAATCATGTCTGGCGTAGCAGTGGCCGAGTAGACGACATTCGATGGCGCTGCAGGAGGTAGGGCCCGGCGCCTCGGTGGGGCCTCGCACGGCGTATGTCACGTTGAACCCGAACACCGATAGGAGGCCCAGGGCCCTCAGCTGGGTCCCCTCGAGCCTGTTCAGCGACAGTTCCACGACCAGCACCGGGCTTTGCACCTGCAAGGAAATTGTGCATACTATTAGAATTTTAACAAAAGCTTTATGAAATGGTAGAGGTACGTTGTCAGCGCCAATATTTAACTGTAGTTTCAATAAAAATTGGTAACTATACTTCATTCCAAATAGCAACGAAATTTTAACAGAGATTTGAAACACAGTAAGTGTCACAGTAACTCACTTATATTAGAACAGAATTAGTAACGTTCAAGATATGTCGTATATTATATATTTTTCTGATATACTTAATCAGAATTGGCCAGAAAGTTATATAAAGTACGAGTCGGAAAATCGTTTTGTCCTTATTTGGGATGAAGTAATTCAGGAATTTGAGTCCAATACATGGTTTTCATAGAGTCTGTTTTATTTACTACTCTAATAATGATTTCCCAATGAAAATGAGGAAATGTTTATAATATTAATCAGTTAACTTTTCTATGATTGCCATGAAAGTAAATAGATGTTGCAATTCAATAGGGTCGTAACGTTTTACAACCATTGGATTCAATATAACGTCGATCAGAGAAACATTAGAATCGTCACATTAAGTTTAAGTATGTAAAGAAAGCAGATTCCCTCTGAATACAAATGACAAAAACATACGTTAAAGTGTGTCTCAAAGAAAAGTGTCGAATTATTTATGAAGATATCCCTCAGCTGAAGCAACTTCTCAACTGAGAGTTACTGAGTTGAGGAAATGGGATTTGGCACGGCTCCAAGCTTGGAAATTATAGTTCTTTTCTTTTTTCCAAACTTAACTGTATAAGTAGGTTCGTTAGCGAAATAACTGGACGTGATGAGGTTATTATAATATCTTATAAAAACCGGGCAAGTGCGAGTCGGACTCGCGCACGAATAGTTCCGTATAGGGTTGCCACCTTTTTTTGTGCATTTAAAGTATACATAGGTAAGAAAAAAAAGTACATACCTAGTATCAAAATAAAGTACCTAGAATTTATTTGTCTTTATTAACTTTAAAACATATTTTTTATTGTTTTTTGCAGTTTGTAACAAATTTGTATCTCTACTAAACAATTGCACAGCATCTTTACAGTCTATATTTAAATTAAAGTAAATAAGTAATTCATTTTTTATCAAATTCAGAGATGCTCTGTTTCTTTCGTCTCGCCATTTGCTATTCATCACAGAAAAAACTCTTTCTGTGAATGCTGATGTGGCGGGAATTGACAATAATAAAAATGAAATAACTTTATACAAGTTTAAAAAATTATCGTCACTCTTAAATACTTGCTGCCATATCTGTGCAGTTGACAGTTCCGCAAAACCCTTAGATAATTATCAGATTATAAAGTTGGTTTAATAAAACAGCTAGCTATAGCTGAAATAACGTACAATACTTTATTATAAAGTATGGGTGGCAACCCTAGTTCCGTACCATCATGCAAAAAACAATAAAATCAAGTTTGTAGTATCCCCATTAAATATTTATTTCATTCTGTTTTTTTGTATTTGTTGTTTGTTATAGCGGCAACAGAAATACATCACCTGTGAAAATGTCATCTATCTAACTATCACGGTTCATGAGATACAGCCTGGACCCTATTCAACAAACGATACAATTGTAATTTACAATTACAATTCAGGGTACATTGCTGATAATGTTAGTGACACATTACCTACTACATGTTTAGCGTCAGTTAACCAGCAATGTACCCTGAATTGTAATCGTTAATTACAATTGTAACGTTTGTTGAACAGGGTCCAGTGCTGGTTACAGACGGACGGACAGCGGAGTCAATAAGTAATAGGGTCCCGTTTTACCCTTTGGGTACGTATCCAAAAAAACACGACTGCGTTTTCTTTCTAGGAAGGTCGATCGATGGCGGATTTAAGTTACAACCAGTGTTGCCAAGTCCCAGCGAGTCTGAATCGCCAAAAAACACGGGCCAAGTCGCCTATAGTCGCCGTCAGATTTTTCTTAAAATAGCTTAAAATAACCCGAAAAAGCAAATTTTTCTTAATATAGCCCAAAATCGCCTATTTTAATTAGGGATATAGCCTAAATGGCGACCGGTCGCCAATCGTATTTTTTGGTCGCCGATAGACCCCCTGATGTAGCCTAAAAGGCGATAAATCGCGTAACTTGGCAGCACTGTTACAACAACTACCTTTTAAGGCTACTCCTCCCATCTGCAAGGCTCTCTTTCTTACAAGCAAACTTTTGCAATTAGCCATCTTGCTTCAATTGCGCGGCTCCGGTCAGAATTTTCCGTTTTCTTTGAAAACATGTATGATTTTTTATGAATTTTCAAAAAATAAGAAAACCACATCATTTTATATTGTATTGCGATGAATATTGTAAATTTTCATATTCTTCTGATCAACAATGTAAGAGTAAAACGGTTACAATTGGAAAAAAAGAGGTGACTTTGGAGTCGTTTTTCTTCAGTTTTATTAATTAAAATAGATTTCGAGAAAAACCACATCATTTCTCATATCCTGTCGATTGTTCAGTTTTGTTTTCTGCTTAAAAAGTGTCATAGTTAATGTATAAAATGGTTACAAAGTTACTCAAAACTGGGCGGACGCCCCCTTAAGGCGCTATGCAGACGTCGCGTCGGACATTTTGCCCGCGGTCAAAAATAAATTTACGGAAAATATGAAGGAAATTCCATTTGGAGGCGGTGGTCATTTTTGACAGCGTTCGGTTTTAGAAGCAAATGTTTAGGCTGGTTGTCCACCAGCACCAGAGATGTGCGATGTAGCTCAGCTATGCGAGGATGCGTAGCGAAAGTATGAAACTATGTATATATTGTTTACCTACCTGCGTCACGGTAGATGAGCGATGTGAAAATGCGTAAAGATTGGCTACGAAGCTATATAATTTGTCTATATCTTGAGAATTTATAAAGGTTGTAGAGTTACTGGCCGTATCTTCTAACACGTTCCGAGTTTCCGACGCGGTGCTTCAAAAAAAGTTTTGACGTTTAATAAGTGAGCTTCAAAGCTCCTATTTTGACTTTGCTAAGTAAATATGTATATACGGCGCTACGAAATACGCTACATACATACATACATCTTCTGCGAATTATTCTCGAACAGTGTTACGAAATGCAGTGCGAGGTCTTTGCACTCTTCGTCGACTTTGAAAAAGCGTTCGATCGAATCAAATGGTCCAGTATGTGGAACATACTTCGTAAGAGAGGAATACCGGATAAGATTGTCACCATCATAAAAAGCCTATACCATGGATCCACATGTAAAGTCCTGCATAAGGGCCAACTCACCGAAGCAATTGAAGTCACAGCTGGCGTAAAGCAGGGGTGCTTACTGTCTCCGCTATTGTTTCTCATCGTTTTGGATGATGTGCTGTGTCGTGTAACATGCAAATGTAGAAGGGACACACATACAAAAGTGGATGACTTGATCCGGGAAGCGGCCGAAGTAGGATTACGCATAAATGTCTCCAAGACTAAAGAGATGCGTCTAAACTCATCCGACACGGCTCAGACGCGGGTCCAGGACGAAAGCATAGAGCTGTTGAACAAATTCTGCTATCTTGGTAGTATTGTGGATCCAGGCGGGGGTACAGAAGCCGATGTGGAGACACGTATAAATAAAGCTCGAGCAGCGTTCGGTCAACTAAAACCCGTATGGCGGTCGTCCACAATCACTAGGACGACAAAGCTTAGGCTGTTCAACTCAAACGTCAAAACGGTTCTACTATACGGCTGTGAAACTTGGTTCGTCCGAAAAGCGGTCACAGATAGACTCCAAGTCTTTATTAACAAATGCCTCAGGCAAATACTAAAGATCTTCTGGCCAAACACCATCTCAAACGAAGAGCTATGGAGACGGACGGGTCAGCAGCGTATAGGGAAAGTGATCCTTACTCGAAAGTGGCAGTGGCTAGGCCATGTATTAAGGAGGCCTGACGATCACCCATCCAAGACAGCCTTAGAATGGCACCCACCAGGCAAACGAAAGAGGGGACGCCCTAAAACAACCTGGCGCCGCTCTGTGGAAGTAGAGGCTAAAAGTCTCAACATGACCTGGGAGGATATCTACAGCGCTGCCCAAGATCGCAACCGATGGAGAGCTATCATCCGAGCTCTATATCCCACGTAGGGGTAACAGGAAGAGAAGAAGAAATACGCTACGAAAATCGAGTACGAAGATCTGGTTGATTGGATTCAACGCAAACAGCTTAGCTACATCACTCATATCTTGCGTACAGCCAACTTTATGAAATTATTTATTGTTGCAGGCAAATATGCTCTAGAATAAAGAGGTCCTTGATCTTAGGTTGCAGTACCTATGTGTCAAATGAGGAGTGACACGTAGCATTGTGCAATTGCAAGGGAAACTCATCCTGACGCGTACGAAAGAAATGGGGTGGTTTCTTCTAAGACTAAACCATTAAAATTAATATAATAAAACGAATTAACAACTTAAAATGCGCAGAAAATTCTTGTTTAAATATCTTGTATATTATTAAGTATAGCCTCATGTTGCTCAAGGAAATAAATTGGGCACATAAGAGGTGTGACGTCACAATTATGACGCGCAAAGTTTTGTAAAGTCGCATACTGAAGTACAAGTACGTACCTAATTGCAAAAGTTCACAGATCTTTTGGATGAGGCCTTGGATGAAACCAAAAGTAGAAGATGCAGGATGTGGAGAGGTTCTCTAATATAACATCAGTGTTATTTATGTGATGTGATATGTCTATTTTACTATCCCGGAACATAAGAGTCCCGGACCTTTGAAAGACTTGCGTGGGGCCGAAGCCAACATGTAAAATATTATTACAGATATACTATTGCAGGCTGCAGGCTGCAGGCAGCTTGTCAAACTGCAACTATTATAGGTCTGTGGGGCTTTCAACTTTGTTTTTTTCTTGAACAGCGGTAATAAACACACGCGTGCCAGCTATAATTATTAAACTAAGGCCAGGTAGTGAACTTACTTTGCTCAGTTGCATCAACTCGCATCACATGATCGTAGTATGCATAGGACATTCGTTCGCTTGATCGCTTGCACGTGTCACTATTGGTAATGAAAATATTTTTCTTGCAGTCTTTAACTTAAACTGTCGATGACTGCACTTAATTTTATTTAAATCTACGCATATTTCATTTGACACAGAATATAATTTAAATTTTTAGTCATCTTCCTTTTTTATTTTTATCTAAGGATGCAACCCTGTTTTGAGGGCAGGCAGGCATAATTTAAATAAACGTTCCCTTTTAGTGATATACCTTTTAACTTCATTATCAAATTATGGCTTAAGAAATTGTCTTTCGTAAAATTAGCGGTACTATATATCTCAAATATACTTATTTCAAAATGAAAGTTACATAAACAATTCAAACTTTTCATACAGTCTATCCTGAAAGGGATTACGAGTTGTAAGTTTAAGTCTGTAAGTATGTAGTCGCTGGCGCAGAAGTAAAAAATAAATAAATACGGCTTTTGATGAACCAAAGATTTCCTTTAGCACGATTGATCTTTGTGGCCCTATGATGGTAGGACGAAATACCTTGGAGTGGAGGCATCTTTTATTTTTCATGTTTCGACTAGATTTATACAATTTACTGAAACCAAAGTCATACCTCAGTATTCTTGGATAGTTTATCTAGAGAAATCATCAATTGAATACACGATTGGAATTACTTCACTCGATAAAAAATCGTCCCAAAGATGACGTATGTATTTTCTTGTATTTTTGAACATTTTTCTCGTGTTAGAAGAACTCAAAATAGTTTCAGATTTTTTTTATATATACTCACATATTCACCATTAGTTTATCTAGTGAAATCATAAAAAATTTATAAAAAGTACTTTGGTTAAACCTTTTTAATCGAAAATATAGCACGCGCACGCACTTTTCGGAGGGCTTTTCAATCGCGTTTCTCATAGAAAATATTCGTCTTCCTGAACCTATGGTCCCTTAAGATCGGGTTAAGAAGTGGAGCCAGCTGAATTTTCGATGCAGGTCGGTGGGGGGAGGGTTTCAGCCTCAGCGAAGTCCGGGGTTAGTAACTGCGTAAGTTTAGGTACTAAGTCAAGTTTGGTATCGTTTTCGCATAAATCAAAGATGTGAATTTCAATTCTGGAATAATATTTGCATCAATCTATAGTAAAAACCGATGTAACAGAATATAAGATAATTACAAAGATGCAAAATTTCTTATCTAAACAAGAACGAGGTTTGTTGGTAGGAGAGTTAAAGTTAAGAGAAATACAATTTTTGTTAAAAAAAAACAAAAACAAAACAGACAATACCGAAAGTTCGAAAACCCTAAAAGTTGTTACTTACGTGAAAAGACAATGCGGGTTTTGTATGTAAGGCCTTATTTTTCGCCGTTGTTTTTGGCGCAGCCAGCAACCAAACTTGAATATTTTACTTCAGAATAAAGTAACAAACAAAACTTTATTAACATTGTATATCCCTAAAATCAGATATAAAGGCTTGAAGTTGAAAATAGCCATTACGTGCACTTCACTTCTATATCTCAGTTCCGACTGAGTTCCGAGATATTTGTAATAACAAGTGTTATTTTTAACTTTATTCTGAACTATAATATTCAAGTTTGATTGATGACCGCGCTAAAAAAAATAAAAGGGCACCATTTTTAGGCATAGGCTTTTTCTAAATTTGTTCAACTTGTGTGATTAATTACTTTAATTAAGAACAAGAATGATTACATAGAAAGCATATTAATAACACGGCAATGAGCATTAAGAAAGATAAGCTAGAACTATAATAATCGTAAATCTGCCACATAAATCTTTACTAGTGGCAACATTTATATTGCTAAATTAGCAAAATGAATTCCCACAGTCATAACCACCTTTAATAATACTCTACACATTTTAAGTGTAATTTACATCGATAAAACAAAAAGGTGAAGCTGTCATAATTATTCGTATTGTGGTAGGTATTGTGTTAACTAAAAATGTCAGTATAAAATATAAAATAAATAATAATAAAAAAAAACAGTCATGACGAACGACGACGACGTTGTCTTAACGAATTTTCAAGCATGAAAGAGATAAGAGGGCATAAATGGCAATCTAAGAACAAAAATTTCTGTAGGTTCACAGTATAGGTAATAGTCTAGAGTTCTATTAATAGAGCGTCGCGGCATAGCGTTGGTTCTTTGTTTTATGTGATTATACTAATATTAGATGTAAGCTTGTGCTACTAACAAAATATGGGCAATTCTTAGTCTGAAATAAAACATTTTTATTTTTATTATTATTATTTTTTTTTTATAGCGGAGAGCTATGGAAATTGGGTCTATTTGGCGCAAACAGATGTCACTACTGGCCTGAACGAATGATAAATCTTAATTAAACGTTATTAGATCACTATTATTTGAGTTTTGTTCCACGGAAATAAATTGAGATTAATTTTCTTAAAAAATTTCATAACAAATGATAAACACATTTGTTACACGAATTTTAAAGTAATTAAACATTGCTGTAGTACCGTTACTCACCACCGGCGCTGTACTTGCACGAGTTTTCATATAAGAAGGTGGAAACTTTCTAAGTATGGCCATTGACCCTCTGTTGTGTATAATTTATTTACTCTATGGTAATACCGACTGCTCTCTAACGGTGAAGAAAAGGAAAACATCGTGAGGAAACCTGAATAGGCTGAAGAAGAAATTCCGATGCGTATGTGAAGTCTACCAATCCGCATTAGGCACGCATGGTGGACTGACGCCCATACACTCCCTAAGGCTGCCTTTCCATTGACGCGAGCTGGCTGGCGGAGCGGGGAAGCGGAGTTTTATTAACCAATCAGGATTGCATAAAATCTCGGCCGAGAGTCGGCCGAGCTCCTGATAGGTAAATATTTTCCTCGCTACTCCACTCCGCCAGCCAGCTCGCGTCAATGGACAGGCAGCCTAAGGGTTGGCTAGTGCCTTGCAGTGGGACGTATATACAACGTGTAAATGAATTAACGCAAAACTAGAAAGCAGTTTGTTTAGAATCGAGAGCAGAATCGAATTATCATGGTTTCAACATAGGTAATTTTTTTCAAAATATTAAATAATTTGCTTGTAAAATTAAATTTTTTCTGGGCCCGATGTCAACCCACCGCACAGGCACACTCACCCTACTTGTTTACTACCAAAACGAGATTATTAAAATGTATCCATGAGTACGATAGTGCTTTTATTCATTGCTGAAATGATAACAAATCATTTTTGCTTCAAAACTTAAAATGCGAATAACTTTAAATTTTAACTAGGTATCAAAATAATGAAATTATTGTTTCAATCTAATTATTTTGTTATAAATCAGTTGGGTTGTATGCGGTTTTGCGTTAATTCATTAACACGTTGTATAGGCTGTTATGATGATAAACCTAGTTCTAACTAATAGTATTGGTATAGTTCTTAATCTTCCGTATAACACATTTTTGTTCCATCATAGATTCTTAAAAAGAATAGCTTCTCTATTAGGTAGGTATAGCGAGTACACAAAAAATAAGTGTGTTTTCTTCCTTATTTAGTTTTATTAGAGGTCATGAATATCAGTATATCCGTACGTTAAAAAAATACATCAACATTTTTACATCATTCGCCGGGAGTGAGCAATTTTCAACGCCATTTTGAATCTGTGAATGTTAAATTCGAGAGCGGCGGTAACGGTTAACTTTTATTTTGGACGAGATGTTCGCAATACGAATTAACGTTTAGAGTTAATTGCGGCAGTAAAGGGTTAAGTCGTTTTCTTCCTATTGCTTTTCTTTTTGCGGATTAATTTGAGAATAGCTGATACCTTTTGCGAAACTTGGTTTTCGTATGGGTTTGCTCCCTCCGCAACTCAGCAATCATGCTTAGTGGGCTATACTACTATTATTTTAATACTAGTACCCCCGCACACACACACACACACACACACACCTCAAAACACACACCCACACACACTCACACACACACACACACACAATTGTTCATCTAAATTTAAATTTTTCTTTTGTGTTCTTTTATGTTCCTACTCAGTTCCTAACTTACTTTAATGTGGATTAATGGAAGAGCGGAATCTTCTGTAACGAGTAACTCATGCTGCTCAATAGAAGGTTCCGGCAATGGTTTTGTACTAGATTAAGGAAACTGAAATAAACTTTTTGTCTTTATCTTATCTTATGATGTGGCCTTTTGAATTGGCTTGGAATATACCACCCCATTTCTTCCCGTTGGTTTCGTATGGCGACTTAGGGCTGGAGAAGCAAATGCCCCGGGCGGCACATAACCAGGGGCGGCGAATTCGTAAAAAAAATTATAGAGATTTGAGCCCTATCTATAACCAATTCTAAGAAAATTCGAGCTCGCTTCGCACGCTCAAGTTTCTGTTTTAATTACTGTACCTAAACATAATCCTAAAGAGTTGTGACCACAGAGCTAAGATGTGATGCTAACAGTTTCGAGCTTGCTTCGCTCGATCCATAGCTATTACTCGGGTGCACATGTTTTGTGCGGAAACAGCTCTGGCTCAAACCGATTCGTTTTAAGAAGAAAAGTCAAGCTGGCTTGCTCTACGTTTCTATTTTTGTCCACAACCCGAGTAGTTGTGCAAAAAATCTCAAAAAAAGTACTCGCTTCGCTCGCTCCGTTATTTTTTAAGTAGTAATGTCTTATGAAGTTAAGGGGGCAGCAAAATCGGTCTCTGCCCGGGCGACAGGAACCCACGCTACGCCACTGGACTTGGATCCATATTAGCATCATAAAAACTTTATCTTTTTCAAAGGGTGTAAAGTCGGATAGCAGCAAAAAAAGGCGCGAAAACAATTAGCTAATCATGGCAAGGGAATATAGGTGGCTAATCCTGATTGGTATAATAATATATTGGTATAATGGTATAATTGGCATAATTGGTATAATTGGTATAATTGGTATAATTGGTATAATTGGTATAATGGTATAATAATATATTGGTATAATAATGGATAATTTCGCGCGCTATTAAAATTTGTCAACTGCCTGGTACACCTGGTACGTGACTAAAGAGTGTTAATAATAAAATTACCAACTCCTAGGAGACTGGTTAACATCCGCAGAGCGGGTAGCCAGATGAATATTACAAAACTGGACTGGACACGCCCAAAAAATACAAGCCGACTAGCTGGATATAATTTTACAGAGTAACCCGTTATGGGGTTAGAGATACTAGATGTGGTTGGTTTGGTTTGCCTTTAAATATTCCAATCCAAGTAAGTTTTGTCTGCCGCATGCCAAAAACCACTGTCAATAATAATTGGTCCCCAAAAAAACCTACATCGAGGTGGCGGGCCGAAATTGATGGCTTTTATAAGAACTGGCCTATCGAAGGTTAAATCTTTGAAATAACGGACGGAGGCTTTTGCCCAACAGCGGGAAAGCAATTAAGGGTGCTTCAGATTCAGACCATCAAACTAAACAACTATCACTATGGAGTCAACATTGAAATAGCAAACAAAAATTAATAGAAAACGCCAATAATACCACGAAAAAAATCGGATGATTGATCTATATGGTTCCATTAATGATGTAACGCATTTAAAACAACCTGTGTATAGGTATTAATAAAGTACTTAATTGTTTCTAGTTTGTAGACTTTAGCAATCTAGAGATTTCAAGACGAGTCAATTAGTTAGTAAGTGGTATTTGATTCTACACATCGTAGCCTTAATATTTATTCATGGCTAAAATATACATAAAGGTGTGACAGGCAGTAAGTCGTGGATATCGTCTTCCGATTATTTTTATAACGATCGTTGCGTAAAGTTTCATGGATCATTATTTATAATTAGACCTTCATGTGGTGGGAAATAACTACTTTCAACCACCAAAACCTGAAATGAACATAAAATTAATTAATGAAAATACCTACATGTAAACTAATATCCCTCCATATTCACGAAACAGCGGAAAGTAAAGTTACCATCGGAAATTATTAATTTTCCACCTTCGGTATCTACTTCCTCAAAATTTATAATATAATTATAGTTTTAGCCAAAAATACTACACTACTTTCAGCACTAAATGCAGAGTATTATACAGGATGTAAATTTAAGTGCGTTACATAAGAACAGATTGCTTCACAGCATCAAACTGAACCAACATCAAAATTGCGAAAAAACATGTTGTGCCATAGAAAATTAGGATAGTACATTATTATTATTATATGTATATATTGACATTTTCTACGGAACAGCTGGTTTTTTGTACCAAACTGTATGAAACAGCTGTTTTTTTACGCGATTTCAAATTTAGTCCCATAATAAAAGTTGTTCAGTTTGATTGTCTGAAGCACCTCATAAAGTAAATAGCATTTTATGTTAACACTCTGTGCATAATCTTAGACAGGTCTATGAAAAATAATGCATATACCTAGTTTGTATTATAATATCTGTGATATAGTGAAGGGTGCTAATTAAGTTGGAACTAATTGATTCAAGAAGTTCACTGTGTCAAGACAAGACTGCACCTTCAAATTTTACACGAAACAAATTCCAAAACACATCAAGAAATCACAACGAATTTAAAAACCTAGCACACCTGGCGTTTCATCATGCAAAGTGAATTCACAAGATTTGCAGTCCTCGTGCATTCCGTGGCCTGCACAAGCCATGTCTAGCTCATTCAACATCCAAGTTTTCCTACCTTCCATTCCATTTTTCATTCGCGATCTTTCATTTTCGGTGCTATAAATGCAAAGAGGCGCCGCAATTTTGCGTCAGACCGCTCACGGCCATTATCGCCGCGGCCGCGGCGCGGGCGCTTCATTTGGTCTCCAATATTATTCACGTAGCGCGTTATACTTTTCCCTTTTTTAAAGCAGCGGTTTGACTGACGTTTTTAACTGTTCAAACGTATTGCAGCGAGGTAAATTTGTTGTTCGGTGGGAGAATAGTAAGTCGCTAAGACAAATGTCCCAGACGACGGCGGCATGCGGCACGGTACTTTGCGCGCGGCAAAGGAAAGAAATACAGGGTGTAAGTGACAGCCTAGCAAATATTGAAACGGTGAACTCAAACCATCAAACTGAACAACTTTCACTAAAGAGCCTACCTGAAGAAACGCGAAAAAAATCTGCTGTCTCATACAAAACTGCTGTACCTACCCGACTAAAATGTATGGGACAGCAGATTTATTTTTTCGCGTTTCCTGAGGTAGGCTGATCCATATTCCATAGAGAAAGTTGTTCAGTTTGATGGTCTGAGTTCACTGTTTCAGTATTTGCTAGGCTGTCACTTACACCCTGTATAGTGTAAGCATTGATCGAGCCCTATCTATTATAACCGATTCGTAGCGCGGTGAAAATTCGAGTTTCTAATTAAAAAGAGTTCTGACAACAGTCAAGTAGTGGTGCCAAAATTCGAGCTCGCTTCGCTCGCTCCATAGTTCGTAAATAAGTATGCGTATTTTGTACCGAAAGAACCGTCGGTGTCTACAACTGATTCACTGTTATGACGGAGTAAAGACGCTCGTAAGCTCGTAAGCTTAGCTCGTTTTTGTTTTAATAATGGCACTGTAATAAACCAAAAATTCTGGCCACAAATAAGTTACTTCCTTCGCTCACTCTATATTTTTTAAGTGACAGCAGAGTTTGTGCAATAAATTACGAAAATTTTATCAAGGGAGCGGCAAATAATTCTTCTGTCCCGGGCGGCAGAAACCTTTTCCTACGCCACTGAGCGAGGGTCTTTGATTACCGAATGATTAGGCCAGTCATTTTACGGAGTTTTGTTAGGCGGGGTAGGGAGTAATTATTAATTGGACTTTTAAACTATAACCGGCACCATTTAGTGACGAAAATACTATTCTAAACCATATTAAAAAAATTTGGCTACGCAACATAGAAATCAAAATGATGTGTCCCAGAAGTCTTTTAAATTAATAATATGAATACCAATGCACTCCTTTAAATTAGATTTAACAGTATAACTTATTTTTGAGCAATAAAATAGCCATTGAAATTAAAAAAATGAGGTATTTATTCGAAAATACGAATGTATTTTTCAAAACCTTCTCAGTAGACAAAAATATTTAAACCACGTTAGAAGTATGTATAATGTTAAATATGTGCAAAAAAAATTTATCATGAGGTTTTTTTAGAACGAGATAATATCTAAATTTTAAAATTGGAACTGTTGCTGACGTGATTTATTTTAATTTTTATACATTTCTAAGCTGAAATTGGCTCTTCAATATTATACCGAAACAAAATGTCAATTAGTAATTATTCCCGGCTCAAACCGTAAAATGACTGGGCTAGATGTCCTACGACTATGCCTATGTGTAAAACAGGCTTAAAACGTCTTGAGGACCTCAGTTGTTTCCCCGACGACGCGACAATATCGGTCCCGGACCGCTATTATTATTTTTACGATCGTTCGATGTCTCCCTCATTTGAATATGCTAATAGAAAATCAAAACAAAACTTTCATCTGACTGTTAAGCAACGATGTCTTGGGTTTCCGAAATTCTTTGGCAATGATTGTAATGTAATGTATTCCGTACTGAACTTCGGAAAACGGAAAAAAGTATGACTAAATATTAAGTACTTTAAGGGTACCGATTCGGACTGTGCCACGACTTAACTAAATTTATTCCTGTCACTTTCTAAAATAAGATTAAGAAAAGAGACAGAAAACCAACAGCTGACTTTAGTGCTGTCAAAGTGACGTTACACGCCCAAAATAAGATGACATCATAATGTACGCCATCTTATTTAAAGCGTTTTTGGGCGTGTAACGTCACTTTGACAGCACTAAAGTCAGCTGTTGGTTTTCTGTCTCTTTTCTTAATCTTATTTTAGAAAGTGACAGGAATAAATTTAGTTAGGTCGTGGCACAGTCCGAATCGAGGCCAAGGACAGACTATTGTCTGTGCTATTATAGAATGAGCGTTTTTCTTTTGGTTTTCTAGTGGATCGATAGATGGCGTTACGGTCTGTGGGAATAAAGGTCAAAATATCAAAAAGTGTTTCTTTAATATAATAAAGAGGTAGAAGATGATCAAAAAGATGCCAACGCATCTCTTGATTGAATATTTCATTATTTACGAATCATTTTAATCGAAAATATGAAACTTTTTACATCTGACATGGTTGTATGGGCTCGATCCGTTGGCCTTTAAAAAAAAGTCAGGCACAGTCTTGACATGATTTTGACAGGATCTCGCCTACGTCTCTATGGAGCGATAAGCATGTGATCTGTCGAGTTTTTTAGGAACTAAAATTAAAAAAGAAAAGAAAAACGCTCATTGATTTGAAAAAGAACATGTTAATAATCTTAAAGGTACGAGTACTTAGAATTGGATAGAACAACATATTCATTCGTGATTTCAGATATTGGTGTACCTACCTTTTAATTTTTAGTTTGACCACAGAATAAAAAGGTAGTATTACCGGTTTGATCTGCCTGCTGCCTCCGTGGTCTAGTGGTTAAGAGCATTGGCTCTCAATACGGAGGTCGTGGGTTCGATTCCCACGGGCGGGGGACACCTAGTGATATATCACTTTGTGCGTTTTTCCCCAGTTGGTTAGGACATTGCAGGCTGAATCACCTGATTGTCCGAAAAGAAAAATGATTCCGTGCTTCGGATGGCACGCTAAGCCGTTGGTCCCGGCTACTATCTCTGGTGGTAGTAGTCGTTACATAAAAACCACGTCAGAGGCCGTAAGGCGGTCTGAAAAAACTCTGACACCAGGGCTCTGCCCACACGATAAGAAGAAGACCGGTTTGATGGCATAACCCACCCATTTAAATATGCTTTTTGATACAACCTGGAGTGCGATTTTTGAAACTCAATCGTTGAACTCAGCAGTAGTAAATGTCAAAATGACTATTGAGACATTATGCTTCTTTCTACTGCTGATTGGACTTACACAACTATGATTTTTGAATGTCAAATCAGCAGTATTTTAAAGATGCAAATATCCATAGTAATATTGATATTTTCAACTGCTGAGTTCAAATTATGGGTTTTCAAAAACCGAACTCCTGAAGTGCGATTTTTGAATCTCATACGTTGAACTCAGCAGTTGAAAATGTATGGAGATATGTATCTTTCTTCTGCTGATTTGACTTTCGAAAATCGCACTCCTGACCCTCTAGCAAAAAAAAAACGAGTCGCGCGCGAGTAGGGAAATCATGCTAGGGTTGCTGTATTCTACTTTTCTTTAGCAATAAAACCGAGCCGTTTAGTTTACCGATCTTTTCTCCGGAATTCTATCAACTAGGTACCTACCTTTTGTAGACGCGGCAATATTTGAAGCGATATCATAAGAATCATGTTGTCGAAATGTTGCTAAGACGACGAAAAGCGGCAATAAAAATATAAATCTGTGAAATTGGAGCGCGCCAGCCGAGATGATTGAAGAATCCTTGTGCTAAACGCGACTCAGCTTTTCTAGCGGATTCGAGTTGAGACTTTTCAAATATACAGTAAAATCCATTTATATAAGGACATCGAAAATGTAGGTAAGTCACACAAACTAGACGTAGTCACTCGATTATAAACCGTGTCAGATAGATATAAAATACCTTTACGCAAAACGTCATCATATTTCGTAGGTAGTGTTTCTTTATAATTCTGTTACATACTATAATTTCACAACTTTGGTTTCATTCGTGAAACCAACTCTACGAAACGAACTCTAAATATCTGACAGAAGCAAGTTAAAAAAATAAGTAGAGACCAAAAGTTCACATTTTGAAAACGGTTATAAACAGATCTTCAATATAAGCAGTGTCTGTATCGACGGTGAAGTGACAAGGTTTCCGAAATTGTGTATTGAATTTTTAGAATTTGTAATTTGCAGTTATAACTTACGAAAGATGCATTAAATGAAATAAGTACAACGAGTATGCAATTACGAGTACAATGCAACAGTGTATTTTTCTCCCCTCCGGACGGAAAGTGTCAACTTTCGTCCCGCTGCGCTAAACGAAGTTGCCGAGGAGAAAAATAGTATACACATCTCGGGCAGTAAATAAAAAAGCCTCAGATGACACATATGTGATGGTCTGTTGACCTCGGATTCGCCTGGGCCAATAATTACATGAGATCTGAGACCTTTTTTACTTTCTTGCCCTTCCTTGGTGTGCAAGCAATCTACTATTCATCATCATCAACATCTCGGCCGATGGACGTCCACTGCTGGACATAGGCATAGGCCATAGGGATCTTCGCGTTCCAAATACCGCAGTGTCTTAAAACGAAAGTCTTCGATCAGTGTGTGTTGCCAGTGATGACATTATGGAACAGAGACATGGTCGTTCACTCAAGGCCTCAAAAAAAGGCTGAAAGTCACCCAAAGGGCAATGGAGAGGGCTATGCTCGGAGTTTCCCTGCGAGATCGAATCAGAAATGAAGAGATCCGCAGAAGAACCAGAGTAACTGACATAGCCCAACGAATTGCTAAACTTAAGTGGCAGTGGGCGGGGCACATTGCTCGCAGAATCTACTATTACACCTAAAATCTTAAAAGCATCAAAATGTATATAGAAGTTCATGTCACTTTGCCGTCGCTATCCTACTCGATTCGATACAGAAAGTAAGCAGCTGGAAGCGCTGACTCGATGTAGTAAGGAATATTTCCAGTTCTGTCACGATTGCACGCGTTCTCGAGCTTAGCAGAAATGCTGATTGTATAAAACTGTAGTTTGGCTTCAAGCCAGTCGGTTGCACTAATCTTCCCTCAGTCCGCAGCTACTGCGGGTAGATTTATCTATCTTATAATTTGTTACTGACGTACATCCATCGAGAGTCTTGGAATATGAAGTATGGATTCTGAAATTGCTAAAGCAAATGGTGAAAACAAGACGTTATTACTAAACCTACTATGTCCGTTCGTCATAGCTTTAGAAGGCTGTTTCTTCTGTACCTTAATATGCCGTGTACATTCAGGCGGCAATCTTGGTGTATAATTATAGTCTAAACTCTACAGTCTACACTTTACAAGTACAATAGCAAATAATCAAAACAGGCCAAGAATCTGGCTCGCTCTAAGGTTCTCGGTGAAGTCAAAATTTTATCAAGTAAATACAATATACCCTCGGTGCGCGAGTAGTCCTACTCGCGAGTAGTCCTAGTCGTACAGTCAGCAGCAATAAGTTGTATACACTTTTGTTCTAAGTCTCGTACTAAAGTGTATTTAATTTACGTCTTACTTAACTTACTTACGTGTGTAGGTACTTGGCCAGTTTTTTCCTCGCTCTGCTTTGTTAAATTGTTTCCTCTCTCATCTCTCAAATATTCGTTTGTTCACTTCAAATTTTCCCAGCAAAAAAGGTCCATAAAATAAAAAGTGAAACCGCAAAATAAAGAAAAGGGCAATTCTGAAACCCGGAAAATCGACACCGTAGTAATTTCATTACAGTGATTGAGTGCGAAAGATTCTTTATATTGATTCCAGTTCGCAACAAAATTAAATAAATTGTACCAAAATTATTTGAACGAATGAATGAACGAATCAGTGAGTAAGCGAATGAATGGAAATACGACGAGGCCGATAGCGAAGCGGTGGGATTTTAAAACAAATAACATTGATTAAAAATGATTCTGCGATGCGGTTACACATTTTACGGATTTTTTTTTTAATGAGGAACTGCATTTTGTAAGCACGAATTAACTAGGTATCGTCAAGTCAACGTATAATGTTATAATTTAAGCAGAGACTCTAAAAGTTTTAATTACCTATAAATGCCAATGAAGTGTTTTCCAAGAGCAGTATCTAATAATAAAAATCTAATATGACAAAAACCTTTCAATTTCAAGGTAAATACGGTTGGTTTTCTGTTTTCGGGACGTTGAGATTTTATGGTGTTGCCAATAGAAACACTGCTCAGTGCTCATTACCAATAAATACGCAATAATACACAAACGAATGTCAACTGCCTAAAAAGTCATTCAAATTCAAAGTATCAAAACGTCTTTCACATTTTAACCATCAAAATCTTATGAATGAGTAGGTAAATGGCGAAAAAAACGGAACTTTTTTTTAGGAATAGAGCGCCTTATTGTGTTATCGTGTCTGATTTCATTACAAAAGCTAGGCTCAAAGAACACATTAATACATAGGGTCCTTCTTAATATGCTGACACATTTTTAAGGATCCCCTTCTGACCATCCGATCAGACCGTCAAAATGAACAACTTTCTCTGTGGCACCAAGATCAAAATCGCGAAAAAAAAAGAGCTGTTCCATACAAAACTGCAAACGTACTAGAGCCAAATGTATGGGACCGCTGTTTTTTTTTTCGCGATTTTGATGATGGTCCCATACATAATGTTTTTTAGTTTGATAGGCTGGTTTCTTAATATGCTGACAGTTTTTAAGGGGATGCCCTTAAAAACTGTCAGCATATTAAGAAGGACCCTGTATAATGCTAGGCTAAACTCGTATTTTATTCGACCTAAAAATAATGTTAATAAAATGGTTTTTCGTGTTCAAAACAGAATCGATGAAATGTATGTTAGGTATTTAATTTTATCGAAATGAAAAATATTGCAAATACATTCTGAATTGAGTTTTCGCTCAAATGGAATAGTTAAAAATCATTCAAAAAAACAAGTGTGAAAAATTGGTTTTTATTCAATGAAAGCAAATAGTGTTCAAACAGAAATATTTCAACCGAATCACAATTGATGGAAATAGAAAAATGATACGAATAGTTCATCCAAATTCTGATGAAGGTAAAATATTGCAAACTGGAGTGCGATTTTTGAATCTCATTCGCTGAGTTCAGCAGCTGAAAATGTCAAAATTACTGTGGAGATACGCATCTTTTTACTGCTGATTTGACTTTCAAAAATCGCACTCCTGGAGTATGATTTTTTTATTGTCAAATCAGCAGTAGAAAGATGCCTATCTCCATAGTAATTTTGACATTTTCAACTGCTGAATGAGTTCAGTGTGGTCTCATTCGCTGAGGCGAATGAGATTAAAAAATCGCACTCTTGAACTAATATTAATAATTTCATTGCTTTTTTTGCGTAGTCTTCGTTTCTATTAAATAATCAACAATTTATATGAAACGTCGGTCGTTTGTATCACGAAAAAAAATATCAAAATAAAACAGACGATCAGCTAAGAGAGGAGCCTCCATCAAAACAGTGGGGCATAGAGCTAATGCCTATAAATTGCCTATAAAGGACACACTTCTTTTGTTTGTTGAAAAATAACACAATGTGAAGAATTCTGTGTCGAGCTAACACGTAATTCTATACTGAAACCTGCTGAAACCCTATAATACCCTTTATCATTTACCGACAGTAAAAGTGGTATCTCATATTATATTTTTGGGAACTAGAGACACTGAGATAGTTCACTAACCCCGTTGGGATGCTTAGAATATTCTATCCAATGTTTCATTATTATGTCTTTTGTTGAGGACGACTTTTTCTAAAACTTGATCTACATTGAATCCTAATAGAAGTCTGAAAGCCAGTAGATTGAATACTTTTTTAATAGTTTTAACGGAACTATTGGACTTGGGGTGACATAACTTATTTGTATGAAAACTTATATAAGTTCCATCGTACAATTAGTGGGTTCAAATTGTCGTAGATAAGGAAATATAAAAATCTCAATAAAAAGTTTTTTTTTTATACATCGGTGAAAACTCTTCAAAATTTATAACAGTATCTAAATAAGTAATTTATGAGTCTGTTGCATCATACTTGGAGAAAGGCCTCTCACAAATACGTTACATACTTACACAAAACTTCGCTATAATCAGTAAAAATGGAGACAAAAACGTCACCCCCCATAATTAAACAGGAAGTGAGATCCCGTTCCATGCAAGATTCGGCTATCACCCAGTCTACCAAATGGAATTGAAATAATGAATTCGGCCAAAGCGACCGAAGAATTGGATTAAGTAATCAATTCGTTCATTTATCTGCGAATAGCGATCTAAACGGGAAGAAAGAAAACAAGTTGTGAGGGTTGGTATTAATGATTGAAATCGATGAATAGAATATTTATGTACGCTCTAGAGGTCTAATCAGGGGAATTTGTTTTTTATAGAAAGCTTTGGGATTTAAGGCGAGAAAAGAGCGTTTTGTAATTTATTTTACTTAGCTATGTTGAAATCGAGGAGTTTCAGTTGTAGGTAGGCAGTTGAAAGAAGTTTGGCGGAAGGCCATATAATGTGAGACCCAGACATATAGGTCCCTATACATGAATGAAACTTAGTAATACGTGTAGAGTGAAACAAAACTAACAAAAAAGGAAATTGGTTGTAATCTGTAGAAGTTGGGGGAAAGGTATTTCTCCATATGATACCTTTTGTATCAAGTGTGTGAAACTCATAATCTTTCTTATTAGATAGCCCACTCAATCTTCTACGCATTCATTGTGTTTGTTTTAATGAAAATTCTTACAATATTATGATAATGGAATCAAACGAAATCACACACACTATCAGTTCAATAAAGTCAAATACGTTCCGTAACGTCCAAAAACTACCTCAGTGATAATATTAGATGAAAATAGCTGTCATGGTTGCGTTTTGCTACTGATTTTTGGATGATTTGTCTATTTTACTAGTAATTTCTACTTTTGAACCCGGAACCCTTTTGAGAGATTTGGAAGTTTTTTAAAAAATACCAAATTTTTTTCTGTTTATAATAATTATGACCTGAGGCTTTTAGTTTTCGTAAAAATGGCTGGGTTCAAATTCGCCAAAGTTCTTTCACTCGAAATCCTTGTATTACCTAATTGAAAACTGAACAAGTTTTAAAACACAAAGACAGGCATTGAAATCTGATCTTTCTGTTCCTGTGCGTTCATTTGGTTCGAGTACCTAGCCACTGATGTTTTCTATTACAAATCACTAGTTTTAATTTAGTAAAACAACATTTTAAGAGTGTATTCAGATTCAGAGAATGAAACTAAACAAGTTTCCCTAAGGAACATGAGTCGAGAAACGAAACAATTTTTTGGATATCCCATACAATTAGCTAATCGGTTTTCTATGGGAGTTCTAAATTTCTTTTTGTTTTTCTATCCATGTTCGCTAGGGAGAGTTGTCGGGTTATTATCTGAATACACCCTTAAAATTTTGTTAGTAATTAAGACCTAGTGGTGTATTTTTGAATTACAAATATTTTTCATAAATCCTTTATTGTCTTATATTATATATCCCTTAAATAAATGGGTTGGGTGGGTGCATTTATGTGGGGCTGGGGTAATGGGTTTTTGGTTTTTTTTTCACCGGTGTTCTGTATTTTTTATGTGTTTTTGTGCTTTATAAATTAAATAAATATGTATTTCAAAATAAGGTTAATATAAGACAAGAAAAATATATACCAGTATGCACACGACAGTTACCTACACACATCGAGATTTTTCATTTAAAGATCTTCGCGTAGACCAGCACGGATTGTCGGATTGCCTTTATTTTTCTTGGGCGAAGTTTCCCGCAATCCACATTAATCTCCAAGTCAAACGGGGAAGTGTTGGTGTAAGTCTGAAAACCAACTTTTAACGGACTGATGGACTGTTAGGGCTTTATGTTAGTAGTAGGCACGGGGCCTAGGTATCGAAATGGAGATTCGGTGTGTATTACGACAACTTTATTTGACGCATTTGATAAAGTTGATATTACTCTGAAAACCTCATACCCACAGCTACTATATTAGGTACGAGCTTTTACCCGCGACTTCGTCCGCATAAATTATATACCAGATTTTAAGTCAGATGATAAGCTATCAAACAAAAAAAGTTTCATCAAAATCGGTTAAGTAGTTTTTGCGTGATACTCGAACAAACAAACACCCAAACAAACAAATAAACAAACAAACAAACAGACAAACAAACAAACAAACAAACAAACAGACAGACAAAAAATCAAAAAATTGGTGATTTGGAATCAGGGACAGGTAAAAACCATGTCGTAATTTTTTTTTTGTAAATATCTTCAATGTACAGACACACTTCTGTTACAGTTTTATAATAGTTTAGATATACGGAGCCTTCACCGGGCAGGATGATGCACAAGATTAAGCTCAATATAGAACCTACGAGGATGAGGAAACCATATAACATATTCTATGTGACTGGAATGTCCTGGCGGCTAAACGCATGTGCCTCCTTAAAGATGGTTGCCAAAACCGGGAGGTTACAGGTTTCTGTCCGTAACTGGTATCACCTTCCACATTTACCATGTTTTTGAAGGGTGAAAGGTCTAGGTTAGCTTATTAACACATAGCTTTCCTATGTTACGACGAAATTATCATGAAGAGGGTATTTATGAATATAATGATATGCAAGCTTTCTTAATTTCGATCGGGAGTATAAACGTAACGTGAGTTACCATGGAATCACCCAGACGGTGGAAAAAGTGAAATGACGGTGGAAAAAGTGAAAAGCAGGTGGAAAAAAAATGAAAAGCAGATGGAAAAAAGAGAAAAGACGTTGGAAAAAAGTGAAAAGCAGGTGGAAAAAGTGTAAAGACGGTGGGAAAAAGTGATAAGAGGGTGGGAAAAAGTGAAAAGCAGGTGGAAAAAAAAGTGAAAAGGTGGAAAAAAGTAAATCGGAGGAGGGAAAAGTGAAAAGCAGGTGAAAAAAGTGAAAAGACGGTGGAAAAAGTGAAATGACGGTGGAAAAAGTGAAAAACAGGTGGAAAAAAGAGAAAAGCAGGTGGAAAAAAGTGAATCTAATTAATACAAAAGATCCCATTGGCTCGAAGTGTTGCTGGCTGCCTGCCCTTTTCAAATTTTCAGAGGTGGTTTAGACCATCGAAATGATGCAACTTTTACTATGGGAGCAAATCGGAAATCGCAAAAAAATAATTGTTCAGCTTAATGGTCTGAAACACCCCTGAAAATGGTTGTGTTTAAGATCACCCAGTATAGAAATCTTTCTTTAAGATCTTCGTATAGACCAGCACCTTGTTGAATAGCCTTTATTTTTCTCCATCGAAGTTCCCCGCAATCCACATTAATTTCTAAGTCAAACGGGAAAGCAAATAAGTTCGAAAGTTGGCGCCTTGCAACGGACTGTTAGAATTTTATGTGATTAGTGCTGGCTTAAAGTAAGGGGCTTTTCTTCTCTCTATATTGTAGTTTAAGAATTTATATTGTTATAGTTTTTAACAAATGTTGTAGAGTTCCTGGCCTCTTCAGTGATAAGACGTTACGAAATGGTGGTGTAAAAAAAATATTGAATAGATACGTAGGTAATTTTTGATTTTTACAGTGTTTTGCTTTGGATTTATTGAATTTACGTCCTTAACCTTATCCTTACCTGTGGCCTAATTTATAAATAACTAGCGGCCCGTCCCGGCTTCGCACGGGTGGACATCTGATCTTTTTTTAGCAATAATAGCCTTTGTTACTCAGGGTGAATGTAGCTTTCTAATGGTGAAAGAATTTTTGAAATCGGCACAGTAGTTTTTGAGTTTATTCATTACAAACATACACACAAAAATACAAATATTTCCTCTTTATAATATTAGTATAGATAGAAACGGATTAGAATTTATAACAAGGTGTATGAATCTATTGTCTCTGCCTACTCCAGCAAAAAGACATTAGGTTCATGTTTACGTATGTATGTAAACGAATACCACATTCTTAACTGTTATTGTGAAAAAATACAATTCGGTAGGTATTGTTTCTTATTTAGTATTCGGTATGTCCAGTTCTTTTTTGGTCTTTATTTTGAACGAAAAACAATTTTATTAAAAATATCTGTACGGAATAATGATGAAAATATTGTAAAATGGTGAAATGATGAATCATAATGATTAATCATTTCACTTTAAAATCTCTAACATACAAAATATTGTTACCTATTCAGACAATTTTCTCGAAATGGTTTTCGATAGCCCTCCCAAAAAAAACTTAACGTACCGAATAAAAGTTCAGTTAGAAAACCTAGCAAATAAAATAAAAGCACCATCCTAAAAAGCACCTAAAGTCTACAAGAGAAAAGTAAACAACTTAATTATACAGTTAAATTGAACGTAAACTGCGAAGCGAATGTACGTTTGCTTTATTTTTCCAGCTCAATCGCTAATTCAGATTGGTTGGCCAGAACACCGCTCTCGTTTCCCCTTTGGGTTCTGTAAATATTTGAGCTAAACACACCTTTGTGCGTTCAATGCAGTGTTGCTAGTTTGGTAGAATTAAAGAGCATAATATCAAGAAGCTTTTTCTACTTTGGTATTTTTTTTACATAATAATGCTTGTTGTTCGTCGTCTCATCAAATACTTTCTACAATTTTGACAAAGGACTGAGGTTTTTTCTTGCCCGCAAATGATGATGATGATCAGGAGTTATGTTATGCTAATTCAGCATATTTTGAGGAGCCAATAATATTCCGAGAGATAAGTGTACTTTTTGCAACCATCAGCAGCAAGGCTGATTCAGTGTTTATGGGGTGTAGAGCTGTTCTGTGATGGGGATGGACCAGGTCTGCCTGCATAACTCCAGTCGGTTTAGAAGTTACTGATGATTAAAGGTCTGTTAAAAATTAAGGATCAGCTGCAAGGCTGATCGTATGATATTGTTGTAGTATGCACTGTAGCTATGTGAACAGTACAAAAACTGTCAAGTTCTGTCAGTCGGTTTAGCAGATACAGCCTGTCAAAGTTCCGACCTTTGAACGGCTGTATCTCCTAAACCGACTGATGAACCATGTCAGTTTTTGTACTGTTCACATAGCTACAGTGCATACTGCAACAATATCATACGATCAGCCTTGCAGCTGATCGTTAATTTTTTACAGACCTTTAATCATCAGTAACTCCTAAACCGACTGGAGTTATGCAAGCAGACCTGGTCCATCCCCATCATAGAAAAGCTCTACATCCCATAAACACTGAATCAGCCTTGCTGCTGATGGTTGCAAAAAGTACACTTATCTCTTATACTATAAGGGAATCTTTCCAAATTAATTTCTAAGTCAAACGGGAAAGCACTGCGATTGAAACTAATGAAGAAATTTCAGAGAAGAAATATTAATTAGTTTGAGTTCGGACTCCTAATTGTCTTGACTCCATACATTTTCGATAGCTCATGTTCATAAAGTATCTGAATATCGGCCAAGAGTAAGTGACAGCTCTCGATTTGATAGATCTAACTACTTAGGAAACAGAATCTAAAATGTATTTAGTTACCGGCTAAAATAACTAAACCGTCTGGAAAAATGGATGTACTTCAAAAAGCACTTACTTAAATCGTCTACCGGAATCGACTGAATCTAAGAAAAATAGCCTGCCTAAGTGTCTAAGTTAGTTTGGATACTTTTTTATATCCAGTGTGGCAACACTGTCGAAACGACCAAAGAATTATCTCTTTACAAAGTGTCTGTGTCCACAATCCACATTGACCCTCGGTAATTTGCGAACAATTCGACCACTTTGTACATACAAAATTCATTAGAAAGACATTTTGAGACCCTGCATGCTGAAGAAGTAAAATACATTGTTATGGCCTAAGCCACTTTGGCCCTTAATGGTTAAAGTTCTACAGGTCTATGGAAAAGAAACTCAATTTCTTGGTCGATAACGACAGTTTTACTTTGTCACACAAAGTGGCCCAGTGCTCAATGTACTGATTGTTTACAGTTTGTGGGTTGACTGCTAAGATTCTGGCTTATATAAAATCTCTTAGAACTACTCGGCGCCCCAAAGGAATTTTTGTTTGATCCGTTTATTGTTCCTTTTATGCCATAGTCACGGTGCGGTGTAGTGTAAAACTATGAGATTATTGAATTTTGTGCAGGTACGCTATTATCTTTAAAACCTAAAGGAGGCCTATCCAGCAGTGGGTTGATGCGGGCTGTTTTATTTTAGGAATTAGCGACTCGAATTATGTAAAGATGTCAGACACGTTCCGCTGAGGTCTGACCAGGATACCTATGCTGTAACTGCTGGTATACCTAAAAAAAACAAAAATTATTCTGACTACAAGGGCTGTAATGTTCCGTGTACCGTATTTTTAGACTGGGTTAGTAGGCACTGGACTGTGTGAATTATACGTACATGAGATCAAATATCCAATGAGGTCCTGGAGGTTCTGCAGGGAGGAAATAGAAGCTCCCCTGCAGATTCTCTGCGATTGTGGTCCACTAATGTGCAAACGAAGTATTCATCTTGGCAGACAGGTATTGACTCCAGATGAGATACAAAACCTTCCTGTTTAAAACCTACTGCGATATCTAACTGCTAAAGGGATTAATGGGTAACTATAGAAAGGGCGTTCACAAAAGGTCAGCGATGGTCGAAGTAGCTCAGGTGCAAGTCTGTTCAGGCCCCATTCACTAAATAATAATAATGTACTGAGCGGTAAAGCCCTTGCAGTCAGACTACAGATTTTTGAGAAACTTCTTCATTTAATTCTGAAACCTAATTAGGCTAACAGTAATCTCTGCTCAGTGCTAACGATTCAACTTGAACCCTTAATGAGGTGGTTGGTATTTTCTTACGAGTTGATGTTTGTGTGTCTGAGAATCTTGCTATTAGAAGGACCTAAAACACGAACTGCCTACAACCTGCGTTGACTTAATAGTGCCTACTACTAACTATTTATCATCCACTGACTACGCCTCGCATACTAAATTACCTTCTGTTTGCCTTTTTGTTAATATAGAGAAACCTAGATAATTTATTAGGCCCAAAGAGATTATACCTAAAGGCATAGAGGGAGCCATACCATTGCAAGGCTGTTCACTTTTTTTACGTTTGTGTTTGAGTGTGTGGTGTCAAGTAGTATGGACAAAAGATGACCAAGTGACAACTGCCCTCATGTTTACGGTCACTTTTCACACACACAAGCACAAAAAAAAGTGGACAGCCGCATAAACAAATATCTATAGTTTCGTCTCCTTCTACTATCAAAGGCACGTCATAAGACAAAACAGACTAACTACAATCGTAAATTCATGCGGTCTCTATGCTTTAGAATAAAGAGATCATTCCTCTGAGATTAGGCCGTTTGGATTCAATTCAGGTCCTAAAAAAGCTAGCTGCCAACGCCCTATGAGCCACCGTAAAGCCTAACACTGGTTTATCATCCTCCCACTCCCGCGTCGCATACTAATTGCCTCCCTTCCTAATAAATAGCGTCATCAGAATCACGATCTCAATTAAACCCTGTTTTATAGAGGAACTGAGCAAGAAAACACGCCAAAGCAAATGTCAATTTAGTGGTTGAAAATGGGTTTAAAATGGAATCGAATGTGCAGGGGACGGTAAGTCCGGTATTAGTGTTCGGTGAAATTGCGGTGCCTCGGGGCGGCTGCAACAAGTAGGTATATAAATAGGGTACGAGTTCAATTGTATCTTATTTCTTGAGGAAGCCTTTATTGCATTGCTTGATGGTTCGCATTTATGGAACATCTGAGAAATGTTTGACTCTGTTTTATATTGATTTTAATAGAGCTCTCTGAAATGTTAAGTGGTTGTATTCTGGGTCACACAGACCTCTGAAGCCGTCAAGGCATCTAGTGTGTTCATTTGATTTCTGTCACCGAGCGTATTAGTGCCTCAATTAGTGTCCCAATTATGAGGTGTCACCGTCGATATGGCTAAATTGGTTTGTAGGGTTGAGATTGTCTAGATTGTCTTGGTCTAGATTTAGCCCTATTAATTTATCTATGCCCTAGATAAGTCTGCTAGCACCATTAGGTACGTTGCTTCGACGTCGTAAAGGTTGCGGGTCAGAAATTGATCAGATTAGCACAGGACCATAGGACGAAATAAAAAGGAGGCCTTTGCCCAGTAGTAGGTTGATGTGAGCTGATTTGATTTATTGAAATTTGCTAATCTACATTGGGCACATGGATAGCTTATAATAAAAACCCTCACCGCGGCACACCTGTGCAGTGAGATGTATATACAGGGTGAAATTGATATCATTAGCATCCTTTTAAACTAAGAGTCTACCCATCAAACTGAACAACTTTTACTATGAGAGCAAACCATAGGAGCACAAAAAAATCTGCTGTTGCATACATTTGAGTCAAGTAGGGTAGACTGGGGGCCAAAGTAACAGAGGACAATAGTAACATTGGCCATATTTCCACTACTAAGCCACCTGCGCGTGTGTGCGTGAGTAAGGATACACGCAGGACGCGTCCCGACTTGCTCACTAGTCGGCGGCACGCCAGTTGGGAAACGGACTTGTCTGGCAACGGATTTTTGCTTGGACACCACCAAAGTAAATTTTTTCCTTTTAATTAATTGCTTGTTATTCACTCAAAATGTCTTAATTTATCGAGATTTTTTATTGAATCGTTTCTTTAGCTATCATACTTTGCATAGTCAAGAGTTTGTTTGTTAATATTCAGTACATTTTGAGATATTTTCAATTTTCTGAAGATTGTCTGTTAGGGACAGTTGTAACAGCGGCAATGGGGTCAATTGTACCGTTACAATTGTCCCCGTGTTACAATTGTCCACATACTTTTTTTTATCAATCTAAAATTACGTCATCATTAAAAATCGTCTGGTTTGCTTAGAACCTTACAGCGCCAGTCGGCCAAATGAGATCTGGATACAATGCACTCAATGTAGAATGTGGGCACACGAGGAGTGTTCTCCACAAGAGGCAAATTATATTTGTCACAATTGCGAAAGTGATTTAATTGTTATTTCATCTTTAATTTAATGTATTTCTTTTAGTTTGTTGCAAAGTTTATGTTAAATATTTTGTTGTTTATAATGTGCGTTTATGTCAAAGAACGTGACCCTTCAAGTTTGGGGTCAATTGTAACGGTGGACAATTGTAACACCATACAATCAAAAAATGTCGATTATTTTGAATTTGATTAATGTTTTATAGCTAGTAGTATGCTAGAAAACAATGATAGACCTAGAATTATCACCTGTTAAGAAATATATTGTTTTTTTTTGTTAATTAAGCTAGAAAAGCTAATTTATTTTTAGTTCGAAACATTGTGTTAACTTTAATTATTTTTGTGTAATATCTAGTTTCTATGATTAAAGACTGATTAGTTACTGATAAGACTGCAATCATAAAATAATTCATCTATCGTTACTCAGCGCATTTGTGTTTTATTTCTAGTAAAACTTTTGTTACAATTGACCACAGTATGGGAACAATTGTAACACTCGTCTTCGTTCAGAAAAATCTCGATTTTGACCCTGTTCCTTATAAAATAGGTAAATTCTATGTAGAAAATATTGCAGATAAAGAGCCTATGTTCCTAAATTCACTGATTTATTCTATAAAAACTTAATAGATTTGGCACCAGAGTCCGTCAAACAAAAAGTGTTACTTTGACCCCCAGTCTACCCTAGGCATTGTAGTTTAGTATGGAACAGCTGCCTTTTTTTTCACAATTTCACCCTGTATATTATAGATGATGATGATTATGAAGTATGCCAGAACACAAACCATCCTTAAAACTGTATTGATCATCTTCTCGTTAATTACAATAGGTTAGCACTTGCCTCTTCCATCAAATACATATACGTAATTCAAGATCAAGCAAGATTATCCCCATTTGCTTATATACGTCCCACTTCAGGGATAATCACGCAAAAGAGTCAGACGAATAACAAGATGAATCGTAAATAGATTAACCGACAAAGAACATTTGAATATATTGTGTAAGCAAAGAAAAACCTTTCCGAGACTGTCACTTTGAGAAATTGTATAGTACCTTGTAAAAAGGCCTCGAATAAAGGTTCAATTACAAGAGGTCACGTGGGAAATTGGCGGAATCGCGGAAACATTGGCGGAATGGCAAAATGTTAACAATTCAGGGCAATGCGAGGCCTTCTCCTCGATGTTGAGTAACGAAGACAATTGTCTTCCGACAGGGCCGGACCTGTTACGCATAAATGGTAAACTGAATTGTTTTTTCATTATAGCATATACGCGCGGCTCTTTTTCTCACGCCTTTTTCCATAGATGTGAAAAACAGAGACAACAGATCTTCACTTTGGGCAGTTCTGAAATAGGTACTTATCTAGGCTTGCTTTCTCTAGAATGCCTACTCTAAATGGTTAATTCCCAGTAGTACCTATTGACAGTTCCTTTGGAGGTACTAATGGGACATTTTATTCCCATTAGTTCCTTTGCCACATCCCAAAGGAACTACTGGGACTTAATTTAAATACATAACACCTTGTCATACATTTTTTATTTTTGTCCGTGAAAACTTTTAGTTGGCAATGTTGTTTTATCCTGTAATTAGTCCGTAAGTTATTTTTAAATGAATAAAATAAAAGTAAATTCTCATCGGTTTTGGCTGTTTTTAACTAATGAGGACTAGCATTGTTTTTAGTGGACAAAAAACATTGAATCTTGCAGCATTAAATGTAACCTTAGGCATACCTACCATAACCAAACAACCAAACATACCACCCATCAACCTTATCATAAGAGTGATATAATTTAGCAACAATGTTTCTAAGCACCCCGCTGTGGCAGGATCGTAGACAAATCAAGGCCAGACCAGGCACGGATCCAGGGGGGGATAGGTGGGATTTACCCCCACCCCCCCGAAATCCAAATATTTGTATAGAAAAGTGATTACAGCGCTTTGTTTTTCATTGTTTTTCTATGAATATTCCCACCCTACGTGCTTGGCGAGGACGACATCAGATTTGCGAGACCCTATCGGTGTTCCACAGCAAACAAACTTCCCATATTTGCTTTGATGCTAGAAGGCACAAACACAATTTCTGTAGACTAAGGTTTTTTTTTGTTTTATGGTTCAATTCACACGTTTTTTCAAAATTTTTACATAATTCTATTCCAGAGCAAGAAACCGTGCAACGGTTTATGTACTTGGAATGAATCGTTACACTCAGTCGCTAGTTGCTATGTTAGTATCTTACGCATATCGCGATAAAAGGTTGTCGGGCGTGGCATCATCATGGTCATCTCTCAGGTCAGGTAATTTTGGTACTTATGAACAAATCTTAGAAAGTTCTTTTTTGGCTACTCGGCAAAAATTTTTCATGATCATGAATTTTCGTGTGTGTTTTTTACTATCTACGCGCAAAATAGTATTTTTTTCATTCTTTGTTTTTTTATGGGGCTTTTAACCATATGGGATATCATAAAATAGTCTTGTAGGACAGCACAAAGACTGGTACCATCACGATACCACCAAAATATTTAATTTCTGCACTGACTGGCACCCCGAAAGGAGCGGGATAACGATCTTTCCATATTTTCACGTCTAAAGGAATACTAGAGACGGCCCTGTCTTACACAATCTAGCATCAGAAATACTAAAGGAGTCGAGAGTCAGAATGAATTGGGGGCGAATTCAAATAGCTGTTTGAATTGTCAAGTGTTTTAGATTGAGATGGCGTGATCCGAGAGCGAATTTATATTTTGTGAAATTTTAATATACATTCTTTCTGAATTTTCTTCTCGGTAGAAAATTTTCCATTGAGCGATCCAAAAATGAATTGCCATTGTTGACGTTGGCAATGGATGGTTTTATGAGTATAAGGATAAGATGTATCGTTTTTATTGTATTTTATTTTTATGATTGTACTGACACTACTACACCTACAGAATATTTTGTACCAAAGCGCCGAATAAAAGTACTCTACATTTTAATCGGCACTTTGGTACATATTAATAAAATTTTTAGCCAACATTATTTTTTTCTTATATTAAGGATGGGTTTGCTCTTGACCTCAATCCAGTCCTCAGGACGAAGATGGGGTCGTAGATGTAGCGAGCTTACCCAGAAGAAGCCTATTCACTCGTACTTTAAAGGAATTCGGGTTGTAAGCGCTCGGAAACACTGACGCAGGCAGGGCATTCCACTCCTTGGCTGTGCGCATTATAAAAGAATCGGAATGGCGCTTGGTGCGGATATGTGGGATGTCAACCAGAAAGGGATGATATCCCGCGGTGCGTCTGGAAGTCCGGTAGTAGAAAGGGGAAGGCGGGATGAGCTCATGTAGCTCTTGGGCACACTCACTGAAGTACAATCTGTAGAAGACCGACAAGCAGGCTACTCTCCGGCGGTGGGCTAGGCTATGAACGGCGGTGGGGAAGCTTGGTCTCCACCAGTTTACTGATGTTCAAATGTTTAGGTCAGTCGTTCATAGAGTTTTATGGAATTACTATACTTCTTTTAAGAAACAGCATAATTATTGAGCAGTCGGAGATATTATGAAAACTCATAACAACCACGAACGTCCATTAGGTATTTTTCTTTTATAAGAAAGATATCTACAGGGTGTTAGGGTAAACAGTTGCATTACTTTAAGGGGTGATTGTACACGCAAATTTTTTTTTAGACTTTTTTGTACAAACGTTCGATCAGCCGATTGCATTTAGTATGGAAAGATCAATTTTTTTTGTGAATTTCGTATTGGCTTCTTAAGGAAAGATGTTCAGTAGGTATCATGGGTACAATCACCTCTTAAAGTCTTAGACAATTTAATAGTAAGGACTTGCCTTGCGGTAGCATTTCCCCTCTGCCACGGTATGAGACTAATTGATCCTGTGCATTTACACTAAATTTTATACCTTATCACTAAACGAGACAGCTTATAATTGCGAAACAATAATTTTGAACTTAGAACCATCTTAGAACGTTTGGGGTTCACACGAGACTACTTTTCATGATTTTTAACATTCAAAATTAGAATCTAAAGTTATAAGGAATAAAATCCAAAGTTGCGGATTTCATGTTACCTCGTCCCCCGCAAAAAGTGGCAGAAAATTTTGATAGGAGAATGACAAGCGTTACGCGTCCATACTATTAAATTGTCAAAGGTTAAAGTAATGCAACTGTTTACCCTAACACCCTGTATTTTAATTGTATGTCCTAAGTAGACCATATGGAATTATGGCATTGTTAAGTTAGACACCTAGGAAACTCTTTAAAACAATAACTTTATTGTTTGTATGAATACTGTAGATCAATTTAAGGAAAAAGAAACGCTTCTCGAATAGTAATAGAATGTCGCATTCGATACGATGATGAGATGATACAACACAATCGTCCTTTCCCTACAATAGAAAGCAATTCCGCGGAGCTTAGCACTTAATGGAGTATTAATTAGGAAGAGATTACAGTGCACAGCCTGAGCGATGTATTGTAAGTGAAGCTTTATTAATTTTCTCGAAGAAAAACTAGCGGTAATTTACCCTGGAAGTATGTATAATCAATTAGTTTATGGTGACCGTATTAATTTGAAATAATCGGCTCCATGAGAAAGTGGTTTACTGCTGAACTAATTTTTGTCCCATATTTTGTGGCTGTTTGCAGGGGTTTTGGACGCGAAAGGCAAGCCGTATAATTTTAAAATCATAAGTATCATAATTGACATTGTAAAACGGAATTAACTCATGTTATTTTAATGCTCGTGCCTCAAGTAGGCCTACCATGAGTTTACACTGTAGTAAAACTACTGTAGTAAACTACAGTTTTTGTATTGATCTTCGTACAGCGCTCCTAGTGTTTACGTTGAGAACTAATTCTGTCATACAAAATTGGCGCCGCAACAACGTGCAGTAACGTACAGTGAAAACTCATGGTAGGCCTACAGAATCCCTCTGAAATATTTAAATGTGTGAATCAAGGAAGGCAAACAGCAATACCACTTTATTAATCTTATACTTACTGAAAAAAAATTTATTCTGTATTTGATCTCATAGTCTTCGATCAGAGCATTGCCTTTAAACTAACGCAGGCAAAAATCAGAGCATTGCTTTTAAATTAACGCAGGTACGTATGAAAAGTCCCAGTGACCGCTAAAGTACCCGCTTCAGCATATCCTAGTAGAATAAGTTTAACTTTATAGCACAGGTGGTACGGCTCTAAGAGCTTGCGTCCTAATTCCACAATAGAGCAACTACCACAGCATCTACCTTCTTGGTCATTAGGATCTACTGTCTCCTATAATCCATTAGGGGCCGTTCATTTGATGCGGTTTTTTGTCTCTTCTAAAAATTAAATATTGTAGAGAAAAATGTTAGATTAAAAAGTTGAGAGTGATTACTCTTCATCTTTTATGTAAATTTTTTAATTTTGTTATATTTCTGGTTATTAATTTCTAGACGGTATATAAAAGGATATTTTGGGTCATATGAAATATATTTTACAAAAATCCATTCAGTAATTATCAATCTACAGCGGTTGAAAGTCAACTCTGAATTGTGGTATTTAAGGATGCTTTCAAGTTATTTGTTATTTTATTTATTTTATTATTCTTAGGAAGATTTACAGCTTTGATTACATACTAAACACAACCTTAAATAACTGTAAGCTAATTAGAAATACCCACCTACTTATAAATTTCATTTTTTTAAAGACCAAGTAGTAAAAATGTCATACAGTGCTATATATTTGTAATCTACTCATAGACATCTAATTATCTTAGCAATATCCTAAACTTATCGTGTAGGTAATGAATTCTGGCTCGACCGTCCTCGTCCGGGAATTTCCATTTCGTCGGTATCCATTCATTTGAGCTCCTTAAGTCGGATCATGATCGGTCAGGCTTGCTCTAATCAATATTAATATCGTACCTTGAAATGGACAGCTGAGGTAAGGTAAGTACTACTCTTTGTTTTAAACTCGCTTTGTATTCGCTTAAAATTTTTAAGTCCTATACAAGCGATATAATATGTAGGTATATACAAGCTTGATTTGTATCAAGCCTGTATATAGCTTGTACATTAAAACGACTTAGTTTGTAATTTACAAGGCTATTAGCTATCCAACAACACCTCACGTGATTGTGTAACACATATTACCTTTTTCTGTTTATGGGTTACTATTATCTGTCTTCTGGCCAAACGATTCAATAGGTTCAAAAATTAGGGAGTTCATAAGGCCATACAGAAAGACACGAAAAAACTACAAGGGCGACCAAACGCGAGTAAATTTTATTCATAGATTAAGTCGCCGGTTACTCTAGAGTAAACTGATTTTGCGTTTTACCAACCCTAATCTAGGAATAAGTTGAGAGTAAATACACGGCCAATTTTGACGGCGTAAAGCTTATACCGAGACTAATGAAATGTCAAAGTCACATAATAAAAAAATAAAAAAAATAGAAACCTAACAAATTAAAACTGTATAACCTCACATTACAATAAGCACGGATGCAACGACCTTTTTCTTTGGGTGGATTATACATTCGTTCTTTTAGTATGAGTTTAGTGTGGTAGAAGACAAATGAAGTTATTTCAGAGTAAACGCTAAGAGTATAATTGTTCCTTGAATAGTTACTCTTGTATAAATCAAAGTTTGGTCGAATCCAGCCTAAGAAACCCTAAAAAAGGTCAGTTATAATCACAGCCGTATTCTAATAATTGAACATTAATTGTTCTAAAAACAGTTTAGGAACCAACTAACCTCCCTTGTGGCTGTTATCGGCAGTGGCCAGGCATTTAACTAATTAGAGCATTTGCAACTCTGTTCCCAGTTGTTGACACTTGGGAGAAAGTTTCGTTTCGAGTTCAGTTTGACAGTTTGTTTGCTTATAGCCTACTTATAACATGTTTCAAATTAGGAGGCTTCTACAGGGTTAGCAGCAGGGTACAGTTACATTACTTTAAGGGTTGATTGTACCCATGATGATGAACAACTTTCCCTAAGAAACATAATAGGAAATTCGCGAAAAAAATAACTTTCTAATAAATACATTTTTAATAAATTTTTATTCGGGAAACCAACAGTCAAAATTACAATAAATGGTTACAAAATTGGTTACAAACAATGAATACAGAACAGACCAATTATAGGAATCCGCCAAAGATTATCCAGAATTAAATGAAAAGTGCTTGCCTATCAAAAGGTAAGCTAAAATATTAGTAAATGATTAAGAAGAAAGTATATTACAAATTATGGACTCAGTTTAAAGTATCTTTCAAAGTTCTTATACTGTGCCAAAGATAACTAATCTAACTTTCCTAACTAAATGCAATCAGCTGATCGAAGGTTTTATCAAAAGTAGATTTGCGAATATCCTTTTGTTCCATCAAACTGGACAACTTTAATTGTGGAGAAAATATCGAAATCGCGAAAAAAAAAACTGTTCCGTAGAAAATGTCAATGACTACTTGACCCAAATGTATGGAGCAGCCGATTTCTTTTTCGCGATTGCAAAGTTGGTCCCATAGTAAAAAAAAAGATGTTCAGTTTGATGGTTTTTCTTGTTCTTCAGCAGCCTGTTCGATATAACGCAATTTAACTTTACTCTGTGTAAACTACTTTCTTGATAAATACCAAAATTTTGACACATTATCGATATTATTTTATTTTATTTCTATATCGTTGTCTAGTCATCGTAATACAAGTCCAGATTCTGGTACTTTAAATGTGGTTAGATAATTTGTGTGACATTGTCCAAGATATTTATTTATTTATTTATTTATTTTATTATACTTATTCCTAAGTACGAATAGTCCTACGAATGTCTAAACAATTTTAAGACGCTATGACGCCTTGGAGGCATCTTTTATTTTTCATGTTTCGACTAGATTTATACAATTTACCGAAACCAAAATCATACCTCAGTATTCTTGGATAGTTTATCTAGTGAAATCATATATTAAATACACGATTCGAATTACTTCGCTCGATAGAAAATCGTCACAAAGATGACGTATTTTCATGTATTTTTAACCATTTTTCTCACCTGAGAAGAACTTAAAATAGTTTCAGATTTTTGGTATTTATACTCACATATTCACTATTAGTTTATATCTAGTGAAATCATTAAAAAAAAATCTATAAAAACTACTTTTGTTAACCCTTTTTAATCGAAAATACGGCACGCGCACGCACTTTTTGGCGGGCTGGGCAATCGCGTTTCTCATAGAAAATATTCGTCTGAACCTATAGCCCCTTAAGAGAATTATGATCATGACAGCATTCTGTATAAATACATAATAAATGCCATTTCAATTTGATTGTATAAATCTTCCAAAAATTCAAAGCTTGTAGCAAATAAGGAAAAAAATGCGCTTGCCGTTTTAAAAAATAATGTTCATTAAAAATATATGAAATTTTCATGTCTCAAAGTCGTAAAGTGACATGAAAATCTTGTTTGTTGCTGTCATAATTAAATTGCTTTGAACACTGATAAAACCAAAAAGAGGAGGATGAAGCATGTTTATTAGTATTATTTATAGGGTGTAAACTGAGAAATGTTATTTATAGAGATAGGTAGTTCGATAGTCTTGAGAGGGACGGACATAGGAAGAAACTAGCACAAGTAAGAATCCTAAACAAACATAGTATTCTAATAGTGGCATCGAGTCATCTTGTATATTTGCACCGGAGTACACTCGAGACAGATCGAGTCCAGCATAATGCAAGGAAGGGAAAGCTGTGTGCCACTGCCATGTGCTAGGCAATTCTAGATTACAATTTTCTGATCGAGAAATGGTCTAATACCCGAGCGAGCCACTGTTTTATGCACGAGTGTGATACGATACGATACGACTCAACAGGTCGCATCTTCCGTTTTTAGGTTTCATCTAAGACATTTTTTTTATTTAAGAGTAAAATGCTGAAGCAGAGTAGTAAAATTGAATTCTCGTTATATCCGAAATAGAAGCTAAGAGGTTGGGACTAAGTGACAGTATAAATTTTATTAAGAAAATGTATACTTACATTTCAATGTTGGTAATACCCATAACGAATATTTTTATTATATTTTAAAAAAGTAGGGGATAATCACATCAAACTAAAAAATTGAATTCAATGGTCGTTTTGGAGTCACGTTGCAGGTTCTGACACGAGCACTTGTCTCGCTTTAGTTCGGGCGGTTCGCGTTTTTGCCTGCCAAGAGGCTCCGCAATCTGTTCCAGGAGTGCGATTTTTGAATCTCATACGTTGAACTCAGCAGTTGAAAATGTATGGGGATACGCATCTTTCTACTGCTGATTTGACTTTCAAAAATCGCACTCCTAGAGTATGATTTTTGAATGTCAATTCAGCAGTAGAAAGATGCATATCTCCATAGTAATTTTGACATTTACAACTGCTGACTTCGACGAATGAGTTTCAAAAATCGCACTTCTGTTCTTGATCAAAAACAATCTCTGAGATTAGGATAGACACTCCCAAAAACTACGCGACACTGGCGGAAATGCAGTGCTAATGCACGCAAAAGTCCGTATAAATGTTAATTATAAATAGAATGGTCGTTTTGTAAGTAATCCCAGGCAAATCTGTTTTTATTGAAGTCACTGCAAATCTACAGGGTGAAATAGATATCATCAGCATCCTTTTAAACTAAGAGTCTACCCATCAAACTGAACAACTTTCACTACGGGAGCAAACCGATCGGAGCAACAAAAAAATCTGCTGTTCCATACTAAACTGCAATGCCTACGCGACACAAATGTATGCAACAGCAGATTTTTTTTTGCTCCGATTGGTTTGCTGCCATACTAAAAGTTGTTCAGTTTGATGGGTAGAAATGATATCAATTTCACCCTGTATACCGGTTGATTTTTTTTATCGTTCCGAAACTTTCACAGGTGGTTCAGACCATGAAACTGAACAACTTTTACTATGGAAGAAAACGTGAATTCGTAAAAAAAAATCGGCTGTCTCGCTGTTTCATACATTTGAGTATAAGCATTGCAGTTTAGTATGGAACAGCTGATTTTATTTTCGTGATTTCAGGTTTGGTCCCGTAATAAAAGTTGTTCAGTTTGATGGTCTGAACCACCCCTGAAAGTTTCAGAACGGTAAAAAATCTTCCGGTATATTCCGCACACTAAAAACTTTTAACGTCGGTTGCACCTTTACTAATTTAGACAGGCTTTTCGCTAAAATCAACGTCGTGGCCAGGTGGTGAACAAGGGTGAACATGTATATAGTAGAGGCTAAACCGCTGCAAACAACATTTATGAGTGGCTTCCTTTTGGCATAAGGCGCTTAAATTCTACCTGATTTTGGAAACCTATGTACGAGAGGTGCATGATTAAATTACTAGGTAGTGAATCAGGTCTGTAGCTTAAAAGCCCACCGAGCCTGTTGTGCTGCCCTCAAACGTATTTTTTTTATTTCTTAACAATTAAGACAACATTTCCAAAAAACATGAATGTCACATTGTATCACTGAAAAAAATGTGAGCCTACTAAGACTCTTAATTAGCACCAAAATAATTGATATGACGTTATTATTGTTTACTAAAAACAAAAGATGGTTAGTTGTAACAACAAGCCGAATTCGTGATGTTGACAGGCTCATATGGATTCATGATGTTGGTTGAAGTAAACAATTTTTTTTTTCAGTAGTGCTGATTGGCTTTCAATTTATCGAAACATTACGGATTATTATGTTTTATGCTTGTAGCTATTATCGTTAAAGATAATAACCACAAACGTTATGAAAACAAATTCTCAGTGACCGATAAATTGAAAATCAGCAATGACTACAATGTGACATTCATGTTTTTTGGAAATAATGTTTAATTGTTAAGGAATAAAAAAAATACGATTGGGGGCAGCACAATAGGCTTGGTGCAGCCTTAAGATTTTTTTCAAATTTCAAAACAGGATTGAAAATATATAAGTAAACATTGCAATTCTTGCATAGTAATGTAAAATCATTTACAATTAATACAGGGGGTGTAAGTGACAGCCTAGCAAATACTGAAACGGTCAACTCAGAAACTGAACAACTTTCACTATCAGGAAACGCGAAAAAAAATCAGCTATGGGACAGCTGATTTTTTTCGCTTTTCCTCCATAGTGAAAGTTGTTCAGTTTCTGAGTTGACCGTTTCAGTATTTGCTAGGCTGTCACTTACACCCTGTGTAGTGCACTGAATAAAATGAGAACAAAACTATAGATTTCTGTTTTAGTGGGGTGAAAACATTTTCGCTTTATGTATGGAGACTGCAAACTGAAACCTAAATTTTTGCTTCAATCAGTTTTAGGCTTTTCGGGCGAAACGTCTATTTAGTAGTTGATGGCAGCTTAAGAGGGCTATTGCAGTCCAGTGGCTCCCTCATCACATTAAAAAAGGTTTCTCAATAAAGAAAGCCTAAATTAAAAAAGTGCTCAACAGATAAACTACAAAAGCCTTCAAGCTATTTTCATAGAATACTTTTATATGTTTTTTAAAGGTCTAAACATACAAATTTTGAAAAAAGAAAAAAACGGCTGCTTTTTTTCTTATTCGAAATTGTTTAAAAGTGGAATGTTTAGAACCCATAAAAGTATTGTCTAACAATGGCTTGAAGGCTTTTGTAGTTTATCTGTTGAGCACTTTTTAAATTTAGGCTTTCTTTATTGAGAAACCTTTTTTAATGTGATGAGGGCGCCACTGGACTGCGATAGCCCTCTTAACATCAACAGAACACTGCAAAATAAACTTTATTTGTTGAAACTTAACTCAAAATTCAAAAGGAGAACAGATGATGCATACAGAGACTTGCAACATTGTATGAGAATGTGGAGACTAACATTATTTATGAGAGCGCAAAGAGCGGCCTGTCAGTACTGTATGCAAGTTTTATGAATGTACCCTGTTGGCAGGAGTCCAAGCTCACCGCACGCGACAATCGGCCGAGAAAAACATAAAAATATGCGAATTCGGAAGTCAATATCAACCGTGTTTGGGTGCTTTAGGGAATTTGATAGATTCCGTTTTAGAATGGACCTGGGTTACTGCCAGCAAGCCATTCAAAATAAGAGGTTTAGGAAATTTTTGTTTTTAAGTTAAGTGAATTTAATTAACTGCTAAGGAGAGAGCATACAGGTGTTAGGGCAAACAGTTGCATTACTTTAAAGGGGTGATTTTACCCATGATACTGAACAACTTTCCCTAAGAAACCTATAGGAAATTCGTAAAAATTTTTTTGGACTTCCCATACTAAATGCAATCAGCCAGCTGATCAAAGTTTTGTATGAAAAGTTGAATTTTTTTTTGTTAATTCCCTATAGGTTTTTTGGGAAAGTTGTTCAGTATCATGGGTACAATCACCCCCTTAAAGAAATGCAACTGTGATGGAAGAATGCAATGGAAGTTACTATTGGCATCTAGATGCTCACTTAAAAATGGTTTGTCGCAATTCAACCCCTAAAGGTGTTAAAAGTGAGGCATCATTTTGTATAGAAATTCCGATACAAATTCGATGTTGTCCGTGGCTTCGTCCGCATCCGCTCCCATCATGGTACCTGGATCTAATAGACGTCAGTTTTTAAGACTAATAATAAGCTTTTAAATATAAAAAGTTTTATCAAAATCGGTCCAGTAGTTTTGGCAGAATCCTCGAACAAACACAGACTTTTACATTACTATAATAGTGTAAATAATTCACAGCTGTCCGAAAAAGTTCCGTCAGTACGCCGTGCTAGTGTGGCGCTAGTGTCGTGCACATAGCCAATATGATACGATAATAAATCTCGTATAGTATTTTGGTCGAGCACCAGCGCCCGCCTTGCTTCCGCCCCGCACCCGTCACGCGCTCTCCTCGCGGTCGCCCACGACCGCTCGTCAAAATACAATACGTAATTTATTATAGTGTCATGAGACTAAAATTGCAAGCAATGCATTTTTAGGACGCGGGGCGAGCGTGGAGGGCGCGGAGCGGGTGCGGGTCGTCTGAACGCGGCCTTAAGGCCTTATTACAAAATACCTATGCCTTAGCATGTCTGGTCAGTTCCATACATTTTAGATTTAATATAGTCTTGGCGCAAACAGATGTCGCTACAAGTATCATCTGGCCTGAACGAGAGATAAATCTTAATTAAACGTTGTTAGGTCACTATTATTTGAGTTTTGTTCCACGGAAATAAATTATGTAGATAAATTTTCTTACAAATTTTAATAACAAATGTGTTTAATACGTATTTTAAACGTAATTAAACATTGCTGTAGTACCGTTACTTACCACCGTCGCTGTATTTGCGCGAGTTGACAACTAAGAAGGTGGCAACTTTCTTAATATGGGCATTAACCTTTAGTTTTTGTGATCTGTGGCATTAACCCTCTGTGTACTAGGTACTCTAAGCAAAAATATTGTTTAGCTCTACTGAAAATATCGCATCCGTGCACTAACAGTTTTTTTAGTTATCGGCTATGATGACTCTATGTACGATTTACTTCGTGTTTGAATCGATCTAGCCGTGCAGTAAAAGTAGAGCTAAACTTTGTTGGTCATATTGAGCAGGAGTTTGAACACGGATTTGAATAAAAAACGAATTGAAAACGAATCGGTATGCAAACGCCCATACGAGTAGAGGCTCTGTAATACAAGATTTCTAACGTATCGTCGAAAGTCAATACGATTTACAGTTCGTTCGAAAATTATTTGTTCTATTTATGGCTACAGAGTCATAGCTAATAAAAAATAGGGGATGATCAAATCAAAGTCAATACGATTTACAGTTTATTCTAAAATTGTTTGTTCTATTTATGGCTACAGTCATAGCTAATAAAAATGTTCTTCTAAACTATATAACTATATAACTAAATAATGCACAATATTTTAGGGGGATGATCAGATCATCAAACACCACTTTCTCTATGAAACCAACATCGAAAAGGTAAAAAAGTTTGCTGCATTCATTTGAGAGGAGTGTGTTTGCAGGTTTGTATTTCCATACAAACCTGCAAACAGTCTATCTAGGTAATTTATTTTTATTTAGCTGATTTTTTGCGTGGTTTTGATATTGGTCCTATACAGAAAGATGTTTATATCTTTTTAAAATATTGTGCATTAGTTAATAAGGACCTTACCTATAATGAGCTGGCAGAAACAATTCATCGCCTCTGTTCCAATCCCACGCTACTCATGCATCTCAAATATCCGTTATGTAGTCGCTTTATAATAATATACAGGGTGTATGTGACAGCCTTGCAAGTACTGAACGGTGAACTCAGACCATCAAACTGAACAACTTTCGCTATGGAGCCTCAGGAAACGCGAAAAAAAATCGGCTGTCCCATACAAAACTGCTGTACCCATCCGTCTCAAATGTGTGGGACAGCTGATTTTTTTTCGCGTCTCCTGAGGCTCCAAGTTGTTCAGTTTGATGGTCTGAGTTCACCGTTCAGTACTTGCTAAGCTGTCACTTACAAGCTGTATATAAGCTTATTGGTTTCTTTTTAACGGTAGATAATAATTTATGTGAAGGGCATTTAAAAATGAAAACAGTAGACCTCAATGGTTTCAAATGTAGGTAACATTTAATTACTCAATACTCAATGCCTTGCCATCGACTTTACCGTAGCAGAAGACCCCAAACGCAAATAATATTGTACAGTATTTGATGCCTATCGTGGATAAAAATCGTCAATACGTTATCGATATTCAAGCAAACTCATTCCAACTACAACACTAGTCGTTACCCATGAAGAGATCCTTAAAAACAATCTTGTTAACTTATCCGTACCTACATACACAAAATAAAAGAAATCCCTGTTTGCTAAACAGATTCAACTCAAGGGGCAGCAAGTTCCAAGCAAATAGCGTAAGAACGGACGGAATAAGAAATGTAAGCTGTAGGTACTTCGCAAATGCGGCTAAGCAGGTACAGATGGGGGTAAGCAGGTATATGGGGGTGAGGGGGTGAATAATGCATGTTGCATCTCCATTCAGCCGGCGGACAGGATAAAGTCTAGTCTACACTTGCCGTCACGCAAAGCGAAGGCTAATGGAGTGCTACAGTCTATTTTTATTGAGCAGGCCGATTGGCTGGATTTTGTATTAAATGTAAGTTATATGTTGCTTTTAGTTAAGAGATTTGGATGTGTGTTTTGATTTTTCTTTTCGTGCTAATGGTTTATGCAGTTTGGCAATTCATTTTGGTGACAGGCTCTTTGGTGACAGGTGGAACTAATTATGACGTCAAAAGCTATCTATATGATATTTTGAATTGAATTTTGAATTTTTGACTAATTATTTTAGTATGTATGGTGGATCCATAGATCCATATGTGGTGGTCCAACCAGGTTATGCGTGATTTTTAGTGTCCGACCGAATAAGTCCGTTTTTGACCGAAATCGATTGTTCGGTTTTTGCTATCCCTTCCTTCGGTTGGCCGAAGGTTCAGTCATGAGTAGAAATACTAGAATGCCTGAGTAAAAAGTACTTAAACAATGCAAAATCTCACAGTCATCCCGTGATCATGGCAGTTGTAACACTGCCGAAATATCGGGAATTCATACATACCAAAACGCGGTAAGAACCTGTTAAAATGTTGAATTCTAGATTAAATGCAAAATCTGTACTGTTATTTTGTCGCGAACGTGTGTAAGGAGTACAGATTACCTATAATTATGAATTTATGTCAAGTTGCGGGCTAACGCAGTTTTCAGATAATTTTAAGAACTACTAAATGAATCTTCGACACAAACTTATAGAAAAAAAGTTTCTGTAAAAGTTATGAATGATCCCATGGCTGTTATAATACCATAGTCTGAAGGAATTTAAAAAAAATTGTCCTAGTCAGTATAAAAGGCAGTCAGCCATCTCATTCATCCTAACTTTGCATTTTTCTGTATTTTTTAAATAACTCAAGAAATAATGGATACAAAAATCTGATAATTTTATCCCATAATCGCATATTCCCATTTTATTTTAAAGGTTTTCGAATTTTGGTACCTTTCATAAAATGAAATGCCGTCCATTGACCTGTCGCTACAGCCGAGTTTCATAAACTGTGTCACATACCTACCTAACAGACTTCACACTTAAAAACATAGTTGGTAGTTGTAGGAAAGTTTCTGATCCGACCAACCCAAGGGATTATGGTCGTGAGCTTATGTATGTTATGTAAAGAAAAGAAGATGTTGTAAGTTCAGATGTAAGCCCGCGCAAAATATAGTTCGTACTTCGTGTACACTTTACGTGGCCGAACTTTCAACGGTTTACGAAAACGGATTCATGAATCTAGAAAAAGATGTAGGAAATCTGGACCCGCGTGAATTTTGATGTGGTCGTATGTAAAACCTAAAAGGTAGGGTTAGGATTAGGACTTAGGACTAACTCACATATTTATTATCCTTTGAATAACGCATTGAGCGGAATTTCATAAAAAATATCTATATCTAATCTTATAGAACATAGAAGTCAAGAAAGGTTAATTTTATGATTTGTTTGAAATTAATTTTCCTTAAAATGAAATTACTCCATTTTGTTTTGTTTTAGTTGCAGTTATAATTAAAAATATTTTTTTAAGATCGTGTTTTTGCTTGAATTTGTTTATGATAACATTTTTAGTTCAAGCATAGCTGTAATTATTTATAAGTGGAAACTGTTTTCGCTAATATTCGATGTATCCGGATTCGGTGATAATAATATGTCACCTGTAAGTTCTAGACGAATAGCTGCTGTCAACCCAATCCCACGAGGCTCCTTCACTTGCGGTCTCTTATATAAAAGCAAAATCCCTTTCGTGGTGGTCAGAAGCTCTGTGATAATTACTATCGTTTTTATGCATGGTTAAGTCAGGTGTTAGTGGTGAAAATCCAGAAAATCATAGTAAAATATTAATCCCTTAGTCACCTTCTCACCTTATAAAGTCTTACAAAATTAGCTCAAATTATTTTAAGGGACGATCGAACTTTCAATCTGAACAACTTTTTTTAAGAAACCAGCATCGAAATCGCGAAAATAAATTTGATGTCCCCTACATTCAGGTCGAGTTAGGTTTGCAGTTTTTCAGCCTGCGCGTACCCTAACAGCGAATGCATTTAGGGTACGCCCGTCCCCTGCACACCGCATTCGATTAAATTGCCACGATCGTCGAGAGCTGTTCCACTATATTATAATTTCGCTATGGCCACTTGATTGCCACGCTTATGTGGCCGTGCCAGCGGAGGCGGTGTGCTTTTGTTTCGCCAATGATGCTTTAACATAACAATTAAGATAACATTTTCGTGCTTGCAAATACACTAGATGAAAAAAAAAAACGTCAGGGAATTCATTTCCCGTAATAAATTTCGCGTCGTGTAATAAATTAAAGACTAACAAGATAATTAACTTTCTCATTCCTGTTGGGACAGCGAAATGTCGTTATTTGCTTTTGTCTTATATACTGTTGTATTTCGTAATATATTATCTAGGAAAAATGTATTTTATTTCCTGTTAACGTTGCTCTATTTTACGATGGAGATAGTCGTTAACCAAAGACGTGGTGCTGTGCTGTGCTGAGGTAAATTATGTCTGCATTGCGCAACGCATAGCAATTTGTGCTTTGTTTCTACACAAATCAGATTGTTACGTATATCTGAAGGAATACTGTATCGACATTATGAGGGAGGTGTTCGGATAACTACAGAAGTAGCTTTTGTTTTTCCGATATTTTTTATCGTCATTTTACTAATATGAAACAACTATTTGATTTTAAAATAAAGACATTATGTTTTGTAAAATTTAATGCAGTACATATTCAACAGGGTGCTTCAGACTTGTTTTTCCATAGAAAACTTCAATGCATGCATCCATATAGTCGACTCAAATGTACCTATGGAACAGCAGTTTTTTTTTGCGATTTCGATATTGGCATCTTATTGAAAGTTGTTCAATTTGATGGTCTGTGTTCACCCCCTTTAATATATTACGCATTTAAATGTATACAAAAATATATACGAAAACTGATGATTATATTACTTCGAACATATTCTTCGGGGCTGCGGTAGAAATAAACATTGCCATAGTTAACCACTACCTTTTAAGAGCGCGCAATTTTAACTAAGATTCACTTTTAGTCAAGTCCGTAAATATTTATCGAGCAGGTTACTATGCTACCTACCTTATTATCCTAGTATCCTATTCTACTAATCCTACTAACATCTTTAATACGCTCTTTGTCATACAAACTCACAAACGCAACCTATTAATCCTCTCTTGTAAACAAGAAGCTTGAGAGGTATTGGATGCTTGTAATGCTGAACTTTTTCATTGTTTTACCAAGGGTGCGAATTATATCTCACATGCACTAAGTAGTAAGTAACTAAGCCGTGTCTTCACCCGACACTTGCTTGGAACCGTTTTCCCTTTGAGTTTTATATAAAACGAGCTTTTACCCGCGACTTCGTCCGCATAAATTATATACCAGATTTTAAGTCAGATGATAAGCTATCAAAAAAAAAAGTTTCATCAAAATCGGTTCAGTAGTTTTTGCGTAATACTCGAACAAACAAACAAAATAAACAAACAAATAAACAAACAAACAAACAAACAGACAGACTAAAAATCCAAAAATTGGTGATTTGGAATCAGGGACAGGTAAAATGTCGTATTTTTTTTTTGTAAATATCTTCAATGTACAGACACACTTCTGTTACAGTTTTATAATAGTTTAGATGTTAGCGCTCGTAAGTGATGTAGGTATGATGTTCATGAACTGCAACGAATGTGAGTTGCAAGTCGTGACGAGAATTTTTTGTCAACAACTCTAGAACTACTCGAGAAATCAGTAACTAAAGAAGCGTGTCACGTTTGTTTTTTGTTTAATTTTAGGCCTATTTTAAAATTGTCAGAATAATCGAATAAATTATATTTGTTAAAACAAATATAAACTTAAAATCAGGTAGGTATAGTAACTTTATGCTTAAAATACACCATCCAGAAAAATTTCTGGAAAAATCGAAGGGAGAAACTCTTTATTTTTTAATAATTTAATTCAATTTGGAAAGTAGGCACCAAAGAGACATTATTGGGATTATTTGGGATGTAGGAATACAAACTTTTTATTGATTCTATAACAGATTTTGTTCGTGTAAACTGGCACGATGTCTTGGAAATAAAATATCAAAAGCCATAAAAACTAAAAAAGAAAAAAAAATCTTTTTAATTGAAGTATTTGGCTTAACGTAATTTTTTTCTGACAGATAGCTGCCAGTTCTACATTTCCTAGATGTAATGAAAACTCTGTGGTTGTATGACAAATATGCAGTCGAGAAATAAAAACTTTTTGGATTTCTATTTTTTTGTAGTTTCTCCTGATTTATCTATCCAATCGTACTATTCGTAGCATAAAAATGTTAAATAATATCTGATAATGATAATAATGATCAGCAGGGATGAATTGTATGCTACACTTTAACGTTATTACAAGCAATAATGCCCCGCTCATTGTGACTTGAGTTTAGCAATTCTTCGGGGTAGGTATGTCGAGTAAAAATAAGAGTGTGCTGTGTGAGTGTGTGAAATACAAACATACGAAAAAGTAGTACGATAGACGTTGTATCGGTAAATTATAAGTAGACAAACTGTTGTTGTTATTTGGGGGGCTTGCACCTGTGCCACTTCGACCATCGGCATCGCTGGTCTTTTGTAAACGTCCCTTTTACGACAAACTGTTACCTACTAGGTATTTGATATCTTTTTTACTTTTTATAATAATTCAAAAGTTATTTTGCATGAAAAGGTTGGAAAGGTAAAATATATGTTGGGTAGGCTTTAAAAAAGTTATTCAGGTATTTAATGATGATGGAAAAACAACGCAATGATATTATACAAAATCCCTTCAATTTTCTACTTTTCGTTCATTTCATGTTCAATGTTTCTTTCTTTTTTCATTTATTTTTATTTCGGGACATTTCTTTAATTTCCATTGATGTCAGAGCCGTAATTTCAGCATGCATGACCACTGATATGTTGTATATAAGAATTAAAGGTTTTCATATTCTCACATAAGCTGGTGTTGTTATAGCGATACTTAAACTCTTCCTAAAAAATCATCATCACCCTATATACCTACGTCCCATCCACTGTACGGGCCTGCCCTCCATGGGCGTTAGTCCACCACGCGTGCCCAATGCGGATTGGTAGACTTAACATTCGCATTAGAATTTCTTCACCGTTTCAGAGAAATCGGTATTACATATAATAAGTTAGAAAAACCCATTGATGATTGATATATTTGTCCGTTTTAACTCCTTCCCAAAAATCAACGCCATTGTTAAACATGTTTTTCCATGTTATTTTGCTTATTTTCGACTACAGAGTCCAGCAAAAGAAGCGTGTTTCCAAAAGCTATTACGTAATGTGAAGCCGAGCTTTGATCTCAGCATAGCCCCGGGATAGTAGTTGCCGGCAAATCCCTTGCAACCCTGCTTCAGGACGAACGATGTATAGTGTAGGGTAAACGGGCTTGTTATGGTCTCTGTGATCAGACTACTGACTTTGTGAAATGAGTCATTGGAAATGACAGATGTTAGGGTTACGCACGATTTTGATGATGTTACGTCAATAGACTAAAAGATTCTTTTAAAATGATAATTTAAACAGCGCTTCTGACAGAGACAGCCTATTTGTTTTGTCGCATTTAATACGTTGACGCTATGTTAGAACATCCCGATTAGAAAACATTTACACCGCATTAAGTATTATATTCAGTCCAAGATTGGGTAAGTATTGTATAGGTATTAATTTTAAATACAATGTATATTTTATACAAGATTCAAAAGTGATTTTCGGCAAACATAATCAGGAAATTATTTATTTGATTGATATTAAAAGCCACAGCCTTTCTTGAAATAGTAAATTAATAGTTTAGCTGTTCAATTATTGTACGTGTCAAGTTAATTGAATAAATAGTTCCAAACTGATTTAATCCTTAATAATAATTATTATGAAGTTAATTACACAACAAAGAACTGTCGGAGAAAATATGCCAATTAACAACATTATCTTTTTGTAATGAGTTAATGAGAACAATTTCTTCAAAATTAGTAACTAATTAAATACAATTTAATAATAATATTAACCTTTCAGATCGTAAACATTTTTTTCTACTTTAATAATAATATGTTGAATTCGACAATTTACAAATAAATAATATTTAAGAATCTTTTTTCTAAGTAAAATCTTATTACCTACTTCTTTTCGTGAGATGATTTCGTTTGCCATGCAGTGGGAATCCTACTGGCTATAACTTACTTTTAAGTTAAATAATATTCTTAAGTGATTAATGATTTTGTAAAATCTATATAATATTTTGTGTTTATTTGTTACCACCCACGTTACAAGAATTAGAAGGCAGCTAACATTGGCGCCTCTACCCTACGTAAAACAAGACCTATTTGCATCAACTTTTAAAGAATCTTTTAGCAGGTAAAATTTATAAAATGAAAAGATTCTTTTACATGCGTGTTTTCGTTCAACGTCGTTTACTTTTGTGAGCGAAGTCACAGTGCTAGTATAAAATATACTAGAATTCACTTAATGAAACTTTCTCTTCTTTATTTTATTTGCAAAATGTTACCTAAGGGTTTTTTAATTGAGGAGTTGTTTAGCCCGAATGAGTTTCCTAGCCAGCTAGCTAGATATTGAATCAAATTTTATAAGTTGACGAGCTTTTACCCGCGACTTCGTCCGCATAAATTATATACCAGATTTTAAGTCAGATGATAAGCTATCAAACAAAAAAGTTTCATCAAAATCGGTTCAGTAATTTTTGCGTGATACTCGAACAAACAAACACCCAAACAAACAAACAGACCGACAAAAAATCAAAAAATTTGTGATTTGGAATCAGGGACAGATAAAAACCATGTCGTAATTTTTTTTTTTTATAAATATCTTCAATGTACAGACACATTTCAGTTACAGTTTTATAATAGTTTAGATTGTAAGGGAATTTGTTCCTTGTATGTATTTACTTATACAGGGTGTAACAAAACACCCTAGTAATACTTAAGGGAATGCTTCAGCCCATGAAACTGAACAACTTTCACTATGGAGCCAACTTCGAAATCGCGAAAAAAAAATCCGCTCTTTCATACAAAACTGCAGTACCTAGACCTACCGTCTCGACTCAAATGTATGGGATGGCAGATTTCTTTTATTTTTTCTCGACATTGGCTCCATAGTGAAAGTTGTTCAGTTTGATGGTCTGAAGCACCCCCTTAAGTATTACTAGGGTGTTTTGTTACACCCTGTATACAGAGTCTTTCCTAATACGGTGACCGTTTTTATGGGATGATCAGACTATTAAACTAAACAACTTTGTCTATGGTTGGTCCCATCCCATAACAGTTGTTCAGATAAGAAGGACCCTATAAAAATAAAATAAAAATTAGGTGAAACTATTTCAATGGGGTGATCAGACCATCAAAATGAACAACTTTTTTCAATGGGAGCAATATCGAAATAGCGAAAAAAAAAACAGTTGTCCCATACATTCGAGTCGAGTACGTTCGCACTTTTGTATGGAACAGCATATTTATTTGCTACTTCTACACAGAAAGTGACATTCTATTGGCGTAGACGCTAGTAGAAATGACAGAATGTATGGATTTGACATTGGCGATCGAAACATTTTAACGTTTGCTTTCGCCACCATGCGTCAAGTTGTCGTTTGTACTAGCGTCGACGCCAATCAAATGTCACTTTGTCTGTGTACCCAGGTGCAATAGAGACCAACCCACCTATCCAACTGAACACCTACCCTAATACCCATCAAACTGAACAACTTTTACTATGGGAGCAAACCTGTCAGAACGAAAAAAAATCAGCTGTTCCATACTAAACTGCAATACCTACTCGACTCAAACACTCAAACGTATGGAGCAGCAGATTTTTTTTTCGTTCTGACAGGTTTACTCCCTTAATAAAAGTTGTTCAGTTTGATGGGTAGAGTATGTGGTTTAATATGTTAATGATACTTTTCCTTACACCCTGTATAATACGAGTATATTTGAGCAAGAAAGAAGGCGTGATAGAGCCTTTGTCGCAAATACGAATCATAAACATAAACGTACGTAGATCACTGGACCCATCAAGTCAACTTGTCGATTGCACCGGAGTGCACTCGAGATGCGTGGAGCCGAGTGCACCCTGCATAATGAAAGACAGTCGGCTGTATGTGCCATGTGCAAGGCCAGGGATGGCAAACCTTTATATAAGTAAGTGTTATATGTATTTAGTGCACTTGACATGTAAAATTATTTTTTATTAAATAAATGAGTATGAATATATCTACGTGCCGATGATGGTACCAACGACAATTTTTTAATTTGGTTATGATGTGCCAAAAACAATAGAATGTAGAGTAGAAACTTTAGCCAAGTGGAGTCACATCCGGATGATAAAGATGTCTCCGACATAAAGTTATTATACCTTACAGTTAGCGTACAGAAGTAGAGGAATTAACTGACTTGAGTCGTCAAATGAAACCGTTTCCAGGTTTCAGGAGATTATTTGCAGGAAAAAACTCGAGCACTGTCTATAATTCAGAGTTGTTAAAATCGTGGATAATTTAAGAGGATAGACGGGTACGGTTTTTTCCATAAAAATGTATTCCCCTGTTTCCTCCCTGAATAATGACACTAGAGCAAAATAATTTTTACCATACAACCTATGTTACCTCTGCTATGTCCCTACGTTTTGCTTATTTGCATTAATTTCACTATAATTTAATTACTGTAAGAACAAGGGATCTTCGAAAATGACCAATTTTACCGCCCGTTTTCGGACATCCAGCAAACAAATTCGACGAATATAAAGAAAAAAGCAAAACATACAGACATAGCCAAATTCTTCTCATATTATTCTTGAAAGAATTATTAAAATCGGTTTGGTTTTGGAGGAGGAAACAGGGAATACGAAATGCAGATTTCGTCTATTATATGTAGACTAGCTTTTGCCTGCGACTTCGTCCGCGTGGAGTTTGGAAAACCCCAAGTATTCTGTTACTTCTAATACCTCCAAGAATATTGGGTACAAAGTTTCATGATGATCGGTTAAGTAGTTTTCGCGTGTCGCGTTTCGCGCGTCCTAACAAACAAACTTAACATTCACATTTATAATATTAGGAATTAAATAGGTCCGAACTGCAGTTGTATCTTTCGCACTCTAGTCGGCGGGATGTATGGGTGGGGCAGATCGGACAAATACGTATACAGTCGGAAACGTGACCTATTCTCCAAATATCCATTTCAGCCCGCCTATCCTCTTAACAAGGTCACAGGCGCATTAAGTGACATCTTCCTGTTTTGATTACATCTAAGGGACCGGAATAAAACTTTTAAGGCGTCTTCAGACATGCATTATGCAACAGGGGAGCAGGTTTCAGTGAAACGACTTTATATTTGTTAATACCGGTAATACTACTCGACTAAGAGCTTTGTATTTTGTAAGCTGTTGTATTTTATGTTGAATGCATTAGTTTTAAGCCGACGTTGTGTACAAAGTCTTTGTTAAATTCGTTTTCAAAATAAAACATACTTTCAAAAATGTTTTGACGCAATGCAATGTTCCATCTTAGAACCTTGGAAAAGCAAACTGTTTGCCAGAAGTTTGACAGAAGCTAATAGATGTCAATACTAAGTGATTGTGAAAAAGGTATACTTACTAAGGTGGCTCACATTTAAAATACGATAATTGTATAGTACACACGGCGACACATCAAGCTATAGAAAACCAATATAAGCACGTCGCGAGACGTTAAACGTTACGATGCGATCACGGTCGCCATGATAGCGGCCCTACAGTCACGACTCACAAACACAAACTCACACAACACGAGCACCGCGGTAACACAATCATCTCTTTGTTACGTCGTCGTCAAAATCGAAATCCCCTCCGTCCCCGGAGGGGTTCGTCGCGATCTCTGCCCGCTCCATTTTCTTCAGGCGCCTACAGACGCCACCGGCACATCGCTGGCCGGTTCTCACCGATCCCCGCTACCTCATCGTAGTCCGCGTAGTCCCAGCAACGCCCATTGCCGAGGTCCGTACCCCTTAGGGGTGCCCCTTGGGCAGGTTGCTTAAGTTCTTTCATTGGTTCGGTAGACCTACCAGGGCGCTTCGCCGTCACTGGTGTGGTCCCCCCATATTCCGCAGTTATAAGCAGTCGATGCTCTCTGAGTAACGCTGTGTTGGTCAATTCGAAAAAAAAAAGTTAAATGTTACTCAACCTACGCGCGACCAGCTTATTTTGGTTTTTTATTGCTTGATGTGTCTCCGTGTGTACATTTAACACTTGAATTACTTTACCTTTAAAAATATTTTTGTCTACATGAATTACATATATCTACCTCATACTTATCTCGGCGGATTTCATTCTTTTAAGAACAAAATCAATGTAATTTACCTTAAAGCATAGAAAAAGCTCGGACTTACCTGAAAAAGGAAAAAAAAAATTAGCTGTTTATTGTTTTCTTTGACACACAAGTTAAACAAATATTTACAACCTAGTTTATACCTAGTCGGATAGTAGGTAGTATGTTGTGTTGATAGGTATACAGGGTGTAAACTGAAATGCATTACATATTGAAGGGGATGCTTCAGACCATCAAACTGAACAACTTTCACTATGAGACCAACACTGAAATCACGAAAAAATGTGACAAAGGAAACTGCATTGACTGTTTCTGTGGAACTCGACCCAAATGTATAAAACAGCAGATTTCTTTTGCTATTTGAATTTTTATCCCGTAGTGAAAGTTCGATGATCTGAAGGATTAATCTAAGTTCGACAAACGCTTTTCTTCCTATTCCTATTATTTTTCTTTTTATTGGTGATTACACAATATGGATTCCGCACAACTGGCCATTGAACACATTCTATGCACCCTCCAATGTATGTAACCTTAGACAATTTAATAGGGACTCGCCTTGCGGTAGCATTTCCCCTCTGCCACGGTATTAGATCAATTAATCTTGCGCATTTACACCCAATTTTATACCTTATCACTAAACGAGACAGCCTATAGCGAAACAATAATTTTGAACTTAGAACGTTTGGGGTTCACACGAGACTACTTTTCATGATTTTTAACATTCAAAATTAGAATCTAAACTTATGGGGAATAAAATCCAAAGTTGCGGATTTCATGTTTCCTCGCCCCCCGCAAAAAGTGGCAGAAATGTTTCTTAGTAGAATAACACGCGTAACTCGTCCCTATTAAATTGTCTAAGTATGTAACACATTTAAATTTACACTCTGTATATGCTTGCGAGACGGGTATGTGTAATTTGTCAGGGCCTCAGGCTATTAGGAAAATATTCTTTTGCTTCTTATAAATATAACTAATTTAAAACTTTTCTACCGAACGAATTCATACATAAACAAGATACGGAACCTCTTGTATTTGATCTGTTTTGAAACGCGGAGTTCCTTCAGAGTTTCAAACTAATTTGTAAAAGTTAAACGTTCAGCCACTCTCGGGTAAGTACACAATTTTCGTAGTCCTTTGACTTTATATTATCTCTCGTAATTTTGTCGAAAAATTGGCCGTTAAATTGGGTGAAAGTATGCGGAAATATTACTTTTAAAATATAGCTCGCTTCAGTCTCATGGGCATTTTCGTAGGTATAGCTAAAGTTTAGCAGTCAAAATGATCCATTAATTCTATGAGACATGTTGTGTATTAGTTGCCGGAAAAGAATATGACTATCCCACCTGCCCCATATTAATCCCTGGGTATTGGAAGAGGAGACGAGGGAGTGGGAATATTGCTGAAGTTCCCTTACCTGGCTGAAGGCATCGTCCTAATAGAACGTGAATGCGCGATCATCGTAGGTTCGCGAATTTTACTCGCGAGTACGAACGCGCGATCAAACATATTGAACTCGAATAGGTGTCCTAACTGACAATCGCAAGACACGGTCGCGCGACTCAAGTGTTTGTAAATATATTCGCGCGAACTTAGTTCGTACGAACGCGCGATCAAACATATTGAACTCGAATAGGTGTCCTAATTGAAATTCGCGCGATAATTGCCTCCATGGTTGTTGGTCTCGACCGTGCCACTGCCCTAGTCCACGGTCGCTCGCTCGCTCGCGTCGTCAATTCGCGCGATGAAAGGACACCCAGTTTTTGCCATCGCGCGACCACGCGATGGTCGCATCGCTTACTCGCGAGATTATCCCGCATTCGCGTTCTATTAGGACGATGCCTAAGATGATATACGCTAAGGCATACCACTTGTCCCCCAGATGAGTGGTAGGAAAATAAAATTGCATTCCCATAACTTTCAGCGTCAGGATTGCGCTATTTATTGCGTCTGAGAGAAACCCAGCAAACGAATTTTACCGTCTTTTGCATATAAAAATATCGTTCAAGCTTGAAAAGCTTTGAAAGGGATATTTTTATAAGTTCTCAACCTAGTCGCTCCGTTGCGGCGTCACCCTTGACTTTTCATGTACACACGGCGACACATCAAGCTATACAAATCCAATATAAACTGGTCGCGAGACGTTATACCTATGTTACTCGTCCTATGTGCGGCCAGCTTATTTTGGTTTTGTATAGCTTGATATGTCGCCGTGTGTGGTACCTACAAGACGTACACTAGAAGCGTTAGTTTTTATTTATTTAATATAAAATATTGTTAGTTACCTACGCCGTTTCTGTATACCAATGGTTTTCATTTCTTCCGATTATTTTTTAAGTCCAATGGAGCATTAATATATACAGGGTGTTAGGGTAAACAGTTGCATTACTTTAAGGGGTGATGCACCCATGATACTAAACAACTTTCCTAAATAAACCTACAGGAAATTCGCATAAAAAAATTTCGGCTTTTCATACAAAAGTTCGATTAGCTGATTGCATTTAGTGTGGGAAGTCATAATTTTTTTTTTATACAAATTTCCTATAGGTTTCTTTGGGAATGTTGTTCAGTATCATTGGTACAATAACCCCTTAAAGTAATGCAACTGTCTAGTGTCTACCCTAACACCCTGTATAAGCATAAGCAATAGTGAGCATATCCTCACGACTATGTTCAACGAGGGGTAATCAGAGATATTTAAAAAAAATAAGAGGTTCAGAATATTCACGTTTATCTAGCAGTAGTCCAACTCAGTCCAGCGTGACTGGTAGTGACCCCAAAGAAGACTAGGTAGACATAGACATACAGACAGACCCGTCACACTTATAACACTCCTCTTTTTATGTCGTTGGTTAAAAACAAGCGGTTAAGAGTCTTAATAACTTCTGAATCATCATAGAACGCAACAACGAGTCAAGTTGCAGGTTCTGACACGAGCACTTGTCTCGCGTGGTGTTAGCCCGTCGCGTTTTTGCCTGCCACGAGGCTCCGCAATCCTCAATCTCTTCTTGTGTGATCAAAAACAATCCCTGAGATTGGGATAGATACTCCAATAAACTACTTGACACTGGCGGAAATGTAGTGCTAACGCACAAGCAAGAGTCCATCTATCTAAACTATTATTGTTCAACTTAGCTTGTTTTGCCCCACTAGAGGGCACATCTGACTGACAAAACTTATAAAACTGTAACAGAAGTGTGTCTGTACATTGAAGATATTTACAAAAAAAAGATTACGATATGGTTTTTAGGTATCCCTGACTCCAAATCAACCTTTTTTAGAATTTTTGTTCGTCTGTTTGTTTGTATGTTTGTGTGTTTGTTTATTCGAGCATCATGCAAAAACTACTGAACCTATTTTGATGAAACTTTTTTTGTTTGATAGCTTATAATCTGACTTAAAATCGGGTATATAATTTATGCGGACGAAGTCGCGGGTAAATGCTAGTTAATTATAAAAAAAAGAACGCAACAACTTTGCACCAAGAAAGTTTTTCTTACGACTATTTTCCTTTACCCCATTTTCAGGGTAAAACATTTTCTGTAACATCAGCAGTTCAACAACAATGTTGCAAAAAATAAACATACTCAAAACGAAGTTACTTCACGGCAACGGCAAGAAACCCCTGAACTCCTTAGCGGGGTAATTTATGTCTCCCTAAAAATAATTTATCGTACCATGTGGAGTAAGATGGCGAAAGTTACGTAGAAGCTGTGTTGCCAGGTATGAAAATTCTGGAAAAAATACCGTGAAAAATTTGGAGATTAACTGATATGTCAAAAATTTATCTCAAGTTTCTGCGAGCTCCTGATTTCATTATCCTAAAGGTTTTTTAATGAGGTGATCAGACCATCAAACTGAACAACTCTATGGGACCAACGTCGAAATCCAAGAAAAATATCAGTAACAAACCTGCAAACCTAGGTACTACCTACTCGACGCAAACGTATGGGACAGATGTATATAAATTTTTTCGCGAAGTTGTTCAGTTTGATGGTCTGATTATCCCCTTAAAACACCGCCACCATACTAAAAAACACCAAAAGTGGATAGACAAAAATATGTTATGGAAACAATAGGTACAATTTTATACCTCCTGCTTCTATTTAGGGTAGAATTTTCGTAACAGATCGGGTAACACTGTCTGTAAGTTCAGTGGGTCAAACTTCACCTTGCACTTTATTTTACTTAAGAGGTATATTACTTTCACACGCGTAACTTGTTCTCTTAAGTTTTCTACCGGGTAAAGAGGTACAATAAAAGAGAAGTGGCACCACAGTTAATTTGTTTTTATTATCTGTGCTACAGGTGAGACTACCACCATTCATAAACTCACAAACACACTTGGGGGGTGATCAGAAGCTTTGCTACAACTACCAACTATCGTTGGTAGTTATACAACATGTTAATGAAATAGCGCAAAACCTCATACACCCCAACTGATTTATAACAAAATAATTATATTGAAACAATAATTTAATTATTTTGATAATTAAAATTTTAAGTTATTCGCATTTTAAGTTTTGAGGCAAAAATGATTTGTTATCATTTCAGCAATGAAAGAAAGCGCTAACTTACTCATGGATACATTTTTATAATCTTGTTTTGGTAGTAAGTAGGGTGGGTATGCCCGTGCGGTGGGTTGACATCAGGTTCAGAAAATTTTAAATTTTTCAAACAAATTATTTAATATTTTGAAAAAAATTACCTATGTTGAAACCATGATATTTCGACTCTGCTCTCGATTCTAAACAAACTACTTTCTAGTTTTGCGTTAATTCATTAACACGTTGTATATAGTTTGCAGTTGTACTCGTAGCAAGGTTCAAGTTTATATTATGTACATAGCATGCATGGCACGTAGTGAAACCATAATACAGTGCCACGGATATAGAAAATCAATCTGTTTTATTAACCGACTTCAAAAAAAAGGAGGTTATCAATTCGATACGTATGTATGTAATATTAATGGAATTGCAAAATATTCATATATGATAATCTATTAGAGCTTCCAAGCAAATATACAAAATTTCATAGGTGTATGTATGTTTGTATGTATGTTTTTCCACGCATATCTCTGAAACTATTAATCGGATTGTGACCATTATTTTTTATTGGCTTACATTTACTCCAACTGGTACAGGTTCAAAGGGTACAGTGCAACCGATACTATTGAACAAAACTACTGAACCGATTTTGATGAAACCATCAAAATCGGTTCAGTAGTTTTCAAGATATTGGACTAATACGTGTAAGTGTGAGGGCCTGGTTTGTATGTATTTACGCGATAACTTTGGCATTTCTTGACCGATTTGGATGATTCTTTTTTAGTTCTGAAGGATTTATATGTTCGGGGAGGTTATGTTGTTTTTTTATTTGTTCAGTCGTAGGTACTATAGCTTTAGAGTAGCGGTGGGCAGGACACGTAGCTAGGCGAAGTGATGGCAGTAAAGCCGTGGCCGAATTTAGACATACCTAAAGTAGATCGTCTGGTAATGACATCTGGAAAAGCACCCATAAGACGTGGCACATTTGGGAACAGGCATATGCCCTGCAGTGAACGGATCCGGGCTGATGATGATGATAATGATACATACTCCAAAACCAGTAACATCTAAACAAATCTAAACAAACAAAAATAACATTTTTTATTTTGTTGTAAAAATAAAGTATTTCAATTTATCCAAACAAACAGAATTATATTTAATTCAGACTTCAAAATAACAATTTTTTATTTTGTTGTCAAAATGAAGTATTTCAATTTATGTTATTTTACGAATGAAATAAAAAGGTAATTTTATTTCAAGATGCGAAGGTTGCGTCACCGAAAAATTATATCGCACTTAGTTATAAGTTTATGGGATAAACCGAATATTCTCTATTAACAATTTAAAATAGAAATTAATAGAACAAAATATTACAATAATGAGTAAACCACTATGAACTGAACTAAACTAAACAAACCAACAACTATTTAATTGCATAAATTATACTTTCATTTGAAAGGTTATTTCATTTAAGGAAATAACTTTGAATTTATATACGAAAACTTTATTACACAGTAATGTTATACAATACAATACGATGGGTACGGGTGGACAATATTAATTAGGATCAACTCGGACGTAAGACACCGTCCACTGTTATAAATATTTTTTCTCCCCGAAGATTACCCAGAACCGAACGATCGGTCCTGCGCTGCCGTCTTCCAACGGGTTCGAACCATAAAGATAACCTTCCTTCCCTTATACAACGTGTTAATGAATTAACGCAAAACTAGAAAGTAGTTTGTTTAGAATCGAGAGCAGAATCGAATTATCATGGTTTCAACATAGGTTTTTTTTTTACAAAATATTAAATAATTTGTTTGCAAAATTTAAAATTTCAAAACCCGATGGTACCTATAATACTCTTTCACAAGGCTCTAAGGTCGAGATTTTGATGTTTTTGAATTAGTTTAGTTCAAGCGCCCGTATGTCAAAATCCATGCATTTTTTACACTTACACAATGAGTTTTTATAACAAATATTAATAAGTCTATGCCCATACACTAAACTTAAGCTAAAAATACTTCTCTAAATCTCGACGTATTGAAGTAAAACAAAGTACCTAGTCTGTCAGTAGTTAAATACTTTCAAGTTCTTCGTAGTAATTCATAACTCTCATTAATGTGGACACATTTTTCTTGAAATTAAAACATCACTGCCACTTTCTAATATTTTTGAGGTCACTTAACGTCCACATGGCATATAGGTAGTCAAAACGAAGTCCAAGCTAAAGTAATACAACGTGTTAATGAATTAACGCAAAACTAGAAAGTAGTTTGTTTAGAATCGAGAGCAGAATCGAATTATCATGGTTTCAACATAGGTACTTTTTTTTAAATATTAAGTTTACTGAACCCGATGTCAACCCACCGCATGGGTCACCCTACTTACTACCAAAACAAGATTATAAAAATGTATCCACGAGTACGTTAGCGCTTTCTTTCAGTGCTGAAAAGATAACAAATCATTTTTGCCTCAAATCTTAAAATGCGAATAACTTTAAATTTTAACTATCAAAATAATGAAATTATTGATTCAATGTAATTATTTTGTTATAAATCGTTGGGGTGTCTGAGGTTTTGCGCTAATTTAATTAACACGTTGTAGATTCCTTATGGAAAGTGAAAGGGATTTTTGCGCTATGGCTCGCTCTAATATGCGCTTTCTATCTCATATGAAAATAATAATATAATCCAAATAGTTATTATTTTGACAAGCATTGAAGTCATAGGTTCTTCTCATATAAATCTGTGTGACAAATACCGATATAAAAAGCTGTGGAATACCAGCACAATTGTGAAGGTACACAGATAAATCCCTTACTACGATAAATAAGTAAAATCGCTTTTCAAAACAGAATAAATCACGCTAAATGGCGTTACATTATTTTTGCCATATAGGTAGGAGAAAAAAGTGTTTATTTCGTGGAAATCTTATACTTAAAATACTTGCATGAAAAGTTTAATTTCCTTTCAAATCGAATAGGTACTCTTCTTCTACTACATAAAATCTTTAATCACTATCCAGAACATCCAATCACATTGTATGATTGGTTGATCGGCTAAAGAGCCACTGCATTCTATCTAACATTATATTCAGATGATTCCGACACAGGGTACCTAAGGACGAAGAGCATAATAATAATTATGTGTTTAACCCAGCACATGTCCTGCATACCTGATTGCTTTACCAAATAAGCAGTCACTGTAGTCAAATCAGCAATGAGAAATTAATCAATCAGATAATTTATGAATCTTTAGGAAACATAATTTATTTATTTTAAAATTAGCTTTTAAGTAATCGTATCAAAATTGGATATATGGATGGTATGCGTGTTGATTCTCTCTAAAATGATCAAGATTAACATCTCACCTTATTGTCACTTGAACTAAAAATAAATAGTAACGCAACAGTCAAATACACAAAGCAAAACATAAGGTCCCGTTTTATTGTGACACGTCAAAGGGAGTAATTCAACAGAGTGAAGCCAGAGGCAATTCGGCCGCTTTTATGACAAATATGTATTCCTTTCGAATTGAGTGATTTGTATGTATGAGATATACGTGCTGATTGAACGCTCATCTTCGAGTTACCGGGGTAACGCTGCGCCCTGTGATTTTGAGCGAAAATATGTTGTGATGTTTTATTTAAAGGTAAATATTACAATGTCGCAGTCTTCATTTTAGTTTTGCATGAGAATTTTCTATGTATTAATAAAAATGTTTTTTACTAACCTTTAGAAGGTAAAAAAACAAACAAAGTGTTTCGAAAAAAATATTTTTTAAAATGGAACACAATTTGGCTCTTTGTGTTATTTTTTACAAAGGCAATTTTTGTGAGCTCGTATTTACAAAATACCAATTTATATGCATGCGTGGATTTTATATTATAAACATAATCTTTAAAACGAAAAGGGAATTTTATGTCTGAGTTTATCTAAAATCCCCAATACTCTTTAGTTATTAGGTACTTTTTAGCTTAGGTTATATACCTAACGAACGTAATCTCTCGAAAAGAATATATTTGTCTTCAAAAGATTACGTTCTTTACCAATTTCGTTACTAATCTTTATGTACACACGGCGACAGATCAACCTACGCATACTTGAACTCTATGTTCATGAACTATGATAATGTTTACACGGTGTAACAAAACACCCTAGAAATCTAAACTATTATAAAACTGTAACAGAAGTGTGTCTGTACATTGAAGATATTTACAAAAAAAAATTACGACATGGTTTTGACCTGTCCCTGATTCCAAATCACTAATTTTTGGATTTTTTGTCAGTCTGTTTGTTTGTTTGTTTGTTTGTTTGGGTGTTTGTTTGTTCGAGTATCACGCAAAAACCACTGAACCGATTTTGATGAAACTTTTTTTGTTTGATAGCTGACTTAAAATCTGGTATATAATTTATGCGGATGCGGACAAAGTCGCGGGTAAAAGCTCGTATTATCTATAATTTATCGATTTTGATATTGTGCAGTTTGATTGTCTTATAACTGCCTCCGTGGTCTAATGGATAAGAGCATTGGGCTCTCGACACGGAGGTCGTGGGTTCGATTCCCACGGGGGACACTTAGTGATATGTCACTTTGTGCGTTTTTCCTCAGTTGGTTAGGACATTGCATGCTGAATCACCTGATTGTCTGAAAAGAAAAATGATTCCGTGCTTCGGATGGCACGTTAAGCCGTTGGTCCCACAGGCTACTATCGCTGATGGTAGTAGTCGTTACATAAAAACCACGTCAGACGTAAGGCGGTCTAAAAAAACTCTGACTCCAGGGCTCTGCCCACACGATAAGAGATGGTATTATAACCACCCCCTTTAATATTACTAGGGTATTTTTGCTGTTCGTTAATTCGTTAAGCGCATCACTTTTTTTTTTTTTTTTTTCATTTATTTTAAATTTTCAGAATTACAAACGTTACAAATTACATTACATTTCGCCAAACTGCAGAACAGTTTGTTGGCGAAAGACATTACACTCAATTTTAAAAAAATGAGTCCTTAATCTTACCCATACAATATGGTTAATATAAATTAAAGTATTATGATAAAGTATATAGATAATATCACAAACCCATAACAGTAAGTTTGTGATATCACATATATGTCCAGACACCTACTAACAGCGATTGTTTACAATTTGTATTTAATTAGGTACTATCAAGTTAAAGTGATTCAAGAATAGTTCTTTTTAGTTTAACTTTTAAGGATATTTTACAAAGTTTCCGGTTTTGCCTTAGCCAGTCAATACTGTTAAATATTTTCGGAGTTAAGTACTTGGTGGTTCTTTTACCATAGTAATTTTTAGCCGATGGTTGAATTAATTTACCTTCTCTGACCCTTCTGGTATTATATTTATTTTCAACAGGTATTTTAAAATGTTCACAGTTATACTGATTAATAGCCAATAAGTATCCAACCTTATGTTTAACCGGGATTATCTTACATATAGGAAATAATAGATCATAATTTTTATTACATTTTAACTTAGTTTTTTTGTCTACTAAATATTTTTTCATGAATTGAATCTGCAACTGTTTAATCGCATGTACGTATGTATCAAATGTACACCCGTAGCTGTTCAAACCATAATTAAGCAATGAGTCAGCAAGCGCATGATAAACAACATAAAGTGTCCGCCTATTTAATGCCCTACTAAGATGATAGAAGTTCCCCAACACAGATCTTAACTTTGCGCACACTTCACTAATATGAGGATTAAAATTAAAGTTTCGGTCAATTAGCAAACCTAAATACTTAAATGTCTCGACATATTCTAAACTATACCACAATTGCAGTTGAGAACCCGTGTTGAGAACAACAAACATACCTGATGCACTACAAGAGCGACGCAGCCCCAACAGCATCCTGTACATCCAAACAATAATAAAATAAAACCGGTCAAGTGCGAGTCGGACTACTCGCGCACCGAGCGAGGGTTCCGTACCACACCACCATAGAGCACAACATTATTAACTTAAAAAAAAACTTTTTTTGTCCGGGACCTTTAGCGCGAGACCGACTCAAACTTGGCCGGTTTTTAGTATTTGTTGTTATTTTATAGAGTTTGCTCTATAATCACACTAAGTTTACGCTTGTATGGATTACCTTTCTTTTCGATAGTGTGAAGAAAAATCGTTGATAAAAACTAGTTTCTTGTTGAGAACTCCCCTTAATTTTAAACTTTTTGACATTTTTATTATTTGTTAACAAATACGCCGTAATAATGCATAATCTGAGAAAATTTCAACTATCTAGCTATTACGGTTCAAAATTTACAGCCCTAAATAGGTAGGACAGACGGACGGACGGACGGACAGACGGACAACGTAGGCTTAGTTTCCCGTTTTCACCCTTTGGGTACGGAACCCTAAAAAAGGAAGAAAGTTAACACGTTCCGAGATCATTAGCAAGAAAACAGCAGTAGAACAGAATGTATCAACATTTTGACTCGTTCAGGCTTTTTGTAACACCCGGCTTACAACTTATTTACCTAATGGATAGGGGTGAAAAACCTCCCACAAAATCCTTTAGTTTTTGCTCCCCATACAAAACAAGCTAAAGCTCCACAATTGAAAGCATGCCAACTGTATCAAGATAGAAACCGTTTCTTATTGTTTAAGAAGTTTCCAATTCCAGTATTCAAGTTTCCCGTTTAAAATTCAACGTTTGTTCTCAAAGGGGGGTAGGTGAAGTAATAACGAAGAAGGGGGGTTATGAAAAAGTTATAGCTACTTGCACGAAGTTGGACGCAGGCTTGCTGCATTAACATAAACATGAAGATGTTATGGCATGGACAATACTTTATGGTATTATACATCGGGTCTCGCCACATGGGTCCCGTTTCGCCCCATTCGTTTTTATTTACCCTCTCATTCATACGCAGTCCGTGCAGCCGTATGTTTTTGTTTTACTCTCTTTTGTTTTATTTGCTAAGTTAACGAGTGTCCTAAGTCATGTTATGTAATGGAAAGGGGGTAAGCCTTCTAAAGGAGGACAACAAAAAGGGTTCTAGTTGGGTTTAATGGGTTTGCGCGTCAAAGTTTCTGTAGCGTGGAAAACGAATTATGTATTACCAAAAATAACTATTACACTGTACAAGCTGACGAGTGTCTTCCCTTTCGGTTTTGCCAGAAACCTTCCTTGTTACAGTTTTGCATGGAACAGCTGATTTTTATTTCGCCATTTCCATGTTGGTGCCATTGAGAATGTTGTTCAGTTTGACGGTCTGATCATCCCCTTAAAAAAAGAGTCCGCATTTTAAGAAGGACCCTGTATAAGCGATCAAAGCAAGCAATGTGTGCCAATTCGGTAGGTAGGTATAATCGCACATTAACGTGCCTCCGTGGTCTAGTGGTTAAGTGCATTGGCTCTCGATACGGAGGTCGTGGGTTCGATTCCCACGGGGGACATCTAGTGATATGCCACTTTGTGCGTTTTTCCCCAGTTGGTTGCACATTGCAGGCTGAATCACCTGATTGTCCGAAAAGGAAAATGATTGCGTGCTTCGGATGGCACGTTAAGCCGTTGGTCCCGGCTACTATCTCTGGTGGTAGTAGTCGTTACATAAAAACCACGTCAGAGGCCGTAAGGCGGTCTGAAAAGACTCTGACACCAGGGCTCTTCCCACACGATAGGAAAGAAAAGATCGCACATAAAAAAATAGCTGGCGTGGATGTTCTGAAGTTTCAGAATATCTCTGACTACCCCCTCGGGGACCAACTACATTAAGCTTGCGTGTAATACTGCGCTACAACTATGAACGCTGGCGTGTTGTGTTTTGAGTTCGAATGACCTATCAAATCACCTCGTTTGCTTCTGGTTTAGGACCATCCCACTTCTGCCAGTGGGTGTCATACAAGTGGAATAAGGGAACGAGTTTTTTTATAAAGAGTTTTTATAGCTGAAAGGCCAGCCAACTAATGGTTGAGCTTCATCTGGCAGCACGGAATCGCATTTTTTCACGCTCTATTCTTTTCTGTCGCTCAGCAACGTCATTTGCTAGAGCAAGAAAGGTTGCAGCACTGCCGGTGCTGACGCATTCCCGCTATCATTCTCGCTCTAGCAAGTGACGTTCTTCAGCGTCAGAAAAGGATGGAGCGTGAAAAAATGCGATTCCGTGCTACCAGATGTAGTTCAACCCTTAACATATCATGCAGTTCCTATGCTAAAAGTGAGTGTTACTCTCTAGCTGTAACTGCAAGTATAAAAATATAGTTGCTGAGGCGTGTAGGTAGAATAGAATTCAAATAAATTTTAAATTTTACAAAACAAATTATTTAATATTTTGAAAAAATTACCTTTGTAGAAACCATGATAATTCGATTCTGCTCTCAATTCTAAACAAACTACTTTCTTGTTTTGCGTTAATTCATTAACACGCTGTATAGATTAGGATATTTTTATTGTTCTCCTCGGTGAAAACTCTCCTTTTAAACCGAATGAAAAATAGAGAAACCAAATCCTAGTCTTAAGAAAAACGAGGTTCTACAAAGTGGTTATACAGGCGATTCAACTTTCTCACATCTTAGCACAAAACTTAGCCAAGTAATGAGTGATTAGTTCTGCAAACGTTGTTCTTTTATTTCCGTTTAGTTTCTCGGTTTCTGATTGAGCTTCTGCCTTGTATTATTCATGTAATTAGGTTGGGTAGGTACTGTTTTTGAGGCGCTTGTTAGGGTAGTAGATCTTCGGTGTTTGACGCCAGGTCAGAAGCCAATTAAGGCGGCTTTGACAGGACTAACTAGCTTTAAGAGCATAGTCCTTAGAAACGAAGCAGCGAGCTCCATACAAACGAAGTTTTGTTATATTTTCAATATTATTAACCAATTAAAGTTAATGTCATATTTCTTAAACTCAATCTAGAAACTAATCTCTGTCTGTATTTTGTCAAATTTCCGTTAAAATATACAGGGTGTTAGGGTAAACAGTCGCATGTGATTGTACCCATGATACTGAACAACTTTCCCTAAGAAACCTATAGAAAATTCGTTAAAAATTATTTGGTCTTCCCATACTAAATGAAATCCGCTGATCGAAATTTTGTATGAAAAGTCGAAAAATTAAAATTGCGAATTTCGAAGTTACCTGTTAGTGGCTCAAAGATTTCCGTACAAATCTTAAATTTATCCTAGCATTGAAATTGGTTGATATTGAAAAATTTGAAAATAGGATGAAACATTGTTTGCATGCATGCAGCCTGCTCGCACGCTGCATACCACGCAGTTATATGAAAAATGAAAAAAATAAAAAATTATGTGCAATCATTGAATAATTATGTATAGAACAGAAACGCGAACAAAATCTGTGCACAGATCAGCAGTGCGGGGCGCGCACTGGGGGCTTCGCGGTGCAGCACGCGCCCGGCATAAGTTAAGTATGGTTGAGCCAATTAGCTTAAACGAGTGTTACAAAAAATGCAGTCAGGGTGTCGTCTCTAGTAAGTACCTCAATGTGTGCAATAAACTTATTGTGTTTTTAGAACTTTAGCCTTCAGTCTAGGTATTCCTGGGTGGTGAGGGCTAGGCTAACCTTCTAAATATCCAATAAATTAATAGTAGCAGCTACTGGGCCCAAGTGGTGGCTTAGGTACTAAAACTGAGACAGTGTAATGTGCCCCCAATGAAACATCTACACAACTTGTTGGTAGAGACCACAAATGAAATAGCTAAAATATCATATATCCCATATATTTGCGTCGAGTAAGTTTACAAATTTGTGCAGGTATGGAACAGGAACAGCAGATGTTTCGATTTTATACACCAAAAAATTTTTTGACCTAGATTTTTTATGCGAGGTCCGAGAACAGTCTCGTTTTTCGACCCATATTCCAAGGAAAGTGGTTTGGTTTCGTCATCTGACTAGACCCTTAAAATAATTACGTACAGTAAACAAAAAATAGGGGTGTATAAATAGTTCCATAGAGGTCAAAGTCAAAGTCAATACAGGGTCCTTCTTAATATGCTGACACTTTTTTAAGGCGATGACCAGACTATGAAACTGAAAAACTTTCTCTATGGAATCAACATTGAAATCGCGAAAAAAAAACAGTTGTCCCATACGTTTGGCTCCGAGTAGGTTTGCAGTTTTGTATGGAAGTGATGATTTTTTTTTTCGCGATTTCGATGTTGGTCCCATAGAGGAAGTTGTTCAGTTTGACGGTCTGATCATCCCCTTAAAAAAGTGTCAGCATATTAAGAAGGACCCTGTATAATTTATTCAATATAGTAGCTTGAAGCACACTTATCAAACGTCAAATCTTTTTTTGAAGCTCTCACCGCGTCTAGGAACGTGTTGTCACTGTAGAGAAGATGCGGCCAGAAACTCACAACGTAGATGTGTAGACCCATAAAGTTATTATACCTGTCGGAATAGAGTAACTGACATGAGTTGTCAAATGAAACCGTTTTTTGTGCATTTGTCGGCACTTATCGGCACCCTAAAACTTCGAGTTCTGTGTATAATTGTGAATCTAACGTGAAATCGTAGGTAATTTAATGAAATAGTGTTAGTATATTTCACAAAATAATCTACGACTTCACTTTAGATTCACTAATTATTCACAGAGCACGAATATTTACCCAGTCGATTGTGCCGACAAGTTCCCAAAAACGGTTCTATTGCCTCGCGTCACGTATCTCTTTCTATTATACAGTGGCACCGCTAGGTACATCTCGCTCTCTCAGCTGTCAGTTCCTCTATATGATACCTTTATGTGTAGACCTTTGATAGTTTGATCATTCCCTTAAAGTATTGCGTATTATTAAATTTTAGAAAGATTTTATATAAGTATGTTGATAAAAGAGTGCTCCTCTTTTCATATTATGTCATTTATTTGCAATGCCTCAGCCATCCATTAAATTATCGTTCCACAAAAATTCCACCATAAAACTTATAAGCACATAAAATTTTTAGTGAAATTAATGTTCGCCTTCCACCTTCCTGCAAAGGAAACATTTTTCTTCGGTAACGTTGGAAATGCAAAAGGATACCGCGCAAATAGGAAATGAAAATGAAAAAGTCAGCAATAACAAGAACAGACGTTGGTAGGTGGCAAATAATAAAGCTATTATTCATTTGAGAGCGACAGGACCGGATTGTGTAATTGTCGAGATAGCGCCACGTGTGACGCACATAAGCCCTCTGTTTAGGAATTCAGGGAAATAAACTTTATTATGGTTCTATTTTATAGTCACAGAGGGTACTGAAAGTTAGTTTTATTCCTTTGTTTGTTGTAGAATTGAATTTATGCGCTGTGTGGTTGCACGAGTTTACTTGTGCGGCGTTATCGTATGCGATAATCCAAGCGTGTGAAGTAAACGAACTACAATATTGTTAAAACTAGTTATTTTCGATTGTTTATATTTGATACGATGGCAATACGCTATAAAAATTTGTACTTACACAATTGTTATCGAAATATTGAAAGGTTGAAAATTCGAAAACCATTTGGAGATTATATGATTCAAAGCTAGTATAAAAGCTTAAACAGATTTAAATGTCCTTTATATGTCTCGTAGTATTTAAAAAAAGACTGCAAAAACAAAAATGTTAAATGAGATTTCATTCCATTGCCTGCTTGCCTTTTCTTTTGAATTTTCATTTATTTTTTATTTCATTACTGTACGGGTAAGGTAAAGCCATTCATCCAATATTTTTCAGAAAATTCATAAGCAAATATTTAAAATAGAAATATCAATCAAAAATGAAATCGGAAAAATAAGTGTCTCTTATTTTTTTTATCTATTTTTTTTTTATAAATACATGGTGTAAAAATATGAAATGTAGTCCATTGACAGTTTGGTTTTCTAATTCAGAATTAAGTAAATAATTATTGACATGAACACATAGTGAATTTATGAAATCCATTACGCAGGACAAAATGTGTGCACAACCTATAAAAAACTCGTCTGTGAATTACGGTTGTTCAGATAGGGATACGTTATAGCAATTACTCGAAACAAAAAAGGATGAAACACAATTAGCAAATTTTACGCATCCCATTTTTCACGTTTTTATTTCAATGTTTACTTTGTAATATTTTTACTAAAAGGTAAACACAGGTCCTTATTTTATTGTGAATTGAAAATAATTCTACGGCAATTCTTTTGGCGACCCCTAAAGCTACCCCAAGACTGGCTCTGTATCCACTATCAAAAGGTCTTCTAGGAAAAGCAAAGCTGCTACAAATGGAGTTACTGCAGACAATTGTATTAATTTGAACACGGACCGACAAGTAAGATAAATTGCTGAATTTATTCAATCTCCACTCCTCTCCGATCTTCTCGGTTATATTTTAAAAACTACATTTAACCCGCGGTTACAGTTCCGAAGATGTGAAAAATTATGCGTTTTAGCGCTGTTAAAAGGGTTGGTAGTTGTTTTTTTTTCATTAATTTGTAAGTCACATAACTTTTTTTTTACATTTTAATTAAGTATGTCATTTATCTATAAGTATTTTAATTAAGTATGTCACTCAGCTCGCTCAATGCCCTGCGCGTCCAATACAATAACATCTTCAGGATGCTGTTGGGGCTACCACGCTATTGTAGCGCGTCCGCCATGTTCGCAGAGGCGAGAACGGACGGATACCATGCCATAATGCGGAAAACTGCCTCCGTGGTCTAATGGTTAAGAGCATTGGCTCTCGACACGGAGGTCGTGGGTTCGATTCCCACGGGGGACACCTAGTGATATGTCACTTTGTGCGTTTTTCCCAGTTGGTTAGGACATTACAGGCTGAATCACCTGATTGTCTGAAAAGAAAAATGATTCCGTGCTTCGGATGGCACGTTAAGCCGTTGGTCCCGGCTACTATCTCTAGTGGTAGTAGTCGTTATATAAAAACCACGTCAGAGGCCGAAAGGCGGTCTGAAAAAACTCTGACACCAGGGCTCTGCCCACACGATAAGACGAAGAAGAATGCGGAAAAAAGCCGCCTCGATCGTCAGCCGATTGCGTGCAAGCCACAACAGCATTCTGGAGATGATTGCTGGCAGGTTTGACTGCCCCATCATCACACACTGTGTGCAAGTAATGATATAATCCCTACCTTACTGTTTTATGTTGTATTTTTATTTTTTATTTTTTGTGTATCTACTAACATAGCTCTTAAGTCAAACCCTGTTACTAACAAATGGATCATTTGTAATCTGAATTTTGAATAAATATTATTATTATTTATCAACCTAATTGATTCACATTATCATTTCTCCAAAAAGGCAGAAGAAGAAGAATGGACAGTTTTTGTAATAGTATATGTATTATAGGCGACGGGCTCACTCCCCGTCATACTGGACAGAGTTACGGTACTAGTGAAACGTGGATGTTCTGAGGTTTCAGAATCTCTCTGACTACCCCCTCGGGGAATATAGTCGTGAGCATATGCTTATATGTATTATACCTACGTGTACTTCTACAACACCGGGCGAATTAACTTGGCACCTGGCTCGCTCGTGGCTCGGAATTCGACACCCTTCCTTCTTCCCCCCGCGGGACCCCACCGTCGCTGTGCGAAGCCAGTAGCATAGCATTTCAGTTACCGTTGCACGTGTCCCTGCGCTTTAGCATTTTCGAGTTATTCTTTCCGAGTTTTCCGAGTTTTTTATTCCGAGCCACGTGCGAGCCAGGTGTCAAGTTAATTCGCCCGAGTTGTAAACCTTGAGAATGCACAGGAAACATAAGAGAGTGCCCTGCATTAGAATCAAACGACCCGGTTGGTTAATGGTTGCCACACCGGACTGCCAAACCAGGGTCCTGGGTTCGAATCCCGGTTCGGTCATGGATGTTATATGTTTATGCCGTTGTTGTACGATTCCCGTAACAAGAACTCTAAGGCTCACTTGGGATCAATACCTACCATGTATGTGCCTGTGAGCGTTATTTATTTATTCAAATAGAGGATATTTCAATTGTTTGATCCTTTTTATTTTTATTTATAATTAAATGGACTCTTGCTTGTGCGTTAGCACTGCATTTCCGCCAGTGTCAAGTGTAGTTTATTGGGAGAATCTATCCCAATCTCTGGGACTGTTTTTGGACAAGAACAAGAAGAGATTGAGGAATGTGGAGCCTCGTGGCAGGCACGAACGCGACGCGCGGAACCACGCGAGACGTGTACTCGGGTCAGTTCCTGCAACGTGACACTGTTTGATCCTTGAGGTCTTAAGGCTTAGGCAACAATAGTTTATTACTTTGCTAATTGCAATTGTAGGTATGTTTATTATTTTGGTCTGAATTTTGTACAGGGTGTGAGGGTAAACAGTTGCACTACTTTGAGGGGTGATTGTACTCATGATACTGAACAACTTTCCCTAAGAAACCTATACGAAATTCGCAAATTTTTTATCGACTTTCCATACTAAATACAATCAGCTGATCGAACGTTTGTATGAAAAGTCGATTTTTTTTTGTGAATTTCTTATTGGTTTCTTAGGGAAAGCTGTTCAGTATCGTGGGTACAATCACCCGTTAAAGTAATGAAACTGTTTACCCTTACACCCTGTATTTGAGGAAATCCTTGCTGCCCTCTCGATACAACTTCAAAAACAATTTTCAAATGAAAATTTCAGCAAAACAATTTTTAAACAGCTCGCATTGTTTCTCAAATCATAAGAGACCATGAAAGTCAACCGTGCCTCCTTGAGCACGCTACACTTATTTTTATGAGCTCCACTAACATTGATAACGAACTGGTGTTACTGTATTCCTGCGCAACGGAACGTGAACGTTTGTTTTAAAAACAAAATTATCCCAAGTCTTAAGGAAAATACGTTCCGTTTTACGCAGCGTTGAACTTGTGGTATTTGATGTTGAATTTTGGTTTCTTATTTCAAATGGATTTAAAATACATACATAGTTAGAAACTTTACTACAATCACCAAGTTCTATCATGGTCCTGTCGTAGTTAGGACTCGACTTAGCATTTTGAAGGTTTCAGGACTTTCTCAATGGAATGAGATCATGACGTGTTAAGTCTTTAGCTCCATTCGCCTTTTCGCTGACAAAACACCGCATGAGAAACTGTGTTCCTTAGTCGCCTCCTACGATACCCACGGGACCGAAATACTTTGGTCCACAATCCATACTAAGCCAGAACCAAACGACTAATAGGTATTTAATTAGTCTAGTATAAGGCTCTGAATAAACTGGAAGTTGTGGCTCAAAAAAAATCATCGATATAGACTATTTCAAATGGTGTTTTACCGAACTAGGGAGACATAGAGCACGAAAGTACCAGATCGTTATGTTTTGAATAACCAGCGTCTAAAAGTGGGTCTTGTGTATATATCTGGAATACACTTAATTTAATTCATTTTGGTATATTTGCGTTCTGAATTCTGAAACTTCCCTTGCCACTATTATTCCATTTATGTATTGAACTTCTTTTTTTACAGTTCTGTACATTTTAGCCTCGTATTTTAAAAGTACCTACGAGCCCTTCCACACTGGCAATTTGATCGGCGATTTTTCGACTATTTTCCAACGATTTCTCAGCAATTTCATTTAGATTGTAAGCTCACTGTCTCACTCCGCCGTGAAATCGCCGATTAAAACTCCAGTCTGGAAAGGGTGTTACTAAAGCCAAGCAAGCAAAACAACCCGCGAAATAACAAGCAACTAGTAAAATTTATATTTTGTCCATAATTTATTTCTTAGACGTGTCGCTTGCGAGGTACAAATTTAGTTGAAGTAATATTTATTTACGAGCAAAATTGAGTTATGTTGACATTTCAGACACTAAGTCTATTCCATAAAGTTTATGGTTTATTCTGTTTTCGCTGAGGAAGTATAAGTGAGAGTGCGCGTTTCATTTTAAGAAAGTGGCCCAATTCTATCTTATCTTATGGCTTGTCTATTCTACACATACAGGGTTTTTAAGAGATTGATCAGACTTGAATAGGTTTGCAGTTATGTAGGTATAGAACAGCCGATTTTTTTTCGTGATTTCGATGTTAGTCCCAAAGAAAAAGTTGTTCAGTTTGATGGTCTGATCATCCTCTTGAAAAACCTTTAGAATATTAGGGCGCACCCTATATAAAACTGTCCCGTGACTGACTGGCTGACTGACAACGTACAGCCTAAATAAAATCACTTGATAGAAATATTAAATTTGAAATATACGTATATTCTACAGAAGATGTTACCATTACTGGTGCACTAAGAAAAGGATTTTTCGAAAATCAATCCCTAAAGGGGAACAACGGGCTGTTGAAGTTTTCTGAAATCAACGTGAACTAAGTCGTGGGCAAAAGCTAGAATTTATAAAATTTTTATATTTTGATATTTTGGAAAAGAAATTAAATAAAACCACAGAGTAGGCAGCAAAACAAAAAATAAAGCTCTCCTAAAAACAGTCTCCTTGATTCACGTTTCTGCCTCGTTTAGGTCGAATTAATTATTTTTACTTTTACTTGGTATCCTGCTAGAAGGATATTGAGAACTAGAGGCGACTTTGAGAGTACCTTTCTTACCTTCCACATTTATTTTTTCCTTTATAGTAAATTTATTTTTTACACAATATGGATGGCAACCTTTTTAGCGTACCAGTTTCATTATTCTCAATTGTGTGCCATAGTCTTAAAGTATCTTTCGCAAACGGGCTAGTCATAAATCAAAACCCTAACATGTGAAGACTTAAATCGAGTTCAAAAATCAGGATACTCTTGATTGTTCAGTTTTGCTTGGGTTAGGCTATGAGGGAGTAATAAAGCGTACTCGAAATATTACTACACCCTGATTGTGGGATTGTTTTTCCAGAGGGCAAGTAGCCCAGTCATTTTACGGAGTTTTGTTAGGAGGGGTGGGGAGTAATTATTAATGGGACTTTGAAACTGTAACTGGCAACATTTAGTGACAAAAAGACGATCTGAAAACATATTTAAAAAAATCACTACGCAACATAGAAATCAAAATTGTATCTCCCAGATGGCTTTTTTACTAATTAATATTAATAAAAATGCACTAATTTTAATTAGATTTAACAATATACATTATTTTTGAGCAATAAAATAGGCATTGGAATTTTAAAAATGAGGTATTCATAAGAAAATACTAATGTATTTTTCAAAGCCTTCTAAGTAGTCAAAAATATTAACACCATGTTCGGAGTAGGTATGTATAATGGTAAAGCCTTAAAAATGTGCAATAAAAATTTACCATCTGGTTTTTTAGAACGAGATAAATGCAAAATTTGACGTAATTTTTTTTTATTTTTGGTACATTTCAAAGTTCATATTGGCTCTTAAATACTATTGCGAAAAAAATATAATTTATTAATTAGTCCCGGCTCAAACCGTAAAATAACTGGGCTAAAGTGCAGAAAGCAGAATTATTTTACTGATATTAAAATATTCTCTCACTTTTACTACTGAAGGGCTTTTGCCTTGTACAGTCACTAGCAGATATATCGTAGCAAACAAGGTGGTCTAATATTTCTAAGCAGTTCTAATTTTCAATAATTTCTTTACTCATAGTCAATCAAAAATATAGAAACGCCGAACAAATATATCGACGCAGTAATGGTGGCCATAAAAATATGAACAGTTTCGGATAAAAATCTTACTCCGTTGTTTTACATGTTAATTTTAAAACATTGTAACGAAATTATTGAAAATTCGCTGTTCACATATTTATGACAAAATAAACGTTGAGATATAATTGGTAACATTTACAGTAAATAATTTAATGAAAATTAGCACTGCTCAGAAATATTTGGACACCTTGTATGCTACGATATATCTGATGGCGACTGTACCAACGATCATTCGCCATAATTTTTTTTAGAATCAGAAAGTTCATGTTTTTATAGTAGAAAGGTAATTGCAAAAAAAGTTTCTTCGCATTATATTTTCAGTTGATGGATTACAGTCGTAACGTTGCATATTTCATGAAGTAAGTAGAAGTTTCATGAAAATTATATTCAGGCTTCTATGATGAAACATTTATTATCATTTTTTCTTAATACACAAACCCATCCAAAATATGTTTTTTGACGACAATGGTCAGTTTATTTCACTGTGCTTGACCCGCACTAGTTTTACTATCAAGCAATCGCCTAAGTTCTTAGACAATTTAAATTGTCTAAGCCTAAGTTTAACACATTATATTAGTATTCAGTATTCAGTATTTATTTGCAGTATCACAATAATGAAGTACATACTCACGTGTAACACAAGATCTTATTTAATTATTGTGACGCCCTGTTAGGGCATGGCAATATAATTGCAGAGGGCCTGAAAGTTTTATTACAATTACAATTGTCTACTTAATTATTAGTTTAAGTAATAGAGATGTCGAAGTTAACGTCAAGAGCCTAAAATATTAGAACATTGTTGTCCTGGAAAAAATCATTAAGGATGTAGTAACTTTTTGAAATGAGGAAGCTTTTTAGTTTTTGTGCAAAAGAATTCTTTGTCTCAATTTTTTTAATTTCATTAGGGATAGCGTTAAATATTTTAATTGCCATTAAGTGGGGTCCAGATTAGAGTAATTTTAGTTTTGAGAAGGGTTTTTTTAGTTGGTTTTGGGTACGATTATTTCTTTTTATTGTTTTAACTGGGGAGTACAGGGTTTCGTGGGTCCTGACAAATTTATATGCCTCTAATATATAGATTGATGTTAGTGTGAGTATACCATGTTTTATAAAATACGGTTTGCACGATTCCATTTGATCAATATTAGTTAGAATTCGAATACATTTTTACTGTTGAATAAAAATCTGATCGATGTCAGTGCAATTTCCCCATAGGATGATTCCATAGGTAAGTCTAGAATGAGCAAAAGCGTATTTTATAGTTACTAGCGACCCGCCCCGGCTTCGCAGTTTCGCACGGGTGCAATGCTGATACTATGCATGTATTATATACATATAAATTCCTTCCTCTTGAATCTCTCTATCTATTAAAAAAACCGCATCAAAATAGGTTGCATAGTTTTAAAGATCTACGCATACACAGGGACAGACAGCGGGAAGCAACTGTGTTTGTATATGTAGTGATATCATTTCTTCAATTATTATTGCTCTGAAGATAATGTCAAAAACTGTCTGTGCATCAGTTGTTTAGTTCTGTATGAGATTCATATAATAAAGTAGTGGGTATTAAATTATAGTAGTTTACGTATGGAAACTGAATTTTGAGATCCGGGTTTGAATCCGCTAGGACGACATGCCACGTCATCATACCAATGAGTTTTTCTAACTTATGTAGGTACTTAATACAGACTGCTCTTAAACTTAAACGGTGAAGGAAAACATCGCGAGGAAACATGCATACGCTGAAGCAGAAATTCCGATGCGTATGTGAAGCCTACCAATCCGTATTGGGAACGCGTGATGGACTAACGTCTATACACCCGAGGATAGGCCTGTGCCCTGGGATGTGGGTATATAAGCTGCTAATGACATGTATACGTATACAACGTGTTAATAAATTAGCGCGAAACCTCATACACCCCAACTGATTTATAACAAAATAATTAGATTGAAACAATAATTTCATTATTTTGATTGTTAAAATTTAAAGTTATTCGCATTTTAAGTTTTGAGGAAAAAAATATTTGTTATCATTTCAGCAATGAATGAAAGCGCTAACGAGCTCATGGATACATTTTTATAATCTTGTTTTGGTAATAAGTAGGGTGAGTGTGCCCGTGCGGTGGGTTGTCATCGGGTTCAGAAAATTTAAAATTTTGCAAGCAAATTATTTAATTACCTATGTTGAAACCATGATAATTCGATTCTGCTCTCGATTCTAAACAAACTACTCTCTAGCTTTGCGTTAATTCATTAACACGTTGTATACATATTATTTGTTCCTACGTGTATTTCTTTATCTTTATTTAAGTGTACATTTTTTTTTTGTGTGTCATAAAGTACAATTTACTACCATGAATACCTCTTTAGTCTGGCCACTAAAATTTCCCTACAACATCATAGTATCGATGTTTCAATTTCAATCATACAGGGTGACCCGACTGTGGTTCCGCAAACACAGCAGTTAACCTAATTTCCATTTGCGGTTGAGAGCACCATAATATGTCACATGTCTTGAGATTGTCAGCGCATGGTTTCTGACCTAATTTCTGAGGCTGTCCTTTCTAGATAAACTAATTTGTGATGGTACAGATAGAGAAGGGTAATGAGAGATTCAGTTAAATCGCGAAATGGCGTAAGTATAATTATTATACAGGGTTATTTCGGAGACAGTGCGCATTTTTCTTCCATGCAATCAGTATCGTTAATAGAACACAACACTTTCGATGCTAAGCTCAAAATAATGAGCTCATAATAATAAGTTCCCAAACTGTATTTTATTGTGTTTTAAGTTTTTAATATGAATAAATGATGTATTTATTTATATTTTATTTAATGATATTCGCGCAGTGCTAACACTGGAATGCTATACAATTCTGACTCAACGTTTGAGTCGTGCGCACTGCGGCCCATTTGTCGCTGACCTACCACGTAGGTCGTCAGCAGTTAAAGTGTTGTAAGGAAAAAAATATTTTGTTTGTTTGTTATTTTTTTTAATTTATCCACCCGAAAATTAATGTAGCGTTGCTACACTACGCTCGTGAGTCAAAGGGGTAGGTAGGTGCGAGGGTAGCGAGGAGCCGACCGGCGTACGCGCCCCGTGGCTTCTCTCGAGGGTGGGTCAGTGATCTCAACCCCTCCGCCGCGTGCGCACGCGTCTTGTTTACGCTCGACTTTTAATATTTTTGTATGAGACATGATAAAAAAATACATGTCTTTTTATTTTGCATGAGCTTCATTTACGTAAAAAGACAATGCGGGTTTTGTATGTAAAGTTGGCGCCTTATTTTTCACCGTTGTTTTTGGCGCAGCCAGCAACCAAACTTGAATATTTTATTTCAGAATAAAGTAACAAACAAAACTTATTAACATTGTATATCCCTAAACTCAGTCCGGACGGAGATATAAAGACTAGAAGTTGAAAATATTACAATTACGAGCACTTCAAGCCTTTATATCTCAGCTGGGACTGAGTTTCGAGCTATTTGTAATAACAAGTTTTGTTTTTAGCTTTATTAACTATAATTATAATATTCAAGTTTGATTGATGGCCGCGCTAAAAAAATAAAAAAGCGCCATTTTTAATATTTTGTATTTTGCAACTTAAAAGGAGGCGGAATAATAATAATTAAGTCACGTCTTTGTAACAGTGAGGGTTAAACTGAGATTCATAGAGAGATAGACTGAGATTACTGAGATGACTGACTGTTTTCTGAGATTTTATGGCTTCGCAACTACGTGCAAAGCTGCTGTTTGGAATTTAGTGATATGTTTCGAAATCTTTATAAAATTTTTGAGTTTGACTTTTTGTGATAGTAATTACAACCGATTTTTTTTTTTTTTTAAGTAAACTATGGTACTGACGGACTGAACCACTTTCATTATAGAGCCAAAATCGAGAAAAAACAAAAATCCGCTACTTTATACAAAACTGCAAACCTCCTCAACTCAAATGTATGGGACAGCAGATTTTTTAAATAGTTTGGCTTTGTTTCCATAGTGAAAGTTGTACAGTATTATCTACTAATCGTCATTATTAAGTTTGACCCTGTAGGTCATACGATATTGACTGTACTTCTTTGATTAAATTAAAAAAGTGGAAGATAGGTGACGTTTTTGCATTACGTACTCGATAAATGGACCTGCTTTTCATATATCTTACTATTGCCGTGTGACTTGTTCTTTCTTTTTGAATGTTTTGTACAACGAGTAAAAGCACACGAAGGCAAATTTATTCCGCCTAATTTAAAAAAAGTTTGTATCTCAATCACGAAATGCCGCTCCTATTGCGACTAAGTAAATTAGGCGACGGGGGCTCAATTTATCTGCTTTTTAATTTAATCAAACCTTTTGTGCCTCGAAAGCAGGCACGTCAACAACTCTCCGATAAACAAAAACCACTACTCGTAAATTCAAAGAGAGTTTAAAAAACAACGGGTTGCACTCCGGGAGTGCCGGCAGAAGTGAAAACTAAGAGATCTTACGTCACGTGACGTCACGGTCTGACTATATCTATGCTTACGAATTTTCAATCAGGTTACGCGACGTCACGGTCCTGACGCGAGTTTAAAATTTTTTACCCATCCTAAAAAGTGCACAACGCCACTAAAGAAGTTTTTTCACTTCAAAAATTATTCAATTCTAAAGCCAACCGACATTTATATCGTACAGTTCTTACTTTGATTTCCAATAAAGGGGTTTAACAGGAATATTTTATAGGAAATGTGTCCGTATTTCAGTACAATGTAGTTTCAGTAGCGAAGGAGGTTTTACGAGACAGCTACTCACTAAATCAGCTGTAAACGGGACCGATTTACGGTCAGTTAACGTTGGCTAAATCTTAGTGCAGCGCTACGTTACTAAATTGCTATTTCCTAAAATTGTTAAGTCATTCGAGTGGAGAACTCGATCGATCTCGATCTCGGTTTACAGAATACGTTCGAATGTGGCTGCAGTTTGATACAATACAATGTTTGTTTGGTTTAAGGATTGATTTTGATTGACAAAATGTTTTTGTTGCAATACTAGTTCCAGTGCATTCAATAATATAGGGTGTAAAGTTAAATACGTTACACACTTTATAGACTGTTGCTACGTGGTGCTCCAGACCATCAAACTGAAGAACTTTCATTGGGTATGGTGCCGGCGACAACATCAAAATAAAAATAAACATAAAATTCAATAAAAAAATCTCAACTGCTACCCCTCGACCCCGATGTATGGAACAGCTCACATTTTTTTTCGAAAGGAGTTTATTTATTTTACGCCCACAAACGGTAACGTTTATTGATGGTATTGCTCTCTAAAAACATAATTTAATTTATTATAATAATCGGACGAAATATTTGGTAAAAATACAAACGGAATTATGAAATCAATATAAAAATGCACCGTTTTGACTTTTTTGCTAAGATTCTTTTTCCCTGTTAAAACGGAGCATGTAAAGCAATGCGTTTATAGGAATGTCTTAGATACGTAAATAAAAATTAAAAACCAACATATTTTACCAAGACAAGATTGGCGCCAACTCCGATTACGCGACACTCCGTTTAGATGAGGTATAGCAACAAATCGACATAAGTTTCATAACTATACGCCAACTATATAATACGCTAAAATTTTTGGGGGCGTTTTTCCCATAGCTGGAGAAATTATCTTCTTTCGATGTAAAAGACAATGAGGGTTTTGTATGTAAGGTTGGCGCCTTATTTTTTGCCGTTGTTTTTGGCGCGGCCAGCAACCATACTTGAATATTTTATTTTAGAATAAAGCAACAAACAAAACTTATTAACATGTATATCCCTAAACTCAGTCCGGACGGAGATATAAAGGCTTGAAGTTGAAAATATTACCATTACGAGCACTTCAAGCCTTTATATCTCAGTTCGGACTGAGTCCCGAGATATTTGTAATTACAAGTGTTGTTTTTAACGATATTCTGAACTATAATATTCAAGTTTGATTGATGGCCGCGCTAAAAAAAGAAAAAAGGCGCCATTTTTAGGCATAGGCTTTTGTAAAATTCATAAGATTTCTATAAATTTTTGGTAGGGTAAAACGTTTTTATTTTCAGTAGGTATGGAATGGAGATAGCCGTCTTCAAAATCCAGTGAACATAGCAATCAGAACTATCGAAGTTTAACCAAGATCGGAACCATTAGCAAATGTTCTTCAGTGGGATACTAACAAGTAAGTTAGGACAGTGTTATACAAGACGAATTGGTAACCAAATGCATGTTAGGACGTAACTACCGTTTCAGTTACAAACTAAGTTGCCTAAGTTGAATGCATCCTGTTAAGGGTAGTACGTGTGCTGATGTACATTTAGTTCTCATATTCGGTTACCAGAATAATTGGTGTAGGTACTAGGATACCTCGTTACTAAGGATCCTACATTTTTCTTTCAAGTGTAAAGTTTTTATTTTAACATTATTCAGAGTGGTTAGATTTTAATGGTTAGGTAAGGTATTAATTTAAATAATTTTTTTAATGCCAAACCAAAATCGTTTTTACAGACGCCTTCGTGTTTACAAAATGAAATGTTTGTAGATAAGTATAGGAATATCTTATGTAGAAGATACAACAACATTATAAAATTGTTATTCTTAGGTACAACTTTTCAGAAAGGAATCTCATATTCAATTTCAGTATGATACGCAGTTTTCTGGTGATAATTTTATTTTAAATCCTTTTTTTTTAATTTTTTTTTTAAATAACAGCAAATTAGATATGTGTCGTATGTAGATATTCCTTAAAATACTTAAAACTGCATAAATTCCACTGATAAATTAAGCACTGTAAATTAGGCGGTGATGAAAACAAGAAAATGCAAATAAAAGGAAAAACTCACTACCTACCTGTCAGGTTTTTTTTTTTTTTATGTGTGATAGGTAAGCATTTGACCCCAATCTCACCTGATGTTGAGTGACGATGAGGCCGAAGATGTAGCATGCTTACCTAGAAAGATGCCTATTCACTCTCGCCTTGAAGAGGCCCAGGTTGTATTGCTCAGGGAACAGGTCCGCAGGCAGGGCATTCCACTCCTTAGCCGTGCGCATTATAAAAGAAGAAGCAAACTTCTTCGTGCGAATTGCTGGTAGGTCAACGACATAAGGGTGGAAACCCAGTCTGCGTCTCGTCCCCCGCAGATGAAAGGGAGACGGTGGTATCAGATCGTGTAATTCAGTCGCACACTCTCCGAAATGTATCCTATAAAAAACAGACAGACAGGCTACCTTGCGACGATGCTCAAGACTTTGTAGCTTCGCCACCGAGGTTGGATCACCTATGAGCTTCCTGGCACGCCTGTCGATTGAGTCCAGCGCGGTCAGCTGGTATTGGGCAGACCCGTCCCAGAGATGGCAGCAGTACTCCATACACGATCGGACTTGTGCTTGATAAAGTTGTAGAAGCTGTCCCGGAGTAAAGTACCGTCTGACCTTCGAGAGGACGCCCAGTTTTTTCGCTGCGGTTTTCGCCATGGACTCAATGTACCGTCCGAAATTCAGATCGGACGATATGTTAATGCCAAGGAGCTCCAGGTGATCAGCTATCGGTATGGACTCATTTCGGAAAGTCGGGGTCAAAGCGAAGGGACTCCGTTTTGTGGAGAAAAGGCACGCCTGTGTTTTGCTTGCGTTGAAACTGACCCGACAGGTATACAAATACAATCAACACAAATAATATTATGAATTATTCTGGTACAAAAATGTGTAAATTAAGTGGACATGGGCTGACGTACTAGGAGTGCTAATCGTCTTTCAGTGACTGTTTACGTAAGAAACTTGGAGATAACTCGGATTCAAAAAGTTTACCTCAGGGCTGGGCAAATGCTTAAATGGTGTGGTGCTGACTACTTGAGTTAGGTGAATTGTTAATATTGTTATTGTGGTTTGAATGTAATTATATAGTTTAGTTTTAGCCAGGAGGCACCTTTATAAATAAAAGCCGTGACCTTCTCACGTTTTGTAAAATTTTGTTTTATGTTGTGTTGTCATATAAAACGTGAATTAGCGCAAAACCTCATACACCCCAACTGATTTATAACAAAATAATTAGATTGAAACAATAATTTCATTATTTTGATAGTTAAAATTTTAAGTTATTCGCATTTTAAGTTTTGAGGTAAAAATGATTTGTTATCATTTCAGCACTGAAAGAAAGCGCTAACGTACTCATGGATACATTTTTATAATCTTGTTTTGGTAGTAAGTAGGATGACTGTGCACATGCGGTGGGTTGACATCGGGTTCAGTAAATTTAATATTTAAAAAAAAGTACCTATGTTGAAACCATGATAATTAGATTCTGCTCTCGATTCTAAACAAACTACTTTCTAGTTTTGCGTTAATTAATTAACACGTTGTATTAGTTTAGCTTGGATTTCGTTTTGACTACCTATGCCATGTGGACGTTAAGTGACCTCAAAAATATTAGAAAGTGGCAGTGATGTTTTAATTTCAAGAAAAACTGTCCACGTTAATGAGAGTTATGAATTACTACGAAGAACTTGAAAGTATTTAACTACTGACAGACTAGGTGCTTTGATTTACTTCAATACGTTGAGATTTAGAGAAGTCTTTTTAGCTTAAGTTTATTGTAAGGGCATAGACTTATTATATTTGTTATAAAAACTCATTGTGTAAGTGTAAAAAATGCATGGATTTTGACATACGGGCGCTTGAACTAAAACTCAAAAACATCAAAATCTCGACCTTAGAGCCTTGTGAAAGAGTACTTAGGTACGTATCAAACAAAAAATAAACATACTGAAAATTATACAGCAGCCGCAGCATGATCCGCTCGATAAGGCTATATCACTTTTTTTACTCGTTCATTTGCGCGCAAATAAAAAGAGAACTAAGGCACGACAGCGCTATATTACGCTGCCATGATACGACCGCAGAAGCAATAACGGAGGGAGCAAAATTTAGCTTCAAAACAAATAATCCAAATGACTTATTGATTCATGAGTGCAAATCATGTGGTATGTAATCAAACGCCGTTAGCATATCGAGCCAAAGTGTCGACGAGACAGAAATGTTGTCTCAATCAATGTCACCAGCACTAAGCAGTGTTGCTTAACCATCGATAGTTTGAATATCGATAGTTTGTCCTTGAAAAATAGTTACAATATCCATAGTGCTCTCGATAGTGTTGATAGTATTTCTTTAAAACAATTAAGACTATTTAAACTATCGTTTAGTATTTTTTAGTTTTTTTCCGACATATTTAGTCCCACGAGTAGCTACGGAAATTTGAAGTCGCTCCCTACAGAGCCCCGAATGTAGGCAGAAAGAAAATTATTGCCTGGGGGTGCCCGAATACAGACAACCAGCACGCTTGCGACTAGGCTCACCCCTAGCCATGCATCCATCAGCACGGCAAACTTGGATTGGCAAAAGGACGAAAAGGAATGGGACATCGAGGAAATTTTATAGGATAAAGGGGAAATGATACTATTGTCTCGGACGGATAAGGAGGAGACAATAGTAGTTTAAGGACCCGGGGGCGCATACCCGTATCTCTCGTGCTGATTACCGGACAGACAATCACAAGGAGAGACCCTTTAGCTTACTAAAGGGTCTCTCCTTGTGATTGTCTGTCCGGTTCACAAGTGTCGGTGTCCGGTATCGATAGTATTACATCTTAATGTAATACTATCGATACTATCTTATACAGGGTTTAAGTGACAGCCTAGCATATACTGAAACGGTGCGCTCAGACCATCAAACTGAACAACTTTCACTATGGAGCCTACCTCAGGAAACGCGAAAAAAAAATCTGCTGTCCCATACAAAACTGCCGTACCTACCCGACAAAAATGTATGGGACAGCAGATTTTTCGCTTTTCCTGAGGTAGGCTCCATAGTGAAAGTTGTTCAGTTTGGTCTGAGTTCACCGTTTCAGTATTTGCTTGGCTGTCACTTACACCCTGAATATTCCGTGATACTGTCGATTGTATTGAAATGCATTGTATCTATAATCAATCTATCTTACAGTAAAAATTATCGATAGCACTATCCATATTGTTACAATTTTTCAAGCTCACGATAATAGTCGATAGACTATCGATAAGATTCACTAATTGTTAGACAACACTAGTATTCAATCAATCAGTTTGTTATTGCAGAACGTTAACACATTTCTGATCTCCTACAGAACGGCAGTCATAAATTTAATCTGTGCAATCGATTGGGCTCCCCAAGAGAAGAGCTTGCCAATAAATTTATGTCTCTCAAAGTTGGACGGGTTACATTGTTACTCGGCACAGAGATGTCGACGCCAGAATTTTACTGGATGACTGAGCAAGGAACAAGTTTATGAAGGTGATGGAACAATCAGTGAGTTCGGCGACTCTTAGGGTTTTTATTACAATTTATAAGTAACAGACAATCATACTTATATGCCTTTAATCGGCTTGCAGTAAAAAGTTTGAATATAATTTTCAATACTAACCAATAATAAAACCGGTCAAGTGCGAGTTGGGCTACTCGGGCACCGAGGGTTCCGTACCACATCACCAGTATCACCACAGAACACAACATTATTAACTTAGAAAAAAACACACTTGGCCGGTTTTTAGTATTTGTTGTTATTCTGTAGAGTTTGCTCTATAATCACACTATGTTTGACGCTTGTATGTATTACCATTTTTACGATAGAGTATGAAGAAAAAACGTTGATAAAAACTAATTTCTTGTTGAGAACCACCCCCCTTAATTTTTAACTTTTTGGAATTTTTAGGGTTCCGTACCCAAAGGGTGAAAACGGGACCCTATTACTAAGCCTACGTTGTCCGTCCGTCCGTCCGTCCGTCCGTCCGTCCGTCCGTTTGTCCGTCTGTTCGTCCGTCCGTCCGTCCGTCTGTCCTACCTATTTACGGCTTAAACTTTTGAACCGTAATAGCTAGATAGTTGAAATTTTCTCAGATTATGCGTTATTACGGTGGATTTAATAACAAATAATGAAAATGTCAAAAAGTTAAAAATTAAGGGGGGTTCTCAACAAGAAACTAGTTTTTATCAACGTTTTTTCTTCACACTCTTATCCTAAAAACGGTAATACATACAAGCGTCAAACTTAGTGTGATTATAGAGCAAACTCTACAAAATAACATCAAATACAAAAAAATCGGCCAAGTGTGAGTCGGTCTTAATTTTTAAATTTTTGACATTTTTATTACTTGTTAACAAATCCGCCATAATAAAGCATAATCTGAGAAAATTTCAAATATCTAGCTATTACGGTTCAAAAGTTACAGCCCTAAATAGGTAGGACAGACGGACGGACGGACGGACGGACAGACAGACGGACAGAAGGACAGACGGACGGACGGACGGACAACGTAGGCTTAAAAACAGGGTCCCGTTTTCACCCTTTGGGTACGGAACCCTAAAAATCAATGCAATTTTTTTATCACGATCTAGAAACCAATATCGTGCCCGTATCAAAAATTAAAAGTTGTAAGCGGGGAAACAGAAATGATGAGGACAGAGGCGGATAGCGACTTTGTTTTGTACTTTTTAGGGTTCCGTACCCAAAGAGTGAAAATGGGACCCTATTACTAAGCCTACGTTGTCCGTCCGTCCGTCCGTCCTACCTATTTTGAACCGTAATAGCTAGATAGTTGAAATTTTCTCAGATTATGCGTTATTACGGCGGATTTGTTAACAAATAATAAAAATGTCAAAAACTTCAAAATTAAGGGTTCTCAACAAGAAACTAGTTTTTATCAACGTTTTTTCTTCACGCTCTATCGTAAAAACGGTAATACATACAAGCGTAAAACTTAGTGTGATTATAGAGCAAACTCTACAGAATAACAACAAATACTTAAAACCGGCCAAGTGTGAGTCGGTTTCGCGCTAAAGGTTCCGGACAAAAAAGTTTTTTTTCTAAGTTAATGTTGTGTTCTGTGGTGGTGTAGTAAGGAACCCTCGGTGCGCGAGTAGCCCGACTCGCACTTGACTGGTTTTATTATAAATTAGAGAAGAATAATCAGCTAAGAGTGTGAGGCGCATAATAGTCGAAGGAAGAGGAGACCAAATTAGAGGGTGTGAGGGAGGGGGGCAGTTGTCCTCCCGTGTCCTCTGCGTACGCCCATGCCGTGGTTTCTAAAGCCATAATTTATATTCTTGGCTGATAGTGATTAATAGTGATAATATAGACCACCTCATTTCGACCAGTAAGAAGCAACTGAGGGAAATGGTTTGGAAAGGTTTCTTTTGCATTGTTTTCTGGACGAAAGAAAACCACCTACATAAGCTAAAGTTAAAAATGCTAAGAGAAAACTATATGAGAGTATGAATGTAAAAAAGAAATGTATGTAATGGTACGTAATACAGGGTGTAAGTGACAGCCTAGCAAATACTGAAATGGTGAACTTAGACCATCAGACTGAACAACTTTCACTATGGAGCCTACCTCAGGAAACGAAAAAAAAATCAGCTGTCCCATACAAAACGGGTGAACCTACATATACCCGACTAAAATGTATGGGACAGCTGTTTTTCTTTCGCGTTTCCTGAGGTAGGCTCCATAGCGAAAGTTTTTCAGTTAGATGGTCTGAGTTGACCGTTTTAGTATTTGTTAAGCTGTCATTTACACCCTGTATATCTAAAGATTTTTCTTCAGAAAGGGTATCGAAGACGTTTACAAACATTCTGTTATTCCATAGTCTTTTTTTCTACTTTCCTTTGGTATAAGTTTCTACCAATATTTATTCACGCAACACCCCACACGCAAGAAGTATTTTACATCAAAGCGTTCGTTCCTACATTGTTGATACTTATAAATCGGATGATATCTCTTTTGATCTCCACGATAGTAAATACACACGTAAAACGTTACAAGTATCATACTACAAAGACAAGGGAAAACGATGAGTTTATTTTTTTCTTCAAAGTATTAATAAGCGCGTATTAAGTTTAGTGCTAATATAGGTAGGTACCTCTTTTATTATACAGGGTGAAATTGATATCATTAGCATCCTTTTAAACTAAGAGTCTGCCTATTAACACTTTAACTGCTGACGACCTACGTGGTAGGTCAGCGACAAATGGGGCGCAGTGCGCACGACTCAAACGTTGAGTCAGAATTGTATAGCATTCCACAGTGTTAGCACTGCGCTAATATCGTTGTTTTGAACTTAGCAGTGAAAGTGTTAAATTGAACAACTTTTACTATGGGAGTAAACCGATCAGAGCAAAAAAATAATCAGACTTCCGTACTAAACTGCAATGCGTACTCGACCCAAATGTATGCAACAACAGATTTTTTTTGCTCCGATCGTTTTCCTCCCATAATAAAAGTTGCTCAGTTTGATGGGTAGACCCTTAGTTTAAAAGCGTGCTAATGATATCAATTTTACCCTGTAGTTGGGCGGTTTACTACAGTATATAAGTATATTATATAACTATTTTATGTTTCTTTTTCCTAAGTCATATATATCACTGAGAAAAACTCGTGTGACAGATTTGTGTCCTGCCCTTCCTTTGTATCTCAAATATGTCAATCCTACGAGATATTACTCGGGAATGGCTACTGGAGGGAAACACGTTTATATAAGTGGTTTATTGCATTACTGAGTCATCTGACGAAATTATATACGGGTGTAACAAAACACCCTAGTAATAATTAAGGGGGAACTTCAGGCCATCAAACTAAACAACATTCACTATGGAACCAACTATGAAATCTGGAAAAAAAACTGCTATTTCATACAAAACTACAGTACCGACTACCGATTCAAATGTATAAAACAGGTGTTTTTTTTCGCGATCTCGTAGTTGGCTCCATAATGAAAGTAGTTCAGTTTGATGTACTGAGTATTACTAGGGTGTTTTGTTACACCCTGTATAGACCACATACAGACACAAGAACATTATCAAATTACTACGTTCGTTACAGTATCGTCAATTGTTTTGATACATACGATTCGATAATGGATGATAATTATTATGTGATGTGAATTCTCTAAAATGTCCTTCCTGAGAAAAATGTCATCCTAATTCCTAATGCTAATACTGTCTAGCATATATAACATGACACAATATTCTAGATATTGTGTCATGTTATGAATTTAGGCCCGACTTGTGCAGACATGGGTATCTGTTAATGAATCCAGTGTCAAAATGGACTTAAAATGTCCTACTTAAGTAATAAATGAACGCCGCTAATGCTTAGCTCACATGTTTTTAATGTTTTTATGTCATGGTGTGATTAATTGAATTACATAAACAAAACCCTTATGATCATAAATTATCTTAAAGGTCTACGCACACCTAGCCGCACGGCACGCAGATTTTGTATTGAATGACACGTTCGCACGCTGCGGCTGAATTTAAACCCATGTCCTCTCAGTCTCATAAATCTCTATTGATATCATCATCATTAGCCAATAAACGTCCCACTGCACGGCACAGGTCTATTCTCAACACCGCACTACACTCTTGCCGAGAATTTTAGCCGAGAACTCTCAGCGAGAACAATGAAGGGCATCCACACTCTCGTTCTCGGCCTGTCTCGCCCGTTCTCGGCGAGAATGAAGAGCCGGCATGGAAGGGTATCTGGGCGTCAGTCCTGCACTCATGCATGCGTGTGAACGCTACGCACAGAAATTCTTCATCAGCGTATGCAGGTTTCCTCACGATGTTTTCCTTCAACGTTTGAGAGCAGTCGGTATTGCGTACATAAGATAGAAAAACTCACTGGTACATGGCATGTCGTTCGCGAGGATTCGAACGTGGACCATCATGATTGAGAGTCCATACCTCTCTACAACGCACCACCGACCGACTCTCAATTTCTAGCTCGACGCTTTTATTTATATCATGGTCTTATAATTAAAACTAGCGTTAACTCACGACTTCGTCCGCACAAATTATATACCAGATTTTAAGTCAGATGATAAGCTATCAAACAAAAAAGTTTCATCAAAATAGGTTCAGTAGTTTTTGCGTGATACTCGAACAAACAAATAAACAAACAAACTGACAGACAAAAAATCCAAAAATTGGTGATTTGGAATCAGGGACAGGTAAAAACCATGTCGTAATTTTTTTTTTCTAAATATCTTCAATGTACGGTACACACTTCGGTTACAGTTTTATAATAGTTTAGATTAATGTATGTAGGTACATAAGATATAAGGATTTTTCTTCAGTAAGGGCATCGAAGACGTTTACAAACATTTTTCTGTTATTCCATAGTCTTTTTTTCTACTTTCCTTTGGTATAAGTTTCTACCAATATTTATTCACGCAACACCCCACACGCAAGAAGTATTTTACATCAAAGCGTTCGTTCCTACATTGTTGATACTTATAAATCGGATGATATCTCTTTTGATCTCCACGATAGTAAATACACACGTAAAACGTTACAAGTATCATACCACAAAGACAAGGGAAAAAGATGAGTTTATTTTTTTCTTCAAAGTATTAATAAGCGCGTATTAAGTTTAGTGCTAATATAGGTAGGTACCTCTTTTATTATACAGGGTGAAATTGATATCATTAGCATCCGTTTAAACTAAGAGTCTGCCTATTAACACTTTAACTGCTGACGACCTACGTGGTAGGTCAGCGACAAATGGGGCGCAGTGCGCACGACTCAAACGTTGAGTCAGAATTGTATAGCATTCCACAGTGTTAGCACTGCGCGAATATCGTTGTTTTGAGCTTAGCAGTGAAAGTGTTAAATTGAACAACTTTTACTATGGGAGTAAACCGATCAGAGCAAAAAAATAATCAGACTTCCATACTAAACTGCAATGCGTACTCGACTCAAATGTATGCAACAACAGATTTTTTTTCCGATCGTTTTCCTCCCATAGCAAAAGTTGTTCAGTTTGATGGGTAGACCCTTAGTTTAAAAGCATGCTAATGATATCAATTTTACCCTGTAGTTGGGCGGTTTACTACAGTATATAAGTATATTATATAACTATTTTATGTTTCTTTTTCCTAAGTCATATATATCACTGAGAAAAACTCGTGTGACAGATTTGTGTCCTGCCCTTCCTTTGTATCTCAAATATGTCAATCCTACGAGATATTACTCGGGAATGGCTACTGGAAGGAAACACGTTTATTGCATTACTGAGTCATCTGACGAAATTATATACGGGTGTAACAAAACACCCTAGTAATAATTAAGGGGGAACTTCAGGCCATCAAACTAAACAACATTCACTATGGAACCAACTATGAAATCTGGAAAAAAAAACTGCTATTTCATACAAAACTACAGTACCGACTACCGATTCGATTCAAATGTATAAAACAGGTGTTTTTTTTCGCGATTTCGTAGTTGGCTCCATAATGAAAGTAGTTCAGTTTGATGTACTGAGTATTACTGGGGTGTTTTGTTACACCCTGTATAGACCACATACAGACACAAGAACATTATCAAATTACCACGTTCGTTACAGTATCGTCAATTGTTTTGATACACACGATTCGATAATGGATGATAATTATTATGTCATGTGAATTCTCTAAAATGTCATGTCATGTATTTAGGCCCGACTTGTGCAGACATGGGTATCTATGTTAATGAATCCAGTGTCAAAATGGACTTAAAATGTCCTACTTAAGTAATAAATGAACGCTGCTAATGCTTAGCTCACATGTTTTTAATGTTTTTATGTCATGGTGTGATTAATTGAATTACATAAACAAAACCCTTATGATCATAAATTATCTTAAAGGTCTACGCACACCTAGCCGCACGGCACGCAGATTTTGTATTGAATGACACGTTCGCACGCTTCGGCTGAATTTAAACCCATGTCCTCTCAGTCTCATAAATCTCTATTGATATCATCATCATTAGCCAATAAACGTCCCACTGCACGGCACAGGTCTATTCTCAACACCGCACTACACTCTTGCCGAGAATTTTAGCCGAGAACTCTCAGCGAAAACAATGAAGGGCATCCACACTCTCGTTCTCGGCCTGTCTCGCCCGTTCTCGGCGAGAATGAAGAGCCGGCATGGAAGGGTATCTGGGCGTCAGTCCTGCACTCATGCATGCGTGTGAACGCTACGCACAGAAATTCTTCATCAGCGTATGCAGGTTTCCTCACGATGTTTTCCTTCAACGTTTGAGAGCAGTCGGTATTACGTACATAAGATAGAAAAACTCACTGGTACATGGCATGTCGTTCGCGAGGATTCGAACGTGGACCATCATGATTGAGAGTCCATACCTCTCTACAACGCACCACCGACCGACTCTCAATTTCTAGCTCGACGCTTTTATTTATATCATGGTCTTATAATTAAAACTAGCGTTAACCCACGACTTCGTCCGCACAAATTATATACCAGATTTTAAGTCAGATCATAAGCTATCAATAAAAAAAGTTTCATCAAAATCGGTTAAGTAGTTTTTGTGTGATGCTCGTTCAAACACAAAGCAAAAAAATTCTATTTTTAAATTTACAGTTTTATAATAGTACGAGCTTTTACCCGCGACTTCGTCCGCATAAATTATAAACCAGATTTTAAGTTAGATCATAAGCTATCAAACAAAAAAAGTTTCATCAAAATCGGTTCAGTAGTTTTTGCGTGATACTTGAACAAACAAACACCCAAACAAACAAACAAACAAACAAACAAATAAACAAACAAACAAACAAACAGACAGACAAAAAATCCAAAAATTGGTGATTTGGAATCAGGGACATCTAAAAACCATATCGAAATCTTTTTTTTGTAAATATCTTCAATGTACAGACACACTTCTGTTACAGTTTTATGATAGTTTAGATTAGATAGATAAGTAAAAATACTAATGCCGGTAGTTTAGAACGTAGTTATAGCTAGGTTTCTGACCAACAGACACGGTTAATGGTCATCGTTTAGTTTAAGCCTTTGGATTGGTAGTATAGCGTGGTACCCGACCATCACAATGTTGTCATGTTTTATTAAAACGTCCATTCGTAAAAAGGTTGTATAATTAAATCTTTGGTCAAGACAAAACCCAGCACTAAACACTTTTAGGTACAACGATCTCACCCACAAGAGAAAAGAATAAACTCATTTTGTCCACAATCTCCTGAAAATTGTTCCGTCTGTGCCTGTAAGAAATAGACTAGGTACAAAAGCTATTCTCGCTGAATGTCCGAATAAAATCGAGGAATTCGTATCCGTGTCGGAGTAGAGGTGCAAGTGGAAGGGGGAAAGAGAGGATTTGGCTTCCGAAAAGCGTCCGAGATGCGATACAAACGGGAAGTATAAAGGCTCGACCGGTATTGTGACTGGGATTGAACTTTTCCAGGTTGGAGCTCACCATGTTATTCTTTATTTGAAATTCTATTTTCGAAAGAGGATGATACTGTTGGGATTTATGTGGAGAATCAATATGTTGGCAGATTATACGAAGAATACCTTTATTGTTGGAGTATGAGCATTGCTGTTGCAATTGTAGTTTTAGTTGTAAGCAATTTTGTTACGTAGAGGTTTGTTAGGATCGTAGCATGTAGCATTCAGTTGTGTCTACCCGTATGGGCGACAGGCGTGAGGATATGTATGTATGATAGAGGTCCGGTAGTTAAGTCGATAGTATAAAATGTAACGAGAGTTTGACCTGCGACTTCGTCCGCCTGGATTATCTACCCCTTTAGGGGTCGATTTTCGAAAAATACTTAGTGCATTACATGTTTCTAGCTTCAGCAGTTTAGGCTGTGCATTGTGTGTCAGTCAGTCACGGTACTCTTTTATAAGTATACCTAGATAATAAAAAACGGCTGGAAACCATTCAAGTATGTTGGATAATGATTGAAGTCTTCAGGAGTGCGATTTTTGAATTTCATTCGCTGAGTTCAGCAGTTGAAAATGTCAAAATTACTATGGAGATACGCATCTTTCTACTGCTGATTTGAGTTTCAAAAATCGCACTCCCGAAGTATGATTTTTGAAAGTAAAATCAGCAGTAGAAAGATGCATATTATATCTCCACAGTTCAAAAATCGCACTTCTGGATTGCGATTTTTGAATCTCATTCGCTGAGTTCAGCAGTTGAAAATGTCAAAATTACTGTCGAGATACGCATCTTTCTACTGCTGTTGACTCTCAGAAATCGCACTCCTGAAGTATGATTTTTGAAAGTCAAATCAGCAGTAGAAAGATGCATATCTCCACAGTAATCTCGACATTTTCAACGGCTGAACTCAGCGAAAGAGATTCAAAAATCGCACTCCTGATCCATAACTTGAATCCACGAGCCAATATTATTAATGAGCATAGCATTGTATATGCATAAGCATGTATATTTCTCACAACTATTTTGGGCTCTTCCCTAAATAATAATACTACTAAAATTGAGTTCCCTGACCATAATTCATTATTTCCACAGCCAGAAATCTACAATAATAATAATATAACGTCAGTTACACCATTTTCCAGTAAATCGTTTTGAGTAACTAGTTTCAAATTAATATTAGAGTAGGTAGTGTGGGGTTCGGCGAAGCTGTTATGCGTTAATTAACTTCTGCACCTCGATGGACTAGTTAGATTACGACGCTGCTGTGCTTGAAAATAGCTCGATTTTCTACCTGAAATTCCCGGTTCTTGAACAGTTAGAATTTTAGGGTCAATTGGCTCAGTTGATAACCTTTTCAGGCAATTTCATACTTTTTGTTTAGCCCAGATCAGCATGGGTAGCATGCCACCGTGTTACAGCGCTATCACACCTTCGCTCTCTTTCTATTTGCGCGCGAACGAACGAGATAAAAGACGTGATACGCTGTATCACTGTGGCATGCTACCCATGCTGGTCTTGTAGTAGTGTACAGTCACGAGCAATGAAATATACCTATACCTTGACAAATTTCCAAATGAATGTGTCTGTCGACGAGTTAACAATTTAGTATCCACCAAAATGTGTCATATATTTAACAATGTAGGTACAATTTTAGAAATAAGTATACACTTTCGTTGACGATATACAGGGTGTAAAAAACACCCTAGTAATACTTAAGGGGGTGCTTCAGACCATCAATCTGAAAAACTTTCACTATGGAGCCAAAGTCGAGAAAAAATAAAAAATATCTGCCGTCCCATACATTTGAGTCGAGAGAGAAAGAGCTGATTTTTTTCTCGCGATTTCGATGTTGGCTCCATTGTGAAAGTTGTTCAGTTTGATGGTCTGACGCACCCCCTTAAGTATTACTAGGGTGTTTTGTTACACCCTGTATATCCATAAATGCAGAATGCACTAAAACATTCGAAACTTCTTTTTTTTTTCAAAAATATGCAGGGACCTTCTTAATAATGCTGACACTTTTTTAAGGGGACGATCAGACCGTTAAACTGAAACTTTCTCTATGGCACCAACATTTCCATTAGAGTGGGCCTGTGTCCCAGTGGTGATGACAAAGGATGATGATGATAGGTACTCCACGACAATGTAAATATTTGTCCAGAAGTAAAATCTCGTAATACGGAAACCATAGTGAATCTAATTAAAGTTTGCGCCTCGGATGACCGCAAAATGAGCGCTTATAGTTTGAGCAGACACTTTGCTAAGTCACACAAATCCTACTATTTGCATACTTGTGACAGGGGTTTAAGAGTTCTATTTCGGGATTTCTTGGAATGAACTGCAAGTGCGGAGTAGATAAGACGAGTGGTCGGAAAGTTGTGTGGGAGTGTTCGAAGCAGTTTGCTTGTTCTGAGTATTTTGATGGCCTTAAAACGCGGTAAGTCAAGTCAGTAATAAATGCAATAATGATTGGGGCAGCTCAGCCTACAGGCACTCAGTCTACACTGAAAAAAATGCGAGCCTACTAAGACTCTTAATTTGCAATTGAAATGACCTTATGATTGTTTACTAAAAACAAAAGATGGTTAGTTGTAACAACAAGCCGAATTCGTTTAACAAAGTTCTCTTAGTCAGAGAAGTCATGATGTTGACAGTGTACAATGCATTGCGTGCCATCCGCAGTTTACCTTTTTATTTCGGTCACGATAAAAAAAAATCAAAATCAAATATACTTTATTTTAGACCTAAATATAAACAGTAATAAAAATACAGAGATAAAAAAACAAGAGGCACAAAATAAGGCGGTCTTATAGCTAAAAACCGATGTCTTCCAGAAAACCTTAGGGTAGAGGAAACGGTGAACGAAGAAAGGTAGGCAGTGTTTCCAGAAAAAAATGGTCAAAAAGGAGTACTTATTAGTAAATAAAAAACACATAAGTATACAAAATAAACCTATTAAAAATATACAATACAACATGTTAATGAATTAACGCAAAACTAGAAAGTAGTTTGTTTAGAATCGAGAGCCGAATCGAATTATCATGGTTTCAACATGGGTAATTTTTTTCAAAATTATAAATACATTTTTTGTGAAATTTTAAATTTACTGAACCCGATGTCAACCGACCGCACGGGCACACTCACCCTACTTACTACCAAAACAAGATTATAAAAATGTATCCATGAGTACGTTAGCGCCTTCATTCATGCTGAAATAATAAAAAATCATTTTTGCCTCAAAACTTAAAATGCGAATAACTTTAAATTTTAACTACAAAAATAATGAAATTATTGTTTCAATCTAATTATTTTGCTATAAATCAGTTGGGGTGTATGAGGTTTTGCGTTAATTCATTAACACGTTGTATACATGAAACAATTTGCGTGTGCTCTACCGTTTTACCACATGTACCTATCATTTTAGCCGTAGTTTTATCATATTAAATTACTATATTGAATTTACTCTGCTTGCCAAAGTCCAACGATGTAGGTACGCAGTTCTGGCATATTTTCCTACGTCGTCCTCACTTCTCGTTCGTAAATGGTTTTAAAATATAGCGTAATATTTTTAACACATTTTAAACTCAAAATAAAAATCAAACTGTCATATTTGCATTTTTAAAAAGCTTTTTAAAATATTTCACGAATCATAAAAAAATTGGCAAGGAACATTGACACAGTTGGCCCGCTTCCCCGTCTCCTGTCTGAAGTCCATGTCACCGTGAAGCGTCCCTGTTTTATTCCTTGCTTTTCCTTTTTTAAGTCTTAAAATATTTGCACGAGTCCTGTATGAACTGGGCCCCTAGAAAAAGTATCTTTCGATTAACGTTAACGACAGTAGACAACATAAAAAATGTATAGACTGTAGAAAAAAACGAAAACGAATAGAAAAGGCCTAGACAACATGCAATTTTTGACAGTTGCTGTCGATCGACCAGACCTTGCATTAGATAACGCTAGTAAATGTCGGGCGGCGGGAATCGACAGTAATTAATTACATTTTTTTTTAAATCGAACCCGATCTTGCATAGTGCCGAAATGAACTCGTGAACTTAATGCGGTGCGAACACCGTATTTAAGTGGACCATGTTGCTTCTATGAAAGGGCCTGTCTATCGCTAGAGTTTAGACCCTGACTTTGACTTAGGTCAATGGTAGCATTTTATTATTTTTTAAATAAAAGTAAAAATATTTGAAATTATATGAAGAACCGCCTTCATGACATGTGCTTTAAAGAAGTGTGGCGGAAGGCCATATAATGTGAGACCCAGACATATAGGTCCCATACATAAATGAAACTTAGTAATACGTGTAGAGTGAAACAAAACTAACAAAAAAGGAAATTGGTTGTATTCTGTAGAAGTTGGGGGAAAGGTATTAACCACAATTTTTTTTTAGTTTTGGCTCCTTATGATACCTTTTGTATCAAGTGTGTGAAACTCATAATCTTTCTTATTAGATAGCCCACTCAATCATCTCTCTTCTACGCATTCATTGTGTTTGTTTTAATGAAAATTCACGATAACCGTACAATATTATGATAATGGAATCAAACGAAATCACACGCACTATCAGTTCAATAAAGGCAAATACGTTCCGTAACGTCCAAAAACTACCTCAGTGATAATATTAGATGAAAATAGCTGTCATGGTTGCGTTTTGCTACTGCTTTTTGGATGATTTGTCCAGTTTACTAGTAATTTCTACTTTTGAACCCGGACTTCTAGAGATGAGGAAGTTTTTTTAAAAAATGTCCTAATTTTTTCTGATTATAACAAGTATGACCGCCGTCCTGAAGGGCTTTTAGTTTTTGTAAAAATGGCTGGGTCCAAATTCGCCAAAGTTCTTTATGTTTATTTTCATAAAAACATACTTTGTTTCACGAAAATCCTAAAAATAAAATTTGCCAGGGAAATCAGGTGAATAATGAAAAACCGTAGAAGTACCCTATTATTATATTGACTTTTAAACTACAAAGTTCGATTAGGGTAAACCATCCTTTCATTGGCACCCTCCAATTATTGGCACTTTAGAGTTTACTTCGAAAATACAAGGAATCTATAGAATACTCATGTTCGGTACGGCACGAAAAATAAAATTTGTATTAATTTCTGTATTAAAAATAGCATCACTTTACCAAAAACAAACAAACAAAAAATCAAATCTTTCCTCTTTATAATAATTAGTGTAGACATTGTATTTTTCAGATAATTTCGAATTTCCTTCATTTATCATTACGGTGTTCTCATTCCGGAGGATTCGGTGGTCTTAAATGCCCTTTAAATCCACACCGAAATGAAAAGTACCTCCGAAATCATGACTAAAATCATTTTTAGTACACCATTAAAAAACCGAGTCATTGTGCGGAGATTCAAGCTTCCTTCGTTCACTCCAACATTTTAGTTCAATATTACACATCAATTAACAATTTTAGGGAAAAAAAGAGGGGAACAGGGGCAGAGGAAGACCTCCTCTGCCCCTGTTCCCCTCTTTTTTCCCTTCCAATATACGGGGTGACACTGAAATAAGTGGACAATTTTTTAGGGGTGGTTCAGACCATCAAACTGAACAACATTTTCTACCTATGGGAGAAAACCAGAAATCACAAAAAAAAACTGATGTTCCGTACTAAACTGCAGTAGACCAGCCTACTCGACACTCGACTCGTTTGAACAGCACATTATTATCTTGTGATTTTAGGTTTGCTCGCGTTGTAAAAGTTGTTCAGTTTGATGGCCGGAACCACCCCTAAAAATGTGTCTACTCATTTCAATGCTACCCTGTAGTTTTAAAGAAATTGTCGTGTCGTATCAAGTGTCCGATCATTTTTCCTCTCCGGTTTTCCGGTTCTCTACAGATCGTGAAGTTATAAAAACGAACGTTCCAAAAGCATTCGTCATCTTTTTTCCATTGCCTCTGCCTGCCGTCCACGCATGATAGCGCAAAACGTCACACGCAAAACTTTGAAGCGGTAATTTTTCATTCAAAAGTCAAAACTTCACGTTCGTTTCGACATAGAGTGATTAAAAGGGGTACCTAACCGTACAGAAAGTTGCAATTCTGTACATATTGTTACTACGGAACTGGAAACAACTAGTTGGATTCTCGTTAAAATGCAGGAGTGCAATTTTTTGAACATCACACGTTCATACGAGTAGTAGAAAGATGCATAATATCCATAGTAATTTTGACATTTTCTACTACTCGTATGAACATGTGATGTTCAAAAATCGCACTCCAGGGTGACTCGGTTGAGAAAAAAAAAGAATTATTTAACATACATACGCACATAAAAAAGCTACTAAACAACTAGAATCAAAATAAATCAAACAATAATTAGGTAAAAAAAATTGTCGGCTAATTATTTTGTCGGCTATTTTCGGCTATAAAAGTCTGATGAACATGCATACATTTTAGTTATTCAGTCATCCTGTATAATTTAAATTCATAATAGAATAAAATTATGAAGATAAAGTATGTTATAACCGACCAAGAGCGTAAAACATTTTGGTTAGGTACTATTTTGTCTGTATTCATGCCAAATTTTGTTTCAAAAGGTACAAAAATAAGGGAGTAATTATAGCGGGGCATACAGAACGGACGAAAGTATAGGGTTCCTTGTTTGACAACGGAACCCTAAAACGAGTAACTATCGAGTTCAAGTAGTAAATTCAGCGAATGACTTCTGAAAATTGAAAAATGCGATTGCAACGTTCCAAATTTCAGGATAGAGAGGGCAACTGGAGAATTCAACGGTGCGGTAAACGTGAGATAATGGTTGGAATTTATGATACTTACCTACCCATTCTATTGCCTAGATGTAAGGTTGAAAATTGTGTGCTATTTAGAGTCAATCGACCTCAAAATTTTATTGGTCGTTAAGTAGAAAATCTTCTGTGATGGACGAACGATTCTACGAGTTTTCTGTCTTTCTAATTTTGGTTCACAAAATTGTAGATAACGTAGAGCTAATCTATAAAGAGATATCTCTTCTATGGCTAGATAAACCTTCTACCACAGTTTTACCACAGAGTATAAAACATAGCCTTTCAACGCAGAGCTTTCAGCGTCAATTTGGCAACGCAACCCTTTGTCTTTCCTTACTAAATGTAATCTATCACTTTCCCATGCCACGCTTAATGCGCGTTAGGCATCACTTGGGGAAAAAAGGTTTTGATCGAAAAAATGTTGCCGCGTCACAGAATAGATATCCTACCAGAATAAACTGCTTCATAGGCCTGGGGGTCAATCGCGCTAATTTTTAACGATACTACCAAAACAAAACCACAACCAAAAACGTTACGTTATGCACAATTCGTATCGCGCTAATTATATGAACGGTAACGATTTAGCTTTTTTTCGGAAGATACGTTGTCGTAACGTTCGATGTCCGTTCGATCGAATTTTCTGGCGTGGTAGGTGCGTGGTAGGTTCGTGGGAGGTGCGTGGTAGATGGTATGTATTGTGGTAACCAAACTTGAAACGTTTATGGCTTAAACGTTTCGAGTTTGGTTTTGCTTTGGTAACGTCAACGATTTAACCGTTCAAAAAAAATAACGCGATAGCATTTTTACATCAGCTAAACCAAATCTAAACCAAAACCAAAAACGTTCCGTCCAAACGGTAAAACAGTATAAAATAGCGCAATTGAGGCCCAGGGCGGCAATTGCAACAATAAATCGCAACAGAACCATTATTGGACCGCGTACGAAGCTTAACTTTTTATACATTTGTTAGGTATTGCGCTAATCGCGGTACAGCTCATGACAGCCGTTAGAGCCGTTTTGACAGATGGCTCAAACGTTAAAGGCTGTCAGTTATGTAAATAAGTCAAAAGCGCGATACGGAATTAACACAGTTGAATCGTAATTGGATTGCAATGTGATTAGAACTGAAATTGGATTAGGATTGAACTTGTACTTCCAAGTTCAATAAAAATAAAAATTTTAATTAGCGCGATCGCTCTCTAGTACACCTCTACATGCGCAGTCTACCAAACTGTCGCTAATTCTCGTACGTGAACGTTCACGTATTGCCGCAAAGTGCGCTTGTCGGGCTGGCCCTGGCGAGTTGCACCTCTGTTGTAGTTACATAAACTGTGTATACCTGTTTACAATATGTGCGTACAGTGTCAATTTCAGCATTAGAATATCTAAGCCTCTTAATTATAAGTTTCACATGTATGTTTCTGTATACGATCCTAATTAACACTGAGCAAACGTTCGCCGTGTGACGAAGGCACAGAGCCTTTATAAGATAATAACTAAATCCTTGTTGATTTTGACATAAATCTTAGATCAGATACGTAACGAGCTATCTTAGAAAGTCTAGACTAACAAAAGGTCACTGATTTAATTATGATTAAAGCAATATTATAGACTCATAGGCTGATCGTGATTTGATTGTTCATTATCAGAATGGAAAAATTATAACAAAATTTAGAAAGATTATACAATGATTGTCTACTATCTACTCTTCTCCCTTCAGTCTAAGGTCACCTATTTTATGTTGGAACTACACAAGAAATAGCATGCTTATGATAAATTATTAATAAATTATTGCAATGCCCAATCTACAAGATACATTTAAAGTACAGAGTAAAAGATAAGTCTTTGAGCAAAAAGTAACTTTATAACAACAAAAATCCAGATGACACTTTTGTCAGAGTTTGGCTATTTGACAACTAGTCAAATCAGCTACTCTTTATTGGACGTCAAAACGTGCGCTTTGTATGAACATTTGACGAGAGTTGAGTCGAGTTGTTGAGTTGAGTTGTTTTTTTGAGTTGTGACGTCATCAACATTTCATTAGTTTTTTTAAGTTTATCTTGCTATTAAAAATATTATTCAAGCTAAAAACTCAATGAAAATGGGAGTTTGCGTTATTTTCTATCCTTTTTTTATTGAGAAGGTAAAAATTAAATATATTGTATGTTTGGGATCTATCGATCTAATCGATCGATCTAATCTCAGGGATTGTTTTTGGTCAAGAACAAGAAGATTGAGGATTGCGGAGCCTCGTGGCCGGCAAAAACGCGACGCGCGAAACCACGCGGGACAAGTGCTCGGGTCAGTTCCTGCAACGTGACTCCAAATACCCAATTAAATGAATTCGTAGAAAGCTGACAAGACAAAAAAATATATATTGCAACTTAAGAAGCAAATAAAAATATGTTTAAAAACGGCCTTAAAAGTCCTTTAAATTGTACTTTGAAACTTTACCAAACTCAAATCAAAAAGGACAAACTTCCACAAAATTAAGGTAGCACACTGTAAAAAGGGAATGTTTTTAGGTGGAGAATTTATAACTTTTCGCTTTTCTCAATTAATTGGTTAATTAGCTGTGAAAATTACGAGATAAGTCGATTAAGAGTTTCGCTTTCGAAAAATAATTTTCGGAAGCTTTTTCGTAGGTAACTGAATTACGATGATCATGATTATAATTATTCTGTAGCTGGAGTGAGGAAACTTAAGGTCCGTATTAAAAGGATATAATGGCCCCGATTCGGACTGTGCCACGACTTAACTTAACTAAATTTATTCCTGTCACTTTCTAAAATAAGATTAAGAAAAGAGACAGAAAACCAACAGCTGACTTTAGTGCTGTCAAAGTGACGTTACACGCCCAAAATAAGATGCCATCATAATGTACGCCATCTTATTTAAGGCGTTTTTGGGCGTGTAACGTCACTTTGACAGCACTAAAGTCAGCTGTTGGTTTTCTGTCTCTTTTCTTAATCTTATTTTAGAAAGTGACAGGAATAAATTTAGTTAAGTTAAGTCGTGGCACAGTCCGAATCGGGGCCATTATCTACCATTGGCGCGCTCCATACAAACAAATGTTGATTATGTTTTGGATAATATTAATTAATTAAAGTCAATTCTAATGAATATTTATTTACTAGAATAACAAATAAAGGTATGTACTGCATTAAAAACTAAACAAAAATATTACGAACATAAAACTAACTAAAAGTTGTCGTGGCTCAAAGTTTTCCAAACAAATCCTTAAATCCTAGCATTTAAACTATAATTATAATATTATATTCTAACGGAAATCTGGAAAATTATTTTTCTTTCTTTTGGCGATGTTTTTCTAATTGGGCGGAATATCTTTTTAATTGGATATTATGTTCCTAATAAATGATGCGCCGTAGTCTCTGCCTACCCGACCGAGAAAAAGTCGTGACGTTATAAATAGCTTTCCATTAATAACAATTCATTGGTGCGTCACCATGTGGCTCAGACTGGTATGGAACCACGCTGCCCTCTGAACTTCAAGCTTTATTAACTATCTACATACAGGGGTTATCGTACCTATGATACTGAACAAATTTTCCTAACAAACATACCAATAGGAAAGTCTCAACAAAAAAAAATTAGACTTTCCATACTAAATGCAATCTGCTGATTGAACGTTTGTACGAAAAATTAAAACCGCCTTCAAAAAAACTAAAAAGATAAAAAATAATATTGCAGCCTATGACTTTTTCGTTCGCATCATAAGAACATTAATTTGTTTTATTGAAGTCGCTGTCAAGCCGGTACGATTCGCGACAGGGCTTGCATTTTTTGGCTTGGCTTGACACCGACTTCTATAAAACAAATTAATGTTTTTATGTGATGCGAACGAAAAAGTCATAGGCTGCAATATTATTTTTTAACTTTTTAGTTTTTTTGAAGGCGGTTTTAATTTTTTGTTAAAATTTTGTTTATTTCACAATTTTTAGTGGTGAATTGATTAGTTCGATTTAATAGGAGTGCTTTAAATTAACAATCGCACTAGTCGGCACTACAATTTTCGAAGGTTCCCCTCGATTTCTCTGGGTTTCCATCATCAGATCGTGGATTCCTTATCATGGTACCACCCTCGGAACATCTCCTTTCCAACAAAAAAAGAATTATCAAAATCGGTTCATAAACGACGAAGTTATCCGCGAACACACATAAAAAAAAAAAATATATATATATATACGGTCGAACTGAGAAACCTCCTCCTTTTTTGAAGTCGGTTAAAAAGTCGAAAAAAAAATTTGAGTTCCATGAGGAACTCCAAACCTATAAACGTTTCTTAGAGAAAGTTGTTGTTCAGTATTATGGGTACAACCACTCTATACATAAGTATGCAATTGTTTACCCTAAAACCCTGTGATGTGATGTGATGTCTTCCTTGCCGATACGGCTACGGCGACTGCTGCTGGTATGATGGGCTTCGCTGGTGTGCCCTGATGTGACTTATATAGCCAATCTTTGCGGTGAAAGTACGTCCGCATATGGTACACTTGAGCGTGCCATTCTCGTAATTATATTGTATAGCCGCAGGTGGTCGGGCTTTGAGTTGGTCCCGCTTGATATCGAGATCCTCTCTCCTCTTTTCTTCAAAGGAGGAAATATTTGTCTGAACGAGATGCCTCCATTCCGGGCGCTTAGCTGCGCGTTCCTCCCAGCTCTCTGGGTCTATAGCACAGTTTTTCATGTGCCTCTTCAGCACGTCCTTGTAACGAAGAAACTGGCCCCCTCTTCTGCGCTTGCCATCTCTGAGCTCCGAGTAGAGGACACGCTTCGCCAACCTTTTGTCTGACATGCGGAAGACGTGGCCGCACCAGCGTAGTTGCCGTCTCATTAGATAGGCTTCGATTCCACTAACATTGGCACGCCGCAGCACCTCTGTGTTACGAATGCGGTCCGCCCATTTTATGTGTAAAATGCAGCGAAGACATTTGAGGTGAAACCTATCTAACGTCCGAATATGCCTACGATATAAGCACCACGTCTCAGCGGAGTAGAGAAGATTGGGCAGTACTACGGCCATGTACACAGCGATCTTAGAAAACCCTGTATGAACTACTCTAAACCGGCGCGGGTTTGTTTTCCCTCTAAATATTAAAGTGTTTGGAAAATCCCTTTACAGCTAGTAGCATTAATCTCCTACACTACACAATTTGAAACTATACCACCAATAAGTATTATGTCGTTAATTATTATAATACCATTAGATCACGCAAGGAAATACTCATTATTTTGGGTAAATGAGGTTGCACCTTCGAATAAGCGTTGCACGCTGTTAAGGATAATAGTGATGTAACGAGACTAACTAATTTCTTGGAATCGATTTTACAAGAGTAAAGTAATAAAAAATATATATATATCAGATATTCTCTCACAGAATAAAACATTATTTTAGTATGCTATTTGTAAGTAACTTGAACATGAAATAATAAATCTTGATGTGAATTTTCTCCGCTAGCCATTTTCGCCTGCTCCTACCAAGAGCTATTAAAGATAATCAAATAAAAAAACTTATGTTTCATGAGTTTTTGATCCTCAAATATAATATAAAACACAATGTACATATACATTTTCAAATAAATGAGCGAAATTAAGATTGTAAAGGCGATAGTGATACCTATTTTAAATCTGCGAATTTCCGTTAATCTGAGATGTCTATAACGCCGAGACAGAGTAGCGTTTTTTGAGCCTGAATTTAGTGTAAGTAGGGTCAAAATGTATGGATTTTGATGTAAAGGAGTTCGAAATAAGACTTAAAAGTTATACCTGAAAGAATCGAGTTAGTAACTGAGTCAATTCGATTCGTGACATCACTATGTAACTAATGAGTAATGATCTACTTGGTATCCTACCTATCCTAATAGTTCGCGTTCATTCTCTTTGTGATTGGATCACATGTCGCTTCATTTTAATTAATATTAGAATCTTACAGGGTTTCATATTAAACCCTGTAAGATTTTTTATCTCAATAGTTTGTAGTTAGTGTCCTGCTAAAACATTTTCGCTTTTTGTATTGAGATAGCATCACAATTTTCTAGAAGAGTCTGTAAATTTTTACAAATTGTTGACCGTACCTGGCCATTTTCTCCTCCACGTAAAACCGTTGTCTACAATTTAATATATCGGTGGTTATACATGGTACCTTATTAACTTTTATATTTTTTATACTTCAAGTTTGATTGTGAATAAATGTCTTTGATTTGTGAACAAATTCAAGTTTCGTTCCTTAGTTATTTATTTACGTCCTGAAACTTTTCTAACTTATAACACAAAGTAAGTCAAATAAACTGGTTCTGACTTATCATCAATTCGCAAGCACCTCTGCCCTTATACAAAATAGTTCGTCTGAAAACGATTGCACGTACCACAAAAGAACTCCCACGAGACAAGCAATTTTAGACGTTTTTGCATCAGCAGAAGAGTTTACGCAGATGACTTCATACAAAGAAGAGATTCGAAGCCAATAAATCAACTCTGCTTCAAGGTACTATAAGAACCTGCAACTTGCGATACTACGCATGAAAAGTCTTATTTATTTCGCTTCTATTCTATTGAGGCTAGAGTGCAATTTCCGACGTCGGCTTTTAGTTTGAAATATTGCTGTTGAGTAGAATTGATGCGTCCTTTTATTGTGAGTGGTACGAGGAATGTTAGTGTTTAGTTTTAGTTTTTATACATACAGGGTGTAATATTAAATGTAATTTTTAAATTGTCAATGTTCTTGTTGACTGTACATTTTTTTCAAGGTTACCTGCCCTTATTGCCCCTTCACAAAAATTTAACCTGTATAAATATTGGAATCTTGAAGTAGATTAATCACCAATACCAAAAAAGGTCGAACACCTACGCGATTCCTTAATAAAATTTCTAACGTAGGCGTTACCTCTTTAACTTACCCACGTACAAGATCAAATTATTCTCAATTGGATTATAATTTTGTTATCTTTTTGTTACCTTCAAGCGCAGTTAAGGAAAAACTCGAAATTACCTGAAAGAAGAAATATAATTTAAAGACACATTTTTACGTTTAAACTGAAAAACACAGAGGTATTTATTTTAATGTACAGTGTTAAAAAAGTTAATGTTGTTCCAAAATGAAACATTTTAACGGGTTTTTACCGCGTTTTTGTAATATTTGGGTTCCCAATATTTCAGCAGTTTGTTGCAACATTGGGAATACTTATAAGAAAGAGTATACTGAAATATCAATCAACTGTTACAACTGCCATCATCACGGGATGACGGTTAAAATCAGGAACTTAAATATACCAAAAACGTAGGTAGGTTTAATTTTAGTTTAAATACTAGAGTTTACCTGCGACTTCGTCTGCACAAATTATATACCAGATTTTAAATCAAATCATAAGCTATCGAACAAAAATGTGTCATCAAAATCGGTTCAGTAGCTTAATTTTGCGTGATGCTGTTACGAACAAAAATTCTAAAAAAGGTTGATTTAGAGTCAAGGATACCTAAAAACCATTATCGTAATGTTTTTTCTTGTAAATATCTTCAATGTACAGAGACACTTCTGTTACAGTTTTTTAATAGTTCAAATAACATACTACTACATAAAACTCATGACCGTAATCCCTTATAATTAGTTTAAATATTAAACTCTCCAATCCAAAACTGTATTCTATTAACAGAAACACGAAAATGACGACCAAAAGACGGATGAATGGAAGAAGATGACATATTGCCCCGACCCTAAATAATGGGAAAGGGCAAGAGAATGAATATGATAACTTCCTAAAAGAAACAAACGTCTTTTAATTAGAAAAACATTATTCAGTAAAATATCTAGGAAACTAAACCACTTTTAATTTTTATTTTTTTTATTGATGGGTTTGCTCTTGACCTCAATCTAGTCCACAGGACAAAGATGGGGTCGAAGATGTAGCGAGCTTGCCCAGCCTGCACACTGACCGAACGCAGCAAGCTGCTTGGCGCCAGACTCCGGCAGGAGGGTGGTCGCGAGCCAGGCAGCTCCTTGCGGAGCCTACCACCGCTGTGGGGGATCGTTCAGCCGTCACCACGAACTTGGTAGTCTGTAGTGGCATTGCCCGGGGTAGACCGCTAGGAGGCAGATCTCCAACCACCCCACCACTAAACTAAACATCACGGAACAGTTGTAAAACAGTAGGACCGGAATTAACAGAAATTTCCACCTGTGATTAGCCGGTAATTATGTAAAGTAGCTTACCGACGGACGGTACGATTAACATAAACACATACAGCGCAAACGTGAGCGGATCGACCGGCAATTTTACTTATTACAGCTAATACGAGTCTGTAGTGAAACGGAAGATTAGAACTATTCATATGTTTGATTCAAAGAGCTTATACCTAAAGGCATAGTAAGACAAATGAGACTAAGTACACAAGTAAATTGATGCGGAATCTATGATTTAGAATAAAGAGGTCCTTTGATCTTAGGTTTGATTGAAATAAAAACACTTTTGCAACCATACACACATAACAACGGTTGGTCTATAGTTACATCTAATAGAAAGCGAAAGAGCTCTGTCAGAGTCGTAGCAAGTGGCGTTCCATTGTCTCTGCCTACCCCATTGGGAGACAGGCGTGAGAATATGTATGTAAGTGTAGGTACATTTAATAGAGACTTACCGACCGAACCCAATTTTTGAACAAACTAGTCATAGGCATGCCTAGGCTAAATAAACCAGTTCTTCAATTATACGCGATAGGATGAACCGGTTAGACCAGAGCGTCTAGCATGATTTCTCTACACACGCGCGACTCTGCTTTTTTCCATACTACAAGTCGCGGCAAGCGCGGCTTGCGCTCTCCGAAAAGCGCGGGAACCGGTTATTTTGTATGCAGCGAAGACGAGTCGCGCGCGTGTAGAGAAATCATACTAGACATGCAGGTTTCTAGTTTCTATCTTCAGTGGTTTAGGCTGTGGTTGTCTGTCAGTACAGTATGTAAGTCAGTCACGGAAAAGTATTGTACCGTTACCTGAAATACCTGAATATTGATTGATTTACGAGAACTAAATGCAGTTCAAACCATAAAGTTATTATACCTGTCGGAATAGAGTAACTGACATGAGTTGTCAAATGAAACCGTTTTTTGTGCATTTGTCGGCACTTATCGGCACCCTAAAACTTCGAGTTCTGTGTATAATTGTGAATCTAACGTGAAATCATAGGTAATTTAATGAAATAGTGTTAGTATATTTCACAAAATAATCTACGACTTCACTTTAGATTCAATAATTATTCACAGAGCACGAATATTTACCCAGTCGATTGTGCTGACAAGTTCCCAAAAACGGTTCTATTGCCTCGCGTCACGTATCTCTTTCTATTATACAGTGGCGCCGCTAGGTACATCTCGCTCTCTCAGCTGTCAGTTCCTCTATATGATACCTTTATGGTTCAAACCCGGCTCCATAATGTGTGTTCTCAAGTGCGAGCAAACAACAATTTAGGTTATCTTAGTTTTAGTCGATCCATTTGGATGGTAATACGAGAAATTAGGAAAACAAAAAAAATGGAGCATCAAAAAGTTAAACATGTTTTGTTGTAGCGATAAAAAGTGACGAAAATTAGCGGCATCTGTTCAAACAAGCCCCCATTTATAATCGTATCAACCATACAGCAAAGCACCTGAATACAAAATACATCCTATTAAATAATCAGAATTTCAGTAGAGGCGCCGCGAAATTTAATTACACAATGGAAACTCCAAGGTATTCACATTTTGCTTTCGTTTTATAAACAGTTAGGACGACGGACGCGAGATGAATAAATGAGAAATTTATTCCGAGGAAGAGTGTGCAACTAACTTCGGCAATTTATTTCGCGGTTAAAGAACTGTCATAGAGTAAATAAAAGAAGCGACACTAGCCAAGTTTTTTAGTAACTGCCTACAGACTACTCGAGTGCATTAAAAAGGGTATAAAAGTTTGTTTTATTTCTCTAGCGGCTTAAAATTATGACTTCCTTGAGTAAGTTGAACTTTTACTTGCCGTTTAGTTTTATATGTGGAAGTTGTAATTAAGTTAAAGAATAAAGAACTGCTTATATCGCAGCTAGCAAAAATTTACTTGCACATTGTAATTTTGTATTCAACATTAAGAGCATTTTACACCGTTCAGTGGCGACCTCATCACAAAATTTAAGATTTTTTTGAAAACTGCCACAAAATATTATATTTCCAAAACCATGGGGCCAAGATCTTATTATAGGGCTCAGTAAGTAGCACATGTCGCCACCTTTTCGCCATTATGTTCTCGTTTGTCTAACCATGCGCCTAACACCCTGTATATCCTTTTGTACGATGTGAACCATTGAACATGTCATCATGAGATTAATGTTGACGCCAATTAAACCCTCATCAACGTATAGAACGGTTATCGTATCTTGTCTAAAGCTATATAATGATCGCCTTGAAATAAGAGATTAAGAACAAAGTGAGATAACTGGTTGATCGAAAAATGTACGAGACAAAAAGAGGAGTTCATAAAGTTGTTTTTGAAATAAAACGCGCATTATTTGCTTTGCTTTCAAAATATTTTCAAGCCGCTGAAATGCATTTGACATATATATAGAAATAGCAACGCAGCTCCGAAATATACGTACGGGCGATCTCAATATTCAATATTTTGTGCTTTCCATAATTACAGCATTCATTACATGACATGGTAAACTTAAAAGCTAATAAGAGATCATTATGGGCCCTGTTTTGTAGGGCACTGCAAACAAGTAGAAGAGGAGGCCTTAATTATTATTAACAAAATTACAATTACTATCTATAAATAAATAAACACTGTTCATAGTACACAAGTATATGTAGTTATTAATTAGTAAGGATATTCTCGCATCAAGGCAGTCGAATGTGCCCGTACTATTTATTGCGAATGCTCACGATTTTGAGGCGGGCTCTCTGTCAGCATCGAAGCTGTCAAAGGTATTCTATACTATAGGTACTTTATACTATGTTTAATCATTGGCTGCATGACGTAGCACGTTCGTTGCGGTACAGGTCGATGCGGCAAAAGAAGTAGAATTTCCGAAGTCTACCACAGAGGAAACTCATTTGTTTTGTGGATAACGCTTTTATCTGAGTACTTTGTACCTTATTTTGTCTGTACTTTGGAGTTATTTAAGTTGAAGGGTTTGAGTAGGCTTTATAAGAACAAAAAAGGTTTTAATGGTGGAAAGTTGTAGGTTTCTCCAACCAAACTCATCGTCATGTCAGCGCGTCTGCTCAGTGTTGTTACTGGCAGATTTTGAGTTGCCGTATTTAAAATCTGAAATTGCCGTATTTTAAGGATAATAAAAAAAATTGCCGTAAATTAAATATTTATTACGATTTTCATAAAAAAAATTTTTTTTTTAAAGTCTAGATTGTCTTGTCTATTGTCTGATTGTTGTAAAGTGTATATAACTAAACAGAACCCATAAAGAAAATTGCAGTACATTTTGTAAAGTGCTGCCGTATACTGTGTTTTTGACCCCTAAATTGCCGTGTATTATGGCAATTGCCGTATCGAAACAGCACTGTCTTAGCTACTCTTTCCTCCACTTCGCTCTGTTGTTTCCTGTCCTCGTCGATGGAGAGCACGCAATTATCCATGGCCTTTGTAATATCGTTAGACCATCTGGTCTTTTTCTCCAAACTGAACTTTCTTCTTTTCTATTGAGTCGATGGCGATAGCGTGTCATTCTAAATTTTTCCATCCCCTTTTTTTGCCACACGGATAGCATAACCATAGTATAAGAAAGAGTTCGCGCAACAAAACTGATAACGCACGTAGTGTTAATGATCTTTAATTTATATGAAGATCTTGACTTGAATAAAAAAATATTCTTTTAAATTCCCATGTATACAATCTATACAGAGCTTTCAAAAATTTACAAAAACCTGAAAGCCGTTTTCGAAGGAACCAATTCTTGAACCTAATCTAACCGAATAGCATTTGAAATAGTTAGGTATGTAACTTTTAAAAAAATGACCAGTTTTTTATTTTTCCCCCAATTATACCTAACCCTCTTAAATAAAGAATGAATCGGCTGATGACAAGTTAGGGATAACGTGGGGATAACTAGGCATCCTGCTCTGATGAAATGAAATAAAACCGGTCAAGTGCGAGTCGGGCTACTCGCGCACCGAGGGTTCCTTGCCACACCACCACAGAACACAACATTATTAACTAAGAAAAAAAAACTTTTTTTGTCCGGGACCTTTAGCGCAAGACCGACTCACACTTGGCGGCTTTTTAGTATTTGTTGTTATTCTGTAGAGTTTGCTCTATAATCACACTAAGTTTGACGCTTGTATGTATTACCGTTTTTACGATAGAGCGTGAAGAAAAAACGTTGATCAAAACTAGTTTCTTGTTGAACACCCCCTTAATTTATAACTTTTTCACATTTTTATTATTTTTTAACAAATCCGCCGTAATAACGCATAATCTGAGAAAATTTCAACTATGTAGCTATTACGGTTGAACAGTTACAGCCCTAAATAGGTAGGACAGACGGACGGACAGACGGACGGACGGACGGACGGACGGACAACGTAGGCTTAGTAATAGGGTCCCGTTTTCACCCTTTGGGTACAGAAACTTAAAAATTGAATAAATGAATTGAATTGATGATTTCCTTCACCGAAATGCCAGTGGTGTTACAAATCGTACATACATTCCGAAAAACTCATTGGTACGAGTAGGCCGAACCATCGCCTCCTGCATGGCAGGCAAGGTTTCTCGCCACTGGACCACCACGGCTTACCTCAAGAAGGAGCTTGTTTCAAGAAGCGAGACAACTATGTATATTCTGGATTTCTATCAATCCAATTTTTTATCTGCGCTGATTATCTTTATAAAATATTATACCATTGGTCAAGTAAATATTTCATTTCGGTGACCTAGGTCTTTAATTTTCTAATAATCAAAATTTTATATTCTTTGTTAGATTCAGATTCGTTAATTTGTTAACACTAGCTTCTAGACTGCTTCTAGAGAACAATTTCCATAGAGAACATTAACTGACGTAGTCGTCGCGTTGACTCGAAAATATACGATGCGTTTAGCATTTGTTTCTGAATTTAGTACGCGCGTTGTGAAGCCATTTGAATGCACTTTGGATGCAATTAGACAGAACGCAACCAAACTTTGTCTCAACTCTACTTCGTGTCCCCGTAACTTTGCGGTTGGTATTATTCTAGCTTTTGAATCTAAATAGATGTAACTAAAATAAGGTTAACGTGTACGTTCGGAAATAACGTCCTTGGTCGTGTCTAAACTCTCAGCTCGACTTTACAATAAAATAGAAAACTTTTTAACTGTATGGTGTCTTAATTTGTAATGTAACATATGAATTCATTGTTGACTAGTTAGTGAAAAATAATGTAAAAGAAATAGATGTTTGTATTATTATGCAATTCCATTCAGAATGAAAAGAAAAGTAACCTACGTCTAGATAATTATGTACTAATTTTTAAATATCACGGGCGACCAATCTCTCATAATTATATAAACCGAGCTTTAACCCGCGACTTCGTCCGCATGAATTATATACCAGATTTTAAGTCAGATGATAAGCTATCAAACAAAAAAAGTTTCATCAAAATCGGTTCAGTAGTTTTTGCGTGATACTCGAACAAACAAACACCCAAACAAACAAACAAACAAACAAACAGACAGACAAAAAATCCAAAAATTGGTGATTTGGTGACAGGTAAAAACCATGTCGAAATTTTTTTTTGTAAATATCTTCAATGTACAGACACATTTCTGTTACAGTTTTATAATAGTTTAGATTGTATGTCTCAGGTTAAAATAACTAACTTTGCATTGATGTATTCTGTATTAGCGACAAAAATAAATATCATATTATTTATATATTATTTTATAATATTTATTTAAGTAACGCGAATAGAATGCGTTAAGACACACTGTAATACGAGTGCTATCTCATCTTCTTCTTCTTCTTTTCTTCTTGTTTTCTCGATACAATGGTGATATAGAAAACGTAAACTTTGACTGCAGAAAGACATTGTACGGATAGTACTTCCGGTACGCTAACTAACTGAAACAATAAACCTTTTTATTCGAAGAAAATGTTAAATGAAGTACCTAAACTGATAAAGAGAAAGCCTTTGTTCTATATTTAAACAAAAAAGAATGATCTTGAGAGCTCTATCGGAACAAAGAAGTTTATGAAGCAAGCATTTACCCGCGACTTCGTCCGCATAAATTATATACCAAATTTTAAGTCAGATCATAAGCTATCAAACAAAAAAGTTTCATCAAAATCGGTTCAGTAGTTTGCGTGATGCTCGAACAAACAAACACACAAACAAACAAACAAACAAAAATACATACAAAAAATCCAAAAATTGGTGATTTGGAATCAAGGACATCAAAAAACCATAATATCGTAATCTTTTTTTTTGTAAATATCTTCAATGTACAGTTACCCTTCTGTTACAGTTTTATAACAGTTTAGATATACATATAAAAGGAACGAGTATTTATAGAAGTCGTTTTAATTGGCGTACAAAAAGTGTGATAAGCACACACTTTTATGTAACTTACCGCTTGAAATTGAAGGTTTAGTTACAAAAGTTTGAATTACATAATTATCCTATTTTTGTTAGTACTATGGCTGGTGTACCGTCCTTATTTACCTACTATGGGTAGAGATAGTATTGTGGGAGACTACTGTCTGAAATAAGCAAACCAATGGAACATCTAAATACTTTTGAATCACTCAAAGCGTTCATCACTCAAAATTATAGTAAAAAAAACCGGCCAAGTACGAGTCGGGACTCGGGCAATTAGTGTTCCGTACTACCAGTTGTTTAACATATTGATGAAACCACTATAAATTGACACTTACTTAGTATGTGGTCACATAGTTTGGGTATAGAAAAAAACTATCCAAGTTAGAGCCACCCTGATAATTTTCCCGCCATCTACACGTTATTTTTAATGTTCATAATTTTTTTCAGATCTTATACGGCTATATTTTTTTAAATAGACAGCAATTTCTCGGATTGAACTGAAAATTTTGTTAAACAAAGTTTTTATAAAAAAAACTGAAAAGTATATTTTTAGACTAGTTTTTTCATAAGCTTTCAATTGATACCTCACTCACACCATAGGGTAGAATTTTTTTTTATTTACCCTTTCTTACTTCCCAAATTGCCCCCAATATAAAAATTAAGCTTTTTTTACTTCATTTATAAAGATATTGGTAATTTGGTAGCAAGCATGCTTTCTTTCCAACCTGAATAAGAAGGTGTTTCTACAATATTACCAACACTTTACCAAATGACTATAAAGGATGTAAACTTTATACGTCCCAACATGATAATAAACACAGTGCTATCGGTCCCCGGGGCCGCTGCCGGTCTAATCGGAGATTGATAATGCGTTGATGTTAATTAACGAACTGAGAACAGCGTGCGTAATTACAAACTATTGGCTAAGTTTTGTTTATCATGACGATGTCGTTTATCTTCGTTGGAGTGGAATCTTGTTGAGGACTTTATAGGCAATTTAGAAAACAGACCACAAATCTTGGTTGGTATTTTGTCGAAAATCTTTGACAATATTGTGCTGTCTATGGCGGTCCTTTTAAGAATCAATCATTTATGGTACACAATACATTTTATAAACAATCTAAGTTAGGCACCTGACGAAAAAATTACGTCAATCTATGGTTTATTCAGGGTCACTTTCTTTGTGGAGATGATTTTGCGACCTGGGACAAAATTCGCCCTAAAACAAAAATCTGACTGTAATAAATAAGTAAATAATTCTTTAATGATTGTAGTTAACGATTTCAGTATGTAATGTACCTATTTGTCAGTTCTGCAATAAATTTTATGGTTTCTGATTTCTGCATAATAATATTTGTCGGCCGTTAAAATTATGAACATACTAAAAAGGCCGAGAAGAGAGCCTATTTTATTGTTGCTAGTTTGGGTTGCATGCAACATACGTTTATTACTGAGTGCCTTACCAATATTCAGGACATTGTGGTCGCTAAAACACAAAGCATATTGTCCCGCGTACTCTCAATTTTGTACGTGTGAAAAGTTTCCGTTCATATCTCGGAATTTATTGTTGTTCTGTGGCTAGAAGTTGCATGCATGAAATAATGCAATAGGTAGGGGATTGAGTTTACTATTGCAACGTCAGCGTATCGCAGTGCGTTCATTTTATGTTAGTTCAGCAATTAACAAAAAACTGGTAGACGTAGGTCTTAAAACAGCTTAGCTGAAGTGGAATTAGGAAGGATGTTATCTAACGCATGCATACGGAGAGATGGACCAATGTAGTTTTATTCACGTCTATAGGCAGATCCTAGAGAAATAACTTGGATGCATTCCTGTTTGTGCAGTTTTTTATTATGACTGTAAACGAGTACGGGCAAATTTTCAAAATTTGCTAAAAACAAAATCTGTTGTTCACAAAAATTTGATTGCGTAGATACCCATAACCTCAGGTTGTAGTTGTATATGGGAATGGGATGCAAGGAAAGGACCTTCCTGACTGGCGAAACATAAACTTTGTCTGGCGCCACCTGGGAATTAAACTTCGATACCACCATTGCTGACTGGCCAATCTTTCGATTACGGTATGATCGATTTTCAAAACACAAAAAAAGAAACATCTACCTCACTCAATTATTACTATGTTTTACTCTTGTTCAATTTGATCATCTGAACCATACCGCAAAATTCGGCTAGGTGATAAAAAATCACCTTGTAAGTATACGGGGTGTAAGTGACAGTCTAGGAAATAATGAAACTGAATTCAGACCATCAAACTGAACAACATTCACTATTGAACCACCCTTAGGAAACGTGAAAAAAGATCTACAAACCCATACAAAACAGCTTGACCTTCTCGATTCAAATGTATGAAATAGCTGATTTTTTTCACGTTTCCTGAGCTTCATAGTGAAAGTTGTTTAGTTTGATGGTCTGATTTTTAACGATTTAAGTATATTCTAGGCTGTCCTTACACCCTGTATAAACGAGTATATTGTCAACAAACATAATTTCACTATACGCCGTATTGAATTGCTGTTTTTTACCCGACTGCGCCAGAAGGAGGGTTATGTTTTTCGAGCGTATGTATGTATGTATGTATGTATGTATGTATGTATGTATGTATGTTTGTATGTATATTTCTTTGGCACGGCCTACAGCCTAAACGGCTTGATGGATTTTGACGTATGAAGTGTCGTTAGATTAGCAAAAATCGTGAGAGTGACATAGGCTATATTATTTTAATAAGGTGGTTGCGAATTAAAAAAAGAGGGGGAATAAAAAATTTTTTTTTGTTAAAAATTTCAATATGGGTATCAAATGAAAGCTTGTAAACAGACGATTCCAAAAATATATATATTATAGTACTTTTAATGCTACCATTTCGACACAAGACTAAAAAGTATGAAATAAACTAAATTATTAAGAAAAACAAAAAACCCGACTGCATAAAAAACGATTATACTAACTGAAAAGAGAAAAACAAGCTTTTATATTCACTAATCAGCTATAACAACTTGGTTCGAACAAATATAATTTGAATGCTATTAGGTAGGTATTGCAGGCGGGGACAAACCAAAGAAGGTACCTAAGGTATGTTTTATATTCTTCTTTGTCCCCGTTTGCGATACCTACCTAATAGCATTCAAATTATATTTGTTCGAACCAAGTTGTTATAGCTGATTAGTGAATATAAAAGCTTGTTTTTCTCTTTTCAGTTAGTATAATCGTTTTTTATGCAGTCGGGTTTTTTGTTTTTCTTAATATTACTTGCTTATTAGGCTGTTTTCACAAATTTTTCCATGTGTGTAAAATAAAGTGTTAAAATAAATAAATATATAATAATTCTATTTAAGCTATGGCCAACATTACAAGTAATTATCCCAGATCAGCGGACCACATCGCTGCAACGCGGAGAATGCTCGGGGATGCACGGCTGCTAGCCTTCTAGGTATTCCATTCAGTCAAGTTACAGACTGTAATGTGCTATTGTTATGACGTACAGGATTGTTGATGGACATGAATGTTGTTTGGAATCGTATGAGATGCCGCACTGTTAGAATACTTTAACTAAAACTGGCAGCTTAACGTATATTGCCTTGTATTGCTGTATTAAGCATGTTACAGTCAATGGTGTCGATAACTAAATTTATTCCTGTCACTTTCTAAAATAAGATTAAGAAAAGAGACAGAAAACCAACAGCTGACTTTAGTGCTGTCAAAGTGACGTTACACGCCCAAAATATGATGCCATCATAATGCACGCCATCTTATTTAAGGCGTTTCTGGTTTGGACAGTTCGAATCGACACCAATGAGTGTTAACTGACTTTGAATTAATGTAACCAAGCATCCGGGCAACTCTATAATTCAGAAGTAAGCTGTATTATCAGGTAAGTTCGTTACATTATTTCAAAAATATTTGATCGACTTCAATTTAATATTTCTTATTATGGCTCCATCGTGTGAACGATGATTCTGCCAATGTCAAGGTAAGAAAACACACTTAGGTACCTAAAACGACGTAATTCATATCCCAGTGATGCGCATGTAGTGTGGAATAACATGCATAATAGTACATTACACACCGAGGGCAGGAAAATAAGAAAGGTCTCAGATCTCATGTAATTATCATATTTGGTATGTTTACTATCAGCTAGTTAGGATCGCATTAGGAGCTCTTTTGTCTCTGCCATTTTTGGAGTGTTTTTTATCTTTCTATTTACTGTTTTTAGGATTCCGTACCCAAAGGGTGAAAACGGGACCCTATTACTAAGCCTGTAAGAGCTAGATAGTTGAAATTTTCACAGAATGTGCGTTATTCCGGCGGATTTGTTAACAAATAATAAAAATGTCAAAAAGTTAAAAATTAAGGGGGGTTCTCAACATGAAACTAGTTTTTATCAACGTTTTTTCTTCACGCTCTATCGTAAAAACGGTAATACATAAAAGCATCAAACTTAGTGTGATTATAGAACAAGCTCTACAGAATAACAAAAAAATACTAAAAACCGGCCAAGTGTGAGTCTTGCGCTAAAGGGGGACCTTAAAAGTTTTTTTTCTAAGTTAATAATGTTGTGTTCTGTGGTGGTGTGGTGCGGAACCCTCGGTGCGTGAGTAGCCCGACTCGCACTTGACCGATTTTTAATTACTAACAAAATTTTAAGGGTATAATGTGTATGTGTATACCGTTCAAAGTTCCGTCAGATGGTTAACGTGCCTTCCGAACCTCGGAGATGTTCAGGTATTTCACCACTAAACCATGGGCTTAACCTCGGAAATAGTTTCCAGTACTTAAGCTCCGCAACGCAAACGAAAGACTTATAAAAGCGCCAAAAAGGGTATAAAGAGTAACAAAATGAATGGAAAATACTGTTCAGAGTTCTTAAACAGTGTTTTACTTTAAAATATACTACCTCTTCAGCTTCGAGTTGACAGCGTGTTATATACCAACATAGTTGACGAGCGGGCTCGGGCTCGGTCGGATTATGCTGACGTCACGCGCCGGCGCTGGTGACAAGCGACAAATTTACGATGTCATAACTTACTGGCCGACGCTGCGGCGATGGCGTCCTTTTGCAATTTGTTGCTTATTAGCTGCCAGTGTCAAGCTGGTGTTGGTAATTAGGGGAACGACGGTTAATTTGTAATCGTTTTAAGATTTCTGTTTTATTATTGCTTATTTTTGTTCATGTTTTTCTAATATTAATGATAAATGATTGCGATTATTGGATAGATCAACTATTTTTAGGGTTCCGTACCCAAAGGGTGAAAACGGGACCCTATTACTAAGCCTACGTTGTCCGTCCGTCTGTCCGTCTGTCCGTCTGTCCGTCTGTCCGTCTGTCCGTCTGTCCGTCTGTCCGTCTGTCCGTCTGTCCGTCTGTCCGTCTGTCCGTCTGTCCGTCTGTCCGTCTGTCCGTCTGTCCGTCTGTCCGTCTGTCCGTCTGTCCGTCTGTCCGTCTGTCCGTCTGTCCGTCTGTCCGTCTGTCCGTCTGTCCGTCTGTCCGTCTGTCCGTCTGTCCGTCTGTCCGTCTGTCCGTCTGTCCGTCTGTCCGTCTGTCCGTCTGTCCGTCTGTCCGTCTGTCCGTCTGTCCGTCTGTCCGTCTGTCCGTCTGTCCGTCTGTCCGTCTGTCCGTCTGTCCGTCTGTCCGTCTGTCCGTCTGTCCGTCTGTCCGTCTGTCCGTCTGTCCGTCTGTCCGTCTGTCCGTCTGTCCGTCTGTCCGTCTGTCCGTCTGTCCGTCTGTCCGTCTGTCCGTCTGTCCGTCTGTCCGTCTGTCCGTCTGTCCGTCTGTCCGTCTGTCCGTCTGTCCGTCTGTCCGTCTGTCCGTCTGTCCGTCTGTCCGTCTGTCCGTCTGTCCGTCTGTCCGTCTGTCCGTCTGTCCGTCTGTCCGTCTGTCCGTCTGTCCGTCTGTCCGTCTGTCCGTCTGTCCGTCTGTCCGTCCGTCAGTCCTACCTATTTAGAGCTGTAACTTTTGAACCGTAAAGGCTAGATAGTTGAAATTTTCTCAGGTTATGCGTTATTACGGTGGATTTGTTAACAAATAATAAAAATGTTAAAAACTTAAAAATTAAGGGGGGTTCTCAACAAGAAACTAGGTTTTATCAACGTTTTTTCTTCACGCTCTATCGTAAAAACGGTAATACATACAAGCGTCAAACTTAGTGTGATTATAGAGCAAACTCTACAAAATAACAACAAATACTAAAAACCGGCCAAGTGTGAGTCGGTCTCGAGATAAAGGACCCGGACAAAAAAAGCTTTTTTTCTAAGTTAATAATCTTGTGTTCTGTGGCGGTGTGGTAAGGAACCCTCGGTGCGCGAGTAGCCCGACTCGCACTTGACCAATTTTATTTATCCATACCTTATCCCAGTCCCATTTGCATAACATTTTCAAAATGTTCAGGCTCAGGCTTGAGCTCAGGTTTTGCTTGTCCCAAAAATTAATGTTTGTTGAATAACTAAGGATTCCATTCATTAAATATATACACGGTTTAGCAAAATTACTTGAATTTTGGCGGTTGTCCTATGGATGAAAAGTATCTTTTCATAGTACAATTGTCGGTCCCCAAGCAATTACTAGTTAACAAAACATTATACAGCGAAAAAAATTACTATTGCCACACAAAAACTAATTTTACTATAATATTTCGCCTTATTGTTTAGTTCTCAAAGGCGTGTAAAAATTTCTTTACCTCCCCCTATCGGATAATTTCTGAATTACTTTGTTGTCCCCAAGCTTGTTGGTCTATCGGACAACCGCTAAAAACTACTAGTAGTTCAACATAGATGGTGTAATGCGTATGCGTGTAGAAGAATCATAACATTTGATAAATTATCTATCTTTCAAAATCAATGAATGTCAAGAAAAAAGAACGAAAAAGTTTTTTTAATATGGCACCAACATTGACCCATAAAACTTGAACTATTTGATTGAAACTTAAATGCGTTAAGTAAATGCTGTTGGATCTTCAGATTAAACAAACTAAACAACTTTAACTACCGGAATGGGACCAATATTGAAACGGCAAAAGAAAAAACATCGAAAATATCACAGGTTAATCAACCCAAATTTATCATCATCATCATCATCTCAGCCGATGGACGTCCACTGCTGGACATAATATACCCTGCCATTTGCACTATCCAGAACCAACTACTTAACGTTCCTTCCGAAGCACAAAGGCGCTTGACATGAGATAGTACTAAAAACGGTCACCCAACCAAAGATCTGCACCCAGCTCGGTTGCTTAACTTAATCCTTTCCAATATGGAAGCTTTGCCACGACATAAGGAGCGCCTCAAAGAAATAACTAGCAAAATGACGTCAAAATTCAATGAACCTTATTTTCAAACACAGGAAGGACTAAAATCCTGAAAATTTCCATAAAAGCTAACCTAATCCCATAGTATTACAAATGCATATCAGAATAAAGTAAGATTACATTCTGAGTGTATGTAAATTATACGAACACCTGCTGTGACGCTTAACTTTGTATAAATAAGTAAAATTTACCGTATCCAACCAAAGCTTAATAAAATTTCTCTCTGAACAATAGGACGAAAGTTGTCCCTGGATTTAAATTAAAAACATGCAACGACTATACCTACATACAGGATGAAAACATAAATGACTTTTATATTTAAAGGGGTAACGCTTGCCACACACATGAAACACACACGAAATTCCAATCAGAATCCGAATCAGAATTATGACTTCATATGGATTTGCCCCCTCCAGAATTTTAAATTCGTACGAAATCGTAATTCTGTCCAAAATAATCCCTCATGTGGCTTCGGTGTGTGGTGTGTCCAGTTGAACCATCAATCTGAACAACTTTCACAAGAGGGCAAAAATATAAACCGAATCGCGAAAAAAAATTTGCTCTTCAATTTGGGTCGAGTAGCCATTGACGTTTTCTATCAAAGAACACAATTTTTTTCACGATTTCGATGTTGGCGCCATAGCGAAAGTTGTTCCGTTTGATGGTTCGAAGCACCTTCTCAAATATGTAGGTATATGAAAAATACACCACTGCTTACGTCTTGTCCACTTCCCGTAACCACCGAGATTGAGAGGGGTGAGGTCAAAATAGGCGGGGGGCAGGGAGTGTCCACACTGTACTTAGATAATAGTACTCTTTCTTATTCTGTGGACTAGAAAAAAGTGAGAGAGAGTACGTGGTCTACGCTCAACTGCTTGAGGGCAGAGCTAGTATCGTAGGTATAAAGCTTTTTATTTTTATTTATAAACTAGCCATTGCCAACGACTCCGTAGACCTTAAAAAAGTATCCTATGTGTTAATCCAGAACACATTCTATCTGCGTGCTAAATTTCATCTAAATCCGTTCAGTCGTTTATCCGTGATTGAGTGACAAAAATACAAACATCTAAACATCCAAACTTTGTACTGCATTTCTGCCAATGTTGAGTGAATTTTGGAAGTAGGTGGTACCGTATAAACCTCTAGGATTATATTATGCACAAAAAACAAATATAATTTTGAGCAAATACAAAATTGGTGGAGCCACGTGCAAGCCGGTAAAAACCCACACACAACACACAACCGCCATCCGAATAAACAAAATATTTACAACGCTGTCTGGTACAAAGCTAACTATTAAACTATGTGATTGTAAAAAACATTGCAACCTTCTGTGTAAGACATTTCATTAATATTGCCCGAGTCAAGAAAAAGTATTTTATTAAAATTCTACAAAAAGGGTGTTGTTTTTCAGCGTGAACTAAATGCTGCTGCTGCTTATTAAAGTTTTGACCACTTTTGTTATTTTCCATAAACTTGCTTTTGACAATATTCAACACCTGCCTGCTGTTTTTAGGGTTCCATACCCAAAGGGTGAAAACGGGACCCTATTACTAAGCCTACATTTTTGATCCGTCCGTCCGTCTATCCTACCTATTAAGGTCTGTAACTTTTGAACCGTAAGATGCGTTATTACGGCGGATTTGCTAACAAATAATACAAATTTCTAAAACCTAAAAATTTTGTCCTCATATGTAAGGAACTAATTTTTATCAATTTTTTTTTAAATACAAGCGTCATACTTTTTTGAGATTAAAAAATAACCAACTTACAGTTAGAGTATTCCAAGCCAACTCTGACTTCATTTAACGATTATCTTATGAAGCATCCACCAACACGCCACAAACCAGACAACAGGACCTCTAGATACAATACCACTAAAATTATCTGTGGGGACTTGCTACAGATGTCAGCACCCACAAGTTATAGCAAAGATGCCAACAGATGGCGATACCGTCGCTCTCGGAAATATGCTCCATACAAAGACAACGGTCATCGTAAATACGTAACTCGTAACCTACTACACTTAAGGTTCACAATCGAATGCGAGACATAAATCACGCAAGAGAAATAATCACAGAGATTCGATATATATACAAGGTCCAACTAAGAACTGTTAGACCACGGCCGGTCCCCAGGCTTCACACATAGCCTGGTGGAAGATCTTCCCTTTTCAATGGAAGAACATTCCCAGTAGCACCTCTATATTATCACCCTATAAATTCTTATAAACTGTTACATCAAACAAATAAAACAAAGTAGAAACACAGTGTATAACTTTGGCAGTGCAACCACGTCCCAGCAGTATAAAAAGATTTTATAGTCGGCGATCCAGGCCAGCCCAGCCCACTAAATGGTGCCCACTAAAATGCTCGTCAAATGATCATAAAAAGTTTGGGAACAACGCAAGTAAAACCGCGGGACTGGCTTTTCGTACATTTTTATGCAAACATAAACACGCGCTTGTTTTCCCTTTGAGTGTGGACAGAAACTTTGCAACAACTTCCTTTTATGATCGTTTAGTTTTTAGGGTTCCGTACCCAAAGGGTGAAAACGGGACCCTTTTACTAAGCCTACGTTGTCCGTCCGTCCGTCCGTCCGTCCGTCCGTCTGTCCTACCTATTTAGGGCTGTAACTTTTGTACCGTAATAGCTAGATAGTTGAAATTTTCTCAGATTATGCATTATTAGGGCGGATTTGTTAATAAAAATGTCAAAAAGTTAAAAATTAAGAGGGGTTCTCAACAAGAAACTAGTTTTTATCAACGTTTTTTCTTCACGCTTGGTGGCGCCCTCTCACACTTTACATCTGTCTTACTTCACCCTGTACACAACGAATTTATAGTCTATGTATGCTATCCCTTTTCTCCTACCTTGTCCGAACGAAACGCAGATAGAAGGCCTCTCATCGACGAAAGACACCGAGTGAACCGTTCATCAACCATTCTGCTCATCATTCAACTCATTCCGAATTCGCTCACTCTCTCGATCTCGATGGCTGTTTGCAATTTGTAAAAGAAAAAATCTAAAATCGTACTACATCTAACGAAGAAGAAGTAAAAACAAAATGGAAATATCACCAGTGTAGCCGAGGTGAAAGGAACAATATAGATATTGGTGGATTTTGTGAAAAGAACCAGCAGGAAAGGAAAGTCAAGAGAAACGAGGTACGTGCGTTCTCCTTCCCTTATACCAAACCAAAATAAAATTTCCACCATAATTTGGTCCTTCGTTGCCGCATCCTTCCTTCTATATATACATATTTACGCTATTTACATAAATAAATTGTGTTTTCCATGATTTCGCTCCACGCTTTACTCGCATCTACTATTCACTAAAACGCTCATTAACGCTTCCGCACGCCACACAAATCGTTTTACAAACACGAAATTACGCACCCACATCTCTCGTTCATACATTATTGCCGATTACTATATGATATCAACGCTAAAACACGCATTCTCAAATCAAACATTTCGCGAAGAAATTACGCCGCCATTATCGCCTGTTCATGTGTCAGTGCCCTTTACTGAAATAACCTACAAAAAAGGTGCTTCATATTTGCTTCGATTCTGCCTGCTTTGTGTGAGTGCAGTACATATTTCAGTGATTCAAAATGCGTAAAGCCGGAGCCGGTGCAGCTCATGAAGTGGAAGCCCTGTCCACTTTGGATAATAGTGTACTAATGCTGACTGCGAAACAACAAAGTCTTTTCACATTAATACAAAACATTTACGATTTGAGCTCCGATTGCAAGAATGATAAAGTGAAACGTTTATTTCTTATTAGAGTAAAATCATTAGAGAATATTCGCCGGGAATATAATGAAGTGTCCGAACAGCTGAATCTCGCGATTCTGTCATCAAACCCGAAGGCAGTTCCCGATTTTGCGCCATTACTTTCGTTCGATGAGCTCTATTGTCACATTAAAGCAGTCGAAAGTGAACTCACAAAGATTGACACACCGTCAGTCAAACCTGAAGCACCAACGCAAAATGTAAGTGATATTTTAAGTAGAAAACTGCCTGCTTTGGAGTTAGTGTCATTCGACGGCTCCCCCCATAAATGGGTTATGTTCTATGAAAACTTCACAACTCTCATACACAACAATTCCAATCTATCAAATGCAGAAAAGGTACAATATCTTGTGGGAAAGTTGACCGATAAAGCCCTTAGTGTTTGTGCAGGGATCCCTCCGATTGCGAGTAACTATACTATTCTTTGGAACGCTCTCAAAGACAAATATCAGGACAAACGGACATTAGCAACAATGTATCTTGAACAAATGTTGAACTTTAAAGCTAGCCAGTCTGCGTCAAGTGCTTCATTAGATTCATTCATAGAAAATTTATGTGCCGCTCAATCCGCTTTAAAACAATTAGATATCTCCGATCTCTCTGATTTTGTTTTTACACATATTGCTTTATCAAAACTTGACAAAGAAACTGTAACTCTCTTTGAGCAAGCACACCGTGATATAAAGCTACCAACATTTGAATTGTTATTTAAATTCATTAAAGAACAGAGCAAGATACACCTGCTACGCAGTAGCTCCAGTATGGTTACTTATTCAAATGCTAAAGCTCAAAACAAGTCATTTGCTCCGCAATACAACAAATCCAACAACAGAGGCTCAGTGCAAACGTTTGTAACTCATAACAATAATTTCTCAAAGTGTACCTACTGTGATAATGACAGTGTACATCCGTTATATAAGTGTGAAGCGTTTCTCAAGCTGAACGCCGCTGCAAGGAATAATTTTGTGCGCAGTAACAATTTGTGTTCAAATTGTTTAGGGTTTCATAATCTGAATTTATGTCGCTCATATAATCGATGCACTATTTGCAACCGCATGCATCACACGCAATTGCATATTGATTCACCACCACGGCTTGATTTTTCTCAGACGGGCGCTTCTAGTTCTGGAAACCCGTTTGTCACACGCTCACCGCCACTCGCTGCTGCAGCCATCTATCGGGTCGTACCTGAACCTTTGACTCCTCGCGCGCCGCCGGACTCACGCGAACACGAACCGTATGCTAACGTTCAACACGCACCACCGCCGCTGTTCGCGCCACCACCTCCGCTCGCCCCGCCCCCGCTGCTTGCTCAGCCACCGCTGCTTGCTCCTCCACTGCAAACCATGCAGGATGGGACCGCATTCACTTCTTGTGCGCGAAACCTCTCGAATTCAACGGTGCTTTTGCCAAGCGCTGTTGTATATGTGTATAACGACGCAGGTGAACGCTATAAAATGAGGCTATTTTTTTAGATAGTGGCTCAATGAGCCATTTCGTCACAAAATCTTGTTGTGATCGTCTGAATTTGAATATTTCACATGCACCTTCTACTGTTAAAGGCATTGGCCTCGCAGAAAAACCGATCATGGGTTTTGCTAAATTCACGATTCATTCACGTTATGATACACGATGCAGTTATACGATTAACGCACGGGTAATTGATACAATCACCGACAAAATACCTAACGATTTCGTAAACACGGCCCAATTGCAACATCTCCGTAACCTACCGTTAGCCGATGAACATTTTGACTCTCCCGCAGAGATTGATTGTTTGATTAGCAATGAGCTGTTCCCATTCTTGTTGGGACCACAAAAAATAACTGCTCCCGGTTCATCAGTAGTTGGGGTCGAAACGTCTCTAGGATTTGTAGCTATGGGGAGGGCAGACTGTGATTCGTCCTCGTACCGCAACTGTAACAACCAGTCATTCCATGCTATAACCGAACCCACGCTGGAGAATTTAACCCAAAGATTTTGGGAACTTGAAACGGTAGATAATAAAAAACACTTAAGTCCGGACGACGTGGCTTGCGAGCGCATTTTTAAAGACACTTACTCGCGCGACGATGACGGACAATACACGGTTTCGCTCCCGTTTAAACATGAGCCTACTGAACTTGGGCGCTCTGAAAATATTGCACGCAAGCGCCTATTAAATTTAGAGAAACGCTTGAATGCTAATTCGGAGTTGCGCAAGGATTACAACGCTACTCTTCGAGATTATATTGATAAAGGGTATCTCAACATGGAAATCGACCCTGCTCCTGGTCCGTGTTACTACATTCCACACCACGCCATCTATCGGCCTGATAAAATAACAACTAAAACAAGAATCGTTCTGGACGCGAGTTGCAAAACAAGCTCAGAAAAATCGCTCAATGATATTTTATACACGGGACCTAACTTGCAGGCGAATATTTTTGACCTTCTAATAAATCTTCGTCTCTTTCATATAGCTCTGTCCGCAGACATAGAGAAGATGTACTTTCAAGTAAAAATGAACCCAAAACATCGAAACTTTCAACGTATTCTATATCGCTTCGACTCTGATGATGAAATTTCAACTTATTCATTTTCCTCGGTAGCCTTTGGAATTTCAAGTTCACCGTATCTAACTATGCGAGTCGTGCGACAACTCGCTGACGACGAGCGCTCTCGCTGGCCGGCCGCAGCCTGGGCTGCTGAGCGCCATTTTTATATGGACGATTATGTTTCTTCGGTGTCATCGGTGGATGAAGCTGAACTGCTGTATCATGAACTCACGCAGCTTTTCAAAGCTGGAGGATTCAATCTTGTAAAATGGGTGACCAATAGTACGGAATTAACTAAACGAATTCCGGTAGATCGGCAAGCCCCCCATGTTATACAGTTCGACGAAGAAAATTGTGTAAAAATTATTGGCCTTCAATGGAAAACCTATGAAGATGCCTTCTATTTCAAGGTTAACGCTAGCCAAACCGTATGTACTAAACGCACAATTCTTTCTGTGACTGCGAGACTTTTCGATCCGCTTTCATTGCTTGGTCCGGTGACCGCGCTATTGAAGCTACTGGTCCAGGAATGTTGGAAATGTGCCTTAGATTGGGATGACGAGGTACCAGCTTATATTGAAAGTCAGTGGTCTCAATTTCAAAAGGAGCTTTACTTGTTGGAAAATATTAAAATACCGCGACATATAGGCATTTTAGAAAACTCTAAAAACGTCGTGCTTATAGGTTTCGCTGATGCGAGCGAGAAGTGTTATGGTGCCGCTATCTACATTCGAGTTAGCCAGAGTGAGAGGGATGTGGGTAAGGTCATGCTACTTTGTTCAAAGTCCAAGGTTGCTTCTGCAAACAATATTGTCACCCTACCCCGACTTGAACTTTGCGCGGCGCTCTTGTTGTCGAACCTTATTGTCTCCGTTCGAGACTCCATCAGTGAACGCGTTAATCTAAATACAATCATCGCCTTTTGACTCCAGACTCCACCGTGACACTGTCTTGGATTCGAGCTCCACCGTTTCGATTCCAAACGTTTGTAGCCAATCGAATCTCCGCTATCAATGAGAACTTGCCTGCCAGAAATTGGTTTCACATAGCTGGAAATGAAAATCCAGCAGACATTATTTCGCGACCTGTCATGCCTAGCAAGCTCATAGGTAACGAATTATGGTTTCAAGGCCCTCCGTGGCTCGCTTATCCTCTTAAAAAATGGCCCATTCAACATGTTGATGCTGTATCTCTGACTGATTTACCCGAAATCAAGGCAACAATTTTTGCTGCGCCTACTACTGAAAACAACTCCGACGTTTTACTCGACCTGGCTAACCGCATGTCAAAATGGAATAAATACATTCACGCTGTCGTTTACGTGCTTCGATTTGCAAAGATATTAAAATCACACCAACTTATATCAGTTCAAGATCTAGAGATTGCAGAAAAATACATAATCCGAAGTATTCAAAAAAGACATTTTAATAGCAAAAACACTCCCGCGTTACAGAAGTTGAACGCCTTTATTGATAGAGATAATATCATACGAGTGGGTGGACGCTTGAGTAACGCTCCACTGAACTTCTCTCAAAGGCATCCAATGGTTTTACCCGCAAAGGATTTAGTTGTCCATTTACTGGTCGACCATGCTCACATTTTGAATGCTCACGCTGGCCCCAGTCTGCTTCAAGCTTTGCTTAGGCAAAGCTATTGGATTCTTTCTGCCCGAGGCATGATACGTAAGCGCGTTCAAAATTGTAATGCTTGTTTCAAGGTAAAACCAAAAAATACTTTCCCTATTATGGGAGACTTACCCGCCTGTAGGGTAAGTGGAGTCAAAAGCTTTGTCTTCACTGGTGTTGACTACGTGGGACCGTTCCTGGTAACACCTTATCGCCGCCGCGGTGTTAAAAGCATCAAGGCTTATTTCTGTTTGTTTGTTTGCTTGACTACAAAGGCTTTGCATTTGGAATTGGTTTCCGATTTAACTTCTGAACTGTTTTTAGCGGCATTTAAACGTTTTATTAGTAGACGCGGCCCCGTATCTATGATTCTGAGTGATGGAGGTACTAACTTTGTGGGTGCTAAAAGAAAACTGGATGAACTGCACGCACAGCTAATGTCTGACAGTCACAATAAATATCTTGATCAAAACCTAGCAGACTTACATATTCAATTCAAACGAAACCCGCCTTTTGCATCTCACTTTGGAGGTATATATGAGAGCAACATAAAATCAGTTAAAACTCATTTGAAACGGGTTATAGGGAATCAAATTTTAACATACGAAGAGCTTAGTACCGTATTAGTGCAAATTGAAGGCATTCTGAATAGCCGTCCGTTGTGTGTTCTTAGTTCAGATCCAACTGAACTAGAAGCGCTTACCCCATCTCACTTTTTAAATATTACTCCCTTGAAATGTTTGCCGGCACAAGACGTTCTTAATGTACCCGATAACAGACTTACTCGCTATGAACTGCTTAACAAACTTGTTCAATCCTACTGGCATAGATGGAGAGTAGAATACTTGACCACGCTTCAAAGCAGACAGAAATGGAACACCCAATCTAATCCGGTTAAAAGGGGGCTTGTTGTCATAATAAAAGATGATGGTTCGGCTCCAATGAGTTGGCCAATTGGGATCATCGAGGAATTATATCCTTGTAAGGATGGCGTTAGTAGAGTGGCCAAAATTAGAACAAAAACGGGGTATTATGTCCGCAGTGTTCATAAATTATGCCCTATTCCAATGCATTAAAACTTGTGTATTTTTTGCTTATAAGTATATATTATATTATTATTATATATTTTTTTGTTTTTTTTTGTTTTACTTAAGTTATTTATCTTCACCGCAACGCTAACTTCTAAACTCTTTATCTTAATTGCTCTCCCAAAGCTGGATCGTGGAAGTTTGTGCAAATTTGAGTTTTCTTTTTCTCCTTTTACTTTGGCACTCTTCTGAAGGCATTCCTTCAGCCCGGGGAGTAATGGTGGCGCCCTCTCACACTTCACATCTGTCTTACTTCACCCTGTACACAACGAATTTATAGTCTATGTATGCTATCCCTTTTCTCCTACCTTGTCCGAACGAAACGCAGATAGAAGGCCTCTCATCGACGAAAGACACCGAGTGAACCGTTCATCAACCATTCTGCTCATCATTCAACTCATTCCGAATTCGCTCACTCTCTCGATCTCGATGGCTGTTTGCAATTTGTAAAAGAAAAAATCTAAAATCGTACTACATCTAACGAAGAAGAAGTAAAAACAAAATGGAAATATCACCAGTGTAGCCGAGGTGAAAGGAACAATATAGATATTGGTGAATTTTGTGAAAAGAACCAGCAGGAAAGGAAAGTCAAGAGAAACGAGGTACGTGCGTTCTCCTTCCCTTATACCAAACCAAAATAAAATTTCCACCAACGCTCTATAAAAACGGTAATACATACAAGTGTCAATCTTAGTGTGATTATACAGCAAACTCTACAGAATAACAACAAATACTAAAAACCGGCTAAGTGTGAGTCGGTTTCGCGCTAAAGGTCCCGGACAAAAAAGTTTTTTTTTCTAAGACAATAATGTTGTGTTCTGTGGTGGTGTAGTACCGTACTACACCACCACAGAACACAACATTACTACTACTAATAGTACGGAACCCTCGGTGCGCGAGTAGGCCGACTCGCACTTGACCTGTTTTATTTAGTATACTTTCTTCTGCATACACTACAAAACAGGGGGTAACAAGACAGCCTAGTAAATATTTGAAGGGGTGGTTTAGACCATCAAACTGAAGAACTTTCACCATGGAGACAGAAAAATGAACAACAAATGTAGATATGTCACATTTGAATCGAGTTTTGTATGAAACAGCAGATTTTTTATATTTTTTTCGAAGTTGTTTTATTTGATGGTCAAAACTTTAACTTAACTCAAAATATTACTAAGCTGTTTTGTAACACTTTGTAAAATTGTAACAGAAGAGTGTCTGTAGGTACAATGAAGATATTTACCAAAAAAAATTATTAAGATTTGGAGATGTCCGAAGACTCCAAATCGGAACGATATTGATGTTTGTTGTGTTAAAATTCAAAGCTTATATTATCCTTTCATTTTATAATCTCTAACATAGAAAATAATTATAGTTATTGAGAATTATTTTGAAATAGTTTTCGTCATTCCTTCCCATTTGACTGCCTACGCTACGTGTCTACGCCGTAGTCTCGTGGACTACGCTACATGGTCATTGACTACGCCGTAGGCTTACGTCATAAGAATATTTTTAAATAAAACAGCTTTTCAATGTTAGAGATTTTAAAATAAAAGGATTATAGAAATAAATAAAAAAATTGTTTTTGTTAAAACATCACTCGACGACCTGTAACCTCCATCGTAAACTTTAACTAAACAATAATTGGCCATTAAAAAAGAAATAGACATTTGATGTTGCCTTTTCTGTTTCCAGCATACATTTAGATAGAGAAGGCAGGTAATTTCTTATTTTTTTATTTCCTCATAAATAAATATTGTACACTTAGTATGCAAAATAAACTTTTGATTTGATTTGAATAATTATGGATCATCTTGTGTGGACACGTTAGCGGCGTCGCATATTAGTCGGACATCGTCGCGCGTGGGTGCTGCTGCGGCTTTGGCTGAGTCAGCAAAGCGGCTGAAGTACGTTGATATAGGAGAGGGGTACATGTTTGTACCTTTGGGAGTTGAGACCCTAGGACCATGGGGACCCGATGCAAAACAGCTTGTGAGAGACATATCTGCGCGCCTTATAGAGTCCACTGGTCATAAGAGGACTGGCAGTTACCTTCGTCAGCGTATAAGCTTGGCGATTCAAAGGGGGAATGCTGCCAGCGTTCTAGGGATCGTCCCGCAGGGAGAGGCTTTGGAGGAGGTTTATAGATTGTAGGTATAGAAATTGACGAAGCCTGTCGTGGATACGCACTTTGTACTTTTCGTTTTAAATAAATAATTATGGATCAAAATAATTTGATAATAAATGTAGGTATATTATGATTAGAGATCGGATATTCGGATGCATATTTACCTAAACTTCATTTTTGGCTATGAAATTATGGAAGCGGCTTCTTAAAATAATATTTTTTTTGATATTGTAAAATATAGTAAAATGATTAAAAAAAAAATATAAAAAAATCCCGCGATGTCGGGAAGTCCAAGAATGCATAACTAATTGGATGCATAGTATGAAAGCCACTTCTTAAAATGATAAAATTAAACAAAAAAACATTTTTTTCGTTACAAAAGTGCACTCCATAATAGCCAACACCTCAATTATTTTTTTATTTTTATTATTTCTGTTAGTTCCATGATCCTGCATTAATTTTATAGTTTTCCTTTCATTTTTGACACGTTGTATAATTCGACAATACTAAACTCACACGTCTATGCCAAGATACTCTTTCTTATACTGTGACTCTGCACACCTGATGTCTAACTTCCATTCCTGCCGGCTTCCACTACAGCGCTATAAAATAGTCCCAATCATTGAACTTTTCAGATAAACTCTTACGACTTCAGTATGTAACACGATACTACATCGACACTACAAAGTATTGTCGATTTTTGTAAACTACTTTGTAACTTAAGGTGCTCTCACACTTTCTGTTTTGATTTTCAGATTTAGGTATTAACAAACAACTTCTAGAAGTAGAAGTTTTTGCGCGCGAGTTTGTACGCGTCGCCGAATAGATTTTAGAGACCTTCTGATTAAACATCGTCATTATCATCAGCATGTACTTATAATAATATGTCTAACTGCAAGGCACAAATATGTAGGCCACATTTCAGGAGGATTTATGGGTGTTTATCCACCACGCGTGTCCTGATTACATGATAACTTAGGTTCATTATTATTACATTACAACATTCAAATTAATATCCAAAAAAATTTACAGGAATTTTTGCTAATATGAATTATTTTTGATGAATTTTGTACAAGATTCACACATATATTATACGCTGTCAATAAAATCAATAATAACTACCTATTAGCACAGATTATTTAATAGTCACCTATGTAGCTAGTTAGTTCGCTACCCAGTTCCTACTTCCTGGTTAGTGTGAAGTACTGATTGATATGATTTGCACCATGAGATATAATTATGATGATATTTATAATTTTGAAATCACAGCGATTGCGCTACTGAATAACGGCTACTCTCTCGCGTCGCGTCGCTGAGAAATCGTTAGTGTGGTAAAAATTGTTATACAGGGTGTTAGGGTAAACAGATGCATTACTTTAAGAGGTGATTGTACCCATGATAATGAACAACTTTCCCTAAGAAACCTATAGGAAATTATAAAATTATATAATAAAAAATTTGGACTTCCCATACTAAATGCAATCAGCTGAACGAACTTTTGTATGAAAAGTCGTTTTTTTTTGGGAATTCTTATAGATTTTTTAGGGAAAGTTGTTCAGTATCATGGGTACAATCGCCCCTTAAAGTAGTGCAACTGTTTACCCTAATACCCTGTATATAATTAATGGTTCGTCATTCGCAATTACAGTAACCCAGTACTAGTGCCATTACCATAATTTGACAAGGAAAAAACTTCCCAGCAGTAGTGGGCTTTAACGATGATTTGCGTTGATTTGATTTGCACACTGTGATATAGGTAAATGATGATATAATTTTGAAATCACATCGATTGTGCTGAATAGCTGCTTCTCTCTTACTTCGCTGAGAAATCATTAGTGTAGTAAAATGGTTATATAACATAACCACTTTTTTTGAGTGTACAAAAACTTTGGAGAACACCCTACCAGTACCATAGGATGTGCACGTACCCAAGCGATAAATTGCAAAAGTTTGTTGCACCACTTGTACCCTCTTGAATAAATTTAGCATTTATTCGGCCCGCGTCCCGCCGACACTTCTCGCGGGCTATGAAAGTGAAAGTCTCACCCACTCATTATTCCGTCCTCTCCCGCCTTCACAGTCTTGTAAATGTAAACAGTGTTTCAACAGTTAAGAGTATTTATTTACTTTTTATTATGATTTTATTTTGTCGCGCTTAGGTCGGGACGTAAACATTGCTTTGTAAGAGTGCTTTGGAATTTGAGATGGCAAGCAATTTACTGGATGTTTTTTTTATGCTGTGTTTTTATCGCATTTTTCTGTCTCGGAAACGGTTTTCTCGTTTTGCGCTATAGCTTTGTTTTACCACCAGTTAAAGTACAGAGTACTGAGATTTCTTAATAAAAACTTACACAGTCAATGGTCCTAAAATATCGGAGTGTACTGTGGTCTTAGTATTGCGCCATCTCACCGACAGTTGGGCTACGATACGCGCAAACATCTAATGTTTGAATCAACTCATTTGACCGTTTTATAACCCTTAATATCCAGACACTTTGGTTCTAGGGGGGGGGGGGGGGGGGGGGACATTCATTTTCGGGGGCGGGGAAGGGCGGTCGAGATTTTTCATTGAAAAACGATGAATAAACTATAGCTGTAATCACCGTTCCATACAAATATTTTGATTTCCGGGGGGATAAATCCCACCTATCCCCCCCCCTTGGATACGTGCCTGTCTACTATGCACCCTCCTTTACTCTGCTATGCCCACAATGGGTATCACATCATATCATATGCTTCTATACCATAATGTTACGACTTCTACGAGATGATTTTGCATGAATAAATGCATATGTAAGACACAGTTGTTTTATTAGGCTCTTTGAGGATATTTTGAGCAGTTAGCAGTGGAACTTGTATTAAAAGTTTTTGAATGAACAGTTGTTTTGACACATGCATTCGATAAGATTAATAATTATACTTAGTTTTTCATTTGATTTTTTAAACTACCTATTGAAAGAAAGGAAGAAAAAGAAAAAGTTGACGAAAAACAGCGTGGGTAAGATAAGCCGACCTTTGGGACAAAGAGGGCTTAAATTTAGTAGTAGGTAGGCACAAAATGTCGTAACCGACAAATGTAATGTTCTTTTTTTCTGTTTTAGAAAGCAGATTTATTTTGTTACCGTTGAAATACGCAAACCACTTTGATGTAAAGTGCTTTGACACATTGTTTGTCACATAATTTAGTTTCTAAGTCATATTTACATAGCAAATTATGTGGTTAAGAGATTAGGTATTCATAATCAGTTTCTACTTGATTTAGTAGGTACCAATCAAAATAGGTGAACACTATTTTAACTTGTTTGTGAATGTTGAAATATCCACTAAAGTGACTAAAGAGATTCTGCAACATTTTGAACTACACATTTATTATCATGTTTAACGAGAAATGTTGTTGTATTTCCTTTGGACAAAATAATTATAGGACAAAATAGAGTTTTTAACTCGAAATATTAAACAGATTTTTTTCTCATTAGCTACGGCACAATAACAAATAATGATTTTAGATTAGTTTTAGATATATTGTTATTCCTAATTCTATATTGACATTAATAATTAATGTAATTTAGTTTAAGGTATGTGTGTGTTTTAGGATAGTGTTATGTTTTATACAGTTTTTAATGATTATGTCCATCTAACTATTTTGGCCGTGGTAAAGCGACATTGTAACTTATAGTTAAGAAAGAAGTGGACCTACGCTATCGAGGCGCAAAAAAAAATTTTACATACTTACATTATTTAAAAACGGACTGTGTCCCAGAATGGTCCCTAGAGTCGAGGTCGTCCCCGGAATAGCCCAGTTATTTTACGGTTTGAGCCGGGACTAATTACTAATTGAATTTTTTTTCGCTATAATATTGAAGAGCCAATTTGAGCTTAAGAATGTACCAAAATTAAAAAAAAAATTACGTCAGCAACAGTTCCAAATTTAAAATATATGTATTATCTCATTCTAAAAAACCTGATGATAAATTTTTTTTTGCAAATGTTTAAGGCTTTACCATCATACATACTTCAAACATGGTGTAAATATTTTTGTCTACTTAGAAGGTTTTGAAAAATACATTCGTATTTTCTAATAAATATCTCATTTTTTAAATTTTAATGTCTATTTTATTGATCAAAAATAATGTATACTGTTAAATCTAATTCAAATGAGTGCATTGGTATTAATATTATTAATTTAAAAGCCTTCTGGGACACACAATTTTGATTTCTATGTTGCGTAGCAAATTTTTTTTAAATATTTTTTAGGATTCTATTTTTGTCACTAAATGGTGCCGGTAACAGTTTAAAAGTCCAATTAATAAATACTCCCTACCCCGCCTAACAAAACTCCGTAAAATGACTGGCCTAGAAAAGGAGGAGAACCAACCTGGATGTGTTTTTGGAGAGTTGGTCAGTAGTTGCACGCAATAGAGAGGTTTGGAGAGTGAAATCTGAGTGCTATACTCAGCAGATCCCTCTGCTAAGTATATTACAGTTCAGTGTCCCCACTGAACTGTAATTTCAATTGAAATTCAGATGAAAACTAACCAACTGATTGCGGATTCCCTGCTCCATGTAACGTAACACATGATCAACATTTTCTACCCTCTTATTCATAGAATGCTATCGCATGAAATATAAAGGACTAGTTCACGCGAGAAAATTGCACAATTCATAAAGGCGAGAATGTCGACACGTTATTTTATCTGTGGCAGACTAGCTTCCGTGGTGCTCTGCTAGGAATAGATATCTTTTTTAGAAAATATTTATGAATTTGATTCTTAGGAGTCCTTTTACTGTCCATCACAATATTAAAAATGTCTCAATAATCAAAACGCAAAATGAAAAAGTGCCTTATACAAAAGCCAAAAAGTTAGTTTTTTTTTGTTTTTTTATTATGGGCTCCTTTGCGCCGGGATTGACCAGGGGCGGGTTATTTGACTGAGCTTGTATTTCATTGTTTTGACGAAGCATGTTGCTGATTTATGTCTGTTTTGTTTTCATAGTTTTGACGAAGCATATTGCTGATTTATATCTGTTTTTGTACCTTTGTTTTTGACGATGCTTGTGCTGACCGCTTTATTGTACATTTAATCAAAATTTTATTACCTGAATAAAATTCATTTATTAAAAGTTTTTATAGAATACTCATTGTATACAATAAGTAGGTTCTAAACATTCCACTTTTAAATAAATGTAGAAGTGTCCGTTTCTTTTTCTGTTTAGACCTATAAAAAACCTATAAAGTACTAGCTGTTGCCCGCGACTTCGTCTGCGTTTCCCGGATAAAAAGTACCCTTTGTGTAAATCCAGGCCATGGTCTATCTGTATGCAAAAGAACTTTGGCGAATTTGGACCCAGCCATTTTTACGAAAACTAAAAGCCCTTCAGGACGGCGGTCATAATTATTATAAACAGAAAAAATTAAGGCATTTTTTAAAAAACTTCCTCATCTCTAGAAGTCCGGGTTCAAAAGTAGAAATTACTAGTAAAATAGACAAATCATCCATAAAGCAGTAGCAAAACGCAACCATGACAGCTATTTTCATCTAATATTATCACTGAGGTAGTTTTTGGACGTTACGGAACGTATTTGGCTTTATTGAACTGATAGTGTGTGTGATTTCGTTTGATTCCATTATCATAATATTGTACGGTTATCGTGAATTTTCATTAAAACAAACACAATGAATGCATAGAAGATTGAGTGGGCTATCTGGTAAAAAAGATTATGAGTTTCACACACTTGATACAAAAGGTATCATAAGGAGAAATACCTTTCCCCCAACGTCTACAGATTACAACCAATTTCCTTTTTTGTTAGTTTTGTTTCACTCTACACGTATTACTAAGTTTCATTCATTTATGGGACCTATATCTCTGGGTCTCACATTATATGGCCTTCCGCCAAACTTCTTTCATCAAAATCCGTTCAGCAGTTTTTTCGTGAAAGCGGAACAAACATCCATACTTACAAACTTTCGCGTTTTTAATATTAGTAGGACGGCTTTTGTTGTAAGTTGGAGTAGCACTTTTAAAATTTAGCCTTTCTTGATTGAGAAATCATAATATAACATAAAATAAATACTCTAAGTCACGGACCTGAAAAAAAGACGGACGTAATGTCACTCTAAAAAGAGGTGAAGCATACAAAGTCCTACAATTTCGTTTGTTCTACAAGGGACCTACACTCACACAGACGCACCAGTTCTAGGCGCAGGTCCGACTACCCGCCGCCATTATGTACCGCGCGACAGCACGCACACTCATATAAATGGGTGCTTCACTTTTGATTAGACAAGATTCCGTCCGTCTTTTTTTCAGGTCCGTGCTCTAAGTTAAAAAAACAGGTAAATATTGTGATGAGGTTGAAACAGAACAGTAGGTGACAGGAGCCTTAATACGACTTAAGCTGGGGTCTATCATCATTGTTCGTCAGCCTATTATCCTATGGCACGAGCCTCTTCACACGATTAAGCATGATAGATAGCGGACCATACGGTTTGGTGAAGGCAAATTAATGGTCAACTTGTTGTCAAAGCATTTCAAACTACCACAATAGGATTCTGATCTGGCTTAACGAGCAGATGCACCGCCTGTTAATGCCACCAACAGCTCATCGTATCTTCTGAAGCCAGACATTGCTTAGTTTCGAGAGAAACGTTTTCAATACTATCTAAACTATTATAAAACTGTAACAGAAATGTGTCTGTACATTGAAAATATTTACAAAAATAAAATTAAGACATGGTTTTTACCTGAAGTGCGATTTTTGAAAATCATACGAGCGACTTGGCAGTAGAAAGATGCAAAATGTAATGTAATGTAATCTCCATAGTAATTTTGACATTTTCTACTGCCAAGTCGCTCGTATGATTTTCAAAAACCGCACTTCTGTACATGATTCCAAATCACCCATTTTTGGATTTTTTGTCTGTCTGTTTTTTTGTTTGTTTATTTGTTTGTTTGTTTGTAAGTCTGTTTATTTTTTTGGGTGTTTGTTTGTTCGAGTATCAAGCAAAAAATACTGAACCGATTTTGATGAAACTTTTTTGTTCGATAGCTTTTGATCTGACTTAAAATCTGGTATATAATTTATGCGGACGAAGTCGTGAGTAAAAGCTAGTAATAAATAAATATCTTGGACACTGTCACACAAATTATCTAGTCAGATTTAAAGTACCAAAATCTACCCTGGAATTGTACTATTATGATGACGAGACAATGATATCAGAATACATAGGTATACAAGGTGTTAAGGTTTTAAACAGTTGCATTACTTTAACGGTTGATTGTACCCATGATACTGATCAACTTAAGAAACCTATAGGAAATACGCCAAAAAAAACTAGTTTTCATAGAAAACGTTCGATCAGCTGATTGCATTTAGTATGGAAAGTGCGATTTTTTTTGAGAATTTCCTAGTAGGTTTCTTTGGGAAAGTTGATAAGTATCATTGGTACAATCACCCCTTAAAGTAGTGCAACTGTTTACCCTAACACCCTGTATGTATAGATGCAAACATCCATGACTCGGGTACAAATATTCATATTCATATTCATCATACAAATATTTGTCTTGTCCTTACGGGATTCGAACCCGCGACCCTCGAGACAGCAGGCAGGTTCACTACCAACTGAGTCGCAGAGCTATCGAGCCGTCATTCTCCGTCAAACTCCATTACCTAGGTAAGTATAGGAGCATTTGGGCAGGGATTTATAAAGAGTCTCCCCTATTCCGAGATATTTGAAGGTATCAAGCCGCGTTGACCCACTTGCCCCATACAGGGTGTAACAAAACACCCTAGTAATACGACGGCCCGGTAGCACAGTCGGTAGTGAACCTGCCTGCTGTGCCGAGGGTCGCGGGTTCGAATCCCGTAAGGGACAAATATTTGTATGATGAATAGGAATATTTGTACCCGAGTCATGGATGTTTGTATCTATATAATGTATTCTATATCGTTGTCTAGTCATCATAATACAAGTCCAGGCTAGATTCTGGTACTTTAAATGTGACTAGATGATTTGTGTGACATTAAAAAAAAAAAAAAAAAAAAAAAAAAAAAATACTTAAGGCTTCAGACCACCAAACTGAACAACTTTCACTATGGAGCCAACATCGAGAAAAAATAAAAAAATCTGCTGTCCCATACAAAACTACAGTACCGACCGACTCGACTAAAATGTATGGGACAGCAAATATTTTTAATTTTTTCTCGATGTTGGCTCCATAGTGAAAGTTTTCAGTTTCAGGGTCATTTCCTTAAGTATTACTAGGGTGTTTTGTTACACCCTGTATATCTGTTCGAAACCAAAGAACCTATACGATGGTCTATGTCCATCCTAAAAAATGCCCATTCCTTTTTATAAAACGGACAAAATGCTACCATGCAAATTGCTGTTAGTAATCCCTCTTTATTTTAACGCTGCCGTTTCGCCTAGCTACTTCTCTAATGGGTTGCCATTACACGTTTTCTGAAGAAAGAATAAAGCTTCTAGCTGAATTTATATTACAGTGTCGAATGCAATAATAGGTATAGCAGTTTTGTCCGTTAATTGCTTGCATAAGCTCACGACTATGTTCCCCGAGGGTGTAGTGTACTCAGAGGTAGGGTTGCCAGGCCTTAAAACCGAATAACCGGACATACCAGCCATTTTAGCCGGACATTTAGGTGAAAAAGCCTGACACCCTTAAATATTGGGGATTTATTGTCTTGGTATTAAAAGGATAAAAAAAATGTATTTGCAAATCCAGGCTTTTTTTATCATTTACCGTAAAACTTTTTAAATTCTAATGAAATTACAATAAAAATTTGATTAATTTGTCTTCTTTAATCATTCATGCCTACTTACTTATTTCAATTTGAAATGGAGGAAAAAATGAAACAAAACTTTCTTCACTAAATAAACTTTAAATGTAAAGTAGGTCAGGTAACTGCTTAAAAAGCGCCGTTTCCTTCAAAATAGAGTATACTGGACAAATGTAGAAAGCCTAACAAAAGCCGGACAGGCCGGACATCGTCTAATTTGGCCGGACACACATCCAAAAAGCCTGACCCTGTCCGGCTTTATCCGGACGCCTGGCAACGCTACTCAGAGGGATGTTAAAAACTCTCACATTTCACTAGCAGTTATTTGCGTATGGCTTTTTATTTCCTCCAATGAAAAAGAATAATAAATTTACAAATCTATATCTAAATTTTGGAGCCAAATTTTGGCTTCCGGCGTTAGTTTCCACATATCCCCCAAACCCCCCTCAAAACTTCTCTTAGGACACTCCTCTACGATGTGCCTGACTGTCTGCTCCGGCGCTCCACAGTCGCACTCTGGGGACTCACTCTACGGACTCACTCTCTGGGGACGCACTCACTCACTTCACTAGCAGTGCTCCAACTCTATCCAGTGTTATATGTAGTGATAAGCCATTGCAAATTTAATTGGCAGCCTCGAAATTAAATCATGTAGGCCTCCGAACCGAACCGATAGTCGTGTAACAATCGAATTATGTTAAAAATTGTTGTTTAAAGTTTTTGCCCGTGGAATGTATCCAATATCCACAGCATAAGAGGCGTGTGGATTTATTAATAGTAGTTAGAATACTACTTTTAGTAAGGTGTTAGTATTGTCTATTCCCTCTTATACACTACGATCTGACTGTAAAATTATGTATCTATTTGTTTGTTGAACGAAATGTGATTTAAGTTAAAGTTTACACAGGGTTTCATATACAACGCCTTCAAACTTCGCCTTTTTTTTCATTAGCTATGGGTTTGCTCTTGACCTCAATCCAGTCCCCAGTGCATAAGGCTGCCTGTCCACTGATGCGAGCTGGCTGGGCGAGCTGTGTAGCTGTCTAAATATTAACCAATCAGGAGCTCGGCCGAGATCGGGTTGAGACACATTTGCCGACGGCGACCGACGGCGGGCTCATACTAAATGCCATTTTTGTATGGGTCGGCCGCCGGTCGCTGTCGGTAAATGTGTCTCAACCCTAACTTCTTTCTTCTTTCGGCCTTTGCTCTGCTTTGGGATCTAAAACAAACAGTAACTTATTCTTATTTTAAAGCGTATACTGGAGCCACAGAACACCTTTTTGGATACAACCTAAGCCCTACATTGGAATCCCATCTACAAATAATATCTTTTATTCTTTCACTAACATTTGATTTTGAAACTAATACTGGAGCTATAGAACACATTTTTGATTACAACCTAAGTGCCGAAAATGGTGATTAAATTATTATAACTAAAAAAAAAACTCTCAATGCCTGGAAAAGAAGATACTGTACAAAAATCAACCCTAAAACTATGACTAATAAAGATAAAACAATATTTTATGGTGGTCGTCAGATGTCCCAGTCAATTACATTGCCATAAATAAACGGGAGGTAAGCTTGGCTTTGGATGACGAGGGTTACATGTCATGGTGTCCCTACTGTACTACCGGGCAGGTCTAATGGGTCACCTTTCGGAATTCTCTATGATAGCTACATTCTTCCTTACAGAATGGATTAAAAGTGTTAAGATTGAAGGCGGACACCTAATCTGAAACTAATTTCTTCATTTTTTTGAAGTGAAAACTTCTTTAGCGGCGTTGTGTACTTTTTGGGATGGGTAAAAAATGTTAAACTCGCGTCAGGACCGTGACGTCACCCTGATCCAAAATTTGTAAGACAAAATTGGTAAGACGATGACGTAAGATCACGTGACATTCGCAAGACGTAAGATCTCTTTCTGCCGGCACTCCCGGAGTGCAACCCATTGTTTTTAGGGTTCCGTACCCAAAGGGTGAAAACGGGACCCTATTACTAAGCCTACGTTGTCCGTCCGTCCGTCCGTCTGTCCGTCTGTCCGTCTGTCCGTCTGTCCGTCTGTCCGTCTGTCCGTCTGTCCATCTGTCCTACCTATTTAGGGCTGTTACTTTTGAACCGTAATAGCTAGATAGTTGAAATTTTCTCAGATTATGCGTTATTACGGCGGATTTGTTAACAAATAATAAAAATGTCAAAAAGTTAAAAATTAAGGGGGGTTCTCGACAAGAAACTAGTTTTTATCAACGTTTTTTCTTCACGCTCTATCGTAAAAACGGTAATACATACAAGCGTCAAACTTAGTGTGATTATAGAACAAGCTCTACAGAATAACAACAAATACTAAAAACCGGTCAAGTGTGAGTCGGTCTTGCGCTAAAGGTCCAGGACAAAAAAAAAATTTCCAAGTTAATAATGTTGTGTTCTGTAGTGGTGTGGTACGGAACCCTCTGTGCGCGAGTAGCCCGACTCGCACTTGACCGCTTCTATTTTATTTTTTATTCATAATTGTGTTTGCGCTTGGCTCCATCTCACCTGATGGGAAGTGTTGATGAAGCCGAGAATGTAGCGCGCTCACCCAGAAAAAGCCTATTAACTCGTCTTTTAAAAATATCCTGATTGTATTTGTTCGCATGACATGGTTTTACCAGTCACTTAATGAAGTTTCCTGGTAAAATGACTGAAGGAATTTTTTTTTTTTTATCCGCCGATACAATTACATATTATATGTCCCATGCATGCATGTAATGCATGGGACATATAATATGTAAAAGTTACAATAATAAAATAAAATAAATGTAAGCACCGTGTTACTCATTAAGTTTGAAATTGAGAGCTTTTCAGAGATTTCATTTGAAGCTTAGGTAAACGAAGAATACGAACGTTTGACGTACTTACTTACAACTAGGGATGTTACGGATTCCGTATGCATAACCGAAAGCATAAAAATGTTTTTTTTTTCTAACTGACTTTATAGGTCAGGGAGCGATTACTGCTTATTACTGCGGACTATGTGGGGACAGCTTCGACTAATTATATCCGGACCGGCCTTGCGGTAGCATTTCCCCTCTGCCACGGTATAAGAGCAATGATCATGTACATTCAACATTCAATTTTATAACTTATCACTAAACTAGACAGCCTATTATTGCGAAACAATAATTTTGAACTTAGAACATTTGGGGTTTACACGAGACTACTTTACATGATTTTGAACATTCAAAATTAGAATCTAAAGTCATAGGGAATAAAATCCAAAGTTGCGGATAACATGTTACCTCGCCCCCTGCAAAAAGTGGCAGAAAGTTTGTTAGTAGAATGACACGTGGTTACGCGTCCCGATATAATTAGTCTAAGGGGGACAGCGAAGCACCTTGGTAGGTTAACCGAACCAGTGTATGAACTTAAGCGACCTGCCCAAGGGCACCCCTAAGTGCCAGGTTACACGTTCAGTATTTCATCAGTCTGGTCCATCATTCTGAATGACGCCAGAATGACGCCAGAATGATGCCAGAATGATGAGTGGGTTACACGATCAGTTTCCCATCAGTATTTCATCATTCTGGTCCATCAGTCTGGTCAAACGTTGAATGACGCCAGAATGATGGAAGACTGCAGGGTTGCCAGACGTACTGAAATCCCGGGATTTATTTCTCTTTTAAATTAAAAAAGATTAACTTTTAAATTAAATAATTTTGAAAAGTTGATTTTTGCTATGCATGCGTTTACTATGCATCCGATTTTCGCATTTCCGCATTTTCATGGCATCCCAACAAATATTTAAAAATAATAATTTCAAGAAGCCGCCATAATTTTATTGCTAAAAATTAAGTTTAGCTAACTATGCATCCGAATATCCGATCTCTAATTATTAGGCCCTAATTTTGTAACATAAATCATAATGCGGTGTTAAAATTATTTATTTAAAGCCCCCATATTCCCCACCTTGATAATTTTTTCCCCATAAATTTCCCCAACGATTTCACTTCTCCAAATTTTCCCCAAAGGCCAAATTTTTCCCAAAAATCCCGTGAAAAACCCCCAATCTGGCAACCCCGACGGTGACTGACACCAGAATGATACGACCATCAGTTTACCATCAGTATACCATCATTCACAACGGAATGACAGTCTGGATGGATGGTTTACCATCATTCCATCAGTCCATCATTTTCCCATCATTCTGGCATCATTCTCCCGTCATTCAGACCAGACTGATGAAATCAAAGGATGAAATACTGAACGTGTAACCTGGCTCTAAGGGGTATGGACCTCGGTAATGGGCGCTGCTGGGACTACGCGGCGGATTGGGTTGTGGGATCGGTGAAAATAAAAATGAAGTTCTTACGTAAAATCCGATTTATTCATAATTGATGTCTATAATTATTAAATCGAATTCAAATTGATTGAATTGATCAAATTTGTGAATGTGTCGTTGGTGTACCTAATAAACTATTAAACTATTATGTGGTGCCTGGGCGGATCGAGCGTTGCTCGGCGCCTTCAAAGTTAATATATATAGGTTTTATAGTTCCTGGCTTCACAGCCAAGCAGCATGCATATTTCACCCTACTGCAGTCTCAACATAGATGATGTTGGAACAAAGTGGGAAGAAAACATAGTTTTTTGCTGTAAAATCTGATTTTCTACAAAATGTTATCCAAATTGTTAGAGCCGTTTGCGATTACGATAAAATAGGTATTCGAGTAGAAAATTATCTTAATAGTTACTTTACACACCGTAACGCAGTCATTTAGAAAGCTTGCTTTGTATACACATAACTATTTGATATCGTTATGTATAACTTTGATGAAAATTAATTACAACTGTAATAATTAATAAACATCAATAATCTCGGTGAATCCGAAATACGGATTTCAGAATTTCGGATTCGGTTTCGATTTCGGTTAGGTATAAATAACATCTCTAGTGTTGTTCAAGTGCTTAAAACAAAGTAACGAGTACTCGCAGGAGTAAATGAAACAATTTGCACCTCCAGATTGTGTGCGGCTTACGTCGGTTTTGGCTCTTTTAGTTTCCTCCTATTGTCACTTTAAACTAACATTGTAGACACTTGAAATAAGTGCAGTCAAACCTGTAGGCCTAGCATGCCACCCCCGAGAAAACGACAAAAATCGAGACGTGCCTCCATCTTTATTATTTTACGTATGCCAAAAAGAGCGCGCATGATGGTTTTCTCGTTTAAACGCTTTGTCGTGGGTGGCATGCTAGCCGTGCGATACTCTTATTGTGTAACTACCCGATTCAATCGGTATCAAATTGAAATTGTGTTTTTTGACAGTTCTTAGCCATTCTGCTCATTAATATGTTTCGTACCACACCACCACACAACATTATTAACTCACAAAAAGTTTTGTTTTCTCCGGAAACTTTAGCGTGAGGCAGACTCACACTTGGCCAGCTTTTTTTTGTTAGAGTTTGCTCTATAATCACACAATGTTTGACGCTTTTATGTATTACCGTTTTTACGGTAGAGCGAAAAGAAATTTTTTTGATTAAAAGTAGTTTCTTGTATGAGGACCCCCCCTTAATTTTTACTTTTTGACATTTTTATTATTTCTTAGCAAATCTGCTATTTTAACGCACATTCCGTGAAAATGTCATTTGTCTAGCTATTACGGTTCAAAAGTTGCAGTCCTAAATAGGTAGGACAGATTAATAGACTGACGGACAACGTGGGCTTATAAATAAGGTTCCGGTTTTACCCTTTGGGTACAGAACCTTAAAAATTAAGCACCCGTATCAAAAAGCTAAATCGCTTGAAATAGGAGAGCTATTTTATAAAGTGCAGCGCAGTGGCAACGAGTGCAGTTTACACTCCGCCTGCTATTGAAATTAGCAAATTATTCGAACCCACGAACCGAATATTAGCGAGTATGTCGATGTTTTAATAAATTGTAATGACAGTTTGTGTTTCCATTGAAATCTGATTAGCTAGCTGGTTCGTGTGTAGAGCCACAAATTTTGTTTAATTGCGGTTTAATGCTTTAGGAAAATTGATAATATTATTTGTTAGTTGTATTTAGATATTAGTTAACACATTGTATAGAGTTGTAGACTCACTATTGGCTATGTGCGAAGTGGGTGTTAGGAACTGTCAAGTCGATCGCAGCGCCCGGGGTGGCAGAAATTTGTACTTTTGCGGGACAAGCTGTGAACATATATGCTTGAATATATGCAAAACCACACACTAACTAAACGCGAAATCTCCAAAACTGTCAAGACTACAAACTTAAAATTTGGCATGGAAGTTTCTATTGGCATCTAGATGCTCACTTAAAAAAGGTTTGTCGTATTTCAGCCACCCCCAAAGGTGTTAAAACTGAGGTAAAAATTTGTATGGGAATTCCGATACAATTTAGATTTTACCCGTGGCTTCGCCCGCATCCGCTCCCCTCATCGTACCGGGATAAAATATAAGCTAGTTTTTAAGACTAATAATAAGCTTTTAAATATAAAAAGTTTTATCAAAATCGGTCCAGTAGTTTTCGCAGAATACTCGAACAAACACAGAGTATTTACAGTACTATAATAGTGTAGATAATTCACGGCTGCCCGACATAGTTCGTGCGCTACGCCGCCGCGCTAGTGTGGCGCTAGTGTCCTGCACATAGCCAATACTAGTCGATTATCGATCCAATGTGAATGGAACAGTCGAGAGAGGGCATCCGAGGAGAACTTACCACGACCAAATAAATGGTCTTCTCCGAAAAAGACAAGAGCGTAGCACCCTCAACCGACGGAAGTGCATGAAGAGATATTTGCAAGTGGATGAGGTGAGAGAAGTATACCAGAATCGTAGTGTCGTAGTCTCTACCTTGCCCTGTGGGATAGTGGCGTAAGTATATGGATTTAATGTATAGATTGTAGACAGTTCCATTACTTTAAAAGGTGACTCATGATACTCGTGGGGATATCCACATGTAAATTTTTCTCTGCGGTTTACCAACGAATAGGGAGTCGCTGTTTTGTATATATAACAAAAGGGAAAATACCCAAATAACTTCTCTGCCCTAACCACCACTGCAACCTCCGCTCTCCGCACACGTTCTCCAAACCGGTGACCGCAACGAGAACAACTTTCTTGAAATTAGCAAATGCAATAATTTTTCGAGAATTTCCAAGTTGTTCAGTATCATTACTATTTTTTTAAACGATTTTGTTTAACTTCGAACCTGTCTAACTATCTAACTAACTAACAATGGATTCTTGTAATCGAATTCTCACCCATTTCCTATTGAAACTTTACACACACGTATAGTTCTGATGACAATACAATATTATAGTAACATGAAGTTGATCTGATGATGGAGACGGAAGGTGGTCAAGGGATAATATGCAGGAACAAGGGATAATTAACAAAGTATTAATTTAAAATATGAATCCCTATTGTAATACCTTTTTTCGTCATAAGTATTATGAAGATAGGTTGACATAGGTTATACTCACAAATTTCCAGCTAACAGTATAGTATGGTGCAACATGGTAGGAAAATTGAACAAAATTATTTTTTACCGTTTAGTGCAGTTTTATTAAAATAAAATCGTTTTACTTAAAAAGTTTTTTTATACTTATTTTATTTAACCTTATACCTACAACATAAATCCTTCTAAACCGATGGGATGGATGGGGTTTTCGCAAAAGTATAAGGCTTAGTTTGTACTAACATTTCGGCTTTATTTCGTTGCAATAGGTTCATTCAATCTTTTTATATTCTCAGAATGAGATTCAGAGCCGATTTTTAAAATCCATACATTTTGACCCTACTTAGTTCGAATAGGTATTCCTCGGCCTTACACTTAGTTGTAAAAACGGTCATTAGAGTTAATTCTCCATTATATCTCTTGCTAGCTTTAACTACGTCAACAAGACAAAAAGTGACAGCAAGAGATTTAATGGAGGATTAACTTTAATGAGCGTTTCTGCAACTGAGCGTTTATCTTTTAATATTCCAAGTCAGTGGTCTGCATGTCCTATGTCGCTGGCGCCCTAGGACATACCTATTAACTATAAAAACATCGCTCATAATCATGCAGCAGTTAAATAAACTTTATTTCTTAATAAAACACGAGAGCAGAGCGTTCGCATTTAATTTTGTTGCGTATTGCATTTCGCAGTTTAACACTTAGTTGGAGGGCTGGCTGTTGTGGTTCTGTGACGGATTGCATCGCTCTTTTATTTTATTTTCGAGCGCACCGTTGTTCTGCTTGAAGCGTGGACTCGGAGATTAATATCACAAAAGTGTGTCACAGTGTGTATCTTTGAAACTAAGCTTATATTACGGATCAGTTTAGCCGTTCAGCGAGGAAACGCTGCCAGCATCTTGGCTACCCTCCCGCGCGGTCCAAACCTGCACCATATTTTAGGTTAAGTTAGTTTTATGTCCTCAATATTTTTATTATTTTTAATGTACTTACCCACTTTTATTTGTTTTATTAATAAATCTTTAAACAGCTTGTTTTTAAAAGCAAATCTGACAAAACACAGAAACCGAATTTGTTTCTAGATCGTGTTAAGAGAATATAACTGTTAGCGCGCTCAATTCTATATAGGTACATACCACAATACGAAGTTCTAGTTTTGGATAGCCACGACGGTAACTTTAAAACTATATAGTAACAGAAATCTGACAAAACAGACACAAAGATTAGTTTCTTGAACATGTCTAAAACATTCATTGACTTCTCTCAATTACCTCCGTGACCTACGTATCGCCCTCCTTCCTTTCATCCCTCAGTCAAGTACCCATTGTGCTGGCGGCATTTCCCCGCTGCACAGCTAAGGACACTTTGCTGGACCAAATATGAGCCAGAGCGGGGGTCGCAATCTCTTAAACGACGTCACAGGTCCCTAAAGAAAGCTTTGGCTTCGAATCTCCATGGCCCTGCTGTCTCTACAGCGAAAAGAAGGAAAAGGTAGTCTTGCTCCAGCACCGAATGTCTGTCGTGTTTAAGTCTTGCCGCTGTTTCCGCTGCTGACCCGGCCACACGCATTGTGCCGTTTAAATGCGACGCCGCAAAAGCACTGTCGCAATTTGCATCCCATAATAGGCAACGACCCTTTGATCATGGCACAGCCCGGACACTGCATACAAAAGATTGAATTTGACAAGATGACGTCAACACATGCGAAACCAAAGAAATTGAACCTTAAGTCTTCTTCTTAGGTAACGAGTAACCAGTGCAAGGTAGCCAGAGGGCGATGATAGTAGTAAGGTAAGGGTAAGGTAAAAGTTGGTGTGTATTGTACCTACTGTCCATTAAAAGTGGCGACGGGCTCACTCCCCATCACACTGGACAGAGTTTCGGTACTACTAGTGAAACGTGGATGTTCTGAGGTTTCAGAATATCTCTGACTACCCCCTCGGGGAATATAGTCGTGAGCATATGCTATGCTATGCTATCACGTAATACTACTAGATATTTTTCTCCGGGTGTGTGTGAGGGACTAGACATGAGTGTGATTTAAACGTTTTACATTTAATTTTGTAGCGCGATGCATTTCGCTGTTAACACTAAGTTGGCGCGGTTGGTTGCGGTCGTGAAACGAATGGCATCGCTTTTTTACTTACTTTCTGGCTGGTACTGATGTGTTGTGCTCGTAAAACATTTGCCTTTTTTATTTTTACTATACTTTCTTTCTTACATCTATCTGTCTTCTATCTATCTATAGTTTTAACAGGTCCGTAACATGACTGACTGGCTGACTGTCAGGCAACGCACAGCCTAAACTGCTGAAATAGAAACATGTAAAATGGAATCTTCAGAGGATGTAGGGAGAGGGTGCACTGAGAAAGGATTTTTGAACCATCTAGCTATTATGGTTCAAAAGATACTGCCCTATATAGTTAAGATAGACAGACGGACGGACGGACGGATAACGGAGGCTTAGTAATAGGATCCCATTTTCACCTTTTAGGAACGGAACCCTAAAAGACCGGCCAAGTGTGTTAATGTAATATTTGTACAAAAGTGAAAGATATTAAAAGAGATAAAACGGTGTAGAAGCAATTATTAGCCACATCTGCAGCAGATTGCAGCGTGCAGTTAAAACTTATCATCTCCGCGGTTGGTTAGCGCTGTCACGGCGCGAGATAGATCGCTGCACCGCACCGCACCGTGCGAAAATGCACTTTAATTACATGCACGTAGCTATGAAAAACTGCTCTTTTAGATTATTATTTCAGATATTTTTTTATTAGAATAAATAGAACGAGATATTAAATTGGACATAAACAGCAGAATACTTTGAAACAAAGTCATATCTAATATGTAACAGATAGTAAATAGTAAAAATATAATAAAATTCGTTTTGAATGATAATGTGAAGTTTAAAATGGTCGGAATACTCGCGCACGGAGGGTTCTGTACCACCAGCATAGGACAATATAATTAATTTACCAAAAAATCTGTATTATCCGGGACCCATAGCGTGAGACCGACTGACACTTGGGATGTTTTAATGATTTTTTGTTATATTCACGTTATATTGTAGAGTTTACACTATAATCACACCAAATTTCACGCTTGCATGTATTACTGTTTTTACGATAGAGCAAGAAGAAAAAACATTCACGTTTTTCAAAATCCACGCGGACGAAACGCGGGCAAAAGCTAGTTTATAATAATATTTAATATTCTGCTTTATTGTTTGCTTGGTAAAATATATAGTACATTACTGCAGAGGCCAGCAACAGAGGCATTGATGGACGAACGTGTAAATGTGGGCCGAGGCGAAGCCGAGGCACACATACGTAAGTACATCAATGCCTAGTTGTGGCCAAGGCTTGTATAGTACTTTTCTCAAATAATGCGCGGAAATTAAAACAATAAATTTTCTCAAATAATTCGCGGAAATCAAAACTCTTTTCAAAATCAATGACGAACAACGAACAACAATTTGTTTTTTTTTTTCAATAAACAGCTTTCTATTTGCAAGCCAGTTCGAAATTTAAATAAAACCTTTGATGAGTTACCTCCTTGGTCGCCATGTTTCGGAGAAACAGATCGTTCCATTTTTAAATTACACGACAGATATGAGTTTACTATGTAATTTATTTGGTCGCTAAACACGACAGATATGGATTTTCATACAACATTGCCGGCCGCTGCGCGCATGTATTTGGCCAGTACAGCAATTTCGATTTATCTCGAAGAAGGTTGTCAAAATAATGCTCACATTTCCAAGCATGTTTGAGAAAAAATATTTACTAGTTAGGCACTAGGCAGGTGTGTTGTCTAAAATAAAAATTTGGAGTTAGAATTGAAAGAATAATTGTTTCGAAATGTTTTGCGAAAACAGAATTTTTCTTTGAAAAATGTTACTAGTAGATCCCGTAGGAGGTTGACAAGATGCTAGCATTATTCACTATTTATTCAATACACTTGGGTCTCTCTTGAAAAGTCTACAAGACTCTCAAATGTATTCCGAGGTACACATTAGGTTTCTAGGTATACTCTTACATTTGGCTTGCGTCAGTCTCAACAAGATATATCAGTTGTAACTATAAAGTTAATTTACCTCAGTAGGTTGTAACAAAACATCGTAGTAATAGGTATACCATATAAGTGAAAACCTTTTACTATAGAGATAACGTCGAAAAAAAATCAGCTTTCCCAAAACTTTGAGTCAAGTAGGTACTCCGGTTTTTAGAAACAGCAGATTTTTTAATTTTTTGATATGTTTAAACAGAAGTGACGTGGTGCGGACGTGACACGGGCGTGGTGCGACAGTACTCTTTGAATATAAACCTTATAGTACGCAGCATAGCGTCGTTTGGAGAATTACGCTCGCGCCTCCAGGTGACGTCACCTGGTGGCGCGGGCGCGATTTTCCTTTACGACAAAAACGACGCTATGCTGCGTACTATAAGGTTGAATATTATGTTACTTTCACTATCCGCCACCGCCATACCTCAGTAATCATATTAATTTTGAAAAATAGCTATCATGGTTGCGTTTTGCTACTGATTTGACAATTTTACTAGTAATTTCAATTTTTGAATACAAATTTCTATAGACATGGAAATAAAAAAAAATCCTCAATTATTTCAGATTAAAATAAATTGTGAGCTGGCACCACGGCTTTTAGTTTTCGTACAAAAGACTGAGTCCAAATTTGCCACCGTTCCCTTTCATTATTACGCAGTGTTTACGGTTATTTAAAAGATAATAGGTTAAATGGAAATTTAAAACGGTTGTTTACGCGTTTTAGTGAGAATGGCCTTAGATGTTGGTGAAAACAAAATTATTTTTAAGCATCTCTTAAACTTCGTTAACGGCCCACTTAAAAGTTAAGGATTGCTCGTGAAATTGGGCAGAGTTTAACCTTTAAAAAGTTTTTCGGACTTATCTTGTAAGATCGGAGAGTCAGTTTAATTTTATATTAATTTAGTATACTTACCTACAATATTTTTTATCATTTTTTTATATATTTATAAAGTTTTAGTTCGTCAAGTCTATTAAAGGTTCCAATGTAGGTTCCAATTCGTCAAGTTTTTTCTTAAAATTCGGAAATTAAAAATTGCTTAGAAAAGTTGACTTGCCTTGGAAAAATAGTCAAATCCAAAGGTACCTTTGCAAGAAAATGTGTGTTTTACAGTTTTAGAATTTGCATGAGCTGCGCAACTTTATGTTATACAGGGTCACTTTTCTGTAGTACATTTTATTTTCACAGCAAGCTTCTGAAGTCAGACAATTATTTTCAAGAAAACGATAGTCTGTCACAAAATCGTCTCCTGCTTGTCATACACGATGGTGATTTAATTGAAAATGGTCTCGTTACAAAGGTACATTATTAAGGAACATGAAATAAAAATAAAAATTTGGAAATGTTTTATAGTTTTTTTACCCGACTGCGCCAGAAGGAGGGTTATGTTTTTCGAGCGTATGTATGTATGTATGTATGTATGTATGTATGTTTGTATGTATATTTCTTTGGCACGGCCTACAGCCTAAACGGCTTGATGGATTTTGACGTATGAGGTGTCGTTAGATTCGTAAAAATCGTGAGAGTGACATAGGCTATATTATTTTAATATGGCGGCTGCAAATTAAACAAAGAGGGGGAATAAAAATTTTTTTTTTGTTAAAAATTACAATATAGATATCAAATGAAAGCTTGTGAACAGACGATTCCAAAAATATATACATTATAGTACTTTTATGCTACCATTTCGACACAAGACTAAAAAGTATGAAATAAACTAAATTATTAAGAAAAACAAAAAACCCGACTGCATTAAAAACTATTATATTAACTGAAAAGAGAAAAACAAGCTCTTATATTCACTAGTCAGCTATAACAACTTGGTTCGAGCAAATATAATTTGAATGTTATTAGGTAGGTATTGCAGGCGGGGACAAACCAAGGAAGGTATGTACCTAAGGTATGTTTTATAATTCTTCTTTGTCCCCGTTTGCGATACCTACCTAATAACATTCAAATTATATTTGCTCGAACCAAGTTGTTATAGCTGATTAGTGAATATAAGAGCTTGTTTTTCTCTTTTCAGTTAATATAATAGTTTTTAATGCAGTCGGGTTTTTTTAAATTAGCATTTTTGTAGTGACAAGTCGACTTTTTCTCAAAAAGTAGTAAATTATGTGTAACTTTTGAACCGTTCATTTTTGGACGTATATGTATGGAACCAAAATTTTTGGAAATGATCTTCACTACCCCCTCGTCCATTTTAGACCCACCACTTCTGGGACACCCTATATAAGTATTAAAATGGAATTCACTGACCAAAACCACAATTAATTTCAGTGTTTGGACCAAAACCGGCCTATTTGCCTTATCCCCTGAATATTTATCCGGCTGCTTGAATTGTAAATTTGTGAAAAACGTTACGACCTATATAAATAACTGTTATTGGTACATTTTGGGTTCATCTCCCAGATTTTCCTCATTCGTTCGCTTTTTTGACGACAGCGTTTTTGGGCCTCTTAGTTATTTCCCTCTGCTTTTTTATAGTTGACTACTAGTCAAACAAAGCTTTTGTTAGGCCGCCCTACGTAGAAGATGATATAATAAAAAGATAAATAAATAAATAACGCTCACATGCAGGCACATACATTATACGGATCCCAAACGCGAGTTATACAACGTATTAATGAATTAACGCAAAACTAGAAAGAAGTTTGTTTAGAATCGAGAGCAGAATCGAATTGTCATGGTTTCAACATTGAAATTTTTTTTTCAAAAATTATAATTAATTTGTTTCTAAAATTTTAAATTTACTGAACCCGATGTCAACCCACCGCACAGGCACACTCTACTTACTACTTAAACAAGATTATTAAAATGTATCCATGAGCACGTTAGCGCTTTCATTCATTGCTGAAATGATAACAAATCATTTTTGCCTCAAAACTTAAAATGCGAATAACTAAATTTTAATTATCAAAATAATTAAATTATTGCTTCAATCTAATTATTTTGTTATAAATCAGTTGGGGTGTATGAGGTTTTGCGTTAATCATTAACACGTTGTATAAAAGACATATAGCGCGGAAAAAACTACGACGCGCCTAGCATGGCACTCCCGAGAAGACGACAAAAATCGAGATGTGCCTCTATCTTTGTTATTTTAAATAATTATGTTAAAATGAGCGTTAAGAGCCTATGTCGAAAAATAATTTTATCGAAACGGATGTGTGATAGCTTATATTACTGCCAGATGCGAGAGAAAGAGATGGGGCGGCGCGCGCGCCTGGAACGAATCAAGCGAAAAAACAAACTTTATTTAATTGTGATTGTACTATTTATGTTAGTTCAATTCTGCTCTAATCAAAACTTAGATAATAGCAATCCCTTTTTTTTAAATCAAGTCTGATGTTTCTATTATTCACCGTTTAGCAGTTACAAGCGTTTATAGACAAAAACGGAGGCTACTTTGGCTTGTTTTTCTATCGAGAAAATTTGTCTTAATCGTGTTTTGGCTCTAATCAAAACTTCAATTATATGTTCAATTTAAACATATCTGCAAATCATACTCCTACTGTTAGTACTTCATGATATATGGAGCTTTGAAGAATCCTATTTTTTTACATAGCCCCTTAAAATGAGCATGACTGTTTTCTCAATTTGTCGCTTTGTCGTGCGTGGCATGGTAGCCCTGCTGGAGTGCTATTTTAAAAAGCTAAACAACTATAAGTATACATATCTTATACGTATACGGAAATGTCAGAATAACTATGTAATTTATGAATCATTCGTAAACGAATTCGAACGTGTAAAAATTCAAAAATTGCATTCCTGGTCCATTTCTTTATGAATGAAATGTTATGTAGTGGTGACGTGCATAAAATAGATATCTTATAATACACATACGGAGGTAAATGTCCTCTTGCTAGAGATATTTTATTATTTTCCATGAAAAATCGTTGCGGTCGCCACGGTCCATTATTTAGGACGTCCATTCAAAACGTGGAAACCCAAGAATTATTCCATTTTCGTTTTTATGGCAAGGGGATTTAAAGTTTCGCCACGGGTATTCTTACGTGAAATAGTCCAGGCGTATCCACTTAGGTCTCAAGCTTTCTGGAAAATTGTTTAGTCCAGTTTTGGGAAAATTGTAGGAGGTTTGAAAAATATATCTAGCTTTTTGAATCTTTTATATTTATGCGAAAGAGTTGAGTTGGCTTTATAAATTGAGGCACCAAAATATTTTTTTTTGTTTATTTTTCCTTCTCTTACATTGTAGCTATATTTACATATTCAGGACCTATTTATTATTAAAATAGGTGCTTATTAGAATAGAAACACTTTAAATGAAAAGCCTATGCCTAAAAGCCTATGCCTTTTAAAGAACAATATTAAATGATCAAAACGTAAATGTTTAATTGTACCTGCTGATTGTTTTTAGTTTTAAAAATAAGGTACGTACAAGATATGAAGCGTTTGCAAATTGAAAAGACAAAAACAAATCGAGTGCGGAACAAATGGTACCGCTTCCGAGCTCAATAACTCAACGGTACTAATTGAAAAGGAGATAATATAGCGCGTGCGAGTGAAAAATGATAATCCTTCTAGAGCACACTATTACAAAATGTACTGAAGTTACACTACACTTCACTACAAAGTATAAAACAAAGTCGCTTCCCGCTGTCTGTCCCTATGTAGGTATGCTTAGATCTTTAAAACTACGCAACGGATTTTGATGCGGTTTTTTTAATAGATAGCGTGATTCAAGAGGAAGGTTTATATATCAGCATTGCACCCGTGCAAAGCCAGGGCCGATCGCTAGTTGATAATACAACGTGTTAATGAATTAACGCAAAACTAGAAAGTAGTTTATTTAGAATCGAGAGCAGTCTCGAATTATCATGGTTTCAACATAGGTAATTTGTTTCAAAATATTATATAATTTTTTTGCAAAATTTAAAATTTTCTGAACCCGATGTCAACCTACCGCACGGGCACACTCACCCTACTTACTACCAGAACAAGATTATAAAAATGTATCCATGAGTACGTTAGCGCTTTCTTTCAGTGTTAAAATGATAAAAATCATTTTTGCCTCCAAACTTAAAATGCGAATAACTTTAAATTTTAACTATCAAAATAATGAAATTATTGTTACAATCTAATTATTTTCTTATAAATCAGTTGGGGTGTATGAGGTTTTGCGCTAATTCATTAACACGTTGTATATGTCTCCCATCATCATCATCACCAGTCGTTATCGTACCCTAAGGCACATGCCTACCCAGATAGTGATAGTGAATGGATGTTGGTCAACTACGCGTGCCCCGTACCCCCGTGGATTGGTAGACTTCACATACGCATCAGAATTTCGTCTTCGGCGTATGCAGGTTTCCTCACTATGTTTTTCTTCACCATTTGAGAGCACTCGGTCATCAGAAACATATTTTGGATAACCCAGTACCCGTGGTTTTCAACCCAGTGGGCATTATATGGCTTAAGATCTCGTTTTCGACCGATCTTGCAATCCTCTCCAGATTTAATTTCAATTTATTACTTCAATTTGGACACTCATAGAAATTGAATCATGTAGGTTTCCTCACGGATGTTTCCTTTCACCGAAAAGCCAGTAGTGTTACGAACCGGCGTGGTACTGGTTTCATCTCGCGCTCCGTACTTCGGAACACACTTAAAGCAGTTGTTCCTGGATAGTGCCGGTAGATGGCGGTGGGTGACTTGACTATTCATTGATCCAGGTCTCTGGTCTTTTAAGATTACTTAAAATTCTCTGGCAGAGAGTTGATCACTAGGTAATTTGCCTCCACTAATCGTAAAAATCCATTCCCATCCAGTCCCATCAGTCTCCTCCCCAGTACTTACAAACTTTTTACATCCTTACTACTTAGCAGAATCACTGACAAAATCGAAGACTCTCAACCAAAAGAACAAGCCGGATTCAGGTCAGGTTTCTCAACAATAGACCACATTCATGTCATGCAACAAATAATAGAAAAATACAAAGAATTCAACAGACCGCTATATGTGGCATTCATTGATTATGCTAAGGCATTTGATACAATATCACACAAATCAATCTGGGAAGCACTGGATAACTGCCGCATCCACAAGAAGTATCAAAACACCATAAAAAACATATATGACAATAGCACCAGCTGTGTAAAACTAGAAAAAAGAGGACCGGAAATACCTATTCTAAGAGGAGTAAGACAAGGAGACCCCCTCTCCCCTAAGATCTTCATAGCAGTATTGCAAAATATCTTCATGAATCTAAAATGGGAAAACGAAGGAATAAGAATAGGCCCTCGTTCCTTAAGTCATCTCAGATTCGCTGACGATATAGTCCTGTTCGCAGAAAGCAGCAAAAATTTGGAAAAGATGATAAACCAACTAAGAGAAGAAAGCGAGAAAGTGGGCTTAAAGATGAATAAGGATAAAACAAAACTCATGACGAACAGCCACACTCGTACTATACAACTAGAAGAAAAGGCACTTGAATACACAAATAAATATATATATCTAGGAAAAGAAATATCATTTGAAGACAAAAGCGCAGAGGAAGAGGTAGAACGCAGAATTAACATAAGCTGGAGAAAATACTGGTCACTCAGAGATACTGAAAGGAGACTACCCGATACACCTTAAGAAATCAGTGATGGACACATGCATCCTACCAACTCTCACATATGCTTGCCAATCATGGACATTCAGCAATAAAATAAAAACCAGACTAGCTAATTGCCAGAAAGCAATGGAGAGAAGCCTCTTAAAAATAAGAAGAAAACAAAAAATAAGGAGTACTGACATACGGAAACAGACAAAACTAATAGATGTTCTAAATTATAGTCAGAAATTAAAATGGCGATGGGCCGGCCACACAGCACGATACCAAGACAAGCGATGGACAATAGCAGTAACAAGATGGAGAGGACCTAGTGGAAAGAGACGAAGAGGGCGACCTTTAAAAAGATGGAGTGATGACATCATATCTATGGCAGGAAAAGAGTGGTTACAAAGGGCTAAAGACAGAGAGGACTGGAGCAATCTGGAGGAGGCCTATACCCAAATAGGGGTTCCTATCCAAGAAGATTAGATTTAGTTTTATTTAAGCACAAACAGAAACAATTATGTATTAGGTGATGGGAAATAAATGGCTTTATTATTATTATTATTATTATAATCGTAAAAACATAACCTTCCTTCTGGCGCAGTCGGGTAAAAAGTTAATAAAAACACATTGGGAAGAGTCTGATTTAAGGCTGGAATAGAACTAATATCCTACCTACTTAAAGCTGCTATCGACTAGACCAAAATGCATAAATAAAACCGGTCACGTGCGAGTCGGGCTACTCGCGCACCGAGGGTTCCGTACCACACCACCACAGAACACAACATTATTAACTTAGAAAAAAAAACTTTTTTGTCCGGGACCTTTAGCGCAAGACCGACTCACACTTGGCCGGTTTTTAGTATTTGTTGTTATTATGTAGAGTTTTCTCTATAATCACACTAAGTTTGACGCTTGTATGTATTACTGTTTTTACGATAGAGTGTGAAGAAAAAACGTTCACAAAAAACTAGTTTCTTGTTGAGAACCCCCCTTAATTTTTAACTTTTTGTTATTTTTATTATTTGTTAACAAATCCGCCGCAATAACGCATAATCTGAGAAAATTTCAACTATCTAGCTATTACGGTTCAAAAGTTACAGCCCTTAATAGGTAGGACAGACGGACGGACAGACGGACAGACGGACAGACGGACAGACGGACAGACGGACGGACGGACGGACGGACGGACGGACGGACGGACGGACAACGTAGGCTTAGTAATAGGGTCCCGTTTTCACCCTTTGGGTACGGAACCCTAAAAATAGCTTTTACTTTACTCTGATTTCTGAGTACCTTTTTCACCTTAATGACGGTACACTCAGCGTGAAAGTTGATGACTTTCGTAACTTTTTTTTCGTCATATCGTTAAAAGTTGTTCAGGTTTTATAGCTGTACTTTATTCGAAAAATTCGTCCTTTGAGACGGCGATACTTGAGAAAGCCACTTCATTTGCCAAGTCGGTACACGGTTTTCTGCTACATCAACAAAACAATAATAATAATTTATTATTTCAGTTTAAACTTTGGTAAAAGTTAAATGAAAATTTTGACAAAGGTTTTTTTAAGTTTTTCGGGTTCCGTACACAAAGGGCGCCAATGAAACCCTATTACTAAACTAAGCCCTAAGCCCTACGCTGTCTGTCAGTCTGTCCTCAACTCTAAAGGCTACTGTATCTTTTGAACAATAGGTTAGTGGGTTGAGATATTCACAGAATTAGTGCTATTTTGCATTTGCTACAAATATGGTCCCCATACGAGAAACGTTTTATTTCAAGGTTTTTTGTTTTTGCTTTATAGTAAAAGCAGCAATATTTGAACAACTTGGTGTGACTGTGATTATAGAGCATACACAAATAATAAAAACTACCGCTAAGGATCTAGGAGAGTTTGTTTGTTATATTTGGTGTTACGGAACCCTCGGTGCGCGAGTCCGACTCGCACTTGGCCGATTTTTTACATCGTTACTAATTACTATGTTATACGTAGTGGTTTATTGCCTAAAATATAACTACCTACGCTTTCTTCTTTCTTCACGATTTCTTCCTTAGGTATTAAATTTTAGGAATATCACTGCATTTTCAATGAAAACGTTAACGATATAATCTCATACCGTTTCTCTCGGTAGAAAGGTTGAATAGTTTCCAAATATCCGCAAGCACTCACAAGTTGGGTATGAAACAGGAAAGCACTCGTTTCGAATAAGAATGGCCGATTTACAGGAAATGGAAACAAATGGTGGTTCGAAAGGGCAGCCCGAGCTACGTCTCCGACACATTGGTCAAACAGTACCGGAACAGACCGTACAGAACTCTAGCGATGTACGTAATTTTACGTATAACTACTTATTGGTATACATAGGGACCTTCTTAATATGATGACACTATTTTAAGGGGATGACCAACCAACAAACATCAAACCATCAAACTGAACAACTTTCTCTATGGGACCAACATCGAAATCGCGATAAAAAAATCAGCTGTTTCATAGAATACTGTAAACCAACTCGAGCCAAATATATGGGACAGCTGATTTTTTATTTCTTGATTTTGGTGAAGTTTGGTAGAGAAAGTTGTTCAGTTTGACGGTCTGATCTTCTGGTCTGGTCTTTTTCTTCCATTGACGAGTCGTTGACATAAACATCTCATTGAGTTTGACTTGCCATAATGGGGAACAGATTTGCTTATCAACATAAAAGCCGCTGCTGCCTAGCGATAGCACTCACGCTATCTTTCACCACGTAAGATAAGCTTGGCTTAGCTTATCGTTCTCTATTATTTTAATCCATTTAAGAGTTTTTTATATCGTTGCTACTGCTTGAATATAGGGTCTATGGTGTCTGGTAGTACAGTTAACGTAAGAAGTGAAAACGAAACGGAGTCCCTTTTCGCAGTTATCACACATCTTTCTATGCTCCATAAATCATTATGTGTTCTAATTCTAATATTATAAATCTGCTGGCCTGATAGCTCAGTCGGTAGTGAACGTGTTTGCTGTGCCTAGGATCGCGGGTTTGAATCCACCATCCATCGACAAATATATGCATGATGAATATGAATATTACCTACTCGAGTCATGGATGTCTGTTTCAATAATTATGTATTCTAAATCGTTCATCATCAGACAATTTCCAAAATATTTATATTTAAATCTAAATTACTCTTCGACAAGATTAGACTGAGCTAGAACTTGAACTTCGTTTAGCACCATACAATTCACACACAAGATATTGCCAAAGACATATTAAATCCTTTTTATTTAAATATATTATTAGGCTAAGGATTTTGATGTTGACTGTACCTACACGTTGATGGACGACGCACCGTTTAAAATCTATTAAGGGGACGTTTCGGGTTCTTGGGCTTTGTTTAAATATATTGCGAACCCCAAACAAACACTTACCTACTTCTTTTTTTAATTGTAAAGGCATAGGTGTATATTAGAAATACTTCAATTATTTCCTCCCGAATGTAGCATGACATATTAGGCCAGTCATTTTACGGAGTTTTATTAGGCGGGGTAGGGAGTAATTATTAATTGGACTTTTAAACTGTAACCGGCACCATTTAGTGACAAAAATAGTATCCTAAACCATATAAAAAAAAATAATTGCTACGCACCATAGAAATCGAAATTGTGTGTCCCATAAGGATTTTAAATTAATAATATTAATAACAATGCACTAATTTGAATTAGATTTAACAATATACATCATTTTTGAGCAAAGAAATAGTCATTAAAATTTAAAAATTCGGTATTTATTAGAAAATACGAATGTATTTTTCAAAACCTTCTAAGTAGACAAAAATATTTACACCATGTTTAAAGTATGTATAATGGTAAAGCCTTAAATATGTGAAAAAAAATATCTTCAGTTTTTATGGAACGAGATAATATCTAAATTTTAAAATTGGAACTGTTGCTGATGTGATTTTTTTTAATTTTGGTACATTTCTTAGCTCAAATTGGCTACTATACCGAAAAAAAAATCAATTACTAATTAGTCCCGGCTCAAACCGTAAAATGACTGGGCATATGCTCACGACTATATTTCCCGAGGGGGGTGGTCAGAGATATTCTGAAACCTCTGAATATGCGTTTCACTAGTATCGAAACTTTGTCCAGTGTGACGGGGGGTGAGCCCGTCGCTACTTGTAATGTGGGTACAAAACATGCCTCGAAATTGATTCATGTAGGTTTCCTAAAGATATTTTCCTTCACCGAAAAACCAGCGGTGTTACAAATCGTACATAAATTCTCAAAAATTTCGACGGGGATCGAACCATTGCCTCCTGCACGGCAGGCAAGGTTACTCGCCACTGGACCACCACAGCTTTTTTAAAATAAAATGTAAAAAAATAATATTTCGTCTGTATTCAAGTTATTCAAAATGAAATCGTCTTCATATGAAAACAAAATACAAAAGAACTGTCAAGAAGGATTTACCCAAATCAAATAGACTTCGCATATCATCAATCGAGTTGAAAGTGACAGTGTCGGTCTCAAAGAAAAGGGATTTTCATTTTTATGTCAGTTCTGAGAAGAGATTATGAAAATATTATTTTGTTATCAACTCAAACGAATCCGCACGGACCCCAAGAACATTGTAAACAGGAAGTTACAAAAGTAAAAATAAACATTTAAAACTTTTAATGGGGTTGTTTAAACCATGAAACTGTACAACTTTCACTATGGGACCAACATTGAAATCGCGAAAAGAAAAAATGTGCTGTCCCATACCACAGTATAAGAAAAAGTATCTATTACTTCATACAGTACGGACACCTTCCTCCCATCAACTTTTTACCTCACTCCCTCTATCGCCCTCCAGTTACCTAAGAAGAAGACTTAAGGCACAGCCCGGACACTGCATACAAAAATTGACAAGACATTCCCGGTTCGGTCATGGATGTTTATATGTTTGTGCCGTTGTTGTATGGTTTCCATAATAAACAAACAGCCTATAAATAGTGCTTTCTTGGGATCATTACAATGTATGTGCCTGTGAGCGTTATTTATTTATTTTATTATATTTACATTGAAGAAATTGACAAGATAACGTCACACATGCGAAACCAAAGAAATTAAACCAGGTACAACCAGGGTCCCAGGGTCTTCTTCGTAGGTAACGAGTAACCAGTGCGAGGTAACCAGAGGGCGATAGAGGGGGTGAGGTAAAAAGTTGGTGGGAGGAAGGGAGTGTCCGTACTGTATCTAGTAATAGATACTCTTTCTTATACTGTGCTTAAGGTTTAATTTCTTTGGTTTCGCATGTTTTGACGTCATCTTGTCAATTTATGTTATTTGTTAGCAGTGTCCGGGGTGGGTGTGCCCATACATTTAGCTTACGAGTAGCTCGAGTAGATTTCATTTCATTTCATTTATTTATTAGGCACATAAACAGATCACAGTCGTAAACATTATAAAAAAGTACAGGAAATGGTAGAGTAGATGGCAGTAGATTTGTAGTTTAGGATGGAAAATAAGACTTTTTTTCGCTATTTCGATATTGGTTCTATAGTGAATGTTGTTCAGTTTGATGGTCTAAACTACCCCCTTAAATGTTAATTTGTATTTTTGTAAAACCTTGTGTATCCATGTCTACCAATATGCTGAACAAGGAATTCCGATGCGTAAGTAGGCAACAATAATTATGCATTCTAACCCTGTTCCAAAACAAATGATTGTTTATTAATCTCATGTTGTAGAATCAAATGAAAAACATACAAAATATCATATTTTTGTTTACGTCGAAAAATTGCGAACTGCGCCAAGCGATTTGGAGTTTGACACAATGTAGTAATCCGCCAAATCCGTATCAGCCGAGTGACAATCTGTGTTCACCAACTTTGTTTGCTTTAGGGCTGTCGGATTTCGACTTGCGATGTATCGATAGAACGTGTTAAAAATTACATGGTGAACTGTAAAACGTGTTAAAAATTACATGGTGTACCTAACAGATATTGGTATGAAAATGCGGTCTTATACAGGGTGTAACAAAACACCCTAATAATATTTCAAGGGGTGGTTTAGACCGTCAAACTGAACAACTTTCACTTTAGAAAGGTCTAACAAAATTAGCTGAAACCATTTTAAGGGGATGATCAAACCATCAAATTGAACAACTTTCTCTATGGGACCAAAATCGAAACCGCGAAAAAAAATCTGCTGTCCCATTGGCTGTCCCATAAAAATACTGCAAATATAACTCGACTCAAATGTAGGTATGGGACAGCTGATTTTTTTTCGCGAATTCGATATTGGTCCCATAGAGAAAGTTGTTCAGTTTGAAGGTCTAAACCATCCCTTCAAATATTAGGTACTAGGGCGTTTTGTTATACCCTGTATAAGAAACAGTTGCTTTAAAAAAAATTGTAATAAAAAAGGAGTGAACACTAAAATCTCGGCATCTAACTAGAGATTATTTATTACCTACTTTTTGTTTAATACCTACTTTTGTCACACCTAATGGATAGTTCAATCCCAAAAATTAAAGAATATCTAGATTGTAATAACATTAATTCGTTTCTAGCAAATGTACCTATAAAATCCATCGATCTAATGTGTATCCACATAAACATTCGTTCAATGATTAAAAATTTTTGTTTACTAACCCAAGTTATTGAGTCATGTGTGTACCTACCAGATGTAATCATTATAACAGAGGCAAATATATCTGATCTCCTTACTAGTATGTACCAAATTACAGGTTATGGAATGCACACACAGCTACGAAAACAACGAAAAGGGGGTGGTATAATAGTCTATATTAAAAATCACCTGAAATTCACTCCCCATTCCACTAAAACATACAATTTTGAGAACATCACAGGTATTATTAAAACCATAAGTAATGAAACCGTAGCTCTGTGTGCAATCTATAGGCCTCCGTCCACTAACAAAACATTTTTTATCCGAGAACTGTCTATGTTCATTAGCACTATGAGCACTATACATTCCAATAATAACTTACTGTTATTGGGAGACACAAATATAGACATACGCACATCATCCACCTATAGCGACTCATATCTAGACATACTAGCGGGGCACGGTCTTATGTGTGGTATTTCAGACTGTACGCGAATCGAAAAACGATTAAATAATGTAACTAAGTCGTGTATTGATCACATTTTTGTGCGTTTAAAAACACTGGACCCGTGCACCGCTGCCAGTCGACACCGTTTTGGCGGATCATCGTGCTATAGCAATCGCTTGCATTAAAACCAGTCGCCCGACTATACAGGCTGCTCCTACGAGAAAAAAAGTAACGTATAATTACCGAACATTATTTGAGGATTTGTGTAAGTCGGATTGGTCGCGCACAAATAATATGCATTGTCCTGTGCAGATCTATGATGCAATTGAAAATAATTTTAACACAGCATACAAAAAATCTGTTGTAAGCCATAGCAATAAACTTAATAAAAAACGTATGACTTCACCGTGGATATCGGATAACGTTATAAAACTTTGTAATATGAGAGATGAGTTATTTAGTAAATGGAAAAAAGATGTCAACAACCATACTTTGAGACTAGAGTATATTAGACTACGTAGTACAGCTCGAAAAGTTATTGAATTTAGTCGGAATTCATATTATCAGAAAGAAATAAAAAATAATTACACTAATTCTAGGAAAATATGGCAAATTATTAATAATATTTGTGGTAGAGTGTCACAGTCAATTGATCAAGCGATTGCTAAGGCGTTTATATCTCGTAACCTAACTAGCAAAGACATAGCTAATAAGTTTGCTGACGAGTTTGATACTGCAGTGAAAAAAATCTTGCCCAATTGTAAAGCTAAATTGTTAAACTCTAACTGTAACATCGCAGATACAAGCATGTTTTTTTAAGAAAGCGACCACTGATAGTGTACAAAAAATTATAGGAAAGCTTAACACGAACAAGGCACCAGGATTAGATAATATTAGAATACTAGACATAAAAAGGGTGGGTGAAAAATTAGCCACATCAGTAGCCAATCTTATAAACACCAGTATCAAAATGGGCAATTACCCTACAGCTCTGAAAAAGGGATGTGTGCGTCCTGTCTTTAAAAAGGGTAAGCACGATGACGTCGCCAACTACCGTCCGATAACGCTACTATCATCCATAGATAAAATTATCGAAAAATTTGTCTGTGAGCAAATACATGCTTTCTATAAAACCAACAGCATAATTAACAGGTCTCAGTTTGGTTTTCAACCTGGCAAAAGTACTACATCCTTGCTCTCTGACTTCACTGATACAGTAAACAGCAATCTTAACGAAAGAAAACACGTTCTCGCCTTGTTTATAGATTTCTCTCGCGCTTTTGACACTTTGAACCATGAGCTACTAATAGAAAAACTAAATAATAGTGGGATTCGAGGACCTCTTTTAAAATGGTGCCAAAGCTATCTTCAGAATCGGTCTTACTGTGTAAAAATTGACACCGACACAAGTGACACTAAGCGCGTAACAGAGGGAACGGCTCAAGGTTCAGTACTCGGGCCACTCCACTTCCTGGCTTATGTAAACGATATTGGTAATGCTGCGAAATACTGCACTTTGTACCAGTTTGCAGATGATACCTGTATACTCATTGCTGATAATGATGTCGAAAAAGCAATGATCCAACTGCAGGTTGACTTTGACAACTTAAATAAATGGTGTCATGACGCTGGGTTAGTACTCAATGCCCAAAAAACTAAGTTAGTTTATATTCGATCGCCCTACATGAAGAGTAAATTAACCTCTAATCTTGTCGCGCATGAACATGCCTGCTTACATGATCAACCTCTTACCTGCAAATGTCCTCCCATTGAAATTGTTGATAAGCATACGTACCTAGGGCTTATCATCGATTCTAAGTTCAATTGGTTTCCTCGTGTCAATCGTGTATGTGAGAAGTTACGTGCATTTCTAGCTAATATCTATATAATTAAAAATCGTATTCCGTTTAAAACTAAACTAATGTTGTACAATGCGCTTGCCGACTCCATAATCTCGTACGGATTGAGTAGCTATGGTCGTACATACCGTACTTACCTCGAGTCAATTCTTCGTTTGCAAATTAGAATACTCAAGGAGATAGTGTCTCCCCAAATTAAAATACAATGTGCTGATGATTCTAACAAGATATTTAAACACTGCAACGTCATTCCAGTACATATGAAAGTTCACCTAAATCTATTAAAAGAAAACTTTTTCAACATAAACTTCCAAATTGAAATCAACCACACGAAACTAACACGATCAGTCACAAATAAGAAACTAGTCACCATTGGAGCTAAAAATACCTACGGGGAACGCACCTGCTCCTACATAGTTCCTCGACTCCTTAACGACCTTGATCCGATTGTCAAAAGCGGTGTCACTAGTTCTAATCTCAAATTTAAATTAAAATCACACTGTATATCAAAACTTTAACAACAAAAATGTACCGAGTAACTGTGGGTGGATGTGAATAACTTTGTTCAAACTAACCCTAAATAATAAACTTGTTTCGGAATTTATTATTTGTTATGTTCACTGTGTAGTGATGTACCTACCTACCTTTTAAGCTTTATATCATATTAATATTCTATTTGTATTCTATCAAATCACTTTTTTATGTACCTACCAACTAACGAAGTAAATCTTTGTATTGAATGTAAATGTAACGTATCTACTTAGTAGTACCTACAAAATTGTGATCTGATTTATGTAACTGTACTGTTTATGTTGCACTTCCGGATAAACCTCCGATGGTTTTTGGAAGTTCAATTGTCAAATCGTTTGTAATTTTTCATACAATAAATAAATAAAAAGAAAAAAAAATATTTATTCTATTTTCGGAAGATTTACAGCATTACAATTTTCTTAAATATTCTTATATAAATCTAGACGCCAATTAAAAATCAAAAAGTTACATGCGAATGTGAATGTGAGTTGACATTATATTGCGCGACCATGATTATTAATTAATTATGATGATATAAATATCGATAAATTGACAAATTATAGCGTCTATCAATGACAATAAAATTTCAACAGACAGTTACTTACTGCCACTTGAATTGAAATAATCAACTTGGCTTCACCTTTTATCGTACTTAGTATTGAAAGCGTAATAGTAACTGCCCCGAGCTAGAAACCAATTTGGTAACTGCCACAATGACTTGCTTTTACAATCCACTCTCGTTCCGATTTGGTGAGTGTAAGGTAAGGTGCGAGGAAAAGTTTCTGCATTACCCTAATGTACCTCAAAAAGTCCTTCCGAATTGTTTATTGAGCAACCTATGGTAATTTATCCCGTAGGAACATATAGATTAAATGTAAGGTAGGTCTTTTTATTTGTCCAAATTTTCATATTTGGTACGTTTTGTTTTTTTTATACCTCAAACAGTTTTTAAAACGGGATAATGTATCCTGTAGAAGCAGTTAGTTTAAATGTTAGGTTATCTTTTTATTTCTCCGAACTTTCTTTTTTTTTAGTTTTGTCCCATGTACCTTAAACAGTTTTTAAAACGTGTTATCATGTAATTGGCGCTGTATAATTTAAATGTTGTTGTATTAGAAATTAAGTAATTTGCTGTATGATATCCAATAAAGATAAATTAAAATTAAAATAACATTTTGGGCGGCCAAGCTACTGCGGACACTTAGCTGTCATTTTATACAAAATGAGAAAACTGACCAGCATGTCTAGTATGATTTCTCTACACGCGCGCGACGCGTCTTCGCTGCGTACAAAATAACCTGTTCCCGATCTTTTCGGAGAGCGGAAGTCGCGCTTGCCGCGTCTTGTGGTATGGAAAAAAAACTGAGCCGCGCGCAAGTAGAGAAATCATACTAGAGGGTCAGAAGAGGCAATCATGTGCATGTGTGTGTACTTAACATTTTTTTTTAAATACTGTATACTGTATCGCAAGACGATTATAACAATAAAAAATAATAGTTAAGATATTATTTTAATATAGAAATATAATAATATACTAACTACTTTTATTCGGATTCTTTAATATTAGTATCGACGATATGAAATTTTCTGACTCGCAACACTAGTTTTTGTCCCCATTGTCAATATGGCACAGCGAAAACAACTAGCGATGCAGCGATATCGAGTATAATGGCATTAATTGGATTTTACATTTTAGATAAGCTAACAAGCTGTCAAAAGTTAGTAAAATGCAAACAAAGTTTTCGCGAACGGTTAAGGTTAAGCTTTTGCTGTTTAGTTTTAGAGTTCCGTCACAGAATAGGTAATAGTATATGTATGCAAAAGATGTCAACGGGACGTATTTTTAATACGTTGCACTGCCTTTTCGTTTGTCAGACCATCCTTATGTCTGTCACATAAAGTATTGTTTCAATCGTTCTAGATTGTTTCTTTTGAACTCCTAGTTTTGAACCTTAATAGCTGGTCGGTTAAAATTTTCGCTATTGTGTGTTATTATGGCGGATTTGCCGAAAAAATAAAAAGTTACAAACATTCTTAATTAATGGCATGGAATAGAGAAGGCTGGAGAAGCTTCGGCCTTTGCGCAACAATGGGACGAAACAAGTTGAAGAAAAAAATTCAAAATGATTTATCAGAATGTGTTTGAAGAAGTAAACATAATATATAGGCTTATGAATACGGTCGTTACCCGTGGACACGGTGGGTTGACCCATTACCGAGTCATTAAAATTACCCGTGGTCCCATGGCATTAGGGATTGTTCCCTGGACTTCTAATATCGGGTCCCGTTTTTACTTTTTGGGTAAGGAACCTTAAAAATGGCCGGTAAAAGCTCTCTCAGGAAGCTCACGCGTATCACGTACGTATTAGTGATTATAATATTATTCTCTTTGCCTACGCGATCCTGTATCATCATCATCATACGGATATAGCTGTTAGCTATTCTCTAACATTTGTACTTCAGTTATTCTTTGACTAATTAGTAGTATTAGGGTCCATCCCTGAGGCGAAGCAGATCATGGTTAATGTAACAAGCTTCAAGAATAAAAGGAATATTTATTTACAAACCCAGCTGTGCCGGGCCACGTGCGCCTGCATACCTATTGCTCCTTCCATATACAGGGTGTAACAAAACACCCTAGTAATACTTCAGGGGGTGCTTCAGACCACCAATCTGAAAAACTTTCACTATGGAGGCAACGTCGAGAAAAAATAAAAAAATCTGCCGTCCTAAATTTGGCGGCCCGGTAGTACAGTCGGTAGTGAACCTGCCTGCTGTGCCGAGGGTCGCGGGTTCGAATCCCGTAAGGGACAAATATTTGTATGATGAATATGAATATTTGTACCCGAGTCATGGATGTTTGTATCTATATATGTATTCTATATCGTTGTCTAGTCATCATAATACAAGTCCAGGCTAGATTCTGGTACTTTAAATGTGACTAGATAATTTGTGTGACAATGTCCAAGATATTTATATTTATTTATACATTTGAGTCGAGACAGTACTGCAGTTTTGTATGAAAGAGCTGATTTTTTTTTCGCGATTTCGATGTTTGCTCCGTAGTGAAAGTTGTTCAGTTTCATGGTCTAAAGTATTACTAGGGTGTTTTGTTACACCCTGTATATCATATACCTACAGCTGAAATACGTAACCGGGCGAAATTTTTGAAAACTTTGATGAATAATTGGCTGAATAGTTCCTCGTTACGTCGATCGGCTGCAGATTTTGCAACGAGGAATTGAAAATCTTCTGCACCTCCTATGTGACATGTTCGTCAGGGGGCTATAGCCCCTTAGGTAGGTACACTATAGTAGGTCATCTAAGTAGACAAGAATTTACATCTGATGAGATACAAACCAAATCAAATAAAAAAACCTGCTACGATTCTTGACTGCATTCGGGTTTTGTAGGGAACTATAAAAGGGGCGTTCACAAAAGTCCAGTGATGGCCACAGACTCGCAGTGGCACAGGTTAAAGCCTGTCAAGGCCCTCAATCATAAATAATCATACCTAATACTTCGGGCTGACATAGCCTCAGGGTTAAACGCTCCAAGAGAAAAAAAAAATCAACGGGAGTGCCGGCAGAAGTGAAAACTAAGAGACCTTACGTCTTACGTCACGTGATATCACGGTCTGACTATATCTATGCTTACGAATTTTCGACCAGGTTACGTGACGTCACGGTCCTGACGCGAGTTTAACATTTTTTACCCACCCCAAAAAGTGCACAACGCCGCTAAAGAAGTTTTCACTTCAAAAACGTCGATCATTTCGAAACCCATGTACTTAATACTAGCTAAAATATAGTAAGTGTGCTTTATTTACGACTAGCTATAGCCCGCGATATGTCTGCGTTTACTTTGAAAAAGTATCCTGTGAGTGAATTCAAAACATATTATACCTGGAGTGCAATTTTCGAATCTCATTCGCTGAGTTCAGCAGTTGAAAATGTCAAAATTACTATGGAGATACGCATCTTTCTACTGCTGATTTGACTTTCAAAAATCGCACTCCTGAAGTATGATTTTTGAAAGTCAAATCAGCAGTAGAAAGATGCGTATCTCCATAGTAATTTTGACATTTACAAATGCTGAGTTAAACGAATGAAATTAAAAAATCGCACTCTTGTGTGCTAAATTTCATCCAAATCCGTGGAGCCGTTTATGCGTGATTGAACACCAATACAAACGTCCTCACAAAATATCACATCTACATGGTGAAATTGATATCATTGGCATCCTTCTAAACTAAGAGTCTACCCATGAAACTGAACAACTTCTACTATGGGAGCAAACATATCGGAGCATACATTTGAGTCGAGTAGGCATTGCAGTTTAGTATGGGACAGTTGATTTTTTAGTTGCTCCGATTGGTTTGCTCCCATAGTAAAAGTTGTTCAATTTGATGGGTAGACTCTTAGTTTAAAAGGATGCCAGTGATATCAATTTCACCCTGTATATTTTAGTACACAAAATGTACTAAGGGGAAATGTCCATAAAAGGAAAGGGACGTAAGGGGAAATGTCCGTACAAGTAAATGGACGTACTAGGCAATGTCCGTTCGGGGAAATGTCCGTTGGTGGAAATGTCCGTTCGGGGAAATGGTCGAACAAGGAATTCGGGCGATGGACGTTCAGAGAAAAGGACGTAACTGACCTGATCCATTTATAATATTAGTAGGATTTTGTGATGACTCTGACAGTTTATCAGCAGTACTTATAATGCACATAATATTATAATTATGTAGATTAATTCAACAACAATTCATAAATAATTTTGCAAATTCATTTACAAGGCTGCAAAATATTTATAAAACATCATGTTCCTTTGAGTGTTATTAAATATTTCACACTCTTCCATCATAATTATTTTTTACAGAAACAAATTAAAACGTGCCTTCAAATTCATAATTCATGCTGTAAACGTGTAATGGGTATTTTAGAGATCCTTTTTCATATTTAAAAGTCAATTAGAGGAAAGCCCTCTCGATCATGATATATCATTTACGTCAACTTAAGCAACTGACGCGAGATAAATGATTACGTTAAATTCTTTAACTTCATTGCTGCGACAAGAGATCGATCAGCATAAAACTGATTTTTTAAGAGCGGTGAACTACTTACAAAATGGTATGAAAATTTTGTTAATCTTGTAATTTTTTTATTTAAAGAAGTTTGGCGGACGGCCATGTAATTTGAGACCCAGACTTAGAGGTCCCATACATGAATGAAACGTAGTAATACATGTAGACTGAAACAAAACTAACAAAAAAGTAAATTTGTTGTAACCTGTAGAAGTTGGGGGAAAGGTATTTCACCTTATGTTACCTTTTGTATCAATTGTGTGGAACTCATAATCTTTCTTATAGTCCACTCAATCTTCTACGCATTCATTGTGTTTATTTTAATGAAAATTCACGATAACCCCACAATGTTATGATAATGGAAGAAAACGAAATTACACACACTATCAGTTATTAAACCAAGCCAAATACGTTCCGAAACGACCAAAAAATACCTCAGTGATAATATTAGATGACAATAGCTGTCGTGGTTGCGTTTGCTACTGCTTTTTGTATGATTTGTCTGTTAAACTAGTAATTTCTACTTTTTAATCCGGACTTCTGGAGGTGTAGAAGTTTTTTTTTAAAATGCCTTAATTTTTTCTGTTTATAATAATTATGACTGCCGTCCTGAATGGCTTTTAGTTTTCATAAAAATGGCTGGGTCCAAATCTGCCATTATTCTTTATGGACTCTTGCTTTTGCGTTAGCACTGCATTTCTGCCAGTGTCAAGTAGTTTATGGGAGAATCTATCCCAATCTCAGGGATTGTTTTTGATCAAGCACAAGAAGAGATTGAGGATTGCGGAGGATTCCCATTATTATTAAAATCGACGGAAGGTGTAACTATTAGAATCAGCTTGGCTTGCCACTTTAACTGTAGAGCACAGACCATTAAACGACTTATGCACTACTAGTTCGTGTGTAGATCTCGCTTATCCTCAAAAATTATCCCCCGCATCTTTTGACGCTTCCATTGTCGTACACGCAGTCATTAAAAGCTTGTTTTGGCTTAATATGGAGAGAAAGGTAGTTTACTAACGATAAATAAGAATAAAATGTAGCTAACTAAAATAAAACTAGCTGGCTTAATATTGTCTGTGGCGTAAGGATACATCTTCTGAAATTACGCGACCGAAATTATGCCTTCAATGCTTTTTTAATTACCAACGACACACCAGGCTAAAAATTTCGTAAACGACAGGTTTGATTCTACTCTTTAAAATAACGTTCGAAATCCGTCAAAACAATTGAACAGTGTTGATTCAATTTGGGCAAATTGTACCTACCTACCTACGCGTTGCGCGATATTTTAACGTGTGCTAATAAATTATACCAGTGCCCATAACATAACACACATTTCAAACCAGGATCCAGAGGGTACGCCGCTAGCAGGTAACTAGCATTAACTGAAAAAAAAAATTGTTTACTTCAACCAACATCATGAATCCATATGAGCCTGTCAACATCATGACTTCTCCGACTAAGAGAACTTTGTTGAACGAATTCGGCTTGTTGTTACAACTAACCATCTTTTGTTTTTAGTAAACAATCATAACGTCATTTCAATTATTTTGGTGCTCGCATTTTTTCAGTGTACAAGTAAGTATAGGCTAAAACTTTGCCAAAAGTGATCAAAGGCTTTTGGCGGATATTCTCATATAGCAGGCTGTCTAAATAAATTATATAGGTAGGTATGCCTCCCAAAGAACCGGGTCCCAGTGTACCTGGGCCTCTACCCGCACATTCGAACTTCGCAATTGCGTGGACATTTTCGTTCCAATGTCAACTCTATTACAATGAAGTGCAGACCGAAAGATTGGCGATATATCGAACATCGAAAGTCCGGGTACAGGGCCTGTGCATTTTTCATGTACCAACATAATAATATATGCTATGCGATAGGTACTCAAATTGTAGTTAATAACGTACCTAGTGTCAATACTAAATGCACGTGTTCGTTAAATTGTCAATAGAAATGAGCGATTTCCGAACGGGTCATGTTTGATCAGATTAAATTGAAAATTTTAGTTGGAACCTATTTATGAACTACCTACATGTTTGCGTCAAATAAATTACGGTCTGATATTTACACGGTTGAGAGTACATTTTATTAGTAATTTGTTTGTTTATTTACACTAATAATGCTAAAATCTGTGATAATAAACTCGTATTGCGTATTGACACTAATCGACAAGATTTGTATTTGGTTATTGTAAACATTGTTGTATTATTTGGTTACGTCATTAAATTATTAATATTGTGGGTGTCCGACGAGACAACTAAGAGTTTAGATTTCTTTGCCAGCGATTTTGTAGGTGAAAGGATAGCTAACCCAACATTTAATTCGATCCTGAAATCTGAAATAGGTAAGTATGCTAAATCTATTTCTTCTTGTTGTATGCTATGCTAATCTCTTCAATGTTGGTCACATTGTTAAAGTTGTTCAGTTTGATGGTCTGAAGCACGTCCTTGAGTACCTATACAGGGTGTAGAGAAAAGTATCATTCCTACCACATTATCTACCCATCAAACTGAACAACTTTGACTATGGGAGAAAATTTGGAAAAGCAAAAAAAAATTTGCTCCATACTAAACTGCAATACCTACAATATTCAAATGCCTAGACAGAAGATTTGATTTTTGTTCTGACAGCACGGCTAGCATGCCACCCACGACAAAGCATTTAAACGAGAAAAACGTCATGCGCGCTCTTTCTGGCATACGTAAAATTATAAGGATAGAAGCACATCTCGATTTTTATCGTTTTCTCGGGGGTGGCATGCGAGGCCTACAGGTTTGCTCCCATAGTAAAAGTTGATCAGTTTGATGGGTATGTAGTTTAAAGGTTAATGATACTTTTCCTGTATAAAGCATTTATGTTAAGAGTACAAGCAGGTACTTACAAGCTACGCGAAGAAATGGAGTAGTCTGTCATAAATCCGGAACCAAACGGCAATCATTTATTCAGTAAATGTGTCGTTTTAGCACTAGCCGCCTCAATTCCAGTACACTCCAATGTTACTGTTTTGACATTTAAATTACTACCTACGCTGCTCGCAATCTGTTTCGCGTTTGTACAGCACTTGACACTCGTCAATTTGTTAGGCAAAGCTGAGACTGAAGTAGTGGTTGTTTTCGTTTACGAACTTAATTACTTCTTTAGTTTTTGAAAGCAACATTCTTTTCAATAAAATAATATTGATGAATATGGATGTTGTCTTCTGCACAGAGAGATAGAGCGCGAGAGATGTGTGTCTGAATCGTAGCATATTACTATGGTTATTTATTGTCTCTGTGGGATATAGACACATGTACCTACAGAAAAAAAAGCGTTATACCTACCTTAGACTATTTAACTAGGGACCTGCCTTACTTTTGGGTTCCCCTCTGCCAATCTACAAGATCAAATGATCATGTACATGTGCATACAATTTAATACCTTATCACTAAAAGAGACTATAATTGCGGAACAACTAGTCTTGTTTGGGGTTCACACTAGACTATTTGTCATGATTTTTGACATTCAGAATTAGACTCTAAAGTAACGAAATAAAATCATCTGTTTCAAACATTTGAGTCTAGTAGGTATTGCAGTTTAGTATGGAACAGCTGATATTTTTTGGCTCTGACAGGTTTGCTCCCATAGTAAAAGTTGTTCAGTTTGATGGGTAGAGTATGTGGTTTAAAAGTTAATGATATTTTTCCTTACACCCTGTATAACGTGGATGAGTTGGTTTTTCTTTTAATTTTCTTTAAGAAATCAGGTTAATAAATAACATAGGGAACCGCCTTGGGACAGCAATAAAATGAAAAAAGAAAAAAAACTGTTTGAAAAATGAAAATTGTTTTTCACTTGGTAGTCATTTACAGCCCCCGACGCATTAATTGATAGCTAATAACCGGATGCCGTAAGCAAAAAAAGATGGTAATTACTGTAATAAATTTTAAAAGCATCCATAATTTTCCATAGTCATTAAATTAACCCAGTGACCTAAGTGCAAAACCGTCCTAACAGTAAAAGGGTCATAATGGAATCAATAAACTATCCCGGTCAGTGTATCCTGTGTATCTAGCATATCCGGTGCGAAAGCGAAAGGTTAGAGATGCCGGATATTGAGGCGACCTAACGGGGTAAACGACTGTGGGATAATATATTGAATCTTCAGTAGATGGTACTTTACTACTATATTAGGTTGTTTTTATGTCGTTATTGCATTAATGTGCGGAGGACTTTTCTCCGGAGATTTTCAGAGATTTTTAAATGTAAGTATTATAGTAAGTAATATTCAGAATAATTATCCTGAAATTAGTGGACAATGCCCATGGGCTGTATTGTTAATATTATATTCCGAGAGATAAGAGTACTTTTTGCAACCATCAGCAGAAAGGCTGATTCAGTGTTTATGGGGTGTAGGGCTTCTCTGTGATGGGGATGGACCAGGTCTGCCTGTATAACTCCAGTCGGTTAAGGAGTTACTGAAGATTAAAGGTCTGTAAAAAATTTACGATCAGCTGCAAGGCTGATTGTATGTTATTGTTGTAGTATGCACTGTAGCTATGTGAACAGTACAAAAACTGACATGGTTCATCAGTCGGTTTAGGAGATACAGCCGTTCAAAGGTTGGAACTTTGACTGGCTGTATCTCCTAAACCGACTGACAGAACTTGACAGTTTTATACTGTTCACATAGCTACAATGCATACTACAACAGTATCATACGATCAGCCGTGCAGCTGATCGTTAATTTTTTACACACCTTTAATCATCAGTAACTCCTAAACCGACTGGAGTTATGCAGGCAGACCTGGTCCATCCCAATCACAGAGATGCTCTACACCCCATAAACACTGAATCAGCCTTTCCGCTGATGGTTGCAAAAAGTACACTTATCTCTTATACTATTATGTCACAAGTTCATAATTATACACCACTAGTTTTTAATTAATAACATAACTTTATGGGTGTATTCAGACAATGAAACTAAACAACTTTCCCTAAGGAAATTGGGTCGAACAACGTGATTTTTTTATGAGTCTTTAGAGTGGGCGTACGAAGACTACGAAGTCGCGGGCGCCGCTAGTATAAAATAATGTTAAATATTAAATTCAAGCAGACAGCAAACGGAAAAAAGGATGCACTAGTCGGGTGGTTTTGTGTGTTATTACAGGATCATTATGCAACTATTTTAACCAATATTGATGAAAAAGCCAATGCCTAAATGGCGCCTTTTTTCTTTTTGCAATTTTTTTTAGCGCAGCCATCATTCAAACTTGCATATTATAATTCAGAATAAAGATACAAACAAAAGTTGTTATTACAAACATATCTCTAAACTCATTCCGAACGGAGATATATAAAGGCTTGAAGTAAACATAATGAATACAACGTGTTAATGAAATAGCGCAAAACCTCATACACCCCAACTGATTTCTAACAAAATAATTATATTGAAACAATAATTTAATTATTTTGATAATTAAAATTTTAAGTTTTTTTTTTTTTTTTTTTTTTTTTATTAACTATGGGTTTGCTCTTGACCTCAATCCAGTCCTCAGGACGAAGATGGGGTCGTAGATGTAGCGAGCTTACCCAGAAGATGCCTATTCACTCGTACTTTAAAGGAATCCGGGTTGTAAGTACTCGGAAATACTGACGCAGGTAAGGCATTCCACTCCTTGGCTGTGCGCATTATAAAAGATTCAGAAAGGCGCTTGGTGCGGATATGTGGGATGTCAACCAAGAAGGGGTGATATCCCGCGGTGCGTCTGGAAGTCCGATAGTAGAAAGGGGAAGGTGGGATGAGCTCATGCAGCTCTAGGGCACACTCACCGAAGTACAATCTGTAGAAGACCGACAAGCAGGCCACTCTGCGGCGGTGGGCTAGGCTATGAAGCTAAGTTATTCGCATTTTAAGTTTTGAGGCAAAAATGATTTGTTATCATTTCAGCAATGAAAGAAAGCGCTAACTTACTCATGGATACATTTTTATAATCTTGTTTTGGTAGTAAGTAGGGTGGGTATGTCCGTGCGGTGGGTTGACATCAGGTTCAGAAAATTTTAAATTTTTCAAACAAATTATTTAAAAAAATTACCTATGTTGAAACCATGATATTTCGACTCTGCTCTCGATTCTAAACAAACTACTTTCTAGTTTTGCGTTAATTCATTAACACGTTGTATATACATCGATCCTTTATATCTCCGTTCGGACTGACTTTTAAGGGATGTAATAACTTCTTTGACGACCCGGTTGGTGTAATGGTCGCCACACCGGACTGCCAAACTATGGTCCTGGGTTCGAATCCCGGTTCGGTCATGGATGTTATATGTTTGTGCCGTTATTGTATGATTCCCATAACAAAAAGCCTAAGGCTTACCTTGGGATCATTACAATGTATGTGCCTGTGAGCGTTATTTATTTTGTTTTTATTTTTTAATAACAAGTTTTGTTTATTACTTTATTCTGAACCAAAATATTCAAGTTTGGTTAATGGCCGCGCCAAAAATAACGGCGAAAAATAAGGCGCCAACCTTGCATACAAAACCAGCATTGTCTTCTAAAAATATATTGATCTAAAAATCGAAGTATATAATACTCCTATATTAAACTTACGTTTGTATAATGAGAAAGAATCTAATAAAGTCTCAACTAGACCATCTGTGCGCAGCTTCGAGTTAATTTGAAACTGAAGTATCCTTCAAGAAAGTTAAGTACCTATATTAAAGATAATTAGTATAAAGGAGGACTTAAATACACATACACCTAAAGCTACGAGATCACGCTTGCCGAATAACTGTCCAGTAAAATACATAGGGTCTAAAAACACCCCAGTGATATTTAAAGGGAGACCCCTTTAAATATCACTGGGGTGTTTTTTAGACCCTATGTATTTTACTTATATACATAGGGTCCATCATTTCAAGAGCGATGATAGCCCATACGGAAGAGAGCTAGCGCCTCAATCCTGAGGCCGCGGTTCGATTCCTGGCCTGTACCACTAAGTTCTTCGGAATTTATGTACGGTTGTATTTATCATTTACTAGCTCGGCGGTGAAGGAAAACATCGTGAGGAAACCTGCATTCCCGAGAACGAAAAGAAAATACCATAAGTTCGGAGGTATGCGTAAATATGGGTGAGCTTGGGGCGAACACAAAAGGACCAGCGCTGGTCTCCGTGTTACAACGACCCTTGCTTGCAATAGCCCAACCACAAATAAAAAATAATAGGGTCCATCAGAACTAAAATAGTCAAGAACAAACTTTATTTGGCTGGGATTGGGCAGAGTCCCCAGCCTTCACGGGAAAAAAATCGTGACAACCCGTCGTTTTGTAGACTTTACTAAGAAACTTTGTTGTTGTAAATTTAATTTTGGTAGATTTAACGGAAGTCTACTTACAGCAAAAAAAAAATTCTTGTAAAGTCTACTAAAACAAATATTTGTGATAACTATTTTATTTTAGTAGAATTTACAAGAAAACATATAAGTAGATTTTAGTTAAAACTACCAGAATTACAAAAAAAAAATTCAAGTAAAGTCTACAAAATTACAGGGTTTACTATAATTTTTCGTGTAATAACAATAACTCAAGTATGAGTTTATTAGCGTATAGTCATTGTGCTTATTGATGGATATGAAGCATAGGTATACCGGATAATACATGATGCACCGCAAGGCTCTTTCGAAATAAACTGTTGTAAAGGACAACTGCCGCTCTCCCTTGAAAAATACCTTAAAATGTATAGAAGTTTTGACTGCAGTCAAATGTGTAATAAATTATGGGGTTTTATAAAAACGACTCAGATAGCATTATTTATTTTTATTTAACGAGTTATTAGGAGGTGTTGCAAGCACAATGTTTTTTTATATAAAAATGATAAAAACTAATAAATCATTATAAAATAAAATAATGCCTGCAGTTAGTTTCTAGTGTTCCATAGTCCATAATAAAAATAGAAGGACGGTTATACATTTTTTGGTATTATGTGCCGGATGTCCTTTATTTTCATGAAATAAATGAATACGAACAACATAAGCTGACGGGCCTTTAAGTTCAGAGTATTACTAAAACAACAACCGTATTACGGGCTATTAACATTGAACCCATAACTAATAACGGTAATCACTTAAGCACCTTATAGGTAGGCATCGATAAAGCTGGGAGCTCACTCCGAAATGTAAACTTTGCCATTCAGAAATATAAATAATATAAATACAATATTTTTCTCTAATAATGCTCAAAATAGTTAGTAAAACATTATAGGTTTTTCCAAAATGTTTGCATTGTGAAACCAATAAGCGTACCGTCAAAATGCTAAAAGATGCCTGAAAATTTGAAAGTTATACAGGGTGACAACTTAAATACTTTAGGAAGTGTTTCAGACCATGAAACTGAACAACTTTCACTTTGAAATCAACAAAAACTTTGAAAAATGTTCAGTCGAGTCGCTTTCGCCATTAACATTTTCCATGAAACAGCAGAGTTTTTCCGCAGGTTGGTCCCATAGTGAAAGTGCACTACTACAGAAACTGTGTCCAAATTATTCGTTGATAGAAAAACGAGAGTATCTGATTTATTGTGCCCTCTATCATTTAATAAAAACGAAGGTTGCAACCATAGAAGAAACATTCAATCATCCCTTTTTATTTTAGACGATTAAGTTACTTCTCTAGTGAGAACCCAGCGTTATACCCCCTAAGATGGATTTAGATATTGCATAGCATCATCCATCACGCGGACCTGCGGAATTATGGGTGAAATATTATTGTGGGATATCGCCTTCCAAGGTTTTAGATAGATAGATGGTGGAGGAAATTGGTTAATTAGATGTATGATTAATATAATAATTTGTCTATATTTAGAATTTAAACGTTAGAACTAGGGATTGGGCGCTAATATGGAACAATAATTCAGAATTCTTAGTTTAGACAAATTTAAAACTGTAATGAGTAGGTATCGAATTATTTAAAACTATATCTTATCTTCTAACTATATCTTCTCTCTCAAATATTGCTATGCCCAACCGGGTTCATATGTCTTACCTACTTATATTCTAAATGTTACACCACAGAGAACAATAATTACTAACCTTTTGTTTTTATGTATTAATATGTAACGCAATGAATAAATTAATTATGAATTATTATCCTATTATAAAAAAGTTACATCAATGGATTGAATTCAATTTACACTATTGATGTGGTCTAATGATAATTTTCGTGGCACCCTGTATAATAAACGCAATTCGTTTAAGTGAACAAGCTTTTATGATTAATAGCTAAATATTTAGGCGTTCCAGACTCATAGAAATTGTCTAGAGATTTTCTTAGTCCTTCAACTTAACAGCAAACAAAATAAATCAAGTTTATCACCAGTAAAACTAGTCTAGACAAATTTTTGATGTCTTTTATCTCTAAGCCTTAAGGATTAAATTTCAAAGACAACTAATAACAAAGAACGTGACTAGAATCTTAAGTTAAAACTGAAAGTAATTTAGCTTAAGCCCATAATTGTCATTAACATTAATTTAGAATTGCTTCATAAATTTTGGAGAGCTTTTCGAATCTATTCTCTATTTATGGTTACATAACGACTTATACGCTCTATTAACACTTAATAGAGTGTATTAAGTCGTCTAATTAATTCATAGCTTTCGATGATTAGCTCCGTTGGTTCAGCGCTCCAAAGTCGATCTTGGTCTTCGAAATGATAGAACGAATTTTTCCAATCTCAACCGCATCCGCTACTTCTCACCAGTAGCTAACTTGAAGCATACGTAGATATCCATATCCCAGGAGGACCTGGGTTTAGCCGCCAAGACATCGCAGTCGCACAAGATATGTGTGTGCCATGGTTTCCTCCTCCTCTACAAACGCTCGGCAGCATCTCTTGTGCATCATGGTGCCTGTGGCGTAGTGCCCGGTAAGGCTCCGCCGATGGCACGAGCTTTGCTCTCCTGCTGTTTGTTCAGTATGAACTTTGGGATTCGTGTTGTCAAAATAATTTGGTTGAAACAATGCTGGGTAGTTAGTACATACTGGGTCCTTTTTAATATGCTGACACTTTTTTATCAGACCATCAAACTGGACAGCTTTCTCAATGGGACCAAAATCGAAATCCCGAAAAAAAAATTAGCTGTCCCATACAAAGTAATACCAAAAGTAGGCTTGCAGTTTTGTATGGGACAGCAGATTTTTTTTTCGCGATTTCGCTGTTGGTCCAATAGAGAAAGTTGTTCAGTTTGATGGTCCGATCATCCTCTTAAAAAATTGTCAGCATATTAAGAAGGACCCTGTATTTAGTGATCAGTGAAACATTTGAAAAGTTAAATTTTCAGAAAAAGTTCTGTGAAATGTATTTTGCAAAATCAATAAAGTAAAACAGGTGCAATAAATCCAAGTTGAAGTGCATATTGTTGTGTTTAAAAAACCCTTTCGATCTTAGCTTTCGATACGTAACTTGGAGTTGACACAAAATCCAATGACAATAAGTTTTCCATTTGTACAGGTCCTGTGGGAAAACCTAGAGAATCCTTCACATGTCAGCAATCTTCACGTCATAACGATCGCGCTGGATTTTAGGCTCTAACCGAGTCACCAGAAAAAAGAATTTATTTGCTTTGGTGGAAAATCAAATTGGAAGAAACTGTAGCTTGAGTTCAAGTTTTTTATAGCAAAGTGACGACGATGTGTCGCATACGTCAAAAAAATTTGTAATGTGCTCACTAAAACTACGAATTGTACGAATATAAACTATGAATATTTTTCGCCCAGTGGTATCAATGTTTAATTTTGGCATAATAACGATTTCAAAATGACACGTTCTAATAACATGATGGGTCAAACTCGACTGTGATTGATTACAAATAATAATGATGTAGCATTGTTACTTATACATTGCAAAATCTATGATTTAAATATTACCTATCTACATTTTTATTGGCGAAGCCCTTTAATATAACAGAAGAGTGAAAGTATGAAAAGAAAAATCATAAATAAGTTTCTCGGTCATATCCTTAGGGAAATGTGCTAACCGCATATTACCTCCTTCCTAAAGAAATGGACTCTCCAAAAAAGGTCTTTGTGAACGTAAAAACGGCTCACTCGTGAATCGTCCTTTATCTCAAAAGAGCTCTGTTAGAGTTAAAACTCTTTAGGGGTGTGGCTTCTCTGCTAGCGAATGAATTAGGTGAATTGGTAATTGAAAAATCTCCATAACTTTGAGGAGTTGAAACGTCTATATCGTTAAAAGGGCTATCACAGTCCAGTGGCGCCCTCATCACATTAAAAAAGATTTCTCTTTAAAGGCTTTAGTAGTGTTCGTGTTGAGCACTTTTTTAATTTAGGCTTTCTTTATTGAGAAATCTTTTTTAATGTGATGAGGGCGCCACTGGACTGTGATAGCCCTCTTAAATTACAAGTCCACACTAATTTCCGGAACATTTTCAACCAGACATACCGAAGTCATTTGCGTGACGATGTCCACACGGAAAAAAATATCGTGGTCACCTATTTTATTGCTGTTGTAAGTAGATTTTGACATTGGAAATGTCTTTTCGTTCGCCCCAGTCCCCGATTTCACGAAAAAGTGCGATCCTCTCATATCTCGGAGAGTTGTGAAGATATGATATTCAAAAACAGGCCCAAAAGACGCTTATTCACGAGAGCTGTAAGGTGCAAAAATAATTATTCGAATACATAATAAAAAACGAAAAAAGTTATTGCCGAAATAGTGGAGAAAAAAAAAACATTTTTATTCCGAATTTTTGATTTTGGCGCTCGATGTTTTGGAAACAAAGAATGATATCAAAAATTTGAGCAAAATATCTCTGGACAATTTGAGCCTCAAATAGAGACGATCGGGTTAAGGATTTTCCCTGTAGCCTAACCTTTTTGAGACAATATTTTTTCGAATTCCGTAGATTCATTTCCAATGTGCTCGATAGTCGTGTCGTGTGAGGCATCAGAATTAGATTTGCAACAAACTTTCAAACTTTCTAGTAAGGTCTACTAACATAAAATATTTTGTTGTCGCCGATATTTTTTTAGTATACTTGAAAGTTTGTAGTTATAAAATTGAATTCTGGTAGATTTAACTAATCTACTTACAACATCTTCTAAATCTTCTGGTACTACTAAAATAAAACAGTTGACTCAGATTATTTTGTTCCGTGTTTACACGGAACAAGTTGCGTTGTTAAAATCGTCTAGTCGATGTAACTTAGTCTTAGTTTAGAATTTTATATTCATTAAAAAATCTTCAGCAATTCTGAAATACATTTTTTTAGACAATTGCTTATTACTGAAAACCGATATAAATTCGAGAAAAAAATATTCCAAAGGAAGAATTTAATATGAGAGTATCCTTTTAAAGCTTTTAAAAACGACATTATTAATTTCAGCATAAAAAATGCAGTTCAACTTTAATGAAAAAATAGCACAAGGAAAGTTTTTAAAGTCATAGCAAGTTTCCATAATGGAAAGTATGCTCGCAGCTTGCTTTGAAATTTAATAAGACTGAGAATATCTTATTGCTTTAAGTATTTATTCATTAACACTGTTTGCGAATGCGGTGGCGAAATGCTTTCGGATTTCAGCCGTTTGACATTTCGGGCTTACTAAGTTAAGGTGGTTTCAGTCTATACAAACGTTTGACGCACAATACGCGTAGACTGAATTAATAAAAGTAATATTTTATATATGGAAAAATAGTAAGTATAGGAAATCTAGATGTCGCTTATTAAATAACATTTGCAATTTATAATATAATTACGAAGATATAAAGCTTTGAAATTTTTCAGACTAAATTTTCAAAGCTTTATATCTTCGTAATTATATTATAAATTGCAAATGTTATTTAATACGAAGATATAAAGCTTTGAAATTTTTCATACTAAATTTTTATATCTTCGTAATTATATTATAAATTGCAAATGTTATTTGATACGCGACAACTAGATTTTCTAAACTATTTTTCCATATATACAAAGTTACTTATATTAATACCGTCTACACGTATTGTGTGTCAAAGTTTTGTATAAAATTGACCCCTCTGCAACCGCCTTAAACTAAGTTTTGTAATGGTTTTTTTACAGATTTTATTTGCTGCGTGAAATCAATCGATGTGGGTAATTTTTGCCGCGCGAAATTCTCGTAGCCTGATTGGCTTGCGTAGTTTTAAAAATAGTACACTTCACAAGTACCTCCCTAAGCCTTATAAACATCGTAAAACTGCACGACACTCGTCTGCGTGATTTTTTGACCCATGATTTTTTGTATGGAACTGAGAGGGCTTAATTTACCCAGAGTTAATTGCTTACCCAGGTTGACGCAAGTCGGGCTCAAACACCACACGGCAACAATCGTAACTTTAACCCACAGTATTAAAGTTTACAATTGATTCAATTATTTGAACATTACTTAGACTACTTATATCCGGACCGGCCTTGCGGTAGCATTTCCCCTCTGCCACGGCATAAGAGCAATGATCATGTACATTCAACATTCAATTCTATAACTTATCACCAAACTAGACAGCCTATTATTGCGAAACAATAATTTCGAACTTAGAACGTTTGGGGTTTACACGAGACTACTTTTCATGATTTTGAACATTCAAAATTAGAATTTAAAGTCATAGGGAATAAAATCCAAAGTTGCGGATAACATGTTACCTCGCCCCCCGCAAAAAGTGGCAGAAAGTTTGTTAGTAGAATGACACGTGGTTACGCGTCCCGATATAAGTAGTCTAAGGAACATTAGTTTTATCGTTACAATAAACGCTTCCATTCACACCACTCTCGAAACTACATGGGCCTTTCTGAGGACAACGTAGATTGTAGCTATATCGTTCTCAAGGGATGCCGTTTGCAAAGAATACGTGTCATTACTGCATAAAAAGACGTTTTGTCTACCCGCCCAACATTCACATTAGTGTGAAGATATTGGTCTGTTAGACCCGGAGTAAATGGATTTCTTGTTGTAGGCGGTTTATTTAGTTTATTTAGTGACATTTTTTTGCTGACTACTTTAAATAATAGGTTAGGTTTAGGTATGTTTTTGTGTGTCTTTAGTAACTTAACTTTATCTGCGGGAAAACTAAGGTTATATAATTCGGGACCATTTATATGAAGTTGGTTGATTATAATTTACATGCTCATATCAAATGGAGGTAAACTATTACTGACCTTGTCTAGCTTTAACCCTTGCTTCAAATGATTGAGAAGGTATTTACAAACACACAAGAACAACACAACCATACAATTAAAAAAAAAACTTAGACTCATCACACTAATCGTTAGGTATTATACCTCATTACCTTCGATTTAAACCGATTTAGTCATGAATATTCGTGGATTCTTAATATGGCAATCAGAATGCTGGTTAGCCAATATCTTCACCACGAGAGACCAACCAAATACCATCCACTTCACCACGAGCGCTTTAGGTAAAAAAAAACATATGTCAAATCAGACTTCAACCTTCATATCATCGTAGATAGATCGATAGAAATAAGTAATAAGTTATTCACCAAGCTCAGAACACCCATGTCAAATATTTGTCTGGCGACCGACAAATCTTGCAGATAAACGAGCGGATTACACAATAACCCGATCATGGCGGTAAAGAGCAACTGCCAATATTTGAACCTTCACCTGCTCTTGATTTATGGACGGCCTGCGTAATGGATATTTGATTAGATACCTAAATTACATTATGCTAACGACTATATTCCCTTTAGCAGAGATAGGTAGGTATTATAAATAATAATAGCATATTCAGAACATCTTCGAATCGCGTTGCAGGTGTTTTTGTACAAAACAGGTACAAAAACACTCACAACGTCAACCACATTTGCTATTTATACTGGAGATTGGCCAAATCATCGACACCACGATAGAGACACAATTTTAAGATAATACAGGGTGAAATTGATATCATTAGCATCATTTTGAACTAAGAGTCTACCCATTAAACTGAACAACTTTTACTATTGGAGCAAACAAATTGGAGCAAAAAAAAAATCTGCTGTTGCATACATTTGAGTAGACTAGGCACTTAGGCACTGCAGTTTAGTATGGAACAGCAGATTTTTTTTTGCTCCGGTCGGTTTGCCCCCATAGTAAAAGTTGTTCATTGTGATGGGTAGACTCTTAGTTTAAAAGGATGCTAATGATATCAATTTCACCCTGTAGTTAGGTACATTTAACTGGAAATGCCCAAACTCTACTTGGTACTACTCCATTATGTTCCACAACTTCGATGTATGAAATGATAGATTTCATGGTCCATTTTATCTTATAAGACAATGTTTCATAGACAGAAGCATTCTATATCATTGACCCTATCGATTGTTTTAAAAATACTTAAGTATAGTGATCTATTTCCACCTCCCTATGTATTCAGGGTGAAATTGATATCATTAGCATCCTTTTAAACTAAGAGTCTATCCATAAAGCCGTACAACTTTTAGTATGGGAGCAAACCGATCAGATCAAAATAAAAACGCCAGTATGGTTAGCAAAAAAATGTGCCACCAAAAATTGTTTTGACAATTGAATTAAACATCGCTTTGAACAACCAGCATAAAATCCTTTATTGTTCTCTAAACAAAAAAAAAGCATGAGAGATAACAAAATCCGAAAGAGATTTTATTGAACGTTCACCATCGCATATTCACAAACGCTGAACAAAAGTAAATATTCAAACATGAATGGTGGAAATATTAAAATGGAGTACATTCCCCACCTGGTACTATTCTCCCACATATTCAATATTGGAAATGACAAAGAGCTCTATTTTTCAACGGATCTCTCTAGAGACGTAACGAGATGCGTACACCGATCCTTCACACTGTGCCTGTTTTGACAAGGATAGTTCGATGAAATCTATTCGTCAATATATTGGAGAACAAATAAATAATAATCTATTACGAGAAAAACGTATTCTTTTTGTATATGGATAGATATTTGTCATGAATTCGGAGGAATGAGGTGCAAAGCGAACTTCTGACAGTTTAGGCATACCCTGTACTCGTCAGTTCATATAAATCGACTCGCACTGATAACGAGAAGAGGAAAGAACGAGCGGTGCTGAGAGAGAGCTACACCATTGCCTACCACGAGGAAGTGAGGTAATAATTGGTAGGGGGCCAGGTAGTGCCTGCAATGCAATTCTCTAAGCGCAAACATCGTCACAACCTGAAATTCCTCGTTGAAACACCTGTGAACTGTCAATTCGGTATTCGTTAAGTATATGTCGTAATCAAACTTATACAGGGTGAAATTAATATCATTAGCATCCTTTTAAACTAAGAGTCTACCCATCAAACTGAACAACTTTTACTATGGGAGCAAAACGATCGAAGCACAAAAAAGTAGGCGTTCCAGTTTAGTAAGGAACGCAGACTTTTTTTTTGCTCCGATCGGTTTGCTCCCATAGTAAAAGTTTTTCAGTTTGATGGCTTGACTCTTAGTTTAAAAGGATGCTAATGATATCAATTTCACCCTGTATAAAAACTTGGACGATCTGAAGAATGCAAGAAGGATGTTACATTTGTGAGCCATCGATGTATTTGACAGCGATGTAACGCTTACAGAATTGCACTCCTGTTGTATTTAGTGCCGATATCTCTTTCATAAAGGTACGGCAGTGTATTTATAGGCGTGGTATAATGAGTGCTGCCTGGATACCGCCCCAGGCATCTCAGTCAGAAGTTCGGATTTTAGTACTATCTAAGTTATATGGGTATCTAAGTTATCTAGTTTATATGGGTTTTTAGAAGCTAATCTAGCAGCCCAGGGATATTTTGATACGAGATAAATATGCTTACTTTCTTAATATGCTGATGATTTTTAAGAGGATGATCAGACTATCAAACTGAACAACTTTCTCTATGGGACTAACATCAAAATCGCAAAAAAACAGCTGTTCCATTCAAAACTTCAATGCCTACTCAACTCAAATGTATGAGACAACTGATTTTTTTTAAACAAATTCAGGTTTGCTTCCATAGTTAAAGTTGTTCAGTTTGATGGTGAATTTTAAGGGGTGGTTCACCACCCCTTAAAATTTCAAAACGGTAAAAAAAAATCACCCAGATAAAAATAAGTTCTGTAGGTAACCTACCAACACATTTCCTAAAGACAAAATCTACGTATGATTCGCATAAATTGGAAAGATCCTAAACTACAACTCAAACCAGACTCAAACTGACTATGTCATTCAAACCAGATTTGATCTTGTGACCTCCCATTTTTCTTATCGCCTTTCTCGCCACATCAAATCAAATTGGTACCTTTTTTGGTCATTCAAGCCCTCAGCAATTTTGGCTTACTATACTTGTTCTTATAGCGAAAGGCTCTAATGTCGGTTCGATTCCAGAAATAGTTCCCGAGGTATTAACCATGAAAGTTTTGTGAAATATCCATTCAGCCAAATGGCTTTGATATAGCTTTACACTTTAATGTGAGAGGGTTTTCGTAATGAAGGTCCCTTTTCGAATTTGGGACTTTTTGAGGACTTAGTTCGAATGGGTCTAAACAGATTTCTGACCAAGATGTTTGAGACAGCTTAAGTAAATACGAGGGTAAAGTTTGGTAATAAATATTGTAGGTATAGAATTTACGCGTGATTATTTTGGGATGTATTCAGGGTATTTTAGTTATTAAGAAATCATGCACAAGTGAGCTTAATAATGCTCGAAAGACAAAAAAATCTAAAAATGTAATTGAACACCTTTTTTAAATAAACATAGACATTACACATACACACGTGAAGTCACGACTGTATTGGATTTCAGGTTGATCAGAAACTCTGTTAAAATTACTTATTGTTGTAGTTGTATAAAAGTTTACTTAGATTTTTCAATGTTTAAAAATGGTTGGCAAAAGGCTAGCCACTTAGATACACTGTATAAGAAATCTTATTCCTTAGTTGCCTTGTATGACGATCACGCCACAGGAAAAAATGGTACACAGAAAAAAAAAATAGCTTACCCAAGATCTTGTTTATGATAATCATTAATCATACATCATGAATCCATATGAGCCTGTCAACATCATGACTTCTCTGACGAAGAGAACTTTGTTAAACGAATTCGGCTTGCTGTTACAACTACCATCTTTTGTTTTTAGTAAACAATAATAACGTCATTTCAATTATTTTGGTGCTAATTAAAGAGAAAATACTTCTTAGTTGGCTCGCATTTTTTTCAGTGTATGATCTATTCTAGCATAGCATATGCTCACGACTATATTCCCCGAGGGGGAAGATCTATTATAAGAGTAGTATATAAAAAATTTTTGGCACATTATTGAATTAGTCATCTTCCTCTGTTTAGTTCTACCAAAGCTTAATACTGAAGATGTAATAGCAATAAAATAAACCAGCCATTAGTATAATTCAAGCTGTTCTATCCAGTTCATTACAGCTTAGAATAACATGGAAAGGGTGTAACAAACAACTTAGTCCGGCATCTAAAACAAATTGTCGGGGAACTATTAAAGTCAAAGGCGAACGTTCAATTTGAATTATAATTAGCTTAGATTAATGAGCGAAGACCAATCATTATTCTAAAGAAAGAGAAAAGTCAATAGTTTCCCTCTTTGACACTTATAGAGCTGTTCTTGTGTTTATTCCTGTATTTTGTTGTATTGTATTTGGTGTTTATATTAATTAATTCATTCATTCTTATTTTTATCCACAGTAAACAATGACATGGGTATAGAACGTCATTGATAGCGAAGCAAAGCAGATATAGGTACAGAAAATGCCGTCGTAGTCTTGTCATAGAACGTCTTTTGGCATCCGACGACTAGTCTGGTTAAAAAGTAACATAGGTGACTATGAACTCAAATTAAACATCCACAGAGTCTAAATATTAGAGTAGGCTTGTCGAAATTGAAAGTTGTTGTTGAAACAATAAAACAACATTTCAGACAGAAATAGGGTTGAAACAGATTGACGTCATTGTTCGGAACCCTTGTCAACGGCGTCCCTTGACGACCAGTGACAAATGTTACTTGTAGGATCGATAGCATATTGTGGAGATTTGTATCGAATAATATAAATAAAGGTATGTGTTAAGAGACAGAACGTACAGAAAATCATGGATGAAAATTCATTTATGTCAGTTTCTGAAAGTGTCATCATCATCAGCCTATCATCGTCCACTGCTGAACATAGGCCTCTCCCAAGGCGCGTCACAAAGTTCTGTCCTCGGCCTTCCTCATCCAGTCGCACCCCGCTACTTTTTTTAGGTCGTCTGTCCAGCGGGCAGCAGGGCGTCCCACACTACCTACGCCTACCAGTTCACGAAAGTTCCAGTACCAGTTCCAGTACCATTTCCAGTACCAGTTCCAGTACCATTTCCAGTACCAGTACCAGTTCTGAAAGTGTACCCGTCCTGATTAGCTGAAAGGGTTACAGTTAGTCCCATTTTTGTGATCTGTGGTTAGTTCATATATTAATACTAACTTTTGCATGTAACTTTAACACCGCAGATGTTTAAAGGCCTTACCTGTGAACAAACAAAAGACTTTTAATGATAATAATAATTAAAAGTTCTATTACTCATTTGTGGTGTCAAGTCCACTTTTTGAAGAAAAAAAAACATTTACATCTGCCGCCGCATCGTATGTAAGGAAAGTCGGTCCCATTTTAGTGATAAGACCGCCATTTGGACTATAACAATCATCTAATTTCGTTTTTACGTTTCTTCTATGTTTTTGGGTTGCAAATAAATAATATTTTATGTTATGTTTTTGTCAACAACAAGTTAAGGGGCTATGTAAAAAAAATAGGATTCTTCAAAGCTCCATATATCATGAAGTACTAACAGTAGGAGTATGATTTGCGGATATGTGTAAATTGATCATATAATTGAAGTTTTGATTAGAGCCAAAACACGATTAAGACCAATTTTCTCTATAGAAAAACAAGCCAAAGTAGCCTCCGTTTTTGTCTATAAACGCTTGTAACTGCTAAACGGTGAATAATAGAAACATCAGACTTGATTTAAAAAAAAAGAGATTGCTATTATCTAAGTTTTGATTAGAGCAGAATTGAACTAACATAAATAGTACAATCACAATTAAATAAAGTTAGTTTTTTCGCTTGATTCGTTCCAGGCGCGCGCGCCGTCCCATCTCTTTCTCTCGCATCTGGCAGTAATATAAGCTATCACACGTCCGTTTCGCTAAAATTATTTTTCGACATAGGCTCTAAAATTCAATCTTTCATCTTAATTCAAAATTGCTCAGCTTTTTAGTTAGTTTCACTTCTTTGCACTTAGTTTCACGTCTTTGCTATGCATACTCGCACAGCTTGCGCACAGCAGCTTTCTCGCCCAGTTCTGGTTGAAATTGAAAAGCACCATTGTCACCTTTAGCCGCAAATAAACTCTATGGGCACATTACCGGGTTAGCTCAAACACTCCCAAGGGCACGTTAAAGAGGCTTCAGCGCCCACATTGGATTTAATTAGAAGAAATTGGGGAGGCGTGCGATATAAACTTTTCGAATTATCTCTACCAAGTTGAACGGAACGTGTGAAACTTCAAGAATGGATTTATGTGAAGAACTTAGATTAATGTAATGAGTGAACATAACTTTTGATTGATGACATGTCGATTATTATAGAACAAAGTATTTTGAGAAGGTGTGAACTTTGGGGGATAGATACATGGTAAGGAAACCTTCATAAGCTGAAAGAAACATTCTGGAGTGCGATTTATGAATCTCATTCGCTGAGTTCAGCCGTTGAAAATGTCGAGATTACTGTGGAGATATGCATCTTTCTACTGCTGATTTGACTTTCAAAAATCATACTTCAGGAGTGCGATTTCTGAAAGTCAAATCAGCAGTAGAAAGATGCGTATCTCCACGGTAATTTTGACATTTTCAACTGCTGAACTCAGTGAATGAGATTCAAAAATCGCACTCCTGATGCCAATTTGAGCTCGTCCCGTCCATTACGTATTATGTGCGGACGAAGTCGCGGGTTAACACTAGTACTATTATAAAACTGTAAATTAAAAAAAAGAAGTTTGTAGTTTGTGTGTTTGAACGAGCAGCACGCGAAAACTACTGAACCGATTATGAAACTTTTTTTGTTTGATAGCTTATGATCTGACTTAAAATCTGATATATAATTTGTGCGGACGAAGTCGCGGGTTAACGCTAGAATAATATAAAATTGCACAGTTGTTGTGACGAAATCTGAGTAGGTCTGGCGTCTGGGCAGTCAGCCTCTGGCTAATCTTTCAAGCTGCTGACAATGCTGACACGAAAGAAGAAGATAGTTGCTATAATTCTTCCTAAAGAAAAAAGTCACATTAGATAGAATTATGCGTGATGCTCGAACAAACAAACAGACAGACAAAAAATAAAAAAAAATTGTAATTTGGAGTCAGGGAGTCACACATAAAAAGAATATCGTTATCTTTTTTGTAAATATCTTAAATGTACAAACACACCTACATTTTTATAATAGTTTAGATATTAGATATAATAAGTGCTCGTTTTTGACCTCAATCTGCGTCGGGCTTAGGGCTATTCCCCATCGGGTATCGGTACAAAAAAATAGTACCTATAGCAACTTTCCGAGAACATGAAATATTAATAAAGTAAGTTTCGTAATAAAATATTACGTCTACAGTATTTTCGAAGAGTAAAAAAATTTTGATCGCTATTGTAATTATAAGAAAATATTGGTTTTTAATGCGAACAAGCGAAAATTTACTGCTTCGAATATAAAATTCAGCTTGTTTTCATAAAAAAAAAAGTTATTAAAAGCTGAAGAACAATTTTTTTAACATGAAAAAAAACAAACAGCGAAGTAATTTAACTTGAAGGTTTCCACGTAAGTTTAAAAGCCTTGAGAGTTACTGCCAAGTGAGAGTATGAGGCATCACTAAGGAGGATTCCGTATCAATTGATTATTAAAATCATAAATAGATTAAGCTGTTGGCAACCCTACATTATCAAGTATCAAGATGCGGCATATCTAGGGTGAAGCATTACGAGAAAGGTGCGTCTAAAAGTACAGGGTTGTCTGGGGCGTTTTGTACGATGAGCAAAAAATTTTATAATTTACATCATCGAGTAACAAGTAGGTATATAGTACATTCGAGAGAGCTCATTAGGTAGTGCCAAAATATATAGGGTTGCCTCGACTAATCCTGTCAGTTTCGCGAGTCGAACAGACTGATTTTAGAGAGGCTAAAAATTTAAAAATTCCGTTATCGAGTAACAAAATGAAACTTATGCCATTCGAAAGTTCTAGTGCATGCATGCATATGCTCACGACTATATTCCCCGAGGGGGTAGTCAGAGATATTCTGTAACTTCGGAACATCCACGAAAGTGCTAGTGATCCTATTAATTATTAATAAAGGTTGCTGACCCTATTACCTGTAAATTTTTACAGTTGAGATTGCAGTTGAGGTTAACCTCGAATATAAAAACTGGATGGTGGTAAAACACAGACTCTATTCGGATTTAGGTATAATGTTTTTATCATTTTTTATGAATAGTTCCATTGTTTGGTAATTAATTCGTCAGTTTGTATATTATCTGTGAATAACTGATAAATGAACGGAGGAAACAATGCAAAGTTATAAGCGAAACGGTTCTGTTTTTTTGGCCACGGATCTCCAAAAATGTAGGATCGTTCAAACTTTTACTTTCCAATTTAGGAGAAGTGGGAAATTAGATTCACAGAACAGCTGACGACCTTCGAGAAATGATTGAACTAATATAAAACGACATTATCCGTTCTGACGGATATTAAATGAAATCATAAGTACTCCAAGGACTCTATGTCCTTGGTTTTTTAAGAAGATGATCAGACGACCAAACTGATCTACTTTCTCAATGGTACCAAGGCTAAAATCGGGAAAAAAAATCTGCTGTTCTCATGGATTTAGAATGATAAAGGATACCAATCCTCCTCACAAGCACGGAAACACGAAAATTGGCCATGGCGGTCGGTAATGTTCAACTTCTTTCGTAAGCCGATCACACGCCCACACTAGGTTTGTCCCTTTCATCATCATCATCATCATCTCAGCCGATCCACTGCTGGACTTAGGCCTTCCCCAAGGATCGCCATAACGACCGGTCCCGCGCTGCCCTCATCCAAAAGGTTCCCGCCGCCTTCACCAGGTCGTCGGTCCACCTTGTGCGGGGCCTACCCACGCTGCGGTTTCCGGTACGCCGTCGCCACTCGAGAACTTTTTAACTTTGTCCCCTTTCTGTCAGACCAAAAATTTAATAAAAACATTTTTTTTAATTTTCCTCGTTGGATTATAAAGGGACAAACCAACAACGACGATGAAAACGTACGAAAGAAGTTGAACATTACCGACCGCCAAGGAGTATTTTCATGTTTCACCGCTTCCACCGCGCCGCAAGGCAGTCTGTACTTCAGGTATAGCTTCCTGGCTGTTCCATAATATAAACCTGCAAATCCTGCAATCCTACTCGATCAAAATGTAATGGGACAGATATTTTTTTCGCGATTTTTAGTTGACCCTATAGAGAAAGTTGTTCATTTTGATGGTCTGATCATTTAAATATAAGGTTGGACCTTGTTTATATCATGGTCCAACTGATTTGTATCAATATCAGTTTTTTGTTGTCCCCGTTCTATAGGTACAGGGTGATCCGATTATTAGTGGTAAAAATTTTTTTTTTGCCTTTGATGCACAGCATTAATTTATTACATTACGTACTAGAACTAACACGACAAACAAACGTCATGCGCCACATGCAGGCAGGAGGAGTGCGGGCAGATTTACTAAGTGAGTGTGGTGATATTTGGGATAGTGTTGTGATGTGTAGTGATATGTCTAGTACGTAATATACAGGGTGTTAGGGTAAACAGTTGCATTACTTTAAGGGGTGATTGTACCGACAATACCGAACAACTTCCCTAAGAGACCTCTAGGAAATTCGTGAAAAAAATTTGGACTTTCCACTAAATGCAATCAGCAGATCGAAATTTTGTGTGGAAAGATGTATTTTTATTGCGGTTTTCCTATGGGTTTCTTTGGGAAAGATGTTCAGTATCATGTGTGCAATGACCCTTTTAAAGTAATGTAACTGTTTATCCTAACACCCTGTACATAACAGTTCAATGATTTGCTGTGAATATTTCGTTCATTTATCGAAAGACCGTAGACAAATTAATGTTGCCCCAAACAGAGCTTAGTTTGGGATTGCTCAATTTGACGGAAATCCTAAGTTGAATGTGGCTGCAGTTTCCCACGAAATTGAACTCTATTACCTATGAATTAAGTTACCAGAACTGTGTTAGACAATCCTCTACTCAGCAAAAACAAGCTCCTATTTGAATTATAGATAATGTATAGTCAGCAGCGCTAATATCTACAGCGTGTTGGGGTAAACAGTTGCATTACTTTAAGGGGTAATTGTACCCGTGATACTGAACAACTTTCCCTAAGAAACCTATAGGAAATTCTAAAAAAAATTCTTTTATACAAACTTGCGATCAGCTAATTGCATTTAGTATGGGAGGTCCAAATATCTTCTTTTGGTTTCTTAAGATAAGAAAAGGGTGCTCTTGGGTCTTGGGGAACGTTGTTCAGTTATACAGTATCATGAGTAAAATCACCCCTTAAAGTAATGAAACTGTTTACCCTAGCACCCTGTATACGTGGTACGCAAATAAGGAGACATATTCATGAATATGATTCTGATTCAGTTCGCTACGAATCATAGCGCTACACCGTAGCCTCGTAGCCGCTACGCTGTAGCACATTTTATAACTAAAAGATTCTCAGAATCAATTGGGTTGCGAAATTATCGATAGTTTAAAATCGATTTTTGGCTTCGAAAATCACACAGGTACACTAAATGATACTATTAATAACTTAAAAGTGTTAGTTCTATTGATAAATAATAATGCTAAATAGTCACAGAGGATGAGTGACAGCAGATGTACGAAAGTGATATGTATGTTGCTAATGTGAGCGGAAGTGTCGGCAGAGGGCGCCCTCGTAGGACGTATGCTGATCAAATCAGTTGCGTCCTACAAAAAGGGAGGAAGGTACGGAGTACTCGAAACAGACGGGCATGTATGAAGAGATTTATGGATGTGCATGAGGCAAAAGAGGTATGTAAGAATCGTAGTAAGTGGCGCGCCCGGGTCTCTGCCTACCCCACTGAGAAAGAGGCGTGACTTTATAGATAGAAATAGTATCGACACTATCGGATACTTAATAGCAGCTTTGCTATTTATTGTTTTTTTTTTGTTTTTTCGTGTGCAAATGAAGAATATGTGATATGCAATAAATAAATGAATTATGGATTATGTTATATTGCATTAATAGTAAAAATTAGGCTAGTGATAGGCTACAATTGCTGGATAAAATCTATCGATAGTTTTATACTATACCTTATAGTAGAAATGATGTTAAACCTGTTAAACCTAAATTTTTGCACAAAGAAGAATTATTTACTTTTACCTACTTTACTTTATCAATAAAAAGAATTCACTTGTCAGGGTGCCCGAGCTCGCTGAATACAAACGAAGTTTCGTCCTATTTTCAATATTAACAACATAAAGAAAACAAATGTTTTATCACAATAACCTAAAATAGAAACCAATATCTGTGTTGGATTTCCGATACCTTGTCGGATTTCCGATTAAATATTTAAATTCAATTCTAGGATTAATTTAATATTTGTATGGAAATCTTTGAGCCACCGTAACTTTGGAACTAAAAATTAAAACAGAAATCTGACAACAGATATTGGTTTCTAGATTTTGTTAACAACCTTTTTTTACTCTAATTGGGTAGTATTGATAATAGGACGAAATTAGTTTTGTATGGAGCGCTTTATCAGGAATATCCTTTTACGACACAACACCCAATTGAGCTCCATTATTACGCCACAGCTAAAATTATGCGATGGTATTGCATCATTCTTTAACTATCGATAGTATCGATAATCGCCTATAAAGTGGCAACACTACCTGTCAACGCAGCCGACATGCACAATGGCTGCCAGACGGTTCATTTGTAAAATATTATGATGTTAGTGTGAGGTTACACGGTCAGTATTTCATCAGTCTGGTCCATCAGTCTGGTCATGTATATTTGATTTGAAGGGAAACTGACTCGAGATTGACCCGACTCACATGGTGCTTTAGTATATCAGTTTCCCTTCAAATCAAATAAACATGACCAGACTGATGGACCAGAATGATGAAATACTGACCGTGTAACCTGTGTCTTACAGCCGACAACGCTACGGAGACGGGACATTTTACACCCAATAAATATAGTCTTTTGTGTCATTTTGTAAGGGGTTTTTGAAAGGAATTATTTACAGGGTGTAACAAAACACCCTAGTAATACTTAAGGGGTGCTTCAGACCACCAAACTGAACAAATGTCACTATGGAGCCAACTTCGAAATCGCGAAATAAAAATCAGCTGTTTCATACAAAACTGCAATACCGGCTCGATTAAAATGTATGGGACAGTAGATTTTTTTTTCTCGATGTTGGAGCCACAGTAAATGTTGTTCAGTTTGATGGTCTGAAGCACCTCCTTGAGTATTACTAGGGTGTTTTGTTACACCCTGTATATTTGGTGGATAATTTTTTAAAGGGTAATTAGGGTTGCAAAAGTTGTTCAGTTTGATTAGTTACAGTCATATTATATAATCATATCAGGAAAACGTGGGCTTATCATACTAAATGCAATCAGCTGAACGAACGTTTGTATGAAAAGTTTAATTTTTTTTCTGCGAATTTGCGACCTAACTGTAACATATTTCAATACCATTCCCACAAAAATATGGTACTTAACTAAATTAAATGGTTTTAACCCTTTACAAGATGTGAATAATAAATTACATACGAGTAGAGGTCATTCTCATTACGGGAAACATGTATCTGTAATCGTTTCTAAAGGAGAAAACGTTATGAAAAAACACACCTAATTCTTGAGACGTTTATACACACTACGTTTAAAAAAAACCATTGTATCAAAAAATTCGAAAGTCGACTTCTGTACCGCCGTTTTTGATTATTTCTACTGATTGTCCTGAGATTTGTGCTGTACCAAAATATAATATGGAGGAAATACTGTGTTCATACCTGACTCCTTTCTTGTAGTACAAATACGAACTCCTAAACGTTTAGTTTCTACTACTAACAATTACAGCTATATTCACGTGGAAGACAAAATTGTCTTAAACTTAATGTTATCGTATCTCAGTCCTGTAACAGTGAATTTCTTTTTCTCACCCCAAACATTCCGGGTTCATATTTAATAAAGATTACCAGATAGGGTCCAGAGGATTGGTCAGGTTTATCTCTGGGTCAGCTACTTTATTAAACGAAACGGTTATACTATATTATGTGTAGGTAATAATACTAATGCCTTCATTTATGTGTGCCTGTTTTAAATTGTTTCCACGAGTATTTTGTAATTGTTTTAAAATAGCTTTTAAACAATTTTGATTATAATATAATCATACGGATTTTCAAATTGAAACTTTTAAAGTAAACCTTTGGAATTTATTTTTGGGGGATTTTGGGGGTTTGGTACTGTACTAGGTACTAGAGTGAAACGTAGATATTCTGGTTTTCAGATAATCTCCTACCCCATCAGGGGAACATAGTCGTGAGCATTTGAATGCTTGCTCTTGAGGGTTACTGTTTAAGAATGACATAGAAAAAAACGTTTATCATTCAATTAGTATAGCATTTTTCTAATCCGGATTTTCGAAAATTAAACAGTTGAGAAAAGCAGTTTATAATAAAATAAACTAGTTGAATTTATTAAAAAAGAGTTGTATGCAAAGGATATGGGTATAGGTAACCTTAGAGATCCGATCACCAATCAAATCAGCCTACAATCCATCAGTCATTATCATTACTCATTACCCTTATGAAAGTAAAATTAACGCCAATTTTTTTTAATGACCTACTTTCATCTAAGCTTACAGGGTGTAAGGAAAAGTATAATTAACCTTTAAATCACATAGGTAAAAACTTTTACTATGAGAGCAAACAGACCGGACCATTAAATAAAACCGGTCAAGTGCGAGTCGGGCTACTCGCGCACCGAGGGTTCCGTACCACACCACCACAGAACACAACATTATTAACTTCGAGAAAAAACTTTTTTTGTCCGGGACCTTTAGCGCGAGACCGACTCACACTTGGCCGGTTTTTAGTATTTGTTGTTATTCCATAGAGTTTGTTCTATAATCACACTAAGTTTGACGCTTGTATGTATTACCGTTTTTACTATAGAGCGTGAAGAAAAAACGTTGATAAAAACTAGTTTCTTGTTGAAAACCCCCCTTAATTTTTAACTTTCTGCCAGTTTTATTATTTGTTAACAAATCCGCCGTAATAAATATAATGCATAATCTGAGAAAATTTCAACTATCTAGCTATTACGGTTCAAAAGTTACAGCCCTAAATAGGTAGGACAGACGGACGGACGGACGGACGGACAACGTAGGCTTAGTAATAGGGTCCCGTTTTCACCCATTGGGTACGGAACCCTAAAAAATCAGCTGTTCCATCCTAAACTCCAATACCTACTCGACTCAAATGCATGCAACAGCAGATTTTTCTTTTTGCTCCCATCGGTTTGCTAATATAGTAAAAGTTGTTCAGTATGATAAGGGTATGTGGTTTAAAGGTTAATTATACTTTTGCTTCCACCCTGTATACTACTGCGCATAGTTCTGTGCAAAATAATTCATAGTAGACTTCGCCACCCTCAAAATCCTTGCGGCCAACACACTGCTGGCCGACATAAATCAGAAAAATGTTAAAAATAAAATAAAAATAAAATAAGCCTTTATTGCTGTTTTACATTGTTTCCTTATATTCTAATACATGCATAAATATAATTTGTTTTTTTGTTGATTCACGATAATCATCGACGATCGGTGCACTTTATTTTATAGAAACAGCTTGTCCTTCGACAAAGGCCTCCTCTAAAGTCTTCCACATTTCTCTATCTCTTGCCACTCTCATCCATTCTGGACCGGCAACTCTTTTAATGTCATCTTCCCAACGCTTCGTTTGTCGTCCTCTATTCTATTCCTCTATTTTGCCATCCCTTGGGTACCATTCTGTTATTATTTTAGTCCACTTCTCTTTTTCCTCTCTTAAAATATGTCCTTCCAAAACGGAATCCGTCCAATAAAAGGACTACTACCGCGAAAAAGGACTAAATCTGTCCATCGCCATTTCATTGTTTTACATAATGTTAATGACCTCTTGAGTCCAACTACACTTCTATCCATACTGTTTTGACACACATTTATTTTATTCATTAATTGATCCGTTAATTGAAAAATGTTACCGAAAGTTAAACCTACAGTCCCAAAGCATTAAACAAAAGACAATAGCCTAACCATCGTAAATTATATTCAAGCAAAATGTATTGTGAATGACGGCCGTTTTTATGATCCGATTCAATTGTTCTTGATAATTGACATGACGCTCGCGCTCGTGTGAACGCGGTTAACTTAATTACGAACGAGATTAGCTCAGGGTGTGTTTGAAATGCCCAATTTGCTATTACAATAGCACGAATGGCCTATAAAGTCTTGTCAGTAAAAGCATGGCATTGTAGTCACTCTTCACCCTTAATACATTCACAGGCCTATCTAAGAAAGGTGTAGGGACGTTAGTCCACTTCACGTGCCCAATGCGAATTGGTAGACTTCAAATAGAGAGTCGAGTGGACGTCTGTCGTTCGGCTCGCGATTTAGGTAGCCACGCGGCTCCGCCATTTTATGGCGGTTTCGGGTGTGTTTTAGTATAAAAACAGGGCTTTGAGATCCCCATATCCATTACCATACAACGTCAAACACTAATTGCTGTTTTTAAACTAGATATTGGCAAAATCCACCAAGGAAACGCCATTAAACAAAAATAGAATAGAATAGACTTCAAATATTCCTATTCATCATCAGACAAATATTTGCCCCTTGAGGGATTCCAACCCGCGACCCTCAAATCAGGCAAGTTCACTACCAATTGAGCTATCGGGCCCTTAACAAAGGGTTAGCTTTTGTTCAGCTTAGCCTTCTTTCTGCTACTAAATTATGATAATGCTAAAAACTCAATCTGACAACGATTATACAGGCAATCCGACGCAAAAATTTCATTTTTAAGTATAACAGCATGACATATTTCAAACCAAACAAAGGTTTTTAATATCGCATCGCATTTTGAGTGACAGGCCTTTTTTAGTATGACGTGAGACTTAAATGATTTTCACAGAGTATAAAATTCATTTTTTCATTTCAAATCCTTTGTGGCCCATGTCTTTCCATATTTTTTGTCCACTGGTAGAACAAGCAGGACTGCAGGAGGCAGAAGGTGGTGGCTGGACTGGTCCTCGACTTGGAAGTTTTTTGAGCGCTACAAATGAGTGCTCGGCATAGAATAACTATAATACCTACTCTATATTCTTATATGCTCTAACCTAACAGGTTACCTCCACGTATGCCCGCCTGCTTTTGGTCTCTTTGATTGATTTCCGGAAAGAACAGCGGTGAGTAAGGACCGATGTACCCTTGGGCGTCCAGTTGGGAGATCAGTGACTTCTTGTGAGATCTCACAAACTTACGGCAAAATCCGGATCCGGACATGATGGGTGGGTGAGGTTTTTCCTGGTCATCATCTTTCTGCACATATCCCGTTACATTACCACCAGAAAAGCTAATTACCCTCGTCAATCTTCGTTTGCGCAGTCCCCCGACAAAACCCGAAGTCGTTATAGTAATCAAGGGTCGGTGCAGAGTCGGATAGCAGCGAAAAGGGTGCAAAAACAATTAACCAATCGTAGCAAGGGAATAAAGTTGGTACATCCTGATTGTTCAATATAATTTCGCATTGTTAAAATTTTTCATCTGTGCAGGTATATTGGGAGACTTATAAAATTTGGTACTACTGTACTTGGGGTCGGCGCAATATTTCGTACATTTTTCGTATATTCATCTCTTTCAACTGTAATTTCAAGACTAACTATAGGTTTTAGGATTCCATAGTTAAACAAGGAACTCGTATGCTTTCGTCCATTATGTCTATATGGGGCAGACAGACAGGAAGGCCGAGCCAGTTTGGTTCACGGATGGCAAGTCGGTGAACTGGTCGGTGAAATGTCACGCACACACCCTCGCGCTTTGTAGTATACTACCGTACCGTATGAAGTGTGGTTGCTGTGGGCTATTTACTCATGTGTTCTCGGTTTATGGGCACTGCAACTGTTGTCAATGGAACTAAGGAGTCATACACCAGCGATTTTTGAGCGTAGGCGTTGTCGGAACGATATCGTCATGATATTGTCGTGCCACCGCCGCGTTTCCGGCGCGAAATTTATAAACTCAAGTGTCGCGGCGGAATCGCGGCGTTTCAGTTGCAACGTCGTAGCGGTGCAGTTGCGGTACCGCCTGCCGCTCAAAAGTATCTTGTGATGTGCGTTCTTACTAGAAGTAGGTAGGGTCTATTTCAAATCATATCTCATCATATTGTGAGTTGCGGGCGTTTTTATGACGCTCGATCCAATTGTTCGTGACAGCTTGACAGTTCTCTTTGTGTGAATGCGGATAATTTAATTACGGTAGAGTTTAGCTCAGCGTGGAGAAATATTTAATTAAATCGCATTGATAAATGAGGAAAAGCTTTGAGCGTTTTTGCTACAAGTAAAATGACGAATTCGTTTTGTTAGATCTGCTAGACATTTTTAGGAAAATTAGTTTTTTACGATTACGGTACAATGGACTTTAAGGAAGTCGCTCTTTTGCTTTCTTGACAATTAAACATTGTATAATTTGATTTAAAAGTATTAATTTAATTTTAGCTCCTTTGTATAGGTATTATTAGATACATATCGTCCCACAAAAAGTCTTACAATTTTTTTGTCGTTTTATTCATATCCAATATTATGAAAACCTGGGAGAGAGTACATCAATACAATATATAATAAAGAGTATAGTACTAGGTATACAATACAACGTGTTAATGAATTAGCGCAAAACCTCATACACCCCAACTGATTTATAACAAAATAATTAGATTGAAAAATTCAGTCTCGGGCGGGACACAACACAACAACACAACACAACACAACAACACAACACAACACAACACACAACACAACACAACACACAACACAACACAACAACAGCACAACACACACAACACAACATGGCTGTAACATGTTCAAAATCAATAATATTTGAAATTGAAACAATAATTTCATTATTTTGATAGTTAAAATTTAAAGTTATTCGCATTTTAAGATTTGACGCAAAAATGATTTGTTGTCATTTCAGCACTGAAAGAAAGCGCTAACGTACTCATGGATACATTTTTATAATCTTGTTTTGGTAGTAAGTAGGGTGAGTGTTCCCGTGCGGTGGGTTGACATTGGGTTCAGAAAATTTTAAATTTCGCAAACAAATTATTTAATATTTTGAAAAAAATTACCTATGTTGAAACCATGATAATTCGATTCTACTCTCGATTCTAAACAAACTACTTTCTAGTTTTGCGTTAATTCATTAACACGTTGTATAAGTACCTACGGACACCCTCTGTCCCCCCCAAAAATTCTAACCTCACCCCCTTGTGGCGAACGGAAATGGCAGAAAACAGTAGACAATGGTGCAGTACTTTACCACTCGCGCTTTAGTATCGCACATGTTTACCTCTTCTTGTCAGTTTTTCCTGAAGCTTGTATGAAGTTTACAGCTAAGTGTCTAACGCTATGCATCTTGTCCCCACTAGACTTTTAATTTCGCTCTTCGTTGTTTCCTACTACTTAAATACTACTTATTATAAGTAGTAAGAAAGGCCCGTTAGACCGGAAAATTGACCCGTGAATTCTTTTAACCGTACCTACGCTTAAAAAATGTACATTCTTCAATTTTCAGTACGGCTTTTCTTTTGCCATGGACCGACACGGTCTTAGTAAAGCGTCTGAATTTTAATAAAAGACATCGTTTCAATAGCTGCTGTAAATCTAAAGATTTATTATACTTAAGTGTACTCAAAATAAATTGCTATGTGCTCAAAATAAATTGCCAGTTAAACAGGCATTCAAATTTAACACCGTACCCAAAACGAATCTTTTTGAAATCAAAATAAAATCCCCTATTTCGCGCGCCATAGAATATTCTAGTAAAAGTGTCGACGAGCGTGGTTATAAAATTTTATGTGAGCACAAATTGACCATTTTGGTCTCTAACGTTCGGCGCAGCTAAATGGAACGATTGAATAAAATGCCTTTCGATTTATGTCCTGTGTAGATAGCACGTCTATAGTACGACAAACCGTTCTATTCCTGTGTATAATTGGAGGTACGTGCAGACAGCAAGGCGGTGAGTATAGTGAAAATCAACCAATAAACGTAGTTCATTCTCCTTAACCTTTATGAAACCAGGAAAAACCTAAGAGAAATAAACCGGCCATGTATCTACGAGTCGGGACTAAGGCGATTAGTGTTCCGTATCTTCTACTAGTTTTTTAACATGGGTCATTGATGACACCCACTATAAAACACTTACTTAATATATGTGGTCACATAGTAACTGAAGATCATTTTACCACTGGTGTTAGTTTTTTGGGTATAGATAAAAATTATACAACGCGGTGGTCGAGTCAAAAAATGACGTCAAAAAGCTATCTATTGTGATATTATTTTGAATAAAAAATTTTTAATTATTGAAATCGGGAATAAATTCTACGGGTTGCTTTAGTAATTTCTGAATATCGATGTAACAGATTTTCATGTTATACTTAAATGTAAGAGTCAAATTGAGCCCTGCTCAAGCTACTGTGATGTTAAAGTGCAAACGTATAGCTGTTAAGGGATCAATTTAATGCCACCTTAATATAAAAAAGGTCGTTTTATGTCCAATATAAGGCTAAAACCATTTATTACTGTGATATTGCCTGTGACATAGACGTTAAAAATTCCATGTTCCTTTCCTCATAAAACAGCGTTCCGTGAATCGATTTAGTATTAATCCGTCAAGTGACGTGAGTGACGTGAGTTTCTACATGACGTAAAAAAAAGATGATCAAGAGAATTGGCTATGTGCGAAGTGGGTGTTGGGAACTGTCAAGTCGATCGCAGCGCCCGGGGTGGCAGAAATTTGTACTTTTGCCGGACAAGCTGTGAAAAATATGCTTGAATTCATTATGTGACTTTATATTATAGCAGACTTTACTAGACTCTAATTAAGTCTAGTATGATGCGTGCCACTCAACTTTATTCCAACTAGGCGGCTTTCACTCTGCGCGTCTAGAGAAATCATACTAGACGTGCAGATTTATAACAAAAAATTTACAAGTCCGCTCAATTTTCATTAATATAAATAAATATACTCTCTTTCCATAAAAAATGAACTCTTTTCATAAGACATGCTTTTTTACCCCATAAGTCTCAAATTAATAAAAGAAATATTATTTTGTCAAAAGAAGACCTCAAAAATAATTGGAACGTTATTTTTCAAAGCAAAAGAGCGTTACATTTTTATCAAAATAAATGGGCTCGCTTTCTGACTTTCTCTTAGACTATTGAGATAGGCTTGTAAAGAAATAAAGGGTGTTTCAGAAGAAAGTTTCTGTAGCCATAAAATGTTAGGGTGAAGCCAAACGAGCGTAATTTTGTGACTGTGAGTCACGTATTTTGAGTCCGTTTCATATAAAATCCGGGAATGCATTGTGTATGACCTCGCCTTTATATGAAACGGACTCAAAATACGCGACTCACAAGTTTATAATTGAATTGAAAAAAAAAGAAAAGGTAATATCAAGACTTTTGTAAAATTATAGTCTTCTTCTTTCGTGTCAGCAATTTGGCAATTAATTACAATAACTATATCAAATCTATTGATTTTATAACACCATAAAAATCTAAGCCTACCTTTTCTACATAGAAACAATTCTAGAACACCCTTTGCTATAAAATATAACTTCTGTAATAAAATAACATAAAAAGTAGCTTAACTATATAAAATAATTGCTTTTTAAGTCTCACTTTGATAAAATGAAAAATATTTTCCATTAGTAAAAATACATTTTCACTAAACATTTAAATATTCAATTGTTGCCCGGTTGTGAGTGACTTTTTTTATTATCTAAACTATTATAAAACTGTAACAGAAGTGTGTCTGTACATTGAAGATATTTACAAAAAAAAATTACGACATGGTTTTTACCTGTCCCTGATCCACCACACCAACAACAACACACAAATCCACATCACCAATTTTTGGATTTTTTGTCTGTCTGTTTGTTTGTTTGGGTGTTTGTTTGTAAACGCAAAAACTACTGAACCGATTTTGATGAAACTTTTTTTGTTTGATAGCTTATCATCTGACTTAAAATCTGGTATATAATTCGCGGACGAAGTCGCGGGTAAAAGCTCGTCATCATATACAAGCGTCTTAAATATTAAATACCTTATTTCTAGAATAAAGTACTGAAAACGGACTGAAAACAGTTTTCGTTCAGTAAAATGAAATTTAAAATATTACAAAAGAATATAATTAGTATAATAAAAATAAGTAGCATGAAACAAAGCATATTATGGAAAAAACCACTTACTTTTCTATTAAGGGAGCAATGTTTTGCCCTAAAGTTTAATTGAAAAAGGGCAATAGACGTGTGTTCCACAAGAAATGGACCGAATATATTCACTGGTCTTGCGTGGAGCCTTACAAAAAGTAAGAGGAAGCGGTGCAAACTGTAAAGTAGGAGCGGATTTACTTGTCTTTATGCAAAGGGGATTGATTTTCCTTCGCTCATGTACTTATACCGACCAATGCTATAATACTGGGTGTAACAAAACACCCTAGTAATACTTAAGGGGGTGCTTCAGACCTTAAATCTGAACAACTTTCACTATGGAGCCAACATCGAAATCGAGAAAAAAAATCAGCTGTTTCATACAAAACTGCAGTAGTGTCATCAAACTGAACAACTTTCACTATGGAGCCAACATCGAAATCGAGAAAAAAAAAATCAGCTGTTTCATACAAAACTGCCGTACTGCAGATTCTTTTTATTATTTCTCGACGTTGGAGCCAACGTCGAGAAAAAATAAAAAAAATCTGCCGTCCCATACATTTGAGTCGAGACAGTACTGCAGTTTTGTATGAAACAGCGGTATTTTTTTTCTCGATTTCGATGTTGGCTCCATAGTGAAAGTTGTTCAGTTTGATGGTCTGCAGCACCCCCTTAAGGGGGGGGGGGGGGGGGGTATTATTAGTGTGTTTTGTTACATCCTGTATAATTCAACAACAAAGAATAAGAAAGATTGTGATTTCAAAAGAAGTAGACTTTTCAATTATAAGTTAAGTATCAAGTTCTAGGCCTTACAATCTGGGGCAGAAGCCTCTTGTATAAGGAGGATAAAAATTCGTAAGTCAAGTCAAGCTCTTGGTGCGACTTGGAAATACTCTGTACCGCACTTATTAACTTGCTCCTAAGAAAAATGTTTTTTGTGAAATATTTTATCGTTCTAAAAGTTAAGATACCATAACGAGCTTTAGTTTAATGAACAACCAATCGGTTTCTCCTGTAACTTTGACCACGCAACAGTGGCAGGCTGACGAAGGTCCCGCCGACCCCTGTCACTGCCACGAGAGACCAGAAAAATGTATCGGGTAACTAATAGAAATCATCTCCATGAGATAACATTGCGTTTAAGAAGAATTCCCCTTTTTATTCCTTTACCGATTTGTGATTGTCTTATCTTGTTTTGTATTATTATGTGATTTAGTTGTAAGGGTGGACGTTATTTTTGTCCGTGACTCATTGCTTTGATGTTCATTGCTTTTATTTATTTTATTTATGTAAATTGTTTATAATATTACTTTTATATTTATATATTAAAAACTTTACTTTGTGTTATAAATTATAATAATTATTTAAGTCTATAGTCTGTTACCTGTTAGATGTCCAGTCATTCAGATTTGTCACTAGGTACCACTGTCACTACCTATTCTTACGATATATATTTAGACCCGAAGCTGTTATTTCGAGGAAACCTGTGTTTTTTGTAATGTTTTTAAATTTTCTGGGACCCCAATTTCCAGGCTTACCTTGTGAGGGGACCAATGTTAACCTAGATAAGCCTATAAATATTTCATGCCGGCATGCATAATTAAGATCCGGACGCATTAGGTATTAATTCTAATTCTAATTGTATCATTTTCTGTTATGCATGTTGTAATAAAAATATTTTTCATTTTCATTTTCTTATGTATTATTATTACCACCAACACTAACATAGCCAATCTTCTTAGATACGAACCTCGCACATAGCGGGTAGGTACATAAGCACGAGCATGAGTTGTCGGACCGACAGCCAGCGACTATACGATATCACTATGAGAACGACACGTGCTCTGTGCCCGCTACGTGCGGGGATCGTATCTAAGAAGATTGACTATGTTAGCCACAAGAGGGCTCATCAACGCCAACAACGGAGTTCAAGCAGTCGTCATCGTGGCCGAAATCAGTCAAGAACAATATATATTACAGGGTCCTTTTTAATATGCTGATTCTCTTTTAAGGGGTTTATCAGACCATCAAACTGAACAACTTTATGGGACCATCATTGAAATTGCGAAAACAAAGTCATCTGTCCCATATACATTTGGCTCGAGGCCCATTTCGATGTTGGTGTCATAGAGAAAGTTGTTCAGTTTGATGGTCTGATCATCCCCTTATTATTTCTTAACAATTAAACAATATTTTCAAAAAACAAGATTGTCACATTGTAGTCATTGCCCATCTTCAATTTAGCGTTCTCACAGACGAGCGACACTTTGCGGTCGCCGGGTGTCGCGGAAAATGTATGAGCGCGACGCTCTGCGACCCACCGCGACAGCGCAAAGTGTCGCTCGTCTGTAAGAGCCCTTATGGGTGTTTCTAGTTTATTATCTTTAAAACCGTCAAGAGCGGCCACTTTTAGCGGTTTTAACGATAATAGTTACGGGCATAAAACACAATAATCCGTAATGTTTCGATAAATCGAAAGTCAATCAGGACTACACCATAGTGTAAAGAACTAATAGTGGTGAAGCTCAGCGGTCGCGGCAGGCTAATCGTGCGAGGCGTGCGGGGGCCGGGAGGAGTGCGTCCCAGCCCATGCTGCCTGCTCGCGTACCCTAACAGTGAATTGAGTTAGGGTACTCCCGTCCCCCGCCGTACCCCGCACGCCGCGCGGGCATAGGCCCGCCGCGACCGCTGAGCTTCATCACTTATTTTATTTACACTATGACTACACAGTGTGACATTCTTGTTTTTTGAAAATGTTGTTTAATTGTTTAGAAATAAAAAAAAATGCGATTGAGGGCAGCACAATAGGCTCGGTAGGCTCTTAAGAGTTTTCTAGCGTATTTTAGCAATGTAGATAAAGTTCAAAATAAAGCGTAGCTGAAACAGAGCTGCCAACCGCTGCCGTTTTTGTGTGAATTGATGTTAATGTTGACCTAAAACGTATCTTTTAAAAGAGTTGACAAAACGTCGGAGGATCGGACAGCAACGCACCATTCCTACCAATAAACTAGTGTGAACAAAAACCACAAAAAAATCTGGTCAATTCCGTACAATGCGACGGAGCTGTATTTTAGCTGCCTTTGTGAGGTTCACTTGGTACCGTCATAGAAAACAGATATACAGTACAGCAACTCCATCCAAGCGCTCGAATTGCCGCAAGTACACAGACTAGTGCCACGTACAAACGGCGACATATCAACCTATACCACGGAATATATAAGAGTACCTATACAAAACCAAGATAAGTAGGCCGCACCCTGGACCCCGGACACTGCCTACAATAAATAGAAATTGACAAGATGACGTCAGCACATTTTTCATTTTCATTTATGAGAACATGCGTACGGTGACTACTACTATGGTACTTTTTCGTAAATAAAACTCTTTGACACCCGTCTATTCAAAAACAGTTTTTATCCTACGTCCTGAGATGATATTCTCTTTGTTTGAAAACTCTAGGCTACAGGTAACTGCCGAGGTAAGTGGAGGGCGATAGAGGGGGTGAGGTTAATAGTTGGTGGAAGGCAGGGAGTGTCCGTACTGTATGAAGTAATAGATAATCTTTTTTATATTGTGGTTATACGTTACCTACTCGACCTACGCGCAACCAGCTTATTTTGGTTATGTAAAGCTTGATGTGTCGCCGTGTATGTACGTGCACGCTCGTTTGTGTACGATTCGAGCGTCTGCATGAAGTTGCTGTACTGTATATCTCTTTTCTGTGGTACCGTTTTGTTTGGACTGCTAATACCGGGCTTAACGTATGCGGCAGTCGCCGTTTTTGTTTGCTCCCAACCTTCTCCGTTATAAAGGCTTTTTATAACTTTTTTCGTTGTTGTTTAAGGGACGACTTTTTGACTAATTATTGTCCTTTTTTTAATGAAATTCATCATTTCTTTTATTCTGAAAGAAACGAAGCACTGGATGACACTAAGCAGCTACTGACAGTTCAGTGAAGGAAAATGTCGTGAGGAAATGTGTCAATTTGGAGGCATGTATTGGACAGTACCCACTGTCTATTAGCTTACCACATACATGCGTAATTATTCCAATCGGAATTACGATTTCGTATGGATTTGAAATTCCGTTTGGAATTCGGTAGGGGGAAAATCCATACGAAATCGTAATTCCGTTTGGAGAGACCAGGGCACGCCATTTACTACGATCCTTACATACCTCTTTTGTCTCATGCACATCCATACATCTCTTCATACATTCCCGTCGGTTTCGAGTTCTCCGCGCCTCCCCTTTTTGTAGGGCGCAACTGATTTGATCAGTATACGTCCTACGACGGCGCCCTCTGCCGACTCTTCCATTTATATTAGCAACATAATATCTCTTTCGTACATCTGCTGTCACTCATCCTCTCCACATGGCCAAACCAACGAAGCATACCTTTCTCTATTCTTGTCACAACATCTTCTTTCAATTTACATCGACCTCTTATTACACAATTTCTCACTCTATCTCTCAGCGTGACACCACACAGATTTGAAACTGAATGTTAAAATTTTAACAAACACCATGTCCGTAATTAACATTGTTTCAGTTAAATTAAATTAAATTAATTCGTTATTCATTAAACACAGATAAAGTAAACATTTACGAATATAACTGTAGGTTCACGTATCCACTAACCACCCAATAACTGCATAATTGGAATTTCGGTATCCCAAATACACAGTCAGAGAACTAAACCAAAACTGAATTGCGGTTTCAATATGGCGAAATTAAACACACCCAATCTGCGACCACCTAGGCAGCCAATGTACATCATGAGTTTATCGTATCAAATTACAATATTGCCTGCATGTTTTTAGGTTTTATAACCCTAATTATTCTTCTTTTCGTGTCCGCCCTTAGACCATTTAACTAAGGACCAGCCTCGCATTAGCATTACCCTCTGCCAAGGTACACGCAAGATCAACTGATCAAGAGTATTTACATACAATTTTATACCTTATCACTAAACGAGACAGTGACTCGAGGACTCGAGGTCCAGGATAGACTGGCAAAATGGCAGCAAAAGCTAGAGAGTGTTGGCTTGAAAATCAGCAGAACCAAAACTGAATGTATGTTCTGCGATTTCGGCGGTCTCTCTGGTTTTGTGCCTATTGCCCTTGATGGCGTACCTTTGCCAGTCTGCTCCGAATTCCGGTACCTCGGTTCACTTTTACAAAGCGATGGCGATATTGATAACTCCGGGTGGATGAAATGGCGACAAGTCACAGGAATGACCTGTGACTCCCGGATCCCCCTTAAACTTAAGGGGAAAATATATAAAACCATCATAAGACCTGTCGTCATGTATGGCTCGGAATGTTGGGCCGTTAAAGTGACGGATGAAAAGCGACTGCATGCAGCAGAGATGCGAATGTTGAGATGGATGTGTGGTGTTACTAGAATGGATAAGATTAGGAATGAGTATATTAGAGGAAGTTTGAAAGTAGCACCTGTGAATGAAAAACTGCGCGGTAACCGATTGTCATGGTATGGGCATGTGATGAGAAGAGAGGAGTGTCATATTACAAGACGAGTATTAGATATGAATGTGGATGGCTGCATGAAGAGAGGACGACCAAAGAAAAGATGGATGGATTGTGTGAGGGATGACATGTGTAAGAAGGGAGTGTGCGCTGAGATGACGGCTAAAAGAGATGAATGGAGGAAGACCACATATTGCGCCGACCCCAAGTAATGGGATAAGGGCAGGAAGATGATGATCACTAAACGAGACAGTCTATAATTGCGCAATAGCTTCAAACTAGTTTGGCCCTGTACCCGGACTTTAGATTTTCGTTTTCGATATTTCGAGACCATTTCGATCCGAAATTCATTGTAATAGAGTTGACATTGGAACGAAAACGTCCACGCAATTGCGAAGTTAGAATGTCCGGGTAGAGGCCCTGGTGTGAGAGTCGTTCTTCGTGGATCGACTTCCACATGAGACTATTTTTCATGATGTTAACAATCAAAATTAGAATTTAAAGTAATGGAATAAAATCTAAATTTGGCTAATTATTCTTCTTCTTATCGTGTGGGCAGAGCCCTGGTGTCAGAGTTTTTCAATCCACCTTATGGCCTCTGACGTGGTTTTTATGTAACGACTACTACCACTAGAGATAGTAGCCGGGACCAACGGCTTAACGTGCCATCCGAAGCACGCAATAAAAAACGGCTAATTATTGAAAACTAGACTCGTTGGGAAGTGCAAGTTTCATGCTACCTCGTCCCCCGCAAAAAGTGTCAGAAAAGTTTGTCAGTAGAATTGCACGCGTAATTCCTCCATAATTAAATGGTCTAAGTGTCAACCCTAATAAGATCATCAGGATCACATCCAGACAGATGGGACACAGCATCGATGTACACCTAAAATAATGTAACAAACACACCAAATGTGTTGTTCTAAAGATGGTTTGACAAATATTTCTATTATATTTTAACTAGGTGTGCATGGCATTCGTTTCAATGTTTCAATGCGACTTTTTTTGTCAAAATTTTTTTATCAGGGATCTTCCCGGGCATAGTGAGCAAATAATGATACGGTGAATTCAGACCATCAAACTGAACAACTTTCACAATGGAGCCACCCGCAGGAAACGCGAAAAAAATCAACTGTTTCATTCAGCTGTTTTGTATGGACCAGCAGATTTTTCAGCATTTCCTGAAGGTGGCTCTATAGTGCAAGTTGTTCAGTTTGATGGTCTGAATTCACCATTTCAGTATTTGCTAGACTGTCACCATAAATAAATAAATAATAAATAAATATCTTGGACAATGTCACACAAAATATCTAGTCACATTTAAAGTACCAGAATCTAGCCTGGACTTGTATTATGATGACTAGACAACGATATAGAATACATATATAGATACAAACATCCATGACTCGGGTACAAATATTCATATTCATCATACAAATATCTGTCCCTTACGGGATTCGAACCCGCGACCCTCGGCACAGCAGGCAGGTTCACTACCGCCTGTGCTACCGGGCTGTCTACCATAGATATATTAAGGCAGTGATTATATTCTCTTTGTATTAAGGTATTATTATACTAATATATAATAATACCTTACTGCCTGACAGCAATCGACAGATTCACCCGTTGGCCCGAAGTCACCCCATTACGAGACATTACAGCTGAGTCAGTGGCTAAAGCTTTCTACGAAACATGGATCTCACGCTTTGGTTGTCCACAGATTGTAACGACCGACCAAGGGAGACAATTTACTTCACATCTGTTCAGGGCTCTAGCGGACCTCTGCGGCATCCAGCTGCGACACACAACAGCCTACCACCCTGCGGCCAACGGGATGGTGGAGAGGCTCCACAGAACGCTGAAGTCGGCCATCATGGCCCACGATAGCCGAACATGGACTGAGGTTCTTCCTATAGTGCTCCTGGGGATGAGGTCAGCATGGAAGGAAGACCTGCAATGCTCTACAGCTGAATTGGTGTATGGTGAGCCACTATGCATTCCTGGTGAGTTCATACATTCTCCTAACTCACGAAAAGTTCCAGCAGTTCCAGAGTTTGTCGCAGAACTGAGAAAGTACATGTCGAGTTTACAACCAGTCCCAGCATCTAGACATTCCAGTAAGGCTACTTTTATACATAAAGACCTGAGCAATTCAAGCCACGTTTTCTTACGTAAAGACGCTCTAAGGGGTTCTTTAGAAGCCCCCTACACTGGCCCACACAAAGTAGTATCACGATCAGATAAAACCATGACTCTGCTATTACCAAGGGGCCAAGTTAAAGTTTCAATTGACAGAGTAAAGCCTGCGTACCTATGTACAGATACGCCACAGACAGGCAAGCCAGCGGATATAGAACCCAAAAAGGTTACGACCACAAAATCTGGTCGTAGAGTTACTTTCCCTGATTATTTCTCCCCAGGTCCATAAGACTCCCAGGGGGGTGGTGTGGCGTGGTCACACTACTTGTCCGGCCGTGAAGATGGAGTCACTAATTATTATATCTATGACTGTCACTTACACCCTGTGTTTAATAGACTATTAAATACCGGGTGTGACTAGTTCAAAGTAACTATTAATAATAGTTACTTTGTAACAGAGACTGCACTCTCCCGATTTCGCGTGGTTTTATAGCCAACCGCGACGAACGAGGAAATAAACCGCACCTTATGTTAATGCATGACAGCTTGTATCTCATGAGATACACGGCGCCGTTGGTACTTGTTTATCGTAGCTGTCAAACTCAAACACGAGTGACGGAGCTCTGACAAAAGTTTCGTCGCATTCGGACGCACTGTTTTAGGAAGGTCATATATATTGTAGAGATCGGATATTCGGATGCATATTTGCCTAAACTTCATTTTTGGCTATAAAATTATGGAAGCGGCTTCTTAAAATTATATTTTTTATAAATTTTTCGGGATGCCAGGAAATCCAGGAATTCATAACTAATCGGATGCATAGTATGGAAGCTACTTCTTAAAACTATTTAATTTAAAAAAAAAAAAAAAAAATATTCGGTAAAATAAATCCCGGGATGACAGGAGGCCCGGGAATACATAAATAGTCGGATGCACACTATAAAAGCGATTTCATAAAATTATAAAATTAAGCAAAAAACAATTTTTTTCGTTACAAAAGTGCACTCTATAATAGCCAACACTTCAACTTTAGGTAAATATGCATCTTATTATCCGATCTCTCAGTGGATTGGTTCTACTGCTGCTGTAGATAATTATTATATTTGTTTGTACCTATTACCGTTCGGTCAAATAAAATATTGGATTGAAACATTAATGAATGGATTTATGGAGGGAGGTGCTACTGGGAATGTTCCTTCATTGAAAAGGGAATATCTTCCACCGCAGGCTATGTATGAAGCCTGGCCGTGGTCCTGCAGTTCTTAGTTGGACCTTGTATATATATCGAATCTCTGTGATTATTTCTCTTGTGCGATTTATGTCTCGCATTCGATTGTGAACCTTATGTGTAGTAGGTTACGAGTTACGTATTTAGGATGAACGTTGTCTTTGTATGGAGCATATTTCCGAGAGCGACGGTATCGCCATCTTTTGGCATATTTGCTATAACTTGTGGGTGCTAATCTGTAGCAAGTCCCCACAAAGTCTTTTAGATCGGATCCCCAAATATTAATATTTTTGTATGATTTCAATGTCACATTGAACACTTTGAATCAAAAAGTTTATATTTTGGTCGACAGCCAAAATTGAGTTTTGTTTGTAGAACTTTGTTTCGGGAACTTTCAATGTTGACTAACCAAATAATGCATCGTCAAAGCTAGTGTTTGAGCTCACAAAGTAATAATGCCAATTTAAACTTTACTTGTTTTGCCATTTGAAGCGTATCAAAAGTTGTTTTATTGACAATGTTTTTGTAGACGGATAAAAAACTGTTAGTGGAATAAAATTGTGGACCGAAAGGCCGCAATCAATTATTAGTCTTTTGTTATCAAGATTTTAGTAGTATATTATTTTCCCGAAAATTATAATCTATATTCGCCAAGCGTCGAGCTAAAACAGGCCTATAGAAACACCGAAGGAAGTTTCTATCGTAATAATAACTCAGATACAACCAAAAAGAGGAAGATGTCATAATTTACGTTAGAGATAAAAATTTAATGAATAGAAGTCGGAATAAATGTCGTTATAAGTCCTCTCCGGCTTGCACGTGGGTCAACCATTTTGTATTAGATCAAAATATGTGTTTTTTATACATAAAACTATTTCAAGGAGATTACGATACTCCCAAGACTCAGTCGACATTGGCAGAAATGCAGTGCTAGACATAATCAAAACGCCACCAAATTAAAAAATGTAATTGATTTTAAAAAATGCCATTGATTACGCAAGGACAACGCACTGAAACAAACTCAAAATCGGAAAACTATTATTTACAGAGACCTCAACTGAATCAGATTTGATACGTCTTAAATAATTTTAATACACTATTTTAACAACGCAGGCCAAATTTTGAATTGTTCATGCGGACTAGACAAAAAGTCTAAAATTATTATAAAATAAGTCCACAATCTGCCGATGTTTACTGCCCCAACGCTCAAAACTTATGTTCATTACTCCTGAGTATTTTGAGTCAGCAGGACCTTTCTATCTATATCCATTGAAAAAATTTAGTTTAGTAGGGATCAAAGCAGTCGGCCTAGTATTTTTATTTCGTGTACCTATGCAATCAGTGCGTGAGACAGTTTTTGTTGTTTAGTCGTCACAGACCGCGCGTTTGCAACACGCAGTTTCCTCTTTGGGTTTCATCTAAGTAATGCAGATAATAAATAGTAATTGGATGGTTCATTAATAACGACAGCAAATCAATATGGGAGGGAAAAGGCGTGGAAATAAGACAGAGCTGCGAATTTGTTGATTTTATTAATGTAGGTACGGTTTGGTAACGAAATATGATAAGCACTTCTGAACCTTATTCTTAATTAAATAAAGGTGTTAAAAGTTTCATTGCCTTGTATTATGTGCGTATTGAAGATTTTTGGATAGCAAATTAGAAACACGGGAAAGGTACGGGCACGTTTAAAAATAAGTAGCACTTGACTAAACTCACGAATTATTTATTGAAAATAATATACAACGTGTTAATGAATTAGCGCAAAACCTCATACACCCCAACTGATTTATAACAAAATAATTAGATTGCAACAATAATTTCATTTCATTTCATTTTGATACTTAAAATTTTAAGTTATTCGCATTTAAAGTTTTGAGGCAAAAATGATTTGTTTTATCATTTCAGCAATGAATGAAATCGCTAACGTACTCATGTATACATTTTAATAATCTTGTTTTGGTAGTATGTAGGGTGAGTGTGCCCGTGCGGTGGGTTAACATCGGGTTCAGTAAATTTTAAATTTTACGAACAAATTAATTTCGACATAGGGGTAATTTTACCTATGTCGAAATCATGATAATTCGATTCTGCTCTCGATTCTAAACAAACTACTTTCTAGTTTTGCGTTAATTCATTAAGACGTTGTATATACAGGGTGAAATTGATATCATTGGCATCCTTTTAAACTAAGAGTCTACCCATTTTGATGGGTAGACTGGCTGGCTGTACATGGGTCGGGATGGGTAAACTGAACAACTTTCTATGGGAGCAAACCGATCGGAGCAAAAAAAAAAAACCTGTTGCATACATTTGAGTCGAGTAGGTATAGCAGTTTAGTATGGGGCAGCAGATTTTTTGGTTGCTCCGATCGGTTTGCTCCCATAGTAAAAGTTGTTCAGTTTGATGGTAAGACTCTTAGTTTAAAAGGATGCCAATGATATCAATTCCACCCTGTATATCTATGGTAAAAATATATCTTTCGTATCTACAAAAAAACAAGGAGAAAATATTTTTATTTAATAGATAGATAGTTTACTTTTATTAATGGAAATAGTATTAAAACATTAATTTGTGTAAAATCTGAGCTATTCTTAATTTATAATTTAAGTTAATTAACTTTGCGTAAAAAGCACGGAGTGTGTATCTTTAATTAAAACCTTGAATCATACAATTCATTTTGGATTTCAAGAGGAAAAGGCAATATGCCAGAATCGAATACTTACAAAGTATTTATAGTAACCATTTTAAGAGTCTGATGACCAGATTTCTATATTTCTTTTATATTTTGCACGTTAAAAATATTAATGATCATTATTGTAGGGTTTGCTAAATAAGTACACATTTACTGTTGCTCACTAGGCAGGTAGTATATGCGGAGCGCACACGTCCGCACCCGACAAAGGCTGGCAGGCAACTGCCCCCACTACGCGTTCGCACAGACACTACATCCCTTCTTTATTTTAATTTAATTTAAGATGTATTTTGTAACAGTACACTTAATATCAAAACTATAAGCAATACAGGTACATATGAATATAATTATTATTATAAAGTCAGTAGTACTACAGCTTACATTTATTTTATATTTTCTTAATATTTTATATATTTCTATATGAATCTACCACCGCTTCGGAAGGTGCTTCGCTTGGGAGAAGAAACGGCGCAAGAAACTCCACTATGCACATCGCTATAACATAAAAATATAATTTGTTATGATTAATAATCTTTGATTATTAAAGGTTACGTTTCTTACTGCTTAATTTCATTTCATTAATAGTTAATAAAAGCTTTCCAGTACCCATAGTACTCTGTGCCAATACTGAGCCCAGTAGGCATTTACATTCAACTTTAGCTTACTACTCTAGAGTCTAGACTATCCCTTTCCTTTTTATAATATTTCAAGATTTTAACTACAATTTGTATTATTACAACATTTAGTTTTATTGTGTAAAATTTAAAGTCTAGTCCCACTTTATATGACACACTATTAATTTTGTAACCTAATTACATTAAATTAATAAACCTTAATTTATTTTTCCTCTTGACCTGTGAACTGTGATCGTTATTTCAGGAGTGAGGGTTGGTTAAGCAAACAGCAAGATAAGATTGACAAATCGCGATCAACTTCCATTCCAAGTAATTTTAAAACTTTGTGGTAGGATAGTACAGTTTATATACTTTTGTCACGTTTGTTAAGTTTGGATTTAAGTTTACTTTTGTTAGGTACTTATATAAAATCCAACTAAGTTTAACCGTACGTAGAACAATTTAAAAATATATTTTTTAGGTTTTATTAAACCAACGTGAGATTGCACATTGTTACTAGAAAAGGTGTACTGTTGAACTACAAAAGTATTAGCAAGACTACTCGTAATTTCTAATTAGGCATATGCCTTATTCAATTTTTACTTCAATAGGTAATTGGATTTGATCACAAAACATTTTCATTAAGTATCACTTATACCTTGATTTACTCTCTGGCTAAAATATAAACATTTTCTTTTGGACAATATTGGTGGTGCTCTTAAATTGAAAAGAGTGGCCATTCGAAAATAATTTGTTACTCAAACAAACTTTGATTATGTCTTCGTAAAATATCGTTGTCCATGGCACTTAGCGTCAAAATCAATTTCAGTGTGATACGCTCCTTGTACCTGTGGACAGATTTCGAGTAGTATATTATTATTGGCTAGATAGCTATAATGCTTGCCTCATGTTTCCAGTTTCTGCAATGAACTTTATGGAATAATAAACAAAAGGTGTTCAAAAGAAACCTAGTATAGGTACAGGACTATTGCATATAATTTATGTCTTGTGTGTTCAATTTCTTTGCAAATTTAGAATTAAGTGTTTAGTCTATGTTTTCGCTGTTTATCATTGCATTTTAGTACATAAAGACTGTGACTATTGGGTCACGTTACTTAAATTGGTACATATGTTCCATTTGACAGCATAAAATATAGCTCTAGTATTTGCTAACATTCCATAGATCTTTATCATTTCTTATTTATTTATTTTATATTTATGTCCAATATATATTTATTCTAGACATTTAATAGCCCATAGTTTTAGTTTTACATTGAGTTTTTTGCCTATGGCTCATTTAGGATTATTTGAACCCGAAAGTTTCTGCTTGTTAATTGTCCAGTTTTGACTAATTTTCATGGCCTGTATTAGTTTCGATACTATAAACATAGTTTTTTTATTTTTATTTGGTCCTTTGCATTTCGTGTATCATGATGACACTTTTAAGTAGGTATGAATGGTCGTGTAATGTCCGGCTTAGAATAGCACCAAACATAATATTAATGTCGTAAAAGGAGACTAAGCAATCCCCTCAGGCTTCGTCAATATCTTGGATGTGCACCGGATGCTCGAATAATGTTTTAATGTCACATTAATATATGCACGCAATATGACGACCCAAAATTACTTTTGGACTATAAATTGACCATTATTCTTTCAATGAAAAGATTTAAACATTTCATTTGATTTAACTCGAATTGATTTGATTTCATTTAATTTCACTCGAATTTATTTGATTCTATTTGATCTCCTCTCATCTCATCTCATTCCTTTCCTATCCTTTCCATTCCTTTTTTTTATTCATTTCATTTAGATAACTACTGGTCAGAGTTACCTGCTTCAGGATCGTATCAATTTACGATTTATAATATTAAGGAAGTAAGGACAAGAGAGTAAGTCTGTGATAAGCACATACACTTAGGCACTTAAAATATTCAGCGTAACCGCCAGCCACTGCAATTAAGGACTTTTAATTTAACTGCTGTTATAGTTCATGTACAATTATATAATATGAGTGCAGTAACTATTTTATTTTCATGACCCTTTAGCTTTTGCTAACAACTTGATAGTTGCATGATTCTATAGGTTATAACCCATATGATTTTATAGTTGTATGACACTTTAGCTTTAGATAACAACTTGATAGTTGCTTGGTTCTGTAACCCATATCATTTTATAGTTGCATGATACTTTAGTTTTTGCTAACAACTTGATAGTTGCATGGTTTTATAACACGATGATGATAAGATGATGATATCATTTTATAGTTGCATGATACTTTAGCTTTCGCTAACAACTTGATAGTTGCATGGTTCTTTAACCCATATCATTTTATAGTTGCATGATATTTAGCTTTCGCTAACAACTTGATAGTTGCATGGTTCTGTAACCCATATCATTGTATATTTGCATGACCCTTTAGCTTTCGCTAACAACTTGATAGTTGCATGGTTCTATAACACATAATTATTATCATTTAATAGTTGCATGATACTTTAGCTTTCGCTAATGACCTGATAGTTGCATGGTTCTCTAACCAATATCATTTTATAATTTTTGCATGTTGCAATTGCATGACCCTTTAGCTTTTGCTAACAGTTTAATAACTGCATGATCCTGTCACCATTGCATTTGCATGGGTTTGCATGGCCTTGCATGGCCTTGTATGTAACTGCATGACCTTTTTGTTTTTACTAACAACTTAGTTACTGAATAGTCCTTTAACTATTGTAGTTGCATATATTTGCATGGCTCCGCATGGCCTTGCATGGCATTGTATGTAACTGCATGACTTTCCCGATTTTACTAACAACTTAGTTATTGAAAAGTCATTTTACTATTGCAGTTTCATATTTTTGCATGACTTTGCATGGCCCTGCATATCCCTGCATGTATGATGCATCTGCTTGACCTTTTAGTTTTTACTAACAGTTTAATCACTGCATGGTCCTTTAACTACTGTAGTTTTACCTACTTCGCACTTTATACTTATCGCCTTTTAGTTAGCGTGACTCGCGCTTGGAACCTAATATTCGGTAGGTATGTATAAAGTGTATTATACTGGTACGTAGTCAAGTCAGTAACGATCGGTGCAAACGATATAGCATATTCAACAGTGTATTTAGAATTGAATTCATCTTGAATCGCTAAGTTAGACGTATGGTATAGATGTAACGGAAATTTGCAAGAAATCCCTTTTTGCCCCCTTGTTAAATAGTTGCAACTTTGCAAGTCATTCCCTTACCACAAGTCCTTAGGGATAACTAGGTACAAACAATATTGATTGTGATTGAATATCAAAATAGTTTTACACTGACATACCTATGCAGAAACCTTATGTAATCCGGTAGGTATTTGTGTTAAATTTTATGAGCATTGGCTACTGTTTTGCACCGATTTACTCACTCGTATCTATACGTACGCAGCGTTACTTAATATTTATAATAAATAACACTATAATATTCAAGATGTTATTATACGCCTGTTTTCTACAATTTATAGTATTAATCATTGTAACCAGACAATTAGTAGTCTTCGTAAATATGTATCTGTCTGTTTAACCTTAACCTTAACGGCAACTGTAACCGACCGACCAACCGACTGACCGACCGACCGACTGACCGACCGACTGACCGACCGATCGATCGACTGACAGACGGACCGACCGACCGTATCTGACCTTCAGCTTAACCTTTAACGGTACGCGAGTGCCATAGGGCACCTATCGCTACTCCGTCGAGTTATGTGTAGGTAGGTAACATAGACAGAGTCACGATTACGACACTCTTACGATTTTATGTATTCTGGGATTTCGTAAGAAAGGATTTTGTAAGATCCTCAGACGGCGTCGACTGTTAAGTCGAGGTCCTAATCAAACGGCTTGCATAGATATACATACTCCTCAATCTAGCTGAATAACTTCATATTATGAGATAGTCATTGTCGTAGTCTCTGCCTCCGTAGGATTATGGCTTGAGCGTAAGTCTATTATAAAAACATGTAGGTATGGTAATGTATTGTACATGACCTTTAGGATTGGAGTCTAGTCGCAGCAATCGTTCGAACAGGTGCTCGATTTGTGGTATGTATATTCTTATGACCTCGACCCCAGCATAGCGTCTATCGTCCTGATGTGTCCCCTTTCCTCTTTTTCCTCCAGCGTTTGATGGTCATAGTTCATGAAAAGAAAAATAATCACTGTTATAGATTGTCAACCACCGCACAAACTAAGAATCCAATGTTTTTTGACATGAAAACTAATGAAATAGGCATAGTAAATAAATGAAAGTACCATGATAGCCCTCGTGGATAAAATTATAATGAATTATCGTTATTGTCCTTTTAAATCAAAATAGAACGTTATTTAAGATAATAGATATTCGCTTTGTTCGTAGTTTTCGGAATATCACTGACCACCCCCTCGGGGAACATAGTCGTGAACACACGCTACTCTGCTGCGTGAAATAATACTTTACAACGTCGCTTTAATTTCAAAATTCCGACGTTGTATTTTGTTTTTATTTCAAAACCAGATAAAATACAGTGTGCACTTACGTAAAATAAGATCCCGTCGTCGCCACATGTAGGGTTTGCTAAATAAGTACACATTTACTGTTGCTCACTAGGCAGGTAGTATATGCGGAGCGCGCACGTCCGCACCCGACAAAGGCTGGCAGGCAACTGCCCCCACTACGCGTTCGCACAGACACTACAATTATGTCATTCCTTTTTCTAAAAACAAAAATCAAAGCTAGCTTCCAAGACTGCATACAAATGATGAAAATTGAGGTGGCCCATTGTGTGTACAGGTATGCAGAAATTACTATACTTACTCCATTAACACGTTCATGGGCAGTGACGGCTACAACGGTAAAAATGGATGGTGAAAATTGGCAGTACGGTATAAGCCGTTCGTATTCAGGCTCTCCCTAAAAAAACACTACGGTCATAACAGACTGTTCGTCATCTGTTCGTCATACGATTTTTGGATAGACCACGCCCACTGCCATTCTTTGTAGGCATGCTACTGCACTACTGCCAAAATTAAGCATTGTAGGGTCTTTTTTTTTGGGGCCTCAAACTCACATACTCAATAGTGCGCACACTGACAGTACGGGTTTGACAGTTATCTTTGTACCGGCCGTACTACGGCGGTAACCGTACTGTCACAATCTTCGATGTCATTTAGGCACAGTATTGAAGTACGGTTATGACAGTCGTGTGAATTTGTATGGAAATTTCCAGTGACATTTCTGGATTCGCACTGCCCACAAACGTGTTAAATTGACCGAGCGAGGTGTAAATAAAGAACAAAGTCATAAAAGCAATTGTCACTGAAGCGCAATAATATGTCGCTCGTAAAGTTGATAATATTATTAAACCACACCCTGGAGGGCGATTGCGCTAATTTAAAACATCCAAGTTCAATCATAATCCAATTTCAGTTCTAATCACATTGCAATCCAATTATCTACTATTCGACTGTGCTGAAATCCGCATCGCGCTAAACTCTATGTGAGCGATCTGTCAAATCGCTCTAACTTCTGTCAAATGAATAGCACAATTCCGAATGTGTTAAAAGTTGTGATTCGCACGCGGTCCAATCATGGTTCAGTTGAGATTTATTTAGCGCGATTGCTCTCCTGGACATTTCATAACGACAGCTACTTAAAGGGGTGCTTCAGACCATCAAACTGAACAACTTTCTCTATGGGACCAATATCGAAATCGCGAAAAAAAAATCCGCTCTCCCATACAAAACTGCAAACATAACTCGACTGAAATGTATGGGACAGCAGATTTTATTTTCGCGATTTCGATATTGGTCCCACAGAGAAAGTTGTTCAGTTTGATGGTCTGAAGCACCCCTTTAAGTAGCTGTCCCATTTTATTGTACACCCTGTATATAGGAACTATAGTTGCATTTCTGCCACTTTTTGCAGGGGGCGAGGTAACATGAAATCCGGAACTTTGGATTTTATTCCCCATAACATTAGATTCTAATTTAGAATTTTAAAAAAGTAGTCTCGTGTGAACCCCAAACGTTCTAAGTTCAAAATTATTGTTTTGCAATTATAGGCTGTCTCGTTTAGTGATAAGGTATAAAATTGAGTGTAAATGCACATGATCAATTTGTCTTATACCGTGGAAGAGGGGAAATGCTACCGCAAGGCCAGTCCTTATATGTATAAGTAGTCAAAGACTTGAAAACATTAGACTTTATTTCAAAACAAACAGTTCGATCAATAGTTATAATTTAAATTCAGTGATGTGTACGAAATCGTTGGCGCCGCTAGTCATTCGGAATTATAGCGTTTATTATTTTTCAAAACTTTTCTTGTATGTGGATTCACTAGTTAATTTTATCAGTTCTGTGAAAAGATAGAAGATAGATAACAAAACAAAAGCTAAGCGCATCGTGCATTCGGAAGCGTGAAAAAAACAGAACGTTGAAAAGTTTATGAAAACAAGAAAGTTGGCCAACAAATCGTTCGGACGCGGCGTGTTCATCTTTTGTTTTGCTAACCGCTGATCCAATTTTAACGGATGAAAGGAGTTTTTATAAAAACATTCGATTACTTTGGGTTTGCAAAAAAAAGTGAAACCTGAAAAGCGTTCACTGAATAACATTAGAAGTGAATTTTTTTAAATTCGCTTGAAAGTTATTTGCTATCGATTAGAATTTCGTTATGGCCAAGAGCGTTCCGGACTCTCTCCGGGTTCCGTAGCCATATACTCTTATGAGTAGAAAAACGATTAATCATGGTAGCATTGAAACCATAGACATAGTAACTAGATGAAACCATACCGTGGCCGCACATGAAACAGCAATAGTGTGACTTTTGCATAAAAAAAGACGGTTTGTTTGGCAAGATGTCATCAACATTCCATAGGTTTGACAGTGGTTTGACATCTTGCCAAACACAAAAACCGGCCACGGTGACCGAAACAAAAAATAATATTTCTGTCTTTTTTGTTTATATAAGTTTTCATAACTGGCTATCTTGCTCTCTCATTTCTTGGCTCCATCTTTCAGCGTAAGCGAAAAATCGTTTTTAATCTAAGATTGAAACTATGTTTTGACGGAAATCTGACAAACCCTTAGACCATTAAATCATTAAATCACAACCACAGAGATAAGTAACCTAGATTGTGTTTATAACATTTAATTGGTTGATCCAAAATCCTTCGTTTGTATGGAGCACACTTACTTTTACTTATATACTTATCCTCTTAAGTCTAGCTTTTTCAAAGAGCTATCGGCCCAAATTAAAACGCGCTAACTTAAATTGTCTTATTATTATTATATCAGCCGTCGCTGTTTCATTGTTGGACAAAGGCCTCCCTCCGTTCTCTTCATGTGCCCCGGTTTTGCGCTTAGTTAGGCCAGTTCTTTAAGAAGCCATCGATTTCGTCCCGCCACCTTCTTCTAGGTCTGCCTTAACATCGATTTTGTTTTACTGGGGACCAATTGGTAGTGGTTTAGGCCAAGTAAGCAAAACCATGAATTGCTAGGATTAATTTACGATTTAAGTAACTTTATTTTTACTTGAAAACTAATCATTTTAACTTTAAACTTTAAAAAAAAACTGGCAAACCCAAGGCACAGAGATAAGTATCTACCATCTTTAAAAACAATCAATTACTTTAATTGGTAAATATTCAAAATAATAACTAAAATTCGTTTTTATTGTGCGCACCAACCACCACCACCACCTTTTATACCTATCTTCTCAGGTATGGCTTTTTCAAAGGGCTCTCAAAATACATTGATTGATGGTGGATGAAGGCAGAGTAATTAAAATAATGAAATAGTCTCATTGGGTGGCTTTGTCAAAGAGTAGCTGATTAAATGGAGTAATAAAAACTGACCAAGATTAATTACTAGTTAATTATACACGTCGTCTGGGTCTCTAACCTAGTTGTTTCTTGACATTTAATGTCGTACGGTTAAACACTTCTGAACCTTCCTTATACACAAATAAAGGTGACAAATGGTGATCAAATCTCGTTTCGATTTTGGTGAGAGAATAATGACTCTATAAATAAATATCGAGTGGTGCGGTGGCGCGTAGTGTATATTTTCTTTGGCGATGGTACCACATTTTGTGGCGGTACTATCACAGATTATTCAATAGTTAGGTACTACCGTAACAGACTTCGCACTCATCCCGATTTCACGCACATTTTCGAATTTCGAATTTTGTGCTTCAGGAACAAAAAGTTCTTAAAATGGCCTTACGTGAATGCGCGACCGACAGCCTGTACCTCATGAGATACAAAGCGCCGTTGGTACTTATCGCAGCTGTCAAACGCGTTCCTGGCTATCTAATCTCATAATCTGCGGCCCGCTGGACAGATGACCCTAAAAAGACAGCGACTGGTGAGGAAGGCCGAGGAGAGTTGTGTGGCTTACTTGGGAGATGCTTGTACAGGGTGTTAGGGTAAACAGTTGAATTACTTTAAGGGGTGATTTTACCCATGACACTGAACTACTTTCCCTAAGAAACCTAATACGAGAAAAAAAAACGACTTTTCATACAAACGTTCGATCAGCTGATTGCATATTAGTATTGAAAGTCCGATATTTTTTTTATGAATTTCCTATAGGTTTCTTTGGAAAGTTGTTTAGTATCATGGGTATAATCACCCCTTAAAGTAATGCAACTACAGGGTGAAACTGATATCATTAGCATCATTAGCAAATGTATGCAACAGCTGTTTTTTTTTTGCTCAGATCTATACTATATCTCCGACTGATGGTATATCTTGCACTCTAACACTGCGAAAATGTCAACTTCAAACCAAATTACTAAAATAAAATAAATTCTCTAAAATATATTTAAAAAAAAGATGTCAGTCTTCTAAAATAAAAGGGTTGAGACACATATTTTTTTCCGTGGACGAAGTGGTGATTGATTTAAACTAAAATATATACCTAATAATGTTGATAAATGAGTTTGACACCCCTAAATAAAATAACGATTTATGAGTTCCAGTTTGATGATCACTCAGTTGAGCGTTTTTGCCACAAAAGCCGTATTTGTGCAAAAGCGTTGTGGTATTCTATCATGAAATGGCTGTTTAAATTAAATATTACTAGCTTTTGCCCGCGACTTCGTACGCGTGGGCATTTTATTTTTTCGTCAATTTTCCAATGTTTTTAATAGTTATTCTGCTATTCGTGACGGAGACAAATACAACAAATCAAAAACCATGAAAATCGGTCCAGCCGTTCTCGAGTTATAAGTGTTCGAACAAACCCGACTTATATATATATATATATATATATATATATAGATATAGATTAAACCCATTTATCTATCTATAACTACAGCCTATCTATAGGCAGAGATCAAGACGCGCTATTCGCTCCAATCCTTACATACATATCTATCTCAAAAAATTCAAAATTTTTTATTCAAAATAATATCATATAGATAGCTTTTTGACGTTATTTTTTGACTCTACCACCACAGATTATTTAATAGTTACTACCGTAACTACCACCGCGTCGGAAGGTGTTCCGTTGAGAGAAGATGCGGCCAGAAACTCTACAACACACATCTTTTAAACAAAACAAAATGTACAAAGTACAATTAAAATACAATATTGCATTACATAGTGTAAAATTGTCAAGACCATACATTTTGGTCATTCAAATAATCATCGAGTTTATAGTAACCTTTTTTACAGAGGACTTGTTTAACATAGGACCTAAATTTTTTGTCTGGTAAGTTTAGAATATCCTCTGGTATCTTATTATAAAAGCGTATACAGTGCCCCATGAAAGATGTGTACCGCCGTATTCACATCATCCATACATCTCTTCATACATGCCCGCCAGTTTCGAGTTGGTTTCGAGTACCTACTTCATATGACCTTTCTGTAAGATTTTTTGCTGAATAACATGTTGCATATATCAATACTAAATACGGCAGTGTAGTGACACTGTACCTTTTTTCGACCTGACTGAATGATGGTAAGCTTTTGTGACTGAATCTAACAGCTTTAGTTACCTAATCGTTAAAACGGGAGAGAAATCTGTTGCTATTTCCCGGACTATAACTGGCTGGCATACCGGGTAGCTTTATTCACGTACAGATTTCGAGTTTAACGGTCGTTGTTATTTATCACAGGTAGTTAAATAAAGTGGTGGTAACTTCTGTATAACCTCAAAAATGAAAAAAAATATCCGGCCAATTTCGAATCTGACTCGCTCTTCGAGGGTTCCGTACAACCACACAATACATTTACAAAAAAATATTTTCTCCTGTATCCATATCATCCGCAAGCCCGTCTAACGCTTGGTAAGTTTTATTATTTTGTTGTTTTACTTTAGTTTGCACCAATAATTATCACACAAAATTTGAAGCTTGTACACGAGGTGTCAACTCAAAGGCGTCAAAGGGTACGGAACCCTAAAAAGCAAACATCCGAGTTCATACACTCAACAGCAACTTGAGCGAAATTCAAATTGAAATTAAACAATTTTTTTAAATTTTATTTGTTAATCACATCAGACATCAATATTATACAAAGTTTTAGATTTGTCATAACTGAGCGTTGAATGAACTTCATCTTAAGCTTAAAATAAAATGACTAGAACAAAAATATATATTATGATATCGTATAATAATTTTGAAAGAGAGAGTTGGAGAGTTGAGACCCTTGGACCATGGGGACCCAATGCAAAACAGCTTGTGAGAGACATATCTGCGCGCCTTATAGGGTCCACTGGTGATAAGAGGGCTGGCAGTTACCTTCGTCAGCGTATAAGCTTGGCGATTCAAAGGGGGAATGCTGCCAGCGTTCTAGGGACCGTCCCGCAGGGAGAGGCTTTGGAGGAGGTTTATAGATTGTAGGTATAGAAATTGACGATGCTTGTTGCAGAAATATGGGTTGTATTTTGTAGATACTCTTTCTTATACTGTGGTATAACGTCGCGCCAGGGTACAAAAACATGTATAGTCATTCCTTACAGTTGCACACAGATTGCCATAAGAGTGACAGAGCTAGATTAGACGTAAATCTGTTACGTCTGTTAAACAAATGTCACCACTTTTTAAGCAAATTCAAGCAAAATTCGTTCTTAACGTAAGGAAACAGCTGAGTCTTCCAGCTGGAGGTCTGGTGACAAAATGGTTCAAAACGGTATCTGTTTACTATTGACATTTCAGTTATTCTAATGGGCGGTTGTCATAGGTGTGAATAAATAAATAAATAACGCTCACAGGCACATACATTGTAATGATCCCAAGTAAGCCTCTGGCTTTTTGTTATGGGAACCACACAACGACGGCATAAACATATAACATCCATAACCAAACCGGGATTCGAACCCAGGACCCTGGTTTGGCAGTCCGTCGTGGTAACCGTCACACCAACCGGGTCGTCGAAGTTATTATTGACTCGAATGGATGTCAAGTAGCGTTTCTATGTTTTGCTTTATATTATTTATCTACCCCTCAGATTATCCCAATATTTTATCTTAGCGTCGCGCGGCCAGCTTATTTTGGTTTTGTATAGCTTGATTTGTCGCCGTGTGTACTTAATTAAAAGTTTATGAAAACAAAACGCGTGCTTCCACATCTTGCACCAGCTTGTTTGTGACCATTGTGCTCGCTGTAAAACTGTGGAAGCCGAAGCTTTCGACGGCTAAGAAAGTTTAAACGATTTCATTCCAACCAAAGTTTTCAATCTCGTACTAAACCTTAGTTGTTTATGATTGGCCTTTGACATTCCGGTTTTTATTCCGTTTTTGTCCATTTAAAGATGTCACCACAAAATACCACAAGGCGTCGTGATGGTGCAGTGACGAGTTACCATGCCTGCCGTGGAGGAGGCGATGGTTCGATCCCCGTCCAGAATCCGTAGCCTGATGCGTATGATAAGGCTGTATCTCATTCTCACCTTTTATCTATAGCTAGCGCTTCACGCTGCAATACTACGGCCACAGGCTGACTCGTACCATTGAGTTTTTCGGAATTTATGTACAATTTGTAAAACAACTAGCTTGTCGGTGAAGAAAAACATCGTAAGTGAGGAAACCGGAATTTCATTTTATCTACATCTACATCTACACTAATATTATAAAGATGAAAGATTTGTACCTATTTTTGTATGTTTGTATGTTTGTAATGAATAGGCTCAAAAAGAACTGGGCCGATTTAAAAAATTCTTTCACCATTAGAAAGCTGCATTCACCCTGAGTAACATAGGCTATATTTATTGCTAGAAAAGATTAGACGTCCACCCGTGCGAAGCCGGGACGGGCCGCTAGTTTTGATATAAAATTGTAGAACGGAACCCTCGGTGGGCGAGTCCGAATCGCACTTGGCCTGTTTAAGATATCCTACTGTTTTTGTTACACGACAAAATTAATTTTTTCGTTATTTTTTTTTATTATTTTTTTATTTCCATTGACAATAATACATTGTGTTGAAATTACATAACTTAATATTAGGTTTATTACTTACGCTTATTATTAAAGCCCACGTCACAATATTAAATTAACAATAGCAATTATACAGTAAATAAGTCTCTAAGATTTGTTGTATGTTTTTGAGTTTTAGAATATCTCTGACTACCTCCTCGGGGAATATAGTCGTGAGCTATGCTGTCTAAGATTTGTAAGTTATGCACTTTAATGTAAATTACACAAATCCCTAGTTAATTGCCTAGTTTGTTAAAATATTCGTGGTGAGGAACAGAGCGATTACTGTGCAGAATTTCAAACAGTCCATTCGCTAACTTTGTAGTACAAAATTGAAATGCAGCAAGGAGCAATCAGGAATAATTTACAAAGTAGTGGAAAAACAACATTTTCTTCTCTACATTATTGAGTGAATTCATTTCCTTTGTTTATTAACGAGCGGAAGCACTGAAACTTTTCTAATAGAGTCGATTGGAATTTAAAAGTAGTTCTTTTCATTCTTTGCTAATAAACTCAGTAAGTGGCGATGAGTTCAATAAACATTGTAAAACTAGACATAATTTGAGCTGCACTTCTTGCGCTATTGGGATTTTGTACTCATGGTAAAATCTAGCGTTAGTGGGGTGGGTTTAGTCTGGCGAGAATATCAAAATATAAAAACATAATCCTCCTTCTGGAATAGTCGGGTAAAAATTGAAATGTTGTTCTTTGTTGTTGCGCTTACGCGCATCACTTGAGAGCGGCTGGACAGATATGGCAAATTATTATGTTTTTGATTAAATGTTTGTTATTTTTTAGTTTATTTTATTTTATTAGGTTCATCAACAGCTGTTACAATTATATATGGGTACAATTTACAATTACATTGAGTACCTAACTTAATGCACAACCACTTACAGATGAACACCTCATGCAGCACACGTAATACTCCTAATTAGGTTTTAAGAGTAAAAAAACAGCCAAGTGTGTGTCGGGAATAAAGGGGCATTGCAACGCATCATTACGCATGCCGAAAACAGTTAGTGCAATATATTTCTAGAATAATTCTGACCCCATCGGAAATAATAGTCGTGAGCATAATTCTATGCTACGAACCTTGAATAATTATAACATAGTACCTCAATGGCTACAAAATAAACTTTAAACCTGCAGACAGTAAATGCCATTCGTTGCAGGATCAAAAACAAAACCCTTTTCACACTGAGCTCCATTGTCTTTTGTTGTCAAACAGCCAGCAAAGATATTTAGCGACTCTAGTAACTTAGCAAGGTAATGTAAAGTTCTTTGAATGGGGCTCCTCTCAACGCCCTCTCTTCTATGCTTCGCTTTTGCTCATTAGTATCTTCAGAGAGGTCAAGCAATTTGGTGCATAACTTGCCGTTGCAAAGCTTTGATGTTCAAAACGACAATCGGAGTTATGGGAACTTCATCGCAAACTGCACGGGCGTTTATGTATTTTGTAGATTGAAGCTGATTCTCATTATCTATAATTATAATTAATCATCATCTTCCTGCCCTAATCACATTATTTGGGGTCATGGCAATATGTCGTCTTCCTCCCTTCAACGCCGTCATTTCAGCACACTCTCTTTGCCGGCGCCTCCACCATTTGTAGGGTGGAGACGTAGCCAGAGGACAATTAAACTCTTCTGTCACTATTATTTGGATTTTTATTGTATTTTATAATATTCTTCACTCGCTTGGCAGCTGATCGTCCTATGAATTAATAATCGAACAACGAGCCTAGGGTTCCGCGTTTCAAATTCCGAATCCAAAACCAGCCAGTAGTAGCACATACAATCTCCATGCTTCAGTACGAGATAGGAAGAGCAGTATATTTCTTGCAGAAGTTATTATTTTTGTAGCAGCATTGGCTTTTTTTGGTGAAGAAAAACATCCTGAGGAAACCTAAGTATATGTATTTAACGATACAAACAAAATGGCGTCGGCACAAGCGCACGCGCCGTATGTATGTGCTTCTTTGACGGCTCCCCTAAACTTACCCTTGAAGTGAGGTATGAGGTAGTGAAGTTAGTGGTGGGCTATGCAACATTGTACCTAGTGTCATACTAGCTAGTATCTATTCTCTAGCACTGCATATACTATTACCTATTCTGTGGCACTGCTCATAATAATTTCCAGACTATATTCCCTGAGAGGGTGTAATCAAAGATATTCAAAGTATGCCATATCTTACCAAATATAATACTGGACAAATATCTACAATAATTTTAGATTTAAAGTACCACTAGCAAGAGAGCTTCTTCTTCTTTCTCGTGTGAAGGTGATCACACTTTGTCCTTCCAATACTTGGCCACCTCTATTCCTCGAGGGGAAGCCTCTATTAGGTCCTGGAGGGAGCAAGATACAGGGCACAGGCTACACTGCGATAGATGTCGAGTGGTTTGCACCTGACCACACCGACACTCCACAGACGCATCGGCCGGCAATATATCCCATCTCCTCAGATTATCTTTGGATCGACCAACTCCCTTTCGTAATCTATTGAGTGCCTTCCATGTCGCCCAATCTTCACGGCTTCCAGCAGAGATCTTTTCAGATGGTGTAATAAGGGATTCGCTGTCATTAATTCCTTGCTTCCATAGGTCAGTACGTGCTTCCTGGGGTGTTATGCAGTCGAGAGCTGGATTAGTAATGAAGCTTTTCCTTGATATTAAGCGATTCGGTACGGGCATGTGACTATGAAGCGGGTGTCGTCCGTCGTTGACTTGTTTCCAGAGCAAGAGAGCTTATTGCCTCTAAATATATTCCGCAGTAAGTATACAAAGTTCCACAAATTTTATAGGAACTATCCGGCAGCAATTACATAAATGATGTATAACAATACAGTCAAAGTGCGCTAAAATATCACATTATTATCGTGAGAGCTGATTGGGATTCATGTCACGTCCTCGGAGTCGGTAGTGGTCGAGGTAAAAAGACCGCCTCGGAAAAAATTCTGATGGAATGCGTAATTTTGTATTGGGAAAGTTTTCTCAGGAACAAAGTTTTTATAGGAAAGGTGAGGGTACAGATACAAGGTAAATAATTATATCACCTCCGTTTCTGATTTTATTCATGACATCTTGTCGTTATGGTTCAGTCTTCACCCGGGGTTCCGCTTTCTCTATTGGAGATACTGAGTGTACACTTCAGTATTCACTGAAAAAAAAAAATTGTTTACTTCAACCAAGATCTTGTTTATGATAATCATACATCATGAATCCATATGAGCCTGTCAACATCATGACTTTTCTGACTAAGAGAACTTTTTTTTTTTATTTATAATTAATTGGACTCTTGCTTGTGCGTTAGCACTGCATTTCCGCCGGTGTCAAGTATTTTATGAGAAAATCTATCACAATCTCAGGGATTGTTTTTGGACAAGAACAAGAAGAGACTGAGGATTGTGGAGCCTCGTGGCAGGCAAAAACCACACGAGACGTGTGCTCGGGTCAGTCCCTGCAACGTGACTCTAAGATAACTTTGTTAAACGAATTCAGCTTGTTGTTACAACTACCGTCTTTTGTTTTCAGTAAACAATAATAACGTCATTTCAATTATTTTTGTGCTAATTAAAAAAAAATACTTCTTAGTTGTTTTGCATTTTTTCAGTGTACGTAACACTTCAATGCACAGGCATACGTATTGGAATTTCTTCTTAGTTCTATTGTCTGGAACTTCGACATACATCTGGCTAACAGCAAAAATGGAATAAAACTCACAAAATTACTGAAAAAGGTCCTTTGAAGACCAATGAAGGGATAACCTATCTGCAATTGATTGGATTTCGTATAAAGGTACCTAGTTTTTGCCCAAAGCCTACTGTAAATATTTGATTCGTGTTCCATACTGGCGTTTATTGACACGCTCTGTCGTTTTTCAATACCTTCAAATCACGCACTGGTGGCTTTTCGACCTGTGGGCTTACCAACTTTGAAGGTTTGACCATTGGAAATAATTTAACATCAAATTGAATTGGCTGGTTTTTGGGTGGTTTATTATGGTGGGAGGGTTTTTCACGGGTCGTCGCGTTGCCGGGACTTCTGGACGACTTACGAGTGGACACTGGTTTAACACGTAGTAAAGATCAAAGATTAAAAAAAATCTTTGGTAAAGATATTATACCTTACGGAATAGAGGAAGTGACATGAGTTGTCAAATAAAACCGTTTATGAACGTTTTCAGGAGTCCTCGGCAGGGTAAAAATTCAATTTCTGTGTATAATTCTCAATCTAACGTGAAATCGTGGATAATTTAATGAAATAATGTTAGTATATTTCACAAAATGTTCTATTGCCTCGCGTCACTTATCTCTTTCTATTATACAGTGATGCCGCTAGGTACATCTCGCTCTCTCTGCTGCTCAATGCCTCTCTTCCGTAGTATAATACCTTTATGCTTTATAGCGCCAGAAAAAAAAATTTGCAAAAAAAAATGTTCTTAAAATACCTACCTGTCTTTGCGCCAAACATAAAATGGGAGTGGACCTGTTGGGCAGATGCATCCTGCAAAATGGACAAAAACCATCATGTCTTGGATCGCTGTAAACAGAGGCCAAGGAAGAGATTACAGGATGATCTGGAAAAATTTGGTACCTAAATATTAATAATCATTATCTCTTCCATACTTTCAGATCAAAGTATCTAAGACCATACTGCAAGTCCTATTCAACTTTGAGTTTCCAACTAAAGACGATTTCGTAGCAGGATGCCTACTATATCGCACTAGACATTTGAACTCTAAGCATTTGAATGTGGAACTTGAATCATACGTCAGTGATTTCTTTAGTGAACTGATTTCCATTGAATCGGCTCACTGTGCCAAGCAGTTCAGTGACCGAAATTAAAGTGGTCAAGTTTTGAAGCCACGTAAATGTTTGCCCGTTTAGATGTAGAGTTTTAAGCTTTGCGAAATCAGTCATGTGTTTGAGGGCTGGTATTTTGGGTACGGCTTTTTCCTTTTTGCGAAAAGTAATTGGAGGCAAAAGGGTGAGATTCGAGTAGAACTGAATTTTGTGAAAGTACCTTTTGTACCCAACAAATTGATGTTTCTATAAAATCTAAAATGATCCTCTATTTTTTGGTGCCTGCATAAAATTTTATACGAAAAGTAAAAACTAGAATTTTCTATTTCAAAAAAATATATTATATCATTTCGACAAAGTGTAAAAAAACACCCTAGTAATATTTAAAGGTGGTTTAGACCATCAAACTGAACAATTTTCACTATAGAGACAAATTCGAAATATGTAAAATAAAAAATGTTTGCTGTCCTACACATTTGAGTTAAGTATGTACTGCAGTTTTCTATGAAACAATAGATATTTTTAAATTTTTCTTCTATAAAATTAAATGGGACACTTACAACGGGTTCTTCAAACAATCAAAACTATTTTCAAACAACTTTCTCTATGGGACCAATATCGAAATCGCGAAAAAAAAATCTGCTGTCCCATAATTTTCAGTCGAGTTCAGTTTTATATATTCCATAAATTAAATACGATCAGTTTTTTTATGCGTTCATTCTAAAACTTGTACTATCAATTCATAAATCACATAAACTAGCCATTTCAGTGTCCAACAATCCTGCAAACTGTGACAGTTCCTTTTGGCCCCTCGCTCGTCGGAAATGCCGTGTTTTCCGGAAAATTGCCGCTTTCCCGGGTCCCGTGCATTTCTCAATTACATCCGTTACGGCTTTGTTTCCCGTGATATCTTGTAATGGCGAGAAAGATTGGGCGTAACCTGAAAGGCTGTTTTGTCAGATGACCTCTCATTTTTGTCGGAAGGGTCGGACAGGTTTTTGTTTTTGATGTTCTTTCCGGTTTTCGTAATTGGATTTGCTTATTCATTTTGTTTGTTGCTTCAGTGTAATTATAGTGTAAATTGTAACTCTGTGAGTGGGTGTTGCATTATCTACAATAATAATGTCATCGTCAACTTGTTTTTTAATTTTAAAATGTAGATGTACTTACTTATAAAAAAAGTTATTGAGCAGAAGAAACTACAGAAAGTGAAAATGAAGCCCGTGAAAATACTGATATACCTACCCCGACTTTTGGGGTTCAGTCTCGTCCACTGGCCCAAAACTTGTTCTTAGTTAATTAATTTCAGAAAAACAAAGAAAATAAAAATAAAAAGAGAGTTAAAATACACATCAAATCTATTAAATTAATTAAATTTATTGAACTTGCACATTCGTTCTCGGAATTTTACGTAGCGTGGGTAACATTCCAATACTTTACGTGGTTGTCCCACAAGGCGACTAAGGGAGAGGTTTTTCAAACAAAAAACCTCTCCCTTAATCTTTTTTTTTTTTTTTTTTTTTTTCTATGTTCGATAGGTAAACATTTGACCCCAATCTCACCTGATGTTGAGTGATGATGAGGCCGAAGATGTAGCATGCTTACCTAGAAAGATGCCTATTCACTCTTGCCTTGAAGAGGCCCAGGTTGTATTGCTCAGGGAACAGGTCCGCAGGCAGTGCGTTCCACTCCTTAGCCGTGCGCATTATAAAAGAAGAAGCAAACTTCTTCGTGCGAATTCCTGGTAGGTCAACGACATAAGGGTGGAAACCCAGCCTGCGTCTCGTCCCCCGCAGATGAAAGGGAGACGGAGGTATTAAATCGTGTAATTCCGTCGCACACTCTCCGAAATGTATCCTATAAAAAACAGATAGACAGGCTACCTTGCGACGATGCTCAAGACTTTGTAGCTTCGCCACAGAGGTTGGATCACCTATGAGCTTCCTGGCACGCCTGTCGATTGAGTCCAACGCGGCCAGCTGGTATTGGGCAGACCCGTCCCAAAGATGGCAGCAGTACTCCATGCACGATCGGACTTGTGCTTGATAAAGTTGTAGAAGCTGTCCCGGAGTGAAGTACCGTCTGACCTTCGAAAGGACGCCCAGTTTTTTCGCTGCGGTTTTCGCCATGGACTCAATATACCGCCCGAAATTCAAATCGGACGATATGTTAATGCCCAGGAGCTCCAGGCGATCAGCTATCGGTATGGACACATTTCGGAAAGTCGGAGTCAAAGCGAAGGGACTCCGTTTTGTGGAGAAAAGGCACGCCTGTGTTTTGTTTGCGTTGAAACTGACCCGATTAGCGTCACCCCAGTCGGACACAAATTCAAGGGCCAAGTTTAATCGCTGCACCATGGCCTCTCGACAAGACTGAGTAACATCCAATTTGACCCCTGCACCGGACAGATATCTGTCAGAAACAGTGCTGTCGTCAGCATACCCAAAGGTTCCGGGCACAAGCATGTCGTTTATATGCAGCAGAAATAAAGTAGCTGACAGAACTGACCCCTGAGGAACACCGGCATTAATAGCCATTTGATCCGATGAGTATCCATCAATGACTACTCGTATGCATCGTTCACTCAAGAAGTCAGCTATCCAGTCGCATAGGTCAATCGGAATTCCATATGATGGAAGCTTGCTTATAAGGCTTGCATGCCAGACCCTGTCAAAGGCTTTGGATATGTCAAGTGACACGGCAAGTGCCTCCCCGTATCTCTCGACAGCCTCACTCCACAGATGTGTGGCATACACAAGGAGATCCCCCGTGGACCGTCCTGGGCGGAACCCATACTGGCGGTCACTGAGGAGATCGTTATATTCAAGGTATGCCAGGAGCCGGTTGTTAAGTACACGTTCCATAGTCTTGCAGAGTATGGAAGTGACTGATATTGGTCTATAGTTGACAGGGTCGGCACGACTGCCTTTTTTGGGCACAGGTTGCACGTTGGCAAGCTTCCATGACTTTGGGACTACCGCAGTCTTAAGTGAGAGGCGATACAGGCGTGTTAAAACAGGAGACAACTCTGCAGCACAGGTGCGTAGGACAATCGCTGGGATTCCGTCGGGTCCGCTAGCCTTGTTCACGTCTAGAGAACGTAGGGTTTTAAAAACCTCTTTTTGGCGAATGTGAACTGATGCCATTGAGCATTCGGTACGAGGAATGGTAGGTGGTGTTTTATCTGAGTTCTCCAGATGCGAATTCCCGGCAAAAAGATTAGCAAATAAATTTGCTTTCTCCTCCGCCGAGTGAGCCAGCGATCCGTCAGGTTTTATTAGCGGTGGTAGGGAGGGACGGCCGAAGTTTGCTTCCACCGCTTTGGCAAGCGACCAAAACGCTTTGCTGCCAGCTGGATAGGAGGCGAGCTTAGCCCCTATACGACCAATATGGTCAAACCGGGCCTTTCGCAACACCTTTTTGCAAGATTTGGCGGCTTTGTTGTAGGCTTTCTTCAGTTTTTCGGTGTTCGGAGCTTTCCGCTTTCGAGCATCAGCCCAGGACATATACGCTGACTGTTTTTGCACCTCAGCACGAGAACAGTCAGCGTTGAACCATGGGCAAGCTTTGGCGCCGGTTGACACGTCAGAGTACGGAATAAAATATTCCATACCTTGACGTATCACTTCGGCAACCGCGGTCGCAGCGCTCGACGATTCCTCTGTAGAAAAGCAGGTTTGCCGCCAAGGATACGAAGCAAAGAAGTGTCGCATCTCGTCCCAATCTGCTGACTTGTATCGCCACACCCGTCTCTTACCACAGTGGCCCTGATCAGGTGGGGAGTATACGGATACAGTTTTCACCAGACAGTGGTCGGAGGTACCTAAGGGGGCACATACCGACACAGAATATCTGTCTGGATCAGTTGTCAACAGAAGGTCTAAGCAGTTGGCCGTGTGAAAGTCAACGTCAGGTATCCGTGTGGCACAATTGACCAGCTGGCTGAGATCTAGCGATAGTGCAAGTTTGCGCGCCTCTCGTCCAGCGTGATCGGTCTTCTGGTAGGGGAACAGCCATTCTTGATGGTGAGCATTAAAGTCACCCAGAAGGGTCAGTTGCGCCACAGGATACCTTAGCTGGGCCTCCTCAGCCGCCTCTCCAAGATAGTCGAACAACCTAGTCGTCTCCTGATCTCCACTGTGCGAACGGTAGACACAGGCGTAAACAATTTGTTCAACACCCGTCTCCACCAGTATCCACAATACTGAGAAAGAAGGCTCCTCAAGGTTTTTGAGACGCTTGATGCAGATGTCATCGCGAGCGTACACACAGACTCCGGCATGAGGAATGAACCTATGCTCCAGAGAGTACCCAGGGTAGCTGAGGTACGCCGCGTCTGCCGGACATCTGATCTGCGTCTCGGTGAGAAACAGCAGTTGTGGTTTTTCAGTCTCTAGGTGGTGGTGGACTGCTACGAGATTTGAGTGCAGTCCTCGGATATTGCAGAGGTGCACTTTTAAAGGGAGAACGTGCAACCGCTGTTTAACTTTCTTCCTTTTAGAACCTTTCATCGTTTTTTTTATTTTTTGAAGAGCGAATAGGCAGGGGGCCGGTAGTTGAGCGAGGAGTAGCATCAATCGAGCCAGATAGTATGCTGAAGTCTGCCACACATTAAGATGGCTGGGTTGGAGACCGCGGGGACGCCCGAACCCCCCCGGGGATGCCCACCAACTTCTCCCATCCGGTCGCCAACCGGCATGGTGGAGCAACCCGGGATTTTTCGCTAGGTGGCGGGGCAGCCTTTCACGGGTGGCTTTCCCGCTACTTGGGCCCCCTACTTCCTGCGGTCGGCCAGCGGAGCACCGTGCTTCGGATCCCGCTAGCCTCCAAAACCAGCCAGCCGGTGTAGCAGAGGTCAGCAGCCTGTGAACGGTCTTCTGACGCGACTCTACTGCTCAGACCCGTCCTCCATGGGGCAACTCCGGATTTCGTGGCGGAACGTGGTTAGTACCACTTGGCGACACGGCTCAATCTGGAGGGTGGTAACCAGCCTCGGCCGAAACCTACCACCGGTAAGTTGTCACTCATTTAGCACCACCCAGGGGTCACGTGTAGGGTCTCGAGGGTAAACCTACGGACGCGAGTGACTTAAACCCCCGAATCTTGCTGTACTACACGAAAAGCTAACCACGACAAACCACGATGCGTCATTATAATCCCGAAACTATACTGGGTGATTTTTTCTAGGGTGGTTCCGGCCATAAAACTGATCAACTTTTAATAAGGGAGCAAACCTGAAATCGCATTAAAAAACCTGCTGCTCCATACTTTGATAAACTGCAATGCCTCGTCGACTCAAATGCTAAGCTCAAATGTCTCATACATTTGAGTTTAGCATTTGAGTTTTACAAGCTTTTTTTAGAGATACCATTCCTACGACTGCACGCATTGTAGGCATATAATATTACCTGTAGACATCTAAAGAAGTTCAAGCTGTTTAGTGTAGCATCAAAATCAACGATATTTAAAATATTGCAACCAAGATTTATAAAGCGAATGCAGGACACATTGTTTTATCTCGCCATGGAATCAGAAAAGAAAAGACACGAAGGAAAATCCACGTTTTGCCGGCAAAACTTTTAAACTAGCTTTTAGAAAAGTTAGTTTCAAATGTCAACGCGAATAAAGCAGCGGACAGAAGTCCTGTCTACGGATAAGTTACAACTTTGTATGAAACCTTGTAGATTACTTTGAGATTAGAATTTATATGATAGCCTGTAGGATCTCACTGTAGGACAAAGGCCTCCCTAACGAATAAGGGTGAGAGGTAATGGGCCATACTCCACCACGTGGGCCAAGGGCGAATTGGTGTAGGCAAATTTTGTATGGGACAGCAGATTGTTAAAATTTTTTCTCGGTGTTGACTCCATAGTTAAAGTTCAGTTTGATGGTAGGTATTAAAGTACTGAAGGTTTTTTAAGGGGATGATGACCATCAAACTGAACAACCTTCTCTTTGGAACCAACATCGTTTCATCAAAATCTGTGATCGTTTTTGCGTGATGTTTGAACAAACAGACAGGCAAAAAATAGAAACATCCGTGATTTGGAGTCAGGGACAACTGAAAACCATATGGTAGCCTAAGTAGACAAACTTCTGTTATCTAAACTATTATAAAACTGTAACAGAAGTGTGTCTGTACATTGAAGATATTTACAAAAAAAGATTACAATACGATTTTTAGATGTCCATGATTCCAAATCACCAATTTTTTGATTTTTTGTCTGTCTGTTTGTTTGTTTGTTTGTTTGTTTGTTCGAGTATCACGCAAAAAATACTGAACCGATCTTGATGAAACTTTTTTTGTTTGATAGCTTATCATCTGACTTAAAATCTGGTATATAATTTATGCGGATGAAGTCGCGGGTAAAAGCTCGTAGTTTTATAATAGTATAGATTTAGTTGGTCCTATAGCGATACGCAAGCAAACTTGTGCATGAGCTTGAGAAATGTATTGTATCCAACGGACACGCGATTTTCGATTTAGGGATGATTGATTACCCGAAAATTACTTGTTTTGATTGGATGCAGCTGTTTGTGAAAATAAAAAATTAGTTTAAAGATTTATTTTTGTACTCGAGTTTACAAATTATATACCAGATTTTAAGTAGGATCATAAGCTATCAAAGAAAAAAGTATCATCAAAATCGGTTCAGTAGTTTTTGTGTGACACTCGAACAAACAAACAAACAGACTCACATAAAATCTAAAAAAGATTGATTTGGAGTCAGGGACACCTAAAAACCATATCGTGATATTTTCTTGTAAATATCTTCAATGTACAGACACACTTTTGTGCATCATCATCATCATCTTATTTAAGATTTTGGCTACGCTCTTGTCGGTGGAGTATTCGCCAATGAAAACTGGTTCATTTGCATTTTTTACTTGTTTGGACCTTCCATATAAAAGTGCGGATCAGCCGATCGATTTTTTATGGGAAAACCTTTCTCGTTTTTCAACCCAAGGGAAAGTTCTTTAGGTTCGTTGATGCCCCCTTATTATAAAATATCTAGTTGTGGTGATAAAGGAAAAGAGACAGTCGTGTGGGAAACTAGTCTTAAAAACTGAAAATCCCGATCTGAACGTAAAAAGTAATTAAAGTACTCTGTGGTAATAGATTTAACAAAACAGAAATTCGAACAAAAGTAAAATCAATAACTTTTCCGACAAACTTATAAACAAAACAAGCAATCTCACATGAAGAGAATGAAAAAAGGTGCTACAAAAAATATACACTGTACTTTTCACCGTCATGTTTTTCTAACCGCAAAAAAGTCAACAACATATTTTCTCATTGCAAATTGCGAACGAGGTACCTAAGCCTTCGAGCATTCAAACGGGAGATGTCTCTGTCTCCTGCATATTGTATTCAACCAATTTCGAATGTAGGCAACCTTAGAACCTTGTCACATTCACCTGTATTAACTGTGGTTAATTATATCCTGTGGTATTAATTAACATTTTCGGATTGTCGGTTTTTGCTTGTATTCGAAAAAAAAGGTTACTATAAACTCGATGATTATTTGAATAACCAAAATTTCTAATCTTGACAATGTTACACTATGTAATGCAATATTGTATTTTGATCGTATTTTGTAAATTTTGTTTTGTTTAAAAGATGTGTGTTGTAGAGTTTCTGGCCGCATCTTCTCTCAACGGAACACCTTCCGACGCGGTGGTAGAGTCAAAACATGACGTCAAAAAGCTAATATTTGATATTATTTTGAATAAAAAATTTTGATTTGATTGATTTGATTTGATTCGATGTAGGAAAAGGAGGATGTATTGTTTCCACTGTCCATTAAAAAGCAACGGTCTTACTACCTATCACACTGGAAAGTTTTGGGTTAGTACTTAAAACTAGGTATAGGCATAGCATTCAAGACATGAATAACCATTTTGTCCATTTTTTGCATAATTTGAAGTTAAATCCCAGGTCATTTAATCCGCGATCTTGCTTCTTCTGACCTAATATATAGGGTCCTTCTTAATATGCTGACACTTTTTTCAGGTTATGATCAGACCATCAACTGAACAACTTTCTCTATGGGACCAACATCAATATGGGAAAAAAATATCAGCTGTCCCATACATTTGGCTCGAGTAGGTTTGCAGTTTTGTATGGGACAGCTGATATTTTTTTCGCGATTTCTTTGTTGGCCCCATAGAGAAAGTTGTTCAGTTTGACGGTCTGATTATCCCCTTAAAAAAGTGTCAGTATATTAAGAAGGACCCTGTATAGATTAAATTTAATATTAAGTGAAATATTTTGTAATTTGAACTCTAGCACATTATTATTATTATAATACCTCTTTGGTACCTCTATAGGTAACTAACGTGTGGCCAAAGTTGTCATCTTCAGTGATTACTACTACTTCTAGGCCATCTCCCGTTTGATTGCTCCAAGGGTACAGTCGACGACAAACTCGTTACGGTGAACAATTACAGTAATATGGTACATTATTAACCTCTTCGCTGCGGAGAACCGGTTTACGTACTTTATATGAAGCAATTTTTTCTTGTCATCGTAAAGATCTGTACCTATTTGTTTCTTTTTATGCGAAAATGTTCATTTTCTTGACAAATGGAATTGAGTTTAATGATGTTGAAAATTTATAACGAAAATCTATTTGGTCGGCTTTGAATTTCGATATCAATATATTTATTCATCGATATTTAGATCCCAATATAATTGCGCGTCGATTTACAGTCTATTTTTATCGTCCTTAAATTCCCAATTTCTTATTTTTATTGTCATCTGAACTTGACTGCAGGCTTAAATTTTTCTTTTTTTTTAATATATCTAAATATATATAAATTAATAAACTACCACAGTTTAAGTTTCTTTTAAATTATTAATAAAAACAAAATAATTTAATCTTCAAAAATAGGAGCATTATCTTGAAACACCTTATATTTTATGTTCAAAATTGATAGACAAAACAATAACGCAATGGGCAATTGGCTGTCACTTCATACGAATGGGAAAAACTGACGAGAAGGGGTGAGTATGTGCCATACCTACTCAGTGCGAGTGAGACAGGAATACACCATTGCCTACTATTCTCTGTCACGCTTCCTATCAGAGGAGGCGGGTTTCAAATCGGTGAGGGGCAGGAGGTGTGCATTCTATGTAGTACTAGATACTCTTTCTTATACTGTGCCATGGGCAAAGCTACTGTCTTTCACTTCCTAAAATAACTTATAACTAAATTATTAAATTTATGAAACCGTAGTTCAAAATAAAACGTCGACTTACCTGAAGCCATTTAATTCTAGTGATGTTCTCCTCCGTAACCGTTAATGCTTTCCTCTCACCCAATTTATACGTCTCATCGTAATACATGTATTCCGTAAAAGTCAATCCACTTGTTGTATATTGTTGAGTGAAATAGATCGATATACTCCCGTTCACTATATCGTGTTCGATAATCCATCGACATTTGATGGGGACTGAGAAAGCGTTGGGGAAGTTTGGGGTCTGTATTGTCCCCACGGGGCCTTTTAGGCGGCCCCCGCAGGTCTGGGGGCCCTGGTGTTCTCTGTCCTCTTGCGAGTACACGTCGGCCGCGATTGTTGTTATAAGTGTTATGCTGAGGAGGTGCTGCATCGTTAACCTGTAACAAGGGAAACTGAATTTATTTACTGGCTTCAAATTCTGGTGATAAAATATACTTGTATCCCTGGATAGAGTTGAATCTCTTGATATGTATAGCTCTGAAGTGAGCTATATCTCTTCTATAACCTGATCGAGACTCCTCGAGGAATGAGCATAATGTTGAAATAAATATTTCTACACATATTGAAAAATGTTGTCACTTTTAATAGAATTTTATGAGTATAATAAAATTCTAGTAAAAGTGACAACATAAATATAACGTATATGGCAAATACTCCACCAACAAGAGAGTATCTCTTAAATAAGATGATGATAATGATGCGATAATGTATATTTTGGACGACCTTGCTATATAATTCGTTGCTTAAAAGTCATTATTTATGTTTCTAAAATAATACTCATAGATTTGACTCAAATCTGTTTTAGAATCATTAAAACAATAACCAGGTTAGTTCTTTTGTTATTTCTCCGTGTAAATTTCTACATTTCTAAAGTCTCTTTATCATGAGCTTGCTGAGCTTTGCAGAAAAGTGAGGAATTTTTATATAAGGTGTGACAAAACACCCTAGTAATAGTAATATTTTGATGGAGTTGGTTTAGAATTTAGATAACCAAACTAACTGAACAATTTTCACTAGGAGACAATGTTATTACATTTTCTCGGTCTCCATTATACATTCGTAGTCTATATTATCCAATCATAGTCTATGCATTACATTTTATTCTACCGAGAGACATTTTGCATTACTATTTCAGACCATTTTACTTTATTTCGTGCTATGATACTTCAATTTAAAGTAGGGTCGTTTATATGCAAGCACGTAGTCAAGATTTTTCAAGAATGTACTAGTAACTTGGTCGGGCGGTGAATGAAAACATCGTGAGGACACCAGACTGCATGCTAGAATATTTCGGAAGCGAGGGTAATAATAACAAGTGGTTTTAAGTTATGCTCCAGGCCTGTAAGTACCTTGTAACCTGGGAGGATATGAATAATAAAATGAGATAATTATAACTAGGTGCACGTATTTTGAAAGCATTTTCGTTATAATAATATATTTTAGTTTATGAGAGTGGATTGTTAGTATTTTTAAACAAATCATGCATTTGTAACATTGCCGAAATATCTGAAACTCACACGGAGAAAAATATCTATAGTATTATGTGTGCGAACCACAGAATATTATTATAAGAAGAAAAACTAAAGAAAAGTAAACGATCTGCCTTAATTAAGAATTTTGTGTTATTAAATAAAATTCGTTTAGTCAGACTTTCGTCCATATAAGTTACAAAGTTTACAGCTAATATCAATAAGGTAGGTTATTGGATGTAACAATTTAAAATTATAGTTTTGTAGCGGATTACGAATGAACCTAGTTAATATAAATGAAAGAGTATTTACAAGACCATTACATTTTTACAGGGTTTTTTAAGGGGATGTTCAGACCGTCAAACTGAACAACATTCTCTATGGCACCAACGTCGAAATAACGAAAAAAAAAACAGCTGTATACTATACAAAACTGCGAACCTACTTGAGGCAAATGTATGGTACAGCTGATTTTTTTTTCGCGATTTCGATGTTGATCCCTTAGACAAAGTTGTTCAGTTTGTTGATTTGATAATTCCCTGAAAAAAGTGTGAGCATATTAAGAAGGACTCCGTATAAATAAAGAAGCACTTAGTATTTTTTTTATTTTTTTTTATCTACTTTAGGTAATTAAGTTTTTGTAAATCTTTTGTATAAATTATTGTGTTATAAATAGAAACACTTTCGTCTTCGACTGTCAGTACACGTTAAAGTTTTAAATAGAGTTTAGTCGGAGGTAAATATTACAGTTTTTATTTGAAGCAGTTGCGTGTTACAAGTTAAACATAATTAAGTTAAATGTTTTTGGTTTATTATTAGAACAAGCCTCTCTTTCTAACAAGCAAACTTTTGCAATTAGCCATCCCGCTTCAATTGAAAGTAAGATCGCAAAAAAACGTATTTTTAATCAATATCTTTTCTCTTGGGTATTTGGGGAAAAATCCATCGGGTAGAAGCCCTGCTATAATTAGGTATTTACCTTTCAAATTATGGTATATTCAGAAGAAATGGTGTAGGGTGATTCTTGTAAAACTGGTTATAAATCTGAAATCGAGCTTACTATGCTCCTCTTTTCTATCGAGAAAATTTAATAGGATCGTGTTTTCAACGGTTAGATGCCCTGCAGAAAGAACGTATCTACACTGTTATGTGAACTATATAATATATTAAACGTAATAATTTGGTTATCAAAAATCGTTCGAAAACAGACAAAATAGGTATGACCCCCTCTTAACATACATACAATTAGTCTTAGAGGCTTAGTCCATTATAATTATAACTATGTACAGTCGCCATCTGATATATCTTAGCATACAAGGTGTCCAAATATTTCTGAGCAGTGCTAATTTTCAATAAATTATTTACAGTAAATGTTACCAATTATATCTAAACGTGTATTTTGTCGTAAATATGTGAACAACGAATTTTCAATAATTTCTTTACAATGTTATTTAAAATTAACATGTAAAACAACGGAGTAAGGTTTTTATCCGAAACAGTTCAGATGTTTATGGCCACCATGACTGCGTCGATATATTTGATGTTCTCGGCGTTCCTATATCTTTGATTGACTATGAGTAAAGAAATTATTGAAAATTAGAACTGCTTAGAAATATTTGACCGCCTTGTTTGCTACGATATATCTGCTGGTGATTGTACGAGCTACTTTTTGAGGGGGACGAGGTAGTCGAAATTTTGTTTTTTATCCTCTTACCTACCTATCTACAGCAGACCTAGTACATTTATTATGCTAGCTCTACTATTTTACTGTGTACCTAGTAATCTACGAATTTAATTTGTATACAATTCAAAATATTCCCAGCGGACTTTTGTTATGGTTACCCCGTTTTGATACAACGGCAATCGACGAGTAATTTCTTTTACTCGTCGAATTAGATATTAGTCAAAACTATTTAGTACCTACCTAACGACTTTACTGACTGTTTGAGACAGTCCTTTCAGAATCGAATATAAAAAGCTACTTAGACCGGTAATATAATAAAGCGCAGAAAGTTTGTTCAGATAAGAAGGTAATATTTCCGACATAGGGTTATTAAATCGAATTCTGGGAACAAAACGAACTCATTTATCGAATAGTCCTCATTATTTTTACCGCCCGTTCAATGAAGCTGAATTTGTCATTGTCCGAATTCGTTTCGTTAGGAACGAATAAGTCTTTGTGATAGAAAAAATGTAGGTTTCAGGATGTTTCTTTGCCTTAGGGCACAATTACAATTTTTCTGTTACTAGCTACCTACCAGCAAACAATATACATTATCAGTATCCTTCTTAATAATATGCTGACGGTTTTTTTAAACAGACCAATAAATGAACAACTTTCTATATTGGACTGAAGCCGAAATAGCGAAAAAAAATTAAGACTATTCTTAGGCAAACACAGGAATTCACAAATGTTACAGCAGTGAAAGCTATATAAATTATAGCGGTTTATTGAGTAGCCATATAGAATACAACACAGTCATTTGGTCTCCACACGAAACTAAATATTGTACAATGTAATGTAACGCATTCAAATTAAATTCACTCGCTACATCTATTTGTTGTTGTACCTACGTGGTGTATCCCTTCTTTCCGTTAATGTATCCCACACTATTCGGGCATGGTGGGAGGCGCGGCGGTGCTTCGCACTAGCCGAGTATGTGATGAAGGTGTTGAGGAGGTTGACGTACAACCCGGAGCTGCTGCGACGCGTGGGACTGTGCGTGCCTTAGCCAGCAGATTGGTGTCTGATGGCCGTGCCCATGCCCGCCGCGCGCACCAATCTAAGGCCCCACTTTCGCTCGTCGCGTTGCGCACGCTTAACGAGGTGGCGGACAGAATAGATAATATTTGCATGCTCCAGGAGTGAATTCGCGAAAATTGTTATGTATCTCATGTGCTATGTATGTAGTTTTAGAAAGTTACATTTAAGACGAAGGGTAGGAAAAATAGCAGGACAACGTCTGCCGGGTCAGCTAGTATATACTAAAGGGTAACCCATATCACCACTCCTGAAATATCTGAAAATATATCCCGAAACCTGAAACCTTCAATAACGTAAAAGTGAGCCTTTACTACAACAACAGAACAACTCCAGTTGTAACAAATCTATCACCTCTCTGGATTATGATTGTGAGTTTATGTATCCTAAAACAGAAAACCAAGATCATGATAAAACTTTAACTACCCACCTAAATACTCCTTTATACACACATTGGGTGGAGAAAGAAAAAGAAAGAGCATTAACGTTGTACCTATTCGTTTTTATTACAGAAACAAGTGGTCGGGGTAGGGTCCCGTGTAAGGTTGCCAGAGCGCCGGGAAATCCGGAAAAATCACGGAATTTAGTGTTGGGTCCCTTGTCCACTGATTACACAGAGTGTAACAAAACACCCTAGTAATACTTAAGGAGGTTGTTTAGACCATCAATCTTAACAACTTTCACTATGGAGCCAACATCGAGAATAAAAAAAAATCATGTGTCCCATACATTTTAACCGAATCGGAGCTGCAATTTTTTTTATTTTTTCTCGATGCTAGCTCTATAGTGAAAGTTGTTCAGTTTGATAGTGAAGCACCCCCTTAAGTATTACTAGGGTGTTTTGTTACACCCTGTAATTCACTATGTTTTTACCCGACTGCGCCAGAAGGAGGGTTATGTTTTTCGAGCGTATGTATGTATGTATGTATGTTTGTATGTCTATTTCTTTGGCACGGCCTACAGCCTAAACGACTTAATAGATTTTAACGTATGAGGTGTCGTTAGATTTGTAAAAATCGTGAGAGTGTCATAGGCTATATTATTTTAATAGGGGGGCGGCCAATAAAAAAAAAGAGGGGGTATAAACCATATATTTTTGTTAAAAATTACAATATTGGTATCAAATGAAAGCTAGTAAATAGACAATTCCAAATATATATATATTATAGTACTTATATGCTACCATTTAGACACAAGACTAAAAAGTATGAAATAAACTAAATTATTACGAAAAACAAAAAACCCGACTGCATAAAAAAACTATAATTCTTCTTTGTCCCCGTTTGCGATACCTACCTAATAACATTCAAATTATATTTGCTTAATGTTGTTATGCCTGTGTCCAGCAGTGGACGTCCATCGGCTGAGATGATGATGATGATGATGTTGTTATAGCTGATTAGTGATTATAGAGCTTGTTTTTCACTTTTCAGTTAATAGTTTTTTTATGCAGTCGGGTTTTTTTACAAATTGATGGCACCTTATCCTGTCCCTTAGTCGCTTCTTACGACTCCCTGAAAAGAAATGGAGTATGGTATATTCTACAGAGATGGATGGCTTTATAGGTAACATCAGATAAAAAAATGTTTTAACCACATTTTGCATTTTTCTTTTCCCTGTAAAAAATATAACTTAGGTAGGACTAGTAATTTAACACACACACAGAGACACACAAGGGTGTTACAGAAGTAAAAATAAAAATTTAAAATTTTTAAACGGTCGTCGTTTAGACCATAAAACTGAACAACTTTTACTATTTGACCAAAATCGAAATCGCAAAAAAAATCTGCTATCCCATACATTTACCTCGATTAAAGTTGTAGTTTAGTATGGAAACTCCTTTTTTTTTCGCGTTTTCGATATTGGTCCCATAGTGAAAGTTGTTCAGTTTGATGGTCTAATAAACTAAACCATCCCTTAAATATTAATTTGTATTTTTGTAACACCTTGTATATTTTGAACGAGGACAAAAAAAAACATCAAAAAAACATAGTTGTAAAACATCTATTGGCGAGCCTTGGCAGTAAAACCGACTCGTATGCCATGCCGTCACAAAATCGTCATGACACGTGAGACCACAAACATGTGAAATCCGTCTGTTCTTTTTAAATGATTTCTACGACTTGGACGCCAAGTCCGTTCGGATCCCTAGAAATGTCGAGGAAATGAGAAGCCTGTATCTGGCAACCCTAGTCCTGTGCTAATGAAACGGTTCCAGCAACGGGACTCCTCTCTGGTATGAAACTGTTAATAGTGCCTATTTACGTTTGTTGCTACCGGATATTTTCCGGTTATTCCGCTCGGAAATTTTCAGTTTGTTCAGGGTGTTTCTCTAGGAGAAAGAATGAGAGAAATTGTCTCCAATGAACCTTATTGAAATAGAAAAGCGCAACTGAATCAGAAATGTCTGAGAAATTTTATGCTTGACTCTTATAATTATATTCCGGTGTTTTAGTGTATATTTTCTGTGATCGTCCGCGCCGGTGGATTCAGAGGAGCATCACAGGTGCTTTTTAGGGTTCCGTACCCAAAGGGTGAAAACGGGACCCTATTACTAAGCCTACGTGGTCCGTCCGTCTGTCCGTCCGTCCGTCCGTCCGTCCGTCCGTCCGTCCGTCCGTCCGTCTGTCCTACCTATTTAGGGCTGTAACTTTTGAACCATAATAGCTAGATAGTTGATTTTTTTTCAGATTATGCGTTATTACGGCGGATTTGTTAAAAAATATAATAAAAATGACAAAAAGTTAAAAATTAAGGGGGGTTCTCAACAAGAAACTAGTTTTTATCAACGTTTTTTCTTCACGCTCTATCGTAAAAAACGGTAATACCTACAAGCGTCAAACTTAGTGGAATTATAGAGCAAACTCTACAGAATAACAACAAACACAAAAAAACCGGCGAAGTGTGAGTCTGTCTAGCGCTAAAGGTACCGGACAAAAAAAGTTTTTTTTTCTAAGTTAATAATGTTGTGTTCTGTGGTGGTGTGGTACGGAACCCTCGGTGCGCGAGTAGCCCGACTCGCACTTGACCGGTTGGTCCGGACCGGTCATATTGGTTTGACACTGATCCAAGTAATAGAAGTTCTTTTACTAGGATACATTATAGTAAGCATATAAATAGTAGAGATTTTAAAATTATGCAATATCAAATTATGCTGGGTATAAAATTAAATGAAGTGATCCTTCAGACCATCAAACTGAACAACTTTTACTATGAAGCCCACATCGAAATCGCAAAGAAAATCAACAGTTCTCTATATTTGGGTCCAGTAGCCATTTACGTTTTCTATGGAACAACCTATGGGAACAACACATTTTTGTTATTGTTTTTTGTTATTTTGATACATAATCAACAGTTTGGTAAATAAATAGCAAACCGATTTGCTATTTATGACAGGCCTGGCTCACTCCGCACTTTAGTTATAAAAATGTACCTCGGCCGGTCCCCGACGTCGAGGCCTAATTCAGTCGAGTGTCACGCGCTAATTGTATCGCACCGAACTATACTTGATTTTCGTTTCGAAAATTAAATTAGTATCCTATAGATTGTCGGATGTATAAAATAATATAATAATATTCATAATCGAAAGATTGCAAAAAAATACTCTATCATAATCGGTTGTTTGGCCCGAATTTGATGTATTTTTGACTTAGATGAATCAAAACCGTTGGCCGCGGTCAACGACCCCCGGCCCCCGATCAGATTTCTTCCTCGGTCGAGCTTAACATTCGTTCGTTCGGAATCGGAACGCACTATGACATCCCTTGCACCAGAGTCCATGTGTGCGTGACATTCGCGTACAGGGAGTCAATGTGTGCGTGTCTGTTGAGCTTGGAGCGAGCGATCTTCTGTTGTATACTCTTATATATTCCGTTTTTATGACCAAACATTTGATTATGTGCTAAAAAATAGTTTACAATGAAAAAAAAAACAGTTTTCTGTGTGATCTTTGCCTTTTGAACTTTATTAGTATTTAGGACCTAATCCGTCCCCACATCATTATACCCAGCTCAATATCACTCCAAACATCTGAATAATTCCATCCAAATTCAGATTAGAATATTAATCTTAAGAGCTAATGAAATCAGAATGGATCAATGTGCTTTATCTCTCTTTAACGAACTTACAACAACTGTGTTAGACTAGGATAGACAGACACTTATCTTCTAATTAAGCTGCGGTGTAGACGCTACAACATAGGTCACCTGTCTGTATACAGTTTAAGGCAGTACTTATGATAAATGATCTCTAGCAGATTTTAGAACATGAGCAAATATAGAGAAAAAGCTTCTAAGGTGAGGAAAAATGATCACATGGCGCGCTCGCGCATAGATTGTCCACTGCCAATCCGGTTTTTCCACGTGTGGAGTGTAGGTGAACTCGTCGGTGAAAGGTCACGCACACACCGACGAGCCTTGTATTAGTGTACCTGTTTTGTATAATGACGCCTTTTCTATGTGGTTGTAGTCTATAAAATAAAGCCTTGCATTGAAAATTGTAAATAACATCTATGTTAATATTTTTATTAATAATCAGAAATTTTTAACAAAGGAATGAAAATACGAAACATTAATAGTCCACTGCATTTTAGGAAGCTTCTACCGGCTCGAACTTTTAAAATAACCTGAAAGAGAAGACAAAACATTCTTCAAATATTATTTGTGTCAAGATTGTGCGAGACTGTCCCGCGGGGCACAGACGTTGGAGGAGGGGAGGTGCGACTGCCATTGAGCGGCGCACGCTTCCCTTCCCCGCTACAATACCCACCCCCCATCTAGAGCAGGGTTTCTTAACCTTTTTGTAGGTGGCCGCGTTCGAAATTTCTAAAATCACATGAAATTTTGAATAGAATTGTAGATAAAAAAACAAGAGAATTTGAATATACTTTTTAGTAAGTAAAACTGGAGGTTGCCAGTAAATCAACGTTTCTTTCTCGTTATTTCCAATATATGAAATTAGCTTACGAAATAAAAAGTTTATTGATTTGATTAGTCGGTTAATGAGAAGGTTGCTGTAGCTTATGCTTAAGTTGGATAATTCAGTGGCATTGAGGGGTTGTCTTTGATAATAGACAGCAAAAAAATGGACAGACCATGCGCACTATTACAAATTATTGCATTAATTATACGGCACCTAAGAATCCCCCCTCCCCCCCTCAGGGTTCCATGGACCCAAGGCATACCTCGGGCACTTTAGGTATAATTTCATAAAAATGGGAAAAATTTACATGAATAGGTAAGTATGTGCGATACTGAGTGAGTGCGGGAGAGACAGGAATAATCTATTGCCTACATCTTTCGCCACGCTTCATACCAAGCGGGGGTGAGGTTAAAATTGTTGGGGATAGGGAGTGTCCGTGCTGTATGTGCTCTTTTATACTGTACCCCAGGTTAAGAAACCCTGACCTAGAGTACCTCGCCTCCCCCAACCTCTCACCGCGGGATGGCCGCGCACGATCTTCTCTGACTACATTTTTAAGGTCACTAGCTATAGGTAGCGCCTTAAAAGTTAATATAAGCTTGATAGACACATTAATATGCTAACCATCAGTTGGTGGGATAAGTTGCTAATATATTCAAAGTCAAACTTGGGCGGCCGACCTTTGTGAAAAGGAAATACCTACTGAAGGTAAGGGTACCTATTAGGTAAACGTCAAACTATATTCCGCGCTTCCTTTTTTTGAAGAAATTACACGCTAATGTAAGCAAAATAAAAATGTACACGTGTCATTTAACTCAAAAATATAAACATAAAAACGTAATTTATTTTATTTTTTTCTTTAATAGAAAATTTAATATATTTGTGGGCTCAATATAAAAAAAACTAAAGTATAAAAATACTTTCCACACAATTTTCTCGTTTTTCGACCCATGTTCTTAAGAGGGCTATTCGAGCTCAGTGGCGCCCTCGTCACAATAATAAAGATTTCTCAATAAAGAAAGCCAAAATTAAAAAAGTGCCCAATAGATAAACTACAAAAGCCTTCAAGCTATTTTCATATAATACTTTTATAATACTTTTTTAAAGGTCTAAAACATACTAATTTTTAAATAAGAAAAAAAAAACGGCCGCTTTTGTTTTTATTCAAAATTATCTAAAAGTGGAATGTTTAGAACCACGAAGTTTAGAACCTATAAAAGTATTGAACTATAACAATGGCTTGAAGTCTTTTTTTGTAGTTTATCTATTGGGCACTTTTTAATGTAGGCTTTCTTTATTGAGAAATCTTTATTATTGTGATGAAGGCGCCACTGAGCTCGAATAGCCCTCTTAATTATTAATTAACGAATAGGGGTGTATAGGTAGTCTCTAGGTGAATTTAAAGCTGATAAAAAAATCTACGTCAATTTATTTTTGAATATTAGCTAGAACAAATTCAAAAAATAAAAAAAATATAAAAGAAAAATTCAAATTGAATAAATAAAACAGAAATCAAACTATGCATCTGTCTGCACGTACGAAAACTAAACATTGACAGATTCGCGTGTGTCTAACACAAACAAACCAGGGAACTCAAACAAAGTGTATTATATTATCCACGTCACTGAAACGTTTTTTCACAATATTATCCCATGGATAAAATATTCATATCACTGACAAAGTTACAAAGAAGTTTGTTTATCTAAGTCCGGGTATGATATTACCTGGATAACCGGACCCTCGCTCCGATGCTTCTATGCGAACCGTGTTACGTAGAATTTAATTTAGTTTTCGATAATTATGTTTGAACATGGAAAATTAATTTCTAATAAACTAGATTTAATTTGATATTTTATCTTAGACAATTTATATAGGGACTCGCCTTGCGGTAGCATTTTACCTCTGCCACGGTATAAGACCAATTATTGATCTTGCGCATTTACATCAAATTTTATACCTTATCACTAAACGAGACAGCCTATAATAGCGAAACAATAATTTTGAACTTAGAACGTTTGGGGTTCACACGAGACTACTTTTCATGATATTTAACATTCAAAATTAGAATCTAAACTTATGGGGAATAAAATCCAAAGTTGCGGATTTCATGTTACCTCGCCCCCCGCAAAAAGTGGCAGAAATGTTTCTTAATAGAATGACACGTGTAACTCGTCCCTATATAAATTGTCTAAGTATTTTATAGTAAACTGCAGAGCATTTTCTATTCAAGAAGTACTGGTTAACAAATTTAATCAAAGTTATGATTAACAGACAAATGTTCTGGGGTTTTGGACGGATGAAATGGTGAAGAAATGCGGGAATTAAAATAAATGTACATGTATTATGTTTTTAGATGGATATCAATTGTATGTGCGGCGTACTATAGTCAAATTCTTGAATATAAATATAGTACAGACTGTGTATAGTACATACAAAAATACTTACAAACAAAAAAAGTTTCATCAAAATCGGTTCAGTAATTTTCGCGTGATGCTCGAACAAACACACAAAGCAAAAAAAAATTATTTGTTAATAACATATTTATAATAATATAGATAGATAGATAGATGACAACAAGCACCAACCAAGATATTACTTCAGAATTTCAAAAGAATCCTAAAGAGCAAAAAGACATGAAGATTTTTTTGAACAACTTACGAAAAGTTTGAATAAAAGAGCTTCTCTGAAAACTTGGTGTCATTTAGGCAATCCAGGGCGAACTCCCTTAATGACGTCACAGGCGACTTTTGCCGTCTATCAAATTGACCCCGATGAAGTAAAGTAAGTTAAATTTATAACGCTTGCTTGGAGATGTAAATGTTGGAAGTTTCCTTTGAAATATTATACGGCTTATTTGACGGTCCTATAGCCTAGTTTGTAGCGAAACTTCGGCCTCCGGATCAAATCGTGCAAAGAGAACATTTATTTGTACAATGAATACGTAACGATGAGCTCACTTCACTACCTGTCACACTGAAGACCGAACAGAGTTTGGAAATATGGGCCTGAGCATTTTGCACGAACGTATGAATTTTTTGGTGTAGCAAAATAAACACCGCAATACAAACTAACCTTATCATAACTTGCTCACCTTTTGGAATGACGTGTGAATTAGTAGCTAAGCTAGCCTACAAAAATACTGTTTATGATAGATACCTTTATCTATCATCTATCTACCTTCGTGGTCTATTGCTCTTGGCTCTCGAAAGGAGGTCGTGGGTTCGACTCCCACGGGGGACACCTAGTGATATGTCACTTTGTGCGTTTTTCCCCAGTTGGTTAGGACATTGCAGGCTGAATCACCTGATTGTCTGAAAAGAAAAATGATTCCGTGCTTCGGATGGCACTGGTCCCGGCTACTATCTCTGGTGGTAGTAGTCGTTACATTACGACGTCAGATGCCGTAAGGCGTTTTGAAAAATTTGACATCAGAGCTTGTACCCACACGCTAAGAAGAAGCTACTCTTTATAGGACGTCAAAACGTGCGCTTTCTTTGTACTAAATAATGAGTTGTGACGTCATCAACATTTCATTACTTTTTAAAGTTTATCTTGTTATTAAAAATAGTATTCAAGCTAAAAACTCAATGAAAATGGGAGTTTAACGTTGTTTTCTAACCTTTTTCTTATTGAGAAGATAACAATAAAATATATTGTATACAAATTATGGATGACCAAAATGCCTGCTCCTGAAAATGTTACGCTGCGTAATTAAATGTTGTATTTATTTTAAATAAATAAATATCTTGGACAATGTCACACAAATTATCTAGACACATTCAAAGTACCAGAATCTAGCCTGGACTTGTATTATGATGAGTAGACAACGATATAGAATATATATACAGGGTGTACAATAAAATGGGACAGCTACTTAAAGGGGTGCTTCAGACCATCAAACAGAACAACTTTCTCTATGGGACCAACATCGAAATCGCGAAAAAAAAATCAGCTGTCCCATACATTTCAGTCGAGTTATGTTTGCAGTTTTGTATGGGAGAGCGGATTTTTTTTTCGCGATTTCAATATTGGTCCCTTAGAGAAAGTTGTTCAGTTTGATGGTCTGAAGCACCCCTTTGAGTAGCTGTCCTATTTTATTGTACACACTGTATATACATGGTGAAATTGATATCATTAGCATCCTTTTAAACTAAGAGTCTACCCATCAAACTGAACAACTTTTACTATGGGAGCAAACCGATCGGAGCACAAAAAAAAACAGCTGTTGCATACATTTGTGTCGCGTAGGCATTGCAGTTTAGTATGGAACAGCTGACTTTTTTTTTGCTCCGATCGGTTTGCTCCCATAGTAAAAGTTGTTCAGTCTGATGGGTAGACTCTTAGTTTAAAAGGATGCTAATGATATCAATTTCACCCTTTAGATACAAACATCCATGACTCGGGTACAAATATTCATATTCATCATACAAATATTTGTTCCTTACGGGATTCGAACCCGCGACCCTCAACACAGCAGGCAGGTTCACTCCCGACTGTGCTACCGGGCCGTCGCCACCGGGCCACTTTATGTTTGTACTTAATATTGTGTTGTTAAGTTTCTTGGCTGGTGGTAGAGTCACGTCATGAAAAGCTATGTCATATTATCCGGAATAAAAATTACCGCATTTTTATATTTTTAGTTGCCTTGTGTGACACAAACGATAAGACAGAGTGACCTGTTTAAAATCGCGAGCGATCGTGTACTCGTTTATTCAGCATTTAATATTCTGTGACGATACGGCAAAAATGAAATAAAAGAAATAGTCAGAAACGTACAAAAAGGCAATATTTTTGTCCTCGTAACCCATTTCTAAGAACAATGGGGATAATTTAAAAGGGGCGATGTAAAAATGTGCATGTGCAGTACCACGTCCCAGATATATTGCACCGTCGCCGACTTCATTGCTGGACGAGAATAAAATATTTTCAACTACCTCCCCAGCTTTAGGTATCTACGGTAAATTGTTAAAGGCTTCATGTTGCTTGTAATATATTATTTTATAAGTCTTTTCTGTAGATACTTTATTTTTACAGGGACAGTTAATTTGATGTGACTTTTAAAAAGTTTTGGAATTTTTTGTCGTTGAAATCGAGGTAAATGGCGCTTCTGAAGAAGGCAGAAGCCATGTCGAAGACACCTCTGGGACTTGACAGGAATTTCCAACGCATAACAATTCTTTTGACTGGCGACTAGTATAGGGCTATTTTCCAGTTATATCTTAAGAAAAAGAAATACTTTTAGTAAGATAAATAAGAGACGATAATATTGATTTGCTCTAAAAAGGGTACATTTGCAACATACTTATTAAATTACAAGTTATAAACAATTTGAGGCCTTCCCTAGAATATCATGGAATCTTCGTCTTCTATCGAGTCGATGGCATGTTATTCTAAATCATTCCAGCCCAGTATTTCGCCACACGGATAGTACTACCGGCAGCGTCCATAAGCTCCGTTCGCGTGCAGGTGTCGGGGCAGGAAGGGCAGGATACGAGAATGGAATCTTGGTATGAAATGGGCATTTCGGGGCGAAGTACTACGGAATGCCGAGATCACATTTTGGGTCCAAAGATTTCGACATCAATCAGTTTGTTGGTTCTTAGAGGAGCTTGGATGGCAAGATTTGCATTATTTATTACCCATAGATGTTCGGTAGCCACCACCAAGTGTATTTTAAGGTCCCCTGTGGGCCTTAAGCCTTAATTATCATCCAAAATAAACGTAAACGTACTTAATCCCCGATATGTCCTTGATACATCCAGTGCACCCAGGGCAAACAGCATGCACCTAGTGCTGATTGACAAATCTCTTCATCATGATGATGCTATGTCAAACTAAATGACATTGCCATCGACTTGATAGAAGATCAAAAATACATGCACTTAGCATTTCAATTGACCTAGGGCTTTCTGTTTCTGCTTTCTGTATTATGCTTGTCTGTTTTCTATTATAATTGTCTCCTCCTTATAAAAATAAACATTATATCTACTTGTGTAGGTATGTGTATGTGTGTGAGTATTAAATATACAATATTGTTAATTTACCAAATTTTTTCGAGTAATAGCATCCGATAGTACTGAGAGCGTCGGTGGCGCGTTGCGGAGAGGTATGGACTCCCAATTATGGGGGTCCAGGTTCGAATCCGCACGGACAACATGCCATGTACCAACGAGTTTTTCTAACTTACGTACGTAATACCGAATACTCTCAAACGGTGAAGGAAAACATCGTGAGGAAATCTGCATACACTGAAGAAGAAATTCTGATGTGTATGTGAAGTCTACCAATCCGCATTGGGCACGCGTGGTGGACTAAGCCCATACACCCTCCATGAGTGTAGGCCTGTGCCCTGCAGTGGGACGTTTATAGGCTGATGATGATGATGATGAGTACTGATATAACTAAGGTCCGTGAAATAGGTTTTGTTCTGTTTTGAACTAGTTCTATCAGAGTTGAAGGAAAAATCCTATCTCTAATAACTTGTCGTAAAAGAGCTATGACTCGTTTTCCGTTTCTAGTTTAGAATGGAAGTAATGAGACAGTTACGACTCTCTTGTACCTTTTCTACAATAATGGTTGAGAAAGTAAGTTGCTGTCCCTTTAGGATTAGGTACTTTACTTTACAGGGAAACTCCGAGCAAGGCTGAAAGTCACCCAAAGGTCAATAGATAGGGGCTCTATTGACCTTTGGGTGATTTTCAGCCTTTTTATGAAGCCTTGGGTGAGTTTCCACGTCTCTGTTCCATATGTCATCACTGGCAACAACGCAGCTTTAGCTCTCTGAAAACCGCGGAAAGAGATCCTTTTCTATACAGTAAAGGCGCGTCGCGCGCTAGTATAGAGATGCCATACTAGAAGAGCTGAACGATAAAGAGACCGAGAGAGCGAAAGCTTCCACGCCAGGTGCCACAAAATTAAAAAGATATGACATTTAAAAAGGTTAAGATTGTACTCAAGGTGCTCTGTCATAAATTTAAAAGCAAAACACTTTGCAGCGGTTTTATGTCAAAACTTTCAGGTCATTTGTCTTTTGAGGTTTCAAGCTTTTAGAGCTTTCTTTCAAGTAAATGATACGACGATATTTCGACTGTTTTGTACGTGATTTAGCTTTGAGATATATTGCGATTCTAGTCTTTGTTGTAGATATTTTCATTCTACGTAAAAACCTTTTTTTAAAACTCGGATTCAATTTTCGCCACTATATAATGTAGGTATCACTTTGACGTAACTATGAATCATCATCATCATCATCTCAGCCGATGGACGTCCACTGCTGGACATAGGCCTCTCCCAAGGATCGGGAAAACGTTGGATCAGGGCAGCGCAGGACCGGTCGTTATGGCGATCCTTGGGGGAGGCCTATGTAACTATGAATGAAACAAATTATTTTTCAGTTTAGGTATATTATCAGATAGTTGTATTTTTATAATAAAACTATATAGGGTCCTTCTTAATATGCTGACACTTTTTTAAGGGAATGATCAGACCATCAAACTGAACAACTTTATCTATGGGAACAACATCGAAATCGCGAAAAAAAAATCTGCTCGCCCATACAAAATTGCAAACAAGTAGGTTTGCCAAATGCATGGGACAGCTGTTTTTTTTCACGATTTCCATGTTGGTCCCATATATGAAGTTGTTCAGTTTGACGGTCTGATCTTCCCCTTAAAAAAGTATCAGCATATTAAGAAGGACCCTGTATAAATACATACCAACATAAACTCATGACCAACTAAATCTCTATCGGGGTGGTCAGAAACTTTGTTACCGACAGCTATAATAAGGAGGTACCTTATAAGAGTTTTTGATAGATACATTTTGGACTTAGTCAATTTAATATGGACTCGCCTTGCGGTAGCATTTCCCCTCTGCCACGGTATTAGATCAATTGACGGGTGTAAAAGCAAAAGCAGCTATATTTCCAGACACAATGGAAAATCCATTGTGTCTGGAAATATAGCTGCTTTTGGAATGGAAAATCCATTGTGTCTGGAAATATAGCTGCTTTTGTTTTCTGCTACACAATTAATCTTGCGCATTTACACCCAATTTTATACCTTTAAACGAGACAGCCTATAATAGCGAAACAATAATTTTGAACTTAGAACGTTCGACCACACGAGACTACTTGCATGATTTTTAACATTCAAAATCTAAACTTATAAGCAAAGATTTTTTTTGGTCTATATGACTTTGCTTATGGGGAATAAAATCCAATGTTGCGGATTTCATGTTACCTCGCCCCCCGCAAAAAGTGGCAGAAATGTTTCTTAGTCGAATGACACGCGTAACTCGTCCCTATTAAATTGTCTAAGATTTTGGAGCAGTTTACTATTATCATAAAGAATCAACTTTTCATAACCCCTCGTAACTTCTGTTAAAATTCACAATATACCACGGGACCAAAAAAAAATTAAGAAATACTTATCACAGGGAAGGAAAACAGTTCCACGGTCTGTGACGTCTCATCTCGTATGTCAGAGAAGTTGACATAAATAAACATGAGTTAGAATTCTACGTTAACGTAGAAATTTATTGCTAGATGTGACATCTCAAGGGATTTGTACAACGAGTTAGACGGTACGTACATGCAAGTTGTTAACAAAAGAACGATAAACCTTAAAAACATACAGGGTAATTTAAAAAAAATTACTGACCAAAATGTAATTTTATTACTGACCAAAATGTAATTTTTTATTGTATTCGCAAATTGTTGCCTTTTTTGTGTCTTCTGTATTTTATGTCTCTACTTTTCCACTATTGTGGTATAAAATAAAGTATAAATTGATTGACTAGTTTCTAATAAAATTTTCACTTTAGCATGCGCATGTGCTTATTTCAAGACCAAAAATCTTTCCTAATTGAAAGAACGGAACAACATCTGTTTTTCTGAATTTTACAAACATTATAATATAAAAAAAAAACCGGTAGTAAATAAAATTCGGCATTAGGTTTCGGTAGGTATTCAGTATTCCCGCAGGCTGATGATGATGGTGAAAGCAGTGGTAAACACTGCTCCGTTGCACAGACAAAACTTTTCTATGCCTCATCCAGTTAAAATAATTATTTCTAACATCTCTGTAATAATGGGCCGAATATGTAAATGTTTGGAGATATGGCTCATGCGATTCTTGCAAGGTCTTCCGAGGTACCTCTGTAAGCTGTGTCGTCAGGACAGGAGTGAAGATTAGGCGGTTGTCATTTTGTTTTTATTTGCGGCGGCAGCTGTCAACCGTAGACTGGAATTAGTGAATTTAGATGCGATCTTCTTATCTTATCTTATTGTGTTGTGGGGTCTGGCAAGCCAGCAACACTTCGACCCAGTGGGATCTTTTGTGATAGCCCCAATACTTTTTGCTTACTTCACCCTTCAAATACATGGTCAATGAAGGAGGCAATACCATTGAGGGGAAGAAGCCTTAGGTCTCCCGGTTTTGGATATCCATCACCGAGGAGGCACATGCGCTTTGCCGCCAAGACATCACAGTCACACAGGATATGCTCCATGGTCTCCTCATCCTCTCCGCACGCTCGGCAGCTGGGATCCAGGGTGAGTTTCATCTTGTGCATCATCGTGCCTGTGGCGTAGTGACCAGTGAGGGCTCCGACGATGGCACGAGCCTTGCTCCTACTGTTGTTCAGTATGAACATTGAGACACGAGCTGTCGCATTTCTGATAAATTTCTTGGAGTGTTGTAGACCTGTAAGGCTATACCACTACAGCTTGTGTGTTTTATCAGATGCGATCTTAAATTGTTACCTACTAGAATATGTGTTCTTGTGTTAATACTTTTATTTCTGTAATATTTATTTCTTTTGTTCCTAGTACCTCTTTAAGCTGCGTCGTCAGGACAGGAGTGAAGATTAGACGGTTGTCATTTTGTTTTCATTTGCGGCGGCAGAAGCCAGCTGCAGAATGGAATTAGTTAATTTAGATACGATTTTAAATTCTGACCTACGAGAATGTGTTCTTGTGTTAATACTTTTATTTCTTTTGTTCCTATTCTTCTCAGTACTTCTTTAAGCTGTGTCGATGTCGTCAGGAGTGATGATTAGGCGGTTGTCATTTTGTTTTTATTTGCGGCGGCAGCTGTCAACCGTAGACTGGAATTAGTGAATTTAGATGCGATCTTAAATTGATACCTAGTAGAATGTGTTCTTGTGTTAATACTTTTATTTCTGTAATATGTATTTCTTTTGTTCCTAGTACCTCTTTAAGCTATGTCGTCAGGACAGGACTGAAGATTAGACGGTTGTCATTTTGTTTTCATTTGCGGCGGCAGAAGCCAGCTGTAGAATGGAATTAGTACAGTTAGATACGATTTTAAATTCTGACCTACGAGAATGTGTTCTTGTGTTAATACTTTTATTTCTTTTGTTCCTATTCTTCTCAGTACTTCTTTAAGCTGTGTCGATGTCGTCAGGAGTGATGATTAGGCGGTTGTCATTTTGTTTTTATTTGCGGCGGCAGCTGTCGACTGTAGACTAGAATTAGTGAATTTAGATGCGATTTTAAATTGTTACCTTCTAGAATGTGTTCTTGTGTTAATACTTTTATTTTTGGAATATTTATTTCTTTTGTTCCTATTCTCCTAAGTAGTTCTTTAAGCTGTGTCGATGTCGTCAGGAGTGATGATTAGGCGGTTGTCATTTTGTTTTTATTTGCGGCGGCAGCTGTCGACTGTAGACTAGAATTAGTGAATTTAGATGCGATTTTAAATTGTTACCTTCTAGAATGTGTTCTTGTGTTAATACTTTTATTTTTGGAATATTTATTTCTTTTGTTCCTATTCTTCTAAGTTCTTCTTTAAGCTGTGTCGTCAGGAGTGAAGATTAGGCGGTTGTCATTTTGTTTTCATTTGCGGCATATCTGTCAACAGACTGTAGACTGGAATTTATGAATTTAGATGCGATTTTAAACTGTTACCTACTAGAACGTGTTCTAGTGTTAATACTTTTATTTCTGTAATATTTATTTCTTTTGTTCCTAGTACCTCTTTAAGCTGTGTCGTCAGGACAGGAGTGAAGATTAGGCGGTTGTCATTTTTTTTTCATTTGCGGCGGCAGAAGCCAGCTGCAGAATGGAATAAGTTAATTTAGATACGATTTTCAATTCTGACCTACGAGAATGTGTTCTTGTGTTAATAATACTTTTATTTCTTTTGTTCCTTCAGGAGTGATGATTAGGCGGTTGTCATTTTGTTTTCATTTGCAGCGGCAGAAGCCAGCTGCAGAATGGAATTAGTTAATTTAGATACGATTTTAAATTCTGACCTATGAGAATGTGTTCTTGTCTTAATACTTTTATTTCGTTTGTTCCTATTCTTCTCAGTACTTCTTTAAGCTGTGTCGATGTCGTCAGGAGTGATGATTAGGCGGTTGTCATTTTGTTTTCATTTGCGGCGGCAGAAGCCAGCTGCAGAATGGAATAAGTTAATTTAGATACGATTTTAAATTCTGACCTACGAGAATGTGTTCTTGTGTTAATACTTTTATTTCTTTTGTTCCTATTCTTCTCAGTACTTCTTTAAGCTGTGTCGATGTCGTCAGGAGTGATGATTAGGCGGTTGTCATTTTGTTTTCATTTGCGGCGGCAGAAGCCAGCTGCAGAATGGAATAAGTTAATTTAGATACGATTTTAAATTCTGACCTACGAGAATGTGTTCTTGTGTTAATACTTTTATTTCTTTTGTTCCTATTCTTCTCAGTACTTCTTTAAGCTGTGTTGATGTCGTCAAGAGTGATGATTAGACGGTTGTCATTTTGTTTTTATTTGCGGTGGCAGCTGTCAACTGTAGACTAGAATTAGTGAATTTAGATGCGATTTTAAATTGTTGCCTACTATAATGTGTTCTTGTGTTAATACTTTTATTTCTGTAATTATTATTTATTTCTTTTGTTCCTATTCTTTTTAGTACTTCTTTAAGCTGTGTCGTCAGGACCTACTAAAATGTATACTTCTAGTTTTAATATACTTTTATTTCTGGAATATTTATTTCTTTATTACTGTTTTATTATTGTGAGTATTCAATACTTTTCTGAATTTTTGTATGCAAATAAAGAATATATTTGGATAACGTTACGTATTCACGAATACATAATTGGGTATGATAATAATTTTTTTTTTTAAATTAAAAAAAAAAAATTTAAAAAAAAAGATTCAATACTTTTCTGAATTTTTGTATGCAAATAAAGAATATATTTGGATAACGTTACGTATTCACGAATACATTATTGGGTATGATAATAAGGAATAACAGTTGTGGTTTTCACAAGACTCATGAATTAATCAAATTGATATCTTAATATTTTCAAGAAGACAGGGAAATGAACTGTTTCGTCTGTTTTTCCAGCATCGACATGCATGTTTTAATTGATTTTTTTTTAGCGTTGTTAAAAATCGTTCTAATGCTGCTTCGGACAAAATTTTATCATATTTATATTTCAGCAGTAAAACGATGGGTTCACTCACTCTCCTTATCCGTTTTGCATCGCGCTTCATACAAACGAAGTCTGGTTATATTTTCAATACTATCCAATTAAAGTCAATGAAAATTTTTAGACATGATCTAGTAACCAATATCTGTGCTTTACATTTGTATGAAATCCGATACAATATTACAGGGTGTAACAAAACACCGTAGTAATACTTAAGGGGGTTCTTCAGACCATCAAACTGAACAACTTTCACTATGGAGCCAACATCGAAATCGCGAAAAAAAACCGCTCTTTCATACAAAACTACAGTACCGTCTCGACTCAAATGTATGGAACTTTTCCCCGAACGGAGATTTCCCTGAACAGACATTGTCTAGTACGTCCATTTCCTTGTATGGACATTTCCCCTTACGTCCTGTTCCTTGTATGGCCATTTCCTCTTAGTACATTTGTTCGATTTTCAGCCCTGTAAAAAACGGTGTCTGAACCCTTACTAAAAGAATGACTGATGATCCTTCAATGAAAGTCTCTCGTTTCATTAATAATTCGTCGATAGATATTGATCACCCTATTTGCCCGACGATATAATATTACATTTCTGTTCCTTCGTAATCTTGTCTCGATCAAACGAAAATAATCTTCTTCAATGAAATGAAATGTTCCTGGAATAAGTTTATTTACTTTTCCAGTAAGCGGAGCTTTGTGCTTACATAAATACATACATTCGAGTAATCATAATCCTTTAGGGGAAGAAACTTTGTATTTACATTGAAGATATTTATGGTTTTTAAGTATGTCCTTGACTCTAAGGGCTCTTACAGACGAACGACACTTTGCTGTCGTTGTGGGTCGCAGAGCGTCGCGCCCATACACTTTACGGTCGCGCGATCCTCTGCGACACCGCAATCTGTCGCTCGTCTGTAAGCGATCACAGAAGATTTTTTGTCGTTCTGTTTCAAGCAACACGCAAAAAGGACTGAACCGGTTTTCATTAATCTTTTTGTGTTTATAAGACTTAAAAACTGTATGGCTAGCATGGTAGCTTGATAAAGCGCTATTACGCCTTCGCTCTCTTTCTATTTGCGCGCGAACGAACGAGATAAAAGGCGTGATATAGCCGTAGCCGTGATTTTTTTTTGTGCTTCGATCGGTTTGCTCCCATAGTAAAAGTTGTTCAGTTTGATGGGTAGACTCTTAGCTTAAAAGGATGCGAAGGTAACACGACCTACAGTATAAGATCCCACGGCAAGATTTTTGGGGTTCCTTTAGTATCCTGCGGTACAAATTTGGGAAGGGAGGTGGGTACCCCCCCCCCCCCCCCTAAAGGGAAAAGTCAGGAAACCCCCCCCCCCTTTTTAATGTTTGTAGTTTGAGGTTTTGTGACATAACTATTCTCGTTGTATGATTTTTTGTGTGAGGGGTATAGTGCGCGGTGCCCTCCCCTCCCCATCCCCCTCCCCTTCGCTATCCCCCTCGCCCACCCCCTCGCTCACCTCCTCGCTCACCACTTCGCTCACCCCCTCTCACAAAAAAAAAGGGGGTTTCTCACATTTTCCCTTTAGACTATAATATTGCATACCTACAAAATAATGCATACCTACAAAATATGAGTAAAAAAGGAAAAACAATCTAGATCAGCTTTAGTCTCCTGCGGCATGAATTTGGGGGGGGGGACATGTGGGCGTCGAAATTTCTCTTTAGTACGCACTTAGCTAGAGGTGAATGTCAGAGAAAAATCTTGCCATTAGCTCTTGTACTATTGCGAATAGTGTTGCTTTCGCTTAGTATTAATAAGTTCAGATTTTATGGGATCGCTTTGAATATTGTAATAGTTTGTTATTGTTATTTGTTTTATATTTTGAAATTGATGTGAACTTAAAATTGGTTGAATTTGACTAGAATAAGAGAGTTACTCCGATTTTCAACTAGATACTATGGGCAGTTGAACCGCTAATTCATTATATTATCAGCTTAGATTTTTCAATATCATCCAAAATCTAGTTTATGATATGACGTTATAGTTGTAGAATGGTTAACCCTTATTACAATCGCAAGAAAAACAATTTTGATGCTAGTTTCATTTTCAGATAAAAGAGTTCCGTGACTGACTTACATACTGATTGACAGACATCGCACAGCCTAAACCTCTAAAGATAGAAACATTAAAGGAATATAAGTACATATAATTATATTCTACAGAGAATTGTTTATAAGTGCAATAATAAAGAATTTTACCGAAAATCAACGCGAACGAAGTTATACCTACCTACGTTCCACTAGAGGTTGTAGCCGTATCCTCAAGCAAGGTGTACGGATGATGGGTGTTCCACCATGCGTGGCTAATGTGGATTGGTATATAGACTTCACACATCATCATCATCAGCCTATAAACGTCCCACTGCACTGCAGGTAACAGGCCTTCACACACGCTTCTGAATTCTTAGCATATTATTTGTGTATAATTTATTTACTCTATGATATTATCATTCTATACAAGGAGGACTTCGCATCAGTGCGAACGTGACTACTAAGTTATATGTCCAGTTATTTTACATTACTGCTTTGTGACATTTGAAAGATTTATACTCCATTCAGTTATAAGAGAGACAAAATGTAAGCAACGGTAATACCAGTGCAGAAAATACCATCTCGAGACGGAAGAAAACTTATCTCTGGAATATACAACAGTAAATTATCAATTCTACTAGCAAAGGGTTACGACAGATGATATGCTAATTTTGTATGGAAAATAATAATAAAATACGCAAGTTATCATGTATTTGGGAACAAAAGAAAGCGTGACTGTAAATATTTTATTTCTTTGTCTGGCAACACTCAGATGTATTTGACCTTTGGTTCGTTTTAATAAAGTTCTTAAAGAAAAATACTCTTTATTGTACACAGTAACGTAAACGCGTCTCTTGATTAGTTAAAATCGTCTTCGGTCCGTACGCTACGCGCGGAAGCTACGCATAGCACTAAAAAGTCACGAAATGGGCTACATAACGTAATTTAAAAATGTCATTCAATTTGTAACGAGTATTGTTCTTATTTATAGATAGACAACAAATTTGTAATATCACCGCAATCTAGAAAGTGCCGTGCCTACATAATGTTATTATTAAAAAATGAACCAAAGGATTCTGACCACGAAACGTCACTTTGACAGTGACGTTTCTTTGTTTTCATTTTGTCTCTCTAATTCCTGAATGGAGATTAAAAGGACTGGAATGTAAGCGGCAATGTATGACAGCTAGACATACCTAACTGATGCATACAAAGGTGACATTAGAGACATGTGCCAAGTTTAGGTGTGACCAAAGGGTGTAACGTGATGACTCTATGCATATTATGCAGGCCTCGCAGTGTTTTTGTTAGCAGTCGCTATTTTATTTACGTACAAAAGTCATAAAAACTCATTGGTATGAATGGTATTCGAATATTAGAAAACGTGTAAAAACTAAACTAAGTAAGTATTTACATTTGTTATGCTCTTTCGTCAGATCTTCCGACTTATTTCATAACAGTTAGTATGTATTAAAAATATCAACTTTACTGCTGTTTTCAAATTCAAAGCACAAACCAGTCGCTGATATCATCAGACGTGGAATTCGATTGAGAATCCTTCCGCATACCGAACCACGAACTAACCTAACTCTTTGCAGCTTCAATAAAAGTATTACAGCAACGAAGACGAAAGACATCGAGTTTAAAATACAGATCAGTTAAAGCGCAGCAAAACAAATAAGTATAGGTATTTTGTAGGTACTGTTTTGGAACATGGAAAACAGTGTTTCAGTGGCGAAAGGCTTGCCAAATCACCAGTGTTCAAGTGGCAACGTCTTTATAAGGTTAAAAAACCTGCTAAGTGCGAGTCGGACTCGCGCACGGAGCGTTCTGTTCCATAATACAATATAACAAAAAAAAAATTATCCTCCGGTGTCCTTAGCCACAGACCGGACACTGCCTAAAAAAAATTGAAATTGACAAGATGACGTCAGCACATGCGAAACCAAAGAAATTGAACCTTAAGTCTTCTTCTTAGGCTTTTCTTAGGTAACGAGTAACCAGTGCGAGGTAACGAGAGGGCGATAGACGGGGTGAGGTAAAAAGTTGGTGGGAGGAAGGGAGTGTCCGTACTGTATCTATATAGTAATAGATACTCTTTCTTATACTGTGCCTTAGCGTAAGCCCGACACACATGAGACCAGTTATTATTATTTGTTAGAATTAGAATTAGCACTATAATCAATTAATCACACCGAGATTGACGTTTGTAGTATGTATTAATTACCTTTACGATAGTTGATAAAAACTAGTTTCTTGTATGGTGATCCAACCTTAATTTTGTACTTTTTGTTTTTTTATTATTTGTAATCCAATACAACAATACATATTCTGTGAACTGGCTAACATATTCCGGTTCAGAAAAAACAGCCATTTGAAGATAGGAGGGACGGACGGACGGACGGTCAAACGGAGAGCGTAGGCTTATAAATAGGGTCTCGTTTTTACCCATTGGGTACGGAACCCTAAAAATAAGCTTTGTGATCCGCGCACATCATGCAGCAGCAAAATGCTCGAGCAGTTTTTATTTATAACTTGAGAATTATCTAAATCGCAACTAAAATAGAGTTGAAAATAGTGTGCCACAGGAAACTAAGTCTTGCTTGCTGATTCGAACCTGTACCCTCATGATAAAGTTCATGCCCCTCAGTAAGCGCTACAAAAGCTCCCTAGATACCTAAAGCTGCAGTCAACTGTACAGCAAAAGCTAAATAAAAGCAACTACTATTAGCTACTCTCTGAAGTAAAGTACTCTATTCCCTATGGTCACGTCGTATCCGCTTGATTTAACCTATTCACAACGATGCCCTTTGTGCTCGTACACCTGGACGCATTGAATCCCGTGGGAATATCATTTATGGATGCTTATAGTCCCGCGGAACTTATGAAGGAATCCCGGACTTATGTTTTAATATGGCATGTTTATGTTAAGATTTGTATGTATTTTATAACTGTATTCGAAGAGATGTAGGTATACATGGTCCTTCTAAATATGCTGACACTTTTAAAGGGGATGATCAGACAGTCAAACTGAACAACTTTCTCGAAGGGACCAACATCGAAATCGCGAAAAAAAATCTGCTGTGCTATACATTTGGCTCGAGTAGGTTTGCAGTTATGTATGAAACAGCTGTTTTTTTTTCGAGATTTTGATGTTGGTCCTGTAAATAAAGTGGTTCAGATTGATGGTATGTTCATCCCTTTAAAAAGTGTCAGCATATTAACGCTCACAGGCACATACATTGTAATGATCCCAAGTTAAGCACTATAGGCTTGTTTAATAAGGAAACCATACAACAACGGCACGAACATATAAAATCCATGACCAAAACGGGATTCGAACCCAGGTCCCTGGTTTGGCAGTCCGGCGTGGTAACCATTACACCAACCGGGTCGTCATATTAAGAATGACCCTGTCAATCAGTCAATCAATCAATTAATCAAATATATTTATTGCACAATCATGGGTGTTTTCAAAAGGTGTATAAAATAAAAATAAAATAGTAACTTGCTGATTTCAGCATGCAATACATTTTGAAACTAATAATTTAAAACTATACATTATTCAAATAAAATGAATTTAAATTGCTAGAATAATGCAAAATAAATAATCTCAAAAGTCAATTTAAATCAATAGTCAACAATATAAAACTAGGAAACATACATTTTACAACAATTTTATTTTTGTAAATATATTGATTTGATAATAACTTTGTATATGCATGTAAATAAGGCGAGAGAGGTCTCTCTGACCCCCGGGGTAACAGGCTTTTGAAATTTTCAGCATATCGTTTAGAGAGAGTCAAGTTAACAAGTAAACAATCAGAAGTGGCGATGGAATTTTAATTAAGTAAATCACTGTTTGATTTACTTAATTAAAATTCGATCGCCACTTCTGTTACAAGATTACACAGGCTTCAATTTGCAATTATCTTTGTTTTTGTTTTGCATATTGCTTTATTTTAAGGTTCCCCAAGTAAATGGATGAATCGGAGCGTTAATAATATCAAAATGACTCGGTTATTTTGGTATTTATTTTTAGTTATACTTGCTTACTTTTAGACCTATAAAAACAAAATCAGAGGTTGTAGGGTGATGCGCGTGATAAGGCTATACCTATAAATATATGGTTTAAGATCTATATTTCTCATTTAAAAAAAATATATAAGCATTTTGTCTCGTTTGTTCTCGCGCAAATAGAAATAGAGCTAAGGCGCGATAGAGCTATATCATGCTGATATGCTACGGCCGCAGAGGTCGTAGCATGATTCGCGTTATAAGGCTATATATCACGCCTTTTATATCGTTCGTTCGCGCGCTAATAGAGAGCGAAGGCGGCGTGATAGCGTCATAGCGCCATATCACGCTGCCATACATCTTGACGTGATAGGTATGATTGCAGCAGTGACATCAAGTGGTAATGTGCTTATAATCTCACTGTTCTCTGACGTAGGTATCACCAATGGGGCGTCCCATACTATGTCTATTAGGTTATTAGTTCGTGGTTTCCATTTGAGAACACGCTCTATCGGTTATCAGCAGTGATCGGAATAGGCTGAATGTTTCTAAGAAAAAATAACGAATGTAGTTCTTAATACCTTTTAGATCCTTTCAGATAATGTTGATTTAGTAGCAATGGCCATGAAAATATACTATACAGGGTGTAACAAGACACCCTGCTTCAGACCATCAAATTGAACAACTTTCACTATGGAGACAACTTCGAAATGTCAAAAAAAAATCTGCTGCCCCATACATTTTAGTCGAGTTGCTTAATAGTGTTGTGTGTGACAACTGATTTTTTTCTCGCGATTTCGAACTAGGCTCCATAGGGAAAGTTGTTCAGTTTCAAGGGCTGAAGCACCCCCTTAAGTATTACTAGAGTGTTTTGTTACACCATGTATAACAAACTTAAAATATGTTTGGAATTCGAAGTCGATGAAAATCCTGATTCGGTGAAAAGAAACAAGTCTCGAATTTTTAATCCAATTAGCTAGGGATTGAGTTTTCACACCAGATTGGTCGGAATAAATGTCTTTACAAATGACTACCTTTAAATTTAAGGAAATAGGCTCGACCTCGATTCCAAATCGAATTTGTTCGGGGACTATCCTACATTAAATTCAATTAGTACCTCTTTTCTTTACGTAGCTATAGAGATCAGCTGCAATCTTAGACAATTTAATAGGGACTCTATTAGATCAATTAAGGCTATTCTACCGTTGGCGCGCTCCATACAAACGTAGTAGGTATGGTGATATTTTCAATACTATCTAATTAAAGTCAATGAAATTTTTCAAAAACAATCAAGTAACTAATCTCTATGTCGGTATGAAGTCAGATTTTCGTTAAAATATACAGTTTCAATGCTAGGATTAATTTAAGATTTGTATGGAAATATTTGTGGCACTGTAACTTTAAAACTATAAATTTTATCGAAAATCTGACTTCATACCGACATAGAAATTAGTTACTAGATTGTTTTTGAAAAAATTCATTGACTTTAATTGGATAGTATTGAAAATATCACCATACTACGTTTGTATGAATCGCGCCAACGGTAGAATAGCCTTAATCTTGCGCATTACACCCAATTTTATTCCTTATCACTAAACGAGATAGCCTATAATAGCGAAACAATAATTTTGAACTTAGAACGTTTGGGGTTCACACGAGACTACTTTCATGATTTTTAACATTCAAAATTAGAATCTAAACTTATGGGGAATAAAATCCAAAGATGCGGATTTCATGTTACCTCGCCCCCCGCAAAAAGTGACAGAAATGTTTTTTAGTAGAATGACACGCGTAACTCGTCCCTATTAAATTGTCTAAGGCTGCAATATTTAACTCGGAACAGTTTTGAATAAATCTATACCAGTATACCCTATATTTTACTAAGGCTCGGCGCAAATGGAAATGACCACCTGCCAGGCCACAACCACCGGTGGCCAGCGACAAGCAGTGCACATGCATTTTCATACATTTGTAGGGACTCGCCGCACATGTGTGGCCGGTGGCCGCCACTCGCTACAGCAGTGTCCGCGACAGCCAGTACCACACCAGTGGCTGTGGTCGGTGGCTCGTTTGCGCCGTGCCTAATGTATGACACGCATTCACCTATCTATATAATATTTAAGGATACCAAATGTGATTGTCTTTGGGTATAATATAGGGTGGCGCAAAAGTAAAGACCCTATTTGGTTCAGGTTTGGTTTGGTTTGGTGCCAGTACTTTTGCGCCACCCAGTATTAAGAGAATTGTGAAATTGACAGTCTTCATACAAAGAGTGCAAAACTTTCTACCGTAGTAACTTATTATTAATCCGTGGGTCTACTACCCCACTTATCTGTCCATCTAAAACCTTACAAAAATTCGAACTTCTATCCATCCACTTCACAACACCTAGGTACTCCGAAGTATTTGTGTGATCAGTATAATTTAGTAGGCATGCAGAATGGCCATTCCCTGCCCCTTTCTAGCTTCAGATACCCACACCTCACCCCACAATTTTTAGGAACACTTTAACCGAGCAATAACAAGGATGCCTGGGGTGTTGTAATAGGTATTAGCAAAGTCAATGACTCTTACATTCCTTTCTCTAGAAAAGAATTTAATAAATCGCAAAAAACTAATAACATCTGGCGCAACAATATAGAAGTCTACAAATTCTCCGTTATTTTTCTTGCATAAATTAAATTAAATATCCGAGATAGAGGTTCGCCCTTCGGCGGAATATAAATGGTTGTAGCGACACAGAGGGAAAATATCCAGTGACACGTGGCCCGCATACGAATGCACATTTCGACACAGCGGGTGCAGGAAACTTCTTTTTCTGTGTTTATCTTCGCTTTATAAGGCATTGGCTAATTGATTCCGGTGCCGCTTGAATACAAACGACGGACTTAGAAATAACAAGGTTTTCTTGCTAATTGTACTGGCTAATCTGAGATTAGCATTTTCATTGAGCCAACTAGGCAGCTAGGCGAAATCGGTTTTTTTCTGAGTTGGCCTCGATTCTTCTTAACCTTAATTAGTGAGAATGAGAACTGTTCAGAGCATGTATAAGGAGAGGATTTATGACGTAACACTGATTTATATCGTCATCATCATCCCTTTTAAAAACCGTCAGCGTATTAAATAAAGATCCGGTGACTCGGGGATTTTTTTACTTTCAAAATTTTCAGTGGAGGTTGTGACCATCAAGCTGAACTACTTTTAGTATGGATTAAACCTGAAATTGCAAAAAAAAATCTGCTGCTTTATACATTTGAATCGAGTATGCAACAGTACCTATGGAACAGCAGTTTTTTTTGGGATTTCAGGTTTGCTCCCACAGTAAAAGTTTTTTTCTGGATACGTACTTGGTAACAGCTAACCTTAACGTACACTCTTCAAAGGCTACGGACTTGATAAACGGAGGAGAGGTCAATTATCGGGTGCCATATAGTATCTACCTAGAGAGTGACTCTGGTGAACGCTTGGCACTTGTACAGGTCTGCCTCACGACAGATTCGACAAGTGGCTGTTTCTACAAGCCCCATTCTGTTTAGATGCTTGTTCAGCTTGCAGTGTCCAGTCATAGTGCAGACTTTAACTTACTACATTGAAAACCTATTGACAGTCAAAATGTGCATGCTTGAGAAATGCCAGTTTGAGCCATAGGTAATTTGTAGCTGCCAAACAGTAACTTTTGGCAGTTCACGAGGGAAGTTTTAGCACCAACTTTAATGTGTGGCAGTGAATGTTAGGTATGGCAGAAGAAGCATGAATCTAGAATAAATGCTGTTGAAATGAGCTCCTTGCGTAGTATGTTGCGATGTGACTTTGAATGACTATAGTTACGAAATAGTGTGATTATAGAAGGGCCATATAAAATGTACTCGGAATCGACGAGAATGTATTAAGAAATTTATGGATGTTTAGGAGGGCATACCTAGAGATGTGTGGAATGTAGCGATCTATTGTCTCTGCCTACCCCAGTGGAACATAGGTGTGAGGATAATGTATGTATACAAACAGTAAATGAGACTAGCGCAGGACCATTGTAAGAATGACCAGGGCCCAGGCATATACCCACAAGCATTGGGAAGTACTAGGACAATTTAAGAAAGAGAGCATGTGAAGTCTACCTATTCCGTATTGGGTACGCGTGGTGGACTAGCGCCCATACACCCACCCCGAGAGTAGACTATGTCTTTCAGTGGGAAGTATAATAGGCTGATGAAGATTGTGAAGAAAGAGCTCACGGTACTACATACAGTACAGACACTGCCCCTCACAAATTTTTAACGCACCCCTCATGGAAGACGTGGCATTCACTATGAATCGCATGTGCTTACCTCTTCTTGTCAATGCGAGCTTATTTGTATGAACTAACAGTGAATTGTACATGGTGTGGTATTAGGCTGAATAAAAAGATGAAGATTATCCTTATTAGCAGCGTCCAAATTGGGAAACACAAGGAAAGTAGAAACCGTAACTGACAAAAGGAAAAGCTTACGTTAATTGAATTGAAAACAACAGAACGTCTGCAACTGACCAATGGATAAAAGCCGCAATCGAATGCTGTCACAAAGTAGTAAATCGCTTGAACTTAATGTCTTAAGTGACTCAAATTACGTCTCCCACAAACGCTTTTACAGAGTAATCGCGGCGAATGACTCCGCTCAAGCTTCCCACTTCCCAGGCTCAAAGGCATCTTGCTGAGAGCCAGTGACGTCACAGCCTGTTTTTTCCGTTTAACTTTTCGCTTTGGCTTTGTCTACGCTAAGGCAATGTGGCTTTTGAAATGGTAATCTAGGGGCTTAGCTGCAGAATTTACAGAATCGCCTTTTAATTTATAGTGCTTTTAAAAGCTAGAATTAAGAAGAGCGAAGAGATAATTTTTACATTAACGCTTTGGATTACTAGGTGTTTCATCATCATCATCATCAGCTTGTATACGTCCCACTGCAGAGCACATGTTTACCCCCAGGGAAATATAGGCATCAGTCTACGCGGATTGATAGTATTCACATATGTTTCCTCACGATTTTTGCATCCACCGTTTAAGAGTAGTAGGGTATATAAATTAGAGAAACTCATTGGTACGCATGGCGACACATCAAGCTGTACAAAACCAACATAAGCTGAAGTGCGATTTTTGAAAATCATACGAGTGAATTGGCAGTAGAAAGATGCATAATATCCATAGTAATTTTGACATTTTCTACTGCTAAGTCGCTCGTATGATTTTCAAAAATCGCACTTCTGGCCGCGTGTAGGTCGCGTAACGTATAATGTCGCACGGCCAGCTAATGTTGGCTTTGTATAGCTTGATGTAACTACTAGTCTATATTCTGTGACCCTCATAATAGGTATAATAGTTGTGTGTCAATACCTCTCCGCAACACGCCCCCGCTCTTTCTTTAACGAATACCAGTGTTTAAACCACAGAAACTTCGGACCACCCGTTCATTTTTGAATTTTTGTTTTCTTCTTATCGTGTGGGCAGAGCCTTGGTATCAGAGTTTTTCACACCGCCTCGGCCTCTGATTTTTGTTTTAATTGTCATTAAATAACGTTTTTAATTAAAATTAAGTACTCAAATCTTCAGAGTCTCCTCAGAACTTTTGTTGCTGCATATAGATTTTCTCGGATTTGTCACCGATATTTATCGTAGCGCGACTTAGTGCATAAATAACAAATTAAGTAATTTATTGCAATGTTGGCACGCGTGCCCCGCGCACTTCACCGTTGCGGTCTCTCTTGATTCATTATACTGTGGTATACCCTCTCTATTGACGCATAATTGTTATTATGTCAAATGCCTCAAACAATATGCTAGAACAATTGAATTCAGACTTTACATGAAGTCAGAGGATAATAATTATATTTGGATTACAAATGTTATCTGATCCTAATTGTACGTTACCAGAATTTAGTCTACAATCAAATACCGTTACGCAATTTCAGTCTGAAATACGTTACCGAATCACGTCATTTCAGGAATCAGAACAATGATAACCGCATGTAATTCAATACTATATTCGATTCATGTTTCATGCTTTGAACAGCTAGTAACAATTCTATGTTCAAATTCTAGCCACAAATGGGCGCTTTTGAATTTGTAGGCGGAGTTTATTTATTGGTGTGCATCAACATCAACAATAAGCGGCTAATCCATACAATATAATTATGTGTTTGTACCTATTCAGATGTGTAACTCGGTCAATATCAACAAATGCCCCACACAGAAACATGGAAACAGGCCCCACTAATGACGTACGGGAACTAAGGACACAGAATGAATAGTGGCGGGGTGTAAAGAATTGCTAAACTCAAGTGGCAAGTGGCAATAACTGCCTCCGTGGTCTAATGGTTAAGAGTATTGGGCTCTCGACGCGGAGGAGGTGGGTTCGATTCCCACGGGGGAATCCTAGTGATTTTTTTTGTTTTCCCCCAGTTGGTTAGGATATTGCAGGCTGAATCACCTGATTGCCTGAAAAGAAAGATGATAGCGTGCTTCGGATGGCACGTTAAGCCGATGGTCCCGGCTACTATCTCTAGTGGTAGTAATCGTTACACAAAAATCAGGTCAGAGGCTCACACGATAAGAAAGAAAGAAAGAATGGGCGGGGGCACAATGCTCGCAGAACCATTGGCCGATTGGGGCGAAGAGTTTTCGAGTGGCGGCCGCGTGCCGGAAGGCGCAGTGTAGTTTAGCATTGAGCCCCTGTACAAGGTGGACCGAATCCCTGCTGAATGCGGTGGGAACCCGTTGGATGAGGGCAGAGTAAGACCGGTCGTTGTGGCGATCCTTGGTGGAGGCCTATGTCCAGCAGTGGACGTCCGTCGGTTGAGATGATGATGATAATGATGACTGGCAGGCATGCGCCCGACTCGATTGCCAAAAGTACGTACGTTCTATATGTGTGCGTACGCCTGTTTCGTGTGTATGGAGCCGGCCTTCTGTCCTTTACTCTTGACTCTTGTGTCAATAGTGTGGGGCGCCTTAGGGTAATGAGTTAACCTTTGGTATGCCGGAACGTGGATCCGCGTGATGAAAGCACAATTGATTTCTATTGGTTTTTCTCGACATACGAAAGGTTAAGGGGTTCCGAGCCTATTGTGCTGCCCGCAGTCGTATTTTTTTCTTTGATGACGTTCATTATTAATTTTGGAGAACAGTAATATCTTAAAAGTATGGAAATCGGTCATTTAAAGCGCAATCAGATAATTTACCAAAGACAGACTCTTTTATGGGGCTGACAATACAAAGTTTGTATGACGACAACATAACGTTAAATTAAAACGATAAGCGCAGTCGCGCACACATCAATTCAAAGACTGATATTTCTATAAAACTGCATACTTGTTTCAAAACGAGAATGATCCTCATTGCACTGCAGCACACCTTAGTTCCGATTAAAAAAAAATTAAATCTCTAAATTAATAACAATTTATATGGCTTCAATTTGGAATGTATTGTTCTTGTTTTCTGAGCCTTTAGCCTAGATATATCTAGCATATATAATATCTTCATATTGTTTACAATAAATAATATCTAAACACAATAAGTAGGTATTATCTTATTTTCTACTGTAGCATTAAACATCAAAAACCCTTAAGCCTATAGGTAAAACTAACTATATATGGAAATACCGTACACAGAACTGTAATATCAGGTACCACTGAACACAAAGGACAATTCTACAGGTAGTTACTGTAGTTTGTTGAACTCCCAGCAGATTAGTTGTGACTAGTGTCCGACCGTTGCTTCGGCTTCGGCGTTGGCCAACTTCGGCCAAAAAAAGCACCTTCGGCCACAAGTTCGGCTTCGGCAAACATCAGCTGAAGTTTTGGTTGAAGGCGATGCTTTGCATTCAGGTTCCTGGTTTGTTACAATATTAATTTCTTTTAATTCATGTCAATTAATAAATATGAATAAAATGTAGATTTTACACATACATAAACTCACGACCATAATCCCTTTCGGGGTGGTCAGAAGCCCTGCTACAACTAACGGCATAATTTTTGTAGTGTATTGTAGTTGCAGCAAGACTCACTTTTAGCACATTGAAGGTGGAAGATCGATGGGATGACGTGTGAGGTGGTGGCCTTTCGCCTACAAAAACACTGCTCAAGAAACATTATCCGTTAGTCGCCTCGTACGACACCCACGGAAAGAAATGGGGTTGTCAATTCTAAGCCGGAACGAGTGATTGTCATGCCATATAGCTAAATGCTGACACGAAAGAAGATTTAATTCTGCTTATTTAATATTGATTTGGATTTAATATACATAAAATTCTTTCCGTTTTAAGGGCATGTGTGATAGGTAATCTAGACTTCTCATACCTACATGTTCGTGTCTCGACAAAATAGCTATGGATTTTGTATTGTGTTAGTACTTTTAGCCAAACATTTCTACTTATTACTGAACCTTCGGCTTCGGTTTCGGCCTTCTGCCGAACAATCTGTTTCGGCTTTGGCCAAAAACTGACCATCAGTCGGACACTAGTTGTGACATGTCAAGGTAATCTTCTCAGCTTACTTTGTTCTCGTGGGTGAAAATTAACAAGGACCTTGTTTAACACTAATGAACCCGCCAGCTAGTGGTTAGTTTAGTCCCTTTGTCCTTCTTAAAGTCTTGAATTTTGGTAATCTGTATAAAAGGTTTACACTGGGTTAAAAGGTTGGTTTGAAGCTTTGCCATTGCGTAAATTAGTCGGACAAAAATAGTTTCAAAAGTTCGGTCCCGAACTTGCCCGAACTAATGAGGCAATTAACTGAAAAGAGAAAAACAAGCTCTTCTACAGGGTGTACAATAAAATGGGACAGCTACTTAAAGGGGTGCTTCAGACCATCAAACTGAACAACTTTCTCTATGGGACCAATATCGAAATCGCGAAAAAAAAATCTGCTGTCCCATACATTTCAGTCGAGTTATGTTTGCAGTTTTGTATGGGAGAGCGGATTTTATTTTAGCGATTTCGATATTGGTCCAATATAGAAAGTTGTTCAGTTTGATGGTCTGAAGCACCCCTTTGAGTAGCTGTCCCATTTTATTGTTCATCCTGTATATTCACTAATCAGCTATAACAACTTGGTTCGAGCAAATATAATTTGAATGTTATTGGGTAGGTATCGCAAACGGGGACAGAGAAGAATCATAAAACATACCTTCCTTGGTTTTTGTCCCCGCCTGCAATACCTACCTAATAACATTCAAATTATATTTGCTCGAACCAAGTTTTTATAGCTGATTAGTGAATATACAACGTGTTAATAAATTAGCGCAAAACCTCATACACCCCAACTGATTTATCACAAAATAATTAGATTCCAATAATAATTTCATTATTTTGATAGTTAAAATTTAAAGTTATTCGCATTTTAAGTTTTGAGGCAAAAATGATTTGTTATCATTTCAGCACTAAAAGAAAGCGCTAACGTACTCATGGATACATTTTTATAATCTTGTTTTGGTAGTAACTAGGGTGAGTGTGCCCGTGAGGTGGGTTGACATCGGGTTCAGAAAATTTTAAATTTTGAAAAAAAATTATTTAATATTTTGAAAAAAATTACCTATGTTGAAACCATGATAATTCGATTCTGCTCTCGATTCTAAACAAACTACTTTCTAGTTTTGCGTTAATTCATTAACACGTTGTATAAGAGCTTGTTTTTCTCTTTTCAGTTAATGTAATAGTTTTTGCAGTCGGGTTTTTTTGTTTTTCTTAATAATTTAGTTTATTTCATACTTTTTAGTCTTGTGTCGAAATGGTAACATAAAAGTAGTATAATCTAAATATTTTTGGAATCGTCAATTCACAAGCTTTCATTTGATACCCATATTGTAATTTTTGACAAAAAAACGTTTTTTTTCCCCTCTTTTTTTTGATTCGCAGCCGCCTTATCAAAATAATATATCCTATGACACTCTCACGATTTTTACGAATCTAACGACATCTCACACGTTAAAATCCATCAAGCCGTTTAAGCTGTAGGCCGTGCCAAAGAAATAGACATACAAACATACATACATACATACATACGCTCGAAAAACATAACCCTCCTTCTGGCGCAGTCGGGTAAAAAAAGCAATGATTTTATGTGTTAATACTGTCAAAAAAGGGTCAGTATTTCGGTATCAGTTCAGGCCCGAAGTACTAAGACAAAAAAACTGTAAAGCTTCGATCCCGAACTACCTACTGAGTGAGACCGAAGGCACAGGATTCTAATTTCAGTTCGGTCATAGATGATGACATTGATGACTGTGTCGGTGTGTCGTTATTAAAAAAAACATTGCTATGCGGGCACTACATTCTCGCCGAGAACAACCGAGAACGAGAGTGTGGATGCCATTCATTGATCTCGTGGCGTCATAAGCCGTAGTAATTTTCCTTGAAAGTTCTCGCCGAGAAGTTCTCGCGAGAGTGAAGTGCCTGCTTTATACAGGCACTAAATTCTCGCCGAGAACAGCCGAGAACGAGAGTGTGTATGCCCTTTATTGTTCTCGTCGCGTCATAAGCCGTAGTAATTTTCCTTGAATGTTCTCGCCGAGAATTCTCGCTGAGAAGTTCTCGCGAGAGTGAAATGCCTGCTTTATGTGGGCACTACATTGTCGCCGAGAACGAGAGTGTGGACGCCCTTCATTGTTCTCGTTGCATCTTATGAAGCGACGAGAAATTAGTTTTAATATTAGTAATGTTCATTGAAAGTTCGCCGTAGTAATTTTCATTGAAAGTTCTCGCCGAGAATCTCTCGAGAGTGAAGTGCCTGCTTTATCTTATGTTTGTGTGACGACGGGGTCACTACCCATCACACTGGACAGAGTTTCGGTACTACTAGTGAAACGTGGATGTTCTGAGTTTTAAGAATATCTCTGATTTTCTTAGGGAATATTTATTTGTGAGCAAGTTTAGTTATGTCAAATTCAAATAATTTATTTCGGAAAACAAGCATAGCTAGGTAGCATAATATGATATGACTAGCTTTAACCCGCGACTTCGTCCGCGCAAATTATATACCAAATTTTAAGTCAGATCAAAGGCTATCAAACAAAAAAAGTTTAATCAAAATCGGTTCAGTAGTTTTCGCGTGATGCTCGTTCAAACACACAAAGCAAAAAATTCTTTTTTTAAATTTACAGTTTTATAATAGTGTAGATATGTCTAACATGTTATACCTACCTACTTAGGTTGCTGTTTCAATTCAAATTAAAGATTGAAAATTTTTGTACTGGATGGTACTTGAACCCTCAACCTGTCCATTCGGGGCCGTGATTTCATCCAATTAAGCTACGGGTACGTCTCTTAAAGACGCAAGAGATTAGTCTTCGCAAAGTGGTTTCTGTTGTACCTACCTATCAATAAAAGTTTTTTCTTACCGAACGTTTTCTAATTAATTCCAGATATACCTAATTTCTTTTCTTTTGTTTGAAGTTATATTTTAGTGTGATTAAATTAACAAACGTATTCAATTACCTTTTTGTGCTATTCGATCGCAGACTTTTAATTTCAAGTAATTTATTATTTTCAAGTCAATTAATAGAAATAGAAATCAATTTATTGTTAATATTACAAATAAATAAATAAATAAATAAAATAAATATCTTGGACAATGTCACACAAATTATCTAGTCACATTTAAAGTACCAGAATCTAGCCTGGACTTGTATTATGATGACTAGACAACGATATAGAATACATATATAGATACAAACATCCATGACTTTGGTACAAATATTCATATTCATCATACAAATATAAATGTAAATGTCATGTCATAGTTTGGATGTTTAGATGTTTCAATTATTTGGCACTCAATCACGCAAACGGCAGAAAAGGCACGAAGATAGAATATGTTCTGGAGACATAGGGCAGTACAAGACAGGACAGGATAGTTGCACATAGGATACTTTTAGGGACCCGATTACTAAGCCTACATTGTCACAGTCCGTCCGTCCGTCTGTCAGACCTATTTAGGGTTGTAACTTTTGAACCAAAAGAGCTAGATTATTGAAATTTTCACAGAATGTGCGATGTTACGGCGGATTTGCTAACAAATAATAAAAATGTCAAAAATCAGAATATTTGAGTGAAAACGATGTGAGATGAAACGAAGTTCCAACGCAGATGATTACACGTCAGAAGGCCAACGAACTGCAGTTACAGGTGAGATGAGAACCGATCGCATTCCCGTGGCAGCACATTTGCAATGTTATTGGCTTCATGAGCGAGACGATCGAATATTGACCACACGGAGTAAAATATCTAGATAAATTTTCTAGTAAAGTCTGATAAATAGTTGTCATATACAGGGTGTTAGGGTAGATAGTTGCTTGTAGATAGAAGATAATTTGCAAAAAAATTATTGGGGGCGTTAAGGATACGGAATGGAATGCATTGACACAATTTTTTGAATTTTTGTCTGTTTGTCTGTTCACGCATCACTTAAAAACGGCTGAACCGATTTTGATAGGGTTTTCACAAAAGCATAGGCCTAAGTTTGGATGAACATTTTGTTTCATCGCAATCGGTTAGCTCAATCAAAAGATATGAGGATTTAAAGTCCGCGCGTACGGAGTCGCGGGCGCCGCTAGTACGTATAAAATAAAGTCGCTTCCCGCTGTCTGTCTGCCCCTATGTATGCTTAGATCTTTAAAACTACGCAACGGATTTTGATGAGGTTTTTTTAAATAGATCGAGTGATTCAAGAGGAAGGTTTATATTAGCATTACACACTCGTGCGAAGCCGGGGCGGGTCGCTAGTTATGGATATTCAAGCTTCCAATCTATAAGCCGAATACAATAATGAGAATGTTCATTGACAAAGGACTGTCAGTAACATCGAAAGCCTATTGTTTCTGTTTTGAAATGTTCCTTGGACTCAGTCAAGGGAACATTTTCTATTCTGCCTCTGAAACTTGAAGTTTGTTTGTTAAGTAGATATTTTGCTATGAGAAAGTAGAACAAGATATTTCGAACTCAGAATAATTCTGTTTTTGTTGAAGTTCGGTAAGGTGAGAACTGTATAAGTAGTTCTGAAGTTTATATTATTTATTAAAACAATATTACTAACATCAAATTAATGATTGAAACATTTGTCTTGCGGGACTCGAACCCGCAACCTGCCAAACGTCAAATTAAGTTACCGAGCCATTACGTAAGTCCAAATTTTAAAAAAGTCTTTAATGGACGTAGCGCCATCTACTTGTGTTTTTACTAGGGATGCAACGATTATGAAGCGGTGCATCGTTTTGCATCTGTAATCGTAATAATCACGATTAATAACGATGCAATGCACCGTAGTAAGAATCGTACGATTATTAAAATGAATTAAAAACGTCAATCAGATTGCACTTGTTGACAAATACCAGACCTGAATACTAGATTCCAGAGCCGAAAAACAACTTTAAAATGTCGGGTCTTCGCTGCCATTTTAGCTCATTTTGAGCAAAATCTGTCTTTTTTTGGTCAGATTTGACACTCATTTTTTTTATTTGATTTTCGGTTTCTACTTCTTCTTTTCGTGTCAATGGTTCTACTACTGTTTCTATATTTTAATAGCGGCCCGTCCCGGCTTCGCACGGGTGGACGTCTAATCTTTTCTAGCAATAAATATAGCCTATGTTACTCAGGGTGAATGCAGCTTTCTAATGGTGAAAGAATTTTTTAAATCGGCCCAGTACTTTTTGAGCCTATTCATTACAAACATACAAAAATAGGTACAAATCTTTCCTCTTTATAATATTAGTGTAGAATTTTATTAGCCAGATATTCGGTTTGAAGTATTACATACATTCTCGTTCTCGCGATATCTCATCCTCCAATTCAAAAGATTAATTCCCACGTTAATCGAACGAGATATCGCTTGATTAACGAGATTATACAGAATCATGTTCTAAATTGTGTTTTTCAAAGCAAATTAGCCTCTACGCATCCAAAAATCGGAATCCTGACCAAGTGTACCTTTGATTTTGATCTGAAATTAGTAGAAAAAGATACAAAATCTTGGAATTTAATAACAAACAAATTTTTATGATTTAACTTTCATTGTAATGCAAAGGAACACAATGAGGACTCATTAAGAGGATAATCTCAACTAAATTTGTGTAAATAATCGTAATGCATCGGTTATCGTAATAAATAACGATTAATATCGTAATCGTAATCGTAATGGCCGAATCGTTGCATCCCTAGTTTTTACCACGTTCCTGAAAAATATAAATTTAATATGATAACGAATTTTCAGGGGATGATCAGGCCATCAAACTGAACAACTTTTCTTTATGTGACCAACATTGAAACCGCAATAAAAGTCTGATGTTCCATCCATCATAGTACATTTGGGTAGGTTTGCAGTTTTATATGAAACATCTGAATCTGATTTTCCTTTCGCGATTTCGAAGTTGCCTCCATTGCGAAAGTTGTTCAGTTTGATGAGTAGAATACATGTCGAAGTTATCAGCATTGATTAAAAAAACCTTTATAATTAAAAAGTTGTTCATCTTGGTATATTTATACGAATAATACCCAGTTCACCCACTTTACCTTTAACTATAGACACTCAAAACTAAACTCTCACCGCATCATCTGTCAAAATAAACTCCTTTAGGCTCGTTTCTCTTATTTAGGAACTGCGGTGGATCACTTGCCTTGCCTTATACTGCCTCTTAACATCTGCGGTTTAATTTATTATACTGTGATACTGGTTAACTTCAAGTTAAACTATCTCATTACGAATGAGATAGTTTGTCTTTGAGTAAACCTTTGTGATCAAATTCTTCTGCACTTGCCATCTTACACAAAGTTGGCATTTCCTTCAGAATTGTCTTAGCTCAAGTTCTAAAACAGATAATCCTTCATCCGTGTAAGTGTAACTAAACCTAACTCCAAGTCTAAATTCCTGGTACTCCCTTATCGAAATGAAATATCTCGAGTCGAGTAGCTAGCTCGAAAACAATACCTTCCTTGAGGTATAGATCCGCAACAAATTACACGAAACTTGGGCATATACTCCTCTGGGAGCGAACTTTGGCCCTTATTCAATCCGTCAGAATTGAAACTTAGTAAGACAAAGTTTTGCCCTTTGACCGCGATCGCAAAACTGGTGGTAACATTTATGAGTTCAGTGAAACAGGTAAAACTAAAACCTCTGTAATGTTGCCAATCGATTTTAAGATTTTTAATAGGCGTTCCTCTTTTATCTTGGTCTACGAAGAAAGCGAAAACTATCGAGATAGGCAGCAAATGTTGAAAAAAAAATGCAAATTACGAAAAAATATTACCAGCGTAACTCTTAAGGTACATTAGTTTCTAATCCGAATATTTTGCTAAAATATCAAGATTTTCGAGAACATGAGTGGGTGGTATGATCAAATGGAGGTATATACTTTATATCCAGCAGTTGATGGAAATCGTGACTGAAGATGAAGACTGTGGTTTGTAGATTATAAAATCGTGTTAGGGTTACTGTTTTACCTACAGGAAAAAAGATTAAAATGTGTAATTCCTTCTTATTTAATTGCCTATTGAATCTTGCATAATATCTTGCAGATGCTAAGAAAGAATACAATTAATGATTATAGATTACAGATAAAATGTTAACCTTATCGATACAATATTCTAACTCCAACGAACCCAATAGGTACAAAATCACAATGGTACAACCACAGACAAACAAAAGGGTATAACTCAAAATATTTCTCCAAGTCACAGCAACACAATCTCAGAAAACATTTTACCTTATCCCATAAGAAAGGGTACTTGAAATCGAACGAGTGTCCCCAACTGTCGCGCGTCCGTCCTGAAAACGCCTCCGCCGTAATAAAACCGCTCCTCTGCAGTCCATTCGACATAAAATACCCCGACAGGACTCAAATCCCAACGTCATAAGTACGAAAATAACTTAATTCGAGAGACTTCTTATAAGGAACGACGTAGCAAGTGCCTCCATTAAGCGAACAATCTGGTCATTCTCAGCAGACTTCATTCTTCGAACGTTCTACAAATTCCAGAGATATCTCTGACCTTTGAAGTTGGAATAGAACAATGCGGGCTGCTGTTGTTAATTAAGGTTTGATGTAAGACTGGATTTTAGAGCAAATAAGTATTTGAGTCAATAGACACCTAAATGTCAGTAATGTCTAGACATCGCATGCCAACATTAGGTACTATTAAAACAATTTGTGATAAAAGAACCAACTGACCGGAAAGTAAACTAAAGTATAATTAATTGATTGATCGAAGTGGCGTGACGCGAGCGTTTAGATCGTGTGCGTTCTGGCTCTCTGGAGGCTCCGCTATTTTGTTTTAGCTCAAACGCATTTTTCTTCATAAAATCCGTGAACAATACACCCAAAAACATTTGGCAAAACTCATCATCGTCATCATCATCTCAGCCGATACACATCCAATGCTGGACATAGGCCTCCCCCAAGGATCGCCACAACGACCGAACCAGTGCTCCCTGAACGAGTTCCCGCCAACCTTCACCAGGTGGTGTCGCTCCACCTTGTGGTGCCAGCGCACGCTGCGCTTTTTGGTACGCTGTCACTACTCGAGAACTCTCAACATAATTTATAAACATGTCTGAACCACAATAATAGACAATTTGGTCAAGTCAAAAATACTTTAAGAATTACAATTAAGGAAGTAGCGAGGCATTCCCAATACGAGCATTCTCAAATTGCTCTAAGGGTCCTCAAATTAAAATGTAACATTAGTATTGAGTGAAATAAATTATTTTTTCACACCACCCGCTCGAAAATGGAACATTATATGTCATGTAACTCGAACCTAAAGCAAGTCATTATAGCCCTGGGTCGAGCCGGGCAATAATATTGTACTGAATTTCATTATAACCCGCTGGTCAATAATGAGATTTGAATATGGAACCGCATCCACAGATTATTTTAATATTTACTACGACCCTTACTTAAAATTCGTATGAAAACTTATCATGGAGACCTGCACCAAAAAGAACTTCATTCGAAATTCGAACTGGCCACCAAGAGTATTAAGGGTATTCTACTTACGGCACGCGCGGCCGCGTTAGGTATTTGATATTATTGTTGCTGTCTCTATCGAGCGCGGGAGCCGGCTCGAGCCCCGCCCCGCGCGCCCGCGTCTGATTCTGGGTGCCGGCCGTCCGTATTCAGAGTAATGAAAACAATAATGTTTTCGAACCTTTAGTTTAGACTTTAGTTTGTATGTTTTGATGGTCAGATGACAGATACATTCACATATTTTCACACAGTTTATATTTCAGGGTGAAATTAAAATCATTGGTATACATTAAAATTAAGGTCGATAGCGTTTTTGAGCGTGAGTCGAGTTTGAGTCTACGTTTAAATGAAATTAATGGATTTTATCATAGGTATGGGAGTAGGTCCGAACTAAAACACTTTAAAATTATTATTTTAGCTTATATAATACCTAGAGATCGGATAATCGGATGCATATTTACCTAAAGTTGAGGTGTTGGCTATTATAGAGTGCACTTTTGTATCGAAAACTAATGTTTTTTTGTTTAATTTAATAATTTTAAGACGTTACTTTTATACTATGCATCCGATTAGTTATGCATTCCCGGACTTCCTGATAACCCGGGTTTATTTTAGCGAAAAACATTTTTTTTTTTTACTTTTTAATGTATATAGTTTTAAGAAAGTTGCTTCCATACTATGCAACAGATTAGTTAGGTATGCATTCCCGGATTTTCTGGCGTTTCGAAAAACATTTAAAAAAGATAATTTTAAGAAGCCGCTTCCATAATTTCATACCCAAAAATGAAGTTTAGGTAAATAATATATGCATCCGAATATCCGATCTCTAATAATAACGGCATACCTTAAAAACTGTATTAAAAAACGTATCTTTATCTTCTCAAACACTGCGACACATCAGACTGAACAACTTTTACTATACAGATAGAGTTTGATGGTCTGAAGCACCCCCTTAAGTTTCACTAGGGTGTTTTGTTACAGCCTGTAGAATACCTGTTCTAGGTAATGAGTAATGACTGTTTGGGGAAAGAATAATGGGAAACGGAAGTTTGAAATTATGCCCGTTCGGGGAAATGGCCGTTCGGGTAAATGGCCGTTCGGGGAAATGGCCGTTTGGGGAAATGAACGTTCGGGGCTAAAGTGGACGTTCGGGGAAAAGGACGTAATCGACCTGGTAGATAGATAGACAAAGAGACAAAGGTAGCAGGTAAGACTATGGGAGCAAACGAGTAATATTTTGTATGGAACAACTGATTTTATTGGCGGACATTTTTGCCATGTCTATTTAAGTTAATCCAAATGTGGTGAAAAATATTATTTTTTGCGAATACAGTTTTCTTTGGTTCATACATCTTACAATTACAACAATAAAGGAGAATGGACAAATTATTTCAATTCACCGATACACATTGTCATGTCATTACTTTGTGAGATAGTTCTTACCATAAAATTCCTGAAACTAAATTGTCCGTCCGGTTATTAGTATAGTCGCACTCAAAAGTTTGTCATTAGGAGTAGTATTTAAATATAGGTAACCGAGCTTTGATCTAGATCGCATGCCGTAACAAGTAAGAATCAGCGTAGAAACTCATGTTAACTCAAAAGAACAACCGTAAACTAGTCCGTGATAGCGGGCCGTTCTTGTACAAAACATGTGCGATGATGATGATATCACCAATAGTTAGAACGACTAATTCTGAGCTGAAAAAACAAATAATTTAGTAAAGAACTAAAACGACTGACTTAAAATAAGCTTCGCCGGGAAATTTTTAATGTTTTTTAAACATTGAAATTCAATATCGCATAAACGTTACAATGCAAAACAATACTCTTGGCCTATTAATGTAAAGTAATAATATTAGCTCTAAAATATCCACAACATTTTGTGACTGGCAGCCAAAAAAAAAAGACGCCATCCTCGGTAAAAAATTACCCTATGCCTTTAGGTTTAGACCATACATTGCAGTCGAGTCAGTGGTCGGTAGGTAGCTACAAATATTACTACCCTCATTCTCTACACAGTTACACTATACAGGGTGAAAGGAAACGGTATCATTAACCTTTAAACCACATTCTCTACCCATCAAACTGAACAACTTTTACTATAGGAGCAAACCGATCGGAGCAAAAAAAAATCGGCTGTTGCATACATTTGAGTCGAGTAGGTAGGACTGGAGTTTAGTATGGGACAGCTGGCTTTTTTTCTCCGATCGGTTTGCGCCCATAGTAAAAGTTGTTCAGTTTGATGGGTTATGTGGTTTATAGGTTAAATTGTACTTTTCCTTACATTCTGTTTATTTTTACAGTTTAACTAACACATACACAGGTCGGGTTGTCGCAAAGAGGGTCCCATACAAAATTAGGATTTGGAAAATGTTCAACAAAAAACAATCGCCAAATGTAACATTCGGGATCCGGGGGATGTGGGAGAGTATTAGGGTGGGGGAACACCACCTCTGGTGAACCTTGAACAAGAAATGGAGAAAATTAAAGGGAACGTTTTTGGGTAGACTGGGTAAATAGTAGCAATTCTGTTCTGGCGCCGCGGCACGCTCGCTCCGCTCGCTCGGCTCGTGCGCTGTGGGTCGCAAGATACCTAACATGCTCGTCGCTTCGCTCCTCGCTAACCTAACCGAGTAATGAAGTGGGATGCTCTATTTCGGTTCTGGTACAAGGTCAATGACCTGACCTTGATTAAAATTAAATAAATTCGTTAAATTATAAAAAAAACATAAATTATAAAATATCTAGATAACGGTGCATCCTAGCGAAAAAATAGCAAATTTTTCGAACCCCTGGGGCACCCATAAACCCACCCTTCCGCATGCAAAAATAAAAAATAACTCATTATTGAAAATTTTACGCCCCCATACGAATCGATGGCTCATACGAAACCGTTCAAAATTTTTCTACCCTTCTGTCGGTTACGTTCTTTTGCCTGAACGTCCATCGCCCGAATTGACTACATAGACGACAAGTTTTGAAAATTTTACAAGTGTAGCCCCCATACTAATTTCGGATTACTCGCATAATTACATATCGCATATCGACTCACATTATAATTTCCTTCCCACAAGTACCAAAATTGCGCTCGCACAGTCCCTCCTGTTACCCATCCTCGATTATGCTGATTCTTGTTACCTCGACCTCACAGTGGAGCTTCTTAACAAACTTGAACGCCTTCAAAATGTTGCTATCAGGTTTATCTTTGGGTTACGGAAATACGACCATGTGTCGGAATTCCGCGCTAAACTAAAGTGGCTCCCAATCCGCCGTCGAAGAGACGCTCATGTCCTGTCCCTCCTCTATTCTATCCTATTTAATCCGTTGACTCCCCCCTACCTCAAAGAACGCTTCATCTTTAGCTCCCTTACTACTGGCCGTCCCTTACGTTCCTCCAACAATCTCTCTCTCAATATCCCATCCCACTCTTCCGACTTCTACACCCATTCCTTCACAGTCCAAGCTGCTCGACTTTGGAACTCGTTGCCAGAGTCGATCAGACACGCTCCTTCCGTGGATGTTTTTAAATCGAAAGTCAAAGCTTTTTTTCTGGACCTCTGACCCTGTTTTTTAGTTTCTTTTCCCCCTTTGTTGTTCTATCTAAATCAATCCGGTACGTGTGTAGGTATGTTTATGTCTTATTGCAGCATGTATGATATGTATTATAGTATGATTATATATATATATATATTTATTTATTTATTATTTATCTATGAACCCCTAAATATATGTATAATAGGTATGTATGTATATTTGTATTCTGTTGTATTAACTTCTTTAAATTTATCAATTTTTTCTAACACCAACCCGTTCTTTGTTATATTTCCTCTACCCTAAGGTTGTCTGGAAGAAATCGCTTTTTAGCGATAAGACCGCCTAATTTGTACCAGAATAAGTTTTATTTCCTATAATGTAATTTGTATTTGGTGTAAATAAAAGTATATTTCATTTCATTCATTTCATTTTTATAAATTTAACGAGACACGCAAATTGACCTACTTGTAAACTCATTTCACCCGAAAATTCGACTAAGTCGATGGTGCATACAATTTCGATCAAATTTTTTTTAAGTCCGAGCTCCATATAAAATTTGCGTAAAATTTTTCTAATTGTCCTCTTTGCAACACCCTAACCCATACACATACAAAAAAAAGGATCAGGTCGGTTACGTCCTTTTCCCCGAACGTCCACTCTTCACCCGAACGTCCTTTTCCCGGATTCGTCCTTTTCCCCGAACGGCCATTTCCCCGAACGACCATTTCCCAGAACGGGCATATTCCCGAACTTTTCCCCGTACGGCCATTTCTTCAAACGGATATTCTACGTGGTGTAACAAAACACTGCTTCAGACCATCAAACTGAACAACTTTCACCATGGAGCCAACTTTGAAATCGTAATAAAAATAGGCTCTAATTAAACTGTTTTTTTTGCGATTTAGAAGTTGGCTCCATAGTGGAAGTTGTTCACTTTGATGGTCTGCAGCACGATACAAAACAGGTAGGTAGTAGGTATTAGGGTAGTGTAGGTAGACACGTGCTAGCCTAGGTACGTACCGTACGTACACTAGGCTACCTGCGAAGTCCGTACCTACCTACGAAACTTTTTGTAGGTAGTTAGGTAGGTACTATCGCGGACTTTTCCTTGCATACTAAAAAATAAAAGCGATGTCTTACCCCGCCCTATCGATGAATAGACCAATTAATAATAGTTTCCAAACAATACATTTTGGGCGAAATTATGCGATTTTTTTCTTAAGTGGTCAGGCGGAAAAGTCCCCGATAGTACGTTACTAAGAATAGTTTCGTACGTAGTTCGCAGATAGCCTAGTGTACATTTTGTCATTAAATACAATAAAACCATACAATATACTGTTAAAATTTCAACTGGCTACCTATTACGATTCAGAAGATACAGCCCTCTGCAGGTAGGACGGACGGACGGACGGAACGGACGGACGGACAGACTGACAGCGTTTGCTTATAAATAGGGTCCTGTAATACTGTTTTCACCATATGGGTACGGAAAACAAAAATTAGGCCTAGCAGGAATCTAAGAAAATTATAGGTACCTACTTATACATAGTAAAATACTTACCCATACGGATCAGCCCAGATCAGGTCAGTTACGACCTTTTCCCCGAACGTCCATCGCCCGAATTCCTTGTAAGACCTTTTCCCCGAACGGACATTTCCCCGAACGGACATTGCCTAGTACGTCCATTTACTTGTACGGACATTTCCCCTTACGTCCCTTTCCTTTTATGGACATTTCCCCTTAGTACATTTTTTGTACTAAAATATAACAACGTGTTAATGAATTAACGCAAAACTAGAAAGTAGTTTGTTTAGAATCGAGAGCAGAATCGAATTATCATGGTTTCAACATAGTTAATTGTTTTTGCAAAATATAAAATTTACTAAACCCGATGACAATCCACCGCACGGGCACACTCACCATACTTACTACCAAAACAAGATTATAAAAATGTATCCATGAGTACGTTAGCGCTTTCTTTCAGTGCTGAAATGATAACAAATCATTTTTGCCTCAAAACTTAAAATGCGAATAACTTTAAATTTTAGCTATCAAAATAATGAAATTATTGTTACAATCTAATTATTTTGTTATAAATCAGTTGGGGTGTATGAGGTTTTGCGCTAATTCATTAACACGTTGTAGAGTCCTTCTAAATATGCTGACAATTTTTAAGGGGATGATCAGACCGTCAGACTGAACCACTTTCTCTATGGCACCAACATCGAAATCGCGAAAAAAAAATCAGATCGTCCGTACAAAACTGCAGTCCTACTCGAGCCAAATGTATGGGACAGCAGATTTTTTTCGTGATTTCGATGTTGGTCCCATAGAGGAAGTTGTTCAGTTTGATGGCCTGATCATCCCCTTAAAAAGTGTCAGCATATTAAGAAGGACCCTGTATTTCGATTTTCAGCCCTGGAAAAATTACTGTTTAAAAAATAAATACACGGTGTAAGGAAAGTAAAATTAACCTTTAAACAGGTGGTCACCCATCAAACTGTCTTTTACTATGGTAGCAAACGTTTCAGCGCAAAAAAAATCTGCTGTTCCATACTAAACCGCAATGCTTACTCGACCCAAACGTATGAAACAGACGTTTTTTTTGTTCTCGCAGGTTTGGTCCCATAGTAAAACGATTCAGTTTCATGGGTAGAGTATGTGGGTTAAAGGTTAATGATACTTTTCCTTTCACCCTGCATAAATGGTACGCCATTTTGACGATTCGTTCAGTCGTTGTTTTCATACAATAACTGTAGTTTATATAGGGTGTAACAAAACAAACTAATAATACATAAGGAGGTGCTTCGGAAAATCAAATCTGCTGTCCCATACATTTGAGTCGAGCCAGTATTGCAGTTTTAATGAAAGAGCTGGTTTTTATTTCGCGATTTCGAAGGTGGTTCCATAGTGAAAGTTGTTCAGTTTGATGTTCTGAAGCACCCCCTCTACCCCCTTTTCCCTTACTACGTAAGGGGAAAAGTTCGGGAATATTATGCCCGTTCGGGGAAATGGCCGTTCGGGTAAATGTCCGTTCGGGGAAAAGGCCGATCGGGGAAATGGACGAAACCGGGAAGTGGACGTTCGGGTCCATAGTGGACGTTCGGGGAAAAGGTCGTAACTGACCTGATCCATCAGCCCCCTTACCCGCACTTTCGATCTTCACTATATCGCCACTGTTTCGGTCCGCACTTCATTGTAATAGAGTTGAAATTGGAACGAAAACATTCACGCAAAAGTTCGAATCGAATGTGCGGGTAGACCCTCTGGTCAGTTACGTCCTTTTCCCCGAACGTCCATCACCCGAATTCTTGGTACGACCTTTTCCCCGATCGGACATTGCCTAGTACGTCCATTTCCTTGTACGGACATTCCCCCATACGTCCCTTTCCTTGTATAGACATTTCCTCTTAGTACATAGTACTCAGAAAATTTTTCAACAAAAAACAATCGCCAAATGTAACATTCGGGATCCGGGGGATGTGGGAGTATTATTGTGGGGGAACACCACCTCTGGTGACCTTCAAGGTCAAAGACCTTGACCTTGAACATGAAATGGAAGGTTTAATTAAAGGGAATGTTTTTGGGTAGACTGGGTAAATAGTAGTAATTCGGTTCTGGCACTCGCCGACCGCTGCCACGGCACGCTCGCTCCGCTCGCTCGGCTCGTGCGCTGTGGATCACAAGATACCTAACATGCTCGTCGCTTCGCTCCTCGCTAACCTAACCGAGTAATAAAACATCTACACTAATATTATAAAGAGGAAAGATTTGTACCTATTTTTGTATGTTTGTATGTTTGTAATGAATAGGCTCAAAAAGTACCGGGCCGATTTAAAAAATTCTTTCACCATTAGAAAGCTGCATTCACCCTGAGTAACATAGGCTATATTTATTGCTAGAAAAGATTAGACGTCCACCCGTGCGAAGCCGGGACGGGCCGCTAGTAATTTATAAAATATCTAGATAACGGTGAATCCTAGCGAAAAAATAGCAAATTTTCCGAACCCCTGGGGCACGAATAAACCCACCCTTGCGCATGCAAAAATAATAAAAAATCATTTTTGAAAATTTTACAAGTCCAGCCCCCATACTTTCACCCGAAAATTCGTCTAAGTACCTACTACGTACGGGGAAAAGTTCGGGAATATGCCCGTTCGGGGAAAAGGACGTAACTGACCTGATCCACCCATACTCATGTTTCTATCAGTTCTAGTATATCTAAGTAACTTGAAAAAGTACCACCAATGGCCTCAATTCGGACTGTGCCACGACTTAACTTAACAAAATGTATTCCTGTCACTTTCTAAAATAAGATTAAGAAAAGAGACAGAAAACCAACAGTTGACTTTAGTGCTGTCAAAGTGACGTTACACGCCCAGAAACGTACATTATGATGGCATCTTATTTTGGGCGTGTAACGTCACTTTGACAGCACTAAAGTCAGCTGTCGGTTTTCTGACTCTTTTCTTAATCTTATTTTAGTAAGTGACAGGAATAAATTTAGTTAAGTTAAGTCGTGGCACAGTCCGAATCGGTACCAATAACCTGTTTTTATAATACTTTAAACAACATTTTAATATTCGCTTACGTTCGGTACGGTAAAAAGTAGGAAACTAAATCGCCGGCCGTGCGCTGCGCTGCGACAGCCGGGCCCCCCGAGGTGAAACTCACCCCGCGCGCACCGCACCCCGCCCGCATACCGTCGAAACAACACTCAATTCACAACGAATCCGCGCGTGATTTTTACATTTTGTAGTCGGGTGATTATTCGAATAAGATGCTAGATATGTGGATAATTTTTTTTGTTCTGAATATTCATTATATTTGCGATGTCTCTATGGTATCCAAATTTTTCTAAAATGTATGCATTGTCCTAAAAAACAAGAACGAAGTTGGGCCTTTTTTGATCAAAAATTACGAATCTTTGAGCCAACATAGCTTAAGAACTAAATATTTAAATAAAAATCTGAATTCATAGAGACACAGATATTTGTTTCTAGATTATGTTAAAAGCATTTGTTTTTACTTTAATTACGATATGTTTAAACTAGGACCCGACTACGTTTTGTATGGAGCGCGCTCCGAGTAGAATTCTCTTAACATTTTATGAACACAAAAAAAGAAAAAAAGGCGCGAATACTGCAAATCTCTGTACCTATTGCTACGAACAAAGTAGGTTATAAAAAATATTACATTTTCTTTCCACAACTGGAGTGCTATTTTTGAAGCTCATTCGCTGAGTTCAGCAGTTGAAAATGTCAAAATTACTATGGAGATATGATACGAGATACGATTTGACTTTCGAAAATCGCACTCCTGAAGTATGATTTTTGAAAGTCAAATCAGCAGTAGAAAGATGCATATCTCCTTAGTAATTTTGACATTTTCAACTGATGAACGCAGCGAATGAGTTTCAAAAATCGCTCTCCTGGTCTAATGTTTCAAATATCTACTTTCACTTTGAATTTAATAAAATAGTGTTTTCTTAATACTATACTATTGAACTCTAATACTTTGTTATAAATTCTAATAAAAGATTTGGTTTCTAACCATAGAGAATTTACACGCTCCCCTGGGTTTCAGTTAACAGTATTGCTTTTTATTTTCTCACGGAGGGTGTGAAAAGTAGAGTATGGTCCTCGGGGATAAACGTGTTTTCATCTTGGGCGAGCTTGAACCCCTCGCTTCACTCAGGATTCTAGTCTTAACTCCCTCGCTTCGCTCGGGAGTTAACTCTGAACTCCCTCGCTACGCTCGGGAGTTAACCCTAGAATCCCTCGTTACGCTCGGGATTCAATATCGCGCCCGTGATGAAAGACACTGCTTTATCCCCTTGGTAAATAATCTACTATTATTTATTATTATTTTTCTTTAATGTAGTTACTTATTGATATTCGACTAAAATACTCGTGTATTGTCCGAACTGTTGGACAGTTGTCATTTCATATCATCAGTCAGATATCAGGGAAAAAATTAAAATTAGTCTCAGGCAGACAGTAATACGCATTTGCTTATGTTTTAGGTTAATATATTGAGGTACCTACCAGAAGCGCACCCAGAAAAAAAATTTTAACACACGTTTTTAAGCTAATTGGCTCAACCTTACTTAGCATATGCCGGGGGCGTGTGCTGCACCGCGACGCCCCCAGCACGCGCCCCGCACTGCTGATCGTGGTGCACAGGTTTGGTTCGCGTTGTCTGTTCTATACATAATTATTCAATAGGTTAATATTAGTGGGGGCAGGGAGTATAGGTATTGTATGGATTGTATGTAGTATAAGTCGCGGCACGAATCTCTAGCGCTGACCTTGAATGCGCTGGCCGTATATAAATAAATAAATAAATAAATATCTTGGACAATGTCACACAAATTAACTAGTCACATTTAAAGTACCAGAATCTAGCCTGGACTTGTATTATGATGACTAGACAACGATATAGAATACATATATAAATACAAACACAAGACACTATGTACTATTTTCGTCTAAATTCACTTTGAGCGCTAGAGTTTCGTGCCGCGAGGTATAGGTACTGGATACTCTTTCTTATACCGTGACTAGGCTTTCAAGTCTCTGGAAGTAGAAGAAAATAAATAAAATGCAATTGCAATGAAGTTTCATTGAACAGGAGATCACTTTGATTTCCTGTTAAAGTGTGTTAGATTCAAACGGCACTAGACTTATTACTTCAAGATCAGGATTCCTGTTACGGAACTGTTCGTCGTAGTTTTCTGTTTGAGGAAATACTGAACTGAATTGCGTTATGGCTTAGTTTTTTCTTGTTTTATATTAAAATCAGAGTTTTTTCTTGTTTTTATTCTATTGGCGTAGACGATAGTAGAAATCAAAGAGAATGGAATCACTTCAAGAAATGACAGAATGTATGGATTTGACATTGGCGATCGAAACATTTTGAAGTTTGCTTTCTCCACGATACGTCAATTCCATAAATTTTTTATGTTTTCTATTGTCGTAAAGTACGTAGAAAGTACTTTGTCTATAGGCCCTGTTACCTTACGGAAAAGAGATTACATAATAATAATAGACCAAATTAGACAAAGACAGCTAATTGAATAGGGTAATTAATACAACAAATTATACACGTAATGAGTTTATTCAAAAGAAATTGTTAATTTCAGGATTAACTTTTACATGGAACCAAAAAAAGGAAAAAAAAAAATGTTTTTTTACCGTTCTCAAATTAAATACCTTTCGCGTGAATTGTATGGAACAGCAGATTTTTTTGGTGAATTGTCCTGTTGTAAATGTAGTTCATATTGATGGTTATACTTTCTTCTTCTTAGTTAGTTTTCTAAGTTTTTTATTAATGGACTCCATGTCTGAAATAAACTATTTTATTATTTACGAGCTTTTACCCGCGACTTCGTCCGCATAAATTATATACCAGATTTTAAGTCAGATCATAAGCTATCAAACAAAAAAAGTTTCATCAAAATCGGTTCAGTAGTTTTTGCGTGATGCTCGAACAAACAAACACACAAACAAACAAACAAACAAACAAACAGACAGACAAAAAGTCCAAAAATTGATGATTTGGAATCAGGGAAGCCTAAAAACCATATCGTAATCTTTTTTTTGTAAGTATCTTCAATGTACAGACACACTTCTACTACAGTTTCATAATTGTTTAGATTATTATTATTATAGTGTGGGCAGAGCCCTGTTGTCAGAGTTTTTTCAGACCGCCTTACGGCCTCTGATGAGGTTTTTATGTAACAACTACTACCACCAGAAATAGTAGCCGAGACCAACGGCTTAACGTGCCATTCGAAGCACGGAATCATTTTTCTTTTCAGACAATCAAGTGATTCAGCCTGCAATGTCCTAACGAACTGGGGAAAAACGCACAAAGTGTCATATCACTAGGTATCCCCCGTGGGAATCGAACCCACGACCTCCGTGTCGAGAGTCCAATGCTCTTATCCATTAGACCACGGAGGCACTTAATATAATTATATTTTTGCAGTGGCAACAAGGCGCTCGATGGCGGCGTAGTGCAAATAGAAATGATCACCGAAGTTAAGCAACGTCAGGCCCGGTCAGTCATTGGATGGGTGACCAATCAAGTGGTACTCCATCTCGACCGGCTCCGTGCTTCGGAAGGTATTTTAAGCAGTTAGTCCCGGAAGCGATAACGTAATAAACACAGCACGTCTAAGTATTTTCTTTTATCCTTATCCTTTTTTACCAACTAAACACAAAAGAAAATTTCCGCTCTTTTGCACAACACGTTTATCCTAATGTTACTTTTATGAACATCTGTATCCTAATGTATATAAAATGCAGAAGGTTCCTTCCACTTCTACATACGATTGCGGATTATGGCGATACACGCACACCTATACATAGCGCGTTACGACGCAACGTAACCAGATTTTTTCTCATTTGTTTTAGTTTTCTCCAAGATAAAAATATAATGTTTATCGAATTGTCACTTAGTTAAAAAAGATGAAAGATATTTAGTATAAGTCTGATGAACTTATTAATTTAAACTTTAAATGTGTTCATTTCAAAAATAATTTTAAATGTTTAAAATTTGTTCTTCCTTAAGAACAAATGGGAAACCCCTTGGTTTCCCTGACCGAACGACCTTGACTCTTTCAGAGCCACCTCACCTCTACTAAACTACGTCATTTTAGTAGGTATACCTATTTTTGACTAGCTTGTCCTTCATTATGTCACAGTGGAGCCTTCTAATCCAAGGAAATCACATTCTAAAAACAAGAATTCGCCCCAAATTTAACAATTATCTAATGAACTCATTAAATGTTGGTCTTGAAAAATATATAAAGGACAATGACAGATCCCGTTTCGCCTTTTATAAGGATTATAGGCATGAGATGGTTGTTATAATTCATTATGTATTTTAATAGCTCTTCTCCGTTCAGATGGTAAAAATTGTTAGTGGTATTATTATTTAAATATTTATTAGATACACAACGACTAGATCCGTCGATAACAACATTATGAACTCTTTACGAAGTCTTGGGAAAAGCTTGAGAATGTATGTTAATCTTCCATAGAGATAGGAAGTACCTGGGAAGTACTACGTAAAATCTTCATGCTTGTGGTCTATTCCATAGTCTATAGTATAGACTATGGAATAGACCAAGTCAGCGTAAGCGAAAAGTTTTTAATCTAAGACCACAAGCATTAAGATTAACATATACCGTGCATATACCATTCAAACTTCTTGATTCCATCAAAATATGTGTTGTTTGAATAAAATCTTTTTTGTCACTGATGTAACATTTTTCTTTTAGGACTTCTGTCCTGTCATAGTCCTGACATTGAATTTTGTTTTTTATGATGTCAGTTTTATAATGAAACAAAGACATATATATTACTAGCGTAAGGACATGGCCTATGAGCTTGACTATTGTCTCCAGTTTGTTGGCTCTAAAATGCAAGGAAAAATGTCAATTTAGAGCACTACAAATATATGACACGATATAGTTCGTATACGAGTTATGACAGATGGCGCAAATTTTTGTTTCTATGAAGAAGGTTTTTGTAAAATATACTGACGGGCCTATCCTTACGCTAGTAATATATAAATCTATGTAATGAAAATATTAATCTGCAATAAATATTAATTTACGCACGGATTACCGTATTTTATCATTTCATTGAAGATCAAGATCAACATAAATCGAGCAAGAGAAAGGAAATAAATTGTTCCTAGCAATAATACCCAGTCAAAGCGATGAATGATGAAGTTTATTGGACGTAGCGTAGTGTAAAACTTAATTTCTACCGAACAAATAACTACTACGTGTTATAAATATTTCGGCAAGAATAGATACCTACTTCAATCGTGTATCTGATATTTAGCCTGTGCATTGTAAAAATAAGATCTTTGCGCTGAAAGAGGGCAAGCCTAGAAGAGAGTTCTTGGTTTGGTAAATTCTAGATTCTACAATCGGCTGAGTATTTGCAAGAAATGTTTGGAAGAACAGAAAATACATACGTATAATGTAAATGAATAAAACATTAAAATGATTGTCATTACTCAGTGAACTATTTTTATTATCTTTCATTTTCAACTCATCGTACATCGTAGCTCGCACAAAGGGCTCTTACAGACGAGCGACACTTTGCGGTCGCAGAGGGTCGCGCGACCCACTACGATCGTAAAGTCTATGTGCGCGTCTCCTTTGCGCGTCTCTTTGCGACACACGGCGACCGCAAAGCGTCGCTCGTCTGTAAGAACGCTAAGGGCCTATACGCATGGCGTATTTTCTACGCACAGTCGACGCGTGTTAACGCGCTGGTTGCGTTACACACGAGATTCAAAATGGCTTAATGGAAGCGAGTTGCGCAACGCGCTGAAGGCAATACAGACGCGTGTATTGACGTATCAGCGCGCATTTTGTGGTGGCGCGTTTTTATTGCCACTTAACTCCGTGTTTTGATTAGACTCATCAACAGCGTCACAACGCAGTATCGCGTAATACCTCTGGTTCCAAACCAGTGGTATTACGGCGAAGGCCAGGCCAGGCCTTTAATTGTTGCCGTACCGTGAACGCTCTTACATACTAACAACCTAACAACACACACGATTGAATACGTATCGCTTTTGTATCAATACAAATGCAATAAACAGGTTTTGGATCTCTAGGTCGCCGTAAACGCGTGTTAGTGAAAAAAACACGTCGTCTCGTCTGCGCCGTCAAACGCCCCGTGTGTTTAGGGCCTACCATCTATCCTAATCTTACATAACCTCAAAACTACAAACTAGAATTTGAATTTTTTAAGAAATGCGACGATAAAATAGGATAATTTCTATTTCCTTTAGAAGTATAACATTGCTCCTATTTTGTGTATAATTGTAGATATCATACTCATTCGTTAGTTGTTTAACGATTTGAAACGTGGAATGTTCGTCACGTGGGCGATTTCCTTTTAGACATTAATATTTTCTACACAAAGGTGTGTGTCTCAAGTAAATGTGACTTCAACTTAAAAAGTAGATGCACATCATAATAAAAAAGTATTTATATTATAATATTGTAAACTAAGATCTTAAAATTTGTATGACAATTAATTATCACTAATAAATAATTGAACTTTTAGCTTACGTTTTTACGACGGCCCGATAGCACAGACAGTATTGAACCTGCCTGCTGTACGACGGCCGCGAGTTCGAATCCCGTAAGGGATTTTTTTTAATGATGAATATGAATATTTTGTACCCGAGTGAAGGATGTTTGAATCTATATATAATATGTATTCTATATCGTTGCCTTATCATCATAATACAAGTCCAGGCTAAGTTCTGGTACTTATGCATTGTGTGGGTTTTAATTTGTAGGTATATTTAGTTAAAGAGTACCTTTTGTACTTTACGTCCTCTGCTTGTAATGTGACAGTATTAGAGCCATACAATCGTGTGAAAGCGATAACCTTCTAAGATAACGGGAAACTTCCTTGGTGGGATTTGCGTTGTGTAATGTAATGTAGGATCATTGTAATGTACCTATACCACGGCACATAATAAGAACGAGTATGTTATGATATGTACACACAGCGACACATCAAGCTATACAAAACCAGCATAAGCTGGCCGCGCGTAGGTCGAGTAACGTTATAACGTTGCGCGGCCAGCTTATGTTGGTTTTGTGTAGCTTTATGTGTCGCCGTGTGTACTATACAAGGTGTAACAAAAATTCAATACACACTATTATTTACTATGGAAACAGACAAAACCACACCCACTATCTATTATAAGTGGCGACGCGACTGGGTCATAACCCGTCACACTGGACATAGTTTCGGTACTACAAGACAAGTGAAACGTGGATTTCTGAGTTTTCAATATCTCTGACTACTCCCTCGGGGAATATAGTCGTGAGCATAAGCTTATGCTTTATACAAAGTCAAAAAATTTCTTAAAATGATAAAAATCTAATATCTGCAAATGTAGGTACCTTCGTTTAAAAATGTAGTTGTTAGCTGTTTTGTAGTTGTAGCAAAGTTTTTAACCACCCCAAATGGGAACACAGTCGCGAGTTTATTTATAGCTTTGTAGTACTTAACACGTTCGTGGGCAGTGACGGCCTTAGATCAAAGTAAAATGAATGGATAGGCCCAAAGCGCTTTAAGTTGAAGCACGCAAAACTAGGGCACTTCAATACAAATTAGGGTACTTGGTCTGTCATCTCAGTACATTTTCGAAGTAAAACTGTCAATTGTTTTGCCTCATTTTTCTGGTTTGAAATGTTCCCGTAAGGCCTGTCCATTCTTGTTTACTAATGTCATTGGTGACGGCTACAACCGTAAAAATGAATTGTGAAAATTGGCAGTACGGTATAAGCCGTTCGTATTCACAGTCCCTAAAAAAACACTACGGTCATAACAGACTGTTCATCATACGATTTTTGGATAAACCACGCCCACTGTCATTCTTTGTAGGCATGCTACTGCCAAAGTTAAGCGTTGTACGGTCTTTTTTTTGGGGCCTCAAACTCACATACTCAATAGTGCACACACTGATAGTACGGGTTTGACCGTTGTCTTTGTACCGACCGTACTACGGCGGTAACCGCACTGTCACAATCTTCGATGTCATTTAGGCACAGTATTGCTAGTACGGTTATGACAGTCGTGTGAATTTGTATGGAAATTTCCAGTGACATTTCTGAATTCGCACTGCCCACGAACGTGTTAAACTGAATCTGTAAGCGGGCACAAAATATAGTTGAAAGAAAACCCATAAATATAGTAAAGTGATATAAATAGCTTAAGTTTATCGACAAGAAGTATTTGTAGACCATTTCCAGATTGTTAAGACAAATAAACTTACGAATTATGAGTATCTACTTACTAGTTACTAATTGAAATTAATCTGGAATTTGTTATAATTATGTCAATGGCGAAGGTTTTTATCCGACTGCGCCAGAAGGAGGGTTATTGTCATTGTATTCTCGATTTGTGATTTTACAAAAACGAGAACGTCTTTGTACGCTGCGGTGAATCGACATTTGGGGTCAAAGGTCTGAATTTCCAACAGTATACAGGGTGTAAACATATTAAAGGGGGTGCTGCAGACCATCAAAAGAAACAACTTTCTCTATGAGACCAGCTTAAAAATCTCGAAAAAGAAAGCTGTTACATGCAAAACGGCTATCATACTCAACCCAACAGAACAGTATAAGCGCTCTCACAGACGAGTCTGTAAGAGTCCTAAGAAAGAGTATCTGTTACTACAATATTATACCAATAGCACATTCTGAACATCCTCTTATAAACGTGGCACCCTCATTACAATATTAACATTTCTCAATTATGATCGAGAAAACATAGCATAGCATAGCATATGCTCATGATTTTATTCCCCGAGAGGCAGTCAGAGATATTCTGAAACCATGAAAATCCAAAATGAAAAAGTGTTACTTCAAGTTAGTAAAAAAGCCTAAGCTTATTTAACCGACATCAAGAAAGGAGGAGGTTCTATGTTTATACTTTACTTTTGTAGTTTCTATTCTAAACATTCCACTTTAAATAATATCGAAATAAATGTAAAAGCGACCGTTTTTAGTGTTCCGTACCAAAATTGACAAAACGGAACACTTATGGAATCAGCTCGGTGTCTGTCCGTCCGTCTGTCACAAGCATTTTTCTCAAAGACCGTAAGACATAAAAAGTTGAAACTCGGTACAGATATAGCAATTGCTGGTCCAATATCATAAATAAAGTAAAAAAAAACTTAAGTGTAAATAAAAAAAAATTTTTTCAACCCTGTGGTGTGGGGTATCAATTGAAAGCTTATGAAAATACGAATCTAAAAATATACTTTTAAATTTTTTATTAAAACTTTGTTTAACAAAATTTTCAATTAAATCCGAGGAATTGCTGTCCCCACCTCTATTTAAAAAAATATAGCCGTATAAGATCTGAAAAAAATCATGAACATCAGAAATAACGTGTAGATGGCGGAAAAATTATCAAGGTAGCTCTAAATTGGATAGTTTTTTTCTATACTCAAAAAACTAACACCAAAGCGACCAGTGTAAAATGATCTTCAGTTACTATGTGACCACATACTAAGTAAGTGTCAATTTATAGTGGTTATGATCAATGACCCATGTTAAACAACTGGTAGTACGGAACACTAATTGCCCGAGTCCCGACTCGTACTTGGCCGGTTTTTAAAAGAACTCTTCGGTCCTGTATAAAGTTTTCATCGATGTAAAAGGAAAAAAATTACGCTCGATAAGTTGCGAGCTACTAGAAAATATCCTTGTTGCCTTTAGGCAACAGTCGCCAAAAAAAAAAAACAATTTCATACAACTCTTATTAAATATCTTTCTCCTCCTCGTCGTCATCCCCAGGCCATTACTTATTTTACTGAACTAACGGAATTTCCATAACAACCAAGCCAAGTTTACAATTTTATTAGGTAGGTACCTCTAGATAGGTATATCGGTAAGTATATCTAATACTTTAATTTCTTGCATATAAATATGCAGGGAGTAAACTTAAATGCGTAACGTTCACAGTCCAGTGGCGCCCTCATCACAGTAAAAAAGATTTCTCAATAAAGAACGCCTAAATTAAAAAAGTGCTCAACATCAAAACTACAAAAGCCTTCAACTTTTATAGGTTCTAAACATTCCACTTTTACACAATTTCGAATAAAAACAAAAGCGGCCGTTTTTTTTCTTTTTTCAAAATTTGTAAATAGACCTTTAAAAAACCTATAAAAGTATTCTATGAAAATAGCTTGAAGGCTTTTGTAGTTTTGATGTTGAGCACTTTTTTTATTTAGGTTTCCTTTTTTTTATTTGAGAAATCTTTTTTAATGTGATGAGGGCGCCACTGGACTGTGATAGCCCTCTTAAGGGGGTGCTTCAGACTATCAATGTGAACAACTTTCACTAGGTATGGGTGGGACCAACATCGAAATAACGATAAAATGCGACCGATAAAAAAATCGAAATAAAGAGTGTTTCAGCGTTTATAAATGTAAAATCATCCCTCAGGGGGTACCTAAAATAGAGGTTGATTTTAAAATCACAACGCAGATGAAGTCGCAAGTACTTAGTATTAAATACATATAATAAGATGAAGTGTGACCTAAGTTTGACAGATTCCTTCAGCTATTACATAATCATTTATCTAAGCATGGAAGTATTAAAACTGCCGAAATTTTTCTTTTAGTTTCTCAATACACTCATCGACTTCTCATGATGACAGTGCTAAAAATACCCAAGTATATAAAAACACAACTGTCCAAGGATTACAAAGACAAAACGGCGGGGACTTAAGAATATTTTGGGCATAAAACCAGAGTAATTCATTCGTTATTCATTGTTTGTTCCGGTTTTACAGGCTTCCGCTTGTCTTGTCGCTGGCAATAAAAGAGGCCTACTCGGAAATCATTCGCTACTTGCTTTTATCCACTGGTTTACGTGCGACATAAATATATAATACGAAATAGTCATTTATAGGTTACACCATTTCGAAAAAATACATGTTTAGGTCTGATATAAGTCATACATTACCTAACCGGCAACCTTATGGTCCTTTGCTTGGAGAGGCTCTCTATCAACTACCCAAAAGTGCGATTTTTGAAAATCATACGAGCGACTTGGCAGTAGAAAATGTCAAAAATACTATGGAGATTATGCATCTTTCTACTGCCAAGTCGCTCGTATGATTTTCAAAAATCGCACTTCAGGGCTAACCCTCAAAAACTAAGCACAAAATGAAAAATCATAGTTTTCTTTTTCAAATTATTTCATTTTAGACCTATTGCATCCCAATACCTTATGCTAGCTTCCTGACCTCGTAGATCTATGACCAAGAGTTTTCATAAAAAAAATTATCCCGCCAAAAACATTTTCATGTCAAAGGTTGCCAAGACGAGACCATAAGGCTCGCACTGTCAAAAGTTATCAGAACTCATGTAGAGTTTGTAGAGCCAAGCTTCTAACTCTACACGCCCTAATTCTACAATCTCTAAACCTTAATCAAAATAAGGGGCTTGGACATTTCGCTACATTCACATGGGCGTAAGGTGAAAAATTTAGTAACTGTTCATTACTTTTCTATTATACAATAGTTCTTGTAGTAACGAAACGGCCAAGCCACATATTTTGACTAAGGTGTAGAGTTTGTGAAGTGAAACTGGCATAGGTATTGGGATGTCCACCACATAGGCGGAGCAGGTGGAGATTAGGCAGAAGAGTATGGATATTCCGGCAGCCAGGTGGGTTGACTATATCTGGAACAGTATCAGTAAGACCTGTATGCAACTGGCACAGGACTGAGAAGGATGGCCAAATGGGGAGGAGGCTTATGCCCTGCAGTGGGTAGGTACGCGCTGACTATAACGATGATATTGTCCTGTCCACACATAATAGTATAAGAGATAAGTGTACTTTTTGCAACCGTCAGCAGCAAGGCTGAGTGTTTATGGGGTGTAGAGCATCTCTGTGATGAGGATGGACCAGGTCTGCCTGCATAACTCCAGTCGGTTTAGGAGTTACTGATGATTAAAGGTCTGTAAAAAATTAACGATCAGTTGCACGGCTGATCATATGATATTGTTGTAGTATGCATTGTAGCTATGTGAACAGTACAAAAACCGTCAAGTTCTGTTAGTCGGTTTAGGAGATACAACTAGTCAAAGTTCCGACCTTTGAACGGCTGTATCTCCTAAACCAACAGATGAACCATGTCAGTTTTTGTACTGTTCACATAGCTACAGTGCATACTACAACAATAACATACGATCAGCCTTGCAGCTGATCGTTAATTTTTTACAGACCTTTAATCATCAGTAACTCTTAAACCGACTGGAGTTATGCAGGCAGACCTGGTCCATCCCCATCACAGAGAAGCTCTACACCCCATAAACACTGAATCAGCCTTGCTGCTGATGGTTGCAAAAAGAACACTTATCTCTCGGAATATAACCAGAACAGTTTTTTGCTATCATGACTCTGGCACAATATACAACGACATTCCATTATTATTTATTATTATTTGGTTTCGGTTTTCAGGTCGCTGTAGCTATTGGTCATTGACCAAGCCCTTACGGTCAATGACCAATAGCTACCGCGACCTGGACAGATCTATTGTAGCTGTCACTCTTGACCTAAAGGTCATTTCCTAGGCCCAAGGACTTCATGAACCGTTTTACGCTGTTGGAGGGGAGGTCCCTAATGTCAGTAGGTGTTACTACGTACCCACCTAGATGGTGACTCCTGCTGTGAATGAGCTCTTCGCATTCGTAGAGGGGTGTGGGTGTTTCCTCTGCTTCACAGCAGAATCTGCAAGTGGGTGAATCTACAAGCCCCATTCTGTGTAGATGTTTATTTAACTTGCAGTGTCCTGTTAGGGCTCGTACCAAGGGTCGCTGCGATTTTAATTAATGGCATCCGAGGTATGTCTGTTTGAGAAGCCGGTCACATGTTCTTATGCATGCTTCATAGTCCTGGTGTATCCGACCAGAGCTTATGGCTTTGGTTTATGGCCAATTCCTTTAGCACACGTCTAGAGGTGTTGCCAGAAATGCCGCAGTAAGGCTGCCTGTCCATTGACTCGAGCTGGCTGGCGGAGCGGTGTAGCGAGGAAATATTAACCAATCAGGATTGCATAAAATCTCGGCCGAGATTTTGATTGCAATCTTATTGGTTAATAAAACTCCGCTTCCCCGCTCCGCCAGCCAGCTCGCGTCAATGGACAGGCAGTCTAAGGCTCGGGGCCTATGGCGTGGCGTACTCTTCCGCCCCTCTTCGTGCCAGCTCGTCACCATAACATAATCAAACTATCTATCTCACTCTAGAGAAGCCTTTTTGTCAAGTTAACTACAGGGTGCAGGTTAACACGCATTGTTGCCATTACAAAGCTGTCTACCCCGATAACGAGCCTGAAAGCTGAAAGCCGTTTATAAATCACGCAACATACGCAAAACAACCTCCTTTGAACCTTATGCAATGGTAATAAAGGCTTTGTGTACACCAGAGTACACCTGTTCTACAATACATGTAATGCCAGCAGTAGATTATTGAAATTGTTGAGAGTTACTCGTAGTTGAATGAGCAAGCTGGTCAGGATATTATTTGGTATTTGACGAAAGTTCGGTTCATACTCTGTTTGATTGTTTTGGATAGTTCAGTACTATTCAAGCGTTAAGGAATATCGATATTGTTTATTTTGGTATTGGTAGAACCAGATTGCATTGATTTTTCTCGTAACCTACCAGAAAAAAACGGAACCCTTAGAGGATGACTTTGTTGTCCGTTTGTCTTTCTGTCTGTCTGTCTGTTAAAACTCCTTTTCTCATTGAAATGAATACCAAATTAAAACCAAGTCCACTACGACCCCTTGGATGTGTAAAAGTTCTAGCTTCTAAGTCAATAATACCATAAAGCCTTCTCCGTCAGCTCTAGTTTATTTAAAATAGGAAGATCTCGTGCAACAAGAAAGCTGAAGCTATATCTTGTTTTGTATCAAGGACTATTAGAATTAGGATTTTTTATTGTATGTCTTACGTTCCGTAATCACAGGCAATTAAGTCCCGGACCTTTGGAAGGCGTGCATGGGGCCGAAGCCAACATATAGAGGCCCGTTCAAAAGACAAGTGAATCTAAATGTCTGTATGTGTCTGTGTGTGTGTGTGTGTGTGAGCGCATGTCTGTATGTTCCCCCAGTAGGCCTCGCATGCCACCCCCGACAAAACGATAAAAATCGAGATGTACCTCCATCTTTATTATTTTACGTATGCCAGAAAGAGCGCGCATGACGTTTTTCTCGTTTAAACGCTTTGTCGTGGGTGGCATGCTAGCCGTGCTGGATAGGGGTCCGCGGTGTCGCCACTCACCTTCAGCTTGCCACAAGCTATTATTATTTTTTTTTTTTTATCTTTGACTACCCCCCGGGGAATTTAGTCGTGAGCATGTGCTGTGCTATATTTTATGAAACGATTAAAAAAAGCTAAGCCAAAAAAACCGCCCAATCTCGTTAAGCTCAGATAAAGAAGTTGGCCTACTGTTTGCATTTTAAATTGTATAGGTACTCTAGCTGTTGTATATAAACAGGTCTTACGGTGAGTGGAGCATCAATCACCGCCCGATCGAGATAGCGTGATGATATACCGTCGTGTATGTAACAACATATTTAGGTAATAACGCGCGAGGTAGGTTCATTATGAGTTTGTTTTGTTTGAATACAACATTTAATTTTGTTCTTGCTTTGTTTTGTTAATTGAAATTGTAGGGTACTATAAAATTTAATGAGAGTGGCAATGATTTAATATCGTTTGAATTTTTAGTCGTATTTTGTAATTTTTTAGATTTATAATTATTTTGTCGACTTTTGATTGAAAATTCAAGCCTGTAACGACATCGCATCCTAGAAGAATCGAAGAAGATAGTTAGTAGTAAGAAATTTAAAAAAAAAATCATAATCATAATCATTTATTTTGTAAAATAATTTACATGTCAAGTGTACTCCTTAACTACTTAAGGGGCGTCCGTCCGGTTTTGAGTAACTTTGTAACCATTTTATACATTAACTATGGCACTTTTTAAGCAGAAAACAAAACTGAACAATCTACAGGATATGAGAAGTGATGTGGTTTTTCTCGAAATCTATTTTAATTAATAAAACTGAAGAAAATCGGCTCCAAAGTCACCTCTTTTTTTCCAGTTGTAACCGTTTTACTCTTACATTGTTGATCAGAAGAATATGAAAATTTACAATATTCTTCACAATACAATATAAAATGATGTGGTTTTCTTATTTTTTGAAAATTCATATAAAATCATACAGGTTTTCAAAGAAAACGGAAAATTCTGACCGGAGCCGCGCTATTGAAGCGGGATGGCTAATTGCAAAAGTTTGCTTGTCAGAAAGAGAGACTTGCAGATGGGAGGAGTAGCCTTAAGTATAATTATATAATTTAACGCCTTGTTGAATTATGAAAACAATGATATAAAACACTTACTCATTAGTGTTCTTTGTCTTTCTTACTCTGTCTTTGTTACTTTGCGTAGGTATGCCGAAAGCGAGCGTGCATGACGGTTTTGTCACTTTTTCGTGCGTGGCATGCTAGCTCTACACCTACAGGGTGTGCCAGACGAACTAGGGAAGACTCTTTCCTTGCACCCAAAATCGTAGTCCATTGCATTAACTAACTCAGTAGTGTATCTTATTATTCTGAGGTCTACAGATGAGAGGCTTTTCACACCCCTTACCACAATAGACGTAAACAATCGTTCGCATAACCATATATCACGGTCTTCACGATAAAGCGCAGTACATCGTTCCATCTCCACCGAGGACTACGTTGACAGCACATTTCGGAGCCGCAATGTATGGTAGCAATAGCGATCTATCAGCGGCTTGAATCCTGAAGACAAATAGCGTGGTGAGCTAACAATGCTCCCGAATGCATTGCTATCACGTTATAGAGATTGCGGTATCTTATTAGGGATACCACCGATCCCTAGATTTCTATATAGGTACTAACTAACATGAGAAGTGTATTGAATATTCATGATTGTGTATTTTCATAAATTAACGCAAAACCTGAAAACTATTGAGCTTATACAACTTTTTGAGAATCAACTTATTTCAACTTTTCGCCAAACTCTTTATTTAGAAAACACGTTTTGCCTCAGAAGTGCGATTTTTGAACATCATACGAGCGAATCGGCAGTAGAAAGGTGCATACCTAATCTCCATAGTAATTTTGTCATTTTTCTACTGCCGAGTCGCTTGTATGTTGTTCAAAAATCGAACTATAGATCGTTATTATTTTATGTAAGGCACAATTCATATAGGTAATAATGTGCCTTGCCAACAATAAGGCACGTGACTACAGGTCACATCTATTTTACAACTTGGTCACTTTAAATCACCAATATTTTCGAAGTAACTTTTCAGCCTAAAACTTTTATCCCATTTTAATTACCCATCTCTGAAATGTTACGAATTCTTTTACAAAAGGTTTCGCACCAAATTTTCACATTCCCTAGAGATTGATTTCAAAATACGGCATGAAATAAAAAAAACAATTTTATACCATTTACCTACATCATGAGAGAATAAAGGACAGGCATAATAAATTGAGGTTCTGGAGCCATGTTTTAGTTTAGGATATCAAATAACAAACTCTTACAAGAAGCTATGTGCTTTACCAGAAGCTAGATAATACAGGGTGTAACAAAACACTGTGCTTCAGACCATCGAACTGAACAACTTTCACTATGGAACCAACATCGAAATCGCGAAAAAAAAAATCCGCTCTTTCATACAAAACTGCAGCACCGTCTCGACTCAAATGTATGGGACGGCAGATTTTTTTATTTTTTCTCGACGTTGGCTCCATAGTGAAAGTTGTTCAGATTGATGGTCTGAAGCACCCCCTTAAGTATTACTATGGTGTTTTGTTACACCCTGTAGATACGTTTATTTTTAAATTAAAATATTTATACATACCTAAGTAAATAATTTACGTGGACAGAGCTTTGGGCATCAATCTCCACGCAATATTTGCGAAGTGACGGGAGTATAGGAAGACCTTAGTATTTTATATCCCCTAGTGACGTACGGAGCCCTCAATACATCCATCCGACGTAAATCCATCCTGGACTATCAGAAAACCTAGAGGTTGGCAATTGGGTACCAAACAAAATTGAATTTTAATACAGAGTAAAAAGTGCTAAACGTACAAGAAGCCGTCAGCTATGTGCTTTACCAAAAGCTTGCTAGATAATAATAGATAGGTTTATTTCTGAACTAAAAACATTTTTACATAAATAATTTTACGTGGACCGAGATTTGGGCATCAATCGCCACGCAATATTTGCGAAGTGACGGGAATAGAAGAAGACCTTAGCATTTTATATACCCGAGAGACGTACGGATCCCTCAATACATCCATCCGACGTAAATCCGTCCTGGACTATCAGAAAACCTAGAGGTTGGCAATTGGGTGCCAAACAAAATTGAAATTTAATATAGAGAAAAAAGTGCTTAACGTACAAGAAGCCGTCAGCTGTGTGCTTTACCAAAAGCTTGCTAGATAATAATAGATAGGTTTATTTCTGAACTAAAAACATTTTTACATAAATAATTTTACGTGGACCGAGCTTTGGGCATCAATCGTCAGGCAATATTTGCGACGACGGGAGTAGAGGAAGATCTTAGCATTTTATATATCCCCGAGTGAAGTACGGAGCCCTCAACACATCCATCCGACGTAAATCCGTCCTGGGCTATCAGAAAACCTAGAGGTTGGCAATTGGCAAATCTCATGATTAGACAGAAGAAAATCACAAACTATGGTGCCAAACAAAATTGAAATTTAATACAGAGAAAAAAGTGCTAAACGTACAAGAAGCCGTCTGCTATTTGCTTTACCAAAACCTATAAAATAATAGATAGGTTTATTTCTGAACTAAAAACATTTTTACATAAATAATTTTACGTGGACCGAGCTTTGGGCATCAATCGCCACGCAATATTTGCGAATCTACTTGCGAATTGACGGGAGTAGAAGAAGACCTTCATTTTGTATCCCCGAGTGACGTACGGAGCCCTAAGGGAGCCCTCAAATTATCCATCCGACGTAAATCCGTCCTGGACTATCAGAAAACCTAGAGGTTGGCAATTGGCAAATCTCATGATTAGACAGAAGAAAATCATAAACTATGGTGCCAAACAAAATTTCATTTCTATACAGAGAAAAAAGTGCTAAAACTTCTCCTATTTGTGAACTAAGTGAAAACTCTACAACGAATTTGTGAAAAATACAGCATATTTTGTTTAAAATAGGAAAAAAATAATGGAGCAGTTCCACTGACCGCTGCTGCGGTCACGTTACGTCCCGCGGGTGCGTGTTCATGACTTTACGGGTATGGGTGTTTACGACTGGTGTATGCCGGCGAATAAAATGTTTATTGCGTGTCCATTGCTTGTTGACTTTATTAAACTTTAGTACTTTATGGGATGAATAATGGTTTTAAGTACTTCGAATTTTAATTACCGCATTTGTTTTATCGTTGTGGTAAAGAGAAAAGAGAAAATAATGTTAATTAACTTCTTTATTTTTGTGGAATAGGTACTTACCTACTGTTCGATATAAGGGCTCTTACAGACGAGCGACACTTTGCAGTCGCGCTCATAGACTTTAGGGACGCGCGACGGTCGCGCGACCCTCCGCGACACACGGCGACCGCAAAGTGTCGCTCGTCTGAAAGCGCTTTAAAGTGCCTTTTTTAAATTTTATTTTGTTTTCCTGTTTTTTCAATAAACTACTAATAAGATTACGTGTTGACGCATTTGCCAGCTGGAAACTTTTCCAATAATAATTATAACAATCATATAAATAAAATAAAAAACATACCTAGCCTAACACTACGAATTGATTTAATTTTAAGTAAGTACCAAAATTCAGTTACAAAGTCAATAGTTGTTTTCTAAGTAGGTATCGATTTGCCTGCCAGTGCTTTATCATCTTCGCTGCCTATGAAGCCAATGCCCATTGTAATACAAAATTTCGGCTAAAAGCTTTTTTTTTTTCAAAAATTTCTATCGTTTTCCTTTATGAGGCAAAGGCATATCATGACTGTAGTTAATCCAAATTGTCTAGGCCTCGAACAGTAAATTTTAGCAATAAATAGACAATATTGAGACAATTTTATGGCTTTGAATGTTCGAAGTTTGACGCTTTATAGACCAAGTTTCAGACTTTAGGTTAATCGAAAGCAAAAACTCATAAAATGTAAGCGGTAACAATTTTTTGTAATACACTATGTTTTGCATATACACCGCTATTGTTATTTACACACTAGAAACATTTTTTTTTTGACAATTTTCCTTTTTTTTTGCACTTTCCCTACGATTTTTTTTGGTCCTATTGGCTGATCAATTTTCTATGGGGGGATCAAAGTATTTTCTCCTTTTTCGACCCACGTTCCTTAGGGGAAGTTGTCTAATTTCATTAGATTAGATTAGATTAGATTCATTTATTTCATATTATAACATGTCACAGTATTACATAAATAATTACATAAAATGTCCATTCATAATATGATCGTCATATTGTATATTGTATAATAAAATTAAAATAAAATAGTAATGTCAAATAAAATAATGTCAAAACAATATAACCTTAAAGTTAAAAATAGTCTTGACTATTTTAATAATAGAAAAAATGTCAACAACCACAAACAAATTAAAAATGAATATAAAAAACTTAAAAACTTTTTTTCAAGCATTCGTCAACAGAGTAGAACTCATTATCCAATAAAAAGTTTTTCAATCGGCGATCGAATGTTTCGTCGTTTGTTTCGTTTCTTAGATCAGTGGGTAGGTGTTCGTAGCACGTGGGACCGATGACGCGCGGGTTGCTCTCAGCTAGTGCGGTACGCCGCGGCACGGATTTCAGTCGCCCAGTGTTCCGTAGCTGGCGGGTAGGACCTCCAGTACGGCGTTCGAACTCGGGCAGGTTACGCCTTACGTAAGTCATGACTTCAAATAGGTACAAAGAACAGAGTGTCATTATTCCATATTGTACGAAGCGCGTTCTGCACGATGTCGTTGGTTTAATACCTGCGAGTATCCGTATGGCACGTTTTTGTAAAACAAATACACTATTGCACTCAGTGGAGTTACCCCAGAGGATAGCACCATAGGACATCAAGGAGTGGAAGTGTGCGAAGTAGGTTTGCTTTAGTATGCGATCGGAGACCACAGGGCGAAGTTTTCTCAATGCGTATGCAGCTCCACTGAGTCTGTCGCAGAGGGAATTGACATGATGTTTCCAGTTCATGTTTGGATCTAGTGTAAAACCTAGGAACTTGCACTTCTCCGATACAGGAATAGGGCTATTTATGCACAGAGGTGTCGGTATTGGCCTGCCCGAGAAGAGCATGACGTTGGACTTAGTCATATTAAGAATTAACCCATTTGACGCAAACCACTCCTGAAGCTGATCACAGACAATGTTAGTTTAATTAATTATCTGAATACACCCTTATGTTGTCTAATAAGATATTAATAAATAGGGATGTATAAATATTTAATTTTGTCCATATCAACGTACCTACAACCCCGTCTACGGAGTCCCATGTCTATATAGATTTAACCACACCCTAACATAGGTACTCGTAAACTCTATGTTCACGTAATGTGATAAATGGGCGTAACACTTTCAAGTGAGAATGAGGCAATGTGTGAACTCATCCACTTCCCGCTGCGAATTGACGGGAGTATCTTAGACCAACTAACCTATAGACTATTAATTGAAGGTAAGTCCATGTAATGGAATCTCTATGCCCAGGAGTAGGAGTCTGATCACGAGTCGATGTAAAAATACATAAAATAAAATTTGCTGGTCAGGAAACTTTCATTGTCGCATTGTTTTAACATATACAAAAAAAATAAAATTTTGCATGCTAAGTGTACATACATAGGTACTAATAATAGGAAATTATATATGAAATTAGGAAAATGTATATTCGGAAAATCAAGAATTTGGACTTTATCGCCGGCCGCCCTCTGTGGAATTGTTACTTTTAGTTTTGATACTTCAGCCTGCTAATGATTTACTGATCTTTCAGTCTATTTAGAAAGAGGGTATAATTATGTACATTTTGAGTTTTTCTACGTATACGCATATTATCTTCAGTATCATCATCATCACCATCAGCCTTTTTTAAATCCCTCACGAATCTATATACGAATAAGTATTCGTAGTCACGAATAATATTAATTCCACGTATCGCCACCACGCGAGACCAGTGCAAAGGTATTGTAAGTCTATAATGGTAGTTAGTCTATGAGTCAAGAGTGAGTTATTAGACATGTATCACGCCCCCAGTGTTTGCGGGTACTTGGAATAGTTTAGAATAACCCTCCTATCATAAACCTGAAAACTAATATTAAACTGGATTTACGGGTGCGCTATAAATGAGATATTCTTTGGAATTACTTTGAGGAGGAAAGTTTTGAAAGCAATTAAGCGGATTACATTTTAGTACCTTTTCTACAAAAAAACCAGAGATATTTTTTTAGAACAACAACTTAGAAAGGTAAAAGATCATGCGCCTCAATTACTAGTAGGTTGGTATTACGATTTCTGACCTTAAGATTCAACAGAAATTATATTTAAAAAAATATACATAAGATACAACGGTAGTAATTTAATTATAGTACTCTGTGGTAATATGGAGATGATGTTATTCGTATCGTAGCTATTATAGGAATTACCTCTTAAGACGGCTACTCTGATCAAATCGGTTAAGTCTTACAGAATAAGGTGAGGTCCGGAGTACTCGAAACTGGCATGTGTGAAGAGATATGTATGGGTTAATGAAAGTTCAACCCGGGGAACGGAATCGGAATTTGACACCCCTCCTGCTAACCCCAGCGGAACCCCGCCGTCGCCGTGCGAGGCCGTAGCATAGCATTTCAGTTACCGTTGCACGTGTCCCTGCGCTTTAGCATTTACCAGTTATTCTTTCAGAGTTTTCCGAGTTTTTTATTCCGAGCCACGTGTGAGCCAGGTGCCAATTTAATTCACCCGGGTTGTAAATGAGGCGAGAGAGGTGTTTAAGGATCGCAGGAAATGGCGCGCCCAGGTATCTGCCTACGTCTCAAGGAAAGAGGCGTGCCATCATAGATGGATTGTAGGAATTAAAGAGGTAATGGTTTTTAACTTCATTTTTTCCCGTATTCGCTCACTCACCATAGTACCGAGCGAACATGCGTGCCCTCATTTACCACTGATTGGCATTACTCGTATAGTCTCTTATATAATTCATTATTAAGCATGACATGATATGAAAGTGGCCTTTGACTACTTATTATAAGGACTGGCCTTGCGGTAGCATTTCCCCTCTGCTACGGTCTAAGAGCAATTGATCATGTGCATTTACACCCAATTTTATACCTTATCACTAAACGATACGTTTGGGGTTCACACGAGACTTATTTTCAAGATTTTTAACATTTAAAATTAGAACCTAAAGTAATGGGGAATAAAATCCAAAGTTGCGGATTTCATGTTAACTCGCCCCCCGCAAAAAGTGGCAGAAATGTTTGTTAGTAGAATGAAATACAAATACAAATACAAATAATTTATTTGCCAATAAATAAGGTACAAGTCACGCCTATTTAGCCATGTCAGTAGCATGCAAATATTAAGTAGAATACCGAAAATTAATTTTATACATTATTATTATTATTATGTCAGGGAAAAGATATTAGAGCCATGTCAAAAAGATATCTAGTTAAACTATGCATTGACCATTCCGTTACCGCCAAGATCAGTGTACACCAAAAATTCGTCAACCGAGTAAAACGTTATTACCTATGAGCCATCTGTGTAACACTGACTTAAACCTTTTAGAAGGTAACACCTTAATGTCTGATGGTATTTTATTATATATAGTCCTACACATTGCATAACAGTTGTTTTGACACGCGTAACCAGTCCCTATAAATAAGTAGTCAAAGGAAAGTGGCATAAGGAAACGCTACAAGGGTGTAAAGAAACACCCTAGTAATATTAAAAGGGGTGGTTTACTTTTGAGTCTAAACTTCAGTGTGATGGTTTAAACTGAATAACATTCACTATGGAGAAAATGTAAAAAAAAAAATACAGCTGTCCAATACATTCCCACGAGTAGTCACTGCACTTTGTATGAAACAGCTTATTTTTTTCACGATTCCGAAGTTGGCTCCATAGTGAAAGTTGTTCAGTTTGATTGTCTTAAACCCTTGGTGTTTTGTTACACCTGTATTTTAAACTGATAAAAATACATTTTGTCATCGACTACATCATTACTACCAGGCCTGCCACATTACTCAGCGTTTTCGTATATTTTAAAACAAAACACGTGCATCAAACATGCACACAAAGTACACTACAATTTATGAACACAGCGTCCCATACCCGAGTGAACGTAAGCAAGGATTTAGGAGGAAAAGTGACTGTATTATGTCTCTAAGGCAATAAGGCTGAAGTTTAGTGCATATAGTGTCCTGGATTGCAGTGACACTTGAATCATGATTTAGGATGTAACTAAATAGGTACTCGGTTATTTACAGTGCTCCATAATAAAAGGACATGTGGCACATAATACCCAAAAATGTATAACCGTCCTTCTATTTTTATTATGGACTATGGAACACTAGAAACTTACTGCAGGCATTAGTTTTTTTTTTAATGATTTATTAGTTTTAATCATTTTTATATAAAAAAGACATTGTGCTTGCAACACCCCCTACCTCCTCCTACAAAACATTGACAACCATGTTGGGGTTGCTGCTTTTTTATAATTTATTAATAATAAATGATTAAATAACTCGTTAAATAAAAATAAATGATACTAACTGAGTCGTTTTTATAAAACCTCATAATTTATTACACATTTGACTTCAGTCAAAACTTCTATACATTTTAAGGTATTTTTTCAAGGGAGAGTGGCGGTTGTCCTTTTAGTGTTCCGTACGAAAATTGGCAAATCGGAACACTTATGGAATCACCTCGGTGTCTGTCCCGACGGATGTCTTTCACAGCCATTTTTCTTCGGTGTCTGTCCCGATGGATGTCTTTCAAAGCCATTTTTATAGCGATTCATATATACATGACCCAATCAGATAAATGAACACAAAAAACAAGCAATTAACCCTAATTACTATACTAGGAAAAAAAAAGAGTAGATTCTTGTCAGAAGAAACATTATGGGTACCTACCTATAGGAGCCATACTCGTTAAAAACAACATATGAACATATCGAATCTCTTATCGGCCGTGAAGCAGCTAGTGTGACATTTTGCAAGTGTGACATTTTGCAAATGACATTTGCAAAATGTCACACTGTGATTCTGACAAATCACATTGTGATTTTGCGAGTATGACATTTTGCTTGTTAGTGATTTTGAGTGTCATTTTGAGACAATGATATTTTCAAGTGTGTCATTTTGAGAGTGTGACATTTAGCGAGTGTGTCATTTTGCGTCAAGATGTAATTTTGCGAATGTAACATTGTGTGCCTGATCCATACGTAAAACGATTCTGCTCTTAGGAGTTGCAGAAATATTTTCTATGAATTTCGATTATGTTTGACTCGTGAATGAATGCATAAAGCTCGAGTGTTATACAACAAAAACAGTGATTAATTAAAATTGTGGTTCGCTATTAGGTAAGTAAAGTTTAATTAGTATTAGCGTCCAATAGCTCAGTAGCTCACAGAAATTTCAACCTTAATAACTAAGCTTTAAAATATCACACCCGCAGCGCACAAGAGCTGCGAATTTATTTTACCTTCACACCCTACAAAATTTCCCACATAATGCGCTCAGCGGGGGCGATTAGGCGATATGGTAACAAATTACTGTGTGAAATATCGTTCAATATAATATGTCAGATATTTAGTGTAAAGCTTAGAGCACGAGGGAAGTTAACGAATGGTTTGAGAACTAGTGGAAATGAGCTTAGTTTTAAAAGCTAAATGCATTTTGTACTTTGTGACAGTTCGATTTAAGTAGTATTTAATGCCAATATTTCTATGCTGGTCTTGTAGCATTTTCTGACGTATTTCTTATAGGAACTCGTGCACGGCGATCACCGCAATCAGACCTTTTGTGGAAGTACTATATTTTTATTACGCACTTGGCTTGGATAACGTAATTGCTAAAAGTTTCTAGCGTTAGACTAGGAACGTAATACTAAGATTATACAATGGAATACAAAATGCTTAGAGTATTGTTAGGGTGGGAGGGTCTGCCATGGATTAGCGTGAGCACAACGGGCGCAATAAAAAGAGAAGCTTGTAAGCACAGCAGTCTGTGGACATGGGCTGATTTGATTGACTGATTTATAGGAGTGCACCCTATAATCAGTCAAATCGACAGTGTTGACTGCTGTAAAAATCTAGACGTCATGGAAAATAATGGACGAGGCCTATGTCCTTATCTAACACGACCGGTAACACTCATCTCAATGTTGCGTCTCGCCCACAGTCTCTACTCGAGGTCCCCGTCGCTGCCAAAATCTTGATTTCTACCCACTCCTATGTCTTCTGGGGTCTACAGACTCTACAGGCACTTCCCACGCTGCTTCTCATCCATCCCCAGCTACCCAATCCGCCGCCTAGTCCCAGCAACGCCCAATACCGAGGTTACCTACTCCTTAGGGGTGCCCATGGGCATGTTGGTTGACCTAGCAGGGTGCTTCGCCGTTACTGTTTTGGTTTCCTCATGACCACACCAGTAAGTATTAGCTGATGCTACCTGACCAATACTGTATATGGCAATTAAAAAAATGCCTATACTATGATGGATGGATACGTGATGCGTCAGCGCATATGATAGTCAAATGAAAAGCTTGAAGTGTTTTGCGCTAGACTTGAAATTCAGGTAACGTATGATTATCGATGGTTATCGATGGATCACTGCTTGGTCTAATGGTTAAGAGCATTGGGCTCTCGACACAGAGGTCGTGCTTTCGATTCTCACGTGGGACACTAGGTGATATGTCACTTTGTGCGTTTTTCCCCAGTTGGTTAGGACATTGCAGGTTGATTCACCAGATTGTCTGAAAAGAAAAATGATCCCGTGCTTCGGATCGCACGTTACACCGTTGGTCCCGGCTATTATCTCTGGTGGCAGTAGTCGTTACATAAAAACCACATCAGAGGCAGTAAGGTGGTCTGAAAAAACTGACACCAGGGCTCTGCTCACACGATAAGAAGATCGATCTGTCAGCACTGCGCTTAATTTTCCGTTTCCTATGTGTCTTTGTTGATCCTTTTTAATAGTTAAGTAAGTTATAGTCTGTATGATCCCACTGTAGGGCCTGATATCAGAGGGAGTGGGCCATACTCAAACAATATAATAGTAGATGCATTAATAAATATTAAATTCGTTCGCAGTTAGTGTGATGAGTGCCTAATTCAGCTCGGCAGCGGAGTCACGACTACGTAATACGACACATCTGTCGACGCCAGACACTTATTTAATCTTCCACTGATTTATGGCGTAATTATACTGATTTATTTTACTCGATCATCAACCCTGTTACTGTTACGTTACGGAGTATTTTGCTTCGCCAGGTATAAAAGGAATAACACTTGATTAGTTTAAGAGCAGACTGGCGTACAAAATAATACAATAGGGGATTTGTTTGGATACGTTAGTGATTCTCTTTTGTTTTTCTAAGGGGATCAAAAGGTAGAGAGCGAGCTCGGTTCATCGAGCACGCTAGGTTCTGCTTGAAGTCGTTCATTCGCGTATGAGAAAATACACAAGTCATGGTAAAGGCTTTGAGGGGGAATGGAGGTGACTTTTGTCTAATGCGATTGTTTTTTTTAAGTACGTCCAAACTTGTTGATTCGAGCGTGGTTCACGCGACGCATTAAGTTTAACTTAAGATTAATGAACGAATAGTGAGGTAACTAGCAATTTAAGCATAATCAGTAAGTTAAGTAATTAGTAATTAAATAAATTAGTATTAGGTCAACACATCTTTCATGGGGCACTGTATACGCTATTATAATAAGATACCAAAGGATATTCTAAACTTGCCAGACAAAAAGTTTAAGTCCCATGTTAAGCAAGTCCTCTGTAAAAAGGTTACTATATAAACTCGATGGTTATATGAATGACCAAAATATCTGGTCTTGACAATGTTACACTATGTAATTCAATATTGTATTTGTAATTGTAATTTGTATATTTTATTTTTATAGAGTTATCCCGCGACTTCGTCCGCACAAATCATATACCAGATTTTAAGTCAGATCATAAGCTATCAAATAAAAAAAGTTTCATCAAAATCGTTTCAGTAGTTTTCGCGTGATGCTCGTTCAAACAAATAAACAAACACACAAACAAACAAACAGACAGACAAAAAATCCAAAAATTGGTGATTTGGAATCAGGGACACCTAAAAACCACACCGTAACTTTTTTTTTGTTAATATCTTCAATGTACAGACACACTTCTGTTACAGTTTTATAATAGTTTAGATTTAGATGTGTGTTGTAGAGTTTCTGGCCGCATCTTCTCAACAACGGAACACCTTCCGACGCGATATGGTAGACTCAAAAATGACATCAGAAAGCTATCCATGTGATATTATCTAAACTATTATAAAACTGTAACAGAAGTGTGTCTGTACATTGAAGATATTTACAAAAAAAAATTACGACATGGTTTTTACCCGTCCCAGATTCCAAATCACCAATTTTTGGATTTTTTGTCTGTCTGTTTGTTTGTTTGTTTATTTGTTTGTTTGTTTGGGTGTTTGTTTGTTCGAGTATCACGCAAAAACTACTGAACCGATTTTGATGAAACTTTTTTTCTTTGATAGCTTATCATCTGACTTAAAATCTGGTATATAATTTAAGCGGGCGAAGTCGCGGGTAAAAGCTCGTTTTGAATATAGTACATTAATATCGTTGATTTTGAATAAAACATTTTGAGTTGATGAGTTTTGAGGACACATATTTTGAGGAAACCCCTTTCGCTCCTTCGTCTTGCAATCGCGCCATAATGTGTCGAGTCGACTAATGAATTATTTTTGTATGCAGTGTTTTTGTGGACAAAGGGCTTTCCGCTTTTACAGCAATACTTTATCATAATCATTATCACCCTGTCATCGTCCACTGCTGAACATAAGCCTCTCCCAAGGCGCGCCACATAACTCTATCCTAGGCCTTCCTCAGTCCAGTCGTTCCTCGTTACCTTTCTCAGGTGTTCAGACCCTGCGTAACATGATAGAGGTGAGAGCGACGCAGGTCATTTTTAAGTGTCAAATTGGCGATCTCCATAGCATCTCATTCAAATTTGACATTTAGAAGTGACCTGTGTCGCTGTCACCTCGGTCATGTTACGCATTCTGTTGTCATAACTTGTCACCCTAAAACCCTATCAACATACATAACATTATGATAAAAGTGAACCTTGCTTCATGCATGCTTAAAAAGGTGCTTAGTATTTGTAGTAGTTTTCCCCCAACCCCGAAAATTTTGTGTGTGAGTTTATGTTATGAATGTAATCTCTTTATTATTTTTGAATTCGAGCTGAAAACACCGCGGCAAGTCATGATGTCAGTTTTAATAAAACTTGTTATTTTTATTATTTTGTGGCAACGGTCTACGTTGGTACTACGGTGACTGCATAGAAATTGTTTGAAATTCAATTTTATTGCTGACATTTTGGCGTATATACTTTAACATGAAATAATATCATTTTCGTTCAAATGTGGCGACACGAGAGAGGAAACCTTACTATGATATATTTCAAAAAGTTTGTTTAAGAACGTACCTACGTTACGTACCTAGTATTAAAAACAACTGTATTGTTCAATTTTAATAATTTATGTTTCTAGCACCACAAATTAATTTGGTAATTATATTACCTACGTAACTTCTTTCATTTCATTTTTACGTAATTTCTTTCAATTGCTTATTAATTACATGCTCTTATCATTCAATTTTGCGTTCGTTTGTAAGAAATATTACATTTCAATAATTTTGTTTCGGTTCTGATGTCGAATTTAAACAATAACAATTTGAAAACATAACTTTTCTCTATCTAATTTTTCATCAAAACACATCGATGTTCACATATAAAATCGATTACTCAATGCCTCAGAAGCAATCTCATCGTTCACAATCGGGTTTACCTCAAGATTTTACGCTTTCGACTTGATTCTAAACATCGATTGCGATGATTGCTATCGTAAATTCAAGGAAAGGTTGTAAATAGAAACTTGCCACGATACTTTCCAAGTCATTTGTCGACCGTTTCTCGTAGAATTTGACTGTTATACACTCATTGGCGGCGATCGAGGGTTAATCCATAATAAGTAATATTTTAAGGGGTGGTTTAGACCATCAAACTTTCATATCCATAGTGACAACTTCAAAAAAATATCCCATACATTTGAATAGAGTCGGTACTGCAGTTTTTTTATGAAACAGTTGATGATTCAAGGGAAGAAATAGGGTGGTCCATTCGAAGCCGGAAACACACGGCTAAATCACTACAGCATAGTATAAAAAAAGTCGCTTCCCTCTGTCTGTCTGTCCCTATGTACACTAAGATCTTTAAAACTACGCAACGGATTTTGATACGGTGTTTTTAAATAGATAGAGTGATTCAAGAGGAAGATTTATGTGTATATAATACATGCATAGTATCAGCATTGCACCCATGCGAAGCCGGGGCGGGTCGCTAGTAAAAAATAAAAACTTAAACCAGTACAGATTTTCTCTTTCAAAATAGTTTCATCAAACCACCTGGACTATACGTAATTAGAATAAAGGCGTACCTTTAATTTTCTGTGCGACGTCAACTCTAATACTACGTAATGTTTGCTTCACTCCCAGAGTTATCTTTATAGCGTCCCTGATTACGCTCTCTCTAGCACCGACAATTTGATTAGGCCAGCTAACGTGTTAGACACATGGGCGCTCGCTTCCGCGTGCTATAGCCGGTCGACAGCGACTCTGTTAGAGCGCTTACAGATGAGCGACACTTTGCGGTCACCGTGTGTCACGGAGGGAGGGGTAAAGTCTATGAGCGCGACCCACTGCGACAGCAAAGTCTCGCTCGTCTGTAAGAGCCCTTGGTGAACAAGAATAATCGTTGAGCAAAAACAGCTATGTCAATTTTTGTGTCAAGGGCAGTTAAAGTAGATGATAGAACCATTGAAGCCTGTTACTCTGATTCCCATGTAATGTAGGGCCTTCCAAAACCCTAGTTTTATCAAGTACTGGTATTGAATTCATATTACCTTCATGGGCCCGATACAGACTAGATTACGTCTAGGGCTAGATACAGCTGTACCCGTTCTTGTCTTCGTCCCTTTTTAATCTAGTCAGAGGTCAAACCCACAGAACATTATAAGAGAGGTTAAAAATGCAAAGAAGCGTTTTTGCGTCGGAGACGATTGTCACCACTTGTCTTTCCGCTCACTCTGCTTCAACTACTTATACCGTCTTGCTCGCACCACGCCGCGTGCCTTACGGTGTTATGCAAATCATTGCCACGCCACGCCTACTTTACACTTCTAACCCCTCTTATAATGTTCTGTGGTCAAACCACAGGCAGGATGCAAGTGGACAGCTAGTAAATGATACCAGTCAACCGACAACAGACTAAATTCGGTTTTCAGCATACCAGATTCCCTATACCACGGAAATTCTCTCAAAAAAAAAGCTACCCAACCTACCCAGCAGTGTGTTCCAAAGCCAAGAAATATTCATCGTCGCTTCCGCACTGGAGAGCGTCGCCGCCAGTAAGCGCTGTGAATAATTAAAGTTACCATTTCGATTACGGAGTCGGACGCCTATTAGTGACGTTCTGTATCTAGTCTCTAAGTAATTAATTAATTAATTGGTGCCACTTTGATACTTAATTCATCTACTTAGGGTCTTCTAATAGTCTTAATAGTTTATCATCATTGTGCTCTTACACAGACTACACGTAGGGAAGTTGAAACTTACCTTTCTTCGTTCACGTTTCCGTTCCCTAATGTTGTGAGAAAGAAATAGCTTCTTAGCGATAAAAGCGCTTTATTTTGTGTATTTGATTGATTTGATTTTTCTTCACTGTTTGAGAGCAATCGCTATAAGGTCTATAAATATAGAACCTTTATAAAATTTTCAATTTCTGACTCTATCAGTATATTAGTAGGTAAGTCAGGAGATATCTGTCTTATAAAATAAAAAACAGAGTCAATTTCAAAGGAAGCTAGTTGCCTTTGATCCTTGTGTTATAGATACGTTTGAGCAAAGCTGTAGAGCAAATTCTGAGAAGTCGACTTATTTTATTCATAAAACAAATATTTAGAATGTAGGTAACCTAGAAACTTGTTCTTCTTTGTGATATTGAATTATAGTTATCTGAAGCTCAAAATTAAGTGCTTCGCTCGAAGACTAATTAACTCATATTATACAAACATGCCCAAATTAACACTATTAGTCTAAGATCTGACCCTAAAATTATGCACCTATTTCTTAGGCGAACGAAATGTTATTCCAGTGTATGTTTACACAGGGGTTAATTCAACGCCGCCAAGTTGTCTAGAAAAATCTTGCCGCATAAGTACCTTTTCCATTATGATTTTTGGTAGGTATAACTTTTTCCACCTGTCTGTTTGGGAAGTAAATGAGGTGCCATCGGAAGGAGACTGATCTAAAGTACTGGAAAAACTGGGTTGACATCTCTCAATCTGCCACAACTATAGGGTTGCCAGGTTCAAAAATGACTTTTTTGAACCTGTAGTTAGTGATAGTTGCGGCAAATTGAGAGGTGGCAACCCTAGTTTTTCCAGTACTTTAGATTAGTCTCCTTCCGATGGCACCTCATTTACTTCCCTAACAGACAGGTGGAAAAAGTTATACCAAAAATCATAATGAAAAAGGTACTCACGGCAAGATTTTTCTAGGCAACTTGGCGGCGTTGAATTAACCCCTGTGTAAACATACACTAGAATCACATTTCGTTCGCCTAAGAAATTGGTGCATAATTTTACGGTCGGATCTTGGAACATATTATTATAAATTATGAGATCGCAGGGTAGTTCAAGGCTGATCCGCATATGGCGCTAATAAAAACATACTGGGCTTTAAAAATACATCACAATACCACAAGACGAGAGTGTACAACCAGTATATCCTTCGAATACTGGCCACGGCATAGAGACCACTACACTGACAGAAAAGTCCGCCGAAAAACTCAGAGACGCGCAACTAGCAATGGAGAAAGCAATGCTCGACATCATGCTGCTAGATCGTAAGCACAAGGATTCGGCGAAATACAAAGGTCGTTTTCGTGATAACCACTATAGAACGCCGGAAGTGGAGATGGACAGGCCAGACAGTTGTACGTATGGATACTGGAGCTTTGGACCGGAAGGAAACTGGAGTGGAGACCCAGAGAAACCACGCGTGGTAAAGGTTGCCCACTAGAATGATGGGTCGATGATATTAGTTGATACGCGGGTCCCAACTGGATGCAAAATGTGACCGACAGAAAGTCATGGAGAAATATGGAAGAGGCATCATCTACAGGGTGTAACATTACACCCTAGTAATACTTAAGGGGGTAGTACAGACCAGCAAACTGAACAACTTTCACTATGGAGCCAACGTCGAGAAAAAATAAAAAAAATCTGCTGTCCCATACATTTTAGTCGAGTCGGTACGAAATTTTGTATGGGACAGCTGATTTTTTTTATTATTTCTCGATGTTGGCTCCATAGTGAAAGTTGTTCAGGTTGATGGTCTGAAGCACCCCTTTAAGTATTACTAGGGTGTTTTGTTACACCCTGTATGTCCGACGACAGACGCGATAGGTATATTATATCCATCACATCACATCAGCCCTTGCATGGGCTGTGATGGATGACATACTAGCAGCTTAAAGCTGATGCGTGCATAATCAGTGCACTGGTTTTGTTTTTGGAAATATCATCATCATCAGCATATATCATCGTCTTCTGCTGAACATGTTACACCTTAATGAACGCAGATATTCGTTCGAGTGCATTTTGAGTTTTTTTGGGAACCTTAATTAGTGCGTCTAGTTTTTTTAAAGACCAAAGTAATTAATTTTATATTTTAAAGTTTGTCGTAAACTCTTGTCCATGCATCTTAGATTAAAAACTTTTCGCTTACGCTGACCATGCATGCTTTAGTTTGTGGTTCCTAATTTAAAAAGGCTAGTTATATCGCCACAATGTCATATAAAGCTAGCCTATCATATCGCCAGCCAGTTAAACACATACGTCATAAGGTTTAAAATTACTTGATTCTACGTATCTACGTAACGATAGTCTACGGCAACATGTTTTGCATCACGACTGTTTTGCTATGCACAAAGTTGAGCTCCCCTGTCGCTTTTTACTAAACTCCCAGTGCATTTTCGCCAATAAAATGCCACTATATCAATCGGTGACTCACTTCGAATTCGAGTACGCTTAGCAACGAAAGTTGAACACTGCGAAACCTTTATTCTGATACAGAGATAGAAGGTAACAAAATGTTGACCAATTTTCGTTGCCGACTGTTTGACTAGACTTTGTAACATTAAATTTATTTAAACAGGATAGGTACTTTAGATTAGACCATCACACTGAACAACAACCATAGGACCAACATGGAAATCGTGAAACTAAATCAGCTGTTCATCATCCCTTAAAAACCGTCAGCAAATTATGAAAGACACTGTATACAGGTGTTAGGGTAAACAGATTACCCATAATTTTACCGAGCAACTTTTCCTAAGAGACCTATTAAAACATGGAGTTTCATTACTAAATGCAATCAGCTGAACGAACGATTGTATGAAAAGTTAAATTTGTTTTTCCGAATCCCCCTTTGTTCCTTTGGAAAAGTTGTTCAGTATCATGAGTATAATCATTAATCCCATTAATCGAACCCAGGTCGGTCGCAGTAAGGACAGCAATTGGTCAGGTGGGGCTTCTTAGATGCGCAAAATGTGACTTGCTTGTGCGGAGCTCCACAAACGATGGCCCATCTCACATCGTGCCCTGCGTGCCCTAACACCTGCACGCAGGAGGAGCTCATGACCGCTAACGACAGTGCAGTATCGGTTGCCCAATTCTGGCAAGGTACTATTTAGCGACTTTTTTGTATTGAAGTCGACACGATACGCAAGCAAGCATCATTAATCACCCATTAAAGTAATGCAACTGTCTACCCTAACGCCCTGTATTAGGTAAGTAAATATGATAATATAATTATTATACTAGATTTTTCCCACCAAAATGCGTATGGACGAACGGTCTATTGAGTGAAATGCGTATTGGACCAAGTGCTACTAGGTTAAATTTCACAATGATGGTTCAACATAAATGTGATTGTTCGAAACATTAACATCACGCTAATAATTATTTCAATTTAACTAACGCAAATAAACCTTTATAAACATATTCGCAATTCATAGTCGCAGTAAAAGCTTTCATAACTGGTTTTGCTATAAATCCTATTTGTCATACAACCTTAGATAAAACAAAAAGAGGAACGTGCACCAAGTGATATCACATATTTTACAACAACAAAAAAATCTATCTTTGCATAGATATTTACAAAATGCTACGCAGATCTGGAGTGCGATTTTTGAAACTCATTTGCCGAGTTCAGCAGTTGAAAATGTCAAAATTACTATGGAGATATGCATCTTTCTACTACTGATTAAACTTCCAAAAATCTTACTTCAGGAGTGCGATTTTCTTAAGTCGAATCAGCAGTAGAAAGATGCGTATCTCCATACATTTTCAACTGCTGAGTTCAAAGAATGAGTTTCAAAAATCGCACTACTGAGAGTGAACGAATAAATCAATTGTTTCGTGGAACCGCGCTAGTTGTATGTATCTAAAGTCGAGAGAAAGAGTAGGCATCCAAATTATGTAGGTGATATGGTGACAACTTACTAGCTCATGTCGATATAGTCAAAAGCTTATTCAGTTGGGTGTCATAACTGGCTTTGCTCACACCATTAGGGCCCAATAGCGTAAGTGTATTTATGTACATAGAAACAGTGTCTCAATCGCTTTGATCGACAAAAGCACATAAAAGCAAGCCATGCAACTGAAAATATATGATTGAGAAAACAAGAACTGAGAGTATGAAATAAGTAGGTAAAACGGACTCTGTTTTGTGAGCGTAGCATCTTCCAATTTTAATTTTATCTACGCATATAAAGCTGAGAGTCCATTTCCTGAAAAAATATTCCTCTTAGTACACATGCCAGGTGCAGAAATGTTTGTAAATACGATGAAGAGTTAGGTATTCAACAAATATTGTCAACGCCCACATCTGCATCTAATAACACTCTTACACCGGCTCTTCATTCAAAATTCAAAATTCAAAATTTTTTATTCATAATAATATCATATAGATAGCTTTTTGACGTCATTTTTAGACTCTACCACCGCGTCGGAAGGTGTACCGTTGAGAGAAGATGCGGCCAGAAACTCTACAACACACATCTTTTAAACAAAACAAAATGTACAAAGTACAATTAAAATACAATATTGCATTACATAGTGTAAAATTGTCAAGAAAAAGTTATGTTATAAAATTCGCCCCAAGCTTACCCATATTTTACACATAGGTACTTCCGAACTTATGGTATTTTTAGGGTAGGTATGCAGGTTTCCTCAGGATATTTTCCTTTCCCGAGCTAGTGATAATGATAAATACAACCGTATATAATTATATTCCGTAGGTACAGACCAAGAGTGCGATTTTTGAATCTCATTCGCTGATTCAGCAGTTGAATCATGTTCAGTTCATCTTTCTACTGCTGATTTGACTTTCAAAAATCGCACTCCAGGAATAAACGCGACAAGTGACAATTTACAATGACAATTCATTGCTGGTTACTAATGAGTTAATGACGTTAAACCTGCAGTGCTTCATGTGTCCTAGCATTCTCAGGAATGTACTCTGAATTGTCATTGTCAATTGTCACTTGTCGCGTTTATTAAACAGGGCCCAGGAATCGAACTGCCGCCCCACACTTGAGTTGCTAGCTTTCTTACGTATATGGGCTATCATATCACCGCTATTATTTACATTGGAGTAGCAAGGGGGTGGGGGGGGGGGGCAAATAGAAAGCTCGTTGCCCTCCTAAGAAAAATCAAAAGTAGTGAAGAAATAATTGAATAGTTTCACAGTCATGATCCTGTGAAGTCAAGCCAAAACTCAGAGGCAATACTGCAAAATTTCGAGCTCGCTGTGCTCGCTCCAGATGTATTGGCATGCAAGGGCTGAAGCACTCATGCCACAACTCTTATTGTTTCTGAAATAATCGCGTTCTTTCTCCTTTATAACATGTTCTACAACCTTCTTACAAATCCCAATCCAAATTCTGGTTACGGGGAGCCTTAGGAAAATGAACTTTTGGATCCGACCTTGCCGCGAGAAATGTGAGTCTTGCCTCTAGCTATGAGCTGGGTGGCCGGTTGTCCCCCACAGGGAAAATCTCTAGCTACGCCAAAGAGTATGTAACGCATTTAAGTTTACACCCTGTACAACTAGATAATTTTCTCAGAATATCGGCAGTAAAAATTTGTTTCACATAATTTCCATATCCAAGCAAAAACTTGTAAATAAAAGTCAGTAGGTAGTAATAAAGCAATGCTCGTCTGAGTTAACAACAGAGCGCTCGGAATACAAATGGCGGCCGGAACCGGAAGCTCGTTGCGGCACTTCCCCGCGAATTGCCGCGTCATCCGCTCTTGCGAACACTAATTGTCTATTTGGAGCATCCCAGTGCTGGGCATAAGGTATTGGTATACAGGGTTGTTAGGGTGAACAGTTGCATTAGTTTAAGGAGTGACTCATGATAATTAACAACTTTCCCTAAGAAACCTATAGGAAATTTGCATAAACATTTTTGACTCTCCATACTAAACGCAATCTGCTGAGCGAACGTTTTGTATATGGGAAACATCGATTTTTCTTTTTTGCGAATTTCACTTAAGCAGATTTTTTTTCGCGATTTCGATCTTATGGTCCCATAGAGAAAGTTGTTCAGTATAATGGTCCGTATGGTGTCGGCTAAGAATAGCACCATCCCATTTCCTCCCGTGGGTGTCATAAAAGGCGACTAAGGGATCTACCGGAGGATGGGCAGCAGCATCCTCTGAGTACACACATTCAATCCAACTGCGATCGCCAACCCGCCTGCCAAGCGTGGCGATTATGGCAAATCCCCCTATTTTTGAGTGAGGCTTATGTCCAGCAGTGGACGTCAATCGGCTGATATGATGATAATGGTCTGACAATCCCCTAAAAAAGTGTCAGCATATTAAGAAGGACCCTGTATAATTATATTTTGTTTTGTTTAAAAGATGTGTGTTGTAGAGTTTCTGGTCGCATCTTCTCTACAATGGAACACCTTCTGACAAGGTGGTAGAGTCAAAAAAATTGCGTCAAAAAGCAATCTGTGTGATATAATTTAAAATATTGTTTTATATTTGACGGATAGAGATTAGATAGGATAAATAATAGGTAAGGTAGGTATCTTCAAATCATCAACTTAACCTTTAGGATAACCAAGCGTAAACGTTATGGTGTCATCATGTCAAATCTACTTTACCTTTGCAAACAAAGATATTAGTAGACGATTGAAGTTTGTAAGTCTAAGTTACAATGGATTACAATAACTCAGAAACGAGCAGGCTCCTATACGCGTACTCAGATGAGATGCAGTAAAAGTGCCTGCAACTTGCATTCCATCGGTTCTTATGACAATACGCAAAGCATGCAATCACTGCAATGCTAAGCCATACATCTGCGCCCCTCCACAAATGTAAGTATAAATAATCTGAGACCGGTAGCATAAAAACATTACCCTCCTTCTGGCGCAGTAGGGTTTAAAGTGCGCCTCTCGCGGCTAACAGACCTATAAAATATGCAAATGTTTCAATTTACACAGTAAATTGTAAAAAGAACCTTTCTATTCGCACTATGAGTGTTTTAAATTAAATTTGCATTCAGTCGATTGAAACCGTTAGTGAGAATTTTCAGTTCAAATAGGTCAACCAAATAGCTGCCGAGTGGTTCCCAGTTTAGGATCACCCTTTGTTATGTGCGGAGGGTGTCCAGGGAGGTTTTATAGGTTTTATGGGTGAAACAAGCCAGCTCCCACCACTTGAAATTTCATTCTTGAAACTATAAGCATGCCAAAGTTGCATTGTGCTGGGTGACAGGCCAGTCATCTATCACCAGGTGACGTGGCAAATCGTGCTGGAAAACTAAGCCAGAGACGCTTATAATAAATCTTGTTGTAACCACATGAATAAATATTCGTACAGATCGAAATCTTCAAACTAGCGGCCGCTGTTGGTGCACACAAATAAAGCGCGCGTTAGAAGACGCGGGCGCCACATCAAGCTAAACCAAACCAAAATAAGCTGTGTAGGTATGTTAGTTTTGTAAAGCTTGATGTGTCGCTCGGCTGAGTGTGCGCACCTATTTGTAGTGCGTCTAAGATAGTTTTATGATTTTGAAAGGCGGTTTTAGAGATTTCATTTTACTTTTTAAAGCTGTTTGGGCCGTCAAAGCTTTGCAATACACAAAAAATATACAAGATTAATTAACATTTAGGATAAAAGTTGGTTTAAGTTTAGGTTTTGTTTGTGCTTTTACTATTTCATTCGTTTTAGTTTAAATAAACATTTCACCCTTTTTAGATAAAATGAAATGTTTTACGACTCAAACATTTTCAGAAAGTAAAAATAATCGCTCTAAAACGATCTGTCAAAATCACCAAGCTATCTTGGATGCACTATAATGCACGCTATGTGTGAGTGCACCGATAGCAGCCGTTTGTAAGAAATTTTGGATCTGTAGGGATATTTAATCGAGTGCTCTATCTCACGCTTTTAAACGTAGAATGGCCAGTTGTATAGCGAAGTTGCTGAGAGTTTATGTATAATTTAAAACTAAAAAAAGCACCGGAGTCAGAGCTTGAAACGGTTCAGAATTTGTTAGAATCAGATAACGTCCCGGGAGGTTTATGAAACAAGTTTGTAGAACATAGGTACTCTCGCAAGGGACCTTTAGTTTAGTGTTGTTGCACTGAATAAGTTCATATCTGAGCAAAAGTTCAAACTAGAATAGCTGAGATTTTTGTGAACGAATAAGTAGGTACTATTTTTAAATTGTTGTTTGTGTTGCTGTATATTACACCACATAACTTTAAGGGTGTATTCAGACCATGAATCTAAACAATTTTCCCCAAGGAACATGGATAGAAAAATGTTTGGACCTTCCATACAAAAGTGCGGATCAAAAGATCGATTTTCTATTGGAGGTCCAAAAAAGGTTCTCGTTTTCGTGTAAATGCTGTTTAAAAACTGTATGGGAGTATGGGACTAGTATTCGAATGATTCCTACTAGATTTGATACTACCATCTTAAGCATTTTAGAAGATACCTTTGTCCTACAGTGGGATCTGATTAGATATAACTTGGGATTATAAAGTTATTTAATAAGAGCGGCGATAGCCCATACGAAAGAAAATTAGCAACTCACTCTATTACGAAGCGGCGGTTCGATTCCTGGCCTGTACCACAAGTTCTCCGAAAATAATGTTATTTGCCATTATCACTAGCTCAAACATTGTGACGAAACGTAGATATACCTACCCAAAAAAGGAAAAACCATAATTTCGAAGATATGTGTAAAAATATGGGCGACTATATGGCGAACACAATAGACCAGCATTGGTCGCAGTACTCGCAGTGTTATAAATAGCCTTGGCTTGGAATAGCCCTCCCAAAAATAATAATAATAAAGTTATGTGAATTAAATTTACACAGAATTTCTGCTCAATCTTATCCTCCTACTTTAGGAGTCTAATTGTTCTGAGCTCATAATGTAAGCTCAAACTTCCAACTATCTCAACCAAAGCATTTAGTTTACTATTTAGCTCAACTTGTCGGAACCACGGTTGTTGGGTATAATTAATACCGCGTAATTATTTACACACTGAAGGCTGTAAACCTTTAAGTAACACAGAACCGCACTTGGGCTTGCTGAACCGCACAGGGATTCTAGAACCGCACTTCGGTTCGTGTAACGTTGTTTCGGTTCGTTCGTATAGATAGATGTTTGTTATCTAGCGTCTTGTACAGATGCGGCTTACCGGATGTTCGGAGTATCAGAGTATGCCCTTGGGCTGAGTAGGTCAAGTTTTGAGTTGGTGTTCTCATATTGAACTATTAGTACCTTGGAGTATGTATACGTATAGATGTTGCGCGCATGTGTCACGGCTTTTTTTTCTTCGTGGTCATGGCCCTCGACACCACCGAGAATTTTTTTTGTAAATTTTCTTAGCGAAACACTAAATAAAATTTACATGATAGACGGACGGTTATGCAAAATAATGATGATTTTAACTAAAAGATATTTACAAAATCTAATAAAGCTTTATAGGCCAGTCATTTTACGGAGTTTTGTTAGGTGGGGTAGGGAGTAATTATTAATTGGATTTTTAAACTGTAACCGGCACCATTTAGTGACAAAAATACTATCCTAAACCATATTTAAAAAAAATTTGCTACGCAACTTAGAAATCAAAATCGTGTGTCCTTCTGGGACATCAAAATCGTGTGTTCCAGAAGGCTTTTAAAATAATAATATTAATACCAATGCACTCATTTGAACTAGATTTAACAATATATCTACATTATTTTTGAGCAATAAAATAGGCATTAAAATTTTAAAAATGAGGTATTTATTAGAAAATACGAGTGTATTTTTCAAAACCTTCTAAGTAGACAACAATATTTACACCATGTTTGAAGTATGTATAATGGTAAAGCCTTAAAAATCTGAACAAAAAAATTAACCATCTGGTTTTTTAGAACGAGATAACTACTAAATCTTATATTTGGGGCTGTTGCTGACGTATTTTTTTTAACTTTGATACATTTCTAAGCTCATATTGGATCTTAAATACAATAACGAAAAAAAATATCAATTATTAATTAGTCCCGGCTCAAACCGTAAAATGACTGGGCTATTAATTTAGAGCTATAACAACTGCTACTGACTTACTTGAATGACTCAATTACATGAAAAAAATCCTGCTATATTTTATCATAAGATCGCATATAAATAACTAATTATAATATATACACTTGTTTAATCTCTAATGGCCTCGATTCGGAGTGTACTACGACTAAACTAAACTAAATGTATTCCTGTCACTTTCTAAAATAAGATTAAGAAAAGAGACAGAAAACCAACAGCTGATTTTAGTGCTGTCAAAGTGACGTTAAATGCACAAAATAAGATGCCATCATAATGTACGCCATCTTATTTAAGTCGTTTTTGGGCGTTTAACGTCACTTTGACAGCACTAAAGTCAGCTGTTGGTTTTCTGTCTCTTTTCTTAATCTTATTTTAGAAAGTGACAGGAATACATTTAGTTTAGTTTAGTCGTGGTATACTCCGAATCGAGGCCATTATAATACTAAAGGAAGATGAAGCATAGTGGCTTCTCTAATGAGTCTTTTTGATCAATGGACATAAGTCTAACGTTGCTGCCCTTTTGTGGTTTCACTCCGTAAGCAATCAATGCATCTGTAGTATATTTTAGCCTGATGACAAATCATTGGTTAGACAGTGTGGTCTCATTAGAGTTGTAAGACTGAAAGTAGAAGTAAATGGGTCTCTTTAATACTAAATAAAATAGGTGCCTATTTCCCACATCTTTAAGACGCTTATATTATATTTTAATCTATTTATACAAAGTGTTACTGTATTAAAGTAAAATCTGTATGAAATAGGTAGGTATATAGGTGCTTACTGTGTAGTACATGGGATAGTTATATAGCGTTTTCAAATATTATTGATTTTAAACATGTTACAGCCATGTTGTGCTATTTCGAATCAAATTAAAGATTGAAAAATTCAGTCTCGGGCGGGACTTGAACCCGCACCATTCCAAACCGGGGAAGTGCGTTATCCAATTTCGCTACAGAGTCCACTAGCCAGAGAACGAAGCACTTCCCCGGTTTGTAAGGGTGCGGGTTCAAGTCCCGCCCGAGACTGAATTTTTCAATCTTTAATTTGGTTATATGGCATTGTTTGCTACTGTTAAAAAGCTACATAGTTAGGAAAAAGAAGAAATAAAACACTCCAGCTCTGCTACAAAGAAAGGCATATTCTTCTTATCGTGTGGGCAGAGCCCTGATGTTAGAGTTTATTCAGACCGCCTTACGGCCTCTGACGTGGTTTTTATGTCACGACTACTACCACCACGGTACATCTATTTAGATGAAACAAGGCCCATGATGATGATGATGATGACTACCACCAGAGATAGTAGCCGGGACCAACGGCTTAACGTGCCATCCGAAGCACGGAATCATTTTTCTTTTCAGACAATCAGGTGATTCAGCGATGTCCTAACCACTTGGGGAAAAGCGCACAAAGTGGCATATCAATAGGTGTCCTCCGTGGGAATCGAACCCACGACCCCCGTGTTGACAGCCCAATGGTCTTAATCATTAGACCACGGAGGCAGTTGCACATTGAATGCATATTAACCCATTAATGGCCAAGTGTAAATGATAAACGTTATTAATACAAAATCCGAATTTCTATAATCTTTGAAGGATTAAAAATACAACACAGAAAAAAAATATAAAAAAAAATTATTATTTTCCATGATTTTGGGGGGTGTACTTGTTTGAGTACACTGGTCACCTATAGGTAAAAATTTTCAATGGACGACTTTTCGAAGTAAAGTGTTTTTTGACATTTTTTGCATATCCATTGGACCCTTGAATAACAAAGAATACATCGTAGTTGTTTTTCAAGTTCTTTAGAAAGTATCCTGAACTATCTTGGAGCAAACCTTCTACTACAGACGAAGATGCTCGAGCATTTTATCACATTACTTGTCGCAAATAGTGGCGGTCAATGCTACGTCGAAACAAAAGTTGATCCATACGATCATCTTTGCTTGTAAAATGCAAATGCGAGGCTTTGCAATAGCCATATCCATATTATATGTAAATACCACCCATCACCACTATTTGTTGCTTCATCATTATTCACGAGATGAAGGTTCCTCTTGATATCAAAGTACCTACTTATTTCTTGGCATGACACTTGACACTAGCTAAACACCAACGTCCTTATCTAAAGACCAATGCATAGCTTTTTGAAGTAACGTATAGTGTCCGGAAAAAATCAAGATAGTACGGTACGTACACCAATATGTACAATACCTAAACTCTATCAGGTTGGGATGACTCAAGCTGGGACGTATGTCTATTATTTTGGCTGTTTTTTTATGATGTCCCGCTAGCTAGAGGTCCCGTTAGACTTTCTAGATCCATAAAGTTCTGGGTTCTGGGTGATAAAAGCAAGCAGGTAGGAGGCGAGTACCTGCGCGACACCGGATCTTGAAACAACAAATGTTTACAAATTACTGATTGCAACAAAACAGTAGGTACTTGCTGTATAACGATGGGAACAGGATAACGGACCTACATCATTACAAAAGAAATTATTTACAAAAATAAACCAATCTTCCTGTTAAAAAAACAATAACAGTAACAAAGCAAGTTCCTTCTGTTGCGAACACTAAGGGTAGAGATATTGCATACTTATGTGGCCAGTGTACTCAACTGAGTACAGAGTAAAAAGTCATCATGTTATTCTGAAAATATAAACAATTCATTGCCAAATGATTACTCATATCACCAACTGCAACGTTTCCTATCACAATTAGCACGAAAAATTATGATAACTTATTGAATAAAAACAATAATAATAAAATAAAACACTTGGTCGCACGACCTTCAGAACTGTAACTTGCAGTGTGTCCAAATAATACAAAATTTAAAAAAATACACACTTTGTTATTAATATGTAGTAAGAAATATTACTTTCTATCAAAATAAATAAAAACTTAAAAGAAAACCTTGATTAATTTAGTTATTTTTTAAAAAGTTTGACTGTACTCGTTTGGGTACAGCGACCGTAAATGGGTTAAAAAACCACAAAAAAGATAAAAGTCAAAAGAGTTCACCACTTCAAAACGTTTTTCACTTCAAATTATGCAAATCGGCGTATTATTTACAAGCTGAAGAGTTCTGAATTACATAAGAGTTTCCAATTTCAACGGCTAATGGACGCTAATAAGGCTAATGGAAACGCGGTTGGCAATTAACGAGTGTGTAAGCGTTGATGAAACATTAATGACGAACTTGGCCGCCATTTTGGTAATCGTTTGACTGCAGAGGTCCTGTATACACCAAGCTTAGACCTTGCAGAATGCTACAGGGATACTCTATAATGAGTATTTCCCCACCTCTCACTCTTATTCTCTCTCTCTCTCTCTCTCTCTCTTAAGATGCACGGTCAGAATCAAAGAGACCATCTTGAATTCTCTTTCTGCCCGGACAACTGCACAGAACTGCACGCAATATGAGCTTATGAACGCTGCCGGTAATGTTATCCATTGTGGCAATATACTTCTTAATATGCTGACACTTTTTTAAGGCGATGACCAGACCATCAAACTGAACAACTTTCTCAATGGGACCAACATCGAAATCGCGAAAAAAAATCAGCTGTCTCATACATTTGGCTCGTGTAGGTTTGCAGTTTTGTATGGACGAGCTGATTTTTTCTCGCCATTTCGATGTTGATGCCATAGAGAAAGTTGTTCAGTTTGACGGTCTGATCATTCCCTTAAAAAAGTGTCAGCATATTAAGAAGGACCCTATAATCCTATAAAATGTTATTGGAGATAGACGGTCTTTTTGTTATCACAGTTTTTATTACAGTATAAAGCTGCAAGGCTGATTCAGTATTCATAGGGTGTAAAGCATCTCTGTGATGGGGATAGACCAGGTCTGCCTGCATAACTCCAGTCAGATTTGGAGTTACAGCCATTGAGTAAAAAATTGACGATAGCTACAAGGCTGATCATTATTGTAATATGCACTGTAGCTTTGTGAACAGTACAAAAACTGCAGAAAAAACTGGCATGATCTGTCAGTCGGATTAGTTAGGAGATACACCCGTTCAAAGGTCCGACCTTTGAACCTTTGAATTGTATCTCCTAAACCAACTGACAGACCATGTCAGTCTTTTTACTGTTCGCATAGATACAGTGCATAATAATATTACAAAAATACCTGCATATTCATGCATATATGCTGTAACTCCTAAATCGACTGGAGTTATGCAGGCAGACCTGGTCCATCCCCATCACAGAGATGATCTTCACCCTATTAATACTGAATCAGCCTTGCAGCTGATGATAACAAAAAGTAAGTAAAGATAAGATAAGATAAGATAAATATTCTTTATTAAACCACCTTTTCTATTTGTTTTTTTTTTCTTTATTTTTTTTTCTTTAGTACTTAAATAAATAAATAAATAATGCTCACAGGCACATACATTGTAATAATCCCAAGTTAAGCACTGTAGGCTTTTGGTATGGTATGGTATGGTAAGTCTATCTCTTATATTAATATAATACTGGACTGGAAAATATCATGTTTTTACATATTATGGCGTGGTTCAATGTGGCTAATTCTTTATTATTGATCAATTCATTTGAAGAAAAAAGGGAATAATTCACACATAACTTTACTAACACTGATAATCCTTAGTTGTTAGAGAACGTTATGCCCAACAAGTGTTTCATTAGAGTAGTCGCATAGTATTGGTCCTTCCAGCCGGATAGAGCCATAATTAGAGGCATGGACGTCCGCGATAGATTGCTAAATGCGTTTCAGTCGATGAGCGGTTACAGCTGGTAGTGATTAGGTACGTACTTTACATCTAATTCGAAATTGAAATTGAGAATAGAATTGAAATGTAATATGGTTATAGTTTATTTTTGACAACTGCGTGGTTTAGATTGTTTCGAATAAATAGGCATGAGTTTATAACTTAGTCAATTTTTAGGGCTCCGTACTTCAAAGGGTGATAACGGGACCCTATTCAATTACTAAGCCTACGTTGACTGTCCGTCCGTCTGTTTTACCTATTTAGGGCTGTAACTTTTGAAGCATAACAGTTGAAATTTTCACAGAATGTGCTTTATTACGGCGGATTTAAAAAAAAAATATGGTAGAAAGTTTAAAATTAAGGGACCCCTCCTCATACAAAAAACTAGTTTTTATCAACGTTTTTTTCTAATCGCTCTATTGTGAAAATGGCAATACATACAAGCGTCAAACTTGGTTTGATTATAGAGAAAGCTCTACAGTATAACAGCAAATAATAAAAACCGGCCAAGTATGAGTAGGTCTTTCGCTAAAGGTCACGGAGATAACAAAAATTTTCGTAAGGTAATATTATGTTGTGTGATGGTGTGGTACGGAACCCTCGGTGCGCGAGTAGCCCGACTCACACTTGACCAGTTTTATTGATGTCATCATCATCATCATCTCAGCCGATGGACGTCCACTGCTGGACATAGGCCTCCCCCAAGGATCGCCATAACGACCGGTCCTGCGCTGCCCTCATCCGACGGTTTCCCGCCGCCTTCACCAGGTCGTCGGTCCACCGTGTGAGGGGCCTACCCACGCTGCGCTTTCTGGTACGCGGTCGCCACTCGAGAACTTTTCGGCCCCTGCGAGCAATGTGCCCCGCCCACTGCCACTTAAGTTTAGCAATTCTTTGGGCTATGTCAGTTACTCTGGTTCTTCTGCGGATCTCTTCATTTCTGATTCGATCTCGCAAGGAAGATCTTCTTTATTGATGTAATTCTATAGAACTAGTTAGAAAGTGCTCTTTAATTTCAGCAAACGAACAAAACTATTAAATAAATTACAACCTGACGTAAAGCTCAATGTTTATGCCCGCGTGGGCACCTACGTCAAAAGGGATTATAGGTGCATCCGGGTTAATCTGTGATCATCGATGTGTGATAAATGGCTGATCAAAATAAACGGACACAATATTTTAATCAATAGATTGTATAAACTTTTCATGTGTTCTATCATTGTTCTATCAATTAATATAATCTTCTATTGAGTCGATGTCGATGGCATGTCCTTCAAAACATTTTCCTGCCGATTATTTTGCTACACGGATAGCACTGCCGGCAGTCCGGGCAGGATATAAACGAAAATTCGTAGTCTATGGCAAGATATAAGTACAACAAGTGCGAATTAACTTGGCATCTGGCTCGCACGTGGCTCGGAATTCGACACCCCTCCTGCTACCCCCTGCGGGACCCCACCGTCGCTGTGCCAGGTCAGTAGCATAGCATTTCAGTTACCGTTGCACGTGTCCCTGCGCTTTAGCATTTTCGAGTTATTCTTTCTGAGTTTTCCGAATTTTTTATTCCGAGCCACGTGCGAGGCAGGTGCCAAGTTAATTCGCCGGGTCGTAATCACATTAAATGCTGTACCGACGATTGGACGGTCACAAATTGACGATTTGCTGATCAACTTCATTTGGTACATTTGTATTTGTATTTATTTATTTACCAGATACATGAATTGACACGACTTAAATAATACATCACATAAACCAAAAGAGATTTTTAGGTGACATAAATAATTCTGCACAGTTTTTACAAATCAAACAATAAACAGTACATTAACTAGATACAAAGCTCAGTTATAATAAATATAAATAGAAACATGGTAAAAGTTTCCTTCCATTTAACTTAGTTGGGATATGAAATAGGTTTTTAGTTTATGGTTAATGTTATTTTGAGATAATGCGTCCCTAACGTCGGTAGGTAAAGAATTAATCAGTCGCGGGATCAGGTACGCGCTAGTCCGCTCGCCGTAGCAGTTGGTCGCTCGGGTGATGACGAGTTTTTTTTGCACAGTGTGTCTCGTTTGTATAGGGTGTTTTACTAAATTTTTTAAGTTGAAGTTGAAAAATTGTTCTTTTAGTAGGTTGTGTTTTACTTTAGTATGGATTAGTAGTGTATTGCAATGTTTGAATAAAAGTTTATCATTTTCGGTGTATTTCAACTTGGTTTGAAATGGGGTTATTAATTTTAAGATTTTCGTTTGTAGTTTTAGGATGGAATCCAAGTAGGAATTATACGTGCGCCCATAACTGGAGAGGCCGTATGACACTATAGACTCTGCTAGGGAATTATACAGCATTAGTTTTATTTTACCTTTACATATAGGTGCCTGTTGTAACCTCTGTGAAAAGAACTACGCGAGATAGTGACACAATGACCGAGGGAAAAATATACCAAAAGGTGATTCTTTTTGTAACTGCGCTGCTATAATAAACGGATTCTTTATTTTCACGCACATCCTTTAGGTATAAATTAGTAAACAATTTAAGTAGATAGGTATGACAGTAAGCTAGGGTCAATATAGGGCCCTTCTTAATGTGCTGACACTTTCTTAAGGCGATGATCAAACCATCAAACTGAACAACATTCTCTATGGGACCAACATCGAAATCGCGAAAAAAAATCTACTCTTCCATACAAAACTGCAAATCTACTGGGATACTGGGACAGCTGCTTTTTTTTCGCCATTTCCATGCTGGTCCCATAGAGAAAGAGTTCAGTTTGATGGTCTGATCATCTCCTTAAAAAAGTGTCGGCATATTAAGAAGGACCCTGTATATCTGACAGTAGTGTGGCGACTCACATCCAAAGGTCGTGCCCTAAAGTAGTTTCATTGCTGTTAGTTTCAATAAAAAATTTATTCCATAATGTTCTTACCACTTTCGAGAATTGCGATGTTACGCCATAATCACACGATTAAAATAAATGTCCCAGATCGAAAGTTTCATACAAGCAGCCGCTTTCGGCACAGTATAAGACAGTAATCCATCTTCATACAATTGTACCAAACACGGCGTACGCCTCGTAGCACGCACACACTGACAATATCTCCGCGTAGCCCCGTCTGGCGCTGCCTTAGATATCGTCGTACGTACTGGCGAGCTCACATACAAGCCGCGTTTGGTACCATTGAATGAAGATGGATTACTGTCTTATACTGTGCTTTCGGTGCACTCACACATAGCGCGCGCTAGAGGACGTAGGTACCTGAAAGATGCACACACTCAGCCGGAGTATGTCCTTGTCCGCGCACCTGTTCGTACGACGGATATTTAATCGTATTCCATAATCATGGTATAGGCACAGTATAAGACAGTAATCTATCTATATACAATGGTGCCAAACGTGGCGTACGCCTCGTAGCACGCACACACTGACAATATCTTCGCGTAGCCCCATCTGGCGCATTCTTATCAGTCTGACATATTTTCAGTATGTGCGTGCTACGAGGCGTACGTACTGGCGAGCACACATACAAGCCGCCGCTGGTACCATATAGTATGAAGATAGATTACTGTCTTATACTGTGGTATAGGTTTCAAACAACCAAACAGCTCCTGACCCAATACGTACCTGAAACAAAAAACGGTTTCATATAAATTCTTTAGCTTAATTTTGTTAATTAAGAAGCAATTAAATGTCAGTGGTAAGTAACGCTCCCCTTTGAAAGTTCAGAAACAGTCTCTTATTTAAGAAGTTGCGACCCAGATGCCGCTTCAATTAAATCGACTTTATGTTTGAGTTCTTACTAAGTGTAATTAATGACCATGCTTTTGAGGCTTGAGTTGCCTTTTAATAAGTAAGGCACATCTCTAATTTAGATTTGATACTTAATTTAGAGCGCGAGCGTTCAGTTTAAATGTATTTAGAAATGTTCTAAATTGTAAGTGCCATGTCTCTGACTCTGACTGCTTTTAAACGGTGAAGGAAAATCTCGCGAGGAAACCTGCATACACTGAAGAAAAAATTCTGATACCTACGTTTGTGAAGTCTACCAACCCTCTGGGCTAACGCCCATACACCTTCTCTGAGGGTGGATTGTGCCCTGCAGTGGGATGTAGATGATGTCATCATTTCATTTTATAGATACAATTCTATCGAAGACAGTCGTAGATAGAATTGTATCTATATAATATTAGCTTTTACAGGGTGAAATTAATATCATTAGCATCCTTTTAAACTCAGAGTCTACTACTTTTAGTATGGGAGCATACTTTTGAGTCGAGTTTACTATAGAACAGCAGATTTTTGTTTGCTCCGATACCATCGGTTTGCTCCCATAGTAAAAGTGGTTCAGTTTGATGGGAAGACTCTTAGTTTCAAAGGATGCTAATGGTATATCAATTTCACCCTGTATTTTATTGATTAAACTGGGTAAAAGTAATACCTTAATATTTTCTATTCTATTGTATAATTTACTTTTATTTCGACTTTGAATAGGTACATTTATTCACCAATACTATAGGAAAAGTTATTAATTTTCTTGAATAGATTGTATTCTTAAAGTATAATAATACACGGGTTATAAATAATTATAAGAATAATTCAGTGTATGAAAGAGATATTTTCGGAGAATTCGGAAATCACAAAAGATTTCTTTAATTCCTAAAATACACTTTGTTATTCATAATTTTTATTATTTCATCAATTTGTTCAGTACAGAAACAGAATAGATACATACATCCTATATTGTAAAACATTGTATCACCAGTTATAACTTTTTTCTTCCTGCCAAACGTGCCAAGCTGAGCCGCAAAAGACAAAGTTTTAAAAGCAATTTTTATTCAACTTTCGCTACAAAAATGGATTCGATAATTTATTTTATGTTACGATAGGCAGCCGGTCTATTAGTCCAAAGCAGAATTACCAAGAGAAGCTTCCTTTTGCTTTGATGAAAAGTTATCAAATATGTACCAAGATGACAAATCAAGCGTACTCCTGTGGCTTGGGCGTGTACTTTGGGCGTGCTCTACTTTGTGTGCTTTAACTAAATACGCCTATCCATTTATTTTACTTTGATCGAAGTCCCTTTACACAAAAAGTAACATTCTAAAATAAATGATCGAAAAACGTAATCTACCAACGAAGTAAATTCATTTAAACAGACATTAAACTCCTGTAATCTTAGGCCTATAACTGTTACCGGAAGGAAAAGGGATGAAAAGAAAATTAAGTGCCTATTAAAACGTGTTTGCGCCTTAAAAAGAAATCTTTAAAGGATTTCCATTCGAGTGGAAGGAACTTCTATTTCCTTTAGTTAAATTCGAGTTAACACAAACGGTTTTGTAGGAATTAATTTTAAGACTGGTAGGACGATTGGTTCGTAAGTCACTTCCCGACAAAGAATGTAAGAATTTATTTACAAAGGAATAGAAAAGATAAATGATTTTTTCCAAGCATGGAAATTTGAGCATTATTTTGACAAACTTCTTGCGAGCAGCGCGGCCGGCAAAAGTTGTATGAAAATCCATATCTGTCGTGGTAACAAATGAACACTTGGGCGCGGGAAAAATTATTGTTTTTCGTCATTTGATTTTTAGGGTTCCGTACCCAAAGGGTGAAAACGGGACCCTATTACTAAGCCTACGTTGTCCGTCCGTCCGTCCGTCCGTCTTTCCGTCTGTCCGTCTGTCCGTCTGTCCATCTGTCCGTCCGTCCGTCTGTCCTACCTATTTAGAGCTGTAACTTTTGAACCGTAATAGCTAGATAGTTATGCGTTATTACGGCGGATTTGTTAACAAATAATAAAAATGTCAAAAAGTTAAAAATTAAGGGGGGTTCTCAACAAGAAACTAGTTTTTATCAACGTTTTTTCTTCACGCTCTATCGTAAAAATCGTAATACATACAAGCGTTAAACTTAGTGTAATTACTTATAGAGAAAACTCTACAAAATAACAACAAATACTAAAAACTGGCCAAGTGTGAGTCGATCTCGAGCTAAAGGACCCGGACAAAAAAAGTTGTTTTTCTAAGTTAATAATCTTGTGTTCTGTGGTGGTGTGGTACGGAACCCTCGGTGCGTGAGTAGCCCGACTCGCACTTGACCGGTTTTATTAAAAAGTAATTGTATTTTAATTTCCGCGCATTATTTGAGAAAAGTACTATACAAGTCTTGGCCACAACTAGGCATTGATGGACTTACGTATGTGTGCCTCAGTTTCGCCTCGGCCCACATTTACACGTTCGTCTATCAATGCCTCTATTACTGGCCGCTGCAGTAATGTACCATAAATGTACTATAGGAGGCGGTATTGGCGAGTTTACAATTGATCGTTGCCCTCAAGTTGCCCTAAACATGTGGCGATAAAAGGAAAGTTACTGAAAATTATTAGGTCATGACGAGGATGAAGATAACTTTACATAAAGCACGAATCACGAATATAAGGCACCTATTAAGAGGCCTTTTACAAGCTCAGTGGCACCACAATAATAAAGATTTCTCAATAAAGAAAGCCTAAATTAAAAAACTGCTACGCCAATAAACTTCAAAAGCCTTCATGCTATTGTTATACAATACTTTTATAGGTTCTAAACATTCCACTTATAGATAATTGCGAAAAAGATAAAAAACGGCCTTTTTTTTTTCTTGTTTCAAATTTGTGTGTAGACCTATAAAAAACCTACAAAAGTATTATATGAATATAGCTTGAAGGTTTTTGTAGTTTATTGGAGTAGCACATTTTTTATTTAGGCTTTCTTTACTGAGAAATCTTTATTACTGTGGTGAGGGCGCCACTGAGCTTGTAAAAAGGCCTCTTAAGTAACGAGCGTACCGAAAATCCACAATTTTACACCTCTTTGAATTCCTTTTTTTTTCATTCAAGCGGAAATTCACCCTTACCCTTTAATAAATCCCCAAAATGTCCCAAATAAACCTATTTCATTGCAAATGACCTAAAAAGGTACGGCAATACTTCAAAACGAAACAACACAATGTAGCAATTTTCGAATTTCAGCTACCGCAAAGACATAAATCAAAGAAAGCTGCGAAAAAATTTCGCTAAGAATTTTACAATTGTAGGTACTCTGAATTTTCGGAATGGTCATGAAATTGGGATCGCTACAAACGCCTTTAGTGTTTTATTGCTTTTTCTTTCACAAGGCCCTACTATAACAGCCTGAAAAAATACAGAGTTACTTTGAAACAATTTAGGTTTTTGGATGCTTATTTAAGCTTATAGTGTCCCCAGATTTTAATTGTAAAAACTGCGTAGGTAGGTATATTTTGATTGTAAAATTTTTGGAAATACCTGGATTAAGAAAATAATAAGGAATTTATTCACAAATAGAAGTTTACTCTCGTTAATTCATCTCCAGCCACTGTCGTTCCCATTTCGGGGATTAGTGAGATTAGTGCATGAGATTTTGTGGGCATCAATCCATAAGTGGGCTATTACAAGCTCAGTGGCGCCCTCATCACAATAATAAAGATTTCTCAATAAAGAAAGCCTAAATTAAAAAAGTGCCCAACAGATAAACTACAAAAGCCTTCAAACTATTTTTATAGAATACTTTTATAGGTTTTTTAAAGGTAAGAATAATAATAATAATTTACATACAAAGAAAAAAGAAAAAAACTGCCGCTTTTGTTTTTATTTGAAATTATCTAAAAGTTGAATGTTAAGAACCTATAAAAGTATTGTATAACAATGGCTTGAAGGCTTTTGTAGTTTATCTGTTGAGCCCTTTTTTAATTTAGGCTTTCATTATTGAGAAATCTTTTTTTATTTTTTTTTTTATTTTTTTTTAACGCTCACAGGCACATACATTGTAATGATCCCAAGTAAGCCTCAGGCTTTTTGTTATGGGAACCACACAACGACAGCACAAACATATAACATCCATGACCAAACCGGGATTCGAACCCAGGACCCTGGTTTGGCAGTCCGGCGTGGTAACCATCACACCAACCGGGTCGTCAACTTGTATTATTGTGACGAGGGCCCCACTGAGCTTGTGGTTGGTGGACTTCACATACGCATGAGAATTTCTTCAACAAATGCAGGTATCTTCAACATGTTTTCCTCCACCGTTATAAAGGATGGTTCCTCATTAATTGTGCAATGCTTCTATTCATTCCACGGAAGAAGGTAATACTCAACTCAATAGAAACGGTATGAGAAAGGAGACTAAGTTTTTTAATTGCCAACTCTTTGCTTATTGCGAGTCTTTCAACGCTTTGGATAAAAATAAAAGATACACATTGGTACCGATTCGGACTGTGCCACGACTTAACTTAACTAAATTTATTCTTGTCACTTTCTAAAATAAGATTAAGAAAAGAGACAGAAAACCAACAACTGACTTTAGTGCTGTCAAAGTGACGTTACACGCCCAAAAACGCCTTAAATAAGATGGCGTAGCGTACATTATGATGGCATCTTATTTTAGGCGTGTAACGTCACTTTGACAGCACTAAAGTCAGTTGTTGGTTTTCTGTCTCTTTTTTTGGTTGTTGGTATTATCAACGGGTTTTAGAAGGGGTTTGCCAGTTCATGGTTACATTTCTAGAAGAGCGTCAATGGCGCGTTGCGGAGAGGTATGGACACTCAATAATGAGTGCCCGGGTTCGAATCCGCACGCAATGAGATTTTCGAACTTATGTACGTCAAAGCGACTGCTCACAAACGGTGAAGGAATCGTGAGGAAACCAGCATATGCTGAATAGGAAATTCTGACGCGTATGTGAAGAAGTCTACCAATCCGCATTAGGCACGCGTGGTGGACTAACGCCCATACACCCTCCCAAGAGCCAGGCTCGTGCCCTGCAGTGGGACGTATAAGATGACTTATACAACGTGTTAATTAATGAATTAACGCAAAACTACAAAGCAGTTTGTTTAGAATCGAGAGCAGAATCGAATTATCATGGTTTCAACATAGGTGTATGCTTATGCTCAACATAGGTAATTTTTTTCAAAATATTATATAATTTGATTGTAATAAATTTACTGAACCCGATCTCACCCCACCGCACGGGCACACTTACCCTACTTACTACCAAAACAAGATTCTTAAAATGTATCCATGAGCACGTTAGCGCTTTCATTCATTGCTGAAATGATAACAAATCTTTTGCCTCAAAACTTAAAATGTGAATAACTTTAAATTTTTTTTAACTATAAAAATAATGAAATTATTGTTCCAATCTTATTATTTTGTTATAAATCAGGTGAGGTTTTGCGCTTATTCATTAACACGTTGTATAGACTACCTTCTGATGATGATGATGATTCTAGAACTCAAGATCGATTGTCAGTTCTTTGATAGTGACCAGACCATTCCCACTTTAGCCTGCTAATTTTCAGAGCTATGCCAACCACTTGACGATAGAAAATGCTTATTGGAATTTGGAGCTGCAATGTCCGCGGTTTACATGTTCACGATGCCATAAAGTTACTGCACTTATGTGATATACACGAATGAACGCACCATTTCATTGTGCAACAATGAAACGAACGTTCACATTTATGGTAATTCCTTCCCGATTTGCCGATATCCGTTGCATATGGACAAAGCGAGATATTTGACTCCACATAAAGAATAGTAAATACGATACGTTCGTTGAATGCGTGAAAACTACAGCGCTTTCACCTTTTAAACTTTGATGCTATAGCAAAAGGAGAATGTTAAGGCTTGGTCTTAGTAGAGCAAGCCTCTCTTTCTAACAAACAAACTTTTGCAATTAGCCATCCCGCTTCAATTGAAAGTAAGATCGCAAAAAAACGTATTTTTCATCAATATCTTTTCTCTTGGGTGTTTGGGGAAAATTTTATCGGGTAGAAGCCCTGCTATAATTATTTACCTTTCAAATGATGGTATATTCAGAAGAAATGGTGTAGGGTGATTCTTGTAAAACTGGTTATAAATCCGAAAACGAGCTTACTTTGCTCCTCTTTTCTATTGAGAAAATTTAATAGAATCGTGTTTTCAACGGTTACATGCCCTGCAGAAAGAACGTATCTACACTGTTATGTGAACTATACATATTAAATGTAATAATTTGGTTATCAAAAATCGGTTCGAAAACAGACAAAAGGTTGTTAGAAACGCTAGTGCTCGTTATGATAATATGGCGTTCATGAAGAAAATAACGATTAGTTCATCATCATACAGAGCCTGAATCCACCCACTACTGGGTATAGGCCTCTATTTGTTTATACCAACCCTCCTCTGTCCTGTAGCATCTTACATCCACGTAGTTCCCGCGACTCTCTTTATATCGTCAATCCATCGCCATAGGTTACATTACACAATTACCTCTACTTCCCACTAATATTAAAAATGTGAAATTGTGTCTGTCTGTATGTTTGTTACGTTTTTACCGTTGAACCGATCTTGATGTCACTTAAGGTCAACACACACGGCCGCTATAATATGTTGCTGTACTCTTCTAACGCACGCAAATTGATATCGGTTCCTCTCACTCACACGTAGGAAAGAGACGCGCTTATGTAATTTGGCGTGCGTAAGAAGAGTACAGCAACATATTATAGCGCGTGTCTGTGACGACCGTAACAGAGATACGTAGAATAGCAATGCATCTTGAAGACGGTCATATAGGCATAAATCTTCCACACAGACGAAGGCGTGGTTAATAGCTAGTCTAAACTTTTACAAAATTGTAACGGAAGTATGTCTGTATATAGTACCTGAAACTTATCTGTAATGTAACAAACGATATTATCCGTAGCTCACCAAACTGTAATCCTGGGAGGGCGTTCATATCTAGAACTGGCCCAGTGCCGTGTTGAGGTCCAACGAGTCACAGTGTAACTAAAATCGTGTTTTTGTGTAATAAATTAATTTTTAATTTATTTTAATTATGTAGATATTTACAAAAAAAGATTCAGATAATAATTTTTACGAGTAGGTGTCCCCTCCCAAATCATAGATATTTTTATATTTTTGTCCGTCTTTTTTTCTTCAACCATATACAACTACTTGAACTTGACCGATTTGGATGAAACTTTTTGTGTGTAAAAGCATTAAAAAATTTGTACCTTTATATTATTATCTCACTACAATGATGAAAGCCAGTGCGCACGCAGTGATACGTTGAGGGTGAAATCTTATTTTATAATTATACATAATTAACATAACGATTTAGTTTCTGACATTCCTAAAAAGGAAAACGATCGTGAGTTTATGTATGTAAGAATGAGATTTGAAATGAACAAACAAATTGAGCATAAAGCAAGAATTCAGTGCAACATTTTGAAGTTCTCTAACACAGAAGTTATGAGTTATGAGTAATGACACGCCCGCAGCACTTTAATCTCTTTGCGAAAAATTATGTTAAGACGAAACAAACATTCACAAAACAACTTCTACATTAAGAATTTGTGACGTTATTCAAATGAACGAAATATCGTAGCGTAGTTATTTAATTTTGATAAAATGGCTACATTCACAAATCTCTGTAGTACATAATGTAGCTTAGTTATTGTATTCGTGAACATGCATTACAATTTCAAATATTATTAAGTTAAGACAAGCCTGGATTAACGTTAGCACAGAAATTTCAGTCTTGCAGTCCAGTGGAATGTAAATTACTTTAGAACTTGGAATTATTCTATCCAGTTATATTAATATTTTGTAGATTATGACTATATTCCTAGAGGAGGTATAAAGTCAGAGATACCTATTTAAATATAGAGTCTTTCTTTAAAAAGCTGACGGATTTTTAATACGGTGATGTGGGCCCCGATGGCGCTAAATAAATCTTCACTGAACCGTGAGCCGGGGCGTAGTGTGGGACGCTGTCATACCCACTAGAAAGACAACCTAAAAAAGGTAGCGGGGAGCGACTGGATGAGGAAGGCCGAGGACAGAGCCTTGTGGCGCGCCTTGGGAGAGGCCTATGCTCAGCAGTGGACGATGATAGGCTGATGATGAACCTTGATTGGACCATGGACTTGAATGGATTGAAGCTCAATTTATTACACATTCTGTATCGCGCTAATAATTTGACAGCTGTTCGACAGGTAGTTCAGACGCTGTCCATCACATAGTAAATAAAATAAGTCAAGTTTAGAGAAAACACGTGCAGTTTAATAGTAATGAATTGCAATGTGATTAGAACTGAAATGAAATAAGGATTGAACTTCGATGTTTTAAATTAGCACGATCGAGGTCCAGAGATTTTACTATCATAATAAACAACATGGGACCAACATCGAAATCACGAAAAAAACAGCTGTCCCATATATTATCGTTGAGTAGGATTCTAGTGTTGTATGAAACAGCTGTTTTTAGGGTTCTGTACCCAAAGGGTAAATCGGGATCCTACTATTACTACGACTCCACTATCCCTCCGTCTGTCACCAGGCTGATCTTATGAACCGTGATAGTAAGACATTTGAAATTTGCACAGATGATGTATTTCTGTTGCCGCTATTACAACAAATACTAAAAAGCATAATAAAATTAATATAAGGGGGCTCCCATACAACAAACGTGATTTTTTGCCGTTTTTTTGCTCGATAATGGCGGAACCCTTCGTGCGCCAGTCTGACTCGCACTTGGCTGGTTTTTTTTCATGCAGTTTCATGCTTTCCAAACCTAATTGCCTACATGACTATAGTGCCTCCTAAGCGTTAATAGTGCCTAAAGTGTGCCCAATGCGGATGAATACTTATCTCACAAATCCGTAAATAATCTACTATTAATCACTAAAAAGCACTCGAAATCTTATCAAAGCTTAAAGTGAATTTAACGACTCGCCAAATTCCGTGGCCATCGGAATGAACATCCCAAAGTCATTTAAATTTATAACGAACTCGGCCTCCATTCCTAATTGGCGTCTTTGTTATTCAAACAATCGGATAGACTAAAATAGGACTACCTATTTTCTATTAGAGTCACGATAACACCGCAATGGATATTTTAGGTATTCGAACTTTATCTGGTTAACAAGGGATGCTGTGCAGTTCACGGCTTAGGATTGACCAAACTAATTCTACCCATAAGTGGTAGAGTTAGTTTGAAATGTTATTTTAGGCAAAATGCTATAAACCTACCACTATCACCACTTATGTTTTTAGGAGTGCAATTTTCTAAGCGCAAACATCTGATGAAATATCGGCGAGCTGTCAATTCGGTATGCGTTGTGTCAAACTTAATATGAAATCTTCAACGATCTGAAGAATGCAAGAAGGAATACCTTAGAGAATTGCACTCCTGAATCCAAAGGGTTCTAACGGGACACTATTACTACACCTTGGAAACTTAGCTGTCATTTCATACAAATGGCAATAACTGACAAGAAGAGGTAAGAGTACTCCGAATGCCTCTGATAGGCATTTCTTTTTTGTTTTTTTTTAATGTCTTTAGTGCTGTACCCAAGCATCCTATCTTTCTTGTAAAGTTATTTACTCTTTTTTACGAATCCTTGCAATCTGAACTTTCTTAAGATAAGCGATTAGCACTTAGTTGAGAAATAAAAAGCAAATCCTTTGTTCCAATTCCAGTTATTTAAAAGTAGAGAAAGTTTCAATCGAGGCATGCAAGAGGAAACTTTTGAAAAACTAAAAACTCTGTTAAATATATCCGACGGTTCCAAAGCAAATAACTTTGAAGGAGTTGGCTTATTCAGAATTCTTTAATTAGGTCACTGAGAGGGTCGCCTCGGGCCATTTATTTCTATTTAAACTGTCAGTTGAAGCGGACCCGGGATTCAATACACGAAACAACAAGTACCGACACTTGCTTACGGCGCCCCGGCGTGATCATAAGCACAAAATGCGGTTCCTACGATTAGTTCGGTTGACCTACTAGTAGGTCTCGCATGCCACCCCCGAGAAAACGATAAAAATAGAGATGTGCGTCCATCTTAATTATTTTACATATGCCAGAAAGAGCATTTCGTTTTTTTTTTCGTTTAAACGCTTTGTGACGAGCGACACTTTGCGGGCGCCGCGGTGGGCCGGGTGTCGCGGAGGGTCGCAATGTATGACAGCCGCGACAGCAAAGTGTCGCTCGTCTGTAAGAGTCCTTACTCCACAGTAAGGCTTCTTTTCCACCAGTAGGCCTCACCCCCGAGAAAAGGATAAAAATCGTGATATGCCTCCATCCTTATAATTTAACGTATGCCAGGAAGAGCGCGCATGACGTTTTTCTCGTTAAAACGCTTTGTCGTGGGTGGCATGCTAGCCGCGCAGAGATGTGCGAGGTAGCGAGGCGGTGAGCGAAGAAACAATCCGCCAATAGCGCGCTCGCTCGATCACGTTATTGGGAAATTAAAGCACTCTCATTGGCCGATTTTTTCTTCGCGCACCGCCTCGCTACCTCGCACATCTCTGCTGGAAAAGCAGCTTAACAAGCAGTAATGACTCCCTGAGCTATGCTGTATTTGTCAGTTTCGAACAAAAAACGGTCACTAATACAAGCCGGTCGTGCTGCGCGTGTCTTTTTACGTGTATACAGAGTGAAATTGATTTAGCATCCTTTTAAACTAAGAGTCTACCCAACAAACTGAACAACTTTTACAATGGGAGCAAACTGGTCAAAGCAAAAAACTCACTCGTATGCTGTTACTGAAAGACTAACCAGTCTGCAAATGGTCTATGATTCCTTGTTTCTTCTCTCAGTACAACGTCACATCGCAAGATCAGTGTGTGTGTGTGTGTGTGACATAAGAACGGTTTCATATCATAACTACTGTTTAATTTTAATATTGAGTCCACGCTTCTGAGTCTCGATATTCTGTAACTTTGTCCACTAAATTAAATGGTTTGCAACTACGATCAAGAAAGTTAGACTGTTGTTCCGAGAGACTTGTCTTATGCATTTTGATTCCTTTGTATTTGTTTGGAGAGGTTTGAACGCTAATTCGAGATAACAGCGGAAGAACGAGAACAACAAAAGTCATTAAACATTTTTAGGGTTCCGTACCCAAAGGGTGAAAACGGGACACTATATAGCCAGCATAAGCCTATGATGTCCGTCAGTCCTTCCGTCCGTCTGTCCTATTTATTTAGGACGGTAACTTTCGAACCGTAATAGTTAGACGGTTGAATTTTTTACAGAATGTGGCAGATTTGCTAACAAATAAAAATGTCCGTATGTCTATCCAATCTATTTAGGGCTGTAACTTTTGAACTGTAATAGATAGACGGTAGAAGTTTTCAAAGAATGTGCGTTATTATGGCGGATTTGGTAACCAATAATAAGAATGTAAAAATTAAGACATACAAGAAACTAGTTTTTATCAACGTTTTTTTTTCTCACTCTATCGTAAAAACCGTAATACATACAAGCGTCAAACTTGGTGTGATTACTGATTACAGAGCAAACTCTACAGTAGGTATAACAACAAATAATAATAACTGGCAAAGTGTGAGTCGATATCGCGCTAAAGTTACAGGAGTAAATTTGTTTTTGTAAGTTAATATGTTTAGTTTGGTGGTATGGTACGGAATCCTCGGTGCGCGAGCAGCCTGACTCGCACTTGACCGGTTTTATTTATTTACCCACGGAAAAGTCTCAGTCTGAGTTCGAGAGAGTACGGCGCACCCTGGGCAAGGCTCTAATGCTGGCTGGCAAATCTTCATGACAGCAAGTCTAACTCAATTTTTATCCGATTGCGCCAGAGAAGGGTAATGTGTTTCGAGTGTAGTGTATATACAGGGTGTAAATTAAAATAGGACAGCTACTTAAAGAGGTGCTTCAGACCATCAAACTGAACAACTTTCTCTATGGGACCAATATCGAAATCGCGAAAAAAAAATCTGCTGTCCCATACATTTCAGTCGAGTTATGTTTGCAGTTTTGTATGGGAGAGCGGAATTTTTTTTCGCGATTTCGATTTTGGTCCCATAGAGAAAGTTGTTCAGTTTGATGGTCTGAAGCACCCCTTTAAGTAGCTGTCCCATTTTATTGTACACCCTGTATACAGTATGTAAACTAAATAAAGGCAAACCTTTTAAGGGGATGATCAGACCATCAAACTGAACAACTTTCTCTATGGGACCGACATCGAAATCGCAAAAAAAAACGGTTGTCCCATACAATACAGCTGATTTTTTTTGCTGATGTGGGTCCCATAGAGAAAGTTGTTCAGTTTGATGGTCTGATCATCCTCTCATAGGGTTTGCCTTTAGCCCAACCCAAAATGTATGGAACCGCAGTTTTTTTTTTTTGTGATTTCTATGTGGGTCCCCTAGAGAAAGTTGTTCAGTTTGATGGTCTGATCATCGCCTTAAAAGGTTTGCCCTTAGTTAGTTTACATGCTGTATATAATTCTTTCGCACGCCCTGTAGCCTAAACGGCCTATTCGCTTACAGCTCGAGGCAAGTCATCCTAGTTGTTCAAAAAACTAACGATGTTTTCTTCATATAGGCCCGTTCTCACCATGATCATTCGACCGCGAATAAACTTTTTATTTTTAATTATTTTTAACTTTTGCTTTTGTAAATAAGCAGTCAACGTAGTTCAAATCTTTATTATTATGAGACATCAAACGCAAATTTCCTAAATCTACGGATGAAACAGCAACCATGTATTCATGACATTGAATAAAAAGATACTTATAGTTTAAAATTTCAAGTTGATCAGCTAGAAATCATGTTAAAAAGATAATTAGTCTTCAATGTTGAATGTTTTATAAATTTAAAATTTATTCTTTATTCTCATACTTACTTGAAAAAGAATTGAAATTTGCTATTCGTCAACTCGCATTGAATGTACCTCAGGAGAGGTACATAGAGGTACATACTTTATATAGAATAGTAGAACAATTGACACGAAAAGAAGAAGGAGAGCGATTTTTGAATCTCATACGTTAAACTAAGCAGTTGAAAATGTATGGAGATACGCATCATTCTACTGCTGATTTGACATTCAAAAATAGCACCCGTTGAATGTCAAATCAACAGTAGAAAGATGCGTATCTCCAAAGTAATTTTGACATTTACAACTGCTCAGTTCAACGAATGAGTTTCAAATATCGCACTCCTGGTGAAGACGCTACTTAAGAAACTATCATAACTCACAGTGACTAACGACTCCACGCCCCTCCCCCCAATGCTGCCTCTTACACAAATGTACAAAATAAACTGTAAAAACACCTTTACATCATGCAAACATAGTGTAAACAACACAATAAAATCAACAGTCAGCTAAATTTGAAAAAAAAAATTGTTGTTGACTTGGGCTAAGCTTGTTGTGGTATGGTTTGGCTACTTGCTACGCAATGAAAATGCTTGGACATTTATATTCCGTGACACGAGACGCACGTAAAACTATCGAAATCTTAAGAGGGCTATCGGAGTCCAGTGGCGCCCTCGCCACAATAATAAAGATTTCTCAATAAAGAAAGCCTAAATCAAAAAAGCGCTCAACAGATAAACTACAAAAGCCTTCAAGCTATTTTCATAGAATACTTTTATAGGTTTTTTAAAGGTCTAAACATACAAATTTTTAAAAAAGAAAAAAAACGGCCGCTTTTGTTTTTATTCGAAATTATCTAAAAGTGGAATGTTTAGAACCTATAAAAGTATTGTATAACAATGGCTTGAAGGCTTTTGTAGTTTATCTGTTGAGCACTTTTTTAATTTAGGCTTTCTTTATTGAGAAATCTTTATTATCCTCCGATAGCCCTCTTAAATCGAAAGAAATAGAAAACTAATCGAAATAGATAACTGAAAAATACATTCTGGTAATACCACTTATCTTGGAATGAAAAAGCAATTTTTCATGAAATAATATATTCGATTTTATCTCATAAATTCATAATTCATATCACATATGGTAGGTATAGGTACTTACTCACTTACGTAAATATTTTAAGAACAAGATTTAAAAAACCAAAGATACTTTAAAATAATAATAAATAAAAAACATACCAACTTAAACTCATGACCACAGTAAAATTATTTAATTACAAACAATTTATAATTTTTGGAAAAAAGGCGTTTTTATCAAAACAAAAATTGTTTAACTGGAAGGATGGCTTTACAACAGGAAAGTTATTGTAAATCCATGTGTGCTGTCAGATCGACAGTATTCCGTGTTTTTCTCGATTCCCTAATGGTCAGAGATCCGACCGTAAAATTATGCACCTATTTCTTTGGCGAACGAAATGTGATTCTAGTGATAAAAATCTTACCGCAAGTATCTTTTCCACTACGATTTTTGGTAGGTGGAATAAATTGTATCGAGAATCATAATGGAAAAGGTACTTGCGGCAAGATTTTTCTAAGCTACCTTTCCTGGCGGCGTTGAATTAACCCCTGTCACCCCCTGTGTAAACATTCACTAGGATTACATTTCGTTCGCCAAAGAAATAGGTGCATAATTTTACGGTCGGATCTCGTTATGTTGACAGATTATGATGGTTTTAACATGAAAGACGTTTTGATACTTTGAATTAATCTAACTACTTTTTGTGCATTCAATATTCATTTATGTATTCTCGGTGTTATTTATTACAAATTTCATCAGATGATGCAAAATTGCAAACCATAGTCAAACAGCACTTTTTACGGTCGATCTACAGATTTTTGAAGTGAAAACTTCTTTAGCGGTGTTGTGCACTTTTTGGGACTGGTAAAAAATTTTAAACTCGCGTCAGAACCGTGACGTCACGTGACCTGATCGGAAATTCGTAAGACGTAAGATTTTGGGATGGGTAAAAAATGTTAAGGCTGGGTATTAGTAGAGCACTCTCTTTCTAACAAGCAAACTTTTGCAATTAGCCATCCCGCTTCAATTGAAAGTAATATCGCAAAAAAACGTATTTTTCATCAATATCTTTTCTCTTTGGTGTTTGGAGAAAAATCCATCGGGCAGAAGCCCTATTTACCTTTCAAATGATGGTATATTCAGAAGAAATGGTGTAGGGTGAATCTTGTAAAACTGGTTATAAATCTGAAATCGAGCTTACTTTGCTCTCTTTTCTATCGAGAAAATGAAATAGAATCGTGTTCAACGGTTAGATGCCCTGCAGAAAGAACATATCTACACTGTTATGTGAACTATATACATTAAATGTAATAATTTGGGTATCGAAAATCGGTTAGAAAACAGACAAAATAGGTATGAACCCCTCTTAAACTCGCGTCAGGACCGTGACGTCACGTGACCGTAAGACGTAAGATCTCTTAGTTTTCACTTCTGCCGGCACTCCCGGAGTGCAACCCGTTGTTTATTTTATTGGTCTTGGAAAGCACCTGATTGTCGAAATACAATCAAACTCGAAAGTTGTCAAAGCTTCAAACTGCAATGAACAGTGCACCTCTATTTCCGTTCGTAGAGATATATGAACCCTGACAGCATAGATTTATATATCCTGACAGATAATAAATCAGAGAAAACTAAAACAAAACTTTAAACTTACACCGTAATAAATAAGTTCCGTATCAAGTCTCTCCACTCGATTAGTTAATTTCGGTCTAACTCAGTCCGTAGGGGCTTGCCAAATAGTATGTTCGTAGTCCAACATCCGACGTCTCGTGAATCAAGCCATTTTAACACTAATGGTGTTGATTTAAAGTCGTGTCAGGGGTCTTATTAGGTGGAATGGGCTGTTGTATGCTTCCCACTTTGAGATCTTAGATAGCACTTGACCGCAGTCCAAACAGTTCTTGGGCCAATGCTATTACTTTGTAGACGTATTAAGTTTCGCCCACACTTTGTTTTTCTGTTAAACTTTATGTTATTTATTTGGGAGAGCTATCTTTTTTTAGGATTCCGTACCCAAAGGGTGAAAACGGGACCCTATTACTAAGCCTACGTTGTCCGTCCGTCCGTCCGTCCGTCTGTCCTACCTATTTAGGGCTGTAACTTTTGAACCGTAATAGCTAGATAGTTGAAATTTTCTCAGATTATGCGTTATTACGGCGGATTTGTTAACAAATAATAAATTTTTTAAAAAAGGCCAAGTGTGAGTCGGTCTCGCGCTAAAGGTGCCGGAAAAAAAAGTTTTTTTCTAATTGAATAATGTTGTGTTCTGTGGTGGTGTGGTACGGAACCCTTGGTGCGCGAGTAGCCCGACTGGCACTTGACCGGTTTTATTGCTGTTTCACAAGTTTTTTTTTCCGATATGCCTCTACCAGGAAGCTGGAAATAGGTATTGTTGTACCTTGGAGTACAGACTGCCTTACAGGCGGTGAAACATAAAAATACTCCTTGGCGGGCGGTAATGTTCGTTCTTTCTTCGTAAATTCTTGTCAACTTTGTCCCTTGCTAATCCAACGAAAAAAATAACGTCATTGGATAGAAAGGGACAAAGGTAAACACGGAGACATCGATGACGGATACGTACGAAAGAAGGACAACATTGGGAGTCAGTTGCCTCAAGGTAGACCAGCTGCTGTCAAGCTGGCCTAATTTGACAGTCAGTCAGATGTGCCCTCTTGTGGGGCAAAACAAGCAAACTAATAACTAATTACCGACTGCCAAATTTTCGTATTTCTATGCTTTTAAGCAGGTTTTGGATCCATTAGTTATTCATGGCCTGTACCCTGCCATAAAAGCTATTGCTGTCTCCCATTTGCAATGAAGGGAGTCACATATTTTGTTATTCCTATTTCTCCCTTTTTTTTTTGGGTCCAAAACCGATAAGGGTCACCTCCCGTGCTCGCTTTACTTCATTGTCTCTAGTGATGCGAGTTACGTGTAGTAGTGATGGATTGTATTTGCGGTGAACTTATTCCCGAAAAAAAAGAGAGCTTGGATAATACTGTAGCTCGATCACTATTTTATTAGCAATAAACGGCCAAGTACGTGTCGGGCGACGCGCAAGGTAGGGTTCTGTAGTTGCCCGGCACAATAATATATGAACTTAGAAGGGGCTTTTTGTTTTAAACTACGACGGTTTAACGGCTAATAAAGTCCAAAAAGTTTTTTTTTTAATATGGCACACCAATAGAATACATATTTAAACATTTACAATATCATAGGAACACTGCAAGTCTATTTCTAATACATATTTTACATATAATAGGTGCACACAGCATTGGCCATTTACACAAGCAGTCTATAAATAAATATTAAATAAATCAATACAATATCTTAGAATTTTTTTACATTTTAACTATTTTGGTAAGAGTCAAACAAACAAACCGGAAAATAACAATAGTATGGACCAAGTATGGACAATATAAGAGAAAGAAAGATCAAAAGTCGGACCTTTAAATGGCTGTCCCTCCATTTAAATGTCTTGCTTTCATTTTTTTTATCTTGTTGACGTAGTAAAAGCTAGTAAGAGATTTAATGGAGGATTAACTTTAATGAGCGTTTCTGCAACTGACCGTGTATCTCCTAAACCGACTGGCAGTTCATGTCTGTTTTTGTACTGTTCACAAAGCTACAGTGCATACTACAATAATATCATACGATCGCCTTACAGCTGATCGTGAATTTTTTACTGACCTTTAAACATCTGTAACTCCTAAACCGACTAGAGTTATTCATTCAGACCTGGTCCATCCCCATCACAGAGATGCTCTGCACTCTATGAATACTGAATCAGCCTTGCAGCTGATGGTTACAAAAAGTACGTCTATCTATCGTAATAATAGGTACTGCAACAGCCTGTCCATTGACGCGGAGCTAGCTGGCGGAGCGGAGAAACTGAATTTTATCAACCAATAAGATTGCCGCTCCGAGATTTCATGCAATCCTATTGGTTAATAAAATTCAGTTTCTCCGCTCCGCCAGCTATCTCCGCGTCAATAGACAGGCACCCTAATACCGTAATAGATTCAAAATCAAATCTAATAGCAAACAATCCAGTGATTAAAGCGCGGTTTATACACAACAGTGACATAAACGGTTAATTAACTTAACCCACAATATGGTCACAAGCGTTATTGTTTAATATTAATTGGTTACGAATATAACGATTAGGTAAGTATTGGATTTTCAGTTGCTTTGATGCTATTATGTTGAATAGAATGTTAGTATTTAGTAGAATTAATTAATCGAATAATTAATAAGCGCCATTCCGATTCTTTTGTAATGCGCACAACCAAGGAGTGGAATGCCCTGCCTGCGTCAGGGTTTCGGTAAGCTCGCTACATCTTCGACCCCATCTTCGTCCTGAGGACTGGATTGAGGTCAAGACAAAACCCATCGTTAGTAAAAAAAAAAAAAAAAATTTTAAGAGTATATGCGGCGTTTAATTCATACAAAAGTATGTCTATTACTACTACTATTACTACTACTACTACTACTACTACTATTTAAAGCATTTTTTAAAATACAATCTATGTTTCCTCTGCCATGTTCCATTTTATTAATATCAAAACTAGGAACATCACCAATTTTTGTATTTGTTATCTGTTTCTTTGTTTGTTCGAGCATCACGTAAAAACTACTAACCCGATTTTGATGACCCTTTTTTTCGTGGATGTTCTGAAGTTTCAGAATATCTCTGACTACCCCCTCGGGGAATATAGTCGTTAGCATATGCTTATGATTATGCTTTTTTTTGTTCGAAAATTTATGATTTGACTTAAAATGTGGTACTTATACAGGGTGTTAGGGTAAACAGTTGCATTACTTTAAGGGGTGATTGTACCCATCATACTGAACAACTTTCCCTAAGAAACATATAGGAAACTCGTAAAAAAAATTTTGCACTTCCCATACTAAATGCAATCAGCTGACCGAACGTTTTTATGAAAAGTCGATTTTTTTTTTGCTTATTTCCTATAGGTTTCTTAGGGAAAGTTGTTCAGTATCATGGATACAATCACCCCTTAAAGTAATGCAACTGTTTACCCTAACACCCTGTATAATTTGGGCAGACGAAGTCGTGGGTTAAAGCTCGAATGAAATATTCTGAATCCACATATACCAAACCTCATATAAATAGCAGTATAGGCACAGATTATTTAATAGTGACTACGTATAGGTATCAAATCTCTGTCCTCGCCAATAAATTATACAGGGTGTAAGTGACCACCTAGAAAATACTGAATCGGTGAACTCAGACCATCAAACTGAACAACTTTCACTATAGAGCCAACCTCAGGAAACGCGAAAAAAAATCAGCTGTCCCAAACAAAACTGCTGTACCTATCTAACCGACTCAAATATATGGGACAACTGATTTTTTTTCGCGTCTCCATAGAAAAATTTGTTAGATGGCCTGAGTTCACCGTTTCAGTATTTGTTAGGCTGTCACATACATCCTGTATACCCTGCTTATTTTCTTAAAAATGCACGTCGATAAAATTTTTATTTGACCAGTAACAAATTCACTACCGATTCAACCAATTGTATTTAATAAAATACTAATTAATACCGCTTCCTGATATAAAATGCATAACTTATGGAAGGCATCGACCATTAATTTACAGAATGCATGAGATGCGGCTACTAATTGGTGCAACGTTCTGTCCAATTATATCAACTTTGTAATTTATTTTAGTTAAGTAGGTTGTTGTTTTTATTTAAGAGCCATGATGCATTTTTTTATTGCGTTTGAATTAAAACTTTAAGTTCGGTACCTCTAAGGGTGCGTTTCCACTGAAGCGGATAGTGTGTAAAACCAACCAATAAAATAGCTTGATTTTGACAAGCGAGGAAAATTGAGCAATTCGGTTGGTTGTTTTTACGCAGCTCCGATACGGTTCAGTGGAAACTTACCTTTAGACTGGGTTTGAAATATACCCTTGAAAAACCCTTTCGCTACTCTTCTTCACGATACAGGGTCTAAAATTAAATGCGTTACATAATAAGGGTCGGGTATGCTTCAGACCATCAAATTGAACAACTTTCACTATGGAACCAAAATCAATATCGCGAAATAAAAAAATCAATTGTAGGGTAGCACCCTCAATCAATAACAAAACTCTGATACAGATTAGTGCACATTAGGGCAGGCCCTTTTGGTAGGTATTTAGTTTGGGCGGGTCGCATCGCAGCGGGAAAATACGCATTTTCTTCACTTCGCACAGTAGAGCGGGCCGGGTGCGACCCGGCCCACACTGGCAGCATCGCTAGGGTGGAAAGCCGCCGCGACAAAATTCAACCCGCTCTCTGCCAGTATTCGGTATTCGGAATTTTACAAAAATTGAGTAGAGAAGTAATTTGGGCGGATTTTTGCGCTGAGGCCCGCCCCGATGCGCCCCGCCGTAATTTTGCACTTATATACCTTGAGGCCGCGTTCAGATGACCCGCACCCGGCCCGCACCCACCCCGCGCTCTCCCCGCGCTCACCCCGCGCTCACCCGGAGTCCTAAAATGCATTGCTTGCAATTTGACTGTTATGACATGATAGTAAATCACGTATTGTGTTTAAGGGGAGCACCCGCGCCCACACCGCACCCGCCTCGCATCCGGCCCGCACCCGGTCTGCACACGCCACGCGCTAGCCCCGCGGCCGCTTGTCGAAATACAATACAAGATATGGTGTCATAAGACTCAAATTGCAAGCAATATAGGCCGCAGGGTGAGCGCGGAGAGAGCGCGGGGCGGGTGCGGATGCGGACCGGATGCGGGTCGTCTGAACGCGGCCTAATAGTTGCGTGTCAGGTTTACGATAGTACGAAGATAAGATAGTTTAGGATTACTCGAAATTGCCGATAGATACTATTTCAACCGACAAAGACCAATTTCGAACGTAATTTGATAAACAATTATATTAATAATCCGACAACAATTGTATCCGAGATTGAATCTGATTAAAATACACAACCTCAATATTGGGGACAAAATTTGATTTGACAAATAAACTTGTTTATTCAATAACTTAGTTTTGCAACGTTATTCCAATAGCAAACGCCTATAATTGTTTTACTAATTACTACTACAAAGAGATAGTTAATCTCATAAAAAGATGTTTACCAGAGAAAAGGTAGCTTTAGTAATAACACGGCATTATGGTAGGTTTACACAGTGACAATTTCGCGGCTCCTATTTATTAGCGCGAAAAAAAAGCACGGAACGCTTTCGTTTACACGCTGCTAATTCCCAGCGCCAATGTTTTGGCATGCCAATGGATTTGCTAGAGAAAACCTTACTAACGATTAGCACCCGTTTACATGAGTCTAAAAATTAGCAAGGGGGATGCGAGGGACGCGGGCGGAGGTCACTAGCGACGCGTGCTTTTTTCCTTGCTTTTTTCCGTGCCGTAACATTGTCGTGCCAGAAGTGTTTATACGGTGCTTTTTTTCAGGCGCCGCAGAATTGGCGCCGAAAAATGTCATTGTCTAAACCTACCATAACGCAACGGTTTATGAGCGCTATCCTTTAGTTGCGTGAACTTTATGTTCATGGCCCTACGCACTATTTTCGTCTGAATGGATCTTTCATCCGTTGTGGCAGTTACAAGCCAGACACAACATTTTACAGTTTTTAACTAATAAAATATCGGATCGAGGCCCTGTACCCAAACTTTCAATTTTCGATATATCGCGACCGTTTCGGTATGAACTTCGTTGTAATAGAGTTGACATTGGAACGAAAATGTTCACACAGTTGCGAAGTTCGAATGTCCGGGTAGATAGATCCCCTGATTCTCATTTTCAACATTTCCCATTGACGGAATTTAATGGAATCTTACGTGCGTGCGTTAGCACTGCATTTCCGCCAATTGTCAAGTAGTTTGTATACCGCAATCTCAGGGATGGATACAAACTACTTTTTGCTCAAAAACACAGCGGAGAAGAGATTGCGGAGCCTCGTGGCAAGCAAACCGCGAACCGCGCGAACATGACGCGGAAGACAACCGCTCGCGGGAAAACTTACAACGTGACTCCAGTGAGATATTAAAACCACAGTATAAGAAAGAGTGTCTATTACTAGATACAGTACAGACACTCCCTTCCTCCCACCAACTTTTTCCTCACCGTTCACCCTCTGGTTACCTTACACTCGTCAGGGTTCGAAATTATCAAGATAATAACGAGCCGTGATAATTATCGGATAATTATCCGATAATTATCGGATAATTATCCGATAATTATCACCATTATTAAAATATCATTTGTTAATTTATTTCATAAGAAATATCGATGGTTTATTATATTTATTATTTATTTATTTTATTATTTATTTATAACCCAGTATTTTTTGTCTTAGTGCAACTAAAGTATGACCACACTGGATCTTTCTCGCGCGGCATTGTTGAAATTCAACACAATAAACAATATTTAACTTAGTAAAACAATAACATTCGAGTTCACTTGGCTTTACATAACACCAACTGAAATTTTTTGTGAATTGGGGGAATTCCCGTGTCGCGGCTAGACATGCGTTCGGATACACGCAACAAGTGCGGAAATACACGTTTGGATACTTAGAATATAGTTCTATTTCACGGGCGCAATTTTTTGGTATTATCAATTGATAATTATCAACCTGTTATTATCATGATAATTATCGTGATAATTATCGTGATAATTATCATTGATAATTATCCTTTCGAACCCTGACACTCGTTACCTAAGTAGAAGACTTAAGGTTCAATTTCTTTGGTTTCGCATGTGCTGACGTCATCTTGTCAATTAAAATTTTTTGTATGCAGTGTCCGGGCTGTGCTAAAACTTCAAAAATAGAACCAAAACGCCAAGAACCGTAAAGGCACTCACACACTCTGTGAGGTCAAGTGAGTGGACGTAGCGTAGGTAATGCAATATAATAACGTGACTCAGCGAGTGGACTGTACCAGAGCTATTAGAGTGGACTCTTTGATGTGATAGCACAAGACTACAGGCCACATTCTTACTGGCAAGCGGAAGCGATCTTGGTGATGTATACGAGAAAAGTTTTATGAAAAAGCAAGGTGTTAAACAGTAACACTGCATAAAAAGGAGTTTTGCAGATGGCGCTCCCAATGTCTAACACTTTTTCTAAACTCGACCTAACTTATAATTATAACGATTTTATTTCCTAAACTTTATTAAAGGCTAGAGTTTACCTGTGACTTCGTCCGCACAAATTCTAAGTCGGATCAGTAACCAGATTTTAAGTCGGATAATAAGCTATCAAACAAACAAAGTTTCATCAGAATCGGTTCAGTAGTTTTCGCGTGATGCTCGATCAAACAAACAAACAAACTTATTAAATTTACAGTTTTATAATAGCATAGATTAAGAAACACTTAGGTATGTAGGTACTATGTATCTATCTATCTATACTATTATAAAACTGTAACAGAAGTGTGTCTGTACTTTGAAGATATTTACATAATAAAAAAAAGATTTTATATGGTTTTTAGGTGTCACCAAAACACCAATCACCAATTTTTAGATTTTTTGTCTGTCGGTTTGTTTGTTTGTGTATTTGTTTGTTTGTTTGATCGAGCGTCACGCAAAAACTACTGAACCGATTTTGATGAAACTTTTTTGTTTGATAGCTTATGATCTGACTTAAAATCTGGTATATCTTCTTCTTCTTTATATGCGGACGAAGTCGCGGGTAAAAGCTTATTGTATAAAGATGAACAGACCTAAGACGCTAGACTATAACAATCTCATCCGGCTTCTGATTCCCACTGGAAATTATACAATGTTAAGGAGCGTCCGCATCAAGAGCATTAAGCGAGCAAACGATAATTTGAACAGCAACGTTGAACCCTTCTCGTCAAGGGCACAGTATATGTAGGGTATAAGAAAGAGGTACTAGTTACTAGATATTATGTTAAAGTCAAGACTCGAAAAAGACCCAATTGGGTATTCAGTTCAGGCTATCTTTGCAGCAAGTTTGCGTGATGGATCGTTTATACGATGACAATTTCTAGGCGCTAATTCTGCGGCGCCTAAAATTAGCACCGTGTAAACACTTTAAGGCACGACAGTTTTAAGGCACGGCGTAAAATTGTCGCGCCAAAAGTGTTTATACGGTGCTAATTTTAGGCGCCGCAGAATTGGCGGCGCAAAATTGTCATCGTATAAACGGTCCATGACTCAAATGTATGGAACTGCAGATTTTTTTGCAATTTCGAAGTTGGCTAGAGAGGGTACCGAGCCTTTCGTGCTGCCCTCAACCGTATTTTTTTATTGTTTAGAAACAATTAAACAATATTTCCAAAAAACAAGAATGTCACATTGTAGTCCTGGGCCTCTACCCGGACATTCGAACTTCGCAATTGCTTGAACATTTTCGTTCCAATATCAATCCTATTACTATGAAGTTCCGATCGAAACGGTCGCGATATATCGATAATTGAAAGTTCGGGTTGCCTGATTGGTTTTCAATTTATCGGAACATTACGGATTATTATGTTTTAAGCTAAGATTTTTGTTGGTCTTCGCTGCGCTTGCACACAAAAGTTGGTTCTATCGTTGGTTTTATGGTTATAGCTATTATCGTTAAGACCGCCAAAAGTGGCCATTCTTGGCGGTTTTAAAGATAATATAACTACAAACATTACAAAAACAAATCTGCAGTAACCCGATAAACTGAAAATCAGCAATGACTACAAGGTGACATTCTAGTTTTTTGGAAATATTTTTTAATTGTTAAGAAATACAAAAAACGATTGGGGGCAGCAGAATAGGCTCGGTGCAGCCTTAAGCTTTTTATATTTTATTTGTTTCTATTTTTATCATTGCATAACCTAATCTAAACTATTATAAAACTGTAACAGAAGTGTGTCTGTACATTGAAGATATTTACAAAAAAAAGATTACGATATGGTTTTTAGATGCCCCTGATTCAAATCACAAATTTTTTGACTTTTTGTCTGTCGTTTGTTTGTTTGTTTGTTTGTTTGTTCGTTCGTTCGTTTGTTTGTTTGTTTGTTTGTTTGGGTGTTTGTTTGTTCGAGTATCACGCAAAAACTACTGAACCGATTTTGATGAAACTTTTTTTGTTTGATAACTTATCATCTGACTTAAAATCTGGTATATAATTTATGCGGACGAAGTCGCGGGTAAAAGCTTAACCTAATATATATAAAATTGTATTTCATTCACAACAGGATTAAGCTATAATTTCGTTCTTCTTTATTCATTTTCTCGCATTACTTACCTTGTTTACACTTTTTATTATGGGGCGTGTGTGAATTTGTGATCAAAAGGCGAATGCGAATAAAGGCCTAACACAAACAAGAAGGTAAATCACTTTGATGGGAATGACAGGAAGTGTTTAAATGTACAATAATCATTTAACGGGACAGTGAACTTGGTAGGGTAATGGGAAATGGAAAAATTTAAAGGGAATCGGGTGATTAAATTACCTATCTTTTGATTGTGGAAGGGATAAGTGGGATCACACACGATGACGCATGACGGAGCGGCAGACGTCAGTCCGTCATTTGTGAAGCAAGGAGTTGTACGAAACCGCACGTAGAAGCACACACGGTGCGTCAAACCGTCACCGTGTGTGTTCCTACGTGAGGTTGCATACAACTCCTTGCTTCACAAATGACGGACTGACGTCTGCCGCTCCGTCAATGCGTCATTGTGTGTGATCCGTTTAAGGGTTGAACCTCATCTGGCAGCACCGCAGCGCCTTTTTCTGTCGCTCCATCCTTTTCTGTCACTCAGAAACATCATCTGCTAGAGCAAATAAGATAGACGGAACGCGATCGCGCTCGACGGTGCTGTGGCGTAACGCGATTTTCTTTCTTTCTTTCTTTCTTCTTTCTTTCAACGTGTCTCCACAATAAATTTACTTGATATTCGCATGGTCGTCGGGAGGAGCCTCAGACCACCAAACTGAACAACTTTCATTAACATTGAATTGATATGTCGCCGTGTGTACACTAATTTATAAGCCAAATGTAAATAATTGTCTGCATACACTGAAAAAAATTATCAACCAAACTAGTGTTAAATATAATCAAACTTTAGTGACTTCAAAACTGTTTTGTAGCATAATATAAACAAACTTTCGACTATAAATAAAAACACGTTTTGCTATTTATAACCAAATGTTTGATTATGTGCTTACAAAACAGATTGGAAGTCACTAAAGTTTGGTTATATTTAATACTAGTTTGGTTGATCATTTTTTTCAGTGTTCACAGCATCTGTGTTCACGGTGTTTAGATTAAAGTTACAAAACGACCTAATTAGGTCGCTTAAACCACGATAAGTGGGTCACCAATACAAAAGATACATTTCGAGAACAAAACTACCCATCAGATAGGTAGTTTCTATCTCTTTAAACTCCACTGTAACCTCACCCCGTCTTGTGTGGGCATCCGTGTCCGGCCACTGCCGCACCTAATTTGCCGATATTTGAGCAGAGCTGTGCTAATAGAAGTGTGGTTTGACCCTTATTTGAATAATTTCCATTAACGGACCATTCAAATTTAGAATCCTGACTTTGAGTGTGGATATAGGACGAGGATTTTGTGACGTCAATTTATTTTATGGAAGAGATTAAAACTGGGTATACAGGGTGTAACAAAACACCCTAGTTATACTTAAGGGGGTGCTTCAGACCATGAAACTGAACAACTTTCACTATGGAGCCAACTTAGAAATCGCGAAAAAAAAATCAGCTCTTTCATACAAAACTGCCGTTCGACTCAAATGTATGGGATGGCAGATTTTTTTTATTTTTTCTCGACGTTGGCTTCATAGTGAAAGTTGTTCAGATTGATTGTCTGAAGCTCCCCCTTAAGTATTACTAGGGTGTTTTGTTACACCCTGTATACTAGAGACGTGTGGTTCCGGTTAGAATGGACCACAGAACATTATAAGAGGGGTTAGAAGTGCAAAGTAGGTGGAACGTGTCGCCACAGGTTATGCAATGATGTGCATAACACCGTAAGGCACGTGGCGTGGTGCGAGCGAGAGGGCATGAGTAATTGTAGCAGCGTGAGCGGGAAGACAAGTGGCGACACGATAGCCGTCACCGAAGCAAAAGCGCTACTTTGCATTTCTAACCCCTGTTATAATGTTCTGTGGAATGGACCACCCCAATTCTTCCCGTGGTTGTCGTACGAAGCGAAGTTGGTGCGCTCCATACAAACGAAGTTTGATTATATTTACAGTCTGTCTATAAAGTCGTGTCTATAAAGTCGCTGCCTCCTCGCAAGAACGTCAAAACAAGCATAACCTGGCAACACCACCATAATAAAATGATTAGTTCCTCAAAAATTTATGTCACGACTTTATAGACTGACTGTATTAATAAATTGAAGTCAATGATTTTTTTTTTGACACGTTATAGAAACCAATTTCTGTGCTTTACATTTGTCAGATTTCCGCTAAAATACATACTTTCAAAGTTACCGTGGCACAAAGTTTTCCATACAAATCTTAAAATAATACTAGCATTCTAGCTGGCTGAGTTTCGACCAGATAAGGCTTCCTTTCCACCAGGGATTGCGAGGTAGCGGGGCAGAGAGCGAGGAAAAAATCGGCCAATGAAAGCGCTTCAATTTACTAGTTCTTCAGTTTCCTCGCTCACTGTCTCGCTACCTCGCACATCTATGGGGAAAAACAACCTAACCATCACCCAACATTGCTGTTGATCTACATTTGCTGACTCAATTAGACATAATGAATAAGTAAATAAATTACGCTCACAGGCACATACATTGTAATGATCCCAAGTAAGCCTCAGGCTTTTTGTTATGGGAATCATACAACAACGGCACAAATATATAACATCCATGATCGAACCGGGATTCGAACCCTGGACCCTGGTTTGGCAGTCCGGCGTGGTAACCATTACACCAACCGGGTCGTCAAATAAAACATAGAGTAAATAGAGGGTCAATGCCCATACTAAGAAAGTAACCACTTTCTTATATGAAAACTCGCACAAGTACAGCGACGGTGGTGAGTAACCGGTACTACAGCAATGTTTAATTACGTTAAAATAAGTGTTAAACTTTGTTATTAAAATTTTTAAGAAAATTATTCTATATAATTTATTTCCGTGGAACAAAACTCAAATAATAGTGATCTAATAACGTTTAATGTTATTTTTTTACGTGGATGTTCTGAAGTTTCAGAATATCTCTGACTACCCCCTCGGGGAATATAGTCGTGAGCATATGCTTATGCTATGCTTATGCTAATAATAACGTTTAATTAAGATTTATCTCTCGTTCAGGCCAGTAGCGACATCTGTTTGCGCCAAGACAATACTAAATCTAAAATGTATGGAACTGTCCAGACATGATATCTATGATGTACGAACACGCAACTCCGTCTGACAAAAACTAGAATTTATTTGTCATAGAAACCAATCATTTTTGTATAAATCGTTCTAAGGACCAGCAACACAAGTGGTCAGCCCCATTTTTCTTCTCTCGCAGTTTGTCCACTTATTTACTTCACTTAGTAGGAAGGACGTAAAGATACGATTTTTTTCGCGATTTTGATATTGGTCCCAGAGGAAAAGTTCTAGGTCTTAGGAAAAGAATAAAACCGGTCAAGTGCGAGTCGGGCTACTCGCGCACCGAGGGTTCCGTACCACACCACCACAGAACACAACATTATTAACTTAGAAAAACAAAACTTTTTTTTGTCTGGGACCATTAGCGCAAGACCGACTCCCACTTGGCCGGTTTTTAGTATTTGTTGTTATTCTGTAGAGTTTGCCCTACAATCACACTTAGTTTGATGCTTGTATGTATTACCGTTTTTACGATAGAGCGTGAAGAAAAAACGTTGATAAAAACTAGTTTCTTGTTGAAAACCCTTATTTTAACTTTTTGACATTTTTATTATTTGTTAACAAATCCGCCGTAATAACGCATAATCTGAAAAAAATTCAACTGTCTAGCAACAGCTAGACAGTTGAATTTTTTTCACCGCATCTTTTGAACCGTAATAACGGTTCAAAAGTTAGAGCAGTAAATAAGGTAGGACAGACCGACAGACGGACAGACGGACAGACGGACAGACGGACAGACGGACAGACGGACAGACGGACAGACGGACAGACGGACAGACGGACAGACGGACAGACGGACAGACGGACAGACGGACAGACGGACAGACGGACAGACGGACAGACGGACAGACGGACAGACGGACAGACGGACAGACGGACAGGCGGACAGGCGGACGGATGGACGGACGGATGGACGGACGGACGGACGGACGGACGGACGGACGGACGGACGGACGGACGGACAACGTAGGCTTAGTAATAGGGTCCCGTTTTTACCCTTTGGGTACGGAACCCTAAAAACGACCAAAAGTTACAAGGTAGATGTGTCGATTGGGTGTAATCATCATCTGTCCACACCCTACTACAGGAGCTTAATTTTACCCTCATGGAGTAAATGCGTTAGTCCACCATGCGTGCCCATTCCGGAGTAGCGGACTAAAGACATATGGCGGAAAGGGTATAATAATGTTTTGAGGTACAAACTTTGTACAGTCAGCAACGAAAAGACGTAGACACTTTGTTCCACGACGAAGCGTAGTACTAAAGTGTATACGTCTCTTCGTTGCTGACTCGCAATTCGGTAGGTATGTCAAGTTTTGTGTTTATGTAAGTATTTTTTTTAAGGAATGTAGGTAAGGAACCATTTGACTTATGTGCTGTCTCCGGTTTGCAATGGAGGGAAGTTGCATATTTCTTTTTTCCTATTCCTCCTATCTTCTTTGATTAATTCATTGCGGGTTCCAAGACAGATTAGTCCCCCGGGCTCGCAGGTCATCATTCATTGTCTAGTGTTGTGAATGGTCACCGCTGCTGATCTTGGTTAACAGTAGTAACAGCGGTTGGAAAGTGTGGTAGGCCTATGCCCGATTAGAAAAACAACTTATTTTTACGTTTTACAAATGGTCGCGCGCAAATCTTTCGAACTTCACGGAAAAAACGCTTGCATAGATAAAAATAACGGACGGACGGACGGACGGACGGACAACGTAGGCTTAGTAATAGGGTCCCGTTTTTACCCTTTGGGTACGGAACCCTAAGAAAACAAAGACAGAGATAGAGAGGCTTAATCTCCGGAAATATACCTACGAACCGTCATAATCTCTCTCAAAACCATTGCCTAAAACCTGTATCCTACTTACCCTAAACTCACGCTCCGCGCATTATTTCATACTCCTGTAAACAACAATAAACAGGCAAAGTTGTAAAAGTTTCTCTTTTACACATTTTGTTCAGATGAAGTACAAAATAATAAAAAGAAAGAAATATTTGACGATTCCGTTGGCGTTGCGTTGGTGTGATGGTAATAACTCCCCCAATCTAGTACACGTCAATGTATAGAATAAAACAATTTTTTATATTATTTTGAGCAGCGCTTCAGTTGTAAATTGAGATTATAAAAGTAGTTTTTTTTTTCCTACTATGCTAACGGTTTTTTCAGGGGCGGACAAGAATATATGAAACTGAACAACTTTCTTTATGGGAGCAATATCGACATTGCAAACCTAAGTTGACCCAGATGATAGCTAATTTTTTTCTCTTCATTTTGATGTTGATCCCACAGAGAAAGTTGTTCAGTTTTGTCAAACTGAACATAGAACAACTTCGACTATCGCGTGATCATCCGCTAAAAAAACCGTCAGCATATCAGCAAATTAATTAAAACCCGAAGAATATCAGTACGTATCATGATTTTTCTCCAAAGAGGTAGTCACAGATATCTTTATGATATCCCTGACTACCTAGTACCATATTCACAATTACCACCATTTCCAAAAACCATCAAAATTATAAGGTATAAAAAAAAACAAAAAACAAAAAAAAGATACAAAAAATAGTTAATTGTGACAGCGATATCAAACATAGAGGAACTGACAGCTGAGAGAGCGAGATGTACCTAGCGGCGCCACTTTATAATAGAAAGAGATACGTGACGCGGCGCGAGGCAATAGAACCGTTTTTGGGAACTTGTCAGTACAATCGACTGGGTAAATATTTGTGCTCTGTGAATAATTAGTGAATCTAAAGTGAAGTCGTAGATTATTTTGTGAAATATACTAACACTATTTCATTAAATTACCTACGATTTCACGTTAAATTCACAATTAAACACAGAACTCGAAGTTTTAGGGTGCCGATAAGTGCCGACAAATGCACAAAAAACGGTTTCATTTGACAACGCATGTCAGTTACTCTATTCCGATAGGTAAATAATACGACCCTTCATATTGTCTACCACTGTGCTGCCACTTCATACAAATTTGAAAAATTTACAAAAAGAGATAGCATGTGCGATACTGAGTGTGTGTACGCGAGACAGGGAAAATGTATTGTCTACAATTTGCCACGCTTCCTACCAAGCGGGGGTGTGGTTGGTGGGGGCAGGGAGTGTCCGTAATGTATGTAGTACTAGGTAATCTTTCTTATACTGTGGTGTAGCTTACTGCAGAGAGCATGCCTGCGAAGCCAATAGTCGCGGGTTCAAAGCTACGCTGTAAAACTCATATCACATGAAAGCAGATTCAATTCGCACACAATATTACAGAAAATTTCACCAAAATAATTACTCAAAACAAGCAACATTGATTAAGGTTTTCACTGACTTGATTGCCTCAATGAAGGCAACTCAATTATGATTAATAAAACAATTTAATTTTACCACTTCAAAGGTGCTAGTTAAGGTAATTCAAATATTAATTGTGTACAGTGTTAATTGCTATGCCCAGAGCAGTGTTAATTATGCTGGACTGGGTATTAGCTTGCTATCTTGCTCGTGAATATTTTGTAGAACAAGGGTGGGACTTAGGAAAGCTGTATCTCACTTTGTAAACTCTACAGATTGAGATACGTCTGTAGACTCTACAGTGTAGAGTGTACTAAACGTATGAAACATATGAACATGCGAGGCACTCTGAGAGAACAAGTGGTGTAAGAAAAATAATCTAAATGCCCCAATCACAATGACGATCCTGAGACAACTATTTATTTTAGTAGACTTTACTAGAAAATAGCAGACTTGCTAGAAATTTTTTTGAGATTATATTACAATTATTAATAAATTGTCTTCTCCTACCAAACTGCCAATGCCAGCGAAAATTAATACAAAAAATCATTTTTTTTTTAAATATAATTCTGGACTAAAATCTATTTATAACATTAAATAGTCTAGTAAAGTCTCCGGCACTCCCGGAGTGCAACCCGTTTTTTCTTTATTAAGTGTTCTGTACCCAAAGGATATAACGCCAACGGGACTCTATAATGTCCTTTTATCTCATAATACTCTGGAGTGAAATACGATGGTTATTGGGTTTGGATTATTTAAACATCAATTTAATCTATTTTGTTATTATCTTACAAGTGATAATATGATTGCAAATCTGAAATGTAATACGAACGCGTAACAGATTTAATTTCGTGCTAATTGAATTCAAATCATGTTTAGGGATAAGCTCTAATATAGCATCGCATATCTCGAATATGGAATGCTGATGGATTAGAATATTAATCAAGCATCATGATAGTTAATAAAACCGGTCAAGTGCGAGTCGGGCTACTCGCGCACCGAGGGTTCCGTACCACACCACCACAGAACACAACATAATTAACTTAGAAAAAAACTATTTTTGTCCGGGTCCTTTAGCTCGAGACCGACTCACACTTGGCCCGTTTTCAGTATTTGTTGTTATTCTGTAGAGTTTGCTCTATATAAAAACTGAGTTTGACGCTTGTATGTATTACCGTTTTTACGATAGAGCGTGAAGAAAAAACGTTGATAAAAACTAGTTTCTTGTTGAGAACCCCCCTTAATTTTTAACTTTTTGACATTTTTATTATTTGTTAACAAATCCGCCGTAATAACGCATAATCTGAGAAAATTTCAATTATCTAGCTATTACGGTTCAAAAGTTACAGCCCTAAATAGGTAGGTCAGACGGACGGACGGACAGACGGACAGACGGACAGACGGACAGACGGACAGACGGACAGACGGACAGACGGACAGACGGACGGACGGACGGACGGACGGACGGACGGACGGACGGACGGACGGACGGTCGGACGGACGGACGGACGGACGGACGGACGGACGGACGGACGGACAACGTAGGCTTAGTAATAGGGTCCCGTTTTCACCCTTTGGGTACGGAACCCTAAAACTTTTTTAGAAGGTATAAACAAATTAACACAAAACCGTAGTCAGGTTCGATATATCGTATGATTGTGGTATGATATCGTATTTCTTTTTCTTATAATTGTTTTTTGTGATACAATTAGTTTTAGTGGCAATATACAACGTGTTAATGAATTAGCGCAAAACCTCATACACCCCAATTGATTTATAACAAAATAATTAGATTGCAACAATAATTTCATTATTTTGATAGTTAAAATTTAAAGTTATTTGTATTTATTGTTTTGAGGCAAAAATGATTTGTTATCATTTCAGCACTGAAAGAAAGCGCTAACGTACTCATGGATACCTTTTTATAATCTTGTTTTGATAGTAAATAGGGTGAGTCTGCCCGTGCGGTGGTTTGACATTGGGTTCAGAAAATTTAAAATTTTGCAAACAAATTATTTAATATTTTGAAAAAAATTACCTATGTTGAAACCATGATAATTCGACTCTGCTCTCGATTCTTAACAAACTACTTTCTAGTTTTGCGTTAATTCATTAACACGTTGTAGGTATCTGAGCTGGGACCTTTTTGCTGTTGTAGCATACAATAAATTACATGTTGTTTGTTCTATTTGATGTTTCATTAGTATTCTTGTTTTGTAACCTTGTTGTGAACTGTAATATTATGTGTGTGTTACTTATGCAAATAAATTGTTTATCTATCTATCTATCTAAATCAATAAGTAATACTTTAAACTAACCACTCGTAATTCAGCTTTTACTTAAGAGGTTTATCACAGTCCAGTGGCTCATCACATTAAAAAAGATTTCTCAATAAAGAAAGCCTAAATTAAAAAAGTGCTCAACATCAAAACTACAAAACCCTTCAAACTATTTTCATAGAATACTTTTATAGGTTTTTTAAAGGTCTAAACATACAAATTATGAAAAAAGAAGAAAAACGGCCGAAATTGTCTAAATGTGGAATGTTTAGAACCTATAAAAGTATTGTATAACAATGGCTTGAAGGCTTTTGTAGTTTTGATGTTGAGCACTTTTTTAATTTAGGCTTTCTTTATTGAGAAGTTTTTTTTAATGTGATGAGGGCGCCACTGGACTGTGATAGCCCTCGTGGAAGTTAGAGCTTTCCTTGCTGCGCTATACAAACGCAGTTTCATCCTATTATTAACCAATTAAAGTCAATCAAAGTCATCAGTTTTTAAATGCAATCTGAAAATCTCTTGTGTCTGCATTTTGTCAGATACGATACCTACAGGAATAAATGCCGTGGTGAATTCAAAGCGACACCACAAGGCGAACCGATTTTCCATTTTTCCTTTTACTCCTCGTAAGTACTTTTCTTTTTACAGAAAAAGCAAATAACCTGTACCTGATATTAAGCAGAAAAAGCCTTAGTAGGTAACCTAAGTGTCATTTCACACGTACCACAACTACACCACAGCCACAACCGCACCACAACGACGCCATGTGGTCGGGCGTATATTTTGTATTGAAAATGAATATTACAATTTACACGTACCACATTTTGCCATTATTATCGACCACCTGTGTAATACGACCACATCGCAACCACATCGCGACGGCAACGCCACCACCGGCGGCGGCACCGCGGCCACATCGCCACGACATGCCGTCAAGCCGTGTCTACGAAAGTCGGAGTATAACAACACATGACCACGTGGTTACCACATCGCATCGACAGCGACAACGCAACCACATCGACATTTTGTCGGTACCATAACGCAACTGCAAAAAGCCGCTGCGACACTATTCACACGTAACCACAGCTTGACCACATTTTGTCGCTGCGACGTGGTGTGGTTGTGGTACGTGTGAATTGACCCTAACGGGCCTTAGCAACTGAGATATCCGTTTTCAGAAGATCCACTTTCAGAAAAGTTTTATCCCATTAGAGTTTATTCCCGTTTCATACAATAGGCACATTTACGAAGGTAAGAATGTTTTGAATTCGAAATACAACTTGTATACAAATTGTTGATATAATGAATCAGAAACCTTCAAACCAGGTTCGATAAGATTACGTAGCTTTTTTTAGGGATGAATTTGTATAGTATAATATTACTTGATAATAGATGAGGCGAAGGGAATTATTTACAACAAATTAATGAACGTAAATTGAAAAAAATATAACACAAAATACATTTTCGGTGAAGGAAAACATCGTGAGGAAACCTGCATGCTTCAATTTCGAGGCATGTATCGTACCTACTGTCCATTACAAGTGGCGATGGGCTCACTCCCCGTCACACTGGACAGAGTTTCGGTACTACTAGTGAAACGTGGATGTTCCGAAGTTTGAGAATATCTCTGACTACCCCTCGGGGAATATAGTCGTGAGCATATGCTTTATGCAAAACACATTAGAATAAATAATAGAAGCATGCTTTAACACGTTGAACGCCGGCGGGTCACAATAACAATAGATTTTCATAATTCATAATTCATAATCGTTTTTCCATTGTTTGTTGGTCATTTGGCAGTCAAAGCCTTTAAGATAAACCGACTCTTGGTGTCTCTTGGACACTCTTGCACCAAAAGAGTTCCATACCAACAAAATATCAAAAAATTTCTCCGGGATCCTTAGCGCGAGCCCGAAGTCAGTTTTTATTATTTTTTGTCTATCTTTAGAGTATGCTCTAAACACCAAGTTTGATGCTTGTATGTATTGCCGTTTTTACGATCTATATAGAGCATTTTTGCGGTAGATAAAAACCTTGAAAAAAACACCCCTTAATTTTTTTACTTTTTGTTTTTTTTTTATTATTTGTTAGCAAATGCAGAATAATAAATAAGACATAACACATTTTTTGAAAGCTTCAACTCGCTACCTATTACGATTCAAAAAGATTATAAGAAAGATCTTGTTATTATCTTTTCTATATCGCGAGTCGGTTTACGTTGGTTTTTCAGAAAGTTACGGTATCATTCAGTTATTGAGTTTTTTCGTTTTATTAAAACAAAATCGTCAACACTTTACTTACATTAACATACACGCATACTTACATTACTTACTTACATTTACTCTTCTTCTTAACTTGAGATATCAAGTCACCAAAATACCGATTTCAATTAAGCCTTCAGAATTGTCAGTGAGCCACTAAGCCGGGCGTCTTAGTTTAGAAATAGATTAGTGTTAGAACTGCTATTCTCAACCTAGTGATTGATAGAATAGTTCTAGATATCTTAGGATCAATTCACATTGAAAGACAAACCGGAAGAGCGCGAAAAAATAACCTACGTATACATATAGCATATGAACTTTATGTAAACTAAGATAATAGTAATATTTATTTGCCAGTCAAAGATACAATATAATTTTATTTGAGGGAATACAATTTTTAGTAAAACGGACCAACAATAATTAAATACATATAATATGTAACGAATGATAGTACCTACTCGTCAAATGTATGGGATAGCCATACACTAAACTTAGCTAAAAGCTAAACCACCCCTTTAAATATTACTAGGGTGTTTTGTTACACCCTGTAGATAGACTGACTCACGAGGAAGGTTGATGTGATTTGTGGTACCTGTGCGAAGCCAGGGCGGGTCGCTAGTCTAATCTAAACTATTATAAAACTATAACAGAAGTGTGTCTGTACATTGAAGATATTTACAAGACAAAGATAACTATATGGTTTTTTGGTGCCCCTGACTCCTATTCAACCGTTTTTAGAATTATTGTCTGTTTCTTTGTTTGTTCGAGTATCACGCAAAAACTACTGAACCGATTTTGATCAAACTTTTTTGTTTGATAGCTTATGATTTGACTTAAAATCTAGTATATAAGTTGTGCGGCCAATTCGCGGGTATATAAACTCTAGTACCTATAGGGTCCTTCTTAAAATGCTGAAACTTTTTCAAGGGGATGATCAGACCATCAAACTGAACAACTTTCTCTTGGTACCGACATTGAAATAGCGAAAAAAACTGCTCGTCAATACAACAGCAAACATCCTTTTTTTCGCGGTTTTAATGTTGGTCTGATCATCACCTTAAAAAAGAGTCAGCATATTAAAAAGGACCCTGTATATTATCATCATCATCATCATCATAGCCTGGTATACCCTACTGCTGGGTATAGGCCTCTTCATTTTCACGCCAGCCAGAACGGTAACACGCTAGTTTCATCCACTTTTTGCCAGCTACAAATGTCATGCGACCTAAATCTTGATAAATATTAACTCGCACAATCACTGGGCACTTTTACTACGGTCTAGATTATTGAACTATAAGAACACACTTAGCTATAAACTTAATGTAAAATAGGTTATAAATTACGGCCCAGTACTTTGAGAAGGCCAGAGTTAATAAAACTGCGTAGGTCAAGCCTTTGTTTAATTTCCGGTGGGCGATGCGGACGTAATTGTCGAGAAGTTGCGGGTAGTCGTAAAACTTGGGATCTGATTCGGCGACGATTTGGGGCACTGGGTACCAGGGTAGGGGTTAAGTACAGTTACCGAAAACTGTGCAAAATGTATGAATTTTAAAATTGTGTTAACATCTGGTGGCATGCGTGGTGGATTAAAGCCCCATGAGGGTGTATCTACACCCTATACAGGTTGTAACAAAACACCCTAGTAATACTTAAGGGGGTGCTTCAGACCATTAAACTGAACAACTTTCACTATGGAGCCAACATCGAGAAATAATAAAAAAAATCTGCTGTCCCATACATTTTAGTCGAATCGGTAGCGCACTTTTGTATGGGACAGCTGATTTTTTTAATTTTTTCTCGACTTTGGCTCTATAGTGAAAGTTGTTCAGATCGATGGTCTGAAGCACCCCCTTAATTATTACTAGGGTGTTTTGTTACACCCTGTATATTATACAACGTGTTAATGAATTAGCGCAAAACCTCATACACCCCAACTGATTTATAACAAAATAATTAGATTGAAATAATAATTTCATTATTTTGATAGTTAAAATTTAAAGTTATTCGCATTTTAAGTTTTGACGCAAAAATGATTTGTTATCATTTCAGCACGAAAAGAAAGCGCTAACGTACTCATGGATACATTTTTATAATCTTGTTTTGGTAGTAAGTAGGGTGAGAGTGCCCGTGCGGTGGGTTGACATCCGGTTCAGAAAATTTTAAATTTTGAAAAAACAATATTTAATATTTTGAAAAAAATTACCTATGTTGAAACCATGATAGTTCGATTCTGCTCTCGATTCTAAACAAACTACTTTCTAGTTTTGCGTTAATTCATTAACACGTTGTATACTAGATTTATAGAGATTTTAGAGCATACGATAGGCAGTTGTAAATTATTTTAATTTGTCTAGATAATTTACTTAGAAAATAAGGTTTAAATTTCAAATATCATTGATTTTAAACATGTTACAGCCATGTTGTGCTATATTGAGTCAAATTAAAGATTGAAAAATTAAGTCCAAGCAACGAAATTTTCAATCTATGACGCGCTCACGGACGCAATAGATTGAAAATCTCGTTCTCTGGTTAGTGAGCTCGGTGGCGAAATTGGCGCAATTCCTCGGTTTGGAAGATTGCGGATTCAAGTCCCACCCGAGACTTAATTTTTCAATCTTTAATTTGATAAAGGTTAAATGTTACCTGTTTATTTTGCTCGTGGACCCTGACGATAGGTTTTATTCATCAATTCAAAGTTACGACCTATGGAGAGAGCTGTACTCGGTGTTTCTCTGAAGGATTACATCAGGAAATAGGTGATACGTTAGAGAACTAAAGTGGTTGACATAGCAGAGAAAATTAGCAAGCTAAAGTGGCAATGGGCTGGTCATATTTGCCGAAGAACTGACCGATGGAAATTCAGAGTTCTAGAGTTGCGAATATGAACTGGCAGCCGTAAAAGCCTGGCCACAGGAGAGTCCGAACTGCGGCGATAATTGCGATTTTAGAATACACTGCCTACGCCCCGCTGCGTACTTGCGTAATAGTAGGGCTAGGGACGCAACGCTCAGTGTATCACAATTCGCGCCGGTACATGCGGTAAGTATGGGATGCACTCCAGCGCTGGCCCTACGATCTAAAAAAGGTAGCGGGGAGCGACTGGATGAATTTTGTTGCGCGCCTTGGGAGAGGCCTATGTTCAGTAGTGGACGATGATAGGCTGATGATGATGACGTTTATTTTAATTTACTTAGAAGGCCGAATTATCTCTACTAGATTGCGAAAAGAATAAGGGTAATGCAATTGCCCTGCTATTACTTAATTCTCCCTGTATGTCATTATTTGTTTTATTTATTTAAATTTTAATTTATATATTTAAAGTAAGCAACAGTACAATATACATCATAACCGACCTATCATCATCAGCCTATAAACGTCCCACTGCAGGGCACAGGCCTACCCTCAAGGAGGGTGTATGGGCATTAGTCCACCACGCGTGCCCAATGCGGGTTGGTAAACTTCACATACACATCTGAATTTCTTCTTCAGTGTATGCAGGTTTCCTCACGATGTTAACGGACGTTAAGACAGATTTCCTAAACTATAAAATTTTCCGGAATAACATTTTACTAAAAGTATACCTATATACCTAATTAGAAACAGAGCGGGACGACATATCCACTAGTGGTCGGAGGGACGTGGGTTTGTGTATTATGTAAACATGAACAGTAATTGGGTTGACCGTCTCATTTGGTGGGTTAAGAGTTTTGGTCACGTGCCCATGGGTTAGTATACAAGAGAGAAAGAGTAATTTGTATATATTTTCTTACATCGAGCCTTTTCAAGTAAGAAAATCGTAAGTACCTACCATTAATAGGTACAGTTCTTGTTTAATCCCATACACATTTAGCAACATTCCATAAAATTACACTGTGCTCTACAATAAAATAATATGTATCATTCGTAGAGCGTCGCGTGACTCCCGTCTACGGACTCCGCGTGAGTCACGTCGGAGTCACGTGACGCTCTAGGGTATCGATAAATATACCGAACAGTCTTCCTACAAAGGCTTGACTCGACAAAATCATCAGTGAGTGTTTCTTCCAAAATATTTCAAGGTTTCTACCGGCGCTTAAAGAAAAACGGTCGTGAGTTGATGGACATATAAAAGTCCTTCTGAAATTGTACGCAATATTATAGGTTTAAGGGGGAGATTTCTATGTTAGTCCCAAATTGAACGTTGTTTAAGTGGTTTAATAGTCTGCTCATCTCTAAACATCCCTTTCGGGTCTCTCAGAAACATTGCTACATCTACCAGCTTTCTTGAGTGCAATTGTAACAAGGCTCTCTTATTATACAGGGTGTAACATAAGTAAAAATAAACATTTCAATCTTTTATGTGGGTTGTTGAGACCATCAAACTGAACAACTTTCACTATGGGACTAACAACGAAATCGCGAAAAAAAATGTTTGTCCCTGACATTTAACTCGAGTAGATCTGTATGGAACATCGCAAACGCATCGCATCTTGGAGATTATGGCAAATCTCCCCATTTTGGGGAAGGCGTATGTCCAGCAGTAGACGTCTATCGGCTGATATGATGATGATGATGATGATGGAACATCAATTTTTTTTTTTCATTTTCGATATTGGTTCCATAGTGAAAGTTGTTCAGTTTGATGGTCTTAACCATCCCGTAAAATATTTATTTGTATTTTTGTAACACCTTGTATAGGTAGCATAAAGGTTTCAAGATAAAATTTCACCCAGTCGCCTCGAACGACACCTATGGGAAGAAATGGGGTAGTCCATTATAAGCCACCATACTTTTTTCTCTAACAATACTTCGAAATAAGAAGTAATGAGTACCTACTCAATAGGGAATACGCGCAATATGGGTAGTTTTTTAGAAGCAAGGCATCATAGTTGCAAAGTTATACTTAGCGATGAAAAGTTACTGCACTTTTATAAAAGTTGCCCGCTTCCTGGAGATCAGGTGTTCCTGTTCGCTTTTCCTGTTAATAATGAAACATCTTTCTATTGATTAGCTAAGTTTGCCCAGAGGAAGAAGAAAAAGTAGGTCCATACTTGTATACGTACTTGAACACTTCGTCTATTCTATTTTTTATAATGAATAAGTTCGGTAAACTTTTTAATAGGGCAATCAAATTTTCTATCAAATCAGACTTGATGACACAACAAACATATCAGTAGCACATTTCAGAGAGGTTATTAGGGAGGTATTAGGGAGATCTACACTTAATCATAAGAGTCCGGGTTCTAATCCGTACGGACGACTTAGTATGTACCGATGAGTTTTTCTAACTTATGTACCTATTATAATACCGACTACTCTCATTCGGTGAAGGAAAACATCGTGAGGAAACCTGCATATGCTGAAGAAGAAATGTGGATGCGTATTTGTAGTCCACCAATCCGCATTGGGCACGCATGGTGGACTAACGCCAGCACTCCCTCAATCACTGACTTATTTCACTTCTTTTTTCTAAAATACCGAATGATGCCAAAATGTGCAAACATTCTTTGTACAAAGCGTTTCAAAGCAACTTTCTAAATATAAAGTACAAAATTAGCCACAACAAAAGCAAAATTAATCTCCTTTCATCCGATGCACAACTCATAAACGTCGGATAAAATAAACGTTAAGTTAGGGTTACCATGCGATAAGATTTTTCGCTGGAGTATTAGTAATATTAAATTAGGCAGTCAGACTGACTGGACTGAAATATGCAAAAAAAAACAAATAATTATAATTATAAACAATTTACTTATAATGCATATGCTTACGTCTATATATTCCCCGAGGGGGTAGACAGATATTCTGAGAACTTCGAACATCCAAGTTTCACCAGTAGTACCGAATGTATAATGCTTACAGGCAAATTATATTATTCTTATCCCAAACTGAAAATTCAAGACATTAAAGAAATTATGGGAACCAGACAATAACGACAAAAACATATTTCTGATTCGAATCCATGACTTCTGGTTTGGCAGTTCGATGTCAACTAAAATATTAATATACGAACCGTCGCTACGTCGCCATGTACATAATTATTATGTTTGTTTACTTATTTTATTTATAAGTTGTGGTTTGTTTTACAGACCGGTGTTTTACAGACAGTTAATGAAAGAGATACTATGCAACATTTTAAATCTCTTAGGTCTAAAATTTTATCAAGAAACAAAACTTTTATAAGAAGTTATATGCGGCTGCAGCATGATGCGCGTTTTATCTCTTCAAATCATAAAGTTATTATACCTGTCGGAATAGAGAAACCGTTTTTTATGCATTTGTCGGCACTTATCGGCACCCTAAAACTTCGAGTTCTGCGTATAATTTTGTGAATCTAACGTGAAATCGTAGGTAATTTAATGAAATAGTGTAAGTATATTTCAAGAAATAATCTACGACTTCACTTTAGATTCACTAATTATTCACAGAGCACGAATATTTACCCAGTCGATTGTGCTGATAAGTTCCCAAAAACGGTTCTATTGCATCGCGTCACGTATCTCTTTCTATTATACAGTGGCGCCGCTAGGTACATCTCGCTTTCTCAGCTGTCAGTCCCTCTATATGATACCTTTATGCTTCAAATAGAAAGAGAGCTATGGCGCGATGGCCCTATAATCCGTGCTGTGATGCTGCGCCGGCTGGTGACCCTACATTTGTATGAACCGGCTAAAACTGAAAACTTCGTTTCGCGAGAAGCGTCAAATTATAAAATCTTCGTCGAACGTTATTTAGCCGGGTTCTGGATGCCGCTCCATATGCAAAGCTAAATTGGTTTTCCCTTTTGACTTTTTACCTCCAATCCTAGCCAATGTTTTTTTTCATTTATCTTTGATACGATAGCGCGGGGCAATTTTCACTTGTGCATGCTTTCTGTGGATCGCTAATAACTGTTTTATACGCTATCGATTTGTGAAATATTGAATGAGATACTTTCAGAGGGCTATTCGAGCTCAGTGGCGTCACAAAAAGATTTTTCAATAAAGAAAGCCTAAATTAAAAAAGTGCTTACTAGATAAACGACAAAAGCCTCCAAGCTATTTTCATAGAATACTTTTATGGGTTTTTTAAAGGTCTACATACTAAAAAAAGGAAAAAAACGGCCGCTTTTGTTTTTATTCGAAATTATCTAAAAGTTGAATTTTCAGAACCTATAAAAGTATTGTATAACAATAGCTTGAAGGCTTTTGTAGATTATCTAGTGGGCTTTTTTTAATTTAAGCTTTCTTTATTGAGAAATCTTTATTATTGTGACGAGGGCGCCACTGAGCTCGAAAAGCCGTCCTAAGGGGCTTTACTTTTAGTATCATTTTATATATAGAGAAAGGTACGTGACAAGTTTTTGGTCACATAGAAAGAATGGTTGAGAGCAAGTTGACGAGTGCAACCCATAAGGCAAGAGTAAGTGGAAATGTCGGAAGGAGATGGCCTAGACGTCCTTATACGGACCAAATTGGTGACTAGGTCAGATCTGCCCGAAACCGACGAGCGTCCATAAAAGGACTAATGAATGTGGAAGAAGCTGAGAGGTGTTTTTCTTTTTTTTTAAATATCTTGGACAATGTCACACAAATTATCTAGTCACATTTAAAGTACCAGAATCTAGTCTAGACTTGTATTATGATGAATTGATGACTAGACAACGATATAGAATACATAATATAGATACAAACATCCATGACTCGGGTACAAATATTCATATTCATCATACAAATATTTGTCCCTTACGGGATTCGAACCCGCGACCCTCGGCACAGCAGGCAGGTTCACTACCGAGTGTGCTACCGGGCCGTCAGGTTTGTCAGGAATCAGGATCATAGCAGGTGGCGTTCCATTGTAACTGCTTACCCCAGTGGGAGTCGGGCGAGGTAGAGAATCAAGAAGTTGGTATCAAGTGCTTGTCACTGCTTGTTTAATGACCCGGCTGGTGTAATGGTTACCGCGGTGATCTACCAAACCAGAGGTTTGAATCCCGATTCGGTCATGGTAAATAATGTTTGTATAGTGGTTGTCTTCTACAGAGTCCTTCTTAATATACCGACAGTTTTTAAGGGGATGATCAGACCATCAAACTAAACAATGTTTTCTACGGAACCAAGGTCGAAATCGCAAAAAAAGAAATCTGCTGTTCCATATAAAATTGCAATTCTTCTCGACCAAATTGTACGGGACAGCTGTTTTTTTTTCGCGATATCGATGTTGGTCCCATAGAGAAAGTAGTTCATTTTGATGGTCTGATCATTCTCTTAAAAAATCGTCAGCATATTAAGTTAGAACCTGCATAAAAAAATCGATAAATAAATTTACACCGAGAAAAATGATTGTTTAACAGTAACCAAAGTTTGGCTTCCAGTAGGCCCTAATTTAGGGACTTGCGAACTACTGGTTATCAGTAACAAAACCAGGTTCGTTTAACTGTGTTGTGTGACTAGCAGCCTAACAATTTGACTTTCTCTAAGTTGTCTAATAAAAATAACAAAACTAGTTTGGTTGATCTTTTTTTTCAGGGTAGTTTGACATAATTTTACCCAAGTCAAGACGAGATACGAGATGCGAGTTGTTGGGTTAGAACGTTGGCAGCATCAACATTTGGTATTATTTTACTACCATCCTCTAAAGTAAGTTCAATAAACACTAGTAACCAACGTTTTAATAGCTACATCCACTAAATTAGCTATCAACTAGAAATTCTCCATCGAACTTTTAGTTTTACAAAGAAGCATACTTCTTGCAGTGTATTCAAAGAAAAACTTCTAGAATAATACCCAAGTTTACAACGGGATAGTTCCTGCGTTGGTTTTGGAAATTAAATAACAAGTTTAAAGGAACGCTGTTAATCTGTATTGCCGCTGAAAAAGGAAGTTTCTTCTCATTACTGAGGTTTGAAAGTTGTTTGTTTTATAAATGTTGTTACAAAGAATCTGTGGTAGTAAAGTTGAACGATTGGCTTCATCGAGCAATAAGTGCTCAAAGTACTGTCGTTATTACTGGAGGTGTTTCAGACCATCAAACTGAACAACTTTTACTATGGAACCAGTATTAAACTCGCAAAAAAAATCCTCTGTTTCATACATTTGGGTCGATTCGCTATTGGCGTTTTCTATGGAGCAGCAGACTTTTTTTATCGCTTTTCAATGTTGGTCCTACAGTAAAAGTTGTTCAGATTGATGTTCTGAAGCACCTCCTATATAGTACTAACGCAATAATATTTTTTACCTGTGCATAAGACCGCGTTATTTGTTCCTCAGTTAATAAATTAGTCTTATTATGCGATTACTACATTAGATGAAGAGTTTACACCTTGTATAAAATGCAAGTAAACTACCATTTATATTGACACGTGTTATAGAGAGGGTATGCTTCTAACATAAAAGAAAACCTCGCATTAAGAAAATGGTCCAACATTTGTTAAAGTAAGGTACTTCGTTTTAGGACCCTTTCTATCAGTTTCCATTATTCGACTCAGATTTGTCATTAGTATCTTTTATATCTAAATCTAAACTATTATAAAACTGTAACAGAAGTGTGTCTGTACATTGAAGATATTTACAAAAAAAAAATTACGACATGGTTTTTACCTGTCCCTGATTCCAAATCACCAATTTTTGGATTTTTTGTCTGTCTGTTTGTTTGTTTGTTTGTTTGTTTGTTTGTTTGTTCGTTTGTTTGTTTGTTTGTTTATTTGTTTGTTTGGGTTTTTGTTTGTTCGAGTATCACGCAAAAACTACTGAACCGATTTTGATGAAACTTTTTTTGTTTGATAGCTTATCATCTGACTTAAAATCTGGTATATAATTTATGCGGACGAAGTCGCGGGTAAAAGCTCGTCTTTAATAAAATCCATAACCACAACGAACCCAACTTCTTCTGTTGAATCGATGGCATGTTATTAATTTTGACTTAGTGATCGTGTCGAATAGATTTCACAATCTGAAGGGCTTGCTTGATTGCCCAGGGCCCAACGAATCGGAGGATCATTATGTTACTCGGTTGAAAATCTTTGAAAAATTTCATAACTACGTACTTATACGAAAGTTAATTAAAATTAGTTTATTGTTATTCGTTACAAGCTTAGACAATACAGGGTGTAACAAAACACCCTAGTAATACTTAAGGGGGTGCTTCAGACCATCAATCTGAACAACTTTCACTATGGAGCCAACGTCGAGAAAAAATAAAAAAACCGCCTTCAAAAAAACTAAAAAGTTAAAAAATAATATTGCAGCCTATGACTTTTTCGTTCGCATCATAAGAACATTAATTTGTTTTATTGAAGTCGCTGTCAAGCCGGTACGATTCGCGACATGGCTTGCATTTTTTGGCTTGGCTTGACACCGACTTCTATAAAACAAATTAATGTTCTTATGATGCGAACGAAAAAGTCATAGGCTGCAATATTATTTTTTAACTTTTTAGTTTTTTTGAAGGCGGTTTTAATTTTTTGTTAAAATTTTGTTTATTTCACAATTTTCAGTGGTGAATTCATTAGTTCGATTTAATAGGAGTGCTTTAAATTAAAAAACGCACTAGTCGGCAGTACGATTTTCGAAGGTTCCCCTCGATTTCTCTGGGATGCCATCATCAGATCCTGGTTTCCTTATCATGGTACCACCCTCGGGACATCTCCTTTCCAACAAAAAAAGAATCATCAAAATCGGTTCATAAACGACGAAGTTATCCGCGAACACACATAAAAAAAAAAAATATATATACTGTCGAACTGAGAAACCTCCTCCTATTTTGAAGTCGGTTAAAAATATCTGCCATCCCATACATTTGAGTCGAGACGGTACTGCAGTTTTGTATGAAAGAGCTGTTTTTTTTTCGCGATTTCGATGTTGGCTCCATAGTGAAAGTTGTTCAGTTGGTCTGAAGCACCCCCTTAAGTATTACTAGGGTGTTTTGTTACACCCTGTATAACTATGGACGAGTTACTTGTGTGATTCTAACAAACTTTTCTACCATTTTTTGCGGAGGACGAGGTATAGTGCCTCCAAGATAGCACGGTATTTTGACAGGCGGCTTTCGAGATTTCATTTTAGTTTTTAAAGCTGTTTAAGCCATCAAAGCTTTATAATACACTAAAAATATATAAGATTAATTATCATTTAACATAAAATTAAAGGGTTTACAGCTTAACACATTCCTTGCTCACCACTCGGATCCGAGGGGCGCGGGGCTATAGTAGCGTGCTTCCTACTCGGATCCGAGCGAGCGTCCCTTTCATTTTGTAGTAGTCAGGAAACCGCCGGGCGTTTGAGGCGAGTCAACGTTGCTTTGCACGGCCACTACGCCTTAAAAATTTGCCTTAAAAAGTTTTGGTTCCCAGCTATTATAACCGTTGTCTTGTCTGGCACTGTATGTGTTAAACAATTTCATAAAGTAAAATAATCGCTCTAAAACGATCTGTCAAAATAACCATCCTGTTGGACAGACTATAAGTGCGATTTTTGAAAATCATACTCGCTAGTATCGTATCGAGTCGCTACTCGGCAGTAGAAAATGTTAAAATTACTATGGAGATTATACAGGGTGTAACAAAACACCCTAGTAATACTTAAGGGGGTGCTTCAGACCATCAAACTGAACAACTTTCACTATAAAGCCAACATCGAAATCGCAAAAAAAAAATCGCTCTTTCATACAAAACTGCAGTACCGTCTCAACTCAAATGTATGGGACGGCAGATTTTTTTTATTTTTTCTCGACGTTGGCTCCATAGTGAAAGTTGTTCTGATTGATGGTCTGAAGCACCCCCTTAAGTATTACTAGGGTGTTTTGTTACACCCTGTATGCATCTTTCTACTGCCGATTCGCTCGTATGATGTTGAAAAATCGCACTTTATATTACCATACAATCCGCAACTTTGAATTTTATTTCATTACTTTAGATTCGAATTTTTATAGTTAAAAATAATCTCGTGTGAACCCCAAATGTGACTAGGTTGAAGTTATTGCTCCGCAATCATAGGCTGTCACGTTTAGTGATAAGGTATAAAATTGTATGTAAATTGATAACGTGGCAGTGGGGAAATGGTACCGCAAGGCTGTTAGTTATATTGTCTAAGGTTTACAAGTTATGAATTTCCAGGATCAGTCATAATTCCTATTAGATCAGTAAATGGTCAGTTTAACAAACTATATCTTACAATTATAGCTCTACATAAATAATTAAAGGATATTTCCCACTGATTCTAATTACTTCAAATCGCAGTATGAACTTGTTGCATAAATTGTTATCAAAGGCAATACTGTTATATTGTAACTAAGGATTATTTATGAACTTTAAGTTCTATATAGCTATTAATATTATGTTAATAAATTTACGTGTTTCATACAGACTTAATAACGTAATAAATACATAGTTTATTGTAGTTCCTCGTGAATTACAATAAACTTTTATAAAAATACTTCTACTTGCTCTCTAGTCCCAACTATGATACCTACGAGTTAATACTCGACGAACCCAGCTGACATAACCTCATGGTAAAAACTCCAAGAAAAAAAAAGAAAATCATCGAACCTCAAACGAGTGTTACGCCGTAGCACAACACTACGATGATTCAGCTACGAACCGTTTAGATTCTTTTATTGTACACAAAAACATAATTATGAAAAAATTACAGTAAATCGTAGCCGTTTAGTAGTTTTTTATGGGAAATCTTTTTCTATAAAAACTACTAAGCGGTTCATTGGTAGTGAGACAAATTCTACTAAAGCACCTTCATTTGATTTCTGTGTTTACGCTTTCGTTCGTAGCGGCAAATACGGGCAATGATTTGCTATACAAAGTCGTTAAAAAGGTTCTTTCGTATGTTTTCCTTCGCCGTTTGAGAGCTTAATTCCATAAACTCAAACATTAGGTAAATACTACTTAAATTGTTGACCCAGTAAATCAATTCAAACTCTGTCAAAAGACAACGGGATCCCCGTCACAAGGAGCGGACACTTAATTATTCAGAAGTACAGAATGCAATAATATGCAAATTGTACGCTAAGCCCCGACGTGGGACCATCAACAGTTTTATAGAACGTGTAAGTCATTGAAGAACTGATTTTGTTCGTTATTTTGTGTTTAAGCTCTCTTAATTGACAATTTATGGAAATATTTTTAATGAGTAGAAACTTTCGGGTTAAATAATTCGCGATCCTTTAGACTATTGACTTGTAATATTAAACTGGATGCTTCAGACCATCAAACTGAATATTTTTCACTTTGGAGCTAATTTCGAAATCGAGATAATTTTAGTTGCTCCATAGAAAATATGTCAACGGTCACTCGACTTGAAACAGCAGATTGTTTTTCCGCGATTTCAATTTTGGTCCTATAGTAAAAGCTGTTCCGTTTGATGGTCTGAAGTACTCCTTAAAGTATTTAACGCATTCAATTTTACACCCCGTATATTACCGTCGCTGCACCGGAATAGGTATTTCGGAAAATGCTATTTCGATTCATACTCGCATTCATGCAAGCATACTGTGATGGTAGGTAATGTCTGTACCTAAATAAATTACATAGGTAAATAAATTATATACTTGTACAGTTTAGAAAGTTACACACATCTGGCAGTAATAAACTCGACGGGCGAGTTGAAATAAAATTTAAACCTAAAGTAACAATGATTATTGTTCTAGGAAAATAAAAACTAAAATTTAGAAACCGAACAAAGGGAGAATGCAAGCTAATACAATAGTTTTTAAAAATCAAAGACATCCCTTAACTTAAAATAATTTAACAGGAAATGTAATAAACAACTCAAAACAAAGGGGAACCTCAGTTCGTAAATGGTCATAAAATACCCTGCCAATGGGCTAAAACGTGGGAACACAGATGGTTGAGGGAAAAAACCAACACATTATTATTTCGCTATAAGTTTTATGCAAACTTATACTTGAAGATCGAGGGGTCTAATAACTAATTAGACCTAGATAATCTTACAGAGTTTTCTCAAACATTCCAGATCGAATAGTTCTACAGTTGCAGGCAATCTGCACTGCATCTTCAAATCTAGTATCTGGAAATTCTGGACAAGCAGAGGGCGTGTTGCACCGTAACATCGAGGCGACCAATGGGATCACTTGAGACGTAGCGCCACTTCGGGACAGAGAAATCGACCAATAATAGATGACCACCCAAATTAACAAAGGATTTAAACTCATGCGCAGATATTGGAGCGTTATTGTACTAGGAAATAAGATATAGTTTTGTATAAAGATGTTTAAGGGTTTGGTGTAAGAAGGAGAAGAGAGGGGCATTTTGAAAAATGCACGATAGACTTGTTTTGACTCTGAGAGAGTACAGTTGAGTTTGATATTGAAGAGGGTGATTTTTGTAAACCCTTCTAAGAAGTTTCAAAGTATTTTGAGTAGAGTAATTTTATAGATCGGAAGTGGCCACTTTCTTGAATAAACATAGATTCAGTGTAGAGGAGAACCTATATAATACAGCTAAGTGTATCACTTGAGGGCGTGGTTTATTAAGAGGAATTAAATGTTGAGATTAAATATGAAAACATACATTATACATTGGTATTTAAAGTCAGTTGTGTCAATTCACACAAAGTTACTAATTCCGTTCGTATCTCATAATAAACCCGTTTCCTGACATTGTATTGCATAACTTGTGTACCTATGTGGTTAATCCTGAAATAAAATACATTATTGTTTAATATCTCACAAGCCTAAATTAAATTGAAAGTATCGTGGATTAATGAAAGTAATCAATTAAATTCGCCTAGAAGTCGATAAGATTTCAGGATTAACAAATTAATCATAATATTAAATGTGTTATTATCATAATATGGCCAAAAGGTTTTTTTCTTTCTTTGAATGGTTTTTTACCTTTTATCTTAGTTTTGGGCCTTAGGAACCGTTCAAAGGTCATATAAATTCGTTCATCGAATTTATAAGATTAAATAATCAAACAGTTTCGAGTAAATTCAAAAATATTAAATAAATGAACATTATTAACTTTTATTGTGGTATTTTCCTTATCTGCACCCCAGAAACCTATGTCTCAATTATTCATATCATTATAAATAACTGATATTCACAGAAGCTATATTAGAGTCAATAAAAATTAGATTCATCAGATAATTTAAAGATTTCTCCTTTACACTAATAACACACAATCATTTTACAAGAACTCGAGAGTAGATTAATTTATTTGCATATATAATTTTACCTATTAATTCCTAGATAACTCAGTCTGAACCTAGATACAGCAAACTATTAACTTTTGATTATAATAGCAAAGATTTATGTGACAAAGGTCACGATTGCTAATCCAAAACATTGTTGAACGCAGACACTTTCATAGGGGGTTTGAGCCACGATCACTCCTATAATCATAGTCATAATAATAAAGCGCTCAGCTGATCTCTAAAAGGCCAATATTCGAACACACAAAAGATACCTATAAAAGAAATATAGGGTGCACCCTTTCATCAAAAGAATATAAATCATACATAGAGACAGCTCGATTGCCAGGTCTAACCTAGGCAACTAACATAAGTAAAGAGGTGATCAAAGGTTGGGTAAGGCAGAGAGCACGATACCGGCCGAGAACTAGTCTTAATTGCACCTCGTGAAGGGGCTTTAAACCTAATAGACCCTGCCTGGCAATGACCACCTATGAGGGCCAAGTATACTGCGACTTACATCATATCAGCTGCTTGAATCTTGCGTTCCAGAAGGTAGTGGTATACTTTGGAAGTCATACTCGATAACTTTTGGACTTAGCTATTTGAATTAATACATTTTATTTACCTGTTGTTCAGACAGATGAAGTTTGCTTAATCTAGATTGAGACCTAGATTTTACTCTCGATAGACAAGTCAGTTTCCATTCATTGACAAGACACTTATTTCTCAGAAATTACATTCACAAATTAATAAGTTATTTTAAGGCTCAATTCATTTCATTTACAGTCAATTAATCAAAACAATTTTATTATTCTCAATTATCATTGAATTAGACGATCACGATTAAGCCACATGGCCAAAGGCAAACCACTACACACAGTGGCGTGTATGTACATAATATGTACATATACATTCCTATATATTATATAACATATAAAGGCCGGGAGCAGCGAGTCATCACACATGCACCAGGATCATAGGGGGGGGGCCACCACAATACATACACGCAAATCCCACGCAAACATTTTAACATACACCAGCGATCCCGGAAAATTGCTGTAAAAACTCTCGTTTTTTTAAATATTTTAATTCAGTTTGGAAAAAAATAGGCACCAAAGAGACGTTATTGGGATTATTTGAGATTTTTGGAATAAAAACTTTTTAGTGATTCTAAAATTTTTGTTGCGAACTGGCAAGATGTTGTGGAAAAAATATCAAAAGCCATAAAACTAGAAAGGAAGAAAACTGTTTTCCTTTTAATTGTAGTATTTGGCTTAACGTAATTTTTTTCTGACACGTAGCTGCCAGTTTTGTATTTCTTAGATGTAATTAAAACTCTTTGGTTGTATGAAAAATATGTATTTAGACGAGAAATAAACGCTTTTTGGATTCTCAAAATGTTTTTTAAAGGTACGAAATAATATCTTTGCTCGTATTTCTGATATTTTAGTACCAACAAGGTCAGTAATTTAAAAAAAAACCTTATTATTTATTTTATGAAATCGATATATAGCGTCCTTCTTAATATGCTGACACTTTTTTAAGGGGATGATCAGACCATCAAACTGAACAACTTTATCTATGGGACCAATATCGAAATCGCGAAAAAAATAGCTCGACCATACCAAAATTTTAGCAGCAAAAGGCAAAAGGTTCTCTTCTTGATACCGTTATTTGAAACGTCTCCTATTTTCAGTTCATACTGGCGAAAAATAAATGGGAATAAACTTGCGAATAAAGCTACAGTTATTGTCGATGTTAAATGTTTTTTCTAGACCGGTTACGGTAACCTCTTCAAAGATAAGCTTTTTCTTTGTAAATAATAAAATTACTCGTGCGTAGTTATTTTTGGACGTGTTGGAATAAAGTGAATGTTTTTCCGACAAATCGGAAATTTACGCGCAGGTGAAGAATCCCGTATAATTTCAGAACACAGGGTTTTGTATTTTAACATTGAACACAGTTTTCTTTTAACATTGAAAATGTTATTTCTGTCGCTTCGGTATAAGTGCGACATCGTCCTGGTGTCGTGGGTTTTGTGGCTGATTCAAAAGACGCGTCTTGATGAGGGCTACAAAAAACAAAAAGATTTTTTGAAAAAACTCAAAATCAAATGTGGAAAATACTGTCGTTTTCTCATAAACGAACAAACAACATTTTGATACTTCTTTATAATGTAGTGTAGACCTACCGACAGGTTCTTGCAGTTCTAAGCTAATTTAAGTCTACCACTTTAGTTCTCTGACGTATTACCTCGTTCTTGATTGTGATCTCTCAGAGAAACACCGGCCATAGCTCTCTCCATAGCTCTCTGAACTGGGAATATATTTGAATACCGTCCCCGAAAAATATTCTGGTAATAGACTTACACAATGTAAGAAATAGAGGTGGTTTACAGTATTTACAGGTGAATTGTTAGTTGTTACCTCACGGACCTGAAAAAAAGACGGACGTAATGTCACTCTAAAAAGAGGTGAAGGATGCAAGGTCCTACAATTTCGTACGTTCTACAAAGGACCTACACTCACACAGACGCACCAGTTCTAAGCGCAGGTCCGACAACCCGCCGCCATTATGTACCGCGCGACAGGGCGACAGCACGCACACTCATATAAATGGGTGCTTCACTTTTGATTAGACGAGATTCCGTCCGTCTTTTTTTCAGGTCCGTGTTGATACCTAAACATTTTCAATTATTCTCAGATAAGATAACCTCATCTAGTATGCGCATAGCCAAGTTAGTATACAACAGTGCAGTAGACAGTTTCTTACTTAAGCTTGATAGCAAGCCCAACACAAACTGAAGTAAGTGACATACTAAACAGACAGTTGGCAAGAAGTTTGTGTGTTTGTGATGCGCTTCCGTACTAGTTATACCACTTTGATCAAGGACTTTGTTTCTGCACAGCCGTTAGACCACTGGAAGTAGTGGTTTATAGCGACAAGTTTTAATCCGTATAATATAAGAAAAAGTTTGGTGTTACATAGAGTTGATACAGTATGGACACTCCCTGCCCCCAACAAACATTTTTTACCGCTTGATGAAAGTAGTTAATTTTGTAGTGCTCTCTATGACGTTGCCATCTGGCTGGAGCGAGTGACAGAAATCAAGCAAGAGCATCGCAAGCGATGCGCTAAAGTGTAGGTACTTATTGCGGTACCTACAGCCGAGTGGCGGAAGCCTAACTGAACGCTTATCTTCATTTTCAATAAGATATTTTATCATCTGTATGCTCAGAGGCCTCGAATGGTGATGGTAGCAAATGTAGCTATTTTATAAATTGAAACAGCAAGAATTCGATTATTCTCATCTCCTAAACAAATATAAAGAAAAGAAACAATCCAACTAGTGTTCCTAACTCCATATCTCCAGTAGCTAAACTTGCCAAGTTGTCTTCGTTACTTACCCGTGGATGCAAAATCAAGTAATGCATACTTGCTGGCAAGGACAGGCAGCCGGCTAAGACACTGCTGTTTGCATATGGCGCAACCCCTAGTAATATACTTTGTTGTGAAAATATTTGGCTATATCTTTAGAAAATAGTTATGCAATGAAATGGAATTCCTTGTTTTCTTTCTTACATATTTGTGATTATTACAGGATGACGATATACAAGGTGTTAAAAAAATACAAATAAACATTTAAGGGGGTTAAGACCATAAAACTGAACAACTTTCTCTATGGGACCAATATTGATATCGCGAAAAAAAATCGGATGTTCCATCATCATCATCATCGTATCAACCGATAGACGTCCACTGCTGGACATAGATCGATCCCTATGATTCGATGCGTTTGCGATGTTCCATACTAAACTACAGATCTGCTCGAGCTAAATGTATGCTAGAAAAGATTTTTTTTCGCGATTTCGATGTTGGTCCCATAGTAAAAGTTGTTCAGTTTGATGGTCTCAACAACCCCCTTAAAAGTTTGAAATGTTTATTTTTACTTCTGTTACACCCTGTATTATCTTATTCGATCTGCACCGCTTTTGAAAAATTATGAATTCTAAAGATAACAATTACGCATTCTTGAATTAAATCACCAAACGAAGAATTTTAATATCATCCTAATGATCTTGTAGGTACTTTTCTAAGGCTTGTTTTTTTTAAATTATATCACATATAAGTGATTTTTGAGCATAGGCGATTTCGCTTACTGCAATGCCGCGATTTTTACTGAATTTCTGAAATCAATCAGTGTATTGAGCGGAATCACGGCGTATAATCGCTACGATATTGTACCGTCAACGCCTATGGTCAAAAATTGCTTGCGCAATGTGGCTCTATCCGACACAGCACAGAATATCTACTAGATATCTATTAGATATTTTGTAGACACTTAGATATTTTGTAGATGTCTATCAGACATTTTGTAGACATTTGTGCTGCTGGGGAAGTTGTAGTGGTATTTTTCCACATTTAAATCGTACTTACTACTTATTGCACTACCACTTTCAGGATTTATGCGCTAGGCTCTTGTATTTTCCCAATACTGTAATTCAAAGATACTTGGAAACTTTTTATATGTGAATGTAGATGTCATGCTCCAATCTTTTATAACTGTTCTATTAATCTTAAAAAATAATTAAACAGTATTACACTGTAAGCAGACTGGATCTTGTGAAAAATTCAGGACTTAATGCAAGGACAAATGACTACCGCATTTTGTGTAATGCCTACAAAATAAGCGAAAGACTCCGGCTTGACTCCGGCAAATTAAATTTAAATAAGAGAACGTTTAATAAAGATTATACTTTATAAATAAAATAAAAATAAAAACCGGATATAACCGGATTAAAAGCATTATTGATTATAACCGGAGTGAAAGCATTTGAAATTGAGCAGCTCAAAAGTTTGAGTCAAAAGTAAACAAGCCCAGGAGTGCGATTTTTGAACATCATACGAGCGAATTGGCAGTAGAAAGATGCATAATCTCCATATTTTGACATTTTCTACTGCCAAGTCACTCGCGTATGATGTTCAAAAATCGCACTCCAGGCATTCGTTTGCGATTTTCATCGTCGACTTGCGAAAAAGGTAAGGTACACGAACTAGGTACGTTCTCCTAGGTGTGCCTCTACCAATAATTCTATTCACAATCACTCTACTACTATACTACCCTAATACTATATACCCTAATACTACTCTAATGCCCTAGTAATATTTTAAAGGTGATTCAGATCATCAAACTGTATTATTATATAATATATTAGGTTAGTTTATCCTGTTTAAATATATATGCAGTTATAATAATTATTTTGCCTAGTATATTATACACTGTATAATATACAGGGTGTAAGACACCCTAGTAATAATTAAGGGGGTGCTTCAGACCATCAAACTGAACAACTTTCACTATGGAGCCAACATCGAGAAAAAATAAAAATAAATCTGCTGTCCCATACAAAAGTGCAGTACCGACTCGACTAAAATGTATGGGACAGCAGATTTTTTTTATTTTTTCTCGATGTTGGCTCCATATTGAAACTTGAAACTTTTGACGATTATCTACTGAACCAGTTGGCACTTATAAGGGTATACAGTAAGTACAATACATTGAAATGTAAGCACACAAGTTTCCTCACGATATTTTTCTTCACCGAAAAGTCAATGGTTTTACAAATCTAAACTATTATAAAACTGTAACAGAAGTGTGTCTGTACATTGAAGATATTTACAAAAAAAAGATTACGATATGATTTTTAGATGTCCCTGATTCCAAATCACCAATTTTTGGATATTTTGTCTGTCTGTTTGTTTGTTTGTTTGTTTGTTCGTTTGTTTGTTTGTTTGTGTGTTTGTTTGTTCGAGCATCACGCAAAAACTACTGAACAGATTTTGATGAAACTTTTTTTTGTTTGATAGCTTATGATCTGACTTAAAATCTGGTAAGTATAAAATTTATGCGGATGAAGTCGCGGGTACAAGCTTCGTACATAAATTCTTAAAAACGGACGAGTCGGCATCGAACCATCGCCTCCTGTACGGCACATGGCATAAGTGGTTACTTACTCGCCATTCGACCACCACAGCTGATATTATAGGATTTTGGAATATTATTCGGGATAATAATAAATCCCAACGTTGATTTGTAAATCTCTTCTCTTTTCTAATCCCGAGTTCCAGTATCAAACAATTCAAACATTAGACACGCTAATACGTAACCCCATGGGGACATTCTGGTATAATTTGTAATTCAAACAAGCCATAACAAGCCGAAAGGTTTGGCTGTGCCCATAACAAACAAACAACAATGCCGTTAATTACACATATTGTTTTCGTTTACGGAGAGGCGTGTAGCAGGCTGATGGTTTTTCAGGGTTCCGTAGTCAACAAGGAACCCTTATACTTCCGTCCATTCTGTCTGTCTGTATGCCCCGCCTCAATAACTCACTCATTTTTGTACCTTGAATCAAAATTTGGAATGAAGACAGATAATTGTAACCCAAAAACAGAAATGTTGTAATTATGAAGAAACACATTTTTCCCTCTCCCATACAACGAAAGAGGGGTTGGAAAAAAATAGTTTTTCGAAGTGAGAAATCGAGTGAGGTGTCGGTGGATAGATCTTGTCCTACGAAATAAAATTCCCATAGAAACTATTATAAATCATAATGTTTCTGTCTCGGTAATCTTAATCTGTGCTCAAAATCTAAAATAGGCCGTACATCCCCTCTAACTTCTAAAATACTAGAGTGGAAAATCTGAAAATGTGATAAAATATAGCTTTCGGTAAGTATTTTTAAAGAAAATTAAAACAGATGCTGTAGCCTAACCAGTTTCTGAAAAAAACCTGTAAAATAAACTATTTTCTAATTACAAACTAGATGGCGTTGCAGGAAACTAAGTCGCGCTATCGTTAGGTTTCAATTTTTTTTTTAGCAAAGATAATCGATTCTCCTCCTTTTTTTCTTATTCTACTTATGCAACGGCTACAGAACCCTATCATGGGCGAGTCGACACGCTCTGGGCCGGTTTTTTTATTTGATTTAAAAAGGTTTATTGAGGTTATTGAACAATTTAGATTGAATTTTAAGTTTGTTTTGAAAAAACACCAATAAATCGACTGTTTCGTATAGAGTTTATTGAATAATTTAAATGAAATTTTGAAATTTTTTTGATGTATGTTTTGAAAACATGCATATTAAAAATTAATGTCCTAAATATGCTAACGGTTTTTTTAGGGGATAATTAAACCATCAAAATAAAAAACTATTTCGCCATCGTTGAAAATTCAGCTGTTCCATACGAAACTGCACTCCCGTCTCGACCTAAATGTACGGGACAACTGATTTTGTTTTCGCGATTTTATGGTTAGACGGTCTCATACCCTTAAAAATAGTCAGCATAGGTATTAAGTTTTACCCTATATAGCCCTTTAGGACGGACAGCGTAGGGTTAGTAACCGTTAGCACCCTTTGGGTACGGAACCCATTAAATAAAACAACAATTTTCTTTTTCCTATTTCGCAGTCGAGTTAAAAAAACAATTCAAATCCTGATTCCCAATTGACGGATTGCCAATGAAACTCTGGTCAAAACACACCGGAAACAAGAGTGTGTGTTCATGATAACGGGAAGTGTACCAATTAAACGCGAAATATAATTTGTCATATCTCCCATGACACCGGCGAGTGATTGTTCATTAACCTCCTCGTATTGACGTCTGTGTTGTTCTGTACCGTCGGCAGAAACAATTCGATTTAATTGGTTACAACTATTGACTTACAAACTAATGGACGCCGGGTCTCATGCAAGATTCTCTAAAAAAAAGAGTCCCGGACTAAATTACGTAAACGTAGGTAAGTACGTTTTAGTAATATGAACAAACTAAAAACAATAAAACTTGAAATTCGTTATGCTTGCGTAGTTTTTACAAATTAGCGGCACGGCACTATAAACGTGCGCGGAATCAGTTGACGAAGACTGGCGCGTAATTGTTATATTACTCTGTATGCGTTTTGTTAACTCTTATGGTTCGGACACTTTTGAGTGCGGATCCGACGTCAAGGTAGTTGGTAAGTCAATGGTTGCAACTCTAAATTAATATTACTTCAGTACACAAAACTAGTATGCTACTTAGAATCTTCTGGCACGGCTCAGAAGAAGTGTAGTACTAAATGTAATGATAAGATTTAAATTTTGATTTGTCTTTGATTTCTAGTCTTTGATTTTTATGTCTGACATGTTAAGCATTTTAAAAAGCTATAAATGCTTGGGGTCAAGGTGGATTTCTTAGACCCCAAAAACCAAATGGAGATCAACGCACAAAACTGAATAACTTTCACAATGGAGCCAATATCGAGGAAAACAAAAATCTGCTGTTTCATACAAACCTCGACTCAAATGTATGGGACAGCAGATTTTTTTTTCGACGATTGTCTTCATAGTGAAAGTTGTTCAGTTTGATCGTCTGAAGCATCCCCTTAACAATAGTAATACTTTACTGGGGTGTTTTTTTACACCCTGTAGAAGCAGTTGACAAAGTATCACTAATCTTCAAAAGAGAAGTTATCTAAAGAACGATAATTTCTTAAGATCCTTTCAGTATTATGAGGACCCCTATAAATATTACTAGGGTGTTTTGTTAGACCTTGTACCTATAGGTTCTGACTAATGACCTACAATCAAGGTAGAAAAGCCTATGGACCTATTACGTTGATGGCTTTAGGATACATTTTGTTACACTAGACACAGACATACAGGGTCATCTTAATAATACTTAAGGGGTGCTTAATTTTTTTTCATACAAAACTGCAGTACCGATTCGACTCAAATGTATGAGTCAGCTGATTTATTTTTTCTCGGTGTTGGCTCCATAGTTAAAGTGGTTCAGTTTGATCGTCTGAAGCATCCCCTTAACAATAGTAATACTTTACTGGGGTGTTTTTTTACACCCTGTAGAAGCAGTTGACAAAGTATCACTAAATCTTCAAAAGAGAAGTTATCTAAAGAACGTCAGTTTCTTACGACCCTTTCAGTATTATGAGGATCTAAATCGTATTCCAATCTTCAAGACGGCAGTAAATCTCAAGAGGCCCATCAGAATGCCCTTTTCTCCAGATTAGGGTTACCATAATTGTATCCTGTTGGACAAACACAGGTGAATTTTATACCATACTTATCTAAATTTTGTTTATGACAAAATATGTAATTGTGAGGTTTTAAAAGATCTTTCTCTCTTTTCTCATACTCATCATCATCATCTCAGCCGACGGACGTCCACTGCTGGACATAGGCCTCCCTGAAGGAGATGATTCTGAAGAACAGTCTTTCTTTTTCACCTGTTGTCCTCCTGGCATCCCTAGTTTTCTTTCTTATATTAGTTCACTGCAAATTATAATTGAGATATATTTCGCTTTACTTTATTCAATTGAAGAATGAAGATAACATGAGATTAAAGCATGTTGTAAGCATGTAATTAAGTAATTTGCTGTTTGACAACCAATAAAGATAAATTAAATTAAATTAAATGTCATACATTTTGCTGGAAAACTATTTAAAAAGACAACAACCTTGAAAGAAACTCTTTCACTGTGGCTTTGGAATATGTTTTTTCACTTATTTCGCTTAACTTTATTCAATTGAAGAATGAAGATAACATGAGATTAAAGCATGTTGTAAGCACGTAATTAAGTAATTTGCTGCTTGACAACCAATAAAGATAAATTAAATTAAATGTCATACATTTTGCTGGAAAACTATTTAAAAAGACAACAACCTTGAAAGAAACTCTTTCATTGTAGCTTTGGAATATTTTTTTTCACTTTTAGTTAACTTGTTGCTTGTTGCTTGTTTTATTGCTTGTTGCTTGTTGTATTAAAAAAAGGTAATTTCAAAACAATTGAATTAATTCATTTTCTATTTTTCCAAATTTTCATGAATTCTTTAAGATCATTATAATATACCATATTACCTTATATTTAATAATATCATGTACTTTTTTCAAGATAATAAAAAAACTAAAGCTCTCCTATTTCATTATTTTTATCTGGTCACCCTACAGCAAAGTCATTCTACTAGGAAAGCAGTAAAACATACTAAACGACGTGATAAATGTCGTAAATCAAATAAACGCGACAATTATCGGACTAAAATTGTTTTATTTCACACAAACCGTTAACGGTAATTGATATTGCTTTAAGATTTGTGTAGGAAAATATTTCATTGCAGAAAAATTTCGATTTTACTTTAGTGCCAGTTTTTATAAAAGCTCAACCATACCACCAGCACCATACTGAAGGTCAACAAGAATATTTTTATCAACTTCACAGAACAATTGAGACGGAAAAGAAGAAGACTGTGTTCTTGTAAAGAAACACTTGACACACTGTACATTAAAATGCTTAAAAGCGAAAAAATCATCATACAAAATGATTAGGTAAAAATAAAAAAAACATCATCATTGGCCTTTCCATGTGTAAAAAAGATGATTCAAGCAGCATCATGGCGGCGAGTGGCGGCCGCTCTTGTCTTGACTTTAGAGCTATATAATATGCTGATACGTAAAAATATGCATATTTAAAAGTGTCCTAAAACGAATATCTGAGCGTACTTTGATCTTACGTATTGCTCATCTTGCTGACGGTACCTAAACATGTAGATTGGGACACTTTTGCTAAAATTTAGCATGATAATGTGAAACTAATAAGGTCTTTCTTAATTTGCTGACGGAATGATAGGACCCCGAAATAAATCTGCGGATATTTTTTCGCGATAAACTTATCCGGTTTGATGGTATGATCATTCTTTTATAAAAGCGTCTACATTACGAAAGATCCTCTATTTGATCGATTATACAAACAGTATAATCTTATTTATTGTCTTGACTTATTCAGTACGAACACTAACAAAACAGCTGAGTGAGCTTTATTACTTTCTTCAATATTACTATATGAAATCGAATCTAGAATATAGGTATATTACATATATTGAAGCAATAAACCAAACAACAACAGCTTGATTAAAGCTCACAATTGCTCAATCAACAGATTTGACGATATCAACCATTGTTTCTACGCAGTTAGTCACAATTTCATAGAACACTAATCAAACAGTAACGATACAACTAGACGTGTTGGGATCTAATAATGGTCCGAGATCCGACCGTAAAATTATGCACCTATTCCTTAGGCGAATGAAATGTAATTCTAGTGTATGTTTATACAGGGGTTAATTCAATTTCAATTTCAATTCATTCAATCCAAGTTGCCTAAAAAAATCTTGCCGCAAGTGCCTTTTCCATTATAATTTTTGGTATAACTTTTTCCACGTGTTTGTTAGGGAAGTGAATGAGGTGCCATCAGAAGGAGCCTGGTCTAAAGTACTTTAAAAACTAGGGTTGCCACCTCTCAATCTGCCGCAACTATAGGGTTGCTAGGTCCAAATATGTCATTTTTGAATCTGGCACCCCTAGTCTTGCGGCAGATTGGGAGGTGGCAACCCTAGTTTTTAAAGTACTTTAGACCAGTCTCTTTCTGATGGCACCTCATTCACTTCCCTAACAAACACGTGGAAAAAGTTATACCAAAAATTATAATGGTAAAGGCACTTGCGGCAAGATTTTTTTAGGCAACTTGGTGGCGTTGAATTAACCCCTGCATAAACATACACTAGAATTACATTTCGTTCGCCTAAGGAATAGGTGCATAATTTTACGGTCGGATCTCCGTCTATAAAGACCAATAGACACTTGCGTTTTCGTGTGTGAGAAACTAACTGAGCAGAGGCAATGTGGCGTTTTCTTTGTCAAACCACAACATTATTAGCTAAATAGAAAATGAAACATCTTTCTGTTCTTGTAAGGAATGGAGTATGAAGTACAAAAACACGGTAATGTTTTATCACCACACACACAACGGTCTTTGGTCTTTTATTTATGCGACATATTGTAAGAACATCATATACAGGGTGAAATTGATATCATTAGCATCCTTTTAAACTAAGAGTCTACCCATCAAACTGAACAACTTTTACTATGGGAGCAAACCGATCGGAGCAACTAAAAAATCAGCTGTTGCATACATTTGAGTCGAGTAGGCGTTGCAGTTTAGTATAGAACAGCTGATTTTTTAGTTGCTCCGATCGGTTTGCTCCCATAGTAAAAGTTGTTCAGTTTGATGGGTAGACTCTTAGTTTAAAAGGATGCTAATGATATCAATTTCACCCTGTATATAGATCATAATAGATCACTACACTACAAATGTACCTACATATTTACAATAGTAGCATAGTAAGTAAGAAAATTGTGCATTTCTACGATATTTAGGTTAAGCTGCCTTTGTAATTTCTTAATAAATAAATAAATAAAATATTCTAGATTCTAGATTAGAGTACCTATTTCATACAACTAAAAGATAGCATGCAAATGTCAAAACAACTACCCACGTACGTTGATAGGAAAGTATACGAAATTCTTTATTTTTGTCATTGGAAATGTCTTTTCGTTCCCTCCAGTATAGGCTCTGATTTCACGAAAAAGTGAGATCCCCTTATATCTCGAAGAGTTGTGACGATATGATATTCAAAAAAGGCTCTAAAGACGCGTATTTACAAGAACTATAAATTGCAAAAAAAATTCAGAGAAAGTCAAAAACGACAAAAGTTATGGCTGAAATAGTGAAAAAATACAATGTTTGCCGAATTTTTTATTTTGGCGCTCGATATTTTCTTCTTCTTCTTCGGGTTCCTCTCCATTACTGGAGGTTGGCAGTCAGCTCTGCATATCCCTGTCTATCTCTCGCCAAACGAAACGATATTTTGGGAACGAAAAATTATATCAAAAATTTCAGAAAATTTCCTGTGGACAATTCAGTCAGCTACAATTTGAGCCTAAAACAAAGACGATTGGGTTAAGGGTTTAACATAACATTACATAACCTTAGCCTAACCTTTTTGAGACAATATTTTTTCGAATTCCTTAGATTCATTTCCAATGTGATCGATAGTCGCGTGAGGCACGAAATCAGTGAATTGTTTAAAGTAAGTATTAGGCACTTTTAAAAACATACAACATCAAATTTCTCTAATACAAATCGAAATAAATTACTTCGTAACTAATTCTTATAGCGTTTGTCACTAATAGAGTTCGACAAAATTTTTAGATAAGTTTTTATAACTGCTCAACTTTGAAAACTTAAGCAAAGATTATGATGGAAATTACATAAAAGAGGCAGTCATTAAAATGCTGGCCCTTTTTTTGCACCATCTCGTACGATGTAGTGTCATTACTGCCTGTTAATTATATTGGGTGGTTTCTGCCGAGTTAGTCCTAGATTCTGAGTTGTTGCTGCTAACGGTACAAAGCCAGTGATGACACGAAAACGTATCTGTAGTGCGATCTTAATTGAACCGGAGGTCGCTTAGTTGCAACGCCGGCCCGCATGCGATTGTGTGCGTTACAGGTTAGGTAATAACGGCGGATTTGGTTACACAATGGATGGCCAATCTAGATAGGTCAGGATGTATGGATATAGGCAGCGAAGTAATAAATTGCAACCGCAAAAAGATTAATGCTAAAAAATATCAGCATAGTATATTGTTTAGACGGGTGCTTGCTGGAACTACCTGCGGACGGTTTACGGTTTAAACTAGGTGTCGTTACATATACGCAGAGAACAGACACTGAAAAAAATTATCAACCAATCTAGTGTTAAATATAACCAAACTGTAGTGACTTCCAAACTGTTTTGTAGCACATAATCAAACATTTGGTTACGTGTTGTTATTTATAGCCGAAAGTTTGATTATATGCTAAAAACAGTTTGGAAGTCACTAAAGTTTGATTATATTTAACACTTAAGTTTGGTTGATCATTTTTTTCAGTGGACTATCTGTGGCCAGTCAGGTTAAGGATATAATTTTTTTGTCTAAATGAGAATGTCTCTATGTCGGAATGTCTGTTAAGTTTCCATGGCTAAACTGCTGAATTGATTTTGATTACATTTTGTATAGACATTGTTTGGAAAGACGGGAATAAAATTCCACGTAAACGAAGTCCCAGGAAACAATTTATTACTTACGAGCTTTTACCCGCGACTTCGTCCGCATAAATTATATACCAGATTTTAAGTCAGATGATAAGCTATCAAACTAAAAAAGTTTCATCAAAATCGGTTCAGTAGTTTTTGCGTGATACTCGAACAAACAAACACCCAAACAAACAAACAAACAGACGGACAAGAAATCCAAAAATTGGTGATTTGGAATCAGGGACAGGTAAAAACCATGTCGTAATTTTTTTTTGTAGATATCTTCAATGTACAGACACACTTCTGGTACAGTTTTATAATAGTTTAGATAAAGTTAACTAAACATTTTCCAATTAGAAAATGTATGTAAACAGATATACCTACAGAATGATAAAAAAAATGTATGCATGTATAAATGTAAAATTAAATTCTTTACATATCGTACAATAACTTTCACAATGGAGCGAACATCGAAATCGCGAAAATAAATCAGCTGGTCCACCAAAATATATGTAGTTAACAGCAGATTTGTTTTTCGCGATTTCATAGACTATAGTCCCATATTAATAGTTGTTCTTGAAGATCTAAAGCACTTACTAAGCACAAAATGATCAAAATAAAAAAAAAATCTGTGAAAGTACAGAAAGTTTCACGGTTTCCTGTTATTTTGTACAGGACCTATAATATTATGATTGAATAAAGCGAATTTAATAATTACTTATGCATTTAGTTCAAAATTTTATTGTTTTAAAGTTTTGTGTTCATTTTCACAAGTCTCTTTCACTCTATGCGTGCATATTTCCTCAGCCCGTATGTTTGCGTTTCACTTGAATAGATATACTGCATCCAATAAATTTACAATATTGCCGGAACTTTGCTGAGATTTTTGAAATTTTTCGTTATTTGTTGTTTAAATTAACGTAGAGTGTTAAAGATAAAAGTGGCACAAGATTGTTAAGGGTTTGTGCTGACTGAAAATTCAGAATTTTATTGGAATTACTTACTTTTACAACTTTTTCAGCGTAGTTATTCATACAATTTGATGATGATTTTTTTATTTGATGTATTTTTAATTATAAATGAATTGACTCTTGCGTGTGGTTAGCACAGCATTTATGCCAATATCAAGTAGTTTGTGGGAATGGTATCTATCCCAACCTCAACAATCGTTTTTTGAGCAAAAATAAAGTTGAAGAGATGGCGAAGCCTCGTGGCAAGGTCAAACACGAACCGCTCGAACACCACGCGACTCATTTTTTTATCATCTAGCTAGGTTATGAACTAATGAACTTATACTTTATACCCAATTCTATCGTGGTTACATCGTGTTTTTTCGATGTAGGTAATACATACAAGCGTCAAACTTAGTGTGATTATAGAGCAAACTCTGCAAAATAACAACAAATACTAAAAACCGGCCAAGTGTGGGTCGGTCTCGCACTAAAGGTCCCGGACAAAAAAAGTTTTTTTTCTAAGTTAATAATGTTGTGTTCTGTGGTGGTGTGGTACGGAACCCTCGGTGCGCAAGCAGCCCGACTCGCACTTGATCGGTTTTATTAAATACTTAATACTAATCAATCAAAGTCAATGAAATTTTTAAAACACAATCTAGAAACTAATTTATGTGCCCGCGGTTTGTCAGATTTCCGTTAAAATAGGTACAATAATACAAAGATTAATTTAAAACACTACTTAATGTACCGACATTTAAAACCATTCATTTTAACGAAAATTTAGATAACCACAGGCATAAAGATAAGTTTCTTGACCGTGTTTAAAAATGCATTGACTTTATTGGTTAATATTAATATATCAAAAGTTATCAAAATTCGTTTGTATGGAGCGCACTAGAGGACATTATTATCCTCTTAAGGTGGTTTCAGTCCATACAAAACTTTGAAGCACAATACGCGTAGACGGCATTAATATAAGTAACTTTGTAATTAAGCTTTATATCTTCGTAATTATTATAAATTGCAAATATAATTTGTGACGCGAAATCTAGATTTTCTAAACTATTTTTCCATATACACAAAGTTACTTATATTAATGCCGTCTACGCGTATTGTGTTTCAAAGTTTTGTATAAAATTGACCCCTCTGCAACCACCTTAAGCTCTACAATAGAACCAAAGCGTTATGTTTCAATACAACAATTTCGTTTAATAATTCGATCTCATACTGTCATATCCCGCTGCGACCTAATTCCGTAATGTCCAATATTACCAAACAGAAGCCAAACAATTTTATCGCGTAACTTTATTTTACGACAACCAAATATATCGCTCGCTATAATTTCGCTACAGACTTTTACGGCCGCTTGCTACACCCCTGATAACACTCACTGGTTCCCACAGATTATATAACAAACTAGCTTTTGTCTTTGGGTTTTCTTGCTTGTAAATGAAGAACGGGTAAACTGGTAGAATAAGTGTCAATTCACACGTACCACAACCACACCACAACCACACCACAACGACGCCATGTGGTCGGGCGTATATTTTGTATTGAAAATGAATATTACAATTTACACGTACCACATTTTGCCGTTGTTATCGACCACTTGTGTAATACGACCACATCGCAGCCACATCGCGACGGCAACGCCACCACCGGCGGCGGCACCGCGGCCACATCGCCACGACATGGCGTCAGCCGAGTTTCCTCTACGAAAGCCGGAGTATAACTGCACATGACCACGTGGTTACCACATCGCAACGACAGCGACAACGCAACCACATCGACATTTTGTCGGTACCATAACGCAACTGCAAAAAGCCGCTGCGACACTATTCACACGTAACCACAGCTTGACCACATTTTGTCGCTGCGACGTGGTGTGGTTGTGGTACGTGTGAATTGACCCTAATAGTAGCTGCATCTTACTCGACTTAATGAAAGTGTTTGCAAGACGATAGCTATCTTCGTTTTGCGTATTTTTTGTAGGGCATACGCCCTTCACAGATTCCCACCACTGTTACTCATACGTAAGAGCTCCCAACACATAACTGCGAATTCGCTTCGCATCGCAAATATCTGCGAGCGCTACGATTGAAAATCATACGTAAGTCATCGTAATAAGAATCAAGCGCTCGCAGATATTTGCGATGCGAATTCGCAGTTATGAGTGGGAACACTAGTTTCAGTTCTTTATTGCCTTAAAATGCATGTATACATAAGATGGAATGATGGAATGTTACAATGGAATCAATGCAATTTTTACCCAAGGGTGTAGCAAACTAAACCAACCAACCAACTAAACCAAGATCAACAGCAGCGACCACTTGCAAGTCCAGTAAACCCGGGGGATGATTCTTATCTGTCTTGGAACCCGCAAAAGAAGGAGGACGTGGAAAAATAAATATACGACTTACCGACTCCATTGCAAACGGAACAGGAGCAACAACAGAAAAAACTACATAAATAATTTATGGCAGAGTTGAAAACTCTATACCGGTTTTATATCGAGGACGCAATACAAGTGCAGCATCAGCTCTGCTCAGAGGTGCTGTTTGTGTGAACACTATATTGCCATGTAAACGATAAAAAGGTGAATAGAGGTAATTCCAACCTAACTACTACTACTACTCTTAATTAGCACCAAAATAATTGAAATGACGTTATGATTGTTTACTAAAAACAAAAGATGGTTAGTTGTAACAACAAGCCGAATTCGTTTAACAAAGTTCTCTTAGTCTGAGAAGTCATGATGTTGACAGGCTCATATGGAGTCATGATGTTGGTTGAAGTAAACACTTTTTTTTTTCAGTGTATAAGTTTGATTGCATTCATTGCAATATTCTGAGCTCGCGAGTATCTCTAGTGAGTAGGTAACTGTAGCGCTGTCTGTCAAATAGCTGTCGCCTTTGGGTTCTTGCAGCAGAACTGCTGGCTGGTAAGTCAACGGAACGGAATGGAATTGAATACCGCTAAAGCACCAATTAAATCGCTCGCTCAGCGAGCTATGGAGAGAGCTATGCTCGGTGTTTCTCTAAGAGATCACTTCAGAAATAAAGTGATACGTCAGAGAACTAAAGTGGTTGACATAGCTCAGAAAATTAGCAAGCTGAAGTGGCAATGGACTGGTTCTATCTGCCGAAGAACTGACAACCGATGGGGTGTCAGAGTTCTAGAGTGGAGAACGCGAACTGGCAGGCGGAGTGTGAGACGTCCTGCTGCCCGCTGGACAGACGACCTAAAAAAAGTAGCGGGGAGCGACTGGATGAGGAAGGCCGAGGACAGAGTTTTGTGGCGCGCCTTGGGAGAGGCCTATGTTCAGCAGTGGACGATGATAGGCTGATGACGATGATGATGACCAGTTAAATAGCATTAGCATAGCTTAGCATAATATGCTCATGTTGGAATAGAGTTGGCTTTAAACGAAAACGTTCATCATAACAGCGAAAGTTGGATTACATACCTAAAATACCTAAGCTAAGGGTGAAAACCACGGACCACACCACGCAAACTCAGTGCGGATAGGTGAAGGATGTTTATTCAAGATCCGTATATTCAGCGGTAAAAGACAAACAAACCAACAGATTACGTTGAAGGTTTACATAGTTTGGGGGTAGTATATAGCGGTACATGTTACTGTTGTAGATAGAACAGACAATTCCAAGATAATTAAGCTGAGGTTTTATTTTTAGCTCTCTATCCTCTTGGAATAAGGCAGTAAAATGCGATACGGATAAATTGGTATCATCTATGTGTGAAGTAAGTCTTTGTCTATTTTAGAACAAAGGGCTGATTCCCAGCCAAAAAAAATGTTGGTAACCTACTGTTGGAAATAGAGTGACGTTCAATTCGATTACTATGTATTTAAATACATTAGGACACATTACAGATTACTGGTTACTACGTAACAGTTGCATCACTTCCTAAGAAAACGTTATATTCTTAAAAATGTATCTAATTTTTGAAAATCGACATCTAAATAGTGCAACTGTGGTCGACCACCTTCGATATGAAAACGCCTGGTCTAGCACATTTAACTAACTATTAACTATCGCCGGATGACGCCCTGATTACGGCGGTACTGTGAGAGTGGGACGCAGATCGTAGACCGCAGAGAGCAGGCTGAGGCAGCTGATCTTCAGAGAGCAGGAGCAGGGTTCTTCAATGAAAGAGGTTCTTCAGTTTTCTTCGCTAGCTTTTCTTCCGATGTTGCGCTGGAGGACTCGTTGCGACTGATTGATTCTGCGCTGTTTTGCGCGCCTATGTCCTACTTAGCGCAATACCGTAAGGAGAGCCGCTTTTATTGTTCAAATTGGTTGTACATTTTCATCACAAAGTTCTGACATTTTAGGCTATATCTTAAAAACTATAAGAGGTAGTTCAAAGCTACGATGTTCTATAGAAAGAGCTTACAATTACCCGTATTTTGACATATAACAATCTATACTAGGTATGATACCCAGGTTTCCTAGTCAGAATAAAGCGGAAAAATATCACAATTTTTGCCGCGCTATTGCAAACTATTCTATTTCTAGACTATTCTAGGCACTCTATCTATGACCTAGGGTTCTGACTAAGTGCACCTGGGTTATCCTCACCTAGCCTACCTATTTCTATGTTTCTATCTACAGGGTGTACAATAAAATGGGACAGCTACTTAAAGGGGTGCTTCAGACCATCAAACTGAACAACTTTCTCTATGGGACCAATATCGAAATCGCGAAAAAAAAATCTGCTGTCCCATACCATAATCTGATGTTTTGTATGGGAGAGCGGATTTTTTTCTCCCGCCGCAGCTCTCGTAGCTGGAACTTCTCGAGTGAGCGGCAGGCAGGTAGACCCGTAGATCATCAGGGCGACTCGTTGGCAGTGGGCAGGATCACCAGCTTCTTCGTGGGCCGCCGCAGGACTCCCTTGTTGGTGCGCACGTCGACTGCTCGTACCTCGCCGTCGGGACCGGGGAAGGTGGCGATCACGACGCCTCGCGGCCAGATGTTGCGAGGCAGGGTCCCGTCTGCGATGAGGACCAGATCGCCCAGCTGGATCGCGCAACCCGTGGCGCGGGGCTCCCGCCGGTGTTGCAGCTCGGGGAGGTACTCGCGCACCCAGCGCGCCCAGAAGTGGTCGGCTAGCCGCTGACTGACTCGCCACTCCCTGCGCCCGCTGATGTCGCCGTCGGTGAACGTCCCGGGTTGTGGGACGCGTGATGGCCCGCCCAGGAGGAAGTGGTTGGGCGTGAGGGCTTCCTCGTCGTCCGGGGCCGTCGACAGGTGTGTGAGGGGGCGGCTGTTTACAGTGTGTTCCGCCTCGACGAGCAGGGTAGCGAGCACCTCTTCCTTCGGCGCGCGCTCGTTGAGTGTGGTGTACAGTGCGGTTTTGATGCTCCGCACCATACGCTCCCATGCGCCCCCCATGAATGGGGCGCTCGGCGGGATGAAGCGCCACCGGATGGCGCGCAGCGACGCCTCTTCTTGCGTCGCCCCGTCGATCGCGCGGCGAAGCTCTATGTCCGCGCCGCGCAGGTTGGTGCCCTGGTCCGACCAGAGCTCTGTAGGGCAGCCACGTCGTCCGATGAACCTTCGCAGCGCCATCACCGCAGAGTCCGTGCTGAGACTACCCGCGAGCTCTATGTGGACAGCTCGGGTAGTGAGGCACGTGTAGAGCACGCCGTACCTCTTCTGATGGGTACGGCCGACGGTCACGGTAAGGGGCCCAAAATAATCTAGGGCGGTAAAGGTGAAGGCCCGCTGATGATGAGCGAGGCGACTCGGTGGGTGGTTGCCCGTAGATGGCTGCGCCGGCTTCGCCTTAGCGATGCGGCACCGTAGACATTGTTTCACTGCGCTACGAACGGCGTAGCGCAGTCGTAGCACCCAGTAGTGTTGTCGTATTTCGTTGGCCGTAGTCTCGAAGCCGCCGTGGTGTAGCTGTGTGTGTACATGTGTGATGTACAGCTGAGTCCACACGTGGCCGCCGTCTATAATTGCAGGCTCCCGTTGACTGTAGCAGATGTCCGTAGCGGCGTCTATGCGCGATCGTAGTCTTATCACGCCGTCTCGATCGTAGATAACGGACAGCTGTTTGAGTCTGCTGTCTGCCGGTAGAGGGCGGCCGAGTCGCAGGGCATTCACCTCGTCTGCGAAGACCTCTTCTTGCTGAGCTCGAGTCCACAGGAGCTGGGCACGGTGAACATGGTGTGCTTCTATAGGTCTGTACGGCGATGTAGTCACGTCGCCCGTCACTATTTTCTTGACTATTTTCTTGCGATTTTCTTTCTTGTCTCCCCACGTCGAGTCGCTGTCTATATTTTTCTTCGTGCGTTTGCGGGCCGCGTTACAGTGTTGCGGCGCGCGTAGCAACTCGATGAACTGTAGCACTCGTGCGGTCGCTCGTAGCAGGCGATTGAAGTTGGAGAAACGTTTCACGTCGGGTAGGGCTTCGCTGAGTCGTGTCGTTGACCTCGTCGTATGTAGTCGTTCTTCGGTAGTGTCGGCGTCGTCTGGGCTACTATCTTCTGTCTCTGTTGGCCACTCACTTTCCTGTAGGTGTAGGAAAGGCGGCCCTACGAACCAGCGATGACTCGACTCGAAGTTGATAGGCGTCTCTCTCGTCGCGTCGTCCGCGACATTCGCCTTAGTGGGGACCCATCTCCACTCCGTTGTCTTCGTAGACTCGCCGATCTCGGCGACACGATGCGAGACGAATGGTTTGTAGACACGAGGACCGTTGCGTAGCCAGGTGAGCACGGTGCGTGAGTCGGACCAAAACACGCGACGATGCGGCTTTATGTCGTGCTCGGCGACGATGGTGTGTGCTAGGCGGGCACCCAGCACTGCAGCTTGTAGCTCAAGGCGCGGGATGGACACTGTCTTCAGCGGCGCGACTCTTCCCTTCGCAGCGATGAGGGACACGTAGACACGTCCGTCGCTATCGGTCACTCGCCAGTAGGAGACGGCCGCGTAGGCCGAGCTGCTGGCGTCGACGAACGTGTGTAGCTCGATGGTCGTCGCGTGCGCTAGTTGGGCGTAGCAGCGTGGCACGGCTAAGCGTGAGAGTTGCTTAGCCTCGCCTACCCAACTCCGCCACGCCTCCGCCTCTGTTGGTTGTAGCTCGGTGTCCCACTTGATGCCAGAGCGCCATGTGTTCTGTAGCACTCTCTTAGCTTGCACGGTGATAGGCGTAGCGAGTCCCAGTGGATCGTAGATAGACATAACTACGCGTAAAGCCTCTCTCTTAGTAGGTGTACCGTCGAGTAGTGAAGTAGGCAACTTACGTTCGTTAATGTTGAACGAAAGCGTGTCGGTCTGCGTCCGCCAGACCATTCCCAATATCTTCTCGGTGTCGAGTTGCACTACTTCTTTCTTCTCGCCCGGCGCCAGCTGACCACGAACACGATGAGAGTTTGATGCCCATTTTGCCAGAAAAAAATTACCTTTACTGTGTATGAAGGCGACCTGATTCGAGACCCGTAGAGCTTCCTCTTCGCTGTCGTAGCTGGCTATGTAGTCATCTACGTAATGACTACGTACTACGGCGTTCACTGCCTCCGGGTATTTTTCTTTGAAGTACTCGGCGTTTCTATTCTTCACAAAAATAGCTGTACTAGGCGAAGAGGTGGCCCCGAATATTACGCTCTTCATGCGATATTCGGTCGGAGGTCCGTCGCGTCGCTCCCCTCTCCACAGGAAGCGCTGCATGTCTCTATCTTCATCTCGAATCGATATTCGCATGAACATTTCACGAATATCAGCTGTCACTGCTATATTCCGCTGTCGGAATCTCATCAGCACGCCGGGCAGGGATTGAAGTAGGTCGGGACCGGACAGCAGCATGTCGTTCAAACTCGTCCCTCTTGACTTCGCCGCCGCGTCGTGCACTATACGTAGCTTCTCGGGCTTCTCTGGGTTGACTACGCCGAAGTGAGGTAGGTACCATACCTTCTCAGGTCGCGCGGCAGACACGGGCGCTTCCTCTGCGTAGTCCTTTTCTATGTAGTCTTGAATCTGGGCGGTCTACCTCTTCTTCAGCGTAGGGTCCCGGTCCAGCTTCTTTTCTATAAGTTCGAGGCGACGAAGTGCAGTAGAGTAGCTATCCGGCGGCGTGAAGTCGTCGCGACGCCACAGGAGCCCGGTCTCGAAGCCTCCCGCCGGTAACCGCTTCGTCGTCTCGTTCAGAATCGATAGCGCTCGCTTCTCACTATCGTTGTAGCTGCGTCGCGGCTCCACACACAGCGAATCCAGCGAAAAGTGTTCTCGAATCATCTCTTCTATAGAACTCTCAGGCAGGGGCGAAGACACGTAGCTGATGCGATGACTATGGACCTTCTCACGCCGACCATCTCGCACGCCGTGAAGGACCCACCCTAGGTCGGTCAGGGAGGCGACGGGTTGATCGTCCGCCCCACGGCGCACGGCGTGAGAGAGCAGCAGCTGCCAGTTGTCTTGCCCGATGAGTACAGTTGGCTTGCCCTCTTCATAGATGAGTTCCTCTGCTATCTCCTTGAGGTGATCGAGGCCGGAAATGAGTTCCGGCGGGACCCGCTGCGGCGATAAATGAAGCTTGTCCATAGTGCGCGCAGTTATTTCGAATTCTTCTATACTATATTTGCCGCCAATTTTCACGCGCACGCGCGTCGACTCGCTTGCGTCGATCCGCGCGCCCGCCACGCCCTCTATCGTAAACGGTGATGCTGTCCCTGTTGCACCCACCTTGTTAGCGATGTCTCTTTCTACTATGGTGCACGTAGAGCCGTCGTCCAACAGTGCGTAGGTCTCAACTTGTGACCTAGGGCCGCTAACGATGACAGGAACTATTTTCAACAGCGCCGTTTTCGTCTTGTTCCTTGCAGACGACACTATTTCCTCTTGCTCGGGCGGCGGCTTCGATTGCGGCGTGCTATGTAGTAGCGGGTGGTGGCTATGTTGACACCCGCTCGTCTCACACCTGCGTGCCTTGCACATGTGTTGATTGCGGCGAACACGTAGACACTTAAAACACAGGCGCTTCTCCTTGGCAATGTCCCAGCGCGCCGACACACTTTCTTTCTTGAACACTTCACAATTGTTTACCTTATGTTCGCCTTTCTTGCAGACCGGACAGGGCTCTGGCTTCGCTCGTTGTCCGTCGGCGCCGGCGTGGTAGGTGCGCGCTGGTCCTCGATGTGTTTGCTCCCGCCGGTCGAACGGCACATGTTCGAGGGGAGCAAAGTTACCGCACCGTTCGGCGGCGAGATCTAAAAATTTGGTCAACGTTACCAAGTCAGGCTGGAAGGTAGGCTGCTCCGGAGCGAAGTCGTAGTACCGGAACCGTAGCGTAGGCGGGAACTTTTCTATGACGGCCCGCACTATCTCTGGGTTGTACAGATAGTGCGACCGCCCCAGCGCCTTTATCGTCGCGGTGATGTTCGCCACACGCGACGCGAAGACGCAGACATCCTTCGGATTTTCTGTGAGGCGCGGCAGCTCCCTCAGCTTCTTCATTTCAGCCATGACGAGCGCGTCGGGTCGTCCGAACCTGGCCTCAAGAAGCTGCATTACCTCTCTCGTCGACGTGTGGCCCACAAATAGGCAGTGGGCGGCGTCCCGCGCCGGCCCGCGCAGGCTCTTCCGCAGTCTCGCTATGGTTTCTTGCTCCGTCAGCTGTGTTGTTGCCTCTTCCACCGCTATTTTGAATGGTAGCCACTCCGCCGACTGGCCGCTGAAGAAGGGTAGGTCAGGAACCCTCGATGCTATTGCGGGCTGCGCCGCCGACCGCGCGGCGAGAGTGATGGCACTGGCGAGCTCTTGGATCGCCAACTCGTTCGGCTTGCTATCTTGACGCGTAGGCAGCTGGCGCGGCGCGTCAAGGTGTGGGTCTCCGGCGACGTCCCCACCGGGGGGCCTCTGCGCCGTTTCCCATCTTCTATTTTCTATAGTCTTCCGTATTTCCTGTAGCGTAGGCGAATGGTGCGGCGCTACAGGCTGGCGTGGCTCCCCGGTGGTATGGTTCCAGGGCCCCTGCGCCAGGGCCGCTCTTCTATCTTCTATAATCAGTCTCTCCTGTCGTGGCGGCGGCTCCTGCAACACGACAAGTTGGCGGTTGCCCCCGGGGAGGCCCAGGCAGTAGGGCCTCTCCTCCGAGGTCTTCGTCGGATGACTATGAATGGGGCCTCGTGCTTCGGCGTCCACGCGGCACCCGGGCTCGTCGTCACGCGGCGGTGGTGGCGGCGGCACGGCGGGTGGTGGTTCCGAACTATGTTCAGGCACGTTGTGAGGCTCCATCGTGAGGGCGAGAGTGCTTCTGTCGACCCATTCCGACGTTCTTTCTTCACGGACCGTTTCATCTATTGAGTCCTCTTCGTCTGAAGTTTCCTCTTCTAGGACGCTGACTTTGGCCTCGGCCAACTCGACTCGAGCCCTGGCGAGCTCCAGCCGGGCCTCCGCCAGCTCCCGTCTTCTACTCGATGCTCTGGATCGTGCCGGTGTCCGTTCAGGCTTCTCTGGAACGGGGCTCTTCAACGCCCTGGTGGCGTCAGTCGACGTGGCTAATGTATCCGGGGCTGTGGTTGCCGTACGCGACTCCGTGGTCGTCGCGGACGACGCCGTCGGCTCGGAGCCGGACGGGGTGCCCGACGCGGATGCAGCAGGACGTGACGTGGACTCCTCCTCACGGGACGGGGGTCCGGCTTGACGCGGCGCTGACTTCATGCTTCTTGTCACCGGCATCTTCTATACAGCAGCTCTTGCAGTCTTCACCCAGGTCTCACAGTACGCTCAGGACGTGATCCGGCTCGAAGGATCAAAAAATGTGGTCGACCACCTTCGATATGAAAACGCCTGGTCTAGCACATTTAACTAACTATTAACTATCGCCGGATGACGCCCTGATTACGGCGGTACTGTGAGAGTGGGACGCAGATCGTAGACCGCAGAGAGCAGGCTGAGGCAGCTGATCTTCAGAGAGCAGGAGCAGGGTTCTTCAATGAAAGAGGTTCTTCAGTTTTCTTCGCTAGCTTTTCTTCCGATGTTGCGCTGGAGGACTCGTTGCGACTGATTGATTCTGCGCTGTTTTGCGCGCCTATGTCCTACTTAGCGCAATACCGTAAGGAGAGCCGCTTTTATTGTTCAAATTGGTTGTACATTTTCATCACAAAGTTCTGACATTTTAAGCTATATCTTAAAAACTATAAGAGGTAGTTCAAAGCTACGATGTTCTATAGAAAGAGCTTACAATTACCCGTATTTTGACATATAACAATCTATACTAGGTATGATACCCAGGTTTCCTAGTCAGAATAAAGCGGAAAAATATCACAATTTTTGCCGCGCTATTGCAAACTATTCTATTTCTAGACTATTCTAGGCACTCTATCTATGACCTAGGATTCTGACTAAGTGCACCTGGGTTATCCTCACCTAGCCTACCTATTTCTATGTTTCTATCTATATATCTTTTATGTAAAATACGGGGTCAAAGTGCAAGGTGTAAACTGAACTTTAAAACTGCTATATTTTTCTATCTAACTACTCTAGTCTATATGTTGTGTGTGAAATAGGTAAAGATCATCTACTATTGTGTACCTAAGCTGTTAGATAGGATCCACCCATCACCTATCTTGAGAAATAAGGGTATGAAAATATCAGAAATAAAACGCCTAAAAAACAACTCTAAACAATGCAAAAACTTATTCTAACCTATTCTAACTATGAGAAACGATCAATTTTATTTGGAAAACCTATAACTATACCTATAACTTATAAAACAATAACAGAAAACTATAATAAAGAAAACTTAAAACTACGACTCTAAACACGTGAAAAAACTATACAAAACTATAACGAACTGTACAAATACGTTACCCCCAACATGACCAGTGCATTCCACAAGCAATAATCTACAAATAAACACTAAAAAAACAATAATCTAATTGGAATTTGCACTGATCACGTTGGGTGTCTGAACTCGCGAGGAAAAACCGTAGCGGCCCGCGTCGACGCGCGAATCCGGCAGCTCGATGTCGCGAACAGCAACGGGTGTTAATTTTTTCGAAATCCACGTGGACGTTCAACTCATTTCATCCATGTATATTTTCTTTGTCCAAGTCGCTGACAAAAGATAACTGACAAGAAGAGTGCAATACTGAGTGTGTGCGAGTGAGAGAAGATAAACCATTGCCTCCCGTTTTCTGCCCGGTGGGATTTTCATTTCATTTGTTTTATATTTATTAGACATTGCAACGGTACACAAGTAAAACAAAATTTTAACAAAAAATTAAAACCGCCTTCAAAAAAACTAAAAAGTTGAAAAATAATATTGAAGCCTATGACTTTTTCGTTCGCATCATAAGAACATTAATTTGTTTTATTGAAGTCGCTGTCAAGCCGGTACGATTCGATTTAACTTTTTAGTTTTTTTGAAGGCGGTTTTAATTTTTTATTAAAATTTTGTTTTTTTCACAATTTTCAGTGGTGAATTCATTAGTTCGATTTAATAGGAGTGCTTTAAATTAAACTAACAAACGCACTAGTCGGCACTACAATTTTCGAAGGTTCCTCTCGATTTCTCTGGGATGCCATCATCAGATCCTGGTTTCCTTATCATGGTACCACCCTCGGAACATCTCCTTTCCAACAAAAAAAGAATCATCAAAATCGGTTCATAAACGACGAAGTTATACATACACATAAAAAAAAATATATAGATATACGGTCGAACTGAGAAACCTCCTCCTTTTTTGAAGTCGGTTAAAAACAGTATCTAAATAATTGAAGAGGACAATATTCTAACAATTATTAAGTAGGTACTAATTCGGTACAGGAGCGCATAATTTTTCTATGGACAGCAGTCATATTGATAATTTTGTCAGTATCAAAAAATGAACATTAATTTAGTTAAGGATTAAAATTGGTGGAGGGCATGGTAGTGTCTGTGCTTCAGCAGATACTGACTACTGTTACTTTGATCTAAGGCTGAATGTAGTGCCATACTCTCTCTTTTGTGTACGGTGGCTAGTCAATCGATATTTTGAATTGCTTCATTCATGGAAGCCCAGTAAATCCAAATTGAAAGCGACGATGCGTTCGATGCAGGAAGAAGCCATGCATTTATTCTATAAGTTCTTTGGTACACTGGCCGAGAAACAGCAAGATATGCATTGTATTTTGCTGCCAGATTTTGTTCCGCGCCGTAATACAATAACATTACATATCTCGATGAAGAAGACTCATATTTTTTCTACAAGTCTGTAGCAAACTTCACGCATTATTATCATGATCAATTTCGTTTTTTGGCAGCCGACAACTATCGTTGTCCCAGTTTTGTGTTGTGTTTATTTCGCTACCTTTTACGAATGATCGAACCAATGCTATATTTGTAACGTAACAGATAAACTGACTGAATTAGAATCACACTTTATTTCGGAGTCTCTGATCGATTCTCACAATTAGCATGAAAACAATGAAAAATCAACAACCATAGTTGTTAGTTTGTTTTAGTAATTTTATTTGTTTGTTTGAGTAATCACGTAAAAACTATTGGACCAATTTCGATGAAACATTTGTGTTTTAAAAACTATGTATTTTATTTCGCTCTACGATGACGCGACGGGAGCCGGAGCGAATGAAGTCGTGGTCAAAATCTTGTATTTCTTAAAAGGAAAGCGACTGCGTCAAAATCACAACCACAGCAATGTTTCAACCTTTAGATTGTCTACGCAGACATACTTTAGCTTTAAAACTTTTTGAGTTGTAACATCATAAAGTCCCAAAACTCAAATAAAACACAAATTCTTCAAGAACCATAAAACAGCCCGATCTATTAACGTTAACGTCCGAGACAAACTATAAAACGGCTAAACAAGTTGACCGCTAGTCGGAATTACACCCTTAATTGCTCGCATAGGCCGCAGGGATGCCCTAAAATGTTGTAAAATACCCAACACTAAGTGTTATTCAGTTATTTACGACCCACCCCTTTACTAGCGGACTAAGGGCGGATCCTGGGGCCTCCAAACCTCGAAGACATTTTTCATCAAATCGAAAACAAGGCCCAAATATGTTCAGTAAGTAATAGGAAGTTTAGAGTTGAAAGGCCACGACTCTGATTTTGGAACTGCAGTTTGGAGTTAGAGGCCGGCCAAGACTAGAGTCAAAAAATATTGTGAATTTTGGAGCTTGCTGCGCTCGCTCAATCTTTTTGGTCCACAAACAATTTCAGCATGAGATGAATATCGAGTTATAACGTAGCAAAATCTCGTGCTCGCTTCGTTCGCTCCGGTTCTAAATCCTGATGCGATAATCGATATCGCAGTAAATTCCCGAGCTAGCTGCGCTAGCTCTTCGATTTTGCTTGCATTGCAACGACCTTTAGTCATTGCAGATACTATAATTATGAAGGTTTCCGATTTTAGAACCTATGATCTTGACTTGGCCGTCCTGGGAAAAAATTAAATTGCTACGTCCATGGAAAAGGATTGGCGACGATGAAAAGTTTTTGCCCCATGTCAAAAAAATCGTAAATCTGGAGGCAAGGTAGTGCCCAGCCAAAACGAGCTAAAAAAAAAAGAAGCGGGGCGCACTACCGTACCTTTTCTCGAATTATATATTTCGGCGTATTTTTGAGTGCTCATAACTTCGGTCTGGATAGTACCTGTGAGCTCTAATTTTCAAGGTATATAAATTTCTGGGAAGAACTCATCATCATTTAGTTTCGCTTCCACGGGCCTCCGGCGGCCTTAGTCCGCCACTGCATCCTTTGTCCCATTAAGGGGGACTCCCGTTAGTTCGCGGTAAACAAAATCAAGGGATTATTAAAGGTGTCACGCTATATAGCTTAAGAATACTTACTTGAAGGTAATAGTGGCTACTCTAGATGGAAATGAGAGATGGTAATGCTTGTCTTTTATTCATGGGAAGCAAAGTATTCTCTTTGGGAAATTATTTCGTGAGAGCGTCTTGAGATGTAATTATGGAAAATGTGGAGTAGTTTAAATTTAAAGCAAAGTTAGAAACGTTCTTGCTGAGAGCATTTCAAACTAAAGTATTATATTTCAGTAGTGAGATCAAGCTTTAACTTTGAATAGATTACCCCAATTTTATCCGTGGGTATCGCACGAGACGGCTAAAGGATATGGTATCTTAAGCTAATATCTTAAGTTACTGTATTTTTTGAGATGAAAAGTTAACCACCTATAGACAAGTGATTCTATCCTGAAACCATCATGAAAGCTTGAAAATTATAATAAGGAACCTTACGACAACTGTACGCGTAAAAATACGGTGGTTGTAGCAAAGTGTATGAAAGGGATTATAATTGTGAATGTACAGGGTGTAACAAAACACACTAGTAATACTTAAGGGGGTGCTTCAGACCATCAAACTGAACAACTTTCACTATGGGGCCAACATCGAGAAAAAATAAAAAAAAATCTGCTGTCCCATACAAAACTGCAGTATACCGACTCGACTAAAATGTATGGGACAGCAGATTTTTTTTTTCCGCGCTTTCAATGTTGGTCCCATAGACAAAGTTGTTCAATTTGATGGTCTGATCATCCCTTTAAAAAAGTGTCAGCATATTAAGAAGGACCCTGTATCGGTATTGTATTCTTTAATCAATCCATGAGTAAAAAGTAAAATAATGAATCAAATTTTTCAGTTTTACTTTTATTAGGTACGAACAAGAATTCGCACTCTAATCTTTCGCACCGATGAAAGTTTTATAACGTACAGAGCGCATCTAGTCCTCTATGTGAGTAAAACAAAAATCCGGCCAAGTGCGAGTCTGACGCGCACCGAAGGTTCCGTACCACTACACAATACAGGGTGTAAGGAAAAGTATTTTATTAACCTTTAAACCACAATACTCTACCCATCAAACTGTTCTAGGGAGCAACCCATAGTAAAATTGTTCAGTTTGATGGGTAGAGTATGGTGGTTATACTTTGCTATGCCGTCGCGCGGCCAGCTTATTTTGGTTTTGGGTAGCTTGATGTGTCGCCGTGTGTATGTGTCAGAGCAAAAAAAAAAATTTGCTGATCCATACTAAACCGACTCGACTCAAATGTATGAGACAGTTTTTTTTTTGTTCTGACAGTTTTGCTCCAATAGTAAAAGTTATTCAATTTGATGGATAAAGTATGTGGTTTAATGATACTTTTTCTTACACCCTGTATATTTACGAAAAAAAAATTATTTTCTCCGAGATCTTTTTTTACGATAGCGCAAAAATATAAGTTTCTTCCAACAACACAGCAGTTTTGTATGAAACAGCAGACTTTTTATTTTTTCTCGATGTTAGCTCCATAGTTGATCAGTTTGATGGTCTAAACTAAACCACCCCTTTAAAACATTGCTAGCGTGTTTTGTTACACCCTATGTAATTCCAGCACAATGAAAAAAATTGTTATCTAGCATCTTTTCTACATTAGAAAACAGGAAAGCGTATCCGTGGCAAATAGAGAATTGCTATGCAGATGCGTCCCTATGGAAGAATGATAACCATCCGATTCTACGTTTATTCTTACTCCTTTTTATCTGATAATTGTGAAAAATCCTTCACTATGCTTAAAGTGAGCCTTCTGCAAATGCACGCTTAAAAAATAGTTTGAAGTTGAAGTTTCTGACCACCATGAAAGGGTTTAAGAGAGTTTATGTATATCCCACACAGCACAGAATATCTACTAGATATCTATTAGATCTTTTGTAGACACTTAGAAATTTTGTAGATATCTATTAGACATCTTGTAGACATTTGTGCTGTTGGGGATATTACGGTAGTAATTATAGTACCTACTCTGTGGTGTAACCAAACACCCCAGTAAACTAATGTTTTGCAGTTTTTTGTATGTCTTTTTTTTTATCTGGAAAAGACACACTTAATGAGTGTAAAATAGCAGTGACCAAATAATGAAAAAAACTAAGTATATAATGTCTTAATATTTGTCTATTTCGAAATCTCTTCATACGGTTCGATAAAGTATATTTTATCCATATAGTCATTATTATATCCGTATTATGTTTATAACCGCGTTTATCCGGTACGGAAGGACTTGTTTGACCTGCAAAGTTTTCGTAACCTAAATATGTTTAGCGAATAGGTCTGAAAATGTTTACGGCTACGACGGCATACGTCAAGTTGGGTAAGCCACTTATGGTAAAATTAGTTTTTATTTTGTACTGTCTTTTAATATTTTTCATATTTTAATAGCTGTATTCGCATATTTCTCATACAACGAAATATGGATTGGAAAAAAATAGTTTTTTTTTTATAAATTGAGTGACGTGTCATTGGTCTTGTCCAATGGAACAAAACTCAAATAAAAACTTTATCGTTATAATGCTTCTGTCTCGACATATCTGTGCTCAATTTCAAAAATAGGGGGTATCATTATTATGGTTATTAACATTTATATAGTCACTACACTACCCCACCTCTGATCGAATCTGTGTCCCGTTCCATCAGGATGCATCTGTGTTTAGCGCGTACACTTATGCGGTTCAAAATATCCTACGTACCTGACTGTTTTTTATGAAAATTAGAATTCGCCGTAGTCAAAGAAAATATACAACGCGCCGTAGTTGAAATTGATGTGGGAATCCATCATGATCATTATAGCCATGTCGTGCTATTTTATATCAAATTAAAGATTGATACGATCCTAAATAAAAGACGCAAGAGATTCATAATCATCATCTCAGCCGATGGACGTCCACTGCTGGACATAGGCCTCCCCCCAAGGATCGCCATAACGACCGGTCCTGCGCTGTCCTCATCCAACGTTTTCCCGCCGCCTTCACCAGACCGTCTAGCATGATTTCTCTACTGGCGCGCGACTCGGCTTTTTTCCATGCTACAAGTCGCGGCAAGCGCGGCTTTCGCACTCCGAAAAGCGCGGGAACAGGTTATTTTGTATGCAGCGAAGACGCGTCGCGCGCGTGTAGAGAAATCATACTAGACATGCAGGTCATCGGTCCACCGTGTGAGGGGCCTACCCACGCTGCGCTTTCCGGTATGCGGTCGCCACTCGAGAACTTTTCGGCCCGCAACTTTTTCCTTTTTTGACGCAAGAGATTATCCTAATCTAATTTCAAAGAAGCCTATTTTCACCATAAGGATAAATCATGATAATTTTATTAGTATATTTTTTGCAAAACAAAATTCACTCGAAACATTTTAATCAAAGCTTTTCAACATCCACTTCAAAATTTCAATTTGTTGTGAAATGTGAACCGGGTCTGAAAAATCGCTAACGATTCCAATTAATGTTGGACCTTTTCAAGCTGAAAATGCTTATCCTGTTAATGATATTTTAAATGGGGACACTTTTCTACTGAATCAGTGGAATTACAAGCGACTACCTGCCTGGGAGCTGGCATAGGTATTGCCTTGGAGTACAGACTGCCTTACAAGCGGTGAAACATGATAAACTCCTTCTCTCTCTACGATGTGGCTACAATTGTGTCCACCTTTAAAGGGACGAACGTTGTGTTAATCTAAGTACGTGCGTTTATCACGATACACGGTATCAGTTTTGTCGTAATTTACTTTACCCGGAAACCGTAACGCTGAAGCACATTTTCTTAAGTTGAGAGTATTTTGCTGAGTCAGGCTCGAGCGAGCAAAGTGTATTATATACTAAGCCAGTGTTTTATGCACCCATAAACACGAGTTATATGCCGTTCACATGAATTATATGAGGACTTATCGGATTATTTGATTGCGGTACTGGATATGAGTTGAAACAACGGAATTATTAATGTTTGGTTAAAGTTTTTGGTTAATAGCGTACTTTAAAATGGTGCACTTTCTGTTGGTCGTACTTTTCTCATATTTAACATACATACATATAAAGTCACGACCATAGTCCCTTTTGGGTTGGTTAGAAGTTTTGCTATACTTACCAACCACATTTTTAGGGTTCCGAAGTCAACAAGAAACCCTTATAGTTTCGCCATGTCCGTCCATCTGTCTGTCCGCGGCTTAGCTTAGAGACGCTTAGTACTAGGCTTTACAAGTTTACAAATAATAGTCGACCAACTTATAAAATAGAATTTTTAGACTTTATTAGCCGTTAAACCGTAGTATAAAACAAAAAGCCCCTTGTATTTCCATAATATTGTCACGGGCAGCTATAGAACCCTATACCCTGTTCGTGGCCCAATACGCACTGCGCACGCGTGCCCAATGCGTATTGGTAGACTTCACATACACATCAGAATTTCTTCTTCAGGGTCTGCAGGTTTCCTCACTAGTCTGTATAAGTAAGGAAAACTCAAAGGTACATGGCATGTCGTCCGTGGGCATTCGAACCCGAACCCCCATGATTCAGTGTCCACTCCATACCTCTCCGCAACGTACCACTGACGTTCTCGATGTAATGTAAGTACTGATCTTAATTATAATAAACTCTCCTTTTCAATAAATAATACAGTTTATGTAGATATTTCTTATGCTTTTACGACTGTGGAATTAATGAAGCTTCCGTAGTTCGTGGTTCAATCCAATAAAAAGTACCGTAATTCTTAACTTCGGTCGCTGGCTTCCGAACAGTGAAAGCTGTATAAAATCAGTTCAGTAGTTTGCTCAAATACACGCATGAACAGATAGACGGAAAAAATTCAAAAAATCCGGAAGCCAATATGATCCTGAGATTACTTATTTACGTATGGTGGAATTGTAGAGTTTCGGTAACTACAAGTGAATGTCCCTGAATAGGTAGCCCTCGGGGAATATAGTCATGATGCATGCATGCTATAGAATCAGGTAGGTATACCGCGGCAGTATACATGGTGTTTGGTAGAACGATGTAGGTATTTTCTGAGCTGATTGAGGGCACTTTTATGAACATTTTACACCACATATAGTATTATGACAAGTCTCATAGTTTTTAAGCTATGACCAAATGTTCGTTTTTTTGTTTATTTCGGGAATCGGTGCGGTTAGAGGTCCATAACATACAAGAGTGCCTCAGTCAGTTTTATTTTGGTTTTAACAGCGGTTTTAAATTAATCCTAAGTTCCCAGTCTTTTATCACAAGAAGTTTAAACAATAATTAGAAAGGCAATCATAAACAAATCTTAATTTAAACTTGTCACAAATGAATTTTGCTGTAAAAATTTTTTTACTCTACAAATCATTAAAAAAAAACTACATGTGGAAAATTTGTTCAAATCTTTTTACTTTGGTTAGTACACTTTCAATTAATAAGAACATTATTAGCAATAAACCACAGCTAAAGCAACAATTGAATTTTTTCATAAGATGGAAAACTGAAAATCTAATTAAAACCGGCCAAGTGCGAGTCGGACTCGCGCACCGAGGCTTCCGTACTACCATAGAATATATGTATACATAACTCACGCTAGAAGCGACCCCTTAAATGAAGATTAAAAACAATAAAGCTAGAAGATAAAAACGTCGCGTATAATCGTTCAACACGCAATATTGCGTATAAAAATTAAAATATAAGGTTCCGACGTGCCTGAGGTATGAATAGATGAACAGTTAGTGAAGTAAAACCTGACCTGAAACATAAAACACCTTTCTATGAGGCGAGATATCTTTGGAACGCTTTTTTGCAGGTTTATTATTTTTGGTCGGACTTTGAATGACCCCAGTCTTTGTCATTAACCTTAGGTTCACAGACAAAAGTTAATTAATTATTCTTTTAAAGAATGGACCCAATGCCTAAGAGCGTGGTGCATCACGAAAAAAAGTTTTTGTTTTATTTTTTATTTTAATCTCTTTCTTCACTGGTGCCTGGCTCAAGACAGAATGATAAAGGGGAGACCTTTGCCCAGCAGTGGGATAAAAAAGGCTAAAAAAATCTGAAAGTAGGTACATTTTATAGCAATAATGAAACTGATCTGAACATAAAACCAAAAAATATTCATAAAAATTGCAGTTACTCCAAATATTTCAAACAGTTACTTAAATATTTATCTACGATCACATCAAATGTTATCATAGGTACATTTTAATGTTGATGGTTGATGAAAAATTAGATACGATGCCGGTACGTTAGGAAACTCGCTGTAGAACAATATATTTTTAAAATTTTTTCATGCCTTAACATTATTTTTTAATGAAAAACAATATTAAATTTGCGATAATTATCTCCCTAAAGTAATCCGCTTTTACTTAATTAAGGATTATTATTAAAATAATAAAAAGAGAAGGGATGAAGGTTTCTCGTAGACATCTCAAGTTATCAAAATTAACGAACCCCTTGGACAGGCAATATTGGCGAGCATCATACAAACGAAATTTGATCCTAAATTACTCGATGAAATTTTGTAGACATGATCTAGAAACAAATACCTGGGCATCTGGACCGGTGGTTTGCTGATTTACATGTAACAAAAAACCCTAGTATAACTTAAGGGGGTGCTGCAGACCATCAAACTGAACAACTTTCACTATGGAGCCAACAAAAATCTCTCTTTCATGAATACAAAACTGCAGTACCGTCTCGACTCAAAATGTATGGGACGGCAGATTTTTTTAAATTTTTTATCGACTTTGGCTCCATAGTGAAAGTTGTTCAGATTGATGGTCTGAAGCACCCTTAAGTATTACTATGGTGTTTTGTTACACCCTGTATATAAAAATAACGTATAGTTAAATAAGTAGTATTTTTTTTTTCATAAATTTTGAACAACCAAGGGCATAGGAAAATGCTTTATCCACAAACTTTTATACAAAAGTTTGTGGCTTTATCTAAATTAAAATCTTACTATTTATAGTGATTTTACTGATTGTGCCTTAGTAAAATAATAAAGTCGATTGACAATAATCCTGACAATTAAAATGTTATTAGAAAGACAATAATTATACGGCTTATACGACACATTGATCGACGTCGATTTAAAATCTCTAAAATAGAACATAATATTTCAATTGGAAAAATTATCTCCATAATTTTATCGAACACTATAGTGTTGATACGTTGTATACGTTGTACACAACGTGTTAATGAATTAACGCAAAACCTCATACACCCCAACTGATTTATAACAAAATAATTAGATTGAAACAATAATTTAATTATTTTAATAGTTCAAAGATAATCGCATTTTAAGTTTTGAGGCATAAAATTTTATCATTTCAGTAATGAATGAAAGCGCTAATGTACTCATGGATACATTTTAATAATCTTGTTTTGGTAGTAAGTAGGGTGAGTGTGCCTGTGCGGTAGGTTGACATCGGTTTCAGTAAATTTTACTAAATAAATCATTTAATATTTTGAAAAAAAATTACTTATGTTGAAACCATGATAATTCGATTCTGATCTCGATTCTAAACAAACTACTTTCTAGTTTTGCGTTAATTCATTATAGTGAAACCTAAAAAAACTTGACATACCAAATTGAGAGGCCCGCTCTTTTATCTAAGTTATCACATTCATTTATATTGTGTTCGAATAAAAAAATATTCTATCAGATTTCTTCAACAAGGCCAAGCGAAGAAATAAGCCGACTCAATATTACAGACTGATAGATTTTCCTTGTATTGTCAGAATAAGATTGTTCATCGTAGGGAATCTATTGGCACATGATAAATAAACTTGTCTTTCTAACTTAGCGAATGCGACAGAAGTTTATCGGCGTGACATTTATATTAGTTTTTCGACTGTTACCTTTGACTACTGTGATGGTAGGTAATGTATGTACCTAAATAAATTACATAGGTAAATAAATTATATACTTGTACAGTTTAGAAAGTTACACACATCTGGCAGTAATAAACTCGACGGGCGAGTTGAAATAAAATGTAAACCTAAAGAAACAATGATTATATTGTTCTAGGAAAATAAAAACTAAAATTTGGAAACAAAGAATGCAAGCTAATACAATAGTTTTTAAAAATAAAAGAAATCCCTTAACTTAAAATAATTTAACAGGAAATGTAATAAATAACTCAAAACAAAAGGGAACCTCGGACCGTAGGTCATAAAATACCCTGCCAATGGGCAAAAACGTGGGAACACAGATGGTTGAGGAAAAAAACCAAGACGTTATTATTTCGCTATAAGTTTTATGCAAACTTATACTTGAAGATCGAGGGGTCTAATAACTAATTAGACCTAGATAATCTTACAGAGTTTTCTCAAACATTCCAGATCGAATAGTTCTACAGTTGCAGGCAATCTGCACTGCATCTTCAAATCTAGTATCTGGAAATTCTGCGCACGCGGGAGGCGTTGCTATGGACCAACGGGACGACCAATGAGATCACTTGAGACGTAGCGCCACTTCGGGACAGAGAAATCGACCAATAATAGATGACCACCCAAATTAACAAAGGATTTAAACTCATGCGCAGATATTGGAGCGTTATTGTACTAGGAAATAAGATATAGTTTTGTATAAAGATGTTTAAGGGTTTGGTGTAAGAAGGAGAAGAGAGGGGCATTTTGAAAAATGCGAGACAGACTTGTTTTGACTCTGAGAGAGTACAGTTGAGTTTGATATTGAAGAGGGTGATTTTTGTAAACCCTTCTAAGAAGTTTCAAAGTATTTTGAGTAGAGTAATTTTATAGATCGGAAGTGGCCACTTTCTTGAATAAACATAGATTCAGTGTAGAGGAGAACCTATATTATAATGCAGCTAAGTGTATCACTTGAGGGCGTGGTTTATTAAGAGGAATTAAATATTGAGATTAAATATAAATACATACATTATACAATGATATTTAAAGTCAGTTGTGTCAATTCACACAAAGTTACTAATTCCGTTCTTATCTCATAATAAACCCGTTTCCTGACATTGTATTGCATAACTTGTGTACCTATGTGGTTAATCCTGAAATAAAATACATGATTGTTTAATATCTCACAAGCCTAAATTGAATTGAAAGTATCTTGGATTAATGAAAGAAATCCATTAAATTCACCTAGAAGTCGATAAGATTTCAGGATTAACAAATTAATCATAATATTTAATGTGTTATTATCATAATATGGCCAAAAGGTTTTTTTCTCTCTTTGAATGGTTTTTTACCTTTAATCTTGTTTTGGGCCTTAGGAACCGTTCAAAGGTCATATAAATTCGTTCATCGAATTTATAAGATTAAATAATCAAACAGTTTCGAGTAAATTCAAAAATATAAAATAAATGACCATTATTAACTTCTATTGTGGTATTTTCCTGTATCTACACCCCAGAACCCTATATGTCTCAATTATTCATATCATTATAAATAACTGATATTCACAGAAACTATATTAGAGTCAATAGCAATTAGATTCATTAGATAATTCAAAGATTTCGCCTTTTACCTATTAACACACAATCATTTTACAAGAACTCGAGAGTAGATTAATTTATTTGCATATATAATTTTACCTATTAATTCCTAGATAACTCAGTCTGAACCTAGATACAGCAAACTATTAACTTTTGATTATGATTTCAAAGATTTAAGTGACAAGGGTCACAATTGTCTGTCCAGTTTCTGTCGAGTGTGGGCACCTCATGGGAGTTATCATTTCAATCACTACATCGTCAAAGCACAAATAAAGCTTGATCTCTTGGATGGCCATCCACACACACACTACGACATAATATAAACAGAGACAGCTTGATTACAATCGCTTACATATAATAAAAGGAAATAAGGCTCGGACAACAAGTTGACGGTTCGTGGCGGCCTTAATCTTATGTTTTGGACGGGAATCGGATGCTTTGTTGAGTCGGCCTCACAACGTCAAAACTCCTAGGACTTCTCTTGCTGATCGGACGTGGCGACTTGGGTCAGGTGCTCAAGGAGGGTTCGTGATGCATCTGAAGGTCAACCTTTACAGTGATTGGACTTAGCTATTTGAATTAATACATTTTATTTACCTGTTGTTCAGACAGATGAAGTTTGCCTAATCTAGATTGAGACCTAGATTTTACTCTCAATAGAAAAGTCAGTTTATATTCATTGGCAAGATACATATTTCTCAGAAACTACATTCACAAGTGAATAAGTAATATTAAGGCTCAATTCATTTCATTTACAGTCAATTAATCAAGACAATTTTATTATTCTCAATTATCATTGAAATTAGACGATCACGATAAAGCCACATGGCCAAAGGCGAACCACTACATACGCAGTGGCATGTACATACGTGTACATATACATTCCTATATATAATATATCATATAAAGGCAGGGAGCAGCGGGTCCATCACACGTGCTTCCGAGTGACCAGGATCATAGGGGGGGGGGGGGCCACCACACGTGGTTTGCGTGACCAGAATTCTAGACTTTGTGTTCATAAAAGTAGACACAACTAGAAAAGGACTTCAATAACAAACAAAAAAAAACACAACGTAGGAAAACATAGAATGATTTTATTTTGATAAATTTTGACTGTTTAGTTATTATAGCCGAAGTTTATAATATTGAAAATACAGGCTTTATTTAGAGTCTATAAATGAGTTTAATCAATCTTTGGAGGAACACGAATAGTGTCGGGTTATACCTGTACAAAATTAAAACAATTAAACTAGAGATTTATAAATTTTTACATGCATGTTTAATTGAGACATATGGGAGAGGTGATTTTAAGATAAAACATTTTATTTTTGTGTGACTTTCGAATGTGCATTTCCCCTTTGTTTATTGTTCTTTGTTTCTAAATATATTGTGTGATTAAAATCTAGGAAATTCATTATAGATATATTCGATTAATTAGCTATCAGATGTGGAGCGAAACCAGATATGTAGATAAAATTAGAAATTAGTAGATACGATCAGGTGCTAGACTACACCATCTTTAATAACGTGGGAAATACTGTTTCTTATACCTACTCAAGTTAAAGTCGTTAGGTATTGTTTTTTAGAAACATCAAAGAGAAGTCATTTAACTAAATAGCATTACTGTTATAATAATACAGCAGGCAAATAGCCACGCCGTGCCGCCCCAGTAACGTAGAGCAATAAAACAATTGTCCAAACATCTGCATCAGGTAGACTGTTACGAGTTGAAAAAGGGTCAGTGACGGAATTTTGAATGCTATTTTAACCTTGCGTTTTTATAAGGACTAATGAAATAAACATAGATTCCTAGAGTAACCGATTTCGTGACGAGAAACTTGAGATTATTATGAATAGATATTAATTTGATACAATTTGATATAAATATGATCTGTCAAAATCAGTCTTTCAACATCTTATTATGGATTGTTGTAATTTTATTGTATGGAAAAGACAATAACGAACGCTTTGTTATGTAGCGTATGGAATGTAGCAAACACATCATCATCAGCTCCTAATTATTATTACGCAGTGAGGGAACGAGCCAATAATTAAGAATACTTTAGAGTATAAATACATGTGCAAAGGTGGAAGAAATCAAATATATTATTTTGATTAGATATTTGACATAATTTGATATGAATACGATCCGTCAAAATCAGTCTTTCTACATTTTATTATTGATTGTGGAAACTTTATTGTATGAACAAGACAATAAGAAACGTGTTGTTATGTAATGTATTGTATGTATTGAGAACATCATCATCAGCTCCAAATTATTATTAGGTACGAAGCGAAAGAACGAGCCAATAATTAAGAATACAGTAGAGTATAAATACATGTGCAGAGGTGAAAGGAACGTAATGAAAATAAGTTAATACGAATTAAGGCAACTTATTATTAGGTACATGATTATTATAAGGAAGCAGTGGGCGGAGTATTATGTATGTTTGTATGTAGGAGGTGAAGGAACGTAATAATGAGTTTGATTACAAATAAAGGGGACGTGATTATTAAAGGCTGCAGTTGAGTATATGTATTGTATGTATGGAGGTGATAGAAACATACATGAGTTTTAATAATGAGACGAGAGAAGTTGCTAATATTAAGAGTACTGTAGAATTTAGGTGTATAGAGCGGTGAAGGAAACGTGATGGTCGTGAAATTATTAGAGTAATGAATTATGGGAAGAAGTGAGAATTTATAGCTGAGGCAAATTTAAAAACCATATTATTGTGAGCCGAATCGAGATGAAGAGGTATTATTGAACCAACCAGAGGGAAAACTATTGAATCGAGATTTTTGTGTTGTTACTTCTGTAACAAAGCCATGGTTGATGAGACAATAAGATCGGAGTATTTTATATAGATAAACATTAATTTATTGATAATGAGGATTGTAAGCATTTGAATATAATAGTGGGAAAAGAAACGAGATACACAATGATCCCAGTCGATGTAATTTGTCGCGTACATTTAGGTATCCCGTCTAATTGTAGAGCGAGAGAATGATTAGTGAAAAATAGTTTAAATATAATCAGAGATCACAGGTCGATATGCGTTGATAATTTATGGGAGTGATGTTAGTATCTTCGCAATCTAAATAAATAAATAAGGAAATAATTAAACGACTTCCAAATTACTGACAGATTTTGTAGAGCTTGGTTGATCCGTGGGTGCCGTGTTATATGATAAGTTTGATAATAGTTATTGCAAGATTATTCAAATTCTAGAAAGGATGAGAAGTGATTTGTGATGAGACATATACTGTTGATAGAGTCGCAGATTATAATAATTAAAATATATAAACATCACCAAATGCCGTTAATTCTAAGTTGTGGTATATTTCGAAGACATAAGTGAGTAATTATGTTAATTGTTGAAGATTATTTTATTCAATTTGAAAGTTTGAAGCAAACGATGGTTTTATTTGAAAGAAAGCATAATATTTCACGAGGAATAACGAATAGATGTGATAAATAATTTGCTTGAATGGCATTAAATTATTTCCTCACCAGGTTTCCGGTTGCTAAATTATTATGCATATATCTACAGATTGAATGATTCATCGAAATCCTTGCAACCAAATATAAAAAAAGGAGCTAAAAGGTCAAGTTGAGGCAGTGGATATTCTTTCTTATGCTGTGGTTGAGATATCAAAGTTTTAGTTATGAGAACGTGGTGTATAATTCATAATATTTGGTTACACTTAATATTAACGATCGAAAATTCTTAATCAATATAAGGAGATCTTGTTAGAAAATATATACGTCAGTTAAGAAAAACTTATTAGAATCAGATCTAAGTTATATTATACTAGTAACACTAGGTAATTAAGATTACTAGGAATTTAGTTATTTATACTGCAAGTTACAATAGATGTCACAATAGCCAATAAATACTAGATAAGAAGAGCAGTCAAGCAGTGATATTCATCCAGTTTGGAGTAGACCGTACATTAAATAATTAATTAAATTGAGTAGCGTCAATTTAATAAGTGCAATTAGGTTACGTTAATGATTGGATCTTTGGCACTGTGAGGAAAGGGCTGAATTCCATAGTGGGGATGGCATAGCCATAATGATGATTATGATGATGAGAAGTTGAAGTTGAATTGAAGAGTTTACAGTTTAAAGATAGGTGAACGCTGAACTCAACGATAAGATGACATTTACTGTTGCCAATAAAGGTCAATAATGGACACGATGTTGACGAATAATTATATTATAATGATGTGAAGTTATAATAATTATATTATAACAAAGGGTGACGTTTGTTCGAACCAAATGCACACAGATAACGTTTTTTTTTTGTTTGCCAGTTTAAATTGACAGGTTTAGATATCACGTGACAGAGATATTATATGTTATGTAATTAGTAGTAGTTATGTAGAAAGCTAGAAAACAAGTTTCAACCTGTCTACAGGGAGAGGTATGTGATGGTAGGTAATGTATGTACCTAAATAAATTACATAGGTAAATAAATTATATACTTGTACAGTTTAGAAAGTTACACACATCTGGCAGTAATAAACTCGACGGGCGAGTTGAAATAAAATGTAAACCTAAAGAAACAATGATTATATTGTTCTAGGAAAATAAAAACTAAAATTTGGAAACAAAGAATGCAAGCTAATACAATAGTTTTTAAAAATAAAAGAAATCCCTTAACTTAAAATAATTTAACAGGAAATGTAATAAATAACTCAAAACAAAAGGGAACCTCGGACCGTAGGTCATAAAATACCCTGCCAATGGGCAAAAACGTGGGAACACAGATGGTTGAGGAAAAAAACCAAGACGTTATTATTTCGCTATAAGTTTTATGCAAACTTATACTTGAAGATCGAGGGGTCTAATAACTAATTAGACCTAGATAATCTTACAGAGTTTTCTCAAACATTCCAGATCGAATAGTTCTACAGTTGCAGGCAATCTGCACTGCATCTTCAAATCTAGTATCTGGAAATTCTGCGCACGCGGGAGGCGTTGCTATGGACCAACGGGACGACCAATGAGATCACTTGAGACGTAGCGCCACTTCGGGACAGAGAAATCGACCAATAATAGATGACCACCCAAATTAACAAAGGATTTAAACTCATGCGCAGATATTGGAGCGTTATTGTACTAGGAAATAAGATATAGTTTTGTATAAAGATGTTTAAGGGTTTGGTGTAAGAAGGAGAAGAGAGGGGCATTTTGAAAAATGCGAGACAGACTTGTTTTGACTCTGAGAGAGTACAGTTGAGTTTGATATTGAAGAGGGTGATTTTTGTAAACCCTTCTAAGAAGTTTCAAAGTATTTTGAGTAGAGTAATTTTATAGATCGGAAGTGGCCACTTTCTTGAATAAACATAGATTCAGTGTAGAGGAGAACCTATATTATAATGCAGCTAAGTGTATCACTTGAGGGCGTGGTTTATTAAGAGGAATTAAATATTGAGATTAAATATAAATACATACATTATACAATGATATTTAAAGTCAGTTGTGTCAATTCACACAAAGTTACTAATTCCGTTCTTATCTCATAATAAACCCGTTTCCTGACATTGTATTGCATAACTTGTGTACCTATGTGGTTAATCCTGAAATAAAATACATGATTGTTTAATATCTCACAAGCCTAAATTGAATTGAAAGTATCTTGGATTAATGAAAGAAATCCATTAAATTCACCTAGAAGTCGATAAGATTTCAGGATTAACAAATTAATCATAATATTTAATGTGTTATTATCATAATATGGCCAAAAGGTTTTTTTCTCTCTTTGAATGGTTTTTTACCTTTAATCTTGTTTTGGGCCTTAGGAACCGTTCAAAGGTCATATAAATTCGTTCATCGAATTTATAAGATTAAATAATCAAACAGTTTCGAGTAAATTCAAAAATATAAAATAAATGACCATTATTAACTTCTATTGTGGTATTTTCCTGTATCTACACCCCAGAACCCTATATGTCTCAATTATTCATATCATTATAAATAACTGATATTCACAGAAACTATATTAGAGTCAATAGCAATTAGATTCATTAGATAATTCAAAGATTTCGCCTTTTACCTATTAACACACAATCATTTTACAAGAACTCGAGAGTAGATTAATTTATTTGCATATATAATTTTACCTATTAATTCCTAGATAACTCAGTCTGAACCTAGATACAGCAAACTATTAACTTTTGATTATGATTTCAAAGATTTAAGTGACAAGGGTCACAATTGTCTGTCCAGTTTCTGTCGAGTGTGGGCACCTCATGGGAGTTATCATTTCAATCACTACATCGTCAAAGCACAAATAAAGCTTGATCTCTTGGATGGCCATCCACACACACACTACGACATAATATAAACAGAGACAGCTTGATTACAATCGCTTACATATAATAAAAGGAAATAAGGCTCGGACAACAAGTTGACGGTTCGTGGCGGCCTTAATCTTATGTTTTGGACGGGAATCGGATGCTTTGTTGAGTCGGCCTCACAACGTCAAAACTCCTAGGACTTCTCTTGCTGATCGGACGTGGCGACTTGGGTCAGGTGCTCAAGGAGGGTTCGTGATGCATCTGAAGGTCAACCTTTACAGTGATTGGACTTAGCTATTTGAATTAATACATTTTATTTACCTGTTGTTCAGACAGATGAAGTTTGCCTAATCTAGATTGAGACCTAGATTTTACTCTCAATAGAAAAGTCAGTTTATATTCATTGGCAAGATACATATTTCTCAGAAACTACATTCACAAGTGAATAAGTAATATTAAGGCTCAATTCATTTCATTTACAGTCAATTAATCAAGACAATTTTATTATTCTCAATTATCATTGAAATTAGACGATCACGATAAAGCCACATGGCCAAAGGCGAACCACTACATACGCAGTGGCATGTACATACGTGTACATATACATTCCTATATATAATATATCATATAAAGGCAGGGAGCAGCGGGTCCATCACACGTGCTTCCGAGTGACCAGGATCATAGGGGGGGGGGGGCCACCACACTACGTATAATATAAGGACTGGCCTTGCGGTAGCATTTCCCCTCTGCCACGGTATAAGACAAATTAATCATGTGCATTTACACTCAATTTTATACCTTATCACCAAACGAGACAGCCTATAATTGCGAAACAATAATTTTGAACTTAGAACAGTCAGCATATTAAGAAGGACCCTATACAGGATGTAACAAAACGCCCTAGTAATACTTAAGGGGGTGCTTCAGACCATCAATCTGAACAACTTTCACTATGGAGCCAATGTCGAGAAAAAATAAAAAAAACTGCCATCCCATACATTTGAGTCGAGACGGTACTGCAGTTTTGTATGAAAGAGCTGTTTTTTTTTCACGATTTAGATGTTGGCTCCATAGTGAAAGTTGTTCAGTTTGATGGTCTGAAGCACCCCCTTAAGTATTACTAGGGTGTTTTGTTACACCCTGTATACGTATTTATAAATATTTATGTTTATAATATTATGTGTTATAATTATTAGTGTTGTGTTAAGTATTATATCATAACTAATAAACTATATAATGTATATTATAATTGCCCTATTTTTAACAGTCTGTAATATTTTATGGACTTGATGATGAAGATAATCAATTCTGGATTATCTATTATCTAAAGAAACCAAAACCTACGAAAAACTTATAAAAACTCGAAATATCAACCATGTTATTTTTTAGCCTCCGTTTTCTTCAAACTGAAATCTCTCAAGAACAAGACTTGTGCTCTCAGACTTTACCTACGTCACGGTCGCGCGACTGTCGCGCGACGGTCGCGAGACGGTCGCAGAGGGTCGCGCGACAGTCGCGCGACCGTAACGTAGGTATAGTCTGAGAGCACAAGTCTTGTTCTTGAGAGATTTCACGCAAAAATACATAAGCACGTCTCTTTCCTGCGTGTGAGTGAGTTAGCGATAAGAACTCGCGTGCGTTAAAAGAGTACAGCAACATATAGTTTTTATATGCATACCCACATTTTTATTTATGTTAGTTCGGACACTTTTATCGAGAATTTCGTACCAGAGCCTGACTCCATAGTACCTAACTCTATGCTTCAACCTTATAATCCACACGGAGGAAGGCAATACTGCGGGGAGTGGGTCGCATCTGTGCGGCGCAGATATTTTTCATCGTTACACCTGAATATCAGATGAGGCAGCTTGCCTATGGGTTAGCTATACATGAAGGGTAGATAGCGTTTTTCAATTTCAATCTCCTTTATTAATTCCGATCGCGTAGTCTACCTGTCTTATGTCTGCGAAATACAGGTGTTGTTAATTACCAAAAAACCCAGTCAAGTGCGAGTCCGCGCGGCTACTCACGCACCGAGAGTTCCGAATCAGAACATATTAATTAATTTACAAAAAAGTTTAGCTTTCTCCGGGACTTTTAGCGTGAGACCGAATCACACTTAGCCGGTTGTTTGCTCTATAATCACACCAAATTTGCAGTATTACCATTTTTAAGAAGAGCGTGAAGAAAAAACGTTGATAAAAACTAGTTTCTTGTATGTCAAAATTTTTACATTTTTTATTATTTGTTACCAGATCCGCCATAACAACGAACATTCTGTGAAAATTTCTACTGTATATCTATTACGGTTCAAAAGTTACATCCCTAAATAGGTAAGACAGACAGACGGACAGACAGCGTAAAATCAGGGATGGCATGCAACACAATTTTGGGCACGCCACGGATCAAAACGGTTTGCAATTTTATTTCAAAATAGGAATTAGGTCCTACTTTTTTGACAGTAAATTAAGAGTTTTGATTTATTAGTATTTAGTTTTATTATTATCCCAATAATTACTAAGTCAAATGGTCTATGGCCTCATAATTATTTTTTTAGAAATAATGACACTTTGATTCAAAAAGACTCGCCGCACCACTGGCGTAGGCTTATGAATAGGGTCCCGTTTTCACCCTTTGCGTACGGAACCCTAAAAAGGTCTTAGATAGACAACAAAGTGATCCTTTAAGGGTTTAGTTTTTTTTCCTTTTGAGATAAAGAACCCTAAAAACATTGAAAATAAAAGGAGAAAGATGTCAGTGAGATTGTAGGCATTCGTCTGTGTGGAGGCTTTCGTTACGCCACGACCTCAATCCGCGGTCCTACGACACCTTCGGGATACCTACATCTTACAAAATAAAAGAAAACACTCGAAAAACTGATTTCATTTGCGAAACATCTTTTGCCGGCAAAATTTTCCCTCTTGAACATTTTACTAAAGCTTCGTAAGACGTAATTAAAAATTCCTATTTGAGTGCCAAGGCACGAAAGAAATGTGTTTTTGAACAAATTAAGTAATTGTTAATACTTATTATTTACAAGACGCTTTCTATTCGTATTTCAACGTAATTTTATCTGAGAAACTTTAAGAAAAAGTATACCTGTATACAGCTTCCATGAAGCCATTTGTACAATTCATACGAAAACAACAAAAAAAATTTATGTTGTGCTTGTGCTTCCAAATGTATGAAATATTTTTCTATACCTATAACAGTTTCTTGACTGACTGACAGACAAAAGGATAACTCACGCTATACCGTGTCGGGTCCGAGCCGGGTCCAAGCCGAGCGTCGGCCGTAGCACGGTCAACTAATATTACATATATTTTGTATGGACACACTCACGCTATACCGAGCGGCAACCGAGTCGGTTCCGAGCCGGGTCTGAGCAGAGCATCGGCAACCGCTACGGCCAACGCTCGGCTCGGACCCGGGTAGGATCCGACACGGTCTAGCGTGAGTCATCCTTAAATCGCAGAAGCTGTGGCAGAAGATACTATAAACATGATAATTTAGAAAATGTATTCTATGGAAGACGTAGGGGTGCACTAAAAAAGGATTTCTACAACGGTGAAGTTTTCCGAAATCCAAGCGGACGAAGTAGCGGGAAAAAACTAATTAGTAAAAATAAACTGAAATTTACCGTATAATCTCTCAGGAGTATTAAATAGGTATATCGAAGTCACGACTCGCCAAGGAAAGCCTCGAAGGGTACCAAAGGCGGCTGTAACGCTTACGTATAATCAAAGACCCTACTACGTCACTGCGGGAAGGCTGAGGTGAGGGGCGGATAAGCCGTCGGTCACTTTTGCCTGCGCCAGCACCGCGACAACACTGCGTTCACCTAATTCTAACATATTGTTCTGATTATATTAGAAATCAGTTAATCTCAGTGCTGTGTGCCGATTTAATCTTTTAAAACTAATATAAATATTAAAATCAATTATTCCCCGGACTGGGTGAGTGTTGCAATATTTTATTAATCTTAGAAATATAACTGTGTGCTAACTGTAGCTAATTAATCATTATAATCACCTTTAATACTTCATTATTTCATCAATTATAGATGCTTATGTTTGGTATTCTTACTGCAAATCATCTAGAAACTTCTATTCCTTTGTTCACTTATTTTATCGAGGTAGGTACCTACACCACCTACCGACATATTGTAAATCGTATTTAAATATTTTAGATTGTTAAGATTTCCTGCTTTAATTGATGCTTGCGATCAACCTTAATATTGTAATTATTTTGCACATGAATTTCCCCATTGCAATCAAAGGTATCCTTCTATAAAACCTTTCAGAATTGTAAATATTGTACTTAAAGTAATCTCCTAAACTATTTTGCTGATCTTGCCTGGACTGCAACATTCTTGATCGCTAAATTAACGCTGTAGGATTCCACGCTTTAGCGGCTTCATAATATTTCATCGAATCCGGATGTTGCAGTCACTGGGAAATTTCGGACTTTTCAAAAATGCCTAAATCCGGATTTCCAGGGACCCAGTTTTGGGCTACATCTATACCTTCTGCTGCTGCTGTCTGACGCTGCCATCTATTGCTGAAGCCGGATTCCGGACAGACCTAACCGGACCGGAAGGAAGGCTGATTTACCACCACCGGACGACGGCTGGACGTCGCACCCATTACCAGGGCAGTGGATCCTACTCTAAAGTATTCTGACAACTCGGCCAGTGAATTTACTCCCCCCTGAGTCTTTTAAATAAAATTGTTACTTAGAACTAATAATCTCCTTTTATTTAAATTATATTAACTACCGATAACGCTAAACGTTACACGGCCTTGTCATGAAATAATTTCTTCCATACAACCTTTGGATGGAAGAACTTGTTGATGAGATAAACTCTATAGCTGTGTACTAACGCATGCATGTTTGGTCGATAGTTCGTGGTTGCTCTACGTATTATCAACCATTTCAAATCCATTCTAGCATTAAGAGAGTATAGTATCCAATTAACTAAAACCATCACGGTAATTAATTAGATAATTATCTATACAGAATGGTAACAAAATTGAATACAACTATAGTTCGACCAGGAGGAGTACGATTTTTGAATCTCATTCGCTGAGTTCAGCAGTTGAAAATGTCAAAATTACTGTGGAGATACGCGTCTTTCTTTTTGAAAGTCAAATCATTAAGTATCATTATCATTATAATAAATAACGCAGCAATAATTATCAGCAGTAGAAAGATGCGTATCTCCGCAGTAATTTTGACATTTTCAACTGCTGAACTCAGCGAATGAGATTCAAAAATCGCACTCCAGAATCTCTTGAATAAAAAAAAGTAAAAAAATATAGATTTTCACATGGTGATGTCAAAATATCATCTGTCTAGTCAAAGTGGGCCCTGTACAGACTGAGCCGTTATGCAGCGACAAAAATGCGCTTTTGTCCATCGCATGACTGAATCGCTTCACTATCAATTAATAGGCGTTTGTATCGATTCAAACCAATGACTTTCTATTCAAACGCATGAGTGTAGTGATGTACTCACATGTTTGTATTGATGCACATGCGCATGTGCATTGTGGCAAAGGCTGTCGACAAATAACTGTTTAAATATTACGAAAGTTTTGCATCGTGGCTGTACCGTGTTTGCATGTTTTGTGTGACATAGTCCAAGATATTTATTTATTTTATTTATTTATTTATGCTTTATCGCGTTTGCATTGATGCTGCATCGCGACTCAATCGATGCTTTTTGCAGCACTTCTGCGCTGTAAAAAATCACAGCGTGTAAAGGGCCCTAATCTAATTACCCCAGTGTTGCTTACTCTAAAATGAGATCCTGGTCCACCTATACGTTGGTAATTTGGTAAAATAAGTACCGTACGTTTCCGTCACGCAAATGTCAAGTGACAGCCTTGATTTGAAGTAGGAAAATTTTGGACATTTTTATTGGATTACTTTTCCATTATTACCTTTCCCGGCTTCCTGAACCGGACCATGTCAGAACCCTTGTCCGAATTGCTTGCATCTCGGATGACGTTTCACGTAAGGGAGAGTGTCATATTACAAGAGGAGTAAGAAAGACCAAAGGTGAAAGAAAGATGAAGGATGAAAGGATCACTTACGCTATCTTGAACGCACATTGGTCATTCATTTTACAATTATTATTGTTATGTATAATTGTAAACCCAAATAAATTGCCACATGTGTTGCCAAAAATGCCACTGAATTAAATTAGTTTATATTCAAAATATAATGTCCGCTTATCGCAAGAAGTCATTAACATCAAAAAGTCACTTAAAAGATCATTATCTGCATAGAGTTCTTCAAACGTCACCTTTATCGGCTTATCGCAAGAAGTCAACGTCAGCTGACCATACTGCAGAGTTCACCGCGATGAGTAAACTAAGCAAAATTTACTATCTGGATAGTGCTTCAAATTTCGCCATTATGACCTATGCATAAAGTCTCATAACCCTACAGAAAAAAATATTTTGCCAATATTAATTATTGTGTTGTCTCGAGTTTTACAAAATAGTAGTTAATGACCTCTTGCAATAAACCGACGATAATTAAATTTCGATTTCCTGGAGCACGCTTACGGGTATATCCTCTTAAATACCCTAGAACCATGTCACTGTGTCTATCAAAAAAATTAAATTTACAAGGAATGAAACTTTTTAAACATACTCTCTACTTTTGTTAACGAAGTGGCTAGTAAATAAATATGGAATTATCTGAAACTAGAAGAGGTCAGCAAAGGTGAAGCAAGACCCTAGAGAGAGCCACTAACTTTGTTTTATCTCGACTAGCGGAAAATATGAACTTTTCTTTACGAACTTTTAGAACATTCATAACGAATTATATGAGTTTCAGAAAGGGTGTGTAAGTTCGTTTGGACGTTTAATATGGTCGAGAAAGATCGTGTTATGACCGCTGAAGTTGGTCAGTTTGGTCCTAAAATACAGAATAACTGACAAAATACCAATAGTTTGTTAGAGGGAGGTTACACGTTCAGTATTTCGTCATTCTGGTCCATAAGTCTGGTCATGTTTATTTGATTTGAAGGGAAACTGATATACTGAAGCACCATGTTAGTCGGGTCAATCTCGAGTCAGTTCCCCTTCAAATCAAATATTCATGACCAGACCGATGGACCAGACTGATGAAATACTGACCGTGTAGCCTCCCTCTTAGTCCTACTAAAAGAATACACCAATATTTAGTACGAGAATTTATATTACGTCACAGGTCCGGCACTTCAAACAACGTTTTAGATTTGACATGATGACGTTCGCACATGCGCACTTTGCGAAAATTGTGCATGACATATGTGTAGGGTTGACTTAACAGGCATTGTATGAACTAAATTATACATTTCGTTACTTTTTATAGTTTATTCTGTTATTAAAAATTGTTTTTAAGCTAATGAATCACAGAAAATGTGAATTTAGCGTTATTTTCCAACGTTTATTTTTACTGTGAGGAGAAAAATAAAATATATTTTATGTAGTCAAATCCAACGGGTGCGCGAGCCTGACTGCATTCCCTTGCTCGGCATCCCTCAAGTTACCACAGAGAGTGTGAGGGGGGATGGGGTATCTGAAGTCAGAGGGGGGCGGGGAGTGGCCGTTCTGTATGTAGAACTATATACTATTACCTATTCTGTGATTACGTTGTAAATTATCGAATGGACATTTATGATATCACTGTATTTTCGGTGAAGGAAACATCATGCTGAAATATTTCGAGTCCATGGGGCCCTGCGTTAGATTATAATTATCTTCTTTGCCCTGGGTCGACGTCGGCAACCATCTTGTGAAACCTATACTCTAGCCATCTTGGTCCACCTTTCCAGATATTTTATAAAAAAATCGGAAAAGAATGAAATAAAAGTTAGTAAGTAGGTAAGTTTCGGCAAACAGAGAATCCTAACTACTTATTATTATTACCATCCCTTATGCGTACAGTCCGTGAGCCAAAGAGTAATATAAGTATATTAGAAAAGAGAACCCACTCGTGGCAACATTATGCATCCACCTTATGTCAAATTGAAGGCTAGCTAGCGCCATCTGTGTTTCTTTGAAAATAATTCTACCTATACTATACATACCTACTTATATATATACTTATATACTCATACCGTTGTTTGAATGCTAGTTTTCGTTCAATCCCGCACCGATCGAGTGAAATTCCAGTATCCTTACTATTCCTGTAATCTGTACATTGGTAAGAGAACAACTGAAACTCCAGAATATCACTAAATCGGCACAAAATTGAACAAAAACTACAAACAACACGCACATTACTCTAGGTAGGTCGCCATTTTGTAAATTTGTCAATTTGACATTGACATAGACAATATGATCTTTTTTTTTCATAGTAAAAGATATATTTAACAGATGGCAGCACATTCTATGCAAACTGAATCGGAAAAACCACCAAAAGGCAAATGTCCTCCGCCTGCCGTGAGCCCTAAGAATAGGATTCGGCTGTCGGGTAAAATCGGTTATATTCGTAAAATAGCAGTAGCGTAGCGAGGGGGGGCAGGGGGGCAAATGGCCCGGGCCGGGCGGCACTTTACTAGGGGCGGCAAATTCGAGAAAACATAGATTGAGCTCTGTCTATAACCAATTCGTAGAACAGAAAAGTCGAGATTGCTTCGCTCGCTCTAGTCTCTGCTTTCGTTACTGTACAGTCGGCCGCAATAAGTTGTATACACTTTTTGTTCTACGTCGTAGTAATAAAGTGTATATAACTTATTGCGGCCGACTGTACCTACACATAATCCTAAACAGTTCTGGCTAAGACGTGGTGCTAAAAATTTCGAGTTTGCTTCGCTCGATTTAGTTTACTTTGCACATTATTGTAAGTAAAAAATTCATATTATAAGAAAAGTCGAGCTCGCTTCGCTCGCTCGAAGTTTATATTTTTACATTTATAAATCCCAGGTAAACATAATGGTCAACAACTTCGAGCGCAGAGTTTCCGATCATTACAGGAGTGGGCACAACATGGTCATTTGACATGATCTTCGTCTTCGTCAAACTATTCAGTTAGGTAAGTCCAACTTCGAGAAAGAGATCAACCGTCGAATCCAACTCGGCTGGGCAGCGTTCGGGAAGCTACGTAGTATCTTCACGTCCCAAATACCGCAGTGTCTTAAAACGAAAGTCTTCGATCAGTGTGTGTTGCCAGTGATGACATATGGAACAGAGACGTGGTCGTTCACTCAAGGCCTCATAAAAAGGCTGAAAGTCACCCAAAGGGCAATGGAGAGGGCTATGCTCGGAGTTTCCCTGCGAGATCGAATCAGAAATGAAGAGATCCGCAGAAGAACCAGGGTAACTGACATAGCCCAAAGAGTTGCTAAACTTAAGTGGCAGTGGGCGGGGCACATTGCTCGCAGAACCGATGGCCGTTGGGGCCGAAAAGTTCTCGAGTGGCGACCGCGTACCGGAAAGCGCAGCGTGGGTAGGCCCCTCACACGGTGGACCGACGACCTGGTGAAGGCGGCGGGAAAACGTTGGATGAGGGCAGCGCAGGACCGGTCGTTATGGCGATCCTTGGGGGAGGCCTATGTCCAGCAGTGGACGTCCATCGGCTGAGATGATGATGATGATGATTTATAAATCAAAAGGTAGCTGACCACAAATAGTTTATGATAAAAAATTTATTTTTTGTGTAGGTCTTCTTATAAAGAAATCAGTCTGTGCCCCGGGCGACAGAAACCCACACTACGCCACTGTAAAATAGATAAGATCGCGGCCAATCACAAGCTTTTTGAACTCAAAACTTGACGACCCGGTTGGTGTAATGGTTACCACGCCGGACTGCCAAACCAGGGTCCTGGGTTCGAATCCCGGTTCGGTCATGGATGTTTACATGTTTGTGCCGTTATTGTATGGTTTCCATAATAAACAGCCTATTAATAGTGCTTTCTTGGGATCATTACAATGTATGTGCCTGTGAGCGTTATTTTTTATTTTTTTTTATTTTTAAAGTAAACCGGCGAGTTTCAAAAAATTTGCCCATAGCTATATTCTAAGTGCTCACGGACTGTACACGCATTAGCAACAACCTGCAATCAAATAGCACTTCGCTGTTTCGAACATAAACACTCTCCAGACCATATTTTCTTTTTATGAAGACGTAAAGTGTCCCGGCAATGCTCCGGTACCCGGGACCGAACCGCTTGAAAAATGTGTCCCCTAGTTTATCACACGTGGCAATTTAGAGCCACCGAACTAGATTTATGGGGGACTCTGTTATTGAATATTAGGGAAAACAATGCTTTTCTCGTATTAAGGCCGGGTTTTACCGGAGGAATTCGTTTGTGAATACTATAAAGTTTAAGAATTTTTGGCTTGTCTCAATCTAAGATTTACAATTAAGGAAGTAGCGAGGCATTCCCAATACGAGCATTCTCGAATTGCTCTAAGGGAAGTTCTCAAAATATAACATGTAACAAGTATTGACAGAAATAAATTATTATAAAAAAAAAAGAATACTAAGTGCTCTATTTACGTATACACACAAAAATACAGCAAGATAGCAGTTATTTTAAGATTAGTACAAATGATAGTAGACTGAAACACAAAGAGAATGTGAACGGAGCAGCAGCCGAAAGCTAAAATACCGGCCTAGGTAATTGTTATCTTTTTTTTTGGAGCTTTTAACTCTGAGGTCATGTCAGCCCGGCCTAGGTAATTACTGTGTTGTCAAATTGGCAGTGTACTTATCAAGAGCCTGATAATATTAACCCAACCCAAAACCGAAGAGCGTGTTTTAATGGGATGCAAGTGTGAATATAATTATGTATGGTACAGACTATACCAAAAATTTTAAGGTCGAGTGACTGAAACCCGCAACCTGCCTATAAGATCATATATTTATCAGTTATATATATTTAAAAGCACTTTCTTAAGAGGACAGACGGGTTTTGTTTAGTCCATACTAGAGCATGGACACCGGTTTTCGATACTACCGAAAAACCGGGATATCGGACCAAATATGCGATATTGAAAAATTTGGTATTGGAGCGACAAATACCGGTTTTTCGATATTTAAGTAAATTAAATTAAAATGTCAAGTATTATTGATTTTAAACATGTTACAGCCATGTTGTGCTATTTCGAATCAAATAAAGATTGAAAAATTAAGTCTCTTGAAACCGGACTCTTCCGCTCACGTCCCTGAAGACGCAATAGATTGAAAAAATTCGCACCTGGTTCGATTTTGCGTTTCTATTGGATAACGCAATTCCCCAAGGTTTGGATAAGTGCGGGTTCAAGTCTCGGTCAATTTCTTAATTTTTTTCAATCTCTAATTTGAAATTAAAATGTATTTTATCAAATAACTCCGATTCATATTTTTGTAACAATAAGTTACGACTAAAACGCGTGCGGACGAACGCACAACAGCGATGGGATCGCAGCCGATGCAACGTTAATTTATTGACTTAGGTCAAACGTAGGTAATTGCGAATCCCGCCAAGCGCAGCGACACCACTGTGATGTGCAAGCTGTTCGCCTTCGTGCAAAACAAGCTGGACGTGATAGAAGAGCTTAGTCTGGAGCAGATCTGAACGTCGAGCTACATGGAGGACTAGATCCACGCCGCCATGGTGGTGCTGCACGAGACCGCCGCGACATGACCCGTGCACCTCGTCACCAGCGGGACTAGTTCGCCAACCCGCGATAGCGTGATATAGTGCTTACACGCTTCCACTCCCTTTCTTTTTGCGCGCGAAAGAACGAGATAAAAGACTAAATTTGACAGATGGATGTTAAATGTCGCTATCGCAGGTTGATGTATTAGCCCCGCAGAAAGAAAGACGGGCGCGGCAAACAGGACCTCCGAGAAATATTCGGGGTGTTGATGGTGTTGACCCTGACGATATTCCCACGTACGTGATGGGGAACCTCAACAAGCTGTCGCCGGTGACCTTCGATCACGTCAACGTCACCCGGTTGCTCAAAGACATCCAGCTGTTGAGGGCCGACATCACCAATATTCGAAGCAAGTTGGAGGCCTCGGAACAAATTTTGCGCCGAGTTGCGACATGTGGTGACCACATTACAGGCAGTGAGTGCTGCGCCAGCGTTTTCGCCTTCGCCAAATAAGCTAAACGAAACCATGCGGCGCAGCGCTGCCGCGCCACCCGACACCTCTCGTCACCTGCAGTGGACCCAGTTCACCCGCGGGCCGATGCTCCCACCATACCGCGCGCTCGCGCCATCCCTGCAACGAGCTGAACTGAGCAGCATCCTCCCATGACCCACATGAAGCCAACCACATCCAGGCTCACGAAGGAGATGTACAAGGTGTTACGCCTATGTCGCGCGCCCTGCGTCCACTAAGGGGATCCGGGCGCGACAGCCCCAACATACGCGGTACCGCACCGGCTGCCGCTTCCTGCATCAAGGCGGCCACGCTTACGGCTCCAGTGTACATCTCCCACCAGGACAGAGAGAGGATTTCGGACGACATGCTGCGTCACCTCTGCACCAGGTTTCATGTTCGGGGCGGTGGGTCTCTGCCGGTGAAGGTTCTTGAACTAGAAAGATTCAGATCGGAAAGATCTTCTGATTTCAAGGGCTTCAAGCTCCGAGTTCCCGCCGCTCACCTGAAGAGTTTCCTGACTACATACGCATACCCAGACTTTTGTCTAAGCAGGTTTAAAAGTAATTTAAAGTAGAATTTTCAAAAGATGATATTATGACGCAGAGTGTAGTTAAAATGTACTTTTATTTCTAAAATATCCATCTTTTTCAAATGATTACGAGAATATCGAAAAAATATCGAAAAACCGGAAAACCGGTATTTAGAAATATCGATATCGAAATAATACCGGTATTGAGAAAACCGCCGATAGTCCATGCTCTAGTCCATACAAATGTATGCCACTGTTTCCTCCCCGGATAGTGAAACTAGAGCAAATATTGTTTTTAACATACCTACAACCTATATGTTACCTCTGCCATGTCCCTATGTTTTGTTTTTATTCATAAATAAATAATTATAAGAACTAGGAACCATCGAAAATGACAAAAAAATTGCTCTATTTTACCGCTGTGTTCAGACATCTTCAAAGTCTTTTTCATATTATTCTTGAAATAATTATTAAAATCGCTTTAGTTTTGGAGGAAACTGGGGAATACGAAATCATGATTTTGTCTTTTTTATGTAAGTAAAATCAGTCCGAGCTGCAGTTGTCACTTTCGCACTGGTAGCTCGGTTGTTCTTGAATAAGGCAACAGCAATAAATCTCCACAAAACCTATTCTTCACTTTTCTTGCAAACAGCCGCTACTCTTTTAAGCAAACCACTACAACATGAAGAAAGATAATTAAATTGACTACTTGTAAATTGTCGAACATGATAAGCTTTATCATATTCACCGTTCGAATATTTTTTTCGCTCACTATGAATATTCTTGGTGAGGACGCTCCTTTCAATGTGTATTGTGTATGGCTGCTTTTCTTTTGAAAATCTTTACCAGGCTGACCTTGTTTCATTCTATTGCCTATTGACTGTGTCATCAAATTATAATTTAAAAAAAAGTGTGAGTAATCTTAAGTTGCTAAATATTTTGAGAAAAATAGTTTTTATCATATCCTTTAAAGTACGAGTGAATAGGCATCTTCTGGGTAAGCTCGCTACATCTTCGTCCTGAGGACTGGATTGAGGTCAAGAGCAAACCCATATTAAATAAAAATAAAAAAATAGATTTATTTTGTGTTAAAAATAAGGTAAATATAGGTTAATATAAGTACAAAAGACGCTAAACTTAAGAAACGGCTGATGATCGACTTATGAAAAGCATGATTCCATTTAATCTGCCAACACGAGATGACATACTGGCAATGACCACACACAAAAAATTTCGTGTTCTAAACATTGTATGTATACAGGGACCTTCTTAATATGCTGACACTTTTTTGAAGGGATGATCAGACCGTCAAACTGAAGAACTTTCTCTATGGGACCAACATCGAAATCGCGAAAAAAAAACAGCTGTCCCATACATTTAGCTCGAGTCGAGGTTTGCAGTTTTATATGGAAGAGGTGATTTTTTTTTCGCGATTTCGATGTTGGTGCCATAGAGAAAGTTGTTCAGTTTGATGTTCTGATCATCTCCTTAAAAAAGTATCAGCATATTAAGAAGGACATCTACATCTATCTATCATCTTCTATCAGTGATTTAAAACATTTAACTGATAAATAAAACAAATTATCTCATTAGTTATATCTCACCAAAAATGTTCACAAGCACATCTGTTTGTAATTATGTACCTATCTGTAAATGTCAAAGGACCCTTGTGAAAAGTTTTTCGCAGTAATTTGATCCAAAGCCGTGTTACAAAACCCCTGGAAAATAAAGCACAATACCCTCTGGACCCTGTCCGCAGTGCAGTTTATTTTTCGTCCATTCTCCTTTGATTAATTGACCGGAATGTTTTGCAACTGAAAAGCTGTTTGTTTGATTAATTTTGGTATTCGAGTGAAATAAGCTTATTTGTTTTTGTTGCAAACAGAATGAGATAGGTCAGCGGTTCAAGTTGACTTCGAATTTGAAAGTCACAATGAAACTTAGAGGCACGAACAATTTATTTTAGTGGAACAATTTTCTAGAGTGTGCTAGACCATTAAGTCTAACAAGTTTTACTGTAATAGTTACAAAATTCTACTGCTGGATAGACTTATAGGTACCCCTTAAAATTATCAAGTAATTTTTGTTGTTATTTTAGTATCGTATTCATCATTATCGCAGCCAATAGACGTCCACTGCTGGACATAGGCCCCCAAGGATCGCAACAACGCCGGACCTATGCTTCCCTCACCCAACGGGTTCCCGCTGCCTTCTCCAGGTCGTCAGGCCACCTTGTTGGAGCCCTAACCACGCTGCGCCTTCCAGTACGCGATCACCACTCACACACCACTTTTCGGCCCAGCCGGCTATCTATTTTGCGAGCAATGTGCTTGAATAAATTGCAATGTTGGGAACAACAGATAAACATCAGTAATAATATATGTCGGATAGTCTCTTTGATAAGCCGTCACTTGTATCATTTCCCATGACAATCATCACTGCGTAGCAAATGTTGAAAGTACCGCTTACATACGGGTCCTTCTACTCCTTCTTAATATACTGACACTGTTTTAAGGGGGGATCAAATGGGACCTACATTGAAATCGCGAAAAGTAGGTTTGCAGTTTTATTATGGAACACCAGATTTTTTCATCGCGGCTTCGATGTTGGTGCCATAGATAAATTTATTCATTTTGATGGTCAGATGACCCTTTAAAAAAGTGTCAGCCAGCACAAATTAAGAAGGATGACACGGAGTGCTGAAATGTCTCCAATCATTTTGGCTGATCCTCTAAGTGGGTATCTATAGGGTGAAATTGATATCATTAGCATCCTTTTAAACTAAGAATCTACCCATCAAACTGAACAACTTTTACTATGGGATCAAACCGATCGGAGCAACTAAAAAATCTGCTGTTCCATACTAAACTGCAATACCTACTCGACTCAAATGTATGCCACAGCTGGCCACAGACTCTTAGTTTAAAAGGATGCCAATGATATCAATTTCACCCTGTATATTCAATACAATAATATCCATGGTAACGTGTAGACGTGCTATATAGACAACCTATAAGGTCTTCAAGCCCAACCTACCGAACTGATATCAATTAAATTTGATAGAGGTAGTTTGTAGGCTGGAAGTCTGCGGCCAGTTCATTCCCACTACAATGAACGTGTATACAATAGAACATCTATATTTTCCGATACTCAAGTGTTTGAGACAGCGGTTCAATGACCCGATAACAATCCATCTACATAAATATTCCATACTACTACCCGGTCCGCACTTGACGCTCGTTTATTTGCCCAAAGCTACCCTATATTGGACCTTGCTTCCTAGAAATTCTCATAAGCATGAGAGAGCATATCGATTGGTTTTACATCGCAGAGATTGCATCAAACATATTAGTGATAACTACGTCAGAGAAGTGCAATGGACAGGTCTTAAAATTTGCAAGCTGAATGAAGAGACAACGGGCTGGTCATATCTGCCGAAAGAACTGATAACCGATAGGGAGTGCTAGTTTGGATCAAAGACCTGAGACTGGAAGCTGGTAACAACTGGATTATTATTATTATTTGTGGTTTTGGGCCTTGACAGGCTTGCTAAGTCTGTGCCACGTAGACCATCGCTGGTCCTTTGTGATCGCCCTTTTTATAGTTCCTTACCAATCCCCACTGCGGCCAGAAATCGCAGTAGATTCTTGATCGGGATAGTTTGTATCTCATCTGGTGTCAGCACCTGCCTACCCAGATGAGTGCTGCGTTTGTACATCAGGGGGCCACAATCACATAGGAGGTGCAGAGGAGTTTCCATCTCCTCCTTGCAAAATCTGCAGCCGGTCGTGTCACTTAAATTCAGTGTGTGCATGTGCTTGTTTAATTTGCAGTGGCCTGTGAGTGACCTTGCTATTGTACAAATTTGATCCTTGCTGAGGGCAAGGAGACCGTTCGCAAGTTTGCGATTGTAGCCTTTGATAAGTGCTTTGTAGTGGCCCATACCTGGGGTGTTACACCAAAGCTTTATTGCCTCACCAAAGCTGGCCCTATTCAAAGAATCTCGCGTTAGACTATTGGGGATTCTGACAACAACAACTGGATAGTGGAAGGTTAAGGACAGAGTTTTGTGGCATGCGGGAGAGACCTATATCCTGAAGGCCGATGGTGGTGATGATATGAATGAATGATTGTTTGATGAGCCTCTTCTACTTACTGGATGGTGAAGGTTACGGATATAGTTTTGCAACGTGCGGGAGAGGCGTATGTTCAGCAGGCCGGTAATGAAATTGATTTAATGATTGCTTATTTGATGAGTCCCAATCATAACATAACATGTATAAAAAAAACATTTTTCACCTCACAAGCTCGGAAAGATTCTGTTTATCATACGAAATCTGAGTGCAAAAGTGTATTTTATCCGCTAGCGTGGAAAGAGTTTTTAAAATTCGAATCTATCTATTCAATAAAGAAAACAGCCTAAACAAGTTTTTTTTTAATGCTATTTTCGTGCTGGCCAGTGCGATTATTCTAAAAATGAGGTTGGCGCATTAAAATTTTCCTCGCTGTAGTGAGGTGAAAAGTTGTGTTTTGCGCTCGGCAGCAAAGTTATTCTGCGTCTCGTACCTTTGAAATCCTCGCGACGCGAAGGATTCTATATTTGAACCACTCGCTTCGCTCGTGGTTCAATCCTAGAATCCTTCGCTTGCTCGGGTTTCAATACAAGTACTCGCGCCAAAAAGCAACTTTGCAGCCTTGCATAACAAATAACTATTTCAGTGCGGGCATAGTTTTCTGGCTTGTCAAAACAGTTTGTTTTGTATAAAAATTGAGTTTGAGAACGGTCTATCAAAATGTTTTTTTTTTCATTTACGGACAAAGGAAGCTATCCCGGATATTGTTAAAAAATTCACAGATATCGATACAATAACAAAACTCTCGCTTCCCCCTTCAGTAATTTACCGAACAAACTTTTATCATCGTAATTTATTCGACACAAATTTCAAATATCAATCCAATCACAAAACCTCCGTACGTCTGCGCTTTATAGGTACAAAGGATATTTGCTGACTCAATAGTGCACTATTTACAGACCCAAGTGACTTTGGACACTGGCCAGAGACCACTGCCAGCCACTAAGTGCGGCATTCGAACATTTTACTATGCTTCTTATAAAACTAATCGCTCTGAGAGCTTCTTTGAAATTCAATAAAATCCAGTGATATCCTTAAGCAAAGTGGATTTTGGGGTAACACTATAAAAGCTGGAAAAGCCTCATATCTTTAGGTTGAAGAATAAATTTTCTAGCAATGGGAAGATATTGTTTTAACCGACTTCGAAATAGGAAAGGCAGGGATGTGACTTTAACGCCTGCCACACATACGGAATTCCGAATCAGAATAGGTTTTCGTATGGATTTTCCCCGTCCACAATTCCGAACGGAATTTCAATGCATGTGGCAGGTATCAGTTTGCATGTGTGAAGAGAGAGAAGTAGTCCAACTTAATACGCTGAGGGTTATGTAAGAGGATGAGCAGATCATGAAACTGAACAACTTTCTCTATGGGACCAACATAGAAAAATATATCACCTATCCCTTACATTTGTATGAAATAGCAGAATTTTGTCGCAATTTCCCATAGAGAAAGTTTTTCAGTTTTAAATGGTCTTATCATTTCCTTGAAAAACCGTCAGTATATCAAGATTGCCTATATACCCTGCAGTAGTCGGATGCAGCGTCTCAGTAGAGCGTTGCGGAGAGGTATGGACACTCAATCATGAGGAACCGGGTTCGAATTCGCAAGGATGACATGCCATCAATGAGTTTTTCTATCTTATATTAATACCGACTGCTCTCAAACGGTACGACTAGGCTGATGATGATGATGAGTTAGGTAGATTAATGATCAAGATGGTGACGAACGAGAAAAAAAGTAACGATTTCTTAGCAATTTTTTGTGCATCGAATAGATTGGGTTGGCCCTATTTTTACAGCCAGAAATATTATTCGAACATTTTTATAAAACATAACATAAAAATGTTATTGAAAACCCATATAACTACCAAACAACACAAGATTTCGTCTGTTTATTAGACATTTTTCCATATTTCTGTTTAGATACACTTTATGCGGGAAGCCCCTGGTAGAATCTATAAAGTTTACGAGATTTGGAGTGGGTCCAGTAGCCCCCAATATTGGTTGCCAAGCGACGACGCGAACGCGCCTCCGTCCTTCATAAAACTTCCAAATGAACGCAAAAACTGACAAGTTTAACGAGAGAGAGGGAAGATTATTGGCTGGGCTTGGCTTTCAACGAAACCGATCACAACGCGCAGCAAGCAAAGAATAAAATTCATGTCGGGAGGCTTGAACTTATAAAGAATTTTCGACTTCAGTTGATGAACAAAAGTGTTGGAGTTGGTGGCATTTATTAAATAGGGTACTTACCTTTTTTTAAGGTTGAGGAAATTTTTCTCTGGTTTTCTGGTAATGTATTTGTGTCGGAAATCCAAAAAAAAATTTTTACTTTCTTTCTAGAAATTGTTGCACTGGTTGAATGGAAGAAATCACTTTTAGTATTTTATAGCCTTTTGAATCCTTCTTGTTCGTGTTGGTGTTTTTAGGGTTTCATTGTCAAACATGTTTTTTAATACTGGCCCAGTGAACTCAGATAAGGTATCAAACTGTACAACTTTCAATACTAGCCTGCCTCAGGAAACATTACTATTTGAGTCGGGTAGGCAGGTAGGTACAACAGTTTTGTATGAAACAGTTTTTTTTTTTTTTTTTGCGTTTCCTGAGGTAGGCTCCGAAGTGAAAGTTTTTCAGTTTGGTGGTCTGAGTTCACCGTTTTAGTAGTCGTAGGGCAATCCTGTCCTTACATCCTGTATTTAACAAAAAAAAAAAAACAGTGTATGTCCAAAAGTCTCCAAAGCAGCAAATTGGTCACAAATCCGTCTTAACTCGTAAGAAATTTAATATTCACAAGGGAACTAAAGTTAAGTACGTGAAATTCTACGCGATTAAGCACGTAGATGACATTAACGTGACGTTAACGTAAAGGGCGACGATTTTATGTACGGCGACATTTGTGGACGAAATGTTAAGATATTATGACGAGAGAATGTTATATTCATTTGAGGTTCTTATCTTATTCTGGGGGCTGGCAAGCCAGAAACACTTCGGCCTAATGGGATCTTTTGTGTAGACCTCCACATATTTATTTCTTCAAAAACGTGGTAAATCAGGAGGCAATACTGTTCAGGGGAAGAAATATGTAATCTCCCAGTTTCGAATTACCATCCCCCAGGAGGCACATGCGTTTAGCCGCCAAGACATCGCAGTCACACAGGATATGTTCCATGGTTTCTTCCTCATCGCATGATCGGCAGCTGGGATCCAGGGTGAGCTTCATCTTGTGCATCATCTTGCCTGTGGCGCGGATGTAGTACCAGGTGAGAGCTTCGATGACGGCACGATCTTTGCTCCTGCTATTGTTCAGTAATCAGAGGTTTGTTGGATGATAAAATATGCACATTTACGGAGTTATATTTCTTTTGGGGCGTTATAAAAAATTGATAAAAGAGTTGTGCGTGTCGACGTGATCCACCAAGTTCGTTTTTAGTGTTCTATGCAGCAAATACAGGTCCAGTCCAGTCCAGTCCAGTGAACACAGGTTCAAGAAACATAGGTTCCGAGTATAGGTATTTGTTTTTGCAAAACGTACATCTCAGCACACGCGCATATGTTGTGATGGTGCGTTCAAACGCGCGCCTGGCAAACAGCCCGGGAAGCAGCCCGGTACGCAGACCAGCGCGCAGACGGTCCAAGCAAGCTATTCAGAAACAGGCAACAAGGTGAGAGCCTTATTTATTACACGCGTGTACTCGTGTTCGTGCCCAGTGAATGTCGCTTTGACCGAAAGCATGTGAACGCACCATGAGAGTTGTAAACAATTTGGAAACACTTGTAAACACTTTGGAGGCACGGTACCTACACATTATCGTAGTAGATCTCTACTGCTAATTTGTTAATGGCTGGAATCAAAAATCTATATAAATAAAAATGTTAAATGCTATTCTAAGCGCATCACTTGATAACAGCATCAACCGGCGGCGGGACCTTGCTATATTTTTTTTTTGTTAATGTTCGTTGAATACGATTTCTAGACAGAAGAACGTCTATGGAGTCAACTGGTAAATAAATAAAATGCATAATTGCACAACCAAAAACCTTGTTGCCTTTATAAAACATGTCGGTTACTGTTATTGGTAAATGTTTTGTACAAAAAACTACGAAAATTGTTTTCCAATAGAAGCTGTCATCGTCACCGTCCATGTTGTTGTCGAAAAAAGTATTTTTCCATAGCAATTTATTTTTAGGGATAGCAGATATTATTTTTTAATTTGTTAAAAATTTTCATAACGTAAATACTGTGACTAAGATGCAGTGTTAAAATTATTCGGAACTGTAAAATAATTTGTAATAAAGTCTACCAGACCCTTTATTTAAACTCGGACAACCCAGAATTGCAAGACTTATATTGTATCTTGGAACAATCAATCGACTGAACACAGTGCCTAAGCTTAAAGCACCCAATATCTTCAGCAGAAGCTGGCTCAACGAGGAGACAAACATTATATAATCCTTAGAATAGTATTTGAGGAGACTTTAGTGCCGAATGACCAGAGAAATAGTTATGGTATAACCAAATAACGGTTTGTATGGTGATTTAGAATATCAAACTGAACATATATCTTGCTAAAGGAACTCTTAAACACTCATTTACTATTGTTATAATAGTATTATTACATTTGTATCTACCCATATAAATACGTCATTGCCCTTAAATAGTATCAACTCAAGTCTCATATAAAATATTTTCGTCCGAATTGATACAATAACCCACACAAATCAAGTATGCAAGCTGTTGGGTGGCACTAATACATTGTATTTAACTTAGTCGTATTTGGTATGTTTAGAAAGAAGCTTTTTAGGAGCTCTTTTGGCACCGCCTTTTTTGGAGCGATGAATGTTTATCTAGTTCTGTTACATAAAAAATAACAATGACATACGACTTCTATATCATTGTTTAGTGACTCGATGTTGATACTACTAGATTCTAGCCCCAATCGAAGTCACTTGGATATTTATTATTTGGAAAAATCGGAAAATCCTAATAATCAGTGTCTAAGATTTTATTTGTTGGTTAATTCCCGGAAGTACCTTTTGACAGTTCCTTTGAAGGTTTTGTAACTAACGTAGTTTGTAACGTTCGATTTTTGTACCTATCTGATAAATTGATAATGCAGTTCAAAACGAGTAGTTCATGAATTCAATTGTTCATACATTGAATCTATGTTTCAGTTACTGGCACCATCTTTGTTGCCAGCAAGAGGGTTGCATAGTTGACAGCCTTTGTCCTATTGTTGTCAAGTTCGGTAACTCACAGAGTCCATCTAGATCCCATGCGTCAAATTCTGACTTCGAATGGGGTAGCTTTTGACGGGGTAGTGTAATTTACATCACCGCAAAGCCTACAGCCGAGTGCTGAGGGACCCCTATGTGGTTACATGAACTTAGAAATGTTATAGGATGCTGGCAATGCTAGCGTAGTTTGTATTGTAGTTTATTTATAATAGTAACTAGGTACCCTTATGTAGTATTATTGAGTCCAACTTAATATTATGCTGACAGTTTTACGACCATCAAACTGAACAATTTTCTCTTTGGGTAATGAAATGACGAAAGGGAAAAAATCTGCATTCCCATAATACATCATATCATACGAGTAATACAAGTCCAGGCTAGATTCTGATACTTTAAAATGTGACTAAATAATTTGTTTGACAATGTCCAAGATAACTAATTTAGGGTTGAGGGAATTTAAATAATTTTTGGAATTCGAATTTCATTGCAATTCGATTTAAGTTATTCAGTTTGATGGTCCGATCAATCCCTTTAATGCCGGCTCTTCATTCTCGCCGAGAACGGGCGAGACAGGCCTTTGAACGAGAGTGTGGATGCCCTTCATTGTTCTCGTGGCGCTGTAAGCCATAGTAATTTTCTTTGAAAGTTCTCGCCCAGTGTTATCGGCGAGAGTGAAGTGCGGGCTTGAACCTGACAGCATATTAAGAAGGAACCCTATATTGTAAGTCCAAGCTTCATGTTTCATTGTTATTAAAAAATTATGAAGAAAAAATTACAACATCCCGAATATATCGAAGTATGAACTTCATTTAATCGTACTGTACCGGAACATACCAAATACCTATTAGGTATGTTATTACAGGCTCACATACCTACTTACTTATTAACATAATATTATGTATAAAGTAACAAAATACTTGCTTGATTGCAAAACTAGATCTAAATAAAAATAGACCATGAGTTTGTGATTATATAGCCCAAAATTAAATATTAAAGCTCTTTTGTTATACAATACCAGTATAACAGCCCATCTATGAATAATATAAGTGGTACATCCGATTGTGGGAAAACTTTCTCGTAGGCTTACCTGGAACAAAATAATACATTGTTAACATAATGGATTCAAAGTAGGGTCGGATCTCTGTTTGTATATAATATACTTATACATAAACACTAACTAAAATCTAAGCAGATGCCATAATTACTAAGGGTTCTGATTAATCTGAAATTTATTCATAATAACGTTAAAAAAGTTTGTTTTTAAATACTGTATAGGGACATTCTACAGGGTGTTAGAGTAAATAGTTGCATTACGACGACCCGGATTGACGGCCCGGTAGCACAGTCGGTAGTGAACCTGCCTGCTGTGCCGAGGGTCGCGGGTTCGAAACCCGTAAGGGACAAATATTTGTATGATGAATATGAATATTTTTACCCGAGTCATGGATGTTTGTATTTATATATGTATTCTATATCGTTGTCTAGTCATCATAATACAAGTCCAGGCTAGATTCTGGTACTTTAAATGTGACTAGATAATTTGTGTGACATTGTCCAAGTGAACTATTCCTAAGAAACCTATAAGATATTAGCAACAAAAATTGTTGGCTTTTCTTTTGTATGAATCGTTGATTTTTAGAGTTCCGTACCCAAAGGGTAAAAACGGGATCCTATTACTAAGCCTACGTTGTCCGTCCGTCTGTCCGTCCGTCCGTCTGTCCGTCCGTCTGTCCGTCTGTCCATCCGTCCGTCCGTCCGTCCGTCTGTCCTACCTATTTAGGGCTGTAACTTTTGAACCGTAATAGCTAGATAGTTGAAATTTTCTCAGATTATGCGTTATTGCGGCGGATTTGTTAACAAATAATAAAAATGTCAAAAAGTTAAAAATTAAGGGGGTTCTCAACAAGAAACTAGTTTTTATTAACGTTTTTTCTTCACGCTCTATCGTAAAAACGGTAATACATACAAGCGTCAAACTTAGTGTGATTATAGATCATACTCTACAGAATAACAACAAATACTAAAAATCGGCCAAGTGTGGGTCGGTCTCGCGCTAAAGGTCCCGGACAAAAAAAGTTTTTTTTTCTATGTTGTGTTTTGTAGTGGTGTGGTAAGGAACATTCGGTGCGCGAGTAGCCCGACTCGCACTTGACCGCTTTTATTTTAAATAATTTCCCTCTGTTTTATTTTCTTTCTTTTTCTATGTGTAGAGAAATCATAATTGTACTGGTCTGCCCACTGACCGTTTCCCCTCCCACGACCGCTACTCAGTCACTGCTTTCGTTAATTAAATAATTGCTTAAACAAACTTAATTCAAAGCCAAAGTTTTAAGTGAAATTAATGCGCAGTACTAACACAAATTAACAATCATCGAATAAGTATTCCAAGTGGCAAGACAAACAGTCTTGAAAACAACAACTTAGCTATTTGCCGAAGATTTACTGAAGTGCCTACTTTGATAAACATTTTCTGAGTCAGTCGACAGGACAGCTAGTTATTTATAGTCTTTTTATGGTTCCGTACCCAAAGGGTGCTGAAAACGGGACCCTATTACTAAGCCTACGTTGTCCGTCCGTCCATCCGTCCGTCTGTTTAGAGCTTGAACTTTTGAACCGTAAGAGCTAGATATTTGAAATTTTCACAGAATGTGCTATATTACGGAGGATTTGCTAATAAAAAAGTTAAAAATTAAGGGGGGTCCTCACACAAGGAACTAGTTTTTATCAACGTTGTTTCTTCTCGCTCTATGGTAAAAATAGTAATACATACAAGCGCCCAACTTGGTGTGATTATAGAGCAAACTCTACAGTATAACAGCAAATAATAAAAAGCGGCCAAGTGTGAGTCGGTCTCATGCTAATCCAGTCGCTCACCTGAAGACGTTCCTGCTCCCTGAAGTATGGCCTACCGGAGTCGTGTTTAGACGCTTTAGGGAAGCGAGGTCAATAATCCCTAGGGAGTGTTAAGTGTTTAATTATTAAGTTATATTTTTATGTATTTTAGGTTAAGGTATTTATAATATGGGCCCGTGATAATTTTATATTGTACTGATGCCTGAATCAAATAAATAAATAAATAAAAAAATAAATAAATAAATAAAGGTCCCGGAGTAGAAAACATATTTTTTTACCCTTATATGTTGTGAATGTTGTGATGGTATGGTACGGAACCCTCGGTCTCGATGCGTGAGTAGCCCGACTCGCACTTGACTGATTTTATTTAGGCTTTGGCTGACTAAATATGTGTTGTGTGTAAATATATTCTGTGAACTACCTTTACATTTGGGCGTTGACCCCATTGTTTTTGCACTTTATTTTATCCAGTCAGACACAGTCTTTGACCTTTTAAATAAAAAGTACATTAACGCTACACGTTTATTACTAGTCGACAAAATAAAAACGTATTTGCACGCTAAAAACATATACAGCAACAAAAACAATATAAAATGAGCATAAGGGTACAAATGGTTTTATCAATATCAGAGAACTGAAAAGTGGTGAATTTGCAAGCTGAAGTGGCAATGGGCTGGTCGTAATCTGCTGGAGAACTGAAAACCGACAGGCGTGTAGCACAGATTACTATAATTAGAACGTAGTGTGGGACACCCTCTAGCCCGCTGTGCCGAGACGCGACGATTTGCTAAATAAAAGTATCAGGGAGCAATCGAATGAGGAAGGCCGTGGATAGAGTTTTGTAGCGCGCCTTAGGAGAGGTCTATGTTCAGCAGTGGACGACGACAGACTTATTTTGATGCCACTAAAAAATGTATTTATAAAAAATCGTATTCCTTAGACACCTTCTATGACACTCACAGGAAGAAATAGGATATTAACGTGGTGGTCTACGGCTAAATACGGGATTAACATTTTTAATTTCTTTAAGCTTCAAGAGGGATGTAGCCGTTTGCGGTGCTGTCAGTAAGTAATATTTTTGGTTCTTATACGTGCTCTGACCACCGCTCGCCTCAACGAAACTTTTGACATAAAATAGTACGAAAAAGTGCTGGGACTGTAACTGGAGATGTCATCTTAAAAATACGTTTGCCCAGTGAAATGTTGAGTTACATTCATCTTACATTCTACACTTACTTATACCATAGCTGGGTTTAAAAAACTGTTTTCTGTTTACTAAAACTTAAAAAATTATATAACTGTGATTTTTTTCTGTTTTTGTATCATCATCATCATCATCTCAGCCGATGGACGTCCACTGCTGGACATAGGCCTCCCCCAAGGATCGCTATAACGACCGGTCCTGCGATGCCCTCATTCAACGGGTTTCCGCCGCCTTCACCAAGTCGTCGGTCCACCGTGCCTACCCACGCTGCACTTTCCGGTACGCGTTCGTTTTAGTAAGCAGATTGAAAAACCTTGTTTTCAACGCTCTGAATCATGCATGTCCCACACAACACAAAATATCTACAGAATATCTAATAGATATCTTTTAAATGTTTAATTATTTAAAAGATATCTATTAGATATTCTGTAGAATCTTTTAAATGTTTAATTATTTAAAAGATATCTATTAGATATTCTGTAGACATTTGTGCTGTGTCGGGTTTTATCACTTATGAATTTTATAATCAGAACTCGCCGCATAACATAACGACTTGTCGTTTAAAAAAACAGAGCCCTATCGTATTACGGCGCGGCGGATCAACGGTTTGCCGGATAGTGATATATATTCTAGAATACGGCGGCTCAAATTTAGCCGCATTGTAATCAAGTTAGAAATAAAATAAAGCCATCTAAATGCAAGGGGAAGCTTTGCTCAGTATACTCAGTAATATAATAAACAAAAAGCAAGCCCTTGTCTGCTCATTTAATAAAACTGAATAGATCAACATTTTCGTCGTGTTCTGTCGAAGGCGCCACTGAGTCGACGACGACGAACGTCGGCATGGAACGGAAGATCGCACCCAATCCATTGAGTGGCATTGAGATACCCGCACATAAATTAATATATATACAAGAATATACAAGATGCGGTAATCTAACATCTACAACATATTGGTTTTTGAAACTGTGAGAGCTGATAACAATAGCGTCTAAAATCTGTTTCCCTTGAGGAATCCCTTAAAAATCTGCATAGCTTAGCAAGTATACAATTTTGAAAATTCCAATATTTATGAATGCAGTTAGAACCACATAAAAAGCTGTATATAATGTAAAATAGTAACTATACAGTTTTTGCACAATTGTGTTGATAAATAGAAATCAGGCTGAAAGCGCAGAAAACATTTTCTCTTCGAAGTCCATTAATGTAGACACTTTTAATAGGTACTCAGGCTTTTACTGGGCAGATCTGGTACGGTAAACTAAATACGGACAAGGTAAAAAAAAACAATAAGTCCCCAATAAATGCTTCGTTACTTCTAAAAGTCTTCTTGTCTACTCCTATCGTAATATACTATTTATAAGGTCCTAAAGCTCTTTATTTTTCATAGTTACCCCTAGTGCGCCTAAAATGAGTTTGAATTATTCAAGGCAGAACAAAGGATCAGTGAGAGTAATGAAAAGGACATTGTAGCCCTGACGCAGGACCGCGGGAACGTTCATTATAGCGGCATACTTTATAAACTAAGTAATGACTGACATTAGTTTCAGATGAAAGTACATCAACGAGAGATCAAAATAAGCGCAATATAATGTTTGTTAAATAAATATACAGGGGGCTTATACTTAGGTAAAAATATAATTAAATACCCTATAAACAAAACACCTCACATTGGGGCACCGTACCCAGGGTGGGACGCCACCTGTGTGGACACATTGGCGGCGTCCCATATCAACGCCACTTCCTAGGGCGCGGGTGCCGCTGTGGCCGCTGCAGAACGCCTCAAAAGGCGTTTATATGCCAACATCGGGGAGGAATACAAATTTATACCTTGTGGGGTAGAAACCCTAGGTCCATGGGGACCGCAAGCAATACTCCCTATTAAAGAGCTGTGCCTCCGTGGTCTAATGGTTAAGAGCATTGGCTCTCGACACGGAGGTCGTGGGTTCGATTCCCACGGGGGACACCTAGTGATATTTCGCTTTGTGCGTTTTTCCCCAGTTGGTTAAGACATTGCAGGCTGAATCACCTGATTGTCTGAAAAGAAAAATGATTCCGTGCTTCGGATGGCACGTTAAGCCGTTGGTCCCGGCTACTATCTCTGGTGGTAGTAGTCGTTACATAAAAACCACGTCAGAGGCCGTAAGGCGGTCTGAAAAAACTCTGACACCAGGGCTCTGCCCACACGATAAGAAGAAGATTAAAGAGCTGGCCGCCCACCTAGTCGATTGCACAGGAGAGCGCAATATAACAACATTAAAATGTGGTTATGACTTTGATTCCTGAAGTAGACAAAATTGTTAACTCTACTTACTAGGTATCAACATACAAATTCCGTATGGAAAAAATAAATAAATACGTCAACAACAAGCATTTTTATTTCTTCCTTCAATGTGATGGTCAGAATAGGCATACGAACTCAGATTGTCTCCTTCCGATGACTGACAACCTGTCCCGTTTTTCCCCCGACAACCCTGAATGTATCTAACACTAATATTGCCTTAATTTCATTAGCACACCGAAAAAAAAAAACATGCTCAGGAAAATAATAGAGAGGTACCTCTCTAAAAGCGATTTATTTTCCTCATTTTTGTAGATTACTCATTAAAAGTTATTGTGTGCTACATCAAAAATTTTCTGTAATAAGTTCATAACAACAACATAAACACAATATATTAATAAGAATTTGAGAAAGCGGTTTTAATGTAACTTAAAGTTATACAATGAGCCGATTGTTTCACATTAATTGTCACTAGATACGTCAAGGATTCCGTACTCATAAAGTCAAAGTCAAAATCTAAAGCATTTATTGTGAAACTATAGGTGCGATACATTATTATGTTCACGCCTAAGTCCACCTAAGTCTCTCTGCGGTAGGCAGAGATACGTCGCCAACGCCGCAAAGGGGTGAAACCCAAACAGTCAATAATGAGTTATACAAAAATGCGCCATCAGTCGAGCTCTATAATCATCACAAGGTGAATAATTAATAATTATAATATTTTATTGCTTCATGTGGTATACATAGATCTTATAGATAATAAACTAATAACAGTACGCAACATGAGCCAGGGCACCGCAATTTACATTTGAATGTAAAATATTATAAAACTAAGAAAGAAAGAAACAAAAATTTTACAGTTAAGTATATGATTGGTGTAAAATAAAGTATATTTGTTTGTTTGTTTGTTTGTTTGATTATTCATGCATAACATAGTTATTTTAGGTCCATAACATATTTATATAAAAAAAAATAAACAATACAAAAATAATTTTACAATCATCATCATATCGTATGGCAAACACAATGACAAATATATGAAGAAAAGAAGGAAATACAACAATTATTACAATTACATTAATCGAGAAAAAAAAACAGTATGACCGCCAATCTCGAAATAAGCTAGTAGGCGGGAAAAAACGATTATTGGCCTCTCCTGTAAAATTTTCTCATTTGATTTGATCATGCGCACTCTTGCACTTTATTCCAATTGTACTAGTTCGTAATTAAATGCATTTTATTTTGTTTATTGTTATGGATACCCAATCGTAGACCTCGCGTATCAGGCTTGTTGGTCTATCGTTTAATGTAATAGTTTTAAGCAAAAGTTAAAATAAACACTTATCTAGATCGCCACATACTACGATTCTGAAACACATGTCAAAGAGGCGAGAGCGCCTCTTTGACATCTATTCGTCTCTTCATACATGTTCGTCGGTACCTGGTACATTTCCTGCCGCTTTAAGCCGCATCTGATTTGATCAGCGCACGTGCCTTAAGGCCTCCCATTTGCAAGGCTCTCTTTCTTACAAGCAAACTTTTGCAATTAGCCATCCCGCTTCAATTGCGTGGCGCCGGTCGGAATTTTCCGTTTTCTTTGAAAACCTGTATGATTCTTTATGAATTTTCAAAAAATAAGAAAACCACATCATTCTATATTGTATTGTGAAGAATGTTGTAAATTTTCATATTCTTCTGATCAACAATGTAAGAGTAAAACGGTTACAACTGGAAAAAAAGGGGTGACTTTGGATTCGTTTTTCTTCAGTTTTATTAATTAAAATAGATTTCGAGAAAAACCACATCACTTTTCATATCCTGTAGATTGTTCAGTTTTGTTTTCTGCTTAAAAAGTGCCATAGTTAATGTATAAAATGGTAACAAAGTTACTCAAAACCGGGCGGACGCCCCTTAACGGGTACGTGCCTTGTACCTAAATTTCATCCGTCAAGCTATTACTTTTCCCTTATTCTCATCCCACAAAGACAATAATTGTCCCTGTATTACCTTAGTGTTAAAATCTTGTAATTATTTTTATTTTCTTTGTGTGAGCCAATAAATACTTTTTTACTTTACTTACTTTACATTGTTTCCAGGCATTCTAGTATGATTTCTCTACACGGGCGCGACGCGCCTTTTCTCCATAGAAAATAACCTGTTCCCCATGCTTTTCGGATAGCGAAAGCCGCGCTTGCCGCGATAAGTAGTATGGAATAAAGCCGAGTCGTGTGCAAGAAGAAAAATCATGCTAGACGTACAGATGGCCAAAATTTCGTAGTCGGGATATCGAAAACACCAATGGCCTACGCCACCCGTCAAAAACCCACAAAACTAATAGCCCAGTCATTTTACGGAGTTTTGTTAGGAGGGGTGTGTAGTAATTATCAATGGGACTTTTAAACTGTAACCAGCACTATTTAGTGGCAAAAAGACTAGGTATCTGAAAATATTTAAAAAATCGCTACGTAACATAGAAATCAAAATTGTATCTTCCAGAAGGCTTTTAGCTTAATAATATTATTACGAATGCACTCATTTTAATTAGATTTAACAATATAAATTATTTTTGAGCAGGTATGTGTTAATTTGTTGAGCATTATTATGCTCAACAAATTAACACATACCTACTCAACACATATCATATTTTTTTTATTTACAATGCAATAGGCATTGTAATTTTAAAAATTAGGTACCTATGCATTTGAAAATACTAATGTATTTTTCAGAGGCTTCTAAGAAGGCAAAAATATGAACACCATGTTTGAAGTATGCATAAAGGAAAGCCTTAAAAATTAGCAAAAAAAAATTATCATCTAGATCATCTAGATCATCATGATAATTAAAAAGATGTTAATTTATTAAATTTGGAGTTATTGCTGAAGTAATTTTTTTTTAAATTAGGTACATTTCTAGGCTCAAATTGGATCTTAAATACTAAACCGAAAAAAAAAACAATTATTAATGAGTCCCGGCTGAAACCGTAAAATGACTGGGCTACAAAGCTCTAAGGATTACTGACTGCCCACCTAATCTGTCCGGTAGCATTACCCCCCTCAAAGAGCTTCAAATGAATGAATTGACAGAAAGAGAAACGCAAATTCAAAGCCTTGATTGAAAATAATGAGGTGTCCTGAGGCGACAGAGGATTTGGAGCATTAAATTGGGAGATGGGATAATGGTCTAAGTGCCGGTATATTACAGATTCAGAAGGCACTCCTTTTGTCAAATATTTGAGCAGTCATTGAGATACATAGCGTAAAAAAATCATACTTGTACTGCAATAAATAAATCATAATTTATTTATTTTTGTTTAATTAGGATCGCCGACAAGATAAACACAATAGTTATAACAATTACATAAAATGACAAAAGTGCCATCTCAATTAAAGGCAACCACAATTTATTGGCATGATTTATGATTATGAGTCATACATAATGCACATTTATTTATTGTCCAAGATATTTTATTTCAAATCGTTTTGCAAGTGACCAGGAAGCTGGCATAGGTATTGTCCTTGGAGTACAGACTGCCTAACAAGCGGTGAAACATATTAATACCCCTTTTTCTTCTTTCGTACCTACTTTACGAAAGACCGTCGTTGTTTTCGACGTTACTTAATAAAAGTTTTTATTTAATTTTTTTCTGATAGATAGGGACACAAAAACGTTGGAAATATCAACGACGAAGATATACGAAAGAAGGTCGAACTTTACCGACCACCATGGCCAATTTTCGGGTTTCCATGCTTGTAAGGAGTGGCATCCTTTATGATTCTAATATCTTTGCCAAGTGACCTACTGACCGAAATGAAAGACGTAGGTATCACGTAAAAACAAACTTTTTCCTAAAATTCGCTCATTAACGCTAAGCCGTCTCCCATTTAAGTGCTCTAAAAACGGGAAATTTGTCGTCGCCGAAAGCAGCGTCCTTGGCTCTTATTAATGGTAGAGAAACGTCTCCGGATCGTTCCGGATAATAAAAGGACATTGTAAATGGCCGCTTTCAGGGATCCTTCAAATTGAGCTATTATAGCTACAAGTGCACTAAATTACATGTTAGACAGCTGGTAAGATGGCTGGTAGTTGATATTCCGCCTTATGATCTGGATATGAATAACCTGCTGTTAGCCGTGGCGCGATTTAAAGCTACCCGAGTTAAAACTGTAGCCGTAGCGGGATGTGGCCGTAGCGCGAGCGAAGTAGCCGACTAGCCGTAGCACGATGTAGCCGTAGCGCGAAGTGGCCGTAGCGCTAGCGAAGTAGCCGTAGAGCGAAGTAGCCTACTAGCCGTAGCACGATGTAGCCGTAGCGCGATGTAGCCGTAGAGCGAAGTAGCCGTAGCGTGAAGTGGCCGTAGCGCGAAGTAGACGTAGCGTGGATTCCTCGATGTAACAATGTTTCTTGATGATTATGATGGTGAGTTTATTTATGTAATGTGAACTAAATTATGGGGGATGCTCAGCTCAACTGTTCTTTCATTTACGACTGACCTTGGTTGGTGACTTGAGAATTCGCTGGGAATTAGGAACTAAACAATAACATTTCAGGTGCAGAACCCTGATTCTGGTAAACTTTTAAAAAATTGGTAAATTACTTAACAAAATCAAATTTTATGCACCCGTTTTCCTGAAAATATTGAGATTGTAGAATTCCGAGACTCTAAACATGTTGATATATATAAACGTGAGTGGAATTGCCGAAAAGGGTCACCCTCGATGTAGTATGAAGGTCAAGATCAAATGTACCCGCAGCCGACGACCGTGTATGAAACCACTTATGACTGTGGAAGAGGCAAAAGAAGTGTATCAGGATCGTAGCAGATGGCGATAAATTGTCTCTGCCTACCCCAGTGGGACATAGGTCGGAATATATGTATGTAAACAAGTAATGTTTCGATTACCTTATCACTGGCTACCATCTCGGGGAATATGGTCGTTAGCATCCTACGAATGAACTATGAATGAACTATTTCACGCTCTCTTCCATTCGCTAAAAAAACGTTACCTATTTTTGAACGTCTCATCGGAACCATCAATAAAATAAACCCGAGAACCAGAAGCGGCGGAAGGCGTAGGCGGTGTGGGCGGGTGGTTGGTGTGGGCGACTCGCGGTCCGAGGGTCTCGAGCCTCGAAGCCAGGACCAGTAAAACACACAGTTCTGACCACAGACGAATCAAGGTGCTGAAATATTTCGAGCTCGCTTTAATTTTTATACAGGGTGTAAGGAAAAGTATCATTAACCTTTAAACCACATACTCTACCCATCAAACTGAACAACTTTTACTATGAGAGCAAACCTGTAAGGGCAAAAAAAATCAGCTGTTCCATACTAAACTGCAGTGCTTACTCGACTCAAACTGTCGATATGATGTGTGATGGATTTACGAGGGTATTTAATAAAGAGTCTAAACATCATATCGACACAAACGTATGAAACAGCTGGTTCTTTTTTGCCCTGAAAGGTTTGCTCCCATTTCCCATAGTAAAAGTTTTTCACACAGGAACCGACAGAGCTCTGTTACTTAAGGCGGTTGCAGAGGGGTCAATTTTATACAAAACTTTGACGCACAATACGCGTAGACGGTATTAAAATAAGTAACTTTGTATATATGGAAAAATTGGTTATCAAATCTAGATGTCGCGTATTAAATAACATTTGCAATTTATTATATAATTACGAAGATACAAAGCTTTGAAATTTTTCATACAAAATTTTCAAAGCTTTATATCTTCATAATTGTATTATAAATTGCAAATTTTATTTAATACGCGACATCTAGATTTTCTAAACTATTTTTCCATATATAAAATATTACTTTTATTAATTCCGTCTACGCGTATTGTGCGTCAAACGTTTGTATGGACTGAAACCACCTTAACGGTTTTATTTAGCTGCCCTCTGTATCAAACTGTGTCTCAAATACATATGTATTTGTTTAGTAACGTAAAATACAGATTCGAAATGCTTGATGTCGAGCTCGCAGTTTTTTAATGCTACCTTCATATGACCTGCAATTAAAAGTTCCCCAGCGAACCCCAACAATAGTGCCTCACAAACCTCATCTTGCGCACATAAAATCCGCCTCTGCCGGGAAGCATAAAATTATTATTTACTTCGTCATTTATAAAATATTTTTCAATTCTACTTCAGCTCCTGAAAGAGCAGCTGTGACAATCGTTCCCCTAATCGCTCAATCCATAACAGCCCTACTTCAGGGTGACTGGTAGAAGAAATAATTTATAAACTTAACTGAATGAATATCAGATGTTAAGGCCACTCCTCCAATCTGCAAGGCTCTCTTTCTTACAAGCAAACTTTTGCAATTAGCCATCCCGCTTCAATTGCGCGGCTCCGGTCAGAATTTTCCGTATTCTTTGAAAACCTGTATGATTTTATATGAATTTTCAAAAAATAAGAAAGCCACATCATTTTATATTGTATTGTGAAGAATATAACCGTTTTACGGTTACAACTGGAAAAAAAGAGGTGACTTTGGAGTCGTTTTTCTTCAGTTTTATTAATTAAAATAGTTTTCGAGAAAAACCACATCACTTCTCATATCCTGTAGATTGTTCAGTTTTGTTTTCTGCTTAAAAAGTGCCATAGTTAATGTATAAAATGGTTACAAAGTTACTCAAAACCGGGCGGCTTAAGAGAAGTTTATTCCAAAAGCGCAAATGTGCGCTGCATACAAATAAAGTCTGGTGATATTTTCAATACTATCCAATTAAAGTCAATGAAATTTTTCAGAAACTATCCAAAAACTAATGTCTGTTGTTGTGAATGTTTTTATGAAGTCATAAATGATATAATTAATTTAAGATATGTATGGAAATCTTTGAGGCACTGTAACTTTAAAACGATATTTTTGAACGAAAATCTGACTTCACACAAACATAGAAATTAGTTTCTAGATATTTACTGAAAAATTTCATTGATTTTAATTGGTTAGTAAGTACGTATTGAAATTATCACCAGACTTCGTTTGTATGGAGTGCGCTCCAAATCATGGCAGTATACTGAAACTGTAAAACTTATCTGACGTATCACCTCATTCCTGACGTAATCTCTCAGAGAAACAAGCTCTCTCCATAACTCAGCAAGCGTATTATGCTCCATTACAAGATTTTTAGCAACGGTTTCATTCATCGTCATTACGCGACGCGATATTCCGCAAGGCACGCCAAAAAATAATCTAAAAAAAAGAATAATCTTTACTTATCCAGTCACTGCCGGCTGTCTTGCGTACTTCGCTCAGTCATCGCTTTCACCGTGACGCCTCCATTTTCCCAAATGCCGTGTCCACTTCAGCAGTGCGACTTTTGAAAGTCACACGTTGAAATCAGCAGTACAATGACCAAAACCAGTATGAATTGTTTGTATTCATTCGGTCATGATTTTGAATCTCACGATTCAGAAATAGCACTCCAGGGGGCCTAGACAAAGTGTCTTTTGATTAGAGCTAACGAAAGTAAAAAAAATAAAAAATGTATGGGACTGTAGAAAAGAACGAAAACGAATAGAAAAGGCCTAGACAACATGCAGTTTTTGACAGTTGCTGACGACAGTGAGCGTTTCGTTTTGAACGCTTCCTGTCGATCGAACAGACCTTGTAGATAACGCTAGAAAATCGCGAGCGGCGAGTATTTGACAGCAATCACAATTATTTTTATTTTTTAAATTTAACACGATTTAGCATATAAAAAATAAAAAAGAGTGAATAATTGAGTGAACTGAACGCTAAACATAGAGCAGATTTAGCTTTTTTTCTACAATAAGCGATTGTCAATAATTTGTGACATTGTCTAGCATTCTGTCGTTTTTCTATCGTCGATAACGCTGCGGCGTTAGCGTTTGTAGAATAAGAAGCGTGTGCACTTTGTCTAGGCCCACTGATCGTTTACAGAAACGGCGTTTAATGCTTCTATAATTTTATTATCCGTTATCTACTGTAACTAAATAAATGTACTGTATTTTCAGCATGCTAATTTTGTATGTGATATATGTATAACTCCATAAAAGTAAGTTTTATTATACTGCACTACTGGGCTCTCCAAAAAAGCTGACTTCACACAAACATAGAAATTAGTTTCTAGATATTTACTGAAAAATTTCATTGACTTTAATTGGTTAGTAAGTACGTATTGAAATTATCACCAGATTTCGTTTGTATGGAGCGCGCTCCGAATTATATGGCAGTTTACTGAAACTGTAAAAGTTATCTGACGTATCACCTCATTCCTGACGTAATCTCTCAGAGAAACAAGCTCTCTCCATAGCTCACCGAGCGTATTTTAGCAACGGTTTCATTCATCGTCATTACGCGACGCGATATTCCGCAAGGCACGCCAAAAAATAATCTAAAAAGAATAATCTTTACTTATCCAGTCACTGCCGGCTGTCTTGCGTACTTCGCTCAGTCATCGCTTTCACCGTGACGCCTCCATTTTTCCAAATGCCGTGTCCACTTCAGCAGTGCGACTTTTGAAAGTCACACGTTGAAATCAGCAGTAGAATGGCCTAAACCAGTATGAATTGTTTGTATTCATTCGGTCGTGATTTTGAATCTCACGATTCAGAAATAGCACTCCAGAATGTTTAAACTAACGATTTAATGCTTCTATAATTTTATTATCCGTTATCTACTGTATTTTCAGCATGCTAATTTTGTATGTGATATACTATAACTCTAAGTTTTATTATAGTTATAGCCCACTTTGATTGGGCTCTCCAAAAAAGCAATAACTTTTTCACCTCACAAGCTCGGAAAGATTGTGTTTATCATTCGAAATCTGAATGCAAAAGTGCATTTTATCCGCTAGCGTGGAAAGAGTTTTTAAAATTCGAATCTTTCTATTCAATAAAGAAAAACAGCCTAAACAAGTTTTTTTTCATGCTGTTTATGTGCTGGCTAGTGCTTAGATTATTCTAAAAATGAGGTTGGCGCATTGAAATTTTCCTCGCTGTAGTGAGGTGAAAAGTTGTGTGTTTCGCTCGGCAGCAAAGTTATCCTGCGTCTCGTACTTTTGAAATCTTCGCTCCGCTCAGGATTCTATATTTGAATCCTAGAATCCTTCGCTTGCTCAGGTTTCAATACAAGTACTCGCGCCAAAAAGCAACTTTGCAGCCTTGCATAACAAATAACTATTTCTGGTCCATACTGTTAGAAAAAAAAAACGATGATGCTTGTCGCTTCATCAAAGAACCGAACGCATTGAAACTGTCACTTCATTCATTCATTACCCTGTAATTGAACAAAAAAATGATTTCATTCAGCGATTTGTATCCGTCTGTCACTGGTGCGGACGTAAATGAGAACTTTTAGTATGGGTAAAGCTAACCGATTTTTTCGGGTCGAAAAGGGTTAGCTTTAGGGTTGACGAATGTCCATATTTGTCTGGATACTTTGGATTTCGATTGCGCTTTTAAAATGAACTACTTTCCGAATAATTTTATATCAACATTATACTGAAACTATATTACTATTTTAATTTAATAATTCTAAAAGTTATTGGTTACGATTTTACTTGCGTATTGACTAAATAGAGTATGTTATTAAATATAACCCTAGTACCTTTTAGACAGCCCGGTATCCCAGTTGGTAGTGAACCTGCCTGCTGTGCCGTGGGTCGCGGGTTCGAATCCCGTAAGGGACAAATATTTGTATGATGAATATGAATATTTGTACCCGAGTCATGGATGTTTGTATCTACATATGTATTCTATATCGTTGTCTAGTTATCATAATAAGTCCAGGCCATGGTACAATAATATACTGCGCCTGGTATTCTCTTCCGATCACGTGACTGACCACGTGACTGACACAAGCCTACGTCATCATACCCTTTTATCATGTTTAGCGGCCATTTTTTTGTGACGTAGGCTTGTTTCACTCTGGGAATAGAAGACCTTGTTTTTTTAGACTATGGTCCAGGCTAGATTCTGGTACTTTAAATGTGACTAGATAATTTGTGTGACATTGTCCAAGATTTACCTACAGTACAATCGAAACAAAACATAACCTTAGCATATCTAATAAATATTTAATATCCATACTTTAATAATGAATAACTAACTGTTTTATCCCGAATTTTCGATAAAGCAATGTCACCTTATTTGGGTCGTCACTTACACACGCGCCTTCGGTGTCGAATGTCCTCTCATTTCTAGAAATGGTAGAGGCCCAAGGTTGAAGTTTTCGTTCTATTTTTGTCTGTTTTTTATTTGTGGAGTGTTTAAGTTAAAGGACTTTCATCTGTGTAGGTAGCTTGTGAAATACTAGGATTTCAGCGTAGACAAGTCTTAGATAATTGTGTTGGATTATATTAAAATTTCTTCCCCAGGCGAAGGACACAGAAAATATAATCTAATGCGCACCCAGGGAAAAAATTAGAATCGAATGTGAATTATTAAAAAATGTCCCCCTGGGATAATTTTTATGGATCAAAATTGGTACTATTAACAGGTAGGTACTATTTTGAATGTAATAAAATAGTATCTGTTATTAATTTTCTAATAACTAAAAACGTCCACGAATAGTACATTACTGCAGCGGCCAGCAACAGAGGCATTGATGGACGAACGTGTAAATGTGGGCCGAGGCGAAGCCGAGGCACACATACGTAAGTCCATCAATGCCTAGTTGTGGCCAAGGCTTGTATAGTACTTTTCTCAAATAATGCGCGGAAATGAAAACAGTAAATTTTCTCAAATAATTCGCGGAAATTAAAACTCTTTTCAAAATTAATGACGAACAACGAACAACAATTTTTTTTTTTTTTTTCAATAAATCGCTTTCTATTTGCAAGCCAGTTCGAAATTTAAATAAAACCTTTGATGTGTTACCTCCTTGGTCGCCATGTTTCGGAGGAAAAGATCGTTCCATTTTTAAATTACACGACAGATATGAGTTTACTATGTAATTTATTTGGCCGCAAAACACGACAGATATGGATCATAGATAAGCTACTATTTTACAGGATATGGATTTTCATACAACATTGCCGGCCGCTGCGCGCATGTATTTGGCCAGTACAGCAATTTCGATTTATCTCGAAGAAGGTTGTCAAAATAATGCTCACATTTCCAAGCATGTTTGAGAAAATTATATTAATAGCTGAAAACTAATTAATAATCCCAAAAATCTCAAGTCAAAACAAGTCTAACATAAAACCGGAAACCCGGGAATTTCCGGGATTGAGAATCCGGATTCCCGAGGTTGGCATCAACCCGAATATTATAAAATAAAAATACAATATTATTTATTTTTAATTTAAGGTGGAAATATTTTTTATTATAAAGAAAATGTCACAATAAATCTAAAACATCCTAAAACTAAAATATCCTAAAACTAAAACATCCTAAAACTAAAATATACTAAAACTAAAATATTAATTTAAGTATCTTTTTAGCACACATTCTGAAAACAGTTCAAGTGAAGATTATTTGACAGCTCTGACTATTCTTTTTTTGAACGCGTTGTAATATTTTTCTCATTTCTAGAAATTATTGAGGTCAAGGGCGAAGCTTCCTTTTGTCTGAGGGCGTGTATAAATTAGCAGTTCCATCCACGCGGCTTGTTAAAACGTCTCGTTTTAGCGTTATCTTTATTTCAACCTCAAAAATAAGTTACAAAAAAATGTTTCCTACTCCTGCGTTAATTGCATTTTTTCTTCCACTCAATGAGTGATTTCACAGAAAAAAAAAATGTTTAGGTATTTGAGGTTGTCGCAATGCTGTAGAGTTTTTTCTATGTTTAAGACCTCGCTATACAGATTTTTACAATTATAATAATAACGTTTTTGGTAGGTTACATCTACATAGGGAAAATTAAATTATGCGTTTGGGATAGATGTTTTATTGCGCTATTCATTCGCAAATAAAGACTTGATTGATTGATTGACAGCCGTTAGAGCCGTTCTGACAGATCGCTCAGACGTTAAAGGTGGACTTCCGATGCCAGCGGCCGATGCGACTAACGCGCGCGTCTGACGCGAGGTTCTGTCATATATGACAGAACCTCGCGTCAGACGCGCGCGGCCGACGACAGACCTCACTTCCGAGGTCAGCGACTGACGCGTGCCTATTGTACAGAGTGTTATCACTTAAGGGTATTTTCCCCGAAATTCAGAGTACGTTTTTATGTTTTGGTGTTTAAACAAAAACATAAAAACACAAACAAAAAACCAATACATATTTTAATAAAGAATATTTGATAGGTTTAGAGAATATATGAATGCATTTTTTTAACAGGATTTTGATAAAATACATTTTTGGGAGTAATTAGACAGGGATGCATTGCGTCCCCATGGCTTTTTAACCTGTACATGTATCGCTGTCTAGCTTAGATTAAAAACTTTTCGCTATATCTATGCTGTCTAGCTAATAATTATGAAGGCAAGAGGGATATTCCAAAAAAAGAAAAAGTAGTTGCAAGTGGCTCGATAGATGGTGTTATCGCTACGTTGAGCGACCTTGTAGATAATAAAATACAAATAAAATAGTAAAAATTAAGCAAATTTTCGGTAAAATCTTCGTAATATTTCTGGCAAACATTCTTGTTCTGCGTGACGTCAGAGCATAGCCGCGCGCGGCCGCGGCCGATGCGATAGACATCGGCCGCGCGCGTCTGACGCGCGCGTCAGTCGCTGGCATCGGAAGCGGCGCCATACGTTTTCATAGTAACTAGTATGGCCGCATCGGCCGTCAGCCGCGAGCCGCGCGCGTCAGACGCGTCGGCCGCTAGCATCGGAAGTCCACCTTAAAGGCTGTAAGTCACATAGTAAATCCCTAATATTATAAATGTGAATTTATGTTTGACGCAAAAACTACTTAACCGACACGGTTAACCGATCATCATGAAACTTTGTACACATATTCTTGGAGGTATTAGAAGTAACATAGGATACTTGGGGTTTTCCAAACTCCACGCGGACGAAGTCGCGCGCAAAAGGTAGTAAGAAATAACTTTATGAAATAAAACAAGTTTAGCGCAATACAGAATTTAGCACAGTTGAAAAGTAATTTGATTGCAATGTGATTAGAACTGAAAGTGGATTAGGATTGAACTTGGATGTTTAAATTAGCGCAATCGCCCTACAGAACATCTAACCATTGAATCAAATAGATACTTAATTTGTAATAATTATTTAGTAAGTTGTGGGTGCCTATAAAAGGGTTAGCACCGTGCATGTTATGATTAAGATATTTGTCAAAGATTTGTGTAATAACCTGTTGGTAATACGAATAAACAAATTGAAATTGGAAAAAAACATTATCTTACTCTACAAAAGGACCAACGTTGAAATCGCGAAAATAAAAGCCAATTTTTTTCTCCCGATTTCGATGCTGGCTCCATAGTGAAAGTTGTTCAATTGAATGGTCTAATCTAAAGCCTAAAAAGATGGCTTGAAAATGCTCCAAAAGCATGTTAACCACTAACTATGATGCCGCTAGCAATCCGCGCTGGTCCTCGACTGGCTTACCCTGGCCCGGCGATTGCCCTCTCAACATTATTCGTAGAACCCTTCGTGGGGGCCTTTGCCCTGCAATGGGATCCTACCCTACAGGCTATTAAGTTAATATTACAATTGCTTAGGCCCTCTGTCACGATGTGTTTACTGTAGTAGTTGCTACGAATAAGAATGTACAGGGTGTAACAAAACACCCTAGTAATACTTAAGGGGGTGCTTCAGACCATCAATCTGAACAACTTACACTATGGAGACAACGTCGAGAAAAAATAAAAAAAATCTGCTGTCCCATACATTTGAGTCGAGACGGTACTGCAGATTTGTATGAAATTGCTGATTTTTTTTTCGCGATTTCGATGTTGGCTCCATAGTGAAAGTTGTTCAGTTTGATGGTCTGAAGCACCCCCTTAATTATTACTAGGGTGTTTTGTTACACCCTGTATAGAAATGTAAATCAAGCTCAAAAAGTGGCACCAAAAAATCTGTACCGCGTTCTAAAGTTCTTTAAAAGCTGTACCTTGCCGAAAAAACTCATGCAAAATGTACATTAGGTGCCAAAAATGATATTGATTTTGTTTTGAGTTATTTGGCTTGTTCTTTATGTAACAGTGCGACCATTGCTTGTGTATTGTGTTCGCCTCAAGCTCACCCATAATTTAGACATCCGAACTCTTTTTTTTCATTCAATGCAGGTTTCTTCCCGATGTTTTCCTTCACCGCCGAGTTATTGATAATGATAAATACATAATACAACCGTACATAAATTCCGTAGAATTTAATGCTAGCTCTCTACCGTATGGACCATCGCTCTTCGTAGATAGGTACCGTACCCACCCGTATACCAGTAAGTATTTTATTATTACCCAATTATTCTTTTTCAGGAGCCTGGATTCAAAAACTCATTACAGTCATTGTTATTGTGTACAAAGAATTTTAATAATAATGATAAGCGTGCCCAACCATCCCATCGTGAAGAGAGTTGTTATTATCCTTTATCCTGTTTAATAAATATGTTTTTTCATTAAGAGCAAAACTATGTCGACCCGAGACATCAAGCCACAGAAAAACTGCGATCAAGCTACGTATGAAGAAAGTTCATATTAATAAAAAACGGTCAAGTTTTAGTCGGTCTTGCGTAACGAGGGTTCCGTACCAAGTAAATGTGAGTACATTAAAAACCGACGAAAAAAAACGGAGGAGGTTCTCAAGTCGACGCGTATATTTTATTTTAACCGGTTAAGTAAAAAAAATTTAGTACCATAGATTTGCTTCACATGATTTGATTGCAGCTTCTAATGTTACATTATGTGGTATTTTTGAAATAAGAAGACGTATCAAAAAGAAAGTGAAGTCCCTACTTACCCCGGACACTAAGAAGACTCCCCCATCATTTGTCTGTCACTCCATCCATCAATTATTAAAGCTCTATTCACATTACGACGGCCGGCTCCATATTCCTCCCATGGGGCCCGCATAGGCGTTCTGTCTGTCAACTCTATCGCAATTGAAATAGGTATTATTTTACAGTAGCACCTGATTTATAAATTCCCCCGAAATTCCTGCGCAGTTGACAAATTTTAATAGCGCGCGAAATTATATTGACCAATCAGGATGTGCCACCTTCAATCCCTAGCCACGAATTGTTTTCGCGCCCTTTTCACTGCTATCCGACTTTGTACCCTTTGATTATTAAACGACTTCGGGTTTTGTCGGGGACTCTACGCAAACGAAGATTGACGAGGGTAATTATTTTCCTGGTCGTACTGTACATTGCACCCTCCGCGTCCGTCCGCACCCGTCCGTCGTTATATGAATAGAGCTTTAGAATCTAAGAAACTCTTGGATGGACTGATAGAGAACTGACGGTTCCTATTGAAATCCTTTGGATACGGAACCATAAAAACTCCCTATTAAGAAAAAAAATACATCCTCTCGAGGCAAAGACAATGTAGAGCGGTGCAGCCATCATTATTGAATGAGTATACCAGAGGAATATACATACACAGTTCACTCCCCAAGACCCGAAGAATAACTCCTCTGTCTATTAATGTAAGAAAGAAAATGCCTCGATGTGAGGGAATCCGTGGAATTCCACTATTGAATGGATACCACAGACAAAAGAGCAAGTCTGCGAGTAATACATGTTTTTTTATAAAAATGTGTTTTTTAGGGTTCCGTACCCAAAGGGTGAAAACAGGACCCTATTACTAAGCCTACGTTGTCCGTCCGTCCGTCCGTCCGTCCGTCCGTCCGTCCGTCTGTCCTACCTACCGGCTCTAACTTTTGAACCGTAATAGCTAGATAGTTGAAATTTTCTCAGATTATTCGTTATTACGGCGGTAAAATAAAAATGTCAAAAAGTTAAAAATTAAGGGGGTTCTCAACAAGAAACTATTTTTTTTATTAATGTTTTTTCTTCACGCTTTATCGTAAAAACGGTAATACATACAAGCGTCAAACTTAGTGTGATTATAGAGCAAACTCTACAGAATAACAACAAATACTAAAAACTGGCCAAATGTGAGTCGGTCTTGCGCTAAAGGTCCCGGACAACAAAAGTTTTTTTTCTATATTAATAATGTTGTGTTCTGTGGTGGTGTGGTACGGAACCCTCGGTGCGCGAGTAGCCCGACTCGCACTTGACCGGTTTTATTTATGCTACATAACATAACAGTTCATGCAGTACACAAACTTCAAAGAATATCCCGCGGGTTTTACACAAGATAATAAATACACGCGAATTATGTTGTCATCTTACGAATATAATAATTCTGAAGTCTCTTTAGCTTTAGGTATTATGTTGTTGAAGATATTCTCGTATATCGTAACATATTATCTTCTGTTAATATAATGACTTGTTTAGTTTTTTTTTTGTTTCTTGTTACCGAATGATTAGGGATCTGTTAGGGATAGCTAAATAATTATTTTAAAGTTTCATCGAACAAGAAATAACATTGATTCTAGATTTTATTGTTTCGAATGCAACAGTCTCGAAACAGAAAATATTGAAAATCACCGTTTTTTTTTACTGAAATTGTTATCATCACTAATGGATAGAGCATATCGTCCCCTTAGAGGGAAAACTCACTAACTGTCATTTTTGCCAAAATGAGTTATTAACAGTACCCCGTACTCAGAATTTCCTACTCTATATTTCTGTCTCACTCACGTTTAAATATTTGTCATACTTTCCGAGATACGATGGTGGAAAAGTCACCAAGTACAGCTTTTGTTTCGAATTCAAACCGTAGAAATAACTAACTCGAGCCTTATTTCCATCCAATAATAACGAATGGCGGTTAGTGACTTTTATCCATTCACTAACGGCACTTAGTGACTTTGTCAACAATAAAATTATTCACTAAGGGCAATTTGTGATTTTTTCCACAGAACTGAGAACCAGCTATAAATTGATCATTTGCATAACGCGTCTATCCCGTAGAGGTTTTGAATGGTTAGTTATATTGAAAAATCATGTTAGGCGTACCAGAGTTCACTAAAAGTGGAAAAACTACAATATTCAAATTCAACTGTATGACAAATGTCACTAACTGCATATTTTGTCGAAATCAAAAAGATGGAAAACTATCCCTTTTCTCTTTTCTTGTGTGATGATTGGACATCTACACGTTTATTCACTAAATGAGGATTGTGTAAAAGATTAATAACTGCTAACAAAAAATTTATTCCCTTTATGGGGACGATATACACCTTATACAGTTATACACCTTAGGTATATACCTACACCACCGAAGCCAGTTTAGATGACTGTTTTCAATGAAGGGCGTAACGAAGATATTTGTGTGAAATCAATCTATGCCATCGCATGATTATGATAAGAAAGGAAAAAAAATAGAGCAACCCCGATTGGATTTGAACCTCTCCTCTTTGATTAAAAAGGCATCTTTTATAGTGAAGTTGTCAGCCTTTATCGCCTATAATTTGGAACACTGGCCTCGATTCGGAGTGTACCACGACTAAACTAAACTAAATGTATTCCTGTCACTTTCTAAAATAAGATTAAGAAAAGAGACAGAAAACCAACAGCTGACTTTAGTGCTATCAAAGTGACGTTAAATGCGCAAAATAAGATGCCATCATAATGTACGCCATCTTATTTAAGTCGTTTTTGGGCGTTTAACGTCACTTTGACAGCACTAAAGTCAGCTGTTGGTTTTCTGTCTCTTTTCTTAATCTTATTTTAGAAAGTGACAGGAATACATTTAGTTTAGTTTAGTCGTGGTACACTCCGAATCGAGGCCACTATCGCCATATTATCGCCAATTCCATCAGTCAAACATTCAGTCAGTTTTACGAGTTGCGTACGACGATAAGAAATTGATTTTATATTCCTTTATTAGGAGTAGTAGGTACTTACATAAAGGGCTAGTTTACGGGCAGTTGTATCTACATACATACATAAACTCACGACCGTAATCCCTTAAGGGGTAGTCAGAAACATTGCTACAGCTACCAACATCCTGTTTAAGAATAAACTAGCAATACTTACATTTAGCAATTAAAGTTTCAGGATGTAATGCCGTGTCAAGTGGTGCGAGTTGGCTAGCATTTGGCCCACATAAACACTGTATATACACGGAGAGCGTCGGTGGCGCGTTGCGGAGAGGTATGGACTCCCAATTATGGGGGTCCGGGTTCGAATCCGCACGGACAACATGCCATGTACCAATGAGTTTTTCTAACTTATGTACGTAAAACCGACTGCTCTCAAACGGTGAAGGAAAACATCGTGAGGAAACCTGCATACACTGAAGAAGAAATTCTGATGTGTATGTGAAGTCTACCAACCCGCATTGGGCGCGCGTGGTGGACTAATGCCCATACACCCTCCTTGAGGGTAGGCCTGTGCCCTGCAGTGGGACGTTTATAGGCTAATGATGATGAAACACTGTATAAGAAACCTTTAATCCCTTAGTCGCCTCGTACGACACCCACGGGAACAGTTGGAGTGGTCCATTGCAAGCAGTAGTTGTATCTAAATTGTCTAAATTATATATCAAGCTACAAAGACTATTATTGTAGATGTTTTGCTGCACAGGTCGGTATATTACAATGTCAAGTGCAAACTGCAGCTAAGACTGCAATTAGTTTAAAACGGTTTTAAGGCAACTCGACTCTAAAGTCAAGTAGTAGACCGATGATCCTGTACTTTGCGACTCCTTTACCCTCTAGGGGTTGGATTTCGTTTTTGCGAGCTTAAAACATGGCAGGTTGTACGTTGGTATACCTATACCTTGCAAAAGTTTGTTCAGTATGATCTGCAATTAAAAACTTTCGAGGTATTTCACGAAAATCTCAGATTTTCGTCTTAATATTCCCAAATCTTTGTAATTGTATCACTGCTAATGTAATGCTGGTTATTTATCTAAATAAAAAACAAAAAAAGAAGTAATTTTTATTATTTTGGAAGAGCTTGCGTTTGCCCTCAAATATCACTAGAAGACAAGCGATGACCGCCGAGAAACTACTCTTACTCAGAAACATCATCATCAGCATGCAGGGCACGGGCCTACCCTCAAGGAGGGTGTATTATGTGCATCAGTCGAAGTCGAACACGGATGCGGATTGATGGACTAGACGTACGCATCAGAATTTCTTCTTCAGGTTTCCCGATGTTTTCCTTCACCATTTGAAAGCAGTCGGTATTACTGTAACTGTATAAGTTAGCAAAACTCATTGGTACTTTGGCATGACGTCCGTTCGGATTCGGACCCGGACCCCCATAATTACCCAGAAAATGCCTACTCATAATTACTTTGAAGACACCGAAATTACATGCATCCGGTAACATAGAAGCAAGACAGGCATTCCACTCCTTTCCAGTACGAATCAATCCATACTTTTCCTACTGCTTGATGTGGAATAAAGTATTTCTGTGGCAGATTATCGATCAGGTATCTGCTTCGGTCTTCTTCTTCTTCTTATCGTGTGGGCAGAGCCCTAGTGTCAGAGTTTTTTCAGACCACCTTACGGCCTCTGACGTGGTTTTTATGTAACGACTACTACCACCAGAGATAGTAGCCGGGACCAACGGCTTAGCGTGCCATCCGAAGCACGGAATCATTTTTCTTTTCGGACAATCAGGTGATTCAGCCTGCAATGTCCTAACCAACTGGGGAAAAACGCACAAAGTGATATATCACTTGGTGTCCCCCGTGGGAATCGAACCCACGACCTCCGTATCGAGAGCCAATGCTCTCAACCACGGTTCGGTTTTATGTTCAGTTAGTAGAAATTTAATAAAATTCGATACAAATACAAAGTATGTACCTACGAATGCCCACAAGCCTTTGGAGTTTGCTTTGTAGATCCTTTTTCCTCATTCAGTGATTTGGAAATCATCGATTTATCTTTAAATTTAAATGTTGAATGGGCAGATTATAGGCATCAAAAGGGCATTATTGCTTGTTACTGAGTAAATACCGGAAAGCGCAATGTAATTAAGCCCCCAAGAGGTGGACAGACGAGGTCGTTACCAGGTGCACAGATTAATGATAAGCCAGGTGGTAAAGGCGGAAACCCGTTGGATGAGGGCAGCGCAGGACCGGTCGTTATGATGATCCTTGGGGGAGGCCTATGTCCGATGACTGAGTAATGTGGTGGGAATCTACAAGTTTATTTTGTTTTTATTTTATTTTATCAGGTTCATCAACAGCTGTTACAATGATACATGGGTACAATTTACAATTACATCGAGTACTTAACTTAATGCACAACCACTTAGAGATGAACACCTCATGCATAAGTCAACGCCAGCTCAGGCCATATTTTACTGGTTTTTAGAAGCTATCTTCTCATTATTTGAAAGACATACAAATAATTGAAAAGTGTAGCAATATTTTTCAACATCTCGGCTTTATTTGCTATAGATCATAATTTTCTTATTTTTCTTTAAAATACATATGACCAAAAAGAAAGAAAAGCATAAATATTGGAAAAAATCAGTATTATGTGCATCTACTTTTTAAGCTGAAGTCACTTTTACTTGAGACACACACCTTTGTGTAGACAATATTAAGATCTAAAATTTCTATTTTCCAAATTTTTTTAAGACCAATATTTAATGAGTTAATTAGATAATTGTTAAATTTGGGGCGAATTCTTATGATTTTAGAATGTGATTTCCTTGGATTAGAAGGCTCCATTGTGACATAATGAAGGACAAGCCAGTCAAAAATAGGTATACCTACTAAAATGAAGTAGTTTAGTAGAGGTGAGCTGGCTCTGAAAGAGTCAAGGTCGTTCGGTCAGGGAAACCCCTTTTGCAACCGGTCTAAGTGAACCCTATCTCTTCTTAATTCGTCACTGGTGATGTGGTGATGCAGCGAAGGGGGATCCAGTGATTAGTGGCAAACAAGAAATACTACTATATCACTATTGTATTGATTGCATAAATTTGTAGGAGTGGAAATACGTTTCAAGTAATGCCCACAACAACACTGCGTAAGAAACCTTATGAAGTGTTATTGTTTTAAAGTATTTGGCACGGTAACTATTATTTAGAACTCTAGGTACATTTTAATAGTTACGTATCGTGTTAACTACTGCTACTTACGTACCTACATACATTAGGGCAAACTGCCTCCGTGGTCAAATGGTTAGGAGCATTGGGCTCTCGACACGGAGGTCGTGGGTTCGATTCCCACGGGGGACGGCATCGCACGTTAAGCCGTTGGTCCCGGCTACTATCTCTGGTGGTAGTAATCGTTACATAAAAACCACGTCAGAGGCCATAAGGCGGTCTGAAAAAACTCTGACACCAAGGCTCTGTCCACACGATAAGAAGAAGGGCAAAGAAAATATACTCTAAATTAGCGTCCATCGAACAAGTGAGGAAAAGTCGTTGTGAGTAAAAAATTCACCAATAGTAGCGCTTCTATTATCTTTATCACGAAATCGAACGAGCCAGCTATTGGTGGATGTAGATACCCTGATGACAGGATAAGTTCCTTCCTAAGACAAAAATTATAGGATCATAAAATTTGACGAATACCAGTTTTCAGTAATGAGAAAAATCGCTTTAACTTTGGACATTAACGAGGCATACCAAAATCCCTGATGCCCAAAAAAGTTGTGTCAGTAAACTCTTAACTAATCCAATAAAGATGTAAAAGAACTGAAAAGTAAGTCCACAAATTGTGTTCCCAAAATAATTTGCGTTCTCCTTTTAGTAATGTTCGTGTGTACAGGGAAAAAAAGGGAATAGATTTATCGGATGAAAGTTGTAGAAAGGGGTGAAACTTTATTCGAAGCGCGTATCTTTTCACTCGGGTAACCAATGCGTACGGGGTAGTAAGTGTTTTTGACACTCGAAAAATTCACGCGGAAATATGTGAGGAACAGATTAAACACTTTTACGGTTTTTTAGGCTTCCGTACCCAAAGGGTGAAAACGGGACCCTATTACTAAGCCTACGTTGTCCGTCCGTCCGTCCGTCTGTCCGTCTGTCCGTCTGTCCGTCTGTCCGTCTGTCCGTCTGTCCGTCTGTCCGTCTGTCCGTCTGTCCGTCTGTCCGTCTGTCCGTCTGTCCGTCTGTCCGTCTGTCCGTCTGTCCGTCTGTCCGTCTGTCCGTCTGTCCGTCTGTCCGTCTGTCCGTCTGTCCGTCTGTCCGTCTGTCCGTCTGTCCGTCTGTCCGTCTGTCCGTCTGTCCGTCTGTCCGTCTGTCCGTCTGTCCGTCTGTCCGTCTGTCCGTCTGTCCGTCTGTCCGTCTGTCCGTCTGTCCGTCTGTCCGTCTGTCCGTCTGTCCGTCTGTCCGTCTGTCCGTCTGTCCGTCTGTCCGTCTGTCCGTCTGTCCGTCTGTCCGTCTGTCCGTCTGTCCGTCTGTCCGTCTGTCCGTCTGTCCGTCTGTCCGTCTGTCCGTCTGTCCGTCTGTCCGTCTGTCCGTCTGTCCGTCTGTCCGTCTGTCCGTCTGTCCGTCTGTCCGTCTGTCCGTCTGTCCGTCTGTCCGTCTGTCCGTCTGTCCGTCTGTCCGTCTGTCCGTCTGTCCGTCTGTCCGTCTGTCCGTCTGTCCGTCTGTCCGTCTGTCCGTCTGTCCGTCTGTCCGTCTGTCCGTCTGTCCGTCTGTCCGTCTGTCCGTCTGTCCGTCTGTCCGTCTGTCCGTCTGTCCGTCTGTCCGTCTGTCCGTCTGTCCGTCTGTCCGTCTGTCCGTCTGTCCGTCTGTCCGTCTGTCCGTCTGTCCGTCTGTCCGTCTGTCCGTCTGTCCGTCTGTCCGTCTGTCCGTCTGTCCGTCTGTCCGTCTGTCCGTCTGTCCGTCTGTCCGTCTGTCCGTCTGTCCGTCTGTCCGTCTGTCCGTCTGTCCGTCTGTCCGTCTGTCCGTCTGTCCGTCTGTCCGTCTGTCCGTCTGTCCATCTGTCCGTCCGTCCGTCCGTCCGTCCGTCAGTCCGTCTGTCCAACCTATTTAGGGCTGTAACTTTTGAAACGTAATAGATAGTTAAAATTTTCTCAGATTATGCGTTATTACGGCGGATTTGTTAACAAATAATAAAAATGACAAAAAGTTAAAAATTAAGGGGGGTTCTCAACACGTAACTAGTTTTTATCAACGTTTTTTCTTCACGCTCTATCGTAAAAACGGTAATGCATGCAAGCGTCAAACTTAGTGTGATTATAGCGCAAACTCTACAGAATAACAACAAATACTAAAAACCGGCCAAGTATGAGTCGGTCTTGCGCTAAAGATCCCGGACAAAAGAAGTATTTTTCTAAGTTAATAATGTTGTGTTCTGTGGTGGTGTGGTACGGAACCCTCGGTGCGCGAGTAGCCCGACTCGCACTTGACCGGTTTTATTTTATTTCATTGTAGGTATTATAATTATAAATTAACAATAAATAAAATAAAAGAACAGTATTTTATACTATTAAGACACTCATAAATTATTAAATCTAATATCTTATCCTACACATAGTACACAATAGCCCTTGGACTTTTTATTTACGAAAAAGATTGGGTTAAGTACCTACCTTTGTCACAGATTTTATTTCGAGGTGCATGGTCTAAACCTCTGCACACACTAAGCCCAAAGCAAGACTAGGAAAGTAGCCGTGAAAAGTTTTAATACCAGATCAAAATATGCAAATGAAGGATTTTCATCTGGTTTTAAAATTTACGTCTACTTTTCATAAGTAGTTAGTATTCGTCCCATTGCATGGCGCATGCCTCAACCTACAAAGCATCTGGGCTGATATGATCTCATGATCATCTCTGATCGCTAAATACATGTCTACTGAATTGTCACCGAACCACCGGTCACTGAACCGATTTTTTTGTACAATTCAATTTCGCGCTAATCATTTGACAATTTGAGTGGTACTTCGATCGTCACATGCATCGTTACCGGCTGTCTATCACATAGTGAATAAGTCAAGTTTAACGCGATACCAAATTCCGCACAGCTGAATCGACACTGGATCACAACCAAAACGAAATCTTAACTAAACCTGCACCGATATTTTGACCAAACTTCAGTTTTAAATAACCGCGATCGGCCCCCAGTGTGGACTGGTGGTGGCAAGTTAAACAAAATAAAATTATAAGTCGTCTGATGTAAAATCGAATGCAATAGAAATAAACTTTGAAACGAATTGAAATTTAACACAAATTCGAGTAAAGCTCAGGTACAAAGAATGCAAATGAAACAATTTCTCGTTAGCGATAGTTTTCGTTTCAAACTCAAAGTCCCACGATCGAGCTATTTTCGCATTTACTCCACTGGTATAAGAGTTCAGTTAGGTGACTTCTTGTGTGCAGGACTTGAACCTCGAGGGTCCCCAGCGGAAATTGAAGGCAATGCTTGAAAATTGGAAACTGACGCTGGCAGTACTTTAATTTACACTATAGCCTCCGCGAATGGCTTAAATTTCACAGCACATGAATTCAAAATTCCATCGTTTTTAACACTTTGAGAGGTGAAATTCTTTTTTGATTCCGTGAATTCCGTTTTTCAACTTTCAGGTACAAAAAATACTCATAATTTCAGGTGCAAAGAGTTCTTACTCTGGTTCTCAGTGTATGCGTGTCTTAACTAAAGTATATCAGTGATACCTCAGAGGAATGATCTCCTTTTTTGATTTATACATATTTATATTAAATTGAAATTAGGTTTTATTAGAACATAGAGGTCAACTATAGGTAGGTTGATCTGTCGCCGTGCGTGTGTCTACATCTAATAAAATGTACTGAAATAAGTACCTAGTTTTCATTTTATAAAATGTATATCTCCATAATTCAAGACCATTTATAATTATATTCCATAAAGGTGTTTTTTTTTTCGAATTGACCAATACAGCATTACTCAGAGAGCATCGACTGCTTATTACTGCGGACTATGGGGGGACCACATCAGTGACGGCGAAGCGCCCTGGTAGGTCTACCGAACCAATAAAAGGTGGTTACAAACAAAGAGAATATAAGTTACAAATGCTAATGGTGTCTACTGTCTACACATAGACTAGCCAGAACCAAAGAAATGTTTATACAGGGTTCAACTTAATATGCTGACGATTTTTAAAGGGATGATCAGACCATCAAACTCAACAACATTCACTATGGGTCCAACATCAAAATATTTAAAAAAATCTGCTGTCCCATACGTTTGGATCGAGTAAGATTGCAGGTTTGTATGGAAAAGCTGATTTTTTCGCGATTTCGACGAACCAACGTCCTTTAAAGAAAGTTGTTCAGTTTTAACACAACTGGCTTTTCGGTGAAGGAAAACATCGTGAGGAAACCTGCATGCTTCAATTTCGAGGCATGTATTGTACCTACTGTCCATTACAAGTGGCGACGGGCTCACTCCCCGTCACACTGGACAGAGTTTCGGTACTATTAGTGAAACGTGGATGTTCTGAAGTTTCAGAATATCTCTAACTACCCCCTCGGGGAATATAGTCAGCATATGCTATGCTATGCTATGCTGTTCAGTTTTATAGTCTGATCATACGCTTAAAAAACCGTCAGAATATTGAAGGACCCTATAGATCAGTAGAAAAAATGTAAAAACTCTAAATTCTAAAATACGAGTAAGTACCTAAGGTTGTACTGTACGGAACTATCTGCATTCCAGATCCACTTTCAAATGCTGTGATGTGTTTTGATCACAAAGAGCGAGTCCCGAAACCGGACTCCCAATGAAGCGAAATGTTTTGACGGGGAGCTATAGAGGTAGAATTCTAGGTCCAAAATTGGACGGTCAAAAACAAAAGCAATTGATGAAACACGCAGCAAGAGAACCCGTTAATCCTTTGACAGGATTCCCTTTTCTACTTCTTTTATTTATTTACATCGTGGAGTTCAAAACTGAAGTCAATAATCGGAGTATAGCTAACTAGGCCTTCGGTGTTTAGATGTATCATCAATTCATCATCATTTAGCCATACTGGGTCTTTCCTAATATGCCGACGGTGTTTAAGGGAATGATCAGATCATCAAATTGAACAACTTTCTCTACATCGAAATTGCGGAAATGAATTCAGCTGTCCCATGCGTTATAGTCAAGTAGTTTTGCAGTTTTGTATGCGATAGTAGATTTTATATCGGGATTTCTACGTAATCTGTAGATCTTTGGTGCGTCACTGCGTCCACATTCACCCATTTCAATTTGTCATCATCATCATCGTTATGGATCTTACATCTAAGCACAGAATAGGTAATAGTATATAGTTCTACATACAGAACGGCCACTCCCCGCCCCCCTCTGACTTCAGATACCCCACCCCCCCTCACACTCTCTGTGGTAACTTGAGGGAAGCTAAGCAAGGGAATGCAGTCAGGCACGCGCACCCGTTGGATTTGACTGCATAAAATATATTTTATTTTTATCCTCTCACTAAAAATAAACGCTGGAAAATAAGGCTAAATTCACATTTTCAGTGATTCTTTAGCTTAAATACTATTTTTAATAACAGAATGAACTATAAAAAGTAACTAAATGTATAACGATGCGTGGTAAGTCAACCCTACACATAATGTCATGTACAATTTGCGAGAAGTGCGCATGTGCGAACGTCATCATGTCAAATCTAAAACGTTGTTTGAAGTGCCGGACCTGTGATCTAAGTAGATGTTTCAAACAGAACGTATGTTTTGATAAAGACATCAAAGCAAAGTCAGTGTGTCAGTTTGCAAAGTGTAGGTCTCATCTATCCCACGATGATCGCACGCCATAACCGCCACTTCATGGCTAACATGCAAAATATCTGTACTTATAAAATATAGCAATACTTATCCACCTCACGACTACGTGAAGGTTTTGTGATAAACTAGAGGGTAAACAGTAATGTGTCTAAACAACCTGATTATGACAGGGTATGTTAAGGTGATCCCACAGAAATTACGGTAATGCTTGCTCGGTAACGTTTTGGGAAAGAATAACATTCAGTAACATTGTCAGGCTTTTTGTAGTTTCCTGCAATTATTAGCTCGACCCCTCTGGCCTCAATTGTCGTAAACGCCATAAACTACTTTTTACAGGGGAAGCAAAAAACCAAAAATAGAAAAAAGAAAAATTAATATCTTTTTTACTTTTTTAGCTATATTGATGATACTTACATAAAATTACTCGTGCTCAAATGTTTCAAAAACTCATAAGTATTGCACTGAAGTAGAATGCAGATTTAAGAAGTTAGCATGGATATACGCCCTAAAATAAAACTGTTGAATGGTGTTTACTACCCAAAAATAGTATAAAAATGTATTGCTGATTAATAATAAAGTAGTAAAAGCATTTTTATAAACAAACAGGAAGTGATTAAGCAGTAAAAGGCTATTTTAATAAACTAATTTTTATGTTTTATTTATTGTGGGCTAAGGTAATTATGTGTTAAGGTAATGTGTTATATTCAGATACTTAGCAAAAACAATTATACCCTATTTCCATTAAAAAGATGTTCAAGAATTAATTAGTATTAATTAGTTTTAGGTAAAGGGTGAATAGCTCATCGTTTATTGTGTCTTTAATAAAAATATTTTATAATCTTTGAGTCATTTATTTTCATAATTAAATTGTAGGCACATGTTTCATGTTCATACATCACATTTACATTTTTTAACCTTCATAGGATAAGAAAAAGAAAAAATCACGCATAAAATTAAAAAAGGAAGATTTGGTAATTATTAATTTACACGACATTAAAATAATAGCTGCATTTTCATCCTCTTCGTCACATTCTAACAGGACGTCCAAGACTTGAGTCTCATTTGGAAGTAGTAAATATTCGTTATGGTAATGTTTAAATTCTTTAAATTTATGGATAATTTATTGCTAAGAGGATGGTGTTGTGATTCGACAATCACGCAAAATGCAAGCCAAATAGATCAACCAAATGTATATAAGCTTTCTTGCGTATCGTCTTTGAGCTTGGCTGGCGGCGTTAACGTTTTTCTCCCCTTTGAAAACAACGCATTTTGATAATTTTTGGCTCATTAATCCAAAGATAGAAAACTAGGTTTATTAATCCGTTTGTACGTTTTGATATTTTTGATGTTTTTGTTGTTTTGATGTTTTTGTTTTGTTTGATGTATGTATATTAAATAAAATATAAGCTATTTTAGATTTTCATACATAACATTACATTTTTGCTTACAATTTCGCTGCTATATCAAATATTGAAAAAATCTAAACGTACGAACCTAGTTTTTGGTCTCAAGAATAAGTGTACCAAAAATCATTACAATATGTTATGTTTTAGGGGTTAGGAATGGTTTTTTTAACCGACGAAAACAAAACAAAAAACGAAGTGGTTTTCAAGTCTCAATACCTTATGGAACATGCTAATACAAAATACATACATACACTACACTAGTTACATAAATACATTTATTTACACAGTACAACGGTTTTCCTATATCCTGTTACTTTGTTTTGTAAATTAACTTTAGCTTTAACTTTTTTTATAAATGTACTTCTTACTCCTGGCGGGAGAAGACCTGGTGACTTGAAGTACAGGTATGTGTACGCAAGTACACATACTTACCAAGCAACAGTCTCCACGCACAAACTCTTGTACTTCATTTAATATTTTTATTGCTCTTATTAATTTTGTGTTTGTGGTAAGAAAAATAAAAAAAATTGTATTGTATTTGTATTTGTAAGTCGACGCGTATATTTTTTGTTTTTTTTTAATGTTTGAACACGCATAACTTTTTACAGAGTATCTAATCCGATTTTGATAATTATTGTTTTATTTAGTAGGTCATAGGTACTTCGGAGGTGGTCCCATTTTAATTTGGTGAAGATCTGGTAAAGGGCTTTCGGAGATAGACAATAGAACTCTCTAAAAATCTATAGCATATCATCGACGATTCAAATAAATGATTCGATAACTTCTTACAGAGTAGTCCGATTTTGATAAATTTTTTTGTTTGGTAGGTCGTACTTCAGAGGTGGTCCCATTTTAATTTGGTGAAGATCTGGTAAAGAACTTCGGAGATAGACAAAAGAACTCTTCAAAGACCATAGCATATCATCGACGATTGAAATAAATGATTCGTGTTCATGTTTACATGTACAACGGATGTGTCGTTAACGACATTTTAAGTTAACAATTTCTACGTTTAGGGACGTAAATGACACGATTCAACGTCTGTTCAGGTGACACCGGGTCGTAAACGACATTTTAAGTTATCAATTTGTTCGTTTTGGGACGTAAATAACACGATTCAACGTCTGTTCAGGTGACACCGAGTCGTGAACGACATTTTAAGTTAACAATTTGTTCGTTTTAGGACGTAAATGACACGATTCAACGTCTGTTCAGGTGACACCGGGTCGTAAACGACATTTTAAGTTAACAATTTGTTCGTTTTGGGACGTAAATGACACAATATAACGTTCCTTTCTTTGCGCATTTGTTAGATAATGGACAGACCAAAATATTTCAAATTCCATTAAATTATGCTTATTAATAAAAAGGTAACTTTTTGACTTGAAATCGACAACGAACGACGACGAAGGGTGCTAGTCTCTCAAACGTATGCCATACTAATAATTGTACTTGTTGTACTACTTGTAATACTTGTTTACTAAATAAATGTGGATTAACATGGTTAGTAATTCTGAAAGGTAAGCCGATAAGAGTCGGTATGTAGGTACGGCCACTGGCATTTACGTCACTACATCGTAGAGCGTATTTTGAAAAATCATTTTTTTTTGCTTTTACGACACATATTATGAAATTGTGATTATGGTTTGATTGGGTCGTAAACGACATATTTTGTAATCTTCGAATGAAAATGTCTTTTATGTCTTTTCGATTGGTGTTTACGTCACAGGATCAAATATTTTGTAAATGAAATGTCTTTTACGTTGACTTTTATTTATTTTATTAGTTTTAGACAAAAATAAACAATGGTAGTAAACGACATTTTTTTGGGATTAGAAGAAGTTTAAATACACCGATCGATAGAGCGAAAAAAAATAAACAAAACTGCATTTTTAACTCATTTTGGCCAAAAGTGGCGTTTACGACAATTGAGGCCAGAGGGGTCGAGCTGTTACAGTTTGGTGAATGTTGCTGAATCGCTTCTATTATCATTAGGTAATAATAGAAACGCTTACATATATTTCATATAAAGAAGGATAGTATTTGTAATTAGTTAATATCAATAGTGCATATTGATCAAAAATTATATCGTAGGGACCTAAATGATAAATATATGTTCCATAAGAAATCGTTTTCAAAAGTACTTTCAAAGTATGAAAGACTTACATTTGAAAGTAATTTGTATTAATTTATTTGTTACTAGCGACCCGCCCCGGCTTCGCACGAGTGCAATGCTGATATAAACCTTCCTCTTGAATCACTCCATCTATTAAAAAAACCGCATCAAAATCCGTTGCGTAGTTTTAAAGATCTAAGCATACATAGGGACAGACAGACAGCGGGAAGCGACTTTGTTTTATACTATGCAGTAATAATAACGAAAACACAAAGGCAGATAAATAATTTACGCCTAAAAATACATTTTTAATACATTTATGTACCTATTATTAAAAATACGCAACAGTAGGTACTTATAATTATTAGATAACACAACTTTTATTATAAAAAAACAATGAATAACATTGTATCAATAATAACGTTTGGGAATATTTCTCAACAAAAAGTTACTGCGGTGTGGGAGCACCTTTACTTATGTACTGTGCGAGCCAAAATTACTGGAAAACTTTATGCTATTGCTCAAGTTTACTATTTATTTACTACACATAGCTTATGTAAACAGAACAACATTCCAAGCAAATACCTCAAAAAGTAGAGTTTAATTTAGAGTTTTCACGAAAAGTAAGGTTATAATCAACATTATTTTCAGAATTCAAAGCGTTTTAAAGTTTGTTCTCATTTATAATGAGCGTTTTTCTTTTCTTTTTTTATTCTTCTTCTTCTTATTGTGTGGGCAGAGCCCTCCCTGGTGTCAGAGGTTTTTCAGACCACCTTACGACCTCTGACGTGGTTTTTATGTAACGACTACTACCATCAGAGATAGTAGCCGGGACCAACGGCTTAACGTGCCGTCCGAAGCTCGGAATCATTTATTTCTATACTTTTTTATTTTATTTAAATGTACTTCCTAAAAAACTCAACAGATCGTATGTTCTAAGAGGGTATGTTCGTCGCTCCATAGATAAGTGTGCGAGATCATGTCAAGACTGTGCCTACCTGTTTTTATCAATCTCTAGAAAACCACAGGAAAAATTGTTCAATAGCTAAACGAAGTTACCCATTAAGAAAAAGATATAACACCTCATATATCATATAATACTCTACATTTTATGAACTCAGCGTGCGCGGCCCCATTTCCAGCCACATTCTTTTCAAGGCTCTCCTCCAAGTATTTTAATTAGTGGAGAATCTTCTTGCATATCATAGTAAGCCCCCTTTCATGGTTCCGCATAATTTTATGAAAATACGACGCCCTAAAGTTTACTGCACGGTTTAAACCCCACCGTCGGGTAATAACCATGTTTTTCGTATTTCATAGGTACGATGGAAAATTTAATTGACTGTAGAAAGAACATATTCAGGCTCTAAAGAAAATAAATTTAATTTTAGGTGAAAGAGCCTTGCAAATTATGCTTACGGGTTTTTAAGGGATGGTCAGACCATAAAAATTAACAACTTCCTCTATGGGATCAACGTCAATTACGCGAAAAAAAATCTGCTCTCATGGGTTTCCCCAAAAATCGATATAAGGCACTAGGAGGCACACAAAATTTCAATTTCAACATTTCAACCCTTTCAGGCGTGGAGTCAGTGTCATAGCTCTGAAATCCTTATGGATGGTATGAATGAAATACTTTATTTACACCTAAAAAAACATACATTGCACAACAGGAAACAAAACGAATTATGGTACAAATAAGGCGGTCTCATCGTTTAAACACGATTTCTTCCATTATAACCTCAGGGTAGAGGAAATATATAACAAAGAACGGTATTACAAAAATCATGCTATCCGTGTGGCAAAATATTGGCGGCAAAAACTTAAAATGACTTACAATCCAGCGCGGGGCGGGTGAGGGTCGTCTGAACGCGGCCAAAAAATGGTAGCGAGGAGCGACTGAATGAGAAAGGCTGAGGATAGAGGCCAATGTTCAGGAGTGGAAGATGATAGGCTGATGATGATGATGACGATAAAGCTGTAGGTGCTTCTTGTGTAGACCCCCATACAGGGTGAAATTGATATCATTGGCATCCTTTTAAACTAAGAGTCTACCCATCAAACTGAACAACTTTTTCTATGGGAGCAAACCGATCGGAGCAACTAAAAAATCTGCTGTTGCATACATTTGAGTCGAGTAGGCATTGCAGTTCAATATGGGACAGCTGATTTTTTAGTTGCTCCGATCGGTTTGCTCCCATAGAAAAAGTTGTTCAGTTTGATGGGTAGACTCTTAGTTTAAAAGGATACCAATGATATCAATTTCACCCTGTATAATTATGCCTAGGGATCTTTAACCCGATCAGCTGATTAGGTTCGAAATTCCACAATTTTATTACGTTAAACCCTTATCAATTATTATACCTTGTAAACTGGTAACTACTCGTATATACACACAGTTCCTTGGGGACAAAATTAGAACAAGGGCAAGACAATCTGATATTTTTGGGAAAGTGAATCATTTTGCTCTACCCAATAAAAATCTTTCATTACCACAGCGGTTTCACTTCAATTGCTGTCATGGCTATATAACAATACCTAGCTGTACATCTATCTAAAACAGGTCAATTAATTACGGTCATTTATCCGAAGCCTAATCAACGACATAGATTGGTTATTGCCAATTAGATGCCCGGACCCCGGACCCCTACCAGTAGAGGTCCACTTCGATATTTCCAGTAGCTACGAGCTTTCGTGTCGTATAGTCGTATCGAATACATACATCGTCATCGTCGTCGTATAAGTAGTCGTATGTTATTCATAGAAACAATCAATTGATTTGATCAATTGTTTACTACTGCCATTAATTTTTTCATCCAGAAACAGTCGTTTAGCTGGCGAGGCGGAGTCGACGTGGTGAATAAGCATACCCATCCATGCCAAATAACAACTTTCTAGTACTAAGCGTCTCTGGAGCTAATCCACGGACACACAGACAGACGGACGGACATGGCGAAACTATAAGGGTTTCTTGTTGACTGTTGACTTGGAACCCTAAAAACGTGGATCTAAGGTGATATTTTGATTGCATATTTGCCTAATGCACTCTTTTCATGTGTCGAAAACCGACAGTAGCCGGGAAACGCGTATTTGTAAAGTGTGATATTTGCCGAATGCGCCGTGTGAAGTGACCCCATTAGAACTACGCTACGCCACAGGCAGGATGATGCACAAAATGAAGCTCACCCTAGATCCCAGCTGCCGAGCGTGCGGAGAGGATGAAGAGACCATGGAACATATCCTTTGTGACTTGATGTCTTGGCGGCTAAACGCATGAGCCTCCTCGGGGATGGATACCCAAAACCGGGAGATCTTAGGTTTCTTCCCCTCAATGGTATTGCCTCCTTCATTGACCATGTATTTGAAGGGAGAAGAATGCAAAAAAAAAAGTATTGGGGCTAACACAAAAGATCCCACTGGGTCGAAGTGTTGCTGGCTTGCCCGCCCCCACAACAAGATAAGATAAGACCCCATGAGAAAAAGAGCTTCTCCTACAACACTGATTAAAGCCATTATGCAACGATGCTAAGGCCTATGGAGGTGCTACTTGGGAATGTTCCTCCATTGAAAAGGGAAGTACTTCCGCCAGGCTAGGTGTGATGCCTGGGGACCGGCCGTGGTCCAACAGTTCTTAGTTGGACCTTGTATATATATCGAATCTCTGTGATTATTTCTCTTGCGCGATTTATGTCTCGCATTCGATTGTGAACCTTATGTGTAGTAGGTTACGAGTTACGTATTTAGGATGAACGTTGTCTTTGTATGGAGCATATTTCCGTGAGCGACGGTATCGCCATCTGTTGGCATCTTTGCTATAACTTGTGGGTGCTGACCATCTGTAGTAGTTCCCCACAGGCCTATCTATGATGATGAATATTTATCAAAATTGGAATCGGCAACCGCCTGCCGACTAGTAGACTCGAGATACCGATTGCAAAAACTTGAATATAGAAACTAATTAAGTATGTTACATTATTGCTCGTCTAGAAACTAATTAATAGATAATATAATAATGTTTCATCGTGTTCTTAAAAGAACAGAATAATACCTATTGGACTGTAATTTATTGTAGTCTTGACTAAATCCCTTCGGACAAGGCGCTTCGTATAATTATGATAGAACTTCACTTAAGGTAAGTTCGTTTAATCATCAATTAAAACTTAATAACACGCCTCTTTCTTATTTCGAGAAAACAGTAATAAAAAACATTTTCTCAAACATGCTTGGAAATGTGATCATTATTTTGACAACCTTCTTCGAGATAAATCGAAATTGCTGTACTGGCCAACTACATGCGCGCAGCGGCCGGCAATGTTTGTATGAAAATCCATATCTGTCGTGTTTTACGGCCAAATAAATTACATAGTAAACTCATATCTGTCGTGTAATTTAAAAATGGAACGATCTTTTTCTCCTAATCATGGCGACCAAGGAGGTAACTCATCAAAGGTTTTATTTAAATTTCGAACTGGCTTTTAAATAGAAAGCTGTTTATTGAAAAAAAAACAAATTGTTGTTCGTTGTTCGTCATTGATTTTGAAAAGAGTTTTAATTTCCGAGAATTATTTGAGAAAATTTACTGTTTTAATTTCCGCGCATTATTTGAGAAAAGTACTATACAAGCATAGGCATTGATGAACTTACGTATGTGTGCCTCGGCTTCGCCTCGGCCCACATTTACACGTTCGTCCATCAATGCCTCTGTTGCTGGCCGCTGCAGTAATGTACTATTTCAACTGACAAAAAAAAAATCGAGCAGGTGTTCAAGTCGACGCATAATTTTTTTTTTAATGTATTGACACGCATAACTTTTTACAGAGTAGTCCGATTTTGATAATATTTTTGTTGTTTAGTAGATCATACTTTAGAGGTGGTTTCATTTTAATTTGGTGAAGATCTGGTAAAGGGCTTCGGAGATAGACAATAGAACTCCTCAAAGATCTATAGCATATCATCGCGACGATTGAAATAAATAAATGATTCGATAACTTCTTACAGAGTAGTCCGATTTCGTAAAATTTTTTTTTTTTTGGTAGGTCGTACTTCAGAGGTGGTCCCATTTTAATTTGGTGAAGATCTGGGAAAGGGCTTCGGAGAGACATACGTAAGTTCATCAATGCCTATGCTTGTATAGTACTTTTCTCAAATAATGCGCGGAAATTAAAACAGTAAATTTTCTCAAATAATTCTCGGAAATTAAAACTCTTTTCAAAATCAATGACGAACAACGAACAACAATTTGTTTTTTTTTTTTTCAATAAATAGAACTCCTCAAAGATCTATAGCATATCATATCATCGACGATTGAAATAAATGATTCGTGTTCATGTTCCCTTTACATGTACAACGGATTATGTTAACCCAATATAACACCAACACTGAAAATTTTGAAATAATTTTTTTTTGACAAAAAATGAAAACCGACTTCAAAACTCAAAAAGGTAAAAATAATAGATTGAGATTTGAAGTCGGTTTTTATTTTTTTCACGTAAAATGTTGCCAAGACGAGACCATATGGTTCGCACTGTCAAAATGTAGAGCCAAAGCTTTATTTTTTTTTTTTACCTCTACACGCCCTAACTCTACAATACCTTTGACAATACCTAACTCTACAATACCTAACTCTACCGTATGCCCCCAGACAATAATAATCTACCCACTAGAATATGTTTGTATGTATTTATTATTAAAACTGTTTCATTATTAAGAAAAACCAAATGATATTTAAAAAAATATATAAAATTTTTAATATTTTATGCATTTTCATGTCGTTTATTATTGTGACTGTCCATGAAAAATGTCCATGAAAGGTCGACACTGCTTATGAAAATTTGGAAATTATACTGACAATTATAATATTTTTGAGATATCCACATCGGAATGTAGTCCTAACTATCCGCTACGCTATGCAAAAAATTGCGAAAATAATTAAAATACGCACAACTTTATTTTATTTGTTCAGTGCAATGAAATTCTAAATCCCCAGTATCTTGTACTGCATGCACAATCTTTACAACCTATTATATACTTACTTATACGCACACAAAAATTTGCCTACGGTTTACTCGCAAAAACAACCAATTACGCACAACGGCACATACGCAAAAAGACCGTACGCAAATCGACAGTATACAGTTATCAATACGCATAATGACTAATAATCATGAAGACCAATATGCATAAACTATTTATCAGACAAGCTCTATCAAATATTCAAAAGATAAATTAAAAACTAAAGAAAGAAAACCGCACATTGACGAGAAAGACTGACCTAAAATTTCACCCCGCTTCCTTGAACGAAACTCGAAATTAAAAATTATCTTGCTAAGCCAAGTGAAAAGCGCCTTAACCTATAACCTCAGCCTTTTGGCTCGAGCCGAGCTAACAAGCAGGCTGCATGTTGCATTAAAAGAAAACCGCGGTATTAATTAAAATTCCGAAGAAGTCCTCTTTCTATGTCGTACTCCATTTCTGCCACAATGCCGCCTTAAATATTTGAATCTGTGGCGTGAAAGAGCATTTACGCGCGACTTTGAAAGTCGTGACATTGACGTCTACATTCATAAGTCTACCTCAAGATCAAAGAGGCGATTGAAGTTTTGAAATTAGCAGAATATTCTGCTTGGTGGAACTTCGTGAATGGAATGTTATTTTGTATTCATATTTGGTACGTTATTCAATATTTCACGTAAAAATATGGACCATTTATCACGACCTAAAATGTTTGTCTATCACCGTTATTAGTGTATTCATCTGGAAGTTTTTCCTTTTATGGCATACTTACCTATTAATACAATAATTATTGTTAAGTAGAGAATATTTCTATATTTCGAAAAAAACATACATTCTCGACGATCGCCTATGAAAACGACTGCATGAGCTTCATGATCAGAAATGTTGGTACAGTCAGCAGTAATAAGTTATATACACTTTAGTACTACGACGTAGAACAAAAGTGTATATTATACATATTCATTTATTTCGTAAAATAATTTACATGTCAAATGCATCACATAAATGCATGTATACAACTTGCTGCTGACTGTACAATTACTAATTTGAATTTTAAACAGGCAATTATAACATATTTCAAGTTTCAGGATAAATTTTAAGGCTAAATTACCTAATTCAAAATACGTGCCTGAGACGTTGAGCTACCAAAAAAGAGTCCACTCAATAAAAAAAAACTTAGAGTTTTTCCATGAATTTATACTGGATAAATGACAGTCTGTTTTTGTTAATTAACCTTATCATATCATCCAGATTATAGTTTTTATCAAAATTCTATTTTTTAGCTTATTTGTAACATTCTTCTTCTTCGGGTTCCTCTCCATTACTCGAGGTTGGCAGTCAGCTCTACATATCCCTGTCTATCTCTCGCCAAACGAAACAGCTCTTCGACGCTGACGATCTCTGTCCACTCTTTCAGGTTCGCAAGCCATGACATTCGTGGCCTACCGACGCTTCTTTTGCCCTCTACTTTGCCCATTATTATAGTCTGGAGCAGTTGGTATCGCTCATTCCTCAAAATATGACCAAGGTAGTCAACTTTCCTCCTTTTTTGACATGGAAGCAATAATTAAAGTCGTGATAAAATGTCACATAAAAACGAGGCTTCTGTTCGGAGGCGTAGGCCGTTTTCCACGCCGGAATTTGCATTCATCGCGTCGCAAAGTTTTCGCAATGTGTGCCCTAGATTCAGTCTGCGTTCTAGAAACCACCTAATATGTTATTTGCAAACAAAACTTTTGAAGATGAATTTGAGAAATGTATCTCTTCATTTTTATGTTACAAAGTTTTTACAATGTTATTCCTAAAAAAATATGATTCGAATTTTATGACCTATCCTAGATTATGATGTTAGGGTAAACAGTTGCATTATTTTAAAACACCATGATAACAAACAACTTTCCCTTAGAAACCTATAGGCAATTCGTAAAAAAAAGAATTGGACTTACGTACCATTCTAAATGCAATCAGCTGATCGAACTTTTGTATGAAAAGTCGATTTTTTTTCGAATTTCCGTTGGTGTCTTAGGGAAAGTTGTTCAGTATCATGGGTACAATCACAACTTAAAGCAATGCAACTGTTTACCCTAACATCCTGTATACTTTCCTTAGTTGTTTCACGGGTCAAAGCAAGTGAGTATTTTAATGAAAGTTATGTGTTCACATAAACACACAAACCCACGACCTAAATCCCCCCGGGGTGATCAGACACATCGCTACAACCACCAACTATAAAATTGCAATAAAGTGCATAACATCTCAACAACATTTCAACAACAATCTCATTTTTCATTCATTAATTCTCATTTTTAACAACATCGAAATCATCCATATCCATGTTTACATACACAAACTCACGACCGTAATCCCTTTACGGGTGGTCAGACACAAAACTACAACCAACTTGGAACTTCACCAAACTACAAGATGAAATTGATATCATTAGCATCCTTTTAAACTAAGATCAAACTGAAAATTTTTTACTATGGGAGCAAACCGATCGGAGCGAATAAAAAATCAGCTGTTCCATACTAAACTGCAATGTCGACGCGCGAGTTCGCAACTTAAATGTATGCAACAGCAGATTTTGCTTTTTGCTCCGATCGGTTTGCTGCCATAATAAAAGTTGTTCAGTTTGATGGATAGACTCTTAGTTTAAAAGGATGCTAATGATATCAATTTCACCCTGTATACAGGGTCCTTCTTAATATGTTGACACTTTTTTAAGGGGATGATCAGACCATCAAACAACAAATTTGTCAATGGGACCAACATGGAAATCGCGAAAAAAAAATCAGCTGTCCCATACATTTGGCTCAAGTAGATTTGCAGTTTTGTATGGAAGAGTACATTTTCGTGATTTCGATGTTGGTGCCTTAGAGAAAGTTGTTCAGTTTGACGGTCTGATCATCCTCTTAAAAAAGTGTCAGCATATTAAGAAGGACCCTGTATTACCTATACCTTCTGCACTTCGCTGGCAACACTGAACAAAATGGCAGGCCGCTAAAAATTTTCCTTCGTGTTTTTCCTAATATTTAGTGTTTTATATCAGTGTTTTCCGTTCGCTGTGTATTTTCGTGCTGCTGTCTGTAATTCCTTCGAGTTCCCACCATTTAATTTCGCTTTTCGCGCGCCACTAGGCGAAATACGTGCGCCGGAGTGTGCGCGCCATCCCACGCGTTTGTAAACGAACAAAATAGAACGTGATTGTGATAACCGCAACAATGGTCAAATGTGTGAAATGTACCAAGATGGTCTCGAAGAAGAATCCAGGTCTACAATGCGGCAAGTGCAGCAAGTGGTTTCATGCTGCTTGTGTTTCTCTGTCGGCCGAGCGCCTAAACATGTACGCATCGGAGGAGGTAGAATGGAAATGCCTAGCCTGCGTTGCGGCGACAAAGAACAAACGCATTTCCGTTATATTACCTGAAAACGAAGAAGAGAATTATAATGACAACGAGCAAGGTCAAAAACCAATGGACTCGAGTGACAGACAACTGTTCATGAAGGAGATTCGCCGAGAGATTAGAGAGGTTATGCAGGAAGAACTGAAACGGACCCTGCAATTCTACTCCGATAAGATCGACGACTACGAAGAAACGGTTGAAGGCTTCAAGGAAAAAGTCAAATCTATAGAAAACCAGTACAAAGACCTTAATAACAAATATACTAACATTAAGCTGAAATACGACCTGCTGGAACAAAAAATGAACACAATGGAGCAAAATCAAATTGAAAACCGCCTAGAAATAAGTGGGATTGAAACGAGCGAGGAAAACCTAGAGAAAATAGTGGAAAAAGTAGGTCAACAATTGGAGCAAAATGCGAGGGATGTAATCAAGGTATATAAAAAAGGCAGCAAAGCACCCCCCGCACAGAAGAGGAACGAGTCCACCTTGGTAGTGGTGCTTCGTGATGGCTGCCGGGACCAATGGCTGCAGTCGTCGAAAACCAAGACGCTGACACCAAAAGACGTAGGCCTAGGAGGAGAGAAGAAGATTTATCTTCGGGAAGCACTCACCCCCGCCACGTCGTTCCTGCTGTGGAAGACCAAAACTGATCTCAAGGGCGAAAATCGTTTCAAATTCGTTTGGTGTAAGAGAGGTACGATCCTAATCCGAAAATCCGAAACAGAAAAAACGCATGTAATTAGGTCTGTAAACGATATCGAAAAGTGGCAGTCTCAACTGTCAAATGCTTGATTAAAATTTAATTGTTGTTGTTTACCTACTTGTGTATAACTTTGTACTAATATACTCAGCCTTCCTAAAAATGTATTCATCTCTTAATGGATATGAGTCATACAAACTTAAATGAAGGTAACTACAATAGCTGGAATGAGTATATTAATTCAAATCACTCAAAAACACAAAACCTAATTGTTATGCATGTAAATATAAGGTCAATGTTAAAAAACTTTTCACATTTAGAGTACATCATAGCGTCTAGTGCTCGCTGCATAGACTTGATTGTGTTATCTGAAGTAAACATAAAAGAAACATGTAAAACCCTATTCGAACTAAACAACTATACAATGTACACTAATCTAAGACAACACCGAAAAGGAGGTGGTATCATCCTATACGTTCATAATAGTTCTAAATTTACCCGAATATCATCACATACTTGTAATTACGAATCAATAATAGGACAGGTCGATACTATTAACAATTGTACCTATAACGTGAGCGCTGTGTACCGGCCGCCTGATACAGATAAAACTAGTTTTATAACAGAACTTCGTAATCAACTATCATTATTCAACAAGCAAAATGACCTTATATTTGTAGGAGATACAAATATAGACCTCATGTGTCAAAGTAACTATAGGTCCTCTTACTTAAATATGTTGTATGAAGTAGGGTTAGAAAGTGGAATAAATCAGTACACTAGAGTTGAAAAAAAGGGTAATTCTATATCAAAATCTTGTATTGATCATGTGTTTACGCGCACGGCTCGCGCTTCTTCGGTGCACTCCGCTGTCATAAATGTCTCTCTAGCTGACCACTACATCATAGGTTGCATAATCGAAGCGCCGAACAACGCGAGCGGTCTATGTACAGGCACACACACTAGCAGTAGCACGCGCAATATCACTAGATTCAATAATGAACAGGTTTTAAATGAACTGTGTCAGGTGGACTGGAGCGAGGCGCTTACGTTAAAATGTCCGAATGATATATTTAACTTTATTGTTCAGAACTTTAAAACGGTATATAAAAATTGTAAAACTACTTTAAAAATGAAAGATACTCCTAGGAAAAAATGTAACTGGGTTAATTCTAGAATAATAAAGATGTGTAAAATGAGAGATAAGTTATTTAAAATCTGGAAAAACGATCCGCTTGATATAAAAAACAGATTGCTGTATAATGAATATAGAAACAAAACAAATAAGTATATTAACAATGTAAAAAACCAGTTTTTGAAAAATGAAATAAGCAAAAATTTTAAAAATTCCAAAAAAATGTGGTCTTTAATTAACGAAATGTGTGGTAAGAATAAAACGTCACTGGATAGTTTAATATTAAAATATTTTAACTTAGACGACCAAGTTTTATCAAATAATTTTGCACTAGAGTTTAAAAAAAATGTAAACAATATATCTACATCCTGTAATCAACAATTATTGAACCCCTCTGAATACGTAAGGAACCCAGACGTGTCCATGCGACTAAGTAAAGCTACCCATAGTTCGACTTTCCAAATTATCAAAAACCTTAATGATAAGAAGGCCCCGGGTTTTGATGAAATTCGTGCAATAGACATAAAGAAAAGTAATGTACAGTTAACACCTATTCTCACACATTTAATTAATACCTGCATTGACACGTCTCGGTACCCAGACATTTTAAAAATTGGTATTGTGCGCCCAATATATAAGAAAGGGGCCCACAATGATTACAATAATTATAGACCCATAACCATACTCTCATGTGTTGATAAAGTGGTTGAGAGGTTCCTAAGTAACGAAATAAATAAACACCTTGAGCTAAATAGTGTAATAAACAAAAAACAGTTTGGTTTTCAGAAAAAAAGAAGTACATCTCAGCTACTCTGTCAATTCACCAATGAAGTCAACAAACACATGAATGATAAAATGCATGTGTTGGTTGTTTTCATTGACTTCAGCAAAGCATTTGATACTCTTGATTATAACACCCTTTTTGTTAAACTGGAGCAGAATGGTATACAGGGCCCTCTATTAAATCTACTAAAAGACTATCATTTAAATAGAAGTACTCATGTCAGGATTGATAAGTCGCTTAGCGACAGCGTTAAAACTGAGAAAGGAACGGCCCAAGGTTCCATTTTGGGACCCACCGAGTACTTACTGTACGTTAACGACATGTGCAATATAATAAAGAATGGCTCTGTATATCAGTTTGCAGACGATACGTGTATCATTGTAGCTAACAAAGACATTTGTGAGGCAGAAAGACTGCTGCAACAAAACTTCAACACATTGTGTAAGTGGGCACACGATGTTGGATTGGTGATCAATGCTCAAAAAACTAAACTTCTACACATACATTCATCTCACAATAAGACTGATCGCCAGCCCACCATCGTTGCCCACGAACACAAATGTTTGCATTTAAATAAAAACGCTTGTAAATGTACCGCAATAGAAAATGTAAAAGAGCATATGTACATTGGTCTGATAATAGATGAGTCATTTAACTGGGTCCCCCAAATCAACTATATCTGTGATAAGCTAAGAGCCATATTGAGTAGGTTGTGCATACTTAAATACAAACTGCCGTATAGTACTCTGAGGATGTTGTATTTGGCGATGGCTGACTCAGTGATCGGGTACGGCGTCAGCAGCTACGGTAGAACTTACAAATCTAATCTGGATAAAATATTTAATTTACAAATCCGACTACTAAAAACTATTGTACCTAACAAGACTAAAATCAAATACCAACATGACTACACAGAATTATTTGCTTATTGTAAGATATTAACAGTACAATCTAAAGTAAAAATAGCAATATTGCAAGACGAATACTCACAATTATGTAACCTACCTTTAAAAATAAGAAATAGTAGGCTAAGAAAGCTAACAGATAAGAAAGAGTATGTAGTATCTAACTATAGTAACAATTACGGAAAGAGATTATGTAATCATGTCTTACCAAAGATAATTAACAGTCTACCAGTTGATATACAAAGTACTTACATTTCAAATCCTAAGTTTAAACCCATTGTAAAAAAACATTACTTATCATTATCACTTACCGACATAGACTATATCCTTTAACTGTGCAGTTATGTGTATGCATCATCCATCATCATCAGGCATCGCCACAACTACCAACTCACTGCTAGGATGGTGATTGTGGCAATGCTCATACGAGTCATCCTTTATGTGTATCATACCTACCTAAAAAGTTAATTTGACTTACCTAAAATTCATAACTAAATGTAACATTAATTAACGAAACATACCTATGTAATAACATACCTATGTAAAAGTAGAAATACCTAATTGGTCCGCGAATGTGAACGCCCCTTCCCCCAGATAAACCCTTACAGGTTTTCGTGGGACGGGTTTTTGTCCTTGTTGTTTTTTGTAAATTTCTTTATTCAATAAAAAAAAAAAAAAAAAAAACCTATTCTGTGACTTCACTTCTGACTTATTGCTTTCTGGTTTCTGATATTGTTTTACTTACCTCAAAAATAACGTTATCCTCTAAGTACGATCAAAAAGCTCCCAAGGAAGCCACTAACTGTGATTTTAAACTGAATACTTGACAAAGTCGAATAAATTTCATTTATTCATTAACAGTAGGTGCTTAACCAACCGCTGGAATTATTTCAAGCCGCCAAAATGTTCGCAATTTCTACAAAATTAGATTCCTACCCGAGTAGTGCGATCAAATCATCTTGATGTTTGATTGTCGGAAAAGGAGATTTCCTGGCGTGTGACTTGAAGTGACGTCACGTATGAATTTGCGAAAGCACGTCGCGTCGACTTGGCAACATGTAGTAAACGTACGAATCTACATATATTATTATTACGTTCGTGATTTAGCGTAGAATTTAAGTTGAGACAGGATTTATGAAGAAAATTTATTTTAGTAAAATTTTGCAGCTACATATTTTAATGAAACGGCAGAAAGAAAAGTACTGGAAATCTTTTCACAAGAGGTGTCCATCAACAAACATGTGAAAGGTAGTTTGGGAAGGGCAGGCTAAGGCTGGCTTGCACCAAAAAGTATTTAGGTTTAAACATGTTTAAATATGATACTTTCATTACTCATTAGTATGAACAGTGTAAGAGACGAAGCAATCACTGAATGATAAATACGTTTAAGTCTAAACACTTTTGGTGCAAAGCACATTTAAATCTTTGTAGTTAGGCAAATAATTATTATGAAACAAAACACCTCTACAATGTGAAAACTATTTTTCTGTGGAACACTGCCAACTGTTATTAAACAACTAGAATAGTTTTAAAGGGCAGCCATTAATCTTACTACAACGTTTTAACAATTCAACCCGAAAATCGGTTGCACAGAATTAATTACTTGGCGAAAATTGTAATTGAAATATTGTACTTACTTACTTACTCACTACGCATACGCTCTTACTTACTATGCATCTTTATCTTTATATCTAAATAGAAAATTTACTAATTTTAGAAATAGGTGAGTATAAATAATTGAATTTCATAACCTTCTCATTATGTGTTTCAGCGTTTTTAGGTTTATGTAGTCCGACAAGATCGTCCAGCCCATCATAAATCCGTATACGTCTTAGTTTGACACGGCGTCATAACTTCTAAAATTATGAACCAAACTGCTTTTTGGTACAGAGATACTATAGATAGAGTATGATACTTAATACTCAAAAATTTATATCGTTTCACAATGGAAAAAAAAACGCGTTGCGTTTAAAATATGTATTTTATTAATTTTTATTAATAGCATTTTGATGTGGGCTGGTAAAAAATATTAAATTTATATATTTGGAAAATGAATATACTTATTTATGCATTTAATTATTTCTATAAGTAATTAATATGCTACAACTTATAATATATGTATGTCTGGTGCCTGATTTTTCAAACCATCTTACGGCATCTGACGTGGTTTTCTATTATTAGACTTCTACTACCACCGAAGATAGTTGATTTAATTGGTATCAAATATATGTCTCAATTTTAGAAAAAGTTTCCATCACAATTTCTTATTCAGTCACAAACTTCATCACGTATCAAGACTACTAATTCTCGCTTTAGAAGACATATTTAAGTAGGTACCAAAGACAAGAAAAGACGAAAAGGATTTTATGATTAATCCGTACCTTCTTATTATCGCCGACTTGACTAATACCCATTCAACGTAAAAAGTCTCCATGTCAGAACTCTTTTACTAAAGAGATAAAGTCGAAAATTACTTGATTAAGAAGAATTCTCGACCGCAAACTTAACTAATGTCTTTGTCTTCCGACGCACCTTGAATATCAGCTTTTTTGGCGCCAAATGGTGCGTTCTTGTGTTTACGAGCAGGAAAAAGTACCCTTTTCTCTAAGGGCGTTTTTACGGGAAATTACTTTTTATTTTTGGGATTTCTAGTGCTTCAGTCAGAAAAAGGGATTTCTTAGGCTGATTCTTTCTTGAATTGCAAACAAAGATAAGAATTGTCGATTTTTTTACGAAATTATTTACAATATTCCTCCTTCCTAATATGCGAACGTTTTTTAATGTGATAATTAGACCATAAAACTAAAGAACTTTCTCTAGGAGACCGACATGGAAAGCGCGAAAAAAATCAACATTTCTATACAAAACTGCAAACCCAACCAAAATATAAGCCGATATATTTTTTCGCAATTTTGATGTTGGTCCCTTATGTTTAGTGTGATCGTCTTGTCATCCCCTTAAATAACCGTCAGCCTATTAAAAATCACCTTGTATAATAATCTTTGTATCTATATCTACAAACACATAATGGTTCTTCTGAATAAGCTATTGGTTTTTAGTTTTTTACCAAGTTTTTACACAGTTACCTACTACTACTTACTACTTGCATTAATAATAATTTGTCATGTCATTATACTGAGCACCCTCAAAACAAAAAATGATTAATGAAGGCAAAAGAGGTGTTTCATCATACTTTCAGCAGCTGGCTATGTTCTCTGCCTATCCCAGTCGTACACCGTCATTATGTTTGTAATAGGGATGCAACGATTCGGCCATTACGATTACGATTACGATTACGATATTAATCGTTATTTATTACGATAGCCGATGCATTACGATTATTTAAACAAATTTAGTTGAGATTATACTCAGAATGAGTTTTTATAGTTTTTCTTTGTATTTCAATGAAAATTAAATAATTAAAAAAATATTCCAAGATTTTGTTATTATTTTTTCTACTAATTTAAGATCGAAGTCAAAGGCTCACTTGGTCACGATTCTAATTTTTGGATGCGTAGAGGACAGTTTGCTTTGAAAAACACAATATGGAACATGATTCTGTACAATCTCGTTAATCAAGCGATATCTTGTCCGATTTACGTGTGAGATTAATCTCTTAAAATGTGGACGGGATATAGCGAGAACAAGAATTAATTTCTCACTTCAAACCGATTATCAAATCATAGGAATCAGTTGAATTTAAAAAATAAAATAAAATGAAAGTCAAATCTGACATAATAAACCAGATTTAGCTCCAAACGAGCTAAAATGGCAGCGAGGGATCCGATTTTTTAAAATGTTGTTTTTTGGCTCTAGAATCTAGTAGGTATTCAGGTCTGGTATTTGTCAACAAGTGCAGTCCGATTGACGTTTTCAATTCGATTTAATAATCGTACGATTCTTACTACGGTGCATTGCATCGTTATTAATCGTGATTATTACGATTACAGATGCAAAACGATGCACCGCTTCGTAATCGTTGCATCCCTAGTTTGTAACCTAAATAACAGCGAGATATTTTTTTTCGTATACCTTTTTTCAAAACACAATTTCGCAATAATTCTTTTTATAGAAAAAGCTACACTAGTATTTCGGCAAACTTTTTGTTGTTTTGCCCTTTCGCGTCGAGTCATCAATCTGCGGGAATCGTTGACAAGAACTTCCCTTCAAAATGTCAATGCGGAAAAACGTAAAATACGAGGGAATTCCTTCCCAAACCGAATTACTTTGACAGCCAGTCTCTATTGATCGATGTCTTTTTTTTTTTGCAATTTGTGAAAATTGAGTCATAAATATAAACGATTTTCGAAGCAATTTCATTCTCATCTCATAAGAAATAATAGATCGGGCAAGCTATTTTTAATGTTATTTATTTACCTTATAAATATAGTTGTAATGCGATTACGCAAAAAGTATCAAAAATGCTCGTTATATGAAAATACACTTTCAATTAAATAAATATATATTATTTAATATAACGTTTCTTGGATATAGGTACTACAAAAACTTCTCAACACGACAAGAAGACAAAAAAATTTACAGAAACAAAACTCAAAACTAAAATAATTTTATTCAATATTCAAAATTGTTGCGAATTTGTAGGTACGTTACCTACAAATTCGCAACAATTTTGAATATTGAATAAAATTATTTTACAGACAGCCGAAGATTGAAAGTCTGCTGAGTCAAATTGAATGTAAACTCTAGCTAAACTAGAGGCGAGAAAAACCCTACTACAGCATATAATGTAAGTCCTACCACAGGATTCAATAGACAATCGGCATAATTATAATGTAGAGAAAATTCATAAAATTGTGTGAAACTAACACACGACTTATTTTACCACTTCACTGAAAAAAATGCGAGCCAACTAAGAAGTATAATTTCTCTTAATTAACACCAAAATAATTGAAATGACGTTATTATTGTTTACTAAAAACAAAAGATGGTTAGTTGTAACAACAAGCCGAATTCGTTTAACAAAGTTCTCTTAGTCAGAGAAGTCATGATGTTGACAGGCTCATGTGGATTCATGATGTTTGTTGAAGTAAACAATTTTTTTTTTCAGTGTTCGACTGCTTATTTTATCCTTTCAGAAGTACGCACACAAAACTTTAACCTAGAGATAATTTTAACATGTTAAATTTTTAACGGAACATTGCGTTCCCATCGTTGATAAAGTGCCAGCTATTCGACGTAAATCTACGTTTACACGCGTATTTTACAGACAGCTAGAAGCCACGCAAAGCTGTTAGATAATTATATGTCATAATAATCGACCTCGACACTTACAACGAAAGCCGATGACCGCTTAAAACTCGGTCAGAATCCAATGGTTTATAAATATATTTCGACAAATGTCATTAATCCATTACGACAAGATTTATACGCGCTTTCCACTTGACGTTGCGCCCTGTTCACATTAGGGATGTTGAGGCAAACCTGCAGGATATCCGAAAATAAATGCAATTTACATCCGAAATAATTTTTAAAAAGTACCGTCGATATATCATACTGAAAGTGAGAAAGTAAAGTCGCAGTAAAGAATTCTAAAAGCACTTTTTGGCGCAACATTCCTTAAAAAAAATTTTTTTGTGCTTTTGACCCTGAGGTTATGTCAGCCCCATTGTGCCTTAACCTTGACTCCACAAAACAATCGTTATTTATGAATCTATCCTAGAATCTATCACAGTTTTAGAGCGCGAGAGAGCTTCGAGCTCAATTTGACAATTTAATCAAACTTCAAACCTAATAAATTCAAAAGAACAGCGGCTTTTATTTTTTATCGATTTCGACGAAGTCCCATACAAAATTTTGTTTAGTTTGATCACTGATTTAATTTAAGAGGGCTATCGCAGTCCAGTGGCGCCCTCATCACATTAAAAAAGATTTCTCAATAAAGCCTAAATTAAAAAAGTGCTCAACATCAAAACTACAAAAGCCTTCAAGCCATTGTTATACAATACTTTTATAGGTTCTAAACATTCCACTTTTAGACAATTTCGAATAAAAACAAAAGCGGCCGTTTTTTTTTTCTTTTTTCAAAATTTGTATGTTTAAGAAACCTATAAAAGTATTCTATGAAAATAGCTTGAAGGCTTTTGTAGTTTTTAAGTTGAGAACTTTTTTAATTTAGCTTTTCTTTATTGAGAAATCTTTTTTAATGTGATGAGGGCGCCACTGGACTGCGATAGCCCTCTTAACTACGTTTGATGGTATGATCATACCCTCAAATTAATATTGTGGTTTTCGATAAATTATATGACTATGCTAGGACCCAGATTGTTCCTATAAACGAGGTAGGGAACATAAAAGAATAAAATGGACCGTGGCTCAATGTTTCTGTAAGTTTGGGGGTTTACAAACGCTTGCAGTGCTAACAATGTTAGGTATAGAACACGTCATATTCTATGCCTAATGTTACAGCTATCCTGAATATCCGAATCCGATATCATTTATCCGAAATCATTTTATTTCCTTAACAATAACCGAAATAGGGTTATTTTAATTTCCATATTCGAAACCGATATCTCATTCATTACCTTCCCTAGTTTGCATTATCGCAAAATAGCATTATCGGAATTATTGGGCGTCAATGTTATCGGAACTAACTGGCCGATGTTTTATGACTTTTCACTGTTCGGCTTTTGGTCTAAAATGTAGCTTTGAAACTAAATGGTTTGGAAAATAGCTTTTTCATTTGCAACAAGTGAAATTGTATTGGAATTTAAACTGAAATACATTGTTGTGTTTGAAGATAAGAGACCTAAAACACAAGCGATTTTTGAGCATAGGCCACAGAACATTATAAGGGGGGAATAGACGATGTTACAAATACACCACCAGACGTAACAACTGTTCTATTAAGATTGAATGAGCGGTATCGCAGGATCTCAGAAATATCGCTTCGATAACGCGGTGATGTCGCGGAATATCGCGATGATATCGCTCCTTAATCGCCTAACCTCAAAAATAGCATGTGTGATACGGTGAATCAAAAAAAATTATGTTCCACACTATATTTAATTAACTGGAACCGGAATTCCGCATCAGGATTGTTATTTTGTATAATGTATAGGATTTAATGCCGAACGGAATTGTGGAGGGGGAAACTCCGTACGAAATCGTAAACATGATTCGGAATTCAGGATCGGAATTACGTATTAAGTGGCGGACCTAAGGATTCCTTGTTTGACTATGGAATCCTAAAAAATAGGAGAGTATTTACTAAAATTCGAGTACTGTAAAGGACACTCAAATACTCGAGTTGACCACTTCTTGCCATCGACTCACCAAGTGGTCAAGCGGTTTAACACTTTCGCGGGCAGTGAACGAGACACAATAGAACTTTTATTGTTATCACTGCTATAGCCGGTCACTGTCCGCAAATGTGTTAATCTCACCCTTCTCCATGGAGGCACTTTGGCGGCAGTGGTAAGGGATGATGGTGGAAAATATGCAAGAACCTATTTCAAGGATTTCGTGCATGTCATCCACAAAGTAAGAATAATCAGCCTGCGAAGCTGAATGAATGTGATTTCTCTTATCAACTGAAGAGATATATATAAATACTAGCTTTTGCCCGCGACTTCGTCCGCGTGGAGTTTGGAAAACCCCAAGTATCCTATGTTACTTCTAATACCTCCAAGAATATGTGTACAAAGTTTCATGATGATCGGTTAAGTAGTTTTCGCGTGAAAGCGTAACAAACAAACTTACATTCACATTTATAATATTAGGGAAGCTTTTACCCGCGACTTCGTCCGCATAAATTATATACCAGATTTTAAGTTAGATGATAAGCTATCAAACAAAAAAAGTTTCATCAAAATCGGTTCAGTAGTTTTTGCGTGATACTCGAACAAACAAACAAACGAACAAACAAACAAACAAACAAACAAACAAACAGACAGACAAAAAATCCAAAAATTGGTGATTTGGAATCAGGGAAGCCTAAAAACCATATCGTAATCTTTTTCTTATAAATATCTTCAATGTACAGACACACTTCTGTTACAGTTTTATAATAGTTTAGATCTATATATAGGGATCAGACCCAGACTTATGGCTTTGTGATCTTGATTGTCAGTGAGTGTGATCTACTGGATTGAAGGACGCTTTTCAAATGACATTATCTTTCTCAACGGCTAGCATTGGTTTTACAAATGTTTCTTCTCGATCGACGATCATCGTTTTTCGATTCGAGGGTAGCCCTAAATCCGAATGCACATATATTTATGCTCAATTTCACTCATTACAATAAAATTCTTTTCGGTCATTATGGTCGGATTCCAGTAGGTATATCTTAATTTCATCGCTTTCGTATAAAAGAAATCAGCCACTTTCTTATTTTACTCTTAGAAATTTAAAAATAGTTTGATTTGAATCTAAAATTTATCTGAATCGCGACTGGTACTCAGCCAGAAAATTGTTGTTTTTAGATACACTTAAATGTTTAATTCTAGATTCGATACTAAATTACGAATGAATGTAGATATTACTGTTCTTCTTCCTTTGTGTTCGCACGTGCTACATTATATGGATTAGAATCAAAGACATTCAATTTAACTATAATATTTTGTTAAATCTCTTTAATTAGAATAAAACACTAAAGTTTCATCATCATCATCTCAGCCGATGGACGTCCACTACTGGACATAGGCCTCCCCCAAGGATCGCCATTACGACCGGTCCTGCGCTGCCCACATCCAACGTTTTCCCGCCGCCTTCACCAGGTCGTCGGTCCACCGTGTGAGGGGCCTACCCACGCTGCGCTTTCAGGTACGCGGTCGCCACTCAAGAACTTTTCGGCCCCACCGGCCATCGGTTCTGCGAGCAATGTGCCCCGCCCACTGCCACTTAAGTTTAGCAATTCTTTGGGCTATGACAGTTACTCTGGTTCTTCTGCGGATCTCTTCATTTCTGATTCGATCTCGCAGGGAAACTCTGAGCATAGCACTTTGGGTGACTTTCAGCATTTTTATGAGGTCTTGAGTGAACGACCACGTCTCTGTTCCATATATGTCATCACTGGCAACACACACTGATCCGAAGCTAATCCGAAGACTTTCGTTTTAAGACACTGCGGTATTTAAACTTAATTAAAGGTACTTTAACTAAAGTTTAGCTAACAGTTTTATTAAGAGTTAATTGAATGATAAACCAATATGATACCAGTACCTAATCTAAACTATTATAAAACTGTAACAGAAATGTGTCTGTACATTGAAGATATATACAAAAAAAAATTACGACATGGTTTTTACCTGTCCCTGATTCTAAATCACCAATTTTTTGATTTTTTGTCTGTCTGTTTGTTTGTTTGTTTGTTTGTTTGTTTGTTTGGGTGTTTGTTTGTTCGAGTATCACGCAAAAACTACTGAACCGATTTTGATGAAACATTTTTTGTTTGATAGCTTATCATCTGACTTAAAATCTGGTATATAATTTATGCGGACGAAGTCGCGGGTAAAAGCTCGTAACCTATAATATCGTAACTAGTAGGTACACATAAGATACGATCCGGAAGCTACCAATTATAGCAGCAGCTACTGTAGGTGTAGGCATTATTTACGGTAGTAATTATAGTACTCTGTGGCACTATAATTGAAAATCTTACGCCCTACTGCGGGTTAACTGTGCATTCGATATTTTTTTCGCGATTTCGATTATAGTTTCTATGAGAAAGTTTTTCAGTATTATGGTTTGATCATCTACCTTAAAACAATCAGCATTATTATGAAGGACTCTGTATAATAGGTACACACGGTGACACAACAAGGTATACAAATCCAAAATAAGCTGGCTGCGCGTAGGTTGCATAACGTATACCGTCGCGCGGCCAGGTTAGGTGGTTTTGTATAGCTTGTTGTGTGGCCGTGTGTGCAAAGATAACAAACAAATCTAAAACGACATTCATAGCGCAAGTGCATTCAGATCCACGAACTAAATTAGACCTGCAAGTGGAAGACTCGTGTATTGCTATAAATACTACACTAAAGACTAAAGTCTAATGTTCATGTACTATTCTCGGCTCTCTTGTATATCTTTAATTAAACACACACACAGACTCTTGTTTACATTGTCCAGTTAGATCACAGGTCTACCCAATATCAAACTGTACAAAAACATGTATAGTCATTCCTTACAGTCGCACACAGATTGCCATAAGAGTGACAGAGCTAGATTAGACGTTAATCTGTTACGTCTGTGAAACTCTTTTTCTTTTCATGTTTATGTCAATTCAGACCATCAAACTGTACAACTTTTACTATGGAACCACCCTCAGGAAACGCGAAAAAAAATCTGCTGTTCCATACAAAACAGCTGTACCTTCTCGACTCAAATGTATAAAATAACAGATTTTTTTTCATGTTTCCTGAGGGTGGCTCCATAATGAATGTTGTTCAGTTTGATGGTCTGGATTCACCGTTTCAGTATTTGCTTAGGCTGTCACTCTATATTGCTTTATTAAATCTTATTGGGCAGACAAAAAACTTTTTATTAAGTGTTACCAGCATAATGCCGTTTCTTTTCTCATCCTCAGTGTATCACCTCAAGTGGTTTGAGAATACGGTTGTTAGCATCCTCGAAAATTTCGCTACACGAAAGGCATTAACAAAAAAAAGTTGTCCAATAAATTATTTTTTCGTGGATATATTTCAGTTTTATTGCGCCAACTTTAGTCTAACGATGTTTTCGGAAGAATCACCATATCGGACCGTTTCTTTTACATCCTTTGCCGTAAAGCTTTTTATCTAATCTGAAAAAAACCGGTCAAGTGCGAGTCGGGCTACTCGCGCACCGAGGGTTCCGTACCACACCACCGCAGAACACAACATGATTAACTTAGAAAAAAAACTTTTTTTGTCCGGGACCTTTAGCGCGAGACCGACTCACACTTGGCCGGTTTTTAGTATTTGTTGTTATTTTATAGAGTTTGCTCTATAATGACACTAATTTTGACGCTTGTATGTATTACCGTTTTTACGATAGAGCGTGAAGAAAAAACGTTAATAAAAACTAGTTTCTTGTTGAGAACCCCCCTTAATTTTTAACTTTTTGACATTTTTATTATTTGTTAACAGATCCGCCGTAATAACGCATAATCTGAGAAAATTTCAACTATCTAGCTATTACGGTTCAAAAGTTACAGCCCTAAATAGGTAGGACAGACGGACAGACGGATAGACGGACAGACGGACGGACGGACGGACGGACGGGCGGACGGACAACGTAGGCTTAGTAATAGGGTCCCGTTTTCACCCTTTGGGTACGGAACCCTAAAAACCGGCAAAGAGGGTGTTGGGCTTGACCATGATGCGGTTCTGTAGTCATTTAATTGGAATGGCTTGAATTTTTTTTTTCCGTTACCGATCTTCCGAGTCGTGCTAATACATCACCTGTAATAATTTTCGTTATAAGTACAGCCACTTCCTTGAATATTTTTAGTTTTTTTATTTCAGTAGGTATTATAATTTCCGTTATAATAACTTATACAGGATTTTAAGATAGAAAGTTTCATTACTTTAATGGGCGATTTTTCTCATGAGTCATGACACTGAACAACTTCCCCAAAGAAACAAAGGAAAATTAGGTTTGGTATAAAATTATGTATTGTACCAAATAGTTTGAAATAAAAACAATTAGTGAAAATAAATAAAAACAATAAGTGAAAATAATGATAAATAAAAAACGATTAATAAAATGATAAATAATAAATAAAAACAATTAATTAGATAATGATAAATAAAAACAATTAGAGTGTTACAGTTTTATAATAGTTTAGATTAGTAGAGATGCCATTAATAAAAAGCGATTAGTGAAAATAAAAACAATTTTTATTTTATTTTATTTTAGTATGAAAAAGTCCAAAATTTTGATTGCTTCTTTCCTATTGGTTTCTTAGGGAAAGTTGGTCAGTATCATGGGTACAATCACCCCTTAAAGTTACCCTGTTTACCCTAATATCCTGTAGTGCCAAACGAAACTTTGCTCCAATTTTTATAAGATCCATCCAACCACATTTCTGTTTTTGGGTTAAAATTATCTGTCTTAGTGCCGAATTTGGTTTTAATAGGTGCAAATTGAGAAAGTAAGGCAAGGCATACAAACAGACAGACAGAACGGACGAAAGTATTAGGGTTCCTTGTTTGACTAAGGAATCCTAAAAAGTTACCTATCTAACGTTAAAAATTGTAGTCTGTCTGGAAACTTTTTGTCGTTAGTATTGTCTGCACAGAATAAACTGGTTTTAGTTGTTTGACTTTGAAAATTCGGAAAAAACTTTAGTTTTCCATTCTTCATTAAAACTCCGAACCATCTACTTAATACTAAATTATGAAATTGGAATGATTCCATATTCCATAAACTTTAAGGCATCTATCTACTGAAAATAAAAAAAAAACTTTGAATTTGTCTATTACAAAGTCTATGTTGTCCGTCCGTCCGTCCGTCTGTCTGTCCTACCTATTCAGGGCTGTAACTTTTGAACCGTAATAGCTATATAATAGAAATTTTCAAAGAATATGCGTTATTATGGCGGATTTGTTAAAACAAATAATAAAAATGTCAAAAAGTTAAAAATTAAGGGGGGGTACGACATACGAGAAACTAGTTTTTATCAACGTTTTCAACGTTTATTCTTCTCGCTCTATCGTAAAAACCTTAATACATAGGCAAGCGTCTATCTTGGTGTGATTATAAACTCTACAGTAGGTATAACAACAAATAATAAAAACCGGCGAAGTGTGAGTTGGTCTCGCGCCAAAAATCAGTCATATACAGGGTAAATTCAGCAGTAGAAAATGTCAAAATTACTATGGAGAAATGCATCTTTCTACTGCTGATTTGACTTTCAAAAATCATACTCCAGGAGTGCGATTTTTAGCGTTATTTTTTGAGCCTATAGTAATTTTGACATTTACAACCTACGTCATTGTTTACAACTGCTGAGTTTAACGAATGAGTTTCAAAAATCGCACTTCAGCCTAGCTAGCACGCCAACCCGCGATAGCGTGATACAGCGCTATCACGCTTCCGCTCTCTTTCTATTTGCGCGCGAACAAACGAGATAAAAGACTAAATTTGACAGATGGATGGTTAAATGTCGCTATCGCGGGTTGGCCTTGGCGTACTAGCCCCGCAGAGCTGGTATTGGGACATTGGTCCCAATTGTCCCTTACGTAAACATGTCACTGCTTATTGCAGATTCCATGTAGGAACAAATAAATTTTCTCATTAGATACAGGTTATCTATACAAACAACGAACGACAAATGCGCGGGAAATGGGACGACATGAATCATTCCGTCTACCTACAAAATTTACATAATGGTAATTTACACGAGTCAACATACGGCGATGTTGAATTGGGGGAAATTAATTCAAACCGCGGTACACCTAGCGACACTGTTGACATAGGTACGGGTACCTACTATACATAATTATATATCTATCGCTGCATTTGATGTTTGATATTTTGATTCAAGCCGTCATGGCTCCAGCATGGTACATTGGCGGACCTCGGTTCGCAAAGCTCGCTTTGTTCGCCGTTTGCCATGTAATTATCTAGATGGTTTCATCCCTGATATGATAAAATACATTTTCACTAAGGTTTCTGCTCGAAAATTCTCGATAAATCTGGCCTTAGTTGAGAGGAGAAAAAAAATCTCTCAACAACTCAAGAAATCAACTCAAAGAACCTGCTTTTTGTTTAATTCAGGGATGATTTTTCAAGTGTCAGATAATACATGATATTCCTATGAATATTAATTATATTCGTTGAAACAAATATAATTTACCATACATCAGCGATCCAGGAAAATTACAGGTAAATCCATGGTAAATCGTTGTTTTTTAAATATTTCATTTTGTTTTGGAATATAGATACAAAGACCAAAAGAGATAGGTCATTGGGATTTCGGAATAAAAACTTTTTTTTGATCCATTTTTTTTTTAATGTGATCTGGCAAGAAGTCTTGGAAACAAAATATGAAAAGCCATAATAACTAAAAAGGAAGAAATCTTTTGTCTTTTTAATTGAAGTATTTGGCTTAAGGTCATTTTTTTCTGACCGATAGCTGCCAGATATGTGTGTCTTAGATGTAATGAAAACTCTTTGGATTCCCAAAAATTTTTCAATCCTAATTACTATTCGTAACATAAAAATATTAGGTACGGACAAAAATACCTTTCCCAGCTTCCATCTTGCTCGTATATTTCTGATGTTTTCGTATGAGGTTGGTGATTTAAAAACATCTTATAGGTAGGTAGGTAATTTATTTTATGAAGTCGATAAAAATAAACGTCATCTGGTGATTGAGAAATCGCCTCTAAAAGACTGTTCTATTATTATAGTTGATAAATAGTACCAGGAGTGTGATTTTTGAATCTCATTCGCTGAGTTCAGCAGTTGAAAATGTCAAAATTACTGTGGAGATATGCATCTTTCTACTGCTGATTTGACTTTCAAAAATCATACTTCAGGAGTGCGATTTTTGAAAGTCAAATGAGCAGTAGAAAGATGGGCATCTCCATGGTAATTTTAACATTTTCAACTGCTGAACTCAGCGAATGAGATTCAAAAATCGCAGTCCTGGGCAATCGAACTTTGCTCGGCAACTTCATAATTTATCTAAATAGGTATCATCTAAGAGAAAATCAGTTTTCACACCAAAAAAAAAAATCGGTGTTATGGGTAGAGTCTGTTTGAAAGGATACCAATGATTTCAGTTTCTCCCTGTGTAATGTAGGGCAATTGATCATTGAAATAGGACCCTGCAACTGATAGAAACTAATTGTTTCTGTGTGTTGTTTTAATTGAACAAAGTGAGGAGCAATGCGAGATGGTAAACAAGAATTCAATAATTTACTTTATGCCTACTACAATAACGTCTTTGATTGTTCAACTGCATAATTGTCTATCTGGAAACAATGTTTGCAATGCAATGCATGGCTGCCAAGGTCAGGCAGTCACTTCGAGTTCAACAAGTGTTTTATAGGTAACTACTTCTAAATCTAGATAGCTAGGGTACTGGAGCTTGACCTGACGGTAAAAAGTGGTCATTAAAACAATAGGGGAAGTTCTTTAGTACCATTGTCTTCGTATCGAAAGGGAAATATTTTTTTTTTCATAATTTTCATGTTTTGTTTAAAAGATGTGTGTTGTAGAGTTTCTGGCTATCTCCCACGTGTTAATGAATTAACGCAAAACTAGAAAGTAGTTTGTTTAGAATCGAGAGCAGAATCGAATTATCATGGTTTCAACATAGGTAATTTTTTCAAAATATTAAGTAATTTGTTTGTAAAATTTTAAATTTACTGAACCCGATGTCAACCCACCGCACGGGCACACTCACCCTACTTACTACCAAAACAAGATTATTAAAATGTATTCATGAGTACGTTAGGGCTTTCATTCAGTGCTGAAATGATAACAAATCGTTTTTGCCTCAAAACTTAAAATGCGAATAACTTTAAATTTTAACTATCAAAATAATGAAATTATGGTTTCAATCTAATTATTTTGTTATAAATCAGTTGGGGTGTATGAGGTTTTGCGCTAATTTATTAACACGTTGTATATGATATTATTTTGAATAATAAATGAATTTTGACATACTTTGACGACCCGGTTGGTGTAATGGTTACCACGCCGGACTGCCAAACCAGGGTCCTGGGTTCGAATCCCGGTTCGGTCATGGATGTTATATGTTTGTGCCGTTGTTGTATGATTCCCATAACAAAAAGCCTGAGGCTTACTTGGGATCATTACAATGTATGTGCCTGTGTGCGTTATTTATTTATTTATTTACTTATACAGGATCCAACTTTAAATACCTATGCTGGCTGACGTTTTTGTGAGAGGATGATTATTTTTTATGCAGCACGAAAAATGGTTTTTATACATATAATAATATGGTAGTATACCAGAGGTAACAGGACAAACAAACGTCATGCGCCGCATACGGATGTAGGAGGGATACAGGAGGAGCGCGGGTTGAAAGAGAATCGGGTCTTCTTAGCCTTAAGTTCCAGTTCGTATCGTTAAGGTCTGAGAAACCTTAGCCTTTAATTTAATCTAAAAGAAACTAAGGTATGTTCTCGAATATTAAAGATTCCAACGCAAAATCTAATCTCTTACCACAGATTACTTACTTCGTAACAGATACATCACTTCCTTAAAACTAGATAAATTCTCACGCTTTACGTACGCGCAAAAGCAGGCAGAAATCAAGCAAGTGCATCGCTTACGATGCGCCAAACTGTAGGTACTTATCCCGGTACCTATGGAACTCTTATACATGGTGAAATTGATATCATTAGCATCCTTTTAAACAAAGAGTCTACCCATCAAACTGAACAACTTTTACTATGGGAGCAAAGCAAACCAATCGAAGCAAAAAAAAAAAAAACAGCTGTTGCATACATTTATGTCGCGTAGGCACTGCAGGTTAGTATGAAACAGCAGATTTTTTAGTAGCTCCGATCGGTTTGCTCCCATAGTGAAAGTTGTTCAGTTTGATGGGTAGACTCTTAGTTTAAAAGGTTCCTAATGATATCAATTTCACCCTGTATATTCCGTGCCTATGGCCAAGTTACGGAGGCCTGCTCTTTCTCAATTTTTTTTTATTTAATGCAAAATGTATGTATGCTCCATTAGGTCTAGGTTCCCTAGTAAAACATGCTTCTTTCTATTTTTGTTCCTTAGGTACTTACCTAAAAACATCTCGGTAAAACCACTAACTTTAAATGCCACGAATTCACGAGACTTTTCGTGAAAAAATGTTACCACATTAAGAATGTAATGTTTTTAGGCTAAACAAACACTGAATCGGGTCTTTTTATACGTATTTACATTATACTGGGCGATTTTTTTATCACTTTTAAAATTTTCAAAGGTGGTTCAGTCGGACCATCAAACTGAACAACTTTTACTACGGCAGCAAACCTGAAAAATTCTTGTTCCATTACATACTACCTAAACTCAATGCCTACTCTACTCAATCAACTCAATGTGATAAATGAAACAACTGATATCTTTTTACGATTTTAGGTTTACTCCCAAATTGAAAGTTGTTTAGTTTATGCTATGGAAAGTGACTTAATTAGTCGCTACGGTGGAACATACGTAACAAACAAACATACATAGACTGCTAAAATCATTTTTCCTTTGTACACACGGCGACACATCAAGCTACGCAAAACCAAAATAAGCTGGCCGCGCGTAGGTAGAGTAATGTATAACGTTGCGCGGCCAGCTTATGTTTATTATTCGTAGCTTGTTGTGGCGCCGTGTGTACATAGCAAGGGGCGAATGCCCAAATAAACCAATACACACTGAGACTCACAAGCTACCGCTTCTCAGCCCTAAGCAACCCTGCAATCTCTTCTCTCTGCACACGACAGATTTCCAAATGAAGTTATAGAGGATTACTATTTGTTTGTGCCGTTGTGTGATTCCCATAACAAAAAGCCTGAGGCTTACTTGGGATCATTACAATGTATGTGCTTGTGAGCGTTATTTATTATTATTATTATTGTATGTCTTACGTTCCGTAATCACGGGCTATTAAGTCCCGGACCTTTGGAAGGCGTGCATGGGGCCGAAGCCAACATGTAGAGGCCCGTTCAAAAGACAAGTTAATCTAAATGTAAGGGATACACAAATGGCGGATACCATCTCCGAGCGTACAACATGATACCCACGGGGATGGTCCCCGCCATTTGTGTAAAGACTATTGGAGTACGGCGCTATGGCCGCGATGGAAAAATAAGGTCTTGGGCTATGGAGGTGAAAGTTGGATGGATGGATACTGGGCTATGGGAGGAGACTAACGGACGCCTGCCATGACAACTAGTCTCAAAATTGTAAATAGGGCAGGCGGTGACTCGCCGACTCGTCGAGTGGGCCCCATAAAACGGCCGCACGCACAAAGTGCGACAATGGGGCAACATCTCATTGAGCGGCTGAAGGTTGTCGAGAGGTGCGGCTCCGGTTTCACCATCGCGGGGTTTACCCCCGTGAGCGGGTTTCCCCGTTATTACGCCATTACGTGCAATACACTTCCAACCTGGAGCATAGGTTCTGCTCTTGCGATTCCACTCTGACCGGCCAATGAAGGCAAGCCAGAGGTAGGGGGTGTGTTACTGTGTGTGTGGGTGTGGGGGTGTGCATGTGGGTGTGTGTGTGTGTGAGCGCATGTCTGTATGGTCCCCCTGGATAGGGGTCCGCGGTGTCGCCACTCACCGTCAGCTCGCCACAAGCTGCCCCCGCGGGGTTATTATTATTATTATTACTACTGTTTTATAGTCTGTGCGAGCTCCGGTTTTGTCATTCGACGAGACTGTTTTATAATATGACTGTTTGTTTCCACAAAAATGGCCACCCCCGCCGTAGCTAGTCAGCAATCGCTACAGAACAGCAAATAGATAAAATTTTGCACAGTATTTACCAAAACCATAAACAATGACAAAGTACATACGTGGAGTCATAAAAAATATAAACGCATGTTCAAACTGTGCCCCGTTTATGGGCTTCGTTAGGCAATAAAATGTATAAGCACGGAGGCTGCATTTATTTTGCTTGGTTAGCATTTGCATAGCCAGCAACAAATTCGGCCAATGGGCCTGGCTATTTTGCAATTGTAAACTTTTTTTTTGCCACCAAAAAATACGGGGTCCAATCAGCTGCCCGACGGTCGGAGATCTACGTATTTCAAAAGGTTTTTCAGTGAAGAATTGTAAAAAAGTTAATACTTGTCGCAGATTATTTAATATTGTCTCTTCGAAAAATATCCTCGCCCTTTATACTTGTGTCTTGTGTACTGATGATAGCGATAATTTTGCGCAAAATTTGGACAACAACAGCTGTCTAGTTCAGAAGGACTCAGTACCGTAGGTTTTATTTTTTAAGTTTGTAATACCTCGTCCTAAGTTAGGCGAATGCCAGAATTAGCCGCAAAACTTTATATAGGAGGTAGGAGTCTACACTTTGAATACACCTTTGCGTAGCCGCAAAGTGTCTGGCGCCCGGGATACTCTCCTGAATCTGACGGTACCTGAAACCGTTACAATGGTCGACAGACATTTTGAGCATGGCCTTGAGTATGCAGAACTTTATAGGCGAAAGAGCTACCAATTAGCCCCCGACCCCTCTCCATTACTCAAGATGTTTGTTGAGTACTGTCCGATCAGATGCAGGGGTCTGAAGTGTCTCAGAGATGTTGACGATGCCTAATTTTATTTTAGTATTGGGCCTTGACAGGCTTGCACCTGTGCCACTTAGACCAACGCTGGTCCTTTGTGAACGCCCTTTTCACAGTTCCCTGCTAATCCCTACTGCGGTCAGAAATCTTAAAAGGTTTTTAATCGGGATGGTTTGTATCTTATCTGGTATCAATACCTGTCTACCTAGATAAGTACTGCGTTTGTACATTAGGGGGCCACAGTCACATGGAAGGTGCAAAGGAGTTTCCATCTCCTTACGAAATCTGTAGCCGGTCGTATCACTTAATTTCAGTGTGTACATGTTCATGTTTAATTTGCAGTGGCCTGTGAGTGACCTTAGATCCTTGCTGGGGGCAACGAGGCTGTTCGAAATTTTGCGATTATAGCTTTTGATAAGTGCTTTGGAGTGACACATGCCTGATGGGGTATTGCACCATAGTGGCCCTATTTAAATAATCTTGCCTAAAAAAATTTCCTTGTATGACACGCGTTTGTGTCCGTGTCTTTCTTGGCTGGATCATTATCATCTAAGCGTAGATAGACGTCCATTGCTGGACCGGTACTACCCTCATCCAACAGGTTCCCGCTGCCTTCACCAGGTCGTCGGTCCACCTTGTGGGGGCTTACCCACTCTTTTTCCGGTACGCGGTCGCCACTCGAGTACTATTCGGCACTATCGACCCTTGGTTTTGCGAGCAAAGCCCGGGTCTCATTGCAGTTCTTCTGCGAATCTCTTCATTTCTGGTTGATTTAGATCTTGCAAGGAAACTCCGAACAGAGCCCTCTCCATTGCCCTTTTGACTTGGAAACTCACTCTAGAGTTTCCGCTTTTTTATGAGGCACGTCATAGTTCAGTATGTCATCATTGGCAGTAGTACTGTAGCCACGGGACTTTTTAATTACAAAAAAGATTACCGATTGCCGTTTTTATATTATTGTAGGGTACGAAATGACTTATATAAAAACCCGAGTCTTAAAGATCACAACCCGCCGTAGAAAAAATAAACTAAAAAAAAATTCTCAAATTTTTGAATTTCGTGGTTACCGTTTTTTTTCTATACTGTCATGTTCTTCACCTTAGTTCAATACCCATACGTAATAGTAAGACTGTCTAAAGTTGCCATACAAAGCTATAAGACAAGATGAAAAAGTCAATTTCGATGGGTTTCCGATAGCTTTGTATGGCAACTTTAGACAGTCTTACTATTACGTATGGGTATTGAACTAAGGTGAAGAACATGACAGCATAGAAAAAAAACGGTAACCACGAAATTCAAAAATTTGAGAATTTTTTTTTTAGTTTATTTTTGCTACGGCGGGTTGTGATCTTTAAGACTCGGGTATTTATATAAGTCATTTTGTACCCTACAATAATATCAAAACGGCAATCGGTAATCTTTTTTGTAATTAAAAAGTCCCGTGGCTACAGTACTACAGGTACACATTGGCCTCGATTCGGAGTGTACCACGACTAAACTAAACTAAATGTATTCCTGTCACTTTCTAAAATAAGATTAAGAAAAGAGACAGAAAACCAACAGCTGACTTTAGTGCTGTCAAAGTGACGTTAAATGCGCAAAATAAGATGCCATCATAATGTACGCCATCTTATTTAAGTCGTTTTTGGGCGTTTAACGTCACTTTGATAGCACTAAAGTCAGCTGTTGGTTTTCTGTCTCTTTTCTTAATCTTATTTCAGAAAGTGACAGGAATACATTTAGTTTAGTTTAGTCGTGGTACACTCCGAATCGAGGCCAATGTTCAAAGACTTTTGTCTTGAGACCCGGATACCGCACGATAAATTCACTTTTACAGAAGGGTGTTAATTGATGCACTCATTGCACTAGAAAATAAGCGCTATTATTTTCAAATTACAAAGTTGGAAGCAACAATAAAATAATTGTTAGTCATCCATTACAATAACTATCCGCATGGCTGTCTGAATGAAGTCGACAGACATTTTGAGCATGGCCTTGAGTATGCAGAACTTTATAGGCGAAAGAGCTACCAATTAGCCCCCGACCCCTCTCCATTACTCAAGATGTTTGTTGAGTACTGTCCGATCAGATGCAGGGGTCTGAAGTGTCTCAGAGATGTTGACGATGCCTAATTTTATTTGGTTTTGGGCATTAACAGGCTTGCACCTGTGCCACTTATCACGCGTTTGTGTCCGTGCCTTTCTTGGATCATCATCATCTAAGCGTAGATAGACGTCCATTGCTGGACTGCCCTCATCCAACAGGTTCCCGCTGCCTTCACCAGGTCTTCGGTCCACCTTGTGGGGGCCTACCCACTCTTTTTCCGGTATGCGGTCGCCACTCGAGTACTGTTCGGCCCTATCGACCATCGGTTTTGCGAGCAAAGCCCGGGTCTCATTGCAGTTCTTCTGCGAATCTCTTCATTTCTGGTTGATTTAAATCTTGCAGGGAAACTCCGAGCAGAGCCCTCTCCATTGCCCTTTTGACTTGGAAACTCACTCTAGAGTTTCCGCTTTTTTATGAGGCACGTCATAGTTCAGTATGTCATCATTGGCAGTAGTACTGTAGCCACGGGACTTTTTAATTACAAAAAAGATTACCGATTGCCGTTTTTATATTATTGTAGGGTACGAAATGACTTATATAAAAACCCGAGTCTTAAAGATCACAACCCGCCGTAGAAAAAATAAACTAAAAAAAAATTCTCAAATTTTTGAATTTCGTGGTTACCGTTTTTTTTCTATACTGTCATGTTCTTCACCTTAGTTCAATACCCATACGTAATAGTAAGACTGTCTAAAGTTGCCATACAAAGCTATAAGACAAGATGAAAAAGTCAATTTCGATGGGTTTCCGATAGCTTTGTATGGCAACTTTAGACAGTCTTACTATTACGTATGGGTATTGAACTAAGGTGAAGAACATGACAGCATAGAAAAAAAACGGTAACCACGAAATTCAAAAATTTGAGAATTTTTTTTTTAGTTTATTTTTGCTACGGCGGGTTGTGATCTTTAAGACTCGGGTATTTATATAAGTCATTTTGTACCCTACAATAATATCAAAACGGCAATCGGTAATCTTTTTTGTAATTAAAAAGTCCCGTGGCTACAGTACTACAGGTACACATTGGCCTCGATTCGGAGTGTACCACGACTAAACTAAACTAAATGTATTCCTGTCACTTTCTAAAATAAGATTAAGAAAAGAGACAGAAAACCAACAGCTGACTTTAGTGCTGTCAAAGTGACGTTAAATGCGCAAAATAAGATGCCATCATAATGTACGCCATCTTATTTAAGTCGTTTTTGGGCGTTTAACGTCACTTTGATAGCACTAAAGTCAGCTGTTGGTTTTCTGTCTCTTTTCTTAATCTTATTTCAGAAAGTGACAGGAATACATTTAGTTTAGTTTAGTCGTGGTACACTCCGAATCGAGGCCAATGTTCAAAGACTTTTGTCTTGAGACCCGGATACCGCACGATAAATTCACTTTTACAGAAGGGTGTTAATTGATGCACTCATTGCACTAGAAAATAAGCGCTATTATTTTCAAATTACAAAGTTGGAAGCAACAATAAAATAATTGTTAGTCATCCATTACAATAACTATCCGCATGGCTGTCTGAATGAAGTGACCATTAGCAAATCAATACCTTTCCGAGAAAATTACTGTTATTGTATTTTATACGGAAACAAATAATGAAGCTTGCGCAACTAATCAGGGTTCAACTCTTTGGAAAAATAGAATTCACAGCAAATGGAAAAACAAAACTTGTTGGTGTAGGTACCAAAAGGGGAGGACCGTAAATTTTACACAATTTATCTCTATTAGTAGTTCTCTTACGGTTTCTTATTGTTCCTTTTATTTTTCAATTATACATACAAAGTTGGTACATCTGTAATCGCGTTAAGAAAACGGTTGTAAGAATTACGATGAAATTTTCATAATAAGAGTTTATGGGGAGCAAAAATCGATATAGGTAGGTAAAAGGCCATCTCAAGAAAAACTCGTTTTCAGCGAAATTAAGGTTGATAATTTCCGAAATTAATTATAACAAGAATGTACGACGTGCCAGCCCAAAAATTAGGGATTAGCGGACCCCCTCGTCCGCATCTAGTAACTTTAATTGCATCCCTATACTATACATACCTACTTATATTTAAATGACACGGAACCCTCACAAAGTCAGTTTAATTCGTTCTTGTCTAGTTTATTTATAGTTCTAGAACTAGTAAATAAACTCGATAAATACTCTCTGTATTGTCTTACATTGTATTTACACGTGCAAAGAAAGGTAAATGTTAATGTTTGTACTGACTGGCAACGAGTTGTACATGTATTTTTTTTTTTGTACAAATATAGTTTCATCTAGGTATATCGATAGGCACCGGAACAACGCTACTTGTCCGTAATATTTCGATAACTTGAAAAAGTAGAAAACCAACAATGTCTACAATGTTATGTGATATTCTTGTTAATCCTCTGTAAAAAAGGTTACTATAAACTCGATGACGATATTTGAATGACCAAAATGTCTGGTCTTGACAATTTTACACTATGTAATGCAATATTGTATTTTAATTGTACTTTGTACATTTTGTTTTGTTTAAAAGATGTGTGTTGTAGAGTTTCTGACCGCATCTTCTCTCAACGGAACACCTTCCGACGCGGTGGTAGAGTCAAAAAATGACATCAAAAAGCTATCTATATGATAATACTTTGAATAAAAAATTTTGAATTTTGAAATTTTGAATTTTGTGTTTTAGAAAATTTTTATTTGTTTATAAATCAATAAAATTCGATAGAGGGCAGCACTATAAGCTTGGCACCCTCTTATCCGTGAATACGATACGTCGCGGTACGAATCTCTATAGCGCTCGAATGAGTGTATTTAGATGAAAATAGTGCATAGTGTCTTGTACATAAGGTCAGTGCAATCAAGGTCAGCGCTAGAGATTTGTGGAAATGTAGACGTAACACGCGTACGTGTGCACTTTTAATTCGGACTTTTTTGGAGCGTCGATTGTGTATCTTGTTATTTATCCAGTGATTTAAGGTCTAGGAATAAGCCGTGGTGGTCCAGTGGCGAGTAACCTTGCCTGCCGTGCAGGAGGCGATGGTTCGATCCCCGTCCTGGCTGTCTCGTACCAATGAGTTTTTCGGAATTTATGTACGATTTGCAACACCACTGGCTTTTCGGTGGAAGAAAACGATGAAACCTGCATGCTTAAATTTCGAGGTATGTATTGTCTGTCCATTATAAGTGGCGACGGGCTCACTCCCCGTCACACTGGACAGAGTTTCGGTACTACTAGTGAAACGTGTATGTTCTGAAGTTTCAGAATACCTCTGACTACCCCCTCGGGGAATATAGTCGTGAGCACATGCTGTAAGGTCTCTATTATTAAAAATCGTATAATAAATTTTAGGATGAATTATAGTGCAAGCATTATACTACACGTTTTAGTATGCCTTACCGGAGGGCTTGAGAACGCGCTTATATGCGCTTACACTTGAATAAGTAAAACCTCTACCAAAGTGCAGAGGTTCCTACCCATCCTGCTTGATGCCACTCAATGCCACTTTATTATTGTATCAAATATACTGAAAGATTTAACATCATCATCATCAGCCTACCATCGTCCACTGCTGAACATAGGCCTCTCCCAAGGCGCGCCACAAAACTCTGTCCTCGGCCTTCCTCATCCAGTCGCTCGCCGCTACCTTTTTTAGGTCGTCTCTTCGTCGTTTTTTAGGTTTAACATGTCAGTATACAATACAGTCATCTTAAGAAACCCTTCACTATCATAAGCGTTCTTCATCCGCATTGTTGAGACCACGGAAAAACAATGGCAGAAGATTGGCCGAGAGTCGTCGTGAGAAAAATGTACCCATTGTCACTATAAATACTTGTCTTTGTTCACGTATGAGAAATCCCCTTTCAAAGCCCTTATTTTTCAAGAGACAGAGTTGAAAATTCGTTAATCCGGTGACTATGTACACGGTATGGACCGCCAAGGCATACTTGGCTTGCGCCCAAACGGTAAAATATCACAGCTGTTTTCCAACTGCAACACTGTGACAGGTTGTCGCCCTTAGTCTAGATTCAGACTAGATCTAGCCAAGGTCTTATCGTCCGCTGACCCAATGTTTACTTTAATTTGTATTTAACTGCCAACTACGCAGGGTTATTGGTTGACGATGCTAAATTAAAATAATGTCAAAATAAAAGTATCATCACGACTATATTCCCTAAGTAGGTGCTTAGGTAGAGATATTTGATATTCACATTTCACAAGAACGTATGTGAACGTAAGTACTCAGTTCCGGTTCAGCGTGGCAGCACATGAATAAACATTCCTACAGAACGAAAGCTTCATACAATAGTGGCCGTTGTTCATACGCGCTATGTGTGTGTGCACCATACAAGGAGTGTACCGACAATGGCCGCTTGTATGAAGCTTTTGTTCTGTAGAGATATTTATTCATGTGGTGACATGTAGTGAGCCCATTGCCTCACAAATACACGCCTTGAAATCGAAATATGTTAGCTTAGATCTTCCACACGATATATTCCCACACCACAGAGCTATTGACAAATTCTTTAATTAACAAATAATACCGATAGACTTTATCTTATCGTGTTGTGGGGGCTGGCAAGCCAGCAGCACTTGCTGGTAACCCAGTGGGATCTTTTGTGTTAGCCCCAACACTATTTATTTTCTTTAGACGAGCTTTTCACCCGCGACTTCGTCTGCGTGGATTACCTCTTTACCGATCTTCGAAAAATCCTTCAAATCATCTGTAGAATATAAATATTCCAAAAATTACATGTTTTTATCTTCAACGGCTTAGGCTGTGCGTTGTCTGTCAGTCAGTCAGTCACGGTACTCTTTTATAAGTATAGATGAACCTAAGATCTTCCGGGTTTTTGATATCCATATCCTAGGAGGCACATGCGTTTAGCTGCCAAGACATCACAGTCACAAAGGATATGTTCCATGGTCTCCTCATCCTCTCCGCACGCTCGACAGCTGGTGTCTAAGGGTGAGTTTCATCTTGTGCATCATCGTGCCTGTTGCGTAGTATAGCTAGGGTGTCATTGGCATCCTTTTAAACTAAGAGTCTACCTATTAAACTGAACAACTTTTACTATGGGAGCAAACCGAATGGAGCACAAAAAAATCAGCTGTTGCATACATTTGTGTCGCGTAGGCGTTGCAGTTTAGTACGGAACAGCTGACTTGTTTGTTGCTCTGATCAGTTTGCTCCCATAGTAAAAGTTGTTCAGTTTGATGGGTAGACTCTTAGTTTAAAAGGATGCCAATTATATCAATTTCACCCTGTATAATGGACTTGTAATGTACGAGTACTGCGAATTATCTATCTAACAATTCTAACATTCACAAACAAGTAACAAGAGAAAAATGTTATCCTAACAAGACATGAATTTATCTCATATCTCTTTTTTTTTATAAAAGAAGGCTTCTATTGTTCCCAAAAACTTGTTATGTCATTATTTCTCACAATTACTAGATATCTATTGGATATACACAAATGTTGTTGTAATACGTCTTTTTGTACTCTCGATATACTTCTAAGTTAAGTAGGTACTAGGTGTATTTGTAGAACGCGACCACACCAAGTACCTACTAGGTATTTATAGAACGCTACCACAGGTAAGTTACATAGGTGTGCCTGTATTATAATCATAAGACTATAATTATTAAGATAGGGTAAGGTTACTCAACACGTAAACCAGGGCCTCAATTGCGCAATTTTATACGGTTTTGGTTTGGTTTTGGTTTAGATTTGGTTTAGCTGAAGTAAAAAAGCTATCGCGATATTTTTTTCCGAACGGTTAAATCGCACAATACAGAAAATTCGATCGAACAGACATCAAACGTTACGCCAACGTATCTTCCGAAATAAAGCTAAATCGTAATTTGCGCGATACGAATTGTGCATAACGTAACGTTTTTGGTTGTGGTTTTGTTTTGGTAGTATCGTTCAAACTTAGGGCGATTGAGGCCCTGTTTTAATAAATCTGTCGGTCGCATGAGTTAAGAATACTTTTTTTGCAAGTCTAAATGATGTGATTTGCTCGTATTTGATACAGTATACGAGAACAGTCGTACGATTCTTGAAAAGCTCAAACCTGCAACGTACCTGAAAAAAGAAATAAAGTATAAATAAATTTATTTTAAAACTCAACAATTTTTTTTATTTTTTTATCTCGCTTGTGCGTTAGCTAATATTAAATAGTTTGTGGTCCCAATGTCAAGGATTGCTTTTAAGCAAAAACACAGTTGAAATGAAACCGCGGTGCCTCGTAGCAAGCTTAAAGGCGTACCGCGCGGACACTTCGTGAATGACAACCGCTCGCGGCAAGACCTGCAATATCCAATTTGCCACTACAAAAAAGCCAGAGGTAAACGCATTGTCATATTATTAAGTGTTGTGTTTTGGTCGTTGATTAAATTATTTTAATATAATCAAAGGTTTTGGTTATTCAAAATCAATGAGCCGCATACACCTTTTAGTATAAGAGATAAGTGTACTTTTTGCAACCATCAACAGCAAGGCTGATTTAGTGTTTATGGGGTGTAGAGCGTCTCTGTGGACTAGGTCTGCCTGCATAACTCCAGTCGGTTTAGGAGTTACAGATGATTAAAGGCCTGAAAAAAATTAACGATCAGCTGCACGGCTGATCGTATGATATTGTTGTAGTATGCACTGTAGCTATGTGAACAGTACAAAAACTGTCAAGTTCTGTCAGTTGGTTTAGGAGATACAGTCAGTCAAAGTACCGACCTTTGAACGGCTGTATCTCCTAAACCGACTGATGAACCATGTCAGTTTTTGTACTGTTCACATAGCTAAACTGCATGCTACAACAATAACATACGATCAGCCTTGCAGCTGATCGTTAATTTTTTACAGACCTTTAATCATCAGTAATTCCTAAACCGACTGGTGTTATGCAGGCAGACCTGGTCCATCCCCATCACAGAGAAGCTCTACACCCCATAAACACTGAATCAGCCTTGCTGCTGATGGTTGCAAAAAGTACACTTATCTCTCGGAATAAAACCAGCATGGGTAGCATGACAACCCGCGATAGCCGTGATACGGCTGTATCACGTCTTTTACCTCGTTCGTTCGCGAGCAAACGAAAGAGATAAAAAGACGTGATCACGGCTATCGCGGGTTGTCATGCTACCCATGCTGCAATATTCAATATGCCACTACAAAAAAGCCAGAGATAAACCCATTGTCACATTATGAAGTGTTGTGTTTTCGTCTTTGATTAAATTATTTTAATATAATCATAGGTTTTGGTGATTCAAAATCAGTAAGTTATCATATCAATCATATAATGAGCCGCTTACACCGAACTCTAATCTTTTAGGAACCAATCCGAGTTTTTTAAATAATATAGTTAGTTATACAGGTTGTAACAAAACACCCTAGTAATACTGAAGGGGGTGCTTCAGACCATCAATCAGAACAACTTTCACTATGGAGCCAAAGTCGAGAAAAAATTAAAAAAAATCTGCTTTCCCATACATTGGAGTCGAGACGGTCCTACAGTTTTGTATGAAAGAGTGGTTATTTTTTCTCGATGTTGGCTCCATAGTGAAAGTTGTTCAGTTTGATGGTCTGCAGCACCCCCTTAAGTATTACTAGGGTGTTTTGTTACACCATGTAAAGATAAAATTATAATTACTTTAAGTTGATGCATGCAAAAATGTACTTAAAATTAAACCGTGAACAGTGGAAGTCACGTTGACACGTGTAGGAGTAAGGACCTTGCATACTATAAATAGGTACTTGACGATGCAATCTTCAAGAAAAACTAAAGGTCAGTGGTGGCAAACCATTGGCATGCATTGGTTCCACGTGTAAGAATAATGTTTGTACTATTGTATTATTACGTATTTCTGTGTGTATTAAAAAGTCACGCGAAATAGAGATTGAACTACCTACTAATGAAATGTGGATACTTATTTTGAACATGCTCACTGAAAAAAATGCGAGCCTACTAAGACTCTTAATTAGCACCAAAATAATTGAAATGACGTTATTATTGTTTACTAAAAACAAAAGATGGTTAGTTGTAACAACAAGCCGAATTCGTTTAACAAAGTTCTCTTAGTCGGAGAAGTCATGATGTTGACAGGCTCATATGGATTCAAAATGTTGGTTAAAGTAAAAATTTTTTTTTTCAGTAGCTTCTTAATAGCTTGATGATTTTCAAGGGAATGATCAGACCTTCAAACTGAACAACTTTCTCTATAAGAACACCAGAGAAATCGCGGAAAAACCAATCAGCTGTTTTGCCAAAGAAGATAATTTCTCCAGCTATGGGAAAAAGGCTCCAAAAAAATGTAAGCGTATAGTTGTCGAATAGCTATGGAACTCATGTCGATTTGTTTCTCTTTATCTCTAGATTATAGTGGTAATATTAGCCATACCTCATCTAAACGGAGTGTCGCATAATCGTAGTTGGCGCGCATCTTGTCTTGATGAAATATGTTGGATTTTTATTTTTATTTTCGTGTGAACATCTAAGACGTACTATACACGCATTGCTTTACATGCTCCGTGTTAACTTTGAACAGGGAAAAAGAATCTTAGTAAAAAAGTCAACACTGCATTTTTTATATTGATTTCATAATTCCGTTTGCATTTTTACCTAATCTTTCGTCGGATTACTATAATAAATTAAATTATGTTTTTAGAGTGTACCTAATACCATGTCTGGTCAGTTCCATACATTTTATATTTAGTATAGTCTTGGCGCAAACAGATGTCGCTACTGGCCTTAACGAGGGATAAATCTTAATTAAACGTTACTAGATCACTATTATTTGAGTTTTGTTCCACGGAAATAAATTATATAGATAAATTTTCTTAACAATTTTAATAGTAAATGTGTTTAACACGTATTTTAACGTAATTAAACATTGCTGTAGTACCGTTACTCACCACCGTCGCTGTACTTGCGCGAGTTTTCAATTAAGAAGGTGGCATTTCTTAGTATGGGCATTGACCCTCTGTTGTGTATAATTTATTAACTCTATGCTAATCATCAATAAACGTTTGGTGGGATTAAAATAAATTGACTTCTTTAAGAGACAGCTGTTTCTCCCGCGATTTCTATTTTGGTCCCATAGAGAATTTGTTGTTGTGAGTTTGATGGCTTGATCATCCCCTTAAAAACCCGTCAGCGTATTAAGTTGGACTCTGTATATATTGTTTATTTCATTTTGTGTTACCATTTCCTCCTATTGGACAGTCTCTTGACTCAGATACCAACGTATTGCCTGTTTAAATAACCGAGTACCTGTAGCTTTAAAAAGTGTATTATTTCGTAACCGGTCAAAACTACTCCGATTTTCATGTTTTTTTGTTTAAAACTTCCGTTATCTAAAATACTACAACCTTTATAGTTGAAAAATTGACGCTCTAAATCATGTAAAAAGTTGTAACTCAAAAAATAAAAAATTTAAGAAAAAATGCTTTACAACTTGCGAATTCATGTATGAAGGACATTCTCTTTACATTGAGGCAATTTTAATTGAGACTAACTGATGAATAAAACTTGACCCCTCCATACAAACGAAGTTTGATTCTATTTTGAATATTAAAACCAAATAAATTTAATGTTTTTTTTAAACACGATCCAGAAACTAATATCCTTGGCTGTGGTTTGTCAGATTTCCGTTATTTTATATAGGGTGTACAATAAAATGGGACAGCTACTCAAAGGGGTGCTTCAGATCATCAAACTGAACAACTTTCTCTATGGGACCAATATCGAAATCGCGAAAAAAAAATCCGCTCTCCCATACAAAACTGCATACATAACTCGACTGAAATGTATGGGACAGCTGATTTTTTTTTTTCGCGATTTCGATATTGGTCCCATAGAGAAAGTTGTTCAGTTTGATGGTCTGAAGCACCCCTTTAAGTAGCTGTCCCATTTTTTTGTACACCCTGTATAGTTTTAAAGTTACACTGGCTCAAAGATTTCTATACGAAAAAAAAGCGTCAATTTTTTAACTGTAAAGGTTGTAGTATTTTAAATTACCAACATTTAAAAAAAAACTCGAAATCGGAGTACCTAGTTTTAGCAGGTTCAGTGACCTTCAGGGACACGACAAAAAAGGCGACAGGAAAGCGACGGTTCGATTAAAAGGTGACGTGGTACCGGCGTAATTCAAGTGGATTCATAGAGCAACACTGTGTTGATTTGTGTTCTTTATATTGTGCACGAAGACCTGTTTGTCTACACGTCATACCTGCATAGATAAACACAAATGTGTGCCAACTGCATGTTCTATTCTAAACAAATGCACCCGAGAATTACTAAGTAAATGTATCGTAACATTTTAATAGTTGTTTGATTTTATTAAGAGCTCACAACAAATCAACTGAATGGTTAATAAATTATATCGGATTTACAACAATACTTTTATGATCCATAAAATCGTCTGTTAGTAAAATTTACTATCTGTTACAATCGGTGTGGTACTTATAACCAATTAGTGCAATGTAAATTTGATGCATTCATTAATTCATAATACTACAGCACAGATTGAGCTTTTATAAAAAAAAAATGTGCATTATCGATTATTGTCAATGAATAAAAAGTTTTTCTTTTCGATTTTACGTATAAAAAATTTGAAATAATCATCTAATCAGTGAGTTAAATCGCAACCAATTTTCCTAATCATGGTCCCACCCCTACTCTAAAGGGACCAACGCACAATTCCGCGCCATTCCAAAATACAATTAAGGCCCGCTACGGTCGGAAATTAATAATTTATTAACAGTTAATTTGTTTGCATATGCACGAGTATTTTGCGTTTGTTTGCGATTCATGTGTAAATGTTACAGCGTTTCCGACACTTCCAATGTTTTGCACGTGACATTTTGGTATTGAATTGTTCCAGGCGCTCTCAAACTGTGCTCATTTGCGATACTGATATTCTATCTCACGAATGCAGACAATGATATTATACCAAAAAGAAGCAGATATGTTACCAGTGAAGGCTCGAAAAAGACCTATACTGGGTATTCTTTCAATAGTACACAACAAGCAATGCTACGACTATGAGCGAGAGGGCAGTCGCGCGGTACAATTTGACGCGCGCCGCTTTCTAATCTTTCTATGAAGGTAACATAATTATCTTGTGTCAAAATATTATTGGCTATAGCTCAATTACATTAAATTATTACACCTATTGTCTCATTTGCTTTGGTAAGATACAATATCAGCTTATATTATATATCAGCTGCACGATGCGATGGCTACTGGAATTAAGTACCCAACGAACACCAGAGTGGAAATTGCAGCCTGTCATTGCAACTTCAAGATGCATAGCAACGCCATAAGGGTTCAAGATAAAGTTTTAAGAGCTATAACATCTTCCGCAAACTCCTATAGCTGCACGGGGAGCTTATAGTTGCAGTAAGGAAATAGAATACAGCTTATGCCTACATATAAGTTCATTCTTGAACCTATTTACCACTTAAGCCTATAGTGAGAACCAGAAAGTGCATTTTGACACTAATAGCTGTGTATGGTATATACTTGGAACTCTAAAGCGCCTTATACCTGTAAAGAGGATATATTTTTAGACTATTTAAAGCAGTTGCTTAAGAGTTCAAATAGGCACTACTTTGTTACTAGCAGTTACATTAAAGAGATAATAAAATAATCAGTGCAGCCTTTAGTTGCTTATGAGTTATAATCAGTGATCGGAACGATGGGATTTAAACTTGTCGTGTTGTCGTTATCATGGAGTTGTTAAAACCACAAAATTTGAATCCCGTGATACCGGGAACTGTCGCATTAGTCAGCAGTACATTGTATCGAAGTAGTTATATCAATTTTAATGATCTAAATCAAAATTAAGGTAATATAATTTTTTTTCCGAATCCCGGGATTTTTTTTTCTTTCCAAATTTTCATAAGTTGTCCAGTTTGATGGTCTGAACCAACTATGGAAATTTGGAAAGAAAAAAAATCCCGGGATTCGGAAAAAAATTATATTACCGTAATATGAATAATAATTAAATTAAACTTTTATCGATGGATTTCCCAACGAGCACCAGAGTGAAAATTGCAGCCTGTCTTGCAACTTTAAGTTGCATAGCAACGCTATAAGGGTTCAAGATAAAGAAATCCCGGGATTTGGAAAAAAATTATTTTACCATAATTTTTTTGATAAATAGCTTCTTCGATCCAATATACTGCTGACTAATACGACAGTTCCCGGGATCACGGGATTCAAATTAAATAAAACAAAAAATTTTGTGGTTTTAACAACTATGTTATACCCACGGCAAGTTTAGGTATTTGCAATCCCATTGTTCCGATCACTTGTTATAAGATATGAATATCTAAAAAAAATAATTCAAAGAGTAAAATTATAACTAGATCAAACATAGTTTATGTTAAATCAATAACAATGATTTTACCGCACAGTAAAATAGAATAGGATAAGATTATACAGGGTGTAATATAAAATAGGACAGTCACTTAAAGGGGTGCTTCAGACCATCAAACTGAACAACTTTTTCTATGGGACCAATATTGAAATCGCGAAAAAAAATCGGCTGTAACATACATTTCAGTCGAGTTAAGTTTGCAGTTTTGTATGGGATAGCCGATTTTTTTTTCGCGATTTCAATATTGGTGCCATAGCGAAAGTTGTTCAGTTTGATGGTCTGAAGCACCCCTTTAAGTAACTGTCCCATTTTATGTTACACCCTGTATAGTAACACAATCTATGAAAATATGAATAATAATTAAATTAAACTTTAATCGATGATTATCAATTATTCAAGTCTTTGCTGTATTTATAGAAATTCTTTTCCTCGCCCTGTCCTATATCTCTGACTACCACCTCGGGGACTATAGTTGTGAGCATATACTATACTGTATTTCCACGCCGATTATTTTTTCAATATTTATATTGGATTTTTTCAATATTTATATTGGATTTATTTCAATATTAATATAAATATTGAAAAAAATAATCGGCGTGGAAATACATAGCATATGCTCACGACTATAGTCCCCGAGAGGGTAGTGAGAGGTATAGGACAGGGCGTGGAAAAGAATTTCTATAAATACAGCAAAGACTTGAATCATTGATAATCCATCGATAAAAGTTTAATTTAATTATTATTGATATTTTCAATGATTGTGTTACAACAAAATCTTATCCTATTCTATTTTACTGTCAAAACAATTGTTATTGATTTTACATAAACGATGTTTGATCTAGTTATAATTTTTCTCTTTGAATAATTTTTTTAGATATGCATAACCAGTGATCGGAACGATGGGATTGTAAATACCTAAACTTGCCATGTGGGTATAACATAGAGTTGTTAAAACCACAAAATGTATTGTGTAACGAAGTGCCCCTGTGGCGGGATGGCCAGAGGGCCTCGTTGTAAAAATATATAAATCCCTTTAGAAGGGTTGACCTATCTTTAGGTAGGATGTCTGTAGTTCTGAGGTTGCTAATAAAAAGAATTATAAACAAACATACAAGTTTTATTACTGAATAACCTAATCTCGTTTACAGGTTGTTTCCCTAGCTATCTTAATTCCTATTCACTACCACTTTTTACTTACAACCCAAGCCGAGCTGAAAAGAGGGAATAAGGACCCGGCACGAGGGGGGACGTATCGTGAAGGGTTATTTCCTTCAGGAGAATTGGCTCAAACTGTAAGACCTGACAACACTACCCGAGGAACCTCGAGCCACGCCTGGTCAGATCCTCAGGAGCTACCTGCGTCCTGGTTGATCTAGAACACAGCTGCGTCCACGACCCCTCAGGTCGAGGTGTTCAAAAATGAGGGGAGGTTGGGGAGAGGAGGAGGGGAGGGACACCCGATAGTAGACCTCTGTGGTTGAGCTTCTGCCCAGTCGCCTAATACCTCAAGCCACCGTGCTTCCACTCTCGGACGCCAACTATCGAGTCCCGGCCTAATCAATCAATCAGTCTCGCGGCAACGGCCTCTTTACTATGGTTTCTAGCGCCAGCTGCTGAAGCAGCCGGGTCATCGGGGTTGGCACCTAGTGGTGCCTCGTAGTTGTCCAGGTGTCTGCCGGCGCGGTCTAGCCCACCGAGTGGGACCCTGTTGGGGGAGACCCGGTGAGCGACCTACACGCCGGCAGAGTGGTTATCCGGGGTGCTTGAAGAGAGGCCCACGGTCCTGACGACTCGCTGAGGAGTCGAGGACGTGGGCGGGCTCCGAAGCGGTGTGTGGGCGCGACACAGATGGTCGCGGGAGGCGGGTGCGCTGCTGGTCGCACCTACACGAGGCCAGCTTATGTTGGTTTTGTATAGCTTGATGTGTCGCTGTGTGTACATTGGATCGAAGTAGTTATATCAATTTTAATGATCTGAAACAAAATTACGGTAATATAATTTTTTTTTCGAATCCCGGGATTTTTTCTTTCCAAATTTTCATAGGTGGTTCAGACCATCAAATTGGACAACTTATGAAAATTTGGCACCGTTCAGTTCAGTTGTTACTATATTTGTGTAGGCGAACCATCGAAATCTTTTTAAAATGTGAAATGCGCAGGCGGACATCATCAAATTAAATAAGTAAGTAATTAATTCATGGTTTCTTGTTATTCAGTACAGTACATGAAAAAAATAAACGGCGTGGTAATACATAGCATATGCTCACGACTATAGTCCCGAGGGGGTAGTCATAGATATAGGACAGGGCGTGGAAAAGAATTTCTATAAATACAGCAAAGACTTGAATCATTGATAATCCATCGATAAAAGTTTAATTTAATTATTATTCATATTCACAAAGATTGTGTTACTACATAATCTTATCCTATTCTATTTTATTGTGCGTCAAAATCATTGTTATTGATTTTACATAAACGATATTTGATCTCTCTCTGGGGGTAGGCCCCTCACATGGTGGACCGATGTCCTGGTGAAGGCGGCGGAAAAACGTTGGATGAGGGCGGCGCAGGAACGGTCGTTATGGCGATCCTCAGGGGAGGCCTATGTCCAGCAGTGGACGTCCATTGGCTGAGATGATGATGATGATGATGATGATTTCTCTAGTTATAATTTTACTCTTTGAATAATTTTTTTTAGATATTCATATGTAACCAGTGATCGGAACGATGGGATTGTTAGGGTTGTTAAAACCACAAAATTTGGTGTTTTATTTTATTTGAATCCCGTGATCCCCGGAACTGTCGTATTAGTCAGCAGTACATTGGATCGAAGTAGTTATTATCAATTTAAATGATCTTAAACAAAATTACGGTAGTATAATTTTTTTCCGAATCCCGGGATTCCCGGGAACTGAACTGGACGGTGCCAAATTTTCATAAGTTGTCCAATTTGATGGTCTGAACCACCTATGAAAATTTGGGATGAAAAAAAAATCCCGGGATTCGGAAAAAAAATATATTACTGTAATTTTGTTTCAGATCATTAAAATTGATATAACTAATTCGATCCAATGTACTGCTGACTAATACGACAGTTCCCGGGATCACGGGATTCAAATTAAATAAAACAATAAATTTTGTGGTTTTAACAACTCTAACAATCCCATCGTTCCGATCACTGGTTACATATGAATATCTAAAAAAAAATATTCAAAGAGTAAAAATTTTAACTAGAGAAAACATCATCATCATCATCATCATCATCATCATCTCAGCCGATGGACGTCCACTGCTGGACATAGGCATCCCCCGAGGATCGGGATCAGATCAGATTAATCTGCACTATGAAATCCCTATGAAATCCAAACAATTCGACATATTGTAACCTTGAACTTATGCCTGCATAAAGAATGAAATTGGAGCCTATTAGCAGTTATGAACTGCAATTACAGTAATAAAAATCACTCTGAGGTCTACAAAAGTTAAAATAAGCGCCTAAAGCCGCTTAAGGGAAGCATTGAGGAAGATACTACGGGTATAGGCTGCCCACGAGCAAGCGACATGTTTATGATCTTTTTAGGTTATCCAAGCAAATATTTGTCAACAAATAACGTAAACAGAACTTAATTTTTAAGGATTGGGACGTTGTTTCCAAACCAGTGTATCATTAAATCGACCTCAAATGATTTTATTACATAAAAAGTTGAAAAGACTGTATTCTAATACACATAATTAATTGCTTATTTGGATTATATCAAGAGCGCATCAAAATTACTCCAATAAGTGATATTTACATTATCAGTAAACTAATATGCGTTTTTAATTGCATGTACTGTACTGAATAACAAGAAACCATGAATTAATTACTTACTTATTTAATTTGATGATGGCCGCCACCGCACTTCACATTTTAATAAAAAGATTTCGATATTTTGATGGTTCGCCTACACAAATATAGGAACAACTGAACTGAACGGTGTGCTGTCAAAACAAGATTCATTCATTTCAATCGGTCATTCGTTCACGAATGTAGTGCTATATGAGTGAATCTTATTACTTAATCTTCCATTGCAGCTACTATGGCGCTCTTAAGCAGCTACTATTATAGCTCTTCTGAAGCTTACGGCCGCATAAAATTGTGCCTATTTGGCTATAGTGCTGCTGCATAAGGCCTGCTGAGCACGCTCTATAGCTTACGCCTAGCAGCTTAAAGGAATAATTGCATTGGCTCTAAAGCCTGTATGCAGCAATTTTGTGCCCGTTGGGTAATTTATTGTGCCAAGGCGCAGATCAAGCTGTCCGTGACTAACTTTTTACCTATAATAATCACGCCATTGTCTCACGCATTGCTATAATAATCAAAATACGAGAATAAGATTTTCCCATTGTTTAATTTTAGTAGAAGCGATGGTGTAAATGGTTCGTTTTCACTATTTAGCTTGAAAATAGTACGCTTGATTTCAAGGACACCTTTGAATACCTTCCAGACATTATGAAGGGGTACCTAGAATCAGCAATGAAGAGATCCATAGAAAAACCAGAGTAACTGACATAGCCCAAAGAATTGCTAAACTTAAGTGGCAGTGGGCGGGGCACATTGGTCGCAGAACCGATGGCAGGTGGGGCCGAAAAGTTCTAGAGTGGTGACCGCGTACCGGAAAGCGCAGCGTGGGTAGGCCCCTCACACGGTGGACCGACGACCTGGTGAAGGCGGCGGGAAAACGTTGGATGAGGGCAGCGCAGGACCGCTCGTTATGGCGATCCTTGGAGGAGGCCTATGTCCAGCAGTGGACGTCCATCGGCTGAGATGATGATGATGACCGAGTTTCATGCTGTTTTTACTTTGATAACACAAAGAAAAAAATCCCTAGTGAGGTAATGTCGACAAATTTTAGTAGTATAGTAATGTACATGGAAAATTACTAAATATTTATCCAGTCATTTATAAGTCGAAGTTATAGATATACCGTTGCAGATAAATAGCAAAACTTATTACGAATTTGATCTACCACTATTGGCACAAAGTGGTAGGTACCTAACTCTGATACATACAACAGTTTGAGAAACTCTGATACATACAACAGTTTGAGAATCTCCGGTACAAAAAATAATATTGAACGTGATTTTTCGGACGATCGCGCCGCAGTCCAATCGCACATAGAAATAAAAGCCGTTGCAGTTTTGTATTGTAACATTCAATACCTGTTTTGTGTATTGATGAACAGCGTACAGGTTTAATTAAAACTTTGTTTCATATTTTCACATTGCCCGCTTTGATGTTATTGAAAAGTAATTATCTTTTTTTGGAATATGCCTTTATATTTCAGACCAACACAAAGCGTTGAAAAGGCCATTTTAAAATCGCTTGACCAAGATGAAGACTTTGCTCTACTTGCTTAGTCTACATGGTTTGGCTCTACTATGAGATCTCATTACTTTTTAACAGTAGAAGGTTGTGAGTCATGCATGACTAAATTTTATAATTATATGAAATGTTTTTGATAGGATCCTACTTATATTATAGACGTGAACATTTTTGACGATGTTTTTTAGTTTGTGGCTCAATCTATACTTATAAAACCGACTGTTCCGTGACTGACTGACATCTTAAGCCTAAGGACTGACAGCCAATGCACAACTTAAGCCGATAAAGATAGAAACATGAATCATCATCTTCCTGCCCTTATCCCATTACTTGGGGTCGGCGCAATATGTGGTCTTCCTCCATTCATCTCTTTTAGCCGTCATCTCAGCGCACACTCCCTTCTTACACATGTCATCCCTCACACAATCCATCCATCTTTTCTTTGGTCGTCCTCTCTTCATGCAGCCATCCACATTCATATCTAATACTCGTCTTGTAATATGACACTTCTCTCTTCTCATCACATGCCCATACCATGACAATCGGTTACCGCGCAGTTTTTCATTCACAGGTGCTACTTTCAAACTTCCTCTAATATACTCATTCCTAATCTTATCCATTCTAGTAACACCACACATCCATCTCAACATTCGCATCTCTGCTGCATGCAGTCGCTTTTCATCCGTCACTTTAACGGCCCAACATTCCGAGCCATACATGACGACAGGTCTTATGATGGTTTTATATATTTTCCCCTTCAGTTTAAGGGGGATCCGGGAGTCACAGGTCATTCCTGTGACTTGTCGCCATTTCATCCACCCGGAGTTGATTCGGCGTTTCACGTCTCGATCAATATCGCCATCGCTTTGTAAAAGTGAACCGAGGTACCGGAATTCGGAGCAGACTGGCAAAGGTACGCCATCCAGGGCAATAGGCACAAAACCAGAGAGACCGCCGAAATCGCAGAACATACATTCAGTTTTGGTTCTGCTGATTTTCAAGCCAACACTCTCTTAGAAACATGAATATGATATACTTAAACGAAAATGAATAAAATTTGGCATTCAGAATATGTTCCGGCTGGATTAGTTCATAGGATAGGTTGTTTTTTTAAGTCAACGCATAGTCGCAGACGCAGACGTACTCGCGGGCCACATTTTTTTCAATAAATAAATATAAATTATTAATATAAATTCGGTATAGATACAGTATCCATAGAATCCCACTGTAGGACAACCGCCTCTCACAAAAAGGTCGTGGATAATTTTTTCACACCCTCATCGCTGGAATTTCATAACGCCAGCAAAACATGTGTTAATGTTTTTTGCTCAAAAAACTTTTTACGTTTCCAACGCCTTTCGTCTACCATTATTAATGTTACAGTATTAATGCCTGTCAGCGGCTTGGGCCCTTGATCCGATGTTGTCTTGTATACTTTGAAGAGTATTTAATACCTACAAGGAGGGCTTTTTGTGCCGCCCCACGCTCGACAAAAAATTTAAGATTGTTTTCAAGAAAACCAAAGAAAACCTTTTAAAATAAAAAAGAGGAAACATCAATTTACTACAAAAACTTAACAGCTTTTTGAAGTGAGTGAAAACTTCTTTAGCGGCGTTGTGCACTTTTTGGTATGGGTAAAAAATTTTAAACTCGCGTCAGGACTGTGACGTCACCCTGACCTGATCGAAAATTGGTCAGACATATCCCCCTCTCTTTCTACCGCGCGGCGAAAATGTATGCCTGTTCCTGCTTCCCGCTGTTTCGTTTAAGCCCCCTCTCTTTCTACCGCGTGGCGAAAATGTATGCCTGTTCCTGCTGTTCCGATTAAGCGGAAAAATATAATAATAAATAATAAATTGTCATGTTTGTGTACTATAGGGCATAAATGAATATTGTATTTTATCACATAAATGATAGTACTTTTATATGCTCAAGTTTTCACTTCTGCCGGCACTCCCGGCAAAGCAAGCTCGAAATTCTTAACACCACGTCTCACCAATGGTCAGAACTCTTTAGGACTATGTAGAGTACAGTGTAACTATTTAAATATAAGCTTAGAGCGAGTGAAGCGAGCTCAACTTTTATCTGCTCTACGAATTGGTTACCCAACGAACACCAGAGTGGAAATTGCAGCCTGTCATTGCAACTTCAAGATGCATAGCAACGCCATAAGGGTTCAAGATATAGTTTTAAGAGCTATAACATCTTCCGCAAACTCCTATAGCTGCACGGGGAGCTTTTAGTTGCAGTAAGGAAATAGAATACAGCTTATGCCTACATATAAGTTCATTCTTGAACCTATTTACCACTTAAGCCTATAGTGAGAACCAGAAAGTGCATTTTGACACTAATAGCTGTGTATGGTATATACTTGGAACTCTAAAGCGCCTTATACCTGCAAAGAGGATATATTTTTAGACTATTTAAAGCAGTTGCTTAAGAGTTCAAATAGGCACTACTTTGTTACTAGCAGTTGCATTAAAGAGATAATAAAATAATCAGTGCAGCCTTTAGTTGCTTATGAGTTATAATCAGTGATCGGAACGATGGGATTTAAACTTGTCGTGTGGGGGTTTATCATGGAGTTGTTAAAACCACAAAATTTGAATCCCGTGATACCGGGAACTGTCGCATTAGTCAGCAGTACATTGTATCGAAGTAGTTATATCAATTTTAATGATCTAAATCAAAATTAAGGTAATATAATTTTTTTTCCGAATCCCGGGATTTTTTTTTCTTTCCAAATTTTCATAAGTTGTCCAGTTTGATGGTCTGAACCAACTATGGAACTTTGGAAAGAAAAAAAATCCCGGGATTCGGAAAAAAATTATATTACCGTAATATGAATAATAATTAAATTAAACTTTTATCGATGGATTTCCCAACGAGCACCAGAGTGAAAATTGCAGCCTGTCTTGCAACTTTAAGTTGCATAGCAACGCTATAAGGGTTCAAGATAAAGAAATCCCGGGATTCGGAAAAAAATTATTTTACCATAATTTTTTTTCGAGATCATTAAAATTGATATAAATAGCTTCTTCGATCCAATATACTGCTGACTAATACAACAGTTCCCGGGATCACGGGATTCAAATTAAATAAAACAAAAAATTTTGTCGTTTTAACAACTATGTTATACCCACGGCAAGTTTAGGTATTTGCAATCCCATTGTTCCGATCACTGGTCATAAGATATGAATATCTAAAAAAAATAATTCAAAGAGTAAAATTATAACTAGATCAAACATCGTTTATGTTAAATCAATAACAATGATTTTAACGCACGGTAAAATAGAATATGATAAGATTATACAGGGTGTAATATATAATAGGACAGTCACTTAAAGGGGTGCTTCAGACCATCAAACTGAATAACTTTTTCTATGGGACCAATATTGAAATCGCGAAAAAAAATCGGCTGTAACATACATTTCAGTCGAGTTAAGTTTGCAGTTTTGTATGGAATAGCCGATTTTTTTTTTCGCGATTTCAATATTGGTGCCATAGCGAAAGTTGTTCAGTTTGATGGTCTGAAGCACCCCTTTAAGTAACTGTCCCATTTTTTGTTACACCCTGTATAGTAACACAATCTATGAAAATATGAATAATAATTAAATTAAACTTTAATCGATGATTATCAATTATTCAAGTCTTTGCTGTATTTATAGAAATTCTTTTCCTCGCCCTGTCCTATATCTCTGACTACCACCTCGGGGACTATAGTTGTGAGCATATACTATACTGTATTTCCACGCCGATTATTTTTTCAATATTTATATTGGATTTTTTCAATATTTATATTGAATTTATTTCAATATAAATATAAATATTGAAAAAAATAATCGGCGTGGAAATACATAGCATATGCTCACGACTATAGTCCCCGAGGGGGTAGTCAGAGGTATAGGACAGGGCGTGGAAAAGAATTTCTATAAATACAGCAAAGACTTGAATCATTGATAATCCATCGATAAAAGTTTAATTTAATTATTATTGATATTTTCAATGATTGTGTTACTACAAAATCTTATCCTATTCTATTTTACTGTGCTTCAAAACAATTGTTATTGATTTTATATAAACGATGTTTGATCTAGTTATAATTTTTCTCTTTGAATAATTTTTTTAGATATTCATAACCAGTGATCGGAACGATGGGATTGTAAATACCTAAACTTGCCTTGTGGGTATAACATAGAGTTGTTAAAACCACAAAATGTATTGTGTAACGAAGTGCCACTGTGGCGGGATGGCCAGAGGGCCTCGTTGTAAAAATACAGGAAGATTTTTTTATCACCATCCAAATTTTAATAAAATGTTTGTTTATGAAAAAAAATCGATACGTGTTTTTTCTTTTAGTATCGCTCAGTACTAAAATATTGAGATATGACTACGCAAATTTTTGCGTCTTAAGTAAAACAATTCGACTGGACACAGTACGCACCTACCTGTGCCACAGATTACTTATTAATAGTTACTACCACTCGACCCGATTTCGCGCGCTTTTTCGAATTTAGAACTTTGCTTTTCAAGAACGAAACTAACGAACGAATCTCTGTGGTCAGTAATTTTCTTTGGGTCAAGCCTTTTAATTTTTAGAAAAAGTTTATTATGTGTCATTGTGTCATTCAAAGATTACTTTATTATAACCGTGTCATTGAACAAAAATAAACAAAATAAGGGACTAGTATAACATTTTAACAATGTTTTGAAAGTCTTGTGTGTTCCTGTTAAGTTTACAATGCGTGGGACTCTGAAGCAAGGGCTCCGCCCCCCGGTCCTGCAGCACCCGATCGGTCGGTACGAATACGAAACTCGATGACCAAGCTTTATGGCAAATTCTGTAGGATAAAAATTTTAAATGTGCAATTTTGACCTGCCCTTTTTTTAATGAAATGGGTTCTATAAGTGATACCAAACATGTAGAAAAAATTTGGATGGTGATAAAAAAATCTTCCTGTATATAAATCCCTTTAGAAGGGTTAACCTATCTTTAGGTAGGATGTCTGTAGTTCTGAGGTTGCTAATAAAAAGATAGAATTATAAACAAACATACAAGTTTTATTACTGAATAACCTAATCTCGTTTACAGGTTGTTTCCCTAGCTAACTTAATTCCTATTCACTACCACTTTTTACTTACAACCCAAGCCGAGCTGAAAAGAGGGAATAAGGACCCGGCACGAGGGGGGACGTATCGTGAAGGGTTATTTCCTTCAGGAGAATTGGCTCAAACTGTAAGACCTGACAACACTACCCGAGGAACCTCGAGCCACGCCTAGTCAGACCTTCAGGAGCTACCTGCGTCCTGGTTGATCTAGGACACAGCTGCGTCCACGACCCCTCAGGTCGAGGTGTTCAAAAATGAGGGGAGGTTGGGGAGAGGAGGAGGGGAGGGACACCCGATAGTAGACCTCTGTGGTTGAGCTTCTGCCCAGTCGCCTAATACCTCAAGCCACCGTGCTTCCACTCTCGGACGCCAACTATCGAGTCCCGGCCTAATCAATCAATCAGTCTCGCGGCAACGGCCTCTTTACTATGGTTTCTAGCGCCAGCTGCTGAAGCAGCCGGGTCATTGGGGTTGGCACCTGGTGGTGCCTCGTAGTTGTCCAGGTGTCTGCCGGCGCAGTCTAGCCCACCGAGTGGGACCCCGTTGGGGGAGGCCCGGTGAGCGAACTGCGGTCGGCAGTGTTGCCAATCAGGGGGGTTTTGTGCTGCGGAGTAGCCTACAGTCCGGCGGTTCACCCTCGGTCCACCCCACGGTCCAAGGGGATCTACGGCCGTTAGCAGTTTCCGCAGCGGGGTGAGTCCTTAAAAAGGCTCAGGCATCAGGGGGTCAATTTCCGGGAGGGGATCGTCTGTGGAGAGCTCCATAGCGAGGGTGCAGCTGCCGAGGTCAGTTCGGCAGTGACGTCAGTCCGGGGGGTGCTGCGGAGAGCACACGAACCTGGCGGCATGCCAGGGTGTGTGCAGGCTCCAATGCGGTGGTATTTCTTGAGGTGCTGCCGGTGAGGTCAAGCCCACCGAGTGGGACCCCGTTGGGGGAGGCCCGGTGAGTGACCTACACGCCGGCAGTGTGGTTATCCGGGGTGCTTGAGGAGGGGCCCACGGTCCTGACGACTCGCTGAGGAGTCGAGGACGTGGGCGGGCTCCGAAGCGGTATGTGGGCGCGACACAGATGATCGCGGGAGGCGGGTGCGCTGCTGGTCGCACCTACGCGAGGCCAGCTTATGTTGGTTTTGTATAGCTTGATGTGTCGCTCTGTGTACATTGGATCGAAATAGTTATATCAATTTTAATAATCTGAAACAAAATTACGGTAATATAATTTTTTTTTCGAATCCCGGGATTTTTTCTTTCCAAATTTTCATAGGTGGTTCAGACCATCAAATTGAACAACTTATGAAAATTTGGCACCGTTCAGTTCAGTTGTTACTATATTTGTGTAGGCGAACCATCGAAATCTTTTTAAAATGTGAAATGCGCAGGCGGACATCATCAAATTAAATAAGTAAGTAATTAATTCATGGTTTCTTGTTATTCAGTACAGTACATGAAAAAAATAAACGGCGTGGAAATACATAGCATATGCTCACGACTATAGTCCCGAGGGCTCACGACTATAGTACAGCAAAGACTTGAATCATTGATAATCCATCGATAAAAGTTTAATTTAATCATTATTCATATTCACAAAGATTGTGTTACTACATAATCTTATCCTATTCTATTTTATTGTGCGTCAAAATCATTGTTATTGATTTTACATAAACGATATTTGATCTCTCTCTGGGGGTAGGCCCCTCACACGGTGGACCGATGTCCTGGTGAAGGCGGCGGAAAAACGTTGGATGAGGGCGGCGCAGGAACGGTCGTTATGGCGATCCTCGGGGGAGGCCTATGTCCAGCAGTGGACGTCCATTGGCTGAGATGATGATGATGATGATGATGATGTTTTCTCTAGTTATAATTTTACTCTTTGAATAATTTTTTTTAGATATTCATATGTAACCAGTGAGCGGAACGATGGGATTGTTAGGGTTGTTAAAACCACAAAATTTAGTGTTTTATTTTATTTGAATCCCTTGATCCCCGGAACTGTCGTATTAGTCAGCAGTACATTGGATCGAAGTAGTTATTATCAATTTAAATTATCTTAAACAAAATTACGGTACTATAATTTTTTTCCGAATCCCGGGATTCCCGGGAACTGAACTGGACGGTGCCAAATTTTCATAAGTTGTCCAATTTGATGGTCTGAACCACCTTTGAAAATTTGGGATGAAAAAAAAATCCCGGGATTCGGAAAAACAATATATTACTGTAATTTTGTTTCAGATCATTAAAATTGATATAACTAATTCGATCCAATGTACTGCTGACTAATACGACAGTTCCCGGGATCACGGGATTCAAATTAAATAAAACAATAAATTTTGTGGTTTTAACAACTCTAACAATCCCATCGTTCCGATCACTGGTTACATATGAATATCTAAAAAAAATATTCAAAGAGTAAAAATTTTAACTAGAGAAAACATCATCATCATCATAATCATCATCATCTCAGCCGATGGACGTCCACTGCTGGACATAGGCATCCCCCGAGGATCGGGATCAGATCAGATTAATCTGCACTATGAAATCCCTATTAAATCCAAACAATTCGACATATTGTAACCTTGAACTTATGCCTGCATAAAGAATGAAATTGGAGCCTATTAGCAGTTATGAACTGCAATTACAGTAATAAAAATCACTCTGAGGTCTACAAAAGTTAAAATAAGCGCCTAAAGCCGCTTAAGGGAAGCATTGAGGAAGATACTACGGCTATAGGCTGCCCACGAGCAAGCGCCATGTTTATGATCTTTTTAGGTTATCCAAGCAAATATTTGTCAACAAATAACGTAAACAGAACTTAATTTTTAAGGATTGGGACGTTGTCTCCAAACCAGTGTATCATTAAATCGACCTCAAATGATTTTATTACTTAAAAAGTTGAAAAGACTGTATTCTAATACACATAATTAATTGCTTATTTGGATTATATCAAGAGCGCATCAAAATTACTCCAATAAGTGATATTTACATTATCAGTAAACTAATATGCGTTTTTAATTGCATGTACTGTACTGAATAACAAGAAACCATGAATTAATTACTTACTTATTTAATTTGATGATGGCCGCCACCGCACTTCACATTTTAATAAAAAGATTTCGATATTTTGATGGTTCGCCTACACAAATATAGGAACAACTGAACTGAACGGTGTGCTGTCAAAACAAGATTCATTCATTTCAATCGGTCATTCGTTCACGAATGTAGTGCTATATGAGTGAATCTTATTACTTAATCTTCCATTGCAGCTACTATGGCGCTCTTAAGCAGCTACTATTATAGCTCTTCTGACGCTTAAGGCCGCATAAAATTGTGCCTATTTGGCTATAGTGCTGCTGCATAAGGCCTGCTGAGCACGCTCTATAGCTTACGCCTAGCAGCTTAAAGGAATAATTTCATTGGCTCTAAAGCCTGTATGCAGCAATTTTGTGCCCGTTGGGTATAGACAGATCTCAATCAATCTATATTTTGCCCGTTGGCTACAGACTTGTCGAAAATCAACCCCCAAATCATTAAAACTTTTATGTCGCTATTGTTCAATAAAGTAAATTTGGAAAGTACCTACATATTATAATTCTTTGTTAAGAAAATCTCAACAAAGCCATCTGAAAATCAATAATTAAAACTTTAACTTCCAGATCTTTAACAGTAAACCGTAGGACTTCTCTCAGCGTTTGAATTTTCCGATCGCGCCTGCAGCTCTCAGCCTTATTTGCATAAAGTTCGAATTAAAAAAAAATACCTACTTCGCTTCAATACGAAAAAGTAAGTTGGACGAAGTTTGTGCAATCGTTGACTGTAGAGTGAAAAATCGCGCCTTAATTGTATGACTTTAAAAAAAACAAAGCTATTGCAGAAAAACGTGTTCGAAATTCAAAAATTTGCTGGCTGGTAAAACGATAAGGGTCGTTAAGCTGTGTTCGAATTTATTTATTTTTCTTTTCCAATTTACGCGAAACGAATTGTGGATAAAAATATAACAAAGTACCTACATATATTGTATGTAGGTACCTACTAGCTTTTGCCCGCGACTTTGTCCACGTGAAATAAGAATATCAAAAAATCCCTTCATAGAGCACCTTTTACATCCTCCGTAGAATCTATATTCGAAATTTTATGTTTTTCATATTCAGCAGTTTAGGCCGTGCGTTGTGTATCAATCAGTCACAGGTATTATAGTAGTAGGTATAGATTTCGATAGTTTTTTTCAACTAGGTTCCAGTAGGTAATATTATTTTTTATTATTATACAAGAAAATTGATAATTAATCTTAATCACCAAGCCGGCTAAGTGATCCCACGAAAATCGGCTCAAAAAATATTAATAATCCACTGTAAAAACACACAAATAGGTCGAAAAAGAAAAACAACCCTTTCTTTAGACCATTACCGCTTCATTACTGTTAATTAACCCCGTGTCTTGATCTCGACCTGTCCAAATGCGTCCACAATTGTAGGGATGTTGAGGATATAAAATTCCGGATATCCGAAATTTTTCGGATAAACAGGTTCCAACTTAATAATGCTGACGGTTTTTTCTAAAGGATGATCAAACCATTAAATTGAAATACTTTCTGTATGGGACCAACATAGAAATCGCGAAAAAAAATCGATTCCATACATTTTGGTCCAGTAGGATTGAAGTTTTGTATGGATCAGCAGATTTTTTCTCGAGTTTTCGATCTTGGTATCATAGAAAAAGTTGTTCCGTATGATCTGAACATCCCCTTAAAAACCGTCGCTATTATAATTATCTTTTGCTTTGCTTTATTGAATTAGGTGCTTACATGTTATCACTTTTTGTACTTTTTTATTTAAGTAATTTACTTTTGTACTTTTATTTCTACTTAACTGTCAGACACACATCTATGCACCTAACCACTTAATTTCTGTTGTGAAAAAAAATGTATACTGGTACGCGTACCTACTAATTTTAAGCCTAAGTTTTAAGCTTAACTTGGTTTTATTCGAAAGAGAGTTCTTTCGATAAAAACTATGGCAAAGTACTGAAAAAAGGTCCGAAATATTTTCAGGCCAGTAGTGTTTTACGGATATCCAATAATTTCGGTAACGGTTTACATAACAACACTACTTACCTATTTATTTTGATGTAACCACACAATCGAAAAGGAACCCTATTTCAGGAGGACAGAGTACACATTAAAATGTAAATTGGAATGTCAAACCAACTGTGTGAGTAGGGTTACCACAGATAGTAAGTAAGAATCGCAAACATTAGGATAAATTTACTAAATCTCTTATTTATTTTGTCCATAGTGTAACTAATTTAGGAATACTTCGAAGGTTTGTATTTGTTTGTATTGTAACAATACAGTAAAAAAAAAATAAAAAAACGAGAATGTGCGATTTTGCGAATGTGATATTCTGCGAATATGACATTCTGAGAATGTGACGTTATTCGAAGTGACGTTTTGTGAAAAAAGAAACTCTTGCATGAATCTGACATTGTGCGCCTGGAATGCGATTTTTGAATCTCATTCGCTGAGTTCAGCAGTTGAAAATGTCAAAATTACTATGGAGATAAGCATCTTTCTGCAGCAGATTTGACTTTCAAAAATCGCACTCCTGGATTATGATTTTTGAAGATCGAATCGGCAGTAGAAAGATGCGTATCTCCATAGTGTTTTTGACATTTACAACTGCTGAGTTCAACGAATGAGTTTCAAAAATCACACTCCTGATCCGTATTTTTTCAATAAGTGAGTTTTTTTTTTTTTTTTTTTATTAACTATGGGTTTGCTCTTGACCTCAATCCAGTCCTCAGGACGAAGATGGGGTCGTAGATGTAGCGAGCTTACCCAGAAGATGCCTATTCACTCGTACTTTAAAGGAATTCGGGTTGTAAGTACTCGGAAATACTGACGCAGGTAAGGCATTCCACTCCTTGGCTGTGCGCATTATAAAAGATTCAGAAAGGCGCTTGGTGCGGATATGTGGGATGTCAACCAAGAAGGGGTGATATCCCGCGGTGCGTCTGGAAGTCCGATAGTAGAAAGGGGAAGGTGGGATGAGCTCATGCAGCTCTAGGGCACACTCACCGAAGTACAATCTGTAGAAGACCGACAAGCAGGCCACTCTGCGGCGGTGGGCTAGGCTATGAAGCTTGGCCTCCACCAGCTTACTATCGCCAATGAGCCTCCTGGCTCTGCGTTCAACCGAGTCGAGTGCGGCAAGTTGATACTTGGCTGAGCCATCCCACAGGTGGCAGCAGTACTCCATACATGATCGGACCTGAGCTTTATACAATACTAAGAGCTGTCCAGGAGTGAAGTACCGCTTCACCTTGTTTAAGATGCCCAGCTTTTTGGCCGCAGTTTGAGCCTTAGACTCGATGTCAGCGCCGAAGTTGAGTTTTGTGGTCAACCTCATGCCCAGAAGCCCAAGACTGTCGGAAACAGGGACAGATGTACCCCGGAAAGTAGGAGTCAGATTAAACAGACTCCTTTTTGCGGTGAACAGACAAGCCTGTGTTTTGGTGGCGTTGAAGTTGACTAAATTATTGTCACCCCACTGGGAGACAACACTTAAAGTCAAGTTTGTCCGCTCAACCATGGCCTCCCTCTGCGAGCGTATTTTATCCCCGCTGGCCCCTGCGCCAGATACATATCTCTCCATGACAGTACTGTCATCTGCATACCCAACAATACCTGACACAAGGAGGTCATTGATGTGCAGCAGGAAAAGTGTCGCGGAGAGAACAGACCCTTGAGGAACTCCAGCATCAATTGCCATAAGGTCAGAAGAGCAGCTGTCAATGACAACTCTAATCGACCGTTCTCTCAAGAAATCAGATATCCAGCTGCAAAGATCAGCGGGGATGCCATAAGCGGGAAGCTTGCTCAGCAAACTAGCGTGCCATACCCTGTCAAAGGCCTTCGAGATGTCAAGTGATACAGCCAGTGCTTCACCGTGCTTCTCGATGGCCTCGCCCCAGCAGTGCGTCACATACACAAGAAGATCCCCAGTCGATCGCCCCCGGCGGAAGCCATATTGGCGATCACTGAGTAGATCATTGTCTTCTAGGTATGACAGCAACTTACTGTTAAGTACTCTTTCCATGACTTTACAGAGAATGGAAGTAATGGCGATAGGGCGGTAGTTGCAGGGGTCGGCACGACTGCCCTTCTTGGGTACCGGTTGCACATTCGCAAGCTTCCAGGATTTAGGCACCGTTCTTGTTCTGAGAGAGAGGCGATACAGGCGTGTTAGAACAGGAGACAACGACAACGAGTGAGTCACTTTTAAATAATAAAAAATATCGCGTCCTTTATTTTACTTTTCTATTATGTATCTCATTGTATCTAACAAAGTCCTAACATCTTTTAAGCCCACGGTTGCAATACATGTATTTGTATTTTTTAGTATAGCTGTATTAAAATATTTATAGTAAATCGTTTCAACTCTTATAACTACAGGAAAATAAAATAAATATAGGGATAGAAATCAACTTAAGGTAGCATGGAAGAAATTGCTTTTTAGCGATAAGACCGCCTTATTTAGACCATTGTCTTTTTTGTTTCTGTTTATTGTTGTATGTTGTATATGTTTTATTGTTGTGTGATTGGCGTAAATAATCGTATATTTTATTTCTTCATTAATTATTTCATAGAAATCTCAATTCTCAATGACATGAATAAACAATAATTGGCAACGGTCATATTGTTTGCCATCCAATTAAATACCAATAAAAATCAATTGAGCGTCGCCAACTTTGATCAATATTGTATATCGTAATAAGAAGAGATACTTACAAAAAAAATCAACATGACAACGATCGCTCGAAAAGCTCTTGCATTAAAGAACGACATTATTCGGTATGTCAAGTTTTTTTTGGAGGGCTATATTTTCTATGTTAGAGATTTAAAAATGAATGGATTACGGATATTTTAAATAAAACAACTGGCTATTAAGAAAAAAACATAATATATTCAGAATGTCATAATTTTACATTTGATGTTGCCGTTTCTGTTTCCAGCATAGATTAAGACAAGGAAGTAGGTGTAGGATAGTAGTTATAGTGTATGGTAGAAGTATGGTAGGTGTAGGGTAGGAAAAATGGCATGACAACGTCTGCCGTGTCAGCCATTTATACATATTTTACAGAGATTGTAACACGTGTTTCAAAGGAATATACCCACAATACCTACATTTTGGCACGCAATCTCACACGAGCGGTGAGTGTCACCGGATCTATTATGAGGTACGATAATAGATCCGGTGATTCCTTTATTATGACAACAATGATGTTCACGACTTGGCAGCTTGTAATGAAATTGTATTATGCTGTAATTATAGTAGGTACTCTGTGGTATTATCGTTTTCATTTGATATAATCGTACCGTTAGTCACATTAATAATAACAGGTATGCTCAATAGATACTATAATATCGGCGGTATTCTTAATACTTATACAGGGTGTCAGGATAAACAGCTGCATTACTTTAAGGGGTGATTGTATCCATCGCAAAGCTATTCGAGTCCATTCTCCATAAACAAATATCCTTGCAGGTAGCTCCTTACCTGGCCGATTGCCAACATGGGTTTAGGTGTCATAGATCGGTTAACACAAACCTTTTGACGTTAGTTGACATCATTTCCGGTCATATGGATAAAGGGGTACAGGTTGACGTTGTGTACTTCGATTTTAGGAAAGCTTTTGACCGTGTAGATAACGATATACTGTTGCAAAAGTTAAGTGAAATTGGTTTTAGCCCAGGTCTCCTTAAATTTTTCGCAGATTATTTGCGCGGTCGGCAGCAGTATGTACGCTATGGCTCCTTCGTATCAAACCCATATCACACGCGTTCCGGGGTTAGCCAGGGCTCAATACTGGGTCCACTACTTTTCATTATTATGGTTAATGACTTGGAGGGGGTGCTAGGGAGCTCGGGGTGCCTGCTCTATGCCGATGATCTCAAATTAATTCGTGCACTCGAAGAACCGGATGACTGTTTATTACTACAGAATGATATTGACGCCCTTCACCAGTGGAGTGTCAAGAACAAACTTCTTTTCAATCACTCAAAGTGTTGCGTTATGTCTTTCACTCGCGCGCTAGAGCCGACACATGCGGTATACACTTTGGGAACTGAGCCCATCTCTCGTGTTACTTCGGTGAAAGACTTGGGCGTTCTATTTGATCCCAAGTTAACGTTCAACGAGCATATTAGATCCCTCTCGACCGATTGTTACCGTAGACTAGGATTCGTTATACGTAATTGTCGCGAATTTCATAGGCCTAGGGCTATAAAATTATTGTATACAGCACTCGTCCGTAGCAAGATTGAGGCGGCCTCTATTGTATGGAGTCCACACGAAGGCACCTACAATTTGCTGCTAGAGAAGATCCAAAAGGCTTTTCTCCGATTTCTGTACAAAAAAATGTATGGGTATTATCCCTTTTTATATCCCACGAAGTATCTTCTGGGAGCACTGTGTTTCAACTCGCTACAGACGCGGCGCACCTTCGACTCTCTCACGACAGTGTGCCGTTTCCTGCGTGGTCAATCAGACTGTCCCTCATTAGTCAGCCGGGCCCTCCGCCTATTCGTGCCCAACAACTACGTGCGCGCGCGTCGTCACCGGCTGCTGGCCGTGCCGGCGGCGCGCACGGCGGCGCACCAACACTCTCCGCTCGTGCTCGCCCTCAGACGTCTCACCACGCTGCTGCAACACTCACCACAGTTTGACGTTTTTGCTGACCGCTGGTCTGATTGTTTACGAGAATGCCTGACCTTCTCTGAGAATGTCTAATTCGTAAGATTAAGTTAAGTTGGAGGAAAATTTAATATTCTTGTTTGATTTGTATAATTACTTACATAGCGTATTGGAGTTCCTCTGTGAAGCTGTGTAATTGTTTAATAAATAAAAAAAAAAAAAAAAAAAAAAATGATACTGAACAACTTTCGCTAAGAAACCTATTGTACATTCGCAAAAAAAAAATAGGTCTTTTCATACTAAATTCAATTACCTGATCGACCTTTGTATTAAAAGGTAATTTAATTTTTTGGGAAAGTTGTGCAGTATTATTATGGGCACAAGCACCCATTAAAGTAATAAGATTGTCTACCCTCACACCCTGTAGTATTTTTGAATAGGTACTTTATAGTATCAATGCTCAGAATACAGAACAATATTCTGAGTATCAATGATATGTTACTACCTTATACAGGGTGTAACAAAACACCCTAGTAATACTTAAAGGGGCGTTTCAGACCATCAAACTGAATAACTTTCACTACGGAGCCAACATCGAAATCGCGAAAAAAAATCCATCCTTTCATACAAAACTGCAGTACCGTCTCGACTCAAATGTATGGGACGGCAGATTTTTTTTATTTTTTCTCGACGTTGGCCCCATAGTTATGTTGTTCAGTTTGATGGTCTGAAGCACCCCCTACTATTACTAGAGTGGTTTGTTACACCCTGTATACGTTTCATCTCCTGCAGTGTCCAAGAAATGAGCCACATTAAATGAGCTGTAGACACTGGACACAATACATGCTTCAATATCAATTGATTAAAATAGAACAAGGCGAGGTATGGACTTGGACATGGTCACAAAAATTACCACACTGCTCATTGACTTACTAATTACTGGACGTCGGGTCTGCCCTCAAAAGTGTCCGAACCAAAAGAGCACCAAAACTTATCAAGAGAACCAATTACGTAATAATTATAAAAATAAATAAAATTAATAATACAGGGTCCTTCTTAATATGCTGACACTTTTTTAAAGCGATGACCAGACTATGAAACTGAACAACTTTCTCTATGGAATCAACATCGAAATTGCGAAAAAAAACAGTTGTCCCATACGTTTGGCTCCGAGTAGGTTTGCAGTTTTGTATGGAAGTGATGATTTTTTTTTCGCGATTTCGATGTTGGTCCCATAGAGGAAGTTGTTCAGTTTGACGGTCTGATCATCCCCTTAAAAAAGTGTCAGCATATTAAGAAGGACCCTATATAATTTCTAATTCCTTATTAATTTCTTTATTTGATCGGCCGACTACGCGCACGCACGCGCGCTCTACTCGGCGCTCGCCCCGTGTCGCGATGCGATGGAGGTAAAAACTACATACGCAAGCAAAATGAAAAAGATATCCAGCATTTTCAAAGTTCTTAGTTAATCTCAGACACTTTTTTTCGAGAATTTTGTACTAGACAAAATTCTCAATCGAATAGTCCATTATTTTGTCTGTCAATGACACGGCTCATAATCTAACTAAACTATTATAAAACGTATTGTAACAGAAGTGTGTCTGTATGTACATTGAAGATATTTACAAAAAAAAGATTACGATATGGTTTTTAGGTGTCCCTGACTCCAAATGACCATTTTTTGATTTTTGTCTGTCTGTTTGTTTGTTTGTTTATTTATTTGTTTGTTTGTTTGTTTGTTTGATCGAGCATCACGCAAACACTACTGAACCGATTTTAATGAAACTTTTTTTGTTTGATAGCTTATGATCTGACTTAAAATCTGGTACATAATTTATCCGGACGAAGTCGCGGGTAAACTCTAGTTTTTATTCAATCTGATATAACCTTCAAAAATAATTCCAGACTTCACCAACCCTATATTAAAGGAAACACCGTGGGGAAACTCACATATTTGCAGATATCTCAATGGCATGGCGTGAGCGGAATATGGCGCAGATATGGTAATGACGCGGTCCTCCGCAAACCGACTGAATCAGTTGGCTGTCGGCACTTGCATTAGAGCCCACCGCCACTGTAATGATTGCTGATTGCTCAACAACTTGACTTGCATCTATTATTTGTTGAGATTTATCACAGTGCGCTTCGTGCAGACGAAGTATATGATCCTAATTTGGATATGCATCAAATTCGAAACAATTGTCAGTTTCCCGTATGATTTTATAGTAGGTATTTCTATTTGTATTAATTTTTAAATTCAATTCCATTCAAATAATTGTATTTAAAGAATAGACAACTTTCTGAAGTATGATCCTATCACCGCCGCGTCGAAAGGTGCTATTCAAAATTCAAAATTTTTTATTCAAAATTAATAATATCATATAGATAGCTTTTTGACGTAATTTTTTGACTCTACCACCACGTCGGAAGGTGTTCCGTTGAGAGAAGATGCGGCCAGAAACTTACAACACACATCTTTTAAACAAAACAAAATGTACAAAGTACAATTAAAATACAATATTGCATTACATAGTGTAAAATTGTCAAGAATTAAAGAATATTAAAGAAAATGCGGCTAGAAATACTGGCCATCTAAACTATTATAAAACTGTAACAGAAGTGTGTCTGTACATTGAAGATATTTACAAAAAAAGATTACGATATGATTTTTAGATGTCCCTGATTCCAAATCACCAATTTTTGGATTTTTTGTCTGTCTGTTTGTTTGTTTGTTTGTTTGTTTGTTCGTTTGTTAGTTTGTTTGTTCGAGTATCACGCAAAAACTACTAAACCGATTTTGATGAAACTTTTTTTGTTTGATAGCTTATCATCTGACTTAAAATCTGGTATATAATTTATGCGGACGAAGTCGCGGGTAAAAGCTCGTTAGTTATAAAGTAAAATCAAAAGTATTTAATTAAGTTATTAAAATATAATTTGATCAAACATCCAACAACGAAATAACAATTAAAAATAGTTGGTAAATATACAGGGTCCTTCTTATGATGATCAAACAAATGTATGGGACAGCTGATTTTTTTTTTGCAATTTCGATGTTGGTCCCATAGAGAAAGTAGTTCAGTTTGATGGTCTGATCATCCCCTGAAAAAACCGCCTGCAAATGAAGTTGTACCCTATATGTTTCCCTTAAAGGTCGCTCTTACCAGTAACAGTAACATTCGTTTTTACGGACTCACGCTAAAAATAGCATGCAGCTGTATAAAGCCAGGTTTATACGATGACAATTTTGCGGTGCGAAATCTGCGGGGGCTCAAAAAAAGCACCGTATAAACACTTTTCGCACGATTATTTCATGGCATGCGAACTTTCGCAAGGAATAGAGCACGCGGCTGTTTTTCGGTTCTAGTGACCACCGCCCGCGTCCCTCGCAACCCCCCCGCCAATTTTTCGACTCTTGTAAACACGTCGTGCGAATCGCTGGCACGGTTTCCTCAAGCAAATCTATTCGCATGCTAACAAATTGGCGCTGGAAATTAGCACCGTGTAAACTAAAGTGTGCCGTACTTTTTTTTCGTGCGAAAAAATTCGCACCGCAAAATTGTCATCGTCTAAACCTACCTTAAAGGTTTACTTTTAGTTCATTTAGGGTTTTAAGATGGAATGACGTACAATTGTTTAATTTAATAGTCGCCCAGTTCTTCGCCCTCAAAACACAGCTCCTCTTAGAGATACGATACCCACGACAAGAAATGATGGTTTGTTCTAAACCAGGGGTGGCCAACTTGATTAGACATAAGATCTACTATTTACTAACGAAAACCTGTGCGATCTACCACTTTCATACTTCTTGAAATCTTAAATGAAACAACATAGTTTAGTGCACTATCATGTGGTACTTTTTATTAACCAGTCTTAGGAGTTCCTTTTCATATCACATGTGAGATTGTTTTTTGCCTTGCCACAATCGACTGGAATAATATTCGCGATCGACCGGTCGATTAGAGTTTAGCGCGATGCGGAATTCAGCACAGTTGAATAGTAATTGTATTGCAAGGTAATTAGAACTGGAATTGGATTAGGATTGAACTTGGAATTAGCGCAATTGCTCTCCAGCCTGCGTAACATGACAGAAGTGAGAGCGACACAGGTCACTTCTAAACGTCAAAGATACTATGGAGATAACCAAAAAGCTTATATTTTATATACAACGTGTTAATGAATTAACTCAAAACTAGAAAGTAGTTTGTTTAGAATCGAGAGCAGAATCAAATTATCATGGTTTCAATATAGGTAATATTTTTCAAAATAATAAATATTTTTTTTGAAATTTTTAAATTTACTGAACCCGATGTCAACCCACGGCACGGGCTCACTTACTTACTACCAAAACAAGATTATAAAAATGTATCCATGAGTACGTTAGCGCTTTCTTTCAGTGCTGAAATGATAACAAATCATTTTTGCCTCAAAACTTAAAATGCGAATAACTTTAAATTTTAAGTATCAAAATAATTAAATTATTGTTGCAATCTAATTATTTTGTTATAAATCAGTTGGGATGTATGAGGTTTTGCGCTAATTCATTAACACGTTGTATAAGCTTCTTGGAGATAACCGCCAATTTGACATTTAGATGTGACCTGTGTCGCTCTCACCTCTGTCATGTTACGCAGGCTGGAGTGCAATTCTCAGCGTCACAGCACTGTCAAAAACTTCGATGAGCTCCATAAAAGTATCATATAGAGGAACTGACAGCTGAGAGAGCGAGATGTACCTAGCGGCGCCACTGTATAATAGAAAGAGATACGTGACGCGAGGCAATAGAACCGTTTTTGGGAACTTGTCAGCACAATCGACTGGGTAAACATTCGTGCTCTGTGAATAATCAGTGAATCTAAAGTGAAGTCGTAGATTATTTTGTGAAATATGCAAACACTATTTCATTAAATTACCTACGATTTCATGGTAGATTCACAATTATACACAGAACTCGAAGTTTTAGGGTGCCGATAAGTGCCGTCAAATGCTCAAAAAACGGTTTCATTTGTCAACTCATGTCAGTTACTCTATTCCGACAGGTATAATAACTTTATGGTTTGCGCTTAGCGAATTGCATTGCACGACCAGTCGTTGTGGCGATCCTTAGGGGAGGCCTATGTCCGCCGGTGGACGTTTTATGGTAAAGATGAAGGTTCAGAAGTGTTCATTAACTTCCGCTGCCGACCGTACTAAATAACATTACCTCCTGAACCCGATGTATATGGCTATAATACAGCTCAGCTGCGCTTTAAATGTTCAATGCATAATTTATCCAGCAGCCGCAAACCTTTGGTCCGAAATAATCTCGGAGGGTTGTTACGGGAATTTACATTGCATATGTTAGTAGAGTAATTATGTAAAGATGAACCTTATTGGTATGGTAATAATGGTCAAGCATGTTAACAGTGTTCACTGTTGCAATACAACGCGTAGATAGAGCTTAATTTTTGGATCAATGTACAGGGTGTAAGGGATAGCCCACCGCAAACAGAAACGGTGAACTAAGACCATTAAACTGAACAACTTTCTCTACGGAACCTAAGTACCGCAGGAAACGCGAAAAAAATCTGATGTTTCATAAAAAATTGTTGTACCTACCCGACTCAAATGTATGGGACAGCTGATTTTTTTTCTCGTTTCCTGAGGTAGGTTCCATAGTGAAAGTTGTTTAGTTTGATGGTCTGAGTTCACTGTTTCAGTTTGTGGAGGGCTTTCCCTGACACCATGTATATTTCAGTCCAATTATTCTTCTATTAGTAATTCACTTAGGTACCTACTTTATAAATATACTTATGTTCATCATCAAATTTCATGTATCTATCTTCAGCGGTTTAGGCTCTGCGTTGTCTGTCAGTCAGTCAGTCACGAACACGAAACTGTTTTATATAAGTATAGGCCGACCAGAATCTCATGAAATGAAAAAAAGTAAAAAAATAAAAATATAGATTTTCACAGGGCAATTTGGAAATTTGTTTATATTAGGTTAGGTTTTGATTTATTTAATAGTTATATATACCATTCTTATGTAAATATTACTGTAAATAAAATATTTTATGTGAACTATGAATGATGTGTTAGTGTTTTGTTAAAAAATATATAAATTTTCTGTTTCAAATACATTGTATGTCAAACTGTCATCAACTTACAAACTGCAAAACAAACTATCATCAACTTACAAACTGCAACTTTTTACGGTGATGAAAACGCGCGTTTGTTAATGGGTGCATATTTAATATCATTTGAACGCCCAAATCATCTGGCCGAACATTCTCATCTGGGAGTCAGTTGCCTCAAGGTAGACCAGTTGCTGTCAAGCTGGCCTAATTTGACAGTCAGTCAGATGTGCCCTCTAGTGGGGCAACACAAGCTAAGTTGAACATTCTCATCTTGTTTATAAAAAAAGTTCTATAATTTTATAGCGGAATTTTATTACGAACGTTTTTCTTCGTGGCTGTATGGCGTTTCAGAAGTGCTGCAAAAAGTAGCAGTGTTTAAAGGGTAATCCAATTACCCCAGTGTTGCTTACTCTAAAATTTGATTTCCTCATTTTTCATTAGATTCTGGTCGACCTATATAGCTTTCAATTTGTTTTGTCTATGAATTTTAACAATTCTACCTATCAAAAATTCAATCCAAAAATACGGACATAGGTACCTTCGGTTACAAACTATAACCAACTACACCCAAAAGTGAGGTAATGTGTCAATTTAATAGCCTAAGTTATATCATTAGCACGTTATATAACCCTCTAACGACATTTACCATCAGTTCTACTAGCATAGCTGAATAACGGTTCATACTGTTAATAGGCATTTATGAATCATTTGTATCAACCATATTAATGTTATTTACGAATGTACTAATAAGCATTAATCGTGATAATTACCTTCATTTATGCTGTAACAGGGGTAAAGCTGGAGTTATTATTCTACCGATCAACCTGAACCGAATAACTTTAAATACGTAATTAGCGCTGAAAAAATAGGATCTCGAGGAGCTGGAGGTGACCAACTGGACTGAGATGGCACAGAAAGGAGATTGTAAAGATGCATGCCAATTATAATTTCCGTAGGAATGAGTATAATAGTTTTATACTGACATGTGGTATCGTTGCATTCAGTAGAGTTTCCTGAGTTATAAATTGAAAGTAATTAGTAAGTAAACATGAATATTTTTAAAATTGCTTTTTTTACCTTTGATATGAGGATGTAATAAGTCATTTGGTGTATGTTTTACAAACAAATTTCCTACTCAGGAAACTCCACCGAATACAACGATACTACTTGTCGGTATAAAACTACTCAGCCCTACCAAAATCTTTATTTGACGGCTTTATTTAAATTGGCATCTCTATAGATGAAATTGCGCCACAGATTATATTGCGCGTTTTGTTTTGCTGTCGAAGATCAAGACCCACTTTTGGGTCCCTGAGCCAGCGCATTGAGTATAAAAGTTAGAAGTAAATAAAAAAGGAGCAACAGTTTGCTATGATAACGTTAACACAAATATGGTAAGGCTGAGTAACATGGCTCGTTGCAATAAAATTATCGGCGATTACGCCCGCAAGCCTTATATTTTCAGATTTAAAAAAAGTTAATTTATAGGAAAGCTACTTTTTGACAAGGATCTTGTTATTATGGTTAAGATTTTTATAACACATGCATGTTTAGGAAAAAAAATGTTACAATTCATCTTGAATTTTGATTTTTTTCTGGGTCTGAACTCTTCCTCAGGCTGAGACCCATGTATTCTGGACTGAAGACCTTAGCCAAGAATGTATTTAGAGATGGCGGAGAAGATGACATTTATTGCGTCGATCTCAAATAATAAGACAACGGCAATATGATGATGATCATGAAATATAATTACTTATCGTTTTTGGTGTTTACCAAAAGTGAACATAATATTTCATAAATTTTTTCCAAAACATCCATCCAACATCTAAAATGTTATAAAACTGTAACAGAAGTGTGTCCAAAAAAAAGCTTACGATATGGTTTTTAGGTGTCCTTGATTCCAAATCAAAATTTTTAGATTTTTTGTCTGTCGGTTTGTTTGTTTGATCGAGCATCACGCAAAAACTACTGAACCGATTTAGTTGAAACTTTTTTTGTTTGATAGCTTATGATCTGACCTAAAATCTGGTAAATAATTAATGCGGACGAAGTCGCGGGTAAAAGCTCGTCCATTAATAAAATTATACAATAAAAAAATGAGTCGTATAGATAAAAAGCTATTAAGTACCTACAGAATATAATCTTAGGTATATGCTAGCACTGCTTGTCATGTTTTTTGGAACGATATTTAGGTAAACCGCACAGATAGAGGTGGTTTATGCGATATAAAATAAAGAACACCACTATAATAAGTCGGCCTATTCAAACCCCGCCCACGTACGGGTTTCGTTCACAAAAGGCTCTGACTGTAAATATTCAATGAAATAGCCGAATCTAATGTTCGTTCCGCATAAGAAGTCTTCTGATAGAGCTTTTATGGCCACGCAATAAATATGAAAATTCCTTGATTCTTGGACCTTTGAATTTGGAAGTATACTTTGCACTAGGGATGGGCGAAATCGAACGAAAAATTCGTATTTATTGTTAGAGAGCATTTATGGACATAAACATGCATATTCTCCATAATACACAGCAGGCAGGATCACAACAACCAACTGAGCTAATATTTTTGTCAACATTAAATTAGATTAAATTAAAAATTTCTTTATTACACAAAAACACGTTTAGTTACATTGTGGCTCGTTGGACCTCAACACGGCACTGGGCCAGTTCTAGAGATACCAACAACGCCCTCCCAGGATTACAGTTTGGTGAGCTAACGGATAGCATGTTTGTTACATTACAGGCAAGTTTAACATAATTTGTTTGTTTTATAAGTAATGTGTATAACGCTTGGCATTTGCTGTTATATTATTCATACTAGCTGTGCCCGCGACTTCGTACGCGCAGACCACTGAAATAATATAAAGAAAAAAGAAATACAAAGAAAGAAAATGAAAAAAGAAAGATATAAAGAAAAAGGAATTCACTGGATAAATTATTGCCATCAAATTAAGATATAAAGTAGAATCTCTATGTAAATTTTTCAAAACATCATCTAAATTGCTTGATAAGTAGGTACCTACTTTTTTTCGGGCATAGGCCCACCACACTTTCCCACCGCTGCCGCTGTAACTCCTGTAAACCAGGATCAACAGCGGCCACCATTCACAACACTGGACAATGAAGTCCAGCGGGCCCGGGGGCTGACTCTAAGCTGTCTTGGAACCCGCAATTAATTAATCAAAGAAGATAGGAGTCAAGAGTAGGAAAAAGAAATATCCGTCTTCTTTCTATTGCAAACGGGAGACAGCAATAAGAAAAAAGCCAGTTAAATACTAATTTAAAATCATCAGAACCATATGAATTGGTAATAATAGTTACACTAACGGTATGTCAGAACATCGTCATGTCTCACCTAAGTGTCTCACATGGCAAAGTTTCTTCTTAACCCTACAAATTAACAATTATTAGAAACCTGTAGATTCTCAAAGCACACATACCTGGATATACTGGACTGAGAAATTAGAACCCGGAGGTTGGTCTTTGCTTGATGCCAACAATGCTAATTCGTAGTCAAAAAACCGGCCACGCGTGTTGGGCCTCGCGCAGTGTAGGGTCCCGTATAGTTGCCCGTTACAGTATATGGATTATGAACTTAAAAGGGTGCTTTTTGTTTTACACTACCATACCGTTATACTATTGCCGTGAATTTTTTCACATCTCCAACCACAACCGTTTAGTTGGGAGAGGGTGGGAGAGGGAGACACTTGACTCTAACAAAAATGTTTGCTTTAAAGTTTAATATTTCGCTAACGGACCCCTAAGTCGAAAAATACTTACTACTACTTACTAATTTAATAATTTTACTGTTTCGATACCTTTTAATTTGATTTAATTAATTTAAATGGCTATCCCACACCCACAATATTTTTAAACGACCTATTCAACGATACCACATCATGCGATAAGAGAGAAAAAAGATTTCATCCCCACTTCAAGTCTAGGGGAGGTATTCTAAAAACAATATTTTTTAAGAATTTATTTTACCACTTTGTCGGCATGATTAGTATGTATACCCATGCCAAATTACAGTTTTTTAGTACTAAATATCTATGACCTAAGCTGCAAACAGACAGATGGACAGACGGATGGACATGGCGAAACTATAAGGGTTCCTTGTTGACTACGCGGAACCCTAAAAAATTATCAATTGCGTGCATTTTGCAAATAATTTTTTATTGAATTTGGGGTTTTAACTCCTCAGTTCTAATGCTGAATACCAAACCGTAAGCCTTGAAGATTTTTTGAGTTGGTCTTTGCATAGCAGAACCCCATTCAGATCGGTTTTGTGCATTAAATTCATTGGCGGTCGACTTTGTCTTTAAATACTAATAACTTTTAATTGAATTAACCGATTGCGATGAAATAACGCCTATAATTATGTTAGTCCACGCTTTTGTGAAAACCTTATTCAAATCGGTTTAGAAGTTTTTAAGTGATGCGTGTATCAAATTCAGTTGTGCCCGCGACTTTGTATTTAAATACTCATAACTGTTAATTGAATATACCGATTGCGATGAAATAAAGCTTATATGCTAATTCAAATTAAGCCCTACGTTATGTGAAAATTTCATTTAAATCGGTTTCGTAGTTTTTAAGTGATGCGTACCATATTCAGGGGTGCTCGCGACTTTGTCTTTAAATACTCCTAACTTTAGATCGAATGAACCGATTGCGATGAAATAAAGCCTAAATGTTAATACAAACTATGCCCCATTTTTTTTGTGAATACATCATTCAAATCGGTTTAGTAATTTTTAAGTTAAGCGTGCATTAAATTCAGTGGCGCTCGCAACTTTTTCTTTAAATACTCATAACTTTTGATTGAATAAACCGATTGCGATAAAATATAGCCTATAACTTGACCCAAGCCATGACCTATACTTTAGTGAAAACCCCATCCAAATCGGTTCAGTCGTTTTCAAGTGATGCGCGAACAAACAAACAGACAAACAGATAAACAGATAAACAGACAAACAGACAAACAGACAAACAGACAAACAGACAAAAATTCTAAAAATGGTTGTAATGTATTCCATTACGTATCCTGAACACCCCCAATTAATTTTATTGCAAATATCTTCAATGTACATCATCGGCAAGTTTAGAATTTTATTATATGTATAGTATAGTATATTAATAAACTAATTTAAAAAAAATATATATATCTATATAGGGTCCTTCTTAATATGCTGACACTATTTTAAGGAGATGATCAGACCATCAAACTGATCAATTTTCTCTATGGGACCAACATTGAAATCGCGAAAAAAAATCTGCTGTCCCATACAAAACTGCAAACCGACTCGAGCCAAATGTATGGGACAGCTGATTTTTATTTCGGAAGTTCGATGTTGGTCCCATAGAGAAAGTTGTTCAGTTTGATGGTCTGATCATCCTCTTAAAAAAGTGTCAGCATATTAAGAAGGACCCTGAATATATATATTTTTTAATTGAACTATCTTATCGGATAGGTTTCGTAAAATTTGTTTAATACGTACCCACTAAAGTACCTACTCATGCATTAAATTATATTTTAACCTGGCAAATTGTTTTATTAGAGAAAATATTACTTTCAAATAAATCTTAGTATAATCGTATAATACAATGCATTATTTATTAAATAATTCACGTAAAAAAACCTTTGAATTAAATTTCGAATGGAAAACGCTAGCCAACCGATTATGCGAATAATTCGATAGTTCTTTTATTTCAACAATTGTCCATCTCTAGTACCTAAGACAGAAATGCGGAATAGGCCTCCAGGGCTCCATATGGACATGAACTACTGCCTATTTTACATTACATCCGCGGAATTAACAACTTACGTGTTTCGCGTTGCTGATTTTAAATTCAGCTTAGTTCTGTAATGAGATTCTCATTTCTCTTTGACGTTAAGCAGAGCACTTAAGGTATGTTTTTCCTTGACATTAGAGATGCCACTTTTAGAGTAATTTAATTGCATTATGTAGATCTCGGAATTTAGACTGTTTTAATAAGATGAGACTGTTTTCTTTATCATCACTACTTTCTACCCTTTCTACTCTTTAATAACATTGCTCAGAATAACCCTAATGAGAATGAAAGCTTTAGAAGCGCTATGAACATTATGTATGAAAATGATGATTCTTCGAACCTGTACATAACTATATTCAGTATAACATACAACTTTCATTCTATTGCTTCAAATAGCTAGTTCTAATAATACGTACCATTTTTTGTTGTTGGCCGGCACTTTCAGAAAAGGTCCAAAAATTTATGGAGCCTGAATTATCTCCCTTGCCTTGCTGTAAGTGTCCATTACTTTAAAGTTTTGTTCAGAACACAATACGAAACCAAATTTAAACAACAAAAGATTGTAACACATTCAGAGTCAAACTTCTAAACACTGATATTCAATTAAGGTTCCCAATATCAAGAAGTAATTTTAAAGTCCTCAAGCAGAAACGTTTGCATTTGCAACTTTATTCAATGGAAATAGTTTCTAATATCCAACAAATCTATGCAAACAATTTTAGAACTAATCTGCAAATAAGGTTCGTAAACGCAGCTACACTACCCTCTATCCCGAATCAAGAAGTCGCCTTAAATATCTTTTAATTCCAGAATTGTAAGCCTGAGAATGGCTTGATTCCAGGAACCTTGTACCCGGAACAAACTATACCCCCATTAAACTCTATTTGATTACATTAATTGAATTCCCTAGCACGTAACGCAAAATTAAAGCAATTATGAACTCTATTTTAAACAAATATTCGGTTCAAATTTAGAAACGTTATTAGAATAGCTCTATTAAAATCCCGTGACATTGTTATCACGGTATTCTCGTATGTTATGTTATTCTGTATGAGTTTTGAGATAAGCCAGTCTGTTTTTCGACTAGAAATAGGGTGAAATTCGCACTGTGATTGTTTGAATTTCGGTGTGCAATCTAAAACGCAATCATCGCAAATAAGGTTGATGGTGTATGTGTGTAGGTAATATTGGTATTGTTTGCCGCTGCCGGGGTTAGCCTGCGTAGTTCTTCGATTCCACCGGGGAAACAGCGCAGAGTGCACTGATTTACCACATGGGAGAGACCCCAATCTGATCCAAGCAGGAAGACAAAAATGCCATACGATATGATGATTTTGTTCGCATTACATATAAAGCAAAAGAAGCATAATTTGCTGACGGTTTTTTAAGATGATGGTCAGACCATAAAACTGAACAACTTTCTCTATGGGAAACATAAAAATTTTGAAAAAACCGCTGGCCTAACATTTGGGTCGTGTAGGTTCGCAGTTTTGTATGGAAGGGCTAATTTTTTTCGCGGTTTCGATATTAGTCAACTTTTTTAGTTTGATGGTCATCCCCTTTAAAAAACCATCAGAATATTAAGAATGATATACATGTAAAGGGGGCCAATATTAATTGATTGATTGATATAGGCTGATTAGATTTATTTGTTCGATATAATTATGCTCTACCTCTGTCTACGAAAAATAAGGTAGGAATATTACAACTTGGTCACAACTTTTAAAAATGCACTACGAAATCCTTCATAAAGAAATTAATGCAAAATTTACAAAATGTATTATGCAAATAACATATGAAACAACACATTCGAATAAAATTACGTTCCATTACTGCGAAAATATGCAGTTAATTTTAACAGATCGAAAAATTATTCATTCCATGCAATGATAATGTAGGTAAGTATCTAATTTATCATTCATCACACGCCGCCAGGTTTAATTAATGTATAATATTAAACAGCAACTTACAATCACTATGCATTGTGGATTAATTTATTGAAAAAACGAGATTTGGAGACGAGCAGAGTTGAGAGAAAAAAAGCGAGAAATTTATACGAGTACTCTCGATTTTGATGAGATCTCGATACAAGAAATTTATAGAGTACCATCATGAAGGGGGATACCATGGAACATGTCTTTTGTGACTGCCATATATTGGCGGCTAAACGCATGCGCCTCCTCGGTGATGGATAATCCAAAACCAGGAGATCTTAGTTTTCTTCCCCACATAATGGTATTGCCTCATTCATCTCATCTCTCTCTTTTTGAACTCAGCAGTTGAAAATGTATGAAGATACGCATCTTTCTACTACTGATTTGACTTTCGAAAATCGCACTCCTGGAGTATGATTTTATAATGTCAAATCAGCAGTAGAAAGATGCACGTCTCCATAGTAATATTGAAATTTTCAACTGCTGAATTGAAAGAATGAGTTGCAAAAATTGCACTCCAGATACTAGTTTGAGTACTTTGAGTGCACCTTTGGTTCTTCCATTTATAGGAGCATGGATTGTGTAGGTAGGTGTCTAGTTTTCATTAGTTATTCGAAGGTATTTCTACTGCAACCGAAAACAACACCTAAAATACCTTTACAAAATTAAAAGCTTAATAGTAACCGACCTAATTTTATGGGTCGAAATCAAGTTTTATTTATTTAATCTACAGCACACACTTCTACGAAAATATGCGGGTCCATCTTGGTGGCAAATCTCACGCTCAAGAGTTTGCCGACGTGCTGCACAAGGAAAAATGAGCAAATACCAACGGACCGGTACAACTAACTAAATACACTGTTTGTTAATTCTGTAAAATCTAAATATTATTATAAAGAAATCGTATCTTCTTACGTTCCTCAATTATTACGTTGGATAACATGAAATATAATTGATAAATATTATACAGGGTGTCCCAAAAACCAACGTCAAGCCGAAAACGGTTGATATGCCAGGTGGTGACAGTTATCAGAAAAATTAAAAAAAAATCTAAGATTAGTACTTTCCATAAAAAATTTTTTTTTTTTAAATTTACACCCTGTGATGATCTTTTAAGTACTATGACTACAAATCTTTACTTTTCAATTTTTTTTTGTGTGTGGTGTAACCCTGAATAACCCTTCTGTCATCTACAGTCTGAAATTAAAACACAACTGCCTCAGTTTTAAAGAAAATATCACTTTTTGCCCCACCATGCACTAAAAATTATTACATCGCCCAACTTTAACTAACTGTACTGAAAAAAAAATGTACTGTGCTATTTCGGCAAGTGACTTTAAAAGATGGTGTATTTAGTCAGGATTCTAAAAAGGTATAATACTAGCTAGATTATTTATTAACTAAGAACACATAATTTTTTTTTCAAAAGAGACCCGATTTTAAGCTAATTCTTTTTACATCGTTAAACTGGTTCTAATGCACGTAGGCTACGAATCACGTAGGTCACTATCCATCTCATTCAAACTTGTACCTGGCAATTAGGGACTTAGAGAAAGCCTAACGTTCATTAGAACCATTTTAACTATGTAAAAAGAATTAGCTTAAAATCGGGTCTCTTTTGAAAAAAAAATTATGTGTTCTTAGTTAATAAATAATCTAGCTAGTATTATACCTTTTTAGAATCCTGACTAAATACACCATCTTTTAAAGTCACTGCCGAAATAGCACAGTACATTTTTTTTTCAGTACAGTTAGTTAAAGTTGGGCGATGTAATAATTTTTAGTGCATGGTGGGGCAAAAAGTGATATTTTCTTTAAAACTGAGGCAGTTGTGTTTTAATTTCAGACTGTAGATGACAGAAGGGTTATTCAGGGTTACACCACACACAAAAAAAAATTGAAAAGTAAAGATTTGTAGTCATAGTACTTAAAAGATCATCACAGGGTGTAAATTTTAAAAAAAAAATTTTTTTATGGAAAGTACTAATCTTAGATTTTTTTTAATTTTTCTGATAACTGTCACCACCTGGCCTATCAACCGTTTTCGGCTTGACGTTGGTTTTTGGGACACCCTGTATACTAGCGGCCCGTCTCGGCTTCGCACGGGTGGACGTCTAATCTTTTCTAGCAATAAATATAGCCTATGTTACTCAGGGTGAATGCAGCTTTCTAATGGTGAAAGAATTTTTTAAATCGGCCCAGTACTTTTTGAGCCTATTCATTACAAACATACAAAAATAGGTACAAATCTTTCCTCTTTATAATATTAGTGTACATAGGCCACAAAAAGAAACCCATAAACAAATCCCAAGTCCACGCGTACCAAATCGCGGGCAACAGCTAGTTGTTAATAAACCAAAATACAATACTCAGACAATAGTGTTCTTTGGGGCCCTCGATTCAGAATTAAGTGCCCCGTGTTAGGTAAGATCGTAAATCAGGTCGCCATAGAGACCCGATGTATAATGCTTGAGTGAAAATGGACCAGGCTCGAGAATACGTTTGCCTACAAGACTCATAAATTAGAAACTGTAATACCGGTTCGCCTTGTTTTGAAAATTAGTAGGTATGCTTTGCTTTCAGTAATCGTACTGAACAAAACAGGATGAAAATAAAAAATTCTACAGCGAAAAATAAAAGAAAGAAGTTTGGCGGACGGCCATGTAATTTGAGACCCAGACTTAGAGGTCCCGTACATAAATGAAACTTAGTAATACGTGTAGGGTGAAACAAAAATAACAAAAAAGGAAATTGGTTGTAACATGTAGAAGTTGGGGGAAAGGTATTTCTCCTTATGATACCTTTTTTAGCAAGTGTATGAAACTCATAATCTTTCTTATTAGATAGTCCACTCAATCTTCTACGGATTCATTATGTTTATTTTGGATATATGTTTGCAATGTACTATACTGTTTTTTAAGAGTAGATTTTATGTTTCTCATATAAGTGATTTGTAATCTTATGGGAAATAAATTTCTTAAACATTATTTTAATGCAAATTTACGATAATATTATAATAATGGAAGAAAACGAAATCACGAACTATCAGTTGAACCAAGCCAAATACATTCCGTAACGACCAAAAATACCTCAGTGATAATATTCGATGAAAATAGCTGTCGTGCTTGCGTTTTGCTACTGCTTTTTGGATGATTTGTCTATTTTGGTAGTAATTTCTACTTTTGAATCCGGACTTCTGGAGATGTGGAAGTTTTTTTAAAAAATGCCTTAATTTTTCTGTTTATAATAATTATGACCGCCAAGCGGAAGAGCTTTTAGTTTTCGTACAAAAGGCCGGGTCCAAATTCGCCAAACTTCTTTAGAAAAATGCTGTCACTCTGTAAGACCATTAAAAGAAAATCCAATTGATATCCTATCCTCCTTCTAATAAAATATGAATGTGAAATGTAAGAGCGACGAAGAGTGTGATGATTGGATGTTTGTGACTAATCACGGAATAAACGGAAAACAAAATTGGATGTTTGGCACACATATAGAATATGTTCTGGATCCGCATAGGCAACTTTTTAGGGTTCCGTACCGAAAGGGTGAAAACGGGCCCCTTTTGCTAAGCCTACGTTGTCCGTCCGTCCGTCCGTCTGTCCTAACTATTTAGGGCTGTAACTTTTGAACCGTATCTAATAATAATAACTAGGTACCTAGTTGAAATTTTCTCAGATTATGCGTTATGACGGCGGATTTGTTGAATTAAGGGGGGTTCTCAACAAGAAACTAGTTCTTATCAACGTTTTTTCTTCACGCTCTATCGTAAAAACGGTAATACATACAAGCGTCAAAATTAGTGTGATTATATAGAGCAAACTCTACAGAATAACAACAAATACTAAAAACCGGCCAAGTGTGAGTCGGACACGCGGTAAAGGTCCCGGACAAAAAAAGTTTTTTTTCTTATTTAATAATGTTGTATTCTGTGGTGTTGTGGTACGAAACCCTCGGTACGCGAGTAGCCCGCAACGCCAAGTGCGTTTTTATACCGGTTTTTATTTAAATCAACGCAGACGAAATCGCAGGCAAAAGCTAGCAACTTCTGATTTCAAGTAACGATAATAATTTATAGGTACCTAATATCATGTCTTACGTATAAGTTTCGAAGAACAGTATTGAATTGAAATTCAGACAATCTAAGAATAACAATAGAAATTATTTAGTCATACTGTACCTATTTCGCCATCGCCGATCGCTTAGAATAATTTACCGTGCGTCATTGGTATATTGTAGTAGGTCCTGGCAAATACCACTTTAAATCTGTGTTATTGAGTCTAGTTTGATTATCTCTGGACGTTATTAGTACGCTAAAACTTGAAAGTAGTTTGTTTAGAATCGAGAGCAGAATCGAATTATCATGGTTTCGACATACCTAGGTACTTTTTTTTTCAAAATATTAAACAATTTTTTTGCAAAATTTTAATTTTTCTGAACCCGATGTCAACCCACCGCACGGGCACACTCACGCTACTTACTACCTAAACAAGATTATAAAAATGTATCCATGAGTAAGTTAGCGCTTTCATTCATTGCTAAAATGATAACAAATCATTTTTGCCACAAAACTTAAAATGCTAATAACTTTAAATTTTAAGTATCTAAATAATGAAATTATTGTTTCAATCTAATTATTTTGTTATAAATCAGTTGGGGTATATGAGGTTTTGCGCTAATTCACTAACACGTTGTAGATACCAATGTACAGGTCTGATAGTGGAGATGCTTTTAACTGTATCTGTATTTACTGTCTGTTGATCTTCTTTAAGAAGATTGGCTATGTTAGCCACATGACATGAGAGCTCATCAACGCCAGCAACGGAGTTGAAGCAGTCACCGTAGCCGAAATCATCCAGGACAGGAGCAATACATGCACACTGTCATTCATCAATTCATCATCAACATACTCTTCTTCTGTCTGTTTTCGTATCTATTGACACGAAAACGATGTATTTGGCCAGGTATTCGGCGAGCCTGACAACCGAAGAAAATTGATTTAGGCTGCCTGTCCACTGATGCGAGCTGGCTGGGCGAGCTGTGTAGCTGTGTAAATATTAACCAATCAGGAGCTCGGCCGAGATCGGCCTTTCTTTGACTTTGATTGCAAAGTCAAGGAAGTCAAGTCATCTACCAAGTAACTAATTTCTAATCCTGATTGGTTAATATTTACACAGCTCGCCCAGCCAGCTCGCATCAGTGGACAGGCAGCCTTAAATCGCAATTTCGAAAAGATTGTAGGTAAGTATTCTAGGTACTTAATGAAATATTTATATTCTTATCAAAAGTATATAAAATAATCAGAATTCCTAGCATCTCGTTAAATCGATATACTTAGTTCATTAAGTATATCGATTTAACGAGATGCTAGGAATTCTGATTATTTTATATACTTTTGATAAGAATATAAATAAACGAATCCGTATTAATAAACGAAACTCAAAGATGCCAGCGTTCGAGAGGGTTCTTGATTAAACTTTTATGAAAAGTCAAATTTTTGTTTTTTCACATTTTAAAAGATACTTAGTATGTAAGTACCCGATACTTTTCGAATCTTATTCAGATATTTCAAACATTATTTAATAAAAAAATAAAATAAAACATCTTTTTATCAATGTTGACACAGAATCGATCTCCGATCCGAACGATAGTCTGCGCCCCTAGACAAAGTGCACACGCTTTCTATTCTACAAACGCTAACGCCGCAGCGTTATCGACGATAGAAAAACGACAGAATGCTATACAATGTCACAAATTATTGACAAACGCTTATTAGAGAAAAAAAGCGGAATCTGCACTTTGGTTAGCGTTTAGTTCACTCAATCATTCACTCTTTTTTCTTTTTGATATGCTAAATCGAGTACGATTTTCAAAAAATTTTAAAATTTGAGATTTCTGTCAAATTTCGACGCCCGTCCTTTTCTAGCGTTATCTACAAGGTCTGGTCGATCGCCAGGGAGCGTTCAAAACGAAACGCTCACTGTCGACAGCAACTGTCAAAAACTGCATGTTGTCTAGGCTTTTTCTATTCGTTTTCGTTCTTTTCTACAGTCCCATACATTTTTTATCGTTTCTACTGTTGTTAACGCTAAACGAAAGACAATTTGTCTAGGCCCACAGTACACAAATAGAATTTCGCTGAATAATTATTAAACAAAACACAACTACAAGAACACACTCGCTACCAACTTATTTTCCGCGAGAAACTACTCGAAACGATTTCCAACTAAGTTAAGCCTTCGCTCGAATTATATTTCTATGTAGTACTATGTCATAGTAATACTGGCCTGTCCAGGAAAGGCGGCAACTGCAATTGCATTAGCGCCACTCAGATTATACAATATTATATATTGATTTTCTTTAATCTAATGTTACTATGTTTTCCCCTTTATTGAATGTCGGGTCTTTTATTAAATAACAACAACTTATCGCAAAACATAAAAGCCTATGAACACACTAAACACAAAAATTACAATTAATACAAACACTCCAGAGCGTCGCCGCAAGACATGGTGCCCAACAGGCTAACAGCATTCCCCCTCTGGATGGTGAGGCTGATTCTTTGTGCCATTAAGCTCCCAGCTCTGCGGTCATCAGAGGTCTCATTGAGACGCCCCGATAGGTCTGCAAGGAATGCTTTGGCCTCTGGGCCCCAAAGGACCTAGCGTCTCAAAACCTATTGGCGTGAACATGTAGCTGCCGGCCAGATCGCGGTATTTTCGACACTTCTCGACCTCAGCACCCGCAGCAGCAGCACCAGCGTGCTCAGAAGTGGCCTGGACGTTAAATTCTATGTTTTAAGAGTCCCTTATAGTTTCTTCATGTTTACACGTCTGTATGTCTCACCATAATTTCTCACACAGTGTGCATCAATTGAAACTATTTGACATGAAGTCAGTAACGTAATAAATAAAAAAAACCGTTGTTGAACTGAAAGGGAGTCAAAAAAATCGTTTATGAGATCGTTAGAAAGGTCTTAAATACAATGTAACAAGACTTCCTTAAGGGCTAAGTAATTTAAATGCTTCAGACTCGAGATTTTTGCGCTTAAAGTTAAAATCAGGCGTAGCCTATGAAAGAGAACAGCGCAATTTTTTTTAAATAATCATGCAATGCTACGGAATTCTGTCGTAGGCGTGTCCGACACGCTATTGGCCGGTTTTATTCTTCTTTTATCTGTACAACATTCACCTATATTATGTAAAATAAAATGACTTTCTAATCATTAATTAACAAAACATGGGATCATGTTCCCTCTAAAATTTCCTCTTAGCACTTTGCCATACGTGTGCCGACTTAAATAACAGGCTACACGTTCCAATTAAACTTGAAAGTCTGCGGTATCATTGTTGCTTTAAAGTAACTTACACCGGAGTGCTGTCACCACATTACTTTGATAGTGCGTAAGTTTGTAAAGTAGGGCTTTTATGTTCCCATTAGGATCACCCTTCTTTGTTTTCGAGTTGGAGATGGGTGTTATACTGGGTCCAACTTAATAATATGCTGTCGCTCCACGCTACCTTTTTAAGGGCCTATGTCGAAAAATAATTTAAGCGAAACAGGCGTGGGATAGCTTATATTGCGGCCTGATGCGAGGGAAAGAGATGGGGCGGCGCGCGCGCCTGAAACGAATCGAGCGCCAAATCAAACTTTATTTAATTGTGATTTTACTATTTATGTAAGTTCAATTCTGCTCTAATCAAAACTTAGAAAATATCAAATCTCTTTTTTTTAAATCAAGTCTTGTGTTTCTATTATTCACCGTTTAGCAGTTCCAAGCGTTTACAGATAAAAATGGAGGCTACTTTGGCTTGTTTTTCTATCGAGAAAATGTGTCTTAATCGTGTTTTGGCTCTAATCAAAACTTCAATTATATGTTCAATAGCGGCCCGTCCCGGCTTCGCACGGGTGGACGTCTAATCTTTTCTAGCAATAAATATAGCCTATGTTACTCAGGGTGAATGCAGCTTTCTAATGGTGAAAGAATTTTTTAAATCGGCCCAGTACTTTTTGAGCCTATTCATTACAAACATACAAACATACAAAAATAGGTACAAATCTTTCCTCTTTATAATATTAGTGTAGATTTACACATATCAGAAAATCATACTCTTACTGTTAGTACTTCATGATATATGAAGCTTTCAAGAATCCTATTTTTTTCACATAGCCCCTTAAGGTCGTATGTAGGGTGTGTGTTTGTGTGTCCATAAATTCTTAAGAACTTAGTGGTACAGGTCAGGAATCGAACCGCTGCGCTGCACCGCCTACGTGATACGTCATTGATTCGCAAGCTCTCTTCCGTAAAGGGAGTGCATTTTCTTTGGTAAAGGTTATCGTCAAAGGTTATACTGAGCCTCTACCCCCCGGGCATTCGGACTTCGCAATTGCGTGAATATTTTCGTTCCAATGTCAACTCTATAACAATGAAGTTGGGACTGAAACGGTCGAGATATATCGAAAATCGAATCTCCGGGTACAGGGCTTGTACCCGAGCTTTTGACCCGCGACTTCGTCCGCGTGGAGTAATAATCCATGCGGACGAAGGGGTCGCCTTTATAGTATAAGAGATAAGTGTACTTTTTGCAACCATCAGCAGCAAGGCTGATTCACTGTTTATGGGGTGTAGAGCATCTCTGTGATGGGGATGGACCAGGTCTGCCTGCATGACTCCAGTCGGTTTAGGAGTTTCTGATGATTAAAGGTCTGTACAAAATTCACGATCAGCTGCACAGCTGATCGTATGATATTGTTGTAGTATGCACTGTAGCTATGTAAACAGTGCAAAAACTGTCAAGTTCTGTCAGTTGGTTTAGGAGATACAGCCAGTCAAAGTTCCGACCTTTGAACGGCTGTATATCCTAAACTGACTAATGAACCATGTCAGTTTTTGTACTGTTCACATAGCTACAGTGCATACTACAACAATAACATACAATCAGCCTTGCAGCTGATCGTTAATTTTTTACAGACCTTTAATCATCAGTAACTCCTAAACCGACTGGAGTCATGCAGGCAGACATGGTTTATCCCCATCACAGAGATGCTCTACACCCCATAAACACTGAATCAGCCTTGCTGCTGATGGTTGCAAACAGTACACTTATCTCTCGGAATATTAGGGATCGATTTTCAAAAAATCCTTTCTTAGTGCACCCCTATATACAACGTGTTAATGAATTAACGCAAAACTAGAAAGTAGTTTGTTTAGAATCGAAAGCAGAGTTGAATTATCATGGTTTCAACATAGGTAATTTTTTTCAAAATATTAAAAAATTTTTTTGCAAAATTTAAAATTTTCTGAACCCGATGTAACCCACCCAAAACCCACCGCACGGGCACACTTACCCTACTTACTATCCAAACAAGATTATAAAAATGTACCCATGAGTGTGTTAGCACTTTCATTCATTGCTGAAATGATAACAAATCATTTTTGCCTCAAAACTTAAAATGCGAATAACTTTAAATTTTAACTATCAAAATAATTAAATTATTGTTTTAATCTAATTATTTTGTTATAAATCAGTTGGGGTGTATGAGGTTTTGCGCTAATTCATTAACGCGTTGTACATCCACTGTAGAATATATTATATTCCAAACATGTTTTTATCAGCGGCTTAGGCTGCGGCAACTATATACTATTACCTATTCTGTGGCTGCGCGTTGTCTGTCAGTCAGTCAGTCAGTCACGGAACTCTTTATTAACACTTTATTGCACACCAAAACAGAACAAACATAAAGATAGAGAATTACAAGTAGGCTCAAATAAGGCGATAATAAAAACTATAGAAAAATAGATTCACTAAATAAAATATGAGACCATTTTCTCGCAAATAAATAAGTTTTTTCCTGGGCCATTTCACGTATCCGGTTGGTCTACGGATGATGAATTACCGCTACTTCCTGTTCCTCCCCTTTTATCTCATTTAATTTACTTTTAGACAATTATGTTTGCAATAGCTTTCAGGCTGACTTAAAAAAAATCCTACCTGCTCGTTTTACACAAAAAACTTGGTTTTGTCTGTGGCTTCTACTGAGAAAGTTTTTTTTTAAGGGGCTATGTAAAAAAAATAGGATTCTTCAAAGCTTCATATATCATGAAGTACTAACAGTAGGAGTATGATTTGCGGATATGTGTAAATTGAACATATAATTGAAGTTTTGATTAGAGCCAAAACACGATTAAGAAAAATTTTCTCGATAGAAAAACAAGCCAAAGTAGCCTCCGTTTTTGTCTATAAACGCTTGTAACTGCTAAACGGTGAATAATAGAAACATCAGACTTGATTTAAAAAAAAGAGATTGCTATTATCTAAGTTTTGATTAGAGCAGAATTGAACTAACATAAATAGTACAATCACAATTAAATAATGTTTGTTTTTTCGCTTGATTCGTTCCAGGCGCGCGCGCCGCCCCATCTCTTTCTCTCGCATCTGGCAGTAATATAAGCTATCACACGTCCGTTTCGCTAAAATTATTTTTCGACATAGGCTCTTAAGTTCTATTCCGTGCGTTCTTTATAGACTCTGCATTCTGCTCTGCATCCGCACCCAACGAGCACCAGAGTGGAAATTGCAGCCTGTCATTGCAACTTCAAGATGCATAGCAACGCCATAAGGGTTCAAGATAAAGTTTTAAGAGCTATAACATCTTCCGCAAACTCCTATAGCTGCACGGGGAGCTTATAGTTGCAGTAAGGAAATAGAATACAGCTTATGCCTACATATAAGTTCATTCTTGAACCTATTTACCACTTAAGCCTATAGTGAGATCCAGAAAGTGCATTTTGACACTAATAGCTGTGTATGGTATATACTTGGAACTCTAAAGCGCCTTATACCCGTAAAGAGGATATATTTTTAGACTATTTAAAGCAGTTGCTTAAGAGTTCAAATAGGCACTACTTTGTTACTAGCAGTTGCATTAAAGAGATAATAAAATAATCAGTGCAGCCTTTAGTTGCTTATGAGTTATAATCAGTGATCGGAACGATGGGATTTAAACTTGTCGTGTGGGGGTTTATCATGGAGTTGTTAAAACCACAAAATTTGAATCCCGTGATACCGGGAACTGTCGCATTAGTCAGCAGTACATTGTATCGAAGTAGTTATATCAATTTTAATGATCTAAATCAAAATTAAGGTAATATTATTTTTTTTCCGAATCCCGGGATTTTTTTTTCTTTCCAAATTTTCATAAGTTGTCCAGTTTGATGGTCTGAACCAACTATGGAAATTTGGAAAGAAAAAAATCCCGGGATTCGGAAAAAAATTATATTACCGTAATATGAATAATAATTAAATTAAACTTTTATCGATGGATTTCCCAACGAGCACCAGAGTGAAAATTGCAGCCTGTCTTGCAACTTTAAGTTGCATAGCAACGCTATAAGGGTTCAAGATAAAGAAATCCCGGGATTCGGAAAAAAATTATTTTACCATAATTTTTTTTGAGATCATTAAAATTGATATAAATAGCTTCTTCGATCCAATATACTGCTGACTAATACGACAGTTCCCGGGATCACGGGATTCAAATTAAATAAAACAAAAAATTTTGTGGTTTTAACAACTATGTTATACCCACGGCAAGTTTAGGTATTTGCAATCCCATTGTTCCGATCACTGGTTATAAGATATGAATATCTAAAAAAAAAAAATCAAAGAGTAAAATTATAACTAGATCAAACATCGTTTATGTTAAATCAATAACAATGATTTTAACACACAGTAAAATAGAATAGGATAAGATTATACAGGGTGTAATATAAAATAGGACAGTCACTTAAAGGGGTGCTTCAGACCATCAAACTGAACAACTTTTTCTATGGGACCAATATTGAAATCGCGAAAAGAAATCGGCTGTAACATACATTTCAGTCGAGTTAAGTTTGCAGTTTTGTATGGGATAGCCGATTTTTTTTTCGCGATTTCAATATTGGTGCCATAGCGAAAGTTGTTCAGTTTGATGGTCTGAAGCACCCCTTTAAGTAACTGTCCCATTTTATGTTACACCCTGTATAGTAACACAATCTATGAAAATATGAATAATAATTAAATTAAACTTTAATCGATGATTATCAATAATTCAAGTCTTTGCTGTATTTATAGAAATTCTTTTCCTCGCCCTGTCCTATATCTCTGACTACCACCTCGGGGACTATAGTTGTGAGCATATACTATACTGTATTTCCACGCCGATTATTTTTTCAATATTTATATTGGATTTTTTCAATATTTATATTGGATTTATTTCAATATAAATATAAATATTGAAAAAAATAATCGGCGTGGAAATACATAGCATATGCTCACGACTATAGTCCCCGAGGGGGTAGTCAGAGGTATAGGACAGGGCGTGGAAAAATTCATAAATACAGCAAAGACTTGAATCATTGATAATCCATCGATAAAAGTTTAATTTAATTATTATTGATATTTTCAATGATTGTGTTACTACAAAATCTTATCCTATTCTATTTTACTGTGCGTCAAAACAATTGTTATTGATTTTACATAAACGATGTTTGATCTAGTTATAATTTTTCTCTTTGAATAATTTTTTTAGATATTCATAACCAGTGATCGGAACGATGGGATTGTAAATACCTAAACTTGCCGTGTGGGTATAACATAGAGTAAAGTTGTTAAAACCACAAAATGTATTGTGTAACGAAGTGCCCCTGTGGCGGGATGGCCAGAGGGCCTCGTTGTAAAAATATATAAATCCCTTTAGAAGAGTTGACCTATCTTTAGGTAGGATGTCTGTAGTTCTGAGGTTGCTAATAAAAAGATAGAATTATAAACAAACATACAAGTTTTATTACTGAATAACCTAATCTCGTTTACAGGTTGTTTCCCTAGCTAACTTAATTCCTATTCACTACCACTTTTTACTTACAACCCAAGCCGAGCTGAAAAGAGGGAATAAGGACCCGGCACGAGGGGGGACGTATCGTGAAGGGTTATTTCCTTCAGGAGAATTGGCTCAAACTGTAAGACCTGACAACACTGCCCGAGGAACCAAGAGCCACGCCTGGTCAGATCTTCAGGAGCTACCTGCGTCCTGGTTGATCTAGGACACAGCTGCGTCCACGACCCCTCAGGTCGAGGTGTTCAAAAATGAGGGGAGGTTGGGGAGAGGAGGAGGGGAGGGACACCCGATAGTAGACCTCTGTGGTTGAGCTTCTGCCCAGTCGCCTAATACCTCAAGCCACCGTGCTTCCACTCTCGGACGCCAACTATCGAGTCCCGGCCTAATCAATCAATCAGTCTCGCGGCAACGGCCTCTTTACTATGGTTTCTAGCGCCAGCTGCTGAAGCAGCCGGGTCATTGGGGTTGGCACCTGGTGGTGCCTCGTAGTTGGCCAGGTGTCTGCCGGCGCGGTCTAGCCCACCGAGTGGGACCCCGTTGGGGGAGGCCCGGTGAGCGAACTGCGGTCGGCAGTGTGGCCAATCAGGGGGGTTTTGTGCTGCGGAGTAGCCTACAGTCCGGCGGTTCACCCTCGGTCCGCCCCACGGTCCAAGGGGATCTACGGCCGTTAGCAGTTTCCGCAGCGGGGTGAGTCCTTAAAAGGGCTCAGGCATCAGGGGGTCAATTTCCGGGAGGGGATCGTCTGTGGAGAGCTCCATAGCGAGGGTGCAGCTGCCGAGGTCAGTTCGGCAGTGACGTCAGTCCGGGGGGTGCTGCGGAGAGCACACGAACCTGGCGGCATGCCAGGGTGTGTGCAGGCTCCAATGCGGTGGTATTTCTTGAGGTGCTGCCGGTGAGGTCAAGCCCACCGAGTGGGACCCCGTTGGGGGTGGTCCGGTGAGCGACCTACACGCCGGCAGTGTGGTTATCCGGGGTGCTTGAGGAGGGGCCCACGGTCCTGACGACTCGCTGAGGAGTCGAGGACGTGGGCGGGCTCCGAAGCGGTGTGTGGGCGCGACACAGATAATCGCGGGAGGCGGGTGCGCTGCTCGTCGCACCTACGCGAGGCCAGCTTATGTTGGTATTGTATTGCTTGATGTGTCGCTGTGTGTACATTGGATCGAAATAGTTATATCAATTTTAATGATCTGAAACAAAATTACGGTAATATAATTTTTTTTTCAAATCCCGGGATTTTTTCGTTCCAAATTTACATAGGTGGTTCAGACCATCAAATTGGACAACTTATGAAAATTTGGAAAGCAAAAAAAATCCCGGGATTCGGAAAAAAAAATTATATTACCTTAATTTTGATTTAGATCATTAAAATTGATATAACTATTTCGATCCAATGTACACACAGCGACACATCAAGCTATACAAAACCAACATAAGCTGGCCTCGCGTAGGTGCGACCTGCAGCGCACCCGCCTCCCGCGACCATCTGTGTCGCGCCCACACACCGCTTCGGAGCCCGGATAACCGGATAACTACTTCGATACAATGTACTGCTGACTAATGCGACAGTTCCCGGTATCACGGGATTCAAATTTTGTGGTTTTTACGACTCCATGATAAACACCGGCGATGGCACCGTTCAGTTCAGTTGTTACTATATTTGTGTAGGCGAACCATCGAAATCTTTTTAAAATGTGAAATGCGCAGGCGGACATTATCAAATTAAATAAGTAAGTAATTAATTCATGGTTTCTTGTTATTCAGTACAGTACATGAAAAAAATAAACGGCGTGGAAATACATAGCATATGCTCACGACTATAGTCCCGAGGGGGTAGTCATAGATATAGGACAGGGCGTGGAAAAGAATTTCTATAAATACAGCAAAGACTTGAATCATTGATAATCCATCGATAAAAGTTTAATTTAATTATTATTCATATTCACAAAGATTGTGTTACTACATAATCTTATCCTATTCTATTATATTGTGCGTCAAAATCATTGTTATTGATTTTACATAAACGATATTTGATCTCTCTCTGGGGGTAGGCCCCTCACACGGTGGACCGATGTCCTGGTGAAGGCGGCGGAAAAACGTTGGATGAGGGCGGCGCAGGAACGGTCGTTATGGCGATCCTCGGGGGAGGCCTATGTCCAGCAGTGGACGTCCATTGGCTGAGATGATGATGATGATGATGATGTTTTCTCTAGTTATAATTTTACTCTTTGAATAATTTTTTTTAGATATTCATATGTAACCAGTGATCGGAACGATGGGATTGTTAGGGTTGTTAAAACCACAAAATTTAGTGTTTTATTTTATTTGAATCCCGTGATCCCCGGAACTGTCGTATTAGTCAGCAGTACATTGGATCGAAGTAGTTATTATCAATTTAAATGATCTTAAACAAAATTACGGTAGTATTATTTTTTTCCGAATCCCGGGATTCCCGGGAACTGAACTGGACGGTGCCAAATTTTTATAAGTTGTCCAATTTGATGGTCTGAACCACCTATGAAAATTTGGGATGAAAAAAAAATCCCGGGATTCGGAAAAAAAATATATTACTGTAATTTTGTTTTAGATCATTAAAATTGATATAACTAATTCGATCCAATGTACTGCTGACTAATACGACAGTTCCCGGGATCACGGGATTCAAATTAAATAAAACAATAAATTTTGTGGTTTTAACAACTCTAACAATCCCATCGTTCCGATCACTGGTTATGGTTAAATATGAATATCTAAAAAAAATATTCAAAGAGATTAAAAAGATTGAGATTGAGATTTAATTTTAACTAGAGAAAACATCATCATCATCATCATCATCATCATCATCTCAGCCGATGGACGTCCACTGCTGGACATAGGCATCCCCCGAGGATCGGGATCAGATCAGATTAATCTGCACTATGAAATCCCTATGAAATCCAAACAATTCGACATATTGTAACCTTGAACTTATGCCTGCATAAAGAATGAAATTGGAGCCTATTAGCAGTTATGAACTGCAATTACAGTAATAAAAATCACTCTGAGGTCTACAAAAGTTAAAATAAGCGCCTAAAGCCGCTTACGGGAAGCATTGAGGAAGATACTACTTCTATAGGCTGCCCACGAGCAAGCGCCATGTTTATGATCTTTTTAGGTTATCCAAGCAAATATTTGTCAACAAATAACGTAAACAGAACTTAATTTTTAAGGATTGGGACGTTGTCTCCAAACCAGTGTATCATTAAATCGACCTCAAATGATTTTATTACATAAAAAGTTGAAAAGACTGTATTCTAATACACATAATTAATTGCTTATTTGGATTATATCAAGAGCGCATCAAAATTACTCCAATAAGTGATATTTACATTATCAGTAAACTAATATGCGTTTTTAATTGCATGTACTGTACTGAATAACAAGAAACCATGAATTAATTACTTACTTATTTAATTTGATGATGGCCGACACCGCACTTCACATTTTAATAAAAAGATTTCGATATTTTGATGGTTCGCCTACACAAATATAGGAACAACTGAACTGAACGGTGTCCTGTCAAAACAAGATTCATTCATTTCAATCGGTCATTCGTTCACGAATGTAGTGCTATATGAGTGAATCTTATTACTTAATCTTCCATTGCAGCTACTATGGCGCTCTTAAGCAGCTACTATTATAGCTCTTCTGAAGCTTAAGGCCGCATAAAATTGTGCCTATTTGGCTTTAGTGCTGCTGCATAAGGCCTGCTGAGCACGCTCTATAGCTTACGCCTAGCAGCTTAAAGGAATAATTGCCTTGGCTCTAAAGCCTGTATGCAGCAATTTTGTGCCCGTTGGGCATTCACAATTACATTGCAATTGTTTGCACAGCGAGGCGTGAATATAAAACAAGTACATTATAACAATAAGGAGCGATATAATAAGTCAATCAATCTTGCAAAGGACAATAATATTATTATACGAGCTTTTACCCGCGACTACGACATCCGCTTAAATAAAATTATATACCAGATTATTAACCGACTTCAAAAAAAGGAGGAGGTTCTATGTTCGGCTGTATGTATTTTTTTTTATGTATGTTCACCGATATTTTCGCCAATTGTGAACCAATTTTAAAAATTCTTTTTTTGTTTGAAGGGGTATACTCCCGAGGTGGTCCCATTTTAATATTGTGGTGATCTGATGACGCACTTCGGAGCTACATGATATAACTCCTCAAAAGTTGACAGCAAATCGTCTGCGATTAAACCATTTGCTTCTTTTTAATGTACCCTTTGCGTGTATAACTGATATCTGAGTCGAAATAACATTTAATCAATAAAAATTATGAAATAAAAAAGTTTTTACAAAAAAATAAAAACCGACTTCAGAAGTAACAAAGTACAAAATAATATTTCAGCCTATAAATTTTACGTTCGAATCTATAAGAAAATTAATTTGTTTTGTTGGAGTCGGTGTCAAGCCAAGCCAAAAAATTACTGCAAGCCCAGTCGCGAATCGTACCTACCGGCTTGACAACGACTTCGACAAAACAAATTAATTATATTCGAACGTAAAATTCATAGGCTGAAATATTATTTCGTACTTTTTACTTCTGAAGTCGGTTTTTATTTTTTTGTAAATTTTTTTTTATAATTTTAAGTCAGGATGATAAGCTAATCAAACAAAAAAAGTTTCATCAAAATCGGTTCAGTAGTTTTTGCGTGATACTCGAAGAAACAAACACCCAAACAAACAAACAAACATACAAACAAAAAACAAACAAACAGACAAAAAATCCAAAAATTGGTGATTTGGAATCAGGGATAGGTAAAAACCATGTCGTAATTTTTTTTTGTAAATATCTTCAATGTTACACATTTCTGTTACAGTTTTATAATAGTTTAGATAGGTACTATCGTGTTATTTTGTTTAGATATTGAAGAACAAATATTGAATTAGGTATTATTAACCCTTACACAGTCGGTCAATATTTTAAGGGTTAACTAAGCGTCCTTAACAAATAAAGTAGGCTTTACAACGAAATTCACGGTCATTACCTAACTAATGAAACACTAATATTTGGACGCTTCACCCGTCTCGGGGTAATTACCCGTTTATTTTACCGCACAGAGGTTATGACGTAATGTTTAGGTTTGAAATTATGGAAAATTAGATTTACCAGAATTTGTAAGTACCTAAATGAGCAAATCTACAATAATAACGAATATTCCGTTAAAATGTCAACTGTCTAGCTATTATGATTAAAAAGAAACAGGCCCTTTTTAGGTAGGACAGACAGAGACGGACGTACGGACGGATGGACAGCGAAGGCCTATGAATAGGGTCCCGTTGACATCCTTTTGGTATGCAACCCTAAAAACCACAAAATCAAAAATGTTAATAAAACAATACCACAAAAGTACAAAGCAATTCAATTCAGACACGAGCATTGTTGGAAAATGACTCTTATTTATTTTCATATTACCTCGTAACTACATTATAATTAAGGGTATTGGTCAGAACAAAATAATTGTTATTTGTCAAGCAAAATAAATGGGAAAATTGATATAAATAAAGCATTTAAAAGCAAATAGATGGGAGGTAATAAAAAAGATGTTGGCCAATATGTTGCCATCCGAGCTGAACCAGCATGTTGATGTATGACCCACTCCCCTATTTTCTTACGAAAGTCTTGATAGTCTAGGAAATCTACGGATTTTTATACGTAGTTTGCATTAATTTAGATAGAAATTAGTAGGGTGCATTAATTGCACTTTAGGTGATAATTTGGAATATAGTAGATACATATCTGAAAAACATAAATTCTCATTTTTTGTAACCTGTTTGGTCCCACTGCTGGGCAAAGGACTCCTCCAAAACTCTCAATAACCCCCGATTTTTTTCATTGTATATTATTGAATAATTAAAAACCATTAAAGGTATAAACAAAAGATTTAAATAAATAAGTAATAATCCCCGGTTCATATCGTTGAGTAGATATTTAATATTTTTTACGTAATCAAAAACGTTGACCTCAAAACTAAATTAATTACTGTTTGTACACATTACATTTTCCTTGTGATAAATAACTGTCTGTTACTGGTATGCTGAAAGAAATATCTTTAGAAATAAGCTTGCCTTTATATCGATTTTAAGGTATTTCTCAGGGTCCTGACTCCTGAGCCTATAATAACCACGAAATTTCGTAAAAGTGTTATAAACTAACAGTAATATTAGTTCAAACACAATTTACTAACCAAGAATATGATGACTTAGGTACTTTTTTCAATCTCTAAAAAAATTTCCTGTAATATACTTTGATCTTAGCCTTATAATATAAACCGTAGATCGTTAGGGCCAGACATATTAGTCACGCCTCAGTTGAGTCTAAATTGGACCTAAATTCAATAGTGTTTTGATCTATTTTTATCATGCATGTACATATTTTTTTATTTTTTTTTTATTTTTTTTTTTATTAATAGGAAGATATAAAACAATAATTACAAATAAAGTGACTTGAGACTAAACTAATCTAGGATGTGGTGCAGGTTCGGTCCTATTTGACCAACCTTTTAACCGACGATTTAATGTTGAGCTTATAAGAGTTTTCGAGGTCAGTTTTAATCCAGTTGCTTTTGGAATGGGACATGGGTAGTATTATATTCATCTTAAATTATTCGAATTTGATGCCAATAATAGGTATTTGACAAAAACTCCAAGTAAGAAAGTCCTTTACAAAAAATGCTTTATTAAAAACTTTATGGTTATTTTATTACTTAGAGTTTAGACCATATAACGAGGGACCAGCCTTGCGTTAGCATTCCCCTCTGCCAAGTTACTTGGTCAATTTGTCCATGTGCATTTTACATTAAATTTATACCTTATCTTATCACTAACCATCCTATGGTTGTCTGGAAGAAATCGCTTTTAGTGATAAGACCGCCATTTGCACCCTTTTGTTTGCTTTTATTATTGTTATTTTATGTTCTTGGTGTGCAAATAAAGAGTATAGTATTTTATTGTATTGTAAACGATATAATTAGAACAATAACTTCAAAATAGTCTCGTTTGGTGTTCTCACGAGATTATTTTTAACAATCAAAATTAGAATCTAAAATAATGAAATAATATCCAATGTTGCGGATTAGGTCCCCCGCAAAATGTGTCAGAAAAGTTTGTTAGTAGAATTACACGCGTAAAGTTTTATAATGATTATAAATGACAATAAAACCGGTCAAGCGCGAGTCAGGCTACTCGCGCACCGAGGGTTCCGTACCACACCACCACAGAACACAACATTATTAACATAGAAAAAAAACTTTTTTGTCCGGGACCTTAAGCGCAAGACCGACTCACACTTGGCCGGTTTTTAGTATTTGTTGTAATTCTGTAGAGTTTGCTCTATAATCACACTAAGTTTGACGCTTGTATGTATTACCGTTTTTACGATAGAGCGTGAAGAAAAAACGTTGATAAAAACTAGTTTCTTGTTGAGAACCCCCCTTAATTTTTAACTTTTTGTCATTTTTATTATTTGTTAACAAATCCTCCGTAATAACGCATAATCTGAGGAAATTTCTACCATCTAGCTATTACGGTTCAAAAGTTACAGCCCTAAATAGGTAGGACAGACGGATGGACGGACGGACAGACGGACAGACGGACGGACGGACGGACGGACGGACGGACAACGTAGGCTTAGTAATAGGGTCCCGTTTTCACCCTTTGGGTACGGAACCCTAAAAATGCCTGGACTTGACAATATTACGTAATGTACAATCTGAATTGACCCCTGTATATTTTGTTTAGTTGAAAATATGCGATGAGTTTCTAGTCGCATCTTCTCTACGGCGAAACACCATTCGACGCGATGTCACAAAAATGTACGTCAAAAAGCTATCTGTATGAAATTTCCATTGAATAATATTGATTTTGATTCAAATATGTCATGTATGTAGGTATGTTATGTCTTTCCTATACGGGGAATACGGACAACAAACAAATAGTAACAGGAAACCATTAGGTACATCATTAACTTTGAATACACGATGAATCTGTATCGGTAACACGTTCTTTAATCATTCTGAAAAACAAAACAATACGAGGCACGATTACTTCTCTTCTTACATTTTGATTAACAGCAGATATAGACCTGACGCTGCGTACGTTTTATTGTTACTTTTAGTGACACGTTTTATCATGTAATATAGGGTATTTTGGTACAAGTAGGTCAAAAAAGCAAGCCTATACAGAACATCATTGTCAGCTACAAATCCATTGCTAATTATGGGGTAAGTGGATTTACCATGGGTAATCACTAAACAGGCGGGTTAGCGACCGTATACTTAGATAGTTTCCCATACAAGAAACTGTAATATTATGTTTGTAAAAGTTTTTTCTTGATGCTCTATCGTAAAAACGGTAATACATAAAAGCGTCAAACTTTGTGTAATTATAGCGCAAACTCTACAACAGTATAACAACAAATAATAAAAATCGGTCAAGTGTGAGTCGGTTTCGCGTTAAAGGTCCGGGAATAAACAAAATGTTTGGTAAGTTAATATATTGTGTAGTGGTAACGAAACCTCGGGCGTCGGTGCGCGAGTAATCTGACCAGGCCAGTATTTTACACAACTGTAAATAGACAATTTGTAAATCGTAAAAATAAGTTGATTACAATAGTTTCTTGCCTACAATCCTTAAAAAATAAAAAACAAAATATATAAACAAAACTTGACATACCTACCGAATTGCGAGCAAATTCATTGAACGAAACAAATGGGCAACGCTCAGTCACTAATGGCGGGCCCAAATAGGAAAATCCATGTACGGTCAGCAACGAAGAGACGTATACACTTTAGTACTACGCTTCGTCGTGGAACGAAAGTGTCTACGTCTTTTCGTTGCTGACTGTACAAAGTTTGTATCTCAAAACATTATTATACCCTTTTCGCCATATGTCTTTAGTTCGCTACTCCGGAATGGGCACGCATGGTGGACTAACGCTTTTCCTCCATGAGGGTAAAATTAAGCTCATGTAGTAGGGTGTGGACAGGCTGATGATGATTACACCCAATCGACATACCTACCTTGTATTACGGGTGTCAGGTAAATTATACTCAGCAGCTCCAATTATATACGATACTTTTATTTCGTAATTCTTATTTTCTAAAACAAGTTAGCAACAAACGATCGGTACGACGCCGTCTCACATAGGAATGGCCGCCAGCGCTCCTCCCGCCCTTAGATTCAGATCAACTCGTCAACCGCTTAAGGACGGCCGCACATTATCAGAAATTTCTTACAGAAAAATTCTGACGCTCGCCGGAAGGCACTCGGTGCATACATTTTGTATTAGACCCCGCACACTGTCAGAAAAATTCTGACCGGTCGTCCGCTTCTGATGCACACCGGACGGCACCTCAGCCGGACGTCAGAATTTTTCTGATGGAAGGCGTGTCAGCCATACATTTTGTATTAGGCCCCGCACACTATCAGAAATTCGGATCAGGTATTGCCAGACGTGCGATAATTATCCTAGATATACGATATTTTTGAGTGTCATGTTCATGTGATAGAAATAAAAGTCAGGTATATTTATTTTCTGTAAACAGGTCATTTACTCAACGTTAATAGTTTCAGAGTTTTAAGCAAAATTCCGGAAAAAAACAAACAAAACTTTTAACTTTTTTTGCGATTTTGTCAATTAAATTTTGTTTGCAAACCTCAGATTTGGATTCAGCACCCCAAAATACATATAGAATGGAAGAAATCAGAACTACCACAAAACTTTCCTAGTAAAAACACAATTTGACTGAATTATAGCCCCAAAAGGGCTAAGGTGGCAACACTGGGTCGATGTGCGTTGATTGAAATATGAAACACGACTGGGCTCAAAAGTTGCCGGATCAAAATTTCTGATAGTATGCGGGGTGCTTCCGGCGAGCGTCAGAATTTTTCTGTTAGAAAATTCTGATAATGTGCGGCCGTCCTCATAGTGTTTACTTTGAATTTGTTCATTAAATATTGTTAAAAATAGAAATAGATTTAGGAAAATGTTGGGAATCGCTAACACTTGTAACTTTTGGTAGTTTTTAGGGTTCCGTACCCAAAGGGTGAAAACGGGCCTACGTTGTCCGTCCGTCCGTCCGACCGTCTATCCGTCTGTCCGTCTGTTCGTCTGTACGTCTGTCCGTCTGTCCGTCTGTCCGTCTGTCCGTCTGTCCGTCCGTCCGTCCGTCTGTCCTACCTATTTAGGGCTGTATCTTTTGAACCATAATAGTTATATAGTTGAAATTTTCGCAGATTATGCGTTATTACGGCGGATTTGTTAAGAAATAAAATAAAAATGTCAAAAAGTTAAAAATTAAGGGGGGTTCTCAACAAGAAACTAGTTTTTATCAAAGTTTTTTGAAAAAACGCTCTATCGTAAAAACGGTAATACATACAAGCGTCAACCTTAGTGTGATTATAGAGCAAACTCTACAAAATAACAACAAATACTAAAAACCGGGCAAGTGTGAGTCGGTCTTGCGCTAAAGGTCACGGACAAAAAAGGTTTTTTTCTAAGTTAATAATGTTGTGGTTTGTGGTGATGTGGTACGGAATCCTCGGTGCGCGAGTAGCCCGACTCGCACTTGACCGGTTTTATTTACTTTGATCAGTGCCTCGATGTAACGTAACATCAAACTTAGTTAATAGTTTTTTATGCAGTCGGGTTTTTTTTTCTTTGTTTATGTCGAAATGGTAGTATAAAAGTACTATAATATAGTATACATATTTGGAATTGTCTGTTCACTAGCTTTAATTTGATACCCATGTTGTAATTTTTTAGTTGCGTAAAGGCTAGGTCTAATAGTTAGGTTACACGTTCAGTATTTCGTCATTCTGGTCCATCAGTCTGGTATGAATGACGGGACAATGATGGGAGAATGATTGACTGACGAAATGATGGTATAACCATCCATCTAGACTGATGAAAATTAAATATAATCATTTCCGTCATTCCATTGTGAATGATGAAATACTGATGGGAAACTGATCATGTAACCCACTTATCATTCTGGCATCATTCTGGCGTCATTCTGGCGTCATTCAACGATCGACCAAAATGATGGACCAGACTGATGAAATACTGACCGTGTAACCTCCCTCATAGGTCACGGACCTGAAAAAAAGACGGACGGAATCTCGTCTAATCAAAAGTGAAGCACCCATTTATATGAGTGTGCGTGCTGTCGCCCTGTTGTGCGGGACAACATGGCGGCGGGTTGTAGCACCTGCGCCTAGAACTGGTGCGTCTGTGTGAGTGTAGGTGCTTTGTAGAACAAACGAAATTGTAGCACCTTGCATGCTTCACCTCTTTTTAATGTGACATTTTCAGGCAGTTTTCAGGTCCGTGTCATAGGTCTATTAAACCAGGTCTCCGATTTTAAAAACCCAGAATCTGTCAACCCTAAATTGATTGTCTCATTTCGCATATCATACCCTAAACCATGACGCGTAAATTGTAACGTTTGAATTTACATTTCACACAGATATTTATTATTAGGTTGTATATCCAGTGAGAGTACTTCGGTGACGTCACGCAAGCGTAACCGAGTGGCGCGAATGCCAACGAAAGATAATTGGATTTGAGAATTTGTGAATATTTGGTTTGTGAAAGCATCTGACTCGATGTATTCAGATTCATCTGTGCGTTTGTCGTAAGAGGCACTTTGTTGAGTTTGCGCTTAGATTAAACTTGGTAGTAAGAACACCACAAGAAATTAAATCGTCGCTGAATCATACGTCTTTACGCTTCAGATCATTTTAGAAATGGTAGGTAAAATTGTAAATTGAAGTTTAATTACTTTTCTTTATGATAAAATTTTGCTAAAAACTATTCAAGGTTGGAGTAGGTACTTTCTGGTATTTTATATGCGCGAGTTGAGAAAGAGACGACTTAGGCCACAAGACCAGTTCTGAAACTGACTGGTCTTGGAAAGGGACGTGTTAGGGAGAGTGACTTGTCAAGGCAAGAGACTAAACAGCTAATGTGTATACAGAGTGTAACACAACACCCTAGTAATACTTAAGGGGGTGCTTCAGACCATCAATCTGAACAACTGTCACTATGGAGCCAACGTCGAGAAAACATAAAAAAAATCTGCCATCCCACCATACATTTGAATCGAGACGGTACTGCATTTTTGTATGAAAGAGCGGATTTTTTTTCTCGATTTCGATGTTGGCTCCATTATGAAAGTTGTTCAGTTTGATGGTCTACAGGACCCCCTTAAGTATTACTAGGGTGTTGTGTTACACCCTTTATACGTAGGTACAAGTATATTCGATTTTAAAAGGACTGCATTAAAAACTAAAGCGAACCTCAAAGAAACTATAAAGCTATGCAAATTTTCAGCTTCATGTCTAACTGCTTCTGGAAAAAATGCGTGTAACAGACGGACGAACGGACGGATAGACAAATGATCCCATAACTGGTCCGCTTTGCCAATTTTGGTACGGAACACTAAAGACGATGAGTATTTTCTGTGGTTTTGTCTATAAGGTACCACCTATCTGACTTGGGTGGGTGCTGCCTATAACATGCAAATATAATTACGAAAGCTTTATGTTCAGAGATATAGGAGTATAGTACCGTTCTTCTTCTGCACATAAGGGCGAACATTTCAATTTATGACATTCGCTTCAAATGCTTCAAAGTAAACAACAATCCGAAAGTAATCAGAGAGGCAATATATGTAGATAAATAATGCAGGAACAAATATACCTAGTACTAACATTAATAACGCTTAGTAGGCTTCTAACTCTTATACTATGACACAGGCAGAAAATAGTGCAGAAGGCAGGATCCAAATAGTGGAACTAACGTCACAATAAGATTTTTTTAAATATCGTTTTATAGGACAACTAAGAATTTAAATAAAAAAGTAGCCTTTTTGTGTTCTTGCAAAATATAGGGTCTATTCAAACAGAATTTCACTCATGTTATGTGATTCAAACTGAAAAACCTTTTCTATCTACTTAACTGAAATTAGATCGGTTCTAAGTTCAATATGCTTTATACCGAAAATGTGCGCACTACGTGCACACTGCACATCTCTTTCAAACTGAATTGATCCTTAGCACATAAAATATCGCCTGCCAGTTGTTCGACTCTCAGCAGCAGGGCTGATTCAGTATTTATGAGGTGTAGAGCTTCTCTGTGATGGGGATGGACCAGGTCTGCCTGCATAACTCCAGTCGGTTTAGGAGTTACTGATGATTAAAGGTCTGTAAAAAATTAACGAACAGCTGCAAGGCTGATCGTATGTTATTGTTGTAGTATGCATTATAGCTATGTGAACAGTACAAAAACTGACATGGTTCATCAGTCGGTTTAGGAGGTACAGCCGTTCAAAGGTCGGAACTTTGACTGGCTGTATCTCCTAAATCGACTGACAAAACTTGACAGTTTTTGTACTGTTTACATAGCTACAGTGCATACTACAACAATATCATACGATCAGCCGCAGCTGATCGTGAATTTTTTATAGACCTTTAATCATCAGTAACTCCTAAACCGACTGGAGTTATGCAGGCAGACCTGGTCCATCCCCATCACAGAGATGCTCCTTCTTCTTCTCTTCAGAAGAGAAGAAGACAGAGATACTCTACACCACATAAACACTGAATCTGCTGCTGATGGTTGCAAAAAGTACACTTATCTGTTATATCTATCTCTGAGCCCCACGGAAAAGTCACGCACGTAACTTGTCTGGCCCTGTACCCGCACTTTCGATGTTCACTATATCGCCACTGTTTCGGTCCGCACTTCATTGGAATAGAGGAATAGAGGAATAGAGGAATAGAGGAAGAGAAATAGGAATTGGAATTGACATTGGAACGAAAATGTTCACGCAATTGCGAAGTTTGAATCCCGGAGTAGACCTTCTGGTGAGGATTGCGGTACGTTTCTTGCTGCCCGCTACCCGGCACTACTCCCTGCAACTTCCTTCCTTGGTCTGCATGAGACCATGAGTCGAACGACTGTATTGTTGTAAGACTGTGTCCTAAAACTAACTACTAATTGGAGTCGAATAAATCTATGATCAAGCTGAGACGTTACCCAGAAATTACCACGGTATATTATCAACATGCCTTGTAATATTATACAATACAGTCATGTGGTGATAAACAATGATAAATTTGTATACAATCTGTATTCCAGCAACACTGCTCGTGTTCTGAATTAAATTTTATAACTGCGCCAGCGCAAGCGACCTTGCAATGATGCAGGTCATTCACATGATGCACTAACACGCAGATACGAGCGGGAGATTCAATTGCATAAAGACTATTATGCGTTTTATACGTTCGTGCTATTATTAGAAGTCATGATGGTCTAGTTAAAAGTTTCCAGTGGTTGTCGTAGGTACTTAGACAATTTATACAGGGACTCGCCTTGCGGTAGCATTTCCCCTCTGCCACGGTGTAAGAATTGATCTTGTGCATTTCACCCAATTTTATACCTTATCACTAAACGAGACAGCCTATAATAGCGAAACAATAATTTTGAACTTAGAACGTTTGGGGTTCACACGAGACTACGTTTCATGATTTTTAACATTCAAAATTAGGATCTAAAGTTATGGGGAATAAAATCCAAAGTTGCGGATTTCATGTTACCTCGCCCCCCGCAAAAAGTGGCAGAAATGTTTCTTAGTAGAATGACACGCGCAGGACACGCGTAACTCGTCCCTATATAAATTGTCTAAGGTGTCGTACGAAGTGACTGGTCACCAATTTGATACGTCATTCCACTCTGAAACCTTCAAGGTGAGTCTTGGAACAACTGTACTCTTTTTTTAAGTGGATGATGATGATGCCTAGGCCACAAAAGTATGCGATATACTAGGCCAAACTAGTCCGTTCTAAACCCGATATGAGGAAACAGTTTAGCCTAGTGTAAACTGGAATGGCCTAGTCTTTACAAGTAGGGAAAAATCCTATACGTAAACTGAATAATTACAAGAATTAAATAATCATGATTTAATTATTTATTAAAATCCAGTGTTTATTTTACTACGATGCACGAACTCTTAAGTTTTGCTAATTATTTTACTTATTTTTGCAAGGTTTTACTCTATTTTGGTTAACATGTCTCACCTCTTAAATATTAACCTTTATCCCTCGTAATCATCACCCTTATCACCAGAAAGAAATATAGAATTCTATTTTTTTTAGCATTGTAACATATATCGTAGAGTTTCTGGCCGCGTCTTCTCTCAACGGAACACCTTCCGAAGCAGTGGAAGAGTCAAAAAAAAACCGGCCAAGTACGAGTCGGGACTCGGGCAATTAGTGTTCCGTACCACCAGTTGTTTAACATGGGTCATTAATGAAACAACTATAAATTGACACTTACTTAGTATGTGGTCACATAGTAACTGAAGATCATTTTACACTGGATGCACTGGTGTTAGTTTTTTGGGTATAGAAAAAAAACTATCCAAGTTAGAGCCACCCTGATAATTTTCCCGCCATCTACACGTTATTTCTGATGTTCATGATTTTTTTCAGATCTTATACGGCGATGTTTTTAGAAATAGAGGTGGGGACAGCAATTTCTCGGATTGAATTGAAAATTTTGTTAAACATCGTTTTTATAAAAAATTTTAAAAGTATATTTTTCAAATAATTCGCGGAAATTAAAACTCTTTTCAAAATCAATGACGAACAACGAACAACAATTTGTTTTTTTTTTTTTCAATAAACAGCTTTCTATTCGCAAGCCAGTTCGAAATAAAAAAAAAACCTTTGATGAGTTACCATGTTTCGGAGAAACAGATCGTTCCATTTTTAAATTACACGACAGATATGAGTTTACTATGTAATTTATTCGGCCGCTAAACACGACAGATATGGATTTTCATACAACATTGCCGGCCGCTGCGCGCATGTATTTGGCCAGTACAGCAAATTCGATTTATCTCGAAGAAGGTTGTCAAAATAATGCTCACATTTCCAAGCATGTTTGAGAAAAGTATATTCTAGATCAAAAACCAGCAAATCATTACCTTGGCTTCTAGAACTATTGTACACAGAGTATGTGTACATAATTATCGTTATATAAGGGTAAACGGTAACATTAATTAACTTCCAACTTTCTCCAAAGTTCCTATACTAGGTCATGTGTAGGCGTTTGAAATTACTTTGAAGGGTCTCTCACTACACTTCTCATAAGCTACGTAATTGATACCTTTGTATTTTTAATAGGTGTATACCTACTTAAATACGTAACATATTTTGAGGGATTCTTCAGACCATCAAACTGAACAGTTTTTACTACAGGACCAACTACGAAATCGCGAAAAAATTAAGTGTTTAAATCATTGACTCTAATTGGTTAATATCCAAAATATGTATAAGTAATTAGACTTTGTTTATGCTAGAGTGCATATTCACTTGGCCGTGTTCGACCAAACTTTGATTTATAGAAGAGTAACTGTGACAAGGAATAATTTTACTCTTAGTATTTACTCCAAAATAAAAGCTTTTTAACAAAAAAATTCAACCGCCGAAAAAACTGAAAAGCAAAAAATAATAATTAATTTTACCTTAATAACTAAATTCTTAAACTAATGTAAGTAAGTATATCAAAGTATATAATATTATTTTGCAATTATTTTGAGTTTTTAATTAACCTTAATAACTAAGTTCTTAAACGAATGCAAGTATACCTAAGTAATTTTGAGTCGGCGCTAAACAAGAAAATTAATTAATTGCGTGATGCGCGCCAGCAACCCGAACGGGCACACACCACGTAACGTAACCAATATAACATCACTATCCACACAGGCCCTGTACCCGGACTTTCGATTTTCGATATATCGCGACTGTTTCGGTCCGGACTTCATTGTAATAGAGTTGACATTGGAACGAAAACGTTCACGTAATCGTGAATTTCGAATGTCCGAGTAGAGGCCCAGGTGCATACGTCCCGTCTCGTTGCTAGTGGTCGTGCGGAGAGCTTGCATTGTTAATTTTATTTTGGTTATTTCTTTAAATTTAAGGTTATTTAGTGATCTTTGTTCATGGATTGTTTGGCGCCGACTCAAAATTACTTAGGTATACTTGCATTCGTTTAAGAACTTAGTTATTAAGGTTAATTAAAAACTCAAAATAATTGCAAAATAATATTATATACTTTGATATACTTACTTACATTAGTTTAAGAATTTAGTTATTAAGGTAAAATTAATTATTATTTTTTGCTTTTCAGTTTTTTCGGCGGTTGAATTTTTTTGTTAAAAAGCTTTTATTTTATAATTTTTTGTGGCTATAATCTTCTAATTACTACATGCATAATTTTCGATTACTTTTAAAATACCTTTTAACCACAGTATAAGAAAGAGTATATTACTACATACAGTATTGTCCATAGCCTCCCTGCCTCCCACCAACTTTTTACCTCACCGCCTCTGGTTACCTCGGCAATTACCTGTGTTTTGTTACAACCCTTTTTTTTTTGACGCTGGGAAAAAATGCATTATGTATCCCCTCCCGTTGGGGGATGGGAGGGGTATGTGGGACTCCCCGGTGCGTGTCACCGGTATACCCACTAAAATAACCCAGCGGCACTCCATCTTCGCCCGGATGGCAGGGGACTGGGAGACCAGCAGAGCCTTTACGTCCTGTCCCCCGCCGGCGAGTTTTGTTACACCCTGTGTTGAGGCCTGATGAGCTAGAAAATATAAGTCTGGCAGAATTTGCTGTGCGATACGAAACGATTCCAAATAGTATGTGGAGTGAGGAAGATGGTGATATCGAACTGAGAGAACCTGATGATGAGCCTATAAGAATAAGATATATACGATTGAGGGACGGTTCACGCATGCGAGTAAGAAGTTTAGTTGAATATTTTTTCCTCCTATCCTCCACTTGTGATCCACTTATCCATGTGCTTATAAAGTGATCCCAAGACGTAAGTCGTAGGGCTGGATAAGTGGGTGCACATAAACATTTTATTATAATTATTTTGTCACACGTATTCATCCAACCCCTGCCTACACACACCCACAAACACACACACACACTCACACACACCCCCACACACACAAACACAAACACATCCAAACACACCAACACATGAGCGCGCTTTAGCGTGCACTGTGCACTCATATGCAGCAGATCTCTGCGTACCCTCTGGCCTTATGGCAAAGTATGTAACTATATAAGGAAGCTGATGCTTTAATCACAGTTTTACTTTTTAAGCATCAGCAGCTGAGTAAGATTGAGTAAAATTAAAATACAAAACCAAAAATTGTTTTGTTAACTTGTAAGAACAAAATGTATTAATGTAACTTTATTAGCAAATTATAAACAAACACACCAACACACGAGCGCGCTTTAGCGTGCACTGTGCACTCATATGCAACAAATCTCTGCGTACCCTCTGGCCTTATGGCAAATTATGTAACTATATAAGGAAGATGTTTTGTTAACTTGTAAGAACAAAATGTATTAATGTAACTTTATTAGCAAATTATAAAAATTCTGTAATTTACGTGTAAAATTTGGTAGCCTACCTACCAAATAAAACAATAAAATTTCGTAAAAAATATGTTTTTTCTTTAAAAATTACAGTAATTTATTGTTTTAGAATCCAAAAAACAAATTAATGTTCTGATAGATGCGAATTTAAAATACGCTGGTTATATTATTATTTAGTAGGTACTTTTTAGTTTTGAAGTAAATTTTTTATTTCAAAATTTTCAGTGTTGGTGTTATATTGGGTTAACATATTCATAGTAAATGTAAAGGGAGCATGAACACGAATCATTTATTTCAATCGCCGATGATATGCTATAGATTTTTGAGGAGTTCTATTGTATATCTCCCTTTACCAGATCTTCACCAAATTAGAATGGGACCACCTCTGAAGTATGACCTAAAATGGAACATGAACACGAATCATTTCTTTCAATAGTCGATGATATGCTCTAGATCTTTGAGGAGTTCTATTGTCTATCTCCGAAGCCCTTTACCAGATCTTCACCAAATTAAAATGGGACCACCTCTTAAGTATGACCTAAAAGGGAACATGAACACGAATCATTTCTTTCAATAGTCGATGATATGCTCTAGATCTTTGAGGAGTTCTATTGTCTATCTCCGAAGCCCTTTACCAGATCTTCACCAAATTAAAATTGGACCAGCTCTGAAGTATGACCTAAAAGGGAACATGAACACGAATCATTTATTTCCATAGTCGATGATATGCTATAGATCTTAGGGGAGTTCTATTGTCTATCTCCGAATCCCTTTACCAGATCTTTACCAAATTGAAATGGGACCACCTCTGAAGTACGACCAACCAAACAAAAAAAAAATTATCAATATCGGACTACTCTGTAAGAAGTTATCGGATCATTTATTTCAATCGTCGATGATATGCCATATATTTTTTGCGGAGTTTTATTGTCTATCTCCGAAGCCCTTTACCAGATCTTCACCAAATTAAAATGGGACCACCTCTGAAGTATGACCTACTAAACAAAAAAAAAATTATCAAAATCGGACTACTCTGTACAAAGTTATGCGTGTTCATACATAAAAAAACAAATATACGCGTCGACTTGAGAACCTCCTCCGTCTTTTGTTTTTTCGTCGGTTAATAACTTCATTTGTGTTCTACCACTACCAACCCAGACCACATCAGTATAAGAAAGAGTATCTACTACTACGTCTCGGTATAAGCTTTACACCGTCAAAATTGGGCCGTGTCAAATTTCATCATCATCATCATCATCAGCCTATACTATAAACGTCCCACTGCAGGGCACAGGCCTACCCTCAAGGAGGGTGTATGGGCATTAGTCCACCACGCGTGCCCAATGCGGGGTGGTAGACTTCACATAAACATCAGAATTTCTTCTTCAGTGTATAGTATACATACACTGCCTGCATACACCCGCATTCAGGCGCCGCAGGCAGTGTATGTATACACTGAAGATGAAATTCTGATGTGTATGTGAAGGCTACCACCCCGCTTTGGGCACGCGTGGTGGACTAATGCCCGTACACCCTCCTTGAGGGTAGGCCTGTGCCCTGCAGTGGGACGTTTATAGGCTGATGATGTATGCAGGTTTCCTCATTCCTCACGATGTTTTCCTTCACCGTTTGAGAGCAGTCGGTTTTACGTACATACGTTAGAAAAACTCATTGGTACATGGCATGTTGTCCGTGCGGATTTGAACCCGGACCCCCATAATTGGGAGTCCATACCTCTCCGCAACGCGCCAGCGACGCGACGTGTAAAATTTATTCTCAACTTATTCATAAATAAATAAATAACGCTCACAGGCACATACATTGTAATGATCCCAAGGTAAGCTTTAGGCTGTTTGTTATGGGAATCATGCAACAACGGCACAAACATATAACATCCACGACTGAACCGGGATTCGAACCCAGGACCCTGGTTTGGCAGTCCGGCGTGGCAACCATTACACCAACGGGGCCGTCACAACCATTACACCAACCGGGTCGTCGCAACCATTACACCAACCGGGTCGTCACAACCATTACACCAACCGGGTCGTCGCAACCATTACACCAACCGGGTCGTCGCAACCATTACACCAACCGGGTCGTCTAATTAAAATAAATTTGTCTAATTCATAGATTAGTGGTTTCGGTAAAACGCAAAATCAGTTTACTCTAAACTTTCTAAAGTAACCGGCGACTTAATCAAAGAATAAAATTTACTCGCGTTTGGTCGAATCCGGCCTAGTGATTTGACACACGTGTCTTTTGGTGATGTTGCGTTCCCCTATTACCGTTTAGCATAGAATAACGAATAGTAATCTATTCTTAAGAGGGCTATCAGAGTCCAGTGGCGCCCTCGTCACAATAATAAAGATTTCTCAATAAAGAAAGCCTAAATTAAAAAAGGGCTAAACAGATAAACTGCAAACGCCTTCAAGCCATTGTGATACAATACTTTTATAGGTTCTAAACATTCCACTTTTAGATAATTTCGAATAAAAACAAAAGCGGCCGTTAATTTTCTTTTTTCAAAGTATGTTTAGACCTTTAAAAACCCTATAAAACTATTATACGAAAATAGCGTGAAGGCTTATGTAGTTTATCTGTTGAGCGCTTTTTAATTTAGGCTTTCTTTATTGAGAAATCTTTATTATTGTGACGAGGGCGCCACTGGACTCCGATAGCCCTCTTAATAATTATTATGCGTTTAGTTCCAAAATTACAAGCTTGCGTTATCTGTTACTTACCATCAAATCTATGATTATCCTTCTGTATTTGCACTTCCGATCGAGATGCAATATGTAGGTATCAAACTAATCTGTACTTTATGTAACACTGTAACGGCTCATATACGTTCGTCATACGAACTCGGAACGGAGTGCAGAAAAGGCCTTCGGCGTTGGATTCCAAGAAATGTATTCGCATTGGATAATATCATAACTCGAAGCTTGAAATCTATAATAAGATCCAAAAGCAGGATCTGTGCTCGCTCATATTTTATAGAAATGCAATTTAAATGCGGGTTTGTATAGCTAAACGTTTTTCAAGGCGTCAACTTTTATTTTAGGTAAGTACCTTCGAATCCTATATTATGTCACATTTAGTTTAATTTTGATGGGTATGGACATTATTGGACATCTTTGACTAGTAAGTAGTAGTGCAACAAAATAGCCAATGCACCAAAGGGACTATAATAGTTCGCAAAATGTTCCAGTCTCAAAATGTCCAGTGTCCTAAAATTCATCCATCTGGGCCTCAATCGCCCTAAGTTTGAACGATACTACCAAAACAAAACCACAACCAAAAACGTTACGCTATGCACAATTCGTATCGCGCAAATTATATCTATATTTCGGAAGATACGTTGGCGTAACGTTTGATGTCCGTTCGATCGAATTTTCTGTATTGTGCGATTTAACCGTTCAGAAAAAAATATCGCGATAGCTTTTTTACTACAGCTAAACCAAATCTAAACCAAAACTAAACCAAAACCAAACCAAAACCGTATAAAATTGCGTAATTAAGGCCCAGGACTAGGTACTGAGTCAGATTGTCCGATGTACCAAAAGGATAAGTCTCGCAATCATCTAGTCCCAAAATTCGCATCTTAGTAAAAATTTGACCTTAAAAAATTAGCTATATAACACTCGCACACAACTTAAACTAAGGTCTGAAAAAAAATTGAGGTTTACATGCGAACTATAAACCAAAAAAAATAAAAATAAACCCCCCACGCCCCTAAACCCCTAAAATGTGCACTTCATACTTACTAAATTAAAAATTGATCGAAACTTTAATGCTGCCAAACGAGTTGGTTGTACAGTACACAAAGACTCTCGGTGCCTGAATAATTAATATAATTATAATAAAAATAATCACCTTGTATTGTATAATTTATTTACTCTATGCCTTGTATAACCCTTTTAAAAGAAGTTGGCCAAAGGCAGGCTATAGAGTGGCAATTAATTAGCCCATATTTTCTTCGTCCTTGATATTTGTTAGTAAACAAAATGATTGAACATTTTATCTTTAATTTAAGCGAAGCAAATTCTTCTGATTTTGTCAGGCCCGGTCAGCAACCTTTAATTTATAAAATATAAATGAGCCACAACTTATATGGGATCTTATACTACTAGACTCGATGTAAGTAGTTGAAGCTTAACGTTCAACCCGTAGGCTGAAAATGTTTGGATTGAATTTGGCGAAGAGTTCTTCTTCCACGTTGCCCAGTGCCGAATTAAGTGCCGAAGGCTCCGAGTCGTTTAAGGGCCCCACAACTCTAAGAGAAAGCTGCCGTTATTTCATGATCTTTTATTTACGCTCATCATCATTGCATTAAGATTTGAAACTTCATTTAGAGTTAAGTACTAAAAGTTTGTTTGCAAAATAACAGTTCCGAAGGTTTATGTGTCAACAGATCTATTCTCTCTTTGTGTACTTACGCGAAGAAGAAGAAAGCTAATTAAGGGGCTATGTAAAAAAAATAGGATTCTTCAAAGCTCCATGTATCATGAAGTACTAACAGTAGGAGTATGATTTGCGGATATGTGTAAATTGAACATATAATTGAAGTTTTGATTAGAGCCAAAACACGATTAAGACAAATTTTCTCGATAGAAAAACAAGCCAAAGTAGCCTCCGTTTTTGTCTATAAACGCTTGTAACTGCTAAACGGTGAATAATAGAAACATGAGACTTGATTTAAAAAAAAGAGATTGCTATTATCTAAGTTTTGATTAGAGCAGAATTGAACTTACATAAATAGTACAATCACAATTAAATAAAGTTTGTTTTTTCGCTTGATTCGATCCAGGCGCGCGCGCCGCCCCATCTCTTTCTCTCGCATCTGGCAGTAATATAAGCTATCACACGCCCGTTTCGCTAAAATTATTTTTCGACATAGGCTCTTAAGCGCGACATCGCTATATAATATCGCACTGCTCTGCTAGACCATCTACTTGAATAATTCCGCGGGATGCAGCCGAACTGTAATTTAACAATTTCAAATTCATCGAATTCGAAATACCAGCGACCAATTTGAATCATTTCATTACCCACCGTAAAACCTTTTCACAGCAAACTATTTGCCGTCACGTTTGAGAGAATCTTAAGTCAAATAGCTATTTCCAGCTTAATGATGGGTCATGATTCAAATTGGTCGATTGTAAATTAATTCGTAGCAGGTGGCGTTCCGTTGTCTCTGCCTACCCCAGTGGGAGACAGGCGTGAGAATATGTATGTATGTATGTATGTATGTAAATTAATTACACCTTGAATCAGACAAAAATAATTAGTATTCGATATCGGCCCAACCTTTTTTCGGAAAGGTTTCCGTCAAATCTTACGAGATATTGTTTCGAGAATGGTAATATCGCAAAATTCTCACACTACTTAACACTCGCTCTTTTAACATTGTATTGTCAAGAATCAATAAAAATTTAATTAATTAATTCAACTGACGCAATTAGCTTTATGGAACTGGTATTTTATCGCTTGTACGCTGAATACCTTTGACAGAACCGCGCTTGAATAAAAGTGTATTTTCAAAGCAACAATAATTGTTATCGCTATGATTATTATACAGACCATTGGAGCATCATTGGAGCTCTGAATGCCCATAATCACAGTTCACTTCACTGAAGTGCATTCACATCTGCACATTTTCCCGGATCATTCAATGCGTTGCCGTAGACTTGAATATATCGCTCATCGCTCATCATATCATGCGGTGTGAACATCTCTTACATAATTTTGGCCGATACTCTGTCCCCACTTTGCATATACAGGGTGTAAAATTTAATGGGACACTTAAAGGGGTGCTTTAGTTCATCAAACTGAACAACTTTTACTACAGGACCAACACTGAAATCGCGACAAGAAAAATGTACTGTCCCATACAAAATTGCAAACATAGCTCGACTGAAATGTATGGAACAGCAAATTTTTTTTTCAGGATTTCGATGTTGGTCCAATAGAGAAAGTTGTTCAGTTTGATGGTCTAAAGCACCCCTTTAAGTGTCCCATTAAATTTTACACCCTGTATTTTACCGTCCACACTACCGTTTACGACGCGCAATAAAAACAGGCTACGGTGTGCTACGTAACGGTGCTATGATACAAGTGTGAACGCTGCTTTAAGAAATACCAGAACAACATTTCGAGAAATCGATAAAAATTTAAATTTTTGAAACTGTATTGTATTGTCCCAAAATTCTCACACTACTTCGCACTTTTTATCTGACAAGTAGGATTAGAATATATTTAAAATAATGATCATGTTCAGGTTTCAGGAACGCTTAATTTTTTTTGGTCAAAATAGGGATTGACTTGGTCCTCACTCAAAGTATCCAAATTGAATTAAATTGGGTGTCTATTTACATAATATCGCCTGCCAATCACATCAACATGACTTGAAGTGCGATTTTTGAAAATCATACGAGTGACTTGGCAGTAGAAAATGTCAAAATTACTATGGAGATTATGCATCTTTCTACTGCCAAGTCGCTCGTATGATTTTCAAAAATCGCACTTTTGGTGACTTGAAACTTTCATGCAATAGAACGAAATTAACCAGTGTTGCCACCTTAGCCCTTTTGGGGCTAGATCTAGCACTTTTTACTGTAGGTGAACTCGTTGTTTAATGATTTAGCCCGGAAAGGGCAATCTAGCCCTTTTCAGACTTTTCATTTTCTTAAAAATATTGCACCAAAATCTGAAATTTGCGCCATGCTAACATCGCAATAACATCGAACTTTGGCGATTTGTGTCATACATTGATTTATTTATATTTTTGTGGTATTTGTTCGATTATGACAACATACCGCATCTCTACGCCGCGCCGATCCGGGTTTAGTTTGTTAAATAACTAAATAATATTTTTAATTTTTGAAGTTTTTGAACCTATTAAAATGGTAAAATTTTTCTTCAAATTCTGTTTAATTTTGAAAAATGTTATTGTGATTCAATAAATACATAATTCAAATCATTAGTACCTAAAGGTGTTTTTTTTAGCCTCTTTTTTTTACACCAAGTGTTTTCTTGGTAATTTGTGCTACATCTAGCCCGATCTAGCCCTTTTTAGCTTCTTCAACAGCCCCTATTACTAAAACTAAGGTGGCAACACTGAAATTAACAACATTTTATCAGAACAATTACTAACTCTAACCAAAAATCCACATGTGATTGTTGTGAAAGATTAACCAGTCAGCAATGGTCGCATCGCGGCTGACTGCACAGGGTGCACAAAACGAACGCAAGTTATAAAACAACACCACTTAATAACACAAACGTAGGTAACTCTTAATAATGCACGTCACGTGACACCCTCTTTAACTCAAACAACAACAAAAGAAGACGTTATTACCAAAGCAACAAACTTGCTTTCCCAATACCCTCGAACTTCACTCATTAGCTGGACGAAATCGAGAAACAAATACATGTATTGGAGATACGTAGTTATCACAAAGTTCACTTGTGGACTATCGGGTAAAGTTTGATCAAATAACCTTCGAGGAAAAGATTAAAAGGATCTTCGCAGGGATGGACTAAGGAACGCGACACATAATCTGGGCCTTAAATTCACCTCCATATGCATGCCATCCCCATGAACCCATTATGGACCCAGTGAAACTTCAAAAAATACTGTTAAAAATTCATAAAAATTAATAATTTTTTCATCCTACAATTTCCTAAAGTTTTATATCTCAATAAGCCTTAAAAAAACACACTAATCATTCTCATCAACCCTTTCTTTATTTAAAAGTTAAGAACAGAATATTCTTACGTCATTCATTATGCAAAAAAAACATAATGGCATTCAAGTCAACTGTCATTGCAGTAATCAATAATGTATTCGGTAGACATTTGGTAGACATCGCTTTTCGCATTTATAATTATTCTCATTGATTTTGAAAAAAAAATGTAACGCTTAATTAATACCTACAGCATTTACACTAAATTTAAACATATTGTGACGGGTTCTTATCTTACCACTCTGTTGTGTTTAGGTAGGTATTTGAATTCCCGATTATTTTATGTCATGTCCTGTCGACAACTTCTATACCTAATCGTGTAACTCTGAAAATGAATATTGCATGTTGTAAGCATCCCTTCTTAAATTTATTTAGAAAATAGGGCCCTTTAATAAAATTGAAGCCCCTAAGACAAGCCCACCAAATTGAGTGGGACCACACGGCTCTTGAATGTGGCGAGAGAAAATAAGAAAATAAAACGGGAAATCTCTGTTTATCCGAGCAGATAACATTGTTTTTATCTCCACCTAACACACTTTCCATTTGCTATTTATTAGATTTTCCATTAAGGTGAGATACCGAGAATTAAGCTACTTTTTTACTTGCCAATTCTTTTTTCGTTTTTGAATAAGTAAGCTAAATGCAATAAAATAAAATAAAATTGCTAGTGTTAAGCCCAATGATTTCTGAAAACCGAATTGTGTCTGTAGATTTTTACGTGCATGCACAAACCAACACAAACAGACAACCATGCGCTTAATCCCGAGGACACAATATCTAATATCCCATCTTTTGCAAATATTTTAAACTAGCAACCCGCCCCAGCTTCTCTTCTCTGTAATAAAATATAAAATAAAAAATATAGGTAAATAAATAAAAATAAATAATAAATAATAATAATAATAGCCCGCAGGGCAGCTTGTGGCGAGCTGTTGGTGATTGGCGACACCACGGACCCGATTCTCCAGAGGGCCCGGATTGATTTGGCCCTCACCTCCTGTCTTGCCTTAACCGGCCGGCCAGGAGTGGAGTCGCAAGAGCGGAACCTATGCTCCAGGTTGGAAGTGTAAAATGTCATAACGCCGGGGGCCTGCTGACTGGTGCGCTTAGCACCGGAAACTGGCGCCCGCAGACTCACCTCTCTACAACCTTAGCCGCTCACTAGATGTTGCCGCCTTGTCGCTCCTTGCGAGCGGCCATTTTGGGGGGCCCATCAAATGAGTTGGCAAGTCACCGTCTGCCATTTTTGACAAACTTAGAGACATTTGTTACGGCAGGCGTCCCGAGTCTCTCCGCAATAACCCAGATTTCCCGGCCCACCAAGTTCACCCCCATAACCCGAGTAGTTTTATTTTGTCCTTCCTACAATAGTCTCTGCACCGAACGTGATATGTCTTCTGGTGCATTTTCATAATGCATTCAGAGATAGACCACGGTTGGTGCATCCCATTGCATTTAGATAAAAGTGTCTCTAAGGGGCCTCTACGTGTTGGACCTGTGTCCCCACGCAAGCCTTCCAAAGGTCCGGGCTTCGGCCCGAGAAATACCAACAAGAGATACATAATAATAATAATAAATATGGGTAAATATAGGTATTACATTACTCGTACATAAACCTTCTATTATATAAATGACATATATATATATATATATATATATATATAGGAATATATATTATATATACTTATCTATGTAATGCATTTAGATATATTCTTGTTTTTATTTACTGATATTTCTGACCATTTATCTGGAAACACCGCCTACCTTTCTTCGTTCACCTTTTCCTCTACCCTAAGGTTGTCTGGAAGAAATCGCTTCTTAGCGATAAGACCGCCTTATTTTGTGCCTCTTGTATTTTTTCTCTGTATTTTACTGTTTATGTTTTGGTGTAAAATAAAGTATATTTGATTGATTGAAAACCGTATCAAAATCCGTTGCGTGGTTTAAAAGAAGTAAAGCGGTGAAACAGAAATGATGAGGACAGACATTTGTTTTATACCAACATATTTTTAGAAGAGATAAAGACACGCAAACAGTCTTTCTACGAATATGTACCTACGAGCTTTTGACTGCTTTTGACCCGCAATTTCTTTCGCGTGGATTAGGTACCACTTTTGGGGTCGATTTTCGAAAAATCCTGTCTAAAGGTGGACTTCCGATGCTAGCAGCCGACGCGTCTGACGCGCGCGGCTCGCGGCCGACGGCCGATGCGACAGTACTAGTTACTATGAAAACGTATGGCGCCGCTTCCGATGCCAGCGACAGACGCGCGCGTCAGACGCGCGCGGCCGATGTCTATCGCATCGGCCGCGGCCGCGCGCGGCTATGCTCTGACGTCACGCAGAACAAGAATGTTTTCCAGAAATATTACCGAGTTTTTACCGAAAATTTGCTTAATTTTTTACTATTTTATTTGTATTTTATTATCTGCAAGGTCGCTTCAACACCATCTATCGTGCCACTTGAAACAACTTTTTCTTTTTTTAATGACTTTCGGAAAATTCCTCTTGCCTTCATAATTATTAGTTAGACAGCGATCCATATACAGGTTAAAAAGCCAAGGGGACGCAACGCATCCCTGTGCAATTAAATTACTCCTAAAAATGTATTTTATAAAAAATCTGGTAAAAAATAGCATTCAAAAATTCTCTAAACCTATCAATCAGTCAAATATTCTTTATTAAAATATATATTGTTTTTTTGTTTGTATTTTTATGTTTTTGTGTAAACACCAAAACATAAAAACATACCCAACATTTCCGGGAAAATACCCCGAAGTGATAACACTGTGTACAATAGGCACGCGTCAGTCGCTGACCTCGGAAGTGAGGTCTGTCGTCGGCCGCGCGCGTCTGACGCGAGGTTCTGTCACATATGACAGAACCTGGCGTCAGACGCGCGCGTTAAGGTGGACTTCCGATGCCAGCGGCCGATGCGACTAACGCGCGCGTCTGACGCGAGGTTCTGTCATATTTGACAGAACCTCGCGTCAGACGCGCGCGGCCGACGACAGACCTCACTTCCGAGGTCAGCGACTGACGCGTGCCTATTGTACACAGTGTTATCACTTCGGGGTATTTTCCCGGAAATGTTGGGTATGTTTTTATGTTTTGGTGTTTAAACAAAAACATAAAAACACAAACAAATAAATTCCAATTCATGTTTTAATAAAGAATATTTGATTGATTGATAGATTGATAGGTTTAGAGAATATATGAATGCATTTTTTTACAGGATTTTTGATTAAATACATTTTTAAGAGTAATTATAATTAGACAGGGATGCGTTGCGTCCCCTTGGCTTTTAAACCTATATAATATGGATCGCTATCTAGCTAATAATTATGTAGGCAAGAGGGACTTTCCGAAAAAAAAAAATAAGTTTCAAGTGGCTCGATAGATGGTGTTATCGCAACGCAGATGAGCGACCTTGCAGATAATAAAATACAAATAAAAAATAGTGAAAATTAAGCAAATTTTCGGTAAAAACTTCGTAATAGGTCTGGCAAACATTCTTGTTCTGCGTGACGTCAGAGCATAGCCGCGCGCGGCCGCGGCCGACGCGATAGACATCGGCCGCGCGCGTCTGACGCGCGCGTCAGTCGCTGGCATCGGAAGCGGCGCCATACGTTTTCATAGTAACTAGTATGGCCGCATCGGCCGTCGGCCGCGAGCCGCGCGCGTCAGACGCGTCGGCCGCTAGCATCGGAAGTCCACCTTTAGTCGCATCGGCCGCTGGCATCGGAAGTCCTCCTTTAGTGCACCCCTAAATCTATATCTATAAACTATTATAAAACTGTAACAGAAGTGTGTCTGTACATTGAAGATATTAACAAAAAAAACGGTACGATGTGGTTTTTAGGTGTCCCTGATTCCAAATCACAAATTTTTAGATTTTTGAGCGTCGGTTTGTTTGTTTGTGTGTTTGTTTGTTTGTTTGATCGAGCATCACGCAAAAACAACTGGACCGATTTTGATTAAACTTTTTTGTTTCATAGCTTATGGTCTGACTTAAAATCTGGTATATAATTTGTGCGGACGAAGTCACGGGTTAACTCTAGCAGATGTGATGTGACTAGACAACAATGTGAACATATATTGAAATAATTGAGAAATTATGAGGAAATTATAATTTATTGCTTGGGTTAGAGATAATATGCGAAATCAACGAAGGAAAAATAAAAAGTTAAGAAAGAGATCGATCCCGGAGAAATAGTTTGTGTTTCGCGTTTATTTCGAAACAATTTTTAAAAATGCGTTATTTAATAATGGATTGGTCTTCTACGCTCACCAAATCATTATCTAAGGTTTTGAACATTATCCGTAAGTAAATTAGGTAAAGTACCTAAACTTTAGCACTAAGACCTGAAATAAAATGAAAGAAGGAAAGAAGCAAAATCGACAATCTATTCAAATGGTTGAAACTGGGGCGTCTATACGTGATTTGACGGAAAAGTGTTCAGCAAACTTTTATAGAAAGATAAACTGTGAGCAAACTGTGAGCACAGTATAAGAATGGGTAACTAAAAACGCTGGCGCTGTGACCTGACGAGAATAGAAACTTAGGAGTTGGAGGTAGTAGATGGACATAATTAGTGCATGCAGATGCTCACGACTATATTCCCCGAGGGGGTAGTCAGAGATATTCTGAAACCTCAGAACATCCGTAACTCTGTCCAGTGTGACGCGGAGTGAGCCCGTCGCCACTTTTAATGGACAGTGGATACAATACATGTCATGAAATTGAAACATGCAGGTTTCCCCACGATGTTTTCCTTCACCGAAAAGCCAGTGGTGTTAAAAATCGTACATAAATTCCGAAAAAATCATTGGTACGAGTCGGCCTAGACAGGATCGAACCATCGCCTCCTGCACAGCGGGCAAGGTTACTCGCCACTGGACCACCATGGCTTAATTAGTATGTATAATTAATCATCAACATCCAATGGCCTACAGGGTGTTAGGGTAAACAGTTGCATTACTTTAAGGCTTGGTATAGTAGAGCAAGCCTCTCTTTCTAACAAACAAACTTTTGCAATTAGCCATCCCGCTTCAATTGAAAGTAAGATTGCAAAAAAACGTATTTTTCATCAATATCTTTTCTCTTGGATGTTTGGGGAAAAATCCATCGGGTAGAAGCCCTGCTATAATTATTTACCTTTCAAATGATGGTATATTCAGAAGAAATGGTGTAGGGTGATTCTTGTAAAACTGGTTATAAATCTGAAATCGAGCTTACTTTGCTCCTCTTTTCTATCGAGAAAATTTAATAGAATCGTGTTTTCAACGATTAGATGCCCTGCAGAAAGAATGTATCTACACTGTTATGTGAACTATATATATTAAATGTAATAATTTGGTTATCAAAAATCGGTTCGAAAACAGTCAAAATAGGTATGACCCCCTCATTGATCAAATTCCCTAAGAAACCTATAGGAAAAAAAATGTTATTCATTAAAAAAAAAAATCATACTAAATGCACTCAGCTGATCAAACGTTTGTATGAAAAGTCGATAAAAAAAATCAAATTTCCTATAGGTTTCTTAGGGAAAGTTGATCAGTAACATGGGTATATCATAGGTCAATAACCCTTTAAAGTAATCCAGCTGTTTACCCTAACACCCTGTACCTACCTATACAGTTTGCATTACATACTTAAGGGGTGCTTCGGTGCTTTCGCGATTTCAATGTTGGTACCATAGTGAAAGTTGTTCAGTTCGATGGCCTGAAGCACTCTTTAAACTCCTGCGTACATCTGTACTTCTCATAGGACATAAGAAATATTAGTCGCCAACCAAAATACCATCAATAGATTTTATGAGAAGTACAAATGTACGCAGGAGATTAAAGTAAATAAGGTATTTAACCCATTTCCTCCCGTGGGTGTCGTAAAAGGCGACTAAGGGATCTACCGGAGGATGGGCAGCAGCATCCTCTGAGTACACACATTCAATCCAACTGTGATCGCCAACCCACCTGCCAAGCGTGGCGATTATGGCAAATCCCCCCATTTTGGGGAGGCCTATGTCCAGCAGTGGACGTCTATCGGCTGATATGATGAAGGTATTTAAGTTTAATAGGCCTATCTTCAAGGGGGTGTATACGAACAAGTGATTTTTTTTTCTGTTTCGCAAGGATTTCTCCACATGTCCGACGCCAGGTAAAACCAAGATTACCGTGTAATGGAGGTGGAAGAAGATCAAAATAAAAAGGTAGGTACTACCAACAATAAATTAAAAACCTAAGGTCTTAAAAACCTTGGGCGAATTGTTTAGCTAACTGGAAAAGACAATCTTAAGGGGCTATGTAAAAAAAATAGGATTCTTCAAACCTCCATATATCAAGAAGTACTAACAGTAGGAGTATGATTCGCGGATATGTGTAAATTGAACATATAATTGAAGTTTTGATTAGAGCCAAAACACGATTAAGATTTATTTAATTTCCGTTTTTGTCTATAAACGCTTGTAACTGCTAAACGGTGAATAATAGAAACATGAGACTTGATTTAAAAAAAAGAGATTGCTATTATCTAAGTTTTGATTAGAGCAGAAGTGAACTTACAGAAATAGTACAATCACAATTAAATAAAGTTTGTTTTTTCGCTTGATTCGTTCCAGGCGCGCGCGTCGCCCCATCTCTTTCTCTCGCATCTGGCAGTAATATAAGCTATCACACGCCCGGGTTCCCCATATAAGGAGATAGGAATTTCACAAACATACAGCTGTAGTGCGATAAAAACAGACGCATGTCGATATCAATTCAACGCATTCGATTTAGTAGGTAGTCAGGTAGTCGGAAGGTTTTTACTTCGGAACCCGTCAAAACTACTCCGATTTCCATAATTTTTTTTATTTTTAAATGAAGGTAATTTAAAACACTTCATTCAACCTTTACAGTTTAAAAATCAACGCTTTTTATGTATAGAAATCTTTGAGCCACTGTAACTTTGAAACTATATAGCATAACGGAAATCTGATAAACCGCAGACAAGGATATTCGTTTCTGGATTGTGTTAAAAAAAGAATCATTAAATTTATTTGGTTAATATTCAAAATAGAATCAAACTTCGACTTCGTTTGTATAGAGCGCGCTCATCAAGGTTTTTTCGTCAGCCAATCTCAATTAAAATTGCCTCAATGTGAAGAGAATGTTCTGTTCTTACATTAATTCGCAAGTGGTGAAGCATTTTTTCTTAAAAATTTTATTTTTTGGGTTACAACTTTTTACTTGACTGAGAGCGTCAATTTTTAAACTATATAAAACCGCCTTCAAAAAAACTAAAAAGTTAAAAAATAATATTGAGCCTATGACTTTTTCGTTCGCATCATAAGAACATTAATTTGTTTTATTGAAGTCGCTGTCAAGCCGGTATGATTCGCGACAGGGCTTGAATTTTTTGGCTTGGCTTGACACCGACTTCTATAAAACAAATTAATGTTTTTATGATGCGAACGAAAAAGTCATAGGCTCAATATTATTTTTTAACTTTTTAGTTTTTTTGAAGGCGGTTTTAGTTTTTTGTTAAAATTTTGTTTATTTCACAATTTTCAGTGGTGAATTCATTAGTTCGATTTAATAGGAGTGCTTTAAATTTAAAAACGCACTAGTCGGCAGTACGATTTTCGAAGGTTCCCCTCGATTTCTCAGGGATGCCATCATCAGATCCTGGTTTCCTTATCATGGTACCACCCTCGGGACATCTCCTTTCCAACAAAAAAAGAATCATCAAAATCGGTTCATAAACGACGAAGTTATCCGCGAACACACATAAAAAAAAAATATATATACGGTCGAACTGAGAAACCTCCTCCTTTTTTGAAGTCGGTTAAAAAGTTGTATTATTTTAGATTACAGACATTTTAAAAAATCATGAAAATCGGAGTAGTTTTGACAGGTTCCGAAGCAATAGAATTTTTTAAAGCACAGGTACTCTGTTAATTCTAACGATATAACAGTAATGTGTGGGATCTTAGCTTAGACCATTTAACTAGAGGCCAGCCTTGAGTTAGCATTCGCCTCTGCCAAGGTACAAGACAAACCGATCAAGTGCATTTACATACCTTATCATTATCACTAAACGAGACAGCCAATAATTGCGGAACAGTAGCCTCAAACTAGTCTCGTGTGAGATCACACAAGACTATGTTTAATGATTTTTAACAATCATAATATTAAATTATTCAATTTTAAAGGATTGGAATAAAATCCAAAGTTGCGGATTTCATGCTACTTGTCCCCCGCAAAAAGTGACAGAAAAAGTTAACTAGAATTACAAGCCTACACTGAAAAAATGCGAGCCAACTAAGAAGTATAATTTCTCTTAATTAGCACCAAAATAATTGACCGTTATTATTGTTTTCTAAAAACAGAAGATGGTTAGTTGTAACAACAAGTCGAATTCGTTTAACAAAGTTCTCTTAGTCGGAGAAATCATGATGTTGACATGCTCATATAGATTCATGATGTTGGTTGAAGTAAACAATTTTTTTTTTTTTTTAAGTGCGACTCGTCCATAATTAAGTCATAGAAAAGATAGATACTTTGTGAGTCGCGTGCTAGGTCGCGTGGCTAGAGGGCTTTCGAGTGGACGTCTGTCGTGCGGCTCGCGATTTAGGTAGCCACGCGGCTCCGCCATTTTATGACGGTTTCGAGTGTGTGTTTTTGTATAAAAACAGGGCTTTGAGATCGCCATATCCATTACCGTACAACGTCAAGCACTAATTGCTCTTTTTAAACTAGATATCGGCAAAATCCACCAAGGAAACGCCATTAAACAAAAATAGAATAGAATAGATACTTTGTGGTTAAATGGTCTAAGGTAGGGATGAAGGTACTACGTAAAGTAGTTAGCTCGAGCTTGCTCTCTCTACTGTATTAAAAAATGTTATAGGGTTTCCCACTCAGACCTCCTCTCCAAAAACAAACCGAAAATTAAACGGTAAAGTTATTCTCAGCAAAAGCTCTTAATTATAACGAAAACGCGGAGAGTTAAGTTAAAAATAGCACTAGGCTGAGAAAAGCGGCAAACCTGTCTCGAAACAGAGAAAACCGTTTAAGCAACATAATTTGAAATAAGCAAAAAGGAAAAGGCTTTCAGCGTCAAAAGCTCCACAGAGTTTTTTTCTGAATTTTACATCTAGCGAACTACGAACTCTGCACTTATTTGCAGAAAACAAGGAATCGTAAAAAACAATGGATATTTCATGTTCTGAACACTTTTGGCACTTTTGGCCGGTACATTAATCAAGCAGTATCGATACTGAACTCAGTGGAATAACGTGGCCAAAGCGTTTGATGCAGTCCGCACCAATAAATTTTAAATAAAAATTTTATCTATTTTTGACTTAGATGAATCAAAACCGCTTGCCGCGGTCAACTACTGTACTACTGCCCCGATCGTAGATTTCTTCCTCGGTCGAGCCTAACATTCGTTCGGAATCGGAACGCACTACTGACATCCCTTGCACCAGAGTCCATGTTTGCGTGACATTCACGTACAGAGAGTCAATGTGTGCGTGTCAGCCGTGCTTGGAGCGAGCGTTCGTTAGATAGTGAACCTTCTGTTGTAGACTCTTATATATTCCGTTGTAATTTTAGAATTACAGAAGCATTGAACGCGGCACACTTGAAAACCATTTACTCTTTGCAACGCGTTTCTACAGGCTTGTATCGCCTCCAGATACACCTCTATGTATTGCTATTTGCTACTGCTTGTATAACATATTGAGCTTTGGCGCAGGTTTACTATTTTCCCTGTTACTCAAAGAAGATTCATGTTACCTTCACATTACTACAGTCTTGTTAACCACTAGCTTTGACGCTTGTAGTACGATTGTTAACACCGTGTTGTAATTATACCGACCGTACGCAACTAGAGATGAAAACTAAATAACAATTAATTTCTCGACAGAATTTCCGACGTAATATTGCGATTGTAGGTACCTACATACAAAACACACACACAGGCAGGCAGTAAGTAGGTAGATAGTGTGGAACATTAAAGATATGTATAGGAGTAGATGGATAATATAAATCCTAAAAGTACGCTGAAAAAATATTAAAACCGACTTCAAAAAAACTAAAAAGTAAGCCGGTACGATTCGCGACAGGGCTTGAATTTTTTGGCTTGGCTTGACACCGACTTTTATAAAACAAATTAATGTTCTTATGATGCGAATGAAAAAGTCATCGGCTGCAATATTATTTTTAACTTTTTAGTTTTTTGAAGTCGGTTTTAATTTTTTGTTAAAATTTTGTTTATTTCACAATTTTCAGTGTTGAACTCTTTAGTTCGACTAAGATATTAGTTATACACGCAAAGGAATGAAGCGAATTATTCAATCGCCGATGATTTGCTGTCAACTTTTGAGGAGTTTTATTGTGTAGCTCCGGGATGCATCATCAGATCCTGGTTTCCTTATCATGGTACTACCCTTGGGATATTTCCTTTCCAACGAAAATAGAATCATCAAAATCGGTTCATAAACGACGGAGTTATCTGCGAACACACATAAAAAATAAAAATAAAAATATATAAGGTCGAATTGAGTAACCTCCTCCATTTTTGAAGTCGCTTAAGGCTGGGTATTAGTAGAACAAGCCTCTCTTTCTAACAAGCAAACTTTCGCAATTAGCCATCCCGCTTCAATTGAAAGCAAGATCGCAAAAAAACGCATTTTTCATCAATATCTTTTCTCTTGGGTGTTTGGGGAAAAATCCATCGGTTAGAAGCCCTGCTATAATTATTTACCTTTCAAATGATGGTATATTCAGAAGAAATGGTGTAGTGTGATTCTTGTAAAACTGGTTATAAATCTGAAATCGAGCTTACTTTGCTCCTCTTTTCTATCGAGAAAATTTAATAGAATCGTGTTTTCAACGGTTAGATGCCCTGCAGAAAGAACGTATCTACACTGTTATGTGAACTATATATATTAAATGTAATAATTTGGTTCTCAAAAATCGGTTCGAAAACAGACAAAATAGGTATGACCCCCTCTTAAAAAGACCGTTTGTTTAAAGGTTTCTGACCACCCCGAAAGGTAATACGATCGTAATGTTATGAACCGTATGTAAAATGTTCCCTTCACAAAGATTTTAATATTGTATTTTATCCAAGATTCGAGTTCACGATTGAACAATTTTTCGTTGATAGCCTTAGGGTACAATATTCGATAAGTCCAGGCTACAGGCTTTTTGAAAGGCACTAACTTGGACCTAGTGAACTGTAGTAATAATTTTAAGAGTTTCGTAAGAAAAGTGTAATATTGGGAACTATTTTCAACCACGAATTTCTTGTAAGAATATATTATTAATTGTCTATACTCTAGATTATCAGGATGAACGTTGCCTTTTTTAGGGTTCCGAAGTCAACAAGGAACCCTTATAGTTTCGTAGTTTCGCCATGTCCGTCCGTCTGTCCGCGGCTTAGCTCCTCTGAGCTTAGTACTGGAAAGCTATAATTTGGTATGAGTATACATATTAATCACGCCGACAAAGTGGTAAAATAAAATCTTGAAAAATATTTTTTTTAAGGTACCTCCCCTACACGCGAAGTGGGGATGACATTTTTTTTTTCTCGTATATCCCATGTTGCGGGGTATCGTTGGATAGGTCTTTTAAAAATATGATGGGTTTGCAGAAACCATTTTTCGATTTAGGGATCCGCTAGCGAAATATTAAGCTTTAAAGCGAAAATTTTGGTTAGAGTCAAGTGTCCCCCCCCCCCCCCCCTCTCCCAGCTAAACGATTGTAGTTGGAGATGTGAAAAAATTCATGGCAATAGCATATATAACGAATTTAAAAGGAAAACTATCACCGCTAAGTAGGATTTACAAGTTTACGAGTAATAGTCCATAAACTTATAAAATGTACTTTTTAGACTTCATTACATATAAAGCAAAAAGTCTCCTTCTAAGTCCATATTATATTGTGACGGGCAGCTACGGAACCCTATCCTGCGCGTGGTCCGACACGCACTTGGCCAGTTATTTTAATAATATTATAATTATGATGAATATTCAAGGCTGATTTTGACTAAAACAACCGATTGATTGCAAAAGTTAGGTTTGTCTTAAGAGCCTCCAGTGCTGCCCTGATGTCGTGGGCAAAATCTAGCCAACTATAAAGTAATTCAATCACGATTTCATTCAAAAGCCATAAGTTTCCGAGACGATTTGGGGGGAGGAGGTCCGAGCAAGTCTCATTTTTGCTACTGTTTCTTTGCAATATTGGAACTTGCTACGTAGGGTTAGAATGTGCTTCAAATTGTCTTACGTAATAAATGAACAGCCCCTAACTATTATAAAATAAGTAAACTTTAGTCCTAAACATATTTAACGTTTAACCTACGCATAATTACATGTACTGTTGATATTGCTGCCTACATTTACTTAGGTTAAAAATACATACTCCTACCGTTCATTCTAACCTTCGGGCTATATAATTACACCCCATTCATTCAACTAAAGGTACTAAGTAAGTCCCGCGAATCACGACATTATCTCTCTTAAGACCGAAGCATAAGAGTTACGTGAGAATAATTCTTATGCGGAAAGAAACGTAACGTTACAGCCTTGATTCAAAGTCTCCGAAGGAAATGACGCGAAAAACGATTTGCTCGCTTTCTGATCTTTTCTTACGCACTGAGACTTGCCTGGGAACATTATTACGTAAATAATCTTACGTAGGTAATATTGTTTCTAAGGACGTAAAAGGCTTCCGTATTGGGATTGGATCAGAGAGTATTAAAGAACTCAACATCCTCTCTTTTGTGTCTGAACAAAATTACCAGGTTGAAAGATATCGTAATAATCGACGAATATTTTAATCATCATCATCTCAGCCGATAGACGGCATCCGCCAAGGAACTTCACAAGGACTGGTCGATCGTGACGGGTCGGAAGGATTGGTCCAGCGCACGGGTTCGCGCCACAGAACATTAAAAGAGGGCGTAGAAGTGCAAAGAAGGCGTGGAACGCGTTATGATTAGCATAAAACCGTAAGGCGCGCGGCGTGGTGCGAGCGAGGGGGCATAAATAGTTGTAGCAGCGTGAGTGGGAAGACAAGTGGCGATAGTGTCTCCGAAGCAAAAGCGCAACTCGCCCTCTTATAATGTTCTGTGTTCTCAGCCGATAGACGTCTACTGCTGAATACAATGACAGGTCTGATCATGACTGGACAGAAGGATAGGTCCTGCGCTGCCCTCATCCAATGGGTTACCGCCGCCTTCACCAGCTCGTGGAACTTCACTTTGTGGAACTGCGGCTTTGTCTTCCGGTACGCGATCGCCACTCGAGATCTCTTCTGCTCCATTGGTCAGCTGTTCTGCGAGCAATGTACCCCACCCATTGCCAATAATTAGCTTTAGCAATTCTTCGTGTCTGCTACCCTAGTTCAGGTCTCGTGAATTTTTTATTAGATCTCACTGGGAAACTCCGAGCATAGCATTTTCCATTGCCCTTTGGATGACTTTTAGCCCTTTTTTAGGCCTTTAGCGACCACGACTAATATTTTAATGTGTGTTATTTAGGTATGTATTTTCTTGTAGTATAGAAGTATTTTTTTTTATTTATTTTATCGCAAGCAGTCAGCTGCGCGTTTTTTTTTTTCAATACTATTTACATAAAAGCTACAAAGCAGCCAGCAGCTTCAGACCACCCCGAAAGAGATTATGGTTGTAAGTTTATGTTATTATGTTTAAGTAAAAATTGTGAACATAAAATGGTTGGGTCCTTGTGTACATAAGATGCTACGTTTTCTCACTGGATTGATATTTATTTTAATCATACTTTTTAATAGATTTTTATTTCGACCGTTTTTTTTTATTATTCCTTTTTATACTGTATAAAAAGTATTCTTAAGGGGGTGCTTCAGACCATCAAACTGAACAACTTTCAATATGGAACCAACATCGAAATCGTGAAAAAAAATTCCGCTCTTTCATACAAAACTGCAGTACCGTCTCGACTCAAATGTATGGGATGGCAGATTTTTTTTATTTCTTCTCGACGTTGGCTCAATGGTGAAAGTTGTGCAGATTGATGGTCTGAAGCACCCCCTTAAGTATTACTAGGGTGTTTTGTTACACCCTGTATACCTATTTTATTTTCTTAGATTCTTTATGGTACACACAAACAAACTTATTAAGTATGAAAAATTACAATAATTCGTGATGTACAAAGGCGAGCTTAACTCTAAAAGTTTTTTTTCATTACATTTAAATTTAAATTTCCACAATATATATATTTTTAAATATAATAATCTTTTCTCCAAAACTCCATTGGGAGTTTAGCGGGAGGAATTACTAATAGGTAGTGTTTAAAAAAACATGTTAAATTGGTAAATACTTATTCAAAATATAATTTTACTAGCACTAACTGTCTTCTTAAGAATACCTAGAAAGTTAGGTAATTGAATGTCTAGACATTATCTTTTGTGAGAACCTAATCATTTCTTTCTAAACAGCTCTCTCAATATCCTCCAACCCGTGGAAGACACAAATGTTATCGCGAAAATTAAAAAAGTTTTTTTAATTTGGGGTTGTATTTCGCCTCCAAATTCGTCTTTTTGTGTGGATCCGACATTATCGACTGTCAGCGAATAAGAACGTGTATGAAAGAATAAGATTCTTATCTGAATTTATTATTTTGGTTAAATAGTTTGTGCTGAATTTTGTTGCTTAAGTATTATACCACATATCTTTTTGATAAAAATTGTTTTTTTTTTATTATAATACTAGCTGTTGCCCGCGACTTCGTCTGCGTCACCCGGATAAAAAGTACCCTATGTGTTAATCCAGAGCATGGTCTATCTGTATGCTAAGTTTCATCAATATCCGTTCTGCAGTTTTTGAGTGAAAGCGGAACAAACATCCATCCATCCATACTTACAAACTTTCGCGTTTATAATATTAAGTAGGATAGGATTCATTGCCAAACTGATTGCTTTGCAGGTTAGAATTTTGTTTTTGGATAAAGTTTTACTTTCCAAGTAAACCTAGATGGGTTTCATTACTTGTTAAGAAAATCAGTTAAAAGAAATGATTCTTCAATTTTATTTTGTTGACATAACAGTAGGCTGAAAAATTAACTTCAGAATACCTAATTATTCAATGCTATCTAATTATTCTATGCTGTCAAGCTTGTTTTTTTTTTGTGTGAAAATTGATTTACTACTACAAGTAGTTATTAGTTACCTAACAATAATTATTAATCTGTGCTACTAGGTAGTAATAATTTAAATTGAGTTACTAAAATTGCCCTGTTGTTCCATAACAATAAGTAAGGGAGGTACAACTTCGTCGCCTACGGCTACGCTGGCTGCAAAATGAGAAAATTTTACGGAAGAGCCAGTAATCGTTTTTTTTTTCGTTTACGCGCTTATTTTGACCATATTTTGAAATACGCCGGCTATTTTTTTTTTCTTTTCTATTAGTCTTAGAGCTTCATCTTTTTGTGACGACATAGAATAGAGCTCGACAAAAGGAGCTTTTTAGTATGCTCATTTTTGACCGTTTGAGGTTTGCCACTTTGCGGCGTTGGCGACGATTTGTATTACAAATAAGTTATTTTATCTCCGTTTATAAACTTCTACAAAGTATATTAATTACAAACGGCTTGTATGTAATTGATCTAAAGATAACAACATCGATAACAATGAATCATGTCGCGAGTAAACAAACGTAAATAAAACAGACAACGTAATAACGCATATCACATTATAAAGTCCCGTGATTTAACTTTTAATACCTACGAAATAAGAGCCAATATTCCTAGAATAGCAGAGCTTGGAAGAGATGTAATTGCATTTCGCATTTTTATTATCATCTGCACAGGAAACTCATACATAACTGTTCATGTCGACGTTATAAATATGATAATCGTTTGATTCCGGGACTTCTTGCTTTGATCCGACTGGACTCGATAAAACAGCTCCATCTTATTGTGTACAATTCAAAGCGTGTGCAGTGTGAAGCAATATTTCACTTGTAGTACAAAGCAAGTATTGTATGAGTGCCAAGAGAGAGCTCTAGTAGCCGACATTCTGCACTGTCTGATCCACATTCGAAGTCACCTGAATCAAACTATTTTCGTATTTATGTTATAGAAAATAAGAGTCTTCTCAGGGGACATTTCATGTTGAAATGGACGGCAATTGATTGCCACATTGACTTCCAAGGTTCAACGCTGAACAATATTGTTCTGCAATACAATTGTCTTTCAACTTGACAATTCTTTGAAATACACCTGTATTACAGAGTAACTATTTTTTATAAGAGTATTGAGCGCTTTCCTGGAATTTATTTCAGGATTTGATACGGCATTTTCGCGAAAACAATATTTCTTTTCTCACTAAAAATCTATTTCGTAGAGGATACAATAGACTTCTTTTTGTCCTAAAACGTTCTGTTCCGTGTCCTACATATCGCTTTATTATATTAGGGACGACGATCGTCGTGTTCATATTATTACCACAGAGTACTATAACTATCGTAATTATTACTATTAAATAATGATTAGAAGAAACATCGGAAGGCCAAACATTGTGTGAGTCGCAAACCTTCGGCATCGTGAGTACCGAAGAGCTCTATATTTTAAGAATCGAGAATCTCTATATTTTACTTATTATTAGACAAATCTAATAAATATATAAATAATCTAAATAATGAGTAAAATATAGAGATTATGTGGTGCTGAGCTGACTGCAAATAATGGAGGGGTATCCAAAGACGTATAGAAGACAATCAATCAATCAATTATACTTTATTTCACACCAAAAAACATAGTGAAACGTGGATGTTCCGAGGTTTCAGAATATCTCTGACTACCCCCTCGGAGACTTTAATCGTGAGCATATGCTATGTTATGCTAAAAAACATCGTATACAGAGAGAAAACAAGAGAAATAACAGGGTGTTATTAGATGTTAATTAATCTTGTATATTTTTAGTGTATTATATTATAAAGCTTCGACGGCTCAAACAGCTTTAAAAAGTAAAATGAAATCTCGAAAACCTGCTGTCAAAATCACCATGCTATTTTGGACGAACTATAGTAACTTATTATTAATCTGTGACTGGGCAGAGAAGATTGGTATAGGTATCTATTCATATTATAGGTTCGGATGCTAAGGCACGCCAAGCGCCAAGGTTTTCTTTGGGTCGATTTGCACATAATAATGTCCAAATCTACTCGTGTACGAAGCATGATTTCAATGACATAGTAACTTTCAGGAAAACTGCAATTGTAGACAACAGAATGTGTTTGATGATTTAGTGCAGTGATCCACCACACTGTCTAGAACTCTAGATGCAATACAAGTTCAGATTTAACTTCGCAAATAACAAAACAAAACAAGCTAAACCAGAAATATAATGAGGTAGGTCAGTAAACATACTATTAGAAACCATATCATAATGCAAATAAAGTGCATTTCGAAACGCAGTATAACGCATACCTGATGATTCTATAATGTTTTGATCGTGCTCGCTTGGTGTATCAAGCCTTGGGGTTTTTGCTTGGTTTTATTCACTCTCTATATCTCTACATTTTTGTGTTCGGGAATGCGCTGGGTTAGATTTTGAAATTTTGTTTTTCTGACATCATCGTGGTAGTTATTATTATGGTTGTAGCTCTATTGTGTGTTTTCTGGTGTAGAATTTAACGTATCGAATGCATCAAAACAAGTATGAAAAATTTAACTTCCATGTATGGCATTGGACAACTGGAGCACAGTGTTCAAATCTTCATACTAGTACACTTTTCGCATTTCATACATTACGGTTTTGAAAAAAAAACAAACTCCTAATTGATTTGAATTGATCTCAGGATCTGACACCTTTATTTCTTATGGGAAAGACTAAAGGAACTCTTCTACGTCGAGGAAATAGTGAGTTATGACCAGTAAAGAAAAAGATGAGAAAAATTATGTAGCCTTTCGACATTTAGCGTTCTGTGTGAGAAAAAATAATAGTGAGTTTTGAAGAATTAATTTAAAAAAATTTTGCTTTCTTGTAACATTTTCAGACTTGCTGAATGGGGAAGACTAAAGGAACTTATCTACGTCGAAGAAATAGTGAGTCGTGACCAGTAAATAAAAAAATTGAGCAGTCTCTCGACATTTTCTGAGGAGAGATGCGACTGGGTATAACTACCACAGAAGCACGAAATTCAGTTCAAATATGTGTTCAAAGTCGTGAATCATACTTTAAACATGACCGGTGAATTAGATAATAATAGTAATTCAATGATAAAATGTGATATGGGAGATGAAACTAAGATTATTCCTTTTTATTTGATTTTCAGTTTTGTCTACCATCTTATGAAAAAATGCAATTGTTGCTTTAGTTGTGGCTTATTGCTAATAATTTATTTATTTATTGAAATTGTACTAACCAAAGTAGTTTTTAAATGATTTGAACAAATTTTCAACGTGTGCTTTTTTTTTAATGATCGGTAGAGTAAAAAAATTTTTTCCAAAAAAGAATCATTTGTGACAAGTTTAAATTAAGATTTGTTTATGATTGCCTTTCCAATTATTGTTTAAACTTATTGTGTTGAAAGACTGTGTACTTAGGACTAATTCAAAACCGAAATAAAACTGATTGAGGCACTAAGTTGTATGTTATGGACCTCTAACCGCACCGATTCCCACAATAAACAAAAAAACGAACTTTTGATCATAACTTGAAAACTATGAGTCTTGTTATAATACTATATGTGGTTTAAAATGTCCATAAAGGTGCCCTTAATCGGCTCAGCAAATATCTACATCGTTCTACCAAACACCCTGTATAGTATAATAATGGAACTGAAACATCTATCTTCGTAACCTATGGCCCATTTTGAAATAAAGCTTACAAAATGCAGTGCTAAGCAAATTCGCAAAACTCTTCCTTTTTCGCAAATTTGTGAAACAAACAAAGTAAAAAAATGTGAATAACAGCATTTTCCCTAAAACAACAACAAAATTATCCTCTCTGCATAATTCCTCAACAAGAGATATCCAAGTGCTTACCTAATGAAGCAATTTACTTAGCATAAAATGTATTTATTCATGTTTTATGAACTCATAGCATTCACCTCATTCTAATTTCTTATTGAGTTCTTACCTATACTATACTGAGAATAATAACTAGACGAATAATTTTTACGTAACTGATGAATAAATCAATTAAAATTAAATTAAATTAAATAACGCTCACAGGCACATACATTGTAATGATTCCAAGTTAAGCACTATAGGCTTTTTAATATGGAAACCATACAACAACGGCACGAACATATAACATCCATGACCGAACCGGGATTCGAACCCAGGAGCCTGGTTTGGCAGTCCGGCGTGGTAACCATTACACCAACCGGGTCGTCGTAAATTCATAGTTCATTCAACCAGTTAAACTTACCTAGGTTAATTTTTTCGATACCCTATTTTGATGTAACTGATGAATGAACTATGAATGGATTCATTCATTGGTTACGTCAAAACAAAAACATATTTAATTAAACAAAATTACGATGTCATTGACTACAGGTAATAGCTTAAAAGATTATCGAGTACTACATAACATGTGACTACATTGAAAACATAACCTTAGTTACCTGAGCATAATTAGTAAACTATTAGAGAACTTATGTTCTGTTATTTGAAATGCAAATTTTAAAGTTTGAACATAGAGCTGCTAACACCCTCGTCATGTTTTATTACCCTCTAAGTTTACCTCAAATTGTCCAACACATCGTTTTATTATACTTGTCTTTATAATTAATCGGAGCTCTAAGAATTGCTAGCTAAAATTATCTTTTTATAGGCGACCTGAATCTGAAGAAAATGTCAAGCTTTACAACTTTTGAAATTTGTCAAAATGATGTAACGCCGTTTTATCCACTTGATAACTCAAAATTAGTAATAAAATAATTTATTGCGTACCTCCTTTACGACAAATTTTAAACATTATAAAATAATCTCAATTTATAGCTTCAAGTTCGTAACTTTGAGGCCACAAAGACCCGAATTAGGCTAAATTTTACAAACTTTTATCTCCTTTAGATGTAATAAAAAAACTTACATTTTAGCGCAGATGTGTTGTAAATCTGGCGGTTAAACTGTAAACACTAGAGAAATACACTCACAGAACACTTGAAATTATATGCGGCACTTAACATCGTAATGTCATTTCCACTCGCGAACGCGACGACGACCGACACAGATCACACGTGCGACTACAACGGCAGATGCCGGGGCACTGATGCTGTAGCACGCTGGATTTTCCTCCCCCGCCCTTACGCAGGCTTTTCCGCCACTTTTCGCACTCGCGGCTCGACGCACCGACACTTGAGGCGAAAATTATTGCCTTTTCAACCGATTTCCGCATAATTGTCATTTGTTTCGTGGATTGCAAGTGGATAAACGCAACGGTTAGTACTTTATCAGTAAGTGGGTAATCGGAAAAACTATACGGTGTTCTGGATTCCACTTGACACTGCGATAAGAAACATAATGTAGAGTCTTTGTAGAGTCTATTTCATGTGTCTCATAATCAGCCTACACTGTGGAATCGGCGTCGTTTTGAAACCGGAATAGAGTGTTTCCTACCATCAAACTGAACAACTTTCACGGAGTCAATATCGAGATCGCGAAAAGTAAATGTGCTGTTTCATAGTAACTGTCAATAGCTTCTCGACAAAAATTTCGCGATTTCAAAATTGATCCCATAGTTGTTCAGTTTGATGGTCTGAAGCTTCAAAATGACCATTGGGGGTAATCTTGCATATGACTCTACCTAGATAAGGTAGAGTCATATGCAAGATTGTCAAAATTCAGGACTCGTATCTCTATTTTCAACGGACTACGGCAAAGTCAAAATTACTAATATTATGTTAGGTAGGTATATTATATTATGCAAGTTATATTTTGTTACTATCTTAAGAGGGCTATCGGAGTCCGGTAGCGCCCTACTAGTCACAATAAAGAAAGCCTAAATTAAAAAAGTGGCCATTTGACAAACTACAAAAGCCTTCAAGCAATTGTTATACAATACTTTTATAGGTTCTAAACATTCCACTTTTCAAAACGTGGCTAGAGGTGGATCACTGTGTAGCCCAATTTCTGACTGGACATGGTAACTTCAAGGCAAAGCTATTTTATTTTAAATTGGCTGCGTCACCTTTATGTGAATGTTCGGTTGACGGTAACGAGTTCGAACAAACCGCTCATCGTATTCTTTGGGAGTGTGAGCTCTGGTACGCCGAGCGCCAGACCATGCTTGACTCAATAAAATCGTTTTCTGGTGTCCCTTACTACATGGATCTTGTTGCAACTAGGGATAACTTCGGTGCCTTCAGATGTTTTTGCCATACTTATTACTGGAAGCAAAATAGGTCATAGTTTCAGTATAATGTTAGGTCCCCATTGTTATATTTTTATTTTTGGTGCTTTTGCGGTAGAGTCTATAACACTGCCATAAATTATCTCTGGAATTGGCTCTCTAATAGCCATGCTTTATTCTTATTACTGTCTCCCGTTTGCAATGGAGGGAAGTCGGATATTTCTTTTTCCTACTCCACCTATCTTCTTTGATTAATTCATTGCGGGTTCCAAGACAGATTAGAGTCATCCCCCGGGCTCGCTGGACTTCATTCTTCTGTCTAGTGTTGTGAATGGTCGCCGCTGTTGATCCTGGCTTACAGGAGTTACAGCGGTGGGAATGTGTATGCGTGTATGTATGTGTGCCTATGCCCGTTTTTATTTATAGGCCATTGTTATACAATACTTTTATAGGTTCTAAACATTCCACTTTTCGACAATTTCGAATAAAAACAAAAGTGGCCGTTTTATTTTCTTTTTTCATAATTTTGAAGACTTTTGTAGTTTTTCAAGTGGGCACTTTTTTAATTAAGGCTTTCTTTATTGAGAAATCTTTATTGATGTGACGAACTGGACTCGAATAGCCCTCTTAAGATCTTTGATTCCTGCGTGGGCCTTAAGAATATTTTTTAGAAATGAAAAACTTTTCGAGTCAATATTTATTTGCCATTCACAATTTTGAACTTATTCTTTTAACTTTAAAAGTCTTTTTGTGCTTTTATCAGAATCATGTAGTCGTTTTTGTTTTATTATTTTAGGTCTGTAATTTAAATTATTGTATTGGATAGTTTCAAGCCGAACAATTTTTTTCGTTTTCTTATAATTACCTCATTAGGTACTAAATCTTCATATTATTGTTATTAACACCATCTAACGTGCAATAACATAAGTCTGAAGCTAATTAACATTTAGAGATTATTTTAAATCAGATGAATGAACACGAAATTTGATTTCTGGATGTTCAAATTAAACATGAAATAACGTTGATTTCGTAATACCGTGGAAGCATAAATTAAATAAATAGCACAATTTAAATATTCGTTCATTGGTATTAATTAAAGTTACATACGTATTTTCAACAAATACACCCAACTATTTATTAAATCTGTGAGGTATATCAGAGGTATCTCATAGATTTTTTAAAGCTATATTAGGTATAATAAATTAAATTATTCTACATGTTACCTAAATGATGAAAGAGCGATGACAGCATACGGAAGAGGCCGCGGTTCGGTTCCTGGCCTGTACCACTAAGTTCTTTGGAATTTATGTACGGTTGTATTTATCATTTACTAGCTCGGCGGTGAAGGATAACATCGTGAGGAAACCTGCATTCCCGAGAATGAAAAGAAAATACCATAAGTTCGGTCGGAGGTATGCGTAAAAATGGAGCTTGGGGCGAACACAAAGGACCAGCGCTGGTCTCAGAGTTACAACGACCCTTGCTTGCCCAACCACAAATAATAATACCTAAATGATAGTGCGATAAGCTGATAAGAGATTATTGGTGTAAGTTGAAGGATGATGTTGGTAACTAGAATTCAGAGCGGATGTGGTAACATAATTTTACTGCACTACCTAGAATTCGCTTCGCTTCATAATTGAAAAATGGAATCGTAACTCAATTGTAGTATCAAAATAAAACCGGTCAAGTGCGAGTCGGGCTACTCGCGCACCGAGGGTTCCGTACCACACCACCACAGAACACAACATTATTAACTTAGAAAAAAATCTTTTTTTGTCCGGGATCTTTAGCGCGAGACCGACTCACACTTGGCCGGTTTTTAGTATTTGTTGTTATTCTGTAGAGTTTGCTCTATCATCACACTAAGTTTGACACTTGTATGTATTACCGTTTTTACGATAGAGCGTGAAGAAAAAACGTTGATAAAAACTAGTTTCTTGTTGAAAACCCCCCTTAATTTTTAACTTTCTGCAATTTTTATTATTTGTTAACAAATCCGCCGCAATAACGCATAATCGGAGAAAATTTCAACTATCTAGCTATTACGGTTCAAAAGTTACAGCCCTAAATAGGTAGGACAGCCGGACGGACGGACGGACGGACAGACGGACAGACGGACAGACGGATGGACGGACGGACGGACGGATGGACGGACGGACAACGTAGGCTTAGTAATAGGGTGTTTCGTTTTCGCCCTTTGGGTACGGAACCCTAAAAAGATTTAACATTCAAAAATAAAATAAATTTCCCATGTTATAACGTGTAGGGAAAGGTAAAGTACAAGGGGAGATAAAAGTAGGTTATAAACTGTTGAATCATACTGCGTAGTGCGTAGCAAATGCATACTTTCACTAAGAACGTGAAAAGGATTCTATGTATATCTAATCCATCTTCTATACAGGGTGAAATTGATATCATTAGCATCAGGGATCGAAAATTTTCGGTTACCTTTATTTAAATGTTACCTTTATCGAGGAAACAACCGATTTTAATACAGGTAACCTAAATATGACCTTCAATAGAAAGCGAGTGAGTGCGGGTAAGGGTGAGTTTAGACGGGGCGGCAAAAAGCGCGCGTGTTTTTTAATAACACTGAAAAATGCATTTTAATTTCTACCAATCAGAAGTACAAAATAGATTGAACAACATCGTTGTTCTAGCGGGTGACGCAAATTTTGGAGCACCCGATGAGCGACCTGCGCTCTATTTTCAGTGTTGCTACAGCATTGGACAGGTCGAGATAATAAGGAGATGATTATTTACATTTTATTGAACCCAAAAGCATAGAATGGTTTAAGTTTATTTTCACGTTTGAGTTTAAGTTTGTTATTATAATTGATTTAATTTGTATTTTAGTAACGAATAACGAGGTACTTACTTAAAACTTGGATACTTACTATATTTATAAAGAATTTTTTTTTTTTAAATATCTCTGTGTACGCGGGCCGTTAGTAGAATGATTTTAAGGTTACCTCTAAAAATATCTGTAAAAAAAATAAAGGTTGTAACGAAAAAGTACCGGTATTATCGATACCGGTTTCGGTCCCTGATTAGCATCCTTTTAAACTAAGAGTCTACCCATCGAACTGAACAACTTTTACTACGGGAGTAAACCGACCGTAGCAAAAAAAAATCAGTTGTTGCATACATTTGAGTCGAGTAAGCAATAAATGAATTGAACTGAATTGAATTGAGTTTAGTATGGAACTGCTGATTTGTCGTATGGAAAAAGCTGCGGCGCGCGCGTCTAGAGAAATCATGCTAGACGTGCTGAAGCTTTATCTAGGCTAAAGACCTGAGACAACCACATCAAAGCTGTTTCTTATTAAAAATTTTAATTTAGAGAGATTCGACGACAACTTTATTAGGGAAACGTCTCCAATTAGGTAAAACACCTAATATAGGTACGCACGGCGACAGATCAACCTACCCATAGTTCGACCTTATGTCCATGAACATAGAGTTCAACTATGGGTAGGTTGATCTGTCGCCGTGTGTACAAGAAATAGTGGAACTCAGTCAAGACGAATTGCTTTTAGGACCAATCTCATACTTTGATAAATTTCTATTCGGATCACTTGCTTGCGTCAACTACCTACCAATATCGCAGAATTAATAGCAGTAAAATATTATAAAAGGTGTTTTCGAAATTATTTTGCTTCAAAACGCTGGCGCAATGTCTCGAGCGAGCCCAATATCCACCAAGGATATGAAGATTTGTCGTAAACAAACAATCATCATCATCATTAGCACACTTACTTAAGGCGGTTGCAGAGGGGTCAATTTTATACAAAACTTTGACGCACAATACGCGTATAGACGGTATTAATATAAGTAACTTGGTTTATATGGAAAAACGGGTTAGAAAATCTAGATGTCGCGTATCAAATAACATTTGCAATTTATAATATAATTACGAAGATATAAAGATTTGAAATTTTTCATACAAAATTTTCAAAATTGCAAATGTTATTTGATACGCGACATCTAGATTTTCTAAACAATTTTTCCATTTATAAAATAATTCTTTTATTTATTCCGTCTACGCGTATTGTGCGTCAAACGTTTGTATGGACTGAAACCACCTTAAAGGGGTGCTTCAGACCATCAAACTGAACAACTTTCTCTATGGGACCAATATCGAAATCGGGAAAAAATAATCTGCCGTCCCATACATTTCAGTCGAGTTATGTTTTGCAGTTTTGTATGGGACAGCGGATTTTTTTTCGCGATTTCAGTATAGGTCCCATCGTAAAAGTTGTTCAGTTTGATGATCTGAAGCACCCCTTTAAGTGAGTGTCCCATTTAATTTTACACCCTTTATAAGTCCCACTACAGGGCACAGGCCTACCCTCAAGGAGCAGTAAGAAGGTTACTCCACAACGCTTGCCCAATGCGATTGGTAGACTTCACATACACATCTGAATTTTTTCAGCGCATGCAGGTTTACTCGGTATTGCGGAGCAGTTGGTAGGTATTACGTACATAATTAGAAAAACTCATTGGTACATCTTGTGTCCTCCGTACGGATTCGAACCCAGACCCTCGTGATTGAGTGGTCAAGCCTCTCTCTCAAAACATCCAATAGGATTTCGTTATTTACGCATCGGAGGAGAGAAAATATCTCGTATTTGTTTGGCACAATCAAAGCTATGGTTATGCGTATACCATCTTATTAACCACCTGACTATACGCCACAATCATAGACCGAGATCCGACCGTAAAATTATGCACCTATTTCATAGGCGAACGAAATGTGATTCTAGTGTACACAGGGGTTAATTCAACGCCGCCAAGTTGCCTAGATTTTTGAACCTGGCAACCCTATAGATGCGACAGATTGAGAGGTGGTAACCCTAGTTTTTCCAGTACTTTAGATCAGTCTCCTTCCGATGGCACCTCATTTACGTCCCTAACAGACAGGTGGAAAAAGTTATACCAAAAATCATAATTGAAAAGGTACTTGCGGCAAGATTTTTCTAGGCAACTGGTTGGCGTTGAATTAACCCCTGTGTAAACATACAACTAGAATCACACTTCGTTTGCCTATGAAATAGGTGCATAATTTTTCTAGGCAACTTGGCAGCGTTGAATTAACCCCTGTTTAAACATACACTAGAATCACATTTTTTTTGCCTATGAAATAGGTGCATAATTTTACGGTCGGATCTCGGTCTAGAACGTTTAAACATTGTTTCTACAGACATTACCTTTAGATCTACGAGCAATTCCTTTGAACGATTACATCGTTAACCAACGTTTAATGTGCATTGGTAGGTATATTCAGAGCGCGCTAGTAGGTTTGGTTGCCAGGTCTTCGGGCTTGTCGATTTGTTGATCAGCATGGCTGTAGCATGGCTAGCATGGCAGCGTGATATATCGCTATCACACCTTCGCTCTCTTTCTATTTGCGCGCGAACGAACGATATAAAAGGTGAGATATAGGTAGCCGGGTCACGTGCAACATGCTACGGCGGCTGTTCTATGTAAAGGAACTTAAAGTTTAGTTCAATACACAATTGACGCTAGGAAGCTAAACTCCAGAAAAAGTAATTTTGACACTAAACTAAAAGTCTTATTAATTAGATTATCAATTTTGACATAACTTATGAATGGATCCATTCATAGTTCATTCATAGGTTACGACAAAATATGATTTCCAGTTTAGATCCGAAACCGGTCAATGGTCTTGTAGGTATCGTGTCCACTATGTCCATGAAAAACGGCGACGGGCCCACTACTTTCCACACTGGGCCGAGTTCGGGCACTGCTAGTGTTTGTATATCTGACAATATCTGACTGCCCCCTCGGGAAATATAGAAATAAGCGAATAATTTATTTTGATATCTGTAATCTCTAAAATACAAAAATGGTCGAGTTAAAACCTTTATTTGCTTAATTTTAAAAAATAATAACATAAAAATCCTTGCCTTGCCTTTTTTTCCCTAACTCTGCCTCAAAATCTACTAAGATCTCTTTATCAATAAAGAGAGCTAGAGTTAGGGAAAAAAAGGCAGATGATTTTTATATTTGGCTACTTGACAACTAGTCAAATCCGCTACTCTTTGTCGGACGTCAAAACATGCGCTTTGTATGAAGATTTGTACTAAATATTGAGTTGTGACGTCATCAACATGAAACTGGGAGTTTAGCGTTATTTTCTAACCCTTTTTTTATTGATTAGATAAAAATAAAATATATTGAATGTAGTCATATACCCATTTGTAACTCTATGCTTGCTCTATGCTGGAAACAGAAACTGCAACATCAAATTTTAAATTCTGGCATTGTAATACGCTAGAAACGAATGTGATACGGGGTAGTAACATGGTAGGTAGTAAGTACTATAAAATAATTTGTGATTGTGAATTTATATATTTTTTAAGAGCCAGTTTTTTTTTTCCGTGTAGTTTACAGGTCGGTGAGTGACGTCACTCGACTACCTAAAAAACGTCATTCATCATCATTATCATCAGCCTATAAACGTCCCACTGCAGGGCGCAGGCCTACCCTCAGGGAGGGTGTAAAATAGAAAATATTGTTGCGACAATATTATCTCGAAATGGTTTTCAATTCAGCCCTCCAAAAAAAACCTTGACATACTGAGCAGCTGAGAGCAGATTACAGCCAGCGGACAATTGGAGGGACCACGAAGGGTCTACCGAGCCAATCAGTGGGACCCAGCATTGGTACGGACCTGCTGACTGACTTAGGACGTTGCTGGGGCTACTTGGGAAACGGGGATCGGTGACATAAGAAATTACTATCATAGGGATGTGCTTTGTCTGTCCATCTCACGGATGGATAAACCATAGCCCCGTCATATTCCTGTTATTTACAATTTAATAGTAAGGACTGGCCTTGCGGTAGCATTTCCCCTCTGCCACGGTATGAGACTAATTAATCCTGTGCATTTACACTCAATTTTATACCTTATCACTAAACGAGACAGCCTATAATTGCGAAACAATAATTTTGAACTTAGAACGTTTGGGGTTCACACGAGACTACTTTTCATGATTTTTAACATTCAAAATTAGAATCTAAAGTTATAGGGAATAAAATCCAAAGTTGCGGATTTCATGTTACCTCGCCCCCCTCAAAAAGTGGCAGAAAATTTAGATAGGAGAATGACACGCGTTACGCGTCCATACTATTAAATTGTCTAAGGTTATTTACCATGAAATGCACAATATACCGGGGTTTGGTAATTACCATATTTAATTTTCTTCAAGTCAAACATTCTAACATAGAACGCCGACTTAATTTTCATAAATGTAAACTCCGTCTGATTAACAGACCCAAAGACGTCTAAAGACACCGTTTACTTTAGCTAAAATAACATTCCATCAAAATTAATAAAAGTTAAATCTTAACTTTCTGATACCATATTAAATGGAAATGTTTTTCTTCGCTCTGTTTTATTTTTCTTCGCTCTTTCACTGTTAAATTGTTATATCGATTAATTTGGTCCCGTTCTAGCTTCTGTCGGTTTAAAGACGCCTGTCGATTTTATCTAACGCCTTTGTTAAATCCATTAATCTGAAGAGGGATGATGGTAAAGGCATTTTCACACAAACCTTTTTAGGGTTCCGTACCCAAAGGGTGAAAACGGGACCCTATTACTAAGCCTACGTTGTCCGTCCGTCCGTCCGTCCGTCCGTCTGTCCGTCTGTCCGTCCGTCCGTCTGTCCTACCTATTTAGGGCTGTAACTTTTGAACCGTAATAGCTAGATAGTTGAAATTTTCTCAGATTATGCGTTATTATGGCGGATTTGTTAACAAATAACAAAAAAAAATTAAGGGGGGTTCTCAACATGAAACTAGTTTTTATCAACGTTTTTTCTTCACGCTCTATCGTAAAAACGGTATAATACATACAAGTGTCAAACTTAGCGTGATTATAGAACAAACTCTACAGAATAACAACAAATACTAAAAACCGGCCAAGTGTGAGTCGGTCTTGCGCTAAAGGTCCTGGACGAAAAAAGTTTTTTTTTCTTAGTTAATAATGTTGTGTTTTGTGGTGGTGTGGTACGGAACCCTCGGTGCACGAGTAGCCCGACTCGCACTTGACCGGTTTTATTTTATTGTGCTGTACAGTTTACAAACAGGTATTTTCTGTGAACCTTGTGCTCTAGTTTTTCCCTTCTTAATTTATAATTTCATAAATTACTAGCGTTAACCCGCAACTTTGTCCGCACAATTTATATACCAGATTTTAAGTCAGATCATAAGCTATCAAACAAAAAAAGTTTCATCAAAATCGGTTCGGTAGTTTTCGCGTGATGCTCATTCAAACACACAAAGCAAAAAAAAATATTTTTTAAAATTTACAGTTTTATAATAGTAGAGATGTATGTAAGTAAAATATTATAATCTATACTTTCGTTCGTTTACCCACTTTGCTGTGCTGTGATTCTACTCAACTTCAAACTTAGATAGGTATTACAATTCTGCCATCTCCATTACTCTAGCTAGACCAACAGTGCAGTGGGAAACGTGTCATCAAAGATTTTTTTTGGTCTAAAAAAATCTTTGTCATACGTCTGTGTTCAAATCGCTATCGATTTAGATCAGCGATCGATTATTTTCAAACGGTTTTCTTAAATTTTGCATTCTTTAACCGACTTTAAAATTACTTACAAGAAAAATAAATGCACTTAAAGGTATTAAAAAAAACTTCTAACCTGAGATTATCTCTTTGATATACAGGGTGAAATTGATATCATTAGCATCCTTTTAAACTAAGAGTCTACCCATCAAACTGAACAACTTTTATTATGGGAGCAAACCGATCGTAGGAAAAACAAAATCAACTGTTGCATACATTTGAGTCGAGTAGGCATTGCGGTTTAGTCTATAACAGATTTTTTTGTTGCTCCGATTGGTTTGCTCCCATGGTAAATTTTTGAAAAAAACTCGTTTTTTTTTTAATGCGTTTCGTTGACTTACGTTTTTCTTAACCCTGTTCTTCTAAATCTGCAGCAAAAACAGAAGATATCCATATTTACTGTTTACATCCGTTCGATCGTAAACACTAAATATTGAATCCGGCACACGTATACGAATTGACCCCTAAAAATGCGCGAAACATATTGAAACCCCAGCGGGAGTTATTCGGTCCGTGAGTGTACTTAACTGTGTATAACAGTAATTTTATCACCGGTACGTTTTCGCTTTGCTCCTGAATGCGTGTGAAATATGATAGGTGGGGCAAGCATACCAAGATTGGGTAGATTTGTCTTTATTCGAGGGAAAATTTAAACCTTGGGGAAATGGATAAATCAAATCTTCAGTTAAATTTGAGTTTTGGGGCCATCATCATCATTTCAGCCTTTTTTATACGTCCACTGCTGGACAATGGACATAGACCCCACAAGGAAGATTTTGCCATAATCGCCACGCTTGACAGGCAAGTTGGCGATCGCATGCATATGCTCACTACTATATTCCCCTAGGGGGTAGTTAGATATTCTGAAACTGCAGAACATCCACGTTTCACTAGTAATACTGAAACTCTGTCCAGTGTGACGGGAAGTGAGCCCGTCGCCACTTGTAATGGACAGTTGGTACAATACATGCCTCGAAATTGAAGCATGCAGGTTTCCTCACGATATTTTCCTTCACCGAAAAGCCAGTGGTGTTACAAATCGTACATAAATTCCGAAAAACTCATTGGTACGAGTCGGCCTGGACGGGGATCGAACCATCGCGTCCTGCACGGCAGGCAAGTTTATTCGCCACTGGACCACCACGGCTTTTCAAGGCAAGTTGGCGATCGCAGTTGGGTGTTAATATACTCGGAGAACACTGCTGCCCATTCTCCAGTTAATCCCTTTAGTCGCCTTTAACGACACCCACGGGATGGGCTGGGGTGGTGCAATATTCTTGATCGCACGGCAGCAAATTGTGTTTCTTATCTTATCTTATTATGGGGCTGGCAAGCCAGCAACACTTCGACCCAATGGGGTTTTTTGTGTTGACTCCTACATATTTTTATTACCTACTTCACCCTTCAATAATGTGGCAAACGAGAGGCAATTCCGTTCAGGGGAAATATTGTTATGTTTCGGTATAAGTCAATAAATTTATAGTTTGAATAACCATCTCCCAGGTGGCAATGAGTCAAGCCGCCAAGACATCGCAGTCACAAAGGATATTGTGCCATTTATACACTCAGTTGCAGAAACGCTCGTTAAAATTAATCCTCCATTAAATCACTTTCTGTCACTTTTTGTCATGTTGACGTAGTACAAGCTAGCAAGAGATTTAATGAAGGATTAACTCTAATGAACGTTTCTGCAACTGAGTGATAGTCTGTGTGTGTTTAATTGGTTAGCTAGTAAATGTTCTTTCTTTTCTAGCTAAGTTACATAACAATAGGAATAGTGTTTTTATATAACAACTTTTAATTGTTTAGTTTACTTTAAATACTTTTAATGATGTAATATTTATTCATTTCCTTCATATTATGTTAGGATAGGATTGTAGCAGGTGGCGATCAATTACCTCTGCCTACCCCAATGGGCATAGGCCTAAGTATATTGCAATAACAATAAAACAATATTTTGATGTCCTAATGTTTTAATTTAATGTATAACGGAATCATAAAAATCATATCTGGCAACCCCAGACGAGTTCGTTGGAGGAACATAAATAGTGTCTCACCGAATTCGTATTTCTATTTTACCACAGTAGAAAGATTTGCTTGACGTTGTAACCTGCAGTTACAACGAGAGCGGAGTATTCTTGATTTGATGTCAAATCTAATAAAGTTGAAACTAAAATATAGAAACAAAATAGCTGTGCCCGCGACTACATAAGTACAGGGTCCTTCTCAATATGCCGATGGTTTTTAAAGGGATTGATGAGACCATCTAACTAAAAAACGTTCTCTATTGGACCAACATCGAAACCGCAGAAAAAAACCAGCCTAGAGCGTGTCGGACTCGCCCATAATAGGGTTCCGTAGACATTGCATAAGGAAAAAAAGGAAAGAAGAAGGAACCCTAAAAACAGCTGTCCCATACATTTTGGTGGAATATGTTTGTAATTTTGTATGGTATAGCAGATTTATTTTTCGCGATTTGGATTCCAGTCGTCTATCTTCAGTTACTCAATTATTTACCTTAATCTCAATAAAAATAGAACTCAATTATCCAAACCGAAGGAAATCAATACCAAAGTTTCTTACACAATTAGTACAAGTCATTATGGTTCATCCTCTGCTCTGGAAGATTTCTGCTTAAACAAATCTTATGTCTATGGAATAAGTGTGCAAATTGCTTAATGTATGGGAATCAAGCTGGGACTCTATGGAGCAGCCTATCCAGTTCTGCCGAACCACTGGCACGCCTGCTTATAATCAGAATCTTATGACTATAAACGGAAACAACGGAAAATGTAAAATGGGATGTAATAAAAACCTGGGGTCTTATTGTGTAAGTACCCGATGCAAGTCGGGTTTTTGGCAGTTCTTAATCTGCCTGCTTCTTAAAATTTTATTAATTAATTTCAGACTATGGATAGGCAATAATTATATGATGATCACAGAAACTTATATACATACCTACTTAAAAATTGTGTAGTTATAATCCGTTATCGATCTTGTTTACAATGTAATTTTAGTTTATTATTTAAAGTTATTATTTTAAATCGAAAATTTCAAACTTTTTGCTTCTGACATGGCTGTATGGGCTCGATCTCTTAGCCTTCAAAAAAAGTCAGTCTTGGCTTAATTTTGACATAATTTCGCACACTTCTCTATGGAGCGACGAACATGCCATCTGTTGAGTTTTTAGGAACCAAAGTTGTAAACTCTTATATATTCCGTGACCAAAGGGCCATAACGGATTTAGGCCAGTGAACATTAATTTGCAATCAATAATATAACGCTCACAGGCACATAAATTGCAATGATCCCAAGTAAGCCTCAGGCTTTTTGTTATGGGAATCATGGAAGTATTCCGGAATGAAAGTATTCCGTACTGGAAATTCCGGAATGGAAGTATTCCAGACTGGAAGTTCCGGAATGGAAGTATTCCGGAATAAAAGTATTACGGACGGAATGGAAGTATTCCGGAATGGAAGTATTCAGGAATGGAAGTATTCCGGAATAAAAGTATTACGGATCACAGACAATTTTTTTTTTTGAAAATAAAATGTGTTGGTACGAAACCATCGGTGCGCGAGTCCGAATCGCACTTAGCCCGTTCTTTGTAAACATCTTCAGTTCGCAGACACAACAGTTTTAAATAAAATAGTAGGTAAGTATGGATCAACTAATTATTAAGAATAAGAACAAGAGTTACCTTGAGCTATCAAAAATAACACATCAATTCAATGCCGATCAATCATCGGCATGCTACCAAGTAGTTAGGTCTTACTTCATTCGATCCTACAAAATTCGACGCGAAAGATAGACATTAGGACGAATTTTTTTTTTGAAACGGGCTAAATATCGAGATCGCTTTCAAATATTAGGTGATTGGCGGAAATCCTCGACCCCGGAAAAAAATTGTTAATACGCACATGCAATAATAAAAAGGTTCGCGATTACTGAACCATAGTGTTGGACGGTGCGTCTTGTCACGAATTTGAAACGATCTGGTTTCACGTCACGTAGGGATGTCCTGAGCCCAGATAATCTTCGTAATTACGGGACTACTCCGACAAATATATCTACATTGTAGGTATGTATAATAAACTGATACGAATTAGTGAACATTGTTTTCGATCCACATAATGAAGCAGGATCTTTTTTCCTGTGGTTTTCTATGCGATCGCTAGATATGCGCGAATAAAGGTCAAAACTTCAAAAGGGTTTCATTAAAATAATAAAGAGGGAAACAAAAGATAATCAAAAAGATGCCAACGCATGTTTAAACGGAAAAATTAAAAAAAATATATTTACTTATTAATTAATAAGTAAATATAATAGGGAAATGGAAAAGATACTTAATCAAAAAGATGCCAAATTGCCAACGCATGTTTTAATGGAAAAATTTAAATTAATTTATTTAATTTTTCCATTAGAACATTCGTTGGCATCTTTTTGATTATCTTTTCCCATTTGAAATTGTCGATTCAAAATAATAAGTTATTATTTTAAATCGAAAATTTCTATCTTTTTACGTCTGACATGGCTGTATCTGCTCGATCTCTTGGCCTTTAAAAAAAGCCAGTCTTGGCTTAATTTTGACATAATTTCGCACACTTCTCTATGGAGCGATGAACAGCCATCTATTGAGTTTTTAGGAACCAAAGTTGTAAACTTTGGTCAGATTTAGGCCAGTGAACATTAATTTTCAATCAATAATATAACGCGCACAGGCACATAAATTGCAATGATCCCAAGTAAGCCTCAGGCTGTTTGTTATGGGAATCATGGAAGTATTCCGGAATGAAAGTATTCCGTACTGGAAATTCCGGAATGGAAGTATTCCAGACTGGAAGTTCCGGAATGGAAGTATTCCGGAATGGAAGTATTCCGGAATAAAAGTATTACGGACGGAATGGAAGTATTCCGGAATGGAAGTATTCAGGAATGGAAGTATTCCGGAATAAAAGTATTACGGATCACAGACAATTTTTTTTTTTAAATTAAAATGTGTTGGTACGAAACCGTAGACAGAGAATACTATAGACAACTGGTTGCCGTGGCCACATGAGATAGAGCGATATCAAGGAGCAGTGTTACCATATTAACATAATTAACCAATTTTAAGCGATTTAAGGATTCAAAGTACATCTTCACCAATTTAGATATTTAATACTCATTTTCAGTCTTACCACGCGCTTATACGATTATCTTACTAGAAGATAGAGAGATGACTGTGTAAACTAAAGGATGATAATAATTAATTGATAAGCGTAGACATACAGCTGACAAAGATGAGTTATTAATATATTTTACCAACTCCCGAGTTATAGGATGAGGACAAGGAGAGGAGGGGAGGAGGACACCACCAAAAGATCGCACAAACGTGCGTTCTTTACGTATTTATTCAAGAGTTTGAGCTAACGTGATAACATCACGAAAGTGATTATTTAACATCTTAACTATTATAAAACCCTAACAGAACTGTGTCTATGGATGTTATATGTTTGTGCCGTTGTTGTATGAATCCCATAACAAAAAGCCTAAGGCTTACCTTGGGATCATTACAATGTATGTGCCTGTGAGCGTTATTTATTTATTTTATTTTTATTTTATTTATTGAAGATACTTACAAAAAAAATTGTTTGTTTGTACTAGCATCACGCAAAAACTACTGAACCGATTTTGATGGACCTTTTTTTATTTGATAGCTTTTGATCTGACTTAAAATCTGGTGGGTATATATTTTGTGCGGACAAAGTGGCGGGTGAAATTTGTTAGATTACTGCACAATATAAAATTTATGAATTATCAATAAAGACCTTGATCTACATTTGAAATCATCATAATTTTTCAGAGTTCAAGATAGCAGGCGAAGATGGGCTTCTAGAGATTTTAATACAAACAGTGATTCGACTAGGATTGTCAAAAATATGTTGTTTTGTCCGACTAGACAAAATAAAAGAGGGGTTTTTGTTCAGAATAAAATAATCAAACAAAAAGTACAAAAGTAACGTAATATTTATTTTATATTTCTTAACATGTGATGTATATAATATGTATTCATGTGCATGTCCTACAAGGCAACCAGGCGTACCGAACTGCTTTTTAATAGGAAAATACTCTGATGGGTATAGCAATAGTGATCTCAGAGTTAAATCTGAACTTACTGTTGTAGATTCGCCAATTTTGAAACTAGTTCGAGGCAATAATTTATCTACATCTGCAGTCATTGGGGAATCTGGTCCTTTGATCTAAAATAATAAAAACAACATCAGGGTAACAGCAGAATAGAATAGAATAGAAGATATGACAAATAGTATTTTTTAAAGATAATTATAAGTATACTTACAAAATCAGCATCTGAACTAGATTGTGTTAGATTACTGTTATGTCCATAGGTTCTGCAACTACCGAACTTGTAGAAGGAATAGGAATAAGCATTTCTGTTTCCTGAAAAGCAAAGTTTACGAATTAGTAGGAGATGGTAGTAGGTAGTAGTCATTTAAAAGGGATTTTAAAACTAGGTACTCTTTTAGTTGCTTTAGTTTAAAGATAAGATAAATATTATTTATTTGCACACTAAGAAAATACAAATACAATTTAAAACAGGAATGAGAAGGGTATAAAGGGCGGTCATTAAACCATTATTAATTACTACAAGTTGAATAGGTGAGTACATAAAAAAAACAACAATTACCAGCATTGGAACAGCATTAGGAAGTAGCACAGTCACTTTCCTCTTTTTAAATATAACGTTTGCCGCAAAATTTTACTACTAATTCATGAAGACTTATTTGGTGTCCAATTTGGTCGCCCCGTAGCCTCAATCCAACGCATTCGTAAATCTTCGTTTACGGGAAAACTGTAACAAATAGAGTAAACTGAGACAACAGTAACAGCAACAGTAAGTAAATAGTATTCAATAAATTTATTTCAAAAAATTACTTGTGAGTTTTGAGGAAATTTAGTACCAAAAGATGGCAACACTGAACCGAATTATTTTTAGGTTATGTAAAGGTAAATAATCGACTTTTTAGGTTTATTTGAGGCGCAAAGTAAAATTTTCCATGTTGTTACGTATTGCAGTTAAATTATATAATCATAACTAAAGCTAATACTTGATCAAATGTATCGTACTTACGAGTGGAAAGACAAATTGGGAAGCTTCATTTCACTGTCACTTTTACACTCTAATACGCTACACCGAACCATTATTTCGTGTAAATTCTTTATAGGAATTCGTCTTTTACAATTCCGATGGTTATAGCCTCTTAACCGCAATCACTATTAGTATTAAACTTTAATTTTATTATGAAAAACAAAAGAGCAATGAAGTACCTGTCAAATTTGTTTAGAACACTAGTATGCTGACCTTGAAAAAACCGGCACGCGACGCGAAACAAAAGATCTAATCGTGTTGTCTCGTTTTTTTTCAAGACGTGGGCATAAGTTGTTCTTTTTCTTGTGTGAATGCGATGGAAGCTATCACTTTGTCTATAGTTTTCTCTGTCTACGTACGAAACCATCGGTGCGCGAGTCCGAATCGCACTTAGCCCGTTCTTTGTAAACATCTTCAGTTCGCAGACACAACAGTTTTAAATAAAATAGTAGGTAAGTATGGATGACATACCACATTCTACGCCAACAGACTGCAAATACTTGAAACACTAATGGTCGATAACAAACATACCATGTGCAAATAATATCGCCACATGGTATTACCATGACAATCATACTCTGTTTATGCTAATTATAATTATACTAGAATAAATTATCTGTGAGTCATTGAGAGAATGGAATAACAGTAGGTACATGGTGATAAACTAGAACAAGGACATCTATACTAATATTATAAAGAGGAAAGATTTGTACCTATTTTTGTATGTTTGTATGTTTGTAATGAATAGGCTCAAAAAGTACTGGGCCGATTTAAAAAATTCTTTCACCATTAGAAAGCTGCATTCACCCTGAGTAACATAGGCTATATTTTTTGCTAGAAAAGATTAGACGTCCACCCGTGCGAAGCCGGGACGGGCCGCTAGTTGGATATAAATAGAGAAAAACATGCAACCATCTTTTTTTTTTATTTTGTAAAAAAAATTCGGCATCAACAATAAAATTCTGTACGTCAAGTTTTTTTTTGGAGCACTAAAAATTGTCTGAATAAAAATATTTTCTATGTTAGAGATTTTAAGATTACCTACGCTTGGATTACGGATATTTTTAATAAAGTAAGGTCGTTTTTGGTTCAAGCTACATGTGATGTCGCTGTAAATTCCTTGGTAAACTTAAAATAACTGGTATAGCCATAAAGAAAAAAAATCACAATGCTAAAATTCGACATTCCATGTTGCCGTTTCGATTGGAGAAGGCAGGTGATTTATTTTAGGTGATTTTAAATAATCAATCAATAATCAATAGCAAGTCATGCAAGGCTGCAAAGTTGCTTTTTTGCGCGAGTAGGTACTTGTATTGAAACATGAGCAAGCGAAGGATTGTAGGACTGAATCAGCGAAGCAAATAAAAAATCCTGAGCGTAGCGAAGGTTTCAAAAGTACGAGACGCAGAATAACTTTGCTGCCGAGCGAAACACAATTTTTCACCTTACTACAGCGATCAAAAATTTCATTGCGCCAACCTCGTTTTTAGAATAATCGCACTGGCCAGCACGAAAACAGCATGAAAAAAAAAACCTGTTTAGGCTGGTTTTCTTTTGGTTTTTGTTTATTGAATAGTAAGATTCGAATTTTAAAAACTCTTTCGCGGATAAAAGGCACTTTTGCACTCAGATTTCGACGAGCTTGTGAGGTGAAAAGGTTTTTCTCCAATGGAGTTCGAATGATTTTCTAGCTTTTGCATTTAGAGACTAGACCGACCAGAATCTCATGGCATCATCATCATCAGCTGATGAGGCCTATGGCCTAAACCACTTAGATAGTGGAACCAGCGATTGCTGAGGTCGTTGTCGGTCCAGCTGGCTAGAGGGCGGCGTGGGCTCCATTTGGTGGTTGTCAATTCTTCGCCACTTCAGCTTGCAAATTTTCAGAGCTATGTACGCTTGTACGCTAGTACTATGTATGCTTTACTTTAGCTGCCAGTGACACGTACGTTCATTAAAGTTAATCCTCCATTAAATCTTTTGCTATCCCAGAAGATGGTCGTCGGCGTCCGGGTCGTCCTAAGAAGAGGTGGCGGGATGATCTGGATGCTTTTGACGACAAGTGGCCATAGAGCTTGCCCAGGATAGATATGGTTGGAAGATTAAAGGGGAGGCCTTTGCCCAGCAGTGGGATGAAATAGGCTAGAAAAAAAAAAAAAAATTGTCTACCTAATTGTCACCATTTATCTTGTTGACGTAGTAAAAGCACAGCCTGGACACTGCATACAAAAAATTGAATTTGATAAGATGACGTCAGCACATGCGAAACCAAAGAAATTGAACCTTATGTCTTCTTCTTAGGTAACGAGTAACCAGTACGAGGTAACCAGAGGGCGATAGAGGGGGTGAGGTAAAAAGTTGGTGGGAGGAAGGGAGTGTCCGTACTGTATCTAGTAATAGATACTCTTTCTTATACTGTGGTAAAAGCTAGCAAGAGATTTAATGGAGGATTAAATTTAATGAACGTACATTACCCTCTACGCCACAGCACTCATACATAAGTACTTTACAATTTTACATACTTCCTGCTTGAAGGGACTTTTTCTTAATATATACCGAGAATCGACGATTATATTTATCACTTATATTTGTTTACGTATATTATTAAGTTAATGAACTGCTCATTCGTTATTTTATTGTACCTAAATCATCTGATGTACATTCACCACATGTTAATTTTTAAATCCCTGGAAAATATTTCATCAGTGGTTCAGATTTTATGAAATAAAAATTTTTACCAATCGCACACATAACCTCAGCTATACAGGGTATAAATTCTAAAACGTGACATACTTTAGGATTAGGAGGTGCTTTAGGCTATCAAGCTGAACAATTTTCACTATAATTATGGAGCCAACAACGAAAACTCGAAAAAGAAATTTTTGTTTCACACATTTTGGTAGCAGTGTAGCCATTTTTCGTGATTTCTATATTGATATAATCTATCAAAAATAGCTATATTGCTATCCAAATGTGTGAAACAAATATTTCTTTTTCAAGTTTTCGTTGTTGGCTCCATTATAGTGAAAGTTGTTCAGTTTGATGGCACCCGTTTTAATATTAACGCATTTAATTTTACAAAATTTTACAAAGTTTTTAGTCAAAGCCCCCGCCTCCATGACGTCACAACACGGTAATGATCCCCTGTCACAAAATATATAGGTACATAAAGTACAGAGAAGGTCCACTAAATTTTGAGTATACCTATGCATTTTTATTAAAATGCTAAAACTCGGTTTAAATACTCTGAATTGTTATTTGATTTTTAAATCCGATTTTTTCACACCCTAAAACGAACCCTTCAAGCAAATTTTTACTTGAAAAACATTTTTTTATCTAAATTCTAACATTCTACGACTAATAAAGCCTGATCAGAAAAATTAAATACCTCGCCATGTTGCGGAAAATTATTGAAACTAATAATAATTGTCCCTTACGTGATTCGAACCCGCGACCCCCATAGTCTAAGAGATAAGAGGAATTTTTTTAACCATCAGTTGCAAGGCGATTCAGTATTTATAGGGTGAAAGCTTGTAATTTTTATTTGATATATCAAACATTGACTTCATGGATATTTCTATGCGTCATATCATCATCATCATCATCAGTCTATACATGTCCCACTGCAGGGCACAGGCCTACCCTCTGGGAGGGTGTATGGGCATCAATGCGGATTGGTAGACTTCACATACACATTAGAATTTATTCTTCAGTGTATGCAGGTTTCCTTTCGAAGTTTTCATTAAATCATTACCTATCGCACCTTAGGCTCCAAGTCAAACTAGGTAGGTACAAGTAAATCTGTCAATGAAATTAGTTTCTGCAATTTATTTCAGAGTTGTACTTCTGTACTGTAACATCTGTGTGTCTGTCTACTGTAGGTATGACAGATCCAACATTGACTTTATGGATATTTCTTCGCATCATCTCATTTTAGGCTAGGCTCCAAGTGATGTATCTGTTAAAATTAGCTTCTGCCAGTGATATTTTTTACGGAGTTTCACTTCTGTACTGTAACATTATGTGACTAATTGGAAGCTTGTAAACATTGTGGAATAGATCAAACATTGACTTCATAAATATTTCTGCACATCATCTCATTTTAGGCTGAAAGTCTGTCTGTGTGAGATTATCTTCTTACAGTATTATTTATTACTGAGTTTCTCTTCTGTACCTACTATAACATTAGGTAAACAGTTTTGTCCATAATATTTTAGATTTGTTGGACATTGTCACACAAATTGAGTAGTCGAAGAAGAATGGCAGATTTGGACCCAGCCATTTTTTACGAAAACTAAAAGCCGGCCGGTAAAAAACGGCGGTCATAATAAAGTATTGTAAAATTTTGAATCCGGACTTCTGGAGATGTGGAAGTTTTAAAAAAAATTCCTTATTTTATTTAAAAAATTCCACATCTCCAGAAATCCGGATTCAAAAGTAGAAATTACTAGTAAAATAGACAAATCATCCAAAAAGCAGTAGCAAAATGCAACCACGAGAACTATTTTCATCAAATATTATCACTAAGGTATTTTTTGGTCGTTACGGAACGTATTTGGCTTGATTGAACTGATAGTGTGTGTGATTTCGTTTTCTTCCGTCTTTCGTTATCATAATATTGCACGGTTATCGTGAATTTTCATTAAAATAAACACAATGAATGCGTAGAAGATTGAGTGGACTAGGTATCTAATAAGAAACGGTATGAGTTTCACACTCTTGATACAAAAGGTATCGTAAGGAGAAATACCTTTCCCCAGGTTACAACCAATTTACTTTTTTGTTAGTTTTGTTTCACTCTAGATACACGTATTACTAAGTTTCATTCATGTATGGGGACCTCTAAGTCTGGATCTCAAATTACATGGCCGTCCGCCAAACTGCTTTATAGTAGGTACCTGTGACTTGACAACGTTATAGAATAGGTACAAACATCCATGACTCAGGTACAAATATCCATATTCATCATACAGAAAAAAATGTGTGCTTTACGGGATTCGAACCTGTGCGTCCCGGCATAGTAGTCAGGTTCACTTCCCACTGATCTATCCAGCATTCGAGCCGTACGAAAGCTTGTACAAAATTTTTAAGAGGATGTCCTTGCACCGCTCTCCGTACAAAATAAGAAGTTGAATGAAAATGAAAATGAAAATAATTTATTTAAATAAAGGTATAAAAAATGGTTACATAAAAATCTTAAAGTAATATTAACTAAAAGTACACTTGGGGTGAATGCAGAAAAAAAAAAATTATGTAGGTGTACCGAATTCATTTACCAGGGGTTCCCATCGTAGGCAAGCGAAAGCCTGCTTGTTTCTAGGGAAACCAGTTTCTAGTTGATTAAAGTTACTGTTTATAGGTGGTGTGTGATTGTAACCCTAGTGTGTAAAATTTTGATTTGGTGTGGATGTGGAAGTGTGAAGAGTACCTAGTGAGCTCAATAAAGGTATGATGTATATGTGAATAAAATTTATAAATTATGTATACAAGTATGTGTATATGATGTGAATAGAACTAATATATTATGTTTTTATGATAATGGTTATGGTTATGTTAGAATAGAATATATTTTCAATACTAACCAATTAAAGTCAACGACATTCTTTAAACACAATCTAAAAATTAATGTCTTTGCTTATGGTTTGTCAGATTTCCATTAAAATGTACAGTTCCAATTCAATGCTAGGATTAGTTTAAGATTTGTATGGAAATCTTTGTGGCGCTGTAAGTTACAACTTTGAAATTTTTTAACAAAAATCTGACCAAACAAACCACAGGCACAAAGATTAGTTTCTAGATAGTGTTCAAAAAAATGTAAATACATACATACATAAACTGACGACCGTAATCCGTTTCGGGGTGGTCAGAAACATTGCTACAACTATCTCTATCAGCGTTCTGTTTAAAAAAATCAAATCAAATCAAAAGTTTATTTTGCATACTAAGTTTACAAAATGTAAGTAACTTCAAAAAAATGCACTGTGTCGTTAATTAGGTTAGGTTAGGTTTAGGTTAGGTTAGGTATTGACAATATTAATCAATCTTCGTTTGTATGGAGCGCGGTGCATGGACTGTCCTCTTAACAAGTAGATCAAACATTGACTTCATTCTGCGCGTCATTATCTCATCTTAGACTCCATGTGAGATCTGTCTTTACTCTCCAGTATTAAACAGAGTAGCGTAATGCCTACCCGTATACATAGGATCGTTAAAATTTTATAAACAATAATTATTAATACGTTCCGATAACAATATTACAGATACCATTAATTATTGAGAACAGACGCGTAACTGAGTGAATTTAATTATTTTTTAAATTATTTTAGCACAATGAAGGTCGTGTTTTTGATATTGTGTTTAGTGGCAATAAGTTTTTCATATAGGACACGTAAGCGTGGTAAGTATGATACACTGTTAGAGCTAGTTTCAAAAAGACTCCGTACAAAAAGCTAAAACGCTTTTACTTTTTATAGGTACCACTAAAACTAATAGAAATATTAGAAATCTATATGATTTTGGTACGATGTTGGATATGAGTATAGTAATACTAACTTAGAAAAAAAATCTTTTTTTGTCCGGGACCTTTAGCGCAAGACCGACTCACACTTGGCCGGTTTTTAGTATTTGTTGTTGTTTTGTAGAGTTACCTCTATAATCACACTAAGTTTGACCACAGCCCGGACACTGCATACAAAAAAATTAAATTGACAAGATGACGTCAGCACATGCGAAACGGGTTTAGGGCTGGCGTGCGGTACAACTTGTGACGGGCAGATGGCGAATGACCAATATTGGGACTTTCCATACTAAATGCAATCAGCTGATAGACCGTTTGTATGAGAAGTCGAAAAACTTTTTCATTTATTCCTTTTTTCGTAATTAAAACGCATTGACACCCGTCTATTCAAAAAAGAGTTTTTATCCTTCACCTATACCTATGCTCTTTGTTTCGACAGCATAAATTCTAGATGGTGACAATCTAGGCTACTGGTGACTGCCGAGGGCGATAGAGGGGGTGAGGTAAAAAGTTGGTGGGAGGAAGGGAGTCTATACTGTATCTAGTAATAGATACTCTTTCTTATACTGCGGTTTGACGCTTGTATGTATTACCGTTTTAACGATAGAGCAGGAAGAAAAAACGTTGATAAAAACTAGTTTCTTGTTGAGAAATAATTAGCCCCCCCTTAATTTTTAACTTATTGACATTTTTATTATTTTTTAACAAATCCGCCGTAATAACGCATAATCTGAGAAAATTTCAACTATCTAGCTATTACGGTTCAAAAGTTACAGCCCTAAATAGGTAGGACAGACGGACGGACGGACAGACGGACAGACGGACAGACAGACGGACGGACGGACGGACGGACAGCGTAAGCTTAGTAATAGGGTCCCGTTTTCACCCTTTGGGTACGGAACCCTAAAAATCATTAAAATACGTCAAGGTTTAAGAGTGTTAGACACAGGTTACACGGTCAGTATTTCATCAGTCTGGTCCATCAGTCTGGTCATGTATATTTGATTTGAAGGGAAACTGACTCGAGATTGACCCGACTAACATGGTGCTTCAGTATATCAGTTTCCCTTCAAAACAAATAAACATGACCAGACTGATGGACCAGAATGACGAAATACTGAACGTGTAACCGGGCTCTTAGAACGTTTTCACGAGAAACTCTCTCGTGAAGATTATTTATCGAGAGTTTGCGAAGAGTTTCAATAAATTGAGATTGCTAGGTACCTACACAAGCCTCTTAACACATTTAGGGACAGTCACCTCCTTTAGAAGTGATAACAATAAAATGTGTTGTTTGTCTTGTTTAATGGTTGTTAAGAGGAGAGGCAGTGTGCAAGAAAAGACAATGCGGGTTTTGTATGTAAGGTTGGCGCGTTATTTTTCACCGTTGTTTTTGGCGCGGCCAGCAACCCAACTTGAATATTTTATTTCAGAATAAAGTAACAAAAAAAACGTATTTACATGTGTATATCCCTAAACTCAGTCCGGACGGGGATATAAAGGCTTGAAGTTGAAAATATTACCATTGCGTGCACTTCAAGCCTTTATATCTCAGTTCGGACTGAGTTCCGAGATATTTGTTATAACAAGACAGTGTTCTTTTTAACTTTATTCTGAACTATAATATTCAAGTTTGATTGATGGCCGCGCTAAAAAAAGAAAAAGGGCGCCATTTTAAGGCATAGGTTTTTGAAGAATATTATTTAAAAAAAATTTCAAGAATGAGAAATACTTTGTCTGTTCTGTAGGTATGTTTTCCTTTTAGGATGTCTGGAAACGGTAAAATTGAGCAATTTTAATTAATCTAGAAGATTCCTACTCTTGGACCAGTGGCCATACATTTTTGCCCAGTGTCCTTTACATTTTTATTTTACACTTTTTAGTTTTTCATATCTTTAGTTTCTCTCGCAAGATAACGAAAAAATACAAATCGATTGACATAAGAATCATCAAAATCGGCCCATGCGTTATGTGTAGCGTGCCACAAAGGAACAAACATACATACATACATAGGCTGATAACCACATTACCGTTTCGTCGCGCAGTTGGATAAAAATAAACCTCCTCTAATATTTTTCATTTTGTGTACAATAAAGAATCTAAGAAACCTCTTGCAGGTTGCACACTTACCTCCAGACCTCCTGACCCTCAATCTGGATGCTGCGGCATTGACACCAGCGGCTTCAACATGATCCTTGGTAAGATTTAATGTAAAATACATTATTTTATATATCACCATAAATATACAGGGTGAAATTGATATCATTAGCATCCTTTTAAACTAAGAGTCTACCCATCAAACTGAACAATTTTTAGTATGGGAGCAAACCGATCGGAGCAACTAAAAAATCAGCTGTCCCATACTAAACTGCAATGCCTACGCGACTCAAATGCATGCAACAGCTGATTTTTTGTTCCTCCGATCGGTTTGCTCCCATAGTGAAAGTTGTTCAGTTTCATGGGTAGACTCTTAGTTTAAAAGGATGCCAATGATATCAATTTCACCCTGTATATATTATCCAGTTTATTACATTTTTTAATTAGATTCTATATGCAACAAAATGTCATTGGCTGTTTGGCTTTATGACGGCTTCGCTAGTGCCTCTCCTTCCACCTGCACGCATCCGTAATATTATAAATGTGAATGTAAGTTTGTTTGTTACGCTTTCACGCGAAAACTACTTAACCGATCATCATGAAACTTTGTACACATATTCTTGGAGGTATTAGAAGTAACATAGGATACTTGGGGTTTTCCAAACTCCACGCGGGTGAAGTCACGGGCAAAAGCTAGTAGTTAATTAAAACACAAGCACGACCCGCGAAAAAAAAGGAAACCCTGTGGCATTTTTCTTCATATTTTTCTAGTTGTGTTATATGAAATTTTTTTTCTACGCGGTTGTGTTGAAAAACGTCGTTTCAATCGCGTGAATGTTCGTCATTACAGTCTCGGCTCATTTACAGTACTCGCCTGCGGCTCGTGTTGCAATCCAGCCTCGACTCTAAAGTAGGCACTATATTCTCGCTGAGAACGGACGAGAAAGGCCGAGAAAGAAGCTGTGGACGCCCTTCACTGATCTCGCGGCTTCGTAAGCCTTAGTAATTTTCCTTTTCAAGTTTTTACCGATACTTCTCGCCGAGAAGCATAGGGCCTGTCCTGTATAATGAGCAACTTAGCTCACTTTTCAAATACCTTATTTCAGGTGGAGAAAAAACTACAATAAGAGAGTATCCATGGTTAGCTTTAATAGAGTATACGAGTCGGAGGCGAAAGCGCAATGAATTCAGATACGAAACTAACTGCGGGGGTGCGCTGATCAGTGGCAAATATGTCCTGACGGCCGCCCACTGCGTCACGGGGGCTATACTGATGGAAATTAGACCGTAAGTACAAGCATTATTTATTACTATACTGAAGTTAAACTTCTTATGGGAGGGCAGGGCTTTGAAATTCGAAATTATATCGGGAGAAGTTTCACATCTGCCGGACGTCTCGTGACGGCCAACTTTTTTAAATTATTTTTCCTGTTATTGCCGTTGCAATGTAAACTGTAGAATTTCTGGTCGCAAATAATTAATAGTGTCCGACCGAAGTTTCGGCTGCGACAACCATCGACCAAAATAGCCACTTTCGACTTTAAATTCGGTTTTCATGCATATAAGCATAAGCATAGCATAAGCATAAGCCTATGCTCGACTATATTCCCCGAGTCAGAGATATTCTGAAACTTCAGAACATCCACGTTTCACTAGTAGTACCGAAACTCTGTCCAGTGTGACGGAGAGTGAGCCCGTCGCCACTTGTAATGGACAGTATAATACATGCCTCAAAATTGAAGCATGCAGGTTTCCTCACGATGTTTTCCTTCACCGAAAAGCCAGTGGTGTTATAAATCGTACATAAATTCCGAAAAACTCATTGGTACGAGTCGACCTGGACGGGGATCGAACCATCGCCTTCTGCACGGCAGGCAAGGTTACTCGCCACTGGACCACAACGGCTTTTTCACCCTGTAAAAAATAGGGCTTCTAATTTCCAGGACAAGCGTCCGTCTAGGCGAATACGATAAGAGCAACAACATCCACCAGCGCGACTGCGTCACCACTTATAAAGGTCTGGAATGTGCGAGCCCACCCTTCAGAGTTGCCATAGAACACATCACTCCCCACAAGAAGTACAACGAGGAACTTGACATCGATGACATCGCTCTCATCAGGCTGGCTAAATTGGTGTACATTACAGGTAAGCTGGAAATAGAAATTGTTTCCCTAAATTATAAGAGCCATATCAGTCATATCACACATGGGATTTTTGAGTGTAAGCGTTGACGGAACGTTATCGTCGCGATGTAGCCGCGTAATCGCTGCGATATTTCTGAGATCAATCTGGCCCTGTACCCGGACTCTCGATGTTCGATATATCGCCACTGTTTCGGTCCGCACTTCATTGTAATAGAGTTGACATTAGAACGAAAACTTTCACGCAATTCTGAAGTTCGAATGTGCGGGTAGATGCTCTGGCCCTGTACCCGGACTTTCGATGTTCGATATATCGCCACTGTTTCGGTCCGCACTTAATTGTAATAGAGTTGACATTGGAACGAAAACGTTCACGCAATTGCGAAGTTCGAATGTGCGGGTAGAGGCCCAGCCCAGTGTCGAAATCGCGGCTTATGGGATAACGTTCAGTGAAAATCACGACGAGTCAGTTGCGCTTGCGACCAAAGTCACGGCGCGGCGGTGCAGTTGCGAAATCGCCTACGCGTAAAAATATCTTGTGTTTGCTCTGAGGGTGTAAGGCGTATCGCTCATAAAGGCGGTCTCGAAATTGAAATTGAAATTGAAATTGTTTATTTGCATTGAATAGGTAGGTACAATAGGGTGTTACAATAATAGGTAGGTACAAAGTTTCTTCTATCCAGCTAAATTATATGGCATGCAAATATTCACTTAATTAATAATGTCAGTGAGATCTAATTATAAAGCAAAAAATTCATTCAAATCATAAAAACTACAGTCAATCAACCACTTGTACAATTCTTTTAAAAATAATTTATTTGGCAAAGTTTTTATTCTATCTGGTATTTTGTTAAATAGCTTGATACACATACAATGGCAATGCTTTTTATATAACTTAATCCTAGATCTGTTTTCAAAAACAAGGTCATTAGGTCTTCGCAGGTTTCTATGGCGGACGATTCCAGCTGTTTTGAAAAATTCTGGATGCTGAATAACAAATTTAATCATTTCAAAAATGTACATGCAGGGAAGCGTTAAGATTCTTAGTCTCTTGAAATGTGGTTTACAAGTATCTTTAGGACCAATACCACATATTGCTCTAACACACTTTTTTTGTGATATGAAGGCTTTCTTAATATCTAGACCATTTCCCCAAATAATAAGGCCGTATCTGAGGACGGATGCTACGTATCCGTGGTAAGCTGTCATCGCTAGTTTCTGTGATACCAGCCTTCTCAGTCTACGGAGAACGTATACAAAGCGATTTACCTTACCACAAACTTTTTTTACATGTTTACCAAAATTTACATCTTTATCTAATACAATTCCTAGAAATGTCACTTCATCACTTCTATTCAAAAGTTGTCCTTTATAATTTACATTAATATCGCGCAGTCATAAGGCGCGTACAAGGCCTCAAGAAACACGACACGTCGCGATGTTCAACCAGAACTGGGGATAACACGGTTTGAGGAAAAACGCGAATGGAATTTCTACTACTACGGAAGAAAATATGGGTAAATTTTCAGTATAGTCTCACCTCCATCCCAATTTTATTGCAGAATTCATCCGACCTATATGTCTACCAACATCAGATGTGACCCATCACCCTCCTCGTAACCTCAAGCTCCAAGCTGCGGGTTGGGGACTAAAGTATCAGAGGCGTTTCAGAACCTGGACCAAGGAGTTCACTAGCAATGTGAAGCGAGTTGTTGATCTTCCATACAGAACCCAAGAAGTGAGTAGCATTGGTACAAATCGTCTGCTTAAAGGTACAACCACATAAGTGACATTTTTTTCAAAAATAAGATAATTATATAGCTGAGTTCAGAAAATCATGTTCTATGTACAGGTAAAAAATCTCAAGTTCTGCATATAAGTGGTTGTACCACCTTTAAGCAGACGAAATTGCGTTATCTTCTTAGCCTGTGGCTTCATGTTCAACTATCAGTGTATTCATAATAACATGACTTAATAAAAACCGGTCAAGTGCGAGTCGGCCTACTCGCTCACCAAGGGTTCCGTACTACAACACCACACAATATATTTAACTTACAAAAAAGTCTTGTTTTCTCCGAGACCTTTAGCGCGAGACCGACTCACACTTGGCCGGTTTTTATTATTTGTTGTTATACTGTAGTTTGCTCTATAATCAAACCAAGTTTGATGTTTGTATTGCCGTTTTTACGATAGAACGAAAGAAAAAAGGTTGATAAAAATTAGTTTCTTGTATGAGGTTGAGGATGAGCACCCTTAATTTTTAGCTTTTAGACATTTTTTATTTATTTGTTGAAAAATCCGCCATAATAACGTACATTCTGGGAAAATTTCAACTGTCTACTACGGTTCAAAAGTTACAGCCCTGGGACAGACGGACGGACGGACGAAAAGCGTAGGCTTATGAATATAGGGTCCCGTTTTCACCCTTCAGGTACGGAATTCGAAAAAACAAATGCAACAATTTCCAGGAATGTGGTCGACAATGGAGCGAACACATAGGAAGAAGGAAATTATGCGCTGGCGGCGAAAAAGGAAAAGGCACATGCTTGGGAGATTCTGGTGGACCTCTCATGTATAACAATGGAGGAGTCTTCGAAGTGGTGGGGATCGTCAGTTACGGCGCCGCAGGACAATGCGGTATGAGGACCGTTCCCGATGTCTTCACGAAGGTCATCGCGTACAAAGACTGGATTCTACATAACATTCGATAAATAAAAGATATTTATATTTGCTATACCTATTTAGTTTATTGAGAAGTCACTAAGCCGAGAGAAAGTCAGTTTATGGCTAACACCGAAGCCGATTATTCGGCTTTTGTCATAACCTTCGGCCGGAGCCGAAAGTTTTTTGTTTGTCTGGGTGTTTGTTTGTTCGAGTATCACGCAAAAACTACTGAACCGATTTTGATGAAACTTTTTTTGTTTGATAGCTTATCATCTGACTTAAATTCTGGTATATAATTTATGCGGACGAAGTCGCGGGTAAAAGCTCGTGTTACATATTTGTCTTTTAGCTATCTACTTGCAAAGCCCTTTCATTTGATACCCCACATGGTATGTTTCAAAGAGAATTTTTTTCTTCTTTTTACTGCCATCTCTTCATGACGTCACAGTTTCGACCCCCACAGTCTGAGCGCATGTCATCTCATATATTTGTGTTCAGAATTTCTCAAAATCATTGTGGTATAAATAAACGTTGCCAGAAGTCGATAAAATTCAATGCAATTAATTGAAATTATGCATTTCTGGCAATTTGTTTTTTTTATTATTTATACTATTAGTCAGCTATAATTATATGCAAAGGCAAAGGGCCAAGTGGGGGAGATAAGAACATATTGGTGCATTTCTCAGGTGCCAAATTACACTGAGAAAAATATTTAGCAACTCTAACCAGAAATTTGCTAATTCAACTAGTAATTAATTAACTAGACTTTGCTAGTTGCTATAGCAACAGGGTCCTTCTTAATATGCTGACACTTTTTTATGGGGATGATCAGACCATCAAACTGAAAACTTTCTCTATGAGACCAACAACGAAATCGCGAAAAAAAAATCAGCTGTCCCATACATTTGGCTCGAGTAGGTTTGCAGTTTTGTATGGAGGAGAAGGTTTTTTTTCGCGATTTCGTTGTTGGTCTCATAGAGAAAAATGTTCAGTTTGACGGTCTGATCATCCCCTTTAAAAAGTATCAGCATATTAAAGGACCCTATATTATACAGTTATATAGTTATACAGCAGTTATAATTATAATATATTTGCGGAGGCGCACACTGATGGGTTCCACGCGATAATGCGAAAGCGGTGTGCGTCTCTGCTGGGCCGTATGCGCTGCAGCCAGGATGGTGTCAGCACCATCCTGCGCGCGTTGGGAGACAGATGGGACTCTCCAATGCTGCAACGGTGTGTACGCTTGCATGCCACCTTGTAGCTGCCCACATCTTTGTCGGATAGATTTTTATAACTAACATAGTTTGTAAGATCATTGTTACTAACACTAGAATGGATCTGAATTATCTGAGGAATAAATGATTTAATTTAATTTAATTTATAGCCTGTATACAGGGTATAAAATTAAATGGGACAAATTCTTAAAGGTGTGCTTCAGACCATCAAACTGATCAACTTTTACTATGGGACCAACACTGAAATCGCGAAAAAATATTCTGCAGTCCCACACAAAAATGCAAACATAACTCAACTGAAATGTATGGGACACCCAGATTTTTGATTTCAATATTGGTCTCATAGAGAAAGTTGTTCAGTTTAATGTAAGGGACTGTCTCATTTAATTTTACACCCTGTATAATGTTGTGTATGTATACTCTTCCAGAACTATTGTTAATGTTACTGAAACTATCGGCGTTTTAATATTTATATATGTTCTCAGAGTAGGGAAACGTACCTACAACTAAAGTTACAGACGAGCGACACTTTTGTCGCCGTGTTTCGCAGAGCGTCGCGCTCATACACTTCACGGTCACGCGATAGTCGCGCGACCCTCCGTGACATACGGCGACCGCAAAGTTTCGCTCGTCTGTAAGCGCTCTAAGCGCTCTTATCGGATCATTACGGATATGTCGGTGTTTCGTTTTTATAATGTATGCCGACTTGACGTTGTTGCGTTTTTATTATGATGTATGCTTACTATCTTTAAAAACACCTAAAGTGGCCACTTTTGGCGGTTTTGCTATAGTGACAGCAAACATAGCAGTCTGTAATGTTTGGATAAATCGAAAACTAACAATGACTGCAACAATGACTGCAACATTCTTGTTTTTTGAAAATTTTGTTTAATTATCTAGAAAGTAAAAAAATAACATTAAGGAAAGCACTGGAGGCTCGGTGATCTCTTGACCAAAAACTGTACTTTACTTATACCACCACAGTGATTTTACGAAATTCTGAACACAAATATATGAGATGACAGGCGCTCAGACTGTGGGGGTCGAAACTGTGACGTCATGAAGAGATGGCAGTAAAAAGAAGAAAACAATTCTCTTTGAAACATACCATGTGGGGTATCAAATGAAAGGGATTTGTGAGTAGATTACAAATATGTAACATACTATAACATTTTCAATACTTTGTCGAACAAATTATCAGAAAATGTACAAAAATGCTACAATTAAAAGTAATTTTTTCGTATACTTAGTATATAATATCGTAATCCACCCAGTAAGTACGCCAAGCCACCATTTTGACTTCTGCCAATTTGTGTACAGCTATTTGAAGCCATCAATTATATAAAAACGAAATTGTCAGAAGTGCACCTTATCATTAAAATTTCAATAATTTTTGACACCTTCATCGACTTCTGCCGATGCTTTATCCCCGACCTGGACTTCTGCCAATAATTTTACGCTATTTCTACTACTAAAAACTATAACTAGACAAAATTTCAGCCTTGCACCTAATGATTTTATTTTGATTAAAAATTGGCGTCTTTGACCGCCCGCCCCCGCTTCCCTCCCCGGGGTAGACTTCTACCAGTCAGTGCAATGTACTTGTCAGCTAGTAAGGAAGGTATTTACATAAAAATTGTCCTTGCACCTTATCATTTTGAAAACTCGTAGCCAGCTCTTAGTCCATTTAGTCATCATGTGAGCGTGTTAATAACTTATTTATACCAATAAAAAATAAATAATTAATTTAAAAAATTAAATATAATAAAAATAAAATTAAATGAATAAATAAAATTACCAAATAAAATAATTGAAATTATTGAATAAATATATTTGTATTTGTATTTGTATTTGTATACTTACGCATGTACGCAACGTAAAGTGCATTTATTTCTCTGTCATACATAACTCATAATTATAACGATGCGATTAAATTATTTAAAACGTCGTACTAGTCTTTCATTTTTCATCTCCAAAGGCTATGAGACCATCAAACTGAACAACGTTAATTATTTTTGAATGAATTAATGAATGAAATCATTTATTTGAAAGACTTTTGGTGGTACTTAAGATGTTAGTAATAAGTTCTCACAGAGACAACAAAAATCGGTCGTGATGGCGTACAAATATTTTGTTAAGAATTTACAGGAACATTTTACATTAATTATTTAAAATAATGAATAACCCTAAATAGGTAGGTAGGACAGACCAGACGGACGGACCGGACAACTTACGCTTATGAATAGGGTTCCGTTTTCGCCCTTTGGGTACGGAACCCTAAAAAGTGAAAATTTCCCTTAGCTATAAAAAGTTAGTTTCTGTACCCGTAATAATAATGAATATATGAATGAATATACCCACTTTTATTTACACCAAACTCACAGAATAATGATAAGCGGGGTTGTGAACGTCCAGGTGGCTTTGACACCCAGGCAGCGTCGGTCTGGCCCCAGGGAACACCGGGACTTTTCCCGGTGGGCCGGTACCCCCGTGGGCCGGTCCGGTCCAGCTCTTCTTCCCTCTTCATTTTCATCCCACAGAAAATGACACAGCCCAGCCCACTCCAGAATCTTTCTGGCCCACCCCAGGATTAAAAAGAGTAGTAACTTTAGAAAAAATTTAAGAAATCTACAATGAATTTATCGACAACTAAGTAATTTATTTTTTCACATTCTTAAAAAGTCAGGGAAATTCAGAAAAATGTGCTTATTGCAAAATTGCGAGCTCACTTCGCTTGTTCAGTTTTGTTTTGCTCTCTAATCATAAGTTTGGTTGAAGGGGCCTCCAAACCTGGAGAACCCTTTTGATCAAATTCAAAACAAGGCCAAAATATGTTCAGTAAGTAACTGAGTCGGAGGCCCCCTGCGTAGTCAAAATATTTTGCGAATTTTCGAGCTCGCTACGCTCGCTCAATCTTTTTCTTTCATGAATATATCTACTCTATTTCGGCATGAGCTCAAAGCTCCTGGTTTTAAATCCAGCATATCATAGGGTCCTTCTTCATACGCTGACGGTGGTTTAAGGAGATGATCGGATCATCAAACTGAGTAACTGTTTTGTTTCCATGGGACCAATACCGAAATCTGGTAATCAAAATGGTCTAATTATCACAGGATCATCCCCCTAAAAAACACAATGTAGCAAATTCTCGAGCTTGCTTCGCTCGCTCCTAATTCCCAACTTAGTCGTATTGGCATTGCAGTAAATCTACGAGGCTGCTTCGCTCGCTCCTGGATTGTGTGGTCATTGCTTGCTTCGTCACTCTTGATTTACGACCTAGCCTTATTGGAGTAAAATCTCAAGCTCACTTAGCTCGCTCCAGGATTTACATAGATCTTATTGCCAAATTTGCCGATTTGGAATGGCCAAAATATCATAGTAAAATATCGAGTTCGCTTCACTCGCTCCTGGTTTTTAGTCGCTTATGGAACCATGTTTCTTCTGTCACACACGTTTTTTATTGTAACGCCGTGAAGTGCGATTTTTGAAAATCATACGAGCGAATTGGCAGAAGAAAGATGCATAATCTCCATAGTAATTTTGACATTTTCTACTGCCGAGTCGCTCGTATGATTTTCAAAAATTGCACTTCTAGTCGTATTGTAGTAAAATCTCAAGCACGCTTCGCTAGCTCGGATATTTTAGATCATGAAAAACTCGAGCTCGCTTCGCTCGCTCCGGCTCTCCTGGCTCCTAGATTGTTTTGCAACCTGACCTTGATCTATACCTAGCCTTTCTACGCCCTGGGAAAAAATAATTGCTACGCCCATCCATGCCCTTTCTTTTGACTTTGCCATAGTCGGGGAAAAAGTTAGTGGGCCGCTTGTTTGAATTTTCCCGGTAGTTTTTTGAGTCCCAGACCGACGCTGCACCCAGGTCACGTCCTTCCGGGACTGGCCGGGAGACGAACCAATGTCTAACATTATTACCAACTTACCTTCTGTATTACTACCCAGAAAACATTTTACACGCATCTCACATACACGTCAAGCAGGTACGAAGTCAGCATTAATAATCATAGATTAATATGTATATTATATTGGCTATAGATAGATAAATCGCCTTGAATTTTAGGACGTCCTAATTATTAGCGTTGTCGCTTATTAGCACCGAGAGGGGAGCCACATTATGAAATAAACTTGAAAAAAGACGGCCGGCCGACACGAGGCTCGAACTATAATAGCACCCGAATTTGTGAGCCGGTTGTCCAGACCACTAGACGCCTACAAACTGCTCAGCAGTTTGGCGATATCTAAAATTGTAAACTTAGATGTAAGATTCTGAAATAAAGAAATAAATAATAAAATAATAGACCAACAAGACAGTGATTGTTCATTATGGGCGAAATCTCTCACTAGTACAGCGCAGCGGTGAGGTGTAGCGCGCTATCGCTTCAAGAATCAAGATACGAACCCTAGTTCAACACATAGTGCTTCGAAACATAACCTTTTAGATGGTGGAAGATGTATATCGGCGTTCCAATTAGCATGCTAATAATGGCCGTTTAATTGAAATCGACCAATCACAGGCGTGATAGATGACGTGATGTTGATTCTCGACTATACGTCAATGTGATTGGCCGAATAATTTGGAGTCTTGTAGCAAACTATGGTTTGAACCAATCGGATAGGATTGGTGAATATTTGCACGGAACCCGACAAAGAAAATACCTGGCTACATGCCTGGCGCCAAGTCAACTGAAAACGAATGGTGAATTGCGGGTAAAATCTTCTATAGAAGTTCTACTAGAAAATTACAAAACTTTCGGGTTTCTTTTCATGTAACGAATATAATAGGTACACTAACTTAATATAAGATTAGGTTGTCTGCGCAATATACGACATTCCTTGTGGGAACTGTTGTGGGACCGCATAATTTTATATTTTTATTTGTTTGTTCGTCTTTCTTTCTTTAACCTTTGAACGGTTGAAAGGGCCTTGCCTGCATCAGTATTTCCGAGCACTTACAACCCGAATTTCTTTAAAGTACGAGTGAATAGGCATCTCGGTAAGCTCGCTACATCTTCGACCCTGAGGACTGGATTGAGGTCAAGAGCAAACCCATCCTTAATAAGAAATGGTTTGAATAAAAATTGAATTTTAGTTACTTATAGCTGAGTTAGGAATACTTATTACCTACCTATATACTTAGCTGATTACAACGGTGGGTACATTAATTTCTAAAAGCATCGATTGCAAGTCAGAATTACCAGACCGAAGCAAAGAAACTCTAAAAAGAAAGATGAAATCCTGTTTACGATTGAGAAAAATACCTTTATAATGCAGAGCGATCACGCATCTATACAGGGTGTACAATAAAATGGGACAGCTACTTAAAGGGGTGCTTCAGACCATCAAACTGAACAACTTTCTCTATGGGACCAATATCGAAATCGCGAAAAAAAAATCCGCTCTCCCATACAAAACTGCAAACATAACTCGACTGAAATGTATGGGACAGCAGATTTTTTTTTTCGCGATTTCGATATTGGTCCCATAGAGAAAGTTGTTCAGTTTGATGGTCTGAAGCACCTCTTTAAGTAGCTGTCCTATTTTAATTTACACCCTGTATATCGATTGAAAATTAAGAAATCAAAAAACCCGTCTACGTAAAAAGTGAACTTTAAATAAAAATTGAAAAGAAAAAAACAATTCCAGTAGTCTATAATTCTGTTAAGTATGGGTCCTAAATATTGAAGAGACATTAAGGGCCTGTTTTACCACTTCTTAGTAAGTTCTTGTTAGCTTATCTGACAGATCGTTTAACATATCTTTCATACAAAATATGACAAATGATCTGTCAGATAAGCTAACAAGAACTTACTAAGAAGTGGTGAAACAGGCCCTAATAGTCTGGACTCAAAATTTTATCCGGTCTAGAATTTTTAATGTCATATTTACCTACTCTGTATATCCGCAAAATTCTTATATGAATTCGCCTTGAATTCGCATAATTTCAATACCTACATAAAAATTCTTATAATCGCGTGTCAATATAATGTCAACAAAACTTTTCTCTAACTAATATAAAAGCGAATCAAAAGTTTTGTATAGTAACTAGATTGTACACTACGGTGCTGGCACCGGGGCAAGTGAGATTACCTAAATCCTCGTGTGTCCCTTTCTAACTAGGGAGTCCATTCATTCTCAAATTTGACGGGATACCTAATATGCATTTATTCAAGCCTGTTTCTTACCATCTCGTTGAGGATTCAATATTATCTTTTTATTCTGAAAATGTTTTTAGGGGTAAACTCAGACTAAAAAAATATATATATAAAATTAATTTTGACTTTACCCGCGATTGTTCTCGTTCATCTGCAAAAATAATACAACGTGTTAAGAGGGCTATCGCAGTCCAGTGGCGCCCTCATCACATTAAAAAAGATTTCTCAATAAAGAAAGCCTAAATTTAAAAAGTAATTAACACGAACACTACAAAAGCCTTCAAGCTATTTTCATAGAATACTTTTATAGGTTTTTTAAAGGTACATACAAATTGGGAAAAAAGAAAAAAAACGGCCGCTTTTGTTTTTATTCGCAATTGTCTAAAAGTGGAATGTTTAGAACCTATAAAAGTATTGTATAACAATGGCTTGAAGGCTTTAGTAGTGTTCGTGTTAATTACTTTTTTAATTTAGGCTTTCTTTATTGAGAAATCTTTTTTAATGTGATGAGGGCGCCACTGGACTGCGATAGCCCTCTTAATGAATTATCGCAAAACTAGAAAGTATTTTGTTTAGAATCGAGAATTGAATTATCTTGGTTTCGACATATGATTCTTTCTTCAAAATAAAATTTACTGAACCCGATGTCAACCCACCGCACGGACACACATACCCTATTTACTAAAATGTATCCATGAGTAGGTTAGCGCTTTCATTCATTGCTGAAATGATAACATTTTTGCCACAAAATTTAAAATGCGAATAACTTTAAATTTTAACTATCAAAATAATGAAATTATTGTTTCAATCAATATTTTGCTATAAATCAGTTGGGGTGCATGCGGTTTTGCGCTTACTCATTAACACGTCAGTACCAATACGTACTTACCAGATTTTATGTCAAATCATAAGCTATCAAACAAGAAAAGTTTCATCAAAATCGGTTCCTTAGTTTTTGCGTGATGCTGTTACAAACAAACAGACAGGCGAATGTCTTGCTGGTTTTCCCAGGGACTACTGTCAACCATTTTTCTCTCAGCGTTTCATCCCTGGGAAATCTACAAGCAACACACATTTTGTGTTTAATACATAGGTCGCCAAAATGGTCAATGGTCACCCTAGTTAAGAAAAGTTTAGCGAAACAATAAAATATCTAACCTGTGGAAAGAAAACCCACAGCCAGGGTAAATTTCATTTTTGCATCCAGTAACACAACAAAAATTTACCATTTCGAAGGTTTACAATGTTATTATCAGTTATCACAACAATTTAATTTGTTATTTTATGACTTTTCAAATTTCAAATATGTCCGCCATAATAATATTTTTTCATAACACCAAAGCGTTGCCATTAAAAAGTTTTGAAATAATACTCTAAAGTATTGTACCTTATTTGTTTTGTCATAAATTGAACAAAATTAGTGTAAAACAAATAAAAATTATCAATACCTAATATACTTTAAATTATGAATTTTCAAAACAAAAATAATTTAATTTACATACATCTTTTGTTACAGTAAATTCTAAAGTGGTAGCTTAATAAGTTGGCAACACGTTAGAAAGAGACACACGAGTATTCTGGTTATCTCACATTTGCTTGGTTGTCAGCCTACAACAACATTGAAGGAAATTAATACTTATTACGTATAATTAGAGTTTATTTTGCATTCTCCACGAAATTCGAGAGTTTGGTCCACCTATAAGATACTATATACAATGTTCTTGAAGCGAATTAATTTACGTAAATAATAAACGGGTCTGTAACAGCTACCTTGTACCTGCAGCGATAATCAAAAAAGTTTTTACTACATGCTGTTAAATGCAACGCTGGTGATTTTAGTAGAAAAAAATTTACATTGCGCCATTTGCTTCAATTAAAAAGAAAACAAGTTTTTTTCTTTCAGACTTTATGGCACTGTAATTTTTTTTCATAACAGGCTGCCTGTCTCAAGTCGAAAAAAAAACTAAGACCAAAGAGTTTCTAATGCCATTTATAATAAGTGATTATAAGATACTCTTTCTTATATTGTGTGTTGATAAAATTATCTCTTATACTTATACTTAGACAATTTATATAGGGACGAGTTACGCGTGTCATTCTACTAAGAAACATTTCTGCCACTTTTTGCGGGGGGCGAGGTAACATGAAATCCGCAACTTTGGATTTTATTCCCCATAAGTTTAGATTCTAATTTTGAATGTAAAAATCATGAAAAGTACTCTCGTGTGAACCCCAAACGTTCTAAGTTCAAAATTATTGTTTCGCTATTATAGGCTGTCTCGTTTAGTGATAAGATATAAAATTGGGTGTAAATGCATGCACAAGATCACGATGATGCACAAGATGAAACTCACCCTGGATCCCAGCTGCCGAGCGTGCGGAGAGGATGAGGAGACTATGGAGCACATTCTCTGTGACTGTGATGTCTTGGCGGCAAAACGCATGTGCCTCCTCGGTGATGGATATCCAAAACCGGGAGATCTTAGGCTTCTTCCCCTCAATGGTATTGCCTCCTTCATTGACCATGTATTTGAAGGGTGAAGAAAGTAAAAAGTATTGGGGCTAACACAAAAGATCCCACTGGGTCGAAGTGTTGCTGGCTTGCCAGCCCCCACAACAAGATAAGATAAGATAAGATGCACAAGATCAATTGTTCTTATACCGTGGCAGAGGGGAAATGCTACCGCAAGGCGAGTCCCTATATAAATTGTCTAAGTACTTATATGAATACAAATGATATAAATCAATCAATCAATCAAATATACTTTATTTTACACCAAAAATAAACAGTAAAAAACAGAGAAAAAAATACAAGAGGCACAAAATAAGGCGTGTAAATGATACATTGCAGCAAAAGGATTGTGGTGATCATGCTGCAGAACGTGTCTTCTATTCCCCATATTTTTCATAAAGAATCAATTGTCTTTTAGAATTAATCGCCTTCAGTTTAAAGATTATTATGAAAGTCAATTCAAGGATAGTCTTTCAAACAGGTTTTTTTTGTTGCTGAATCCAGTATTTGCTCACGGTTAACTACAACGTGTTAATGAATAAGCGCAAAACTCATACACCCCAACTGATATATAACAAAATAATTCGATTGAATCAATAATTTCATTAGGTAGGTATTTCTATAGTTAAAATTTTAAGTTATGCGCATTTTAAGATTTCAGGCAAAAATAATTTTTTATCATTTCAGCAATGAATGAAAGCGCTAACGTACTCATGGATACATTTTAATAATCTTGTATTGGTAGTTAGTAGAGTGAGTGTGCGCGTGCGGTGTTCAGTAAATTTTAAAAGACATTGCCCAATCCCGTTTCCCATACAAAATTAGTAAAATTGAATTTGAATTTTATAAGAAATCCCACTGCAGAAAATGATAATTTCCATTTCATTGGGATGCACGATATTCCTCCTATCCTGTGTATAATTTCAGGTATCATACGATTTGTATTTGTTCTTTAATCATACACATTCGACAGCTGCGAAACGACCCGAAACAGATACACTATGTCACGTGGGCAATGTCTTATACAAACAAATTATTTAATATTTTGGAAAAAATTACCTATCTTGAAACCATGATAATTGGATTCTACTCTCGGTTCTAAACAAACTACTTTCTAGTTTGCGTTAATTCATTAACACGTTGTATAAATTTGGCATTTCACTAAGAATGTACCTAGGTGGTACCTAGTAAATATTTTATTTCTTACATAAATTCAGTAACATTGGTAGAAAGGTGACTTATTTATCATGAAACCAGGTACCTATTATATTTATGTAAGTACCTTACTTATTACTTATGTACCTAAATATCCATAAATAATGTCATAACATAAATCATCGTTTTTAACCCCCGACGCAAAAGAGGGGTGTCATAAGTTTGACGCCTATGTCGGTCTGTCTGTGGATCTGTCTGTCTGTGGCATCGTAGCAGCCAAACGGGTGGACCGATTTCGATTCGTTTTTTTTAAATAGGTATCTAATTTTTGCGGAAGTGTTCTTAGCTTTGTTTCATTAAAATAGGTTCCGTAGTTTTTTAGTAATTTTAAAAATCATGAAATAACATTAAATTTTAAATTTAAAAACCCCCTTATCTAAAAAAAAAAAACATTTAAAAAGTAAGAAATAATTCAGTCACCTATTGTTTTTGATGTAAGCAAATGTATGTTTTACTTTTTAACTCTCTTTACGATATTTTAGGTCAATTAATGTGTCGGGGACCGCAAGTGATTGACGAATAAAAAAACTATGATCATTTCATAGCGGTCCCCTACGCATTAATTGACCTAAAATATCGTAAAGAGAGTTAAAAAGTAAAACATATATTTGCTTGACATCAAAAACAATAGGTGACCGAAATATTATCCATAAATAATGTCACAAATCATCGTTTTATTATAAAGAAAGAGAAAACCTAATAAATTACTTACCTACTTATTTGCAATCAATTAGGTACTAGGTTAGGTACCTAGTACCTACTTAGCTACTCATTCATTATAAGTTTTACCCGAGCAAAGCCCGGTTCGCATCTAATAAATTTAATAAACACGTCAAACACACATACTGGTTCGAAAATTCATACCAATAAACATTTAAGTGTTTAATTTTCATAGAAAAGCATATAATATATATATATTTTTTTTAATTATAACAGTATACATACAATAGGTTTTTGTTTGACACTTTACAACACTTTAGTGTAAGTACATTGCTAAGAGGTTAAAAAAACAGAACATATACAACGTGTTAATGAATTAACGCAAAACTAGAAAGTAGTTTGTTTAGAATCGAGAGTAGAATCGAATTATCATGGTTTCCACATGGGTAATTTTTTTCAAAATATTAAATAATTTTTTATAAAAATTTTAAATTTTCTGAACCCGATGTCAACCCACAACACTCACACTCACCCTACTTACTACCAAAACAAGATTCTTAAAATGTATTCATGAGTACGTTAGCGCTTTCATTCATTGCTGAAATGATAACAAATCATTTTAACCTCAAAACTTAAAATGCGAATAACTTTAAATTTTAACTATCAAGATAATGAAATTATCGTTTCAATCTAATTATATTGTTATAAATCAGTTGGGGTGTATGAGGTTTTGCGCTAATTTATTAACACGTTGTATACGATTTCCTGTGGTCCCCAGACGAAGCAAGCTTGGATCTAGGGGACCGGAAATTATGAATACTAGAAAGCAACATTTAGAAAAAATGGCCTCGTCAGCGTACTTTATTTTTTAATTTCCTGGTTAGTCAGCACCTTTAAAACTAACTATGTAGCAGAACAAGCATCACCCTAAAATGCTCTATCTACAAAAAATGCAAGTCATTCGCATAACTAATTGTATGAACATTTTTTTAATTTTTTCCGATCATGCTCCAGCAATTTCCTTAAAAAGAATTACGACACAATCGTATCCACCCTTCCCACTTAAGTAGAAACAGGCCAAGGGTATCTAGTAATTGATACTCTTTCTTATACTGTGCCAAGGGCGAGTTGGGCTCAACTACGGAGGGATCCTTAGCGCGAGTCCGACACACACTTGGCCGGTTTTTAGGGTTCCGTAGTCAACAAGGAACCCTTACAGTTTCGCCATGTCCGTCCGTCTGTCTGTCCGCGGCTTAGCTCAGAATCTTAGTACTAGAAAGATGTAATTTGGCGGGCGTAGCTACATATATTAATCTCGCCGACAAAGTGGGTAAACTAAAATCGTGAAAAAAAAGTTTCTTGTATGAGAATCCCTCTTTTTTTTTTTTTAACCTACTTACGTAGGTATTATTTTTCAGCAAATCCGCGGTAATAACGCATTTTTATGTGAAAATTTCACCTTACGATTCAAAAAGTACAGCCCTTTATACGTAGAACAGACAGACAGACGGACGTACAGCGTAGGCTTGCTAATGAGTCTCCATATTGGCACCCTTTGGGTATACGGAACCCTAAAAAGGAGAAATTCGAAGAGATCAAACCCCCTCATTTTACTAATAATAGGTAGGTACTTTAAATTTTCAATGGTGAAGATTTAGATCGAAATGACTATTATAATTTTTTGTACCTATACTTACCTATTCTAGTTAAAGCAACCAACCAATCATTAAAACCCGAATAGAGGGGAGCGAGATTTTTTTAATTTCACCAATCACTTAAATATTGTCATCGTCTAAACCTGCAAAATCCACTGCGAATTAAATTAATTTATAAAAGAGCAAGTCATTGTTGTAATGTACAAACGATTTTCTAATCTTTTTACTTATTCGTTAATTAGGTAATTACATTGTTTTATAATATTTCTCGTATTACTTACAATTAAAAAGATTACAAAAGAGAAAACAATATTATTTGTCATGGCAAAAAGACCGAGCATAATGAATAGTGCTGCTCTCAATCTAATCTAAACTATTATAAAACTGTAACAGAAGTGTGTCTGTACATTGAAGATAATTACCAAAAAAAATTACTACATGGTTTTTACCTGTCCTTGATTCCAAATCACAAATTTTTGGATTTTTTGTCCGTCTGTTTGTTTGTTTGTTTGTATGTTTGTTTGTTTGTTTGGGTGTTTGTTTGTTCGAGTATCACGCAAAAACTACTGAACCGATTTTGATGAAACTTTTTTGTTTGATAGCTTATGATCTGACTTAAAATCTGGTACAGAATTTATGCGGACGAAGTCGCGGGTAAAAGCTCGTCGTATATATTTTTTTGTTTTTTACCAATTAAGTATAAAAAGATATTATATAAGTAAATGTATAAGTATACAATAGAGCGTCGGTGGCGCGTTGCGGAGAGGTATGGACTCCCAATTATGGGGGTCCGGGTTCAAATCCGCACGGACAACATGCCATGTACCAATGAGTTTTATTATGTATTATCTATTACAGTATAATATTTTATCTACACATAAAACACACACACCCTTACTCTCTCACACGTCAAACATTCACACCTTACACACACACACACATTCACAAAATCAAGGGTATCAATGTTGCTGCCACTGTTTTCTTTTTTATTTATAAATTCCTATTGTTGATTTTCTTTTTTTATTGAGTCTATTGATACTCAGTCTATTTTTGAACATACTGTTGCTTTATTTTAGTTCGTTAGACCGTTCAGCCGTCTCAAATAACATGTCTCCCGCATAACATCTCAGGGAGAAGGTGGTGACTCTGAAAAAACAGCGCTGCCCGAGCTCACGGCTTCGGAACAGCACAGCTGACGTCACCCACCTTTTTCCTAGGTCTCAAAAATTGTCTCTTTTGTTTTTGTATAATTTGTTTGTTTATGTGTAAGTGCACAAGATTAATAAGTTCTGTATCTGTAACCCTATGAATATACTATGTTCTGTAACCAGAGAATGTAAGAGAAATGAGAAGAGAAAGGCAATAAATATTTTTTTAATTTAATTTAAACTTATGTACGTAATACCGACTGCTCTCAAATGGTGAAGGAAAACATAGTGAGGAAACCTGCATACGCTGTTGAAGAAATTTGGATGTGTATGTTCTACCAGTCCGCATTGTTGTATACAACAATGCGGATTGTTGTTGATTGATACCTATATGTTTAGAAAAAAACAAAATTATTAAGGGCAGCACAAAATTACAAAAAAAAAAAAACAAAAATACTCAAAATTACTTTTTTTTAAAGTTTTAATGTAATGTAGCAAAATATTCTAAAAAGAATTTCTTTTTATTATTTATTTAATTGGTTTCGACACACAAATTACAGGTTTCATACAGCAAAATATCATGAATTACTTAAATTTAGTATCAAGAATTTTGTGTTCAGAGTAATTTATATTTTCTTAGGTACTCCTTATTTTTCCTTTGAACTAAATTGAATTTGTGTTTTCTTTCTACAAATTGTACGCGGAGTGAAATCTCGGTTTTCTTTTCCTGCTTTATTTTTACCCGAATGCGCCAGAAGGAGCGTTATGTTTTTTAAAAGTATGATAAGGCATTTAAAAGCTCACAGCAAAAGTTTAGTAACTAAAATTTGCAGTTACTAAACTTTTGCTGTGAGCTCTTACATGCATTAAAATTTTTAGAAGTCAGTTTATAATTCTTTTTATTTTTTTTTATTTCAACACTTTCAGTGATTAAATATGTTAGTTCGACTCAGATATCAGTTATACACGCAAAGGGTACCTACCTACATTGAAACGAAGCAAATGGTTCAATCGCAGACGATTTGCTGTCAACTTTTGAGGGGTTCTATTGTACCTGTAGCTCCGAAGCGCGTCATCAATCTTCACAAAATTAAAATGGGACCACTTCAATTTTGTGAAGATTATTGACGAAAATATCAGTGAAAATCAAGTGAAAATACGTTTAAAAAAAATACATACAGCCGAACATAAAACCTCCTCCTTTTTTTGAAGTCGATAGTCTGTTACAAATGATACAGAAAGGAAGTGGAGCATATTTCACTATCTACATGGGCAGATTCGGCGCGGGACAAGCTAGTGGTCACCTAGCTGACAAATTCTTCAAGCAGAATCTTTCAGCTAGTTCAGGGAACTCTTCTTGGGTGTAATGTAACTAGGTACATGATTCAATCGGTATCAAATCGACATGATATCGATGATAGTTATTCTGCTTCTTAATATTTCGTTAAATAATTTCAGATAATGGATATGATCTGAAGCACATCGTTGGTAGGCTCCCCACAAGTTGGACCGACGACCTGATGAAGGCGACGGGAACCCGTTCGATGAGGGCAGCGCAGGACCAGTCTTTGTGGCAATCCTTGGGGGTGGCCTATGTCCAGCAGTGGATGTCTATCGACTGAGATGAAGTTGAATGGATATGGTGATCACAGAAACAAGATATTGCCTACAGGAGTGCGATTTTTGAATCTCATTCGCTGAGTTCAGCAGTTGAAAATGTCAAAATTACTATGGAGATACGCATCTTTCTACTGCTGATTTGACTTTCAAAAATCGCACTCCTGGAGTTCGATCTTTTAATTTCAAATCAGCAGTAGAAAGATGCACGACTCCATAGTAATATCATGAGTTTCAAAAATCGCACTCCTGGTACTTAAAATTGCCTAGTACAGCTCTTCTTCTTATCGTGTGGGCAGAGCCCTGGGTCAGAGTTTTTTCAGACCACCTTACGGCCTCTGACGTGGTTTTTATGTAACGACTACTACCACCAGAGATAGTAGCCGGGACCAACGGCTTAACGTGCCATCCGAAGCACGGAATCATTTTCCTTTTCAGACAATCAGGTGATTCAGCCTGCAATGTCCTAACCAGCTGGAGAAAAACGCACAAAGTGACATATCACTAGGTTTCCCCCGTGGGAATCGAACCCACGACCTCCGTGTCGAGAGCCCAATGCTCTTAACCATTAGACCACGGAGGCAGTTAGTCCAGAGCAGCCTAGTACAGTCATAATCCGATACCTACCGATTTTGTAAACGATACAATCGCGGGATGGGGCGTCGGCCATTTCTTAACATTTTAAGGGACCAAAATGGGGGTGGTCCAGAAAAGGTTGGGAAACTCTGCATTATACTAATATAACTTTAGGCACACACGTGTATGAAGAGAATGTTAACGAAAACTAATTAAAAGTTATTTACCAAAGTCCATTAGTGCCAGTCTACGACAGCTACGCATCTATTTGGCACCAACACGAACTACGTAATTAATAACTTGTCCTCTATACTGCACGTAGCCTAAAACTCTACGTAAGGGACGAACTGCCGATGCCGGTCACCTAACTCCATGTCACATGAATAAATATCCCTACAGAATGTAAGCTTCCGCTGTCGGTGTACTCACACATAGCCCGCGTAAGACCTGCCACACAGATACGGAATTACGAATCAGGATTACGATTTCATATGAATTCCAGAATTCTATATTATATGTGGCGGACCTTAGGGTGCGCCCGCATCTGGCGAATGCGCTGCACGCGCGTTGCATACGCGCTCATTCTATGATTTCTAAGAACATTCTAAGTGGAACGCCGCGCCGATATACAGCTTCCGCCATCTATCGGTTACGTTTCGAAGCACTAAGTGTTGAACTAAATGATTCGTATCTTCGGCACACCGCTGCGCTGTACAAGTGAGAGATTTCGCCCGTATCAATCACTGTCTTGTTGGTCTAGTGATCTAGACAACCGGCTCTCGATTCGGTAACTATGGTTCGAGCCTCGTGTCGGCCGGCCGTCTTTTTCAATTTTATTTCACCATTGCGGCCATTGTGGCCTTGCTAATTTGGGACAACGCAAATAATTAGGACGTCCTAAAATTCAAGGCGACTTAGGTACCTCTCTATAGCCAATATACATATTAATCTATGTACGCGCTACCCGCACGCAGTTACTGCAATTGCTTGGTGCGCCTCTTTAGCGTAACTCACACAAGGCTCGCATAATGCGCGCGTGCAGATCGCGTGCATACAGTGCAGTTCGCTCCTATAATACCCCTCAGTTACCTATTAGGTTCCACGCACGCCTCTAACTCACGCTGGTGTGAGTGCATCTACAGCGGCCGCTTGTATATGAAGTTTTCCTTCTGTAGGGGTATTTATTCATGTGCTCCTGTCCCGGTAAGGGCGTGCGTAACTGAATAAGCAGTCGATGTAGTCAACATGTAGGTACTTATGAATGGTACAAGTGAATTTATGGCTAAAGGGAAGAGAAAGCATGACATTACAGTATATTGAAAGCCGCGCCCAATTGCAGTCTACGAGTAACACACTCAAAACCACCTCAGCACACGCAGAAGATAGATACGAGAAACATCGTGGAGTATCTAAACGTTGTCTTACTTTAAGTACCTACTTATTGGGTAAACAAAAGTCTTACGCCAGGAGTTTACTCAATACCCTTTCCGGATAGCATTTGTTTATTCAGGATTTGTATTAATCAATACGAATTATAATCTCTGAGTGCTCTAAATTCGGTAGGTAGATATAACATCACATTCCAATAATGGATTAAGTTGTAAACAGGAAGCTGGCATAGGTAGGTATGTTATGTAAACAAAGAATGGACTAAAAAGTTTCATTGAACGATTATTCAGGCATACAGTTTGGGCCCTTCATTGAGGGTAGGCCTGTGCCCTGCGGTGGGACGTGATGATACTTCAATTCTTGGAAGATTTGTCGATGCCTAGGTATTAGGCATGGTATTTAGTTGTTGACTTTTTATTCATAAAATAAACAAATTCATATTGAATTTCTTAGGAGCAAACCGATCGAAGCAAAAAAAATCTGCTGTTCCATTCCATACTAAAGTGCAAATCTGCAATGGCCTCGATTCGGACTGTGACACGACTTAACTTAACTAAATTTATTCCTGTCACTTTCTAAAATAAGATTAGGAAAAAGAGACAGAAAACCAACAGCTGACTTTAGTGCTGTCAAAATGACGTTAAATGCGCAAAATAAGATGCCATCATAATGTACGCCATCTTATTTAAGTCGTTTTTGGGCGTTTCACGTCACTTTGACAGCACTTAAGTCAGCTGTTGGTTTTCTGTCTCTTTTCTTAATCTTATTTTAGAAAGTGGCAGGAATAAATTTAGTTAAGTTAAGTCGTGGCACAGTCCGAATCGAGGCCAATGTCTACTCAACTGCATGAAACAGCTTTTGCTACGATCGGTTTTCTCCCATAGTAAAAGTTTTACAGTTTGATTTGATGGGTAGACTTTTAGAAAGATGCAAATGATTTCAATTTCACCCTGGATAAAGTGTATGAACAAGCTTTGCCCTGAATCCTGTATTTTTAAGTTACAAACAAATAAAAGAATTAGGTATTCTTCAAGGCAACATCCTTCTTCGAAGTCCGTCCATCAAACAAACTTAAAAGGATACAAGTGTCTGCCTTTCTGTCCTACATAGGACAGAGATTCAAAGACAGCCTTATATCATGTCCTCGCCATCAATAGACCCCACTTGACCCAGTAAACCTGGACATTCACATCATTTTTCTCGTTTAGACCCAAGACCCGACTCAAAGGTTTGCATTATAAAAATTTCATGAAATGACTCCAGCAGAGGTGGAAGCGACATCTTTTTAAAATCGCCGCAACGTTGTCACTAAAGCTTTTCTGTTTGAAAGGTTGGGTGTTTTTGTAAGGTTTTCTCTTGAATTTGTTTTTTTTAGAATGCTGCACATAAAGTACAAAGTCTCGTGGAAGTTTTTAGAGGCCGTAAGTTATATAGTACGAGTCGTAGGACTACAATAATAGTAGGCAAGTCTAGAAACTCATCCAATTCCGTCTCAAAGGCTTGTGATGTGGTTAGTAAAATAAATCTTTGTTTGCAAAGTATTTGTATCCTAACGCACTAGTAGGTACACCTAAGTATTTATTCGGCCGATTTTCACAGTTCGAAAGTCAATATACAAATTTAACATGCTATAGGTACCCTACTTTTTCCTTTGCGAAAGTTGCGGGCAGCGTCATGGCGTCATCATCGTCATCGATTTTTAGAGGAAGATGTCGCGGGTAAAAGTAAGTTTACCCTCAATCCTCCTTTGGTACCTACTGTGCTAATGTGAAATTATAAAATTATACAACGTGTTAATGAATTAACGCAAAACTAGAAAGTAGTTTGTTTAGAATCGAGAGCAGAATCGAATTATCATGGTTTCAACATAGGTAATTTTTTTCAAAATATTAAATAATTTTTTTGCAAAATTTAAAATTTACTGAACCCGATGACAACCCACCGCATGGGCACACTCACCCTACTTACTACCAAAACAAGATTATACAAATGTATCCATGAGTACGCTAGCGCTTTCTTTCAGTGCTGAAATGATAAAAAATCATTTTTGCCTCAAAACTTAAAATGCGAATAACTTTAAATTTTAAGTAGTTATCAAAATAATGAAATTATTGTTGCAATCCAATTATTTTGTTATAAATCAGTTGGGGTGTATGAGGTTTTGCGTTAAGTAATTCATAAACACGTTATTATTATTATATGTCTTACGTTCCGTAATCACGGGCAATTAAGTCCCGGACCTTTGGAAGGCGTGCATGGGGCCGAAGCCAACATGTAGAGGCCCGTTCAAAAGACAAGTTAATCTAAATGTAAGGGATACAAATGGCGGATACCATCTCCGAGCGTACAACATGATACCCACGGGGATGGTCCCCGCCATTTGTGTAAAGACTATTGGAGTACGGCGCTATGGCCGCGATGGAAAAATAAGGTCTTGGGCTATGGAGGTGAAAGTTGGATGGATGGATACTGGGCTATGGGAGGAGACTAACGGACGCCTGCCATGACAACTAGTCTCAAAATTGTAAATAGGGCAGGCGGTGACTCGCCGACTCGTCGAGTGGGCCCCATAAAACGGCCGCACGCACAAAGTGCGACAATGGGGCAACATCTCATTGAGCGGCTGAAGGTTGTCGAGAGGTGCGGCTCCGGTTTCACCATCGCGGGGTTTACCCCCGTGAGCGGGTTTCCCCGTTATTACGCCATTACGTGCAATACACTTCCAACCTGGAGCATAGGTTCTGCTCTTGCGATTCCACTCTGGACGGCCAATGAAGGCAAGCCAGAGGTAGGGGGGTGTGTTACTGTGTGTGTGGGTGTGGGGGTGTGTGTGTGGGTGTGTGTGTGTGTGTGAGCGCATGTCTGTATGGTCCCCCTGGATAGGGGTCCGCGGTGTCGCCACTCACCGTCAGCTCGCCACAAGCTGCCCCCGCGGGTTTATTATTATTATTATTTTGGTTGTAAGGGCTTGGTCAATGACCAATAGCTACTGCGACCTGAATAGATCTATTGTAGCTGTCACCCTAGACCTAAAGGTCGTTTCCTAGGCCCACGGACTTCATGAACCGTGTATAAACACGTTGTATAAATAATTAGTACATTTATGAAAGTTTGTAACTATGTTTGTGACTTAGTCAAGCATAAACGGCTAAAGGGTTTGGATACAACTTGATACACAAATACTTAGAATTTGTTCTGGATTAAAACATCGGATACTTTATAAAGTCAACTCAGACGAAATCGCGAGAAAAAGCTAGTTCAGGAAGGTCATTTGTACGATTTATAAAGAAATCAACATTATCTAAAACTGGTTACCTATTTAATTTAATAATCAAAGAAGTAAGCCCTACTTAGGGTAAATTATTGAAAGTAGCCCACTTTCAATAATTTTCCTTCAGCTAACAAAGTTTGTCTCAGATTCAGGTTGCCACGTCACAATCCTGACATCCCTAATGATGACGGATCGCCGAGATGAAGCAGCGGACATTCGACGCTTAAGCGCCGCGCCGTCATGCAATCATTCCCGAGATAATTATGGATGGCTATAACACAGGGCCGTCTTTACCCGGAGGTGCAAGGGGTGCGTGGCACTCGGGCGCAGGGACCTAGGGGGCGCAACCCGATCTCCGGTACACGTACCATGCGTAATGTGCTAGTTTAAAAACATTCATCTATAATACTCATTACAAAACAGTTCCGTGACAGTGACAGACAACGTACAGCCTATTAAATAATCTCTGACTGAAGATAAAAAACATTAAATTGTAGATGTGATGTCTGAAACTCACAATCAGCAGTTTAAAGATGCATAGTCTCCATAGCATTTTGATATTTCCTACCGCTGATTTCAACGTGTGACTTTCAAAAATCGCACTACTGAGCATGTAAGGGTGCACTAAGAAAGGAATTGTAGAAAATCCGAAATTCGAGCTTTATACCCTTTTTATGTCTATAAAAAATATGATTTCGTAGCGAGATGCCTACTATCGCACTTAGCCTATTTATTCAATATTTTCATAGAACCTGTAGCGCAAGACTACATTATAAAAATTTCATACTTCAGATCGCACCATCAGATGCGACTTGTTATAATTAGTAGTAGTATTGCTAATTTATATCGACATAATTATGACCCAAGTTTAGTTTGACTTTAGTTTGGTTACAATACGTATCGAATCGAAAGTCGATTTTAAAACAGGTTTAACTGATTTTAGCTTGTGTGTTAGCACTACATTTTCGCCAGTATCAAGTAGTTGGTAGTACAAACAATCCTTACTATAGAGATAGATACTGGGAGTAGGGTTGCTAACTTTTTTTAGACCAAATATAGTATTTCGAGCTAAGTGCCCGAAAAAATATAGTAGATCGAGGAAAAATAAGAAAATATAGGTATAGTATTTTTAGAATATGTCAATTTAAAATTTAAAAAAAGATAATTTTTTGCTACTTTTTGGTTTGAATACCATGTTTTTATTCTTAAGTTCTTCTTTAGTTTATTTTCTTCTTATCTATCCATTTCGTATTCATTATAGAAAATAATGCATCCTGTAAACGCGTAAGTCGCTGGAGTCGATGCAGAAAAAATATAATTAAAAAAAAGTAGATTTTGAGTTTAGGAATACTTTTGTAATTTTTCAGCAGTAGATTTAGTCGAAAATTGTTTAGGAAGTATCTAAATAGTCCGGTCTAGATCAAATGGAACTTTGATGAAGAGAGAGAAAACTGTTAAAATAATGTTAAGTTATTGGGCATTTTTATAGGATCTATGAACGAATATATTTAAATTCTCTATAAATTATTTGCTCATCAAAATATAGTATTTTTGCCTACTATATGTTTTTCTCAAAGTTATAGTAGTAGGGCCCCCAATATAGTAGGATAAGTAGGGTTGGCAACCCTTACTGGGAGTATCTACCCCAATCTCAAGGATTGTTTTTGCTCAAAAATACAGCTGAAAAGAGATTGCGGAGCGTCGCGTCGCGTCGTCTTGTGGCAAGCAAAAACGCGAAAGACAACCGCTCGCGGCAAAACTTGCATAGTGATTCAAAAACAGACATTGTTGGCAAGGGGGGCGCAGTCTGATTGTCGCACCTCAGCCCCTAATATGGTTAAGACGGCCCTGGCTACAGTCCTACCAACTCACGACGACACCTAAATCACACAATTTTTCACTCTAACAGCACTGGCTGAAGATTCCGATCACGGGACTTGTTTATGTTTAGAAACGACGTGAAACGTATAAGTTTAAAATTTTAATTATAACGCGAGCGAGAATGCTTTCAACCGTTTCAACAGAAATTTATTATGCACTTTTTAATAAATCGCACTTTTTTGCGTTGGAAAAACAAACACTTAGGTATCGTTGCCGGTGAAAGGCTCGTAAAGTCGGTATTACTGACTTTAATTGATATTGTCAACAGTATTATAGTTTGCGAGAGAAAATGATTAGGAAAATGGAAAATTATACCTAATCGTTGGGTTGGGGTTGGGTGGTTTAGAAACCACCCCTTGAAATATTACAAGGGTGTTTAGTTACACCTTGTATAGTAACGTATACGTATCCTTCTTAATATGCTGACAGGTTTTAGGGGGATGATCAGACCATCAAACTGAACAACTTTATCTATGCTGCTGTCCCATACATTTGGCTCGAGTAGGTATGCAGTTTTGTATGGAAGAGCTGATTTTTTTTCGCGATTTCGATATTGGTCCCATAGAGAAAGTTGTTCAGTTTAACGGTCTGATCATCCCCTTACAGCATATTAAGAAGGACCCTTAAATACAGTGTGTAAAATTAAATGGGACACTTACTTAAAGGGCTGCTTCTGACCATCAAACTGAACAACATTCTCTATGGGACCAATAACGAAATCGCAAAAAAAAATCTGCTGTCCATACATTTCAGTCGAGTTATGTTTGCAGTTTTGTATGGGACAGCGGAATTTATTTTCGCGATTTCAGTGTTGGTCCCATAGTTAAAGTTGTTCAGTTCTAAAGCACATCTTTAAGTACTAAGTGTCCCATTTAATTTTACACTCTGTATAATATTATCTTGAAGAGCGGTAAACTGTTTATTCAATGCTTGACACAAAAATAATGAACGTCAATTCTAAATAGTCCATCGTACCCAAACATCATTATTTTCACCAAAAGCCATTCGTTAGGGATTTGGTCAAACATTTATGTATGTATACAACATAGATTGCAGATTATTTGGGGAACGCGGAATATACAGGGTGATAAGTTGAGATGGGGCACATAGGGCAGCTACCAGCAGCATTATAATAATATTTAATAACGCTCACAGGCACATACATTGTAATGATCCCAAGTTAAGCACTATAGGCTTGTTTAATATGGAAACCACACAACAACGACACGAACATATAACATCCATGACCGAACCGGGATTCGAACCCAGGACCCTGGTTTGGCAGTCCGGCGTGGTAACCATTACACCAGTGGTCGTCAAAAGCTTATAGCTACAAGAAAACGTTCTTAGGAGATTAACCCTAACTTATGGAATATTTTACTTCTGCATTCACCGATTTTGAAAAAAAAATTACAGGCATCGAGAAAAACAGCAATTTTCAAAAAAGATGTTTTTTTTTCTTCCCATTCGATCCTGTTACTGATAAGGAACATGTAGTCTCTATGAATCAACCGAGGTCGAGGTATTAAAACTGACAGTAAACGCAAAATTAAATTCTCATAAATGTTTTTCAAAATCTGTGAATGCAGGAGTAAAACACTCAAAAAGTTAGATTTGGCTTCTAATAACATTTTCTTGTAGCTATAATGCTTCTGGTAGGTGCCCTTTGTGCCCCATCTCAACTTTTCACCCTCTACAGGGTGAAATTGATATCATTGGCATCCTTTTAAACTAAGAGTCTAACCATCAAACTGAACAACTTTTACTATGAGAGCAAACCGATCGGAGCAAAAAAATCAGCTGTTGCATACATTTGAGTCGAGTATAGGCATTGCAGTTTAGTATGGGACAGCTGATTTTTTAGTTGCTCCGATCAGTTTGCTCCCATAGTAAAAGTTGTCCAGTTTGATGTGTAGACTCTTAGTTTAAAAGGATGCCAATGATATCAATTTCACCCTGTATATTATGTAGGTACCTACATAACAACAGGGCCGGACTGGGACCTGATACCGGCCCAGGCAGTTTAGAGACATTCGGCCCTCCTAATCTGGCGTGGTCCAGGTAGACCGCTGAAAAACATTCTAAACCAGGAGCAAGCGAAGCGAGCTCGATATTTTGCTACATTTCATTATAACTCGTTCGTGGAGTTTATGCCAAAATCGACTTGATTTCTGTTCCCTTGCCCTATACTCGGTCTTACGATTTTCGATATGATATAACGTGACCGTTGCTGTCCGAACTTCATTGAAATAGATTCGACATTGGAACGAAAACGTTCACGCAATTGCGAAAATCTAATTTCCTGATAAACCCTCTGTCCACATAACGGACAAATCACTAAAGTCAGGATCTTTTCAAAAATGTGGACGCCATAGCACAGTCGTTAAAAAAATTCTTTTATGTCGATTATTCTAGATTTAGGTACTTACCTATCTTGTGTTTAATAAGTATTTCCTCTTAATTTATGGGGCCGCTCGAAAAGTCGATAGAGCCCAGATAGAGCCAGTCCGGTCCTGCATAGTGCATAACAATACGAGTATGTTTCACGGATGAAAACCTTAATGCCGAATAATGGTGTGTCAATACATCAATAATGTTCTATCGGAATAAGGGATCCCTCGTTATTGTCTGTCATGCTCGCGTGAAGGATGCACCATTATCAATAGGTAGCGGTAGGTAGTGGGTAGTCTACAATCTACTTACATCTACACACAAAAGGCTACAACTGAAACGGCTAAATCTATAACTGAAGTGTGAAGTGTACGTGAGTGCGTGTGTCTGTGTGAATATCTCTGACAACAAAATATCCTCAAGAGAGAGACCTCGGGGAATATAGTCGTGAGTATTATGCTTATGCTGAAGTTTGTCTACAGGGTGAAATTGAATTCATCATCATTGGCATCTATAGGTACCCATCAAATTGAACCACTTTTACTAAGGGATAAAAGATTTCATCGCAAAAAAATATTGATCTCGACTCGCGGGGTGACTAGCGGAGCGTCTAGCGGAGCGACTAGCGGAGCGTCTAGCGGAGCGACTAGCGGATACAAATAAGTACCTACAGTCCCTACTCCCCAAAACCATTATGCGAACGATATGTGTCAGCATGATTTCAACGTAATGTGCGTAGACTATCACCTAATGCCTGAAGACAAGATGTGCGCCAACTGCGATTACGCGACACTCTGTTTAGATGAGGTATGCCAATATTACCACTATAATCTAGAGATTATGAGAAACAAATCGACATGAGTAGCTATACGCCAACTATAGGTAGGTAGGTACGCTAACATTTTTGGGACCAATTTCCATAGCATCAAAATTAACTCTTTTATTTATTTTTCTTATTTATATTTATGGTCTAAGTTTCTTGTCGATGTTTGATAGATTTTCTTGGAGATCTCTGATCAACATATTTTAAAAATTATAAACTCGATTAATCGCCAAAAATTGTTTAATTTAATTCTTAAAATTATGTATCTACTACTTACCCGTAAAAAATATAAAATAATTATATACAAAAATCTACCGAATTCGGTATGGATTTAATCATAACCTGCGTACCTATTCGGAGTCTTGGTCTTCACCATATAATATTGTGGGAACCGTTCCTGCTTCAATATTAAATATAGGTTGTTCCTCATTAACATTTAGATTCGAACCCGGGTATTCTTCGGAAGCTGAAGTATCCAATTGTGTACTGAGGGATAACTTTATGGTACTGAGACTAGTTGAGACAAGAACTATAGTTTTCATGGGTTTTGGTGTAGTGGTGGCAGTTAGGCCACATGTACACTTGTTTTTTACAATTTCGTTACCCACATTTTTCGTTCCAGTTGTTGTTTTGGATGACGCCGACGGTGTATTTAATCTTATTACACCTTTTATATTCACTGGTTTTGGTGACACAAAACGAATAATCTTAGGACTTCCTTTCATCTTTAATAAATCTATAACAGGTTTGTCATTACGATTTGCAGCTTCAAACTTAGGTAGAACCACGGAGGAAGAAGTGGGTAGAATGTTGTTTTTTGGAGCTTCTCCTCTTAGTTCGTCGTTGCGCATCTCTAAAAATTTCTTTAAAATACTAATAGGCAGCCAATGGCCAGGCAAATCTGCTTCTATTGGATTTTCTATGTAACCAATTCGATCGTTCATTGCATCTGGCCATTTTGAACATTCGACAAGCTCGAGCAGCGTTACTACCAGAACCACAATCGGAGTTACGCGCACTAGAAAAAATGGAACACAGGTTTATAAAAGGATTCGTTTTGCGCTATCATCGAAATATTTTTAAATTGCAAAATAATGTTTAGTTTTTATTCAAATTTTGCCGACTGCCATTGGCGTAGCAAAGTGGGGCAGAGGTGGGCGACGCCCACCTCAGAAAGCTCGTCGCCCCCCTTAGAAAAATGGAAAGTAGTGAAGAAATAATTAAATAGTAGTAGATACTGTTTCAACATCATCTTGTGAAATTCTAGCCAAAACTCAGAAGCAATACTGCAAAATTTCGAGCTCACATTGCTCGCTGCAGATGTATAGGCATGCAAGGGCTAAAGCACCCATACTACAACTTTTATTTTTTACGAAACAATCGCGTCCTGTCTCGTTTATAACATGTTCTACCACCTCCTTAAAAATCCCAAGCCAAATTTTGGTTACGAGCCATAGGAAAATGAACTTTTGGATCGGACCTTGCCACGAGAAATGCGAGTGTTGGCCACTGGGGCGGTAGCTATGAGCTGGCTGGCCTGTTGCCCCCCTCAGGGAACATCTCTAGCTACGCCAATGTCGACTGTCGCAATTTCAGACACAGGTGGAACTCAATTCTTTGTCGCGTAGGTCTACTTTTCCGGCAGTTCAAAGGTTTAAAGCATAGTGTAATAAAAACTACTATGCGGTCATTGAGCTATAGATATATAGAGGGAACATCGCTCTCCATGACGTTATCCCATTCAACTGCGGCGATATAGTACTCTTGCATTTAGTCACTCTCTCACTGCGGTCACGTGTAGCAGCTTGATTGAAACAAAAATTTTGCGTAAAAAATACCGTGGTGTGTACCTACTGAGATACTGCACAAACAATTCAAAAAACGTAAGCAAATGTAAAGTAATTCAACTTTTCATAGGTAAGCAAGATGAAATATTTAATAAAAAACATTTTTTTAACAATATTTTTATCCAGCCTTCGAAAAATATAAGCAAATGCAAATAAGGACAAACCTAAACATGAAAAAGAGAAAACAAGAGTCACTCAAATAAATTATAGTGAAGGACAAGCCTATACGCGCAAAAAAGACACGAAATACGTATGCACGAAACGAAATTTTTTTGTCTCTCTCGCGCGTATAGTCTTTTTACCATCTGTCTCTTTCTGTCATGTTTTTGCACACGCCCCCCCTCACCGGCTGCGGCACATAGCGCATTACTTTTGATTGTCGTGTCTGTCGTTGCGCATCTCTAAAATGCGTGCTATCTCTATAGTCTAACTCTATGTATGCGGCTGTATGGTCGCGTGGTCTGCGAGGGACGGGGGGCACCGGCATTGAATTAGTCGGTACCGCGCGCAGGTAAGTCGGTACGGGACGCGCTCCCCGGCCCCCACACCTGTCGCTACCGCTGAACTTCACCACTAGTAGTTTTTATTACACTATGCTATGGTTAAAGCATTAGAAGCGTAATTACACAAAGTTTGTGTCGCTACACTTACCTACACTTACTTTCAGATTATTAACACATGATTTATTAGCACGGTTTATTGTTTGAGGTTACCTCCAATGAAAGAAAGTCACAAATAAATATTAACAATGGCATTGTGACGTCGGAAAACCGTTAAAATCTTGTAAGATAACAGGTCATATTTTGTGCGTGTCTGTGTGTAACATTATTATACATAAACAGTTCCGTAGCGTTTGCAATATCAAATAAATATTCTGTAAAACCTCAAAAACAATGATATTTTACATAAGATATTATGATTCCCATAATTGAAAATGTCACGTAAAATTGGGCCGCGCCACAGCCGTCTGGCTCGTAGCATTGCTTGACGATATTCAAAGAATACCCAAATCTGTTTCGAGTTTTCACTTTGCGCGCGCTTTTAACATATCAGCTTCTTTTTGGTAGAATATCATTGTGTACCTACTAGTCATTTGCTTCGAGTTGGCCGCTCCCTCCCTTCCCGCTTCACCGTACCGCACCCCTAAGAGACCCTATGAAACGCAATTTTATAACCTTTAGCAACGCAACCACATACGGCACGTCCGTCCCGATCACTAATATCGCTTTTAATTTTAAATTTTAATTTGCTTGTTATATTATTTTTTGTCGACGGGACCAGTTAATGTGCCTTTGACGAAATTTTGTAACGGTCATCGACGGCCAACTCCAAACAAACGGGTAGTACTTAGCTTATACATATTTTGTGTTTCCAAAAACAAAGAAATCATAGTAGGTAATAAAAAAAATTGTTTGGTTCAAGTGCCTGAATCTTTTTTTTTATTTTTTTCTTATTTTTTTTTATTTTAGCAGTTGCAATAAGTATCATGTTATGCTTATTATAGAATGCATTGGTGTTATGTTATGATTATGACATAGGTGCAGACCATAAAGATATTATACCTTACGGAATAGAGTAAGTGACATGAGTTGTCAAATGAAACCGTTTTTGGACGTTTTTTGGAGTCCTCGGCAGGGTAAAAATTCGATTTCTGTGTATTAATTCTCAATGTAACGTGAAATGGTGAATAATTTAATGAAACAGTGTTAGTATATTTTACAAAATTATCTACGATTTCACTTTAGGTTAACCAGGACTCCAAATCCCCAAAAACGGTTCTATTGCCTCGCGTCACGTATCTCTTTCTATTATACAGGCATGCCGCTAGGTACATCTCGCTCTCTCAGCTGTCACCGTCTCTCTTACGTAGTATAATACCTTTATGGTGCAGACACATACATGAACATGACACAGTTATAAAAGCTCAGGGAACCCTAAAAATGAATTGATGTAAACTCTATGTTGCAGATCATGCATGGAAATCGATTTTACCCTTGAATAAGTTTTAACTACCTAAATGTTATCAGATTAATGACAGACGATAGCGGTTACCACCTCCCAACCAAACCACTGAGCAAGTAATCACTACGTGACCGAAAGTTCCTAGATCGTCAAATAATGACAATGTAGCGTTTTCATTAAAAAAAAATTATAGAACTGAAAATGTTAGTTTGTTATTCACTGAACAAAAAGTAGATAAAATCGAAGTATTAAAACGTCTTTCATATTAAAACTATCACATTCTTACAACAAATTGCTCCCTAAAATTAGGGAATCGAGAAAAACACGGAACACTTTCGGTCTGACAGCCAGCTGACAGCTAAGTTTTAACGTTTTTTTTTTTAATGAGTACGCCTCATTGAAATTCACGTGGAACTAAAAAGGAACAGCTTTTTTCTATACAGGGTGTTGGAGTAAACAGTTGCATTACTTTAAGGGGTGATTGTACCCATGATACTGAACAACTTGGCCTATAGGAAATTCGTAAAAAAAAATTTGGACTTCCCATACTATATGCAATGAAAAGACGCAAAGTTTTTTTGCGAATTTCCTATAGGTTTCTATGGGAAAGTTGTCCACTGAGATGGGTACAGTCACCCCTTAAAGTAATGCAACTGTTTACTCTAACACCCTGTATAAGGTCTAACAAAATTAGCTAGAACCATGGAGCGTGTGAATTCTCTATGGCTAGAACTATTTTAAGGAGGTGATCAGACCATCAAACTGAACAACTTTCTCTATGGGACCAATATAGAAATCGCGAAAAAAAAACAGCTCTCCTATACATTTCGGTCGAGTTGTTTGCAGTTTTGTATGGGACAGCTGTATTTTTTTTGCGATTTCGATATTGGTCCCATAGTGAAAGTTGTTCAGTTTGATGGTCTGATCATCCCCTTAAAAAGAAAGACCCTGTATATTATCGAATGAAAGAAAAAAAAATACAAAAATAATCTATCAATAATTTAAACTTTTAATAATGTACACATAGTAACAAATCAAATACAAACTAGTTGTCCCATTTCTTAGAAACATCGATGTAATCACCGTCGGGGGATTCGTATCCCTTTATAGGGGGCGTGGCAACCGGCCCCGCGATCGAGTACGGAATTATCTCCAAATCAGGCTGCGGACAATAGAAACAAATTTTTAGAACTTTATAAACATTTAAGTTTCACTAGGCTTGGCTTACTACATACTTTAATGGAGGCACAGCCTGGACACTGCATACAAAAATTTGAAATTGACAAGATGACGTCAGCACATGCAAAACCAAAGAAATTGAACCTTAAGTCTTCTACGTAGGTAACAAGTAACCAGTGCGAGGTAACCAGAGGGTGATAGCGGGTGAGGTAAAAAGTTGGTGGGAGGAATGGAGTGTTCGTACTGTATCTAGTAATAGATACTCTTTCTTATACTGTGATGTAGGTACAGAATAGATAATAGTATACTGTAGTTCTACATACAGAATGGCCACTCCCTGCCCCTTTCTGAATTCAGATACCGCACTTCACTCTGCAATTTCTGAGGACACTATAGGGAAGCTGAGCAAGAAGCATATATGTACAGGGTGGTCGAAACGGAGACGTCCAAATTTTTACGTGACGTGATTGTGTATGTTCCGAGATTTTTTGTAGTTTAGAAGTTAAGAATTTATGATTTTTTTAAATAAGTATTTGAGAATTTTCTACCACAGCAGCTTAAAACTATCATAACTTTTTTCATAGTAAGAATTGATTACATTTTGTTTTTGCAAAATGATCGTCTGGAAACATTCTTCCAACCATAAAAATAAGAGCAACACAACATCCATACAAGTTACCGAAATGGTCACCCTAGTTGAAGTGAAACAAGCTACGGCTTGCAATACCCTTCATCATCATTTAATACCCTTACCTAAACAATACAAAAATGCATGTGTCATAGTAGTAGAATATTAAGTATAATTACCAATAAATTAATGTAGATTCGAGTTGGCACCATCGACTAGCTCTAAAGGACAAGTATCCAGAGCCGTAAAATATATTACGAACAACAACAACCAACTGTTCTGACAATCATGTTTTGTGACTAATTATTGGTAATTATAATCGTAGTGAGATATAAGTTATGTTAATATTATGTGTTTGAATTATAATGAATATCCATAATTATGAAGACAGTATTTGTTAAGTATAATCAAATTGTGTTGGATGTGGTTGGTTTTGCCGCCATTACAGTTTGATTATAAATAGACCTGTCTGGTCATTATAGGGTTGATTCCTTTACTACTGGTCCGACTAGGACGTCACGCTGTCCAAAGTTAAGTATAACTTGTGTGTTACTGTAATTACTGTTCATTTAAATGTCTTTTTGTGTAAATCGTGTCGAATCGAAAGTAAATTAAAGATAATAAGTAGACTGATTCTCATGTTTCATTATAAATAATCACTGCTACCCATTTATTCTATAACATCAGAAGTGGAATCGTGCTCTGCCGCCACATACTAATGTACTTTTTTTTTCTTTTCATGTCATGATACAATCAACGAGGCCCGCCTGCTGTCTGCAAACGAAAATTCATCCGGGACGGCGCGACGGCGCCTCCAGGACCTGGAGACTGGGCCCCCCTCCCACCCAGGGTCTACCGCCCGCCCGCCCCGGGTATCCCGCCCGCCCGCCCCGGGTGTCCCGCCCGCCCGCCCCGGGTGTCCCACCCGCCCGCCCCGGGTGTCCCACCCGCCCGCCCCGGGTATCCCGCCCGCCCGCCAAGGGGCAAAGTGATTCCGCCTGCTCGTCCAGGGGATCTCACCCGATTCGCCTAGGAGATCTCGCCCGTCCACCCGAAGAAATGAAAAAATACAAGAAAAATGTGTAGTGAGGTAACGGCCAAGGCCGAATTCGTTTTTATTAGAATATCGTTGAATTGTGATACTACTTTGTTTGTAACTAAGTGGTTAAGTCAGTCTGACCGAGCGGTAAATATTTTTTTTTTTTTTGGCCTTTCTCAAATCTGTTTTTTTGTTAATCATCGATAATATCACGTTTATGAATCGTTAAGAAAAGCATACCTACTCTTCTTATTTTTCCCATCGATCATGGATCATGTTTCAATTAATAAAACAAGTGATTCATTATTGGTTTTTATGCTATAACATTATTTTTTAATTATTGCATTGTAGGTAAATTGACAAAAAAAAAACCTTTTTTCACGACGTTATATGAATTACAATTTTTGCATAAGGTTCTGTACTGATAAGAATATCTTTTATAAAAAAAGTAATTTGGTGGTGTGTCGTCGCGAGTCGTGAATGCGTAGACATACGGAAACTCAATCTTGAGGTCCTGGTTTAAATTTGCACGGACGACATGCCATATACCAATGAGTTTTTCTAACGTATGTACCTAGGTAATACCGACTGCTCTCCAACAGTGAAGGAGGACATCGTAAGGAAGCTGCATTATTAATTAAATTCTGATGCGTATGTGAGGTCTAGCAATCCGCATTGGGCACGCGTGGTGGACTAACGCCCATACGCCCTCCTTGAAGGTAGGCCTGTCCCCTGCAGCTGCGGTGGGACGTGTACCTATAGGTCGATGATGATGAAGATATAATAATCAAATACGATTTGGCTAAGAATGTCAAGTGGGTCTGCTAGTCTAACGATTCCTTTTGTTTTTTTATCTCGATGGGAAATAATATGTAAAAGTACATTCCCACTTAATTAACGATTTATATGTTATGTTATTTATTGTGTACAATAAAAAAAAAAAAAGTGTAATCATGAAATATTGAGTGGACCAACGTATCATTGATGAGAATGATATGCTAACAACAGTAATGACAATACAATAAAATGAATTTTTGTCACTACCTGTAGGCCTAGCATACCACGCCAGAAAAAAGGATAAAAATCGAGATGTGCTTCCATCTTTACGTAATGCCAAAAAGAGCGCGCTTGACGTTTTTCACATGTTGTCGCTTTGTTGTGCGTGGCATGCTGGCCCTACTGCAAACTAAATCAAGACTTGTCTCTTGTCCAAACTACTTTTATAATAATAAGGAGGTAATAATTTTCATTTGTTCGAGCACCGAAAGCATTCAAAATTAATAAAATTCAATCCGCTGGTCGGTCACGTTTGCTTGGTGTTGTCCTATGCCACTGGCAGCGGGTGGTATGGTATGGATCGGGGCAGCATGTCTAGGCAACTGACGATAAGATAAATGATAAATTATTGTTTCTTTTACTTCTTGGTACTGCTATTATATTAACAGAATATTGTGATTTTTACAAATTTTATACGTTTCTAAATCATCCCAATGGTCTGAGTTGACCCAATGTTCTGAGCTGACCCAATTGTCTGAGTTGACCCAATGGTCTGAGTAGACCCAGTGGTCTGAGTTGACCCAATTATCGTAGAATCAAAGACTGATATACTTTTGGAAGCTATATTTTAATATTTTACTTTCACTGCACTTTTCTAATTTTACTAAACTATTTTAATTTTAAATATATCACAATTACTTCACAAATACAAGTTGTCACTTCGAGTGCCGGCTGAGAACTGGCTGTTCGATCCCTTTTTCCCCACTTCGATCGTCCTCCCCACCCTTTCAGAGTCACTGTGCCCACCAAACGCGCCTGGCGTTTGATTGGTCCAGCGCTCCAGCGACAGCCAATCACAAAAGTCAGTATTGCCATATGAATGAATCCTTAGTAAAATATTTAACGGCTCTGGATACAAGTCCTTTTTAAGCCATTCGTTGGTTATTTTACAGGTAATTTGAATGTAATAGAATATTAAACCTATTGCTAGTACAAAATAAAGGTTTAGTAACAAAATATCACTTAATTTAGTAAAGAATCACGACATTCGGCCATCCGACCCTGTGCAACCCCCTGGTGCACAGCCATCCAACAGTCAGTTCTCATTACCATTTAGTCAAAATTATTCAGAATAATCTTTATATAATCACAACATTGAAACATTTTACAGCAGGTTTTTCAAAATTATTAATTAAAAGTTTTTATTTGTTTATATATATATTTTTTTAATTTACCACCGCTTCGTAATGTGTTATCACTGCAGAGAAGATGCGGCCAGAAACTCTACAGCAACACAATGTTTAGTAGTTAGACATTCAGTTACAACATCAGGATCAGACATTTTAGAATTCAGCGATTTTACTTTTGTATTTATTTTTATTATGTAAAAATTATTTGAGAATGAATGAATGAGGCTGGTACACAAAACTGGTACTTGAGTTTAATTTTAGAAATAAATTTTAGAGAATGATTTTTTTTTGCATCATATGTATAAGTGGCTCTTACATTATTTAATCTGTTTTCTTATTTAAGTTTATAATAACGTTTAAGTAGTAACTATTCGAACACATCACGACATTTGGCTGCTTACACTAATATCAATATTTATCAACTTAAATATTTGTGAACGTTGCTGCAGTTCTAACAGAGGCAGCTCTAATAGTTGCAATCTTCCTCGTCCAATGATTTATTTTGGAATAGTACATTCTGATTTTAGGGGAAGAAGAATTGAATATTAAGTAGACTGATATTCAAAGTTTAAATAATAATAAACAGAATAACAACTCTTCTTTTCATTCTGTTTGCTGCCACAACGTTGTTTTTCAAAATTTTTATGCTTCTTATGTTTATAAAATACAATACAATACTCTTTATTTGCACACCAAAACATACCGTCCCCGTTTATACTGTTTTTAAATTAATTAAAAAAATATCCATCAATTATAGGTAATCAATCAAAACAGTGGTTATAACGGCAGCCGGGTCAGTCATCGTGTACAGACATTCAGCATTTTCTTAACCTGCTTTTTTAACAGGAAGGAGAAACATTACAATTTAGTCTTATTAACTTTTTAACAATAATTTCGTAAATCCATTCTCCATCTTACAAATTCACAGATAAACATGAAGAAGTATGTAATTATCTCCTTTACTTAATTACAAAAAAAAACAGTATTATAAAACAAATTATCCATCGATTAAATCTGGTAGTCGCACAATAAGACATCTGATAATAAATCTTGTCTTGAGCTCAGTGTAATATACTGTCATCACCATCAGCTATACTCCATTTTTATTAAAGACGAAAAAAAGAAGATCACAGAAGCAGGGCTACGAAACCTTTTCAGACCGTGATCATTTTATAAAAAATTCGAAACACTTATGTCAGTGTTTGATGACTGATGAATATAAGAATTAGGGATAGCGAGTGAAACAGCCAATAGTCTGTAGCGCACTGGCATTTATTAGAGCTAAAACGCTGTCACCGGGTATACTCACATACTTAGGCACATTTTAGTTCACACTATCGGAGTTGATGGAAAAATAAGAAAACGTCTGTTATGTATGTGCTCACTAGTAGCATAGCGAGGGGGGGCAAATGCCCCGGGCACCGGGCGGCACTTTACCAGAGGTGGCAAAAATATTAATTGATTGAGCTCTGACTGGACCACAGACTACCATAAACTACTTACCATAAACAACCTGTATAACCGATTCGTAGAGCAGAGTAAAGTCTATTTTTGAATGGATAACCAACCCACCAAACCAAAATCGATAGACCTAAAGATGTCTGACCACAACTCGAACAGGTTGTGCTAAAAAATTTCGAGCTGGCTTCGGTCGCTTCGGTCTCTCCTTTATGTTTAACGTAGGTCTTCTTATAAAGATAAGGAGGCAGCAAAATCGGTCTGTGCTCCGGCGGATGGACACCCACGCTACGCCACCGGTGCTCACTAATGTCCGTTATTCCGTATTAATAAACCGCGCTGACAATCAATTTTGAAGACGTATTAAACGAGTTCTTCTTAAGCCTTAAAAGACATCTTAAAATAGATCAAGTCGGTATCAGCTAATATCACTTAAAATGTTTCAAGCAAACTCAAATTTGTAACAATTTTTTTTCCAAAAATGCAGTTGCAGAATCCATGTTGCAGAAATCATTGGAATTTAATCCGTCTGCTTGTAACATCAATATTATTTGGTATTACTTGCGTCGCGCAGAGCGTTTCCGGTAGTGTGATGTGGTATGGACGCACTCAATCGAATTCGTCAGAAATTCAGAAAAGTGGCCGCCATCTTTACTTTTTGTTTTTCAACCGATTGCTTCCAAAATTGATAACTGGGGGTTCCTGCCATCTCCAAACACGAATCTTAAGTCAAAAATTCAGAAAAGTGGCCGCCATCTTGAACTTTTTCGTTCTTCATCCGATTGCTTCCAAAATTGATATCTGGGGGTTTCTGCCAACTCCAAACACGAATCTTAAGTCAAAAATTCCAAAAACTGGCCGTCATCTTGAACTTTTTTGTTTTTCAACCGATTGCTTCCAAAATCGATATCTGGGGTTTTCTGCCATCTTCAACCACGAATCTGAAGTCAAAAACTCAAAGAAATGGCCGCCATCTTGAATTGTTTTGCTTTACAACCGATTGCTTCCAAGATCGATATCTGAAGGTTTCTGCGATCTCCGAACATTAATCTAAAGTCAAAAATTTAGAAAAGTGGCCGCCATCTGGTACTTTTCCGGAGATTCCGGAGTGAGATATCTATTTTGGAACCAGTCAGTTAACAAACAATTAAATTCAAGATGATCTTATTTGTTTTTTAACCTTATTTGTTTTCCTTCCAATTTTCTGATTTCTGATATCAGATTCATGCTAATAGATCGCAGAAACCCCGAGATATCGATTTTGGAAGCAATCGGTTGCAAAGCAAAAAAGTTCAAGAAGGCGGGCACTTTTCTAAATGTTGACTTGGGACCCGTGTTTGGTGACCACAGAAACCCTACATATCGGTTTTGGAAGTAATCAATTAAAAAACAAAAAAGTTCAAGATGGCGCCACTTTTCTGAATTTCTGACTTTAGATTCGTGTTTGGAGACAGCAGAAACCCCCAGATATCGATTTTGGAAATATTAGATTGAAAAACAAAACTTCAAGATGGCGGACACTTTTTTGAATTTTTGACTTCATAGTCATGTTTGGAGATGGCAAAAACCCCCAGTTATCGATTTTGGAAGCAATCGGTTGTAAAGCAAAAAAGTTCAAGAAGGCGGGCACTTTTCTAAATGTTTACTTCGGACCCGTGTTTGGTGACCACAGAAACCCTACATATCGGTTTTGGAAGTAATCAATTAAAAAACAAAAAAGTTCAAGATGGCGCCACTTTTCTGAATTTCTGACTTTAGATTCGTGTTTGGAGATAGCAGAAACCCCCTGATATCGATTTTGGAAGTATTAGATTGAAAAACAATAAACTTCAAGATGGCGGACACTTTTTTGAATTTTTGACTTCATAGTCATGTTTGGAGATGGCAAAAACCCCCAGTTATCGATTTTGGAACCAATCGGTTGGAAAACAAAAAAGTTCAAGATGGCGGCCACTTTTCCGATTTTCTGACTTTAGATTCGTGTTTTAAGATAGCAGAAACACCCAGATATCGATTTTGGAACCAATCGGTTGAAAAACAAAAAAGTTGGCGGCCACTTTTCCGACTTTCTGACTACATTATTTATTTTCCTTTTGCAGCAATTAGTTTACAATATGTTACAATGTTTCATAATTTTAATTGAAAATGCAGAGCTTCAGGTCGTTTTATGGTTTATCTGCTGGCAACATTACGCACGTCACTGCATCACCCGTGTGCCATACCATGCGACGTCGCCGCGATGACGGCTGCTGAATTGACGCAGTGGCAATGCGTCACCGTGTATGCTCCTACGTGCGGTTTCATACAACTCCTTGCTTCACAAACGACGGGCTGCCGTATAACGCTCCGTCTTGCGTCCAGCGTGTGTGAATAAAAACCTATTAGTCTTCTGTAGTCTGTCGCCTAATTGTCATCATTATCTCGTGACGATTATATCCACAGAACATTATAAGAGAAGTTAGAAGTGCAAATTAGGCATGGAACGCGTGCCACACGGTTATGCAATGATTTGCTTAAGGTGCGCGGCGTGGTGCGAGCGAGAGGGCATAAGTAGTTGTAGCATCGTGAGTGGGAAAATACGTGGTGACAGTCGTCTCCTAAGCAAAAGCGCTACTTTGCATTTCTAAACCCCCTTATAATGTTCTTTGATTATAACAATGAGGCGTTTTGGTAAATAAAAAATTTTCACAAAAAAGTAAAAACCGACTTCAAAAGTAAAAAATAAAAAAAATTAATTTCCTTATAGATTTGAACGTAAAAGTCATAGGCTGAAATATTATTTCTTACTTTTTTACTTTTGAAGTCGGTTTTTACTTTTTTTGTAAAAAAAAAATTATTTCATAACTTTCAGTTATTAAATATGTTAGTTCGATTCAGATATCAGTTATATACGCAAAGGGTACATTGAAACGAGGCAAATGGTTCAATCGCAGACGATTTGCTGTCAACTTTTGAGGAGTTCTATTGTGTAGCTCCGAAGCGCGTCATCAGATCTTCACAAAATTAAAATAGGACCACCTCGGGAATATACCCTTTTAATCGAAAAAAGAACTTTTTAAATTGGTTCACAATTGACGAAAATATCGGTGAACATACATAAAAAAAAACATACAGCCGAACATAGAACCTCCTCCTTTTTTGAAGTCGGTTAAAAAAAATAGGACCACCTCGGGAGTATACCCTTTCAAACAAAAAAAGAATTTTTTAAATTGGTTCACAATTGACGAAAATATCGGTGAACATACATAAAAAAAAACATACAGCCGAAGATAGAACCTCCTCCTTTTTTTGAAGTCGGTTAAAAAAAATGAGACCACCTCGGGAGTATACCCTTTCAAACAAAAAAAGAATTTTTTAAATTGGTTCACAATTGACGAAAATATCAGTGAACAAACATAAAAAAAAAATACATACAGCCGAACATAGAACCTCCTCCTTTTCTTGAAGTCGGTTAAAACAAAATTGCCACAGTAATAAACTAATGCTTGCCAAACGTATTTTCGTAGATTTCCAAGTTTAGAGACAAATTTATTCATACATTAATAATACGATGACGATCATAACGATTTAAATGAAGTCGTAATAATTTTAGTACAATTTTTTAGAATTTTTAAAGATGTTTTTTTCGAATTGTCAATATGGCTACTACTAGCGCCACCTGACGGATTTTTTTCATAACAGTCTTTAAAAAAGCTTCATTGAAACAAAAACGAACCACATGTGCGCACCACTGCTTCTTTAGGTCTTTCAACATCGCCATTTTGTTGTTTGATACAATATTCATAATTTCTTTAAAGTGTGTACTATAAAGAATCTTTTTTACCTTCTTTTCGCCCCTATCTGGAATGGAGTATAGTTATACTGTCTACAATACTTTACGCCTTTCGCAAAGCCCACCTAACTGGGATGTACTATGAAACACAGTTGCTGTATACAGTTGCAAAAAATTGTGTTATTAATGAGAAGTATACCAGCAATAATGGAATTAAATCTATTACAACTTAAAACACACAACACATTACAGCAGCAGCACCATTTCTATTACAATTATAATTCAGATTACTATCATTTTAGACGACAACAACACTTTCTGTGAACGGCTTTAACAACTTCCAAATAATGCAATAATTATAACCATCATGAAGTAAATTGCATAGGAGCTTTTTTTTAAAATAAACAAATCTAATCAGATGGCGTTGTCAAACTCATCGAGTAAGTATTCGCTACGAATAACTTCTGCAAATTAATACGATTACGATCGTAAAATTTTGAAGACTTTTGAAGAAAAAAGAATACTTTATAGAAGTATGTCGAAACCAATCCACCCTCGATAAATTAAATTAAAAATTGTTTATTCGTCTCATAAGCATTAGGTACAACATTAAAATGAATCAATCATTGATTAATAATTCTTTGGATGTAGGTACATAAACTAATTTTACCAGAAGAAAACACGCTTCTACCTTTTATTTCGATTCAAAAACCTACAATATTTGATTGTCATAATGGAAACCTTACTTTGAATGGTGTCCTACAAGGCTTAGTGTACCACATACTTGTTAAGCCAAAAATGCAAATGACAATCAGTTTAGTTAAAAACTAAGTAGCACCTGCGATAAGGTACCTACAGGGGCGTTATACAGTCAACAAAATCCGGATCTAAAATCGTCAAACTCGTTAAAGAGAAACGAAGGCAATGTCTTGTCTTCCAAACCATATCTGCACGCCGGTTGTGATTCTTTTTTAAATTATTTGACAAACAAAGCAATCTACAGCCATTTTGTAAACAAGAAATGTACTTAAGGTCATTGGGCGAAATCTGACTCAGCTAACTAAATTTTTCCTACAAAACCCAAATTGGTTTTAAAATGTTTAATCACCCACAATCAATTTTATGTAGTTATTTTTTTTTACCATGGGAAAATGTACTAAATGTACTATAACACTAAAATGTACGAAATGTACGAAAATGTTAAAAATGAAGAAAATGTACTAAAATGTACTTATTGTACTAAAATGTACTTATTGTACTAAAATGTACTTATTGTACTAAAATGTACTTATTGTACTAAAACGTACTTATTGTACTAAAATGTACTCATTGTACTAAAATGAACTTATTGTACTAAAACGTACTTATTGTACTAAAATGTACTTATTGTACTAAAATGTACTTATTGTACTAAAATGTACTTATTGTACTAAAATGTACTTATTGTACTAAAATGTACTTGTACTAAAATGTACTTATTGTACTAAAATGTACTTATTGTACTAAAATGTACTTATTGTACTAAAATGTACTTATTGTACTAAAATGTACTTATTGTACTAAAATGAACTAATTGTACTAAAATGTACTAAAATGAACTAATTGTACTAAAATGTACTAACATGTACTAATTGTACTAAAATGTACTAATTGTACTAAAATGTACTAAAATGTACTAATTGTACTAAACTTTACTAATTGTACTAAAATGTACTAATTGTACTAAAATGTAATAATTGTACTAAAATGTACTTCTAGTACTAAAATGTGCAAAATGTAAGAAAATGTATTAAATTTACGAAAATGTACAAAATATTACATTTTTCTTTACCCGTTATTGGCCTGAATCCCATTATCTACAATAATGCGACATATATAAACATGAACTAGAGACATTCATTTAAACATCCTATACTTTTTTTTTTGTAGGTCGTGCGCATAGGTTTCATACTAAGGTGCCTAGTGGCCTTTGTCTAGCGGTTTCCTGGAGGAAATATCGTATTAGAGCTAAGCTCGCTTCTGTTTACCTAATTATGCCAATATGATGTGTAAATAAAATAAAGAATCTATAATTCATTAAATATCAATATGTCTACATGTAGGTAGGTACATTACTTCATAATTTTTTTTTTTTTTTTTATTATACAACAATTGCTCATCAGTAACTAGAAAGACTAATGTGTATTTAATAAAGTATCTTATTATTATGACACTAATTTTGTGGCAGTCAAAATTTGCTGAAATTCTGCCGTGAACATTTCGAAAGACAATTGGCACTAAATATGATGGATCTCAAAGTCACGTGGTAGCGACCTCCTTCAGATTCACCATTACCTCGGAACAAAAAAAAATGCATTAAGAAAAATAATAAAAATAACTGTAACTTTGAATATTAGCTCGCTAAAGTGTGCACCATTAAATTCGATCTCTGAATTTTTAATGATCAGTATTTCTTTAAATTAATTGTTTGTGTTAAAGACAATGAAACAAATACGGTCTCTTGTAAGTTTGTAACAAAGTAAAAATAAATGACATCCGGCACATAATACCAAAAAATGTATAACCGTACTTCTATTTTTACTATGGACTATGGAACACTAGAAACTAATTGCAGGCATTATTTTATTTTATAATGCTTCATTAGCTTTTATCATTTTTATATAAAAAAAGAACATTGTGCTTGCATCACCTCATATCAAACAACATTGGCAGCCACTTTGGGGTTGCTGCTTTTTTTTTACTATTTATTAGTAATAAATTATTAAATAACTCTATAAATAAAAATAAATTATAAAATCTGAGTAATTTTTATAAAACCCCATAATTTACTGCTAACTTCTATACATTTACTGGCATTTTGTAAAGGGAATGTAGCGGTTGTCCTTTGCTGGTCTGGCGTTATTAAAGGCTACACGGACTGTGACGATGATGACACAATTTATCGACCATTCGACACAATAAAGTGTATTTAACCATAGTGAAAACTATTTGAAATTTGGTTTCACAGACAAATCAAATCAAATCAAAATCTCTATTTCTTTATAGATACATAACTACAGGCACACATATCCACAGAACTACTTGTGGAACATACATAGCTCCTAGGCACACATGGCCTTGAACTGATTGAGGAACATACATAGCTCCTAGGCACTCATGGCCTTGAACTGATTGAGGAACATACATAGCTCCTAGGCACACATGGCCTCGAACTGTTTTTGGAACATACATAGCTCCTAGGCACACATGGCCTTGTGATAGACATACATAGTCTTAAGTTCTGTTCTGGTGGTATATATGGCCTCAACTACGTGACACATTTGGCCACCATGCATAATAAAATATTTTAATTCGATTTGTCCACATGACTCTGCCAGTGACTTCACAAATTATGACATTATTATATCCGAGTCTTATTTTCTTTAAGCACCGATTAATGTAGGTATAAAAATATAAATATCAATTAACTAAATTTTAAAATATAATTGAAAGCAATTTAGCTCGTATACTGTTTTATCGCACACTAGCACTATCAAGGAGTAGCCTTGACCAAATGGTCATATACGATCACACAGCATCGTTTTAATACCAGAAAAACGGTGTCAAGGAGTAGCCCCGACCAAACGCTAGTCTGGCAATTGATCAAAATGCTTGCAATTTCAAATTCGGTGGTTAACGGTTTATGAATATTTCGGAGCACAATGCCAGGGAGTTGCCATGACTGAATGGACTCCGAAATAAAATCAGACTTAACATTGTCATGGGGTAGCCTGACCAAATGATAAATCCAATGTAACTATCAACCATCACGAAAATTCTATAAAATTCCCGAGAAAAATGAATAAACTCAGTAGGTACTTTAAGAAAACAATATAATCTTTCAATATTCAAAGAATCAGTGGACTTTGACCGAATTCACGTACCTTGAGGGCTGAAGATTTTTTTCCCGCTGCTGATTTATCGTAGAATCAAAGACTGATATACTTTTGGAAGCTATATTTTAATATTTTACTTTCACTGCACTTTTATAATTTTACTAAACTATTTTAATTTTAAATATATCACAATTACTTCACAAATACAAGTTGTCACTTCGAGTGCCGGCTGAGAACTGGCTGTTCGATCCCTTTTTCCCCACTTCGATCGTCCTCCCCACCCTTTCAGAGTCACTGTGCCCACCAAACGCGCCTGGCGTTTGATTGGTCCAGCGCTCCAGCGACAGCCAATCACAAAAGTCAGTATTGCCATATGAATGAATCCTTAGTAAAATATTTAACGGCTCTGGATACAAGTCCTTTTTAAGCCATTCGTTGGTTATTTTACAGGTAATTTGAATGTAATAGAATATTAAACCTATTGCTAGTACAAAATAAAGGTTTAGTAACAAAATATCACTTAATTTAGTAAAGAATCACGACACAATGGTCTGAGTTGACCCAAATGGTCAAATGTGCCCAAATGGTCAAATGTGCCCAAATGCTCACATGCGCCCAAATTGTCAAATGTGCCCAAATGGTCAAATGTGCCCAAATGGTCAAATGTGCCCAAATGGTCAAATGTGCCCAAATGGTCAAATGTGCCCAAATGGTCAAATGTGCCCAAATGGTCAAATGTGCCCAAGTGGTCAAATGTGCCCAAACGGTCAAATTTGCCCAAACGGTCAAATGTGCCCAAATTGTCAAATGTGCCCAAATTGTCAAATGTGCCCAAATTGTCAAATGTGCCCAAATTGTCAAATATGTCCAAATTATCCGATTTGTCTGGTATAATTAAATTATTTTATCAGAAGAGTCAAGGTGGGAAAATAAAGAATCAGTTTTGTATTTTTCATTCGAGGAAACTTTTATCCATAAATTTTTTTTATCAATGTAAAAATACACAATTTTCGTACTTTGAAATTACTTGAACATATTTGACAATATTGTGTAATATTCATGTAATTTTTTTCGATTTAATTTCGTATTGTTTTAGATTTTTAAATGATGCCAAAACGTAGGGTATTTTACCCTAGATTTAGGGTTAAAACTAAAACGAAATCCTAGGGTAATTTTTGGGGTAAGTAAGAAATTATTTCGGGTATTTTGGGGTAATTATTTTACATAGAATATTTTTGGGGTACACTCATAGACGACTGTACTCCCCTTTGGGGTAGTCAGAATGCTTGCTATAACTATCAATGATCATAGTAGCATGGTATTTTCCCCTGTTCTTAAAGATTTAGGATAGTACTTTATACTATGCTGTGTCATGTGATAACAATGACCACCATAGCCTTCCCGCACACAAACAAGCACAGCATAAGAAACTTTATCCCTTGCCAGAAATGTGAAAAAGATATTAATTATAGGAATTTAAGATAAAAAATTCTGAGAAATCAAGGATTGTGACCTACGTTATTTGTTGTTTAATTTAAAGTAACGATTTAAAAAAAAAATGTTTTTTTTTATTTTTTTTATAGTGAAAGATTTTAAGGAAATTTTTGAAAATTGTGCAGAATCTAGAGTAAACTGAGACCAAGCCTAGGGTTAAGTGTAAATAAGACTCAGCAACACTGAATCTAATCTAAAATTGGAGATTTTGCTTTATAAAATTACCGTATAAAATAGGACTTTATGTTTTGTTCTGAGGGTGTGTAAGTGTAGCACCAAATGATCTTGCTTGACTTGTGATCCTTTTTTCGCACTAGATAGAAATACATTTCTTTTTTCTTTAAATATTATCAAGCAATGTATGTTCTTATTCAAAATTTTACGCATATCAAATTTTATTGCAAGGATTTCACCTACACACGTAAAGGAACATAAACATACATATATGTTTGAGATCATTCATTTTATTTCTTTATAGATCTTAGATATAGGTGTAAAATACCTAATTATAATGAAATAAAAATTTTGCTATTTTGTTCTGACCGGTTCATAAAGTTTTTAGGTTTGTTTAACGAAATACTGAGTGTAAAGAAAAAATATTTGCTTTTCTGAATTGATATTTTGAAATAATGTATACTTTCACAAAATGCTGTTGCTGATATTATAGTAGGTACTTACTGTATGTTGGTTAGTTGGAATGAAGTGTTAAATAATTTATTAAATTATATTTCTATGAATGTCGTAAATACTTCGAGACGAAGTATAGTCAGTCTGGCCGTGGTAATGTAGAAATAATGATGTTGATGTAAGATGTTTTGATTCATTGTCATTTATGTTTCTTTTCGAATAATGATCACAATTTACTTTAAATTCGAATTGCCTTAAGAACCGCTGGCATTGTTACTTGGCGTTGATTTGGACTTCACGATCAGCGGGTGATGGAACCAACGTGGCGAGGTATACAATGTGCTTTTCATAGGCTGCTGGCGTTGTTGCTTGGCGTCGGTTTGGTCTTCACGGTCAGCAGGTGATGGAATCGACGTGCCGAGGTATACAATGTGCTTTTCATAGACTGCTGGCATTGTAGCCTGGCGTCGGTTTGGTCTTCACGGTCAGCAGGTGATGGAACCGGCGTGGCGAGGTGCACAATGCAGACCGCTGGCATTGTTGCTTGGCGTTAGCTTGGTCTTCACGAACAGCGGGTGATGGAGCTAACGTGACGAGGCACACAATGTGTAGATTTTATGTTTGTTGGTGATCAATAACGTCCACTTAGGTATTTGGAAATGTCGTGAATTATTGTGATCGTTATTTGACTGGAATGTATTAAGATGGTACTTCGGGGACGAAGTACTTGTCAGTATGGCCGTGTCATAGTAGTAGAATATTAAGTATAATTACCAATAAATTAATGTAGATTCGAGTTGGCACCATCGACTAGCTCTAAAGGACAAGTATCCAGAGCCGTAAAATATATTACGAACAACAACAACCAACTGTTCTGACAATCATGTTTTGTGACTAATTATTGGTAATTATAATCGTAGTGAGATATAAGTTATGTTAATATTATGTGTTTGAATTATAATGAATATCCATAATTATGAAGACAGTATTTGTTAAGTATAATCAAATTGTGTTGGATGTGGTTGGTTTTGCCGCCATTACAGTTTGATTATAAATAGACCTGTCTGGTCATTATAGGGTTGATTCCTTTACTACTGGTCCGACTAGGACGTCACGCTGTCCAAAGTTAAGTATAACTTGTGTGTTACTGTAATTACTGTTCATTTAAATGTCTTTTTGTGTAAATCGTGTCGAATCGAAAGTAAATTAAAGATAATAAGTAGACTGATTCTCATGTTTCATTATAAATAATCACTGCTACCCATTTATTCTATAACACATGCATATGCTCACGACTATAGTCCCTGAAGAGGTAGTCAGAGATATTCTGAAACTTATGAACCAACCCAAAAACAACACTTTTTGACTTTGACTGTACTAAATTGAAATCAGTTTAAATTATGAAAATATCGTTAAAATATATTCATAATAAGATTAATCGAGTGTTCATATCATCAGGGTCAGTTGGGACGGGGGCAGCTGGGAATGGGGACAGATGGCACTAACCCAACCATACCACCAACAATACAAAAATAATTACCGAAATAGCTTCATTGTACAAGTCCTCAGACTCTTCGTACAGCTTATCGAGGGCCCGTCTCTGAGCAGCCATTATCCTGTCGATCTGGGCTACCTGCTCCATGTACTCTACACGCTTGTATCTAGTCCAGTCTTTCTGGAGTAATGCACGGGCTTCTAATTGTTCTGCGGTCAACTGCGGTGGCGGTCTTCTTCTTTTTCTATAAATAATAATATAAAAAACCTGTCAATCAAAGGGGAAATCTCGATTTCTAGATTGGAGACCACAAACTAACAGGCGTAGGGTGGGACGCCCTCTAGGTCGCTGGCTTGGGAGGGGCCTATGTACAGCAGTGGATGGTCACAAGCTGATGATGATGAATCTACAGATGTATTCTGAGTCTAATATAAATATGTGGGCGTCCACGCAAGAAGGGTTCCAGTTGTCGGCATTTTAATTAACCCACCTATTTTATTATTCCATATGACAGGAGTGCGATTTTTTAATGACATGCGTTGAACTCAGCAGTTGAAAATGTATGGAGATCAGCACTCCAGGAGTGCGATTTTTGAAAGTCAAATCAGCAGTAGAAAGATGTGTATCTCCATAGTAATTTCAACTACTGAACTCAGCGAATGACATTCAAAAATTGCACTCCTGATCTAGATGCCGAATCTAACCTTAGCTTAAAATCCGACAGCTGGACCCTTTTTACGTGGACGCCCACATAAATATAGACTGAAATTGGGTATGAGAGCAACAGTGGTATTGGTTTGTGGTTTTGGTCTTTTAATCATGAAGATCTGGATTTGAATACACAGTACACACTACTTGTGTATATAATACAGACTGCTCTCAAATGGTGGAAAACGTAGTAAGGCAAACTGCATAAAGCTTAAGAGGGCTATCGGAGTCCAGTGGCGCCCTCCCCTCATCACATTAATAAAGATTTCTCAATAAAGAAAGCCTAAATTAAAAACGTGCTCAATTGACAAACTACAAAAGCCTTCAAGCCATTGTTATACAATACTTTTATAGGTTCTAAACATTCCACTTTTAGACAGTTTCGAATAAAAACAAAAGCTGCCGTTTGTTTTCTTTTTTCAAAATTTGTATGTTTCAACCTTTAAAAAACCTATAAAAGTATTCTATGAAAATAGCTTGAAGGCTTTTGAAGTTTGTCAATTGAGCACTTTTTTAATTTAGGCTTTCTTTATTGAGAAATCTTTATTAATGTGATGAGGGCGCCACTGGACCCAGATAGCCCTCTTAAGAAGAAATTTTTCTAATATTATTATGATAAGTCCTCCAATCAGTATTGGCCACTTACACCCACAAACCCTTACCATAATGGAACCGCACCTGTACCCCAGCAGTGGGACGTATAATTGAGGATGATGATCTATTTTGTGCGTAAAAACAAACGAAACGTAGATTGTCTGGAAGAAATCGCTTCTTAGCGATAAGACCGCTTTCTTTTGTGCCTCTTGTATTTTTCTCTCTGTATTTTTTTCTTTTATAATTAATGGACTCTTGCTTGTGTTGTGCGTCAGCACTGCATTTCCGCCAATGTCAAGTAGTTTATGGGAGAATCTATCCCAATCTCAGGGATTGTTTTTGGACAAGAACAAGAAGATATTGAGGAATGCGGAGCCCCGTAGCAGGCAAAAACGCGACGCGCGAAACCACGCGAGACGAGTGCTCGGGTCAGTTCCTGCAACGTGACTCTCCTCTGTATTTTACTGTATATGTTTTGGTTTAAAATAAAGTATATTTGATTGATTGATTGATTGTAAACTATTTGTTAACAAATTGAAAATAATTCCATACCCCATGTTATCCAGTAGATGTAAAGGAACTTCCAATTCATCAATGGGTTTCAGCTGCCGAGCGTTCTTCTCCAGCCTTCGGATCTGTTTCTCCAGTTTCTTGCGTCTACGTTCCTCTCTAGCTTTCACAATAGCCGGGTCTACCTTCTTCTTTTTCTTCATTGGTTCTGCCCTGAAAAAGTATGTTTGTAATCATAATATAGATGTACAATAGAATACATAAATGGATAAAGTATCCATGGAATGTCAGCGATGTTGCAAGATCTAAAGTGTCCGAATTGGTCATCGCTCACCCGTGTTCAATTATTTTTTATTCATTGTCATATGAAACGACAATGCCGATGACTAGGCGCTTTTTGGTCTGGATACGGGTACATTAAAGCATAGAGTAAATAAATTATTCACAACAGAGGGTCAATGCCCATACTAAGAAAGTTGCCACCTTCTTAGTTGCCAACTCGCGCAAGTACAGCGACGGTGGTGAGTAACGGAACTACAGTTAACCCATTCCACGCCATGGATTTATTTAGAAAATGCTCATCACACGCCACAACCCAAAATTTGTCACTATCTGGAAAACATATACGTACGTTGATAAGTTTATTTGTGATAAAAATAAAAGGATTTTTCAACAATTTTTTTTGTCTGATATATCAGACTTTGGCGCTGAAAAGGTTAAAAACTATGTTTAAAATACGTGTTAAACACATTTGTTATTAACATTTTTAAGAAAATTAATCTATACAGGGTCCTTCTTAATATGCTGACACTTTTTTACACGGCAACTCTATAGGTGATAAGGATCACATTTCATTAAAAATATCACACGGAATTTACAGTTTTAAAATTATTTTCTAAAACGAAATTACTCTAAAAGTTCAAATTGTCTTTTACTTATAATGCATAACACTTACCACTTTGTGAAACCCGTACGGGGATCGATGAATGAAATACTATGGGTACGATGCGCGTACGCACACTCGTAACAAAACCACTACTTGTTTTCACACTGCACTGAGTTCGATTTAAAGTTCCCACCACACTTGTTCAGACTTTTGTATGCATGATCAATTGATCACCATCTAATAAATGTAATGTGATATGTGGTGTTTGGATAAATTAGTACACAGCACAATAAGAAAACCGCTAATTGGTATTCTGTATCGGTAACTACGGACACCGCGAACGCCAATACAGAAATTCGCACAAATTGTTACTACTGTTTGTTTACACGACACGACCATTTGCAGAGTTGGAAAAAAATAGACTAAACAGATCGGACTCATTTTTCCCCAGAATGGAGAGTTATTTTAACGTGCTTATCAGGATATCAATTGATACAATGCTTTAACGTTATGTAAATAAGAATAAATTTTCCCGGGCGCATGCACCTTATTGCAAAATTTACAAAGCATGCCGACAAAAAATAGGCGGCTTACTTTGCAATCGGCGTTTCTTTTATGAAAGGGGTTAAAATTATTGTTAATGTAATATTTCCACGAAGTCAATATGAGAAATGTTTTGTTCCTATTAGTCAAACTTTTTTTTTTCATGCCAATATGATCTTTATCGCCTAATCACTGAGTTCATGTTTACATTTTTCTACTGTGAGAATATTACTATTCCATTCATAAAATAAGCAACACATTTTTTGATCTCCTTTGTCGGCCCGCACAAAGCCGTTTTGCGAATTCGGACATAAAGAACCTGCGGGTGCGCAATTAATTTTGCTTCTTATTTGTACCACGCTAAAGCGTTGTATCGATTGATATCCTGATAGTATGCAATCTCCCGACAAATGATGAGACCTCGGTCCTCGAGTTCTCGGTCAGTTATTCATTTGAACAAATTAGTGAAAGCACGTGTAGTTGGTACAAAATAATTGTTTAATTAAGGGAGAAATGTTGGACTTTCGTCAGTACCCTACGACCAAAAGATGCTGTTGGGCTATTTAGTCAGTGAAACATTGTGACATTTATTATGACACACTTCCGTCGGTTGAATTTCAAAAGAGTGCAAGAATTGTTGACAAACTAAATTATCACACGTTTTAATTAATTAGTCAGAAGTTGTCATTGTCCAAGATATTTATAAAACGAAACGCCCGAATTAGTGTGTAGGAACTTGAAATCGTGCTCAGTGTCAGTGCAATGAATGAAAACAAGTGTAGTAGTTTTGTTACTAGTGTGCGTGGAATAGTACACCTATTCCATTCATCGATCCCATACGGGTTTTACAGAACGGTAAGTGTTATGCAGCAAAAGTAAAGAAATTATTGAAATATTTTTTAGTTAAATTTTTTAAATAAATTTTGTATTATCATATTCCGCAAGATATTTTCAATGAATTGTGACCTTTATGACCAATAGATTTCCTGGTTAAAAAAGTGTCAGCATATTAAGAAGGACCCTATATAACATAATTTATTTCCGTGGAACAAAACTCAAATAATAGTGATTTAATAACATTTAATTAAGATTTATCTATCGTTCAGGTCAGATGATACTTGTAGCGACATCTGTTTGCGCCAAGACTATACTAAATCTAAAATGTATGGAACTGACCAGACATGATTAAAGAAAAGACAGCAATTTTAGAACTTTTAAAAATCACACTGGACAGAGTTACGGTACTAGTGAAACGTGGATGTTCTGAGGTTTCAGAATATCTCTGACTACCCCCTCGGGGAATATTGTCGTGAGCATATGCTTATGCTTATGCTTAAATTAAAAGAATTATCTTGATAATTTTGAACGCTGATTAGATGTAGCCTATTTTGGGTTGGTTAGTTTGTAATGATAGGGTTCAAAAAACAATAAAAATAATATTGGATTTGAAAGGGAAGCATAAGAGAGGTTTAAAGTAGCCCTTGATGTGAGTAACTGCCAATTGAGTTTGTAGGGTGAAATAAAACTGGCCAAGTGTGAGTCGGACTCACGAACAGAGGGTTCCTTGTTTTTATTATTTTACTATAGTGTATGCACTATCATCACCAGTGATCGGAATAGGTAGAGTCGATTAGGTTAAAGGCGTAAATATTTGTGTGATGAATATTAATATTTGTATTCGATTCATGGGTGTCTGTATCTATACAGGGCGTAAAATTGTATGCGTTCTATATTAAACGGGGTGCACACCCTTTATAAATGCCCTACACCTATGAATCGAATAGAAATATTAATATTCATCACACAAATATTTACGCCTTTAACCTAATCAACTCTACCTATTCCGATCACTGATCATCACACAAAGTTGGACGCTTATATCTGTTTCCGTTAATATTTTTACAATAGAGCAAAAACAAAAAACCTTGAAAAAAAAACATGTTTCTTGGGGACCCCCCCTCAATTTTTTGCTTAGTTTTTTTACATTATTTCATAGCAAATCCAAAATAATAATACATATTTCGTGAAAATTTCAAATTTTACTTATATGGTTAAAAACATACAGCCCTTTAAAGCTAGGACGGACAGACGGACGGATAGCGTAGGCCCGTAGAATAGGGTCTCGTCGGCCTTTAGGTACGGAACCCTAACAACATTCAATACAGTTCCGATTCCAAACAGAAAAAATAATACCATTAAACAGTACAATAACTAACCATAACTGATCTGTCAACTTAAACTGCAAGGCTGAAGTGCTACAGATATTTCTTGCATTTACTGGTATTTTGGCGGCAGGACATATTGCTAATCTGGAAATAGAAAGGAAAAAAAGTAAACCCACAAGCAATTTGGAGGTTATGTTTATATAAATGAAATCCTTAGTTTGTCACCTCGAAAATTGTCTTAAAATTGACAAATTAAACATATTTGTTTTCCACCTATAATTTTAATGATTGATAACTTAATAAATTTTATTAATTTCAGGAAAAACGAAATTCTGTAGGAAGCAAAATCACTACAAAGTTTGACTTTGACAGTTACTTGACAGTTGACATTTTTTTTTTTTTTTTTTGGTTCAGTTCAAGGTAAAGCGATTAAAGTATCGCATACAACCGATGTCAGGAATAAATACTCTCATTTATAGCAAATAAAACGTTGGTGTTCGACATTTCAACGCTTCTTTGGAGTTTTTGGAAGCAATTGTGAAACGCAGGAAACGCAGAGAAGTCCACAGGAAAGAGGTGAACCGACCGTTTACCGCGCTACAAAAGAACGGAACACTTTTCCTGTTCACGACCCACACCATCATATTTCACTGAACTGTATATTGTTCACTTGCACGACACTTTGTTACGCAAAACAACACCGATTTTACGAACCAAAACTCACTATAAACAATAAAAATTCGATGAAATATGAGGACTCCAAACGTATCTGTTCAAATCCCGCCAAAAACTCCCTTGACAGTTGACATTCAAACTGACATCAAATCTTGCTAATTACGTTCCGTACTAGTACTAGTCGGTACTAAATCTATGATTTCTATAAAGCAAAAACATAAATGGGATCAATCAAAGCAAATAATTATCCTTCGATAACCATTTTGTTATTGAGTTTGTGAATTTTTTACGTCTTTAAAATTTTTTAAGCTTTTGTTTGATCGTGAAATTAGAGTTATTTGACTAGGGTACTGTCCTGAAATGGAACGTAAAATAACGTTTCTTTTTACGCATTACGCGATATATGCATAATTTTAATTCTAGGCGGGCACATCTAAGGCAAACAAAGCTCATCACAGGAAGCTGGAAATATAATTAGGTATGGTATGCTCATCATATAAAGGCATCCTTATGCCAGCTTCCTGTACGAAGGGTTAAATCAAAGAGTAATGGTTAAATGTTCATACAGAAGGAATCGAGGCGGCGCGTCGAGGCGCGGGTGCGCCTTGCGGCTTTGACATAGGTACGGTCGATAATTGTATACCAAACCAAGATACCAAGAATCTGAGCGGGGCCGCTTTATTTATTTTATTTTACTTATTTATTTATACGGCATAAAGAGATTTGCTGTAATCACAACGCTTACGCTTGGCAGGCAGATTGGCGATCGCAGTTAGGAGGTACAACAGAAGTGCGATTTTTGAAAATCATACGAGCGAATTGGCAGTAGAAAGATGCATAATCTCCATAGTAATTTTGACATTTTCTACTGCCAAATCGCTTGTATGATTTTCAAAAATCGCACTTCAGACGTTTGTACGCTGACCAATGTGAAGTAGCATTACTACAGGGTCCAACTTAATCATCATCATCATTATCATCTCAGCCGATGGACGTCCACTGCTGGACATAGGCCTCCCCCAAGGATCGCCATAACGACCGGTCCTGCGCTGCCCTCATCCAACGTTTTCCCGCCGCCTTCACCAGGTCGTCGGTCCACCGTGTGAGTGAGGGGCCTACCCACGCTGCGCTTTCCGGTACGCGGTCGCCACTCGAGAACTTTTCGGCCCCAACGGCCATCGGTTCTGCGAGCAATGTGCCCCGCCCACTGCCACTTAAGTTTAGCAATTCTTTGGGCTATGTCAGTTACCCTGGTTCTTCTGCGGATCTCTTCATTTCTGATTCGATCTCGCAGGGAAAACAGCAACCACAGCTTATTACGCATACGGTCACTCCCGATTACAGTACGGAATACTTTTATGGGGTAGCAGTTCAACCGTAAATAACTTATTTAGATGCCAGAAAAAATGTATCCGAATCCTGGCGAACATCGATGCACTAGAATCTTGCAAACCTCACTTCACAAAAATGAAAATATTAACGCTCACATCTATTTATATCTTGGAAATCTGTAAGTTTGTAAAGAAATATCCAACTTTGTTTGCTCACGACACGCGTCCGTCAAACCTACGCTATAAAAACAGACTGGCACTGCCACATTCTAAATTGCAAATACACAGCTCTGGACCGCAGACAATGGCAGCAAAAATATTTAATAAGCTACCAGGAAATTTAAAGAAAATAGACGAATTTAATAACTTCATTCAACAATTAAAAAAACATCTGATTGGAAAATGCTATTACACACTGCAGGAGTTTTTTGAGGACGGAATAATTTAAAACTTAATAACTTTCTCTTTTTACCTTTTAACATGCCTATCACTCTAACAAAGGAATATCTACCTACCAAATATGTATATGTAATCATCTCATTTTTTTAGTTTTGTTCTGTAGACCTATAGTAGGTATTATGTTTTTCTTTTGTTTTACTAATTGTTTTCTATTTGGAAGTGTAATTTTATTTAATTCAATTCAATTCGATAGCCATGATTAATAAATTATAATATATGACATAATTTTAATTCTAGATTTAAGTTTTTGTGAGTATAAATTCAATTAAATAGGCATTTATTAACAAATTATAATGTAATGAAATAATTTTAAATCGAATTCAATTTTAATTCTAATTCAATTTTAATTCCAATTCTAGATTTAAGTTTTGCAGTGCCCTAGCAGGGTCCATGTGTACTGGAATCAATATTATGTACCTAACATCTTTTAAACCCATGGTTGCAATAAATTATATGACTATGACTATGACTAGGGAAACTCCGAGCATAGCCCTCTCCATTGCCCTTTGGGTGACTTTCAGCCTTTTTATGAGGCCTTGAGTGAACGACCACGTCTCTGTTCCATATGTCATCACTGGCAACACACACTGATCGAAGACTTTCGTTTTAAGACACTGCGGTATTTGGGACGTGAAGATACTACGTAGCTTCCCGAACGCTGCCCAGCCGAGTTGGATTCGACGGTTGATCTCTTTCTCTATAATTTAATCTTTAACTTAATATGACCATAATATAACTTAATATACCATCAAACTGAACAACTTTCTCTATGGAACTATGGTCCAAATCGCGAACAAAAAATCAGCTGTCCCATACATTTTGGTCGAGTAGGATCGCAGTTTTGTATGGGACAGCTGATTTTTTGTTCGCGATTTCGACCATAGTCCCATAGAGAAAGTTGTTCAGTTTGATGGTCTGATCGGTCTGATCATACTCTTTCCAACAGAAAAGAATTAAATAAAAATACTGTCAGCTTATTAAGAGCCTATAATAATTTAAAAATAATTTAAGCGAAACAGGCGTGGGATAGCTTATATTACGGGCTGATGCGAGAGAAAGAGATGGGGCGCCGCGCGCGCCTGAAGCGAATCGAGCGCCAAATCAAACTTTATTTAATTGTGATTGTACTATTTATGTTATTTCAATTCTGCTCTAATCAAAATTTAGAAAATATCAATCTCTTTTTTTTAAATCAAGTCTCGTGTTTCTATTATTCACCGTTTAGAAGTTCCAAGCGTTTATAGATAAAAATGGAGGCTACTTTGGCTTGTTTTTCTATCGAGAAAATTTGTCTTAATCGTGCTTTGGCTCTAATCAAAACTTCAATTATATGTTCAATTTACACATATCCGAAAATCATACTCCTACTGTTAGTATTTCATGATATATGAAGCTTTGAAGAATCCTATTTTATTCACATAGCCCCTTAAGAAGGACCCCGCTAGCTAGCATATAGCTATAGCATATAGCTAGCTATAGCTATAGCATATAGCTATAGCATATAGCTAGCTATCGCTCGCTAGCAGCTAGCAGTAACCTATACAGGGTGTAAGGGAAAGTATATTTTACCCTTACACCACATACCTACTCTACCCATCATACTGAGCAACTTTTACTATGGGAGTAAACCCGTCGAAGCAAAAATCTGCTGCTCCATACGTTTGAGTCGAGTAGGTATTACAGTTTAGTATGGAACACTTGTATTTTTTTTTTTGTTCTGATCTGTTTGCTCCCGTAGTAAAAGTTGTTCAGTTTGATGGGTTGAGTACACAAATTAGCCTTATTAGATTATTGAGGGTAGTAGGTATCTATCTAGGTAGGTACTGAGTATGCGCATCGCTCAGAATCATGGTCTAAATCAGGGTTTCTTAACCTTTTTTTAAAACACCTCTTCCACATTAAAATATGCAACGCCCACTCTACTCGACTCAAACGTGTGACCCTGCAGATTTTTTGTCTTGCGACTTCAGGGTATAGTATGCCTAAAAATTGTTTAGTTTTATGGGTAGAGTCTTAGATTAAAATGATGCTACCTAATGCCTTCAAATTCACCCTATAGTAATTACGAGCTTTTACCCGCAACTTCGTCCGCATAAATTATATACATATACCAGATTTTAAGTCATATCGTAGTTTCATCAAAATCGGTTCAGTAGTTTTTGCGTGATACTCGAACAAACAAACACCCAAACAAACAAACAAACGAACAAACGAACAAACGAACAAACAAACAAACAAACAGACAAAAAATAAAAAAATTGGTGATTTGGAATCAGGAACATCTAAAAATCATATCGTAATCTTTTTTTTGTAAATATCTTCAATGCAGACACACTTCTGTTACAGTTTTATAATAGTTTAGATAGTGCTTACTCTGAAACTCCTCAATACACAAGTCGCAAGGAAATATTGAAACATAATTCCGAAATATTTCTTCTTCTTGCTTGCTGTCACATTCTCATTAGTGAAACAAAACTGAAAATTAGTATTCAAAACAAAGACGAATGGCATGCCATCAACTTAATTGGCAATAACAGTCGCTTACCACAATGTATAGGAGATAGGCTGTGCTCAAATATGAGGAAACCGTTTTTCTTAGTTTGGGTCCCGTAGCTAATAAAATAAACGTTGTAGGCAAGTAGGTACGGTGGTGCCCTCGCCAAGACAAGTACGTAAGTACGTAACTGCCAAGGTAGGTACGTAAGGGTAGTATTAAATTTTACATCCTATATTCAGGGTGAAATTGATATCATTACCATCCTTTTAAACTAAGAGTCTACCCAGGAAACAGAACAACGTTTACTACTATGGGAGCAAACCGATCGGAGAATAAAAAAATAAGTAAAAAAAAATTTTTAAGTAAAACGATTTTATTTTAATAAAACTGCACTAAACGGTAAAAAATAATTTTATTAAATTTTCGTACTATGTTGCACCATACTATACTGTTAGCTGGAAATTTGTGAGTATAGCCTATGTTAACCTATCTTCAAAATAATTATGACGAAAAAAGGTATTACAATAGGGATTCATATTTTAGATTAATACTTTGTTAATTAATTTTGATTATAAAATCGTGGGCGCTTGCTAGTAAAATATAAAACTTTCCTAGCAATTTTGCTATCATTCTTACCTATAGTACAGACAGGTACGAAAGCCTTCATAGCTCGATACCATAAAACAATGAAAACCACATCGATATGCTAGGCCTATTTAGTTTGAAAATGTTTGGATGTAGTTTTTTATTTTGTAAGTTAAATAGTAGGTATGTACATTTGAGTTATACCTATTACTACTATGCAAGCGCCCACGATTTTATAATCAAAATTAATTAACAAAGTATTAATCTAAAATATGAATCCCTATTGTAATACCTTTTTTCGTCATAATTATTTTGAAGATAGGTTAACATAGGCTATACTCACAAATTTCCAGCTAACAGTATAGTATGGTGCAACATAGTACGAAAATTTAATAAAATTATTTTTTACCGTTTAGTGCAGTTTTATTAAAATAAAATCGTTTTACTTAAAAATTTTTTTTTACTTATTTTATTTTTTACTTTTTAGTTTCTGAGTCATGATCTGCTACAATTAGTTGAGATCCCTTGACCACCTCCTGTCTCCATCATCAGACGCTCAATCTTACCGAGACTAAAAAAGTATTCATCGAAACAAATTAAATGATACCAAACATGAGTGTTTTGCTACAATTAGGTGTAAGTGTATAGATCCTTTGACAACCTTCCATCTCCATTATCAGACACTCAATCTTACCAGTACCTATCATTAAGTTCTTTCTCAAAAATTATAATATGATACCAATGACGAATGTTGTGCAACAGTTTACTGAGAAGATCCCTTAGTTACCTTCCGTCAGACCCTCAATCATACCGGAACTATAAGGTCGTTATCAAAACCAATTAAATGTTATCAAACACGACTGTACTGCTACAATTTACTGAGATGTTCCCTTGATCACCCTTTGTCTCCATTATCAGTCCCTCAATCTAACCGAGACTATAGAATCCTCATCAAAATCTATTAAATGTGACCAAACATGAGTGTTCTAATTCAATTAACTGAGGAAATTCTTTGACCACCTTGTCAGATCCTCAATCTTACTGACACTACAAAGTTCTTATCGAAACAATTGAAACGAGATCAAACCCGAATGATCTGCTACAATTGTAGAGGAGATCGCTCGTCCACCATCCACCATCTCCATTATCAGCCCTCATTCTTACTGGTACCATAAAGTTCTGATCGAAACAATTTAAATTACAACAAACACGAGTTTCCTGCTATAATTCACGGAGGAGATCCCTTGACCACCCTCCGTCTTCATCATCTCACCCTCAATCTTACTGGTAAGTACCACAAAGTTCTCATCGCAACAATTTAAATTACATCAAACACGAATGTTCTTCTATAATTCATCGAGGAGATCCCTTGACCGTCTTCCATATCCATCATCACTCCCTCAATCTTACTGGTAAGTGCCACAAAGTTCTCATCGCAACATTTGAAATGAGACAAAACACAAGTTTTCTTCTATAATTCATCGAGGAGATCCCTTTACCATCTTCCATATCCATCATCAGATCCTCAGTCTTACCCGGACTAAATAGTCCTTATCAAAACAAATGAAATGATATCAAACACGGATGTACTGCTACAATTAACTGATGAGATCCCTTGACCACCTTCCGTCTCCACCATCAGATCCTCAATGTTACTGGTACCACAAAGATCTCATCTCTACAATTGAAGTAAGACCAAACACGACTGTTTTGCTTTAATTAATCTTGGAGATCCCTTGACCACCTTCGTCTCCATCATCAAATCCTCAATCTTACTGGTACTATAGTTCTCATCGCAACAATTGAAATGATACCAAACACGAGTGCTCTGCTATAATTCATCAAGAAGATCCCTTGACCACCTTCCGTCTCCATCATCCGACCCTTAATCTTACGGATACCACAAAGATCTCATCGCTACAATTGAAGTGAGACCAAACACAACTGTTTTTCTATAATTCATTGAGGAGATCTTTTGACCACCGTCCGTCTCCATCATCAGATCCTCAATCTTACTGGTACCACAAAGATCTCATCTCTACAACTGAAGTAAGACCAAACACGACTGTTTTGCTTTCATTTATCTTGGCGATCGCTTGACCACCTTCCGTCTCCATCATAAGATCCTCAATGTTTCTGGTACCACAAAGTTCTCATTTCTACAATTGAAGTAAGACCAAACACGAATGTTTTGCTTTCGTTCATCTTGGAGATCCCTTGACCACCTTTCGTCTCCATCATCAGATCCTCAATCTTACTGGTACCATAAAGATCTCATCTCTACAATCGAAGTAAGACCAAACACGACTTCTTCTTCTTTTCGTGTCAATAGTTCTTCAATGGTGTTTTTATATTTTACTAGCCAGTTGTTTGGCGAGCCTGACAGCATCAGGTGAAGCTGTGTTCAAATCCTCTCTCGTACAGATGTTGGGGCACAGTGGACATTCCAGCAGATGACCCATCGACTGTATAGGTTCGCCGCAATCACATTGTGTTAGGCCAGGATCCCTATACCCCCAGTTGCATAGATTTTGTCTGCAACGGCCGACCTGAGTGCGAAGCCGATTTAAAGATTTCCACACTTGCCATTGCAGATGGTGTCCTGGAGGTAGCTGTTCCTGTGGTGAAATGAACTCAGCTGGTGGAGGCATCCTTTCCTTCCAGAGAGTGCACGACTGTTTTGCTTTCATTTATCTTAGAGATCGCTTGACCACCGTCTCCATCATCAGATCCTCAATGTTTCTGGTACCACAAAGTTCTCATCTCTACAATTGAAGTAAGACCAAACACGAATGTTTTGCTTTCATTCATCTTGGAGATCCCTTGACCACCTCTCGTCTCCATCATCAGATCCTCAATCTTACTGGTACCACAAAATTCTCATCGTAACAATTGAAATGAGCCCAAACACGAATGTTTTGCTTTCATTCATCTTGGAGATCCCTTGACCACCTCTCGTCTCCATCATCAGATCCTCAATCTTACTGGTACCACAAAATTCTCATCGTAACAATTGAAATGAGCCCAAACACGAGTGTTTTGCTATAAGTCATCGAGGAGATCCCTTGACCACCTTCCGTCTCTATCATCAGACCCTCAATCTTACTGGTACCACAAAGGTCTCGTCGCAACAATTGAAATGAGCCCAAACACGAGTGTTTTGCTATAAGTTATCGAGAAGATCCCTTGACCACCTTCCGTCTCCATCATCAGATCCTCAATATTACCGGTACCATAAAGTACTCATCGAAACAATCTAAATGATACCAAACATGAGTCCTCTGCTATAATTCATCGAGGAGATCCCTTGACCACCTTCCGTCTCCATCATCAGATCAACTCCATGTTACCATAATATTGTATTGTCATCAGAACTATACGTGTGTGTAAAGTTTCAACTATCGGTTGATAGGAAATGGGTGAGAATTCGATTACAAGAATCCATTGTTAGTTAGATAGTTAGACAGCTTCGAAGTTAAATAAAATCGTTTAAGAAAAGCAGTTGCTCCATACTAAACTGCAATGCTTTTTACTTGACTCAAATGCAACTTTCTATTTGCTCCGATCTTTTTGCTCCCGTAGTAAAAGTTGTTCAGTTTGATGGGTGCTTAAAGTTTAAAAGGATGCTAATGATATCAATTTCACCCTTTATACTAGGTAAATAAAAACATTACACAAATGAAAAACGTGTAGGAACTAAGCTTTACCAGCTTTACTTAATATTGTAAATTTTTTTGTGTGTGTGAAATATTTATTTTAGAAAGCTTGATCTAAACCTAAACTACAGTAAAACTAACGTACCTACCTCTGTTTTCGGAAAATTCTTCTATTGAATTACTTATTTAGCGACCCCCGCTCCGGTTCGTTTCTGGTCCAACATATAGCACTGGCAATACAACGCGGTAACGGCGCCAGAAGTGCGATTTTTGAAAATCATACGAGCGACTTGGCAGTAGAAAGATTCATAATCTCCATAGTCATTTTGACATTTTCTACTGCCAAGTCGCTCGTATGATTTTCAAAAATCACACTTCAGTATTTTAGGTTCCTCCAGACCGGAAACCAACCGTGGCGGGCTCTTGGAATAGCATAGGTTCATCTTTCATCTCTTCTTTCTTTCTTATTATTTCCTTTTTTAACTTTTGTCGCCTATAAATATATCATTCATTAGTTATAAGTTCTTCTTGGTAAGTAGATGGTAAGACCTGTGGTGATGCTGATCTGATGATATAGGAAAACGTACTATGGAAATGCGCTTTAGTTTATTTGTACCAATACTATATTATATTCTCAATAGTGGGTTCGTGCAGGCTGATTCAATACTAATAAGGCTGATAATTATACCTACGTACCACCAAAAAAAAATTGTATGCTGCATGAAAGTTAAGATTAGGAGGGCTATTCGAGCTCAGTGGCGCCCTCGTCATAATAATAAAGATTTCTCAATAAAGAAAGCCTAAATTAAAAAAGTTCCCAACTAACACGGTAGTGCCCCCGCCAAGTCGAGCGGGAATTACTATTTTCATAGAATACTTTTATAAGTATTCTATGAAAATAGCTTTAAGGCTTTTGTAGTTTATTTGTTGGTAACTTTTTTAAAAACCTATAAACCTATAGGTCTAAACATACAAATTAAAAAAAAAAAACGGCCGCTTTTGTTTTTATTCGGAATTATCTAAAAGTGGAATGTTTAGAACCTATAAAAATATTGTATAAAAATGGCTTGAAGGCTTTTGTAGTTTATCTGTTGGGCACTTTTTTAATTTAGGCTTTCTTTATTGTATTGTGACGAGGGCGCCACTGAGCTCGAATAGCCCTCTTAAAATTGTTCGGGTGTAAACTTTTCAAACCTGCATTTATAATGGATAACAAAATCTCGCATACTTAAGAAATACCAAAGATAATCACACGTCAATCAACAGTAAACCCCTAACATGAAATTGTTTTGTATGGAAACAGTTAAAGTTAACTTTGTATTCGAAGGAACCATAAAAATGTAAATAGCCTCATTATAAATAAACAAAACTTAACCTGGGCCATGCGTAATACTCATACCGTCTCATTCTTTGCCAAGAAACCACACTATTGACATGTGCCTTCTAAACTAGTATTATATCGTGAATTTATATCTACATAAGTGCGACAGTGATTTACTAAGAAGTGTCAAAAAATTATTGAATAATGGAATTTAACGTAACGGGATTGCATTCGAACATAACCGTAAACGAAATTACAAAGTTTTTCCACATAAACATTTCTAATCTAACAAATCAAAGTGAAAAGACTCAACATTTGTTCGATTTGTACGAATTGTACCGTACTAAGGAAAAAGAGCAGCTCATGGTGTACACACTAGTGGCGTACATAATTGGTACACTCATCATTTTGAGCAACTTGACTGTTGTGATATCCAGTGGCCTCATTTTAAAAAAAGGTTTGTAACTACTGATTATTTCATTTTTTCGTCTTGAATAATAACTAATAATCTAGTCAATTCCAAGTTCAATACACAAGTCAAGCAGTAGCGCAGTACTCATATCGTGGACACAATAACAAAGTGCGCTAAAAACTTCCTGAATTCTGTTCGATCCACTGGTGGAGCATATTCAAAAATGCAAGTGTCACAGGATCCACTGAGCCAAATGGTGGATCACAGTGAACTTCAGCGTGCTAATCAATCCACTGGTGGATCGAGATAGTGGATCCTACTGGACAGAGGGAAACAGGGCGGCACAACAAGAGATTTTTGAAGTAAAACTTTTTATGGGAGGACTTTAAAATTCGGACCCGCAACCTTTTCAATTCAATTCAACACATTCATTTGACAGCAGCGGAAGTTTCACTTCTGCCGGGCGCGGCGTCCCGTAACGGCCAACTTTTTTTCTTTCAATCTTTTTATACATTTCATCAACAAACCAATCTGATTTCAATATTTAATGTTAACAGCTTAATTTCGATTTCACAATTATTACCGGTATTCCAATTAACCTGCTCAAAAAACCATAACCATCCTGTTATTGGGTCAATGACTGAAACCGGTTTTGGAAAATTGACCGGTTTCCGAACTTAATTCTATGGAGGTTCCAAAGTTCATCGTGAATCATAGTGCATTGAACTGATTGAAGGCAGAATTGTCACTAATTATGGAATTGGAAGATTATCTCAAAAACTTCCTCCTAACACGTAGGCTTTACTGTCCGTACTGTTTGTTTGTAGTCTGGGTCCAAGGTTACGCAGACTCAATGATAAATAGCTAGAGAAATCACGAACATCGAATATTCCGTTAAATTAGTCAGTTAATGAACGTTAATTGAATACTCAAATAAATGACGAGTTGTGAAGGAGACATTCTAAAATGTTAGTTATTTAGTTATGTGTTGGTAAATTATCTTACGTAGCTTAAAACCCTATAGACAGGTAGGTACACCATATTTTTTTAATTAGGTACTAGAAAAAAATTAAGGGTGTATTCAGATAATGAAACTAACATTTTTCCCTGAGGAATATCGAAAAACGAATAAGAATTGGGCATCCAGATGAAAGTGCGGACCAGCTGATCAATTTTCTCAAATTTTTTTGAGAGGTCCAACCAAATTTTTCGTTTTTCGATATTCTCAAAATACACCAGCGTTGGAGTTTTTAATGTCATTGACCTATGTCATTGAAAGAAAAATTTTCAAGACAACAATTAAACAGGATGGTTAGCCGAATAATTATTACGAGATAAACAGCACCGAAGAAGAAAAGAGAAAAAGGGTGCTTAGAGTCTTAATCTCAAAAGTCTCAGGCTATATTTTTAGCGTAGGTAGGTGACAAATAAACATCCGTGTTCCACGCTATACTTACCACAGATCTATTTTTTGTGGCTCCACTAACTATTACTTGCCGACTTATTTTTTTGGTATACCCATTAATAAAATATCCGCGAACCGTAATATCGCATGTCATCGTCGGTTTCGATCAGAGATCGCTATAGTATACTTGTGGCCGTAGCATAATGCCCGCGATAAGGCTATATCACGCCTTTTACCTCGTTCGTTCGCGCACAAATAGAAAGAGAGCTAAACCGCAATAGCGCTATATCGCGTCATACTACGGCCGCTGAGGCTTATTTACGTTTGTATGGAGTATATAGTAATGCTACTTTAAATTGGTCAGCGTACAAACGTCTGGTACTTTCGTCCTAACGAACGCGCCTGTCAAGCGTAGTGATTAGGTCTAAGAGCAAGGATCTCCTTTATTCTAAAAGCATAGAGGGAGCCATACCATTGCAAGAATGTCCACTTTTTTTGACGTTTGTGTTTGAAGTGTGTGATGTCAAGTAGTATGGACAAAAGAGACCAACTAGACCAAATTGACAACTGCCCTAATGTTTGCGTACTTCTCTTTCTACGGTTTGCGGCGTAGAAAGAGTATCTTCGTCTATGGTTTGCGGTCACTAGTTTTCACACACACTAGCACAAAAGTGAAAAGTGGACAACCGCATAAACAAGATCTCTAGTTCCGTCCGTCCGTCCCCTTCTACTATTAAAGGTACGTCATAAGACAAAAGAGACTAACTACAATCGTAAACTGATGCGGTCTCTATATGCTTTAGAATAAAGGAGATTCTTGCTCTTAGGATTAGCCTTAGATAAAAAACTTTTCGCTTACGCTGAAAGATGTAGCCAAGAAATGAGAGAGCGAGATAGCCAGTTATGAAAACTTATGTAAATAAAAAAGACAGAAATATTATTTTTTGTTTCGGTCACCGTGGCCGGTTTTTTTGTTTGGCAAGATGTCAAACAAATGTCAAACCTATGGAATGTTGATGACAACTTGCCAAACAAATCGTCTTTTAGTATGAAAAAGTCACACTATTGCGGTTTCATGTGCGGCCACGGTATGGTTTCATCGGTCACTTTTCACACACACTAGAACAAAAGTGACAAGTGAAAAGTGGACAGCCGCATAAACAAAGATCTCTACTTCCGTCTCCTTCTACTATTAAAGGTACGTCATAAGAAAAAAGAGACTAACTACAATCGTAAACTGATGCGGTCTCTATGCTTTAGAATAAAGGAGATTCTTGCTCTTAGCATTAGGTGTAGAAAATCTCTTTGGTTTGATGATCAAAAGTATTAACAACCTTAATGTCTACTTCATAAGGGCAACAACCGAAGAGCACGTACCTGCTGCTCGGCAACGTGTCCCTCGCTGACACCATCATCGGGTTCTCCATCATCTTCGGAGCCATTGTTGATGACAATATCAACTCCAACCCGCTGTGCATCTTTCAAATTGGTTAGTACTTACACAAAACATTCAAAGGCCTGCTATAGGTATGTCCACCAGTGGACGTCTTACGGGTGAGATGATATCTAATTCAAACACAAAGTCAACATACCTACCTAGGAACTTATCGCGACAGCTCGTGTCTCAAAGTTCATACTGAACAACAGCAGGAGCAAGGCTCGTGCCATCGACGGAGCCCTCACTGGTCACTACGCCACAGGCACGATGATGCACAAGATGAAACTCACCCTGAATCCCGGCTGCCGAGCGTGCGGAGAGAATGAGGAAACCTTGGAGCATATCCTTTGTGACTGTGATGTCTTGGCGGCTAAACGCATGAGCCTCCTCGGGGATGGATATCCAAAACCGGGAGATCTTAGGTTTCTTCCCCTCAATGGTATTGCCTCCTTCATTGATCATGTATTTGAAGGGTAAGCAAGAAGTACTGGGGCTAACACAAAAGATCCCACTGGGTCGAAGTGTTGCTGGCTTGCCAGCCCCCACAACAAGATAAGATAAGATAGGAACTTACCTAGGGGCACGGCAGTACCTTTTCTCGAAGAGATTCCGCATGTTTTTGAACGAGACGAAAAACTTAGTTGAAAAGTAGAGTTCTACTTTTCTCCTTGGGTTCTTTAACATTCTGAATCTGATGGATGGAACGGGAAACGGCCAGGCCCCTTCTCTGAATTTAGCTGCATCAGGATGAGCAACAGCTTCATTGCCACAAACTCTGGAGTGAGATTTTTAGATGTAGCGTCAATCATCATGCCATCCTGCTTCAGCTTGGCTTTGGGATCAGAATAATGTATTTATACAGGCTCCTTCTTAATATGCTGACAGTTGACTAAGTTGAGTTAAGGGGATGACCGGACCAAACTGACAACTTTCTCCATGACACCAACATCGAAATCGCGAAAAAAAAAACAGCTGTTCCATACAATACTGCAAACCTACTCTAGCCAAATTTATGACAGCTGTTTTTTTTCGCTATTTCGATGTTAGTCCTATAGAGAAAGTTGTTCAGTTTGACGGTCTGATCATCCTCTTAAAAAGTGTCAGCATTATGAAGAAGGACCCTGTATAGTGTATACAGGGTGTTACAAAAGTAAAAATAAACAACATCGAAATCGCGAAAAAATAAAAAAAAATTCCCATACATTTAGCTCGAGTAGATCTGTAGTTTAGTATGGAACATCGCAAACGCATCACATCTTGGCGATTATAGCAAATCTCCCCATATTGGGGGAGGGGGGCAATGTCCAGCAGTGGACGTCTATCGGCTGATATGATGATGATGGAACACCAATTTTTTTTTCGCGATTTCGATGTTTGTCCCATAGTGAAAGTTGTTCAGCTTGATGGTCTTAACCACTCCCTAAAATCTTTATTTGTATTTTTGTAACAACCTGTATGTGCTTATGAGCGTTGTTGTTTGATCGATTCAACAGGCATGCTGGTATGCCCAGCTATGGTCTCCATCTTCAGCGTTGGTATGATAGCAGTCGATCGCTACATCTACATCCTACACGGGATGTATTACCAACGCTGGTTCACTACCACCAAAGTCAGGATCATCATCCTCTGTATTTGGCTCATAGGTAAGAAAAATTCAATCTTATTTTTGACTTCTCTAGAAACTATAAACAAACAATTTCTTCAAAGCATCTTCCCACTTTTAAGAGATCACACCTCGTTCTGTCTGTGATGTAATCGATGTCGATGTTAATAAATAACACACCATTTTAAAACTCTTGAAACGCTGTTTGTTTACGCTGTTTCTAGATATTTTGTTTCCTATCTTACACACACACATACACATTTAGGTACAATCTGAGTCGGGTAAATAATACTCCATTCTATCTAAAATTCTAACCGCAACCGGTTACCCTAAATATATGATTCCCTTCGCCCGTCTGGTTAGGTAGTCCATCATCACATTACTATAATTTGTCAGCTTATTGTTATTTGTTACTTACAAAGAAAACCAATCGTAATCTTTTTTTTTAATAAATGTTGCACCACGATATCCACTTCATCATCTTCTGTCGAATCGTAGTGAAAAGATTTGCCAATCAGCTTTAGAGGCTATTGTCTATTTAAACATTGTTTCTAACCAGTAGAATTATTAGTTTGTGTTTAACCGTTGTGTGTAACTCGTGTTCCTTTCAGGTGCTACCCTCGGATTCATGCCCGCCACTGGACTGGTCAACAGAGAGACCAAGCACTGCGTTAGATGTGACTACGTAATCCTTTTTCCTGGCTCACTAATTTTACTCAACTCAATTTTTAGTACGATCCCAATCTTAGTCGTTGTCGGACTCTATTCAATAATATTAGTAAAAGCTTTAAGAAATGTTAACAAAATCAAAGCAGCCGACAAATATGATAAAATCGAAATAAATGAAACACCTAAGTTAAGAATAAATCGTGCTAATGCAAACGCTAAAACTATGACCACTGTTTATAATATCAAATCTCCTAAACATAATGTTACTAAATTAAAAAGATGTGCATCTTACAGTTTCACTCTTAATCAAATTGACAAACCTAACGGACGACCAAAGTCTAAAAGTATTGATGATCTCACAAATGGGAATCACAAACCTACAAATGACAACAACAACGACATTATTAAAACGCAATACGATTCAAAATACAGTATCTGCACTATTGAAACGAGTTGTTCCGATAGTTATAGCCCTTCAAAAAATAATTTAGACAAATATTACAAGAAAGACAAACGTAAAACGCCAAATAAATGGAGGGCAATCACAGTAGTTATGCTTACATCTGGCAGTTTTGTGTGTACATGGCTACCTTTCTTTATCATCGTTATATTCTATGCTCTGTGTGAAGAGAAATTAACGAACCCCCAGTGTGTGCACTACAGAAAGTTGCAGTCTGGTCCATTGGCAATCCTTGCCTTCTTTAACAGTCTTTTGAATCCATTAATTTACGCGTGGTGGCACAAAGGATTTCAAAGAATAGTTATTAATCATTTTCGTAAATATTGTTGCAGTAAAATTAAACAATTTAGCTCTACTGAATCGTAATAATATCGTATAAAAATATCGCATGTCTTAACTTTAGAATTAAGATTATCTGCTAAACCCTTATCTAACAAATAAATGTCTGAAAAAAAAGTATTCTAAGCCATGACCGTGAACTCTCTAATAATATAACTTATCTGTTTGAAAATAATACAATTTTATATCCTAATGTTATCTTTGCGCTTATTTATCATTATTTATATGTAGATAGGTAGATTTATGTAATTGTAGATGTTGTTTGTGATTAATATAATTAGGTACCTAATTGTGTTAAAATTTTGACAATGTTGTGTCGCTTTTTGTACCTGCGTAACATTTTACAAAATATACTTAAGCACGTATTTTGTTCATGTGACCTTTCATTGATTGTTTCGAATGCTATTTATTTTCCAGGTATATTTATAGCAAGCCTACCAGCGATGGGTTGGACAGGGAAAACGTTTACTGACTATAGATGTTGGTACATTTCTCTCTTCCCTGCTTCCCTACTCATCATTGTCTCCACAATCGTCTTATCAGTGATCGTAATGGTCTGCATCCTATACATTCTAATTCTACACAGTGCAGTCAAAACTGTTGACAAAATCAGAGAATATAGAGAAACCAACAGCATTGCTTACGTAAACAAAGCTTACAAAGCCGCATTTAACGAAATCAATGAAGTATCAAAAACTAAAGTGGTTATAACAGTTGAAACAACAAGAGAGCAACAAAAGCCCGGTGCTTCTACTTCCATAGAAATGCACGAACTGAGCAAGACTAATATAGAAGAGAAAAAGTTCGGTGATAGGTACACACGAAAAGTGTCGAAGATTTCTACTTACTACGGTCAAGCGAAAGCTTTAAATTCACACCCGAGTAAGCTAAAAGCAGTTAAAACTGTTCTTATAGTAATCTTCTGTTTTGTAGGCACATGGGCACCTTATTATATAACAATAATAATATATGTGAAATGTGATATAATGAAGCGTGGATACGCTTGTGTTCCATTGGAGATGTTGACCCTTGGACCTTTGTTTTTGTTAGGGGCATGCAATAGTTTGTGCGATCCTGTGATCTATGCTTGGAGACATTCAGGATTCAAAAGGACTCTAAGAAGAATGTACTTGAGATATTTTTTAACGAAAACTTGAGTGTTAGAATTTAAATATGTCTTTATTATAAGTAGAAAAGAAAATTTACTGTAAATAAATCGTAGGTAATTTAAAATTGACTTTTATTTTACCTAAAATTCCACCCAAAACGTATTTTATTATTGATTAAAGTAATTCATGGTTTTCATTGACAACGTTCTAGAAATAATCAATTATTTGACAAATATTAAGGATTTAGTAATTTAGATAGTTCATGTTCATCAATAAAAATGTCATAAAACTCATAAAATATGATAAAATAACGCGATATAAGTATACAAATGAAATATACTTACGTACCTAGGTAAGTAATGTGAGTGGAATCGAAGCCTATCTTATGAGACGGCAACTACGCTGGTGCGGCCACGTCTTCCGCATGTCCGACAAGAGGCTGGCGAAGCGCGTCTTCTACTCGGAGCTCAGAGACGGCAAGCGCAAAAGAGGGGGTCAGTTTCTTCGCTACAAGGACGTGCTGAAGAGGCACATGAAGTGTTGCGCTATAGACCCGGAGATCTGGGAGGAAAGCGCAGCTAAGCGCCCGGAGTGGAGGCATCTTGTCCAGGCAAATGTTTCCACTTTTGAGGAAAAAAGAAGAGAGGATCTCGATACCAAGCGGGACCAACTCAAAGCCCGACCACCTGCGGCTATACAATATAACTATGAGAATGGCACGCTCAAGTGTGCCATGTGCGGGCGTGCTTTCACCGCTAAAATTGGCTACATAAGCCACATCCGGGCACATCAGCGAAGCCCAACATACCAGCAGCAGTCGCCGTAGCCGTGTCGGCGAGGAAGACATCACCATCACCTCTACTAATAGATATGAAAATTCTCTACAACTAGCCCTATAAGAATTATTGAAAGATTATTTAAGACATATACAAAATTATACACACAACCAAAACATCGTTGCAGACGACGACATCGATGACCCATTGATAGACGAATCAGAGATATTGCTTACTTCAATAATCACGCCAAATCCTTGCCTCTTCAAACCACCTCAGTACGAAACTGAGATGAGAATAATCGAAGATCCAAAACAGCATTTTAAATAGCAGTATTCCGAAATGTATACCTATAGTAGTCAACGGAATACAAATATTGAAAACATATTACAAGATAAAACATTTATTATCTCACCTACTTACAAACGCTATCACACATCACACCACAAACAACTAGATTAAACAATAAAGATTATCTAAAGAAAAGAATTAAGTAACAATTACAATCTATTAACATATTTAAAGAACAGTAGCTAAGCCGATATCGATTGTGCTGGTAGTGAAAATGGTTCGGTGGTACTTGTGCCTGCTTCTCCTTGCCGCTGTGGTCCAGGGTCACCACGACAAATATGAGGGGTAAGTAAACAAATGATTTCTCATAAAACTTCGACTACCGGACTACGTTTTAAAATGTAGGAGATTGAAATCGGATTTTGTACAAACACGTCACTATACAGGGTGTAAAAAAAACACCCTAGTTAATACCTAAGGTGGTGCTTTAGACCATTAAACTGAACAACTATGGAGCCTAAACTGAGAAAAATAGAAAGTCTGCTGTCCCAACTGCAAAGTGAAAATAGTCCTTAGCTCTATCACAGGTCACAGCGTTCAATAAAGTCCAAAAAAATAGCTGATATTGTTTTAAAGGACGAACGTCGAAATCGAAAAAAAAAATTCTGCTGACCCGTCCCATACATTCGGGTCGAGTTGGTTTGCATTTTTATATGGAACAGAAGATTTTTTTTTTATTTCAACATTGTAGAGAACAACAGGTAAAGAAAGTTGTTCAGTATCCCCCCTAAATAGTTTCGGCCAATTTTTGTAGGCCTTATATAAATATTAAGTAGGAAAACGACATTCAATATCCAAAATCTTGGCCGACAACACTCTGTAACAAAGTTTCAGATGCTAGAGCTCATTGCTATTTATATGTAGATATATTAAAGAACATAAGGGTACCCTATAATGTATACCCTATCTTATCTTAATTAATAAGTCTTCTTCCAGTCACCAGCTATATCGTGTCGCTGGTCCATCCGAAGAGATCGCATCTCTAGAAGCCAAGCTAGATATTTTATCAGCCACACCACCGGCCAGGTCAACGTCAGGTCAACTTGAAGCTCTAGTCAGGCTGTCACCAGATGAGAAACAGCAATGGCTTCCGTACTTCGAAGCGAAGAACATGCCTTACAGGATGGTTGCTAGTAATCTTGCTGAGTAAGTGGAATATTCTAATCATCAACCGCCTCTATTATCCCCACTGCAGGTACAAGATGGTTCTTTCAAGGAGGTTTTGTGCTGGGTATTTCATGTGCATCAGAATTACTTCTTCAACGTTTGCTGGTTTTCCTTCATTGTTTGAGAGCAGTCTGTGTTACGGACCTGCATAAGTTAGGACATATTTGCGTATTCGAATCCGAGACCTCTTGATTCGATTCCAGATAACGCCACAACGTGCCCCACCATCTGAAGGTACAAAGGTGCCTATAGGTATTAGGCTCATGTCACCAACGCTCTTTATATGCAGTAGCGTCGGTCCGCGTGGATTTGGAAAAGCTTTAACACCCCGTTAGTGTACCCCTACATCATCCATAAAATATACATTCCCTGTCTTCAGCAGTTTAGATTGTGTATTGTCTGCCAATCAGCCAGGAACTGTTTTATAAGTTGAAGTGATGGAAAGTATTAAAAATCGTGAAAATGTGTACCGCCAAGTTCCGAAAAGAAAAATAATTTACAATAGCAATCTCTATTTTGTACCTACTTTCAGCATTCTTCGTGATGAGGAATCTAAGATTAAGAGCAGGAAGATGGCTGCGAGAAGCAGTAATGAAACTATTACCTGGGACACTTACTATGGATACCAAGAGGTAACTAATCACGGCGAATTTTATTTCAAATAATAACAACTTCGAGTGTAACTCAGTTCAAAGTTCGGGCCCAAAGAACCTCTTAGATTTACTGTCATGGTGACTTTCCGTTCATAAAAGCCTTCATAATGATTAGGTTATTTATCTATTACTTTTATTTTATTTTATAGATTATTCGATCTTGTACAGTATGCTGGCCGACCCTGAAGTTTCTAACTTCCACTAAGTACCTACATTGAGCACTCTCGGATTTTATAAATAAGGATGGTCGAGCGCGAACTATGCAAACTCTCAAAATATCTCACTATTAATTGCTCAAAAATGTTCAACAAGTATTTATTGTACTCTAAAGGGAATCCTAAAGTTGTGAAGGTCATACGTTTATTCTGCTTGTAATTATGGTTACTCCTAACAAACTGTTTTATCATCCAGATCAACAACTACATAGACGAATTAGGAGCTCAATACCCTGACCTAGTAACCGTCATCAACGCAGCCCTCAGCTATGAAGGCCGCCAGATCAAATACGTCAGGATCTCCACGACACGGTTCGAGGACCTTCGCAAACCCGTCATTGTGATCGACTCTGCCATCCATGCAAGAGAATGGGTCACACCACCTGTCGCCTTGTATATTATTAAGCAGCTGGTGGTAGATATAGTTGAGAAGGATTTAACTGATAAGGTAGACTGGGTCATCTTTCCTCTGCTAAATCCGGATGGTTATGAATACTCTATGAATGAGGTAAGGGCATTGTAATTTGTATTCTAAATGCGTAAGTCAACAATTTGTTTGTTTACTTAAATGGTTAGTTGTTTTGGTAAATTGGGTAAAAGGATGTCAAACTGATTCTGCATAATTTGATAGGGAAAACGTGGTTAGATGCTTGAGATTAGTTTATGAACTAAAGTGGTTGAAATAGCTTAGAAAATTTGCAAGCTGAAGTGGCAAGGGATGGACATAAAATATGACCAGAGAGATAACGGAGACCATGAACTGGCAGGCAGAGTTGGTTCATTCTAATCCGAATCAATACAGGGTTATACAGCGTGCAAAAAAAAAACGCCCTAGTAATACTTAGGTAAGGGGTACTTCAGACCATCAAAATGAACAACTTACTCTATCTATGGTGCCAACTTCGAAATCGCGAAAAAAATGTGCCGTTTCATATAAAACAGCCCCATAAGTAGGTATTACTAGGGTGTTTTGTTACACGCACGTATACTTACGTATTCGTTAGTACGTATTACGTATACGGCTTCAGATCAAAACTGCAACAACTTTTACTTGAAATCGCGAAATAAACATGTGCTGCTCCATAGAAAATATAAATATAGCTCCGCGAGTTCCGCGCCGCAATATATGGAACAGCTTATATTTTTTTCGCGTTTTCATTGTTGGTCCCATAGGAAAAGGTGTCCAATTTGGTGGTCTGAAGCAGCCCTAAATAACGCATTTAAATTTACACCCTATCTAACACTTTTAGGACCGCATGTGGCGTAAGACTCGATCCCTGAACCACCCTGGCTCGTTAGACTGTCCAGGAGTAGACGGTAACCGTAACTACGACCACTACTGGGGCACCAGCGAGGGCAGTGCCAACCCTTGCTCAATCATCTTCGAAGGCCCTTCAGCATTCTCCGAGTCGGAGACCAGGGTAGTCCGGGATGTTGTACTGCAGAACGTGAACAGGGCTGCTATGTATATATCGCTGCATAGCTTTGGGAATATGTTCCTTTACGCTTGGGGCAATAATGGTGAGTTTTGGTTGAGTTGATTTTTTTAATGGGTCCATATATTGCATCAAATTGTTAGTTCTTAAAAATATTTAATAATTTTATGAAATCGGCCAAGTGCGAGTCGGATTCGCGCATGGAGGGATTGGAGGGCTCCGTACCACCATACAATATTACCAAAAAATTGTCTTTTTTCCGGGACCCTCAGCGCGAGCCCGACTTGGCCGGTTTTTATTATTAGTTGTTTTCCCTTAGATTAGAGTATTCACTACAATCACACCAAGTTTCACGGTTTTATGGTTTTATGTACCTATTGCCGTTTTTACTTAGACGACGACAGCAAAAAAGCCTTGAAAAAACACGTTTCTTGTAAAGGGACCCCCTTAATATTTTTTTATTTATTGTTATTTGTTCGCAAATCCAAAAAACACATATTCTGTGAAAATTTAGACTCTCTACCTATTACAATTAAATAGTATACAGCCCTTTAAAGCTAGGACGGACGGACAGACCGCGTAAGCTTATAAATAGGGCTCCGTTGGCATGGCACCCTATAGGTACGGGGCCCTAAAAAAGGATTAAAGAAGTTAGACGCGTCCCTTATCAAAATAGAAACATGGCATAATTAGCATAATCAAGCGAATCAATGATTGTGATTTAGCCCGTTAGCGTAAACTCGACCCTTATCCACCCATTCATCTCCAGGAACACTTCCTTCCAACGGCCTGGTTCTACACCTGGCTGGTGTCAGAATGGCAGAGGCCATCGATGCCGTAGCCTTAGAGAAAGCAGACCGCTACGTCGTTGGCAACGCAGCCAATGTCTTGTACTACACCACAGGGACATCTCGAGACTGGACTCGCGCTGTTGGTATACCCTTGACGTATACTCTGGAACTACCTGGCTATGAATATGGGTTCCTGGTACCTCCGGAGTACATTGAGCAGATTGTGGTAGAAACTTGGGAGGGTATCGCTGAGGGCGCTCGCTACGTTATCTCTTTGTATAATTAAGAGATTGAAAAGTTTTTTTTAAATTAAATCAGCAAAAACTGAAAATCTTTTTTTCTTATTTCATGCGTATTTCCTATTGACCACAGTATAAGAAAGAGTATCTATTACTAGATACAGTATGGACCTGGTATGGACACTCCCTTCCTCCCACCAACTTTTAACCTCACCCCAGCCTCACCCCCTCTATCGCCCTCGACAGTTACCTGAAGCCTAGATTGTCACCATCTAGAATTTATGTTTTCGAAACAAAGAACATAGGTATAGGTGAAGGATAAAAACCAAAATTGACCAAGAATGTTCTCCCTCTGCGTTTCTTCCGCTTGAAAACCTCAGTGGAACACCAAAGAGTTCGCATTTTTTATCATTATAATACAATCTACATGCTTGGTTCAAGAAAGCTGGCTGGAAGTGCTGAAAGAAAAGTAAAAAATGCCTTATACAAAAGGAGAAAAATTTTTTTTTTTCTTTTTTCTGTTGTAATGGCTAGATGTCATATTTTTTGTGCTCAATAAACCAGTATTAAAATTTGTTTTGCATTAAAATCTCTTTATATATTAATACAATTTAATTGTACATCGATCGTAGCCAACGATATCAATGTACTGTACCAGTACTAGATACGGTGTTCAGTAGGAACTGCATGTTACTCTGCAATGCGGTTGTGTTACCGCATTGATGTTAGTTTACTCTATGCTAATGGGAATGACAAACCAATCTGAATACCAATCTGTCATTTTTTTCAATAATCATTTTAATTTTATATTAATGTATTAAAATTAGTTATCACTATAAAAACCGCCTGAAAGTTGTTTTACGGGATAATTTTATTCGAATATAAGGTAAGTATGTAAAATTATAAGGATATGTAATTATTAATTTAAATTTTAGAAAATAGGTAAGTCTATTAATTTCCTCAAGATTGGGTAAGTCCATTACTTTTTGTCTCGTTTCGGCACCCAAAAAGCGACATTTAAGGAAAAGAGACGGGTATTAATGGTCATAGATGAATCAAGAGACTTAAATCAGAGGGCACAAAATAGGCACAATACATGCACAATATCAAAGAGAATATAATCACTACGTCACAATATAATGAACTTAAGGCGGGTGCCAGACGAGGATTAAAATTGGAAATGACGCTAAGATCGTTCATACTTAAGATTATATTTTTATACTTGTTCATGGTAAAAAAATTAATGCGAAAACAATTATTTGATTTACCTTTTACCTCGAGATGAAAAAGATTTATTGACAGCTAAAGTCATCATCGCGACTTAGCGTTTTAAATTCTCATTGATCGCGACCGGGCACAGTGGATCCGTTCTGAAAAAAGACGGACTTAGGACCTGAAGTCGGAATTTCGTGCTGTTTTTTTTTAAAGAAGAGATAATAACTATCCTAGTAACTTTTATTCTTTCAGTAAAATCTATGGGATGCATGGTTTATGAGAAAAAAAATTTTACATTTTTTTTGTATGGAGAAGAACACCTTTTATTTTATTTCTTGACTTGGTTCAATTCGGGACGGGATTGGCTTACGTTTTATGAAAGACCAAATAATACTGGACCCAAAAAAAACTAGTGCAGTCACTTGCAGCGAAGCGAGAAATTAAGTGTCAAAAATTTCATTTTTTTTCGCATATTTTGCAAAGAGTGCACGTTTTTGCCAAACTTTTTGTATATTTTCGTGTACCTGCTGCTAAATTAAACATTTTAATGTCATTTTTAGGCAGAAATAATCAAGATGACAGGTACTTTTTTTTTACTTTGGTGATTTCATTTTTGTAATTAAAGAAAAGGGACTACTATCGGTCTTGACCGATAGAAGAGAAATTCCGACTTTAGTTCCTAAGTCCGTCTTTTTTCAGAACGGATCCACTGTGCCGGGTTGCGGTTAGCAACGAGATTTACATCTCCGTGGTCTCCTTACTATTTTTCTTTTCATTCGCATAGTATTATTTAATTTGTGTATCTTTTTTTACTGATTATCTTAATGTTTGTTTCGTAGTAATCTGTTCACAGTTCACACAATCAAAAGTTATGAGTAAGTATCTAATTCTGCACGTAAGTAGTAGAGGATGCCCAGATTAGGTATAAATACCCAACATAAATATGAACTGTCGCATCTGTCTTGGCCGGTGATGCTCTTTGACCAAATTATAGTAGTTTCTGTTTTATGTAAACTAGATGGCACTAATGTTCCCAAAGAGTTTTGGAACAACTTGTTTGTTTGAACGTGCTTGTCTATCGCTAGAGTTCATGTCTATGATCGTAGCCCAGACAGCTGGTATTTATCGCTAGGGAACGCAACAGCCAATATCGTGAACTTTAAGATTTGATCAGGAGTGCGATTTTTGAAACTCATTCTTTGAACTCAGCAGTTGTAAATGTCAAAATTACTATGTAGCCCAGTCATTGAGGTGGGAAGTAATTATTAATTGGACTTTTAGTCTGCAACCGGTACTATTTAGTGACAAAAAGACTATCTGAACACAAATTAAAAAAAAATCGCTACGCAACATAGAAATCAAAATTGTGAGTCCCAGAAGGCTCTTAAATTAATAATATTAATACCATGCACTTATTTGAATAAGATTTTACAATAGAAATTATTTTTAGCAATGAAATAGGCATTGAAATTTAAAAAAATGAGGTTTTTATTAGAAAATACGAATGTATTTTTCAAAACCTTCTAAGTAGACAAAAATATTTATACCATGTTTGAAGTATGAATAATGATAATGCCTTAAATATGTGCAAAAAAAAATTACTATCTGGTTTTTTTATAACGAGATAATACCGAAAATTTTTATTTGGTACTGTTGCTGACGAGATTTTTTTTTATTTTGGTACATTTCTAAGCTCGAATTAGCACTTAAATACTGTACCGAAAAAAATACCAATTAGTAATTAGTCCCGGCTCAAACCGTAAAATGACTGGGCTAATGGAGATACGCATATTCTACTGCTGATTTGAATTTCAAAAATCATATTTCAGGAGTGCGATTTTTTAAAGTCAAATCAGCAGTAGAAAGATGCGTATCTCCACAGTAATTTTGACATTTTCAACTGCTGAACTAAGCAGATTCAAAAATCGCACTCCTGTACCTACAACGGTGGTTCTTATGGGTTCCAGTAATTCCAACAATTAATAACGGAACTATCGTTATGAGCTCAACCGGAGTCATTGAAAAGGAATTTGGTAGTCATTGAAAAAGAATTCCGGAGTCATTTAACGCAGGCAGGTATAATATAAGAGATCAATGTCCAGAGTACATTGACACAGAAACAGTATTCTACATAGCATTGAGCATACTAAAGGCGCAAAGAAATTGTTTACACGCAAACATAAAGTTATTATACCTGTCGGAACAGAGTAACTGACATGAGTTGTCAAATGAAACCGTTTTTTGTGAATTTGTCGGCACTTATCGGCACCCTAAAACTTCGAGTTCTGTGTATAATTGTGAATCTAACGTGAAATCGTAGGTAATTTAATGAAATAGTGTTAGTATATTTCACAAAATAATCTACGACTTCACTTTAGATTCACTAATTATGAATAATTAGTAAGTAAAGTTATTATAAATTATTATTATATTATAATTATTATAGTTATTAGTAAGTTAGTGAGTAATTAGTAGTGTGTAATTTGTGAGAAATTAGTGAGTGTTTAGTAATTAGTGCTCTGTGAACAGAGCACGAATATTTACCCAGTCGATTGTGCTGACAAGTTCCCAAAAACGGTTCTATTGCTTCGCGTCACGTATCTCTTTCTATTATACAGTGGCGCCGCTAGGTACATCTCGCTCTCTCACCTGTCAGTTCCTCTATATGATACCTTTATGCACGCAAAGAAGAACGACCACTTCCCATACATTCGCTTACCTGTCAAACTATTTTTTTATTTAGCTGAAGTTGTATAATACTCAAAGGTTGAAGTATACAGTTAATATTGATATGGGAAAACTATAGGTTGATTCCATTTACATCGGTTATAATTTATAATTTATTTTAATTTGATAATGAGGAATAAAACTTATACACGTTAATAGTTGTTAAATTATTTGACAGGCAAAAAGTGGACATCCTTCTTTCTTTACACCCTATATTATTAAAACAGTATTAAAATCTTGAAAAGGTTTTGCATTATTTTTATTTCGTCTGTATTCAAATTGTTTTCCGAAAAAATAAAAACTAAATAAAATAGAGTATTTTATTTCAAAACATTGAATACAATCTGCATGATTGTTTCAAAATACCTACCTGGCTGTAAGAGCTTGAAAAAATGCGACAATAGGCCATAAACCAAAAAAGAAAAAAATGGTTTTGTTCTTTTCTGATTTAATGGCGACCATGGCGACACATCATATTTTTTGGTGATCTACAAACCAGTAAGTACCAACTAAAAATAAATTTTAATTGCATTAAAACTTTTTGGAAAAATCAATACGATCAATAAACCAAACCAATAGTATCTAGGTATAGTAGCAGCAAACTAAAAATAATATTAGATTGGCTAGATTCTGGTACTTTAAATGTGGCTAGATAATTTGTGTGACATTGTCCAAGATATTTATTTATTTATTTTATTTTAATATTATAGTAGTAAATAGTAGTGGTAGGAACAACACTTTTCAAAATTATGCCATAAATAAAATAATTAACTAAGTTACCTATAGTAGAAAATTTATTTATGTAAGTATACTTATGTACCTGAACCTGTGCCTAAACGATTCCAGGGTTTATTTAATTATTGCAATAATATAAGTACCTATTGTATGAATTATAGAGAACTAAATAGAGGTACACTCTACATCGGTTTCAGTTACGTGTATTCCTAGGAATGTGTGACAATAGGTCTTCAGGGCCTCTACCCGCACATTCGAACTTCGCAATTGCGTGAACATTTTCATTCCAATGTCAACTCTATTCCAATGAAATGCGAACCGAAACAGTGGCGATATAGCGAACATCGAAAGTGCGGGTACAGGGCCAGCAGACCCATAACATAGGTATATATGTATACCTACCCAATCTAACTAAGCCAGCTGTAACAAACCCCACTGCGGTACGTACCACAGTATAAGAAAGAGTATCTATTAATAGATACAGGGCTGCGTTCAGAACCTACACCCTATGTGCACCCAGAGTGCACCACGAGCGCAACTTTTCGCACTAAACGCCGTTCAGGCCCTGTACCCGCACTTTCGATGTTCACTATATCGCCACTGTTTCGGTCCGCACTTCATTGTAATAGAGTTGAAATTGGAACGAAATATAATATACACCACTAGTTTTTAAAAGGTGTATTCAGACAATGAAACTAAACAACTTTCCCTAAGGCTCGAAGGGTCGAAGAACGAGAAAATTTTGTGGATATCCCATTGAAAATCGATCGCTGATCCGCACTTTTGTACAAAAATTGTTCTCATTAATAATTAAAAACTAGAGATGTACACACGGCGACAGATCAACCTACCCATAGTTCGACCTTATGTCCATGAACATAGAGTTCAACTATGGGTAGGTTGATCTGTCGCCGTGTGTACTTATTAGCACGAGGAAGAAAATTTTCAGGCACGCAACGCAACTAATTCACGTTTGGTAGCAGATTGTCCTTCCATTGATTTATTTCGTTTGGAGTGGTATTTTTTGGGAGTCGCACTTTCAAATTATTATTACTATGTCTCCATAGCATCATTCGATCATGACTTTGGGGGTGCGAGCTTCAGAAATGGCACTTCTGTTTTTGGGTGCGACAGAAAATCAGCGCTGAGCTCGTTGCGTTGAGCCCAGCATAATGCTGAGACGTAACCCTATTTGCTGCTGCGGCACTTGTGCGGTACACACTGGTCCTAATTATTTCATTTTTAAATTGTGTATTTTAGTTTAGTTTTACCGTATAGGTAATTATAATTACCGGCGTTTTGTTGTGCATGTAAATAAAAATATTTTCTTTCTTTCTTTCTTTCTTTATTTAGAAAAATAAAATTGTTACGCGTTCTGCATTATTAGGTACAGTCAAGAGCACATCAAGCTTTACACTTGCAGTTCGATTGTAACGCTTATGACGCACTAAATAAGAACGGTATAAAGTCCAAAGTGTCAAGCTTGACGTGCTCTTGACTGTACATCCACTTTTTTCTTGTACTTAGTTAAATATCTATTTCAGTCACCTGTCCAGCTACTTGACTTCCTCGTTCAATATTACGTTATAAACCTTTTCAATTCGTCCCGGAAAAATAATGTTTGACAAAAAACGCGGATGCATACCTAAAGGTTTCTGATCCCTGAACCTAGCCCGAACTATGTGTAATAAAGTAGACTAACTACATAAACCATAATAAGTCAGTCAATATCCAATGAGTACAGTCATGAGGAAAAAGATTGTACTGAACGGTTGTGTTTCTTAATATGCTGACACTTTTTTAAGGGGATGATCAGACCGTCAAACTGAACAACTTTCTCTATGACACCAAAGTCAAAATCGCGAAAAAAAACAGCTCTTCCATACAAACCTGCAAACCTACTTGAGCCAAATATGGGATTGTTACTCAGGGACTCTAGTTGCTCCCGCCCTTCCTGCCTGCCTGCCCTGGGACTCCCCGAAATCCGAATATTTGTATGGAACAATATTTACAGCTATCATTTTCTCATCGTTTTTCTATAAAAATCCCATATTTGGCTCGAGTAGGTTTGCAGGTTTGTATGGAAGAGCTGATTTTTTTTCGCGATTTTGACGTCTGATCATCCCCTTAAAAAAGTGTCAGCATATTAAGAAAGACCCTATATACAGTACGGACACTCTCTGGCCTCCACCAATAATCTCACCCCTTATGGCAGAATCGTGGCGTAAAATAAAGGCAAATGCTTACCTATCTCGCTCGCACTCACTTAATATCGCACATGCTTACCTCTTCTTTTAAATTTTCCCCATTTTTAACAAATGACAGGTAAGTGTCCATGGTGTGCCTTACGTATACATAAATAAGAAGGTGTACCATAAGTATGACACATAGCGCACAAACACATCAAATTGGTCAGCGGTCTTTCAAGTAAACATTTTTGTTCGAGACTGTAGTACATTATTCCAGAAATTGTTAAACATAGCACCTGTCAGCACCAATAACACTCATAAGCACCTTACAAAACGCTACATTTACCCAGGACTAGGAAACATTTCGCTGAAAATAATTATGATTTTGAATCAACTAATTTCAATTATCATTTGTTTTACGTTTGTGCACGCAGAAATCGACTCAGACCAAGGAAAATTTGTCAGAACGATACAAGCGGTTGGTTTTCCATATTACAAGATTTTAATGTCTTTAGGATCATGTAAAGGTGGGTACGTAAAGATAGAAAGGTATTCGTCGTTGTGTAGTTATCCAAGTAATATTTTATTTAATGATATAATTGTTTAGAAAATCTAGAAGCTGCGTCACAAATAACATTTGCAATTTTTAATATGATTTTATGAAGCTACTGCCACAACAGATAGAAATATTATTAGCAAGAACATTGTAGGTATATTATATTTATACAATGTGTTTCTAGATCGTGTTTAAAAAAATCATTGAATATCTGCACCGTTGCGTTTGTGGCTCTACTGTGGAGGCGAACGGACACCACGGGCTTAGCTGTCTGAAAGCGGCCGGTAGCGGTAGGATCCCAAGGCACTCCACCTTGAACGACGTCATTCGCAGGGCTCTGGTGTCTGCAGGCATCCCGTGTGCCACTGAACCCACAGGTCTAAGCCGGTCTGATGGCAAGCGTCCCGATGGGCTAACATTAGTCCCCTGGGAGAAGGGACGATGTTTAGTCTGGGATGCGACTTGTTGCTGCACCTTTGCGCCTTCGCACCTTTCCGGGTCAATGAGGCGTGCGGGATCTGCTGCCGAGTCAGCGGCCAGGGCGAAACATACTAACGTATGCTGCCCTGGAGTCTGCCTATCACTTTGTTCCGGTGCCAGTGGAAACGGCTGGCACGTGGGGGACAGAGGCAAAAAAATTCATTTGTGAAATTGGCCGACGGTTCCGTCAAAAAGGTCTCGACCGCCGATCCGGTTCATATCTCGTGCAAAGGATGTCGCTGGCCATCCAGCGACGCAACGCAGCCAGCATAATGGGCACCTTTGGGCGAGACATGATGCGGGGCGGTCTGTTCGACTAGTTTTATTTTATTGTATCTTAGTTATATTTTAATAAAATTAACAGAACAATTGAATATCCTAAATCAATTGAAACTTATACAACGTGTTAATGAATTAACGCAAAACCTCATACACCCCAACTGATTTATAATAAAATAATTAGATTGCAACAATAATTTCATTATTTTGATAATTAAAATTTAAAGTTATTAGCATTTTAAGTTCTGAGGCAAAAATGATTTGTTATCATTTCAGCACTAAAAGAAAGCGCTAACATACTCATGGATACATTTTTATAATCTTGTTTTGGTAGTAAATAGGGTGAGTGTGTCTGTGGGGTGGGTTGTCATCGGGTTCAGAAAATTTTAAATTTTGCAAAAAAATTATTTAATATTTTGAAAAAAATTACCTATGTTGAAACCATGATAATTCGATTCTGCTCTCGATTCTAAACAAACTACTTTCTAGTTTTGCGTTAATTCATTAACACGTTGTATAGAGCTATCGTCAAGGAAGAACCCTCGTTTTTTTTATTAGCCCATTGTATCCCACTGCTGGGCAAAGGCCTTCCCTTTCAACCTCCAACCATCTCTGTCTTGAGCATGCTATGGCCACGCGTCATCGAAGGCATCCAGATCGTCCCGCCATCCACCAGAACCCTCGTAAAATGTAAAAACCCAATAAGAAGAGAAATGCAATTTTTTTACCTACTAGATACCTACCTAGTAGAAACATTACTGCATTTATACAATCCTTAATAATAATTGTAACAGATAATTAAAATAAGTTGTACAGTTGTACAGTTCGTTCTCTGGTTAGTGGACTCGGTGGCGAAATTGGAACGCGGTTTGGAAAAGAGCGGGTTCAAGGCCCGCCCTAGACTTAATTTTTCAATCTTTAATTTGAAATGAAAAAAAAAAAACGAAACACGAATACGAAACGAATACGAACGACGAATACGAACGATACGAACGAACGAACGAACGATACGAATAATACGAATTTGATTCGAAATACAACATAATATTGATGTAACATATTTAAAATCAATACTATTTAAAATAAGTAATAAAAGACTATAAATTAAATTAAATTAAATTAAATTAAATCATTTATTTCTCAGATAACTCAGATCCATTCTAGTGTTAGTAACAATGATCTTACAAACTATGTTAGTTATAAAAATCTATCCGACAAAGATGTGGGCAGCTACAAGATGGCATGCAAGCTTACCCAACGTTGCAGCATTGGGGAGTCCCATCTGTCTCCCAACGCGCGCAGGATGGTGTTAGGGCTGCAGCGCATACGGCCCAGCAGAGACGCACACCGCTTTCGCATTATCGCATGGAACCCATCAGTGTGCGCCTCCGCAAACATATTAGAAGCACTACAAAACCTTGGCAGCCCCATCAGCACCCTGAACGCGTTGTTATACTGCACGCGCAGAGCGTTGTATGTCCTCCGCGTGTAGCCAACCCACAGACCGCACGTGTAAAATGACTGGCAGTAAGCTTTAAAAAGTGTAACTTTTACTTGCCTTGTACAACGCGCAAACCTGCGGGCCAGCATATTGCATCGAACAGACAACGCCCGGCGCTCCCTCTCAATGTCTACGCTGTCATCCAGGTCCTCAGTGACCCAGTGTCCCAGATACTTGAACTGTGTGACCTTGCTCAATGGCGTACCACATAAGAGGACAGGAGGTACATTCGAATAGTATTTATGGCGAGCCCTGAAAACCATCATCTCACTCTTTTTTGTGTTGTATCTGAGACCGTGGGCCACTGCATAAGATTCACAAACATGTATCAATCTGCGCAGAGCATTGATCGATGGACTCAGCAGCACCATATCATCAGCATAACTAATATTATTTATGGCTACTCCATCAACATGGCAACCAATTTTAGTACTGCTGAGTTCATCGATCAACTCGTTTATATACAAGTTAAACAGATTGGGAGACGACAACCCTCCCTGTCTCACTCCGCACCTCAACCTATACATGTCCGAGTGTTCGCCCGCCCAACGCACACTGTTCATTTGGTTATCATACCAATACTTAAATATTGATGTTAATTCAGGTGGTACATCAGTTTTTTGTAATTTTTGCCACAAGATATTGTAAGACACAAGGTCAAAGGCTTTAGACAAATCTAGATAACAGGCATACACAGGCGTTTTTCGAGCAGAGTAGTAATGTACGGTCTGCTTGAGACATAGTATGGCACTCTCTGTTGACAGACCTGGTCTGAAGCCAAATTGTGCATCATTTAGGTGTAGATGTTTTCCTAGGTGTCTATCAAGCAGACCGTCCAGAACCTTCGCTATAATTGTGGCCAGTGATATCGGCCTGTAGTTAGTTATGTCTGACGTGTCCCCCGTCTTATTTTTTACAATTGGTACCACTACAGTATACATGAGTTCGTCCGGAAGGTACGAATGACTAACACAAAGATTGAACAGCAGCGCCAGGACTCTGGGCAGGTGTACACCTGCGTGTCGCAGATGCTCGACGCTGAGGTGATCATGCCCCGGAGATTTACCTTTAGTCATATTTTTAATAACTGAAGCCACCTCCTTAGCAGAGAATCTAACTGCAATATCCTCGGGAAGATCCCCAGAGGCGGGCATCTGCGACGCAGTTCCGAGGGGAGACTCCACTTTAAAATGTTCCAGAAAAGCTTTAGCTATATCCCTAGGCTCACTAAATGCTTGCTATTAGTAGGTACAAGACAATTAATGACTTACCTACTTATTAATAAACGTGTGTGTGCTAGGCACACGTATATATTTTTTTTTAAGTTCAATTATTTTTTAAATTAAATATTAACCATTTAAAGTCAATGAATTTTTTAAAATATAGTTACCTACGTTATAAAAACCAATGTCTGTTTCGGTACCTACCTTGTATGAAAAACTTTGAGCCACGATAACTTTGAAACTAAATATTTAAACAGAAATCTGACAAGGCACCGAATTTTTTTATTTTGTATGGAGCGCCGCGCCACCGTACTAATGACATGCTCGTAGATTTTTTTTTTCATATTCTTGTACCTACTTACTAAATTCAAATAACCCCGCAGATCAAGTTGTTTACGATGAACAGAGAGCTTGGGGCACTGTGCGAATGAACAGGATTTTTGATATTAGATACCAGAGTCAAAATAGTGAGTATTAAAGCAAAAATAATAAGGACAGGGTGTTACAAAAGTAAAAAAATGTTTAGACCATCATACTGAACAACTTTCACTATGGGACCATAATCGAAATCGCGAAAAAAAAGTGTGTTCCCATACATTTAGCTCGGGTAGATTTGTAGTTTAGTATGGAACACCGAAGTTCACAGAACACCCGATTTTTTTTTCGCGATTTCAAGGGTCATTGGGCGAAATCTGACCCAGCTAACTAATTTTTTCCTACAAAAACCAAATTGGTTTTAAAATGTTTAGTATTAACCCACATTAAATTTTATGTTGTTATTAATTTTTTAAACCATGGGAAAATGTATTAAATGTACTATAATACTAAAATGTACTAAATGTCAAAAAAATTACAAGATGTTCAAAATGTAGAAAATGTACTAAAATTTACTAATTGTACTAAAATGTACTTATTGTACTAAAATTTACAAAATGTAAGAAAATGTTTTAAATGTACGAAAATGTAAAAAATTGTACCAAAATATTACATTTTTCTTTCTTAGTTTTTGGCCTGAATCCCCCATGGTCTACATTAATGCGACATATAAGTATATTCATGAACTAGAGACATTTATCTAAACATCTAGGTCGTGGGTATAGGTTTCATACTAAGGTGCCCAGTAACCTTTGGTCCCATTGTTAAAGTTGTCCAGTTTGATGGTCCTAATTACCCCCTTAAATGTATTTGTCTTTTTTTACCACCTTGTTATTATTAGGTTTGTGGAGGGCTGTCCTTACACCCAGTAATGATTTTTTTTTTTTCAGCTGAGCATAAAGTTTCGCGTGTGGAAATCATACTTATTATCAACGATACCGACTGCTTCGCTTATTCAGAAATGGGAATCGGCAGTGAAATTTTTACTGGTACCCTATTCGTGCCCACAAAGGTCTCCGTTATCCTCTATCACCTGACCATATACTCGTGCAGTGAAAAAACGACGACACCTGAACAGGTGGTAAAAGATACTCCTCATCATCATGGGAAAGAGATATGCAGAAGTAACGAAGAGGAAGGTTTTGATATTGGCCCTGACCGAGGTCCTGATCATATGACTTTTAGTTAAAAGGACACTGGGCAAAAATGTATGGCCACTGGTCCAAGAGCCCCCCGCTATGAAACAGGTAGGGATAGTTAGAGATGGCACCCAAGGGGCATCAAAATATTTTAGAGGATAAAAAGATACAGTGTGTTTTATTTTGACAATGTCGTTTTAGGGGGTAGTCGTTTTGAAATTATGGCCCCGAAAGGTGTAGTATCTTTCGGGCTGATCAGACACTTAGTTAAAACTACTAAAAGTTATTATTAAGCGTGCAAAAGTAATAATAAGGCTCACGTTTACTATACCGGCAATTTCAAGGTGAGATAACAATTTTGTCGTTTTATGTGTTGTGTGTGTTGAGGGCTAAAGATTATTTTGCATTAATAATAATCAAAAACAATATTACTATCCACATGATAAAAGGAATTCAAGCAACAGATGTAAATAGCGGCTATGAGAAACCGCTAAACAAAACACCCTGTATCTTTTTTTCTCTCGAAAAGATATTGGCGCCGCATATAAACAAATGTTCTATATTAAACCCCCTTTCAAACGTAGTATGCCACTTACGGGGAGGCTCTTGGACCACTTCTGCCCACTGTCCTTTATGTTTTTTTTTAATAAAACAGAAAATACCATAAAAATACCTAAGGATCAGTCCTTGTCTAATCTAAAGTCTAAACTATTATAAAACTGTAAAAGAAGTGTACATTGAAGATATTTACAATAAAAATTACGATATGGTTTTTAGGTGTTCCTGACTCCAAATCACCATTTTTGTTATTTTTTGTCAATCTGGTTGTTTGTTTGTTTGCTCGAGCGTCACACAGAAACTACTGAACCGATTTTGATGAAACTTTTTTTGTTAGTATGTTTGGGTATCATTGTAAAATCAGGAGTGCGATTTTTGAATCTCATTCGCTGGTTCAGCAGTTGAAAATGTCAAAATTACTATGGAGATATGTATCTTTCTACTGCTGATTTGACTTTCAAAAATCGCACTCCTGAAGTATGGTTTTTGAAATTCAAATCAGCAGAAGAAAGATGCGTATCTCCATAGTAATTTTGACATTTTCAACTGCTGAACTCAGCGAATGAGATTAAAAAATCGCACTCCTTGTCAATTCTGATTACCAAATGTTATAAGTATATTTATTAGAAAGATATACCTACTATCCGACATATCTTGGACGTTAGGTAACTACAAAAGCTGTTCTAAGAATAAGTGAGAGTACCTACTTCCTAAATGTTTCAAATCTCTGTTTGTGTAATGCAAAATAGCCTTAAAATTTAGTTGCTATTTGGAATGGAGTTCACAGCTTATGTCCAGCAGCAGTGGACGTCCATCGGCTGAGATTATGATGATGATGATGATGATGATAGTTCACAGAGTATCGTTTTTCTGTGGCCATGTATGTACCTGAAGTACTATACTATATTTGAATCCCACACTTTCGAAATCATGATCGAATGATGCATAATCTCCATAGTAGCCTAGTAGATAATAATTTCCACTCACGTGTTTCTACCTTTATTCTACTAGTACTTACCAAGTACTTACTATAAATAAATAAAAAAATAAAATCTCTCTCTATGGTTTCTACTGCCGATTTGAATTTGAACGTGTGTTTTTCAAAAAAATACCACTCATGCGGCCGTAGTATGATGTGCGCGATAAGGCTATATAACGCCTTTTATCTCGTTCGTTCAAGCGCAAATAGAAAGAGAGGTAAGGCGCGATAGCGCTATGTCACACTGCCAATCCCTCAGAAGTGCGATTTTTGAAAATCATACCTACGAGCGACTTGGCAGTAGAAAATGTCAAAATTACTATGGAATGGAGATAATGCATCTTTCTACTGCCAAGTCATCATCATACGAGCGACTTGGCAGTAGAAAATGTCAAAATTACTATGGACATTATGCATCTTTCTACTGCCAAGTCGCTCGTATGATTTTCAAAAATCGCACTTCAGAAGTGCGATTTTTGAAAATCATACGAGCGACTTGGCAGTAGAAAATGTCAAAATTACTATGGAGATAATGCGTCTTTCTACTGTCAAGTCGCTCGTATGATTTTCAAAAATCGCACTTCTGAACTCTGACCAATCCTAAGATTAAAAACTTTCATGAACCAATCAGAGCAATCTGTCAACCAAAAGCGCCACCTAACGAAATTAAAATGTTATAAAATTCAGTCATAGGCGAAGTAAATTGGTACTTATTGCATTGAAAGAAGAGCTATTGGCCTCGATTCGGAGTGTACCACGATTAAACTAAACTAAATGTATTCCTGTCACTTTCTAAAATAAGATTAAGAAAAGAGACAGAAAACCAACAGCTGACTTTAGTGCTGTCAAAGTGACGTTAAATGCGCAAAATAAGATGCCATCATAATGTACGCCATCTTATTTAAGTCGTTTTTGGGCGTTTAACGTCACTTTGACAGCACTAAAGTCAGCTGTTGGTTTTCTGTCTCTTTTCTTAATCTTATTTTAGAAAGTGACAGGAATACATTTAGTTTAGTTTAGTCTTGGTTTAGTCGTAGTACACTCCGAATCGAGGCCATTATTGTAATAAAAAAATTGAAAGTTACCAAGACGTTACGTTAACGTTCCGATTTTAGTATTTTCACAACGCTGCGCTGCTGTAACATTTCTTAAAATTGTAATTTCATAAAGCTGTAAAACGCTTTTGAATGCCGGGCGTTTTTTATTTATTCATCATTTATCTTGGTTCTTCTGAACAACCTTTTTCAAAATCCAATCTCTCTGCAATATTTAAGTATTTCAAAGCACGTGAAACGAAACGTCATGTTTATTTACGTTCGCAAGTCAATCACACGCAAAATTTGCGCAAAATCGCAATAGTCATTACGCACAAAAGCAAAAATTCTAGTGTGATGGTCTTTATAAAGTTCTGAAGATGTTGTGGTATCTGCCATGGTCCGAGAGTATAAAGAAGAGAGCCTGCAGATACTTGCTGCAGCGATATCTGGGCAACTTCCTTGAAGAAAAACTTACTTTAGATCAGCTGAGTGTGGATCTTTACAACGGAACTGGTACCGTATTGGATGTGAGCCTTGACTGCGAGGTAAATACTTATGATTTTTTACTCTTATCTTCTCTTATAACGAGATAGAAAACATGTTTCACATCAACAGCATATGGTGTAGTTGTAATATGCCATCTTTTAGCACACCCTTGCCAAATACGATATGCGCAATAAAAAATAACAACACGTGCTTTGATTTTAAATCTAAACAAAGGAAACCTTGAATTTAGTTAAAATATTTTATTTTTGTTAATTTGTAAACACATAGAAATGTTACTTTTTAAATTAATTTATTCGAGAATTTTGCATGTTTCTCAAAACAGGCAGGTATTCTAAATATAGAAATAGCAGGTTGAAAATAAACTCATGATTTAACAATCTTCAGGGTAAATGAACTGTAGTGGGCCAAATAAGTCTGTACTGGGTCAAAATAGCATCTGAACTTCGTGTACCTATTGATAATATAAATTAAGTAACAGCACAGAATAGGTAATAGTATATAGTTCTACATACAAAACGGCCACTCCCCGCCCCCCTCTGACTTCAGTTACCTCACCTCCCCTCACACTCTCTGTGGTAACTTGAGGGAAGCCGAGCAAGGGAATGCAGTCAGGCGCGCGCACCCGTTGGATTTGACTACATAAAATATATTTAATTTTTCTCCACACAATAAAGATAAACGTTGGAAAATAACGCTAAATTCACATTTTCTTGCTTAAAAACTATTTTTAATAACAGAATGAACTATAATAAGTAACGAAATGTATAATTGTAGTTCATACGATGCGTGTTAAGTCAACCCTACACATATGTCATGCACAATTTTTGCAAAGTGCGCATGTCCAAACGTCATCATGTCAAAACTAAAACGTTGTTTGAAGTGCTGGACCTGTGGTAACAGTACTAAATGAAATTGTGAATAGTCTGATCACAAGGGCTATACCGGAGTCACGTTGCAGGAACTGACCCGAGCACTCAAGCCTGCCACGAGGCTCCACAATCCTCAATCTCTTCTTCTTCTTGCTTGTCCAAAAACAATCCCTGAGATTGGGATAGATTCTCCCATAAAATACTTGACACTGGCGGAAATGCAGTGCTAACGCACAAGCAAGAGTCCATTAATTCATAAATAAAAAAAAGGGCTATACCGCTCTGTAGGTAGCTGTACAGCGAGATGCAAGGCATGGACGGTGCGCAGTGTAGTCTTTTGCGGCAGATACCCTTTTATTTGTACTAGACTGTGTACTTCATATGCACATGACATAAAACGCCCTGAGCTCTGTCGCTTCCAATGAGCAGTGCTGCCCATGCTTGTGAAGAAATCCTATCCATAGTTGATCTCTGGCATGCTCAAGAACCCGAGTTGCAGGTTTTTTTCTATTGGGTTAATTGGGTTCGAGTGAATGTATTAAATGGTCAGTTGTTCGGATTCCAAGGCTACCTTTAGGATATTTATAGAACAGTATTTTATTTTATTATTTGGTTCTTAGGGCTTGGTCAAGGACCAATAGCTACTGCAACCTAGACAGATATATTGTAGCTGTCACCCTTGACCTAACTGCCACCCTCGACCTAAAGGTCATTTCCTAGGCGCACGGATTATTGAACAATAAGGGTTGAATCTCATCTGGCAGCACCGCAACAACTTTTTCTGTCGCTCCATCCAACGTCATTTGCTAGAGCAAATAAGACAGACAGAACGCGATCGCGCGCGGCGGTGCTGCGGCGTGCTGTCACGTTCCGTCTATCTTATTTGCTCTAGCAAATGATGTTCCTGAGTGACAGAAAAGGATGGAGCGACAGAAAATGGTGATGCGGTGCTGCCAGATGAGGTTCAACCCTAAAGGCCAGTATCCACCAAAGCAGAGTGAAGCTGTGTAAAATCAACAAATCAAGATGTTCAATTTTCCTCACTTGTCAGACATCTCTGCTCTGCTCCTCTTTGATGGATTCCGTGCCTAAGACTTTCTGCGCTCACTTATACAGATAACTGGTCAGATAATTTTACTGTACCTGACTCTTCTTCTGTACAGTTGATGAATGATGATGAATATACATTTTTGTTATTGATTTTGATTTTCTTAATTAGATTCTACAAACTCTGTATTTTCGAAATAGATACAGTGTGATACAAAAAGCTTAAATTAATAAATTTGGTGATGCATAGATTGTAAAATTGCAATACATTACAGAAACCCTAAAGAGAACCATACAATTTTTCATAATTATTGTTAAGCTTTATTTTTATGAGCTTTTTTACTAAAGTGAAAGGAGTACTGTACTTGACTAAAACTTTATCACTATCCCCAGGCCCTCAATGACCTGGGTGACAGTCAGAACTGGCCGCTGGAGATAGTAGACGGCCACATGAGAGAGATCACAGTCACCATACCGTGGTCCACCTTACTCAAAGATGACTCTATCGTGGAGGTCAATGGACTGTCCCTCACTGTGCAGCCTAAAGTACGCGCTGAGCCAGGTAAGAAAGGATTGTTTTATGACTTTATAAAGATACGAGCTTTTACCCGCGACTTCGTCCGCATAAATTATATACCAGATTTTAAGTCAGATGATAAGCTATCAAACAAAAAAAGTTTCATCAAAATCGGTTCAGTAGTTTTTGCGTGATGCTCGAACAAACAAACACCCAAACAAACAAACAAACAAACGAACAAACAAACAAACAAACAGACAGACAAAAAATCCAAAAATTAGTGATTTGGAATCAGGGACATCTAAAAACCGTATCAGTTGTTCAGTTTGATGGTCTGACCATCCCATTAAAAAATTTTTTTTTTGTATATATCTTCAATGTACAGACAAATTTCTGTTACAGTTTTATAATAGTTTAGATACAGGGTTTAACTTTGTATAGGGTCCTTCTTAATATACTGACCAATTTAAGGGAATGATCAGACCGTCATACTGAACAACTTTCTCTATGGCACCAACATCGTAATCGCGAAAAAAAATCTGCTGTTCCATACAAAACTGCGAACATTATGGGACAGCAGATTTTTTTCAAGATTTTGATGTTGGTCCCATAGCAAAAGTTGTTCAGTTTGATGGTCTGACCCCCCTTAAAAAAGTGTCAGTATGAAGAGCCCTGTATACAGGGTCCTTCTTAATATGCTGACACTTTTCTCAGGGGATGATCAGACCATCAAACTGAACAACTTTCTCTATGGGACAAACATCGAAATCGCGAAAAAAATATCAGCTGTCCCATACATTTAGCTCGAGTAAGTTTGCAGTTTTGTATGGGACAGCTGATATATTTTTCTCGATTTAGATGTTGACCCCATAGAGAAAGTTGTTTAGTTTGACGGTCTGATCATCCCGTGAAAAAAGTGTCAGCATATTAAGAAGGACCCTGTATACAACGTGTTAATAAATTAGCGCAAAACCTCATACACCTCAACTGATTTATAACAAAATAATTAGATTGAAAGAATAATTTAACTATTTTGATAGCTAAAATTTAAAGTTATTCGCATTTTAAGTTTTGAGGCAAAATTGATTTGTTATCATTTGAGCACTGAAAGAAAGTGCTAACGTGCTCATGGATACATTTTTATAATCTTGTTTTGGTAGTAAGTAGGGTGAGTGTGCCCGTGCGATGGGGTGTCATCGGGTTCAGTAAATTTTAAATTTTGGAAAAAAATTATTTAATATTTTGAAAAAAATTACCTATTTTGAAACTATGATAATTCGATTCTGCTCTCGATTCTAAACAAACTACTTTCTAGTTTTGCGTTAATTCATTAACACGTTGTATATACAGAAACAGGGTTTACCTTTATATGCTGACGGTTTTTAAGAAGTTGATCAGACCATTATAGTGAAGATTTTGCGATATAAAAATCAGCATCCCCATACATTTGGTTCGCGTCGTAGGATTGTAGTTTTTTATGGAACTTCGATTTCGATATTGGTTTCATAGAGAAAGTTTTTCAGTTTAAAGGTCCTTTTCAGTTTAATCATCCTCGAAAAAATCGTCAGTATAGTATTAGAAGAAACCTATACATTACCACACCCCCGGCACTACTTTATGTGCTTCTAGAGTTTCTTGGATCATTGTTTATAGGTGAATCATACAATTAGATGCTATTATGTATGGAGACTACAAAGACCTTGTTAGTAAGTTTGTGTTGTATAGTTGCAGCTGTTGAATGATGATTAATTGTAATGCAATAGCTTTATTTTATCATTAAAACAAACTTTAATGGTTGTCTGAAAGAAATCAATGTTTAAACTCAAATTTTTATTAATTTTAAGTTTGAGTACTATTTGTATTAACAGGATGAACTACAATAAGTATTATGACGTCATATTACTGATTATCCGACCTCAAAAAAGGAGGAGGTTATACGTTTTTATTTTAGTATAATATTTATACAAAGCATGGATTTTTTCGACAAAGAGATGCTGATTTGACTAGGACGCCAAATACCCTATTTAACTCATTTAGTATTGTAATGTATGTATTCTAATTAACTTAGCCATTATTTCAAAGATAGTAGAAGTTACTGGTTATAGCAGTAATAACAATGAAAGATCTATTGTGTCTCGTTCAATGCCCACGAATGTGTTAAATATTTGTATACGACTCAAATTATAACCATAGACGACACCGATAATATGACCACGCTTTAGCAGAAATGCTACTGTTTTTTATTCATCATCATCAGCCTTAGACAATTTAATAGTAAGGACTGGCCTTGCGGTAGCATTTCCCCTCTGCCACGGTATTAGATCAATTAATCTTGCATATTTACACTCAATTTTATACCTTATCACTAAACGAGACAGCCTATAACGTTGCTATAACTGCGAAACAATAATTTTGAACTTAGAACGTTTGGGGTTCACACGAGACTAATTTTCATGATTTTTAACATTCAAAATTAGAATCTAAAGTTATAGGGAATAAAATCCAAAGTTGCGAATTTAATGTTACCTCGCCCCCCGCAAAAAGTGGCAGAAAATTTAGATAGGAAAATGACACGCGTTACGCGTCCATACTATTAAATTGTCTAAGTCATCAGCCTATAAACGTCCCACTCCAGGGCACAGGCCTACCCTCAAGGAGGGTGTATGGGCATTAGTCCACCACGCGTACGCGTGCCCAATGCGGGTTGGTATACTTCACATACACATCAGAATTTCTTCTTCAGTGTATGCAGGTTTCCTCACGATGTTTTCCTTCGCCGTTTGAGAGCAGTCGGTTTTACGTACATAAATTAGAAAAACTCATTGGTACATGGCATGTTGGCCGTGCGGATTTGAACCCGGACCCCCATAATTGGGAGTCCATACTTCTCCGCAACGCGCCACCGACGTTTTTTATTCTTGCAAGACTAACCACCTACCACCGCTCGATACATTGCTCTATCCTGAAACCCTTAAGGTCTATCCACAGAACAGGCGGAGGATGGACGGGCGCAGCGATTACAATAAAAAATAATCCCTATTATTATACTGATTGAAAATATAATACGTTGGCAGAAAGAGCTACGTGACATTTCTGATTTGAATTTTGTATGTTTGCTTTGACGATATTTTTTGTATTATTATATATTATCTGCTACTCGCGTTGCGGAGAGGTGTGGACACCCAATTATGGGGGTCTGGGTTCAAATCCGCACGGACAACATGCCATGTAACAATGAGTTTTTCTAACTTATGTACTCACGGCGACACATCAAGCTATACAAAACCAAAATAAGCTGGCCGCGCGTAGGACGAGTAATGTATAACGTCACGCGACCAGCTTATATTGGTTTTGTATAGCTTGATGAGTCGCCGTGTGTACGTTATACCGACTGCTCTCAAACGGTAATGGAAAACATCGTGAGGAAACCTGCATACGCTGAAGAAGAAATTCTGATGTGTATGTGAAGTCTACCAATCCGCATTGGGCATGCGTGGTGGATTAATGCCCATACACACTCCCTGAAGGTAGGCCTGTGCGCTGCAGTGGGACGTATGATGATGATTAAAGTATTAATTTGTTAAACAGCCTCGTCAATGCTGGAGTCGATGTGGTCTTCGATGTCATCGTCCATGCAGCTAGCTGAAGAGTGTCTCCGGGAGGAGGATGGCCCGCAGGAATCACATCCGGTGGAGGGCATTGAGATGTTTGCACATGCTATAGATTCAAGTAAGTGAACCTATTCCTTTTTTTTACTATTTGAATCAAAAATATTTTATTATATTATTTTATTTTTATTTTCGGTGAAGGAAAACATCGTGAGGAAACCTGCATGCTTCAATTTCGAGGCATGTATTGTACCCACTGTCCATTACAAGTGGCGACGGGCTCACTCCCCGTCACACTGGGCAGAGCTTCGGTACTACTAGTGAAACGTGGATGCTCTGAGGTTTCAGAATATCTCTGAATACCCCCTCGGGGAAAAATAGTCGTGAGCATGTGTGTGTGTGTGTGAATCAAAAATATTTTACTGGATGTTTTTTTAAAGCCTCCAGCAGTGGTGGTTTGGACCATCAAACTTAACAACTTTTACTATGGAAGCAAACATGAAATAAAATCGCTTTGCTCCCAAAGTGGATAAAAAATAACCTAGTAGATTTTTAAGTTATAATGTAAGTTAATTTTTTTACTTATGTATGTATTAGAAAAATGTTCTAATGAGTTTTAGAAACTTCTTAAAAGGAGAGATCTGATCAAACTATTAATTTCTTGCGATAAGTTGTTACAAATTAAATACATAGAAAAACGTACCGTATCATCTTGTGTCAAGGTACTTTTATGTCATTCAACGTAACGCTTTGTGAATCTCAAACACCGAGCCGAAAAATATAATAATAAGGGATCACCTCTCCATAGTTAATGTCACGTATCGTACATACATAAATACATAATACATAAATTCACAACCATAACCATAACGTTAGCTTACTGCAAGAAATCACTAAGTGACATTATTACATTCTGAGAAAAATGTTAAACAGTCAATTTTAACGAAACTATTAAGAGGATAGGCGGGCTCTCGAAGACACTATTTTGAAGAGAATAGTTCACTTTTCCGACTTTTCAAGAAGATAGTTCACTTTTCCGACTTTTTAAGAGAATAGTTCACTTTTCCGACTTTTCAAGAGAATAGTTCACTTTTCCGACTTTTCAAGAGGATAGTTCACTTTTTCGACTTTTCAAGAGGATAGTTCACTTTTCCGACTGTATACGTATTTCTCCGATACGGTGTATGGGAGCATACACCCCCCGCTGACAAGAGTGCGAATGAGACAACTGTAGCTCGGACTGATTTAATCTACATAAAATGGACGAAATCAGCATTTCGTATTCCCCTTTTTCCTCTTCCAAAACTTAACCGATTTTAATAATTCTTTCAAAAATAATATGAGAAAGACTTTGGCTATATCTGTATGTTTTACTTTCTTAGTTATATTCCTCTTTGTTTGCTGGATGTCTGAAAACGGGCGGTAAAATTGGCCATTTTTTAGGGTTCCGTACCCAAAGGGTGAAAACGGGACCCTATTACTAAGCCCACGTTGTCCGTCCGTCCGTCTGTCTGTCCTACCTATTTAGGACTGTAACTTTTGAAGTAAGAGCTAGAGAGTTAAAATTTTCACAGATGTGCGTTATTGCGGCGGATTTGCTAGCAAATAATAAAAATGTCAAAAGGGGTCCTCATACAAGGAAGTAGTTTTTATCAACGTTTTTTTCTTCTCGCTCTATGGTAAAAACGGTAATACACACAAGCGTCAAACTTGGTGTGATTATAGAGCAAACTCTACAGTATAACAACAAATAATAAAAAACGGCCAAGTGTGAGTCGGTTTCGTGCTAAAGGGACCCGGAGTAAAACATATTTTTTATACGTTGATATGTTGTGGTGGTGTGGGTACGGAACCCTCGGTGCGCGAGTAGCCCGACTCGCACATGACCGATTTTATTTTATTTTGTATTGTCATGGAAGGTCACATATCACGAATGTCCTTATTGTTTCAGTTTTAAGCAGAGTAAAGGTTAAATTTGTTAACACCAAAATAAGGATCGAGCATGTCCCTAAAAATGGAGATCGAGGCATCGCATTAGAGATTCACATTCAAAAGTAAGTAACAACAATTTAGTTACTAATTATTTCCTTTTATTACATTTAATCGTATACTTAAGAGCTATAAAAATAAGGTTCTAAATCGTTTAAGTACTTCTGCTACCTTAAATTGGTATTGTTATAGTTATTTCCTTGTTGCCTCACTTGACCTTTATTTGACAACTGATTAGAATAATCTAAGCGCATTGATCAATGGCCTCGGTGATACCCTATCATATTCCAGTCATGACATGAATTAACTAGGTATATTATTAGCCGAAAAAATAACTGAAATGTTTTCTTAAATTTTATAAAAATGTTCGGAAATGTTAATTTATGATAATGATACGATGTAATATGTTTTCGATAGCAAACACTAGCTGATTATAATGTATGGTAGTGAACTTGTAATGTTAAATACTGTATTACTTTTGCCACACCGAAACCTTTATCTGAATAAAAATCTAATAATTATTATAATTAAAAATCTCATTCACTGGTCATAAACTGTCACAAGTCAAACATTATAATCACCATCGGTCTATACATGGTGTAAACTTATATGCGTTACATATTTAAAGGGTTACTTAAGTGCTCCCACACATAAATGCGAATTCGCATCGCATCGCAAATATTTGCGAGCGCTCGATTCTTATTACGATGACTTATGTATGATTTTCAATCGTAGCGCTCGCAGATATTTGCGATGCGATGCAAATTCGCAGTTATATGTGGGAGCCCTTAGATCATGAAACTGAGCCACTTTTACTTTGGAGCCAACATCAAATCCAACATTGAAAGTTGTGCAATTTGATGGTCTGAAGCACCCCATTTAATACGAAATGCCTAAGACCCAGCGATACTGATCAACAGTATTAGAAATCTGTATTAATAATAATATGCTCACGACTATTAACATTTTTAGCATCGACTACTTCGACGAAGCCGGCGTAGAACCGACACCCGACGTCACGGAACCTGAAAAAACAAAAACCTACATAGTAGCCACTTACACTAACAAAAAAATTAAATTCCACGGAGTAACGCTATACACAGACGAGTACCCGTCCAAACTCCGCACCATGGCCCGGAGCTTAATCATGGAGAAGTCCGTCTCCTCTCAACCAGAAAAAGAATCAAGCCAAATTGACCCTTCGGAAATAAACTACCAGAGTGCAATATCGGATGTGTTTTATGAAACTAGAAGTGTTATATCGACTATAGAACAAGAATCGGTCAAAGAAGTCGCTGATGAGAAACCTCCATCAGAATTTATTAGGGAACCGTCACCTGATGAGAAAACTAATCAGCCAGATCCCATACTGTTCGCAAAGCTGACCGGCCAGCAGGAGTTGGCATTAAAAATAAAACATACAGAGGAAGTAGAAGGGCCGAAAGTGGAGGTTAAAATGTTGTTGGGGTCCTTTGTGTTCTTCATATCGCCGAGACAGTTACATACGTTGATTGAGCTGGTTAACGCTTTGAATCAACCGCATTTGGAGGATACTAGGTAAGTTATATTTGTATTTATCAAATTATTAGATAATCGACATTAGTCGAGTGCCTTGTCAGCCTATTGGCTATGTGCGAAGTGGGTGTTGGGAACTGTCAAGTCGATCGCAGCGCCCGGGGTGGCAGAAATTTGTACTTTTGCCGGACAAGCTATGAAAATATGGTTGAATCCATGGTACAATAATATACTGCGCCTGGTATTCTCTTTCGATCACGTGACTGACCACGTGACTGACACAAGCCTACGTCATCATACCCTTTTACCATGTTTAGCGGCCATTTTTTTGTGACGTAGACTTGTGTCACTCTGAGAATAGAAGACCTTGTTTTTTTAGACTATGGTTGAATCTATGCAAATCCGCACACTAACTTAACACGAAATCTCCAAAACTGTCAAGACTACAAACTTATAATTTGGCATGGAAGTTTCTATTGGCATCTAGATGCTCACTTAAAAAAGGCTTGTCGCACTTTAACCCCCCATTTTTTTTATATTTTAAAGGTGTTAAAACTGAGGTAAAAGTTTGTATGGGAATTCCGATACAAATTAGATTTTGTCAGTGGCTTCGTCCGCATCCGCCCCGTCATCGTACCGGAATAAAATATAAGCTAGCTTTTAAGACTAATAATAAGATTTTAAATTATAAAAAGTTTTATCAAAATCGGTCCAGTAGTTTTGACAGAATCCTCGAACAAACACAGACTTTTACAGTACTATAATAGTGTAAATAAATCACGGCTGTCCGAAAAAGTCTGTCAGTACGCCGTGCTAGTGTGGCGCTAGTGTCGTGCACATAGCCAATACAAGGTGTAACAAAAAGCGGGCGTCCACGCATAAAGGGTCCAGTTGTCAGGTTAAGGTTAGATTCGGCATCTAAATCAGACACATGATCATGTCGAATTAAAGAGCGGAAACAGTTAACACTTTAACTGCTGACGACCTACGTCGTAGGTCAGCAACAAATAGGCTCCAGTGCGCACGACTCGCTCGGCGAGTCAGAATTGTATAGCATTCCACAGTGTTAGCACTGCGCGAGTATCATTGTTCTGAGCTTTGCAGCGAAAGTGTTTAAAAGCTGGGTTAAAATGCTGACAACTAGACTCTTCTTGCATGGACGCACTCAAATAAACTAGTAAGGGGTCGAAATAAAAAAAAAATGTTAATCAAAATAAAAAAGAAATCAGCTGTCTCATACATCTGAGTCTAGTAGGTACTGCAATTTTTTATTAAATCATAAACTTTATTGCATTCTTGAGGTAATTACAGATCTTAAAAATAGGTATAGTACATCTCAGGGACCCTATTAGGGCACAGTAATTTTAGCAACAGTGTATAATTGTTAGAATGCATGGAATTGAATTGAGAATAAAATAGAATAAAAGGCGACAATAATAATAGATTAATAATCTGCGTCAAATTGAAATAATATAGCACGAAACAATAGCAACGGTAAGATAATGAAAGGAATTAAATCGTAGTAATAGTAATAGCACAATGTCAACTTAAAGTACGGTGAAAAACACATTCAAAAAAATTTACATAGTCAAAAATGTAACATAGACAACAATTAAATACATAGTCAAAAGTTTTACATAGTCAAAAATTAAATAGTATTTATGAGTAGACCGAGATATTTTTATGTAATTTTGGTGAAGTTATAAATAGAAAATAGAGATTTTGTAATACGATTTTTGGTATAGTATGTCCTTTAGTCGATTATTAATGTAGCCTTATAATATTTGTAGCAATATACCGCTTCGTCCAAGCGGCATCAACATGCAGTGCAAGCCGATGAAGCGCGCCGACTTCGAGCTGATCGAGGCTCAGCTGCTCGGCACCCTGGAGAGAGGCAGCAGTAAACACACCGGCATGTACGGCTGGTCTGGACCCAGTTTTGGTTGGAACCATTTATATTTCTCTCCTTTATATCTTGTCTTAAATAAATAAATAAATATCTTGGACATTGTCACACAAATTATCTAGTCACATTTAAAGTACTAGAATCTAGCCTGGACTTGTATTATGATGACTAGACAACGATATAGAATACATATATAAATACAAACATCCATGACTCGGGTACAAATATTCATATTCATCATACAAATATTTGTCCCTTACGGGATTCGAACCCGCGACCCTCGGCACAGCAAGCAGGTTCACTACCGACTGTGCTATCGGGCCGTCTTGACATTTACCTTGTTACTGGTTAAACTTATTTACTAAATAGTGCGAAACTAATTTCGAAGGACTACTTAATCAAAAGAGGATGTAGTGACAAAGATAGAGAAAGGTATGTTGAGATGGTTTGTTCACATGGAGAGAATGGATGAGAGCAGATTGATGACGGCAAGCATAAGTGGAAATGTTGGAAGGGGACGGCCTAGACGTACATGCACTGCCTAAATTGGTGACATGCATAGAAAGGACCAGGTTAGATCTACCCGAAACCGACGGGACTATGAAGACTACTGAACCCGAGACTAATCAATGTGGAGAAAGTGAAAGGTCAGGATTGTAGCAGGTGGCGTTCCGTTGTCTCTGCCTACCCCAGTGGGATACAGGCGTAAGTATATGTATGTATAAATAAATAACGCTCACAGGCACATACATTGTAATGAGCCCAAGGTAAGCCTTAGGCTTTTTGTTATGGGAATCATACAACACCGGCACAAACATATGACATCCATGACCGAACCGGGATTCGAACCCAGGACCCTGGTTTGGCAGTCCGCCGTGGCAACCATCACACCAACCGGGTCGTCATGTATCTAACTTGACGCATTCAGATCGTTTATAAGGGTCTGATTCAGATAAGTATGATACACTTGTGACGACGTAAAACAACATGCTTATCAACTTGAATTAAAAGATTATGTATTAGCAGGAGACCTAAAAATTGCCAGCCTAATAGTACATTACGATACGTGTGACCTAAGTAGTCCATTATTGCACGGCGTGAAATTATCGTCCGAGCGCAGCGAGGACGATAAACGCCGTGTAATAATGGACTTACTTAGGTCACGAGTATCGTATACTATTTTATAGCTCGTGTGACCTAAACCCGCCAACTTTTTAATGTAATGAAATCTTTTTAACCGACTTCAAAAAAGGAGGTTTTTAATTTTATGAATACGTATACCAAATAAAAGAGGAGAAAGGGGGCCCGGGGGGCGAAGCCCCCGGCGGGGTGGAGGGGCGGAGCCCCCCCGGGGGCACGGGGGGCGGAGCCCCCCGAAGGACACAACCACGACTTCAAAAGCTTCGTTAATATTTCGCAATCACAATCAATAGTTAATACTCACCTCTGATCACCCCCTACGCACTTCATACTCACAGGTTCCCTACTCCACCCTAGTACCAACACACTAATAAGGTGTTAGTAGGGGGTGCACCCCCTAATCGCCCCCCACGAGCTAAGGGGTGCACCCCCTAATAGCCCCACGAGCTAGGGGGTACACCCCCAAATCACCCCCACGAACTAGGGGGTACACCCCCTAATCACCCCCACGAGCTAGGGGGTGCACCCCCTAATTACCCTACATCCTAGGGGGTGCACCCCCTAATCGCCCCAATCTCCCCTACGCACTTGGGGGCGCACCCCCTAATTTCCCCCTACGCACCCGTTACCCCCTATGCACCCCCTACTACCAACATATTAATAAGTTGTGAGTAGGGGTAAGTAGCCCGGCGTACGTAGGGGTAAGGGGGGGTAGGCACAGTAAAATAATATATCATTAATGTAGGGGGTAAGTTGAAGTCAATTGGGGATTTCGCCATTTCAATGTTGGTCACATTGATTGAAAGCACATTTTAAAAGTACCTTCTTTTGTTTATTATGCATCTGTGCAATAAAGTAGATTCATTTTTGAACGTAATCCGTGTAATAATGGACTACTTAGTAACGAAAAACCGTGACCTAAGTGCTGGTTTAGGTCACGGAGTGCTTTAAAAGTACCTATTGTGTATCTGTGCAATAAAGTAGATTCATTTTCGAACGGTGTAATCCGTGTAATAATGGACTACTTAGGTAACGAAAAACCGTGACCTAAGTGCGGGTTTAGGTCACGGAGTGCTATAAATTAAATTTCTTTAAAGTTCATTTCCAATTTCCCCATAATTTCCCTCTCATTTTCTTTTTGTATAAAATTCTTCTAACCGCGACGTCTTGAATTAACAGAAGACAGCGACGCAGAAAACGAGACATTCCACCCGATGACGTCACACAACCAAATGGCAGAGAGCTTCTCGTCTTCAGTGAGCTCAATGAGCGCCAGCGTCACGTCCAGTGTTAATTTGCCGAGTGCCCAGCCCCGCATCAAGCGCAACAGAAAAGGTAGGCTTTATTGCAATAATCGCTAGAATCATATCAAATTGTTTTCGATAATAAGGCGGGTTTATAGTGACTGGCGAAAGTTTAGCTAGCCCGCTTGTGCTGGTATGATTGTGTCCCCGTATAAACACTTTCGTGACAGTCTATATCTAATAGAACCGTTCCCGTTTATTTTTTCTGCAAGTAAGGAACCCTTTCTGCATCCCCCCGCGCCACCGTTGCGGCGTCGACAACTGGCACGTATCGCCCGTGGTAGAAAACAAAGAGAAACTCACCACTGAGTGGACACGTGTAAACAACACTATCCACTGTCGCCAGTCACTGGCTCAATGTAAACTACCTTTATGCATTCATTTTGCAAACGTTAAAAAGTCTTAAATTATTTTTGTCTTCAGTTCCGCACATCGATGGTGACCCTACGGCGGAAGTATCACATATCAGCTTCAGAATAGCTTCACTCTCTTGTGTTCTACTACATAAGGTAAAGTTTCCAATGCATTTTATAACCATTAAACAACAAAATATTCGACCAGTCGAAATCAGAATTCGACCAGTCGAAATCAGATTTCGACCTCTCTCAGCCATTATTTCAGTGCTCGCCCCTTACACATATCATCTTTTACAAAATCGATCGTCATGTCTCTAGCCTTTAGGTATGTATATATTCGACCAAGTTCATTAATTTATTCTGATACAAAGAATTTGCGGTCAATGTTATTTTAATATGCTGTTTGAATCTAAAGCTTATTCCCACAGAGTAAAAGCTAGATTACTTTGCAATTTTTCACCATAGGATATCCTAACGACAACGCCAATGGGAGCCGACTGCATATCGCCGCTCAGCGCGAACAGAATGCAGGAAGCTTCACAAGAGTTCTTCGACCATCTAATGCCCTTCTGCATCAGCGAGGGAGGCAAGAAAGAATTCTGTTCTGCCAACGAGGCCATCGATAATGCTACGAGGAGGAACCATTTGAGGTAAACATACAATTATGATGCCTTACGAAAACATTTTTAACGAGAAAAATAAGTAAAACAATTTTTAGTCAAGATGAAAGTTAGGTATACAGATACCGAAATTACATTTTGGTATATCGCACAGTACGACCCGTATTACGCCGATGAAAGGAGTTCTGAGTCGACATTTATTCTTAAGAATAACTGGCCAAGTGCGTGTCGGACCACGCGCAGGATAGTGTTCCGTAGTTAACCGTCACAATATAATATGGACTTAGAAGGAAGTTTTTTGCTTTATACTACGGTTTAACGGCTAATAAAGTCTAAAAAGTACATTTTATAAGTCGATGGACTATTACTCGTAAACTTGTAAAGCCTACTTAGCCTATTCGTTATATATGCTATTGCCATGAATTTTTTCACATCTCCAACTACAACCGTTTAGCTGGGAGAGGGGGGGGGGGACACTTGACTCTAACCAAAATTTTCGCTTTAAAGCTTAATATTTCGCTAACGGATCCCTAAATCGAAAAATGGTTTTCCCAAAGCCATCATATTTTTAAGAGACCTATTCAACGATACCCCACAACATGGGATAATCGAGAAAAAAAAATCATCCCCACTTCACGTGTAGGCGTTCAGGTACCCTAAAAAAATATTTTTCAAGATTTTATTTTACCACTTTGTCGGCGTAATTAATATGTATATCATATTTATAAGTTGGTCGACTATTATTCGTAAACTTGTAAAGTCTACATAACAGCTTTCTAGTACTAAGCGTCTCTGAGCTAAGCCGCGGACAGACAGACGGACGGACATGGCGAAACTATAAGGGTTCCTTGTTGACTTCGGAACCCTAAAAAGCTGCATAAGCATAATGCTCACGACTATATTCCCCGAGGGGGTAGTCAGAGATATTCTGAATCTTCAAAACATCCACGTTAGACCCATCCAAGAAAAGGCTGCAGCGCTGTTAATTCTTGTTTATTTGGGTCTGTTTCACCACTTCTGAATATTTTCTTAGCTTATTTGACATATTTGTCATACAAAAAGATGAGCTATGCTGATAAGCTAACAACAACTTATCCAAAAGTGGTGAAGCAGTCCCTTCCCACAGTATAAGAAAGAGTATCTAGTACTAACTCTGGTAATTTAGTTCTTTGTTTCTGTCGACTTCTAGGTTTCATAATTCAGCCCCAAGCTGCGGAAAAGAGGTGTGAAAAAAATTACATCCTGAAAACATATGTTGTCAAATTATTGATCCAAAGGATATAAACGGTTGTTTATGTAATTAGCAAATTACTGTCCTAATTTTCAGGGTAATAACATCAGAAATGACGCTCGACGGAAGTGAGAAGGTCACATCGCGCGGAAGTCAAACGCTCTGCGAAGCTTCCATCAAACATGTGCTGGTACGGGAGTGTTTATACACTAGTACGGAGGACGGCAGGCCGCAGAGCTTCGATTTAATACGATTTGAGGCTAATGGTATATTCAACTTTATTACTGTTCAATTAGAAGCTATATTAGAGTGTCAAGACCACCTCTTCATTATGTTTTGGAAACTTAGATTTGTTTAGAATTGGTAATGTCCAGAAATTTCCGTCTTTAGTGGTATTGACCCGCTATCTTCCACTAGAGTATTTCAGAAGCTTGTCTCCAGTGTGGTTGCCAACGATAGGCCCTACTCATTTCTTCATTTGGTAGGTTCTTATGCTACCTTTTTATAGCGAAAATCCAGTCATCTCATCATCTGTCACCATCTGGAACAATGCATCCAGATAACTGTAGGGAATGGTGTGATATGGTCGTGTGTGCCTGGTGAAACAGGTCCTTAGTGTAGCTGGTCAAATTGGAACACATCGTGAGGAAACCTGCATATTTAAATTTCGAGGCATGTATGGCATGTACCTGCTTCGAAATGTCCATATGCATGCATGGCCGCAAATAAAGTATTTCTTTCAACATTTTTGTATATTTTACAGATGATGAAGAGAGTAAAAGAGGTAGTTCGCGGGCCAATGTAAGGGTTAACTTCAAGCAGACATCGAAATACATGCGGATATCGGGAGAGAAGAAATTAGTTTATCCTACTACGGATATATGGTAAGACTCAAGTGTAACTGTGATATCTTTCATTTGCGAGAATGTTCTATGAGCTATATCACATAGCTTTCAATTTTACGGGGCTTTTAATTTTCTCGGGGTACGCCCGTCCTGTGCACGCCGCCGTAGACTGACCTACCGCGACCGCTGCTTAGCTGTTCCACTATATTGTTTACTAGCGGCCCGTCCCGGCTTCGCACGGGTGGACGTCTAATCTTTTCTAGCAATAAATATAGCCTATGTTACTCAGGGTGAATGCAGCTTTCTAATGGTGAAAGAATTTTTTAAATCGGCCCAGTACTTTTTGAGCCTATTCATTACAAACATACAAACATACAAAAATAGGTACAAATCTTTCCTCTTTATAATATTAGTGTAGATTACGCTATGATTTTACTGATTATTTATAGTACACAAAAAGATTAGATTTTTTACGAACGTATAATTTCTAATATAGCGATTTCGATGTTGGTGCCATAGAGAAAGTTGTTCAGTTTGATGGTCTGATAATCCCCCTAAAAAAGTGTCAGCAAGAAGGACCCTGTATGTAGGAAAAAAAATATTGTTGTTAACAAATTGTTCCAGGTTTTCCGTTTTAACACGGTATGTTTGTGATGTTTACAGTATAAAATGCATGCCGTTCTACGTGGACGTTGAACTGACGGTCATAGACAGGATGTCGGCGACGTTCTTCGGTGGACCCCCCTCCCCGTCCGCGTCGCCCCCCGCACCCCTCGCCCCTCAGAACCAACTCAACATCACTGTGCAGTGCGCCGATCTTAACGCTATACTTAGGTAAGTGCATTTGGTACACTTATGGTGTTTTTAATTCAACTCGCTACATATCGTGCCTTTTCTTTTTTTATAAAGGGACGAGCTTTTACCCGCGACTTCGTCCGCATAAATTATATACCAGATTTTAAGTCAGATGATAAGCTATCAAACAAAAAAAGTTTCATCAAAATCGGTTCAGTAGTTTTTGCTTGATACTCGAACAAACAAACACCCAAACAAACAAACAAACGAACAAACAAACAAACAAACAGACAGACAAAAAGTCCAAAAATTTGTGATTTGGAATCAGGGAAGCCTAAAAACCATATCGTAATCTTTTTTTTTGTAAATATCTTCAATGTACAGACACACTTCTGTTACAGTTTTATAATAGTTAAGATTGATGGTAAACAGATGCATTACTTTCATGGGTGATTATACACATTGATAATGAACAGCTTTCCTAAAGGAACAAAGGGAAATTCTCAAAATGAAAGTTATACTTTTCGAAACATTCGATCAGCTGATTGATTGCATTTAGTATGGAAAGTCCAAAATTTATTTTAACAAATTTTCTATTGGTTTGTTGGGGGAAGTTGTTCAATATCATGGGTAAATAAATAAAATAAATAAATTACCATCGGATAATTATCCAAGCTGATTCTTAGTTTTGAGTACAATTTCTAAATAATAGTTCTAAAATTACTGTTTTTGCTTTAAGGGCCTATGTCGAAAAATAATTTAAGCGAAACAGGCGTGGGATAGCTTATATTACGGCCTGATGCGAGAGAAAGAGATGGGGCGCCGCGCGCGCCTGGAACGAATCGAGCGCCAAATCAAACTTTATTTAATTGTGATTGTACTATTTATGTTATTTCAATTCTGCTCTTATCAAAATTTAGAAAATATCAATCTCTTTTTTTTAAATCAAGTCTCGTGTTTTTATTATTCACCGTTTAGCATTTCCAAATGTTTATAGATAAAAACGGAGGCTACTTTGGCTTGTTTTTCTATCGAGAAAATGTGTCTTAATCGTGTTTTGGCTCTAATCAAAACTTCAATTATATGTTACACATATCCGAAAATCATACTCCTACTGTTAGTACTTCATGATATATGAAGCTTTGAAGAATCAATTTTTTTTCACATAGCCTCTTAACACACTCTTATCCAAACCACCCAGCACCTAGTCTTCAGCATTTTCATTTCTTATCACAATGAATAACAAATAATTGAGAAAAACAACAGAAAACAGTGAAAAAAATTATTTCATGTTTGTGAGCTTCTTTTTCGCTAATCATGATCGGATACACAAGGCGTGACATTGCTAGCGGAATCTTTATGGTTTTCCAATTAATTTTATAACTATCAAGATAATTATCAATGTATATTTATCAACGTAATTTATAATTTTTGTGATAATTATCAATGATGATTATCGTTTCGAACCCTGCCCAAACACCCTGTATATAACGTTAATCTAAACTATTATAAAACTGTAACAGAAGTGTGTCTGTACATAGAAGATATTTACAAAATTACGATATGATTTTTAGATGTCCCTGATTCCAAATCACCAATTTTTGGATTTTTTATCTGTCTGTTTGTTTGTTTGGGTGTTTGTTTGTTCGAGTATCACGCAAAAACTACTGAACCGATTTTGATGAAACTTTTTTTGTTTGATAGCTCATCATCTGACTTAAAATCTGGTATATAATTTATGCGGACGAAGTCGCGGTTAAAAGCTCGTAATATGTAATTTTCTAACGACCTCTGTCGCAGGTTCCCGATAGCGGATCTCCGGCCGGGCGTGAACCGCGAGACCCGGCGAGTGCGCCCCGACTACCTCGTGCTGCAGTTCCAGCACGCGACCGTCAGCTCGCAGCAGGCGCTCAGCGCGAGGCCCTTACCTACAGTCGTCACCCTCAAGGCTACCACTCTGGATCTATTCTATCATGTAAGTTGAACAAAGTGTTAACATCTATCCTGCCGGCATAATTGAGCCCAGTAGGGCTGTTGTGTAAATTAAAAAAAACCGGTCAAGTGCGAGTCCGGCTATTCGTGCACCAAGGGTTCCGTACCACACACACCACCACAGATCACAACTTAGAAAAAAAACTTTTTTTGTCCGGTTTTAGCGCGAGACCGACTCACACTTGGCCGGTTTTTAGTATTTGTTGTTATTCTGTAGAGTATGCTCTATAATCACACTAAGTTTGAGGCTTGTATGAATTACCGTTTTTACGATAGAGCGTGAAGAAAAAACGTTGATAAAAACTAGTTTCTTGTTGAGATTGAGACCCTTAATTTTTAACTTTTTGACATTTTTATTATGTGGTAACAAATCCGCCGTAATAACACAAAATCGGAGAAAATATCAACTATCTAGCTATTTCGGTTCAAAAGTTACAGCCCTAAATAGGTAGGACAGACAGACGGACAGACGGGCGGACGGACGGACGGACAACGTAGGCTTAGTAATAGGGTCCGGTCCCGTTTTCACCCTTTGGGTACGGAACCCTAAAAAAGGCGATTACATTATACATATCTTATTGGCTATGTGCTCGACACTAGCGCCACACTAGCGCGGCGTACTGCCAGAACTTTTTCGGACAGCCGGGAACAGTAGGCACTGTAAAAGTCTGTGTTTGTTCGAGGATTCTACCAAAACTACTGAACCGATTTTGATAAAACGTTTTGTATTTAAAAGCATATTATTGGTTTTAAAAACTAGCGTATATTTTATCTAGGTACAATGACGGGAGCGGATGCGGACGAAGCCACGGACAAAATCTAATTTGTACCGGAATTCCTAAGGGAATTCCCATTCAAACTTTTACCTCAGTTTCAATCCGCAAAGGTGATGACCTTTGCGGATTGAAACGCGACAAACCATTTTTAAGTGAGCATCTAGATGCCAATGGAAACTTCCATGTCAAATTTTAAGTTTATAGTCTTGACAGTTTTGGAGATTTCGTGTTAAGTTAGTGTGTGGATTTGCGTAGATTCAAGCATATTTTCACAGCTTGTCCGGAAACAGTACAAATTTCTGCCACCCCGGGCGCTGCGATCGATTTGACAGTTTCCATTACCCACTTCGCATATAGCCAATAAATAACTTCTATTGTCTCAGGAGAACGAAGAGTTACCAGCTACTCACATAGCGAGGAGTACAATGGCTGATGTTATGGAAGGAGACGTTTTAAAAGGACATGCAACTGGTTCTTTGCCTACGTAAGTTCTGGTATCGATTCTAAAAACATCTTAACTTCAAGACCTTGATTTATGTCAACTGTCGGGATTACTCTGGCGGCTCAGCTATATTATAAAGAAGTAAATTTATGTACGTATGACATAAAAACGCAGCTACGATTTGCAGTTAAATTATGTAACAAATTTCTAATTTATCTACGTTACTTACACATTTTTTTTATTGTATACAGGGTGTTAAACAGTTGCATTACTTTAAGGGGTGATTGTACCCATGATACTGAACAACTTTCCCAAAGAAACGTATAGGATATTCGTAAAAAAAAAATTGGTGACCGAAGTTTTGTATGAAAAGTCGACGAAAAAAATTGCGAAGTTCCTATAGGTTTCTTTGGGAAAGTTGTTCAGTATCATGGGTACAATCACCCCTTAAAGTAATGCAACTGTTTACCCTAACATCCTGTATTAGCGCATTTATACTTATTATTCATATACATTCGAAAGCATTTCTGTCGTCGCATTGTTACAGCTAATCCACTGAACCGAATTCGTTCTAAGAAGAAAGCCTTAAAATACAATTGTATTTCGTAGTTCGTATGCAGTTATAAAATCTATAATTCTATTTAGACCATAATAAATTATAACATTTTACAGAATCTCAATAACGTTCCAACCTCGCAAGCCTAAAGGTCCATTCGACTCGCTAGACCAGGAGCCCTGCTTCGAGCCGGCCATGAACCCGATGACCACCTCGATGTACATAATGAACAACCTGCAGAGCGCGCAGCCCAGCCCCTTCAGCGGCAAAAAGACCGCGCATCAGAGCTTCACACAGCATGAGAACAGCCCGCAAGGTATCGTTCATCAAACTGCATAGCTACATGACGCCTTGTCCATAGACCTATCGTCACATGCTTTGTCAATAATAAATAAATATACATAATACAACAGCCAGTAATCAGCAAATTGCTTTGGTAAAACCTTAAATAAACAGAGAGATGCAAAATGCTTCATCAACTTACTAAACTAAAATTAACTTTGGCTTTTCATTTCATTAGTTCGGTGCTATGCGAAATTAGCGACGACGACTAACACGTAGAGTTCTGGTAACTCCGTCATATATATTCCTCGGCCCTACCACAATGCATCAAAACGAAGGTGTTCAATCAGTGCGTCCTGCCAGTATGGTGGACCTATGGTGCGGAAACATAGACCCTGACATAGGACTAGTTCATCAATTCAAGGTCTCTCAGCCAGCTATGGAGAGAGCAGAAATGAAGTGAGACGTCAGAGAACTAAAGTGGTTTACATAGCTCAGAAAATTAGCTAGCTGAAGTGGCAATGGGCTGGTCATATCTGCCAAAGAACTGACAAGCGGTGGGGTGTCAGAGTTCTAGACTAGAGACTGCGAGCTGGTAGGCGTAGTGTGGGACGCGTTGCTGCCCGCTGGACAGACGACCTAAAAAAGGTAGCGGCGAGCGACTGGATGAGGAAGGCCGAAGACAGAGTTTCGTGGCGCGCCTTGGGAGACGCCTTTGTTCAGCAGTGGACGATGATAGGCTGATGATGATAACATTGAAGCTGGGAAAGTCGTAAAATATGTTCATAGCAGTAGTACTTTCTTGAGCCATGAAAGGTTGTATGTCCATGTACAATAGTTTTCATTCGGCCTCTGTATCACCTGATGATCAATTTATCTTTTATTGTTGCTTGATGAGGAAAGTTAAGGATCGAGTTTTCTTGGGAGTGGACTATGTTCAGCAGTCAGTGCACGATGACAGGAGGCTGATCATTTAGTAATATTTGTTTTAAATAAACAGTTGGTCAAGAAGAGGAGCTGATAGTGCCGGGCACCGAGGAGGAGATGGCCGAGTTCACGAGCAGCGCCGTCGAGCGTTCCGCGATACATCTCGACTTGACGCTGCCCGTGCTTAGCTTGCAACTTGAGTGAGTAACATAACATAACACAAATATTAGTTATTTGCACACCAAAAATAAATAAAAATAATTAAAGTGTATTGCACGTAATGGCGTAATAACGGGGAAACCCGCTCACGGGGGTAAACCCCGCGATGGTGAAACCGGAGCCACACCTCTCGACAACCTTCAGCCGCTCAATGAGATGTTGCCCCATTGTCGCACTTTGTGCGTGCGGCCGTTTTATGGGGCCCACTCGACGAGTCGGCGAGTCACCGCCTGCCCTATTTACAATTTTGAGACTAGTTGTCATGGCAGGCGTCCGTTAGTCTCCTCCCATAGCCCAGTATCCATCCATCCAACTTTCATCTCTATAGCCCAAGACCTTATTTTTCCATCGCGGCCATAGCACCGTACTCCAACCTTTTGAACGGGCCTCTACATGTTGGCTTTGGCTCCATGCACGCCTTCCAAAGGTCCGGGACTTAATTTGGAAAATATTGTTGAGACAAATCTCGAAATGGTTTTCGATTCATTAATTTCAGTACTCCAAAAAAATTACATTTGAAGACATATCGAATTGTTCTCTAGTGAGTGCATGTAATAGTAAAATTAGGCTGGAAATTACTGGAACGGTGACTGGAAAATGTTATGGGTATAGCCGAACAATATTTCCCAATCAACAACCAACATAATGTTACGAGCTACGGGTTCCGGGATTGGAGTGAAACGCTAAGTCCAATTTTACAGAGTTTATTTGGGATACACTTACAAACGGTCCACCTCGCAGAGGTTCCTCTAAACGGTTCACTTCACCGGGTCCTCCTCGCAGGGATTCCCCGTGCACCACTTACTGTCACTGTTCCCAGTCCACTACGTCACTACTGTGACGACACGACACGCGTCACGCTATGACGTCACGACGTACGACACTATGACGTCAAGACGTACGACACTATGACGTCACGCACTACACTGACACTATGACGTCACGTACTACACCGACACTATGACGTCACGCACTACACTGACACTAGTCTACTCACTGTTCCACTCTTAGCACTTTTCTCTTCACTAGTACTTTTCCACTTTTACTTTTCTTCCTTTTGTTTCGCACTGTTCACTGTTTAACCAAGGACTGCCGCCAGTCGAAATTCGCCGCCTTTTTATATCCCGCAGAACATTCCGGAATACCCTTTTTTCGATCTTCTTTTCTTTACTCGATTGTTTTCCTCCAGATAGTTCTAACCCCGCGTTCCTTTTTCGAAACCGATCGAAGACACGCCCACTTTTCTGGTTCTTTTCAAATATTCGTAATTTCGCCTCCTTTCTCGAAGTTCCTAGACACGTTCACCTTTTGTCCCTTTTTAAATATTCCTTCTCTCTCTTCCTTCTAGAACATTTCTAAAAACACAAAAATCTAGAAATATTTTTGGCGCGGATCGGATTCGAACCGTCACCCCCCAGCATGGGAGGCGGAACCTTAGACCGTAAGACCACGGCGGTTGTTAATGAGCCGGCCGAATTTTCGAATGCCTTCTTTACGTTTGACATTTGACTGCGGCCGTGACACTGCCCCTCCCTTAGTTTTGCTCGTCCCGAGCATCATTAGTGCCGAAATATCGAGCTAATCGATCCACGTGCACTATCTTCAACGGGCTCCTTGGCGATCGTCGAATTCGATAGGTGACGTCATTTATCCTAGTCACTACCTCATACGGCCCTTCCCAACTTGCCTGCAACTTCGGACTCTTCCCTTTCCTCCGAACTGGATTATGCAGCCAAACTGATGTTCCTTCCTCAAACCCAGCATAGTTCGCTTTTCGGTCATATCGTGTCTTTGAACGGTCACTTGAGTTTTGACCTGCTTCTCGAAGTTGTTCATAAATGTCGACCATTTTTTCCCGCAGTTCGCTCACATACTCACTGATACTTTTAGGAGTGCCTGGTGCGCATCCTGATAGCAAATCTGCTGGAAGCTTCAGCTCTCTCCCGAAGTTTGCTATTGCTGGAGTTGCCGAAGTACTCTCATGAACAGCGGTTCGGTAGGCCAACAGGAAAAGAGGTATGTACTCGTCCCAGTTATCCTGATGATTATCGGCGACCTTCGCAAGATGCCGTTCCAAGGTTTGATTGAATCTCTCCACCATGCCGTCGGACTGAGGGTGATAAGGAGTAGTCCGGGTCTTGTGGATTCCGAAAATTTTGCAAACTTCCTGGAATAACTGTGACTCAAAGTTCCTGCCTTGATCACTGTGCATTTCCAACGGAACCCCGAACCGGCAGAAAACTTCATTCACCAACTTCGTAGCCACAGTGACCGCTTCCTGATTTGGAATGGCAAATACTTCTGGCCACTTTGTGAAATAATCCATTACCACGAGTATATACCGGTTTCCCGATTTAGTGACTGGAAATGGTCCCGCGACGTCCAAAGCGATTCGCTCCCAAGGCGCCCCAACATTATAAATTCTCATTGCTGCCCTGCTCCTCGTATGAGGTCCCTTTACAGCTGCACAGACTGTGCACTTGCGGCACCAATCTTCCACATCGTCTCTGCAATGCAACCAGTAAAATCTTTCCTTTACTTTCTCCAAGGTTTTCTTTACACCCAAATGCCCTCCGGAAGTACCATCATGAAAAACTCGCAAAATTTCTTTCACCTTAGCGTGTGGGACCACCAACTGCAGATACGAGTCTTTTCCATCCGATGTCTCCCATTTTCTACAGAGTAATCCGTTATGTATGACGAGGCTCTTCCACTGAGCCCACAGCCCCTTCGTGACTGCTCCGTACCTTGCCACCTCACTCCACTGGGGCTTAGAACCATCACTCCTTAACCAGTTCAGGATTAGCCCGACTCCTGAGTCATTTTCCTGTTCGCGACGCATTGCCTCGTTTCCCCACTCATCGTTGATGGCATCAGTTCTAATAACCCTGAGTGAAACCGTTTCCTTCCCTTCCTGCTTGCTGCAATGCTTACAATCTTCTGGACATGGTCTTCTTGACAGTGCATCTGCATTGGAGTGAACTTTTCCACTTCGATGTTCTACTTCAAAGTTGAATTCCTGTAGTTGCTCCAACCATCTTGCAACTTGACCTTCCGGGTTCTTAAATTGGAGTAACCATTTCAGCGCGGCGTGGTCTGTTCTTACTAAAAATTTACGTCCCAGCAGATACTTCTTGAAGTGTTGTACAGTCTTCACCACGGCCAATAATTCTCGTCTAGTTACACAGTAGTTCCTCTCAGGTCTAGATAATGACTTGCTGAAGTAGGCTATTACAGTTTCCTTTTCACCACGTCGCTGCGAGAGCACACCTCCAATCCCGACGTTACTGGCGTCTGCGTCTACAACAAATTCACCCTGGACATCGGGATATCCAAGAATTGGTGCCTTACTCAGACGTTCCTTTAACTCCATAAAAGCCTCTTCACATTCTGAATCCCATGTGAACGTCCTCTTTTCTTCCGTAAGTCGATGTAGCGGCTTTGCGATGTCCGAAAACCCTTGCACAAAACGACGATAGTAAGAGCAGAGCCCAAGAAAAGCTCTAACTTGTGTCTTATCTTTCGGTGTTGGCCACTCCCTCACAGCAGCAGTTTTGGCAGGATCGGTCTCGACTCCTCTCTCAGAGATTACATGTCCCAGGTAATTGACCTGTCGTTTGAAGAAAGAACATTTTTTTGGACTCAATTTAAGATTGGGTCCACGTAGTCTTTCGAAAACTTTCTCTAACTTTTTCAGGTGGTCATCAAAGTCTCGACCAACAATGATGATGTCGTCCAGGTAGACAAGACACGTGTCACCCAGAATTCCAGCTAGGACATGTTCCATCAATCTCTCGAAAGTCGCAGGGGCGTTACTCAATCCAAATGGCATTACCTTGAACTGCCACAGTCCTTTCCCGGTGGAAAACGCGGTTTTCTCCTTGTCTTTAGGGTCTACGTCCACTTGCCAGTACCCACTTTTCAGATCGAGCGTTGAAAACCATTTCATTCCATTCAAAGTGTCTAAGGTGTCGTCGATCCTTGGCAAGGGGTAGCTGTCTTTCTTCGTCACTTCATTCAACTGCCGATAATCCACACAAAATCTCGTTGAGCCATCCTTTTTCTTGACGAGAACTACAGGTGAACACCAGGGACTTGATGAAGGTTCGATGATGTTATTCCTTCTCATGTCCTCTATCATTCCCTCCACTTCCTTCTCACGAGCAAACGGAATGCGCCTAGGTCGTTGCTTGATTGGCGCTACATCTCCCGTATTAATCGTGTGCTTCACCAAGTCTGTTCTACCAATATCTGCGTCGTTCTGGGAGAACAGGTCTGAAAAACGCCGCAGCAAGTTCTTCGCTTTCACAGCCTGTAGCTTAGTCAGGTCCCTGCTGGAGTCTTCCATAACTTTGGACACTACATCCTCCTCAACCTTATGTTTCCTAGGAGGATTTTCCACACATTGTCGTAACCATAAAACTTCCTCACAGTGACCAACAACCTCCCCCTTCTCAATCGTCAGGTCCACATCTCCAACGTTAAGTATCGGGATTGAGGTAGATGAAACTGATCCAACAACTGTCCTTGCTGGAATCCAAGAAGTTTCAGTTTTAACTTTCTCTATCACAGCACATCTCCGTGGTAATCTCCCATCGTTACTCTTTGGCAAAACGACAGGTACCAAGGTCTGTGATCTAGGTTTGAGAACTGTTCTTCTCACACAGTAGACCTTTCCCAACGATCCACCTTTCATCGGAACCTCCTCTGTGTTACACCGTAGCACTCCGTTTTTCATGTCTATACTGCACTGGTGATTTTGTAAGAAATCTAAGCCAATGATGCAATCGTCCACTATTTCAGCTACAATCACCTCATGTTTGAAAGGAGTTTCCCCGATCTTAATTGAAACTCCCAACTGCCCGTTGACAGGTATGCGCTGGCCGGTAGCTGTTGTTAACTGCAGGTTGGTTTGTTGCAGAAGTCGTTTCTGATAACTTTCCATCTCGTTTATCAGTCGAGTATTGATCACTGTTCTCGAAGCTCCGGTATCCAAAGTTAGTTGACAGATTCTACCATTGACCTCTCCTTCGACTAACAGACTATTTCCGTCTGATGTCTGTTTGACTCTTATGGTTGGGGTTGCAACATAACCGGCCAGCGCCCACCCCGCAGCCCTGGCTGGTTTTAGTTTTCCTGCTGCTCATCAGTCGAGACTCCTATATCCCGACGACCTGTGCGCTTCGGGCAGGAGCTGCGAATATGCCCTCGTTCACCACACTCGTAGCACACAAAACCGACGCTTCGATTCCTTGGCGGTGAGGCTCTAGTCACAACAATCTCCCTGAGGCGAGCGGAACGAGAATCCTGTCGTACGGCCTCCACCTCCAATGCATGAGCAACAGCGTCCCTGAGAGTGCTATGGTGCCCAAGTCGCACGGCAGCCCGCACCTCCGGGTCCCGTATCCCATCGGTAAAGGCCTGCAGGAGCATGTCATCGATGGCTGCTGGTGATGACTGGAAAGCCTTACGCACGAGCTTCTCCACTTCCACGGACCATTGCTGCAGACTCTCGTTAGCATGTTGGTTCCGTTCCTTCAATCGCGCCCGATACATGTGCTCGAGATGCCCGTCACCGAATCTAGCCTCCAGAGCTCCGAAAAGCTTGTCAAACGTCAGATTTTCGCCAGCTCCTACGGCTTCCAGCACGGTGAGAGCCTGTCCCTGGAGTGCTAATGTCAACGCAGACTGCGCCTCCTCTATGCCCCAGCCATTAACTTTCATCGCCGTCTCAAATTGTAGCTTAAAAGCGGGCCATGACGTCAGTCCATCGTAAACCGGAGTCTTCACACCTTTTGGTTGCATAGGTGAGTCAAAAACAGCGGCGACACGGCTATGAGATTTGGTCTGTTCAACCTCTCGCCGGATTTTGGCGAACTCACCCTCCACGCGATCCAGCCTTCCTTCTACAGCTTCGACTCTCTCTACTGCCTGCCGCAAGCCTTTCGTGATATCTTTATGAAGCGCCTCCTGCATCGTGCGCATTTGTTCTTCCTGGCGGCGAGCCTGTTCCTCCTGGCGGCGAGCCTGCTCCTCTTTCAGTGCGCGCAGCTGTTCCTCCTGGCGGCGAGCCTGTTCCTCCTGGCGGCGAGCCTGTTCCTCCTGGCGGCGAGCCTGCTCCTCCTGACGGCGAGTCTGTTCCTCCTGGCGACGAGCTGCCTGTTCCTCCTGACGACGAGCTTGTTCTTCCATCATGCACTGGATTTGATAAAGGAAGTTTCCTGGGTTCTGCTCTGGAGTGCGCTGCACCTCACCCCCCTCAGGTCTTCTCTCCGGGGTTCGCTGCACCTCAGTAACAGGGGCCGCACCTTCCTGCCGCGCTTCCGACATGGCCCGGGTGGTGACACCCTTTAACTCTTTTGGCACCAGCGGCATCTTACTCCAATCCCACTCTTCTGACACCAAATGTTACGAGCTACGGGTTCCGGGATTGGAGTGAAACGCTAAGTCCAATTTTACAGAGTTTATTTGGGATACACTTACAAACGGTCCACCTCGCAGAGGTTCCCCTAAACGGTTCACTTCACCGGGTCCTCCTCGCAGGGATTCCCCGTGCACCACTTACTGTCACTGTTCCCAGTCCACTACGTCACTACTGTGACGACACGACACGCGTCACGCTATGACGTCACGACGTACGACACTATGACGTCAAGACGTACGACACTATGACGTCACGCACTACACTGACACTATGACGTCACGTACTACACTGACACTATGACGTCATGCACTACACTGACACTAGTCTACTCACTGTTCCACTCTTAGCACTTTTCTCTTCACTAGTACTTTTCCACTTTTACTTTTCTTCCTTTTGTTTCGCACTGTTCACTGTTTAACCAAGGACTGCCGCCAGTCGAAATTCGCCGCCTTTTTATATCCCGCAGAACATTCCGGAATACCCTTTTTTCGATCTTCTTTTCTTTACTCGATTGTTTTCCTCCAGATAGTTCTAACCCCGCGTTCCTTTTTCGAAACCGATCGAAGACACGCCCACTTTTCTGGTTCTTTTCAAATATTCGTAATTTCGCCTCCTTTCTCGAAGTTCCTAGACACGTTCACCTTTTGTCCCTTTTTAAATATTCCTTCTCTCTCTTCCTTCTAGAACATTTCTAAAAACACAAAAATCTAGAAATATTTTTGGCGCGGATCGGATTCGAACCGTCACCCCCCAGCATGGGAGGCGGAACCTTAGACCGTAAGACCACGGCGGTTGTTAATGAGCCGGCCGAATTTTCGAATGCCTTCTTTACGTTTGACATTTGACAGCGGCCGTGACAATAAAAAAGATAATAGAGTGGTGTACAGGGCCTATACTTGGACATTCGAACTTCGCAATTGCGTGAACGTTTTCGTTCCAATGTCAACTCTATTACAATGAAATTCGGACCCAGACAGTCGCGATATATCGAAAATCTAAATTCCGGGTACATGGCCAGTACAATCCAATCCAATATTTGCAGATCAAAACAGCTGTACGAGATAATCTACAACCGCGTCAACTCGGACCTGCTGCTGTGGGAGCCCATGATCGTCGACCCCTACGAGATCAGCCCGCTCATGTGCGGGACTATCTACCCTGCCTTTGGTTTGTGCAAGGGCAGCGGCTATGGTGAGTTGAAACATGAAATCGCACAGTTGCCTGACGCTTTAAGGGGTTTCCCTGACCGAACAACCTTGACTCTTCCAGAGCCACCTCACCTCTACTAAACTACGTCATTTTAGTAGGTATACCTATTTTTGACTGGTTTGTCCTTCATTATGTCACAGTGGAGAATTCTAATCCAAGGAAATCACATTCTAAAATCATAAGAATTCACCCCAAATTTAACAATTATATAATTAACTCATTATATATTATAGTAGTGTATTTCTCACTAGACAAACATATCCAGGGGATAGGTGAGATTTATCCATTAGATTTTACTTTATATTCCGAGAGATAAGTGTATTTTTTGCAACCATCAGCAGCAAGGCTGATTCAGTGTTTATGGGGTGTAGAGCTTCTCTGTGATGGGGATGGACCAGGTCTGCCTGCATAACTCCAGTCGGTTTAGGAGTTACTGATGATTGTCTGTAAAAAATTTACGATCAGCTGCACGGCTGATCGTATGATATTGTTGTAGTATGCACTGTAGCTATGTGAACAGTACAAAAACTGACACGGTTCATCAGTCGGTTTAGGAGATACAGCCGTTCAAAGGTCGGAACTTTGACTGGCTGTATCTACTAATCATAATCATAGCGTAGCATATGCTCATGGCTACATTCCCCGAGGGAAGTCCCCCAATTAAATAATTTTTCTTTCTTTCTTTTCTTTTCCCCGAGTCGGAGATATTCTGAAAACTCGGAACATCACGTTTCACTAGTAGTACCGAAACTTAAAAGGTTCAATCCTGATTATTTATCATACCAATAATATATTACAAAACCATTGAAATACGTTATGGTTTAGGAGTGTAAAAATGTGTTCTCTTTTTAATTCTCCAGATTCAGATTCGGATACTTCATCGTCGGAAGAGGAGAACCTGTACTATTCAACTTATGACAATAAGTTGAAGAAAGGGCTCGGGTGCGCCAAGCCACCCCCTGAGAAGAAGGATGAGCACAACTTCTGTCTCACACTCAAGATCGGCAAGGGGTTGTTGACCATTTACGCGCCTGTTAGGGTAAGTGTCTTTATTTCACAGGGAATCTGGATTCTAATGCTATGGTTATAAAGCTGTGTTTGAAATGGCGTGTACATCGCGCGAGCCGCGACACGCGATTCGCTCGGTAGCTTAGACTCTTAAACAGGTGTAACTACTAGGTAATCAGTTCTGCGAAATGTGTCTAAACTATTATAAAACTGTAACAGAAGTGTGTCTGTACGTTGAAGATATTTACAAAAAAAAGATTACGATATTTGTTTTAGATGTCCCTGTCCCTGATTCCAAATCACCAATTTTTGGATTTTTTGTCTGTCTGTTTGTTTGTTTGTTTGTTCGAGTATCACGCAAAAACTACTGAACCGATTTTGATGAAACCTTTTTTGTTTGATAGCTTATCATCTGACCTAAAATCTGGTATATAATTTATGCGGACGAAGTCGCGGGTAAAAGCTCGTATTTAATAAAAATAGTAATTATTGGTGCTCTTAAGAATAAAATTAAAAAGAATGGTTTTAAGTCAAAGTCAAAATAATTTATTTAATATAGTAGAAACGTTATCACAGTATAAGAAAGAGTATCTATTACTAGATACATTTCGGACACTCCCTTTCTCCCACCAACTTTTTACCTCACCCCCTCTATCGCCCTCTGGTTACCTCGCACTGGTTACTCGTTTCCTAAGAAAACTTTAAGGTTCAATTTCTTTGGTTTCGCATGTGCTGACGTCATCTTGTCAATTAAAATTTTTTGTATGCAGTGTCCGGGCTGTGACGTTATGTTGTAAACTGTTGTTATTTCTACACACCGAATCCTCCTTCAAAGATACCATAATCCTATGATTATGGTAGAAAAGAAAAGAATTATGATTCAAAAGAAAGCCTCTTTTTTTTTTTTTTTTTTTTTTTTTAATTTTCTCAAATGTTCTCGACACTCAACTCTCAGATGGTCAGATCAACGTCTCACTTCTTCCTTAAAAAAATGAAAATGAAAACATCTCCTCAACAATTCTATTTATAAAGCAAGCGAATCGCCTCCCGCAGGTTTTGACATGAAATTTGGGTCTACGAGTATTTGGCGGAGTTTTTGGTATTTTTAGGGTTCCGTACCCAAAGGGTGAAAACGGGACCCTATTACTAAGCCTACGTTGTCCGTCCGTCCGTCCGTCCGTCCGTCTGTCCTTCTGTCCGTCCGTCTGTCCTACCTATTTAGGGCTGTAACTTTTGAACCGTAATAGCTAGATAAATGAAATTTTCTCAGATTATGCGTTATTACGGCGGATTTGTTAACAAATAATAAAAATGTCAAAACGTTAAAAATTAAGGGGGGTTCTCAATAAGAAACTAGTTTTTATCAACGTTTTTTCTTCTCGCTCTATCGTAAAAACGGTAATACATACAAGCGTCAAACTTAGTGTGATTATAGAGCAAACTCTACAGAATAACAACAAATACTAAAAACCGGCCAAGTGTGAGTCGGTCTTGCGCTGAAGGTCCCGGACAGAAAAAGTTCTTTTTTCTAAGTTAATAATGTTGTGTTCTGTGGTGGTGTGGTACGGAACCCTCGGTGCGCGAGTAGCCCGACTCGCACTTGACCGTTTTTATTTATTATTTTATTTGGAGTTGGCGGAGGGGAAGTGGGGGGCGGCCGTCAGGCAAACGTCATTTTCCGACCAGCCTTCTTTTACATCATCAACCTGCGCGCAAATCCGCACTTTTCCCGAACGCCCATCCGTAAAAATTTTCACAAAAATCATCTTATTATTCAACAGGACAGCAATAAACGGGTAGTACCAGGTCAAATGGGTGAGCTAGTGCTCGAAGCGCACAAGCTATCTATGTGCCAGCTCAGCGGTCTCAACGGACGACCTAAAACTGCACAGTTGTGTCTACGCGCCGGCAAGACTACGTTGTACCATGACTGTAAGTTTATTTTAATTTAACATGTTTATTATTCGACTTGTGAAAAGCGAAACGTCCTCAGTCTATCATGGGTCCACGGCTCCTATCCCGAGACTCGCCCCAAAAATATCTGAGCTATGTGAATATACAGGGTGTAACAATACACCCTAGTAATACTTAAGGGGGTGCTTCAGACCATCAAACTGAGCAACTTTCACTATAAATATAATAAATATCTTGGACAATGTCACACAAATTATCTAGTCACATTTAAAGTACCAGAATCTAGCCTGGACTTGTACTATGATGACTAGACAACGATATAGAATACATATATAGATACAAACATCCATGACTCGGGTACAAATATTGATATTCATCATACAAATGTTTGTCCCTTACGGGATTCGAACCCGCGACCCTCGGCACAGCAGGCAGGTTCACTACCGACTGTGCTACCGGGCTGTCACTATGGAGCCAACATCGAGAAAAATAAAAAAAATCTGCTGTCCCATACAATTTAGTCGAATCGGTACTGCAGTTTTGTATGGGACAGGTGATTTTTTTATTTTTCTCGATGTTGGCTCCATAGTGAAAGTTGCTCAGTTTGATGGTCTGAAGCACCCCCTTAAGTATTACTAGGGTGTTTTGTTACACCCTGTATAGATAATAATGACAGTGACAAGAAGTTAAGAACGTAAGTTTTGTACCTTATCTTGGCATGGTAGGTATCTCAAACTGTCCTTGTTTTTTATGATCTGATAATGAAGTAAGGTAATGATTTTTATCTCCGCGCTTTGAAGTTTACGTTATGTGGTTAGACCCGTATTAACCATTGCGATTAATACCCCTCAGACTTCCTTTTAGACTTGGATAAGCAGATTGCAGTATTATAGCAAGATAAATCAGAGGCGAAGAAAAAGGCCATCCGACAGCGATGAGATAACAACCCACAATGGGCTATCAATTTTGACTACTTATATAAGGACTGGCCTTGCGGTAGCATTTCCCCTCTGCCACGGTATAAGACAAACTGATCATGTGCATTTACACTCAATTTTATACCTTATCACTAAACGAGACAGCCTATAATAGCGAAACAATAATTTTGAACTTAGAACGTTTGGGGTTCACACGAGACTACTTTTCATGATTTTTAACATTCAGAATCTAAAGTTGTGGGGAATAAAATCCAAAGTTGCGAATTTCATGTTACCCCCCCGCGAAAAGTGGCAGAAATGTTTCTTAGTAGAATGACACGCGTAACTAGTCCCTATATAAGTAGTCAAAGGCTAGCAAGGGAGTGTCTTTAATCGCCCTCTCCCTTTCTCCTTCATTATTGAACCATCCTTTGCCCTGCAGTGGGGACTTACTCATGATTGCATGTTGCAGCTCTAATAACGATACCGTCGGAGAAGCCATGCCTGCGTCTCTACGGCACTTCCCTCCCCATCCACTTGAAGACCACCATCTACCCGTCGGGCAAGGGAGTCGCTATCAAGGAGCGTCTGCAGACGAAGGACATGTTCTCGCTCGCTTTGAGGGTGGAGCCTGACTCTGATACGCCCACTTTGAAGGTGAGAATCTATGGACGTATGGAGGTCTTTTTAATAAATACTTCTTGCTCGCGGTTATGAACGGCTCAGGCGTGCAAGGAAGGCAGCTATGCTTCTAAAGTCAGATTTAAAAGGCCGAGGTTCAGTGTTCATTGGCCAATCGTTGGCGCTTTTTCTCCTACTCTTCAACTCACATAGTCGCTAGGCGTAATTCTATGGCGAAGTCTTTAATTCTTGCATTAGTTTATTTCTCATTTAGAAACAAATTGTCACCAAGCTGAATTTAGTACTTTGGACATTACAAACTACGTTGACAGAGAGCCTCGTCCGTCACCGTCATTATTTTAATCTCTACAGGGTGAAATTGATATCATTAGTATCCTTTTAAACTAAAGAGTCTACCCATCAAACTGAACTACTTTTACTATGGGAGCAAACCAGTCGGAGCAAAAAAAATCTGCTGTTGCATACATTCGAGTCGAGTAGGCATTGCAGTTTAGTATGGAACAGCTGATTATTTTTTTGCTCCGATCGGTTTGCTCCCATAGTGAAAGTTGTTCAGTTTAATGGGTAGACTCTTAGTTTAAAAGGATGCTAATGATATCAATTTCACCCTGTATAGAAATAAGGTTTAATTTATATTGTTCTCCCTACGCCCGTCCATTCCATGCGCCATTATAGTAAGGATAAAGCTTTTGACGTATTTGTGAAGTCGCTTTTCTTTGAAAAAAAAACTATTTCTCTTGTTCAACAAACAGACGATCTGCATAGCGCTGGGCATAGAGCAAGCAACGTTACGGCACCGAGGCGACAAGGGCATCGCGTGGCTCACGCAGCTGATGGATGTGCTCGACGTGCTCGACTATCCCGTGCCCGGCTATACACCTTCCACGGTGCTGTCGGAGCTACACGTGCACGTGCTGGATGCAGCCGTCGACTACAGGTATGTATAGATATACAGCAGGCACAAGGCATCGCGTGGCTCACGCAGCTGATGCTCGTGCTCGACTATACGCCTTCCACGGTGCTGTCGGAGCTACACGTGCACGTGCTGGACGCAGCCGTCGACTACAGGTATGTATAGATATACAGCAGGCACAAGGCATCGTGTGGCTCACGCAGCTGATGCTTGTGCTCGACTATACGCCTCCACGGTACTCTCCGAGCGACACGTGCACGTGCTGGACGCAGCCGTCGACTACAGGTATGTATAGATATACAGCAGGCACAAGGCAGCGCTTGGCTCACGCAGCTGATGCTTGTGCTCGACTATACGCCTCCACGGTACTCTCCGAGCGACACGTGCACGTGCTGGACGCAGCCGTCGACTACAGGTATGTATAGATATAGAGCAGGCACAAGGCAGCGCTTGGCTCACGCAGCTGATGCTTGTGCTCGACTATACGCCTCCACGGTACTCTCCGAGCGACACGTGCACGTGCTGGACGCAGCCGTCGACTACAGGTATGTATAGATATAGAGCAGGCACAAGGCAGCGCTTGGCTCACGCAGCTGATGCTCGTGCTCGACTATACGCCTCCACGGTGATGCACGTGCTCGACTACCCCGTGTCTGGCTATACGGCCTCTCGATTGGCAGAAAAACAACATCGCTTGACACTTTAAGGTCGATATGTAATTTTCAACTAAACGGTTTTTTGGCACGGAATTTATTTCGTGCTGATTTAGAAGGGTCTTTCTTAATATGCTTTCGTTTTTAATGGGATGATCATACCAATAAACTGAACATCTTTTTCTATAGGTACTAAAATAAAAATCGCGTGAAAAAAATCTGCTTTCCCATGCATTTCTATGTTAGTTCCATAGGGAAAGTTGTTCAGGTTGATGGTCTGATTATCCCCTATTGAAACCTTCAGCATATTGGGAAGGAGCCAATATACCAGTCTATAATAGAAATACATGTAGGCAGGGCTTAGGTGGCTTGAATTATAATAAATCACATCGTAATAATCACATCTTTTCATTTTCCAACAGCCCGCTAGTTACATCTGTCATATTCTATCTTCTAAAAATAAAAGCACCTCCCCTCTATCCATCGACACTCCTTCGTTCCGATCTCTTCCTCATTCGTCTCCCTTCACATACATTATCTCTTTCGGGGTGGCCAGAAACATTGCTACAACTACCAACTATTTTTTTAAGCGTTCCGTTGTAGTGACACTCATCTTTAGCATACTAAAGGATCAGAATGGAATTGTGTCTATTAGTGATGGTGGCTAATCTTTCGCCACAAAACCACAGCATAAGAAACCTTGTGCGCATCGTATGAAGTGTCATAATTGCGTCTCAATAATTTATTTCATCTCTTTCCAGGCCACTGTACCTTCCAATACGTTCAGTGATAACCCTCGGAAACTTCACGGTGTCAAGCAACCTCATCGCGGCTACGAACACGTCTTGCCTCCGGTTCCTCGCTCAAGAATGCACCTTATTCCTTTCGTATTTGAACATAAATAAGCCTAACGCGCCGGTGCCGCAGGACGATGATAAACTACCCGATGTCAATAAGGACTATGTTTGCGTGATCGATGTGGGGCTGTTTGAACTCTCGCTTAGAATGGAGGATAAGGCTACTTGTGTAAGTATCCTATTTAATAATTAACCTAACCTAACCACAGGTGCTGTGTCGAATCGTCATCATATTTACGTTAGTCCTCGGCGTAAAGGTAGACATCATTATTAGTCCGTCGTCGTCCGCGGCTGAACATAGGCCTAGCCCAAGGCGCGCCACAAAACTATCCTCGGCCTTTCTCTTTCAGTTGCTCCCTGTTACCTTTCTCAGGTCCAAAAGTCTGAAGGGTGTCCTACACTACGCCTCGATCGCCAGTTTTTTAGCAGATATAACCAGCCCAGTACCACTTCAGTTTGCTAATTGTCAGCTATTTCAACAGCTTTAGTTCTGTGACGTAACACCTCATTCCTGATGTGATATAAGCGAAACACCGAACATAGCCGTAGAACCGTAGAACATAGCCGACAGGAAGCCGTAGAACATGGCCGACAGGAAGCCGTGGTGGTCCAGTGGCGAGTAAACTTGCCTACCGTGCAGGAGGCGATGGTTCGATCCCCGTCCAGGTCGACTCGTACCAATGAGTTTTTCGGAATTTATGTACGATTTGTAACACCATTGGATTTTCGGTGAAGGAAAACATCGTGAGGAAACCTGCATGCTTAAATTTCGAGGCATGTATTGTACCTACTGTCCATTACAAGTGGCGACGGACTCACTACCTGTCACACTGGACAGAGTATCGGTACTACTAGTGAAACGTGGATGTTCTGAGGTTTCAGAATATCTCTGACTACCCCCTCGGGGAATATAGTCGTGAGCATATGCTATGCTACCGAACATAGCTTTGTCCATAGATCGCTGAGCGACTTTGAATTGATGGACTAGGGCGGGACTACCTTTCCGTACCATAAGCATAGGTCCTTAATGGCAGGACGCAAAGACAGACTGAATTCTTAAAATCCCTTAACAAAATGGTTTCCAAGAGGGTGAATCCAAGAGTCAACATCATCACCCTATGTACGTCCCACTGCAGAGCACAGGTCTCCCCTAAGATACTGTGTATATCTTAGTCTACCACGCGTGCAAAATGCGGTTTGGTAGATTTCACACACGCGTCGAAATTTCTTCTTCAGCGTATACAGGTTACCTTAAATGTTTTGCTTTACCTTTGTCCAAGGGGCCTCTTGCGGAATAGAAGACCTTCTACAAGAGAACTCACCTGTTCGAGGTGGAACATTAATTTTCTAACACGTTAAAGCCTGACCAGGAATATAAATAACCTAGTTTGGGGGCGCGACAATCGACTATGGCAGCGGTCCGAATAACGCCAAAATCGATTTTAGCGCTCTCAAACGCGTCCCGATTTGGTGTAAGCGAGATCACGTTAGACGGCGTGACGTCATTGATGACGTCATTATCAGCGCCATCTTGGAATTTCTGAGCCCATGCTCCACAGCGATATCACAGTGAGCCTTATGTCAAACCACTGTCAATGTCAAACTGATGTTTTATGGCGGTTTTTTGTGTTTGATCCCGAAAAATGGAAAATAAAATTGAAGTTCAGTTAAAATATTGACCAAACCCCCTAATAAACTCTCCATATTAACAATAACAAACAACTTTTTGAACAATACAACGTGAATACAACTGTCAGTGGTTTGAGACCGGAAAAAGCGGTCCGATTGATTACAACGCTAATAGCGCCGTAAGTTGTGAAATCGCGCTTTTTGTTTCGGACCAGCGTTAGCACTGTGAGCTATGAAATGGTGAATCGGACCGCGGCCTATGATGAGATGACAATGTCAGTGTTCCAAGTACAAAAATTAGCTCTCATGATTTTCCACAACATGGCGAGGTTTTTTATTTTTCTTGTCAGGCTTTACACAATTATATAGATTAAAACATGGTATGCTGTTTACAGACAAACGAGCAACCGCAAGTGGACCTAAGTGCGTCAAACAACATGGTGACCCTGTACACGTGCTGGGACTCGGCGTCGGCTCTCTGCCGGCTGGTGACGTACGTGGCCTCAGACGGCGACTCCCAGCCCCCCTTCGACCCCTCCTCCAGGCACACCAGCATCTGTTCCGACCACCCGCTCGAACCTTTAGTGGGTGAGTAGTAAGTCACTTCAGCCCACTGCAGGGTTTAAGTTTCTTCCCCTATGTGCCATCTCGGCCAATAGCATCCAGTGGGCTCAGGACGGCGTCAGCAAAGTCGCGCTATATCTTACTTTCACTTAGCGCGAGAAAAAAGGTGCGGGATAACGCTAGGCCCTCTGGTCATCCCGGCGCTCCTCTTGTTGCCATCAGCCCATGGCTGAGCTGGAAGTCAGACCAACTCTTTTGACTAATCTCGGCCACCACTCAGTTAAGAACTCAACTGATGTTAATGAGGACTAATTAAATAAATTAATTATACTTACGTTTATTTTTCCTATAGGTCTAGAAGACAGACCAGTAGAAGAAATCCGTGAGCTGTCACCTAGTGAGATACAGCAGGTCAACGATCTCATGGCGGAAGCTTTGAAAGAAAGCCCCAACAATACACGTTAGTATTAACACTCTGTCCACCATTTTTGTGATAAAATTACAATATCAATAGTAAATCTAATGTTGATTTACCTAGAATACCATATTTTATTTCCATAGATAGACAAATAAGTCTAAAATGAGAAAACAATCGTGCTATGTTGAAAAAACAATCGCGCTTGGTTGAGATAACGATCATGCTAGGTTGAGAAAGCAATTACGCTAGGTTGAGTTGAGATAACAATCGGACTAAGTTGAGAAAACAATCGTCCTATGTTAAGAAAACAATCGTGCTATGTTAAGAAAACAATCTTTCTAGGTTGAGAAAACAATCGTGCTATGTTAAGAAAACAATCTTCCTAGGTTGAGAAAACAATCGTGCTATGTTAAGAAAACAATCGTCCTATGTTAAGAAAACAATCTTCCTAGGTTGAGAAAACAATCGTGCTATGTTAAGAAAACAATCGTCCTATGTTAAGAAAACAATCTTCCTAGGTTGAGAAAACAATCGTGCTATGTTAAGAAAACAATCGTCCTATGTTAAGAAAACAATCGTGCTAGGATGAGAAAACAATCGTGCTAGGTTGAGAAAACAATCGTGCTAGGATGAGAAAACAATCGTGCTACGTAGAGAAAACAATCGTGCTAAGTTAAGAAAACAATTGCTCTAGGTTGAGAAAACTCTCGTACTAGGTTGAGAAAGCAATCCAACTAGGTTGAGAAAACAATCATGACATGACAGACCACTCACGTATTGTTTTCTTCCAGTTGACGAAGACGAACTAAACAGCTCAACAGAGAAAGAAGGCGTCGAAATATTCTTCTTCCCAGACGAGTCCAACATGAAACAGAAGCCGACACCAGAACCTTTCGATCCTGAAGGTGATAAGCCTCTGGAATACGAGGAGTTCCACATAGGAGTGCCTGATGACGCACAGGATACGAAGCCTAACGCCCAAGTCACAAAGGAACTTGGCGATCTTACGTCAACGCCTAAAACTACGCCGCGTAAACCTAGTCGGAAGAAGGTAAGGTCCAATTTTGATAGTTCTACAGAATTTCACTCAAGAAAGGATAAAATTGATTTGGTTCCTCAAGGTCGTATACGACATAAGAGATGTTATATAATTTTTAAAACTGACTTGAACATTTGGCGTTACCGACATAAATGATTCATTTCATATAAAAACGAACTCCTGACATTTGGATCTGTCTTTTCTTACAACTCAAAAGACATTGGCCTCGATTCGGAGTGTACCACGACTTAACTAAACTAAATGTATTCCTGTCACTTTCTAAAATAAGATTAAGAAAAGAGACAGAAAATCAACAGCTGACTTTAGTGCTGTCAAAGTGACGTTAAACGCCCAAAAACGAATTAAATAAGATGGCGTACATTATGATGGCATCTTATTTTGCGCATTTAACGTTACTTTGACAGCACTAAAGTCAGCTGTTGGTTTTCTGTCTCTTTTCTTAATCTTATTTTAGAAAGTGACAGGAATACATTTAGTTTAGTTTAGTCGTGGTACACTCCGAATCGAGGCCATTGCCCACGTGACATAGTGTGTTGGTTTCGGGTCGTTTCGCAGCTGGCGAATGTGTATTATTAAAGAACAAATACAAATCGTATGATAGCTGAAATTATACACAGGATAGGAGTATCGTGCTTCCCAATTAAATGGAAATTATCCTTTTCTGCAGTGGGATTTCTTATAAAATTCAAATTTACCACTTTTGTATGGGTAACGGGATTGGGCAATGTCTGTTGTATTCTTTGGTGGGCAAAATTTGACGAAATCCCTTCTCAGCTCATCTTTAGCTGACACTAATTTTAGGTTCGACCAAAAATTTTAATAGTTAAAAGTCTGGTATTTTTTCGTGATCCCAGTCGTTATCATTAGTAGCAGTAATCTATTTAGCTATAACCAATGTATTTTCAGACGAAATCAAGCGGCGACGGAAGTAACACCGACGACGAATACTGCATAGTGGAAACACAGCAATACTCACAAGACAATGATCTCGATGAGCCGGTCGTGAACTGGATAGGGCCCGGTCCTGTGTACATGTTCGACAACCACTTCACCGTGCCGGCGGCCAGGACCGACGTGCTGAAAGCGCCCAAGAGCTTCCCTCTGCCTATGCTTAGGTATCTAAACTATTATAAAGTGGGTCTGTACATTGAAGATATTTACAAAAAAAAAAATTACGACATGATTTTTAGATGTCCCTGATTCCAAATCACCAATTTTTGGATTTTTTGTCGGTCTGTTTGTTTGTTTGTTCGTTTGTTTGGGTGTTTGTTTGTTCGAGTATCACGCAAAAACTACTCAACCGATTTTGATGAAACTTTTTTTGTTCGATAGCTTATCATCTGACTTAAAATCTGGTATATAATTTATGCGGACGAAGTCGCGGGTAAAAGCTCGTCTATTATATTTATAGCTGAATATAACTGTATTTGACCAGTATGTACTACTGCCAATGATGACATACGAAACTGAGACGTGGTCGCTCACTAAAGGCCCCATAATAAGGCTAAAAGTTACACAAAAGGCAATGGAGAGAGCTATGCTCGGAGTTTCCCTGCGCGATCGTAGGTAGTAGATGGGGTAGCGGACATAAATTGCTTTACTCAAGTGGCAATATGCAGCAATTGCAAGTCAATTACAGTTGGTTGACCGCTATCAAGTCTGACTGCTATGAGCAACCTCTTTGAAGAACGAAGAGGTTTAGTTTTTAGGGTTCCTTACCCAAAGGGTGAAAACGGGACCCTATTACTAAGCCTACGTTGTCCGTCCGTCCGTCCGTCCGTCCGTCCGTCCGTCCGTCCGTCCGTCCGTCTGTCCGTCTTTCCGTCTGTCCGTCCATCCGTCCGTCTACCTATTTAGGGCTGTAACTTTTGAACCGTATTAGTTAGATTATTGTAATTTTCTCAGATTATGCGTTATTACGGCGGATTTGTTAACAAATAATAAAAATGTCAAAAAGTTAAAAATTAAGGGGGGTTCTCAACAAGAAACTAGTTTTTATCAACGTTTTTTCTTCACGCTCTATAGTAAAAACGGTAATACATACAACCGTCAAACTTAGTGTGATTATAGAGCAAACTCTACAGAATAACAACAAATACTAAAAACCGGCCAAGTGTCAGTCGGTCTCCCGCTAAAGGTCCCGAACGAAAAAAGTTTTTTTTTCTAATTTGTGTTCTGTTCTGTTCTATTGTGTTGTGTTCTATGGTGGTGTGGTACAAAACCCTCGGAGCGCGAGTAGCCCGACTCGCACTTGACCGGTTTTATTAATTCCTCAACTCTAGTAGACTAATCTTCTCCATTCCCCTCACAGATACACGCTATGCGAGATGAGCGTTACGTGGAACATGTTCGGAGGGAACGACTTCCGCCCGGCCGGCGACACTGTCTCCGCTAAGAAGACTGTCACCATTGAAGGTGACCCGCGCAAACAAGGCTCCCCCACTGCCGTCAAGTAAGTATCACTTTATAACCTTTTTTCCCGCTCATGTATCCCACTCTATTTGTTCTGGGAATGGTGAGATATAATAGTTTAAAAGCAAGAAGGAATTTAGCACTCGTGACTCATCTATTCAAGATATTTAGAGGGAAGCTAAATAATCCCAAGGTACTAGAAGCCATGAGCCTACTGGTACCGAACACATGGTTGCGGCGGGGACCCAGAGACCAACTGTTCGCAGTGCCTTCGTGCAGGACTAATGTTCTCACTCATGCTCCGACCACCACGGCATTACGCATATTGAATCTCTTAGATTTGTAACTAAATAAATGTTTTATTCATGTTTGTGTTATATGTAATAGGTAATGAAAGAACTGTAAATTTTTTAATCAATATGATAAAAAATATTGATAAAAGAGTTTGAACTGTGTACTTATAAAGTGCACATTTAGCAACCAAAATGTCGTCGCATCGGGTGTATATACCTGTCATGATAATTGATAACATGAATTGTGCCTGTAATATAATATTAATAAATAAATAACTTGTCGAGAACTGAAACTTGTTGTGAATGGTCACTACTGATCCTGGTTTTATGGGAATTAAACTTAGAAAGTGTATGGGAAAATGTCTTTTGGTGTTTCTACGATTTCTAGTACCTCGAAAGGTGACCACCAACTTGCTTCCACCAATTTACACTGGGCGCGCACAGTGGTAGAAGCCTTTGCAACCTTATTCACGAGATCAGGCATTGGCCCTATAGGTCTAGACTGACTAGACTTGAGTAGTCTTTTAAGAATGTAGCTACAACGATCAAGATAGTATCCCTTACTGTCCAATCTCAAATTCATCATTCCTCATTCTTTGTGGACCCTATACTATTATTTGGGGTCGCCGCAATATTACGTTCATCTTCAATTTATCTCTCTTAGCTGTAATTTCAGCACTCACTCCTTTATTACACCATAGCGTTAACCCGCGACTTCATCCGCACAGATTACCAGATTTTAAGTCAGATCATAAGCTATCGAACAAAAAAATTTTCATCAAAATCGGTTCAGTAGTTTTCGCGTGATGCTCGTTCAAACACATAAAGCAAAAAAAAATCGTTTTTTAAATTTACAGTTTTATAATAGTAGAGACGAGCTTTTACCCGCGACTTTGTCCGCATAAATTATATACCAGATTTTATGTCAGATCATAAGCTATCAAACAAAAAAAGTCATGAAAATCGGTTCAGTAGTTTTTGCGTGATGCTCGAACAAACAAACACACAAACAATCAAACAGACAGACAAAAAATCCAAAAATTGGTGATTTGGAATCAGGGACACCTAAAAACCATATCATAATCTTCTTTTTGTAAATATCTTCAATTTACTGACACACTTCTGTTACAGTTTTATAATATGTAGTTTAGATATCATGTTTCATATAATCCATTCATCTTTTCTACAGCTCCTCTTACCACAAATACATACTTAACACTCGTCTCTCCGCATCACATGCCCATACCATGATAATCTATTACCACGCAATTTTTCCATCATGGGTGCTAAATAACCACTTTGTATATGTTAACAGACGTAACAAAGAGTACGAGCCATACGAGTCGTCGCGCGCGCTAACGGCCGCCTACAGACAGGGCGTGAGCTGGGCGGCCGGCGCGGACCGCGTGCGACCCAACGTGCGCACCAAGAAGCTAGAGCTGCGGTCGCGCGGCGGACCCCACCGAGACCACCACACTTGTGTGAAGCTGTGCCTCACTAAGGTACGTCTTATGCGTAGCTACAACAGTCTATACTGTCTTCATTGGTAAGCTGAATACGTTCGATGCTTCCTGGATAATCGGGAACCCTCTTTGACCCATCTCTTCACTTTGCTGGCACGCCATCGACTGTACAGAAAGAAAAAGACGAATTATCTGCACAACAGTGGATACAATATACGATCTACATATACAATCGACCAATTTGGATCATGACCCATCGTAGAACCTTGTCACGATAACGTGTACTAACGTCATTATGCTTCTCTCTAACTTGACTGCAAATAGTTTGCTGTGAAAAGGTTCTACGGTGGATAACGATTCAAATTTTTCGATTGTAGCAATACAGGAAGTCAGAATTAAATTTTCTAGCAAGTCTACACATTTAAAGACGTTTTTCTCTTGTTGTAAATTCTGTAATTCAACTTTTTTGCTTGCAGCTAAAATTCCAACACGACACGTACCCGCCAGGAGGTACCCACGCTTCGAGACAAACCCTCGCCATCAGCAAGATAGAAGTGCTCGACCGTCTAGTGTGTAGCGACATCAACAAGCTGCTCAGTCAGTACAAGCTGAAGGACGAGCCGGAGAGGAACAACGCACACATGGTAAGTACATACAACATTCCAACACGACACCTACCTCCCAGGAGGTACCCACGCTTAAAGACAAACCCTCGCCATCAGCAAGATAGAAGTGCTCGACCGTCTAGTGTGTAGCGACATCAACAAGCTGCTCAGTCAGTACAAGCTGAAGGACGAGCCGGAGAGGAACAACGCACACATGGTAAGTACATACAACATTCCAACACGACACCTACCTCCCAGGAGGTACCCACGCTTCAAGACAAACCCTCGCCATCAGCAAGATAGAAGTGCTCGACCGTCTAGTGTGTAGCGACATCAACAAGCTGCTCAGTCAGTACAAGCTGAAGGACGAGCCGGAGAGGAACAACGCACACATGGTAAGTACATACAACATTCCAACACGACACCTACCTCCCAGGAGGTACCCACGCTTCAAGACAAACCCTCGCCATCAGCAAGATAGAAGTGCTCGACCGTCTAGTGTGTAGCGACATCAACAAGCTGCTCAGTCAGTACAAGCTGAAGGACGAGCCGGAGAGGAACAACGCACACATGGTAAGCACACACAATCATCATCAGCCTATTTAGACGGCCGTAGTCGTGTAGCGTCCAGATTAGAATAGCACTAAACCAGACGGGCGGCGCAAATAGTACATTACTGCAGCGGCAAACAACAGAGAAGCCGAGGCACAGATACGTAAGTCCATCAATGGCTAGTTGTGGCCAAGGCTTGTATAGTACTTTTCTCAAACATGCTTGGAAATGTGAGCATTATTTTGATAACATTCTTCGAGATAAATCGAAATTGCTGTACTGGCCAAATACATGCGCGCAGCGGCCGGCAATGTTGTATAAAAATCCATATCTGTCGTGTTTAGCGGCCAAGTAAATTACATAGTAAACTCATATCTGTCGTGTAATTTAAAAATGGAACGATCTTTTTCTCCGAAACATGGCGACCAAGGAGGTAACTCATCAATAGTACATTACTGCAGCGGCCAGCAACAGAGGCATTGATGGACGAACGTGTAAATGTGGGCCGAGGCGCAGCCGAGGCAAACACACGTAAGTCCATCAATGCCTAGTTGTGGCCAAGGCTTGTATAGTACTTTTCTCAAATAATGCGCGGAAATTAAAATAATAAATTTTGTTCAAACAATGCGCGGAAATTAAAACTCTTTTCAAAATCAATGACGAAGAACAAACAACAATTTGTTATTTTTTTTTTCATTAAACTGCTTTCTATTTGCAAGTCAGTAAGAAATTTAAATAAAACCTCTGATAAGTTACCTCATTGGTCGCCATGTTTCGCAGAAAAAGATCGATCTATTTTTAAATTACACGACAGATATGAGTTTACTATGTAATTTACTTGGCCGCTAAACACGACAGATATGGATTTTCATACAACATTGCCGGCCGCTGCGCGCATGTATTTGGCCAGTACAGCAATTTCGATTTATCTCGAAGAAGGTTGTCAAAGTAATGCTCAAATTTCCAAGCATGTTTGAGAAAAGGTTTTATTCAAATTTCGAACTGGCTTGCAAATAGAAAACTGTTTATTGAAAAAAAATACAAATTGTTGTTCGTTGTTCGTCATTGATTTTGATAAAAAGCTTCGCCTCGGCCCACATTTACACGTTCGTCCATCAATGCCTCTGTTGCTGGCCGCTGCAGTAATGTACTATTTCTCAAATAATGCGCGGAAATTAAAACTCTTTTCAAAATCAATGACGAACAGAACAACGAACAACAATTTTTTTTAATAATCAGCTTTCTATTTGCAAGCCGCTTCGAAATTTAAATAAAACCTTTGATAAGTTACCTCCTTGGTCGCCATGGTTCGGAGTAAAAGATCGTTCCATTTTTAAATTACACGACAGATATGAGTTTACTATGTAATTTATTCGGCCGCTAAACACAACAGATATGGATTTTCATACCACTTTTGCCGGCCGCTGCGCGCATTTATTTGGCCAGTACAGCACTTTCGATTTATCTCGAAGAAGGTCAAAATAATGATCAAATTTCCAAGCATGTTTGAGAAAAAGCAGTTATAGGGTAAGGTTGCCTTAGTCGTACCTAGAGTTGTAAATCTACCGTAGTCTACCAAATCGTGAGGTAGACTACCGGTAGGCTACATAAGCTACGGTAGCAATTGTAGATTATACAGTCGTAGAAATTTTGGCCATTTCACAATATTTAAGGCGGCTGCCATTTATTATTTGTGATAAGTAAGCTAAGAGAGCTTCGGCAATAATTTTAGAGAAAGTAAAAATCAATCTAGAACGCGAAAAAAGGACATTGAAATACACAATTTTATAAAAGGTTGTTTAAAATGTGATATTATGCACTGAGCCACGATAGCCTAGCTCTTAGGGGTATGGGTTCGATCCCCAGGGCACGTACGTACTACTGAAATGTGGTTTTTATAATTTATATTTCATGTCGGTACGAACGGTTTTAAAGAATTATCGTTGGCTTTTTGGTGAAGGAAAACATCGTGAGGAAACCTTCATGTCCGAAAAGAGGGGCAATTTATAGCCTAATGACAATTTAAAATCTTTAAAGTTTAAAATCGTCTTTTGTTGACATTTTAAAATATTTCCATCCATCCATCCATCACAGCCCTTGTTCAGTCCGTCTTCGGACTTCAGGCCTCCAGGCCTCCTCCATATTTCTCCATGACGTTATATTATGCCGACATGACGTTTAAAATATTTACATAATGTTAATTAATTTGTATTGATTAGTACTTTCTCATAGTACATATTACATTAACTAAAATAAAATAAAAATCGACGATTTTTTTATTTGAAATCTACATAATCTACGGTATGAATCGGTAGTCTACCGTAGTCTACCATAGTCTACCGGTAGACTACCGTAGGCAGTGGTGGGCTACGTAGCATTTACAACTCTAGTCGTACCACCGCTTAAGTCGTACCCCAGTCATATTTCGTCTCGTATTTATAATCAGTGACATCTAGCACATAAATCCTGTACTATTTAATCGTGCATTTAAACAACCCGAAGCGGGTGGTCGGCCGACTTTCAAAACGAAAAATATTAATAAAGAAAGATTTTATTACCGTTTTCACTAAAAATTTTGGCTCAATACGTAAGCTATTTCCAGGGAAAATATGTTAAGAATGTAATTTTTTTTATCCTGTATATTTTTATAGGAATCTATATATTTACATACAAGCAAACTGTTTAAAATTTTTATGTTATGTCAGAAGTTTTGGTTTGAAACTTTGAAGGTCTCGTTGCCTAAGTCGTACCTGTGGACGGTTCCTAAATCGTACCTTATTTGCTGGGGTGGAAAGTGAAAAAAAGAAATATATTTGTAATATCTGTGTTCAATCCAACTAAGTGTGTTTAACTAATTTTATTCTTAATAGTTTTGTTTATACAAGAATTTATAATTTTGTTTTCTGAGTGTAATTAACATTTATTTGTATGCAATTATTCAAGTACGACTTAAGCTATAGGCGGTACGACTTAAGCAACCAGGCGCCTAAGTCGTACCGAAGGAACTTTTTTCAAAAATTGCTATATCGCTATATCGTTTTTGATGCAAGATGATTGTATTATATGAATGCTGGTTAAGAGTTAAATAACTAAAGATTCCCCGAACACAAAAAGAAATGTTTAAATTAAATTAATCTCAAAGTTACAGCAATTCTCCCTTAGGGGGGCTAAGGCAACCTTACCCTACTTAATAGTCATTACTTCTCTGATCGTGTCAGTCTTCCGTTCGATCAGGTTCAGGAGCGTAAGGACGAGAGAGTGCATCTGTGTTTGTATATCCCACGTGACTGCTTTTGAAGAATCAGCTGAGCTTTTTTTAGCTGAGCGTAACATTTATAGGGTCGAATCTAGGTCGAATGCGTACTATTGCGGGCGGCGATTAATTAGCAAATTGGCTGAAATAATTAGTAATACGCTAGTTATTATGAAATTGATATTTTTAACATCGAGTGTCTAAGATATTTGAAATATTTTACGTCTTTTATTAGTTTTTTACTATGGATATAGCTATGGATATATTTTATACAGCTAATAGTGAAAGCGGTGCACCTACGGCCCCTCGCGTCTCTTTGTGCGCAGGAGTGTTGTCTAAAGGTCGCGCTGTTGCCGCTCCGCTTCAACCTCGATCAGGACACGCTCGCCTTCCTTGTCGGATTCTTCTCTAAACTTGGCACGGACGAAACTAATGGTAAGTGTATTTTTCTTGAACCTTTCATTTTTCCACTTTTAGAAGGAAGTACCTTATTTCCCTTGGTTTTGCAGTGTTTATTTTTATTTATTTACTTACAGGAAGATTTGCAGGTCAAATAGTATCCTTAGTTAAAGACATGTGCTATTAACAAATCCACCCTGTCCCATCATATTCAGTTATTCACCCTGTTTTAGCGCAGTCTGCGGTCTAACTATCTTTCACCGACTAGTTCACCACACACGCCGCCCGTGGACAATCAATAGCCCAGCGCATCACTGGGATGGGATGCTTGTCTCTATGGGATATTTACTCATTGTGATGTTACTGAAAATCAAAATGTCTCAAATTAAAATCAATCCACAGACGAAGACACAAAAAGCCTCAGCGGCCTCTCAACAGACTCTAGCGGGTCACGACAAACTACCCCAACGCATCGTCCGCCGGTCATGAGCATCGGAAGTCACCTACGCGACCCTCCGCCCACGCCGACGTCACTCGGCGACGCAGACGCGTTGTCACTCAACGACGCCGGTGAGTGTGTGACGTCACGATCAACTAGTCCAACGCGTCGTTACAGTCATGAGCATCGGAAGTCACCTGCGTGACCCTCCGCCCACGCCGACGTCACTCGAGGACGCAGACGCGTTGTCACTCAACGACGCCGGTGAGTGTGTGACGTCACGACCAACTAGTCCAACGCGTCGTTACAGTCATGAGCATCGGAAGTCACCTGCGTGACCCTCCGCTCCCACCAAATGTCATTATAAAATCACAATGGACTGGACATTCGGGCCCATTCATTTCCTATATCCGATATGATCAAACTTTGACATCAATTTATTTAGTCTTATCATAAGAAATTAACACCTAAACCAGGCCTGTCTCACTGTAGGTATAAAAATATACCTACGCGGTCGCGCCGCGACGTCGCGGCCTAATTCAGTCGGGTGCCACGCGCTCATTGTATGACACCGAACGACCAGAAGTGCGATTTTTGAAAATCATACGAGCGACTTGGCAGTAGAAAGATGCATAATCTCCATAGTAATTTTGACATTTTCTTCTGCCAAGTCGCTCGTATGATTTTCAAAAATCGCACTTCTTGATACTTGTTTTTTCGTTTGAAAAACATCGTCGGATGTACAAACATAATAAAGTAATATCCTAATCGAAAGAAAATACTGCATCGCAATCGGTTGTTTGGCCCGAATTTTATGTATTTTTCATTGTTAGGAATTATTCCGATGACTAACATGAACCAAAATGTGTTTATTTAAATGTAGCAAGGGTAGTGTCCTTTTTCACGACTCTTTTTTCTAAATCGCGTCGTGACGGAACATTCGTTCGTTCGGAATACGCACTACTGACATCCCTTGCACATTCACGCATGTGTGCGTGACATTCACGTACAGAGAGTCAATGTGTGCGTGTCAGCCGTGCTTGGAGCGAGCGTTCGTTAGATAGTGAACCTTCTGTTGTAAATTCTTATATATAGCATAGCAATCGTTTATTTGCTGGTTTTTAAAGATGCGGTCTGTATAAATTTCCAAAATAGTATAACCTAACCCAACCAAGAATCGACGTATCGCGTACGAATTGAGAGTAACATAGTAACGTAGTAACATAGTAAAGTATTACGAATGTGTTAGTAATTTCGGGTCCTCATATTCTACCAGGGTCCTTATATCTTATCCTCTTGCAGTAATACGTGACGACGAGCCGCTGATGGAGACGTACGAGGCCGAGCGCCTGGTCTCTGAGAACCTCATCCAGCTGGAGGAGGACTTCCAGAGGCTCGGCCTGAACCAGGAGAAGCCGGCCGTGAAGCCAGCCGACATGGAGCCCGTTGACGATTCACCTATTTATTTCAGGTTACTTTGAAACTCCACTAAATTAAAAAAAAATCTGTAAATAAAGCAAGCGTCGAATCTATATTTCGTTCGCTTATTAAGTAAACTTATATGCAGTATTTACAAAAACACTGATTTTCTTTTTAAAAACTGCATTCAATTCTTCTAGACTATTTGTGATTTTTTTTTGTACTATCACAAACAAGTAAGTTTCTGCAATAGGATTTTACTGCAGAGCAAATGTGAGAGGAAATGGGCCATAAATCAAACGTTATCGCTTACGCTTAAACCTTTGAACTCCCGGTATTATTGAACAACCTGTTGCGAGCGGTTACGATCCATGATAAAAATAAAATTAGAATTTTTGAAGATAACAAACTAGCGGCCCGTCCCGGCTTCGCACGGGTGGACGTCTAATCTTTTCTAGCAATAAATATAGCCTATGTTACTCAGGGTGAATGCAGCTTTCTAATGGTGAAAGAATTTTTTAAATCGGCCCAGTACTTTTTGAGCCTATTCATTACAAACATACAAAAATAGGTACAAATCTTTCCTCTTTATAATATTAGTGTAGATTGATCAAACACTGCGTCCGGTCCGAATCCGAGAAATGGCCAACAATCAAGAAATGTATTGATATTTATCACATGGGCATTTATTTATGCATGGACAAATGTCATGGGCATTCGGTGTTTTCTCGAATTTAGATCGGACGCAGTGCGTAACCACCTTAAGTTCATAAAGATCTAAAAGTTGCCCCATAAAACTTTCTAGAAAACGTTAATCGCAAGCGAATCGGCTTTTATTGAAACAATTACCTCTACATTCCTCGCAGAAGAGTAGTGTTCTCCCCCGAGGTGCCGATCCGACTGGACTACGTGGGCAAGCGCGTGGACCTCTCAGCGGGACCCGTCGCCGGCCTGCTCATGGGGCTAGGCCAGCTCAACTGTTCCGAGTTGACCCTCAAACGGCTTGATTACAGGTGGGTTTTTTCTCTTACGACATTTAGTGTAATGTTTTAATTATTTATAAAATATGTGAATGTGGATTACTCGACGTAAACGAAAAACTTAAACTGTTTCTCAAGATTGGATAATTTCGAAACCTGCCGTCTGCGATTGTTTTAGATCTACAAATTAAAAAAATTGTGTGTTTCCAATGTGGAAAATTAGTCAGGTCTGATCTTAAAATGATTTGAATCGCTTACAATGCAAAGCAAAAGCGAACGGCTAGGCCATACTCACCAACATTTATGGTCTTAACTCTTTCGCGGACACTGACCGGCTATAGCAGTGATAACAATAAAAGTTGGAGGAAGGAGTTGTGGAGGAAGCTAGAGAGGTATGTCAGGATCGTAGCAGGTGGCGTTCCGTTGTCTCTGCCTACTCCAGTGGGAGACAGGCGTGAGAATATGTATGTATGTATGTAACAATAAAAGTTCTATTGTGTCTCGTTCAGTGTCCGCGAATGTGTTAATACGTCTTTCCCGCCTAGACTGGAGGGAAAAGTAATTTGCGCCGAACACGCGCAGTACATCCGATCGTACGTACGTTTCGGTACTACACTGGTACCCTGGTACCACATAATGGTATGCTATGCACACGTACATTCATACATGTTTTTCTTTGTGGTCGGAAACTTAGGTCACAGGTCCGGCACTCGATAGAAAATTTCTGGTTTTCGAAATGGCGTCTGCACATGCGCACTTTGAGCAAACTGTCCATGACATTGCGTGTAGGGTTGAAAGCCACGCTTTGCGTTTAACGTCATCTACATTTCGATACTTTTTATTTTTCTTTCTATTATTAAAAATAGTATTTGAGCTAAAAGATAACTGAAAATGTGAATTTAGCGTTATTTTTAACGTTTTTTACGCACTAAAAAGACACAATTTTATATAGTTAAATCCAACGGGTCTGCGCCTGTCTGAATTCCCTTGCCCGGCTCCCCTCAGGTTACCACATAAAGTGTGAGGGGAGGTGGGGTATCTGAAGTCAGTGGGGGGTGGGCAGTGGCCGTTCTGTATGTAGAACTATATACTATTACCTATTCTGTGCTTAGGTACAACCTGAAGCATGACTTGTATTTCACGAGATGTATATTCATTTATGACCCTGATTATCCTCTCGGGGGCTATAGTAGTGGCGTGTTTATATGCTTATACAAATGGGGCGAATTAACTAGGCACCTGGCTCGCACGTGGCTCGGAATTCGACGACCCTCCTGCTACCCCCCACGGGACCCCGCCGTCGCTGTGCGAGGCCAGTAGCTTAGCATCTCAGTTACTGTTATTATTATTATTATCTGTGGTTTTGGGCCTTGACAGGCTTGCTAAGCCTGTGCCACGTAGACCATCGCTGGTCCTTTGTGATCGCCCTTTTTATAGTTACTGTTGCACGTGTCCGTGCACTTTAGCATTTTTGAGTTATTCTTTCCGAGTTTTCCGAGTTCTTTATTCCAAGCCACGTGCGAGCCAGGTGCCAAGTTAATTCGCCCGGGTTGTACTAATATTAATAAATGAATTATTATAATTTCCTCAGGCTGGGCCTACTAGGGCTGGAGAAGCTGGTACAATGGGCGTTACACGAATGGCTCTCGGACATCAAGCGTCACCAACTGCCTGGTCTGCTTAGCGGCATCGGACCCATGCATTCACTGTTGCAACTCAGTAAGTTACAGTTATTGTGTCAAATTATGTTCTAAGTTCTAAAACAATTGTGACAAAACAATGTTATCTTTTTTTTATTAATTTTAAAACACAACTTTAAACTTTAAAACAAAAAAGAAACAAATATAAGTTCTAACAAAATTAGCTGAAACTATTTAAAGGGCATGATCAGACCATCAAACTGAACAACTTTCTCTATGAGACAAATATCGAAAGGGCGAAAAAAAATCTGCTGTATACGTGTACTGTGCAATACGATTCAGTCAAGGGTGCGAATGATTACAAACAAACATCCTCCTCTGTTTTATCGTTCACTAGCGACCCGCCCCGGCTTCGCTCGGGTGCAATGCTGATGTAAACCTTCCTCTTGAATCACTCTATCTATTAAAAACAACCGCATCAAAATCCGTTGCGTAGTTTTAAAGATCTAAGCATACATAGGGACAGACAGACAGCGAGAAGCCACTTTGTTTTATACTATGTAGTGATGATACCTAACCGTACACAATATTATGATCCAGTAACAGGCATCCGGGACCTAGTATGGCTGCCGGTGGAACAGTGGCGCCGAGACGGTCGTCTCGTCCACGGGCTGCGTCGCGGCGCCGCCTCCTTCACCGCGCGCACCGCCGTCGCCGCGCTGGACATCACCACCCGCATACTGCAGCTCATACAGGTGCCTCAGTACAGTACAGTACAGTAGTAGCGACCTAGTGTACTGCCAGTCGTCGCAATAGTATCTTGTGCATGGAGTGTTCTAGTAACCTTGACCTAGTGTACTGCCAGCAAACCGTGTAGTTCTCGGGAAAGAATTGACAACATTTCAAAATTTTAAAGCATTATTTTTATTTGCTTTATGGATAGTTTACCGTAAAATACGAGACCCATATTTTTTATTTTTTCCTAGTTTTCTTTCGTTTCAGAGAAAATATGTACTAAAAAATTGTTTGACGTAAGTTACAGAGGTTGGTTGTATAAAAGTAATACCTTTGCCCATGCTTTGCCCGAAATATAAAAAAAAATTGACATTTGCTTACGGTGCGTTCCGAATCACGCCAACAGTATTGTGAACGATTACAGCGCTGGCACCCGTTCCATTTGCGTTATCGCGCTTACAGTGCTGATAGCGTCCTACCAATTCGGAACGCAAGATATAGCGTTCACACCGTTCACATCACAACATTCAAATATTCCTATTATTATTTTCATCACTAAATCGTTATAAACTCCTTTATTTGTCATTTTTAGTACATAATCAAACCCAATGCTGCTAAAGAAACCTAAATCGAGACTTAAACAAACCAAAAATTAATTACCACTACAAAACTGTCAAACGTCACTTAAATATTCACTCAAAAATTTACTACAACAAACTGTCAAACCTCACTTTTAATAACTCGCTCACAGAGCTAACGCTCCGTGCTGTGAGCACTGTTATTGCAAGATGGCGTCGGTAGTGATGTCATTTTATTTTTTATTTTATTTTATTTTATTTATTTGGAAATGTCATGATGAAGTCACGTTTTTGATCGTGGTCGCGCTCACGTCAAATCGGATCGACATTTATCGTATCGTGATTCGGAACGCAGCGTTTTGTCGTTGGTTTGACAGTTTGACATAAATGTTGTCAACTTGTCAATGTCAAGACTTTTTTTTAATTTACCTGCTCATCAGAAGGCAAAGGACATCTGATGGGTGATGCCTACCTCTATATTATTTATTGTTTTTTCAAAATATTTTGAAAACTATTACATAAAAAAAAAAATATATATACAACGTGTTAATGAATTAGCGCAAAACCTCATACACCCCAACTGATTTATAACAAAATAATTATATTGAAACAATGATTTAAGTATTTTGATAGTTAAAATTTAAAGTTATTCGCATTTTAAGTTTTGAGGCAAAAATGATTTGTTATCATTTCAGCACTGAAAGAAAGCGCTAACGTACTAACGGATACATTTTTATAATCTTGTTTTGGTAGTAAGTTGGGTGAGTGTGCCCGTGCTGTGGGTTGACATTCGGTTCAGAAAATTTAAAATTTTGCAAATAAATTATTTAATATTTTGAAAAAAATGACCTATGTTGAAACCATGATAATTCGACTCTGCTCTCGATTCTAAACAAACTACTTTCTAGTTTTGCGTTAATTCATTAACACGTTGTATATCGTGATAAGCATCCAAAAATCTCGAAATGGTTTTCGTATTTCACTAACAAATCATAAATGCAATGTTGTCAATTGGACTACCATACCACATCATATCATTAAAACTCGTGTTTTCAAACCTATACTTAAATCATTTATAATTATAACCCACGGACCTGAAAAAAAGACGGACGGAATCTCGTCTAATCAAAAGTGAAGCACCCATTCATATGAGTGTGCGCCCTGTTGCGCGGTACATAATGACGGCGGGTTGTCGGACCTACGCCTAGAACTGATGCGTCTGTGTGAGTGTAGGTCCCATGTAGAACAAACGAAATTGTAGGACCTTGCATGCTTCACCTCTTTTTAGTGTGACATAACGTCCGTCTTTTTTTCAGGTCCGTGTTATAACCCTTATAAATTTTGACAGGCGACAGCAGAGACAGCGTTCGACATGTTGACCCCCGGACCGACGCTGCAGCTGCAGGACGCGTATCAGCGCCGCGAGCGACGCCGGCGCCGGCGCCACGACCCCGCCAGGCACCCCGCCGACATCCGCGAGGGCGTCGCCAGCGCCTACAACACCGTCAGAGAGGTATAGTGGCACATGTTGACTGCTAGACCGACGCTGCAGCTACAGGACGCGTATCAGCGCCGCGAGCGACGCCGGCGCCGGCGCCACGACCCCGCCAGGCACCCCGCCGACATCCGCGAGGGCGTCGCCAGCGCCTACAACACCGTCAGAGAGGTATAGTGGCACATGTTGACTGCTAGACCGACGCTGCAGCTACAGGACGCGTATCAGCGCCGCGAGCGACGCCGGCGCCGGCGCCACGACCCCGCCAGGCACCCCGCCGACATCCGCGAGGGCGTCGCCAGCGCCTACAACACCGTCAGAGAGGTATAGTGGCACATGTTGACTGCTAGACCGACGCTGCAGCTACAGGACGCGTATCAGCGCCGCGAGCGACGCCGGCGCCGGCGCCACGACCCCGCCAGGCACCCCGCCGACATCCGCGAGGGCGTCGCCAGCGCCTACAACACCGTCAGAGAGGTATAGTGGCACATGTTGACTGCTAGACCGACGCTGCAGCTACAGGACGCGTATCAGCGCCGCGAGCGACGCCGGCGCCGGCGCCACGACCCCGCCAGGCACCCCGCCGACATCCGCGAGGGCGTCGCCAGCGCCTACAACACCGTCAGAGAGGTATAGTGGCACATGTTGACTGCTAGACCGACGCTGCAGCTACAGGACGCGTATCAGCGCCGCGAGCGACGCCGGCGCCGGCGCCACGACCCCGCCAGGCACCCCGCCGACATCCGCGAGGGCGTCGCCAGCGCCTACAACACCGTCAGAGAGGTATAGTGGCACATGTTGACTGCTAGACCGACGCTGCAGCTACAGGACGCGTATCAGCGCCGCGAGCGACGCCGGCGCCGGCGCCACGACCCCGCCAGGCACCCCGCCGACATCCGCGAGGGCGTCGCCAGCGCCTACAACACCGTCAGAGAGGTATAGTGGCACATGTTGACTGCTAGACCGACGCTGCAGCTACAGGACGCGTATCAGCGCCGCGAGCGACGCCGGCGCCGGCGCCACGACCCCGCCAGGCACCCCGCCGACATCCGCGAGGGCGTCGCCAGCGCCTACAACACCGTCAGAGAGGTATAGTGGCACATGTTGACTGCTAGACCGACGCTGCAGCTACAGGACGCGTATCAGCGCCGCGAGCGACGCCGGCGCCGGCGCCACGACCCCGCCAGGCACCCCGCCGACATCCGCGAGGGCGTCGCCAGCGCCTACAACACCGTCAGAGAGGTATAGTGGCACATGTTGACTGCTAGACCGACGCTGCAGCTACAGGACGCGTATCAGCGCCGCGAGCGACGCCGGCGCCGGCGCCACGACCCCGCCAGGCACCCCGCCGACATCCGCGAGGGCGTCGCCAGCGCCTACAACACCGTCAGAGAGGTATAGTGGCACATGTTGACTGCTAGACCGACGCTGCAGCTACAGGACGCGTATCAGCGCCGCGAGCGACGCCGGCGCCGGCGCCACGACCCCGCCAGGCACCCCGCCGACATCCGCGAGGGCGTCGCCAGCGCCTACAACACCGTCAGAGAGGTATAGTGGCACATGTTGACTGCTAGACCGACGCTGCAGCTACAGGACGCGTATCAGCGCCGCGAGCGACGCCGGCGCCGGCGCCACGACCCCGCCAGGCACCCCGCCGACATCCGCGAGGGCGTCGCCAGCGCCTACAACACCGTCAGAGAGGTATAGTGGCACATGTTGACTGCTAGACCGACGCTGCAGCTACAGGACGCGTATCAGCGCCGCGAGCGACGCCGGCGCCGGCGCCACGACCCCGCCAGGCACCCCGCCGACATCCGCGAGGGCGTCGCCAGCGCCTACAACACCGTCAGAGAGGTATAGTGGCACATGTTGACTGCTAGACCGACGCTGCAGCTACAGGACGCGTATCAGCGCCGCGAGCGACGCCGGCGCCGGCGCCACGACCCCGCCAGGCACCCCGCCGACATCCGCGAGGGCGTCGCCAGCGCCTACAACACCGTCAGAGAGGTATAGTGGCACATGTTGACTGCTAGACCGACGCTGCAGCTACAGGACGCGTATCAGCGCCGCGAGCGACGCCGGCGCCGGCGCCACGACCCCGCCAGGCACCCCGCCGACATCCGCGAGGGCGTCGCCAGCGCCTACAACACCGTCAGAGAGGTATAGTGGCACATGTTGACTGCTAGACCGACGCTGCAGCTACAGGACGCGTATCAGCGCCGCGAGCGACGCCGGCGCCGGCGCCACGACCCCGCCAGGCACCCCGCCGACATCCGCGAGGGCGTCGCCAGCGCCTACAACACCGTCAGAGAGGTATAGTGGCACATGTTGACTGCTAGACCGACGCTGCAGCTACAGGACGCGTATCAGCGCCGCGAGCGACGCCGGCGCCGGCGCCACGACCCCGCCAGGCACCCCGCCGACATCCGCGAGGGCGTCGCCAGCGCCTACAACACCGTCAGAGAGGTATAGTGGCACATGTTGACTGCTAGACCGACGCTGCAGCTACAGGACGCGTATCAGCGCCGCGAGCGACGCCGGCGCCGGCGCCACGACCCCGCCAGGCACCCCGCCGACATCCGCGAGGGCGTCGCCAGCGCCTACAACACCGTCAGAGAGGTATAGTGGCACATGTTGACTGCTAGACCGACGCTGCAGCTACAGGACGCGTATCAGCGCCGCGAGCGACGCCGGCGCCGGCGCCACGACCCCGCCAGGCACCCCGCCGACATCCGCGAGGGCGTCGCCAGCGCCTACAACACCGTCAGAGAGGTATAGTGGCACATGTTGACTGCTAGACCGACGCTGCAGCTACAGGACGCGTATCAGCGCCGCGAGCGACGCCGGCGCCGGCGCCACGACCCCGCCAGGCACCCCGCCGACATCCGCGAGGGCGTCGCCAGCGCCTACAACACCGTCAGAGAGGTATAGTGGCACATGTTGACTGCTAGACCGACGCTGCAGCTACAGGACGCGTATCAGCGCCGCGAGCGACGCCGGCGCCGGCGCCACGACCCCGCCAGGCACCCCGCCGACATCCGCGAGGGCGTCGCCAGCGCCTACAACACCGTCAGAGAGGTATAGTGGCACATGTTGACTGCTAGACCGACGCTGCAGCTACAGGACGCGTATCAGCGCCGCGAGCGACGCCGGCGCCGGCGCCACGACCCCGCCAGGCACCCCGCCGACATCCGCGAGGGCGTCGCCAGCGCCTACAACACCGTCAGAGAGGTATAGTGGCACATGTTGACTGCTAGACCGACGCTGCAGCTACAGGACGCGTATCAGCGCCGCGAGCGACGCCGGCGCCGGCGCCACGACCCCGCCAGGCACCCCGCCGACATCCGCGAGGGCGTCGCCAGCGCCTACAACACCGTCAGAGAGGTATAGTGGCACATGTTGACTGCTAGACCGACGCTGCAGCTACAGGACGCGTATCAGCGCCGCGAGCGACGCCGGCGCCGGCGCCACGACCCCGCCAGGCACCCCGCCGACATCCGCGAGGGCGTCGCCAGCGCCTACAACACCGTCAGAGAGGTATTGGCCATGTGCGAAGTGGGTGTTGGGAACTGTCGAGTCGATCGCAGCGCACGGGGTGGCAGAAATTTGTACTTTTGCCAGACAAGCTGTGAAAATATGCTTGCATCTATGCAAAACCACACACTAATTAAACACGAAATCTCCAAAATTTTCAAGAATACAAACAAAATTTGGCATGAAAGTTTCTATTGGCATCTAGATGCTCATTTAGAAAAGGTTTGTCGTATTTTAACCCCAAAGGTGTTAACACTGAGGTAAAAGTTTGTACGGGAACTCCGATACACTTAAAATCTTAGCGTAGATCATTTACATTACATTAGTTTTTATTTCACTTCAATACATGCAGTATTTCCGAAGTTATGACGACGAGAAGTTTAAGCGCTTTTTAAAATTTCCGAGTTTACGCGCGCTCACGCTTTGACGTCACACCCCCGCTCAGCCTGCGACCGCGACACAGCGCGGCGCTCGGTCCGGTGCATTTTGTTTCGTTTGTTCGTCAAAAATTCGTTTAATTTCGTTTATACCTAATTGTATTTCAAGGAAATAATACTTTTACATTAATTTTATAACCGATTACACTAAAGTAAACCCTGTGGTGTTTAGAATAGATGAAGGTTTTCAAAAAGGTCAGTCGGACAATCTTTCAAGAGTGGATAGTTTGATGGTGGCACAATATTTTATGAAGAATAAGGATTTTACGGCTGCCGAAATTCGCGGAATAGAGGGGGGGCGGGGGTAGGGAGGGGGTCCCCACATACCCCCCCTAAAGGGAAAAAGGGAGGAAACCCCCCATTTTTTTGTTAAAAATATTTGAAGTTTGAGGTTATAATTAGCAAAAAAGTGCAATTTTTAGTATCCTGCAGTCCAAAAATTGGTGGTGGGAGCGTGGGAGGAGGAAGGGTAGCCCCCCCCCTCTGCCTCCCCCATCACCCACGCTGGGAGGCAAAAAAGAAGTGAATAAACGAAAAATGATGTTTTTTGTAAGGGGCAATGAGAAGGGGGGGTTGAGAGGGGTGAGCGAGGTGGTGAGCGAGGGGGTGAGCGAGGGAGTGAGCGAGGGGGTGAGCGAGGGAGTGAGCGAGGGGGTGAGCGAGGGGGTGGACGAGGTGGTGAGCGTGGTGGTGAGCGAGGGGGTGGGCGAGGGGGATAGCGAAGGGGAGGGGGATGGGGAGGGGAGGGCCCCCGAGGGGTCTCACAAAAAATCATACACCAAGCAAAACCGCAGTTAATGCCAAATAACCTTTTTGGCACCGGGCCGTAGCGGAGCGAGGCGGAGCGGCGGAGACCCGGCCCCTTTTTGACAGAAGTAAGGGGTGCAATAAATAAGTGCGGAGCGAAGCGTAGCAAACGCGTTTCGACTTGTAACAATGCGTCTTTTTTTAGGTAATTTGGTCTGGTTTTGCACATAGCCTTTCTTGCTCTTCGGGGGGGGGGGGAGGAGATAGAGGGGTCCCCCTCCCCTACCCCTCCCGCCTTAATATATAAATATTGTATTTTGCACCTCATTTAAAAGGGGTTAGGTATCCCCCCTTTGGGGTAGTAAGGGGGGTACCCCCCCTCTGGGGTTGTGAGGGGGGTTACCCCTCCCCTCCCCTAAATTCATGCAGTAGGATACTAATAATTGCACTTTTTTGCTAGTTATAACCTCAAACTTCAAACATAAAAAAGGGGGGGTTTCCTCAGTTTTCCCTTTAGGGGGGGTGGTGGGTACCCCCCTCCCCCCTCCCCCCCTCAAATTCGTGCCGCAGGTTACTAAAGCAACCCCTTAAACCTTCCTTAAAGTGTGTCTGTGTGTGTTTTATTTAGGACCTACATTATGGACAACGATTTAAAAAATCTAGGTAGGTACTCGCAATCGCAATCCACATCTAGCTCGTACGAGGTTGTTTTTGTTGATGATTATTTGTGTTTTATTAGTTTAAAAACATCGAAATGGTCTTCACAGCAGTGCGCTTTAGTTTTAGGCCCTATTGCATCTACTCTTTTTATGGCCGTCATCCACTTCTTTCTCATTTTTGGGTCCTCAGGCACATAAAAAAAGAGTTTATCGGGTGTTTTCACAGTTGAATTGAAACACTGAGGCACAATACAATACTTTTTTTCCATTTTCACTGAAGAGAACTCGATGTTTACTGCACAGCAGCGAGCGTACGAGAGCGCGACTGACGAATGACCGGGGGTGTGACGTCATCGGCTAGTGGGCGCCCGCCCGCGTTTTTAAAAACCTTCGTCCGGAAGTACGCAATTTGATCGTTAATATCTCAGCCATTTTTGAAGATATAAAAAAAGTAAAAACACAGTTTTTTTCGTAATTTTTTGAAGATTTTTTTTTTTTTTTTTTTTATTTTTTATTTTATTGGAAAACCAACAGCAATATAATACAGTAGTTACATGAGTATAACTCAGAAAGCCAATAACAGGTTTTCGCTGGTAGATACAGTATAGTTGAGAAAAAACAAATGGTTAACTATGTTTAAAAACGCACATAAGTCGGCACACATGTCAGCCTACAGGTAAATATAAAAACATTATACACTAAAGTTAAACACACATTATACATTTAAGTTAAACACAAAGGTTTGCAAAAACAATAAACAAAAGAAAAGAAAAGACCTTAGTCTAACAATAACTTCTACACTTCATCAGCAAAGAAATCACGACTTAACAACCTCCTTGTCGACTCGACGCTAGAATTAAAGAGATCAATATTATATGTATTGCATAGTTTATTAAAATTGTCACTCGCACGCCACATAAACGTATTCTGCCTATAATTAGTGGATGCAAACGGTGTATGTAACGGTGGGTTAAATCTTAGTAATTTAGCTGGGGCTCGGAGAGATATCATCGAAAGTAGCTCAGAGCAGTCAATGGAACCTGAGGCAACCTTAAGAAGAAAGATAGTGTCGGAGATCTCTCGCCGTTTCTCCAGAGGGAGCAGGTGGTGCTTTCTACAGAAATTTAAATACATGGACGAATCGTAGCGGTCCCTAATACGGTATGAAAGATATTTAATGAATTTTTTTTGAATATTTTCAATTCGAGCTATATATGTATCGTACATGGGATTCCATATCTGCGATGCATACTCTAGGTTACTCCGGACAAAGGTACAATAGAGAATTTTTAAAGTTTTAGCTTTGTTGAAGTCCCGAGAACTCCGCATCACAAACCCAAGGGCTCTAGATGCTTTGTTAACGATATTTTCAACGTGAGCATCGAAAAGCAGTTTGGAATCATGAATTACGCCCAGGTCCCTCACTGAGCTGTCTCTCTGCAATATATGACCCTTCAATGAGTAGTTAAAACGAACTACGTTATGTTTGCGAGTGTAAGTGACCGAGGTACATTTAGAAGGATTAAGGTCTAAATAGTTCATGTTACAGTAATTTTCGAGACGGGCAAGATCAGATTGAAGGGCTTGAGCATCTGCATCCGACGTGATGGCACTGAATATTTTCATATCGTCTGCGAAGCACAGAAGCCGTGAAAACTGAAAGCACCGATCGATGTCGTTCACAAAAATTACAAACAGCAGAGGACCGAGCAAGGAACCCTGGGGCACACCGCTGGGGACGTCTACCCATCCCGATATGTAGTTATTGACGACAACTGCTTGTGACTTTTTGACATGTAAAGTGAAAAACGTTTGTCAGACCCATTATTAGATTTTGTCCGTGGCTTTGTCCGCATCCAGACTCTTTGATTTCGTATCTAGCAAGGTTAACTTTTTTAGGTTATACTAAATAATGTCCTATTAACGAGCTAGCCTTTTACAAAAACAACAACTAAGAAACTTAAATCTTTTCAATTTACGACATTCACGAGAAGAAATGTGGAGTTAAGTCGGGTCTGCTAGGGTACTAGACGCGGTCGTATCTTCAATAGAACACTCGTTCAGACTTAATTTGATTATAATGTTGAACCAACAAAGACATAGGTAATTGATAACTTGGAAATAGGTTCTTCTCAGTGATAGGGTTGTCTTGCGATTGATTTGGCGTCCACGACGCGCTGACGATGTCGAGGCCCCTCCCCTCGCACCCCCGCTCCTGCGGGTCAGCGACCGATTTGGTGCAGCTAGCCATCACGCGCTGCATGCGTGAACAAGTCGGAATGACAGCCCTGATAATGTCGATGCTTTTCTGCAGGGTTTCGCGGAACAAGCGGCGACGATGGCACTGGCGGCGCGCTGCGAGAGCGGCGTGGGCATGCTGCGGCACCTGCCGGGCGCCGCCGTGGCGCCGCTCGCGCTCGCCGCCGCCGGCGCCGCCGACGTGCTGGGCGGCGTGCGCGCACACCTCGCGCCCGACCACTGCCGCGACTCCGCCGACAAGTGGCGCCTCACCGACACATAACAGTACGTCACACTCACCTATATAGCCACATGATTCAAATATCCTTATAGATCGATAGCTTCATACAAGCGGCCGCTGTTGATGCACTCACACATACAGCTCATGAGAGATCGCACGAACGGGTACACACTCAGACGGGGTATGTGCCTTTTCGCACGACCTCTAATGCGCTATCCATCTGTAGGCAGCTGCTGGTGTAATAATGCCGTATGCGACAGGTTATACACCCTGCTATGGGTATGTAGAGTCCGATATCCCCAAGTTCCTGTATATCGGGCTCTACATATCTATCCTCTAGATATGTACCCGCTCGGATATTGTGAGTTTCGTTTTCTGATATATTTTCTCGTGCGTATGTATCATGGGCCTGCATAATTTTTTGTTTTTAGGTTCTGAGTATTTTAGGCCAAGAAGAAATCATCTGAAACTTGTGTGCGAAGGAGTTGGGTTCCTTTCTGGTGTGTGAAAAGAGTAACCTATTAGAAAGTTATGTAGCTACGTAACGATGATATGTTAATCTCTTTCTTAGTATGAACTGTGCACTCCTTCCTCTAATAAAAACGAGAGTTCGATCAAACTTTATTAATTAACAAAGTAAATATCTCAAGTGTATAATATTTGTTTCAGGAACTAGCGGTCGAACTATAAACACATAATCAGATGCTATTTTTCTACGTAAAGATCTCTCTTACAATCATATTGTGGTGAAGGTACATTTAATGTCACCAACCAATAAGCTATGAGACGCCGCATAGCCGGACACCCGCGGTCGCCGAGCATAAGCAGTACAACTGCGTCCGCCGCACCCAATGCCCTAATTGGTTCGTCCAAGAACATGTCGTTAGAGTAGTGACACATCTGCCGAATTTTCGCGGCCGTAAATAAGTACTAATCCGTGTCCTACGACATACTAGCATAGCGTAAATATAATAAAGTGGATGCGCTTAGTGGCCGCGTTGGGTCTATGCTTGCGCGGAGTGCGGGGGGGGCTCGCGCGGTGTGCGGAGGGGTGAGGCACCGGCCGTTGGGGTACAGCGCGCAGGTGAATCGGTACTGGGACCGCGTCCCCCGCCACCCGCACCCCCCGCACGATAGGCCTGTCGCGACCCGAGAGCGCCCTCACTATTAGTATATTCACTTTGATACTAGGCCGAAAATTCTTCGCGATGGTTCCGAACACGCATATTTGTCGTCGTGTAAATTCGGCAGAAGTCGCTACACTTAGGGTTGAACCTATACCTGTACCATTTGCTAGAGTAAAAGACGTTCCTGAATGACAGAAAATGATGAAGCGACGGAAAAATGCGATGCGGTGCTGCCAGATGAGGTTCAACCCTTAACGTGCCTTAACTAACCAATTAGAAATAGCTGTCCTTCCTTCCATATCACCACCTTTTGACGATTTAGTTTTCGAACAGCAGTCTATGTCTTGCGGCGTCTTTAGTTTATTAGTCTTGTGTTTAGTTTAGACAGATATTGCTCAGCTTAGTTTAAATCCATTTTATATCCATGTTTACCCTTCAACGCTTATAGGTGTTTTTTTATAATACAATAGCCATTTAGAGGTTCCTGGCGCTATTTCTTTGAGAAATTATACCGGAATATAATTGGGAGTGCACCATAAAATGCAATATCCTTGGCGAAAATAGATTAGTTGTATTTTATGTCTATGGCCATGTAGTACGTGGTTATTATGTGATGTAGGTATATTTTGTAATCAAAAGTTACTCGTTATGTATAACAAATTGCGTATTCTAAATTTTTAGACACTAATCATTATACTAGATGAAACAAAAAGAGGAAGACGGTAACTCACTGTATATCTGCTATATTCAGATCACTGCTGGACATTATTTATTTACAATGTCGTTCATGGATCATCCGCACACTGGTACATACTCGTTAGATTCTGTCTCTCTGACTTGATTATCGAATTCCATGAAACTATTATACGAGAATTTAGCACGGCACATAGCGCGATTTTCTCTTACGCAATGCCGCATCTTCCCCTTTTTTGGTTTTATCTATGTTATTATTAGTGGAAACTCTTAACAGTCCTTTTAAATGGTACTGCGCAGAGCGCTACGCAGGTTTTTTTTTACCAATGATGTACTTTACAGAATAATTAACTTTACAGTCCTTAAAATAAAGCGGAGAAAAGGAAATGAATTAGATTCCTATACTTAATAAAAATTTCCCAAAAATACTCGGTTGGTCCTTCACTTGCTGTGTTCTGACATGAATATAGACAGGATGTAACAAAACATACTAGTAATATTTAAGTCATCTGGGTAATTTAATAAGTGTACGTAACGTAGGGCTATAAGTTTGAGAAACCCTGGTCTAAATGAAACCACCCCATTATATTTTACTAGCATGTTTTGTTACACCCCGTCTGTATAATATTGCATATTTGAAGTGTGTGGTGCGAACGAGAAAGCATTCGTTTCCGCACACTTACCGACCGATTAATTTTATTGGTCGCTAAGGGTCAGCGCACACCTAGCGTAAAACTGTTCGAGCATGCGCGAGCAGATTTCATTGATTCAATTGATAATGAACTCTATTCCCATTGAAATAAAGTCGAAAATAGCTTGCAAGTGATTAAATCCCTTCAGCGTCTGTTCGAGTATGCTCGCGTATGCTCCTCGCGGCGACGCGAGCAGTCGCGAGCATGCTCGAGCATGTTCGAGCATACGCCCGTGTCGATGCTTGCGATCCGTCGTAAGTGTTGCCACCTCTGCCGGTTTCGGACTAAATCTAGCATATTTTTTAACTACTTTAGCCCGAAAAGGGCAATTTAGTACAGAAAATATATAATAATCTAACTCTTTTTGAAAATACAATGAAAATCTCAAAGGTCGAAGCAGATTTAGTAGGTTTTCAAATTGTTCATATTCCATTTTATAGTAGTCATAAAATAACTGTCCCTTGAACTTTAAACCGTAGCACAGGGTGTGGTATTCCCCAAATGTACATCTTTCTTGCCAGGTTGCTTCAGCCCATATTCTTCTTTCAATTTTGTGTCGTCCTCTTTTCATTTTATTGATGTGCTCTTCTTGCTCCTCTTCCTCTGCTAGTAACCCAATAATTACCAAATCCCAGTCCACCATACTTTAAAATTACTCTTCGCACGTCTTTACTTTAAAATATTGTAAACACAACTGCAAAATTCACTGTCAACTGTAGCAACACGGGAGCATCCGCGAGACTGTTCGAACACGCGCGAGCATGCTCGCGCATGCTCGAGCATCCGCCGCTGCCGCCGGCGGATTTCGCCTCTGCCGCCGGCGGATTTTGCCGCTAGGTGTGCGCGACTGCAAAGAACATGCTCGAGCATGCGCGAGCAGATTTACGCTGGGTGTGCGCTGACCCTAAGCCGCATGCGTGGAATCCCCGCATGCGGTACGCTATAACGACTACGTCATCGACTTATGACTTTCGTTGGCCCGCATGCGGGGAGACTCCACATGCTGTACATCGATCAGTGATAATGACCCTTAGGCTGCCTGTCCATTGACGCGAGCTGGCTGTGCGAGCTGTGTAGCTGTGTAAATATTAACCAATCAGGAGCTCGGCCGATCTCGGTCGGATCTCTGATTGGTTAATATTTACACAGCTACACAGCTCGCACAGCCAGCTCGCGCCAATGGACAGGCAGCCTATAGCAGCTTGGGAGGTCCAAACTTAGCCTTTTGTTGTTATTTCATTTTTATTTGTGTATAGCTTGTATTGTAGTGAATTTTATGATTTAAAAATACAATTTTTAACAGTAACCTTTGTCTAGTTATAATACTAGACTAATTATAGCTTTCGAAGAGAGTTGTATCTCACCTTTGTAACCTAAAGTGATAAATAGTTTATAGTATTTTATTTTCAAAATGATGGAAACAAGTCACAAGTAATAGACAAAATATGTTAAAGTTGAATTAAGATGAAACTGTAATGAAGTAGTCAAAGTTTCATTCAGCGCAACTTATTAAAAAATGTTTAATTTTGTATGTATTTCGGAGGAAGATTGTAAAAAAACGTTTATTTAAATAAAAACTAATACCCCAAAAAGTAATCACGCAATCAGCTGATCGAAAGTTTGCATGAAAAGTCGAAAAAAAATTGCGAATTTCCCATAAGTTTCTTAGGGAAAGTTGTTTAGTATCATGTGTACAATCATCCCTTAAAGTAATGCAACTGTTCCTAACACCCTGTAGGGTGTAAACTTAAATATGTTACATATTTTAAGGGGTGACAACGTCCACTACGGAGCAAACATCGAAAACGCATAAAATTATAGATATTCCATTGAAAACGGCTATCGCTGATAAACCCACATTTATGGAACAGCTGATTCGTTTTCGCTGTTTCAATGTTGATCCCATAGTGCAAATTGTTCCCATAGCTACAGCACAGTACTATAATTAGTTGGAGTTTCCCTAAATATGGTACGCATTTAAGTTTACAGCCTGTATATTCGTATAGTTTTTACAATCTTTCTAAGAAATACATTTGTAGACTGAAAATGATTTTCATTAAAACTATTGGTGCTTGATATTAATAGCAGTTAGCATTTTAGAGCATTTAGTGGCTTAGGTTTATGAATATTGGTGTAAATATTTTTTAGTAAATGTTGGAATGATCAATGGGTGCCATGACAGGAATGTGAAAATAATATTAATTGATTTTTTTTCTTTTATATGTATACCAAATGTGTTTAACAATGAAACAATTTTATTTGTGTTATTTTTAGTAGCTAGATAGCAAAATGATGAGGGTAGTTTTATTTTATTCAGAGTGTCAATTTTTACTTATCAGTAAGATCTTATTCCCATAAGCACCTATATTTCTGTTTGTAATACAATACGATAATGAACAATACTTTGATATTTAAATCAACCATCAGAAATAAATAATTTAAATCCAATTTTGTTCTTTAATTTAACTTTAATTAAAACATCCTACTATATCTACAAAATACATTATTATCTACGAGTCTGGTTCCTTCTCTTCTTCTGGGTGCCTATCATTTAAGAAACTTTTCACTTCTCCACGTTCGACCATTAGGTTCAATCTAATCTTGTCATGATTCCTGTACTTTTCGTATTTCTTCAAAAAGATCTGGTAATGTGGCATTGTTTCAAAGAAACGCGGGAACTTTTTCTTCTTTAGGATAACTCTGTCGTTCATCACGTATTGGGTGAAGTCTAAGGTCTCGTCTTGGGGTATTTCCTCTTTGGATCTCACTTGGCTTGGACTGGCTAACACTTTGGGGTAATACTTGTTTTCTGCTCTGTATTCTACGAGATGGAGCTTCTTCTCTTCAGCTAGTTGCTGATGAGTTCTCTGTTGATAAAAAGGCAAATTTAATTTTAGAAAATGAATTTTCTTGTAGAAGGTTATGGATACTAAGAAACAAAAAAGATTATTGCAACATAACTGTAAAAGTAATATGCTGAATAGGCATTTTGCTTTCTCGGAAAGGCAAGAGCCGCGCGATGTTTTAAGTTGGACAGCGAAAGACAGAAAATCAGAAATAGCTATAAGTAATCAGCAGCAATACATCCTACTAACTACAGAGAGGGCGAGAATAAAATTATAGCATAGCGCGCACGCGAGATATTTGCCATCGGGGTCTGAGGGCGCGCGCAGTCTGAAGTCAAGTGGTGAATTCTTCAAAGTGGCAATCAACTAAGCGCGTACTCTCTTCTACGCAAAATCAATGAAACTTGCAGTCAAGCAGCCACCTCAACCAGCCTTTGAATATTGCTATCGGGCGGCATTATCTGGGACAACTAATACGAAATTACTTTCGTAAAATTATACCTGTTGAAGCAATCCAATGAAGAAAGCCTTGACAATGTGCTGCAGATTGTTGGATCCCTCGAGTTTGGCCCTCATGTCTTTGATGCCGATGGCCTGGCAGATTTCCCTTATAGCCCGATGGCATTTCAGTCCATAACCCTCATTCTTCATCTGTACAAATATCTTGGTCTTTCCGAATGCTGTGTAGAAGTCGTGGAAAACTGAAAAAGGAACATTATTATATCAGTTGAAGACCAAGGAACAGAAGAAGACATTAGTTTAATTATTTACAGCAGTTGGCGGCTTTGTCTGCGTTATTTTAAAAAGTATCCTATGTTTAAATCCAGACATATTCTACCTCATCATCATTCTCTTACCCATTTCCCATTATTTGGGGTAGGCGCAATATGTCATCCTCTTCCATTCATCTCTCTTAGCCGTCGTCTCAACACTCGCCCCTTTTTTACACATATCATCCTTCACACAATCCATCCATCTTTTCTACCTTGACATATTCTACCTGTGTACCTAATTTCATCTAAATCAGTTCAGCCGTTGATGCTTTATTGCGACACAAACATAACTTTCACATTTATAAAGGAGAGCGGAATGGAATGATTTTATTTATTTCGCGTGACAAACATTTCCAGATGATACTAGAAAGCATTATATACCTACTATCAAGTTTGCCAATTTAAAGTGTGACACCGGCTCTTCATTCTCGCCGAGAACGGGCGAAACAGGCCGAGAACGAGTGTCGATGCCCTTCATTGTTCTCGTGGCGTCGTAAGCCATAGTAATTTTCCTTAAAAGTTCTCGCCGAGGGTTCTCGGCGAGAGTGAAGTGCGGGCTTGAAATTGACTGCCTTGCACTTCACGTAAGCCTTATAAATGTGATATTACTGTACCTGTGTGCCCATTGAAAATTTCGAAATGCATCAATTTCTGTCCTGCCCTGTTCCTGGCCTTCCTTAACGCGGCAGGAGCCTCCTTGGCTTTCCCGAAGCCGAATCCAGCAAGACCTTTGCCATTGCCAGTCACCACCTTAAATAACAAAATAATTTTGTCTTGCAGAAGATGCCAATACTTACTCAACTTTTGTTCATGCATATTATACTGTATAATCTATTAATCTGTGCAGTGATGATAAAAAATTTGAATGGGTCATAGGATATTTTATTTTATAATTTTGTTGACACTTTATTCTACGTTTGAACAAAGACAAACACAGGATAGTGAACAAGCTTACCATGGCCTGGTAATTTCTGGTACGTCCAAGATTTCCCTTCATGATGAGCAAAGATCTCAGTTGCAGGACTTTTGTGTCGAACCCTTCGAATTTATCTGCAAAAAAAAACATATTTTTAAACTGGTACTTACCGTATTTCGCGCCTACTCAAATTAAAATTGAATGAAGATGGAAAAAAAATATTTTGTTGTTTTCCAATTTATATTGAATGAATATTTATTAGACACTGACAATCAATTCTGATGCAGTCATCATTCACATTCTTCATTTATTGATTGATGACACAATACATAGAGTACTGTTACAAGAGGGGGACACAATAGCTCCAAACCCTACTGGTGTCATAACATAACATAATATAAATATTCTTTATTTGCACACCAAAAACATACAGCAACATAAATAAAATAAAAAGAATGTAAGGGTACCATGTATATATATTATTTACTATTGTAATAATTTATTTTATACTATTTCATTATAGCTCAGTTGTGACTATAATAGCAGTGTACGGTTGTTGGTCAGACCGTACACTGATGGCACAGACCATTTTGTCCTGAATTTTAGTTGGGTTATTTTTTTTTTATGTATTTCTAAGTTAAGTACTGGCTGTGTTTATATTATGTGAAATTTTTTTCCAAGTCTAATTCTATTCTATATTACCTTCTCCAATTGGATCTGGGGGACCGATACTGCGACCCGGCATACGGAAACCAGACCAGCCCCTCTCTATAGGACTGAGTTTGAGTCTTCTGAACTTGGTCATTGAATCTCTAAGCTTGATTAATTTTTCCATCCTAAAAAAATGCAACAAATTAATAAAATCGTAACTATTATCTGCATAAAACAAAAACTGTGCTTTTGTTAAATATTTGAAAAGAAGATTAAGTATTTGTATTGTTTATGTATTTGTTTGTTTTGGATTTCACTTTTATTAACAAAAATCTTAACAAAACCTAAAAAATGGTATACCTTTGTTCCCAGTATTCAATACTACACAATACAGGATGTTAGGGCAAAAAATTGCATTACTTTTAGGGGAGATTGTGCCCACGATACTGAACAACTTTCCCTTAGAAATATCTAGGAAAATAGCAAAAAAATTGTGGACTTTCCATACTAAATTCAATCAACTGATTGAACGTTTGTATGTAAAGCAGTTTTTTTATGTGAATTTAAGTTTGCTCCTTTGGGAAAGTTGTTCGTATCATGGGTATGATCACCCCTTAATGTAATGCAACTGCTTACTCTACCACCTGGTATATGGATATGACTCAATGAAATGAAACATTATGCATCCATCCATGTACTTACTGCATGTATGAGTGAATCTAGAAATGAGAGGGGTCACAAAATATGTTTAAAAAAAAAATTGTTGATTTGATAGTTATAGTAAGTTGATTTGATAGTTTTTGAGCATCCTGGACATTATTCAGTCATAAGTTTAACTAAGTTTCATAACAATAAAGATAAAAGCACCTTTGGCAAGAAAGGAAACCGCCGGGCACTATTTACATATTTATTTACAGAAGGATATTCGCAGAAAGTATTTACAACATTTATTTTATGTGAAATCTCAATACCAAAGTTTTTGACGAGTATTATTGACATGACCTAAGTTATTTGGTCTTCTCAAAAAGCCTTAAATCTTTTTATAAAAACAACAGAGTTTGGTACGTAGAAAAGGAGGTTGCCACGCACCTCTCAGGATCATCAGGCAGGCGTTGCTGCTTCAACAGCTCTCTACCCCGGATGACGGGCGCAGACAGCCCTGGCCACAGCATATTAATCTTGCCGACACCGATCATCTGCCCGCGGTTCAGATCCCGGATCCTGATGCGACCAGCGCCTCTGCCACGTCCCTTCTTAGCACCGGGGTTACTTACTGACGTCACGGATTTCCATAGCTTTTCAGCTGGCACTGTTAGATAAAATATCAACATTGATTCGGTTTGTTAAATAAAGGTTGTCACGGATGGTAGCTATACTTACTGCTTCTAATCTTAAAATAATAAGCAAAGGGATATTGCTCAAGACTATGCTATTCCCCGAGGGGGTAGTCAGAATTATTTTGAAACCTCAGAACATCCACGTTTTACTAGAAAGACATTCTAGGGCAACACACTTTTCTGGTATATCTAAAGGTACCTTAACCCACATACATAAAATCACCACTTTGTAGGTCAAAAACTTTTCTACAACTACCAAACATTATGTTAGGCCGGCTCTTCATTCTCGCCGAGAACGGGCGAGACAGGCCGAGAACGAGTGTGGATGCCCTTCATTGTTCTCGTGGCGTCGTAAGCCTTAGTAATTTTACTTGAGAGTGAAGTGCGGGCATTAGATAATTTAAGTTTTCAGGATGGTAAGACTTGTCAAGTGGTAGGTACCCTTTCGCCCACTAAAACACTAGGTACTGAAACCTTAGATCACCTCGAGAAATTCCTCTATGGGGTCCATTCCAAGCCAGAACGAAACGGTCATAAAGGTCACTCTGACCGAATATTTTTATACAGGTTTCTGCTGTAAAATGAAGATAATAACTCACATTTATTGAAGAAATTAACACGGGCAACAGACGAAGTGCTGAAGTTTGTTTTGAGGTTAGAGGCTACATTTTGCTCTAATAGCGGTGTTTGGGCGGCTATCAAGTTAAGAGGTTTTAGCAGACTCTTTAGGCATAGTAATTTTGAAGACATCGCTTTAAGTTTGAAACACAGCCACTCTGTTTCTTTACTTTAATAAAAATAAGTGCACCATATCCAAACCATATCCGCCCGCACAAAGCCACAGACAAATTGTTTGACTTTTTTTTATTTCAGCTGTCAGTTACAGCTGTTTTAAATGTTACCCTATGTAAAATTAGAATCTTCGTTACACAACGCAACGGGCAAGCAACGGGCAATAGAAATTTAGAAAGAGCACGAGAGCTCGATAAACAAGATCAAGAAATCGATACGAATGTTTTGACGAGACGACAGACGAGACACTAGCACTACACTACTACTAGTACTAGCTACTAGTCTGACTGACTAGGTAAGTGCAAGTGGTGAGTGTGAATGTGTAACTACCATTATCATACATGAAAATTAAATAATTTCATTGAACGCAGCGATAAAATTTGACAGTTGTTTTACGTGGCCGACTGCTCATTCATGTAGCTTTTTGTTTCTCTACAATTTTAAACACAATTCATACGGTAATTTATTACCGGGTGATATAATTCTTACTGTTAATTCTCGACTGTGATATATGAGCAGTTCCACGCCACCATGGGTCTCTGCAAGTGCCCTAAAAGAAGAGTTACAAATCAGTTTTGTTTCGAGCACAGAGTGAATGTTTGCGAATATTGTATGGTGACGAACCACCCAAAGGTACCTAATTTAGAACATACTTTAGTTAGTACTGAATCCTTCCAGATGTTATTATTGTCTGTTTCATGATAAATTAAAGTGAATAAATTAAACTTTTCAGTGCATCATCCAGTCCTACCTACAGTGGTTGCAGGATAGTGATTATAATCCCATTTGTGAGATTTGTACTAAAAGCCTGAGCGAGGGAGAATGCATTCGACTTACTTGTTATCGTGAGTATAAATAAATGTTATTGTATGATAAGAAACCAAACAACTATAATAAACAATAAATAAATATTGTTGACAGTGTCACACAAATTAAGATTTTAGCCTGAACTTGTATTATGACTAACTAGACAACAATATGGGTTGTCTTTAGAATTGGGGCGCAGGAGTTGGGGGGTGGGAGTTTGGGGGGAGGAAGAGGACGGGGGGCATAGTTACTGAGATATATTAATTTAAAAATGTGTAAAATCTAACCTACAGTTACTATTAGGACCGGAATTTTGGGGTTTTGGGAGGGGGGAGGGTTGGGGGGAGTGGAGGGGAGGGGGAGTGAGAGGAGGAGTGGGAGGGGGTGGGGGAGGGGGATTGGAGGGGAGGTGAAGGGGGTGTTTTATTTCGAATGCTCCAAAAAACCTTTCTGTACTGGCATTGGCACCGGGCCGTAGCGGAGCGGCGGAAGCCCGGCCCCTTTTTGACAGAAGTAAGGGGTGCAATAAATAAGTGCGGAGAGAAGCGTAGCGGAGCGGAGCAAACGCGTTTCGACTTGCAACAATATTTCACGTCGCCCCTTCCCTCTCCCCCTCCCCCTCCCCTTCCAAAACACTAAAATTCCTGTCCCAATAGTAATTTTAGGTTAGATTTTACACATTTTTTAATTATAACTCAGTAACTATGCATCTCCGCGGGGGGGGAGTGATACCAGGGGATCCCTCCCCTCCCCGCTCCCACCCCCCCACCCTCCCCCCCCAAATTCCTGCGCCCCAATTGTAAATTTTTCCCAACAATATACAGGGTGAAATTGATATCATTGATGATGATGATGTAGCCTTTTGTTCCGAGCTGGTTCCTTCTTTGTTTGGTCTTGTGGTTTATAAAATGTCCCTTAGCTCGGTGTGTCGCTTAACATAGGCCTCCTCCAACTGCTTCCATTGCTCTCTGTCTGCCGGGACTCTTGTCCAGTACGGTCCCAGGGTCAGGCGAAGATCACAATCAAACAAAAACAAAGAAATCCGTCAGAGAATTTCGACTCTCAGCAAACTTATAAGAGAGGGTATACGAAAGGAAAGAAAACAAAAAAGGCTTAAGAAACTAGAAGACACAATCCAAAGTACAGGTGGAACTAAGAAGGCTTTCAAGGAGTTAAGAGACCAAGGAAAGGAATGGATACAGAGACTTGAAAATACTAAATCGGAGCCCACAACAAAACGAATAGACATCCGCAAAATAGCCACAGAATATTACAGAACTCTCTACTCAAACATAGATCAGGAACCTGAGGAAGAAATGAGGCCAAACAACAACCCACAGGATACACCCCCTATACTCACTGGGGAAGTACGGAAAGCCATACTTTCCCAAAAACTGGATAAAGCTCCAGGACCGGACAACATCACAAATGAACTGATAAGAGGTACTGTAGAAGAGTTAACTCCAATCCTAACGAAGCTATTTAACGACATACTTAAAACAGGAATAATTCCAGAACATTGGGGCGAATCTCACATTATTCTACTGCACAAAAAAGGCTCCAAAGATGATATAGGCAACTACAGACCAATAAGCCTGATTTCAAACATATATAAGGTATTCGCAAAAGTAATTCTAGAAAGAATCATGAAAACCCTCGAAGAAAACCAACCTATAGAACAAGCAGGTTTCAGAAGGAATTACAGTACAATCGACCATATCCACACCATAAAGCAAGTTCTAGAAAAGTGTAATGAGTACCAAAAGCCAGTTTATATCGCTTTTATAGATTACGCAAAGGCATTTGACAGTCTCAGTCACGAGTATATATGGCAAACTCTAAGACAGCAAGGAGTGGACCGGCACTACATAGATATGATCAAAAACATTTATATAATTAGCAAAAGTAGTGTAAAACTAGAAATCGTTGGAGATCAATTTCCCATAAAGAGAGGCGCCAGGCAAGGGGACCCCCTCTCCCCAAAACTATTCACTGCAGTACTTGAAAATATATTCAGGAGACTAAATTGGGACGATTACGGCCTTAGCATCAATGGAAACCGACTAAACCATCTAAGATTTGCAGATGATCTCATTATCCTAGAGAGTAATCCGAAGGTACTACAAGAAATGGTAGAAACCCTGGCATACAAAAGCAAGGAAGCTGGTCTTGTAGTTAACACAAATAAAACTAAATTGATGACAAACTCCACAGAAGTGGACATCGAACTGGAAGGGAAAAAGCTCGAATATGTCAATGAGTATGTGTATTTAGGACAAATAATATCACCTAGGAACCAGATGGAAAAGGAAGTAAACAAAAGAATTGCTTGCGGTTGGAAGAAATACTGGTCTCTCAAGGAAATAACGAAAAGCAAAGACTTGAGTATATCCACTAAACGAAAAACTTTCAACACATGCATCCTCCCATGTTTGACATATGGATGCGAAACTTGGTCGCTCACCCAAAGCCAACGTGAAAAACTTGCCAAGTGCCAACGCTCAATGGAAAGGAGTATGTTGGGAATAAAGCTCAGCGACAAAATCGCCTCAACAGAGATACGACAGAAATCCAAACTTCCTGACATACTCATCCGAATCGACCATCTAAAATGGGGCTGGACAGGACACATGTTAAGGTGCAGAGCGAACAAGTGGAGCCAACAGGTCACGTTATGGTATCCGAGGGATGGTACAAGAGAACGGAAGCGGCCATTAAGGAGATGGGAGGATGATCTTCGCCTGACCCTGGGATTGATATCATTAGCATCCTTTTAAACTATGAGTCTAACCATCTAACTGAAAGACTTTTACTATGGCTGAAAACCGATCAGAAAAAAATCAGCTGTTGCTGTTGCTGTTGCTGTTGCTTGTTACATTTGAGTCGCAAACTCCCGCGTCGACATTGCAGTTTAATATGGAACAGCAGATTTTTTATTTGCTCCGATCGGTTTGCTCCTATAGTAAAAGTTGTTCAGTTTGATGTTTGATGAGACTCTGTAGATACAAACATCCATGACTCGGGTACAAATATAGTGATTATTTTACTTTCTGAAAATGTTTGAGGCATCTAACTTTTAATTTTATGTTAAATTGTAATTAATCTTGTATATTTTTATTTTTGTGTATTATAAAGTTTAGACGGGTGAAACAGCTTTAAAAAGTACTAATAAAATCTCTAAAATTGCCTTTCGAAGTCATGGAGCTATCTTGAACGCACTGTAGTACTTTCAGTTTTGCATCCATAAAATAGTGTGCCTGTGACCATTTTCATTATTATTTTATTAATATATATTAAGCTACAATTTTGTCAAATGAACAGTATCTTATCAAACAAAACATCGTTTATTAACTAAACTCATACCAAGCTTGTGTATGCTAGCTTAATTTTATTATGCTGCATCTTACCCTTTGGTAACTGCCGGCTCCCTGAGCAGCCACCAAACCCATTTTTATCTATTGTGTTACTTTAGCCAGGTAACAAGCGGCTAAGAACATACAAAAGTTTGAGTTTGATTTTAAAACTCAAAATTCACAAACAAGTCATAAGTAATTTTAATCTTCAAAAATCAACAATTTAATTTAATAAACACACTCTCAAGGCCCAGAATCCAGGACAGATTCCATTAATAAGGGGATAACAAGAAAAATAAAATGCCCTGAATCTACCAAAGCTGTGGAAAATCAACCAATCAAATTGCTAAATATTCCTCACTTTTCAGAATCAAGCTATTTTATATTGGTTCATTTTAAACATTCTGGTCACCTTTGTTCTTTTTTATTTATAGCTCCTAGGGAAGCCTACCCCACTATGCACAGTGTGCAATAAGGTGGAAGATCTCATACACATTATGCTGGAATGCTGATCTAAGATCTAGATTTAATAGACGAGTTAACTGTAACAGTGGGCAGCTCAACTGCTGGTTGGGTGATCCTCTTTCAAGGAAAGCAGTGAGCTTATACCAGTTTGTGGGGCTGTGATTAATTAAACCTATGTCTATTACCTATTCTGTGCCTATGTGGCCGGCATTGTCACTACAGGTGACAGAAGCCTTGAAAAAATATGTAAAAACAAAAAAAAAAATTCAGGGCACTTCATCTCCTATTAGCAAAAATTTTAAACATTCTCCAAATAGAATTATTCATTTTAATTTCAGACGTGTTCCACTGGTCGTGCGCGGAGGCTCGGTATCGCGCCCTACCGCGCACGACGGCACCGGCCGGCTATCAGTGCCCGTCTTGCACAACCCCCGTATTCCCTCCACCAAACTTGGTATCGCCCGTTGCAGATGAACTGAGGGCTAAGCTGGCTGGAGTTAACTGGGCTAGGGCTGGCCTTGGTCTGCCTTTGGTTAGTAAAACTACCTAGTTAATTAATGTAGAACGAGAACATGTTTTTGTACTCTTTATCTTTAACAAAAATATTTAAAGCTTGTTATAGTATAAATTCAAGCTACTAGCATTATACAATAGTGGTAAGATTACTCATAATGGAATGCTGTGTTTAGTAGAGAAATGTGGCGTCTTTTGATAAAAACTACGACATTCAAGCAAGGAAATTGAGACCAGCTCCCGCGGCATGGCGCCTCGATAAACATTTTATCGCGCCTGCTAACTCGTTCGTTCGCGCGCAAAAAGAGAGAGCGCGAGGGCGTGATAGCGCTTTATCGCGCCGTCATGCCGCGGGCACAGCACCAATATAGTCGAAAACTAAATTGTTTATAATTCTGTAATATTTTTTAATTTCCTTACTTATTGTGTCGACTTTAACACAACAAAATCGCTAAATAGTACCTTGCCAGTATTAGGCAACCGATACTGCAGTCTACACCATCGCTAGTGGTCATGAATTTAAACAATAAACACAAATATTTGCTTCCTTCAATCCAAAATGGGCCTGCATGATGGACTATGGCCAAGGCCCACTGCCTCCAACACTTTTGAGAGGAGACTTTGACATAGTGTAATTAATCTAGTGGTTATGCTCGGCGACAGGTTAATCGTGCGCGGTGACAGGGGGCCGGGGGGAGCGTGTCACAGTACGTGCCGGTACAGTGAGTTGTTTCCTTTGCAGTGATTTCTCACTGCATTTGCACGCACACACTGACGATATGTCCGCGTAGCCCCGTCTGGCGCTGCCTTGGCTGCCTTAGATATCGTCGTACGTACTGGCAAGTCTGGCGAGCACACATACAAGCCGCGTTTTGTACCATTATATGAAGATGGATCAATGTCTTATATGGTGGTGCCGGCGGCACCGACTTAGACCCGCGGCGACCGCACCCACTATTATTATAATTACGCTTTTTCCTGCAGTGTGATCTTGCATACTAAACCTTACTTAAACAATAATAATTGCAGCTTTCAGAAGACCAAGACATGAAAGGTGCAGTGGGTAGACGGAGCCAGTCTCCGATAGATCACTCGCAGTACTACACGAACAGCGACAGCCAGAGGGGCACCCCGGTCGGGGCCAGCGACGATGAGTCCACGAGCCGGTCCGCCAACGGAACACCACATTCCATCGTACAAATCCCCGACGATCCTGTTAATATTTACGATAATACCTCCATTAAGAGGAGCGACAGTTTTCAAGGTAAGAAAAAATAGTTCTGATCCAGTCATGATCCAGTGAAAAAAAAAGCATTCGAACTAAAACAACTCCCTAAGGGCCCGGCCATATCTCCGCGCCTCCACGCCGGCCGTGTCACGGAAACCGCGACTCGCCGGACCTAATTTCGTCCCATCGAGGGCGAAGGGTGTTCGCTTACTCCAAAATCAAAATATATTAAACATAAAAAATTACATTAAACAATAAATAGAGAGGCTTGAGGCCTGTTCACAACTTCTTAAGTTCTTGTTAGCTTATACACAAAATATTTCAAACCATGCATCAGATAAGCCAATAAGAAATAGTGAAACAGGCCCTTATCGTTTTAAAATAAACTAGAGTTTACCCGTGACTTCGTCCGCACAAATTATATACCAGATTCAAGTCAAATCATAAGCTATCAAACAAAAAAGGTTCAATATTTCTTAATTTACTAAACGGGCCATTATTTTATTCAGGGTACAATTTGGATACAATGTTATTTTCTTTTATTGTACAAATTCTATAAGTCTTTTTTTACCGTTTTATGCCGATTTTTGTTCATCATTGTTTATAGTAATCATTAAAGACATTTGCAGCGATGTTTTCTTGCTACTTCTTACATTTATTGATGTTTTTTCAGCAAAATAAACACTGTATTACCGTCCCTCAAAATTATATTGCATTTCATACCTCAAACAACTGAGTTACCAAAATTTGCAAAAAAGTATAGTATTTTACATTAAGTCCTACGTTTTTCTAAGACTTTTTTCTTATTCAGTAGCTACCGATAACAGTTTTATTTTGGAATTTACCTATTTTACTAAAAAAAAATCACCTTTGTTCCGTTGCCTTTGAAGGGGACCGGATTATGGTACCCTGAATGAAATAATGACCCAAACATTGTATTGTCAATATATCAATAAATAAATAAATATATTGCCATGAAGCAAAAAAAGAGAATAAAAATTAAAAGGTATCTTCCTGATCCAAGCTGATTACCAGTCCTTTGCTGTCATTACTGGAAAAATCAAAATTCCCCTAATTTCATACCTTTAGGAGTTGAATTTAGAAAAATCATACCAGCCATGACCAATTTGGAGTTACGCTTTAAAGATTTCGTGATGAGTCTAATAATCAATTCATGTTCTTATTTCCAGGTGGTCAAGCTCCAAGAAAAGGATTCAAACCAATCGACCATGCAAAGCCCTCGTCGAACTTTGATCATGATGAAAATAAATACAAACAAAAATCTACTTTCGCTTGGATCAGCAGATGGTGGAAGTAAGTTGTTTAAGGTGGTTTCAGTCTATACAAACGTTTGACGCACAATACGCGTAGACGGAATTAATAAAAGTAATATTTTATACTTATATGGAAAAATAGTTTAGAAAATCTAGAAGTCGCGTATCAAATAACATTTGAAAGAACAATGGCAGATTTGGACCCAGCCATTTTTACGAAAACTAAAAGCCATAAAGCCACAAACAGAAAATTTTAAGGCATTTTTTAAAAAAACTTTCACATCAACAGAAATCCGGATTCAAAAGTAGAAATTACTAGAAAAATAGACAAATCGTCAAAAATACATAATAAAAATAATAACATTTGCAATTTATAATTTAATTACGAAGATATAAAGCTTTGACATTTTTCATACAAAATTTTCAAAGCTTTACACAAAGATGCAGCCAAAATTTAACCTTTTATCAATTCTTTCCCTAGAAATTTCTGTGATGAAAAAGAAGCGTCTCGGCGCTAGGCAACAGAATCTGTTTACGTTTCCAAGCCACTTATTGTATTCTTCTTTACCAGGAACACACTGCCATCATCTCGAGTGCGAAGAGCAGGAGGCATTTACAGACGATACTGGATCTTGTTGTTCGTACTCATCGCAGTTGTTGTGGTCCTAGTACTCCTGAGCCAACGGGATGTGCAAGAAGACAACCCCTTCGGCATCCACAATGAAGACCAAAGGATACTCCAGAAAAATTAGTAATTTATATTTATTATTCCTTTATTTATATAAAATCAAGCAATTTTAAGTGATATGTGTTAGGTTATCATATAAATATGAAATTATAAATATTTCTTTAAAATTATGGATAGTGTTTTTATTGATAACAACTAAGTTGAGCCCATAAAACAATTTAATACACTGAGTAATACTTTGATATAAAACATACAAAAGGGTAAATATAAAAGATTAAATAATACATTTTTGGTATGAAAACTGGTAAATAATACTAAATTACAAAACTTTTGTGCACATATTCACTTCCTTATCTAAGAACAACACAGAGAAAATGTCATTGTAGAAATCTGGGTAATATTCACAGGCACGTCTACAATCTGGCATCCAGTTCATTTCTAACAGTTTCGGCTGCACTCCAGTCTGATTCTTATGTTGATTCCAACTCAACATCAAGTCTGCAGCGTACAAAGCTCTCGATTGTGGACTCTTAGCGATCCCACATGGAGCTTCTTTTGATGTAGCAGCAACAAATACTTCTGCAAACATTTTAAATATAGATGACTCCACTTCAGCCCAGCTGTGATCCGGATATTGTTTAGCCCATGCTTCTTTGAAGTCTTCGCACAGCATCCTGTATAATGGTGCTGAATCTGTATAGTTCATCACAGTGAAATGTTGTTCGTAATCCTCAAAATTATTTAAAGCAAACGGTTTGTTAGAGAAGCGAAGAAAGAAGTTGTTGTAAATGTAAACTTCAGTTGGATTTACAGATTTTAGTAGCACAACGTAACGGATGTCGAATTTTACAAGACCAATATCAGCTCTGTCAAATAAGATCGGATTTTCGATGTATTTCTGCGCAATTTTTGGTCCGCTCAAAGGTAAACGGCAGAGGAAATCCAAATTATCCATTATGTACATATCTAAACCTCTAGCGAGATTGTAAGGCTTACAAATCCAATGGTTGTCTAGGCCAGATTTTTTTCTTTGCATGTAATAAGAGACCAATTTTGCGAGTTCAGTCTTCATGTTGAATGTGGTTGGAAGCCAAGCGGGACTTGTCTCCAACTCGTTGTTTAAGTCTGTATTTTTCTCTGAACATCTTCTTGCAATAATAGCCAACAGATCTTTAATGGTGACTACGTATTCAAAAGGGAATTGATTGACAAACTTATTTGGTGTATCCCTACTTAATTCCTTAAAAGTTTTAAAATGGTTTATCAACCATAGAATATCAGCATCATTTTCATTGTCCACTATTTCAAATTCATCTACAGTCAAGTAGTCATTGATGTAAGGGTATTCTGAGAAAACCTTTAGTTTTCCAGTTGGTTTTTGTCTATTTTGCAGTAATTCTAAGTTTGGTAATGTTTCCACAATGTGGCCTTCTAAGAAGTAATTAGTGTCAGGCTCTTGTTGGTTGAAGTCTTCATAGAAATATTCATAGTGCTTCCACGGTATAAGCATAGCTTCTCGCTGAAGGGGATCAGAATAATGCCCCTCAACGAAATTCCTAGTGACCGAATCACCCTCTTCAACATTTTCGATGGGAAAGAGCAAAGTGTAAGTCATTTGATCAGGCACGTGTATAAAAGGCACAGCTCTGAAATTAGCGCTGTCCGAGTGTGTGATCCCCGAGCCCAGCTCATCTAAAACGTACCAGACTGGCACTCTCTCCTCTATTGAAAATTCACTGCCACTTATAGCATAAGTGTGTGCATACTTCCAGACGTTCTGAGAAACTTTCTCGATCCTCTCTTCAATTGTCTCTTCGGACACCTGCATAAGATTGCACAGTCGGTCTAAAAGCCCTGGCACATTTCTAAGGTTATTTTTAATACTATTTGCCTTGAACGTCCAAGCGTGATCTACCAGGTAAATGTGACTGGGATCGGAGCGGTCGATGTCGCGTATCGCAATAACGGTCCAGAGAGGGTCGTAAGGCATTCTTTCGGTATCTTCATAGTCAATTTGCACTAGTTGGAAAGTCAAACCTGAATCGAAGATTTGGTCCCGAAGTTTCTTGCATAGTGTCGGCCAAAAGTGTTCTGGGACGCCGGATAATATTAGCTGCGGTTTGTGCACTGCTAGGAAACTATTCAAACTGGATATTCCATCCATTATATCCGCAGAAAGTTATCAACTGTTATTTGAAGAGGTTATCGGTCAGCTGTCCACAGTGTTGCCAGATCCGATTTTCTAAAAACGGGAGGTGTACCAATAAAAAATCGGTAGATGTATGGGCGACATTATTAAAAAATCGGGAGATAAAATTTTCCTTAAAATTAATCAGACATGGTCTTTTAATAAATGTTTTTTTAACATTTTTTCGTTTACTTTAGAATCATAGCAATTGCATTTTTTTTAAATATTTTTCGTGTGCAAGATCCCTGCACTGGTAGCATGCACACCCGCGATAGCCGTGATACGGCTTTATCACGTCTTTTATCTCGTTCTCTTGCGCGCGAACGAACGAGATAAAAGACGTGATAAAGCCGTATCACGGCTATCGCGGGTGTGCATGCTACCAGTGCTGAATTTCCTATTTTGGCCGGATAACCAAAGCAAAAACAGGTTTATTTCGCTACTTCGCAATGTTGCAAAATTAGTAAACTAAAGTAGGGCCAATTTAATAGGCCACATTTGACATTTGTCAGTTTGAGCTTCATAGTGAGGTGCCCTGCTTAAGAAGACTGATTCGATTCAGACTTCAATCATAAATGTGAATTGTATTCAGTTATTATGAAAAGGTACTTATACAACGTGTTAATGAATTAGCGCAAAACCTCATACACCCCAACTGATTTATAACAAAGTAATTAGATTGAAACTAATTTCATTATTTTGATAGTTACAATTTAAAGTTATTCGCATTTTAAGTTTTGAGGCAAAAATGATTTGTTATCATTTCAGCAATGAATGAAAGCGCTAACATGCTTATGGATACATTTTAATAATCTTGTTTTGATAGTATGTAGGGTGAGTGTGCCCGTGCGGTGGGATGATATCGGGTTCAGTAAATTTTAAGGGACAACCGCCGCGGCCGCTCTCCCTTGAAAAAATACCTTAAAATGTATAGAAGTTTTGACTGAAGTCAAATGTGTCATAAATTATGAGGTTTTATAAAAACGACTCAGATAGTATCATTTATTTTTATTTAACGAGTTATTTAATCATTTATTATTAATAAATTATAAAAAAGCAGCAACCCCAACATGACTGTCAGGCTGAGATTCAGAGACGTTTTTTAAGTCTTAGTTCGGACTCCCGTATGTCAAAATCCATACATTTTGTTTGACCCTACTTAGTTCGAACTATGACTTAAAAAATCGTCTCTGAGAATCTCAGCCTCAATGTTGTTTAGTAGGAGGTGTTGCAAGCACAATGTTTTTTTTATATAAAAATAATAAAAACTAATAAATCCTTATAAAATAAACTAATGCCTGCCTTGAGGGTCCGCGTGGACTCTGAACACGGATCCGATGTCAAATTTGAGAAAAGTGGCCGCCATCTTGAACTATTCAGTTCTTGGACAGATTGCTTCAGAAATCTTAAGGACCGCGGACTCTCAGATATCGATTTTGGTAATAATCGGCCCAGAAACTAAAAAGTTTCAAGATAGTGGCCAATTTTCTCAAATCTGAAATCAGATTCATGTTAAGAGATCGCAGAAACCCCTAGATATCCATTTTGGACGCAGTCGGTTGAAAAACAAAAAAGTTCAAGAGGGCGGCCACTTTTCTCAAATCTGACATCGGATTCGTGTTAAGAGATCTCAGGAACCCCTATATATCGATTTTGGAAGCAATCGGTTAAAAAACAAAAATGTTCGATAAATTAGGTATGTAAGTAGGTATCTTATTTTGATCCTTAAACGATTTGTTTACGATATAACCACTCAAGCGTCCGGCACCGCGCAGTGATTATGTCCGTAGCGTCCCAAGCGCCGATCGCGCGACGCATACGTCAACGGGGAGCGAACTTCGCGACAAAACCTGTTACATCTCAAAAAATACTACCGCTATAACAAAATAAAAAATACTGACGGAAAGCTTGATAACTACAGAATTAAAATAAAGTGTAAAGCCTTGAAAATAAGGCTTAAAGTTAGTCAATTTTGACTGGAGTCCTAAATACGAAACTGTGAAATAGCGTAGCCTGTTTATCAGTAATCTATAACATATTTCGCATTATTTTCTTGTACAAGTCTCAATATCGTGATAACAATGAACTATTCATCCTATTTGCACAGTTGTTGTTCAAAAATATGCTCAATTATAGTCAAAATATATCACTGAACTTGCCAAATGACTAAACAAAAAAAAATTTTACGCAAAAATGAACTTTGACTTTATTTTTAAATATTTTTGTACTTTCCTGTAGAAAACAAAAGTTGTCTATGGATAGTGTAAGGATATTAGCACCACCTAGCATCGAGTAGCAGAACTATTTATAGCAGCGTTCAGAATTAGAACGAAAAATAAACATCGCTGTTTTTATGGGCCTATAGTCCCATGGACGTAAACGGCTAGTGTCATTTTCGGGACTATAGTCCCATGGGACGCTTAAGTGGATAAAATAATAATGGGCCAGGGATTCGACTGATGATTTTTAAAATAATATTACAGTACCTATAAGTACCTTTTCATAATAACTGAATTGAAGAAATTGAAGTCTGAATCGAATCACTCACTTTTTAAGCAGGTCACCTCACTATGAAGCTGAAACTGAAGTGCGATTTTTGAAAGTCATACGAGCGACTTGGCAGTAGAAAGATGCATAATCTCCATAGTCATTTTGACATTTTCTACTGCCAAGTCGCTCGTATGATTTTCAAAAATCGCACTCGCACAAATGTCAAATGTGGCCTATTAAATTGGCCTTACTTTATAACTGCCAAAGCTTGCCATTGAATAGGTATTCAACTTTATGTTATTAAGTCAAAGTATAGTTTAGGCTACGCATTTTACAAAGTTATGTACATACACATTTAACATAGCATTGCATAGTTAGCATTTAATTTTGTTCCGTTTTACACAGATTTTTCGAAAAAAAAAGTTGTTCTAAAAAAATCGGGAGATTTGAGTGGGAATCCGGGACATCGGGAGACATTGACAAAAATCGGGAGATATCCCGGAAAATCGGGAGACCTGGCAACAGTGTGTCCACAAACGTAGTGATTATATTCTCTTATCAATCAGCACAGACGTGCGATTTTTGAAAATCATACGAGCGACTTGGCACTAGAAAATGTCAAAATTACTATGGAGATTATGCCTCTTTCTACTGCCAAGTCGTTCGTATGATTTTCAAAAATCGCACTTCAGATTAGAGCCTGATTTAAGTGATTTATGGCTGCGTTCTTTTCAGTTTAACTACGTTTCATTTCACGCATTGTTCGTTAGTTATTTAGATTTTATTTTTGTAAAAACCTATAGGGCTGAAATAAAGTATTTTTGCGTACTTTATTGTTGTTCTAAAATATAAAGTACATCGACTGAAAATAGCGTACAGCCCGACCAGAAAGAGTAGAAATTAAATGAGGGCGCCACTGTCGCTTTACACGGCAACACTACACTACGACCTAAACTATTTTGATACTTGCTGTATTTACTCCGAAAGGACAACCGCCGCTCTCCCTTGAAAAAATACCTTAAAATGTATAGAAGTTTTGACTGAAGTCAAATGTGTAATAAATTATGAGGTTTTATAAAAACGACTCAGATAGTATCATTTATTTTTATTTAACGTGTTATTTAATCATTTATTATTAATAAATTATAAAAAAAGCAGCAACCTCAACATGGCTGTCAATGTTGTTTAGTAGGAGGAGGTAGGAGGTGTTGCAGGCACAATGTTTTTTTTATATAAAAATGATAAAAACTTATAAATCATTATAAAATAAACTAATGCCTGCAGTTAGTTTCTAGTGTTCCATAGTCCATAATAAAAATAGAAGGACGGTTATACATTTTTGGGTATTATGTGCCAGATGTCCTTTATGCAAAACGTTATCTATGTTTAGCTAAATTTGGCACTGATAGCAGCTAAATTTTACACCCAATATACATTTTAGATTTCGGCAACTACATGGCTAGCATGGCAGCGTGATATAGCGCTATCACACCTTCGCTCTCTTTCTATTTGCGCGCGAACGAACGAAATAAAAGGCATGATATAGCCAGTGTAACCACTTTTAGTAGATTTCTACTTTTTTGGTAGATTTAGGGTAAAGAGAATGATAATTTAGTAGTGGGAAATCGTTTAGTAGATTTTGGTAGAATTTCGGTATTCGAAAATATGATTAAAAATGGAAGGATTCATGCAAAAAAAAATCAAAGCTGGAAATAAAAATAGATGAGAAAACGTTTACTGGAACTTCTATTAAAGCTAAAGTCTAAAAAACCACTAAGGTGTACAGCAAAATTAATCTTATCGCTTAATCTTGTTTTTTACAAAAGGGGGCTTTTATAAGACACAGAAAACTGTACCAACTTTAAGCCTTGGGGGGCAGTCGTTGCTCGCGTCCGTAGGAAATTCCTAACCATCACCCTACACGTGTCCCCTGGGTGGTGCCAAATGAGCAATAACGCCGGGTCTTGGGCGGCGGTTAATTAACCCGAACCAAAAGACCTAACAAGTCTTATCCTGGATGAGATAGGAAATGATCTCTCCAACCCGTTACCTTGCAGTTCTTTTTGTAAGGCCGGGGGGGTCTTGGCTTGATCGCCCGGACTGAGAGGAAGACAACCTCAATAATAATTACCCCAATCCTAAAGTGGGAAACGTGCCGATAGGATGAATGGCTAGTGGGGAACTAGTCTCTAGCGCCAACCACGACGGACCTGGTTAACGTCGGCGTGTATGTACTTTCTCATGAGAATGGGCGTCACCTCGTGAGCGACCTGTTTAAATCGACCTAACTCGTGGGAATCAAAATGAATGAAAACTATAGAACAGAACCCCCTAAACAACTTACTCAGCAAATTTTTCACCCTGGGCTATTCAACAGGCAAAGATCTTCATCAGTTGGTGAAGTAAGTCACTTGAATATAAGAGTGGCAGACTCTCTAGAGAATACCCGGACTCAAGAACTAACATGCGAACATCCCACTCACAAGTGGCAAACCATACCTACACTAAGGCAACCTAAGAGGAAAAGAGTCAGTGACTCCCCTCCAGGCTCTGCAGGAATTCCAACACACAATGCCTTTTCAGACCTAGAAATTATAGACTTGGATCCAGAAAAGAAAAAGACTACCAAGCCTAGCAAGCCACCACCTATTATGTTATATGGCATAGAGAACCTAGAGAAACTATCAGAACTCATCGAAACGACGCTTATTAAAACTGAGTACTCATACAAAATAATAACTAAAAAGCAGCTTAGAGTAACCTGTATCAACATGGAAGCCTATAAAAAACTTATGGAACTAGTCAGAGAAAACAACCTAATTGGACATACATTTACAAGAAAAGATGAGAGGCCCTACAGAATAGTTATAAAGGAATTACACCCGACCACCCCGCTAGAAGCTATTCGAGAAGCAATCGAAAGTACAGGCAATAGGATAAAAGGGGAAATTATTAACGCCAGATACGGACCATCGAAAATCCCAACTTCTACATTCTTTGTCAACTTAGAGCCGAGTCCCAAAAATGGTGAGGCAAAAAATATCAAATATATTTACAACACTGTAGTAACCATTGAAGATCCTAAGAAAAAGAACTCGATACCCCAATGTAAGAGGTGCCAACAATATGGACATACCCAAAACAATTGTATGCGGCCATACAGATGTGTCAAGTGTGCACAAAATCATAGAACAACTGAATGTCCCAAAGTAGGCAGAGACACCCCCGCCAAATGTGCACTCTGTCTAGGTGAACACCCAGCAAACTACAAAGGATGCGAAGTTTTCCTGGAAATAAAAGAACGAAAAATGAGCAAAATGAGAAATACACCTATTAACACACCCTATGAAAGGGAATATAATCTAGAGCTCGGTCACAACAATATGGAAAGACACCCAAAGAGCCAAAGAGGTATACCACAAGATAGAAATACATACGAAGAAAAACCGCACACGGACAATAATGAGAACAAAAGAAAAAATAGATACGAAAGACCTAAAACACAACCTACCTATGCACAAATCCTTCAGAAAGATAAACATCAAGACCACTCACACAAGTTAGAACAACTACTCACAGAACAAGCTGAAAAGCTAGATCTCCTTATACGACAAATAAGCATTCTGATGAACTTATTAACCACCGTTGTCAATAGAATTCCAAAATGAACTCTATTAGAATCGCAGCATGGAACATAAACGGGCTTAAAAACAAGAAACAAGAATTCCTTAACTTTATGAAAATAAATAGACTTGATGTAGCACTAATATCTGAAACCCATCTATCAGAAAGAGATAACTTCACTCTGGAAAATTACAACGTCTACACTACTAATCATCCGGACGGAACTAGTCATGCAGGAACAGCCATTATAATAAGAAAGGCAGTAAAACACTGCGTTTTACCAGAGTTCCGAGAGGTCCACCTACAAGCGACAATAATACAAGTCCAGGATAAGCTAGGAGATTTCAAAATAGCTGCAATATATTGTCCACCTAAACACTCCATTACTGAAGAAAGCTTTACAATATTTTTCAAAACGCTAGGGTCAAAATACATTGCGGGGGGCGACTGGAACGCCAAAAATGTATACTGGGGTTCACACACAACGTTGACTAGAGGAAGAAATCTGAAGGCCTCAATTGACAAAAATAAGTTATGTGTCCTCTCTACCAGACAGCCTACAAGCTGGCCAACAGACCCAGACAAAAGACCGGATCTCATAGACTTCTTCATTTATAAAGGAGTTTCGGAACACTATCTTAAAATAGAAAGTTGTTTGGATAGCTCATCCGATCACACACCTATCATAGCAACAATCAGCTCTGTTATTATAGAAAGAGGTAAAAAGGAATTTTTGTACAACAAAAACACAGACTGGAGTGCATTTAGGGATTACATTACCAAGCACTTAAAACTAAAAATACCCCTCAAAACAGACTCTGACATAGAATCGGCTACAACTGAGCTCACAAAAATTGTTCAGACAGCATGCTGGCTTAGCACCCCGGAACCAAAACAAAAACGAAACATATATCAAAATGTGTCAATTGAAATTAGAGAGAGGGTCCTGGAAAAAAGGAGGCTTCGCCGTATTTGGCACAACACTAGACGCAGTGATGATAAAGCGGCATTTAACAAGGCGGCTGAGAACCTGAAAAAATTTCTGATCGAAATCGAAAATGAAACTCTACAGAACAGACTACAAAATATGACGATTACAGGGAACAAAGAATATTCTCTCTGGAAAGCTGTTAAAACCACAAAGAAACCAATCTCAGGACAATTTCCTCTGAATCTAGGTGATGGCTCATGGGCAAAAACTGATAGTGAAAAGGCACAAGCCTTTGCCATATTCCTACAGGACGCGTTTACACCGAACCCAATTGAAGACTATACCACCGAAAAAGAAGTTGACGATTTCTTAAATTCAGATCTCCAACTGAGCCCTCCTATAAAGTGCTTTAGCCCACATGAAATTTGGACAACCATCAGAAGCATGGATCTACATAAGGCGGCGGGCTTCGATCTGATAACTACGGAAGTACTCAGAGAACTGCCAAAGATTGCTCTTGCTTACATAGCCTCCCTGTTTAATGGCATTCTCAGGACGTCATACTATCCACTTCTTTGGAAAGTCTCCCACATAATTATGATACCTAAACCAGGCAAGGATCACTTTCAAGTATCCTCCTACCGCCCCATAAGCCTGTTACCTGTGTTGTCAAAGCTGTTTGAGAAGTTATTCCTCAAAAGAATGAAGGTAATCATAAACGAGCACTCGCTAATACCTGACCACCAATTTGGCTTCCGAAGTAATCACTCAACTGTGGAACAAGTTCACAGAATAACACATAAAATTCGTCAAACTCTTGAGAAAAGACAATATTGTTCAGCAGCGTTTCTCGACGTTCAACAAGCGTTTGACAGGGTGTGGCACAAAGGATTACTGTACAAACTTAAGAGACCCCTCTTTCGAACCGCATAATTTCTACACATTGATAAAATCTTATCTAGAAGACAGGGTTTTCCAAGTCATAGTAAACGACAGCCGGTCAAAATTCCACAACATAAAAGCAGGTGTCCCTCAAGGATCAGTGCTAGGGCCAGTGTTATACACACTCTTCACTGCTGATCTACCTAGCTCTCCAAATGTCCTTTCAGCAACCTTCGCTGACGACACTGCAGCTCTGAGCAGCAACACAAATGCCAACACTGCCTCGGAAGAACTGCAACTACACCTGAACCGAATCGCTGAATGGATGAACAAATGGAAAATAAAAGCAAGTGCATCAAAATCTACCCACGTAACATTCACGTTAAGGCGAGGAACATGCCCTGCAGTAAGCCTCGGAGATGACATCATTCCACAAAGTGACGTGGCTAAATACCTGGGAATGTATCTGGACAAATCACAAACCTGGCGTACACACTTACAAAAAAAGAGAGATGAGCTAAATATCCGCTTCAGGTCACTATTGTGGTTAATGGGAAGACATTCAAGACTGTCACTAAATAACAAGCTTCTTATCTACAAGTCTGTCTTGAAGCCAGTATGGACATACGGAATTGAATTGTGGGGAACGGCCAGCAACTCAAATATTGAAATCCTCCAAAGATTCCAAAATAACGTCTTCAGAACAATAACCAATGCCCCTTGGCTAGTCAAAACATCAGAAGTTCATGAATATTTGGAAATGCCGACTATAAAGCAAGAAATATCAAATATTTCAAAACGCTATCAGAATAGACTAGCCAATCATGTTAATGAGCTAGCAGTTGCGCTAACAGACCACAGTAATGACGTAAAAAGGCTAAAGCGATTCAACATACACGATCTAGACATTCCTAGAAGGCAACAATAAAGGAATACCCTCCACTGGGAGCTGGTTCATTCCACAAATAAACATCCTCATCCTAATGATCTGCTTATAGTGTCAGCACTGATTGCAGATAGTTAATAAATAACAAAAAAAAAAAAAAAAAAAAAACTTTAAGCCTAAATACGGACGACCAATAATACTTATTAAGATTTATTTAGAAATTGAAGCATTCATGTTACAAGGTGATAAAAACCTATATTTTTTTACAAAAATGCGACAATAAAATAAATTAATATCTTGGACAATGTAATAATAAGAAAATAACGTGAGGAATGTTGAGCGTTAGTATGAAAATGATAATATTTTGTTTAAAAACGTGTTTTTATTGAATTTTAAACATCTGGAACGACATAAATATTAGTTGGTAGATTTTAAGTAGAATTTGAAACAGGACTTGGTAGATTTTGGTAGATTTCAGCAGTCATTTTGGTAGATTCTCTGAAAAAAAAGTGGTCACGCTGGATATAGCCATATTACGTGTAACATGCTACGTACGCCTCCTGCAGTGCGATTTTTGAAAATCATACGAGCGACTTGGCAGTAGAAAGATGCATAATCTCCATAGTAATTTTGACACTTTCTACTGCCAAGTCGCTCGTATGATTTTCAAAAATCGCACTTCTGTATTCTAGTTCTAGAAGAAAATAATGAAAACGCATATTACTTTAAATTGTACTTTCAAATTATTTGTTTTTGAATACGATGTTTACTATTTTCGTATTTTCGTAGATCTGATAAATACCAGATCTACGATCTGATAAATACATTCCTTCTATTTAAGATTTCTATTTCTAGGCATGGCAGTTTTTTTATCGATGCATTCCGGACAGAAAAATTTTGCGATATAAATGTTTTCCTGAAAACGATAAAAAAAAAGTAGGTAATCGATAAAATATTAACTAGTCGCAGTGAAGATAAACTAAACATGCAGGAATGACATGCAAGGATCAAAATTATGCGGTACACGCATACAATAATGTCAGTTTTATCAACAAACGATCATAACCCCAAACGAACCAAACTCGAAAGAAAATGCCCTAAATGATTATTTTTCAGATGATAACTGACGATAATTGATATAATTACGCTGAAAACTATTGTTAAAAAGCAACATGAGAGTAAATAAATACCTACCATATCAGCAAATCGCTTGTAAACAACATCCAATCTATTCCAATTTTCCCCGCTTGATATACCTCCAAACATAACAGAAAATAACGTACTAAATTACTAAACTTGCACCACTTTTTGTTACTTTATCCATTAGTAATAATAATTAGGACAAATTCAAATATTTTACGGAAATTTTTTATTTGAAATGCATAAAACTGCATTTGATATTTTGGTGATTGACAGTTTGACGTTTTCCATAATGTTGTCATGATAATGAAAAAGTTTAGTTCCGATTTATTTAATTTCTGGACTTTACGGTCGTACTGTATAATACTTTATATAAAGTACAGTTGGCAACCCTAGTCATGAGGCCCATTGCGGGTTTCCGACCGTCAAAAACCCCGATACTGTCGCTAAAGGGGCCCATTCACAGTAGTCCTACATGCAGGACTACGAGGCCACACACTATCCTGCAAGTAGGACTACTCATACATTTTGCCCAAGGACTGCAACACCATTCACGATCCGATATTGGTGTAGGACTGCAAGACGGACTACTGTGAATGGGCCCCTTAAGGGCCGCTGTATTTATGCTTATGTTTTAAAGATATAACAGTGACTAATGTCGTTGTCTTGCTCTGACTTAAGCAGCGGCTTCACGATAATAGAGATAGCGAGAATAAACCGTTGTGGCGTCGACAATGGAGAAGATAACCATTTTTTGTTTTATATTTGGTTTTATATGCCAAAAAATTATACAACGAATTACGAAAATAACGGTGTTTTTATTATTTTTCTATCTTTAAAACTGACCGAGATATAAAAGTGCAAAGTTAACATTTTCGGTCTAAGCCGCGGACCGAGCACTCGTATGATTTTCAAAAATCGCACTTCTGAAGTCATTATATAAAAAAAGTACTCTGTGTTCTGAAGTGCGATTTTGAATTTGAAAATCATACGAGCGACTTGGCAGTAGAAAGATGCATAATCTCCATAGTAATTTTTGACATTTTCTACTGCCAAGTCGCTCGTATGATTTTCAAATTCAAAATCGCACTTCAGAACACATAGTACTTTTTTTATATAATGACTTCAGAAGTGCGATTTTTGAAAATCATACGAGTGCTCGGTCCGCGGCTTAGACCGAAAATGTTAACTTTGCACTTTTATATCTCGGTCAGTTTTAAAGGGGTGAAATGCAGAATAGATGTACCGTAACGAAATCGTTATTAAACTGAGATTGTAATGAAACTGACAAATTGTTACGAAACTGATAAGGTAAGGGTGAGATCACATAAGCATTAAAATAAATAAAATATTTATGGCATAAATCAACTTTATTAATTAACTTACATCTACAACGTGTTAATGAATTAACGCAAAACTAGAAAGTAGTTTGTTTAGAATCGAGAGCAGAATCGAATTATCATGGTTTCAACATAGGTAATTTTTTTCAAAATGTTAAATAATTTGTTTGCAAAATTTAAAATTTTCTGAACCCGATGTCAACCCACCGCACGGGCACACTCACCCTACTTACTACCAAAACAAGATTATTAAAATTTATACATGAGTACGTTAGCGCTTTCTTTTAGTGCTGAAATGATAGCAAATCATTTTTGCCTCGAAACTTAAAATGCGAATAACTTTAAATTTTAACTATCGAAATAATGAAATTGTTGTTTCAATCTAATTATTTTGTTATAAATCAGTTGGGGTGTATGAGGTTTTGCGCTAATTCATTAACACGTTGTATATTTTTGTACTAATTGCAAAAACCTTGTCAAAAATCAATCTTATCTGCAAACAATGCCGCCAGCAAGAAAGACGACATCGCTCCAGCCAGGGAGAAGATGCTGCCAGCCAGGAGAAGACGCCGATATTTAGTTTGTGTTATGTTTAATAATCTCATTATATTTTATAAAATTATTTTCATAGAACATTAAAATATATTTTTTAGTTTCTAGTATTAAATTAATTAATACATATTATTTACTATTTTGGATATTACTTGATGTCTAATGTTAAAAAAAACAGTATTATGTCACAAACTCATATGAACGAGACCTTAGTGTAACGAAACTGAGAGCTCAGTTTCGTTGAGTAACGAAACGTTACGAAACTGATAAAATAAACTGAGAAATCCTAACTTCAAAAATATTTGCTACCAAAATCGCTATTGGTTTGACAATAACTTATATCCCAGCGGTAATTATATCTCTTACGCAAGAAAAATCAGCAAATAACTGACAAATTACACTTACCGGAAATAGGAAAATCGCGTTATTAACCCTGATATTGATATTTAACAAAATGCGTGTCATACACCAACCTCGAACTGCGAAGCAAAATACGGCCATCTTAATGTCAATATTTTGACGTAAATTGAGAAAATTATGCCATTTTATAAAAACACAATCGAATGGTAGAATTGTTGTTGTAATTGTGCCCAAAATGTCGTTACTAACCCTGAGTTACGAAATTAACAAAAATGGAGACAAACATTTAATACGCTAATCTTATGACTAAATCGTTTCCTTTTAATTCCAGCCTATTTCAATCTGACAATTTAGATATTAAGTGGTCATTTTAACCAAAAAAAAGTTAAATTAAACTAAGAAAAAATTATTTCCTAATATACAAAATTGACAAGGTGGTGGAGAGACATATAAAATTTGTATGAAAGTTATATTAGTATTAAATTTTAAAAATATAATAATTCGTGCCTCATTGCGCGCATCAAAAAAATAAAAAATGGGCTTAATTGGGAAATAAATACACTGCTCAGAATAATGGAAATAATTTTAATCAAGGAAAGAGAAAAGACGGTATCTTATTTTAAACTTACGAGACAACTTAAATTGTATCTATGTACATCCGTTCTGCATTTCACCCAAAGATAGAAAAATAATAAAAACACCGTTATTTTCGTAATTTTTTGTTCGAGCAGTTTTCATTAATCAATTGGTAATGAACTCAATGACAACTGCAATAGAGTTGAAAATAGCGTACAAGAGGTCCCTGTCCCTGTGACGTCCGCAATATTTCTTGCACGCTATTTTCAAATCTATTTCAATTAGTCATAGAGTTCGAAAAGTTTTCCGCTAGATGAGCGCTGATCCTGGAACTTAAAAAATAAAACGTAAGGTAAAATTTTCAAATCATTGTATATTTTCACCGTTATAGATTTTTAAACTAACAATCTTTTCTTGGAACATCGACAGTTCTTATAATCTAAGTTATTATATTATTAATAAATCACATCACATGTAATATCTTCATGATAATAAAACTATTTATTTATAAAGAAAGCAAATAATCTAGTCTTTTACAAACATCGGTTTAACGCCAATATAGTTACTTGTTCTCCCAGTAAAATATTAATTTGAATCTGCTCAACTACTCCCAACGATGTGGTGTGGGCAGCGACCAAAAAATTACACTGCATGACTGTGTTACATGATTTTGATATCACATCATGACATCAAAATATAAAAAAATTTACATCCCGCCTTTTTTAAGGCTGCCTGTCCATTGAAGCTGTGCGAGCTGTGTAGCTGTGTTTTTTAACCAATCAGGAGCTCGGGCGAGATCGGCCGCGCCTCGCCCGAGCTCCTGATTGGTTAAAAAACACAGCTACACAGCTCGCACAGCTTCAATGGACAGGCACCCTAAAACATGGCGAGAAACGCATACGACAAGTTACCTGCCACATTACGAACCATCTATATCTATTCACATAACAAGGGTATTTAAAAAGAGTCCGACAGTCGTAAATACATATACCTATACAGTCATCGAATAGTCGCCACTTATATAACAACTAGAATATCATAACTATAACACAATTCACATTACTATATGCTATTTCGATAGGAAAGTCTTGAAACGTAAACAAAAAAACTAACGTCAAAACATAAAATTCTTGTTAGTATTCATAAAAGTCTGCACCGAGAATTCAGTTACTTTACGGTTCTATGGTGCCATGAAGTTATGCAAACAGTTAGTTTGAAGCACGGTTACACTTACAGAATAGATAATAGTACCTATACAGGGTGTTAGGGTAAACAGTTGCATTACTTTAAGGAGTTATTGTATGTACCCATGATACTGAACAACGTTCCCTAAGAAGAAACCTATAAGAAATTAGAAAATTTTTTTCGACTTTCATACAAACGTTCGATCACCCTGATTGCATTTAGTATGGGAAGTCCACAAATATTTTTGCGAATTTCTTACAGGTTTCTTGGCGAATGTTGTTCAGTACCATAAACTGTTTATCCCAACACTCTGTATAGTTCTACATACAGGCCACTGCCTGTCCGGGTGTTTCTCCTGGGCGTTTGAACGCCGTCATTGTCCTCGCCAGCATGGGGTTTTATAGCGCTCTTATAAAGGTCTAGAAGCTTTAAAACATTGCTATAAAATGTTGTCTTATAAACAAGATGATAATATAGGTGATATAGGTGAGAAAAATGACGGCGTTCAAACGCCCAGGAGAAACTCCCGCCCCTCTCTAACTGCAGATACACCACCCCACCCCACCACACTCTTTCTGGGGTCACTTTAAGGGAGCCGAGCAAGAAGCATTATACAACAGCCTAGCGTGCGCGAGCGAGACGGCACGTGTCATGTTTCTGTATCAGAACTGTTCATGCATCGTGAGATCATTGTATAGAGTGCCAGGGGTGTGGTGATAGATATATGGTTATTTAATTTAAATACGATATTTAACTAATCCAAGGTGTTTAAAGACAGCGCCATCGCTTTCTATGTAGTTCGGGGGGCGTATTGCAGAGGTCGCCTCTTAGTACGGGGGCACATCTGCAGACGTCGCCACCGTCTTGTTACCATTGTATTTCCCTACCAACTGACGCCTCTGGTTGGAGAAACCTTTCTGAGGATTCAGGGATTCCATTATACGATACAAACCAAACCACACGCCGTCTTATTTCTCTCCAGCCGGGGTCCACCAGCTCCACGAGCCAACACAAGGTTTAGGTTCAATCATTTTGTATACATTTACATCTCAAGACTTACCTATTTCACGAGCAATATAATATAAGAGTGTTTAGTGTGATGTGCGACAGTACAGCGGTTTAGAGCAACCTCCCGTAGCAGATGGCGGGTTCAAATCCCGCCACCAACCAAAATATTATCCAATCTTTTCAATTTAATATCTATTCAGTTCAATTAGAATCAGAGTCCATGTGATCTCTGTAATTGCGACGCGCCTTTTTAACCCTCTGCCAAAATTTCACCGCCTGGAAGTCTTGATCATCTGATACGTCATCGGCCGGGCGTTGAGTCCTTGTACTGCTGCTAGCTACTGTCCCAACACCGCTGTCTGGTGTGCCCATCGTATCGGGCGCCGGCCACAAACTGCTTTCGGTACTACAACTGCTTTCAAGTTCGCTCTCATTAGTTTCGTTCATGAGTCTTGCGACGGTTCTGTTGTAGCTGACTTTAGGTGATAGTCTATCGGAGGTCGTTGCTCTTTCGGTAGGTTCTTTGGGGGGCGGAGATTCGCTGGAATCCGAGCGATGTAGACTTGTCCTGCCGTTGCGTCGGACTCTCCTTAGATTAATTCTAAGTCTGTGGTCAGGTGGTGAGTAGGGTTCTGTCTCGGGAGGTTCTACGCGGAGGGAGTCGCCGAGGGAGTCCCGGGAGCCGTTGATGGGCGTGGGCACGATGCTGACTAAGTTCGCGGGGACTTGGCCGTTCTGGTTGGCGGGTGAGATCGGTCGGCTGCCCACTGACTGGTCGTCGTCTGAGTCTACTTCTGCTATCCTTAGTAGCGCTGTGTTTTGTCCTCTGTATCCTGTGACAAAAAGGTTGTGATAAATCAAATTAAATATTGAAAATCAGCGTATATTCGTCCCACTGCAGGGCAAAATTCGCCTCACTCTCAAGGAGGGTGTATGGGCGTTAGTCCACCACGCGTGCCCAATTCAGCAGTGCCCAGTTCACATACATATCGAATTTCTTCTTCAGCGAATGCAGGTTCCCTCACGATGTTTTCCTTCACCGTTTGAGAGCAGTCGGTATTACGTACATAAGTTAGAAAAACTCATTGGTTGGTACATGTGGCATGTCATCCGTGCGGATTCGAACCCGGACCTCAAGATTGTGTTTCCATACCTATCCATAACGCGCCACTGAAGCTCTTCTATAGTCTTCTTGTTTATAGTAGATTCTTATAAACCGGCGAAGTAATATTTTAAAATATCTTTCTTTATTATTTTCTTACCTGTGCTAGTGCTGGGTAGAGCTAAATTGTCATCGAAGTTTTCTGTGTTATTAAAATTATTATTATCACTACTGTCTTGAGCCATAGATGTGCCTGCAACATACATAAAATAAATCAATAATCAGCTAGCCGACCAAATAAATGATCAAATATAGTAACATTAATGCGATGCGAATATACTTACGCCACCGGTACGAACGTAAAGTTTGGATCATAAATCAGAACGTCTCGCTCGCACAGCGCTATGGAACTGTTATAGTGATGCATTACTATGTTTGTCAATACAATACTATGTAAATTTAAGATGGAGAATAACATTTATATTGTGCAAGAAAAGAAAGCGCGGTTAAAAATAGTTGTACTAGCCGGCAAAATTTACCTGCAGCAGGTAGAACTGTCGGCGGACTATGAGCGTTTATCGACAAACAAAACATGTGTTGCGCATCCTTGTTGAAATAATGGCTAATATTATGTATGACCCAAACTTTGCGTTTGTAACGGCATAATCATGTTAGCACTCACCATTATTTCTTAAATTCATAACTTTCCTATAACTAGTGACTTTAGTTTTCCTCTTCGACGTCCTTGTGAGGTTCATCCGTCTGCGGAGCGGTCTGATTATCTGCAAATAAGTTTGAGGCAAGATCTATAGACAGACTATTTAATCAATCCTTCAGCTATTTAGAGCGTTTTGAAATACGGACAGAACTTTAAAGATATTATCATCGTAGGGTAATATGTGTCAGAGACACTCATGAGTACGGACGGTCAAACGAAGCAGGTAGTGTACTGAAGTTGCGGCGAGCTTGCCAGGAGCTTGCGCTTCGTGCACTATCACAACCTTCGTCATTTGGTTGCAGCAGTAGTTGAATATTGGGGGATCTGGCTCAGATCAACCCAATATTCATTTAATTAAATGAATAGACGAAAACACTACTTTTCAGTCAATTATTAGAATAGTTAAAAACACTACTTTTCAGTCAATTATTAGAATAGTTGAAAACACTACTTTTCAGTCAATTATTAGAATAGTTGAAAACACTACTTTTCAGTCAATTATTAGAATAGTTGAAAACACTACTTTTCAGTCAATTATTAGAATAGTTGAAAACACTACTTTTCAGTCAATTATTAGAATAGTTGAAAACACTACTTTTCAGTCAATTATTAGAATAGTTGAAAACACTACTTGTCAGTTAATTATTAGAATAGTTGAAACACTACTTTTCAGTTAATTATTAAAATAGTTGAAAACACTACTTTTCAGTCAATTATTAGAATAGTTGAAAACAATACTTTTCATTTTTTATTGAATAGATAAAAACTTGATAGTGAATACCTGAATAGAAAACTTAAGTTATTTAAATGAAAACTAATGTCTTGAACTCTCTCTGAATAGGCAAGTTTACGTCTATTCAAATAAGAAAATGAAAAGTAGTTTTTTATCTATTCACTTTTCATGTTTTCATTTATTAAAATAATGAATTTTGTGTTTTCATGTATTCACATTCAAGTTTTCAACTATTCGAATAATTAACTGAAAAGTAGTGTTTTTATCTTTTCATCTATTCATTTAATTAAATGAATATTGGGTTGATCTGAGCCAGGTCCCCCAATATTCAACTACTTGCAGCTATGGAGTTTCTTATCGTTTCTTCTTCATAGGTGTTTTACTTGCGAAACGGTGGTAAATATCTGATACGAATCAGTTCTCACCATTCATTTGAAATCATTATCACTTACCCAGATATCGCTGATTAATTTATAACAGAATGTATATTACTTGGGAGTACCTACAGTCTAGTAATAATACTAACCCTGCCGGAAGTCCTGAACAAGCAATGCGCGGGTTCGTCGGAGTCGGTCCTCTCGCTGGAAGGTGCGGACACCCTGGAGCGGCGGCCGGGCGCGCTCAGCGGCAGGCAGGTGCGCGGCGCGGGTCTGCGCGGGCCGCGCGCGCGCCGCACCGGTGTGCGCTTGCCTTTAGCACTAGTGCCCGTCACGCATTTACCGCTAGACTTGCTGAGCGATGTGCGAGATTGTTTGCTCCGTCTGTAAACATATGTGTACGTCGATTCCGATTAAGTCGATTTAGAAGTTGGCTGTGTCGACACGTCCGCAGGTGTTAATTGTGACAACGTCTAGTCTAACTGTAGATGTAGTATGCCATTCACAATCACGACAGAATACAATTCGACTTGTTCTTGGGCATTGTCCTTTACAGTAGCATTTAGTTAAGGTATCAAGCTACAGAATGATAAAGATATTGCATGTATCACTAAGGCCCGGATCCGTATAAAGCCGTGGTGGTCCAGTGGCGAGTAACCTTGCCTGCCGTGCAGGAGGCGATGGTTCGATCCCCGTCCAGGCCGACTCGTACCAATGAGTTTTTCGGAATTTATGTACGATTTGTAACATCACTGGCTTTTCGGTGAAGGAAAACATCGTGAGGAAACCTGCATGCTTCAATTTCGAGGCATATATTGTACCCAACTGTCCATTACAAGTGGCGACGGGCTCACTCCCCGTCACACTGGACAGAGTTTCGGTACTACTAGTGAAACGTGGATGTTCTGAAGTTTCAGAATATCTCTGGCTACCCCCTCGGGGAATATATTCGTGATCATATGCCATGCTATGCTATGTCATGAATTTAAACATGTCTGCCCCCTTACCCGCACTTTCGATCTTCACTATATCGCCACTGTATCGATCCACACTTCATTGTAATAGAGTTGAAATTGGAACGAAAACATTCACGCAAAAGTTCGAATCGAATGTGCGGGTAGACCCTCTGGTCTGCTCCGCTTCGGTGGATTCCGGATCTCATAGTTTCCTAGAAAAAGTCGTGGATAGACTACGATATTTTCAAATAAAAACATAAAAATTATTTACCTTAGTGATCCCCTTTTCTGTGAGCGTAAACTATTTTTCGAGTACCGCGAGGCGACCAATCGCGCAAGTCTGTTTGGACACCTTTGACTCCTGTTTCCATTTGGGTTAGCTGCACAACAAAGAACACATTGTATCGTTCATAAGTCGAATCCACTTTCATATACCCTAGATAATTGGACAAAACGGACAATTGGCGTCCAGCACACATCATTTGCGGGACGCATCCTCTAAGGGTCTAGAAACGGGACGTCCCGCCTCTCGCGGGACGGTTGCCAACCCTAGTCCCCACACATAGTCCGACCTGTGAAACATGTCTGACCATTTAAACGAAAACAATATTCTTAGGAAAAATAGATTCGGGGCTGTGCACCTTTCTAACAGTAACAGGGATACGTACCTCTTTTGGGAGGTAACGGTAAGAAGTCAACGACGATCTGATCACTGTCCGAGGACTCTGAATCGTTGCCGTGCTCGGAGCCTCCAGAGCTGGACCCGTCTAAGGAGTCTGTCTCCTCGGCCAGGCACTCCAGTTCACGCTGCACCAGGGAATCAAAGAACGCCATCATGCGAGGGTCCTCGCTCGTCGACTGTTCGGCGTAGTTGTGAGATATGTACTGGGGATAAGGAAGCGATGAACGTTACACCGGCACTTCATTCTCGCCGAGAACGGGCGAGACAGGCCGAGAACGAGAGTGTGGATGCCCTTCATTGTTCTCGTGGCGTCATAAGCCGCAGTAATTTTCCTTGAATGTTCTCGCCGAGTGTTCTCGGCGAGAGTGAAGTGCGGGCTTTATACAACGTGTTAATGAATTAACGCAAAACTAGAAAGTAGTTTGTTTAGAATCGAGAGCAGAATCGAATTATCATGGTTTCAACATAGGTAATTTTTTTCAAAATATTAAATATTTTTTTTGCAAAATTTTAAATTTACTGAACCTGATGACAACCCACCGCACATGCACACTCACCCTACTTACTACCAAAACAAGATTATAAAAATGTATCCATGAGTACGTTAGCGTTTTCTTTCAGTGCTGAAATGATAACATATCATTTTTGCCTCAAAACTTAATTGAATTTTATGTATCAAAATAATGAAATTATTGTTGCAATCTAATTATTTTGTTATAAATCAGTTGGGGTGTATGAGGTTTTGCGCTAATTCATTAACACGTTGTATAGTAGCTGAGACGATTAAATGACAATTAAAAAAGGCGGTAGTGGGCGCATGGACGCGGAGTGAGGTGACCATTTAATATATTCTTTGGAGGTGACATTCGATAGCCGTCAGTCGAACAGTGAGGAAGTGCGAGCACAACTGTCACTTGAACTAAATAAATGTGTTTTGTTATATGACTATCTGGTAATTTAACTATCCGGTATACTAAATTCACAACAAATGCACAGAAAATGGCAGATAAAAAAAAAAATTATGACACTTTTGATTTTTGTATTGTGCCATCTCAATGACAGTAAACTTTTCAATTCAGACAAAAGATAAGATTTTACATGAGACTTTTGTTCATTTATTTATCTGATGGATAGCAGTTTGAAAAAAGCACATGTTCTCTCTTCTGTGGGTGATATAATGGTCCATACCTGTCCACTATGGTGCACGAGAGACACGTAGTCCTCGTGGCTGTATATCTCGCGCGGGTTGTCCGACCCCTGCGCCTCCTCCAGCAACGCGCCGCGCATCTGCGGGTACTCCAGTGCCGACCACACCTGAACACCACCGTTAAAATTAAACCAAGAAACATTCTCACTAATACAAAACCCATATTCGTAAACTTTAGCCTTAGTTCAAGTGTTATCCGCAAAATGGCCGACAGTAGCCTGTTTTTTTTTATTGAAAACACGCAAAAGGTAATTGCTTATAAATTGTATTATAATCAGACAGTATGTATGGACACATCCCTATTTATATATTTAATAATATTATAAATGTGAATGTAAGTTTGTTTGTTAGGCTTTCACGCGAAAACTACTTCATGAAATAACTAACTAACCGATCATCATGAAACTTTGTACACATATTCTTGGAGGTATTAGAAGTAACATAGGATACTTGGGCTTTTCCAAATTCCACGCGGAGGAAGTCGCGGACAAAAGCTAGTCAGTAATAAATTACCTTGATAATTTTCTCGACGCCGGAGGACGCGATGAGGCAGTGGTGTGGGTTGTACCGCACCTGGTTCACGATCGATCTATGACCGTACAGGACAATGTGCGGGGGCTCCAACACCACATCTGCAAGTTAATTGTTCAACACTATTTCAATCCGTCATCCAGCGTGTATATTAGTTTATTTTATTTTACATAAATCAAACTTTAAATGCCCATAACGTAGATTAATTCAAAGTACCATCCAAAGATCAAACTAAGTTTTTAAGATTGTAACACCGCACCATCCTTCCAGGCAGTGTCTACAGGGTGTCAGGGAGAGTTGCATTACTTTAAGGAGTGACTGCACCCATGATACTGGACAACTTTGCCTAAGAAACAAAATAGGAAATTCGAAATTTTTATATCTCGACTTTTCATACAAACGTTCGATCAGCTGATTATGCGCATTTAGTATGGAAAGTCGAAAAAAATTTATTGCGAATTTCCAGTATGTTTCTTTAGGACAGTTATACAGTATCATGGGTACAATCACGCCTTAAAGTAATGCAACTGTTCACCCTAACATCCTGTATAAACAATTTTCTTTTTTCATAATAAAATCGCCTCATTGAAAACATGGAGTCGATTTTGTTTGTAAGCGTAATTTCGAGAGGTGTGTTCCTCCCTACAGTTCGTTCTTGTTAAATCTACCTATGCAATAAGCAAACTTACCCAGCCCATTATTAGCCTCTTTCCCGTACGGAATCTTCCACATATATAAATTGAAGTCATCGGACCCTGACAGCACGTACTGATCGCCTTCTCCGGCGAAGCAGCAGCTCTTCATAGTGCAGGAGTTGTAGTAGTCCTGGTGGTAGAACTCCACGACCGGCTCCGGTGATTGCACGGCGTAGAGGACGGGGGCGAGGCGGCGGCGGAGCGCGAGCACGTGGGTGCCGGCAGAGTTGAAACGAACGCTCATGCTGTTCTGACAGGAACCGCTGTTGCCCACGTAGCGTATTACTGGACTGTGGAGGAATGTTCACAACTTTAAAATGTTTATTCAGCAGGTTAAAATTTTGCTACATGTAGTACAAGCAGTTTAGCAAAATCTTTAGCATATTGAAGGTTTTAGTCCCCCGTTCGCGCGCGACGCGTCTTCATTGCAATCAAAAGGGAAGAGGTCTGCCCGCGCTTTTCAGAGAGTGAAAGCCGTGACACTGAAAAAAACCAAGTCGCGCACAAGTAGACAAATCATTCTAGCTAGAGGGGCAGGATGCAGTGACGTGACTTCAGGGAAATGTAGCGACGGCTAGCTACATTTCTACCCTTTGACACATCTAAACTATTATAAAACTGTAACAGAAGTGTGTCTGGACATTGAAGATATGAAAAAAAAAATTACGATATAGTTTTTAGATGTCCCTTATTCCAAATCACCAATTTTTGTCTGTCTGTTTGTTTGTTTCTGTGTTTGTTTGTTCGAGCTTCACGCAAAAGCTACTGAACCGATTTTGATGAAATTTTGATAGCTTATGATCTGACATAAAATATGGTATATAATTTATGCGGACGAAGTCACGGGTAAATGCTCGTAATTAATAAAGTTCTACATACAGCCATCTACCCCTTTCTGACTTCAAGATACTGTACCTCACCCAACACTTTCTGGGGACATTTCTGGCAAAGATGATTCTTCAGGGGAGCAAGAAGCCCATACAACAGGGTCGCGCGTGCGAGCGGGACGGAGTATGAGCTAATTTCATTTTGTTTCTGTATCCATACTAGTCAAGCATTGTGAGATCATTCTACAGGGCGTGCTTTTGTCCCAAAAATTACCCCATAGAAAACCTTACCCCTTAGGCTCTAAGTCGAAACAACATTTCTAAAGAGAATAGTAATATTCGAGTCAATACATATAAATTAAATACAAAGAGTACAAAACTAATGTAGAGCGGGTTTAAGGATAATATTTGCTTATATATTTACTGCTTAGGTGATCTCAGATCCCACAGGGCTACACCATCGCGCGCGTTCGCAGAGACAAGCATTCCCACTTGGTGAGGGTGGAACATTACCCCATGGAAAGCCTTACGACTCCGCGATATTACCAGCGACTCTGTTGAAAAGAAGACAGTACTGATTTATTGAAAATATTTTGCTGGCTAAGTTTATTGTGTATTTCCACCAGTAATAATGTTTTTATTGAACACATAAAACAGATTAAATGTAGACAGATTAAAATCTCAGTGATGGGGATGGACCAGGTCTGCCGGCATAACTCCAGTCGCTTTAGGGGTTACTGATGATTAAAGGTCTGTAAAAAATTATCGGTCAACTGCAAGGCTGATCGTATGATGTTGTTGTAGTATGCACTGTAGCTATGTGAACAGTAAAAAAACTGTCAAGTTCTGTCAGTCGGTTTAGGAGATACAGCCAGTCAAAGTTCCGACCTTTGAACGGCTGTATCTCCTAAACCGACTGATGAACCATGTCAGTTTTTGTACTGTTCACATAGCTACAGTGCATGCTACAACATCATACGATCACCCTTGCAGCTGATCTTTAATTTTTTACAGACCTTTAATCATCAGTAACTCCTAAAGCGACTGGTGTTATGCAGGCAGACCTGGTCCATCCCCATCACAGAGATGCTCTACACCCCATAAACACTGAATCAGCCTTGCTGCTGATGGTTGCAAAAAGTACACTTATCTCACGGAATACTGACCGTGCACAGAGTGGCGGGTATCGAACAACAGCAATCGACCGTCGTTGCCGGCGGTGGCGACGACGCGGTCGTTGTACGGGTCGATGCTGAGGCTGCATACTGCTCGCTGGTGCTGAAGTACTTCTAGAGGGCATTTGCTCTCAAGGTCGTGTACAATTACCTGTGTGGCAGAATATTATTTTCAATGCAATTTTAGTGATTATTGATGTTACAGTGGCACATTCAGGGTCCATCTAATGGAGCGTTTAAACAGAAGTGACGTGGCGCGGACATTTCGCCGGCAGGGTGCGGCAATATAAACATTATAGTACGTAGCATAGAGTCGTTTGGAGAATTACGCCCGCGCCTCCAGGCGACGTCGCCTGGTGGCGGGGGTGCGATTTTTCTTTACGTCAAAAAACGACGCTATGCTACGTAATATAAGGTTTATATTGGTGTTACTTTGACTACCCGCCACCGCCACGCGTCTCTTCTGTATAAACCCTACCTTAGAGAAAGTTGTTTATTTTGATGGTCTGATCATCCTCTTAAAAAACCTATAGCATTAATCCTACTATCCTACTAATATAAAAACCCGAAAGTTTGTAAGTATGGATGGATGTTTGTTCCACTTTCACGCAAAAACTGCTGAACGGATTTTGATGAAATTTGGCATACAGTTAGACCATGGCCTGGATTAACACATAGGGTACTTTTTATCCGGGTAACGCAGACGAAGTCGCGGGCAACAGCTTGTATGCTATAATACTCAATAGTATTATTAAGAAGGACCCTATATTCACCAGAGTTTTATGAAGGAAACCTATCAACGTCATTTGCCCATAATTAAGAGACAGAGACAAAACAGAAATAAATGGACAAAGGATGTTGTGGAATGGAACCAAAGAAAGGGAAAATGAAAGCGGAGAGACCATGCTGCAGGTGGGATTATGATTTGAAGCGAGAGATAGGCTTTCTGCATCCATTCTTGTCCTGCTATCCCCCTAATATCCCACCTGCAACATGGTCTCTCCGCTTTCGTTTTCCCTTTCTTTGGTTCCATTCCACAACATCCTTTGTCCATTTTTTATATACAGGTATTGAAGTCCTCCTCTAGAGACTTCAATACCTGTGTATAAAAAATGGACAATGGCCATGTCAGGAGACAAATTGAAGAGGCTTGAAGAGGCAATTAGGAAGATGTTAATAAATGTAAATAACAGAATTGTAACTCTTAACCAATAAAGGCTATAATAATAATTCATTAACATACAATATCATCATTTCCGCCAGAGTAGATCTTCTGATTATCGTTAGTGATGCCCAAACAGAAGATGTTGGACTGATGGACCGCTTTCATCGGCTCCGGCTTCCCGTGGTTCAGGAGGGCTTGCCCAAACTGCCATAGCATTACTCTCCTGTCATCTCCACCTGGTAGACACAAGGTTTACATCATAGATCTAAATATAACTATAAGAACTAGGTGCACAATCTCATATAAAATTTTAGCTTTGTGTGAATTGACATGTCTTCTTTAAAGGTGGGAATGCTATAGGCAGCACTGCGCGACACGACTAATTTGTATGAAATAATTGAGAAAAATAACAGAAAACAGTGAGACAAATTATTTCATGATTGTGAGCTTCTTTTTTCGCGAATCATGATCGGATATACATGTCGTGACATTGCTAGCGCAAGCTTTTTGCTTTTTCAATAATTTTATAATTATCAACGTATAATTATTGCGTTTTTAATTGTATTCCAGCAATTTTAGAACTTTTAGTTAGTAATTTTACTCAAAACTGACAATCAGCTTCAATAATTATCAAAGAAAATAATTATCGCGCTCGACTTAAGTGGCTCCCAGTCAAACGTCGTAGGGAAGCTCATATCCTTAACCTTCTCTACTCCATCCTCTTCAATCCCATTACTCCTAATTACCTCAAGGAACGCTTTGTTTTCTCTTCCTCCACCACTGGCCGTCATCTGCGTTCCTCTGAAAACCTCTCCCTCCATATGCCCATCCACTCCACTAACTTCTACACCCATTCCTTCTCCGTTCATGCCGTTTGGCTTTGGAACTTGTTGCCAGAGGCAATCCGACGTGCACCTTCCTTGAATGTTTTTAAGTCGAAAGTTAAGTCGCATTTCCTTGATCACTGACCCTCTCCGATTTTTTCTCCGAATGTAAGTAGGTACTTAAATCTTTTCCTATGTCAATAGTTCATGTTTTCCTATCGTGTTTAGTTGAGTAGTACGCGTATTTATATATGATGTGTGTATGTATATATATATATATATATATATTATAGGAATATATATTATAATACTTATCTATGTATTGCATTTAGATGTATTTATAATAGGTTTATTCTTGTTTTTTTATTTACTGATATTTCTGGTCATTTATCTGAAAACACCGCCTACCTTTCTTCGTACACCGTTTCCTCTACCCTAAGGTTGTCTGGAAGAAATCGCTTCTTAGCGATAAGACCGCCTTATTTTGTGCCTTTTTGTATTTTTTTTCTCTGTATTTTACTCTTATGTCTTGGTGTAAAATAAAGTATATTTGTTTGTTTGTTTGTTTGTTTATCTTGATAATTTCGAACCCTGGTAGGACTGAAGGACAGGCAGCGCCTCTTACAGAGGAATGTATTTCTTTTTTATTTTTGAGCTTTCTTAAAAATGGTAATATCGGTCGGTGGCAAGATTCAAACATTGTGTATATTGTTGTAGCACCAACTATAAAATAAATAATAAAAACTAGCCAAGAGAGAGTCGGGCTCATGCTAAACAAAAGAAAACACTCTTTCTTTATTATAAAAAAGAAATACATAACACAAATATAATGTGTGGTGAGGGTTCCGGCTCTTTTGATTAAGAAATACCTAATGAAAAATAGTTTCAGCAAACTTTTATATTGCTTTATCATGCAAACTGAATAAATCAATACTTGTATGAATTTTACATTAGCAATGCAAGTTGTTTGTCATAGAAAATTGTAGAGGGTAAGCATATAATAATTTATCATAGTTTATAAATAAACAGTGCACTTAGTGCATGGATTGATTTGTTATGATATCAACTTATCAAAGATAGAGCGACATTATCTACGCATCGCGACAGGCAATATGAGATAGTATACCGCGTCAAGTTTTGTACATCCTCTTCAAATTCAAAGAGAAACATCGAACAGTAAGGAATAGTGTAGCATGAATAATAAAATATTATAATTACCTGATACAAGCAATTCGCCATTGTTGGAGAATTCGATGGCGTTCACACATCCGAAATGGCACACCAAATCCCGACGAAATAAGTTCTTGGCAGCATTCAGGCGGTTGTTAAACAGCTGTGACTTTAGGTCTGGTAGAATCCCACACTCTCGCTTTTGAAGATAAGGTATAGGACTCGCAATATTCGCCATTTTCAGAATAAAACCACCATTTTCTGACACGAAAACTTCTCAGCCGATCAGCTGTATTTTATTTTTAAAAACAACTTACGTTTCTTTACACGTATTAGCCAAATCATTGCTATCCTTCTACTGAGCCCATACTGAACGTATAAAAATAAAAGAACAAAATGATATATTGTACAGATTTTTCACTGCTTTCTTGGCGTTCTCATAATTTTATTTATATCCTGAATCATTCCTTCTTCCTTGAATGTGAAATTTAATAAATACAAATATCTTTCGCACGTTCGTACAAAAAATTTTCTTGGTGAATAGGAATAGAACCATTTAATTATTCGTTACGGCAACATTATTTTCTTTACAAAATTCAGACAAAATTCTATCCAACTTAATTATCATTGGCCATTTCAATTTAAGCTTGTTTTTTATTGGTTTATCGAACATTGGTGTTTCCATAATTGAAAATTGTAGAACCTGACAAATTATGTCAACTGTCAATGTCAACGAGTGTCATGTCATGTCATAAACACGTGTTGGCTGTGGTGTGGGATTTATTGTTATTTTTGAGTTTTTGAAGATTTCTGTTAAAATAACTGAATTCTAAGTATTATGGTAGTAGCCGAAGAAATGAGTAAACCATCCTTAAAAGTATCAGGTAAATTATTCTTTTGTGCCATATATAAAGTGTTCTATAAACTATCAATATTTTCCACTCGTGATTTTGTTTCAATGTAACGTTTCAGTGTCGGACTCCGACTCTTCAAGCGATGAAGAGTCAGCAGTAGAGTCAGAAGAGTCAGCAGTAGAGTCAGAAGAGTCAGCAGTAGAGTCGGTAGAGTCAGAAAATGAAGTAGAAATGGAAGAAGACGGCGCGGACGCAGATGCCGAAAGTGTATCCTCAAATGACGAAAACGACTCCGTTGATGGCCTGGTAACAAACGAGGGATGGGCAGACTCCGTAGCAAAGATCCTCGGCTCCAGCAAACCGAAGAACAAGAAAACTTTGGTTTTATCTCGGGCTAAAAAGCATTCGGAAATAGTTAAGAAAGTAATAGAGGAAAAGCCAGCCTTTGAGGTTATAGGGGAGACAAAGGAAGTTAAACCCGATGTTAAAAGTGAAGAGCCTTCATCAGAACCAGCAGCGAAGAAAAAGGTAATTAGTTCAATCTACATATTATGTTTGAGGATGCATTTAGTGTGACAATCGGTGAATGGCAGATCAGCACAAGTATTTCTCACTTTTCACATTTGCTGCCTGTCTCAAATATGAAACTGAAGTATTTAATGATATACAACGAGTTAATGAATTAACGCAAAACTAGAAAGTAGTTTGTTTAGAATCGACAGCAGAATCGAATTATCATGGTTTCAACATAGGTAATTTTTTTCAAAATTTTAATTAATTTTTTCGTAAAATTTTAAATTTACTAAACCCGAATTCAACCCACCCCATGGGCACTCTCACCCTACTTACTACCAAAACAAGATTATTAAAATGTATCCATAAGTACTTTAGCGCTTTCATTCATTGCTGAAATGATAACAAATCATTTTTGCCTCTGAACTTAAAATGCGAATAACTTTAAATTTTAACTATCAAAATAATGAAATTATTGTTTCAATCTAATTATTTTGTTATAAATCAGTTGGGGTGTATGAGGTTTTGCGTTAATTTATTAACACGTTGTATAGGGTGAATTTGAAGTTATTTGCATCACAACTGACAACAACTGTCACTATGGGAGCTAAACTGAAATCACAAAAAAAAACAGTTATTCAATACTAAACTGCAACCTACTTGACTCAAATGTAAGAAACAGCAGAATTTTTTCAGTTTGATGGGTAGAAATATAAATATTCGTTATTGTGAATCATAATGACACTATTATTTATAGGATAGGTAGAAGAGCCTTAGTTAAAAAGGATGCCAATAACTTCAAAACCACCCTGTTAAGCCATCCCACTAGATCACGCTAGGTGGGTTCTTGAGCACACCATATTACTGTGAACCTATGAGGTGTTTGCCCACACACCCACCCACAAAAATCTTAATAATGTTTACCCCGTCTTATCTGCAATGCATCAAGGAGCATCATAGTGTTAAGGGGCCATAGGTCCTGGAATTACCTGGGAAGGAACGAAAAAAATACACAGTATTCTTGAATAGTTTATCTAGTGAAATCATCAATTGAATACACGATTGAAATTACTTCACTCGATAGAATTTCCTTTCAAAAATTTACGAAAATAACGCATTTTTAACATTATTTTCTCAAACCGTTTCAACTGTTTTTGCAACCGTTTATAATTACTGGAATTTTACTCACATATTCACCATTAGTTTATCTAGTGAAATCATAAAAAAATCTATAAAAAGTATGTTTATTAATTCTTTTTAATCGAAAATACAGCACGCGCACGCACTTTTCGGAGGGCTGAGCAATCGCGTTTCTCATCGAAATTATTTGACTAAACCTATGGCCGCTTAAATAAAAAACATGTGACTTCTAATTTCAGAAACAAGAAAAACCTTCAATAAGAGTAAAACCAAATATTTTAGAAAAGGACAGAGAGAGATTACTAGCAAAGATAGCAACAAAAGGTGTCGTACAATTGTTCAACGCTGTCAGAAATCAACAGAAAACTTTAGAGAAAGAAATGGGTAGGAATGACTTATCGGAATCTAAGAAAGAGAAGATTTTGAAGAAGTTTGATAAGAGAACGTTCTTGGACACATTGATGGGGCAGAGCAAGTCTATAGTTGTAGATGAAGCAAAGAATTTGAAGAATGAGGTTAAGGCAGAAGAACCTAAATGGAGTGCACTAAGGTATGTATTTCTAGTTACTTTTATAAATAAGAATATATATGTTTGTTGAAGTTTCTGGTTCCATTCTACAGCCATAACCTTGCTGTTGCAATGTTTATTGGTAGTGGTCAACTTGCTGTCAAGAAAATTACCCAGCCACTCAAAGTAGCCCCCACAGGATTCAATAAATAGGTACACCAATCTGGGACTAAGAGTATACTCGGACTGGACTTGAACCTACAACCTACCCAACAGGGGCTTTGCTTTCATCCTATTATGCTACCAAGCCATTACACATCAGAGGTCCAAATAACTTTATGCTTTCAAAGCATGGAAGCCCCAATTTTTTTTTTAATTCTAAGTCGTCATGGGTAAACTGACCATTGTACATAATATTTTTGTATAAAACTCCCCATAAAAAGTAGATTAAAAATAATTACAAAATTAGCCCCATTTCATACCTAACTTGGTTTTCCCAAATTAAGGCTACTAGAAATTTTTTTGCTATCGCACATAGGCTTTGTACTACACATTCCACTAAATCAATTCGGCTTCATGATGAAAAATAGTACTTAGTTCACCATATTGTGATGAGTGTCGAGTGATCATGATCAAGGAAGTACATCACCTGTTAGTAGAGTGTGTTATATGTAAGGTACAGTGGGACTGACATGTACATAACATTTTTGTATAAAATTGCATAAAAAAAGAAAAATAAATAATGATATAGTAATAAACTGTAGAAAGTGAATGACTAGAAAAGGCATTAAAATAATAATAACGCAAAAACGAGACAGGTTTATATGCTAATCCATTGAGAGAGCAAGAGAAAATGTATGTTGTTGGTCCCTTTCAGCATATGCAGTATTTTTGTTTGACTTAGTTGAAATTAAATACAAAATCTTGCAACTAACTCAAAGGCACGAATTTTTGTACATATTTTATCGTATCTCCATCCCTTTCCAGTATACGCGCTCCGCGAATCTATAAAATAATCAACGTAAACCTATTTATGTATTTTCAGGGACGATTTCATGATGGGAGCGAAAATGAAAGATTGGGACAAGGAATCAGTGGATGAATGATAAAACTAAGTATTTGTTAAGGAATTATTTTAATAAATTAGTGTAAATATGTGGTATTCTTTATAAAATTTACAAGGAATGATTTATGATATTATTTAGTTTCCAAATTCAGCTAAACCTTAGGTCTTTTAGTATATTCTATTCCATTAAGAGTTAACACCGTCTAGTGGCGCTAACACAAAATTTAAGATTTCTCAATCAAGAAAACCTAAACTAAAAATGTTCCGTACTAAATACCAACTATATCCGAAAGCCAAAAAACATTTTTTTTAATAACCAATACTTTTACAAATAGGTTACTACAAAAATTACACTTTTAGGAAAATAGTAGTAGTTCTCGTATGAACTTCAAACAGCCCGAATTCCTTTAAAGTACGAGTGAATAGGCTTCTTCTGGGTAAGCTCGCTACATCTTCGACCCCATCTTCGTCCTGAGGACTGGATTGAGGTCAAGAGCAAACCCATCGTTAAAAAAAAACAATAAAAGTATTGCATGAAAATTGTTTTTCTAGTTAGTTAGGAACATATTTATTTTAACATATTTCTTAATTGAGAAAAGGCTTCTTCTGGGTAAACTCGCTACATCTTCGACCCCATCTTCGTCCTGAGGACTGGATTGAAGCCAAGAGCAAACCCATCGTTAAAAAAAAAAACAATAAAAGTATTGCATGAAAATTGCTTTTCTAGTAAGTTAGGAACATATTTATTAATTGATAAAAGGCTTCTTCTGGGTAAGCTCGCTACATCTTCGACCCCATCTTCGTCCTGAGAACTGGATTGAGGTCAAGAGCAAACCCATCGTTAAAAAAAAAAAAACAATAAAAGTATTGCATGAAAATTGCTTTTCTAGTTAGTTAGGAACATATTTATTTTAACATATTTCTTAATTGAGAAATCTAAAATTTTACGATGAGGGGCCACTGAATAATTGTTATTTTCATTACTTAAATCAATATTTACACAATACTAGAGTAGACTATTTAATATTCATGGAGTAGGCGTCATTGCCTACAGAATGCTGGGTGATCTGTTTGGGAAGAGTGGAGTATATCTTGACCGGGAGATTCCAGACCATGGTCTCAATGGATACGTTTAGAGGAGCCTTCCAATCCTGGTCCTCAGGGTTCGGTGTTACTTTCTCATTTGTCGTCACGAATTCGAAGTGGAGTCGCCATCTTAGTGACACTGGAACAAGGTTTTTTTGGTTTAGATGTTCAGTAATTATTTTCACAAGAAGTTAGCACTGCTAATAATGTGAGTGGTTAAGTAGATATCCTGTCTGGCACCTACATCTCTGACTACCCCCTCGGGGAATATAGCCATGAACATTTTTAATGTTTTACTTTGTGTTTTCATGAAACAATGAAATATATTTATTGAGTATTAGCAATTCTTGGCTCTACTAAAACCTATATACATTTAGTTCATTCTGAAGATATTTTACAATATATCTAATGGGATGGTGCCGTATCCAATTTTAAACCTTTACACAAACACAAATATTAGGCTGGATAAAGGACAACCGCCGCTCTCCCTTGAAAAAATACCTTAAAATGTATAGAAGTTTTGACTGAAGTCAAATGTGTAATAAATTATGGGGTTTTATAAAAACCACTCAGATAGTATCATTTATTATTAATAAATTATAAAAAAGCAGCAACCCCAAAATGGCTGTCAATGTTGTTTAGTAGGAGGTGTTGCAAGCACAATGTTTTTTTTATATAAAAATAATAAAAACTAATAAATAATTAATAAATAAATAATTATAAAATAAACTAATGCCTGCAGTTAGTTTCTAGTGTTCCATAGTCCATAATAAAAATAGAAGGACGGTTAGGTATACATTTTTTGGTGTTATGTACCGGATGTTCTTTACAATGCCATACCATCGACTCTATAGAAGAAGAAGACAAAAACACATACCTTCATCAACTTCAAATGCAGGTGTGATGTGCAATGGTATTGGTAGAATAAGTTGTGAATGTGTGAGTCCGAGCGTAACCTCGTGGTATCTGGCTACGGTCATGGATCTACTGCTCGTCTCCTTATTGTTATTCTTGGATGGAGACTTGGATTTTATTACTTCTTCTGGTTGTAACGATACTGATACCTGAGTGATAGAAAAAACATATTTAGTAATAATTATAGGTAATCAAATCATGTCGCAAAAAAACATAAAACAACTTTAATAATCCTAGACATTGTAAAATTCATTTCATTTAAATATAGTCCTATTTTGCAAGAGTCTAAAGAAAGACACATGTTTGTGTGTTAAATTAAAATGAAATGTATTTCATAGAACAATAATATGTAACCCAATTACGATATGTATGGAGGGAACATACATTATTGTTCTTTGTGTACCAATTCTTAGCAAAGTAGAAGAGATTACCATCATAATTCTTAAAAAGCAAATACAGAATTTACTATAACAAAACTTGAATAATTGCTATTTATCATACCTGCATGCATGTGACGGTGCCAACAGAGAAGTCAAATGTGCCTACAATGTCCTCTCCCAATTTGTATGCAGACTTGAATAAACAGAAACGCCCAACTTTGCCTCGTGTGTTTGTTATCATGTAGGAGTTTGGACTTCGTCTAGCTGTGAGATTCTGGAAACAAAAATGTACAGAACAACTTGCTATAAAATCAACCACAATCTTGTAACATGATGTTAATGCTGGTGTTTGTGACATGTTTCAAACTGATTATTGTTCGTACATATTTTAGGTCTATTTTCAAATCGCTTAAAAGATTTTAGAACAATGATGGTTTTTATAGCAATATGATTTGCCAACATGATCTTGAATAAATAATGATTAACAGAAGTCTTAATAGATTATGTAGGTATAAGCACAGAGTACTACAAGTATAAGCATCGCTTAACATACCTGTAATACTTGCAGAGCCATCGTTAATGGTGTTTCGACTTTTCTCTCCTCAGAGAATGGGTTTGTTGGTTGCAATTCCTCTGTTGTCTCATTTCCACACAGTGCAGCCAGGTCTTGCAAGTTCATGATCGGACTGATCGGTAGAACTCTGAATGGGATTCGTACCATTTTGATATGGGATCCTACTTTTTGAGTGGCAATTGTGATTTTATAAGAGTATTTCACTGATGTCCCTCTGTAGGAGGGTGGGGCTTCTATCGGTAGTGATTCTCGGTACCAAACTGTTTAGGATATAATAAAACATTTTTATTATTTTGTTTACTTTCGATTTCTTGTTTTTTTACATGTCTATCTACTTGTTTTTCTTCAGTGATGCAAATAAAGAAGATTGGCAGATTTGGACCCAGCAATTTTTTACGAAAACTAAAAGCCATTCAGCACGGCGGTCATAATTATTATAAATAGAAAAAATTAAGGCATTTTTGAAAAAACTTCCACTTCTCCAGAAGTCCGGATTCAAAAGTAGAAATTACTAATAAAATAGACAAATCGTCCAAAAACCATTAACAAAACGCAACCACGACAGCCATTTTCATCTAATATTATCACTGAGGTAATTTTTGTCGTTACAGAACATATTTGGCTTGGTTGAACTGATAGTGTGTGTGATTTAGTTTTCTTCTATTATCATAATATGGTGCGGTTATCGTGAATTTTCATTAAAATAAACACAATGAATGCGTAGAAGATTGAGTGGACTATCTAATAAGAAAGATTATGAGTTTCACACACTTGATACAAAAGGTATAAGGAGAAATACCTTTCCCCCGACTTCTACAGATTATAACCAATTTACTAGTCATTCACTTCGAGTTGGCCGCTACCTCCCTTCCCGCTTCCCCGCACCGCACCCCTAAGAGACCCTAATAAACGCAATTTTATAACCTTTAGCAACGCAACCACGTACGGCACATCCGTCCCGGTCACTAATATCACTTTTAATTTTAAATTTTTATTTGCCTTTTATATTATTTTTTGTCGACGGGACCAATTAATGTGCCTGTGAGGAAATTTTGTAACGGTCATCGACGGCCAACTGGTCGTGAACGGGTAGTACATTTTTGTTAGTTTTGTTTCACTCTACACATATTACTAAGTTTCATTCATGTATGGGACCTCTATGTCTGGGTCTCAAATTAAATGTCCTTCGGCCAATCTTCTTTGTTCATACTGGTTTGTATTTAATTAACAAATTGATTCATCACCTGTACTGAATAACATAGTTCCTTTATTTGAAAAAATCCCTTTCTAGGTGTTAAGTTTGGGTAGAATACTAGCTTTTTCCAGTGACGTTGTCTGTGTTGTCTTTAAAAAAGTATCCTGTGTTAATCTAAAACATGTTCTATCTGTGTGTCAAATTGAATACAAATCTGTTTAGCCATTTATGTGATTGAGTCACAAACATCCTTTTACTTTCATGTTTATAATATTAGTGAGAAGGATTCATGAGTTTATTTAATTTTATGTGAATAACATATGGATGGACTCCATGTGATTACATCAAATACTATTCACACCAAATATTATGGCTATGGCAGCCTCAGTTTCAAGTTCATTGAAAGATTATGATCAAGTCTATGAAATTAAAAATGGTTACAATCTTAGACCATTTAAATATGGACCAGTTACGCGTATAATTCTACTAACAAACTTTTCTGTCACATTTTGCGGGGGACGAGGTAGCATGAAATACGCAACTTTGGATTTTATTCCGTTACTTTAGAGTCTAATTTTAAAAGTGAAAAATCTTGACAAATAGTGTTATGTGAACCCAAAACAAGACTAATTGTACCGCAATTATAGGCTGTCTCGTTTCGTGATAAGGTATAAAATTGTATGCACAAGCACATGAACATGAAAATTCAAAATTTTTTATTCAAAATAATATCATATAGATAGCTTTTTGACGTCATTTTTTGACTCTACCACCGCGTCGGAAGGTGTTCCGTTGAGAGAAGATGCGGCCAGAAACTCTACAATACACATCTTTTAAACAAAACAAAATGTACAAAGTACAATTAAAATACAATATTGCATTACATAGTGTAAAATTGTCAAGACCAGACATTTTGGTCATTCAAATGATCATTTGATCTTTTACCTTGGCAGAGGGGAATGCTAACATAAGGCAGGTCCCCATTTAAATGGTCCAAGGTTACGATGCATAATTAATCAGTAGAAAATCTTTGGTCATCTTACAGGTTTTAGTCTCTCCAAGAGGTATAGTGAGGTCGCAAAACAGGATTTTTGGTTTTGTATGAAATATGACATCTCCAATATCACACGAAGTCACTTCCAACGAGGTTGTTTTTTCAACCGTAGGCGTTTTGTCACCGGCATTCCCTGACGTTGAGTAGAAACAGTGTATCTGTGCTGACGACCATGCTAGGTTCTCCAAGATATCACTGAAAAGTAAAATTTATGATATAAAAAACCTGAATCTAGTTTTGATATATAGGGTGTTAGGAAAAGTATCATTAAAACTTTTGCTGCTGTCGACCTACTCCGTAAGTCGGCGACGAATGGGCCGCAGTGCTGAAGGACCCACTTAACGAGCCAGTTCAATTGCATTTCGGAAAACCTTACACCTGTGCGGGTGACCCACGACGCGAGCCACATTTATTGTTACGACTGTGCGTACAACCTACGAGGGGGGTCAAGTTCTATTGCATTTCGCCTGTGCTCATGACCTACAGCGTGAGTCACCCAAACCATATGCCTGTGCAGGTGACCCACGAGGTTAGCCGCATTGGTCTTTTAACGTTACGACTGTGCGCACGACCCATGAGGGGCATCATTTTCAGCACTGCGCAAGGATCATGGTTTTGAGCTTAAACCACGTACGCAACCCATCAAACTGAACAACTTTTACAATGGGAGCAAACAGATCGGAGCAAAAAAATCTGCAGTTCCATACTAAACTGCAATACCTACTCAACTCGGATGTATGAGACAGTTGATTTTTTGCTCCGATCTGTTTGCTCCCATAGTAAAAGTTGTTCATTTTGATGTGTTGTTGTAAACCTGTGTTATTTAAAAGCTAAGGTCTTCCCCAAGCTCTAAAACTTCTGTATCTCGCGCGATCATGTGCAGCGAGTCGTTTTTGTGAGCATGCAGATCGTACGTCTCGGTTTGCCCAGGCCGTGAGTTACGTCCTTTTTGTTACTTGGATTATGGTTATTATACATATATTAGGTACCTGTGACTCTGGGAGTCCCTGTGTTCAGGTTGTGTGGTGTGGCAGAATGTGATACAGCACTCTAGAGCCTCCCCAGCTAAGTACACTGTGCCAGTTGTTAGTTTCGCTGTGAGTTCGATCATTTTACTATTTTAAGAACCTTTGTACTACTTCCCAATGAACACGTACGTATTATTTTGCAAGGAGTATTGTTACAGTAGTAAAATCCAAAAGATTTTGTATTATTTATTGAAATTCGCATCCAAAACAAGTAAAACTCTCCACATCTTCGCGGTTTGACATTGACATATTGACATTTGATTAATGTAATGACATACATGTTATCGTCTGGAAATGTGCATAGATAGCGTGCAAGAATTTTGATTGTTTCAAATAAGTTATATTTGCTAAATACATGATTTTCATGGTTTTTTTCCAACCCAGTTCGTACCAAGAAAAAGCATATTATTCAAGAATATTGTTTTAAACTTATCAAAGTTATCTAGTTCTATTTCTGAACGAAACTACGTTCCGTTTCAGAATATTTTTATCGGCTCCGGGTTCTTGTCCTTTTGAGCGTTTTAAGTTCAGTGCTGCCACTCTAGGGTATTTTCTTCTAGGTTTCGGGTTTTTTATCATGTGTAGAGGATGTTTTAGATGAGACATTTTGGGAATATTGGTTCGAACAAAACGGTTATTCAATAATAATAATCATAAATCATAAAATTTTTACCTATCACACACGACACGTTGTAACTGGAACCAAAACCAATCTTAACCGTAAATGCTATGAATCAACATTAAAATATTTTGTTTTAAAAAGATATTTAAAAAATCTAGCAATCAGAGATATTACAATATTTATCAAATTAAGGGCCATAGAATAAAAATAAAATTAGATAAGTACAAAGAACACACACACACACACACTATAAGCACTAAAACACTGTCGACAATAAGTAGGTAAACAGACTAATTTAACTAAAAAAGTGAATATTTCTTAATAGATTTTTCGATATATTAAAAAAAAAAGAACCAAAGTTTTGACTAAAGTCAAATGTTACGGGGTGTTACGGGGGAACATTATGGGGTTTTATAAAAAAGACTCAGATTGTATCATTTATTTTTATTTAACGAGTTATTTTGTCATTTATCATTAATAAATTATAAAAAAGCAGCAACCCCAAAATGGCTGTCAATGTTGTTTGACAGGAGGTGATGCAAGCACAATGTTTTTTTTTTATATAAAAACGACAAAAACTAGTAAAGCATTATAAAATAAACTGGGCCTCAATCGCCCTAAGTTTGAACGATACTACCAAAACAAAACCATGACCAAAATTATGCACAATTTGTATCGCGCAAATTATATTAACGGTAACGATTTAGCTTTATTTCGGAAGATACATTGGCGTAACGTTTGATGTCCGTTGGATCGAATTTTCTGTATTGTGAGATTTAACCGTTCAGAAAAAAAATTCGCGATAGCTTTTTTACTTCAGCCAAACCAAATCTAAACCAAAACTAAGCCAAAACCAAAACCAAACCAAAACCGTATAAAATTGCGCAATTGAGGCCCTGATGCCTGCAATTAGTTTATAGTATTCCATTGCCTATAATAAAAATAGAAGTACGGTTATACATTTTTTGGTATTATGTGCCGGATGTCCTTTAGTGACTTTCTGAAGGACTTTCTAGGGAAAATCTAAATTTAGGAGAAGCAACACTGAGTTCGTGCTGCAAAACTTTGTGTATTGTAAAAACAAAACAGAAGTGCGATTTTTGAAAATCATACTTGGCAGTAGAAAGATGCATAATCTCCATAGTAATTTTGACATTTTCTACTGCCAAGTCGCTCGTATGATTTTCAAAAATCGCACATCTGAGAACGAACACTGCAGAAAACGAAACGTAATATAACGAACGGTGGTTTTCAAAAAAAGTGTTGAAATTGAAATTCCAACCAAATTCCAACTCGCTGCGAAAAGTCACAAATGAAATCGTGAAATAAACAAAATGTTGATATCCGATGGAATAAATCACGGTAAATTACAATCCATAATCGTCGGAGAATTGAAAAAAGCTGGATTGAAGCATCGTTTGAAGAAAATTATACTGAAAAATGTGAAGGTAAGTACCGACCCCATAACAAACAAAAACCGGCTTTTATCAATGAAACTAATGCTATTATTTGATGCAGGATCACAAGACCTTGTTCGGTGCTCCATTGATAAAGGCTCCGTCGTGCAGTGTTATATGTTGCGGAAGCACTTTGAGCGTACCGATGGTTGTGAGCGAAATGTCTTCGGTGTTGAGAACCAACGCTCATATTGAGGGTTTATTCCGTAAAGCTGGCTCACAAACCCGCCAAAAAGACATCAAGGTTGGTAACTGAACTTGTACATGTTTGAGATGACAGTATAATAGTCCGAGATCCGACCGTAAAATTATGCACCTATTTCATAGGCGAACGAAATATGATTCTAGTGTATATTTACACAGGGGTTAATTTAACGCCACCAAGTTGTCTAGAAAAATCTTGCCGCAATTACCTTTTTCATTATGATTTTTGGTATGACTTTTTCCACCTGTCTGTTAGGGAAGTAAATTAGGTGCCATCGGAAGGAGACTGGTCTAATGTACTGGTTAAACTAGGGTTGCCACCTCTCAACCTGCCGCAACTATAGGGTTGCCCGATTAAAAAATGACTTCTTTGAACCTGGCAGCCCTATAGTTGCGGCAGACTGAGAGGTGGCAACCCTAGTTTTTCCAGTACTTTAGATCAGTCTCCTTCCGATGGCACCTAATTTACTTCCCTAACAGACAGGTGGAAAAAGTTATACCAAAAATCATAATGGAAAAGGTACTTGCGGCAAGATTTTTCTGGTCAACTTAGCGGTGTTAAATTAACCCTTGTGTAAACATATCCTAGTATCACATTTCGTTCGCCTATGAAATAGGTGCATAATTTTACGGTCGGATCTCGGTCTATAAGATGACACTCTGACCAAAAACCGGCCAAGTGTGATTGAGTCTCGCGCCAAGAGAGTACCACGACTACCACGATACAATAGGGGATCGGACAGTCCGGGACAATTAGTCAAATTAGCAACTTTTAATTGAACGTCAAAACGTGCGTGATGTATGAAAAATTGAACTAAATACCCACAAGTGTTGTGTTACCATCAACATTTAATTACTTTTTATAATTCATCATGTTATTAAAAGTAGTATTCTAACTTAAAAAAAGCTAAAAATGTGAGTATAGCGTTATTTTCAAATGTTTTTTTTACTAAGAAAAGATAAAACTAAAATATATTTTATGCATTCCGCTATATTACCAAACAAATGTGTTTTCTCCGGGATCCTTAGTGCGAGTCACACTTGGCCAGTTTTTAGCATTTGATGTTTTACCTTTTACTGCACTATATTATTCACACTAAAGTTTGGCGCTTGTATGTATTACCGTTTTTATAATACAGCAAAAAGAAAAAACACCTTTTAAAAATGTTTCTTGTTTTTTTTTTATGTGGACCTTTCATTTTTAACTTTTAGTTTTTTTATTATTTGTTAGGAAATAATGCATATTCCTTTAGAATTTCACCTGTCTAGCTATTATAGTTACCGCTAAAGAAGCGACTACTACAGAAGGGAGATGAATAGAAAGGTGCCATGATATTTAATCGATTAATGAATGAATGAAATTAATATACTATAATTAGGTGAATACAATAATATTTCATTAAATCAAATAAATGTAATGATATTACTATTTTTTTTTTAATGATATGTATAAAAATGTAATTTGTGCATGAAATTGTTAATTTTTGAACCTTTATGTAAGTTAATTTACGAAAGTAGTAGAATAAAGGCTTTTTTATTTTTATTTATTTATTAGCTATTATAGTTCAAAAGATATAGCTCTTTATAGGTTCGACAGACCTCATCATCATCATCATCATCATCTCAGCTGATGGAAGTCCACTGCTGGACATAGGCCTCCCCCAAGGATAGCCATAACATTATAATAGCCTTTATTCAGACATCTATTTCTTTATTCTAATAATTGTGCTTTGCTCGGTCTGCCACTCTATGCCATGTGTTTCCAACAACCTATAAATTGAAGTTAAACAAATAATTTTCAGCGGTTGCTAGATGCCGGTGGTTGCGTATCCGAAGGCCACCATCCCATAGACGTGGCGAGTGTACTTAAGCTCTACCTGAGATGTTTGCCGGAGCCCCTGATTAGTGCCGAGGTGCAAGACCTGTTGCTACGATGTCGGATAACAGCGGGGGAGAGTGCTCTCAAACCTATTCTGCATACTCTACTATTGCTGCCTGTTTTACACGTCCATTTGCTTCATTATATTATGGAGGTATGTTTGAATATAATATCCATGTTCTGAGAACAACCATAGGATTGTGATGTGGGTCTGCTATTGGGAGGTCGCGTGCCTGCTCCCTGGCCAACAATGAAGCTCCAATTGTATAGTGGCTCCATTGTTTGTTTTAAAAAACCCTTTAAGGCATCAAATACATACACATCATCACATAGTCGTACAACATCAAAATTTTGCTAATTAAACTAGACATTGGCAAAATCATCAACACTAAAGCAGTGATTACACTTGCAGTTGGTCGGGCCCGATTTCGGCATACATTGCCGGATTTGTTCTCACTATTTTAAAGTATAGCAAGTCAAAGCCAACAATGTTTGCCGAAATCGGCCCTAAATGTTAGGTTATGTAAATTGTAATGGCTGCTTTAGATGGATGCCTCAAATTTAAAATTAGAATAGACTAAAATAAGTATGACCATACCACAGTATAAGAAAGAGTATCTATTACTAGATACAGTACGGATACTCCCTTCCTCCCACCAACTTTTTACCTCACCCCTTTATCACCCTCGGCAGTCACCTGTAGCCTAGATTGTCACCATCTAGATTTTATGTTTTCGAAACAATGAGAATATAATCTCAGGAGGAGAGGAAGGATAGAAACTCGTTTTGAATAGACGGATGTCAAAGAGTTTTATTTACGAAAAGTTATTGTACCGCACGCAGCTGAAGTTATGGCAGCCCTAGACTCCGTTTCGCATGTGCTGACGTCATCTTGTCAAATTCAAATTTTTGTATGCATTGTCCGGGCTGTGACCATACTGTGCATCTACCAGGAGTTGTTACAGTAAAATCAACGCAAACAACTTTCAGCTACTGAACTTCATAGCGTCACGGCACAAAGACAACCTGATGGACGCGTCGAACCTGGCCATAGTGATGGCTCCAAGCATCATGCCGCTACCAGCCGCTGCGTCAGCACAACGACTGGAACACCACGTGGCTCTTGTTAAGGTGATTTAGCTCTTCATAACATCTATTTCCTTTCTACATCCTGTTTTTCATATAATCATGGTATCTTATAAATAATGCTGAACGCAAGAACTGTGAAAATGTCAAAAAGAAGATACACTCTCGCAATAACATCCTACAGCGCCTTACTACCACCAAGTGGGGAGCTTCGCCGCGGGTCTTGAGGACGTCTGGACTAGCACTCGCGTTCTCCGTTGGAGAATACGCGTGCCCGGTGTGGGGTCGATCTGCCCACGCCAAGCTGGTGGATACGGCACTAAATGAAACGTGCCGGATTATAACTGGTTGCTTGAAACCGACTCCGGTACAGTTGCTTTATCCACTGGCTGGCATAGCGCCCCCAGATGTCCGCAGGGCTGTGGCGGGCTCCTCAGAGAGAGCCAAAATGGTGGACGACACACGACATCCCATGCACGGCTTCATCCCTGCGCCGCAAAGGCTGCCAAGCCGACGCAGCTTTATGAAGTGTGTCGACCCACCGAATACTGGCCCAGCGCAAGCGAGGTGTACTCTTTGGAGACAAAAAGTGGCCCTCCCAACTCCATTTGTGCCGCCGTCTGAGACCCTACCGCCTGGACATGACTTGCCTTGGGCGACCTGGAAGTCCTTAAACCGACTTCGAACCCAGGTCGGTCGCAGCAAGGACAACATGCCAACAACAGGTGGGGATTCTCGGATGCGCAAAATGTGTCTTGCTTGTGTGGAGCTCCACAAACGATGGCCCATCTCACATCGTGCCCTGCGTGCCCTAACACCTGCACGCAGGAGGAGCTCATGACCGCTAGTGACGGTGCAGTATCGGTTGCCAAATTCTGGCAAAGTACTATTTAGCGACTTTGTTGTGTTGAAGTCGACACGATAAGCAAGCAATAATGCTCACAGGCTAGGCTAGTCTTGGCTTGGCTTTGTTATCAATCTTATTTTTAGGGGCAGCTTTTATACAGGAGCACGACAATGGTACCGAATCGAACTGTGCCACAACTTAACCAATTTTATTCCTGTCACTTTCTAAAATAAGATTAAGAAAAGAGACAGAAAACCAACAATTGACTTTAGTGCTGTCAAAGTGACGTTACACGCCCAAAATAAGATGCCATCATAATGTACGCCATCTTATTTAAGGCGTTTTTGGGCGTGTAACGTCACTTTGACAGCACTAAAGTCAGTTGTTGGTTTTCTGTCTCTTTTCTTAATCTTATTTTAGAAAGTGACAGGAATACATTTAGTTAAGTCGTGACACAGTCCGAATCGGTACCAATGGGAGTAATTGGAAAGTATTGCGCATATTATTTTATTAATTATTAAGTATACAATGGCCTCGATTCGGACTGTGACACGACTTAACTTAACTAAATTTATTCCTGTCACTTTCTAAAATAAGATTAAGAAAAGAAACAGAAAACCAACAGCTGACTTTAGTGCTATAAAAGTGACGTTAAACGCCCAAAAACGCTTTAAATAAGATGGCGTACATTATGATGGCATCTTATTTTGCGCATTTAACGTCACTTTGACAGCACTAAAGTCAGCTGTTGGTTTTCTGTCTCTTTTCTTAATCTTAATCTTGTTCTAGCTCTGAATGCATTACTCAACCTCCAACCGCTGCACATTTTTGCGCAAAGGGAAGCGAAGGCTTGCATACTCAGAGTTAACCCAAACAAGAACCGTAACTGGCAGTCGAGGTGTTTGATTAGCCTGCAGGAGGATGCCACGTGCCTCCCAGTGCTAAAGATGACCACAGACACCATGACGCCAGTATACAACTTCACCAAGAACTATACTGTTACATTTCCTTCGAGGGATGACTGGCTTGAGGGCCAAACATCCATCAAAGACAACTGCCTAACCTGGTTCACAGACGGATCTAAGAAAGGCAATGACGTTGGCAGCGGAATATACGGCGAAAACCCAAGACTACAACAGACCCAAAATCTTGGAAATTACGCCTCCATATTCCAGGCGGAGGTCTACGCCATCACAGCCTGCGCTGAAATTAACTTAAGCAAGCGCTACGTCAACCAATATATCACAATCAACTCTGATAGCCAAGCAGCCTTGCTAGCCATAGACTCTCCGATCATAAGGTCTAAGCTAGTACAGGACTGCGTATCACAACTGAATGCCTTAGGCAATAACAATCAACTTGTGCTACAATGGGTGCCAGGACACTCAGACATCGAAGGGAACGAGAGGGCGGACGAGTTGGCTAGAAGAGGCACTGAAAACCACTTCATAGGCCCCGAACCCTTTCTCGGAATCCCCAATAGTCTAACGCGAGATTCTTTGAATAAGGCCAGCTTTGGTGAGGCAATAAAGCTTTGGTGTAACACCCCAAGCATGGGCCACTCAAAAGCACTTATCAAAGGCTACAATCGCAAACTTGCGAACGGTCTCCTTGCCCTCAGCAAGGACCAAATTTGTACAATAGCAAGGTCACTCACAGGCCACTGCAAATTAAATAAGCACATGCACACACTGAATTTAAGTGACACGACCGGCTGCAGATTTTGCAAGGAGGAGATGGAAACTCCTCTGCACCTCCTATGTGATTGTGGTCCCCTGATGTACAAACGCAGCACTCATCTGGGTAGGCAGGTGCTGACACCAGATGAGATACAAACTATCCCGATCAAGAATCTACTGCGATTTCTGGCCGCAGTGGGGATTGGTAAGGAACTATAAAAAGGGCGATCACAAAGGACCAGCGATGGTCTACGTGGCACAGGCTTAGCAAGCCTGTCAAGGCCCAAAACCACAGATAATAATAATAATCTTATTTTAGAAAGTGACAGGAATAAATTTAGTTTAGTTAAGTCGTGGTACACTCCGAATCGAGGCCAATATTTTCGAAGAATATTATATTAGGTACCTACATGACATGCCAATCTGCAATGTGTTTCTTTGAATGATGTTTAGTATTGATAACAATGTAAACACACTTTGTTGTTATTATGTTTATCTTGATAATATTATTGTGGCATGATATTTTGATAGCACCGTGCAATAATGTTCTGAACATATTTAGAATAAGTATAATGTTTATGGTACAGTATGATCTATCTACAGTATGCAGACTACCTTCTCCTTACCAATTTTGACCTCACCCCATGTCAGTGGTGCGGGAGGTAGGCGATATGACGATAGCACATTAATAAATATCCCTATACAGCGTCCTTCTTAATATGCTGAAATTTTTTTAAGGGTATGATCGGACCATCAAACTGTACAACTTTTTCAATGGGACCAACATCGAAATCGTGAAAAAAAAAAATTGTGCCCCATACATTTGGCACGAGTAGGTTTGCAGTTTTGTATGGAAGAGCTGATTTTTCATATTCGTGCCACAGAGAAAGTTTTTCAGTTTGATGGTCTGATTATCCCCTTAAAACAGTGTCAGCATCATAAAGTTATTATACCTGTCGGAATAGAGTAACTGACATGAGTTGTCAAATGAAACCGTTTTTTGTGCATTTGTCGGCACTTATCGGCTCCCTAAAACTTCGAGTTCTGTGTATAATTGTGAATCTAACGTGAAATCGTAGGTAATTTAATGAAATAGTGTTAGTATATTTCACAAAATAATCTACGACTTCACTTTAGATTCACTAATTATTCACAGAGCACGAATATTTATCCAGTCGATTGTGCCGACAAGTTCCCAAAAACGGTTCTATTGCCTCGCGTCACGTATCTCTTTCTATAATACAGTGGCGCCGCTAGGTACATCTCGCTCTCTCAGCTGTCAGTTCCTCTATATGATACCTTTATGGTCAGCATATTAAGAAGGGCCCTATAGAACGAAAGCTTCATACATGCTTTGGTGCATTCACTTATAGCGCGCGTTAGAGGACGTAGGAACAGGTACGCACATACCAGCTGAGTGGGTGCGCCTGTTTGATCGTACTCGTACTCTAAATGTGTGAATGCACAGACTCATGTATGAAGATTTCGTCCTGTAATGATATTTTTTCATGTGACTATACTATATAAGCAGTGGTGTAGCCCTCTAACACTCTTCTCAGTCAGTTTATGTGCCAACCTTGTCAGTGCAAGCAAGAGTTGTGGTCCAGGTCCATTTTTAACGCCATGCCTCGTGTGATTAATAAATTTATATTGTTTTGCAGATGTTCATCGAAAACTCGAAACATATAGGTCTGCTCACGGAAGATCTCATGACGAAGTTGGACGACGATTCCGATGTTTATCAAGCAAGAGCGAAGAAGAGGCGAAGCGGGTCTTTCAATCGTTAGTATAACGACGGCAGTTAATACTGTCGTAATTTGACTAAATTTATGAAAAAATTACAAACACAAGATTAAACACACACATTTAAAAAATAATCTGGCACATGTATCAAAGGCTTTGCACGAAACCATGAAAGTTGGCATTAGTAATAGTTTTCTGGGGTCCATTCTGAGATAATTTTGCTCATCTGCAATGTTCGGTTTAGGGTGCATCCACATCTGGCGAACTTGCCGCGAATGCGCAGCTCGCGAACTGCGCAGTTCGCGAGCCGTTCGCGGCGCGTTCGTCAGATGTGGATGCACCCTTAGAAACAAGATTTTTAGCAACTGTAGATGAGAAACCGCTTATTTATTTCCTAGGTATATTTACAAGTGGATTAAAATTATAATGTTTTCAAGGTATGCTGAGTGGATTACGCAAGATGGTATCCGGCAACGTGAACACACCGGCGACTGTTCGGGAAAACGGCAAAACTCCCGTCCTCAACAAATCTGCGTCCAAACGCAAGTTTGACAGCTACGAGGGACTTTCTACGAAAACTAAGTGAGATTGCACTTTTATTTTCATTTGAGGCATAAATGGTATGACTCCACGTAACATTATTTTTATTTTACTATTTGTCTATTTTTACAGGAAAGAAATAAGAAAAAACTTACCACAGAAAGAATTGTCTTTCACACCAATGAAAATGTAAGTAAACTCTTAATGTAACTCACATTTATCTTAAAACCCTTATTTATAGTAATTTTGAGACTGGAGTTGTGTAAAAGCATATTTCATTTAACTTCTTACTCAAATGTGGTAGAAAGACAGTACAGAAGTGCGATTTTTGAAAATCATACGAGCGACTTGGCAGTAGAAAATGTCAAAATTACTATGGAGATTATGCATCTTTCTACTGCCAATTCGCTCGTATGATTTTCAAAAATCGCACTTCTGTGCTCTCAATTATACCTATGCCAAACCAGGCCCTGTAGTAAATTATAAAGCAGCAATTAATTTGCTTTCAGGGGTCTGGAACGGAAACGATTACGGCTTAGCCTAATGGATGCAAGAAGCACACCAATCATCAACTCAGATTTCAACTCGCACAAAAACTCAGAAACCAGTATTAGCAGTGAAGACTTGCTCACTTCTTCTGAACATTTGTTCAGTAATCACGACACCATAGACCTCTCTCCCGACATGAAGCAAACAGACAAAGATTACGTGAGAATCTCCAAACAGGAATATGAAGAGATCAAAAGCAGAGTGTCAGCCATCGAGAACAGACTGTCTAGAGAATTCACAGATGTCATACCGAGAGTACAACCTCTACAACAAGTACAGAATGTCTACGAGCAAACATTAGAGGAAGTAGCAATGTTAAACTACCCAAAATCCACCGATAATCTAGCGCGGCGTCTGAGCAAAGAACTGAAGATAAGGCCCGAGGAACAAGCGAAGATAATCAGGTCACCGAGCGCGAGGAAAATCGGCTCGATACGACGCCGATCCAAAGAAAATATAACTAAAATAGTTAGGCATAAGTCTTGGAATGTATCGTCACAGTCACAAGCAAGCAACGCCGACAGGTTCTATCCGTACGTAGGACTTTCTCGGCGGGAACGAACTAATGCACCAAAACCAAAAATAGTTGTGACTAAAATGCATAGTCCCGATTGGGATAGTACAATGTCAGAAAATTCCCTCAACAATGTTTCCGGTACTAGTCAAAAGTATCAGCTACGGAAGCGAAGCAGTCTTGCGCCAGATTATAATAATCTAGATAAAACAATAGGCAAACCACAACGAAGATCTTTGAACGTTACCGTTAACAACAGTTGGGATAACATTGCTTCTGAAAGCTCGACGAATAACACCTTAAATTCTACTAACAAGTCAAATAATTCAATTACGAGACAGTATCAAAACTATAAGAGTAAACGTAGCGAACAGAGTCCTTCGCAGTCTCAGCCCAAATGGCGTAGCGCTGCTGCCTTCTTCATGGACAAGACTGGAGAAGTAGACAACTCGAGTTTATCCGGACGGCCGTCAGTAAACAAGTTGCGTAAACAAAACGCTGGTGCCGTTCTAGCAAAAGCCAAATTATTCGAATCCAGTTCCGATAAATCTTCGGAGAGAAACGATAAATCTGCACACACGGGATTCGCAAGAAGACCTAGGATTAGTCAGAATACGGTCAAACAACAGAAGAACATAGCTTATGTAAAACCCAAAGTTCACACGACTGAAGATGTACCTAGAGTTACAGTAAGAACGAACATTGCGCCGGCCGTACCTTCGAGGTCTTTCAAACCGAATCTTATTAATAAAGATAAAGAGGTTGATACGTGGCGTGCAAGTAGGAAGTTAACGCCGCCCGCGAAAAAGGTTGTTTCGCCTCAGAATAACATATCGAAGACACCACACCAAACGCCAGTATTAAAGAAGCCTCTATGTACTCCTAGGGGTCTGCGTACCCCAGGGCCTGCTATTGATCTCAGAAAGGGAACCACTCCTATGAAAGCAGTTCATGTTTCACCAAGGCGTCGGTCTCCGAGGCAGAAACAACTGCGTGCCTATCAACTTAGTTAAGTCAGATTTGATTTTAACCAGTGACTAAAAACTAAAATCAATTCACAAGTAGTTCAATTAGTTGATTAGTATTATTATTATTATGTTTATATGAGAATGTGATTAAACGAATCAGTGGCCATGTGTAAATAGGAATTAAATTTTTTATCTTTTTGATTGTGTTAATAAATACTTCAGTAAAATGAAAACATTAGTTTGATTTTTAGACAAAGGTGCAAACTTAAACCCAAAGTATTTTAAGCTTGAAGCACAGTAACAGAAAGAGTACCTAGCTACTACATACTTGAAGCCCACTTATTAACGTAAAATCTTTTTTGAAGCTGCTAAAACCGCGTCGGAACGTATTGTCGCTGTAGAGATGTTCTGAATATCTCGGACAACCCCTTCGGGGAATATAGTCGTGGTTATATGCTTTTATACTTATGCTATGTGTCCGTATAGTTAGCAGCCTCACCAGCTCATTAAAAGGTTTTGACGGGTCAGCGCACACCCAGCGTAAAACTGTTCGAGCATGCGCGAGTAGTTTTCATTGATTCAATTGATAATGAACTCTATTCCCATTGAAATAAAGTTGAAAATAGCTTGCAAGTGATTAAATCCCTTCAGCGTCTGTTCGAGTATGCTCGCGTATGCTCCTCGCGGTGACGGGAGCAGTCGCGAGCATGCGCGCGGATGCTCGCGCATGCTCGAGCATACGCGCGTACCGATGCTTGCGATCCGTCGTGTGTTGCCACCCCGTCATTTTTCGGGCTAGCTCTAACATCTTTTTTATCAGCTAAGCCCGAAAAGGGAAATTTAGTACCTAGTTGCCTACCTACAGATAATAAATAATAATCTAGCCCTTATCTAAAATACACGGAAAATCTAAAATAACATTGATTTTTAGGGTTCCGTACCCAAATTCTTATTGATGTGCTCTTCTTCCTCTGCTAGTAACCCAATAATTACCAAATCCCAGTTGAGCATACTTTAAAATTGCTCTTATCGCACGTCTTTACTTTAAAATATTGTAAACACAACTGCAAAATTCACTGTCAACTGTAGCAACACGGGAGCATCCGCGAGACTGTTCGAACACGCGCGAGCTGCTCGCGCATGCTCGAGCATCCGCCACAGATTACTGATATGTAGCAAGCTACAGATGCGACAGTGAAATTTGCACTTAGTTCCATTGTTTCCGTTGTGGCGTTCTGTCGTCAAACTAATGTATATAGAACTTGTAGTTATAGGTATGTATACACTGATTCCAGGATGCAAAAATAGGGATATTTGACCAAGGAACAAACTATTCAACGATATTATTATGTCATACGACGGAGAAGAATTGAGGCTTCTCAAGGATTCTAAACTCAAGCTAAAATACCAGGAAAATCACAAGATATAAGCTTCTGACGCAACAACACGGCATGAGGCTGCTGTTGTTGTAAGTTCAATATGGCGTTGTATCTCGTCCTCGAGGACGTCCTCGAGGACGATGGGAAACAGCGCCACAACGGAAACAATGGAACTAAGCTGTCATAGGCCTGGCATCCGCCGCTGCACGGTGGGTCGAAACTGCTATGTGAGGGACTTAGGGATTTTTTTCACAAATTCCAGTTTTTTAAAATACCTATCGATAGATCTTGTAATTTGAATGAATAATTTTCGTTAAACGTTTTTGTCTAAAACTTATAGTTTGCTTGGAAAAAAATGTTTTCTGTTTTTGTTGTATGGAACGAGACATAAAGTGCTCAATTTCGACAAATACGTGATATATCGTGCTTTAAAACTACTTAAGCATTATTCTTTGGCCTATTTACTATAATCCTACACTATCAGCAAGAGCCCAAAGCTGCCCGTTCACGAGTTATGAGGATCCGAAAAACAAATAAAAAATGTGAGTCAAAATCAATATTTTTTTATTTCTAAAATCATAGGTCACCATAAATCTAACCAAAAAAATTGTCTTGCATTAAAATACTGACAAACGAACAATGTTTTGAATTTTAAAACACTAGTTTATCGAAAATATTGTCTATTTATTAGTTGAATAATACAACAAAATATATTTACTGACATAAACTGCAAATTACAATAAACAAGATGTAAAAATTTTAGAAATAAAAATGTATTGACTATGTTTTTCATTTCTAAATTCATAAATCTAACAAAAACATTGTCTTACCTTAAAATACTAACAAATAATAAATGTTTTGAATTTTAAAACACTAGTTTATCGAAAGGATGCTTAGGAGTCGAGTTATAAATATAATATTTACAAATTTTAAACTATAAATTAGAAAATAAGGTGTATTTAAACTAAATAAAAAAAATAAAATAAAAAAAATAAAATAAAAAGTGTTTATTTCAGTAACTTAATCTACGATACAAATCAGGTTATGGAATCTCCTTTTTAGCAAAAAATTTTGCTTGTGTGGGGATATTCCGCTCTTCTATAACTATTACAAATGGTAGATCAAGTTAACAAATTATAAAAAGGAACAAAACAAAAAGTGAAATGATAATACCTAAAAATATATGGTTAGGTTTACATATTTAAAGGATAAAAAAGATATGTATATAGATTTGAAAATAAATTTGAAAAGCTCTACAAGCAAGATAATGGTGAGTGTACATAGTATTATGGGTGTGAGTGAGTGAGTATGTGGGTGTGTATTTGTGTGTGAGTGTGTGTGTGTGTGGTATGGAGTGATTTGAGGTTGTACGTGTGATTTTATTTATTTATATAATTATGATAGTGCATTATATTATTTAGTTACATGTATATTTAGTTACCTATTTATTATTTTTATTATATTTTACAGCATCGTTTGAACAATTGATTCAATTTCGTGGTAAGTTTTTGTCTTTAGCCAAGTAGTTAGTGTCTTTTTGCAGTCGAAATATGTTTGTGAGTAAATGCTTAATTCTTTATTTAGATGATTGTATAAATGGGCTGACTGTCTTTTATATTGTCTTTTGGCAAAGTGTGTTTTAAATGAAACCGAAGGTGCTACATCATTTTTTCGTCTCTTTTTAAGTATTTCTGGATTATAGGGGAGAGATTTGTGTTTTTTTAAAATAAGGTGTAGTACGTAAAGCTTTCTTACAGTAAGTAGATCACATTCTAAGAAGAGACTCTCCGTTGGGAATCTAAATGGTTTGAATAGCATCACTTTCAGGAGCGATCTTTGCGCCCTCTCTAATTCCAGAAATTTCGTTTTGGTTGCACCACCCCAGATTGGTAAGCAGTACGATAACACTGATTGCGTTAGTGAGACATAGATTTGGAGTAAGAGACTTTTGGTTGCTATGTATCTTAAAGCTTTGAATGTCCATATAAGTTTACGTTTACGTTTACGTAAATGGAACATTACAACTTATTTCAAAATAACATCTATCTAAAAAACTAAAATATCAATTAATCACTATCACTATCTTGTAAAGTATTTATATCTATAAAATCAAAATTCAGGTTCGGTTGGAAGAGACACCAAAAGTTCGACTGCTCTTGGTGAGAGAACTATTCTCCGTTGTTTGGTCATTCTTGGCCTTAAAGAAGTAAGTTTTGGATCAGACGACAAAAGAATATTATGCAAGATATCTTCATTTGTCGCTGTCCTACTTACTTTTCTAGAATGGTTCTCTCTAAATTTACGAAAGTCCTTATTTCGAGCCTCTGATGGTTCTTCCGACAGTTTGCCAATTGGTAAAAGTCCAAAATGTTCAATTATATCCGTTCCATGTACTAGCAACTTATGTACGCTAGATGGCATGTAGTACCACGGATATAACTGGACATACAGATTGGCTGTATCTTTACAAAATTGGGAGAATTTGGAAAGATCCACTCGCTCACCAGAAGCCACTGTTTGTAAAATTACGTGGAACCTTTCGATTAATTCTTCATCAACACCAGTGATGCGAGCTGATGTCTTTGAATCACTAAAGATCCTTTTGACAATTTGTATTTTGTATATTTTCTTAGTAATTCGTAGAACTATGCTATGCTTTTTTAGTTTACATTTACTATACAGGGTGTAACAAAACACCCTAGTATTTTTTCGTTTTCTACATAATGAAAGTGGTTCAGTTTGATGGTCTAACTCTAAAATTTTGACCACAAACTGAACTTTTTTTTAAGTTTTAGTGTAGTGTTGTTGTAGTGTTTGGCCTATGTCCAGCAGTGGACGTCCATCGGCTGAGATGATGATGATGATGATGATGAGTTGTAGTAGAACGTTTAGACTCTAAACCATCCCTTTAAATAACTACTAGGGTGATTTGTTACACCTTGAATATTTTATTTTACAGTTTAAGTCAGTAAATATATTTTTCTTGTATTATTCAACTCATAAATAGACAATGTTTTCGATAAAATAATGTTTTAAAATTCAAAACAATGTTCGTTTGTTAGTATTTTAATGCAAGACAATTTTTTTGGTTAGATTTACGGTGCATAGGTCACCGTAAATCTAACCAAAAAAAATTGTCTCTTCCAACCGAACCTGAATTTTGATTTTATAGATATAAATACTTTATAAGATAGTGATAGTGATTAATTGATATTTTAGTTTTTTAGATAGATGTTATTTTGAAATAAGTTGTAATGTTCCATTTAGTTTAAATACACTTTATTTTCTAATTTATAGTTTAAAATTTGTAAATATTATATTTATAACTCGACTCTTAAGCATCCTTTCGATAAACTAGTGTTTTAAAAGTCAAAACATTTTTTATTTGTTAGTATTTTAAGGTTAGACAATGTTTTTGGTTAGATTTATGAATTTAGAAATGAAAAATATAGTCAATACATTTTTATTTCTAAAATTTTTACATTTTGTATATTGTAATTTGCAGTTTATGTCAGTAAATATATATTTTGTTGTATTATTCAACTAATAAATAGACAATATTTTCGATAAACTAGTGTTTTAAAATTCAAAACATTGTTCGTTTGTTAGTATTTTAATGCTAGACAATTTTTTTGGTTAGATTTATGGTGACCTATGATTTTAGAAATAAAAAAATATTGTCTTTCACTCACATTTTTTATTTGTTTTTCGGATCCTCATAACTCGTGAACGGGCAGCTTTGGGCTCTCGCTGATAGTGTAGGATTATAGTAAATAGGCCAAAAAATAATGCTTAAGTAGTTTTAAAGCACGATATATCACGTATTTGCCGAAATTGAGCACTTTATGTCTCGTTCCATACAACAAAAACAGAAAACATTTTTTTCCAAGCAAACTATAAGTTTTAGACAAAAACGTTTAACGACAATTATTCATTCAAATTACACGATCTATCGATAGGTATTTTAAAAAACTTGAATTTGTGAAAAAAATACCTAAGTCCCTCACATAGCAGTTTCGACCCACCGTGCGCTGCCGCCGGCGGATTTCGCCGCTAGGTGTGCGCGACTGCAAAGAACATGCTCGAGCATGCGCGAGCAGTTCTACGCTGGGTGTGCGCTGACCCTTATAGCAACAGATATAAGTGATATCCATGATAAGCACCTAAAATATAGCTGAACAAATAAAATTCAATTTCTCGAACCAAGAGGTAAAGTCGAAACAACTGTGACGCAGTCATGTCATTGCTTCTACCCGAGGACTCGTTGCTACCGCACGCGATCGCATGCTGCAGCGCGCGATCGCACTCCATCGCCTCCCCGCCCGCGATCGCCTTTTGTTTGGCAGTGCTACCGAGCGTGTCGCCGATGCTACAGCGTGCGATCGCGTTCCGTCTATCTTATTTGCTCTAGCAAATGACGTTCCTAAGTGACAGAAAAGGATGGGGCGACGGAAAAGTGCTGTTCCGTGCTGCCAGATGAGGGCATACAGGTCTACTCAATATCAAACTGAACGAAAACATGTAAAGTCATCCCTTCCAATCGCACACCGATTGCCATAAGAGTGAAAGAGCTCGAAATACGTTTATCTGTTACGTCTGTTAAACCAATGTCACCACTTTCTTGAAGCGACCCACCTTTTAAACTAGGGATTGACTTTTACTATCGATGCCTTTATCGATGCTAAGTATCGATATCTGCTACGTTTTTTCTAAGTTTTTTTTTAGTTTTTGACTAATAGTTTATTTCTTGCAAAAAAAGTAGTGCCCCTACTATACTGAACGTGATTGTTAACTATTGTGGCGGCCTCATCACAACATTTAAGATTTGAGACATCTTACCAATGGGCGTCGTTGCAAAGTTTTTTTCTAGGAGATTGCTAGATTGTTCCATTGTGTTCACGAGGAAAATTCAAAATTTGAAAATGAATTTCTTTTAAAGTAATAAGGAGGAAAAAGATGATCATAAAGATGCAAAAGTATCTTCTAAAGGAATATTAAACTATTGCGTCTGACTGTGGCTGTATCGGGCTCGCTCCCTGGGCCTTTAAAAAAGGAAGGCACGGTCTTGACATGATTTTGAAATAATTTGACACACTTCTCTGTGTATCGATGATTTCATTCTATCGACAAACCTATGGAGAATGTGGTCCAACACTATTTGGTAGGTGAGTTGTCAAATCACCATTTTTTGCAAACAATATTTCGTCTTTCTTATCAGCCCAAAATATTTTACACAAATGTTATTGTTAGATCTGATAAACGAATACAAGTGAATTGTTTTTGTGAATTACAAGTGTGTAAGAATGATAGCGTGTGATTTATGAAGTGATTTGTTGAAATTGATTTACCGGTTGAACGAAATTTGTAGGTTATGTTCCGCTAATGCCCATATTTGGCTAGAACAATCCACTGCAGCACACAATACTGTCGTTTTGGTACGTAGTTTTGAATAATTTTTTAAATTTTTTCGAATTAACAGCGAGATAACAATCCACAGCAAAGTCTTCCAGCTGGAAGACCGTAGGTACCTAAAGTGGCGCGCGCCCGTTCAAGATGGCATGTGTTCACTATTGACATCTCGTTTTCTCAAATGGACGTTCGTAATAAGTGTGACTAGAAGAAAAGTAGCGTTTTTATGCTGCGCTTTATAATATTAATCTTCCCCTATATTTTATCTTTGAGGGCATATAGTAACTTTATGGATGAGGGTCAAATATAATTAGTTAAATAAAAATCCATTTATAATATTATATGATGTATATCACGGCTTTTACAGTGGTATTCTCATGTATAAACAAAATATCCAGTTTTGAATTAAATAAATTAAGAACATACTGACAATTTCAATTCAATAAATAACAATAATTTTCACATTCGGGAAAAGCATCGGCGCTAAAGTAATTTAGATTGGATACAATAAATTCACAATTCTGTCCGTGGGGTTGAACTAAAATATTTTCACTTACACATTTAGCGATGATCACAGATTGAGGATTATAAAAAAGCAGATTTAGAACATACCGTGCTATGGAGAGACGATTTAACAATTCGAAACTTGCAATAGTGATTACTGAGTAATTTAGATTTTCATTATAGCTTAACGGCTAACTTATCACTATCAGCACGCTGGCCGCTCACGCGCGGCACATCCCAGTTTCATAACATTGCTTCTCGATCGATATCAATACCAAATTTAAATTAACAATATAATAAAATATCAATTGTACCTAAGATCTTTTCCATTTAAATACGCACATTCGTTCTTAATTTGCATTTTAATATACACTAACGGGCCGCGCCCGGCTAATGATATCTCCGAACTATCTACTGGCTCGCAGCTCGCAGCTTGCAGCTGGCGACTTCAAGGTGCGTACGGACTAGAGGCAGCCTCGCCTGAGGCACGCACGGCTCGCCCTGTAGCCTCAAGTGCGTACGTGCCTCAGCCCGAGGCGTGCCTCACGCGAGGCTGCCGCGGCGCGAGCCATTCGGTGTCGGTTTTTTGACTGTGCTGAAAGGCGCCTCGGCGTACGTGCCTCGCAAGTGTGGACGTGATTTTGAGCACGGTTTCGATCAGCTGTCGATCCGGCGCGGCGCCATTTTGTCGCGCCGCCATTTTGTTTTTCGTGGCTCGACCCGAGGCACGTTGCCTCAGCCTGCTGCCTCATGTTGTTTCAATTATAACCGAGGCAGCCTCCACACGAGCCGTGCGTCCCGAGGCTGCCTCTAGTCCGTACGCACCTTTTACACACAAGCGGCGCGAGGCGGCCGCCACCGCCATGCAGCATGCAGCGGCCCCTGACACTGAGCATAACGTACCTAATTCATAATTAAACATACATGTTGTGATCAATAATAAAAATATAATGATACAAATTACATTAATTACTACGTTTCGATTATTGTGTGACATAAATATTTACAAAGCGCAACAGGAGCGCCAAAATAGTTAGGCGAGGCAGACTCCTAAACGAGAGATTAGAAATAGCGCCGAGTCCACTACGCTCCCGGCTCGAGGCGTCCCAGTACCCACTGCCAACAACCGACCGGCACAACTATCTTTATTAACTAAAACGTCTGAACAATAACTCCTATTGTCAGGAGAGCTAAGGAATAAATGCTCCAAAATAAAATCAAATCGTGTCGTCAAATAGTTAAAATGATATCATATATTACAAAAAGCCATCCTGACTGTCAACAGTCGCTAGATCGAGAAACTAAACTAAGTAACTAAATTATGTTTAGTTTTATTGACGAAAAATAAACATCTTCCCCATGATTATGAAACTATAGTAGGATACTATAATATAAACACTACTACCAGTACATCTTACAAAACGAATAACATTATTCTAAATATCAATGTGATTTTTCGAGATTATGGTACGATTATAATTTGGGAATGCATGATACTACTCGACATAATTATTAAGTACCGATGATTGAAACAAATCTCTACATATACACACATCAGAATGCCCGAGATAGGATCGTTTCCGTCAACTATAGAGTACAAAGATGAAAAATACATAATTATCGTCTGCACGAATGGGAATAGTACGCGCCAAACAAACGGTACAGCATTACAAATCAGCGACTTCGAGATGAGAATATACAATGAAGTTTTAGGTAATAAAAATAATTGCTAACTAGATTATAGTAATAGACAACAAGTGTAAAATCACACGTAGCATGATTGGAGAGATAGAAAATAATCTGTATAATAATCGTTGCAGTCCGGCGAATAATACCTAAAGTAATAAATAATAATGTTCATAGAAGTGTCCGACGAATACTGACTGATGTCCGAGGCGTGGCGGAGCCTGAAGCGCGGTGGGCGGTATCGGACCGTCCTCTGCCAGCCGGAGACCCTCCGCCGCTACGGGAACGTATGACGGACATACAACGTTGAATCTACTTAATTATACACATAATACCTAGCGTGTTCTCGGGGAGATTATGACTTGGAGAACACCCCTGGGGGAGGGAGGGTCTCGGGTATGGCGTTGGGACGGTCGCTATGGCGGGAGGACGCGGCGCGGACGCTGCGAGGGCAGCTCAGTTGACCATGAGCGTGTGGGACTCCATGGGCGCGGCCGAGTCGTACAGCGTGTCGGTGTCCTGCGTGGGCTCGCCCTGCAGCTGGCACTGGTTAGACAGCGTCCCCGCGCCGCAGTCGCAGAAGAATCTGCAACGATTATTAGGAATAAATTATTGAAATATACTTTTAGAGTTAGCACCCCGATAGGACTAGTTCATCAATTCAAGGTCGCTCAGCGAGCTATGGAGAGAGCTATGCTCGGTGTTTCTCTGAGAGATCACATTAGAAATGAAGTGATACGTCAGAGAACTAAAGTGGTTGACATAGCTCAGAAAATTGGCAAGCTGAAGTGGCAATGGGCTGGTCATATCTGCCGAAGAACTGACAACCGGTGAGTTCTAGAGTGGAGACCGCGAACTGGTAGGCGTAGTGTGGGACGCCCTGCTGCCCGCTGGAGAGACGACCTAAAAAAGGTAGAGGCGAGCGACTGGATGAGGAAGGCCGAGGACAGAGTTTTGTGGCGCGCCTTGGGAGAGGCCTATGTTCAGCAGTGGAGGATGATAGGCTGATGATGATGATGATGACTTTTAGAGTTTACCTGCGACTTCGTCGGCACAAATTGTATACCAGATTTTAAGTCGGATCATAAACTATCAAACAAAGTTTCATTAAAATCGGTTCAGTAGTTTTCGCGTGATGCTCGATCAAAAAAACAAAATTCTGTTTTTAAAATTACTGTTTTATTATAATAGTACTAGTGTTAACCCGCAGCGTTGTGCGGACGAACCGCACAAATTATATACCCGATTTTAAGTCAGATCATATGCTAAAACAAAAAAGTTTCATCAAAATCGGTTCAGTAGTTTTTACGTGATGCTCGTTCAAACAAACAAAAACACAAACAAACAAACAGACAGACAAAATCCAAAAACCTGGTCAACCCCGCCAAGTCACAGTTTATGTTTATTGGAAGCAGATACATGTCCAACCGTCTCCGTGAGTATGTCATTCCTCCTGTTCTTTATAATGGTGTCATCATTCCTTTTAGTACTACTGCAAAAAATCTTGGGGTCATTTTCGATTCCCACTTATCTTGGTCGGCCCACATAAACAAGGTTAGTCAGAAGGTGCATTACTCTTTTCATTCCCTCAAGCATCTCCAAAATTTCCTTCCCCTTAAAACCAAAATCTCCCTAGCCCAATCCCTCATCCTCCCTATCATCGATTATGCTGATGTATGTTATCTGGATGCAACAGAAGAACTCATTAACAAATTGGAGAGGCTCCAAAATTTGTGTATCCGGTTCATTTTTGGTTTGCGCAAATACGATCACGTATCCGAATACAGGAAGCAGTTAAAATGGCTTCCTATTCGTGATCGTAGGAACTCTCATATTGTTTCTCTCCTGTACAACACCCTCCACAATCCTTCTGCTCCTAGCTACCTTCGCGAACGCTTCTCCTTCTCCCGTCCTTCTGACAAACCCTGTAGATCCCATATTCGTACCCTCCTTAATATCCCATCACACTCCACTGACTTCTATTCCTATTCCTTCACTGTCCATGCAGTCCGGCTCTGGAACTCTCTCCCATTTAATATAAGAGGCTGTCAAACAATTGCTTCATTCAAAAAACAAGTCAAAGATCACTATCTCTCTCTTCGATAAACTAGTAGGTATATTTATTTATTTATCATACCGTATATATTTGTATGTAAAATATGTAAGTATATATTCCTGTATCTTTATGTAATACTAGCGGCCCGTCCCGGCTTCGCACGGGTGGACGTCTAATCTTTTCTAGCAATAAATATAGCCTATGTTACTCAGGGTGAATGCAGCTTTCTAATAGTGAAAGAATTTTTTAAATCGGCCCAGTACTTTTTGAGCCTATTCATTACAAACATACAAACATACAAAAATAGGTACAAATCTTTCCTCTTTATAATATTAGTGTAGATGTATTTATTAGTCATAAATACTGTTTTATTAGTTAAATGTGCACACTATGCCTGCCTCACTTTCTATACTCTCTCTCCGTCTCGGGTTTGCTGGAAGAAATCTCTTTAGAGATAAGCTCGCCCTTTGTAATTGTCTATTATGTTGTTTTCATGTATATTTCCGTGTGTACAATAAAGTATTAAAATAAAATAAAATAAATAAATAAATAAATTTACACCAAAAACACAACCCAGTTGAAAAAGGAAATAAACTGATAGCGATCCAAATAAGGCGGTCTAATTATACAATGCGATTTCTTTATTATAGCTATGACAACTCCATGAAAGTGTATAAATAATAAATAAATAACGCTCACAGGCACATACATTGTAATGATCCCACGTTAGCTCTAACAGACTTTTAGTTGTGGAAACCATACAACAACGGCACAAACATATAACATCCATGACCGAACCGGGATTCGAACCAGAACCCAGGACCCTGGTTTGGCAGTCCGGCATGGTAACCATTAGACCAATTGGGTCGTCGGTGTATGATATGTATGAAAGTGGATGAGGCGAGAGAATTCAATTCAATTATACTTTATTGCACACCAAAACAGAATATATATTTGAATAAAGATAAAGAATTACAATTACGTACAAATAAGGCGGTCTTATCGCTAACAAGCGATTTCTTCCAGACAACCTTAGGGTAGAGGAATTACAAAAACGAAAATAGGTAGGCGGTGTAGATCAAGAGAAGAAAGAAATCCAGAATGACAATGAAAGTATAAATATACTTAAAAATAAAAGTGTGAAGTGTGTGAGAATCGTATCGTGTGGCATTGTTGCGTCTTATTTTTTACAAAATAAGTGTGATTGATAAAATAGTGATAGTAATTACCTGTCATGGCGAATGAATTCTACGTCGTGTCCAGAATGGCACGTTTTGATGCAATTGACACAGATTGCATTGCGGTCTGTCGTGTTACATGTCTGGCACCTGTAAATTAAACAGACAGATGTTTTAAAATAAATGATCATATCACTAACATTACAATAAAACCTTGTTATTTTATGCTGACAACCACAAAAAAGAGAACCAGTAGATTACTACTTGACTATTTTTAGTTCATGAACTAGTGAGACCAAAAAAATCTTCATATAATTGTCATAATGACTTAGGGTTGAATGAACCTCATCTGGCAGCACCGCATCGCATTTTTCCGTCGCTCCATCCTTTTCTGTCACTCAGGAACGTCATTTGCTAGAGCAAATAAGATAGGACGGAATGCGACCGCACGCGGCGGTACTGCCAGATGAGGTTCAACATTTTTCTGCCGTTACTTTTTCTGAACGAAATGAAGAAACTGATAAGCGAAGCTACGCATTTCAAGGCTACTTATCCTGATAATCAGTGGCACGCGGGCTCCACCTACATTCGACTTCTATTAAAGGCGGAGCCGGGTTCTCCATTTCTAGTTCGCTGTTTCAAAATAGTTGTTATTCTATGTGTATAACTATTTACAATAATGTGCCAGAGTCGATAAAAGAGTTACCGTTCAATAGGTTTAAGACGAGTCTGTATAATTGGCTACTGCAGCACACATTTTATTCTGTTAATGGCCTCGATTCGGAGTGTACCACGACTAAACTAAACTAAATGTATTTCTGTCACTTTCTAAAATAAGATTAAGAAAAGAGACAAAACCAACAGCTGACTTTAGTGCTGTCAAAGTGACGTTAAACGCCCAAAAACGACTTAAATAAGATGGCGTACATTAAGTACTTCGTGTTCACGACCATTTTTTCAGATTCAGAGACATTCTAACTATCCACATTTCACAAGCAGTATCCAAACTCTGTCCGCTGTAACAGGTAGTCGCTTCTTTTAATCTACATGAGACAGTTCCTACTGTAGCAATGTGTACTGCATGTAAGTTTCCTCAGGATTTTTTCTTTAGCCGAAAAGTCTCTGGTATTAATAAGTTGGGTGTGGTGTTATTTGTCAATTACCTATAGAAATCGTGCATAGGAAAAGAAGTGTAAGAAGATATCTTGTAGAGGCACTGCCCGCCGCCCACAGCCTTCTCCACCGCGTCCTGGTTGCTGAAGATCTTGTTGCCTCGCACGAGGGGTGACACGCCAGACGCCAGGCAGAGACCTGATACAAACATTCAACACTTTATTTATAAAGATTCATCAACATCATCAGCAACAAAACACCCTAGTAATATTTAAAGGGGGTTAGTTTAGTTTAGACCATCTTTACAACTTACACTATGGAGCCAACATCAAGAAAAAATATCAAAATTTTGCTTTTCCATACAAAACTGCAAACCTACTCGACAGAAAACGACAGCAGACAGTGGGACAGTGATTAAAAATCGCGATTTTGACATTTGTTGTACAGAGAAAGTTGTTCAGTTTTGCTGGAAGAAATCTCTTTAGAGATAAGCTTGCCCTTTGTAATTGTCTATTATGTTGTTTTCATGTATATTTCCGTGTGTACAATAAAGTTTTAAAATAATAAAAAAAAATGGTCTGTTCATCCCCTTTAAAAATCATCACATCAGCATATTAGGAAGACCCTGTATAAATGTCTTACTGCAAAGGAACAGCATAGTACTATTTCTTATATTGTGGCACAGCTACTTTCACAAGAAAAGGGAGACAGAAGGATGGAATGGGCCCTAATCCACACCCTATGCGAATTAATCTACACTAATATTATAAAGAGGAAAGATTTGTACCTATTTTTGTATGTTTGTATGTTTGTAATGAATAGGCTCAAAAAGTACTGGGCCGATTTAAAAAATTCTTTCACCATTAGAAAGCTGCATTCACCCTGAGTAACATAGGCTATATTTATTACTAGAAAAGATTAGACGTCCACCCGTGCGAAGCCGGGACGGGCCGCTAGTGGTTTATAAAAATTGAAATATAAAAATGACTATTTTAAAACTGATCTTCAATGGGTTTACAGTAGCTTTGCACTTCTGTTTGCTTCAAAACTAAAAAGTAAACCAAAAGTTGGCAAAGTGCCTAATGTTGACAGCTTACCAACTGTTTATGATAAAATATTTATTGCATGCAAGATGATACTAATCTAAGAATAAACTTGATAGACTAAAATTACCGACACTCCTTTGATAGTACTTTTCCATATTGCTAGTAAGTGTTGGTAATGATCGCTATGAATGTGATCGGCTTACAATAAATTTGTTTTTAATTATTGTCTGGTCTCCGTAATAAAAACATTGAAGTTTCAGTTTAGAATCAGAGAACTGTAAGTTAATTATAGCCTGCAGGGAGCTGTAGTGCAAACGCCTCTCTCATCTCACGAATAATGGTGGAGTGGACGTTTTAATTGCCGACTGGTACACTTTCCAGCTGCCAGACGATACAACACATAAACTTGACTTTATTTCAGGACATTCTATCCGGCGCTTGTTTGACAGAGGCCTGACCAAACTCCGCCACGCGGGATGCGGGAGTGTTATATTTATTTACGAGATTTGACCGCGACTTCGTCCGCACCGGTTCCAGTCATCGAAGCGAGATAAATTATATATCAGTTTTTAAGCTTTCAAACACAACAAGTTTCAACAAAATCAGTTCAGTAGTTTTCGCGTGATGCTCAAACAAATAAACAGACAAACACGCAGACAAAAAAAATTTTGTTTTTGTTTAGGAGTCAGTTTTTTTTGTTAATATCTTCAATCATACTTCTGCTACAGTTTTATAATAGTGTAGATTCAAATAGAGAAACTCACCCCCAAATCTGTTGTTGAATATCTGGTTGTGTTCAAGCGTGGCGGTCGCGTTGTTTGTGATCTCGACGCCGGCGGCGAGGCCGTCGAAGATCCGGTTGCGCCGCAGCACCGGGTGGCTTTGTGTCGAGATCAGCACACCGGCTTGTGCGTTGCGGAATATGTCGTTCTCTTCTAACACACCCTGTTGAAACACTTAACTTTGAGACTTACGACAATTTAATAGTAAGGACTGGCCTTGCGGTAGCATTTCCCCTCTGCCACGGTATGAGACTAATTGATCCTGTGCATTTACACTCAATTTTATACCTTATCACTAAACAAGACTGCCTATAATTGCGAAACAATAATTTTGAACTTAGAACGTTTGGGGTTCACACGAGACTACTTTTCATGATTTTTAACATTCAAAATTAGAATCTAAAGTTATAGGGAATAAAATCCAAAGTTGCGGATTTCATGTTACCTCGCCCTCCGCAAACAGCGGCAGAAAATTTAGTTAGGAGAATGACACGCGTTACGCGTCCATACTATTAAATTGTCTAAGCTTTGAGATATGTCGCTCTAAGATGATGATATTCAATGTAGGAGAATACCATAGTGTCAATCTTGCGCGGTGTACGGGGGCCGGGCGGGGGGAAGCGAGTCCCAGTACCGACTTATCTGCGCACGGTACCGACTTTAGTGGAGCAAAATTGTTGCGAAATCAAACGAACTAGATATATTCGATTCGAAACAGTATCGGTACAGACGCGTTATCTCCGCTCTCCGCTCTGCTGATACCGAGTTACAATAAGTTACAACCAATAACGAGCTCTCAAAATGATTTTTGTTTCTTTTTTACCTTGTAGTATTTTTTGTCGTTCGATGCATGGAAAAATTTATTCTCTTGTTTTTTTTTTTTTTTTTTTTTTAATATGTATAGATAGAGTCACGCACACGATGCTAATTGTTCACCTTTTGCTTATTTCATGATGTGCACATATGCTTAGGATTATGGCTTGCTTTACCTTTTAATGTCTATATTTTGTGTTTTTATAACTGTAATCTGTTTTATGAGCCTAATAAATAAAATAAAATAAAAAATAAAACCTGTCAGCGTAAAAAACAATCTGCTGTTCCATACTAAACTGCAACGCCTACATGACTCAAATGTATGAAAAAGCTGATTATGTTTTTGTTCTGACAGGTTTGCTCCCGTAGTAAAGAGTTGTTTAATTTGATGGGTTAAGTGTGGTTTTAAGGTTAATGATACTTTTCCTTACACCCTGTATTATAATCACGCTATGACAATACTATAGGACAGTTCATATTATTAGTAGGGACAACGATTACGAAGCGGTGCATCGTTTTGCATCTGTAATCGTAATAATCATGGTTAATAACGATGCAATGCACCGTAGTAAGAATCGTACGATTATTAAAATGAATTAAAAACGTCAATCAGATTGCACTTGTTGGCAAATACCAGTCCTGAATACTACTAGATTCCAGAGCCGAAAAACAACTTTAGAAAAATCGGGTCTTTCGCTGCCATTTTAGCTCATTTTGAGAAAAATCTGCCTTTTTTTGGTCAGACTAGACTCTCTTTTTTTAAATTCTACTGGGGTCTTTGATTTGATTTTCGGTTTGAAGTATTACATACATTCTCGTTCTCGCGATATCTCATCCACATTAATTTCAAAAGATTAATCTCCCGCGATTATACAGAATCATGTTCAATATTGTGTTTTTCAAAGCTAATTAGCCTCCACGCATAAAAAAATCAGAATCCTGGCCAAGTTTACCTTTGACTTCAATCTCAAATTAGTTGTTAAAGTTTCAAAATCTTGGAATTTAAAAACAATTTTTATTTAATGATTTAACTTTCATTGGAATGCAAAGAAACACTATGAGAACTCATTCTGAGCATAATCTCAACTAAATTTGTTTAAATAATCGTAATGCATCGGTTATCGTAATAGATAACGATTGATATCGTAATCGTAATGGCCGAATCGTTGCATCCCTAATTATTAGACTAGAGAGCAACTGAACATGTTTAATCAAAAACAATTTTAACTGTTTCTAGATAACATATGCTGGAAGAGATCTCTTCTGAGACACAAATATTTTCTCCACCTTTTTGCATTCATGAATAACCCTATGTGTATATTCTGCGCAGCAAGCTGCTACGGGTGAAGTGACCTCTCCACAGACATTACATCGCCTGGGACGCGTTTAAGGAAACGCAAGCTTGCCCATCACTTGCGCCAGCGAAGACAGCTGACATCACATCAGACATGAAATGTGAGTCAGTTCAGTTGCAGGAGTTCGCCGCTTATTTCCGGTTACACCGTACTTGCGCCTAACGTAAACTCCAGTGCCTGGTTTGATTTCGGAGTATCCTTCTCCTAGCTAGATGGTTGCAGACCAATGCTAAGGAGGTATAACTGTTAAAATAAAATAGCAAGAGTTAAGCTCACCTTTCCGCCATTAAAAATACAAATACCCCCATCGCGCCCATCAAAAATCTTATTCCTTTTGAGCGTAGGGTTGGAGTCAGTCTTAATCCATACTCCGGCCATGGCGTTATCGAATATCTCGTTCTGTTCGAGAAGGCCGAGGCCGCCGTTGTACACGAGCACGCCTCCGTTCTGACCGCCCCAGATCTTGTTGCCGCGTATAACGGGGTTGCTGCCCGTTCTGATCTGGACGCCGGAGTAGAGGTGATTGAATATATCATTGTCTTCTAGCTTGCCGTGGCCGTTATCGTAGAAGTATACGCCGACCTGATAAATAAATAAGTAGATGTTAATACAGTAAGCTGGTATATTTTATGGTATCGGATACTTTGTACAGAACGGACACCTATCCGCGCCACACGCAAAATTTGTTTGAAATCATGCATGCGGACGCTGTGGCCATATCTGTCATTTAACATTTCATAGAAACTGCGTGCGGCGCGGATACGTGTGCGTTCACCGTTAGAGCTTAGAGCGGCGTTTTTGGGCTCTCAGGTAACTGACGATACCTATTTTCACAATAAATATGAATCCACACACTGCACGTTAGCAGCCTTCCAAAATGAATGAAGTAGGCCACCGTCAAATTAAAAACATACAGCAAAAATGTGTACTTTCGGCTCTACGATTAATGTAATAAAACTTTTTTAGTTCTCTATAGTTATCATTCTTTCTCATCTCTAAAATTTCATGTATCTTGGAGTCAAAGACCTTTTCAGAACTAAGTAACTTTGGTTGAAGAAAACCTACATTGAATAACTCATTATAAGAATTTTGTTCGACATTATTTTGTCATATTCTCTATGTTCGATTTATTACTCGTTTATCAATCCGCATTCGGCACTCGTGGTGGACTAACGCCCATACACCGTCCCAGAGGGTAGGCTTATGCCCTGAAGTAGGACGAATACAGGCTGATGATAATGAAATTATTTCAACAAACCTGCTTTCCCGAGTGAATTCGATTGCGACGCAGCACGGGCGTGGAGCCGGTAGTGATCCAGACGCCGGCCAGAGTGTTGGCGTAGACCTCGTTCTCCTCTATCAGGCCCTGGCCCTTCTCGTGCACGTAGATGCCGCCGTGCTGGCCGTGGTGGATCTTATTGTGCCTCACTATAGGGTCGCTATTTGTGCGGATCTGTTTACAACCAACGAATATTCATTAAAAAAGTGACAATGGAAAAATTGTATGATGATTTTGACATAATATATTGTTCAATACACTTTTCATTTCAGCCGGCCCACACCCTACTTTCACTTCAAATAGCATGCTCTCGGGGACTAGTAAATATGTTGATTTTCGATTTTATTTCAATGCAAACAAAGTTGATAATGCTTTAGCGGTTTAATATGCTCTGCGCTGCGCTTCGCTGCGGGTCTTTAGGGGTCATAATTTGAAACATTATACCAATCTTACATTCTTTGTACAGCCTCAGTAATTAGCTTTCCCTAGAATACCTAGTCCATATTTTCATATCACGTTAACGCATTACAGTAACGTCATTATGTGTTTTATACAGGGTGAAATTGATATCATTAGCATCCTTTTAAACTAAGAGTCTACCCATCAAACTGAACAACTTTTACTATGGGAGCAAACCGATCGGAGCAAATAAAAAATCAGCTGTTTCATACTAAACTGCAATGTCGACGCGCGAGTTCGCGACTCGAATGTATGCAACAGCTGATTATTTTTTTGCTCCGATAGGTTTGCACCCATAATAAAAGTTGTTCAGTTTGATGGGTAGACTCTAAGTTTAAAAGGATGCTAATGATATCAATTTCACCCTGTAGTTATCGTTATCTAATCAACATAACAAAAGTCTAGACAAGATAAACTGAGATAATATCAAAATATACAAACAAAACCAACAATAAATAAACATTTTGTATCTCACCTGTATCCCAGCCAAAGCATTCCCGTAAATATTATTGTGCTCGATCAGGCCACGGCCTTCGCCGAAAATGTAAACGCCGCCCTGATGCCCATTATAAATTTCATTGCGCCGAATCGTCGGGTTACTATTGGACGTGATCCACACCCCAGCGAAATTGTTGGAGTGTATTTTGTTATCTATAAACTGGCCGAGGCCTGACTCGTGAACGTAAATGCCTCCAGTCTGACCGTGGTGGATCTCGCAGTGGACTACGGTGGGGTTTGCGCCGGCTTTCACTTCGAAACCGGCGATTCTGTTGTTGTGAATGTCGTTTGCTTCAAAATAGCCCTGTAAGTAATGTTTATTGTTAACATTTTGTGAGGATCACTAAGTTGCAATTCTAATGAGTGTTTTCCACAATATTTAGTACACGTAAATGAGTCTTCGGCACGGCAACCAGGTGGGTTGACGACATCTGGAAAAGTATTGGCAAGACCTAGATGCGACTGGCACGGGACCGAGAAGAATGGCAAAATAGGGAGGAGGCTTATGCCCTGCAGTGGGTGGATACGGGCTGAAAATGATGATGATGATGATGAAATGAGTCTTAGGGCCTGTTTCTGCACTTCTGGATAAGCGCCCAATAGCTTATTTGACAGATCGTTTGAAATATTTTTCATACGAAAGATATCAAACGAACAGATAAGCTAGTCCATCACTACTAGCTATGGTGGATCCATTTTTTTGAGCCACGGTCGGTTTTTGTTTTATATCAAGTCTGAATAAGAGTTTTATCATTTCATCAAATACATCGACTGCTGGACAAAGGCCTGCTATCGGGGCAGACCGTTCCTAACCCTGCTCTGTAGCCCCGATGATTTCCATAAACTATAGACTTTGTTCCTTCCATCTGCTCTTGCGACCTTCATAAGGTCGTCAGTCCAACTACAAGGTTAATAAAAATTGCAACTACTTACCAAACCATTTTCAAAGGTAAAAATGCCGACATCCCTTCCGTGGTGTATGTGGTTGCGGCGCATGATGGGGTTAGCGAAGTTCTTGACCCATATGCCGGCGAGGGCGTTGCGCGATATCTCGTTGTCCTGGTAGGCGCCCTGCGCGTAGTCGGTCACGTAGAGGCCCACGTTCTCGCAGTCGCTGATGTCGCAGCGCTTGATCACCGGGTTCGCGCCCGCACCGCTCACGCATACCGCCGCGCCCACTGATGGAGGAAGCTTGATTAGGTGTGGATTCTATGTGTCGCTGAGGACTATTGAGGTAGGTCCACCGTCCTGTTTTCTCAGGACATGCCTTTGGGGGTGTATTGGTTGTTTTAGACGTAGCGTCCTGGGTTTTTTAAAGTGTCCTGGCAAGGTGCTGTGTTCTAAAATTCTTGTGCGCTATCTTCTGTTATCCGAATTGATATAGTTTAGAAACGAAATCGTTAACTAATGCTAATATGCTGCATCCTGCTTTTAAACAGAAATAATTATGAAATAAGCTATTACTATCTATTTAATGTAAAAGTTCAAACTTGACTCCTAAACAAGTTATGTCGTGTGTTCATACATAAACACACAACCGGTTAGTTTCCATTCCACTACAATAATCTTTCCATCAAACTTAAACACAAATTGTTCAAGCATTTTCACATATGATTAATCCCGTTTTAATAAACAGATCCGAAGCATTCGCAAGCTCTTAAACTTATGCATCAGCATTGCATTTGGTTTATTAATACGGGCCAAAGTGTTGTCGCTTACCGACGCTAGCACTCCTAATGATGCAGTGGTTGTCGAAGACCTCCAGGCAGACTACTGTCTACCACAAGCACTAGCTTGTGGTGCTGGTGGCGTCCGGCGAGAACTTGAGCGTCATGTGTTATTTATTTAACTTACCGACGCTAGCACTCCTGATGATGCAGTAGTCGACTGTGGGCGAGCAGTTGTCGGAGACCTCCAGGCAGTAGTGCTTGTGGTGCTGCATGGTGCTGGTGGCGTCCGGCGAGAACTTGAGCGTCATGTGTTATTTATTTAACTTACCGACGCTAGCACTCCTGATGATGCAGTGGTCGACTGTGGGCGAGCAGTTGTCGGAGACCTCCAGGCAGTAGTGCTTGTGGTGCTGCATGGTGCTGGTGGCGTCCGGCGAGAACTTGAGCGTCATGTGTTATTTATTTAACTTACCGACGCTAGCACTCCTGATGATGCAGTGGTCGACTGTGGGCGAGCAGTTGTCGGAGACCTCCAGGCAGTAGTGCTTGTGGTGCTGCATGGTGCTGGTGGCGTCCGGCGAGAACTTGAGCGTCATGTGTTATTTATTTAACTTACCGACGCTAGCACTCCTGATGATGCAGTAGTCGACTGTGGGCGAGCAGTTGTCGGAGACCTCCAGGCAGTAGTGCTTGTGGTGCTGCATGGTGCTGGTGGCGTCCGGCGAGAACTTGAGCGTCATGTGTTATTTATTTAACTTACCGACGCTAGCACTCCTGATGATGCAGTGGTCGACTGTGGGCGAGCAGTTGTCGGAGACCTCCAGGCAGTAGTGCTTGTGGTGCTGCATGGTGCTGGTGGCGTCCGGCGAGAACTTGAGCGTCATGTGTTATTTATTTAACTTACCGACGCTAGCACTCCTGATGATGCAGTGGTCGACTGTGGGCGAGCAGTTGTCGGAGACCTCCAGGCAGTAGTGCTTGTGGTGCTGCATGGTGCTGGTGGCGTCCGGCGAGAACTTGAGCGTCATGTGTTATTTATTTAACTTACCGACGCTAGCACTCCTGATGATGCAGTGGTCGACTGTGGGCGAGCAGTTGTCGGAGACCTCCAGGCAGTAGTGCTTGTGGTGCTGCATGGTGCTGGTGGCGTCCGGCGAGAACTTGAGCGTCATGTGTTATTTATTTAACTTACCGACGCTAGCACTCCTGATGATGCAGTGGTCGACTGTGGGCGAGCAGTTGTCGGAGACCTCCAGGCAGTAGTGCTTGTGGTGCTGCATGGTGCTGGTGGCGTCCGGCGAGAACTTGAGCGTCATGTGTTATTTATTTAACTTACCGACGCTAGCACTCCTGATGATGCAGTGGTCGACTGTGGGCGAGCAGTTGTCGGAGACCTCCAGGCAGTAGTGCTTGTGGTGCTGCATGGTGCTGGTGGCGTCCGGCGAGAACTTGAGCGTCATGTGTTATTTATTTAACTTACCGACGCTAGCACTCCTGATGATGCAGTGGTCGACTGTGGGCGAGCAGTTGTCGGAGACCTCCAGGCAGTAGTGCTTGTGGTGCTGCATGGTGCTGGTGGCGTCCGGCGAGAACTTGAGCGTCATGTGGCCGGCGTACGCGCGGTTAGCCCCCTCCGCGAACGTAAGCGTGGACTCTGCCTCGCGCTCCAGGACTACAGACTCAGCTACGTTCCCTGCGGCACAACCTGCAATAAACCGTGATAAATTGATGAGTTTATGGATTTATATTGTTTTGTGGGGAGAAATACTTTATATTCGGAAATTTTAAAAAGAAACTACCGTTTTTTGTACACAAAATAAACCAAAAGAATAGTTCTAATGGTACCATAATCACTGTCCAATGTCCAACACATCGCTGCTGAAAGGAACAAGTAATTTATATGGATTGAACATAGGGATTGAATAACAAATATCAAACAGTTACAGTATTTACGCACAGAATGTAGGCGAAACATATCACGATAGATTTCTTTAGTTACCATACAGATACAATAACAATAGAGATTCAAAAATAAATTAAAAGTTTAATATCACTTCACTGGTACAATACGAAAGCTTCCGAGTACAATCTACAAGTAATTAACTTTGATGTCTAAAGGCTGAGAGAATGGTGGTAGAGGATAGTATAAGAATTTCATAGCAAAGCACAAGTATTCAGCTAGTTAACGATAGAATTCTTTTGATCTGTACTTATAAGAGTTACAGTGACAGACTGACAGACAGCGTACAGGCTAAACCGCTGAAGATAGAAACATGAAATTTGGAATGTTTTCTACAGCGTATTTTTCGAAAATCTACTCCTAAAGGGGTAACTCCGCGGACAAAGTCGCTGTTCAAAAGGTCGTACTTTCATTTAAATCCCCTCTTCACTCTGGTCAACTTAACGCCAGTATGTAAAGGACGCCGACAGAGAACGCGGCGTAAATAAGACGGAGTGAACCCACCAATGAGCTGGACATCAGTGTCGATGGCGAGGCACTCCTCCTGGTAGAGGCCGGCGTGCACGAAGAGGAGCGCGGGCGCGGCGCGGCGGCACGTGCAGGCGCCGGCGCCGCACGCGCAGGCCGCGCCGCCGCATGCGCCGCCTCCCGCGCCGCCGCCCCCTCCCCCTCCCCCTCCCGCCGCCGCGCCCGCCGGCGTCGCGCTGCCCGCCCCCGCCGGCGTGGGCGACGCGGGGGTCGCCGGCACGCCGCCGCCGCCCCGCTCCTCCACGTACTCGAGAGCCGCCTGTAACGTAGTCTCGCCTTTATTTTTGATCTTCTCCCTTTCTATTTAGCTGAGCTTCATTCCTAGATTGATTTCTAAGTAGTTTAATTGTTTTGTATAGTAAATTTCTTTCTTCTTGTTTTCTAATGGTGTGTACACTTTTTATTACTACACTTATATTTTAGCCCGTATTAAAGATATGTATATCGTTCAATAATAATTGGACCCAGTACGTAGTAGCACGTATAAGAAAGAGTACCTATATAGGGTCCAATTTCATATGTGGACTGTTTTTTAAGAGGATTGATCAGACTATCAAACTAAACAAATTTCGCTATAGGATCAACATCGAAATCGCGAAAAAAAAAACATCTGTTCCATACAAAACTGCAATACTACTTGACCCAAATGTATGGGATAGCTGTTTATAGCTATTGTTCAGTTTGATGGTCTGAACATACCCTAACTAAATACATAGTTAAGAACACTGATATTTTTTAAAATTAATTGCTGGATCCGTTGGCCTTCTTGACCATCACTGTTTATCAAAAATGATGGCTGGATGTTGCAGGTTTACAATGTGTATTCAAATATCTTTCAACTTTGAAGAACATATTAGATTAATACTTTGAAAAATTACAGAAATATAAAGTGAGATGCCATCAGATGGAAATAAAGCGAAAGACAATTTATTTTAAAAGAAAGCATGAAATCATACCCTAATAGTATTGAAGTGTTTGATGCGCGAGTCCTTCTTGGGGCGGTAGTTGGGCCGCACGTGGATGCCGTAGTAGAGCTGGCGGAAGCTCTCCTTCCAGGGGTTGTCGGCGTCGCACTCGTCCACCGGTACGAAGTCGAACTGGCACGGCGCGGGGTGCATCAGCGGCATATCGTATTCGAACACCGACTGGTATAGGCTTTTCCTGTTCAAGTTTCAAAAATTTATTAAAAGTTATAGCCATTGAACTATTATGTAAAACAGGCGTGGCATATTGTTCACAGAACTGCAGGCCGATGATGGGGCCGACTAGTTCTCGATTGCCGACCGCGTACCAGAAAGCGCAGCGTGGGTAGGCCCCACAAGGTGGACCGACGACTTGGTGAAGGCGGCAGGAACCCGTTGGAGGAAAGCACCGCAGGACCGGTCGTTGTGGCGATCCTTGAGGAAGGCCTATGTCCAGCAGTGGACATCTATCGGCTGATATGATAATGATGATGACTGTTAAATACTCGCAGCAATGTCTTAAAACTTAACAAGTTAAACGTCGTTACATCTTAATGGTCCGTCTACACGCTCCTTCTTGCCTGCGCAGTTAGCATCGCACGGTTATTCTTGAACGCAAGACGGAACAGGAAGCTTGTCCACACGCTATACGTGAGCTCTCGCGCAAGCCTGCGCAAACTTCAGTATTCTAGAAGCTACAGAGTGAAGTGTTTCTGCATTGTGGCCGACGTCAAATTTTATTGTAAACTAACAAAACACAATACATCACAGGGTCCCAGTTACCACTGTTATCAGTTGAATTTTTTTAGTCATTCTATTCCCCTTCAGCAGCATTGATCGTCGCTTCATTTCTTCTGGGCTTCTTTTAAATTATCTAGACTAATGCGGCCGCATCGTCCGCGTCTATGATATTTAATAGTGTAATTAAAAAAGTGTGTGTTAATTAAAATTATAGAATTGTTAACAGGAAGCTGGAAATAGGTATTGTCTATACCTGGAGTACAGACTGCCTTACAAGCGGTGAAACATGAAAATACTCCTTGGCGGTCGGTAATGCTCAACTTCTTTCGTGCATTTTCATCGTCGTTGTAGGTTTGTCCCTTTCTAATCCAACGACGAAAATTAAATCAAAGAGTTTTTTGTTCTGATAGAAAGGGACAAACCTCTGACAGAAACATCGACGTACGAAAGAAGGTTGAAGATTACCGTCCGCCATGGCCAATTTTCGAGTTTCGTTGCTTGTAAGCAGGATTGATCCATGATTATAAACAACTTTAGCTTATGAGATATCTTACCATAGCTCAGTGTCATTAGCGATGGTGTTGAATCTCTTGCAGACCTGCGCGACGCGGCAGAGGTCGCGCTCGGTGAGGTGCGACAGGATGCAGAGGAGCACCTCGTCGGGCAGCTCGTACTGCAAGTACTGTGACACATTGCACACGTCCACACCCTGCGACAGCGACCTGCGTACAAACAATACATTGTTAGCTCAACCTCATGTACTTGACCATCGTACGACTCATTTTTGATAAACAATGTAGAAATAAACATGTAACATTAGAATGGTCATTAAGTAATGGGCTGATATTTGATAAGACACAGGCTAGAATGCAAACTGTCTACAACACTGCAAAAATTTTATAGCAATATGACAACACAAATCCCCAAAGATCATACTGATACCGAACAACAGCAGGAGCAAAGCTCGTGCCATCGTCGGTGCCCTCACCAGGACCTACGTCACAGACACGATATTCTTCTTCTTCGCAAGGAAACCATGGAAAATATCCTGTATGGCTGTGATGTCTTGGTGGCTAAACACATGTTAGGCACATGCTTTGGAATTGGAGATTGGTATCCAAAACCGGGAGATTACAGGATTCTTCCCCCGTATGGCTATCATTCCACGCACGAGAAATCGACAAAACCGTCATGCACGCTCGCTTTCTACACGTCTCGATTTCTGTCGATTTCTCGGGGGTGATATGCTAGGCCCTCTGAACGGTATTACGTCCGCCATTTACCAAACAAATGTCTAAAGCCCGTACTTCACTCCCGAGAACTTTCAAGAAAAATTACTATGGCTTACGACGCCACGAGAACAATGAAGGGCATCCACACTCTCGTTCAAGGCCTGTCTCGCCCGTTCTCGGCGAGAATGAAGAGCCGGTGTAAGGGTCAACACAAAAGATTCTGTTAGGTCGAAGTGTTGCTGGCTTCCCAGCCACCATAATAAGAGAAGATAAGCACCATAAACACTATCGTTATTAGCTGCCAATAAGTTCCGCTATGGGGCAAAGGTGTCCTTTTGGTCAGAGAGAACAAACTTCACGACATGGGCCATTTGCAGTTAGTATATTATCAAATGAATAGGCCAGTGGCCCTATGAATACAGCCATCTAACTGCTTGCCAACTGGTAAACACGTTTTCAGAAATAAAGAGGAGCTAAGGATAAAACGTTGGATGAGGGCAGCGCAGGACCGGTCGTTATGGCGATCTTTATCGGCTGAGATGATTGACGATAAAACACCACTAAAGTCACCCATACAAAAACGTACACTGGATGACGTTGTTTAAGGTAGAAAATAGTTTCGAGCGCTAAAAATCCTTTACAATACGCCTCTATATAACCGCGAATACAGGTCAAGAAATATTTCTATTTGAAATGCGTTAGAAACAATTTTAAACAAAAAATCATGAGGCAAAGGAATTTAGTCGTTATTGCGTCCATTTCCGACATTAGTAAAAACTTTTTCTAACCTTTTAGTAGTTTGTATTTGTAATTCCTGTGTACTGCATTTATGGAAAGTGAAAGTAACCTCAAACATCAACTTGTGTAATCAGGAAATACCTACATTAACATACAACTAGCAAAACAAGGAGGATACTCGCAAGTTTGCGATTATTATTATTACCTTTGATACCTAAGTACTTTCTTCTTGAGAAATCAAAACATGTAAAACAATGTAATGATACTATGTAGTCGTAATAAAGGCTGTAATAATGATACCTAAGTGCTTTCTTTACTTAGACTACTTATATCCGGACCGGCCTTGCGGTAGCATTTCCCCTCTGCCACGGTATAAGAGCAATGATCATGTACAATCAACATTCAATTTTATAACTTATCACTAAACTAGACAGCCTATTATTGCGAAACAATAATTTCGAACTTAGAACGTTTGGGGTTTACACGAGACTACTTTTCATGATTTTGAACATTCAAAATAAGAATCTAAAGTCATAGGGAATAAAATCCAAAGTTGCGGATAACATGTTACCTCGCCCCCCGCAAAAAGTGGCAGAAAGTTTGTTAGTAGAATGACACGTGGTTACGCGTCCCGATATAAGTAGTCTAAGTTTCTTTACGATTACAAATATACAAAAAATTTGCTGAAACTATTTTACGGGGATAGTCAGACCATCAAACTAAACAACTTTGTCTATGGGACCAAAAAAATTCGCGAAAAAATAAACCTGCTGTCCCATACATTTGAGTTGAGTTATGTTTGCAGTTTTGTATGGGACAGCAGATTTTTTTTTTCCGCGATTTCTATATTAGTCCCTTAGAGAAAGTTGTTCAGTTTGATGCTCTGATCATCCGCTTAAAATAGTTTCAGCTGATTTTGTTAGACCTTATACAAAAGTGTTACTAACGTGCGAGGCCGCTTCCTAGCGGGCAGAGAGCATGTGCCCGACGCCTCGGGCTCGTAGTAGGACTGCGGCGACTTGCGGCGCAGGTCGTAGGGGCTGTGATGGCCGGCGGTGGTGGCGGGCGCGGCGGCGGGCACGGGGGGCGAGCCACCGCCGCCGCCGCTGCCACTGGGCCCGGCGCACGCCGCTGTCGCCGCCATTGCGCTACCAGTCACGTTGTTTGGGCAAGGAACCGATTCACATGGTTCAGCTAGAAAAAACATCCTCAATCTTAGTATGGGAAATAAGAAGGGATGCAACGATTCGGCCATTACGATTACGATTACGATATTAATCGTTATCTATTACGATAACCGATGCATTACGATTATTTAAACAAATTTAGTGGAGATTATCCTCAGAATGAGTTCTCATATTGTTTCTTTGCATTCCAGTGAAAGTTAAATCATTAAAAAAAAAATGTTTTTAAATTCCAAGATTTTGTAACTTTTAACTACTAATTTGAGATCGAAGTCAAAGTTACACTTGGCCAGGATTCTGATTCGTTGAGGCTAATTTGCTTTGAAAAACACAATATTGAACATGATTCTGAGGTATAATCTCGTTAAATAAACCGATATCTCGTCCGATTTACGTGGGAGATTAATCTTTTGAAATTAATGTGGATGAGATATCGCGATGCACCGCTTCGTAATCGTTGCATCCCTAGAAATAAGCTAACATAACAATTTTAGCATATACAGGGTGAAATTTATATCATTAGCATCCTTTTAAACTATGAGCATAGTGTAAAGAACGAATAGTGGTGAAGCTCAGCGGTCGCGGCAGGCCAATCGTGCGGGGCGTGCGGGGGCCGGGAGGAGTGCGTCCCGGCCCACGCTGCCTGCGCGCGTACCGTAAAATCGAATTGAGTTAGGGTACGCTCGTCCCCTGCCGTACCCCGCACGCCACGCGGGCATAGTCCCAACGCGGCCACTAAGCGCACCAACTTTAAGGTATTTACGCTATGCTATGAGTCTACTCATCAAACTGAACAACTTTAACTATGGGAGCAAACCGATCGGAGCAACAAAAATATCTGCTGTTCCATACTAAACTGCAATGCCTACGCGACACAAATGTATGGAGCAGCAGATTTTTTTTGCTCCGATTGGTTTGCTCCCATAATAAAAGTTGTTCAGTTTGATGGGTAGACTCTTAGTAAAAGGATGCTAATAATATCCATTTCACCCTGTAGTTATGGAACTCATGTCGATTTTTTAACCGACTTCAAAAAAGGAGGAGGTTTCTCAATTTGACCGTATATATATATATATATTTTTTTTATGTGTGTTCGCGGATAACTTCGTCGTTTATGAACCGATTTCGATGATTCTTTTTTTGTTGGAAAGGAGATATCTCAAGTGAGGTCCCATGATAAGGAAACCAGGATCTGATGATGGATCCCAGAGATATCGAGGGGAACCTTCGAAAATCGTTTTGCCGACTAGTGCGTTTGTTAATTCAAAGCACTACTATTAAATCGAACTAATGAATTTGCCACTGAAAATTGTGAAATAAACAAAATTTTAACAAAAAAATTAAAACCGCCTTCAAAAAACTAAAAAGTTAAAAAATAATATTGCAGCCGATGACTTTCCCGTTCGCATCATAAGAACATTAATTTGTTTTATAGAAGTCGGTGTCAAGCCAAGCCAAAAAATGCAAGCCCTGTCGCGAATCGTACCGGCTTGACAGCGACTTCAATAAAACAAATTAATGTTCTTATGATGCGAACGGGAAAGTCATCGGCTGCAATATTATTTTTTAACTTTTTAGTTTTTTTCCTCATAATTTCTAGATTATAGTGGTAATATTAGCTATACCTCATCTAAACGGAGTGTCGCGTAATCGCAGTTGGCGCACATCTTGTCTTGGTAATTGGATAATGTTGGTTTTTATTATTATTTTCGTATTAACATCTAAGATGTTCCTAATGTTCCTATACATGCATTGCTTTACGTGTGCCGTTTTAATAGGGAAAAAGAATCTTAGAAAAAAAAGTTAAGACGGTGCATTTTTAATATTTATTTCATAATTCCGTTTGCATTTTTACCTAATTTATAAAGAGTAAAAAAAAAATGTTTTTAGACTGTAATACCATCAATAAACGTAGCCGTTTGTGGGCCTACAATAAATTGACTCCTTTGTGTCTGAATCCTACTAATATTATAAACGCGAAAGTTTTTAAGTATGGATGGATGTATGTTCCACTTTCACGCAAAAACTTTGGAGAAGAAATTTGGCATACAGATAGACCATGGCCTGGATTAACACATAGGGTACTTTTTATCCAGGTAACGCAGACAAAGTCGCGGGCAACAGCTAGTTTAGAATATATATCTTGGAAATTGTCACGTAAAGTACCAGAATCTAGCCTAAGACAACAATATAGAATATGTATAATAGATACAAATATCTATGACTCTGGTACAAATATCCATTATCAATATTTGCCTCTTATGGGATTCGAACCCGCGACCCTCGGCGCACCAGGCTGGTTCACTACCGACTGAGATATGGAACTGTCATTAATTGATAAGATAGATAAATAATTTATTTGCATAAGTAGGTAACACACACATAATAATTAGTTTACAAAAAGTTCACAAAACAAGAATACAACAGCATATAGGTCCTAGCTCAACATAGGCAACCGATAGTAGGGTGTTGATTTACGGATGAAACCATTTTAGAAGTAGGCAGACACCAACAGCAACCAAAGAGCAAAGAGTGATAATCTAGTCCCCACCTCAAAATTAAATATTTTGGATTTTTTGTTTATCTGTTTGTTTGTTTGTTCGAGCATCACGCAAAAACTACTGACTGATTTAGATAAAACTTTTTGTTTCTGAAAGCTATGATTAGACTTAAAAACGTATACGCGAACAAACACTGACTTTTACAATAGTACTAAATAGAATAGATTAGTATATAGTTGAGAAAGAAAGTGATGTGGAAATAAATAAACAAACTGTGGCTATGTTTTGATTGACATTTTTGTAGATATCTTTACAAAACCAATACAGTGTTTAGATAGTACAAATACCTAAAGTGCTTGATATGAATTCAAATTGTGGCAGAGCTGTGATTGACATTTTAATTAATCTTATCATTACTATCAGATCTATTTCTAACAGTTATTTGATAAATTCCTACCTTTATTAGAAATAATATGATATGACTGATAAAGTTCTGTAAAAAATATAATTCCTGTTTGTAGAAATGCAAAGTACTTTAAACTTTGATTTGTTGCCAAATGACATGACCTATTTTAGAGTAAATCTAGATCTAGGACAGTCTTTAGATTATGTGCCTTCTTAAAAATAAAAGTTACTTTGTTAGTTGCTATTTATGGTGTCCCACTTTAGAATTGTATTTATAAGTAGACTTATCAGTAGACAAGGTTAGTATCTACAAACAGCATATAAAAGAAGGGTGTCTGTACATTAAAGATATTTACAAGAAACATTAAAATATTGTATCATGTGTTATCCCAATCCTTTTCGTTTCATTTCCCAAACTTTATATCATTGGCTAATGCGAAGGCGAAGCCATAAAAAAAAAAGAACCTATTGCAATATAGTTTTTTTAGGTGTCCCCGAGTCCAAATCACAAATTTTTTGATTCTTTTTCTGTCTGTTTATTTGAACTACTGAACCGATTTTGATGAAACTTTGTTTGTTTGAAAGCTTATGATTTGACTGTATAATTTGTGCGGAAAAGTAGCGGGTAAAAGCTTGTATGATGTAAAGACAGTAGCATTCATTAATATGTACACACAATACAAAATTTTAAGATATTTTAACAATAAAATGTAAAGTTTTGCTTAGGTATTGAATTATAGACTTGTAAAAGATTTACAAAGAGCACCAAACCATTCTTTTTAATTTGGTTGAATAAATAAGTTCAAGATATTTACACTAAAATGATTATGATATAGTTTTTATCCCTGATTCAAAATCACCAATTTTTTGAATTTTTGTCCGTCTGTTTAGATTACTTACAATTTTGCTTAAAAATTTACAAAGAAACATTCTACATGAAGACATTCTGATCAATGTGAATACAGGGTCCTTCTTAATATGCTGACACTTTTTTAAGGCGATGACCAGACTATGAAACTGAACAACTTTCTCTATGGAATCAACATCGAAATCGCGAAAAAAAAAAAATTAGTCCCATACGTTTGGCTCCGAGTAGGTTTGCAGTTTTGTATGGAAGTGATGATTTTTTTTTTCGCGCTTTCGATGTTGGCCCATAGAGGAAGTTGTTCAGTTTGACGGTCTGATCATCCCCTTAAAAAAGAGTCAGCATATTAAGAAGGACCCTATATATTGAAGGACTTAACCAACATTGAGATATTTTATAAAAATAACAAGTAAACATTATTTAACATCAATGCCTTTATTTACCTACCACACACAAGAATGAGTTTCCCCTGTAATGTTAACAGATGTTTACATTCAAGTTTTATGTGGGAAATCCATAACATAAACCATCTGGCAAACTCTTGGTCATTCTAGGTTGCTATTGCAATTGCCTATCTCTTATTGACGATGGTGTGAAATATATGATGTATTGTTGTCTATATGAAGAAATGAAATGAAATCTAGGTATATCCTTGAATTGAAATAAACATGATTTTATAGCACATTATAAATACATTATAAAACGAAGTTCATCATCATCATTATCATCTCAGCCGATGGATGTCCACTGCTGGACAAACATACGCGTCCCGCGGCCTCCCCCAAGGATCGCCACAACGACCGGTTCCGCCGCCTTCACCAGGTCGTCGGTCCTCCTTGTGGAGGGCCTAACCACGCTGCGCTTTCCCGTACGCGGTCGTCACTCGAGAACTCTTCGCCCCCATCATCGTTCTGCGAGCTATGTGCCCCGCCCATTGCCACTTTAGTTTGGCAAATCTTTGGGCTATGTCAGCTACTCTGTTTCTTCTGCAGATCTCTTCATTTCTGATTCGCTCTATGCCAAGTATAGCCCTCTCAATTAAAACAAAGTTATTTAACAAAAATATAAATCAGAAAGCAAATTCTTAACCCAATGACCTCAATATTTATGTTTTGTTATTCTTATCACCACATTAGTTTACATTATGTAAACAATCTATTTTAGGTACTTATTTCAGACCTGCTGGCATTTGGGTAGTAACTTTTAACCCATATATGCCCCTTGATTCGAAAACGAACAAAGACCTTATCTGCCCAGAACTATTTTGGATCACCAATCTTTGTGATTTTCGGATATGTTTATGCTAAATGGTCGTTAATAACGTTACAATTTATTTTATAACAATTAGTAATAGGTAAGTAGGTTTTTTTTAAGTGTTCGAAAACGAAACATTGGTCGAATCTGCGCCAAATCCTGTCCGTTTACCATAAATGAAAGAACGATAATGTTTTTTTTATTTTTATTTATTTTTAAAGCACTTAAGTGAAAACAATTGAAAACTAAGTCAATACAAACATTTTTCTATGAATGAAAAGATATAAAGCATTTTGAATGCAGATTAACCTCACACTTTTGGCATGAAGTTCCAGTAAAGTTTTTGCAGTGAGCACAACGCGCTCGCTTCTGAGCTTTACCAATCATGTGTTCAGCATTATGCTTTCGAACCGAGGTAGGAACAGTGCTGAAGACCCTTTTCGAAGGTCTTGGCCGCTGTTTATCAAGGCCGTACTTTTTGAGTAAAGTTCGAGCAATACTGCGCCGGAATTCAAGCGTACCGATTTCTCTGCGATATGTTTTTGCGAGAAGCGTGGTATTATTTACAGCCACATCTATAAGCCAGAAAATTATGGGTATGTACAATTTTTTGCCCCTGATAGCAATTCTGTAAGCTCCTATGTTGGCATCTATGCGGTCCACTCCACCCATGAAGAAATTGTACTGATATACAACATCAGACTGTGGCACATCAATTCTTGCTTTTTTCGTGAATGAATATCTGTTTGCTGTTCGCAAAGGATGCACGCCATACCAGTTCAGCGGGTGCTAGTATTATAGCTGTCTGCTTGATAAGTTCTCAAAACTTACATTTCTTTCGTCACCAGAATCGGAGTCGGACACTAAACCGTCACCAGGAGGATCAATATAAATATCAGCAGCTGTGGCTTCATCTTCAGACCCCAATTCATTGACAATATCAACGATTTCATTTGTTGTCAGCGGCTTACACCACCTTAAAACAAAACATAAGGCTATTACAACGCACGCAATATATTTGCCCAATGTATCGTTTTCGAATCACGGAAGTAATGAGGTAATTTTTGATATCAACATATTAAAAAAACGTGATTAAAATTGCACCAATAGACACTCAAACTATCTAACTGTACTTTTAAATGCAAATAATCTCTAAATTACAGTTAATTATAATTATTACTTACATTTTCTTGGGATGCGCCATAATTTTCGCGATTCGAAATCAAAACTCAACTTGCACTGATCAAATAACGAGCAAATTGATGCAGATTACCTAAACATCCTAGTGCCTTTAGAAGAAAGTACCTTGAATAATAAATAGACGGCGCTAGAAGGCCGTCTCTAAACGAATTATAGGAGCTAGGGCCCTCAAACGGTGACACGATTTTTTGTATCGTTTTCGATACAAAAAGCAGATACGATACCACTTTTGGGCAGAGTTCTGGGCATATATGGGTTAAGAAACAAATAAGATTAAGAAACAAAAGAAAATAGTTTCGAAGTATTGTCCCATTGGAATGGATATAACTGCACAGCACACACTGGTATCGATTCGGACTGTGCTACGACTTAACTAAATTTATTCCTGTCACTTTCTAAAATAAGATTAAGAAAAGAGACAGAAAACCAACAGCTGACTTTAGTGCTGTCAAAGTGACGTTAAATGCGCAAAATAAGATGCCATCATAATGTACGCCATCTTATTTAAGTCGTTTTTGGGCGTTTAACATCACTTTGACAGCACTAAAGTCAGCTGTTGGTTTTCTGTCTCTTTTCTTAATCTTATTTTAGAAAGTGACAGGAATAAATTTAGTTTAGTTAAGTCGTGGTACACTCCGAATCGAGGCCACTGCCATACTTCTCTGTCTTTTTTCATTGTTCTCAGATTTAGAAGGTAATGATATTAATTTCAAGCGGCCAATGAAGGTGTTTTAGGATGGATATAATCCCCGCAAGTTGATATTGCGACTGGCGGCCATCTTGGTGACGTAATTTTGACGTAGTCGACTGTGCACCATCTGTACCGTTCGCAAGGTTAGCCCATGCTTGATGACGTCACTCAGCGGTTATTGTGACAAGGTTCCATCGCAATATCAACTTGCGGGGATTATAGTACTTTAGCGGCCGTCGAGTTCAGAGTTAATATTTTTTTAATCACCATTAAAACTCTTAATTATGAATCCAGTTTGAATTATTTTTTATTGTTAACAATAAATGAATAAAATTTGATAAGTGAATTAAAGTACTTTGCATGCATCAGCTGTCATACATTGCCGCTAACATTCCAGTCATTTTAAATGTCACAAAACAGTAATGTAAAACAATTAAGCACAATTTAGCGGTCCTGTTAACAGCGCATTGATGCAAAGGCCTTGTTTATAGAATGTCAATGAATATTCCCAAAAAACAAGAATGTAACATTGTAGTTAAGAAAAGAGACAGAAAACCAACAGCTGACTTTAGTGCTGTCAGAGTGACGTTACACGCCCAAAATAAGATGCCATCATAATGTACGCCATCTTATTTAAAGCGTTTTTGGGCGTTTGACGTCACTTTGACAGCACTAAAGTCAGCTGTTGGTTTTCTGCCTCTTTTCTTAATCTTATTTTAGAAAGTGACAGGAATAAATTTAGTTAAGTCGTGGCACAGTCCGAATCGAGGCCAATAACTACAAACATAAAACATAATCATCCACAATTTTTTTTTTTTTTAAATAATTAGTGGACTCTTGCTTGCACTGTATTTCCGCCAGTGTCAAGTATTTTGTGGGATAACCTCAGGGATTGGTTTTAATCAAGAACAAGAGATTGAGGATTGCGGAGCCTCGTGGCAGGCAGAAACTCAACGCGCTATCACCACGCGAGACAAGTGCTTGTCTCAGAACCTGCAACGTAACTCATCCATAACGTTATGATAAATTGAAAAACAAGAATGACTACAATTTGACAAAACTTCTTGTTTATTGGAAATATTGTATAGTTCTTGATAAAAATAAGATTGAGGGAAGCACTGGAGGCCCAGTACTATCTTAACTACACACTTGTAACCAATTAGCATGCATACAAATAATAACAGTCAAAAAACAAAGGACAACCGCCACTCTCCCTTGAAAAAATACCTTAAAATGTATGGAAGTTTTGACTGAAGTCAAATGTGTAATAAATTATGAGGTTTTATAAAAACGACTCAGATAGTATCATTTATTTTTATTTAACGAGTCATTTAATCATTTATTATTAATAAATTATAAAAAAGCAGCAACCCCAAAATGGCTGTCAATGTTGTTTAGTAGAGCTGCGTTCTGAACCTTTTTGTGTGGTTGTTTTTTCAACTCGCTCTATAGTAAAACGTCTTACACTGATTCTCTGAACGGCGTTTAGTGCGAAAAGTTGCGCTCGGGGGGCACTCTGGGTGCACATAGGGTGTCGGTTCGGAACGCAGCTCTGGAGGTGATGCAAGCACAATGTGTTTTTATATAAAAATGATAAAAAGTAATAAATCATTATAAAATAAACTAACACCTGCAGTTAGTTTCTAGTGTTCCATAGTCCATAATAAAAATAGAAGTATGGTTATACATTTTTTGGTATTATGTGCCGGAGATCCTTTAGGTACAATATTGAATTTTGTATGTGTAGATAGTAATGAAAAGTCAAACACAGTGTCTATCTATTCCATTTGCTTTGTAAGCACTGTGTCCAAGTTTTAATACATGCTGTCATGTACTACCTATATTTATAGGTACTAAGCTATACAAATTATAGCAACTAATCAATGCTGTGTGCTGTTTTCAATTCAAGTAAAAGAAACGAGGTTTCGTAACAAATAAACGGCACCAATACGATTCGGTCATGTATCTGAACAGCTGTTTCGTCACGCCGTGTAAAATAAGTTCTCATCCTGCAAATCAATACCCCTATTGCGCAAAATGTCACTGAAATGCGCTATTCAATACCATAGTTGAACTAGGAATGTAATGAAATCATGAGGAATTTCGATCTCGATCAACATACGAGGCACAATGATCAACCAAGTAAAATTTTAGGTATAATTCCCGTAAGAACGTTTCACAATAGCAAGGCATCAAAAATTTGACATGGCTACATGATTTGCACATGAATATGTTGTGTAAGTTAGCGCAAATTTGTTCATATGCAATTCAAACGATGCACATTTATGGAAATGTCGATAACGAGCCATCGTAAAGATTGGGGCGACATTGCCGACCCGGATTACTTACTCGATTGTGTCCTAGAAGGTAATGGTATTCGATGTCCGCCTTTTCTTCGCGATCTACGAACGTAAGAACGCGAAGAGGAAAACGAGGCACTAGGCATTATTTCTATTATCACTTATTTTCACTAGAATCCAGGCCTAAACAAAGGAGACACCCGCACCAACACCGTCGGCCATTTTCTGTTTAGATTAGATTGGAGAAATGAAACGGGAAATAAGGACTACAGCACATTAGTAAGAGGGGGATCAAAGTATCAATATTCTCAAGATAAAACACTAATCACTGAAGCTAAAATGGTATTTGTTAACTCATAAAAATCATTATTCCAATAATTTATGAAAAAATTTACAACAGCTAGGGAGCAATGGGCGACTCTCAGCAAATATGGCGGATTTGATCAACATGGCCGCCCGCCGCTGAAAGTAGCGACATCTACAAAAGTTAGACTTTTTCTTTTTTTATCATCGCGTTCAACATTTCAAATGAAAATCAACGGTTTTCAAAGTTGTAACGTGTATAAAACAAAATAATCTACAAAAAATCATTCGAAACATGAAAGCAAATTATAGATGTTGTGCTCTCTTGAGCTGTGTGCTATTTCCTATTTAGCTATAAACAAAAAGAGAAAAGAAAGGCCTACGAAATAAAACAGTTATCGTGTAAACACCCGCGCCGAGGCATAATAATAGTACGCACGGCGACACATCAAGCTATACAACATTATGGGTCCCCGCGAGACGATCAAGTACACTTGACAAGTCTACGTGATTGAACCAAATATTGATCGTTTACAACATTCAATCAAGTAGACTTGTTAAGTGCTCTTGATCGTCTCAGGGACCCATTACTCGTACACTGTGTGTTATATATTCGACCTACGCGCGGCTAGCTTATCTTGGTTTTGTACAGCTTGATGTGTGTACACACGGCGACGGGTCAGGTTACCCTGTTTGGACTTTGAATTATTAGAAGTTGAACGCTGCGAATCGTGCGAGAGGGTGCGGTATGTTGTTGTTGTTTCGTCTCACAGCACGCTGCGCCGGCGCCGGCAGCCGCGTCTAAGCAGGCTCTCTACCGCACTATTTTGTGTTTTGTACGTACTACCCGTTCACGACCAGTTGGCCGTCGATGACCGTTACAAAATTTCCTCACAGGCACATTAATTGGTCCCGTCGACAAAAAATAATATAAAAGGCAAATAAAAATTCAAAATTAAAAGCGATATTAGTGACCGGGACGGATGTGCCGTACGTGGTTGCGTTGCTAAAGGTTATAAAATTGCGTTTATTAGGGTCTCTTAGGGGTGTGGTGCGGGGAAGCGGGTAGGGAGGTAGCGGCCAACTCGAAGTGAATGACTAGTAGTGTAGTTATGGGTATATAGGGTGCGTAATGATGTGTCGCCGTGTGTACAGTTAGGTTAGGCCAGTAACCAGGGCAGGACAGTTGTCAGTTGATAGTCGGTGGCAGTTCGCATGGGTACCTCTGATCCCACGACCTTTTTCTCTCGACTGCCTTGCACCGGGAATGTGTGACCCGCCCACGCATTTCAATGCGTAAAAGAGTTTAAAGGTTAAAGAAAAAACGAAAAACTACTGAAGACCCCGGCTGTAAAGGCTACATCCTATTGCCGTTCTGAAAGGAAGAACTCAACAACAACAACAACAACTGTCACGCAGTCCGTCAAGTCGTCTAGGGCATAGACAAATATTACTAAAGACAACGGTTGTGAGCGTTGTGAGGTCTAGTTCCCATTGCCTTTCCGAAAGGAATAAATGTATTTAAAAAAAAATCGTCCATTGACATTTGACTGACTGATTTGTTTGATTGTCTGATTGTGATGTGAAATGAAGAGTCCTTCTGCAATTCGTGTGTTTTTGTCTTACGTATTTCTCAATAAAGCTGTATAAAATGGATCTAAAAGAATTTAAAGATCAAAACACCTGTGTTTTCTCAATACTCGCTTGTATTTTTCTAACTTTCTCTTATGTAGCAAGCTTGTACGTTTGGAGGTCTACATTGAGCAGGTAACAAATGATTTATTGACCTTGTATTTTAGAATTAGTCAGCAGAAAACGATTCCTGTATTATTAGGAAACATTAACGTTAATATATTTTGTTTTAGAGACCATCCCTCTACGATAAAAAGAAGATTCTTCAGTGTGACATGCATGATGTTGCTGGCACCGTTCTTTGCTCAATACTTCTTGACAGAGGAGTCCCTGAGACGAGGGGATGTTTATGAGCAGTTGGGCCTTCGATTCACGGGGTTGATCCAGGCCTCTATTTACCCTCTGATCTTAACAGCTATTTTATTCTTGGGACCACTGACTATGCAGTTTTTGTCTGGATTATGGAGATTATATTCAGGTACTTCATTGCACATTTTCTGGGGTTGCTTTAGTAACCTGCGGCACGAATTTTGGGGGGGGGGGGAGGGGGGAGGGGGGGGGTACCCCCGCACCCCTAAAGGGAAAAAGTGAGGAAACCCCCCCTTTTTTTAAATGTTTGAAGTTTGAGGTTATAATTAGCAAAAAAGTGCAATTTTTGGTGTCCTGCTGCACCAATTTGGGGGAGGGGAGGGGGGGCAACCCCCCTTACCACCCCAGAGGGGGGGGCACCCCCCTTACTACCCCAAAGATACTCCCTTTTAAATGGGGTGCAAAATACAATATGTATATAAAGGGAGCGGGAGGGGGACCCACTACCCCCCCCCCCCCCCCCCCCCCGAAGCGCAAAAAAGGCTATGTGCAAAGCCAGAAAAAATACCTTAAAAAAGATGCATCGTTACAAGTCGAAACGCGTTTGCTTCGCTCCGCACTTATTTATTGCACCCCTTACTTCTGTCAAAAAGGGGCCGGGCCTCCGCCGCTCCGCTACGGCCCGGTGCCAATGCCGGTACAGAAAGGTTTTTTGACATTAACTGCGGTTTTGCTTGTTGTATGATTTTTTGTGGGAGACCCCACAGGGGCCCTCCCCTCCCCATCCCCCTCCCCTTCGCTATCCCCCTCGCCGACCCCCTCACTATCCCCCTCGCCCACCACCTCGCTCACCCCCTCGCTCACCACCTCGCCCACCCCCTCGCCCACCCTCGTCCACCCCCTATCACACCCCCCCCCCCCCCACCCCCCCTCTCATTGTCCGTTACAAAAATACAAAAATTTTCGTTTATTCACTTCTTTTTTGCCTCCCAGCGTGGGTGGTGGGGGGGGGGCAGAGGGTGGCTCCCCCTCCTCCCACGCTCCCTACCACCTATTTTTGGACTGCAAGATACTAAAAATTGCACTTTTTTGCTAATTATAACCTCAAACTTCAAATATTTAAAAAAAAAATGGGGGGTTTCCTCACTTTTTCCCTTTTGGGGGGGCATGTGGGGTCCCCTCCCCCTACCCTAAATTCATGCCGCAGGATACTAAAGCTGATCCCATTTTCTAGACTCTATGCCATTAAGGGGTTTCCCTGACCGAACGACCTTGACTCTTTCAGAGCCACCTCACCGCTACTAAATTACGTCATTTTAGTAGGTATACCTATTTTTGACTAGCTTGTCCTTCATTATGTCACAGTGGAGCCTTCTAATCCAAGGAAATCACATTCTAAAATCATAAGAATTCACCCCTAATTTAACAATTATCTAATTAACTCATTAAATATTGGTCTTAAAAAAAATTGCTAAATAGCAATTTTAGATCTTAATATTGTCTACACAAAGGTGTGTGTCTCAAGTAAATGTTAAAAGTAGATGCACATAATACAGATTTTTTCCAATATTTAGGCTTTCCTTTGAACACAGGTTTCATATGTATTTTATAGAAAAATAAGAAATATGATCTATAGCAAATAAAGCCGAGATGTTGAAGAATATTGCTACTTTTTTCAATTATTTGTATGTCTTTCAAATAACGAGAAGATAGCTTCTAAAAACCAGTAAAATATGGCCCAAGCTAGCGTTTACCTATGGGGAGCCTCTTAACAGCATGTCACAAATTAGCCTAAAGGATAACTTTATGAAACAAACCAACTATGTAAGAGAGGTAGCTTATCGGTAAGCAGAGTAGTAGATCCGAAATTGTTGATGCGAAAATAGTGAAATGATGCTCATGACCATAACCACTTATAACCACATTTCCGCTAACATTACAAACATCAAACTTGGTGTGATTATAATTATATGTATAGTGCAAATTCTAAAGTCAAACCGGTCAAGTTTGAGTTAGGCTCGCACTATACATAGATCCCAAAAATGAAAGATTTTTTTTTTGTCAATTCATTGTGTGTCTGAAAGAAGAAATCATCGGTGGGCGATTCCAATACGTACTTGGCCAGTTTTGACTTTAAAAAAATATAAAGTATGTTATTATTATTAATAAACAAAATAAAACATTTCTAGTGTGTTCATTAGTAGTATGTTGCCCTTCAGAGCCAGTGTTCTGGATGTCGAACTGGCAGGACTGGGTGTGGGTGAGGAACCACTTCATGGCGCCGCTGAGCGAGGAGTGGGTGTTCAGAGCCTGCATGATGCCGCTGCTGCTGCAGTGTCTAGCACCAATCAATGCCGTCTTTGTTGGACCGCTGCTCTTTGGGATAGGTGAGCATTTATTTACGATCTACGGGTGTAACAAAACACCCTAGTAATACTTAAGGGGGTGCTTCAGACCATCAATCTGAACAACTTTCACTATGGAGCCAAGGTCGAGAAAAAATAAAAAAATCTGCTGTCCCATACATTTGAGTCGAGACGGTACCACAGATTATTTAATTAGTTACTGCCGTAACAGATAGTTCACTCAACCCGATTTTTCGAATTTCGAACGTGCACTTCAGGAACGAAAAGTAAAATGAGCCTTATGTCAATGAGCGACGATGCACACCTCGGAGGTGTCCGGCTGTCAAATGTACCTGAGCTGAGAAGTGAGACAGGCCTGACGGTACTGCAGTTTTGTATGAAAGAGCGGATTTTTTTGTTCTGGATTTCGATGTTTTCTTCATAGTGAAAGTTGTTCAGTTTGATGATCTGCAGCACCCAATGACATTAGAAAACAATTTGATCTAAGGCAGCACCCCCTTAAGTATTACTAGGGTGTTTTGTTACACCCTGTATAGTATTAAAGATACAGTGGAAAATTTGAAAGTCTGGCCAAGGGTGGGAGCCATTTAATTTCTAAGTGTCTGACTGGAGTCACGTTGCAGGAACTGACCCGAGCACTTGTCTCGCGTGGTTTCGCGCGTTGCGTTTTTGCCTGCCACGAGGCACCGCAATCCTCAATCTCTTCTTGTTCTTGACCAAAAACAATCCCTGTGATTGGGATAGATTCTCCCATAAAATACTTGACACTGGCGAAAATGTAGTGCTAACGCACAAGCAAGAGTCGATTAATTATAATTAAATAAAAAAGTGTCTGACTGCCAGTTGCACGTTCATTAAAGATAATCCTCCATTAAATCTCATGCTAGCTTTTATTATGTCAACAAAACAAATGAGATTTAATAGAGGATTATCTTTAATGAGCGTTTCTGCAACTGACTCACATATAATTTTTCTTGATAATTTGAAAAACAAGTTGACTCTAGCTATTTCCTATTGAGACATCAGGTCTCATAGCGCGCTTTTGGCAAATTGTCCGTATTGTGAGTTTGCTGTGTTCTAGTCCAGTAAACTCAGTGTAGCACAAATTGTGGTGGAACAGTCATCATTAGAGACCAGATAATCGGATGCATATTTACCTAAACTTCACTTTTTTCCCCACGTAAACATACTATGGATATGCCTTTCTGAATAAAGTTAATTGAAAACATGGGGCCACCCGTACCGAAACGTAAACAACTCTGAAAACTTAGTCAACTTGGCCAACTGATTTGATTTGGTCAAGTTGTCCAAGTTGTTCATGTTGTACAATTAAGTACTTTCGACAACAAAACATCTCAGACAACATAAAAAACAACAACTCGGACAACTCTTTCAACTCAAACAACATTGTATAAAAGTGGACTCAATTTTCAGAGTTGTTCATGTTGTCCGAGTTGTTCATGATGTCCGAGTTGTTCAAGAAATGTCCAAGTCCTACGATATTTTAGCAATCCCGGGACTTAGAACGATCCTGGGATTGTTTCACAAAGTAAATGAATTAAGACACATGTCCACAATCCACATTATGCTTGTGAGAAACGTCATCATCATTATCGGAGACTACACACTTATTACCATTTAGTGAGTGTAGTTTCATTTTGTCTGTTGACCTCCGTGGGATAATTGTGTGGTTATAATTGTATTATGTTTAAGAGTGTAGTTTATTAAACTTGTGTTTGATACATAAAAATTAAATATAGATTGACATTTAAATTATAATTTCTTTTTCAGCCCATTTCCATCACATGTTTGAACAGATGAAGGCAGGATTTGAATTCAAAACAGCACTTATGATCTCAAGTGAGTATATTTTTTGCTTTATCTATAGCAATGGCCTCATAGCCTAGCTAGTTGTTAGTGAACCATCCTATAAATTCCTAAGGGCTCTTACAGACGAGCGACACTTTGCTGTCGCCGTGGGTCGCAGAGCGTAGCCGCGCGACCCTCCGCGACACCCGGCGACCGCAAAGTGTCGCTCGTCTGTGAGAGTGCTAAAGGGGCAAATATTGTTTATTATTATAGATAAGTAGAAATATTTGTACCCAAGCTATGGATGTTTATTTCTGGATGATAGAAGATTGAGTAATTATGTCCTTGCTTACACTACTGGCTAAACAAAAAATCTTCGGTAAATCGCCTTTAAGTAGATAACGTGCCAAGCAATTAATTTTATTGTCTCTTGAAAAATTTGCTTTGGAGGGGGAGAATTTTGTTTCTTATCATAGATTTTTAAATTTCGCAGAGTTATTAAAATGATGGTCACCCTTCTGGCAACTATCGTTAGTGCATTAGCCAACTATTACAACATGGATTGATAGTTTTGTCTCATAATGAAAAACAAATCAAAGTCTGTCGGGTTTACTAATTTTTTATCATGACTCATCAATGATAAATGTAGATAATCATGACCCCTGTTGGTGCGCGGAGTTCCATACCAAAGAAAATGGGTTTGAATCTCTGTTCTGTGTTGGATGTTTTGTAGAGCGTGCTGGGCCATCGACCTAACCCCATTGCCACGGAACAGGGCGAACTGCGGCACGAAAAGCGATTTTTCAAAACCTACACTGAGCGTTGTGTACCTAAAATTACGCAAGCACGCAACGGGACGCAGGCAGTGTATTGAAAATCGGCTTTTCGTGCCGCAGTTCGCCCTGTCCCGTGGTGAGCAGGGCTGCCAGTCGATTTTTTATAACTATTCAGCCTATGTTCGCGAAATTATACAAAATAGCCTTGCAGGATAAAACCAGGGGTAAAAAAAGCGAAACAAATAGAAAAAAAGATTTTTTGAATATTTATCACATAATTCGAAAAAAAATTTACTTATTCACAACAGGAATTCTTTTTTTGAGGCATCTATTGGTTTATAATGATAACCGAAAGTTAACATTCCGTCCTATACACAATAGTCGAGATTCAGGCTGAGGATCAGGAACTTCCTTTGAGCATGAGCTTAGTCTTAGTATGGTCGAAAATGTATTGTATCTATGACTGTGTTAGAGCGGCTTCTCTGATGTGTTGTGTCCAATTCATACATGAGAGTTCAGGATACATAGAGGATACAAACTGCCACCCAATTATACGGTTTTTGTATCCAATTATACAATCTGGCAGCCCTGGTGGTGAGGCCGTATAAAAGGTAGTGGGGAGTGACTGGATGAGGAAGGCCGAGGATAGAGTTTTGTGGCGCGCCTTGGGAGAGGCCTATGTTCAGCAGTGGACAAAGATAGGCTAATGATGACGATAGTGATCCTCATTATAATTTTCTAAGAGTCTAAGCTATTGTGAGGAATATGACTGTGACAATCATATAATTAATTTTGTAATCCATTTGTTTCAGCATTCCAGTTTACATACACTAGTCTATTTGGTGCTTATTCAGCATACTTATTTGTCAGGACAGGTAAATATAAATAAATTGTTTCATTTAAATATGCTTTGATTAAAATAAATTAAAAGAGCCGAAGATAGGTGACGTTTTTGCATTACGTACTCAAACAATGGATCTACTTTTCATGCAGATACTTACGAGTGATAAGTAATGCCGTCTGTCCGTCCGTCCGTCTGTCCCTTAGATCAAAGTAAAATTAATGGACAGGCCCAAAGCGCTTTAAGTTGAAGCACGCAACGACTAGGGCACTTCAATACAAACTAGGGCACTTGGTCTGTCATCTCGGTACATACGAGGGCGACACTGAAAGTTTCAAGACAATAAAAAGTATATAGAAGTAGGAGGTTGGGAATACTTTTAATATTTTTAGAAGTGGCCTCCATTCCATTTTATGTATCGTCCCGTTCAATGGAACCTCTGTGAGAAGCAGTGGACCCCCTCTGCTTTACTATGAAATTATTGAAATCGGTTAAATTATGGGGTATTCATCTAGTCGTGTATAAAGCTTCCCTACGCCTTAATATTCGTGTAGGATCTTTTGCACTTGACTCATATCAATGCTGAAGCTTGCCTGTATCTGCTGGTAGGTCACTCTCTTATCAGCCTCTCTCATGAGCTGCACAGCATTGGCGTTTTCTTCAGTTGTCGCCGTTGAACGACATCTCCCAGGTAGATCATCACTGAGATTACTCCGATCATGCCTAAACTCATTTAACCAGTTGTAAACAAGTGTCAAGGGACAGGGCTTCATCATGAAATACCAATCGAAGTTTATCATTAACTTTGTTATGGACTAGGACCACGACGAAAATCGTAATAAATTGGGGAGAAAACATTTTTCCTTGCTAAATTTGTTTTGCCTCGCGACACGCACTTTTCAAATTGCCGCCAAATCGTTAAAACAAATGACAATCGAATAAAATTTTCGGCTATAGGTTGATAAAGAGTTTCTTATTCGTAATTAAAATAAATTTTTCATTAGCATTGTTGGTTCTCAACAAGAAACTAGTTTTTATCGACGTTTTTTCTTCACGCTCTATCGTAAAAACGGTAATACATACAAGCTTCAAACTTAGTGTGATTATAGAGCAAACTCTACAGAATAACAACAAATACCTACTTAAAATCGGCCAAGTGTCAGTCGGTCTTGCGCTAAAGGTCCCGGACAAAAAAAATTTTTTTTCTTTGTTAATAATGTTGTGTTCTGTGGTGGTGTGGTACGGAACCCTCGGTGCGCGTGTAGCCCGACTCGCACTTGACCGGTTTTATTTCTGTTTGAATGTTTTGTACGACGCCGACGAGTAAAACACACGAATGCATTGTGGTACCTTTATTGACATTAATCTAAACAACCTATACTTTTTTTCTGTAGGTCATGGGTATAGGTTTCATACTAAGGTGCCCAGTGACCTTTATTATCTTCAGCATTTACACATCCCCAGTATCAGAGAAATACCAACTACCTACAGTACAGACACTCCTTGCCCTCACCCCACTCGGTGGTATGGGAGGTGAATGAAAAGAGTGGCGTATTCCTCTCTCATTCGCACTCCCTCAGCATACATGTGCTAGCTAGAGTAAGGAGAACTAAAGAGTGGCATTCTCCATCGTGCACCGGAATTTAATACATTCTAGTTCGATAGATGTCGTTATGAGCATCATTTCGCTATTTTTGCTTCAACAATTTCGGATCTACTCTCAGAGGAAGGATCTCTTTATGATCTACTACTCTGCTTACCTAAGCTACCTCTTTTACGTAGTTGGTTTGTTTCATAATATTGGAAGATTAATCAACATTTCTTAGCGTATATTGGCAATTCGTCTACTCGCGGGCAAAGAGTCTGCACCATCTATGAGACGGGATTGTGAGGGTTTTCCGAGGTAGGGCACTTAGTATGGAAAATAGCACTCTTATACTGTATTCTCTATGCTACAAATCTCTTTTCAGGTCATTTCGCTGCTCCTCTAGTCGCACATATGTTCTGCAACCACATGGGCTTTCCTAATTTCGGCGAAGTCTCTGAATACCCTCCCTTGCAACGAGTCCTCATTATATTCAATTTCCTACTTGGATTTACTCTATGGTGTTACCTTTTAACTTCCATGACAAGTCCAGAAATATATGACAACAGATTACATTGGGACACTTGAACAAGTGAGATGAATCAATAATTATGTTGTAAATGTTTTTATTTTGTGCCTTGATTTATTTCTTTGTGACTAATTTAAGTAGTCTAATTAACGTCGAAGCATGGAGTGATTCAAAGTTCACATTATTGATTAAAGCAAGTACTAAGCACTTATTTTTAACGTATGTTGTATGAAATAATAAGAAAATTCTCAGCGAGTATTAAGAGCTAGCGTAAAATGATACAATGGAGTATACTACGAGTGCGAGTTGATTAAACGGAAAACAGTAACTGTAACCGGCTGTTGACAGCACATCGGGAAAGAAAGAGATATTTGGGAAATCAGGAAGCTGGAAATAGGTATTGACTGCCTTACAAGTGGTGAAACATGAAAATACTCCTTGGCGGTCGGTAATGTTCAACCTTCTTTCTTACGTTTTCATCGTCGTTGTTAGTTTGTCTCTTTCTAATCCAACGACGAAAATTAAAAAATAGAGTTTTTATTTAATTTTTGTTCCGACTGAAAGGGAAAAAGCTAAAGTTTGAAACATCGACGTACGAAAGACTAAGTTCAACTTTACCGACCGCCATGGCTAATTTCCGTGTTTCCATGCTTGTAAGAAGGATAGGTTTCCTTTATCATTATAAATCCATGGGTGAAATAATCCGGTGTATGATGTCCAGGGTATCCGACATAGCTCAAAGAGTTGCTAAACTAAAGTGGCAATGGGCGGGGCACATTGCTCGCAGAACAAATAGCTAATGGAGCCGAAGAGTTCTCGAGTGGCAACCGCGTACCGGAAGGTGCACCGACGGCCTGGTGAAGGTGGCGGAAATTAGTTAGATGAGGGTAGCACTGGACGTGGCGATCCTTGAGAGAGGCCAGCTGTGGACGCTTATCGGCTGAGATGATGATGATATTGGCATTATTGGTCTATCGCTGAAAAGCATATGCCGCTACTCGCTTTCCTTTCCCTTCTTGACGGTCTACGAAACTGAACGTTTAATCTTGATCGAGCATCTCTTTCTCGTCACCGATGTGCCATATCAATAGCCGGGTACTGTACATTTATGTTTTGAAATAATATGTACAAAGATACTTGTTTCTAAACAACTAGATGTCCATTGTCATATGACAAATAAATTCTTTTTTGGGCCAGTTCTAAAGACTGCCTCAAATTATTGCCTCCCTTCTATATAATTATATCTAGTCACTTTGTTAAGGACGTAATCAGATGGGGTGATTATGTACAGAAGTTTTCTATTACTAATTAAAAAACGTAGAAGCACAGAACGAACGTCTATGTATTAGTAGTAATGTTGTATTTTAATTGTAATTAATTAAATTATTAATTTTGTTTTTAAATGCTAAAAGTATTGTAAATTATTATTTGTGGCCTGTACATTTTTTAAGTACCCCGCAAATTTTGAATGGAAGAAGTCTCATTGTTAATTTCTTATTCTTACTTCTTACACAGTAACAATATTTTTCCTCGCGTTTTCAGCTAACATTGTCGTTCTGTTACCGACAAGAAACTACAAAGTTGTTCAGTTTGATGGTCTGAACCACCTTTTCCCATATAATTTTGTATAAGTCATGGGCAACAAAAATTACTATAACAACGGCTTTCGTTACTTTTTAAATCATTTTAAGTTTAATGTATAGTTTCAAATGCAGAAAACAAATGAGCTACAATCATGCTACGTATACGAAATTTTCGGGGTTCTTATTTGATGAAAACAAAATGTTTTACTTTTGTGCCATATATTGCGAGAGTTTATTTTGTTATTTACTACGAGTAACTTATTTTTATGATATTAACCTGTTAAACCCAATCGCATGTGGTATGCGTAGCACATGTGATACAATGGGGTTTATGTTATTTAAGGGTCAGCGCACACCCAGCGTAGAACTGCTCGCGCATGCTCGAGCATGTTCTTTGCAGTCGCGCACACCTAGCGGCAAAATCCGCCGGCGGCAGCGGCGGAGCATGCTCGCGCGTGTTCGAACAGTCTCGCGGATGCTCCCGTGTTGCTACAGTTGACGTAGTGAATTTTGCGTTGTGTTTACAATATTTTATAGTAAAGACGTGCGATAACAACAATTTTAAAGTATGGTAGACTGGGATTTGGTAATTATTGGGTTACTAGCAAAGGAAGAGGAGCAAGAAGAGCACATCAATAAGATGAAAAGAGGCAAGAAAGATGTACTTATATTTGGGAAATACTACGCCCTGTGCTGTGTTACGGTTTAAAGTTCTAGGGACAGTTATTTTATGGCTAGGAACTATAAAATGGAATATGAACAATTTGAAAACCTACTAAATCTGCTTCGACCTTTCAGATTTTCTTTGTATTTTCAAAAAGAGTTCGATTATTATATAATATTATCTGTAGTAAATTGCCCTTTTCGGGCTAAAGTAGTTAAAAAATATGCTAGATTTAGTCCGAAACCGGCCGAGGCGGCAACACTTACGACGGATCGCAAGCATCGACACGGGCGTATGCTCGAACATGCTCGAGCATGCGCGAGCATCCGCGCGCATGCTCGCGACTGCTCCCGTCGCCGCGAGGAGCATACGCGAGCATACTCGAACAGACGCTGAAGGGATTTAATCACTTGCAAGCTATTTTCAACTTTATTTCAATGGAAATAGAGTTCATTATCAATTGAATCAATGAAACCTGCTCGCGCATGCTCGAACAGTTTTACGCTGGGTGTGCGCTGACCCTAATAGGTTGGAATGTTTTTGAGAGGGGTCCATTTTAGTTATCTTTAGGCCGCGCTTAGTTAATTCGACTGCATCAATATTTTTGGCCAGTTTCTTTTATTGACTGCATCTACACTTTGGTATGTTACTTACTTGGAAACTTTTAGTTATTCTATTTTTTATCCCCCTGAGACTGTTTTATGAGTGTATTCCCAGTTGTTACCACTGGCGACAAATGACAATAAAAATTTCCGATTGTCGCCAGCGGTGACGACTGAGTATACATGGTTTCTAGTTTCCTTAAAATTAACGAACCCTATAGCATTATCGCAAATCCGTCGCGAGGGGTCCGCCAACAAGGTACACAGTCTGTACTAGAAGAGGAGCATACTGCCTTAATTGCGTGATTAATGCCCACTGCTGTTTATTTCTAAAGCGCGGCCTATATTTGAACAAATCTCCCTCATCTCTCAGACCATAATTCAGACAGGGTTTGCATGCATGTGTATTTGCAACGTATTGCCTCACTAGTCAATCGTGTTTGTTTTTTTTGTTATTAAAGAAACATATCAATTTGGCGAGCTTGATTATTTTAGGATAAAACATTTAGCGGATACTAGGCTACCATTTTTTATTCAATACCATGTTTATGTTTTTTTTTCTACTGGTTTTATCATTCCATTTGTGGAGTTCTTCAAGAAATGCTTAATACATTTTGTTGATTAAGAGATTTATAGGAAAATGTATTACCATTGTGAACCTTTTAAAATTTCCAACAAGATTCTTACTTTTTAAATCCAAATATGATATTTACAAGATATGGTTGTTACTGACAATATAATTTACTATACGTAATACAATATACATAAATTATAATGTTGTAATTCAGTCTGTAGAATTAAGAACACATTTTTTGTTATTCTTAGGCAGTAATAAAGAAAACAATTTACTATGTAAATAATTTATTATTTTATTATATACATAATGTTGATTTCAAGCGTTCATACATTCAATCTGTTACATAATTATATACAACAATCAACACTAAAATGTAAATGTATTCAACACACATGGTCTCTGCAATATAAAATATGTCTATGGACATATCAATAAAATTCAATCAAGTATTATTTCAATAAACATTTTCGCCACGATTAAATACATTTACAACGCTATAATAGATAGGAAGTAGCCAGTAGTAGGTGTCCTTCAATCTATATTGACGCGAAACTTTTTTTTGTGGTAGACCTTACAAGCAATTTTTGAGCGTAGACGATATCGCGACTGCACCGCCGCCGACCGCGACGTCGCAACTGACTTGCCTACATTTTATCAGAGCGTTATCTATAGCCGCGACACTGATTGATTTTAGAGGGTCTACCAAGAAATTCTATTTTCGCAATTGCGTGAACGTTTTCGTTCCAATGTTTCTATTCTATTCCAATGAAGTTCGGACAGAAACTTTCACGATATATCGAAAGTCCGAAATATCACGGCGATACCGCGGTGATGTCGAAGCCATATCGCGATGATATACCGACGATATCGATTCGTCAACGCCTACGTTCAAAAATAGCTTGTGTGATATGGTCCTTAAGGCGCAAAATAAAGTCCGAGCCGAAGACAACTATATACTATTACCTATTCTGTGCCGAAGATGTACTATACGAAATTTGTAGCATTCGTCAAACCACATTAAAACAATAAAATGAAGTGATAATGTTTTCGCGACGCTGATAAAATGTTTCTCAACCATGATTGGCCAACCCTACACCTATAGATGACATTCTGGTGCAAAGCTCATAATGGCAAAAATGTTTAGCGGAATTATTTTATAAGCATATTTTATTCAGAGACCTAATAATAACCTGGTGAGATATAAATGTTAAATATGTTCACATCAAGATTAAAGTAACAACTATATTCCATTAAATAAATTACATTTGCTAAACGTTGATTAAGTCACGTATATCTATCTACATTTTTAAACATTAACATAAATCTATAGATATTAATAAAAATATTGTTTTCAAAAATAAAGACTTTATTTTGAGATTTTTTTTCTCATGATTGAGCTCCGTAAATGAAATCAGTCTTTCCATGCCATGCGTTTCAAGACAGGGCATAATATAACCAGTGGCGGGCCCAGAAATGTAAACACAATCAGATATTATATCCAATGATATTATAACAAAACAAAAAGAAGCAGATATGTTACTAGCGCGCGCAGTGATGACTCGAAAACGATCGAATTAGGTCTTTCCACTGACGTAGCTAGAGATTTTCCCTGAGGGGGGGGCAACCGGGCTCCCAGCTCATAGCTACCGCCACAGTGCAAGACTCACATTTCTCGTGGCAAGGTCGGATCCAAATGTTAATTTTTCTGCGTTGGTGTTCCGAAACAATAACAGTTGTGGTATGAGTGCTTCAGCCCTTACATACCTATACATCTGGAGCGAGCGAAGCGAGCTCGAAATTTTCCAGTATTGCCTCTGAGTTTTGGCTAGAATTTCACAAGGTCATGACTGTGAAACTATGTAGTATTTTCTATTAAGGTTTCTATGAAGAATATATATCTTGTGTAAAATATCATTGGATTAATCTAATGCAAAGCTTTTGCCTCCTATATAAACCTTAAGGCATGCTCGCTGTTTTTGAGAACATTTTATATCCAAAACGGCCACGCAAACTAAAAAACACATACCTATGTAAATTAAAACAAAATATTGCGACTGCTATTATCTATACTTATAAAATTTATTCATAAATGAACCACTATAAAATAAATAAGCCTCCTTCCCTTGAATAAAAATAAAGCTTCACTTGAAGTCGTTAACCAACATGGCTGCGCCCTATTTTGCATGAATGTCCCCATAAAATCTGCCATAATTAGCAAAACACCTAAATCATTGATGTCTTCCCTCAATCCACAGAGTACTATAATTACTACCAACCAAAAGCTGTGCCCGCCACTGCCTATAAAGTTGTGATCAAGTGCTCACATTAAAAAACATAATTATGATATTAGTGTAGGAGAGTCCATAAGCAATTACATGGCATACGTTGCAGGCGTTTCGATTAGACCACTGATATGATTCGGGCGATATAAGTGAAGCTGCGAAAGGCGCTCACTTGATTTTGGTCCTCTAAAGATAAAAAGAACGCACATACTCTTATACTGCCGTGATACGATAAGAGGCAGCTAACTTATATGAGACTCTCTCTTCGCCTTTTACCTTATCACGGCAGTATATTGACGCAAAACCGACTTGCCCTTGAAATGAATCGTCCAAAAGACAATGCGGTTTGTATGTAAGGTTGGTGCCTTATTTTTCGCCGTTGTTTCTGGCGCGGCCAGCAACTAAACTTGAATATTTTATTTCAGAATAAAGTAACAAACAAAACTTATCAACATTATATCCCTAAACTCAGTCCGAACGGAGATATAAAGGCTTGAAGTTGAAAATATTACTATTAAGTGCACTTCAAGCCTTTATATCTCAGTCCGGACTGAGTTCCGAGATATTTGTAATAGCAAGTTTTGTTTGTAACTTTATTCTGAACTATAATATTAAAGTTTGATTGATGGCCGCGCTAAAAAAACAAAAAAGGCGCCATTTTTAGGCATAGGCTTTTGAACATTATATCGTGTTCCATACAGAACAAAGTCAATACAACGTCACGCGTGTTATGCCTTTACATAAAATCTACTGTGAATGTAAAATTTTTTTGTTAGGAGGTGACGTTGAGTCTATATACATATATACCTTAAGCCTGATGATAGTATAAAATAGTAGGCAAGAACTGGTGACTAACAAATTAAATGTAAGGCCGGGACAAGATGTATTGTGCCAAGGTAACATGCTTTTAAATTTTAAAATTCTCTACCTGTAATCCTTCTAGTAAAGTGTTTTGCTAAAAATTAACGCCAAATATAGACTACCCACTATACCACGGGCATCGGGGTGGCGTCCAGGTGAAACAACCCTAATAAAGTGACCTTTAGTTAGACATTGGCAATGATGGAGTATAGCCACAGCAGTGCACTGCATACCGCCGGGCTTCATGGCGCCTGTATCGGGATGTTCGGGGATTGTGGCAATACCACGGGCATCGGGGTGGCGTCCAAGTGAAACAACCCTAATAGAGTGACCTTTAGTTAGACATTGGCAATGATGGAGTATAGCCACAGCAGTGCACTGCATACCGCCGGGCTTCATGGCGCCTGTATAGGGATGTTCGGGGATTGTGGCAATACCACGGGCATTGGGGTGGCGTCCAAGTGAAACAACCCTAATAGAGTGACCTTTAGTTAGACATTGGCAATGATGGAGTATAGCCACAGCAGTGCACTGCATACCGCCGGGCTTCATGGCGCCTGTATCGGCCTGTTCGGGGATTGCGGTACTACGACGGGTACCGGGGTGGCGTCCAGGTCGCATGCAGTCAGCAGCCGCACCAGTTCGTCTGGAGTCGGACCACCGTCCGCTACTGGAGATTCTTCGCCTTCACCTGGAATGATTTAGTCATTTTTTATACTTTTACTTTTGTTTCTTTCTAGCTAGACAGACTGCTGAAGAAGGCGCGATTTTCAGTTTTTTTAATAAAGTTAATTATTCCAAATGTTGCCAAATCCTAGATCATAATTCTTGAGGTTATGTGTTTATTTGTAAAAATATATATCCTATTTAGGAATAACATCGTTAGCGCCATTGACATAATTTTCAAGCTTAGTGTCAATTACAATAAAAACAACTTTTCACCCCTCCGCTCCGGGCGGAAAGCGTTAACTTTCGTCCCAACGCGCTTAACGAAGTTGCCGCTTTCCACCTCCGTTGGGGAGAAAAAGAGTGTACTAACCTCGGGCAGAAAATAAGAAAGCGCCCGATCACATGTTTGTTGACCTCTGCTTCGCCTTATTACATGAGATCTGAGACTTTCTTACTTTCTTGCCCTCAGTATATAATCTATTACTAATCTTTATACAGGGTGTAACAAAACACCCTAGTAATACTTAAGGGGGAGCTTCAGACCATCAATCTGAACAACTTTCATTATGGAAGCAACACCGAGAAAAAATAAAAAAGATCTGCCATCCCATACATTTGAGTCGAGACGGTACGGCAGTTTTGTATGAAAGAGCTGATTTTTTTTTCGCGATTTCCATGTTGGCTCCATAGTGAAAGTTGTTCAGTTTGATGGTCTGAAGCACCCCCTTAAGTATTAATAGGGTGTTTTGTTACATACTGTAGAAATACAGTACAATGTCGCTATTTATGAGTTAAGTTAAAAAAATATTTATGCCATTTCTAGCGCTTACGATGTTCTCCCTGATAAAGCCTCGACTTATAACCCGCCCCGGCTTCGCACGGGTGCAATCTAAATTATTATAAAAGTGTAACAGAAGTGTGTCTGTACATTGAAGATATTTACAAAAAAAGATTTACGATATGGTTTTTAGATGTCTAGAGAATTTTTGGATTTTTTGTCCGTCTGTTTGTTTGTTTGTTCGAGCATCACGCAAAAACTACTGAACCGATTTTGATGAAATTTTTGTTTGATAGCTTATAATCTGACTTAAAATCTGGTAGGTATATAATTTATGCGGACGAAGTTGCGGGTAAATGCTCGTGCTGATATAAACCTTCCTTTTGAATCACACTACCTATTAAAAAAAAACCGCATCAAAATCCGTAGCGTTTATACTATGTAGTGAAGTGATATGAACTCACCGCTGCCGTTACCAACGGGTTGTGGAGGTTTAGCGGCCTTGTCAATGGGCGCAGTGAGGTCCCACATCTGCGTGGCCCCGGAGCGGTGGCCACAGAGCAACAAACGTCGCGGCCGCATCGCCCCCTCGCACTCTGCCACGGTGAAACACGACACTGACGAACCGTCTACCGATCTTATTGTGCACACTCTGTAAAAAAAAAATCCATCATCATCATCATTATAGGTCGACCAGAATCTCATGAAAAATGAGGAAATCAAATTTTTGAGTAAGCAACACTGGGGTAATTGGATTAGGGCCCTTTAAACACTGCGACTTTTTGCAGCACTTCTGAAACGCCATACAGCCACGAAGAAAAACGTTTGTAATTGAATTGTTGTATGTCTTTTCTTATAAACAAGACGAAAATGTTCGGCCAGATGATTTGTGCGTTCAAATGATCTTAAATATGCACCCATTAACAAACGCGCGTTTTTATCGCTGCAAAAAGTTGCAGTTTATAAAGGGCCTACTTGATGACAGTTTGACATTGCCATGTGAAAATCTATATTTTTTTTACTTTTTTTCATTTCATGAGATTCTGGTCGACCTATACTATCATTTATCTAAAATTTTTCGATAAAATTTCTTGAGAATCTTCTTTCAAGTCATGAAAAGTCGCGCCAGACGAACTCACGTTACAGAATTAGAATTATTGAAATTTGTAGTCATTCGCGTCAGAACCCAAGTGACAGACGTCGCCACAACCGCTACCAATCTAAAGTGGGATTGGGCTGGACATGTCTGCCGCATGCCTGATGTGATGACCTGCCGGGCCAAAACCACTACCAACTGGTCCCCAGTAAAACAAAATCGGCGTCGAGGCAGACCTAGAAGAAGGTGGTGGGACGAAATCGACGGCTTCTTGAAGAACTAGCCTAACGAAGCGCAAAATCGGGACGCATGGAGAGAACGGAGGGACGCCTTTGCCCAACAATGGGACAGCGACAGCTGGCTGGCTGGGTACTGGCTATAGGTTAAAGATTAATTTTGTCATGTTTTTTTTAACAAAAAGCCGTGGTGTTCCAGTGGCGAGTAACCTTGCCTGCCGTGCAGGAGGCGATGGTTCGATCCCCGTCTAGGCCGACTCGTACCAATGAGTTTTTCGGAATTTATGTACGATTTGTAACACCACTGGCTTTTCGGAGAAGGAAAACATCGTGAGGAAACCTGCATGCTTCAATTTCGAGACATTTATCGTAGTACCTACTGTTCATTACAAGTGGCGACGGGCTCACTCCCCGTCAAACTGGATAGAGCTTCGGTACTATTAGTGAAACGTGGATGTTCTGAAGTTTCAGAATATCTCTGAGTACCCCCTCGGGGAATATAGTCGTGAGCATATGCTTTTTTAACAAAAATAAAAAGGTAATGCTAAACGCTGTCAGCCTAGCCGAATATCTGGCCAATAAAATATAGAAACATCATTGTAGAACAATTGACACAAAAAAAGAAGAAGAATAATTCATCTATTCTATTGTAATTATTACCTCTTTCCATTTGACGCAAGTCGCACGTACATTGTATCGGTGTCTGGTACAACTTTCTGTATGAATATTTGTTCCTCATCTTGTTCCCCGTAAGGTCCTGGAACGTTAAGCAACATAATCAGTTAATTGTATTGACTTATTCCTCTATCTCGAGTGAAGCTGTTCACACTTTTTCTCAAACATGCTTGGAAATGTGAGCATTATTTTGAAAACCTTCTTCGCGATAAATCGAAATTGCTGTACTGGCCAAATACATGCGCGCACCGGCCGACAATGTTGTATGAAAATCCATATCTGTCGTGTTTAGCGGCCAAGTAAATTACATAGTAAACTCATATCTGTCGTGTAATTTAAAAATGGAACGATCATTTACTCCGAAACATGGCGACCAAGGAGTAACTCATCAAAGGTTTTATTTAAATTTCGAACTGGCTTGCAAAAAGAAAGCTGTTTATTGAAAAAAAAAAAAACTTATTGTTGTTCGTTGTTCGTCATTGATTTTGAAAAGAGTTTTAATTTCCGCGAATTATTTGAGAAAATTTACTGTTTTAATTTCCGCGCATTATTTGAGAAAAGTACTATACAAGCCTTGGCAACAACTAGGCATTGATGGACTTACGTATGTGTGCCTCGGCTTCGCCTCGGCCCACATTTACACGTTCGTCCATCAATGCCTCTGTTGTTGGCCGCTGCAGTAATGTACTATTTTTGTATAGAACATCGTCACAAAGATTATCTGGTCTAGTCCATTGTGTATTTTTACGAAGTTAAGCTGGCTTTGTAATTTCTTAATAAATAGTCCAGCCAGACTTACATTATTTATTCGATATTTTATTTATTTTATTAGATAGAATAATATAATATGAATTCTAGGTACAATAAATTCAGTTAGAATACAAAAAAATCAATTAGTAAAGAATACAAAAAAACTATCTCTGGGAGCACTTGGTCGTGACCATTTGCATTTTATGATGTTGTACAGGTCAAATTAAAGATTGAAAAATTAAGTCTCTCAGGCGGGATTCGAACCCGCACTCTTCCAAACCGTTATCCAATTTCGCCACCGAGCCATTAGCTCAGAGACCAAAATTGATTCGGAATAGCACAACATGGCTGTAACATGTTTAAAAATCAATAATGTTTGAAGTTCGTGAAGAAATACGGTCATTATTAACTTAACAAACAAAAGATGTGTGACGTACTAAATCGCTGATATGGCCGGCGCAATCTAAGCAAACAGCGAGCATCTGCTATACTGTTTGGCAAATATCTTCACCAACGTGGGCAAGTGATACTCAACATGACGAAAAATGATTCATATTAACTTACCACAGTCATTGTGAGCTTGGGCAGTGGGTGCTTCCAACGCGAGGACCTTGAAGGCTGCTTTGGGAGTAGGGCCGGGCTGAGTGGAGATCATCCCCCTGAACCGGGTCACGCGCCACGATCTCACGTGGTTGTATTCACTGCATACTGATATTAGGTAGTTTTCTGATAGCGATACCTGGTGGGGAAGTGACTTTTAGTCTTAGCTTTTAGTAATCTGCGCTAAATAAGAAACTTATCCTACCTCGCTTACACAGAATGTCTCAAGAACTTATTAGAAGGAATGGATTGAGCACTCGTGTTTCGAATGTTTTCATAAGACAAATCTCTACAGGGTGAAATTGATATCATTAGCATCATTTTAAACTAAGAGTCTACCCATCAAACAACAACTTTCACTATGGGAGAAAAAAACCGATCGGAGCAACAAAAAAATCAGCTGTTCCATACTAAACTGCAATGCCTACGCGAGACAAATGTATGCAACAGCTGTTTTTTTTTGCTCCGATTGGTTCCCGTAGTAATAGTTGTTCAGTTTGATGGGTAGACTCTTAGTTTAAAAGGATGCTAATGATATCAATTTCACCTTTTATATTGTGTGAACGATACAGAATTCCAACATCGAACTTTAGATTATATCGTGAAGAAATATGGTATATTTTTCTTTGACAACATTGTCACGATTCTGTAAGAACATCCTCCGGGTGCGAGCGGGACGGTGTGTGTGCCGACGACCATCTTGTTTCTGCAGCGTAACTGTTAAAGCATCGTGAGTCCGTTGAATGGAGTGCTAGGGGATGGCTGTAGTGTAAATTTGCTATGAGAAAGTGACAGTACCTTGGTAACGGGACTCTGATGCACGGTGAAGGTCTGGAACAGCTGCGGCCCGTGTCCCACCGTCTCCGGGTGTTGGACTATGACCCGCACGGAGCCGTATCTAGTACCGTACGCTATCTCTATCCAGTTGCCGCATAGATCTGTGGACATTAATTAAACAAATTCTCTAATTGTCTATTGCTCAATAAAGCTAAACTTACATTTACACACATTATTAAGATTAATTTACTCTGTCATTTTATCAATTCAGTAGGGTAGCTAGCATGCCACGCACGGCAAAGCGACAAGACGTCATACGCGCTCATTTTGGCATGCGTAAAGTAACAAAGACAGGCACATCTCGATGTTTCTCGTTTTGTCGGGGGCGGTAGCATGCCAGGTCTACTGAGTTCCCTTCCAATCTTCATTAACCAACTAAACACATTCTCTATGGGACTCAATGAAATCGCAAAAAAAAAAAAAACTGTAAAGTTGTCCCATACATACATTATAGCCGTAAAACAATTTTTTTTCAAAGGTAGTTCCATAGTTTGATGGTCTGAAGCCTATTGGATCGGACAGGGTTTTTATTACATGCTGTATGAGTCGACTAGGTATTGTAGTTTTTTATAGAACAAGAAATCAAAATTATAAATTACTTACTAGTTTTAGGTGTGAGATAGACAGATATAGCAGTGATCGGCTCTTGATTGGGGTCCTTATAAAGTTGTGTAACGAGCAGATCGTTGTCCTTCATGCGCAGTGGAAACTTTTGCATATCTAGAAAGAAAAAAACAAATAACACATTTAACATTGGCAGAGAAAAATACAGATTTTAACACAAATGCAACATTAGGTTGGTCAGTGTTCAGATGGATGATAGTTTTATTGGTGTTTTCATCGGAAAGCACGTTAAATAGTTAGATCAGGATTAATCCGCTAGATGACGGTATACCTATTGGTTAAGCCAGGTAGCCTATCGCAGTCGCTTAAGGGCCTATGTCGAAAAATAATTTAAGCGAAACAGGCGTGGGATAGCTTATATTACGGCCTGATGCGAGAAAAAGAGATGGGGCGCCGCGCGCGCCTGAAACGAATCGAGCGCCAAATCAAACTTTATTTAATTGTGATTGTACTATTCAAGTAATTGCAATTCTGCTCTAATCAAAATTTAGAAAATATCAATATCTTTTTTTTAAATCATGTCTCGTGTTTCTATTATTCACCGTTTAGCAGTTCCACGCGTTTATAGATAAAAACGGAGGCTACTTTGGGTTGTTTTTCTATCGAGAAAATGTGTCTTAATCGTGTTTTGGCTCTAATCAAAACTTCAATTATATGTTCAATTTACACATATCCGAAAATCATACTCCTACTGTTAGTATTTCATGATATATGAAGCTTTGAAGAATCAATTTTTTTTCACATAGCCCCTTAACAACACTCTGATAAGGAGTTGACTTGTTTCCACATAATCAGCACATTTAATGCATATGATGATGCTTATATTTTGTAGCTGTGTGTAGAGCTTAGGCGTAGAGTCACAAAATAGGTCCCAGAAACGGGGTATGGAGCAACGAGCAAACCAAACGCACGCACACATAGACGCGTACTGCGGCGATCTCGGATCGTTAACTCACCGATATAGTTGATGGCGCCGGTAGCGGTGCCGAGCAGTAGGAAGGAGCCGGCGGTGTCGTAGGTGGTAAGGTGGGCGACGTCCTGGGTCTGCCAGTGCTGGGTGCTGGTGTGCCACACGCCCGCCTTGCTCCGGCTGCCGGCTCCGCTCAGCGCCACCAGCTGCGGACCCACGAACAGTAGGTGCTCTACGCGTACGCCAAGATTAAATGTACCTGAAAAGAATAAACAATAAAATAAATAAATATCTCTGAGATTGTCACACAGATTATCGTCAATATGTCGCACACGCTAGCTTTGCCTAGCATGACAGTCCCCGGCAGTGCTGCTGCCGCTCGAAGCAAGCCGCAGCTTTTACAAAGACTGTGCAAACTCACCAACTAACGTCCTCCTGACGGGTTCACTGTGGGTGGAGAATGCCCACAACCTCACTAACGGCCCGCTAGCTATGCCCAGCATGACGTCACCCCCTGCAGCGCTGTTGCCGCTCGAAGCAGCGCCGCCGCCCGTCTTAGCGTTTAAAGCTATTCTCTCTATGACAGAGTCTTGTACTGGAGATTGGAATACCACGTACCAGCCGCATGAGTCCGTCAATCTGGAATGTAGAGTGTGATTGTGTATGGAGTGTTATAATATCAGGGAACATTAGGCCCGGAAGACTGCCCTGAAGGAAAAATAAGGCTGCGTAAAATTAACCTATCGAATTGCTCAGTTTTCCTAGGTAAGATGAACCTTATATTTAGTCCAAACCAGTCTGTCTGTCTGACACCTCAATTACTCTCTCAGTTCTGCAATTATATTGAAATAAAATTTTGCATAAAGGCAGATAATAATAACCCAAAAACAGAAATGTAATTCAGTAGAAAACAATTTCATGAAAAGGGGATAAAACGAATGCATTTACCACCTACGTGCGTTTAGTTTTGTACCTTGTTAGCAGTTGAATGACCATTTCAGACTACCCGAAAAGGGAAAACGGTCGTGAATTTTTGTATGTAAAGCTTACCTATATCCAGTGACGAAATGCGTGTAGGCAACAACAACCCAATTATGGTGAGCCTTTATTATTTGAACCTTCATACTGTCCGTCCAGGCATTTACTGTAAAAAAAAAGAAAAGCATTACACTTATTCCGCGCTACTCGGCGCAACTTGTGAACAAAATTTTAACAAAAAATTAAAACCGCCTTCAAAAAAACTAAAAAGGTAAAAAAATAATATTGCAGCCGATGACTTTTTCGTTCGCATTATAAGAGGGAGGTTATACGTTCAGTATTTCGTCATTCAGGTCCATCAGTATGTTGTAGTGCTTTGAATTAACAAACGCACTAGTCGGCACTACGACTTTCGAAGGATCCCCGAGACTTCTCTGGGATACAATCATCAGATCCTGGTTTCCTTATCATGGTACCACCCTTGGGATATCTCTTTTCCAACAAAAAAAGAATCATCAAAATCGGTTCATAAACGACGAAGTTATCCGCGAACAAACATTAAAAAAAATACGGTCGAATTGAGAAACCTCCTCTTTATTTGAAGTCGGTAATAAAGTAAAGAAAAGGGCACTACTACCTAGTTTGCTGATAATCTAGCTAGATAGTATACGCTATTATAATGGCCCGCTTGCGCCTGGCAGGGTTATCGTTATTAACTCAGAACTAGACGCTACTTTGGAATTAAATTATAATTATGTCTTGCACCATTCGTAGCTTGCACCATCCAGTTTTAGGGGGCTAAACTTGGGTTATATTTAAAGGACATCTGGCACATAATACCCAAAAATTTATAACCTTCCTTCTATTTTTAGTATGGACTATGGAACACTAGAAACTAACATGGCATTAGTTTATTTTATAATGATTTATTAGTTTTAATCATTTTTATATTAAAAAAAACATTGTGCTTGCAACACCTCCTACCTCCTCCTACTAAACAACATTGACAGCCATGTTGGGGTTGCCGCTTTTTTATAATTTATTAATAATAAATGATTAAATAACTCGTTAATTAAAAATAAATGATATTATCTGAGTCGTTTTTATAAAACCTCATAATTTATTACACATTTGACTTCAGTCAAAACTTCTATACATTTTAAGGTATTTTTTCAAGGGAGAGCGGCGGTTGTCCTTTAAACCGCCGATATGGTAGGTTTAAGTCACTAAACTACGTGCTAAATATGGCTAAATGTCAAAATTGAGGCAACAGCTATTTTTGTTGACATGAATGAAAACTGAATGATTTTAAAACAAAACGATGAAAACGAAATGTCATTGCCAAAATAAAACAAATGAGACGGACAAATACAAAGAGATGCAGTGTGAAAGAGACGTGCATATAATGTTCATTCATCATTCACTTTTCATATTTTGTCGGATTACATAAACTCTATGGTCATTTAGGATGTTGCTAGCGAAAAATAGAGAACTGTCAGGTTAGTTAACTATGAACTAGTTTTCATTGGCGCAAGACAATCTTCGATAACACTTTAGGTCGGTGCTACTAAACACGGGGTTACGCAATTTAACACAGCGTTTGGCGCAAGTGGGCCAGGACATTCTAAACTTGCCAGGCGAAAAAGTCCCGTGTTAAAACAAATCCTGTGTAAAAAAGGTAATAAACTCAATGATTATAATTGAATGACTAATATTTCTGGTGTAGACAGTAAATACACTATGTAATTCAATAGTTTTTGGCCACATCTTCACTACAACGGAACACCTTCAGACTCGGTGGTCGAGTCTACAAATTACTTGAAAAAGCTATCTATGTGATATTACATTCAATAAAAAAAAATAGTTTCAGTATGATAGCAGAAACAAGTAATAATCCCAACGCTAATGGGCGTCAGGTGTGAGTAGGTATATGAGAATAAATAAAAAACAAACATACTTTCAGGAGGACGAAGGCCTTTGTGACAATCTGCGTTTCCAAGCGAAGCTGCTCTTGAATGACCTCTCCCGCATCGACTGGTAGGGAAAACATTATGGTTAGACGTGATAGCATAATGTTTAGTCTACGAATAAGAATAACTATAGAAGAATAACTCTAAACAAAAGCAACATAATTTTTGGCACCCTTTGAAAAATGACATTTTGTATGAGTTTTGGCGGCAAGGTGTAGTTTTTAAGGAACAAATTTCGAACACTGTGTACTTTTTTTGGGGTCACTTTTTGAGCTTGATTTACTTTTCTATACATTCTTATTCGTAGTGTTTAGTGCGCAAAGAAGTCAACAGCACAGATGGCATGGCACAAACATGTCATAAATATATTAAAATCCATTCAAACACGAAAGTTGGTCTCTTTTCTTATGGGCACAATGGTAAGTGGAGCATTAAGTAGGTACTCTAGGTACCAATGCAAGCTAATTTTTCAAGAGCTAATAAACCTTGTCTACATTGAAAATAGCTGCAAAATCAAGTAGAATGTGTTATGGTATAATTATATGATTTAACAGATTTACACCAACTCTTACATCTTATAGTAAAAGTGATCCCTATTTGCTAGCAGAACAAGCAATAATCTATTTTGTCTATCAAAGATAAAGTTCTATTTCTAGTGGAACAAACCTCAATTGGTCCTGGGAAGGTATCCGGCCGACAGTGCGTAGGTCGAGCGAAGAGTTTCTAGAGTGAGTCCTGTTGGCTGCCACCTCACTGTTGGAAGCCGTCGAGTTCTTACGTGAACAAGTGCTGCCATTTCTACCGGTGCTGCTATTTGGAAGTTGTGTGTTCACTGCAATATTCATTTGTTTTGCTGAGTTTTTGTGTTCGGATTCAAAAAGCATATCAGCACAGATAGGTACCGTTAAGTTAGACTTGAATACTGTGGCACTTGTCGTGAGCGCGAGCGAAAATAAGCAGGTCCAGAAGGCCACCTCCATGCGATGTTTGCATGCGCCTGTATCGCTCGCTTATTCCGTGTTACTAACCAGTCGGGTTAGTCACTGCATCCAATCCAAAGAGATAGATAGAAGTAAATCCAATCCCATATCTGATTGTAGCAGTTTTGGCAAATTTCTTTCACATGGCGGCGAGTCACACTCTGATATGACATAAAATCAACAGAAAAACAACAGGAATGAAAAGATGTATACACTTTAGTACTTTGACGTAGAACAAAAGTATATAAATTTTTCCATTGCTGACTGTACCATCAGATTCATGTTTGTACAGAATTGCTTAGTACCGACATAATTGATTAATTTATTACAGTAAATTTAAATTTTTTCAATCAATTTAAACTCAATGAAAAATATTTTAGTTTATGTACCGTACATAACTCTCGTAAAATTTGGCCTTTCCCAAGAAAAATATCATTTCTATACCAGTGAGGCGTTGTCCTATTGCCATCGCTCGCGCGATCATGCGTTCGTCCGACGAAAATCATTGTGCCACTGTGCGTTTAAACATACTTATATCTGCGGAATATCCTATAGAAGGTCGTGCTATCATGAGATGCGATCATATTGTTCTATTTTTATTCAGATATAAGTATGTTTAAACGCACAGTGGCACAATGATTTTTGTCGGATGAACGCATGATCGCACGAGCGATGGCAATAGGACAGCGTCTGATACTTACTATACAGAGATTGTCAAAAGATCATGACATCATGATGATTTATAAATAGATTTAAAATATTTAGATCATTCTTTTATTAACATAGTAATAGTAGAGATAAACATTTAAGCTTTGTTTGATAAGCAATATTTTAACAGACTGATAAGGGTTATCTAAATGAAATGTTTTTATTTTGATATCAATTAGAATGCTCTATCAACTGGCTTTGTTTAAACTGCCTTTGGATTATTCAACACCATAAACCTGTTTATAATAGTCTTCCACTGATTGAAGCATAAACATTGCTCATTTTGTGATGTTGATAACAATAAAACAATACCCATTTGAATGTAAAGTCACCTGCAGATATATCGTAGCAAACAAGGTGGTCAAATATTTCTAAGCAGTTCAATAATTTCTTTACTCATTTCCAATCAAAAATATAGGAACGCCTAGAACATCAAATATATCTACGCAGTCAGGGTGGTCATAAACATCTGAACAGTTTTGGAAAAAAAACTTTCTCTGTTGTTTTAGATTTTAATTTCAAATAACATTGTAAAGAAATTATTGAAAATTAGCTATTCACATATTTATGACAAAATACACATTTAGATATAATTGGTACCATTTACTGTAAAGAATTTAATGAAAATTAGCTCTGCTCAGAAATATTTGGACACCTTGTATGCAACGATATATCAGAAGCGCGATTTTTGAAAATCATACGAGCGAATTGGCAGTAGAAAGATGCATAGTCTCCATAGTAATTTTGACATTTTCTACTGCCAAGTCGCTCGTATGATTTTCAAAAATCACACTTCTGATGGCGACTGTACAATATTCGGAATTTTATTCCATTCCATTCCTAACACTTGCACTTGTTGTCCCACAATGTTTTCCTTCACTATTTTATGTACATAAGTAGAAAAACTCACATGGAATTTTGTGTGAGTGCTGATTCGATCCTGGATCATGATTGAGTGACCACACCTTTCTGCAATGTTACACCAATTCCGCCGGCTGACAATAGTAACTAATATCATTAAAAATAACTTACATGGTGGTGGTAAATATCCATAAAAGAGTACATCGCCGCACGACGAGTGATTCATTTCATCGCACAAAGCCAGTCTTCTGCTCAAAGGTAAAATCCCAAAGTAATCACACTCGTGTCTTAGAGCCCTTATGTTCACATTGTTAAGGTCTATATCTCTGGTTCTGAGGAAGTTAAGGATAAGTCCAAATAAGTTTGGGTCTCTGTCTATAAATATGGCTCCATTTTCGTCTCTGACAGTTGGTATTCTGCCGCTCAGTAGGGCTGTGAAGAATGTGTCGGGAACCCATGTTAACGTATGCCAAGATGTGGCAAATCTGAAATGATAACAAACATTTTATTATAACAATATCAACAACACGGGCTCCTGGTATCATAGCATGATAAAATATATACCAGTTATCAAGAGTGTGATGCTCAAACAAACAAGGAGACAAAAATGAATAAATCCATGACTTGGAGTAGTTTACACCTAAAACACCACTATCATATCCTTATTTTTAAATATCTTCAATGTACAGAAACCCTAGTTCTAGTTTTATAAGTGTAGACATGTGCATAAATAATTTTTTAGGTACTTTGCTTTAATTACTGACCAAAATTTTACTAAAAGTAATTAGATAGGGCTTCTTAAATTTTTTAAATGCTTTTTCAAAATCTCAAGGCAAGTAAATTTTATTTTATTTTATTTCTTTGGAAGACCAACAGCTGTTGACACGGTACAAATTTGGATAGCCAACAGAAAGCTAATTATAGGTCTTCACTGATAAAAACAGAATTTACAAAAAACAAAGCAGATTTTAGATTAAAAATACAAAGTGAATAACAAAAAGATAACTAACATAATCAAATTACAACAATCAACTGAATGATAGACAGTTTTCCTCACAATAAAATAAATTACAAAGCAATATCATTAAACTAACAATAACACCAATAAAGCCTCATCACTTGCAAAAACATCTACAATTTAGTGCATTCCTCGTGAAGCAAAATTGTATCAGAATGGTTACCCTTGGGATGACAAATGGAACAGGGGAAAGAGAAGACCATATAAAAGAAGGGAAGACAAGATACAAGCTTATATCGGGTTTCAACAGAGCTGCGTTCTGAACCTTTTTGTGTGGTTGTTTTTTCAACTCGCTCTATAGTAAAACGTCTTACACCGGGGCTCTGAACGGCGTTTAGTGCGAAAAATTGCGCTCGGGGTGCACTCTGGGTGCACATAGGGTGTAGGTTCGGAACGCAGCTCAGTAGGAGAGCTTCCAGAGATAGGAAATAGAGGAAGATTGCTAAAAGGTACTCTGAGCTGAGAGACATCCTGTAGCTACAAAAATGTATTACTACACATTAACAAAAAGTTCAGGATTAAGGGCTGATTGATTGGTTGGTTTCAGGATGGCAAACTGTGTAGTTGTGAATGATATTGCCTTTTGAAAGAAAAAAACCTTCAATGTCATGAGAAGAGATGGGTTGCCTGGACAAAAAGAGACTGCATTTGGACAAATCGAGACTTAGACAATTTGGCACCAGGGCCGGTCTATTACAGTAAGATTATATGGTTTACTTGCTATCATTATGAACATACTAATGCTTGCAACAAGGTTCATTTCAAGATTTATAATGAGTTGGATGTCTGCTTCATCCGAACAGTAAGATTCATCCCATTATTAGGGTTATCGTAATTGACAAATTGATCGTGACCGATGACTGTAGGGTGGTAATTGATAAATGGAGCAGTGGAAGTAAAAGTTGCTTTACTTGTTGTAAGATTGAAAGTATCACACGTAGCATTAAATGACATGACGTTACGGTGAGTGAGTAACTCAAGCAACATGTAGAAATAGCACAATAAATAAATAACGACCTATTTAAATACGAACAAAAAAGTCCAACTTTCTAATTCTTACCTAGTGCCACCAATGTTTAAGTTCACAATTTCTTGGTAATTTGACATTTGCAATTTATAGTTACAATTATAAAAAACTGGAAGTAAGAAGGGTTTCGCCGCAACGTTCAATTTTATATAATTTATTTTATTTATAAAATCATCGCAATTCGACAGAACCGAAGTAAACGGAGCAAACGTCAACAACAACAGACAAGACAGCTGTCAAACTTTTTAAACATGTTGCCATTTAGAAAAAAAATCTTGGTCGTTCACTCTCTTGCATGTCGGTCACAACAACGAGGCTAGGGGAGGGAGAGGGAGGAACAAAATAATTATGGATCCTTTCTAAAAGTATAGGTATTTAGCGAAATTTCTAAATCGCTTTGTTTTTACAAGTCGAGCTCATAATATATCTAGTACGCACGCATGACTCTTTTCCAGGGTAAAAATCAGTTTAAAAACGTTCTCATAGATTGTGGTGCGGTGCATTGCGAAGTGCGCTCGGCCAACGTAGACTGGGCCAGCCATTACACTTCCCGAAAGGTCCATTATTTACAATCGATAATTTTAAAATTTTCACTTTTCTCAACACTAACAAACTTTTTTGGCACTGGCAACTTTTTAAAGAGAGACGTGTCTGTCCGTCACTCATTCAGAAAAGTCAATTTTTGTAAAATCGAATTGTTCGAACTGATGTATGAAAATACAATTTCTGTGAACATTTAGAATACTAGCTGGTACTATCGGTCATCAAAATGACGGAAACCGAAGCAGCGAAGCCGGTGCCAGCCCGGAACAAAGGGCTGTTCAACAACACTGCCGGCTTCAGCACGCTTATCACCGTGACCGTATTGTTACTGGCCTGGCTGGCCGGTTTTGCATCCCGGCTTTTCGCTGTGATACGCTTCGAGAGCATCATTCACGAGTTTGATCCATGGTAAGCTCCTTACGATCTAATTGGAATCTTATCGTCTGGTGATAGGAGTCAATATCATACATTCGTGTTTCAGGTTCAACTACCGTTCGACAGCCTATATGGTGCAGCATGGCTTCTACAATTTTCTCAACTGGTTCGACGAGCGCGCGTGGTACCCACTGGGTCGTATCGTGGGGGGTACAGTGTACCCGGGCCTCATGATCACATCGGGTACAATACACTGGATATTACATGCCTTGAATATTCCTATTCATATAAGAGATATCTGTGTGTTCCTGGCGCCAGTATTCAGGTATTTAATAATTCTGTTCTATTTACTGTCTAAATATTTAATCATTAAACAAAATTTTGAGTGTCGGTGGCGCGTTGCGGGGAGGAATGCACACTAAATCATGAGGGTGTAGGTTCGAATCCGTATGGAAGACATGCAATATAATAATGAGCTTTTCTTACTTATGAACGTAAAACTGACTGCTCTGAAACGGTGAAGGAAAACATCATTAGGAAACATGCATATGCTGAAGATTAAATTCTAATGCGTATGTGAAGTCTACCGATACGCAGCGGGCACACGTGGTGGACAAATGCCCATACACCCTCATTAAAGGTAGGCCTGTGCCCTGCAGTGGGATGTATACTTGGTGTAAATTTAGAGTTACATGTTAGGTAAGGTGTTTCAAACCATCAAATTGAACAACATTCTCTATGGAGCAAACATTGAAAATACGAAAAAAAAACATCAGCTTTTCCATACATTTGGGTTGGTGTTTTCTATGGAACAACATTTGCTCCATGGTGAAAGTTGTTTGAAAAAGTTTGAGTTTGAACCACCCCCATATGTAACACATTTAAGTTTACAGGGTGTTAACTTGAATGTGTAAACAAAATGTGCACGAAGAAAAATTTATTTTCTATTGTCTGGAATTGCCGCATACAAGGGGTTAATGATCACCATTTTTTTTTGTAGTGGTCTGACAGCCATAGCCACGTACCTATTGACATCGGAGCTATGGTCCAGGGGAGCGGGCCTATTCGCAGCGTGCTTCATAGCTATTATTCCTGGCTACAGCAGTCGGTCTGTGGCAGGAAGCTACGATAATGAAGGCATAGCTATCTTTGCATTACAATTCACGTACTACCTGTGGCTGAAGAGTGTGAAGAGTGGATCAGTTTTCTGGTCCGTTTGTACCGCTCTGTCCTACTTTTACATGGTGAGTTTGAGTAATTTTTTTTTCTTAGAGCGTAAAGTAATTTTTAATATTGTTATTTATTTTCCATACAGTCTTTTCAGAGAAAAAAAATTAATTATTTTTCCTCAATTAGGTATTCATTACATCTTTATGATAGTAAAACTTTATTTCTCTAAAAGTATACAATAATTTAATGAGATCTTAAAGATAAAAAAGGTCGTCGGATGCGTCCTCGCGTCCTCTCACGGTATCATCCCGCAAGAAGACATGAGTAGTAGTCGGCAAGTCCCTGTGGACGAAAGTCGAAGGCTGTGCATGACGGGTCGCTGGAATGGGGCGAAGACCGGCCATCCTGATGCGTAACTGAGTCACGAAGTCCTGTGGACTTCTATCATATTTCTCCGATGCAGGTACGACGAGCTCTCCGGGAAGCCGGAGGGGTTCGCCGTACAAAATTTCCGCGGAAGAGCATTGCAGGTCCTCCTTCAGTGCAGTGCGGATGCCGAGCAAGACGAGCGGTAAGGCTTGGCTCCACTTGGTGGCATGGCACATGAGGGCTGCCTTTAGCTGCCGATGAAGGCGCTCTACCATACCGTTGGCTTGAGGATGGTAGCTCGTCGTCCGGATCCTCTTGGTCGCGCAAATCTGCATTAAGCGGGAGAACAGGACCGATTCGAACTGTCGACCCTGGTCGGTTGTGACAACAAGCGGGACCCCGAAGCGTGAGATCCAGCCATTGAGAAAGGTATCGGCCACCTCCTCTGCAGTGATGCTCGACATCGGCCAAACTTCCGCCCATCGAGAAAACCTGTCGACAGCTGTAAGACAGTATGTAAAATTGTTGGAGGAAGGCAGTGCGCCGATAATATCCAGGTGAACGTGCTGAAATCGTTCCGCTGTACTGCAGAAACTGCCCAGCGGTGCGGAAATGTGGCGCGATACCTTGCTGCGTTGGCATGCGGTGCACGTGCGCGCCCAGTTGCTGCAGTCTTTGCGGAGGAAGGGCCAAACGTAACGGTCAGCTACCAGGCGAGCGCTCGCACGCGCGCTAGGGTGACTGAGGTTATGAAACCTTTCGAACGCGGCTCGACGGAAAGACACTGGAAGGTAAGGTCTGGGCCTCCCCGTAGACGTATCACATGTAATATTAATGTTTGTTCCTGGTATAGGAAGTGATGCTAATTTCAGAGAGGAATGCGTGCGTAACTGCTGAAGCTCCTCGTCAGCAGCCTGAGCTTTTGCAAGGGCATCATAATCGTCTGTAAAAGACATTGCCTCCACGCGTGACATGGCGTCTGCCACAACATTGTCAGTTCCTTTAATGTGCACTACGTCTGTGGTAAACTGGCTGATAAAACTGAGCTGATTTAATTGCGTAGGTGGGAGCTTGTCTCGCCGCTGCTGAAAAGCATACATGAGGGGTTTGTGATCTGTGTAGATCGTCACGTTTTGAACTTCTAAAATATGTCTAAAGTGTTGAACGCTCTCATAAACGGCGAGTAGCTCCCGATAATATGTTGGCCACTCTATCTGCTTTGGGTTCAGCTTCCTGCTGAAATAAGCCAAAGGTTGCCAGCTGTCCGTATCGCTGCGCCGTTGTTGTAGACAAGAGCCGATGTGTGTACCTGACGCGTCAGTGAAAAGGCCAAGTTTAGCGTGGCTGTCTGGATGAGACAACATAGTGACAGTCGTAAGACTCGTCTTACAAGCCTCGAAGTCCTTCTCCAGTTCCGGCGTCCAGGGGAAAGGTTTTGCACCTTTACTCTGCGTAGCGGTTACGGCATCCACGAGCGGCGCCTGGAACTTGGCCGCACCGCACCAACCTTTTTCCTCAATTAATTTGATTTGATTAACTTGTTAAATTTCTGTACCTGATAACAATTGTTTGTGTATTGTGTCTGATATACAGGGTGTAAGAAAAAGTATCAGCTACCTTTAAACCACATATTCAATGGATTGTATTGTTTTACACTATTATGTGGTTTATTAGTTAATAATACTTTTCCATCTACACTGTATAAGGGGGCTTGATGGATTAAGTATACAGAAAATCAAAACATGTTTCTGAAATAAATGAATATGAATACAACGTGTTAATGAATTAACGCAAAACTAGAAAGTAGTTTGTTTAGAATCGAGAGCAGAATCGAATTATCATGTTTTCAACATAGGTAATTTTTTTCAAAATAATAATTAATTAATTTGTAAAATTTTAAATTTACTGAACCCGATGTCAACCCACCGCAAGGGCACACTCACCCTACTTACTGCCAAAACAAGATTATTAAAATGTGTCCATGAGTAGGTTAGCGCTTTCATTCATTGCTGAAATGACAAAAAAAATTTTTGCCTCAAAACTTAAAATGTTAATAACTTTAAATTTTAACTATCAAAATAATTAAATTATTGTTTCAATCTAATTATTTTGTTATAAGGGACATTTCACGTGAAGCGGACAGGGAAAAAAAAGTGAGGTTCTGAAAATCGACCACATTCGGCCCATTTGTACTTCTAGTAGGTATGAATGTGTACGCAAAATATTTTTTTTGTATAGTGTATATTTACCAAGTTATAGGTTTCAAAAGAATTGTCGTTGATTGGTACTACAATTTTTCGAAAGTAATTTTTCGAATATAACAAATCTACTATAAAATATTTTACATAGCGATACATATTAAAAATATACTGTTCTTTTTCACAGTAAAAAAAAATAAAAAAATTAAAAAAAAATTAATGGCCAAAACCGGAAGTAAACTTTTCAAACCAGAATTACAGTCACTTCGACCAATTTATTTTTATTTTTTTTTCTTTCAAAATATAGCTTAAATGATAATGAAAGTACACTAGAAAATTTAAAATGGGATCTCTATTAGTTTATGAGATACGTTTAATAATATACACCCGCGTCGCAAGGGGCGTCATATGTAGCGCTTGCAAGATTGAGCAGTTTGCGCGATATTGCAACTTTATTAATATTTTATATCGTTTTAGCGTATATTTAACCTCATTTAATGATATGAAATAAGTTTTATTAATATAATATAATATAAATATAACTACATAATACAAATATAAGTTAATAATATATTATAAAGAAAAAACGTTTTTGGAGCAGTAGAAAAGTTTTATTATTTGCGAAACGTGACTAATAGCGCCATCAACAAACAACAACAACAACAACAACTGTCACAGATTAAAACGTGTCACAAGTCGCTGAGCGGTTAAAGCAACACTAAAGTTTAAGTTACGAAAACGCTAGGCGTCATATTTCTCTCTCTTTCTTGTAGATAGGTTTGACCGTTTGACTCTATCTGAGACAAAAAAGTACTACACGTTACTAACAGATGGCGCTATTAGTCACGTTTCGCAAATAATAAAACTTTTCTACTGCTCCAAAAACGTTTTTTCTTTATAATATATTATTAACTTATATTTGTATTATGTAGTTATATTTATATTATATTATATTAATAAAACTTATTTCATATCATTAAATGAGGTTAAATATACGCTAAAACGATATAAAATATTAATAAAGTTGCAATATCGCGCAAACTGCTCAACCTTGCAAGCGCTACATATGACGCCCCTTGCGACGCGGGTGTATATTATTAAACGTATCTCATAAACTAATAGAGATCCCATTTTAAATTTTCTAGTGTACTTTCATTATCATTTAAGCTATATTTTGAAAGAAAAAAAAATAAAAAAAAATTGGTCGAAGTGACTGTAATTCTGGTTTGAAAAGTTTACTTCCGGTTTTGGCCATTAATTTTTTTTTAATTTTTTAATTTTTTTTTACTGTCAAAAAGAACAGTATATTTTTAATATGTATCGCTATGTAAAATATTTTGTAGTAGATTTGTTATATTCGAAAAATTACTTTCGAAAAATTGTAGTACCAATCAACGACAATTCTTTTGAAACCTATAACTTGGTAAATATACACTATACAAAAAAAATATTTTGCGTACACATTCATACCTACTAGAAGTACAAATGGGCCGAATGTGGTCGATTTTCAGAACCTCACTTTTTTTTCCCTGTCCGCTTCACGTGAAATGTCCCATAAATCAGTTGGGGTGTATGAGGTTTTGTGTTAATTCATTAACACGTTGTATGGTGTTGTAAATAGGCTATTTGACAACTAGCCAAATCAGCAACTCTTTATTGGATGTCAAAACAGTGTGCTTTGTATGGACAATAATAATTGTACTAAATAAATACAAACTTGTGACGTCATCTACATTTCATTAGTTTTTATAGCTGGCCTGTTATTAAAAATAGTATTCAAGGTAAAGAACTACTGAAAATTCAAGTTTAAGTGCTATTTCTAAACATTTTTTTTCTGATAACAAAATAATTTGATATACCTATGTAATGTGGTTAAGCACCCTATTACGCTACGAATTTTCTTTATTCGTAACTATTATGTGCATTTTGCTCTGATATTCATAGGCATTTCACTATTATGTTCACTCATTAGGCCAAGACCTACTCTTGGCCTCTACCACACATTCGAACTTCGCAATTGCGTGAACGTTTTCGTTCCAATGTCAACTCTATTACAAAGAAGTGCGGACCGAAACAGTGGTGATTTATCGAACATCGAAAGTCTGGGTACAGGGCCAGACCTAGGCAGTAGTTTTAGAAAATGATCCATCCATAAACTCACACCTTTTTCCCAGAGAGAGGCAGAGACTAAGGATCTCATTTTCGCCGGTTCTGATACACCTCTGGGAGTCGCGTTGTAGGTCTGCTATTGGGTGGACGCGTCGCTCGTCGATTGTTGGTTGCCCCCTCCCGGGCCTACAACGAAGCTCCAGTGGTGACTCAAGATAGCATTCTTTTCGAAGAACAATCCTTAAAGTCACCAAAATTATTTAAACTACCGTACAACATCAAGCACTTTTGCTACATAAACTAGAAATTGGCAAAATCTTCATAACCAAGATGGCAGCAATTTTTTTGAAAATACTCTAGGTCTAGGACCATACATTGACATTCCCATCAATTTCGTCTACTTTTAACCTGTCATGTTTTAATGACATCCCTGATCTGGTCTAGGTTATCCATCCCTGTATAAAAAATTACTCTCAATTTAGAATATTTCCCTCAAAAATAAAAAATTGTCCAGGTATCGGCATGGGGAGGCTACGTGTTCATCATAAACCTGATCCCGCTGCACGTGTTTGTGCTGCTCATCATGGGAAGGTTCTCGCAGCGACTGTTTGTCAGTTACACCGTGTTCTACATTATTGGCCTGCTGTGCTCCATGCAGATTCCGTTTGTTGGATTCCAGCCGATCCGGACTAGTGAACATATGGCCGCTTCTGGTGAGTTTTTATTGCACTTATGAAAATTCGACCATCGCTGGCCCTTTGTGAATGCCCTTTTTACAGTTTTCTACTAATCCCTACTGCAGCCAAAAATCGTAGTGGTGAGTTAAGCCTCGTATCCACTAGGCAACAATGAGCGTTTTACTTTTCTTTTTCAAATTTACATCCTAAAAAACTCGACAGATGACATGCTTATCGCTCCATAGAGACGTAGGCGAGATCCTGTCGAAATCATGTCAAGACTGTGCCTGACTTTTATTAAAGGCCAAGGGATCGAGCCCATACAACCATGTAAGAAATAAACTGTTTCATATATTCGATTAAAATGATTCGTAAATAATGAAATATTCAATCAAAAGATGTATTGGCATCTTTTTGATCATCTTCTCCCTCTTTATTATTTTAAAGAAACACTTATTGAAATTTTGACCTTTATTCGCACAGACCGTAACGCCATCTATCAATCCACTAGAAAACTAAAAGAAAAACGCTCATTGACGCGCAACCCGTGATGCTCAACATTTTCGGCAACCAGCAACGTTGCAAAACAATGCGCGACGTCGCAGAACTTCAACTTAGACGTCGCGCGTTGTTTTGCAACGTTGTTGAACATGTTGGGCGTCATGTGTTGCGCGTCATTTGTTGCCTAGTGGATACGAGGCTTTAATTTGTCTACTAATTATTTAATGTGATGAATTGAAAGTCTGTCCAACAGTGACTATCAGGGCTTGAGTATTAAAATTCAATGGAAACTTTAACCATGGATTCTACACATCAAACTGAACAACTTTTACTAAGGAGAAAACTTCGAAAGCTAAATTCGAATTAGGTTGCTTAGAGAAAGTTGTTCAGTATCGTGAGTACCTTTTTAAGCAATTCAACTATCTACTCTTATCATGTATTTCTCATGGATATGACAGATAATTTATATTAGATGCCACATCCACACACATCCTTGGTATTCTACTGTCAATAATTATTAACATTACAATAACCATGTGCATGCATTATAGCTAGCTCTAACTACGAATGTTGTGATGAAAACAGTATGTGTGATAAGAATAGATAATATGCCAATACAATAAGTCTTTTCTCACATACTTGATCCTGATCAGGATCCAGGAGCCAGGGCTATGAGGTCATCTAGAGTTCTACGGCTCTAGACGAACCGATAGCTCAGTCGCTAGTGAAACTGTCTGCTGTGCCGAGGGTCGCGGGTTCGAATCCCGCAAGGGACAAATATTTGTATGGTGGCATATTTTTTGACAGAGTTCTGTGCTAACATTGTTTTCCATGGAATCTTTGTGCCTATACACTATTAAAAAAATACAGCATTAACCTGCAAGGAAAAGTCAAGTTACTATAGAGGATGGAACATTTTTTCTAGTTTTCAAAGTGGTATCACTCTTGGCACTTTCATTAAAAAAAATGTTTTTTTTTCAAAACATTATTTGTATTGTATTATTTGTATTGTTTGTTTGTATTATATGTATTGTATCTTTGTCTAGTCGTCATAATACAAGTCTGGACTAGATTCTGGTGTATTAAATCGGACAAGATAATCTGTGTGATATGATAATGTCTAAGATATTTTTGTTCTAAAGAGAATGGAGTTACTTAATTTAATTAATAAATTTAAAATAAAATTAATAACAATAGTTATGTTTATCAATAAATTAATCAGCAAAACATTTTTCCTTACACTTTTAATTACAAACGGTTCTATTTAATGCTTAATTGTATTGTTTAAAAATACGACAAAAGTACTTGTAAAACATAAAAACTCTATGAGCTAAATTGGTCTCTGATAAGAACTAATTACCTGGGACCATGACCGTTACTGAACCTCTTTATTGATTGCATCGAACGTACCTTACACAAGTACACATATCAAATGTTACTATGCTTTGCAGTGTGTGATAAAGATCTACAGAAAATGTTTCTGTAGGTAATGTAATGCAGTAAAATATGGTAGTACAAACATCTAGAATTGCAAGTTATATTGCAACATTGTGTTGAATGATTTTTAAAAAACATGTTCATTCAAATAATATATAATAGAAAAACATAAAGTGACAAATACACACAAATCGATAAAAAATGTCTGCTTGACAAATCCGACAAAAAACAATATAATATCAGTTTTTTTTATTTTACTATGAGCAGATAGATAAGCCTAAATCCACTACACTAATTGGGCCATGTAGCAGTATATGCTCAGCAGTATATTCTAAAACCTCAGAACATCCACGTTTCACTAGTACCGAAACTCTGTCCAGTGTGACGGGGAGTGAGCTCGTCGCCACTTATAAAGGTGGACTTCCGATGCTAGCGGCCGACGCGTCTGACGCGCGCGGCTCGCGGCCGACGGCCGATGCGGCCATACTAGTTACTATGAAAACGTATGGCGCCGCTTCCGATGCCAGCGACTGACGCGCGCGTCAGACGCGCGCGGCCGATGTCTATCGCATCGGCCGCGGCCGCGCGCGGCTATGCTCTGACGTCACGAAAAACAAGAATGTTTGCCAGAAATATTACGAAGATTTTACCGAAAATTTTCTTAATATTTACTATTTTATTTGTATTTTATTATCTACAAGGTCGCTCAACGTAGCGATAACACCATCTATCGAGCCACTTGAAACTACGTTTTCTTTTTTCGGAAAATACCTCTTGCCTACATAATTTTATTATTAGCTAGACAGCGATACATGTACAGGTTAAAAAGCCTTGGGGACGCAACGCATCCCTGTCTAATTACTCCCAAAAATGTATTTTATCAAAATCCTGTTAAAAAAAATGCATTCATATATTCTCTAAACCTATCAATCTATCAATCAATCAAATATTCTTTATTAAAATATGTATTGGTTTTTTTTGTTTGTGTTTTTATGTTTTTGTTTAAACACCAAAACATAAAAACGTACACTAAATTTCGGGGAAAATACCCTAAAGTGATAACACTCTGCACAATAGGCACGCGTCAGTCGCTGACCTCGGAAGTGAGGTCTGTCGTCGGCCGCGCGCGTCAGACGTGAGGTTCTGTCAAATATGACAGAACCTCGCGTCAGACGCGCGCGTTAGTCGCATCGGCCGCTGGCATCGGAAGTCCACCTTAATGGACAGTGGGAACAATACATGCCTCGAAATTGAAGCATGCAGGCTTCCTCGCGATGTTTTTTTTTTACCGAAAAGCCAGTAGGCCTCGCATGCCACCCCCGAGAAAACGACAAAAATCGAGATGTGCCTCCATCCTTATTATTTTACGTATGCTAGAAAGAGCAGGCATGACGTTTTTCTCGTTTAAACGCTCTGTCGTGGGTGGCATGCTAGCCGTGCAGTTGTGTTACAAATCGTACATAAAGTCCGGAAAACTCATTGGTACGAGCGGCCTGGACAGGATCGAACCATCGCCTCCTGCACGGCAGGCAAGGTTACTCGCCACTGGACCACCATGGCTACAAAGCTACGCACGGCTATTGGGCCATGTATTACTGAAAAATCATCATCATAGGAGGACTACCCTCATAGAGAGTATATGTCCACCACGCAGGCACAATGCGGATTGGTGGACTTAACATACGCATCAGAATATTTTCAGCGTATGCACGTTTCCTCACGATGTTTTCATTCACTGTTTGAGACCAGTCGGTATTACGTACATAAGTTAGAAAAACTCATTGGTACATGGCATATCGTCTGTGCGGATTCGAACCTGGACCCCTCATGATTCATACATACATACATATACTCACGCTTGTGTCCCATTGGGGTAGGCAGAGAGACAATAGATCTGAGGACATGTCGGATGAGGCTGAGATAGAGAGGGAGCGCAGGGCGCTGGCGATGAGGGCGAATATGCTTGCCCGCAGGTTTGCACGATGTACTAATGATGTTAAAGTAACATTATTCAAGGCATATTGCCAGTCCTTTTACACGTGCAGCCTGTGGGTCAGTTACACGCAGAAGTCGCTCAGTGCGCTGTGCGTGCAGTACAACAATGGGCTGAGGATGTTGTTGGGGCTGCCTCGTTTCTGCAGCGCATCGGGCATGTTTGCGGCGGCGCGAGTAGATAGCTTTGCAGCCATCATACGCAAACGTGCCGCCTCCCTGCTGCGCAGGGTACGGGGCAGCACCAACACCCTCCTCGAGCCCATTGCAGAGCGGCTCCAGTGTCCCATCATTGGGCACTGGAATAGCCTACATAAGGGCTCTAGGCCCCCTTTTGTAAATATTAAATAAATGTAAAAAATTTGTCACTAACATAGTCTTAAGTCATTGTTACTAACACCAATATGGATCCACGATCTGAATTAAAATAAATGAATTGAATTGAATAGATCGCCATCGGCTACGATCCTGACACACCTCTTTCGCCTCTTCCACACTCATAAGTCGTTTCATACACGCTCGTCGGTTTCGGGTACATTTGATTTGATCTGACGCTTCTTAAGACCTTGACCTTGACCCTCATGATTCAGTGTCCATATATCTCCGCAACGCGCCACCGACGCTTCTTACTAGCGAAATTCACCATAAAAATTATATCTTTTGTTTTCATTGTTCCAACATCTGAAGAAATCGCTTTCGCTGACATATGTCTGCTTCATGAATGTTTGTCGTTTTAAAAGCAAACAAATTCATCACACGCCGCTATTGTTTCGCCACGAACACATACCATATTATGGTGCATTTTCTAAATGCCTGTTTAACATGATAAGTGGAACTAATGAGGTACCTACCTACTTAGTATAGAAGTATTGTACAGTATTGTAAAGTTGTAAACAGCTGTTGTAATATTAATGATATTTAATAATTTATGTTTTAGAATGGATAAGAACATAAACTATTGTCGTTTTAGCAGATTTTAGGTTCATTTGCGTTGTCTATTTCCTATCAGTATTGCATACCTATTATGCCACGTACAACAAAGCAATAAAACGAGATAATAGTCATGCGCTCTCGCTTTCGCATACGCACTGTAACAAAACAAAGACAGAGGCAAGTCTCGAATTTTGAATTTTTTTTGGGGGTGGCATGCTAGGCTCTCTGGTTATGAATCTTATATCTTGCTTATATTTTACCTGTGGGCTATATTTCATCCTTATCCATATATGTATATGGGTGATTCATCCAACCCAAAGAGTATTATACCGAGCGGTGAAATCTCTATGATTATACCCATATTTCACATTTATGATATTACTAATTATGTTCAGATTATGTTAGTCGAAAGGATGTAGGTGTTATGCTAAATACCTGAACGGTGTGGTCACATTCTTCATCATCATCACCCTATTTAAAAGCTAAACACTCTTTTTGCTGGAGTATTCACCAATCCTATCTCATTAAGTCTCCGTAAGTGCCTTGAGTTCTTGTTAAAAACGACATCAATCTTTCTTTTAAAAAAAGTTTTTTTTTGAGAGAAATTTGCCAATCCAGTCTCGGAAAAGCCGGAAAAGAGACTGCATTGGCGTATAGGTACTCCATCGACAAGAGCGTAGCTCTTAAATAAGATGATGGTTAAGAATTGAAGATATAAACATAGGTACATAGTACATACATAACCTCACGACCGTAATCCCTTTCGGGATGGTTCAGAAACATTGTTACAACTACCAACGTTCTGTATACGGTTTTTTTCTGTTTTATTTGTTACTAGCGGCCCGTCCCGGCTTCGCACGGGTGGACGTCTAATCTTTTCTAGCAATAAATATAGCCTATGTTACTCAGGGTGAATGCAGCTTTCTAATAAACTTTTTGAGCCTATTCATTACAAACATACAAACATACAAAAATAGGTAGAAATCTTTCCTCTTTATAATATTAGTGTAGATTAATGGACTCTTACTTACTGTGCATTAACACTGCATTTCCGCCAGTGTCAAGTAGTTTAGTAGTATCTATCCCAATCTCAGGGATTGTTTTTGATCAAGAACAAGAAGAAATTGAGGATTGCGGAGCCTCGTGGCAGGCACAAACGCGACGCGCGAACACCACGCGAGACAAGTGCTCGTGTCAGAACCTGCAACGTGACTCCATTTTTTTTATTACAGATGGGTTTGCTCTTGACCTCAATCCAGTCCTCAGGACGAAGATGGGGTCGAAGATTTAGCGAGCTTACCCAGAAGAAGCCTATTCACTCGTACTTTAATCCCTTAGTCGCCTCGTACGACACCCACGGGATGAATTATAAATAAACAATTTATCGTAATTACTTGTTATAGGTGTGTTTGCACTGCTGATGGCCATCGGTGCCCTGAAGTACCTCCACAGCCTGAACCCCAAGGGTCAGTGGAAGCAGCTGCTCATCCTCGGGGGCCTGCTGGCTGCCGGAGCCGTGTTCCTCGCGGTCGTGCTGCTGACGTATATGGGCGTCATTGCGCCTTGGAGCGGACGGTTAGTTTCTTGATAGCCATTGGAGAGCGCCCGTGTATACAAACGAAGCTGGATTCTATTTTCAATTACTAACAAATCAATGAAATTTTTGAGGGTGTATGGGCACAGTATAAGAAATAGTATCTATTACTACATACAGTACGGATACTCTCTGCCTCCCACCAACTTTTTACCCCCTCTATCGCCCTCCAGTTACCTAAGAAGAAGACTTAAGGTTCAATTTCTTTGGTTTCGCATGTGCTGACGTCATCTTGTCAATTAAAATTTTTTGTATGCAGTGTCCGTGCTGTGGTATGGGCGTCCGCCACGCGTGCACAATGCGGATTGGTAGACTTCATATACACATCAGAATTTCTTCTTCAGTGTATGCAGGTTTCCTCACGATGTTTTCCTTCACCGTTTGAGAGCTGTCGGTATTACGTACATCAAGTACGTACATATCACATCAAATAAAACCGAATTACTAAAAACGATTTAGGCGGTTTATGAACATACATTAAATAATAATAAACTTGTAATTCTGTGTTTTAATAATAAAACGTGTTTAATTTGTGAAACAGCTTATTCTTAATGTAAACATGGATGTTTAGTTACGGTGTTTAACTCGGAAAATGGGTCGTCTATTACATAGTATTAACGCGGTTAAAACCCTTTACAATGTTTTACTCTATTTCATTTAGGTACTGTATTTATTTTTGAGAATTTATTGTGTTGTTATTTATGAGTGCCCGAACACCTGCACGGGAGGAGTAATACAGCCATTTCAATTTTGGGTTGAACCTCATCTGGCAGCACCGCATCGCCCCTTTCTGTCGCTCCATCCTTTTCTGTCACTCAGGAACGTCATTTGCTAGAGCAAATAATGTAGACGGAACGCGACAGTACGCCACAGCACCGCCGCGCGCGATCGCGTTCCGTCTATCTTATTTGCTCTAGCAAATGACGCAGGGTTGGCACGATTAAATCATTTTGATTTAAATCATGATTTAAATCACGATTTAAATCACGATTTAAATCAAATGATTTTTTCAATAAAAATCAATGATTTAATCAAAAGGGTCTTTTACATCTAAGAACTCAATATCATTATTTTAATACTTGAACAAAAAAAAAACAGTTTTCCAGCCTTTTCAATTCCTAATCGGTTTCTTAATTTACTGTTAACAATTCCGAAGGTGGAAATCACTCTTTCCACAGCAGCTGAAGAAGCGATCGCCCCAAACAATGGTTTAACCATTGGAAAAATCTTTGACTGTTCCTCTTCACTAAATATATTTTTCTGTGACATCCACCACTCTATAGGTGGCGTCACATTTTTTAACACTTCTTCCGCGAACATCACACTTTAGAATGGTTTTGATTATGACTTAAGTTTTACTATCACGCGTTCCGTTTTACGCAAAAACATAGTTAAACTGTAAGATAAAATGAAAAAATCCAAAAAATCATGATTAATTAGGATTTTTTCAAAAAATCGTGAATTATTTGATTTATTCAAAAAATCATGATTTTTTCCAACCCTTAAATGACGTTCCCGAGTGACAGAAAAGGATGGAGCTACAGAAAAGGGCGATGCGGTGCTGCCAGATGAGGTTCAACCCTTATTCATCAACAATTAACACTTTATTTAGATTAATTATTGGTAAGTAGTACACACTACACTACACCACCCCACCCCAATACATCGCCACACTCTGCCACACTATCTCCGAATAACTGGCTAGTAAAATTTTTGAACAATTTAGAACCATTTTCAGGAAAAGATGAATTGTTTTGTGTTCCTAGATTTAGTTGCTCTCTTATCAAAACGGCAAACATGTAATTTATCTAATATCTATACTATTATAAAACGAAATGTTTGTTTGTTCGCGCATTATGCGAAAACTACTGGATTGATTTTGTTGAAAGTTTTGTGTCTGAAAGTGAAAGCTTATGATTAGATTAGACTCGCTACGATGACGGGAACCCGTGCGGACAAAGACGCGGGAAGACTATAGTTTATTATAAACGATAAGCTTTTATACACAAAACGTTTCATCAAAATCGGTCCAGTAGTTTTTGCCCGACGTTCGAACAAACCAATAAACAGATAAAAAATAAAAAATCTGTGATAGTGTGTAGTCAGGAACACCTTTACACCATATTGTAACCTTTTTTAGGGTTCTGTACCTCAAAAGGAAAAAACGGAACCCTTATAAGATCACTTTGTTGTCCGTCTGTCTGTCTGTCTGTCTGTCTGTCAAGACTCCTTTTCTCTGAAACGGGTGGAGGTATCAAGTTGAAATTAATAACAAATACTAAGGTCTCCGGTCCCTTGGTGGTGGAAATAATTCTAAGTCAACTCAGTCAAAAGATACGAACATTTGTTATCAAATATTCGCAAACAAAAACCTATAGGGTACTTCCCGTTGACATAGAATCATGAAATTTGGCAAGAAGCTAGGTCTCAAAGCACACGTAAGGGAAAAAATCAGAAAATAGTTAATTTGTAGTCATACCACATAAAAATAGCATAAAAACATATTTTTCGGTTACAAACTTATATTTTCAGTTGGAGCATCAACCGTGGTATAGATCGATACATGGGAGAAAAACTTGAGCCCTGGCCTGGAAGTGTGAGCCAATGAATTAATTTCTTTCATGCAACACAATTTGTTTCGTAAATAGAGACCCCAAATTATATTGTATGGTAGTACGGAACCCTTGGTGCGCGAGTCCGACTCGTACTTGGCCGGTTTTTTTTAATATCTTCAATGTAGACACTTCTGTTACAGTTTTATAGTAGGGTAGACGTGTAACGTAACACAATCTTTCAGGTTCTACTCTCTATGGGACACGGGTTACGCCAAGATCCACATTCCGATCATAGCGTCGGTGTCCGAGCACCAGCCTACGACCTGGTCCTCCTTCTTCTTCGATCTTCACGTCCTCGTCTGCACCTTCCCCGTGGGTCTATGGTACTGCATTAAGAATGTTAACGACGAGAGAGTTTTTGGTAAGCTTTACTTTTTTGTCTCCTAATACCATGTTAAGCCGAATGGTTAAGGACCAGGTTAAGTAGCCGAAACCGAAGGTATCCGGCTATATAGCCGAACGATCTATGAATTTAGAGGAAGTGCGAAGGGTGTTCTAGGACTGCCAAAATGAAGTGATATGGACCTCCATAGCGCAGTTTATTTATCTATAGGTAGGGTTCGTAATTATACCGATGGTTTTTTAAGGGGATGATCCTAGGGATGATCAGACAAACATTACTCTATTCTATGGGACCAACATCGAAGAAGAGAGAGTTTCTTGCTAAGCCCTCTGGGAAAGAATGTATGCTTTTATTTCCCCGTATTTTAATGTTAATCTCCGGATTTAGAACAGTCACCAACTATTTATAGGTAATGCATAAGAACCAGAACTGTATCAAATTGCATGAAATTACTAAGTTGCGTGTTATTGCCTTGAAGTTTCCATTTCAAGCAATCTTTGTGAATCAAAGCAAAATTATACAGTCTATAAATATTGTACTATAAAATGTAATTAATAATATTTGAATAATGGACTATGCTGGATTAATTAGTAATGGGAATGAGGCCCCATAAACTAATATTGCGGTTCAGGATAAGACCTATTAAAATCTTTCTGTCTTACTTCCCATAGTCTCTGTAATCTAACAGCAGATCATTTGTCCAAATTGATTGGAGTGTTTGTGATGTGGGTGTGTACGCAAAGATTATCTCACTGTTTCCCACCACACTGGTCTGTCACCTCGGTACGGATTTGAAATATACCTGACTTTTCGTCAAAGCAAAGGCAAGAATTGACTAGCAATGGTTTTATCTTATTTTATTTTTCTCGTTTGAAAAGTTCGCGTAAGGTCATCCATTAATTTTACTTTTATTTAAGCTTATTGGCTGTGTGCACGACTTTAGCGCCCCTTGCGGTTCTTGGCCCCCTTTATTTGAAGTTAAAAGTTTGTTATTTTATAATTAAATCATGTAAAAACTAAAGAAATGAGCAACATTATCATTATTCAAAATATTAAAATACTGCAAAGATCGTAGATTCTAGCTTGATTCTAGCCCCTGTAGGCTAGTTTCAATTTCCGTACGATCTTTTATCACAGTTTTCACAATGTTGATTGTTAATTAAAAAAAAAAAACCTTCTTTATTGTGAACCTAGATGCCAGTTGAAACTTCCATGCCAAATAAGTTTGTAGTCTTTACAGTTTTGGAGATTTCGTGTTGAGTTAGTGAGTAAGTGCAAATCCACACAATTTGCATATATTCAAGCATATTTGACACAGCTTGTTCGGACAAAGTACACGTTTACGTACACTGCGTATCAGTATGTTTAATGTCCTCACATATATAGATTTTCCAGTTTAAACATGTAAACAACGATTGTTTACAGTGGCGCTATACGCTCTAAGCGCGGTGTACTTCGCCGGTGTGATGGTGCGACTCATGCTGACCCTGACCCCGGTCGTGTGCGTGCTCGCCGGCATCGCCTTCTCCATCCTCCTGGACCTGGTGCTGCGGGAGGACGAGGTGCCGGTGCCGCAGGTCGAGAGCGAAGAGTCTAAGAGCCTTTATGACAAGGTATGCTATTTGAATGTATCACTTAAGTGGTTTTTGAGCGTAGGCGTTGGCGGATCGATATTGCCGCGATACTGCTGCGTTATCGTCGCGATATTTCAGAGAACAATCGGTTTCGCGGCGGAATCGCGGCGATAACGCTCGGTTCACGCCTGTGCTTGATAATTGAAAATACTTATACAGGGTGAAATTGATATCATTAGCATCCTTTTAAACTAAGAGTCTACCCATCAAACTGAACAACTATTACTATGGGAGCAAACCAATCGGAGCAAAAAAAAAAAAAAATCTGCTTTTGCATACATTTGTTTCGCGTAGGCATTGCAGTTTAGTATGGAACAGCTGATTTTTTTGTTGCTCCGATCGGTTTGCTCTCATAGTGAAAGTTGTTCAGTTTGATGGGTAGACTCTTAGTTTAAAAGGATGCTAATGATCAATTTCCCCCTGTAGAGACCTGCACCAAAAAGAACTTATTCGAAAAACGAACTGGCCACCAAGAGTAAAACACAAAAAAAAAAAGACGCTAATACGTCTCACAGGAGTGAAAAATAGAGTATGCTCCTCGGGGATAAATGTGTTTTCGTCTTGGGAGAGCTTGAACCCCTCGCTTCACTCAAGATTGATCGGGAGTGCTAGCATCCTTCGTTACGCTCGGGATTAAATATGCCCGACGAAAGACACTGCCTTATCCCCTTGGTGCCTAATCTACTATTATTATTAACTATTCTAATACCACCAGGCGGGTAAAGTAAAGAAGCGCGCCCACTCGCCGCCTCCCCAGCCCGCCGACAACGGTCTCGGCATGAACGTGCGCTCGGGCACGCTCATCGCCTTCATGATCCTGCTGATGCTGTTCTCTGTGCACTGCACCTGGGCCACTTCCAACGCCTACTCCAGCCCTAGCATCGTGCTCGCCAGCTATAGGAGCGATGGGTGAGATTTTTAATTAGTTGGTTTTCGTAAGTTTAAAGAATGATTGTCTGTTATAAGTCGTCGGCATTGAACTCTGCGTGCTACTTTTGAATTTGAAATGTCATAATTCGGAAATTAGATACTAATTAGAGTCTTTAATTCAAATTAAATGTCACTCTTATTATTTAATGGAACCTTGATTAAAATTAAACTGAATAGTGATAAACTCACTTTATGAATATTTCCTATAACTCAAATACAACGTGTTAGTTAATTATGGTTTCAACATAGGATTTTTTTTTCAAAATATTAAACAATTAGTTTGTAAAATTTTAAATTTACTGAACTCGATGTCAACCCACCGCACTTACTACCAAAACAAAATTATTAAAATGTATCTATGAGTACGTTAACGCTTTCATTCATTGCTGAAATAATAACAAATCATGTTTGCCTCAAAACTTAAAATGCGAATAACTTTAAATTAAAATAATGAAATTATTGTTTCAATCCAATTATTTTGCTATAAATCAGTTGGGGTGTATGATGTTTTGCGCTTATTCATTAACACGTTTAATTTAAATGGTTATTTTAAATTGTTTCCGTGTTTGCAGGTCGCGCAAAATCCTGGATGATTTCAGAGAGGCATACGGTTGGCTGTCACAGAACACTGCGGAAGATGCCACTGTCATGTCCTGGTGGGATTACGGCTATCAGGTAATGTCAACAATTTAGTTTCTTTAAGAACAGAATAAGATGCACCCATAACAATGTTTGACACATTCGTTTTGTGGAGGAAACTCCATGGTGCCGCATATGTGTGTTTTGAAGAATCCGTGTAATGGTCGCATCGCGAACGAATCGAGAGTGCTTTGGAAATGACAAATAGGACATGAATGTGTTATCCCTGTTTTTAGTCTCTGAGATTATATCTGCGTCTTTTCTACTATACAAAATATTAATAAAACCGGTCAAGTGCGAGTCGGGCTACTCGCGCACCGGGGGTTCCGTGCCACACCACCACAGAACACAACATTATTAACTTAGAAAAAAAAAACTTTTTTTGTCCAGGACCTTTAGCGCAAGACCGACTCACAATTGGGCGGTTTTTAGTATTTGTTGTTATTCTGTAGAGTTTGCTCTATAATCACACTAAGTTTGACGCTTGTATGTATTACCGTTTTTACCGTAGTTTCTTGTTGAGAACTCCCCTTAATTTTAAATTTTTTGATATTTTTATTATTTGTTAACAAATCCGCCGTAATAACGCATAATTTGAGAAAATTTCAACTATCTAGCTATTACGGTTCAAAAGTTACAGCCCTAAAAAGGTAGGACAGACGGACGGACGGACAGACGGACAGACGGACGGACGGACGGACGGACGGACGGATGGACAACGTAGGCTTAGTAGTAGGGTCCCGTTTCCACCCTTTGGGTACGGAACCCTAAAAAGGAACACAAATAATGCTCAAAATTATACCTGCATTGCTCAAAGCTATGTTCAAACCAAACCCTCGATTTCTAACAAAGAAGATGTCTTCAATACTGTTACATCTCCTTACTTATGTTTACAGATAGCGGGAATGGGTAACCGTACGACTCTAGTAGACAACAACACGTGGAACAATTCTCACATAGCGCTCGTCGGGAAGGCGATGGCGAGCAACGAGAGCGCCGCGTACGAGATAGTGACGGCCCTGGACGTGGACTACGTGCTGGTCATATTCGGGGGCGCTATTGGTTACTCGGGCGACGACATCAACAAGTTCATATGGATGGTCAGGATCGCTGAAGGGGAACACCCTAAGGATATACATGTGAGTGTCTTGAGATAGTAACATTAGATAGCTCGACGCATCGGTAAGGTAAGTTCGCTACGTTTCTTTCTCGCCATCGCTGATTTCAACCTTGGGATGTATTGTTGATCGAATCAATGTAGCTTGCATGCTGAGAGTGGTTCTAGCACACGAATACATATCTCGCCGAGGCCGCACAGGCACGTCTGCGTCACGCGGCAGATGGTAAAACGTCGCATGCGTCGCGCGCTGTACAAAGTAACAACGCTGAGTCAAGCAACATTAGATAAATTGTTGCGCGTTCCATCTGGCAGTCTAAACTATTATAAAACTGTAACAGAAGTGTGTCTGTACATTGAAGATATTTACAAAAAAAAGATTACGATATGATTTTTAGATGTCCCTGATTCCAAATCACCACTTTTTGGATTTTTTGTCTGTCTGTTTGTTTGTTTGTTTGTTTGTTTGGGTGTTTGTTTGTTCGAGTATCACGCAAAAACTACTCAACCGATTTTGATGAAACTTTTTTTGTTTGATAGCTTATCATCTGACTTAAAATCTGGTATATAATTTATGCGGACGAAGTCGCGGGTAAAAGCTCGTAGATAATAAAAGCGTGAAAATTTTTCATTTTCTAAGGAAGTGATGTATCTGCTAGAAGTAACTAGTAATCTGTAGCACAGGTAACTAGCTTCATACAAGAGGGGCACCGCGCCGGATTAAATCTTGCTCCACTGCTAGACTCGTACCGTATATACCTATAAGCCATTTTGATCTTGCATGCAAAGTAACAAGGACAGAGGCACGTCTCGATATTTGTCGTTTTCTCGGGGGTGGCATGCGAGGCCAACTAGAAATATCAAAATCGAATGCTAATAAGTATGGTCTAAGCTAATAAGTTTTCTTTTGTTTACAGGAAGCGGATTATTTCACGGAGAGAGGAGAATATCGAATAGATTCAGAGGGTTCAAAGACTATGTTAAATTGTCTAATGTACAAACTATCGTATTATAGGTGAGTCACAATAATTATATTGACATTCTGTGCTATGTAGCCGGCCAAAATAAAAAGTTGAAAAGACTTAGCGTTCGCCAAAAGGGTGGTTCCATGTAAAGTTTTGATGATAAAACTTTTTTTTGCAAACTTTAATAATTCTGTACTCTATCTCTTTGATATGAAGCATGAACCAAGAACATGAACCTAGAAGAAAGGCCAGAGGAAGTACTGACAGAATATTGTCATGGAAAAATTTACTGTTTCTTCGTAGTTCGGTGTCAGAACATATAAGAGAACTAGGGAACAGAGACTAGAGAATCGTGTCTCGTTCACAGTTTACCACCATTCTAGTTAGAAAGAGATATAAGTAATTATTTGGTTTGTCTTCCCAATATATTTATTTCTCTCTTCAGCAAGGTAGCACTATTGTGCTGGATGCACACTCTCTCTCTCTCTCTTTAGAACCTATTGGTTGGAGTGCTTTTCTAGAGAGAGAGAGGTGCGAGACTGGTGCCCGAATTAGGTGTACTCTTCTGACGGATATCATATGAGTAGCTCAGTCCAGTCTAAGTCTATAAGTTCATGATCTAACGATTGGTGACAACCTTCTACTTGCTCGCTGCCACGTGCGTGTCTTAAATGCTAATCATTTGACCTTCGTGTGTTCGTCGTTTAGATATGATAGTGGAGGTAGTCCGGCCGGGTACGATAGAACGCGCAGTGCATTGCCCGGCAACCGAGGCTTTAAGCTGACTTACTTCGAGGAGGCCTACACTACAGAGCAGTGGCTTGTTAGAATATATAGGTAAGTTATTTGATAAATCTTTTATTAAGCACAAAAACACATAAAAAATACAGATCACCAGTGAATACAAAATAAGTCCAACCTAAATTAAAATATAAATTACCTATAAATAAAAGATGTCCTCCAAAGCGCCCACCCGAGGCAGAGTTCCAAGGAGGCTGGCCGCATTGCCTCTTTGTATGGTCAAACTTACCCTTTGGGCAAAATAGCTGCCAGCCCTCCTGTCCCCCGTGGCCTCAAACAGGCGCTTCGAGAGGCACTTTAAAAAAAGATTCGCTGCGGGACCCCAACAGCCTAAAGTCTCCACAGCAAAAGGCAGAAAATCATAGCCCTCCCCCAAACCATGATATAGCCTTCTCTTTTCGGACTCCGCTAGCACAGCCGCCGCCCCCGCACGACTACAAGACCCCCAGACTACACGACCCCCGGAGTTATTTGATCCTAACGTTTCATATGATAAAAGTGAACCATACCCTGACTGTACACTAGATAGTTGGTAGTTGTAGTAATGTTTTTGACCACCCAGAAAGAGGATTATGGTGGTGAATAATGTAAAATATGTTCATGTACCTATCTTCCTGTGGTGTCGGCTAAGAATTGCACCCAATTTCCTCCCGTGGGTGTCGTAAAAGGCGACTAAGGGATCTACCGGAGGATGGGCAGCAGCATCCTCTGAGTACACACATTCAATTTAACTGCGATCGCCAACCCGCCTGCCAAGCGTGGCGATTATGGCAAATCCCCCCATTTTGGGGGAGGCCTATGTCCAGCAGTGGACGTCTATCGGCTGATATGATGATGATGATGATGATGATGATGTTCATATATGTTATAAACCGTTAAGAGTACCAATGAGTTTTTATAACTTATGTACGTAATACTGACTGTACTCAAACGGTGAAGGAAAACATCTTGAGGAAACCAGCAAATGCTGTGAAAAGAAATTCTGATGCGTATGTGAAGTCTACTAATCTGCATTAGGCATGCGTGGTGGACTTACGTTCATAACCCTCCCTGAGGGTAGGTCTGTGCCCTGCAGTGGGACGTATCTTAACCAACCGGTTAACCGCTTGCAATAATAGACCGAGAGACTGGCCGCCGGTAACCGTACGTCGGTCATCGAGAACTAGCATGAAACTTCTGTGATGAAAAGACAAAACTTATTCAAAAAAATAGCTTCGCCATCCGATTATTAGTGCAACCAACACGAGAGCTCATAACGAAGTTAAGTTGTCGCCGTGATTTGCAGTTTTAGTGTTCATCATCATCTCAGCCGATGGACGTCCACTGCTGGACATAGGCCTCCCCCAAGGATCGCCATAAGTGTTAGTGTTAATTGTGCCTAATTACGCCTTTTTTGTAAGGAACAGTCACCTCACATCAGCTATTGATGCTTATAACGCTCAGCTCCAACTGCTGATCAGACATAGTTTTTACTCGTTTTTATTTTTGCAGGGTTAAAAAACCAGATGAATTCAATCGTCCTCGCTTACCGCTCTCAAAGAGGACAATTCCTACAAGGAATTCTATTTCTAAAAAGGTAAGTCGTTGTCTCTTGTATTTGTTATGATCTTTTTTTCACCTTGGGTACTTCGCTGTCACTTCATACAAATGCGCTCGCAATAACAATGTACGAAACTGAGTGAGTGCGAGCGGGAGAGGAATACACGATCCGCACTGTATAATTACACTCCCTAGGTGTAGACTTAGATCAAAGTAAAATTAATCGATACGCCCAAAGCGCTTTAAGTTGAAGCACGCAAAACTAGGGCACTTCAATACAAACTAGGGCACTTGGTCTGTCATTTCGGTACATATTCGAAGTAAAACTGTCAATTGTTTTGCCTCATTTTTCTGGTTCATGAAATGTTCGCTTAATCCATTAATTTTACTTTGATCTAAGGGTGTAGCCGGCAACATCTTTTGCTGTTTGCTTGAAATAGAGAAAGATCGATATTCAAGGGTTCGAAGTTTGCAATTATTTGAGTTACCGATAACGATATCGACAGTCTTACAATTTCCATGATCACGGGTCTCATGAAAGACTGATTGACGAGGTGTAGACGAAATACGAAGACGAGATTTTCTTCGTACTTCGGAAGGATGTTTCCGGATAGTGCCGTCAGATGGCGATGTCTATGCATAAATATACGTCACAGGTCATAAGGCGGTTGAAAATAATCTGTCAGCAAGTTGGCCACTTACTATCTTCCAGCAATCACACAAACTCTCACACTTGTTTGTTAGAGGAGATAGCTAGTTTATAATGTTGTAAATATCTTCTTGTAAAACTTTTCTATGCCTTCTGGCGGAACAGAAAGGAACCAAAAACTATTGTGTAACATTTCTATTACCCGTGATTCACAAATAAATAAATTGAAATAGAGAATGAATCTGCTCTATAGGCTAGGATTTACTTTTTTTTTCGGTTACTTGGTATAATCTACTTTTACACCCATTACTATTGGCTATGTGCACGACACTAGCGCCACACTAGCGCGGCGTACTGACAGAACTTTTTTGGACAGCCGTGAATTATTTACACTACTGTAAAAGTCTGTGTTTGTTTGAGAATTCTGCCAAAACTACTGGACCGATATTGATAAAACTTTATTTAAAAGCTTATTATTAGTCTTAAAAGCTAGCTTTTATTTTATTCCGGTACGATGACGGGAGCGGATGCGGACGAAGCCACGGACAAAATCTAATTTTTATGTAAATTCCCATACAAACTTTTACCTCAGTTTTAACACCTTTGGGGGGTTAAAATGCGACAAGCCTTTTTTAAGTGAGCATCTAGATGCCAATAGAAACTTCCATCAAAATTTTTAGTTTGTAGTCTTGACAGTTTTGGAGATTTCGTATTAAGTTAGTGTGCGGATTTGCATAGATTCAAGCATATTTTCACAGCTTGTCCGGCAAAAGTACAAATTTCTGCCAAAGCGTGCGCTGCGATCAACTTGACAGTTCCCAACACCCACTTCGCACATAGCCAATAGTGAGACAATGTCCTGACAGTCCCGCGGCGCACAAACGTTGTGGGATGCGGGGCGCTCTAGATATAAGCGGGGGGGCGGATGGTGATGCGGGGAAAGGTAGCGCGCGCCGCTCACAGGCAAGGCAGCCGCACGTGCTACCTCGCCTCCTCCACCGTCTGCGCGACGCGGGACTGTCGCGCGCTAACTTGTAGTGTAGTATGTTTCCGCCGTAGCGCTCTCACAGACGAGCGACACTTTGCTATCGCAGGGGGTCGCGGAGGGTCGCGCGACCGTAAAATGTATGAGCGCGACGCTCTGCGACCCACCGCAACAGCAAAGTGTCGCTCGTCTGTAAGAGCCCGTAGACTTAAAAAAATATGTACTTAGACAATTATTGTGGGTTGGGTATTAACTAACATTCATGTAATAGGTAGATTTTGAAAACGGTAATTTATGTTAAGCTTGATTTGCTCTTGACTGTACACCTTAGGAGTGAAAATTAAAAATTTTATCGGGTTCTTATCGCGTCGCGTTTTACCTGCCATGGCATAACAAGGGATGGCTGATTCTTAGGATCTTATACATTTGAATGTTTTATGCACTTTGACCAAAAACTGTATCTCTTTCACGAAGCACTTCGCCGCCAATTATAATGTTTATTTCATTACAGTTTCTCTAAGAAAACATTCCTATTGCAGATTGCATTAGGAGTCGGATCAACGGTACAGTAACATGTAAATCCTGTTTGATCGTAGACATTTTTATGTTAGCATTGTCTTTGTCTCATTGTGTAAGTGTTAGTATTGTTTAGTTCCATGTTGTTTTCGTTTCATCGTCGTTTAACTGTGGTTTTAGTTAAGTTAACGTTTTATAGCATGTCATTAAGATAGTATAGCCTGACCCGATTTAAAAAAAGCCTGTCTAGAGATATCAGAATCAAAAGTTCTAATCGAAGACTTTATGTCAACTAGGACTATGTTGACTCTGAGTATCACTCAAAAACTACTGAACCGATTTTGATCTAACTTTTTTTGTTTGATAGCTTAACATCTGACTTAAATTTATGCGGACGAAGTCGCGGGTAAAAGCTCGTTGATAATAAAAACAGTTGTCATATAATATTACTGTAAAGGTATTTTTTTGTATAATAGAGTCAAATATTTTGTAATTTATTAGTGTCATTTTGAGACCCTGTGCGTCTGTGCTGTGGGCTGTGTGTATTATGTGGCATTACAGAAAAATAAATTTAAATGTCATAAAAGATTGAGATTGATTGATTGATAGGTGATTTGAAGCTTGTTCTTTCTTATAATAATAAAGTTTTAATAACTTCAAATGTCATTCAATTAATAAAAGGGCTTTCGGAAATGTTCATACTTCTTGTATGCTTAGATTTGGTGATATAATTAAATTGTAGAAATTACAGGTATAACGTTTAACAGAGTAGACGCCTGCGGTAGTCAAGCGGTGATCCCTCACCGCTCCCCACCCTCCCGGGTGTAAAATATGACGTAACAGAACTTTCGCGCTATAAAGCGAAGGTATAATTTCATACCCTCCCGCACCGCTCCACTGCTGCAGAAGTCTACTCAGTTAAACGTTATACCTGTATTTATAATAATTTTATTCTCATTACTTTTTAAATACGGCAAGGTTTGAATCCCGGTCGGGCTATAATTACACATACCCAGTAGTAACTACCAAACACATTTTAGATATTCATTGACATAGTATTCGAACCATTGCTTTAGACGCAACGGATCCGTTGCGTTTTACACTTAATTGATACAAAATTGCTCATAACCTAATCTTTTAATACGATAAAAAATATTTTGGACCTAAGTTTATTTGGTTATGTAGTTTGTTTTTTGTAACAGCATGGCATGATACTGTAAGAACCGGCGCACACCGGGCGGATCGCAGTTCAGAGCATTTTTCACTGCCCAATCCATTATCGACTTTACTTGCGTTGAAATAACATCGAAAATAATTAAGATAATTACTAGTCCCCGAGAGCATCGAAGCGACTTGAGGCGAATGTTGTGTTTATTGGTTTTGATGTTATTTCAACGCTAGAAATGCCGATAATGGTTTGGCAGTGAAAAATGCTCTGCAGTGCGCTAGGTATGCGCTGGCTCTATTTAGGCCCATATTTATTGACGCGGTCATTAATTTCTTTGTGGCAACGCGTTGATATAAGACTGTTAGACCCTTTTTCGTAGCATGGTGAGACTATAGCCAAGAGTATCGCTTGTGTGGATGGCCTCTTGCTTGCATTTTCATTAGTTGCTCATAAATAATTAAGTTTAACAAATAATTTACTTTAAGGCTGCCTGTCCATTGACACGAGCTGGCTGGCGGAGCGGGGAAGTGGTGTTTTATTAACCAATCAGGATTGCATAAAAAAAAAATAACGCTCACGGGCACATACATTGTAATGATCCCAAGTTAAGCACTGTAGGCTTTTTTAAATCTCGGCTGAGCTCCTTATTGGTTAATATTTTCCTCGCTACACCGCTCCGCCAGCCAGCTCGCGTCAATGGACAGGCAGCCTTAAAGCAAGTGATGATTATTTAAAATTTGAATTAATTAACATAACATAACAACGTTGCCTCCGTGGTCTAATGGTTAAGAGCTTTGGCTCTCGACACGGAGGTCGTGGGTTCGATTCCCACTGGGGACACCTAGTGATATGTCACTTTGTGCGTTTTTCCCCAGTTGATTAGGACATTGCAGGCTGAATCACCTGATTGTCTGAAAAAAAAAAAGATTCCGTGCTTCGGATGGCACGTTAAGCCGTTGGTCCCGGCTACTATCTCTGGTGGTAGTAGTCGTTACATAAAAACCACGTCAGAGGCCGTAAGGCGGTCTGAAAAAACTGACACCAGGGCTCTGCCCACACGATAAGAAGAAGAAGAACGTTAAACCCCTTTGGGCACTAGTGAATTCTCGGCGATTTCTCATCGGGAGCGCAGCGCACTCGTATTGCTATCTTGTCATGTGCTGTCGCTGCATATTTGAAATCGGTTTGAGCAACGCGCTCTCGCCTCGATCAGAAGTTGTCGAAAAATTGTGCCATTACGTTTTTTTAATAAGATGCTGGTGATATAATTGCATTGTAGCATTGCTTATGAAAACATGTTTCAAATATTTATGTTCAGCATTATGTAAAATCCCTACTGAAAACAGTATTGATAACGTAGAATAATAGGTACCGACTCTCTTAGTCTTTCTCGAGTTTTACTAAGCCCACTTGCATCAACCTAGGCTAGCAATTAATTCCGGGTAAGGGTTGAACCTTATCTGGCAGCACCGCATCGCCCTTTTCTGTCGCTCTATCCTTTTCTGTCACTCAGGAACGTCATTTGCTAGAGCAAATAAGATAGACGGAACGCGATCGCGTGCGTCGGTGCTGCGGCGTGCTGTCTATCTTATTTGCTCTACCAAATGACGTTCTTGAGTGACAAAAAAGGATAGAGCGACAGAAAGAGGCGACGTGGTGCTGCCGGATAAGGTTCAAACCCTAAAATAGCTCTTTCCATTCTTTTTTTTTTCTGTACAAAAAAATCATGGGTTACCAACTTAACCTGAAGTTTTTTGCCGACCCAGGTTCGACGAAAGTGGGGCTTATAGTATAAACTCTTGAGACCAGACCCTCTAGCATGATTTCTCTACTTGGGCGCGACTCGGCTTTTTGCCATACTACAAGTCGCGGCAAGCGCGGCTTTCGCTCTCCGAAAAGCGGGGGAACAGGTTATTTTGTATGCAGCGAAGGCGCGTCGCGCGCGTGTAGAGAAATCATGCTAGACCTGCAGGGCTTGTTGCCCACACGGTAAGAAGAAGAGTAATATAAAATAATACAAAAAAGCTCTTTATTTCTCTATCCTTTTCGTAACTCCTCTAGGTGCTTGAGTCCAAAAAAAAAAAGAAATAGAATTAAAATAATAAAAAATGGACCAAAAGATAACAAAATTAAAAAGTAACATTTTCATCCGCAGACATCGAAAAGAAGAAAAGGCATTTTGAAGAACAAACCGACGGTGGTGAAAGGTAAGAAGGCGACGCGACTAGAGTGACGGTCTCACTCGCACCCGCGTCACTCGCGCTTCCAGCGTTCAAGATAATATTCCCATATCAGTGGTAAACTTGCTCAGATTTACAATTAATAGCTCTAGATTAGCTCGACCAATGCGTGCGGTTGGTATGTTTCAAATTAAACCTTATGTCTCTAATAATAGTGAATCACTCTATGCATTGGTCAAGGTTTAATCTGAGCCTGAGTATAAGTTCGTATGATCTTTAAGGTTGCATTTAGTTTAATTTTATCTGTTATTCTTCTGTCACGTGAAAGTTTGCCTTAAATATCTTGACTGTTCATGTATCTATTCTTGTCTCTGTAAATGTCGGCTATCCATAAATGCAAGTTTTCTGATTCGACGCGTTGTTGAGGAAGTTAAGATCTGTCGATAGTATGAATTCGGTATGTAAAGTTTTTTTTTGACAGGGCTGAAACCATTTCGAGATAATTGTCTCAATAACAATATTTTCTATGTCAGAAATTTTGAAATGAATGATTACAGATATTTTTAATAAAATAACGTAGTATTTCGGTCCTACGAGTGACGTCACTCACAGGACCTGTATACTCCTTGGAAAACTAAAAATAAACAAAATAATTGGCCACTAAGAAAAAAAAAACAGAATTTGACATTTGATGTTGCCGTTTCTGATTCCAGCATAGAGTTAGAAAGAGAAGGCAGGTTTTTATATCTTAAAATTAAGCAAAGGAGTTCGAATGATTTTTCGCGACCACTTTTGCCCTTTGCCCTTTTATCAGTTAATGTATCGATAAACTCGACGAAAAGCAAAAAAGAAAATTACTTTCTTTTAATGATGACTTCTAAAAATTATAAATTATAGACAAAAAAAACTTGACATACCAATTAGGTATTGATTTTCTAATATAGGGTCCTTCTTAATATGCTGACACTTTTTTAAGGGGATGATCAGACCGTCAAACTGAACAACTTCCTCTATGGGACCAACATCGAAATCGAGAAAAAAAAATCATCACTTCCATACAAAACTGCAAACCTACTCGGAGCCAAACGTATGGGACAACTGTTTTTTTTTCGCGATTTCGATGTTGATTCCATAGAGAAAGTTGTTCAGTTTCATAGTCTGGTCATCGCCTTAAAAAAGTGTCAGCATATTAAGAAGGACCCTATATACCTACAAAGTAACACAACTACAAACAAAGTTTAGGGTCCTAGTAGACTCGTGTTGACAGTAACTTTCTCATTAATACAGGGTCTTTCTTCTTAAGGAGATGATCAGACCATCAAAATGATCAACTTTCTCTATGGGACATCGATATCGCGAAAAAAATTCTGCTGTCCCATACATTTGCATCGAGTATGTTTGTAGTTTTGTATGGAACAGCTTTTTTAGCGATTTCGATGTTAGTCCCATAATTGAGAAAGCTGTTCAATTTGGTCTGATCATTTGGCCTACTAAAGGAGATCCAATGGCACAAAAGTAGGTATATTACTTTTCATATTATTTAGACTAGTACCTATTTATTTATTAGATCGAGCATCTTTACCACTGATGCAATAAACTGATAATGAATGACTGACACCAATTCTGTATGTATTTAGTCCATTAGATAAAAGTTTCTTAAAATTTGTAGACCAATTAGTTGAATTTGTTCTTTTTTGCACAATGTGCGACGTATCGTGGGTTTTAGACAAGTCTCTTACCGGCCATGCTATGCTATCTAGTGCTACAAATGTGTTGCGCGGTGAAATATTGTCTGAATGTGTGTTTGGGTAAGTTAAAACCGCTGAATAATTTTGTTTAAAATGGTTACGCTCTAAAATGATTAGTCTGTCAACAATACTCCATATTGCACGGGTAAACTCTGTTTTTAGCTTTATTGTTAGGTAAAAGTCCGCGCCGGACTTTTAAGGTGCCTGTCCATTGACGCGGAGCGAGCTGGCGGAGCGGAGTAACGAGGAAATATTAGCCAATCGGGAGCTCGGCCGAGACTCGGCCGAGATTTTATGGAATCCTGATTGGTTAGTAAAACTCCGTTTCTCCGCTCCGTCAGCCAGCTCGCGTCAATGGACAGGCAGCCTTGAAAATAGACCGCATGGCACGTGTCATTTTTCGAAATGGTGCAACGTTGCATTTTGCGAATCACGTTTCATTTCGTTTTTTGTTTTGTTTAAAAAAGTCCGGTCCGGACTAACTAACGTCATCTTCTGCAGTAGGCCTTAAGTTTAAACTTTACAAGACCTTATACTCTTATGTGAAACGTATTTAAATATGTCGGTAACTATGATAGCATAAGCATCGCTCAGTTTGTTTTGAAATGTCTTAACGTACAAGTAGTGTTACGACGTTTGTTGAAAATATTTTTCATAAAGATAATATTTGTAATTGCTACGTCCATTTGTATAATAAATAGTTTAAATATTTAGCATTATTTATGATCGTAATTTCCCTAATTTCTTAATTTTTCACATTAGTTGTTAATAGTACGAATATCGAGTTGATTTACCTCACTTGCAGTACTTATATCACAATTTATTTCATTTTTCAAATTACGTGTTATTTTCCTTCTATTTAGGATAAAAATAAGATAAGTCATCAGTAATGCAATAATATCATTTGTCTCTATTGTTAAATAAATGTATTTATAAATTACCAAAGTTTGAATACATAATTGATAGGTGTCATCTAGTTTATATTCTGGATTCATCTTGGTTGTTAGCTACTTCGCAAAACCGTTTTCATTTATCTCAAATAATTTAATAATAAAAATTTAAGTCACTTGGTCTTGTGGATATAAAATGTTATGAATATTTTGTTTTATTGTTGCACAGCACTATTTTGTTTTTTTGTGTAAACAGAGTTTTATCAATCTGTGCGTGAGATGTCATTGTGTCTACAATGTTCTTAATAAACAGATGGAGACGTTATATTCTTTCATTCCACTGCTTCCCAAATTCTCCCAAACCTACATAACATAGGTACACATAATATCCACTCCTCTATGCACGATGAGTAAAGGGGCCCCGAGACGGTCAAACGGTTGGACTCAGACCTTAAGTGTTTGATGAAACCGTTTGAGTTCGGTTTGAACGGTTTGTCAAACGGCACTGCGCAGTTTGGTTCGGTACGCTGTCGTAATTAGACTTGTGACGCAGACAAAAAGAAAAGAAAAAATTCAAAAAGGTTAAAAAAAAGGGTAAATTCACGGTCAGAATGACGTGACGTTCCGACGACGCCGTGCTTTCAATTTCGAGTGAAAACCAAAATTTACGTGTTTGAATCAAACCGTTTGACCGTCTCGGGGGCTCTTAAGGACTCTAAGGATAGGATGTAGGGATAAAATAAAAACAAATTGACAAAACCTTCACCATATATTTATTAATAAAGACAATCTAAAAGATCACGTAATAGTCATTGTCTTAAAAAATTAGTTACCCTAATAAATTTATCAATATATATAATAGAGTTTTTTATTTAATTACTTATTGTTTCAAGGATATGCGAAGTTATGAAGTGTCGCCCAGCGGGGAGGGGACCGGACTCGAGCTTAGTCGTTGTTCTTACGAATCATCACATTGAATATAACAATGAATCTAGTTATACTTAATACACTTACTTCTTTCAATGATTACCTATTTCAATGTTTTAATCTAAATGCTTAGTAAACTTCAATGAGCTAACGTGTCTACGCGAAGAATTGTGCTAATCTAAAAAGGAGTCTACAATTTTTTTTTTCATAGTACTTCCAAAGACTTTTGTAATTTACAGAACGTTCAAAATCACAACACAGAGTGTAATATCAATTCTCGTGCAGTTGGCACGTCAGTTTACGGGCTACGACTATTTTACAAGTAATACGTATTAAGTACGTAGGTACATCGAAGTGAAGGGTGGCGTGCGGCGTACCGCGAGCCTTACACTCTTTATTCGATACAAAATTAGAAGAATATATATCCATTTAGACTTACAAAATATTAATACTATATAGTAACATTTCACATTTTATGTTGACACAAATACAGAAGTACTTACACAATGTGCCGCATTCGGGACTGGGAAATAAAACGAGTCGGGTTTGTTACCTAAGCGAAATGAATGCAGGGGGTTGCGTTGTATCTTAGGTGCGTACGGACTAGAGGCAGCCTCGCCTGAGGCACGCACGGCTCGCCCTGTTGCCTCAAATGCGTACGTGCCTCAGCCCGAGGCGTGCCTCGCGCGAGGCTACCGCGGCGCGAGCCATTCGGTGTCGGTTTTTTGACTGTGCTCAAAGGCGCCTCGGCGTACGTGCCTCGCAAGTGTGGACGTGATTTTGAGCACGGTTTCGATCAGCTGTCGATCCGGCGCGGCGCCATTTTGTCGCGCCGCCATTTTGTTTTTCGTGGCTCGACCCGAGGCACGTTGCCTCAGCCTGCTGCCTCATGTTGTTTTAATTATTTACCGAGGCAGCCTCCACACGAGCCGTGCGTCCCGAGGCTGAGGCTGCCTCTAGTCCGTACGCACCTTAGATGTCATAAAAGGTGTAACATATTTGTATGTAGATAGATAACTATTATCTTTTATTTTTCTTAAATGTTAGATATTTCATTCAATTGACTTGTAGATTATTGTTTTAGGTGACTACCTATGATGTTCTTTTTTATTTATATTACGGTTAAATAAATTAACAGGCTTTTAATATTATTTTGTACCGATATTATAAACCAGTTTAATGTCTTTATAGTTGACAGCCTGTCTAATTTTAATTTTATTTAAGTACTAAATTAGAAAACTGTTAGTAACGATGAAATTAATATCAATCCACGTGAATATCAACTCTGGCATGGCAGAGGAGATAGTGGAGTGAAATAAATGCAATTTCCAGTGCTTCTTGTTAACTTTTCTCATTCAATAAAAACAAATTAAATAACAAAAACAGTATAAAAATAAAATTGTAAGGCACTTCTATATTTAAGTTTGAAGTAAGATTGTTTAATCGTCGATCTTAATTTTTTATACTAACTTAGCATTTTTGTGTGCATACCTATTCCAATAGAGCGGCTATTTCCTAGTGAAATCTAACATGGCGCGCAACAAACGCATCTAACATCGATTTCTTGCTACTTTACGTTTGGTTAAATTAATAAGGGCATTATATAAAGCTATACCCTGACTAGTATGACGACTTGGCACATGGAATGGGTTAGTGACTGATTTTATTATTAATTCAACAAAAAAAGGGATCTAACAATTCGCAATCAACTCGATATAGAATGAGTACCTTTCAGTCTTAAAAGCTAAGAGTATTGTTAAAAATTATCTCTGGAGGGACTTTTCTTCAATAAATCGTAATTTTTATGTCGTAGATCTATCTCCGGTACCATTTGGAAAAATATTCAGTATTTACACAATAGTATGTATGACTTTTGACTTTACTCTTTATGAAAATAATTCTTGTATGTTCTGAATGTCAATAATTAAATAGACCAAATAGATATTTCTATGTTTAAGAGATACTTAATCGTAATAACATTTCGCTGTACTATTTCATTTCAAATTAATTTCCTTTTCGTAGAAATTTGAAGCGTTAACTGAGTAAAGTTTAAGAGTGGGGTTTTAGTTAAAGCCACGTCTTAATCTAAACAATAATTTATCTACTCTTCGCTAAGTGCTCACTTCTATCAATACTCCAATAGTAGCTAGTTACTATGGCATAGTATACTTAACTCGGTTACAATAAATTATTTTATATTTTTGGCAACTCGAGTGAGGAAAGTATAGAACTAAGTTTGTCATTAGATTTGTCTACATTGTTAATATAGAACACAACCAAATAATCACACAAGTTAGTGTTGTATAGCATTGCAATTTTGTTTTAACATCTTACATTAATATAGAGCAGTACCATGACTAAATGAAAATATCCATTTCGTATTTTGGCAGAAGTCACTTCAGGTACTCATGGAAGGAAAACGAACGTATATCCAATTTACAACCAGATGAATTATACTTAAGTACATCACTATTGTTATAACGATTTTGAACAATCTTTCTATTTTATAAGATAAATCTTTGGTTCAAACTACATTCGTAAATTATGATTCATAACATAATACTGCGAGCGTTATACGCTATTTATTACAATGTTTATGTTAATATAAGAGGGATTTGTTAATAATGATTAAATAATTCAAGAGTATTTAAAGTATTAACATGTCTTTTGTAAGGAATACTGCCCCAAATTTAAATGAGAAATACTTCGGAAGACAAAGGTGAATCGATCGATAACTTCACAACCACAAAATGTTTGAGACGAACCATTAACCTTGGGAGCAGTGAATTAAATATAGAGTTCCGAATACACGCGTTTCTTAGCTAGGTACTTGCATTAATACATTTTTGAGCAATTAATTTGCCCTTTTTGCATTTGTACATTACTTCGAAATTATAGAGAGATTACATCGAAACAATCAAATAGATCATACATATATCACAACACGTAGGTACACGTAGGTAGATACAATAGTTACATTTATAGAAAATAATTTACACTCAAAAATTAACTACTATTATTACAAGACAAGTATAAAATGATAGCAATACTCAGAACGATAACAAGAAACTAGATAATAATATTATCAACGTAAAATATATAACATTTGAGCATTTCAATAATAGTTGTTTAAAAAATATTATCCCTCCATTTTTAATTGTATATTTCTAGGAATTAATTGAAATCAATTAAATCAGTTTTACAGTTTATTGAATGACATGGACAACCTTATGATCATATCTAGGAAGTGCGCACTTCATACTATAGAAACGGGTAGAGTCCAGTAGGTAGCTTAACTTCCAGCACCTACGGTTACTACTAACTCGTCAAGCCTTTATATACCAGATTCAATACCTACATAAACAATTGTTATCGGGCACAGACGTTCCGCTGGGGGGTCTGACTAGAGTACCTATACAAAGTGTTTTCAAAACAGAACCTGAAAACGATTTGTAAGAATCAATAAATACTTAAACATAAATAACGTAACTTTTTGAAATTAGCAATTTTTTTTCGGCTCTTCAATTTCCATATTATAATCACATGTTTTTCAGTTATCGATTCAGAAGAAAAGGTTTTTAGGTTTTCAATATAACATGTTCTCAAACGGGTGTCACTCGCAATAAGATTCTATCGTTTTTTTGTATGATGAACGCACTCACTACATTTTACAATGTACCTTAGTATTAAAAATGTTCTGTAATGATAAGATTTTCATCGTTCATAATAATAAAATCGATTTCAATAAATTCGCAGACGTATGTAAAGTCGCCGTTTGTCAATATTTGTCTAAATTGTGTAACACGGATATGTGACTAGTACGTGTAGGTACGGATGCTGAATTGAATTCCGTATTATTCGTATCTAAAACATAACGCCTTCATAAAAGTACGATTCAAAAAATTTATCTAATACAACTAGAAATAAATAAAAGACAACTAGATAACAAATGAGCAAACAAGCAAATGTAATAGAGAGCTGGGCTCCGCAATTAAAATGATAGGATTCAATAGAAACGAGGTAGTGTAGTTACTACACGATTTATGTATCACACATAATTGTAATGGAGAAGTTTCTTGATGGATCAACTTACTGTTATGGACAACATTTCATTTTAGTAAAGGTACCAAAATTGTATGTAGTCGTGTGAGTGAGGCGCTAGGCGTAGCATTTCAAAAAAATAAAAATAGAAACAATGAATAAAACTTGAATAAAAATTAAATCGTAAAAATACGTACTATCGCTTATTTTTAATTTATTAATAAAATAGGTGATTAAAAAATGAAATGTTATCCGTTTTAAACTTTGAAGGAGAAAGGAATAAAGATGTTATAGGACATTTTCAAGTCAATCAGAAGGCCGAAAAGGCTAGCCATGTTAACGAATAATTCACACGAAGTTTTGTTCTTCGATTCGTAATTTTGGAAAAGTTAAACGGAACATTTTGGTTGAAATGGCAGTAGCTAGCTAAAGTTTAAATAACTTTGTATTTTACCCGATTATATTTATTTCTTCATTTGTAAAAGGAGGAAACTTCTCCATCATAATACTTATATTATTTAAGATCAATATTTCGAATACAGGTCGCCCATCGATCTAAACCGTAGCGTCAACAATGAACTACTGTTTTATTTACAACATCACACTTGCAAAGTCACATTAAGAAGTCTGTCATATAAAACTTTACGAAGAACTATCTACGTATCAATCGTTATACAAAATATCTTTATGCGCTCTCTTCAAAGCTTAGCACTATGAAAGTTTCGAAACAATTTATAGGTAATCATTCCGTTTACCCAATGCTAACTCTTCTCTAGCTACTAGTTACTACGTCGCTCTTTCTAGATCACTTTTAATTAAATATAAATCTATTTTGTAATTAATAGTAAATGCTTAATCGATTCAGCATTTCGTCCGAGTCCGAGCGAGTCACTCATGTGTAAAGTTGTGGGGGTGGGGTGTGGTGGTAGTGAACGCGGGCGCGGGCGCGGGTGGCGTGGCGGACAGCGGACAGCGGACAGCGGAGGCGGGACTGCGCGGTGCGCGGCCAGCACGTGGTACTGATTAGTCGAGAGGGACAAGACACGAGAGTGGCGCACGGGCGCAATGAGTGAGGCAAGGAGACGGTTACTGTGCAGGCGTTTTGCTTTGTTTTTCAGCTGTCGCGTGGGATCTATCATCAGATCTCTCGACCTTTTCATAAGGCTTTTCGAGTTTAGGCCTTTTTGGCTCGGCGTCGAGTGGCCGGTGCGACTTCATGTGTGCGCTACGACTTTTTACTTTGTTAAATACTCTGAAACATAACAGGGTACACTATTAGAAACGGCAACAAAAGAAAATAAGAAGTAAGCGGAAAAACGTAAATTAAAGTGTTAACAAAAAACCCATTATAAGCAGATTTGCAATAAGCAAAAGCGTTTAGCATTAGTGCTGTAGAAAAACTTATATACATACAACATTAATACACAAAACATTTTTTTAATATTAACCCTACGATAAGTGCAATAAATAAATATAGATATACCATTAATCTCCTATTCTGATGGACATAAATTCACTGTCTTAATATTTATTTTAATAAAAATACGTTTATAGCAATATTTACAATGATCGATGTTTAAATAATTTCAATACATTCATCATAGCATGATCCTGTACACCTACAATAATTTCAAACTGCTCTAATGTTCTGGCCTTAGAGATTTTTAACTCTAGGTAAGACTTAGAATAGTTTGATAACTTCGCTTATGGACTCACTACGATAAATGTACAATGTAATAAACATTTATTTAAAGATGAATTTATGTAAACATTAACTTGACATGCAATCAACATCAATAACACTGATCCTTTGACACTGGCTCAGAAAATGACACGACTTGGAACACTTTGTGAAAAAGGTGACTTCATTTAATTAAACAGTACAATAATCCGCATTTAATGAACCAGTACTCATTATTTTAACTTAACTTAACATTTTCCCTCATCGAGTTAGTCGACTACTAAGCTGTAAATATTTAAATTCCTGTTTAGTGCTGCATGCACAAAAGGCAATTTAGGTGAAACTCAATTCAGCAAATGAAACGCTTGACGAAACATGAAGTAGAGTTAAAAACGTTTGTTAATCGAGTGTGAATGTATGTGTGTCGAACTGTTCCACGTAAATTGCGTTTGCGCGTATTCGCTGTCGATGACGACATTGGAAGCGGTATGCGGGCGTGCTCCGGGTCGCGGCACTTACTTCCCACAGATCTTGCAAGGGAACTCCTCTCCTTCGTACGAGGTCGGAGACGATGTACACGAAGCGGGACCCTGCGATGAAACCTGGCCTACTGAACCCTGGATTTGGACAAGTCGCGTACATTAAGATTGGACTAAAACCCCCCTTTACTCGTCACTTAGCCTGAAGACATAGTGAAGTCCATTATGGGTGGTGCTTACTTGTGATGGTACCTGCTGCTCCATATGCCAGCTACGTAAGTATAGGGTTTTGTAGTCTTTGGTTACTTTCTTCCAGAAGTAGTAGAATTGTATGCACTGCTTCGAGTCTTTTGTTCTTATCTGGGGAAAGATAATTAAACGATTTAATAGTTGATTAATTAAACGCTCAAAGTGACGCATGTGTTAATTAGTTATAAACATGAGTTATTCTTACCAGCTGCGCAATCCTGTAAAAGTCTTTATCGTAATGGCAGAGACCAGCCAAGAAGGCTTCGACCTCTTCAGGTGTCCAACGTGATTCGTGCTGCGACGGGGCTGCAGGCCGCGACATGAGGCGCAAGGTAGCGGCTCGGATGTCTCCTCCGCATTCCCCGAGCGTCTGGAGCGCGAACTCTCTCGTGTGACCACCAACTGGCATGGCTGCGCACATTGCCAGCTCCATAAACATGCGCACTGGTGTAGAAAGAAATTCAGTTTAAGACTAGTGTTGCGGATGTGTAACATCTATTCTAATGAAAGTATTATAAATACTTATTAATCTAGAGTTCGCAGAATTTGAATCTTACCTTCATTGTCATCTAGAGCGTCATTAATACCGGGGTCCCAGAGAAGCTGTTCTGGTGCTCGATGTAGGTCTATGCGGTCGTTACATAGCTCTGGTATATCAGCTTGGTGGTCCCTTCCGATGTTGATCTGTGGTAGACGAGGCTCTTCCAGTTGCGATAGCACGTCAGTGTCCGTTGTTGGTAGACCTGGAATATGATCTTATTTATAAATTTGCCTTTCAAAACAACTGTAAAATAATCATAAGAAATACCTATAAATAATACAAACCTGCTATTAGTTCCATAAATAATCCGGTGCCGTCCCGATCTGGAGGCAGTAAAGGTTGTGGCGTAAAATGACTGATGGTGCGGCGCATTCGCGAGCGGAATGGCCCAGCCGGTGATGCTCGTCGTTTGCGTCGCTGTGGCGATGCTGGTACACTGCTTGGACTTAGAAACACCGCAGGCACTGTGTCCCGCCCTTCCACACAGACCTGTAGAACCGTGAATTTGCAGATTAAAATAAACGTTATAACACCTACGTCATCAATTGAATGTGCCTTAATAAATTGTTCTTACTTGAAGAGATGTATCGTGTTGCCATTGGTTCATGGATGCGACCGAAGTAGAAGCCATCATACGATGTCGTCTCATTGGTCGCTGGTGCGAGAAATCTCTTGGACTACTCGATAAGAGTGGATCTTCAGAGTTCAGCATGATGCGACGAGGCGCCGGTGACGGTTCTAAGGCGTACGCATCTAGGGACCTGCATTCTTCGGGCAATACCTCTTCTAGAGCTTCTTCGACCTGCAGAATTAAAAGGAACTGTATTATCTAGTCTAATATTAGATAGGTAGATATAAGATATGCAGCTCTTTCGTGCAAGACTAGTGATTTTAATAACATAATTTTTTTTGACATTTACCTCTTCTTGACTTGACATCGTAGCCGTGAAGAAGGCAGCTGAAAGTGGCGATGAAGCACGGGGCACGGTATGTGCTGGAGAATGAGCATCATGAGAAGCAGGCGGTGTCGGATAGGCCAATCCAGGTGATGGTTCAGGCTGTGTTGAATAATGACCACCAGGTGATGTAGCATTGAATGCAAGCCCTGGAGAGTCCCCAGTACTATAGGATAGACCTGGCGAATTCGCTGTATATCCAATTCCTGGAGACGGCACAGGTGATCCACCGTGACAAGCTCCAAAATCTGCTAAAGATTCTGGCAATGGTGAATTTAGAACTGCGGCAAGTCGTCGACTGGACGGGAAGGTTACGGGTGATCGTTCTCGAATTGATGCAGCCACTGTCGCATAGTCTTCTAACGATGCAAGTTCTTCTAGCTGTTCAGATGTTGTTGTGAATTGGAAAGTATCCTCGTTTAGAGCTGGCGAGAAGTATCCATCATCCGAATTGAATGAAACTCCGAAAATTTCCGGCCGGAAAGTGAATTCTTGTTGTGGCGATGATTGTCCTGGGTCTGATGCAGACCGTTTCACAACCTGTTTGTACAAAAAATTTTGCTATAAAAGTAATTTCCATTTGTTCCAAAGAAAGTGAAAACAAATAAATAAAATAATTTAGACCTTGGAGTTCCCTTTCTTCAGAAGTTCTATAAGGGTGGAGTCTCTGTGAGCAGCAGTGACGTTTGCAGAAAGATTTGAGGCCACACTGACGACGGGTGGTGCTCGTGGTGACACGAACTGAGCTGACGTAGAAGCGGGTGATGCTGGAGAGGCCACAGAGGTTCGGATGGATGATAGAGGTGGTGGTGCAGGCGCTACAAATCCAGTGCGAGAAGCTACTGTATCTGTACTCGTTCCTGTAGTTTATTAAAACAGTTAATGTTATAGATTATAAAGTTACGATATCATTAGATAGGTGCTTATTCTTTGTCTTCTTTTCTCTTTTACCTGTAGATGGGGTAGAAGTTGCAGTAGCGCCGCGGCGACTGATAATTTTCTCTTCGATTAGTGCTCGAACAGATACCGATGCAGTTTGCAGTGGAGGTCCAGTGGATTCCTTTTTATCCAGCTTTTTGCTATCCGAATCCTACAAGAACATACAAGAAATTTTTATTAATATCGTTATAGTACGTAAACTACGTTCAAAAAAATAATGAAATTGCTTCAGTCATTAGCGCTCTCACAGACGAGCAACATTTTGCGGTCGCCGGGTGTCGCGGAGGGTCGCGCGACCGTAAAATGTATGAGCGCGACGCTCTGCGACCCACCGCGTCAGCAAAGTGTCGCTCGTCCGTAAGAGCCCTTAGTCATTACCTTCTTGAAGTAGCCGCCATGTAACCGCATATGGCCATTTAGTGCGGGTATGTTTTTGAACTTGCGATGGCACAGGTTGCACTCGACCGGCTTGACCTCGCTTGGGCGTCCCGCGCCCGCCGCTCCGCTCGACGCTCCGCCTGTCGACCCGCTGCCACTCCCACCACTTCCACATTTTTGACTCCCCTGCTGCGCCTGTGAAAATTTTCGATGACTTTACAAAAGTTCAAAAGACTTTCAGACCTATTACGTACTTCGTAATTTCAAGGTATAAACTTTCGATCTTCAGTAGCTCTTTAATATTCCAAGTTAATTAATGGATTTTGATGGACTTTGCTTAATCTCCGTTGGTTTTAAAGGAAAATTAGTAATTATAGGTCAATCCGTTTTAGTTGAAAATTCTGTGTAAATTTCGGATAGCGCTGCGTCTGAAAGTTTTAGAAGTAAAAAGTTGGTAGGTGGGGTAATATTTATTTGTGGAATTTTGAGCACAAAGCGGAGCGGGCGGCGCACTGCAGTTATTCATTCACGTAGAATTTTAATTAGTTGCGGATTTCCGTCGCACCGCGGTAATGTCCGCCGAGCGGGCTCGTGCTCGTACATCACGGGATAATTCTAATTACGTTATACTTACTATTTGTTTTAAATACCTAGCTAGTCTCTCGGCCGAGCAAAATTATCGAATAAATTCCTTGCGATAGTTTCATATCCTAGTACTTAACTAGTACTACTTACCAAACTACAGGGTGAAATTGATATCATTGGCATCCTTTTAAACTAAGAGTCTACCCATCAAACTGAACAACTTTTACTATGGGAGCAAACCGATAGGAGCAACTAAAAAATCAGCTGTCCCATACTAAACTGCAATGCCTACTCGACTCAAATGTATGCAACAGCAGATTTTTTTTTTGCTTCCTTTGGTTTGCTCCCATAGTAAAAGTTGTTCAGTGTGATGGGTAGCCTCTTAGTTTAAAAGGATGCTAATGATATCAATTTCACCCTGTATAAACAACATAAAAAACCTTATCATCATCAGCCTGTACACGGTGTTACTGACAGTTATATAGGGACTGAACGACTTTTGCAAAGGAACGAAGAGAAATAGAAAAAAACCACAATCAACCTTTCATACAATCGTTCGATTTACTGATTGCATTTAGTAGGTATGGAAAGTCCCAATTTTTTTTGCTGATTTCCTATAGTCTTCTTAAGGAATGTCGTTCAGTATCATGGGTACAATCATATCCCTTTAAGTTTACCCTAACACCCTGTTACACGTCCCAATTCCTAATGCAGGGCACAGGCCTAACCTCAAGGAAGGAGTATGGGCGTAAGTTCACCACGCGTTGCCCAATGCGGATTGATAGACTTCACATACGCAGTGGAATGACTTCAGCGAATGTAGGTTTCCTCACAATGTTTTGTTTCACGGTCTGAGAGCAGTCGATATTACGTAGGGTATACCTAAGTTAAAACTGTCATTGATACCTAATGGTATCTATGTCGTGCGTGCGGATTCGAATCTTGACCCTCATCATTAAGTGTTCATATCTCTTCGCAACGCGCCGGCGACGGAACATGTATACACAAAATTTAAGTAATATTTGAAACCGTAAACAGGTAAACTTGAACAATAGCGATAGAATAACAGATGAATAAAGTCGATAGGCAAATGGAATTCGAAACTGAGCGAAAGTTCTCCGGCGATTGTCGCAGTCTTCGCGAACAATAACTGTGAACGATGCCCCTGGTACAGTTTAAACAGGTGAAACGTCGTCGGCTGAACGACTTTCTGTTATATTCCCTTAAATGTCGTTAGGGCCTACAGAAGTTACGCATTAATGGCCTCTTAAGGGTCTCTTGTCGTATCAGTATCGCGATAGTTGCTTTGGAATTTGTATGGAAGTAGGTAAATGCCTATTGTTGTCTTTGCAGCAGGGTTCGAAATTAACAAGATAATTATTTTCTTTAATAATTATCATGATAATTATCAGATAATTATCTCATAATTATCCAAGCTAATTCTTAGTTTTGAGTGAAATTTCTAACAAAAAAATTCTAAAAGTGCTGTTTTTTGTTTTAATACACTTGTATCCAAACCACAGGCCACAGGCTTACAGGCTTCGAAATTTTCGTTTTGTATAAAAAGAAAACAAATAATTGAGAAAACAACACAAAACAGTGAGAAAAATTATTTCGTGATTGTGAGCTTCTTTTTTCGCGAAACATGATCAGATCATGATCGGTTCGCGAAACATGATCAGATCATGATCGGATACACGATGTCGTGACATTGCTAGCGCAAGCTTTTTGTTTTCTTAGTAATTTTGTAATTATAAAGATAATTATCAACGTATAATTATCAAGATAGTTATCTTGATAATTATCATGATAATTATCAAGATAATTATCAATGATGATTATCACTTCGTACCCTGCTTTGCAGCGCGGTCCATACTAACGAAGTTTGATTATATTTTGGATATTTGCCAATTAAGGGAAATGCAATTGCAAATACAAAAAAATACGATTGAGGGCAGCACAAAGGCAAAGGCAATAGGCACTGTAGGCACTTAAAGTATTTTTTTTAACATGATCTAGAGACTTATCTTTGCGCAGTGGTTTGTTAGATTTTCGTTAAAATGTTTCAAAGTTAAAGTTCCTTAAAGATTTCCATACAAATCTTAAATTAGTCCTAGCATTGAAACTATTTTAGCGCAAATCTGAGAATCACAGAGGTTAGTTTCTAGATCGATCGGACTATAATATGACATTTTTGTTTTTTGGAAATATTGTTTAATCGTTAAGAAATAAAAAAATACGATTGGAGGCAGCACAATAGGCCTTTTAGTAGGTATACCTAATTGGTTACTATTGAAAATATTAATCTAACTTCGTTTATATGGAGCGCGCTGCAAGGACTGTCCTCTTAACAAAAATAATTTGTAACGTTTGGAATAAAAGTTTGTTATTAATCCCAGACAGTTGAACTGAACGCCTGTGCCTCTTCAGACTATGACAAAGTACCTAGTACTTAGCCTTTTAATGCGTGTGACACCTAAGGATGTGCTCAAACCAACGCGGTCAGCGGTCGCAGTTCGGGAAAATAATAAATACATACATACTACTACTCACGCCTGTGTCCCATTGGGGTAGGTAGAGACTGCTAATTTCATATTCCTATTTAAACCTTATCCGAACACGTTGTCGCTACCCCTGTTTGCTAATTTATATTATCTACCTAGGTACACATCATAGTCTAAAACACAGGTCTTCTCTTCCCAGAGTGACACAAGCCTACGTCACAAAAACATTGCCACTTTATTTCAACATAATATGTTACATGGGTATGATGACGTAGACTTGTTTCAGTCACATGTCAGTCACGTGATCGGAAGAGTACCAGGCGGAGTATATTATTGTACCATGGTACACATAATATAATGAATATGTGATGGTAGCTTAAAATTCAGCAAAAAAAAAGTGACCTAAATATTTTATGTTAGAGAAGGTGTCGTCTCGTCCGAGGAGACGTTGCCACGACAAAATGTCTTCATATCCCAGAACTGTAGCGTGTTGTGCCCCGTTGTCTCTGCCCATATACCACGGTGGGATAGGGCGTATGGACATGTACGTATGTATGTTCAAGAAATAGGTAACAAAACACTCTAGTAATACTTAAGGGGGTGCTTCAGACCACCAAACTGAACAACTTTCACTATGGAGCCCCGCTTTAGTTTGGGAACACTAATTATCAGAAAACTAGAATGATCAAACGTCAATCTTACACAAGCCACCACAGCGACCGCAAACCGCGTTCAAAAGATCGTACCTACCTTAAATACATTTAAATGAACAATACCTAAGTCTTTAGCTTTACTAATTAAACGCCAAGTTGAACTGCGAGTTCGGAGTAAGTTTTGGACAGATAATTGCCTCGCTAGCTCGCTCTGCTAGCGAGAAAAATATTTCATCTCTAAAAAACATTTCAAATACTTTCAGAAAGAACTTTTTCTTCAATCTTTACGTTGAGTCTTTTACAGAATTTGTCGGTAGGTTTCAGATATCGTCGCTTTCTTTATGGAGCGATCGGAACGAACATTTTGCATAATTTTCAGGACAAGCTTTAGACTTAGATACTGCTTAGAAAACCGTATTTTTATAGCAGTGTTACCGATTTGAATTGGTATAGGTCGGATATGTTAATTTCAGGTAGTTACCTACCTACGTCATTATAGTAAGATAAAGTACACTGTTTGAATTAATAGAAGACACGGAATTTAACTAGGCACACCGCATTCAAATCGCACTTCGGTTAGGTTACGTTTACAACTTAGAGCGCTTAGAGACGAGCGACACTTTACGGTCGCAGAGGGTCGCGCGGCGGAGCGCGACTCTGCGACCCACCACGGCGATCGCAAAGTGTCGCTCGTCTGTAAGAGCCCTTAGGTACCTACAACTACATGCTAGTAAATACTTGTTGTTTACTTTATTTAAGTAAGTATATTAAAAACTTGTTTAAGTACATTAATTAAGGTATCTTGTAATGTATTCGTTATTATTATTAAGTCGTGTTATGTTGTAGATGTAGAGTTTCTGGCCGCAGCGACAACACGTTCCGACTCGGTGGTAGCTTCAAAAAAGACTAGGAATTTTGAATAAATTACGTTGAGTTTGAGTTTATTATAACTAGTACCTAACTACCGTAAGGTCTTTGTACCTACAAATAAATAAATATAAATATCTTGGACATAGTCACACAAATTCATTACGATACATATTTCAATAAGAATTGTGACGGTATTTATTGCATAGTGGGTGTAACATAAAGATAATAAAATCCAAAAGCACCCTGTAGCTAAACGCCATACTGAAGGGTATAAGATTCCATCCATTAAACTAAATATCGACGTATTAAAATTCGAAGTATACCTGCTGTACTTTTCCATAATAATCCCATGAATCGATGATCTGATTGTTACACCCAGTTGTTAATATTTTCAATTTCACTAACGGAACGCTGGTATGAACGAAATACTATGTTATATTCAGTTTACAATGCTGTGAAAGTTTTGGGCGCCAACACACGAACTATTTGCGTTTTAATTATATTTAACTATTTACAACATTTACACAACAACAACACTATAAAATTAATCCTACAAAACTTTTTGCTATTTTGAATGTTGTGCAGTAATTTTCGTTTGCATATTTACATGCTTGTAAAATCAATAAAAATACATAGTACATATACAACAGGCTTCGTCAAAGAAATTATACCACTCACATCAACAACTCGTTTCGTCAATAAATAAAAGACAACCGCCGCTCCCCCTTGAAAAAATACCTTAAAATGTGTAAAAGTTTTGACTGAAGTCAATTAATGTGTAATAAATTATGGGGTTTTATAAAAACGACTCAGATAGTATAATTTATTTTTATTTAACGAGTTATTTAGTCATTTATTATTAATAAATTATAAAAAAGCAGCAACCCCAAAATGGCTGTCAATGTTGTTTAGTAGGAGGTGATGAAATCACAATGTTTTTTTGATATAAAAATGATAAAAACTAATAAACTAATGCCTGCAGATGGCCTGCAGTTAGTTTCTAGTGTTCCATAGTCCATAATAAAAATAGAAGTACGATTATACATTTTTTGGTATTATGTGCCAGATGTCCTTTGTATTTTTTTGAATTTGTGAGTTTAAGTTGTCTGCAACAAGCTTTATCAATTACCTACTATTCCTAAATAGAAAAAAACTTAAACATAATAATTGATCCTTTTAAATGAGTTTATTGTTCAAACAAATCCCGTTTCGAGAGATTCCACTTCAAACACGTAAAACTCCCGCAAAATAATATCACTCTACATTAAAATCCGGATTCCGTTAAGGGCATGCACAACCCCCTATTACACATTTCACACCTGAAATATGAACTGGTAGAACATTGGCCGAGATAACCGTTTTTTGTCACTTGACAAATATGCGTTACTGAGGACATATGTTAAACTGGGTCGGGGGAGTAATTTATTTGATTTGGTTTTTTTTCGTGTGGCGCAGCCCTAACGGGTGCCATTAGGGCAGCTCGTTAGGTTAATGCGAGGTAGGTGCTACCAGGATAGCAGATGTTAGTAGGAGCCGAGGAGCGGGCGAGAGCGCGAGCGTTTTTGCCATACATCATCCTTGTACCGCAGTTAACTCCATTCTGTTCTGGTTTTTTGGTGGGAACGGTCGTCTTGTTATAATGTTGCACAGAAGGTTCTCATGACAAATGGCTAGCGTGTAGTGCGCCTGTAAGCTACCGCTATCTATTCTCGCGCTCTGCTACTGAGCAGATGGTGTTTCAGCTTTTATTGTTGAGTACCAAAAAGATAGCGTTGAAACTACTGCGATAACTACAAAGTTAAACACTTCTCTAGTAAAAATTACATACATACATAACTCACGACTGTAATCCCTTTCAGGGTAGTCAGAAAAATTGCTACAACTACAAACTTTCCGTTTAAGAATGTACTAGGTACAAATTGCAACTAGATGCAGCAATGCTCACATTGAACAATTTATAAGTTTCAGATGGAATTACGTGTGAAGTGGCGAGCGGTGGCTAGCCTTTCTCCCACATAAACACTGCTTACGAAACCTTTAATCCCTTAGCGCTCACGACGAGCGACACTTTGCTGTCGCCGGGTGTCGGCGCGGAGGGTCGCGCGACCGTAAAATGTATGAGCGCGACGCTCTGCGACCCACCGCGGCAGCAAAGTGTCGCTCGTCTGTAAGAGCCCTTAGTCGCCTCATACGACACCCAGGGTAAGAATTGGGGTAGTCCATTCTAAGCCGAAACACGGCTTAGCAAAAATTAAGTCACTAAAATTCCGATATCACTATTATTATTTTGGAGACAAACTAACAAAATTACATACCTTAGGCTTATTAACAGCAGTCGTATGAAAAAGTTCAGTTATCCAATTGTCCATATCGATTTTAAAAACACAACATTCTACGATAGCACTCGCAAAACATTAACAACACAGTCAAAGTAACGATAAAAAGTTCCAATATACATCGCAGCGTGAGCTGGTGTTGATCTCACGATATTCAGGCATAGAATGATACAGTACAATAGATGGGAAAGATATCAAGATGACCCCTCGATGAGGCTGACCTCGCGAATTGCAAGATAAAATGACCGACGGCCAACAAAAGCGATGGACTTGTTATAACAACTAATTTGCATAGGCCTGTTCGAAACGTATCTGCTATTTCTATTGAATAGATAATTTCACACAGTATGCTAATTAAGTGGATAGTGGAGAGCGATTCGCAGATATTCCCACAAGAATAATTTAGTTTAGTTTTTAATTATATTTTATTTTATTTATTGGAGAATAAATTGAAGAACAAGTTTACAAATTAATTATTGTAAACCTGAAACTCGTTTGTAAACTAGGTGATTTTGTAAACATTTTCTAAATTTTCAGGGGTGGTTCAGACCATCAAACTGAAAAACTTTAGAGCAAACCACGGACCTGAAAAAAAGTCGGACGGAATCTCGTCTAATCAAAAGTGAAGCACCCATTTATACGAGTGGGCGTGCTGTCGCCCTGTCGCGCGGTACACAATGGCGGCGGGTTATCGGATCTGCGCCTAGAACTGGTGCGTCTGTGCGAGTGTAGGTCCCTTGTAGAACAAACGAAATGTAGGACCTTGCATGCTTCACCTCTTTTTTAGTGTGACATTACGTCCGTCTTTTTTTCAGGTCCGTGGAGCAAACCTGATATCGTAAAAAAATATGCTGTTTCATAGATTTGAGTCGATTAGACATTGCTGTTGTGTTTAGTAAGGAACAGCAGATTTTTTTTAAAGCGCGTCCAAAGTGTTAATTTTGGTTATGTTCAACAAATTCATACATTCGAAGAAAAAAAAGAAGCTATTGCTTCTGCATCTGCCTCCCAAATCCCTACATATTCAGTCTCCACTCTTTGTTTGAAATTGACAATTAAAACTACTCGAGCTCGAAAGAAATGGTTAAAGTCACACATTTTACTCAATCTGTGGCACTTTAAAACATCTTTTGCATTAATTAAAGCCATCTGCAGCGCTTCCGAGTGTTTTTTAAAATCAAGAATGGTATTTAACAATGGTTCCTTTTACGTTAATGCTTTTTATTTAAAACTGATTTTTAAAAACGGAAGTGACCATGACTTCTAAACATCAAAGGACTTTTATTGTTCAAATCGTGTGAATATTTATAAACGTGTCAAGACTAAGAAAGTGGGGTCAGGTGATGTTTGACATTAGATGGGCGAGGGGAGGTGAAACGCCACGTGGCTCGGTGCAGAGGTCGGGTCACCGCGTTAGAAAGGTCAAGTATTTTTACTTCATAAATGGGGTGTTACAAATGCACGTTTTAATTAAGATATTGCCCCTTCATCTAGTCCATTACGTTTTACTTTGTTTCGTTCTCACGGGATTAATTTTAAATGTACTATTTAAGACGCTAATGAAATGAAACTGTAGGTAAAAGCTGAACATCAAACACTAAACCAAAAACAATAGGCAGAATGATGAAGTCACTTTTACAACAACAAAAAATGATTTAGTTTGGTATTTTTTAGCCGAAGATTTTTTACGACGTCATTTATTAGCTTTCAGTTCTTCTAATCGTGTCAGTGGTTCTACGATAGTGTTTTATTTTCCAGGTACTCGGTAAGTTTTAAACACAGACTTTGGTATGTTTTAAGTCAATTAGAGCCTCTTGTATTAAGAGGTTCTATGTTCGTTACCTACTTGTCTTTTCACAGAACATGGTTTGTTAGTGTTCTTTAAGAAATTGAGTCAAAATAATTTATTGCGTTCTCAAACTGGTTTCTAACGTACCTACCTAAGCATTTATTTACCTAAACTATATAAAAATAAATATTGTTCTCGTATTATCTGGTTTGCTGTTACTTTTTTTTAGTTCTCTTTATTCTACACAATATCTAGTTGTAGGTATACCTATGTAAGAACAACGGTTATTTGAGAAAATAACAGATTTTTATCGAAAACTTGTTATTAATCGAATTCTGGTAGATTCAACTAAAATCTACTTATAACAACAAATTTTCTAATAAAGTCTGCTTCTATAAATAGTTATAACATTACTTCTTCTTCTTATCGTGTGGGCAAACAGAGCCCTGGTGTCAGAGTTTTTTCAAACCGCCTTACGGCCTCTGACATGGTTTTAATGTAACGACTACTACCACCGGAGATAGTACTCGGGACCAACGGCTTAACGTGCCATCCGAAGCACGGAATCATCTTTCTTTTCAGACAATCAGGTGATTCAACCTGCAATGTCTTAACCAACTGGGGAAAAACGCACAAAGTGACATATCCCCCGTGGGAATCGAACCCACAACCTCCGTGTCGAGAGCCAATGCTCTTAACCATTAGACCACGGAGGCAGTTCCAAATTACTACCTACCAGATATTTTTCTCCGTGAAACTTCATCACACCTATTTTAAGTAGATATTGCGCACTTAGAAGATTTAGGGGTAGTCACGTATACTCGCACGGTGGCGGTAGACACACGCCGCCGTCTCAATTATGCATCGGGCCGTTTATCGGCGCAGAGCGGCTCGGCGGCACCTGCGTCGTTGTCACCCTACATTATTAATGGATGAAGTGCTGGAACTTTTACATTAGTCTTTTTAAACGAAACGTAAGCTTAGATATGAGGAATTGTCTACTTTGTATACAGGGTGTTAGGGTAAACAGTTGCATTACTTTAAGTTTATGAAGTGATTGTACCCATGATACCGAACAACTTTCCCTAAGAAACCTCGCTTTTTCTTTCGACTTTTCATACAAACATTCGATCAGCTGATTGCATTTAGTATGGGAAGTCCAAACATTTTTTTGCTAATTTCCTACAGGTTTCTTAGGGAAAGTTGTTCAGTATCATGGGTACAATCACCCATTAAAGTAATCGGACCCTATCGGATCCTATCTAAACTATTATAAAACTGTAAATAAAAAAAAAATAAGTTTGTTGTTTGTGTGTTTGAACGAGCATCACGCGAAAGCTACTGAACCGATTTTGATGAAACTTTTTTGTTTGATAGCTTATGATCTGAATTAAAATCTGGTATATAATTTGTGTGGACAAAGTTGCGGGTTAACACTAGTTATTATTATATCAGCCGTCGCTGTCCCATTGTTGGGCAAATGCCTCCCTCCGTTCTTTCTACGCGTCCCGGTTTTGAGCTTCATTTGGCCAGTTCTTGAGGGAGTCATGATCCTATAGGTACTAGGTGATGTTGTAAACACTTTACCAAATTTTAGTATGGGAGCAAACCTAAAATCGCAATACGTTCTTCTAATGAAATATCTTCTTCTTATCGTGTGGGCAGAGCCCTTTTTTTCAGACCGCCTTTCGGCCTCTGACGTGGTTTTTATATAACAACTACTACCACCAGATATAGTAGCCGGGACCAACGGCTTCACGTGCCATCCGAAGCACGGAATCATTTTTCTTTTCAGAAAATCAGGTGATTCAGCCTGCAATGTCCTAACCAACTGGGGAAAAACGCACAAAGTGACATATCACTAGGTGTCCCCCGTGGAAATCGAACCCACCACCTCCGTATCAAGAGCCAATGCTCTTAACCATTAGACCACGGAGGCAGTTACATGTATAATATACAGTATGGGAGCAAACCTAAAATCGCAATATAAATTACATGCATGGAATATAAATTACGCGATCATGAAAATTTTACATTATTGTACAAAAAACGTAAGCATATGTGTAAGGATCCTTAGAATATGAAAAGGTGTAGTGTGAAAACCCAAAACGTGTTAAAACAATGACTTGCCCTCGCGTAACTTCGTAATATGATCCTTTTCTCGAATATGCAAAAAGCTGAGTGTTTTCGTGCAAATTTACAGACACGTGCCGGAATAACTACTACATGACATGACCCTGTTTTCAACTCCGAAAAAAATCTATAAAAGTTATGGCTATCTAATAAAACCGGTCAAGTGCGAGTCGGGCTACTCACGCCCTGAGGGTTCCGTACCTACCACACCACCACAGAACACAACATTATTAACTTAGAAAAAAAAAACTTTTTTTGATCGGAACCTTTAGCGCAAGACCGACTCACACTTGGCCGGTTTTTTGTATTTGTTGTTATTCTGTAGAGTTTGCTCTATAATCACACTAAGTTTGACGCTTGTATGTGTTACCGTTTTTACGATAGAGCATGAAGAAAAAAAGTTGATAAAAACTAGTTTCATGTTGAGAACCCCCCTTAATTTTTAACTTTTTGACATTTTTATTATTTGTTAACAAATCCGCCGTAATAATGCATAATCTGAGATATTACGGTTCAAAAGTTACAGCCCTAAATAGGTAGGACAGACGGACAGACGGACGTACGGACGGACAGACAGACAGACGGACAGACGGACAGACGGACAGACGGACGGACGGACGGACAACGAGGCTTAGTAGTAGGGTCCCGTTTTCACACTTTGGGTACGGAACCCTAAAAATTATCGGATAAATTGCGGCCGTAGCAAGGCAGCGTGGTATAGCGCTATCGCCCGCATAATACTACAACCTTTGCAAGATAAGTAAAATGTATACATTTATTCTGTTGTTGAGGCTGTGGACGTGTATGCGGCTCTCGTATAGGACTGTACAACCATGAGAAAAAGTGCTTCTCCAAAAACACTTCTTAAAACATCTGCAACAGATGTAATGGCCTATGATGATGATGATGATGATGATGATGATACAGGGTCCACCTTGATATGCTGATGGTTTTTAAGGGGATAATCAGACAATCAAACTGAACAAATTTCTCAATAAAAACAACATTGAAAGCGTGAAAAAAATCTGCTGTTCCATAAACTGGAAACCTATTCGACCCAAATGTATGGGACAGTTTTCTTTCTTCCCGATTTCGATTTTAGTCCCATAGAGATAGTCGTTCAGTTTGATGCTCTGATGTGCCCTTAACAAATCGTCATAATATTAAGTATTCAGAAGGACCCTATACATGGTATATTATTTAGTAGGAGTATACCTTTCTCTTTTCTTATCAGGCCACGTTGCTCGTATGGCTTCTGAGCGTTGGACCAGAAGAACACTGGAGTGGAGGCCCAGAGAAACCACGCGAGGTAGAGGCCGCCCACCGGAAAGATGGGTCAATGACATTAGGAAGCACGCGGGTCCAAACTGGATGCAGAGGGCGAGGGACAGAACGTCATGGAGAAATATGGAGGAGGCCTATGTCCGAAGACGGACTGATCAAGGGCTGTGATGGATGATGGATACCTTACTAAGTAAATAGTAAATAACACAGTCTATATATTGTTTAGTGTAAATATAATATCGACTTTATTTGTGTTACCATCTGTTCGACATTAATCTTAATAACATTTTGTGCTATCACGAAAATTGAATACCATCGAATTCATCACATCTTCGACATTTGAAGATTACGTCTCGAGAAGTTTGACTTATTTCCTTGTTGCGTGGGGGAAAAAATATGTAACATCGAGGTAACATCCATGAAATATTCACAGCTTCGCTGACAGTTGAAAAGAATCGAATTTAGAAGAGTGCGCACGTGGCTGCTGGAGCACGGAGCACAAAGAGGCGGGAAATTTGATGCAGACAGGACAGTAACAAATTCTGTTGCGAGGCGACGTTCCTTCGGGCTGGGGTACAAAAATCTCCTGGTTATATGGAAGAGAGGGGATTTTTCTTTCTTCTCAGTGAAATGTCAACAATACGGATTCAGAAAAAATAAATCCATAAATTTGGCTATTTATAACTTTTTAAAAACTGTAATCACTAATATGGACAGACGAATACCAACGGTGGCCCTGTACATGGATATGTCAAAGGCATTTGACCATGTAGACCATGTTGTATTGCTACATAAATTGTACACCTATGGAATACGAGGTAATGCATATAATTTGATAAAATCATACCTTAGCGACAGACAACATGTGACACACATTACTCAAATTTGTTCTAAAACGAAAAATGAACTGACGTATCCATCAAAAACGAGATCAATAACATATGGTGTACCACAGGGTAGTGTACTTGGTCCTCTACTTTTTCTCATATATATAAATGATTTTCCATCTGCAACCAATAATGAAATGACATTATTTGCAGATGACAGTACAGTTTTATTTGTAAATAAGGACGAAAATAATTTAAGTACGGACATAATAAACTCGTTGACATCTATAATTAATTGGCTTGACAATAATAATTTAATTATAAATCTTGATAAAACAAAATTAATGAATTTTAGACAACAAAATAATTTAACAAACCTTAGTATAAATTTTAGAGGAATAAGTATTGATGAAATAAAGGAAACAAAATTTTTAGGGTTACATGTTGATAGTCAAATGAAGTGGAAAAATCATACTGACTATATTTGTAAACGTCTTCTGCAAACCGCATATGCACTCTTTAAATTAAACAGAGTAGTAAATCATTCTGCTGTCATAACTGCGTACCACGGATGCGTAGCTTCGATCCTACGATACGGAATAATATTTTGGGGAAATTCAACGAATAGAGATCTTGTATTTAAGGCTGCTACTCCCAGTTTTATGGCAAAATCGGGTAACTTTGTAACCATTTTATTCATTAACTATGGCACTTTTTAAGCTGAAAAAAGAATTGAACAGTCTAGACAATATGAGAAGTGATGTGGTTTTTCTAGAAATCGATTTTAATGAATAAAACCGAAGAAAAGTGAATCTAAAGTCACCCCTTTTTTGTCCAGTTGTAACCATTTTACTCTTACATTTTTGATCGGAAGTAAATGAAAATTTACAATATTCTTCAAAATACAATATAGAATGATGTGGTTTTCTTACTTTTTCGAAATTGATAAAAATTTATATCAAATTTCAAAAATTACTGCTAAATTCCTGTCGTATTCATACCGGCACCCCCGCTCTCGTCCATATAGTCAGAGCGGGGCGAGGCCTCTTGCTAAACAGACGTGTACTTCGTCGAGACAAAATTATATTTCGAAATTTTAATTATTTTGTTTGAAATATAGAAAAAGAATACACAGAGCGGTCCGAGGGACTTTCGTTTGCAAAATATGAGGGTTTCACTTCTGTTATCATTTGCTTCGTAAATATAAGAATCTTTGTAGGTACCCATTTTTAATCAATTTTTTTACAACACTTTTTATTAAAAAACATAATAGAATAATCTGTGGGTATACGCATATGCTCACGACTATATTCCCCGAGCGGGTAGTCACAGATATTCTGAAACTTCAGAACATCCACGTTTCACTAGTAGTACCGAAACTCTGTCCAGTGTGACGGGGAGTGAGCCCGTCGCCACTTGTAATGGACAGTAGGATACATGCCTCGAAATTGAAGCATGCAGGTTTCCTCACGATGTTTTCCTTCACCGAAAAGCCAGTGGTGTTACAAATCGTACATAAATTCCGAAAAACTCATTGGTACGAGTTGGCCTGGACGGGGATCGAACCATCGCCTCCTGCACGACAGGCAAGGTTACTCGCCACTGGACCACCAATCTATAGGACCTATGATATATTATACCCGGATATATTATAGTACCTATAGTATAGGTACTATAATATATCCGGGTCACAACATTTATAGTCTAGTAAAAATACGGTTTTAAGATTGCATTAAAGACACTGTAGTAGGTACTTTTATTTCATTATAGACTTTTGTCGAGATTTCGTGGTAAATAAAGGGACACTGAGAAATACCTTAAAATTGATATAAATGTCGAAAGGACATTCACATTTCTGAAGATGTTACTTCCTGCAGACCCGAAACGACCGTTAATTTAAGGTAGATTTTGTACAAATAAACAGTAAATAATTTAGTTTTGAGGTAATAATTTTTTTTACAAAATATTAAATACCTAAGTATCTACTCAAAATAACGTAATAAATTGGGAATCATTATGAATATGTGTTTTTCAGGTTCTATTATATTAATATTCTAAATTGTAACCCAAAGTGCAATGAATGCAACCTATTCCATACAAACAAAGATCAACAATCCATAGATTTATCCGCTTTTTAATTCAAAAATTACTAAAGGATGACTGTGATAATTGATGCTTCATTTGCCATGACAATTATAATAGGAATTTATGAAATAAAATTTGTAGGTAGGTCTTATATATTTTTTTTCCATCCATCCATCACAGCCCTTGTTCAGTCCGTCTTCGGACATAGGCCTCCTCCATATTTCTCCATGACGTTCTGTCCCTTGCCCTCTGCATCCAGTTCGGACCCGCGTGCTTCCTAATGTCATTGACCCATCTTTCTGGTGGGCGGCCTCTACCTCGCGTGGTTTCTCTGGGCCTCCACTCCAGTGTTCTTCTGGTCCAACGCTCAGAAGCCATACGAGCAACGTGGCCTGCCCATCTCCACTTCCGACATTCTATAGTGGCTACCACATCCACGACCTTTGTATTTCGCCGAATCCACTCCGAGTGGATTCGGCGAAATATTTTTTTTACAGCAACATAATTTTTCAACGTGGGAACATTGAATTATTTTATTATGTACTACGTTACGTACTAGAAGTAACACGACAAAGAAACGTCGCGTCGTACGCCGCATACGGGTAGTAGGCCAGACAATTTACTATATATCGTATGGAGGAGTGGGAAGTAATTATGGATTTGACTTTTAAACCGTAATCGACACCATTTAGTGACCACAAGACGAATGAAAAAAAAAATTAAGATACTTAAATCTCGCTGTGCGATTATACAGGGTGTAAGAAAACACCCTAGTAATACTTAAGGAGGAGCTTTTAGACCATCGAACTGTACAACTTTCACTATGGAGCCAACGTCGAGAAAAAAAATCTGCCGTCCCTTACATTTGAGTCTAGTTAGTACTATAGTTTTGTATGAGACATGATATTTTAACTGAAGCCGTGTTGGTCCAGTGGCGAGTAACCTTGCCTGCCATACAGGAGGCGATGGTTCGATCCCCGTCCAGGTCGACTCGTACCAATGAGTTTTTCAGAATCTATGTACGATTTCTAATACTACTGGCTTTTCGGTGAAGGAAACCATCGTGAGGAAACCTGTATGCTTCCATTTCGAGGCATGTATTGTACCTACTGTCCAGTAAAAGTGGCGACGGGCTCACTTCCCGCCACACTGGACAGAGTTTCGGTACTACTAGTGAAACGTGGATGTCCTGTAGTTTCAGAATATCTCTGACTACCCCCTCGGGGAATAAAGTCGTGAGCATATGCATGCATGATATTTTATCTCGAGACAGAAGCATTATAAGTATCGATTTATTTTTTATGCGAGTTTTTTTCCACCTATCCTACGACGCCTCACTCGACGTAAAAAAAACTTTTTTCCATCCCCTCTTTCGTTGTATGGGAGGGGCCAACAAAATTTTCCTGTTCTTGGGTTACTTACTGTTATCTATCTTCATTCCAAATTTCGATTAAATAGGTGCAAGTGAGTCATTGAGGCGGGGCATACAGACAGACAGATAGAATGCACGAAAGTATAAGGGTTCCTTGTTTGACTACGGATCGGAGGATGGGTCTGAGCAGTGGTGTCGCGTCAGAAGACCGTTCACAGGCTGCTGAACTCTGCTACACCGGCTGGCTGGTTTTGGAGGCTAGCGGGATCCGAAGCACGGTGCTCCGCTGGCCGACCGCAGGAAGTAGGGGGCCCAATTAGCGGGAAAGCCACCCGTGAAAGGCTGCCCCGCCACCTAGCGAAAAATCCCGGGTTGCTCCACCATGCCGGTTGGCGACCGGATGGGAGAAGTTGGTGAGCAATCCCGGGGGGTTCGGGCGTCCCCGCGGTCTCCAACCCAGCTATCTTAATGTGTGGCAGACTTCAGTATACTATCTGGCTCGATTGATGCGACTTCTCGCTCAACTACCGTCCTCCTGCCTATTCGCTCTTCGAAAAAATCAATGAAAGGTTCTCTAAAAGGAAGAAAGTTAAACAGCGGTTGCACGTTCTCCCTTTAAAAGTGCACCTCTGCAATATCCGCGGATTGCACTCAAATCTGGTAGCAGTCCACCACCACCTAGAGACTGAAAAACCACAACTGCTGTTTCTCACCGAGACGCAGATCAGATGTCCGGCAGACGCGGCGTACCTCAGCTACCCTGGGTAATCTCTGGAGCATAGGTTCGTTCCTATCTCTTTGACACTAGTACCTACTGTAGCCCGGGGACTTTTAAATTACCAAAAGATTATACCGATTGTCGTTTTGTTATTGTTGTAAGGAACGACATTACTAATCACAAGCACAACCGAACGAAAAAATAAAAGTTCTTGTTAACATCGTATAGTACTTGTAGCCCCGGGACTTTTTAACAAAAAGGTTACCGATTTGAAATTATTGTTAAGTGGCAATGGCACATATATTTGGCCCAAATTATTGTGAAGAACAGTTACCCAATTGTAATCAGTCTCAAAGTTACAAGATAATTTCCAAACCCTGTCAAAAGTGCCCATACCTCCCAATGGTCGGGTGGCTTGGGCACCTTTTAAACTCTAGGTTAATACAATTTTTGATAAACATATAATCAGACGTATACAAAGAAACATACACTTTCTCGCAGATTGCTTTGCTATTTTATTCAAAATCATGACAAAATATTTAATTTGGCACTCAAAAAACCATCAATCGCATATAACTTTGGCAAATGAACGAAATCACTGATGATATTTGGTTGAGCAGTGGGGCCATTAATAATTAACTAAACTAAATTGCCATAGAAAACAAAATTAAAAATCGACTATAAATCTCGAGTTATGAGGTGGTGCCCAAACCTCCCGACTGCCCAATGGTCCCCTACCTCCCAAACTAAATGTTCCATAAATTAACGGTCTCTTTTCGGGTCTTCACGAAGAAACATTTTCAGAAATGTGCATGTCCTTTGGACATTTATATAAATTTAAAGGTATTTCTCGGAGTCCCTTTATTTACCACGAAATTTTGACAAAAGTCTATAATAAAATAAAAGTATCTACTACAGTGTCTTTAATGCAATCTTAAAACTGTATTTTTACTAGACTATAAATGTTGTGACCCGGGTTTTTTTATGCTTTTATGAATAAGTTAATTTCAAAATTAATGTTTAGTGTGGTGCAATACTTAAAATGATTAAAGTATAATGCATGCATGCATATGCTCACGACTATATTCCCTGAGGGAGTAGTCAGAGGTATAAAACTAAAGGTAAGTGTTAAAGTAGGATGTAATAATAAACACAACTTTCAAGTTTAAAACTCAGAAAGAATAATTATTGATGTACACACGGCGACACATCAAGCTACCCAAAACCAAAATAAGCTGGCCGCGCGTAGACATAGTAATGTATAACGTCGCGCAGCCAGCTTATTTTGGTTTTGGGTAGCTTGATGTGTCGCCGTGCGTAAGTACATATAAGTTTATGGTAAATTTCTAGCTGAGCACAGCTAATGTTGGCCACTCGACGCCCACGGAGTAATAGATAACTACTCTTTCTGTGACCACGGCGCGTGGCGTGTCTAAGTGCCGGCACATGTCCACGTCTATGGTGTATCTACGTATCGTGAGCGCGATGCGGGTGGTGCGGGGAGAGGTAATAAGCTCCGCCCATTCACGCAAGGTCACTGGCGCATGTTGGAGCCTTAAAGCTCAAAAACGCTGTATCCGTGCAATCTTTAATTTAAAACAGACAGACTCATGTAGGCCTCATTTCGTACAGTCAAAACTTCTAACCTTACCGTGTACATACATTTATGAATGCGCCGTGTTTGCTAAAATGAACCTCAACCTATTTAACTTTCACTCTCGCCGGCGTCATCAGGATAAAATGTTGGTACAGCCATCAAAAACGGCTTTGCTACACAAAAGCTTATTTTGCAAGATACCTCATATTTATAATAACATTCCTAAAGCGATACGTTACATAGATAAGCTTAATTTGTTTAAAAATAAACTGCACGAATTTTTGGTCAACAAATGTTACTATAGCCTTGATGATTTTTTTGCTGACGATTCCATTGGTAAACTGTAGTGCTGTGCCATGTTTTGTTGCTAATTGTCTGTTTATTTTTTATTTTAAATGTATCCCTTGTAAATATCTTGTATGTGCCGATATTGTTTTTCATGCATGCTAGGAATAATTATTGTGCGCCCATGCGGCAGGACATAGCGAAACTGTAATGTAATTTACACCCTGTGTAACATCTGTAAATTTTACCTATGATTCACAATAAAATGATTATGATTATGATTATGATTATGTCACTGCTGGGCAAAAGGCTCTGCTTTAATCTTCCACTTCCACCCATCCATGTTCTGGTCAAGATTCAGGTCAGTGCTCAATGAAAACATTGAAAACAATACAGGGTGTAACAAAACACCCTAGTAATACTTAAGGGGGTGCTTCTGACCATCAAACTGAAAAACTTTCACCATGGAACCAACATCGAGAAATAATAAAAAAATCTGCTGTCCCATACAAAACTTCGTATCGACTCGACTAAAATGTATGGGACAGCTAATTTTTTTTATTTTTTCTCGACGTTGGCTCCATAGTAAAAGTTGGTCTGAACTAGCCCCTTAAGTATTTATTACTAGGGTGTTTCGTTACACCCTGTATAGAGTCCTTAATATGCTGACGGTTTTTTAAAGGGGATGGTTGGAATATCAAACTGAACAAATTTCTCTATGGGACGAAAGTCGAAATAACGAGTAAAAAATCTACTGCTCCATACAAAATTGCAATTTTATTCCACCCAAATGTATGGAACAGCAGATTTTTTTCGAGATTTTGATGTTGTTCTCATACAGAAAGTTGTTCAGTTTGGTGATCAGATCATCCTCTTTAAAAACAGGATTCTGTATAATGTACTTGACGGCTCGATAGCTCTGTTTGTAACCTGCCTGCTGATCGGAGGATCGCTGGTTTGAATCCCTTAGGGGGTAAATATTTGTATGTTGAATGTGAATAGGTATTTGTACCCAAGACATGAATGTGTTGTAAAGGGGTGATTAAGACCATCAAACTGAACAACTCTCACACTAGAGAAAACGTCAAAATCGGCTGTCCCATACATTTGAGTTGAGTCGGTACCTACTGCAGTTTTGAATGTAACAGCAGATTTTTTTTCTTGATATTGGCTCTATAGTTGTTCAGTTTAATGGTCTAAACCACCCCCTTAAATATTACAAGGGTATTTTGTTACACCCTGTATGTATTTTGTATCATTGCTACTCTTCAATCATAAATCAAGTGCAGGCTTGATTCTGGTAATTTAAATGTGACTAGATAATTTGTGTGGTAATGGTGTCGATTCGAACTGTCCACGACTTAACTTAACTAAATTTATTCCTGTCACTTTCTGAAATAAGATTAAGAAAAGAGACAGAAAATCAACAGCTGACTTTAGTGCTGTCAAAGTGACGTTACACGCCCATGATGCCATCCTAATGTACGCCATCTTATTTAAGGCGTTTTTGGGCGTGTAACGTCACTTTGACAGCACTTAAATCAGCTGTTGGTTTTCTGTCTCTTTTCTTAATCTTATTTCAGAAAGTGACAGGAATAAATTTAGTTAAGTCGTGGCACAGTCCGAATCGGGGCCAATGTCTATTTAACAAGTTATCTAAAAACTTCAGCGACTTCGAATATTTTTCAAAGTATACCCATCCCTAAAGGGTGTAAAGTTGAGAACGTCCAGGGCAGGGGTCCGAGGTAGCAAATGCAATTTGCGGACGCGAAGCAGAAATTGCAGTCGCGGTGGACGCTCACACCGGCCCAATCTACACTTATTGAACCCCGTAACAGCCTGTAACGTGTATTGCATGCCGAATATTGCCTGCAAGATATGAGGAGCTTTTAGTATTCAATATTCTTTTATAACAAGGAGAGACTTTGCAATTTCTGAAGATAGTTTCTGTACTCTATGTACTGAACGTTTAAAAATAGAATGGGTAAGCTGGGTAAGCTCGCTACATCTTCGACCCCATCTTCGTCCTGAGGACTGGATTGAGGTCAAGAGCAAACCCATCATTAATAAAGAAAAAATAAAAATAAAAATGTCCGATTTTATTTCGTGATATACAGGGTGTAACAAAACAACCTAGTAATACTTAAGGGGGCTTCAGACCATCAAACTGAACAACTTTCACTATGGAGCCAACATCGAAAAAAAATAAAAAAAATCTGCTGTCCCATACATTTGAGTCGAGTCGGTATTGCAGTTTTGTATGAAAGAGCTGACTTTTATTTCGCGATTTCGATGTTGGCCCCATAGTGAAAGTTGTTCAGTTTGATGGTCTGAAGCACCCCCTTAAGTATTAGTAGGGTGTTTTGTAGGTAGGGTGTACTTAGTTAGGGACATAGCGAAAGTTCTTCAGTTTGGTGATCTGAAAACCACCTTGACAGATCTTGAGAAAGTTTTCGATTAATTCTGCATTCTGTAATTGACTTATCTAAAGTCTATTCTAGTATGAGGTGTGTGATACATAATATTTTTAGATGAGACTGGAATAAACATTTTCCGCGATTTCATTTGTTTTGACTTTAACGGTATCATACCTATGTGTTAATCCAGAACACATTATATCTGTGTGCCAAAGTTTATTTAATAACATTTTGAGACTGTTACAACCATAAAGTTATTATACCTTACGGAATAGAGGAACTGACAGCTGAGAGAGCGAGATGTACTACCTAGCCACACCACTGTAAAAGATAAATGACGCAAGGCAATAGAACCGTTTTCTGGGATCTTATCGGAGGGTAAAAAATCAGTTCTTGTGACAATATATGCGAATCGAAAACGAAATCGTAAATTATTTTATGAAATATACTCTAACACTATTTCATTAAATTATCCACAATTTCACGTTAGACTCAGAATTATAGACAGTGTTAGAGTTTTTTCCTGTAGATAATCTCCTGAAAACAGTCTGAAAACGGTTTCATTTGACAACTGAAGTCAGTTCCTCTACTACTGTAAGGTATAATAACTTTATGGTCACAACATACACTGTAATTTAAAGTATACCTAAAAAACGAAAAAATAAAATTGTACATTAATCTTTTTTTTTATTTATAAATTACTGGACAGCTTTTCCGCCAGTGTCAAGTAGTTTATTGGGAGAATCTATCCCAATCTCAGGGATTGTTTTTGGACAAGAACAAGTAGAGATTGAGGAATGCGGAGCCTCGTGGCAGGCAAAAACGCGACGCGCGAAACCACGCGAGACGAGTGCTCGGGTCAGTTCCTGTAACGTGACTCTACTACATAAATCTTACCTAGACAGAAAGTGTGGGTACATAAGTTGACAGTTACATTTACATTGTACTTAGGTACAGTGTTAAGTTCATCTAAATCCGTTCAGCAGTTTATGTGTGATTGAGTCCCAACTAAACACAAAAAGTTACCTAAATAATTTGAATATTAAGTAGTAAGGATAGTTGACTAAAAACAATTACAGCATCCAGAGTACGAGACCATAATTCATTATTAAAAACATTCACATGATAATCAAACAGAGATAGGAATTTAATAAATGTTTGCTGAAATTTTCCGTTTTGTTCGTCGAATTGTGACATTCCGGTGCTTTTACAGGCATTAATGAAGTTTGCAATGCAGCGGAATTACGCGCAAGTGGTTTTAATTTTAGATTGGCTCTTTACGAGTGAGTGGACTCTCTATATTAATTGCGTTTACGCGACCACACTATATTTGTTTGTTTGTTTGTCGGAAAACAGTGAACATGCTTTGCGTACTTCAGTTGTTAGGTATCCTACAATTATTCTGTAAAGATACAGATTTGTAATCGAGTTGTAATGGAAGATTATTTATTACTAATTTTTCAGCTGCATCATGAGTGATTGTCATACAAAATGGCTCATGCTAACACGAATAAAAAAAAAAGAAGAAGATTAATTACTTTGAGTGCTTACCTAACAAACGAGCAATTTAGTACAAAGACTAACTACAGTTAAGATATGATTGCGTATAGGTACAAATTCGAGCTATAAGATACAATTCAAGCTCTTTATTAGACAAAGGGCCAGGTCATGAAACCGGCGAGAATGCATGAAGAGACTAATGAATGTGGAGGTAGCGAAAGGAGTCTGCCAGGATCATAGCAGGTGGCGGTCCGTTGTCTCTGCCTACCCCTGTTCACAGTCTTTTGAATCAAAATTGTGATATATACTTAAATTTCAGTTAATTCAGTAAAGTAAAATGTACCGAAAACTGTGTATTGTATGTAAGGTAAATAATAATCAACCCTTATTTATATATTCCATAAGTTTTAAATACAGGGTGTAACAAAACACCCTAGTAATACTTAAGCGGGTGCTTCAGACCATCAAACTGAACAACTTTCACTATGGAGCCAACATCAAAATCGAGAAAAAAAATCGGTACAAACTGCAGCTGGTACCGCCTCGACTCAAATGTATGGGACGGCAGATTTTTTTTTATTTTTTCTCCACCTTGTCCTCATAGTGAAAGTTGTTCAGATTAATGGTCTGAAGCACCCCCTTAACCATTCGCGGACACTGAACGAGACACAATAGAACTTCTATTGTTATCACTGCTATAGCTGGTCAGTGTCCGCGAAAGAGTTAAGTATTACTAGGGTGTTTTGTTACACCCTGTATAAGCATAGCCATATTGCTAAGCGAATTAACACATTAAAAGGAAATTATACGGGATTATATCCAACAATATATAATAAAGTAGCAATATTTAATTAAGTATGGTAACCATTGAAGTATGTAACCTACTTTTAATTAATTACAAATATGTTATTTCATTTATTTTCCAATCTGTTACTGCGAATAAAATCAATATGCAATCCAATTAAATACAACAGTGATTTCAATAAACACTAATAACATTCTATTATAATTACCAATAACATAAATTAAGTGATACGGACGATAGGTACCGAGCTGTTCTGGAGGTGCCGAGTCTAGTGCTGCCCTCAATAGTTTTTTTATTTCTAAACAATTAGGTGTACCTACATACAACGTTTCCCTTTCCATTGTGGTTTTCATACAAAATTAAAAAAAAACATTTATTTTCACCACAAAATACAAGCAAGCACCCTGGCAATTGTAAAGGAATAAAAAAATAAAAAACGATTGAAGGCAGCACCGCGGAAACAGGGGGGGGGGGCGGTTTTGAGTAAAATTGTAACCATTTTATACATTAACTATGACACTTTTTAAGCAGAAAACAAAACTGAACAATCTACATAAGTGATGTGGTTTTTCTCGAAATCTATTTTTTTAATTAATAAAACTGAAGAAAAACGAATCCAAAGTCACCCCTTTTTTTCCAGTTGTAACCGGTTTACTCTTAGATTGTTGATCAGAAGAATATAAAATATTTTTCACAATACAATATAGAACGATGTGGTTTTCTTATTTTTTGAAAATTCATAAAAAATCATACAGGTTTTCAAAGAAAACGGAAAATTCTGACCGGAGCCACGCAATTGAAGCGGGATGGCTAATTGCAAAAGTTTGCTTGTAAGAAAGAGAGCCTTGCACTAGGGAGGGAGGACCTTAAATCAAATAAAACATAGGTAACAAGCTATTACCGAAAGCCAAACTACCGTAAATAAATGTAATGTAATTTTAACGTAATTAATTATGTACGAAGCAAATACACCAAATCCAATAATGAAGTGGCACAAAGCGGATTCAAAGGCATACCGTTGTCAATACGCTGAATGAACAAAACCTGTGTTCGTAGCTTGTAATTATCAAGCCCGTGTTTGTGTCGGGTTTATTGCTTCCTGCAGGTGACGTCACGCTCCGATCAAAGTGAGTGCTTTTAATAAAGCCAGCCCGACACCCCCTCTATTATATTTTGATCTCTCTGTTATAACGTTTAGAACTACTACTGGAGCTCTCTTGTAAATGGACACGGGGGTTATACAACCGATGTTCGACCAGTAATATTAATATTGCATCGCTAATTCGCCTATGCTTTGCTCGACTGTTAATGCGTTCGGTATTAAGTGGACGAAATTGGATTTGATTTGATTTCGACTGGTATTGCTCGTTTGTTCATTAATTCTTTTTTGTTTTGGAATTGATTTGATTATACAAGGCGTACTAAATCAACCTAGTAATATTAAAAGGGGTGGTTTAGACATTGGTTTAAACTATAAAACAGAACAACTTTCAGTATCGAAACAACATCTACACGACTCTACATCTACACGACTCTACATCTACACTACTCTACATCTATACGAGATAGTTTTCGACTTTGTCTCTATGCTGGATGATTTTTTTACCGTTCTGAAACTTTCAGGTGTGGTTCAGACCATCAAACTGAACAACTTTTACTATGGGAGTAAACCTGAAAAAAGTCAGCTGTTCCATACTAAACTGCAATGCCTACTGGACTCAAATATATGAGATAGTTGATTTTATTTTCCGATTTCAGGTTTGTTCCCATAGTAAAAGTTGTTCAGTTTGATGGTCTGAGCCACCCCTGGAATTGTCGGAACGGTAAAAAAAATTATCCAGTATAGTGACGGTTATCAGTCTTTTACCTACTCGTATACAATAGAATATTACTAGGATGTTTTGAACAAATAGCTTTATTTATGTTTGTCGCTGTTTAAATGCTTAGGTATATAATATCTTGTTGTCCTAGTAATTGGTTCGTCTCGCACAAATCAGGTCACGCGGGACAGGTCATGTCGTGCTACTTAGTTTAATTTAGCGCACCATATCCACAGCTGATGTTCGTGATCGTGAGGTAAGAGTTAATGATAATGTTGTCCATAATTTATAGACTTAATGAAAATTTGAGTGTAGAAATAAAAACTGACAAGTTTAGTTAAATGTTGTTCTTTGTGCTCCACTTACAACACGGACCTGAAAAAAAGACGGACATAATGTCACTCTAAAAAGAGGTGAAGCATGCAAGGTCCTACAATTTTGCAACCCACACAGGCGCACCAGTTCTAGGCGCAGGTCCGACAACCCGCCGCCATTATGTACCTACCGCGCGACAGGGCGACAGCACGCACACTCGTATAAATGGTTGCTTCACTTTTGATTAGACGAGATTCCGTCCGTCTTTTTTTCAGGTCCGTGACTTACAAGTTAATATCCGCAGTGTACTATTCTGTGGTTATTCTTATCTAGTTCTTGTCTAGTAACTTTTGCCCGCAACTTCGTAAAACAAGGGTTTCCTTTCATTGCCTTATTTTAAAACACCTTCCGAAGAATTTTGAAGTACAATATAATTATTTACTTTCTAATATTTGATCCGTGATCTTCGCGCTGTCTTATATTCTTTAACAATCCTTACATCCCTTACGTTTTATAAATGAGTGCGCTTTTTTTGAATGGAGTCTAGGCACCCTCTTTATTTAATGATATACGTAGTTGTAGTTATACTGTACGCGTTAGGGCGCGAACGGACAGGTGGAGTGGTGAGCTCCCACGTTTCGCGAGTTAACTCTCTACTATGTTGTTGGAATCATTTTGCGATTGCGATACCATAAATAAAATAATTATCATAATATATCTGAAATCTACACCGGCATGTTCTTATTGGAGGGGATTTGTTAGGTTTTTTAGTAGAAGAGTAGAAAGGGTGAGGAGATTTTTGCCAGCATACCAGTGAAATCAAGAAGTTTGGGTGGTATAGATTTGTCTCTTCTTTCATGGGAATAATTCAGTTTAAGTTTGTAGTTTCAATGTTTTTTTTTTGCAGAAATTTGTATTAGAATTGTCTAGAATATAAAATTCGTAACGTGCTTTTCTCAAGAGATTTTTCTAGTATTCATTAGAAACCATGATTCCTCGAGATATATTTAAGTATCAGTTATTTTTCGAACGTGCCTGTATACCACACCTTTTTTTAATCACTATAAAAATTTTAAGGTTCTATAAGATAGTAAGGATCACAGACTACTTTTTGTAAGGATCAGCCGATCGATTTGCTATGGGAGGTGCAAAAACTTTTTCTCGTTTTTTGACGCACGTTCCTTAGCGAAAGTTGTTTAATTTTAATACACGTACATGAAATACAATCTTAACATTTTTCTAGTAATTAATAAATCGATGAGTTATCATCGTCACATTGACGAACTGAACACTATGAGAATAGTTCAAATTGTTATCTCAATTTGATAACTCCCCAATTCGCTACTCTGTACCTACCAAATAAGTGATTTAAATTTTGTGATTTCTTTCTGCCGTCGACACGTAAGCTTTTAGATAGCATGGTACAGGGCACTCCGCGGCCGCAGCTGAATTATTAAACCCCTACAAAGGCAGATGAATGGGCGATTTAATCCTGTGGACGTTTCGCACTGGTCCGATCCGCGATGTATCGGTATTAACATAAGAACGGTGCCCTTATTCCCACGCCACGGCCGCGGCCTCACCTTTGTGAGGGATTGGTTCGCAAGGTTATGCTCATTTGCATTTTGGACGAATTATTTGATGAATCGAAATAATAATTAAATAGGCTAAAAGTGAGCCATGCTACACCTGCTCGCTTGGTGGTTGACTGGTTGTAGTATCGTTTCAGATTACCCTACAAAAAATTACGGTCGTATGTATTTGTATATAACAGGTAAAATATTTTTAGAGGATGATCAAACTGAACAACTTTCTCTATGGGATAGGACATGGAAGGGATGGGACCAACAAATCTAAATCGCGAAAAAAACGGCTATTAATAGTTCTGTTCTGTTCTGCTGTTAACTGGGGTTTTATGTTTCGTGTTTTATAAATTATTAAAAACTGTATAAAGCAATTTATTCTTTATTTTTATTTATTTACTTCAGAGTAAATAAGTAGATGGGTAAAGGATGGCTTGTTTCAATAAAAAAAACTAAAGATTAAAATTAAAAAGTAATATTTGTGTACTATTAATAATTAATCCTTATAATAATATATTGGTATCTTGATAATATCATGTTTAGTGTGTAATCTTTTTACATTAGAAACTCTTTGGTTTCTATTTTATTGTAAAATATAACGTGAGACAAGCAGTGTGGAGTGAAAAAAAAATTGGCAATTGCCATAAAATCAGAAAGAAGAAAACTGGTTTTCTTTTTAATCAATGCAAATGGCGGCAATGTATTTTTTTTACCAAAAGTCGCCAGCGTTGAACTAACTTCGTGTAGTAAAAACTTTTTTGATTCTCAAAAACATGAACTAAAAAGTATAAACCATGAAGATTAAATTGTAAATATGGAACCTTTATGATTCTCTAATAAAAAAGTTTGTATTATGTTAACGATTTTGATCTCAGACTAAAGATTAGTCTGAGATATTGATAGTGAAATTCAAGTAATTCTTAAAAAAATATCCAAACCCATAACAGGAGGGGTAGAACCATGAATAAAATATAAGTTTTGATCAAGTGTACTTAAAACCCCGTAATAATTCAACCCTTAACAAGTGAGGGGGTTGGTAATAATAGTCAATTATGTCTGTGCTACCGTCAAACTTTCATTGCTCAAGTTGTGCTGATAATTTATTGCAACCGAATAGTTCTCTAGTTTCGTTGGTTCTAATTATTGTTATTAGTATTAAAGTTTGTGCTTCTCTCACTTCTGGGTAAATTCTACTAAAGCGGACTTGGCCAAACAATAGTGGTAGTTGTAATATATCTAATACTTTAAGTGGGCTTATCTTTATACAGGGTGTAACAAAACACCCCAGTAATATTTAAAGGGGTGGTTTAGACAGCAAACTGAACATCTTTCAATATGGAGCCAATATTTAAAACAAAATAAAACTGGTCAAGTGCGAGTCTGGCTACTCGCGCACCGAGGGTTCCGTACCACACCACACCACATTATTAACATAGAAAAAAATCTTTTTTTGTCTGGGACCTTTAGCGCAAGACCGACTCACACTTGGCCGGTTTTTAGTATTTGTTGTTATTCTGTAGAGTTTGCTCTATAATCACGCTAAGTTTGACGCTTGTATGTATTACCGTTTTTACGATAGAGCGTGAAGAAAAAACGTCGATAAAAACTAGTTTCTTGTTGAGAACCCCCCTTAATTTTTAACTTTTTGAAATTTTTATTATTTGTTAACAAATCCGCCGTAATAACGCATAATCTGAGAAAATTTCAACTATCTAGCTATTACAGTTCAAAAGTTACAGCCCTAAATAGGTAGGACAGACGGACGGACGGACGGACAACGTAGGCTTAGTAATAGGGTCCCGTTTTCACCCTCTGGGTACGGAACCCTAAAAATCAACTCAAAATCTCATACAAAGCTGTCGTATGTACTCGACTCAATTGTAAACATTTTTTTAAATTTGGACACTGTCTCCGTAGTAAAAGTTGTTCAGTTTGATGTCTAACCAAATCATCCCTTTAAATATGACTAGGGTGTTTTGTTACTCCTGTAGCACAGTATAAGAAAGAATATCTATGCCGTCGTCGTGTGTTTAAATGTTTTCGTTCTAGTTTTCTTCGTTAGTTTCACAGTAATTTGTCTGTCTCCAATAAAATACATTGTATCTATGAAACTTAAGCAATTATTGCAACACAACATGGCTAGAGTTGATATCCCGATAAACACGTTTTATTACTAGGAGTCTTGAGGCACGGTCAAACTAATGCGGTCTGCGGGCGCGGTCTTGGTGCGGTCACATGCAAAAATATTTTTTCTCTTTATTCTTACAGATTGCCCAAAACAGGAACGAGTGGAAACGCAGGGGAGAGGCCTTTGCAAGAGAGTGGGATGAAATAGGCAAATAAAAAAAATCTTAAGAATTTTAACAAGTCAACGTTTACAATAAATCTCACGCAGCAGGAAGGCAGAAGATGTAGTTTTTATTATATCCCGAAATATTATGTACCTACCACCTCCTACAAAAAGGTTTAAAAGAAAAATAAGGCGTTCCGTTCGTTTTGATACTGTAGATATCTACATTTTTCAATGGAGCCACACTTATTTGATCTTATATAAGGTTAAATTTAATTAGTTGGCGAAACTTAAGAAACGCATTTGGTATCTGTTACTAAGTAAAATTACGTGATAATGACACCCCGCTTGAACATATGATGTCAATGTCCGCCCGCGCTACTTATCTGTACGCACTGCGCATACCTACGCTCGATAATGATAATTTTGTTATTCATCAATACCAATTTTAAACATTGATTACCTATGCTATCTGTTATCATTAACGAGTACCCTGGTTCAGTTTCGCCAACTAATTTAAAAAAAACCCTATATACAACCAAAGGCAAAATTAGGCAAGTGATCCAAAAATAACGCCATAAATAGGTACTTATATTGTGGCTCAATTATTTATTATTTTTATTTAACTAGCATCATGTCGCTATTAATTTGTCTATGGTCAATATGCATGTCTCAGTTAATTGGTATCTCAAAAGCGTCAGAGACAGTGCGGTCAGATTGTGACCGCAAACCGCGTTGGTTTGACCGTTTAAACCTATACCCCTGGCGCAGGTCTGACATTTGCGTAACAACATGTCCTCGGCCGTACATTACAATCTTGCTACCGTCGTAAACCAGTTGTAGTTTAGTCGGGTTCACGTACTGTAATTATGTGTACTATGCAGTGTGCGTCATTACAGTAGCACCAACAAATTATTATGGGGTTTGAAGATTAGTCATTCGAGCCACCTGCATATTTATTATAATGAATGAAATTGTTATGAACTGATGAACGAACTGAATTGAATGAACTGTGTTGCAGTCTGGAACCTTTAATATCGATACCTAGGCGATCAAAAAAATATAATAAGTCATTTTGTCTTAGTATATCGCGAGCTATAAAGATATATTTGTTGTGACCGAGAATCTAAAAAATATGTTTGATATGAAATAACTCTGAAACTTACGCTTAAAACAAGAAATGATTTACTATGTTTTGTGATCATCTGAGTTTCCTCTGGCGATTTAGGACATTGGTGCGACACCGAATGTGAAAAAAAAAAGTTGGCGGCCAGCCATGGCCATCTTCTGTTTAGTAAAATCAACCACACATTACAAATTATGGTTATTGTTCAAGCTACTTTTATCTGACTTTATCAGAAATGTGCGCTTTGTATGAAATTTTTACTCAATTCTGAGTTCGGACGACATCAATATTTCATTACTTTTTATAGTTTATCTTGTTATTAAAAATAGTATTAAATCTAAAAACACAATGAAAACTGGAGTTTAGCGTAATTTCTAACCTTTTTTTCATTGAGAAGATAAAAGTAAATAATATTTTATTTAGTCAAATACCCAATTCGTAGTGATACAAATCATTAATGGGGCAGTTCAATCATAAATCATTAATGGTCCGTCGGGAAGCACGCACACTATTGTGTACCTATTGAGACAACTACATTAACATTGTGATCAACAACAATACTAAACTCGGACTCTAATAGGTTAAGTCTATGTAATTTTATTAAGCACTAAATGCTACGGTGCTACAGCGGCTACGAAATTACGTAGCAGTGTATATAGTTGCTACGTGGCGTAGCACTTTGTTGCAAGTTTGGTGTGATGGTGCCAAAATCTAGAACATTGTTTTGTAAAATAAATTCAACTGTCGGTCGCATTGGAATTGAATATCAATTGGAAATGTGTTTGGATCGTGAGAGAGAAATAAAGATGCTTTACTATAGATGTTATTCTAACTGGTCGGATTTAAAAAGTTTTTGTTTAAAGCTGAGTTTTCTAACATGTCGTCATATCAAATAACCTTCAATCTGTATTCCTCCAAATTATAAATTCATACAAAAGAGGGTTTGCTCCAATTATCTTAATGTTACATTCGAGACGATGACGATTTGATAGCAAAGTACCGAGATAAGCACCTACACTTTGGCTTGATTGATTTCTGCCACTCGCTCTACGAAGTATTAATAAGAACGCTGAGTCAAGCTTCATTAGACAAATATTTGCGCGTACCGTGTGGTAGTAGGTAATTAAATCTTGAGAATTTATCGTTTTGTAAGGTAGTGATATATCTGTTACGTAGTAACTTAGTAATCTGTGTCCATATACTCTGCGTACCTGATGTGCGAATGATAGGATGATAGGGGTGATAATGATGCTTTTTGCATGGAAAAAACACAGAAATGCATGTATTTCGGTTCTTTCCTTCTTATCGTGTGGACAGAGTCCTGGTGTCAGTCTTTTTTCAGACCGCTTCTGACGTGGTTCTTATTTAAAGACCACCAGAGATAGCAGCCAGGGCCAACGGCTTAACGTCCCATTCGAAGCACAGAATCATTTTTATTTTCAGACAATCAGGTGATTCACCTTGCAATATCCTAACCAACTGGGGAAAAACGCACAAAGTGACATATCACTAGGTGTCCCTCGTGGGATTCGAACACACCTCCGTGTCGAGAGCCCAATGCTATTAAACATTAGACCACGGAGGCAGTTTCACCGTTTTGGTTGAAATGATGACAATTTGATGACAATGATAAAATTACTTACGGAACCGCAGGCTTTAGGCTTGCTGCTGGTTGCTTTGCTCTTGGGGCGAGCGGGCGGGGTGTGGGGTGCGGGAGGGGTGCACGGGGGGCTGCTGTCCCCTCCCCCGGCCCCGCTGCCGCCGCTTGCGTGCGCGCTGCTCTTCTCGGAGCTCGAGCTGCTTGACTGTAAACAAAGAATGATGACTAGAGTTTACCGCGATTTCGTTCGCAAAAATTAAGTATATACCAGATTATTTGTCAAATCATAAAGCTATCAAACAAAAGAAGTTTCATCAAAATTGGTTCAGTAGTTTTTGCATGATGCTGTTACAAACAAACAAACAGGCAAACAGAACGACAAAAATTCTAAAAAAGGTTGATTTGTAGTCAGGGACACTTAAAAACCATAAGTATCGTAATATATTTGTACAAACACTTCTGTTACAATTTCAAAATAGTTTAGATTAGATGACGATGATTAGGTATACCTATTTCTAGATAGACTTCTTAACATACTTCTTTATATTCTTTTTGAAATTGAAAGGGAAACATCGCAAGGAAAACCCAAAAATGGCGACTGGCTTGCTATCTATCACTTACATACATAAACTCACGATTATACAGGATCTTCCTTAATATATTGACGTTTTTGTAAGGGGATAAGACCATCAAACTGAATAACTTTTACTATGGAACTAAAACGAGAATCGCGAAAAAAGAATCCGGAATGCGATTTTTGAAACTCATTCATTGAACTCAGTAGTTGAAAATGTCAATATTACTATGGAGACGTGCATCTTTCTACTGCTGATTTGATACTAAAAAATCATACTCCAGGAGTGCGATTTTTGAAAGTCGAATCAGCAGTGGAAAGATGCGTATCTCCGTGGTATCTCCATACATTTTCAACTGCTGTCATTTCCCATTAAGTATAATATATTTTTTTGCGATATCTGTGTTAGTCCCATCGCGAAAGTTATTGAAGAAAGACTATAATTATATTAGTAGCTGTTGTGAGTTTAAGATTTCAGTTGAAATCAAAATTATCAATAATTGGAAGATTCATCTTATCGTTTACAATGGGCTAACTTAGCTGTGTACTAACCAACATAATTATTTTCATTACATTGAACCTAGTACAGCTTTTGTATGCCTAATTTTGTCGTTGACTCATCAATCATGCGTACCCGTTAGGGACGGTTTAAACCCCGCAATCGGAACCCATAGTAAATAATTACTTTATTTATGTTTTATTTATATATATACGGACCAAATTGGCGACGTGCTTAAGAAGGGCCAGGTCATATCTACCCGAAACCGACGAGCATGCATGAAAGGTCTTATGAATGTGGAGGAAGCTAGAGAGGTATGTCAGGATCGTAGCAGGTGGCGTTCCGTTGTCTCTGCCTACCCCAGTGGGAGACAGGCGTGAGAATATGTATGTATGTATGTATGTATGTATGTATGTTTTATTTTGAACACAAAAATCAAATAAAGGTAGGTGTATTAAAACTTGTAAGAATTTGTTGTCCCTTAATACCAAAGTATACTCAATAGTCAAAGTAGTCAATATGCTAAACGTGAGAATTGTCACAACTGCCTGCAAAACAGTTTACAGTTACAGCCATGTTTCTAACCACCCTGAAAGGAATTATGGTGGTGAGTTTATGTTTGTATGAATCTAAAGATAAAAAAAATAGATTCCACGCAGGAAGTAAGAACGCACTAACAAAGCATCTATCCTTCGATATTGTGATTCCACGCAGACAAAGTCGCCGTAACTATCTAGTTCATGACGATGTACCTACTTGTACCTAATCTTGTCCCATAATCTTGTCCATTATGACTCTGTTTTATTGTTTACCACACACAGTTATATTGATAAGTACGCGACGTAAGTTTCTTGTCTGTGTAAGAAACAAAAAACACAAAAAACATGTTGACAACACGCACAACACAAGACCATTGCTGTTGATACTGTTGTTAATAAAAATATAATCCTACAAAGTGTACTTTCGAAGGCAACAAAGAACAAACCACCTAATTAATCAAGCAAAAGGAACAAGCCGTTTTCGGTTTCGACATTTCGCTAAGCTACCACAAAGCATTCGCTAATACGGATTGAAAACAAAATAAAACTCCGTTCGCTTGTTAAAACTCACAGAGAAAACATCTCGCGTTGATTCCACAGAACAATGTTTGTGGCGGATTGAGCAAAATGAGTTGCGGAAAGCAGGGCCGCAGTCAGTGTGGCCCCTCTATTTCATTAACCATTCAAGAATGAAAATGTACCTTTGGAGACAGCTGCTTTCAGAAAATTATTTTGTGTTTTTGTAATCTCATCGAAATGTATCTACGTTTAATAAAAGTAATGTTTGGGTGATTTATGGGTTAATATGTGAAAAAACGAATAATTATATTGAAGTAATGGAAATGGAACATTGAATTATAATGAGGGCAGTATTAAAAGACTATCTACGTCAATCTTCTTTGATTAATTCATTGCGGTTTCCAAGACTGATTAGAGTCATCCCCCGGGTTCGCTGGACTTCATTGTCTAGTGTTGAAAATGGTCGCCGCTGTTGATCCTGGTTTACAGGAGTTACAGCGGAGGGAAAGTGTTGTGGGCCTATGCCCGAATTAAATAATCTACGTCTATACGTATTTTAGTACGTATTATTATACATTCCAATGATTTAATATTTATCATTATTACAAGTATGATATCTCCGTTCACGAATTGTGTATTCGGGATTCAGCCAATGACATTAGTTCATTTTACTTTGATCTAAGGATTCAGCGCTACATTCAGACATTCGAGGCCTCAAATTATCCAGCGCTCGATGCGCCCCTGTCATCGACTCAACACAAAACACGACCGCTATTCATTCCTAACTTTTTTCACAAACCTTAATGGTGGCGCGAAATTAAAAGGCACACAACGAGGATTTGGGCTAATTGGTTAATTAATAAGGGCGGACGGCTGTGAATTTTACACACTCTGGCCAGCTGGAAATATGCCAAATGTCCGAGTATAAAAAGCGGGTTCTACGTGGACCTAACCCTAAAATATAGGACCAGATGCGAGGCGATATTTAATAACAATGTAGTTAAAACGATATTTTACTAAAATTACGAAGAAAGGATGGCGCACTCAAATTAAGGTTCCATTAGTATTTATGGGATAATTACAAAGGTCATTGGGCGAAATTTGACCCAGCTAACTAATTTTTTCCTACAAAAACCAATTTGGTTTTAAAATATTTAGTATTAACCCACATTCAATTTTATGTAGTTATTTATTTTTTAATCCATGGGGAAATGTACTAAATGTACTATAATACTAAAATGTACTAAATGTCCAAAAATGTACGAACATGTTCAAAATTAAGAAAATGTACTATCTATCTATCTATAACGTCACGGCTCTTTCCCAGTGGGGTAGGCAGAGACCAGGGCGCGCCACTTACTACGAAAATGTACTAAAATGTACAAATGGTACTAAAATGAATTGATTGTACTAAAATGTAAGAAAATGAATTAAATGTAGGAAAATGTAAAAAAATGTATCAAAATATAACATTTTTCTTTATTAGTTTTTGGCCTGAATCCCATGGTCTACATTAATGCGACATATACATTCATAAACTAGAGACATTTATCTAAACAACCTATACTTTTTTTTCTGGAGGTCGTGGGTATAGGTTTCATACTAAGGTGCCCAGTGACCTTTGTGTGCTCAAATTATTTACAAGCTTCAAAAAGAGGGCAAAAGCAGTTATCGAAAGCAAAGATATTGTATCGTGTTTACCTTTGCCCGCCGTTGGCTTGAGCCGGTGGTGGTCACTAGTTGACTGATGTGGCGCAGTGTCAGTGAAGAGGGCCTCGATTCGGCTCTGTTTGCCTCTTGCTAATATTGCCAGAAATACAAAAATCTATCATTTCGATTCAACTCTTAAAACTGAACTATTAAAGTAACTTTTGCAATTATGCAGATTTTGTCTAATATTGGATGCAGAGTAATTAATTGAAGCGCAAATTAGTGGGAGGTCGAAGGGAAAAATGTAAGGTTTGAAAAACGTCTGTTTTTCGAAGAGTTCTCATTAAAAATGTACGCATTTGTTCATTAAAATAATAGCTTTTCGCTTCGTTCCACCAAATTTAGTAATTTAGAAAATGAATTTCTAAAACCGAGAACAGTATTTGGGACGTCTTCTGACTATTTGAGATTCAATTCGAGTCGCATCAAACTTTTCCCATTATTTTGATTTACATAATACCTAATAACTAGATTCTACTAGATTATTTATGGAAAGCAATTGATGACATGCAGTGTTTTACATAGACAAATTGATGATCAGATGCTGACAAAAAGTTCCCAATATCGATAAAGCTATCGTTGGTATAGATATTTTCGGTACTATCGCTATAGCTATACCTATATATATATCTAGCACTATCGATATTGTTACAATTTTTAAGGTCACCATAGTATCGATAGACTATCGAATGTTTCATGATTGCTAGGCAACACTAATGAGATGTACTATTTATGTACACAAATGGAAAAGTTTAGGAACTTGTTGACAATGAAATTAATGACGAGAATCCGATATTACAGTGAGTTTACGTAAACTGCTGTCAAATAAACTTCATAATCACTAAGAACTAAAACAAACACCTAACGCAATGAACATTTTAAACATTGTGATCAATTATTTACTTTTGATATCGACTGTACCTACACAGGTCCGTATTTGTAGGCCCAAAATACAAATCCTAACGCACTGTCTAATTCAGTAGTGGTGATACGATAGTGGCATATCGCTGCCCTATTATTGCTCTGTACCAACTCCACTCACCTTAGTTTCGAGCTATTGACATCCAAAGTTTTGAAAAATCATACATCCTATATGTAATACTAATCTGAAGTTTAATGTGCTACATTGGCTAGACAGGTTTTTGAAGAGTTATTCCATGTAAATTACACTTGTTTTTGAACATATTTTATAATAGTAATGAAATATAATTAAAATTACTATTGTACTATGTAGTCCAAAATTAGCAAACTTATGACATTATTGTTTTGTACTTATACGTTTTTACTATTGTTCTGTTCTATATCCTTACTTAGAACAAATCAATATTAAACATATAAATTAAAGGACTGATTGGAAAAAAATCAATTAAACACGTTATAAATGAAATGAGACATGTTTTTATTTAAAAAATAACAAACTTAATAACAAACAAATTATTTTCTCTTTTTTAGAGAATTAGAATTATACATTCTGTCAAAGAATTACCAAAAAAAATTACAAAACATGATAGTTATAAAAAGTAACAGGGTACAAGATCAAAAATCGACCATTAAAATTTTAAAAATAAACAAAAATAAAATTAAACACAAAATCAAAAGATAAAATATTCTGTCAAAAAATTAGCATACATAATTATAAAAAGTAACCCAAACATGACCCAAAAGTTGACCATTAAAATTAACAAAATATTTCTGAATAAGATTAAGTCTGTTATTTTAAATCACGACGAAACCACAGTATAAGAAAGAGTATATATTACTAGATAACGAAACCGGATCAGCTATGCTGACTTAAAACATGTCTATCGAAATTATAAAATAATAGCTGTTATTGGCTCAATTCATTCAGGTTGTCTGGGCCAAGTCAGCGGCGATTCGATTTAAAAGCTATGCACGATTTAGTACCTGTTTAGTACTATTTGGTACTTATAATAAAATGTTTAGTTCCTCACTACAAATACAAACGGAGAAAATTTTAAAAACAGTCTGTCATCCAGTCATCCTGACGGTCAGGTTGTCTTGAACTTTTTTTTACCTTGTTGTAGTCTTCCTGCGTTTTTTTACATGATGATGATGATCTAGTACCTAATTAGTACAGGTACATATATATTTTTTCCAGATTCATTAGAAGCACAAAAAAAAGTTGCATCTTAAAATCAAGGTCATGAGAGATACTTATCTTTAAACAATACTAAGTTTTAGTACGTATTGGGTCCTAAATCGTACTTACCTTCAAATATTTAGTATCTCGCTGTAATCCGAGGAAAAGCATAAAAACAGTGGTCCAGTCATTCTGGCGATCAGGTTGTTTGACCAAGTTTTAGATTTCCTAGTCTGCCTACCCTTTTTATCTTTCCATTACGATTTAGTACCTAATTTGTACAGGTACAATTATATTTTTTCCAGATTCATTAGAAGCACTAAAAAAAGGGTAGCATCTGAAAATCAAGGTCATGAGAGATATTTAACTTTAAACAATACTAAGTTTTAATACGTATCCCTAATACGTACTAAATAGTACTTACCTTCAGATATTTAGTACCTCGCTGTAATCAGAGAAAAAGAATAAGTAAATACAGTTTTATTTTTGTAACACCTTGTAAAAGGTTATTTAAAAATAGTTGGCGAAACTGAACCAGGGCACCTTGTTAACGATAAGTGATAAGTGATAACAGATTGCATTATAAATGTTTATAATTGGTATTGATGATTAACAGAATTATTATTCTTAAATAAAATATTACTAACTCACACACGCACACACTTTATCGTAGGTACGTAAGGAAGGTTGAAATGCGCAGGGCGCGAGCGGACCAAGCAGAGGTCAAAACCCTAGGCCTTTCAGGCACGTCGCCGCCACCGGCGCCCCCCCCCCCCCCCCAGTCGTTTCGTGCTTATGTGTTTGTAATGATTGTTATTACAAGTAATAAATATTATCACGATATTGTACTTAGTAACAGATACCAAATGCGTTTGTTAAGTTTCGCCAGCTAATTAGATTTAAAAGAAAGGCTAGATCACTGTTTTTATTATTTTTCTCGGATTCCAGTGAGGTACTAAACTTTTGAAGGTAAGAACGATTTAGTATCTAATACGTATTAAAGCGTAGTACCTATTGTTTACAGTTCAAATATCTCGCATGGACTAGATTTTCAGATGCTACCCTTTTTTTGGTGCTTCTAATGAATTTGAAAAAAATATATTTACAAATAAGGTACTCATCATGGAAAAATAAATAAGGTAGAAAGACTACAACTTGGTCAAACAAATGGTCCAGACAACCTGACTGTCACGATGACTGACCACTCTCGGATTACAGCGAGATACTAACTATCTGAAGGTATGTACGATTTAGTACATAATACGTATTAATACTTAGTATTACTTAAAGTTAAATATCTCTCATGACTTTGATCTTCAGGAGCTACCCTTTTTTTGGAGCTTCTAATGAATCTGGAAAAAAATATATGTATGTACCTGTACAGTGTACAAATTAGGTACTAAATCGTAATGGAAAAATAAAAAAGGTAGGAAGACTAGAACTTGGTCAAACGAAATGGTCCAGACAACCGATCGTCAGAATGACTAGACCACTGTTTTTATTCTTTTTCTCGGATAACAGCGAGGTAGTAAATTATGGAAGGTAAGCACGATTTAGTACCTAATACGTACTATAACTTAGTATTGTTTAAAGTTAAATATCTCTCATAACCTTGATTTTCAGATGCTAGGTACTTGTTTTTGGTACTTCTAAGAAATCTGGAAAAAATATATTACTTATGTACTTACCTTTCTGTCTGTACTAATTAGGTACTAAATAATCACATAAAAATAAAAAAAGGTAGGAGGACTACAACTAGGTAAAAAAAAAATTCCAGACAACCTGACCGTCAGCGTCAGGAAGACTGGACCACTGTTTTTCTATTTTTCTCCGTTTGTAGCGAGGTATTAAATATTTGATGATAAGTACCAAATAGAACAAAATATGTACTAAATCGTGCATAGCTTAAAAATCGAATCGCCGTCTTGGTCCAGACAACCTCACACCATCCATCACCCTCACCCCTACGCTACCACGCATGTTACTTCGTCCATTCTACTAAAGAGTACGAGGAGTAGTTTAAGACGTAAAAAATTATAATATAATTACAATAATTATAATCTACGTATCAATCAGTCAGTCAGTCATCTTTAATTGGCATGTAGGTACCTTCGTCATAAAATTTACATGGGATATAGAACAAAGCATGGTGCAAAGTTTCTTAATATAGCTTTGTACCATCAGATTCAAAATAAACTGTTTATGGATATGGTACATTTCAATAATTTGTATTTCGTTCATATCATCACTGATAAATTGTACTTTAAAATTTGTTTCGGATATAGAACAAAACAATACTTATCACATCTCGTCAATACCTGGACATAGTACAATCTTATATTGCATATCTCAGTGATTATACAAATATTAGACTATCCGATCGGTGGAGATAGTACAGAAAAATTACTACATTAACATGGTACAAAAAATACAAAATACCTAAAAAGTGGAGTTAGTACAAAGCAATAATAGGGCAGCGATATATCGAAATACAATTATTATTCGCAACGAAATCATTCGACCGCCTGTAACAAGCTATAATCGACCCGACAGGTCGTATCGGGCCGGACGTGCGTAGACATCATAATATTGCAAAACTACGTAAGGGTATTTATGGGAAAAGGGTGAAAACGAAAACAGGGGGAATCAGACACAGTTTTTGCCCTTACTAAGAATTGATTCACATTTTATTGTACAGTAAGAAGGTAGGAAAAACCGGACATTTATGGAGTCGCCTTAAGAGGGCTATCACAAACTTCCACGTGCAGTGCAACGTCCAGTGGCGCCCTTACATTAAAAAAGATTTCTCAATAAAGAAAGCCTAAATTAAAAAAGTGATCAACATCAAAACTACAAAAGCCTTCAAGCCAATGTTATACAATACTTTTATAGGTTCTAAACATTCCACTTTTAGACAATTACGAATAAAAACAAAAGCGGCCGCTTTTTTTCTTTTTTCAAAATTTTTATGTTTAGACCTTTAAAAAACCTATGAAAGTATTCTATGAAAATAGCTTGAAGGCTATTCATTTAGGATTTTTAATTTAAATAGCTTTGTAGTTTTGATGTTGAGCACTTTCTTAATTTAGGCTTTCTTTATTGAGAAATCTGTTTTAATGTGATGAGGGCGCCACTGGACTGTGATAGCCCTCTTAATGTCAATGCAAGAATCAATAGGTAAAAGAATGATACATACATACACACATAAAATTAAGACTATAATGCCTTTTGGGGTAGTCAAAACATTACTACAACTGCCAACCTTATTGCAGGCCGTTATAGCAAGGCTCACGTTTAGCATGTTGAAGGTTTCAAGATGGAATTATAAGTAACGCGGTGATATGGTGGCTAGCCTTTCGCCCACAAATATACAGGGTGTAATATAAAATGGGGCAGTTACTTAAAGGGGTGCTTCAGACCATCAAACTGATCAACTTTCTCTATGGGACCAATACAGAAATCGCGAAAAAAAAATCGGCTCTCCCATACAAAACTGCAAACATAACTCGACTGGAATGTATGGACACCCGACTTTTTTTTCGCGATTTCGATATTGGTCCCATAGAGAAAGCTGTTCAGTTTGATGGTCTGAAGCACCCCTTTAAGTGACTGTCCCATTTTATATTACACGCTGCATATACTGTATATAAAACCCTTATCCGTTAGTCGCCTCGCTCGTACGACAGCCACGGGATAAAAAGGGGTGGTCCATTCTAATCCGGAACCACACGGCTCTTATACAATGTTAATGAATTAGCGCAAAACCTCATACACCCCAAGTGATTTATAACAAAATAATTAGATTGGAACAATAATTTAATTATTCTGATAGTTTAAAATTTAAAGTTATTCGCATTTTAAGTTTTGAGGCAAAAATGATTTGTTATCATTTCAGCACTGAAAGAAAGCGCTAACGCACTCATGGATACATTTTTATAATCTTGTTTTGGTAGTAAGTAGGGTGAGTGTGCCCGTGCGGTGGGTTGTCATCGGGTTCAGAAAATTTAAAATTTTGCAAAAGAATTATTTAATATTTTGAAAAAAATTACCTATGTTGAAACCATGATAATTCGACTCTGCTCTCGATTCTAGACAAACTGCTTTCTAGTTTTGCGTTAATTCATTAACACGTTGTATACATAAACTTACTACCAAAATCTATTTCTGTATGGTCAGAAACCTCGTACTTTAGCTACGTCATCTATTAATGTTTGCTCTAGGAGAAGTTTATTCCTAAAGCGCTAATGCGCGCTGCAGACGAAGTTTCATCGTAGTTTCAATATTAACCAATTAGAGTCAATAATTTATTTCAGAAACAATCTAAAAACTAATCTCTAGGCTTATTATGAGTCAGATTTTTGTTAAAATATTCAGTTTTAATAGCCCAGTCATTTTACGGACTTTTGTAAGGAGAGGTGGGAAGTAATTACTAACTTGACTTTTAACCTGCAACCGGTACTATTTAGTGACAAAAAGACTATCTGAAAACAAATTAAAAAAAAATTCGCTACGCAACATAGAAATCAAAATTGTGAGTCCCAGAAAATACCATGCACTCATTTGAATAAGATTTTACAATGTAAATTATTTTTAGAAATAAAATAGGCATTGAAAATTTAAAAAAAGAGGTTTTTATTAGAAAATATGAATGTATTTTTCAAAACCTTCTAAGTAGACAAAAATATTCACACCATTTTTGAAGTATGCCTTAAATATGTGCAAAAAAAAAAATTACCATCAGGTTTTTTCATAACGAGATAATACCAAAATTTTAAATTTGGAACTGTTGGTGATGAGATTCTTTTTTAATTTTGGTACATTTCTAAGCTCAAATTGGCTCTTAAATACTATACCTAAAAAAAATACCAATTAGTAATTAGTCCCGGTTCAAACCGTAAAATGACTGGGCTATAATGCTACTATTAATTTAAGATTTGTATGGAGGTACTGTACTTTAAAACTACACATTTTAACGAACATCTGACTCATTACAAGCATAGAGATTAGTTTCTAAACTGTTTCTAAAAACAATTTTTTTGAAGATATAACCAAACTACGTTTGTATGGAGAGTGCTCCGAATTATATCCCCTCAAGGCAGTGTACTCACATCAGAATGGGGGTTGGTTCGCGCTGGAGAGATGGGGGAGGTGACTCGGTGCGAATTGTGGTCACGGTCCGCGAGGCTGGTGACCACGTTACCACTACTGCTGCTGCTTGTGTCTGTAAAACAAAATATAATTATTACCACAGACCATTGAGCTTTATGTATAGAGTAAACATCGTGCTTCATGACGTTGTCCCATTCAACTGCGGCTATTTAGTACTCTGGCGTTTAGTCGCTCTCTCACTGCGGTCACGTGTATCAGTTTGATTAAAAAAAATTAATCTGCATAAAAAATGCCGTGATGTGTACTGAATTACTGCACATTGCACAAACAATTCAAGAAATGTAAGCAAATGTAAAGGAATAACTTTTCATAGGTAAGCAAGATGTGCTTAATTATTAAAAAGCTTTTTTATAGTACATTACTGCAGAGGCCAGCAACAGAGGCATTGATGGACGAACGTGTAAATGTGGGCCGAGGCGAAGCCGAGGCATACATACGTAAGTCCATCAATGCCTAGTTGTGGCCAAGGCTTGTATAGTACTTTTCTCAAACAATGCGCGGAAATTAAAACAGTAAATTTTCTCAAATTATTCGCGGAAATTTAAACTCTTTTCAAAATCAATGACGAACAACGAACAACAATTTTTTATTTTTTCAATAAACAGCTTTCTATTTGCGAGCCCGTTCGAAATTTAAATAAAACCTTTGATGAGTTACCTCCTTGGTCGCCATGTTTCGGAGAAAAAGATCGTTCCATTTTTAAATTACACGACAGATATGAGTTTAGTATGTAATTTATTTGGCCGCAAAACACGACAGATATGGATTTTCATACAAACATTGCCGGCCGCTGCGCGCATGTATTTGGCCAGTACAGCAATTTCGATTTATCTCGAAGAAGGTTGTCAAAATAATGCTCACATTTCCAAGCATGTTTGAGAAAATATTATTTTAAACAATACTTTTTTTCCGCCCTCGAAAACATATTAAGCAAATGCAAATAAGGACAAACCTATACGCGAAAAAGAGAAGACACTAGATATTGCCAGTCATATGAATTATAGAGAAGGACAAATATATAGGCGAGAAAGAGAAGACAATATATCCCTGATATGCACGAAACTATGTATATTTTTTGTCTTTTCTCGCGCATAGTTTTTACTATCTTCTTATCTCTCTCTCTCTCTCTCTGCAATCTTCTTGCACACGCCCCCCCCCCATTAGCCTCACCGGCTGCCGCACATAGCGCAAGAATTTTGTTTGTCGCATTATCTCTATACATCCTTCCTCTATGCCACAGACAAGAGAAACAATAGAGCTCTACAGAAATAGCATGAGGCTTTGATTAAATTAAAATAGTAAGATAGGTGACTAGCCTATAGCGCATGGACCGTATAAATTGAGCCCCCGTCGCACAATTTACTTAGTCGCAATCCGAGAGGCATTGCGTGATAAAGGTACAACAATGCCTTTAAAACTCGTTTTAAAAATCGTTCAAAAATAAAAATCAAATCACACGACATTACTTTTCATTCGTAAGTACATGCAAAGTAGATTTATTTTTCGAGTACGTAATGCACGAACGTCTTTAATGAAGTTCAAGAAATTAAACGAGGACTCTTATCTTGTTCGAAAACGAGTGTGCGAAAAAATTCTAATCAAACGAACGTTCGTCGAACGAACGAACGGTCTATTTCCTGAGGATGTTCCTTGGTGGAGCGAAACACGTGTAGAGTATAAATTATTTAGTGGGCAGGTTGTATTGCATAACGTAATACAACTTTGTCTACCTATTTGATATTTAGAAGGTCTCTATACAATCTTGTTATCTACCTATTTGACATGGATTTCCGCAATGTAGCGCCCGATTCAATTAATTACTATAACCTTTTGTCGAACGAAATGTATGAGAAGATAAGGCGACACAATTAACACAGCCATTGATTATTATCATCAGCCTTTCACAATGAGATCGAATGTAGCCTTTCATTGTCAACTCCTAGACACAGGCCTGTGTGCCACAAAACTCCATAATAATATGTGTATCCCTTACATTTAGATTAACTTGTCTTTTGAACGGGCCTCTACATGTTGGTTTCGGCCCCATGCACGCCTTCCAAAGGTCCGGGACTCAATTGCCCGTGATTACGGAACGTAAGAAATATAATAAAATATATTTTAATTAATTAATTATTTTCTATTTTTTTATATTTTATTTCGATATAAAGTGGCTCAATTACGTAACGAAGGAGTGTAGATTTTAAAAAGGCAATATTTCATCAAAATGAAGCACAGGTTAAATGAAAAAAAAAAAATAATGACGAGATTTTATAGTGAAGATTTATTAGTATTTTATTGTTATTTTTATTCAAGTTACCTACTTATAACTTCAAAGATTGATACTATATTTTAGATACGTAGGAACAAAACAAACGCTAAATATTATTTACAGTTACAGCTTGTCTGCAAAACAATTTTAAGAAAACTTTAATCATAATTTGGATTGAAATCCTTGCGCCTGCAGCCCTGCATGTATGAAAGAGTTTAGTTTGGAATAGCAGGCAAAAGTTTAAACCACCTGAGGCCAACATTGTGACAAAAGCTTAATTACGAAACAAATTTTGTTTTGTGCAACTGGCTTGGTTTAGGAAAAATAGGACATTTATAAGCTACAAGCATTTACCCGCGACTTCGTCCGCATAAATTATATACCAGATTTTAAGTCGGATTTTAAGTCGCTATCAAACAAAAACAGTTTTTGTGTGATGCTCGTTCAAACAAACAAACAAACACACAAACAAACAAACAGACAGAAAAAAAGTCCAAAAATTTGTGATTTGGAATCAGGGACACCTAAAAACCATATACCTTGTAATCTTTTTTTTGTAAATATCTTCAATGTACAGACACACTTCTGTTACAGTTTTATAATAGTTTAGATGTTTATTATATTCATTGACTTTAATTCACTTCTTTAAATATTTGAGAATATTAATTGGTTTTTGGGATGAAATTATTAATATTGAATAGAATACAATTTGAAACCGGTATACAAGCTTGGTTTGGTCGGCAGAGCGCATGCAAATAAGATCACTTTTGTATCTGTATCTTACATGCTGATGAATAAATTTCTTATTATTATAAATAAGATGTTTACGATGATACCTAGGTAATGATAAATAAATAAATATCTTGGACATTGTCACACAGTTTATCCAGTCCCATTTAAAGTAGGTAAGTAAAGTACCAGAGTCAACCTCGGGCTAGTATTCATCATCATCATCATCAGCCTATAAACGTCCCACTGCAGGGCACAGGCCTACCCTCAGGGAGGGTGTATGGACATTAGTCCACCACGCGTGCCCAGTGCACATTGGTAAACTTTACATACACATCATAGTCATAATCGTAATATTTATTTATTATTCTAATTATGTATCAACGTCTTATCATTGAGTAGGTATTATGAAATAACATAAGATGTTGAATAAATGAATAAATTAAATAAATAAATAACGCTCACAGGCACATACATTGCAGTGCTGCCAATGTAAATTTCTTGATTCCCCGCTTAAGTAGGCTCAATTCCCCGAATTTCCCCGATTTTCAATAATGCATTCCCCGAAAATTCCCCGACACTGTAATATGCAATGCAAAATGTAGTTAAATGTTTCAAAAATTTGCGTATCAACTTCTTTGTCTTCTAATTTTTATCAAAAAATTTAGAATACAAGGAGTTTTATTTATTATTTATATTTCTCCCACACTTTCGGACTAAGGATAGTCCGATTCGATTCTAATTTTAGCAATTTCCTCTACTTTTGACATCCTTTGTTCGACGTTTATTACAAATAGGCGATTCCCCGAAATTCCCCGATTTGAATCATTCCCCGCGCTCTCCCCGCACGCACCCCTCATTCCCCGAAAATCGGGGAAATTTCCCGGAATCGACAGCCCTGATACATTGTAATGATTCCAATTTAAGCTTTTTAATATGGAAACCATACAACAACGGCACGAACATATAACATCCATGACCGAACCGGGATTCGAACCCAGGACCCTGGTTTGGCAGTCCAGCGTGGTAACCATTACACCAACCGGGTCGTCAAGCCGGGTCGTCGAATACCTAAAGAATCGTATTATCACACTTTCCTGTCTACAATATCAGTAGTGTCCGCAATTTAAAAATAACTCGGTAAGAAACACTCAGTAACGACTGCTTTCCTCAATAAGCGAGGTGACACATGCTTATTGTATTATCTTTAGAACTGTGATTGAATCTGTGTTAACCTTGTTAGTAATCCTAAATCTGAATAAATAATAAATAATAATAATAAGAAAAGTTATTTCAGGGATTTTCTAAGGGCTCCAGTCAGATAGTATAGCATATATATATATAGCATAAATGCTCACGAGCGTAAGTGCCGCCAAGACGCTGCTTAAATCATCTTTTATAGATGGAAAGGCCAATGATGATGATGATGATGAAATGCTCACGAATATATTCCCCGAGGGGGTAGTCAGAGATATTCTGAAACTTCAGAACATCCACGTTTCACTAGTAGTACCGAAACTCTGTCCAGTGTGACGGGGAGTGAGCCCGGTTCCACTTGTAATGGACAGGAGGCCTCTTGCTAAACAGACCTGTACTTCGTCGAGACAAAATTATATTTCGAAATTTTAATTATTTTGTTTGAAATATAGAAAAAGAATACACAGAGCGGTCCGAGGGACTTTCGTTTGCAAAATATGAGGGTTTCACTTCTGTTATCTTTTGCTTCGTAAATATAAGAATCTTTGTAGGTACCCATTTTTAATCAATTTTTTTACAACACTTTTTATTAAAAAACATAATAGAATAATCTGTGGGTATACGCATATGCTCACGACTATATTCCCCGAGGGGGTAGTCACAGATATTCTGAAACTTCAGAACATCCACGTTTCACTAGTAGTACCGAAACTCTGTCCAGTGTGACGGGGAGTGAGCCCGGTTCCACTTGTAATGGACAGTAGGTACAATACATGCCTCGAAATTGAAGCATGCAGGTTTCCTTACGATGTTTTCCTTCACCGAAAAGCCAGTGGTGTTACAAATAAATAAATAAAAAATAATAAATAACGCTCACAGGCACATACATTGTAATGGTCCCAAGAAAGCACTATTAATAGGCTGTTTATTATGGAAACCATACAACAACGGCACAAACATGTAAACATCCATGACCGAACCGGGATTCGAACCCAGGACCCTGGTTTGGCAGTCCGGCGTGGTAACCATTACACCAACCGGGTCGTCAAATCGTACATAAATTTCGAAAAACTCATTGGTACGAGTCGGGCCTGGACGGGGATCGAACCATCGCCTCCTGCACGGCAGGCAAGGTTACTCGCCACTGGACTACCACCAGTCAGATAGTTCCGTACCAAATACCCTCTTTGTTCTAAACTAACTCATTTCAAGCAATAACTAGTACTAGATAGTCATTACCATTCTCCCTGGCAGTATAGATGCCTACTGAAACCGTATCAAGCAATTATTACAGATTACTGCGCCTTGATTGTTCGCTTTGTAAACGCAATATTGGAATGTCTACCGTTGTAATTGCGTACTGGATTAGTTACTGCATCCGAATCATATTCTATATTAATCAATATTACGTGGTCTGATGACTAGACAACTTGAATAGGCGTTTAAGGGGCTATGTGAAAAAAATAGGATTCTTCAAAGCTTCATATATCATGAAGTACTAACAGTAGGAGTATGATTTTCGGATATGTGTAAATTGAACATATAATTGAAGATTTGATTAGAGCCAAAATACGATTAAGACACATTTTCTCGATAGAAAAACAAGCCAAAGTAGCCTCCGTTTTTATCTATAAACGCTTGTAACTGCTAAACGGTGAATAATAGAAGCACAAAACTTGATTTAAAAAAAAGAACTTGCTATTTTCTAAATGTAGATTAGAGCAGAATTGACGTTACATAAATAGTACAATCACAATTAAATAAAGTTTGATTTGACGCTCGATTCGTTTCAGGCGCGCGCGCCGCCCCATCTCTTTCTCTCGCATCAGGCGGTAATATAAGCTATCCCACGCCTGTTTCGCTTAAATTGTTTTTCGACATAGGCCCTTAACATAATATAGTGTTAAAAAAGTGACTCAAATATTATTGTGAAACTAAGCCTAAAAATATAAGCGAAAATCACAAATAAAGCGATAGATGAAAAATGCATTTTGAATGGCATCTCAGTTTGAGCACGTAATATATTCAACGAAACGCACCGGATTGAATAGTATTGAATAGATGATATAATTGAATAGTGGAATTTGATATTTTGAATATTTCTATCCAATTTGAGTAGGTACCGATTCTAAATTGAGGTGCTATTGAAAACCGTGGAATTTTTAATTTCATGTTCGTGGAATAACTTAGCACCTAAGCTAAAATCCTAGTGCATTTTTGACCGAATTGTTACCTATACTTACTTTTCTTGTCGTAGTAAAACCTGTGTTAAATCTATAGTGCACTCAGATAGGTACTTATTTGAGTGCACATTTGGTTAGGTTTTTGGGGTGTAGGTAAGTACCTATCCAGTGTTTTGATAGGTGTAATTGGTTTGATAAGTGAACCGAAGGTCACAATAATGAAGCAGAACATCGCGCGTGCGATTTTTCAGCGTGGTTCATTTTTATCCTTAGGAGCATGTAAACTTACTGAGACATGACTAGACTAGGTGCTGTTTATACAGAAGAGACGTGTGGGGCGGTGGCGGATAATCAAACCAACTACAGTAAAAACCTTACAGTACGTAGCATTAGCGTCGTTTTCGTCGTAAAGAAGAATCGCACCCGCGCCACCAGGCGACGGAGGACGGGCGTAATTCTCCAAACGACGCTATGCTACGTACTATAAGGTTTATATTGTCTTACTTTGACTATCCGCCGCCGCCACACGTGTCTTCTGTATAAACCGTGCCGAAGAAGATGGCCGGACGACATTTTCGACTTCTCAAAGAACTGGCCTACCGAAGCGCAAAACACTGATGTATGAAGAGAACGGAGCTTAGAACATTTAAATAGGGACCTGCCTTACGTTAGCATTCCCCTCTGCCAAGGTACAGGATCAAATGATCAGGTACATCTGCATACAATTGTATACCTTACCACTAAACGAGACAGCCTATATAATTACGGAATATTCTTGTTTGGGGCTCACACTAGACTATTTGTCATGATTTTTGAAATTCAAAATTTGACTCTAAGGTAACGGTATAAAATCCAAAATTGCGTATTTCATGTTACCTCGTCCCCCGCAAAAAGTGACGTAACTCGTCCATATTTGCATGGTCTAAGGAACGGAGGGACGAACTTTGCCGTACAGTGGGATAAAAACGGCAGGTGTAATAATGTACTTACTGGTCTCAGGAGGTGGTTGATGATGGTTCTCCGTGTGTCTCCTCAGAGAGCGAGCGTCACAGTAGGACTTGCCGCATCCGTCCGCTTTGCACTCGTAAGGCTTCTTATTTCTATGTGTCAGCATGTGGCCGTTGCTGTGAATAAAAAAGAACCGTATTTTGTGAAAGTTTCAAACAAACAATCAATCAATCAAATGTACTTTATTTTACACCAAAACATTAAAAATAAAATACAGAGAAAAAAAAAGCCAAAAGGCACATAAAAATAAGGCGGTTACAAGTATAGTTACAGACCGTAAACATGCCTGAAATAAACTGGTGACTGGTGACTGGTGGGTCATGTTGACGAAAAAGGCTTTTTCGTCCTCTAGAACTTACTTAAGAAGGTGCACACACTCAGCTGAGGTATGTTCCTCTAACGCGAGTTATTGTGTGAGTGCACTGAAAGCGGCCAATTGTATAAAGCTTTCGTTCTGTAGGGATATTTATTAATGTGCCCCCGCCGCCGGGCCGTATTTGCTTGCAGGGTAGTCACCAACTTTTTTATTTATTTTATTGTAATATTACTGCATAGGTTACATGAACAAGTATACCAAAGAAAATCGCAAAACTGATTGTTCAATTTATCTGTCCGAGCTAATACACTTAACTAAATCTTAATTGACTAATAAAATGTTGTAATATTACATAGTTATTATTATACATTTTTGAAAAATTCTCATTAACGAAATACTGTGTAGATATACAGGTTATAATAGTGTTTCTTTCTACTTCTATCGAGTCGATGGCGTCATTTTTCAAGCCCAATATTAGCCACGCGGATGGCACCATAGGCAGCGGCTTCCATGAGAAGAGAGCTAAGGTGTGATAGCGCTATATCACGCTGCTATACTACGGCCGCAGGGTACAACAAACTTAAATTGAAACTACCAACAACAATATTATCTGGCGATTATTTGTCTCTACCTACCCCAATGGGACAGAAACGTGAGTATATGTATGTTATAACAAAAACTTTAAGCATACCGCTACGGCAAGTTTAAAATTAGAAAATATTGGATTACCAGCCTTGCAACCACAAAAACACTGCAAAAGAAACCTTATGTCTAGGTCGCTCACTGGCAGTGAAGTTGGAGTTGTGGAATTTTTAGAACTAAATGCATAACCTATTTTCATCCTAAGTAATCTAGGTTGTTAGGTAACATAATATTAAAGACTTGTGTTAGAGGAAAATTTAAAATTAGAGTTGCTGGAAAATTTTGAAAATACTTTTTTAGTTTTCTAGCGTACCGAATAAATAACATCGAATCCGATAAAATCAAAACAATGAGGCATTTTCTAGTCTAGAAGACTATAATATAACGAAAATTCAGTAGATGGCATTGTAAAAAATCGAAAAATACTTATAAAAATCTGATTGAAGGTCAAAAAGGGTTATCTATCTACTAATTCATCATTTTTTTTTAATAGATTTTTTTTGCTCTGAATGGAGTAGTCTGTATTATTTATAGGAACATCGACTGCATAAAAATCGATATACATAAATTCAAATGTGACGTACTGATCGTACGTCACATTGTAAACATCAAAATCGTTCCCAAAATTAGGGAGTAGATAATCTTTAGAAAGACACAGCGAAATTTTTGATATTGTAGTGTAAATGAACTTTTCTTTTTAACATTAAAAATGTTTTTTCTGTCGCTTCGGTATAGGCCCAGTTTTCAGCGAAAGTGCGACATCGCCCTGGTATGGTGGGTTTTGGAGTACGTGGCACGTGGGTTGGATTGGGGTGTCAAAAGACGCGTCTGGACAAGGGCTACAAAAAGCATTTTCGTTGTTAAAAAAAAATCGAAAACTTTTATGAAAATCGAAAATATGTGAAAAATGCGATCGTTTTTCGTCCGGTTTCGGTCAGAAAAAATGCATTATCTCGAAAATGAAATGAGATATCGAAAAAATAAAAATAGACCCTAGATATATGACTTTGGGCTATATTTATAAAATTAATAAAGGTGTAGGCGTAGGTGTATCACTGATGAGTTATTTAGAAGTATCTGATACCTTTGTGACGCGGAGAAAAGATAGATTCATTTTCAATGTACTGTGGAAGACAAGAGATTCGTGAATTTTTTAAATGAAAACGCCTCATTGCATGAATTTTTTTGCTGTTCTTTTTGGAACAAAGAGTAGCTGCTCTAATTAATACAGAAAGCTGAATTTGATAATGTCGATGCACTAGTAATCTACAGTAGGTACTATACCTACATAACGTAAGTTTGAAACTACATCTACAAATACCAAATTGGGTCACCAAGTTAACATGAGCATCATAGCCGAGTCAATATAGATCACACCATTATGGACAAGATGCCCTCATTTATATGCATGTGGGGTGTAAGCTGCGGCGATTAAAGGGACACCTTGTATACATGTGTCGCCGTAGATTAAAATTACCATCGCAGACCGGTCACTTTAATCGTCCTTTGTAAATGGTTCTAGTTTAATACCTATATGTTTCAAAGGATCGTTCCTGTAAGCCGATTAGATTTTAATATTGATTGTTAGTGAGATCCGTTTTAGATTTAGAGAGCTTCGAAAATAGTACCTAAATTATGTATTCTGTAAGGAGATAGTTTATTAATTATTAAATATTTTTAGGTGAAAAACGTTATTTAGGTACTTTGTTTAGTTTCAAACTTCTTAAATATTTTAGTGCTTCTTTGAAATTTAAAGAAATGAGAGTAATATTATTAACATTTTAGCATGTCATGTTGGTTGTGTTTTAAGTATTGTATTACGTTTGAGTTATCTGGTAGGTATCACATATAATTACCCAAAAGCATGATAGATAGATAGATAGATAACACATTTATTCACGTTCACGTTTTTTGATATGACGAAACTTATGGATGTTGAAGAGACCAGAGATGTGTGTTAGATTAGTAGCATGTGGCGATCTATTGTCTCTACTCTACCTACCACAGTGGGACTTGGGTATACATGGTGAAATTGATATCATTGCCATCCTTTTAAACTAAGGGTCTCGCCCATCAAACTGAACAACTTTTACTAAGGCAGCAAACCGATCAGAGCAAAAAAAAATCAGCTGTAGCATACATTTGAGTCAAGCAGGCATTGCACTTTAGTATGGGGCAACAGAATTTTTAGTTGCTCCGACCGGTTTGCTCCCATAGTAAAAGTTGTTCAGTTTGATGGGTAGACTCATAGTTTATAAGGATGCCAATGATATCAATTTCACCCTGTATATGTATTTTTTGTATGTGTGTTGTAGATTCCTTTATATACTTTTCAGCTGTAGCAACAGGATGCAATATAATGTGTAAGTACTTACAGATGATCCTGTCTTTTGAATGCCTTGGCGCATGTAATGCAAACGTATTTTCTCTCATCGCTGTGCGTCAGCTTGTGCTTAGCTAACGCCGACGCGTTGCCAAAGATCTTGTTGCATACCTGGAACAAAATATATTATGTTAGTCTATGATTTTTGAACGCTGTCTGTAATATGACTACAACTAGGTTACTCTATTACACTACGGTATTTGTATGTGTATGTAAATGTTAAATTAAATTTTCTGAAACTTAAGTCGTTACTATCGCACAAGCAATTTTGAAGTGTAGGCGATGTCTTCGCGACATGTATTTGTGCGTAGGAAAATCAATGTGAACCCACGGTTTTCTTAATATAGAAGAAAAAAAAAGATACCACCATGACACCGATAACAACAAAATACTAAAAACCGGCCAAGTGTGAGTCAGTCTCGCGCTAAACATCCCGGACAAAAATTTTTTTTTTCTAATTTGTGTTCCATATAGATACTCTTTCTTATACTGTAGTTCTGTAGTGGTGTGGTACAGAACCCTCGATGCGCGAGTAGCCCGACTCGCACATGACCGCTTTTATTACTTGAAATAAGTCGTATACTTAACAAATGTTAGGACTGGCAATATTCGATGGCGATGAGAGATACTTTGCGATCACAAACTAGTTCTTTCTTAGTACAAGAACGAGACCACAGTATAAGAAAGAGTATCTATTACTGTATTGCCTCAAATGCAGACGATTTTCATCTTTTCTTTACAACTTTAAGCTACGTCTCATAACTAAGAAGAATTCACTTATATTTAACGTAACACGAAAGCAAATAAAAAAAACCGTTCAGTCGTTAAAAATATATTTATATCGTGCTTAATTATAAAAAGCAGTCAATACCCAAAGGGTACTTGTAACGCAACTACGGAGGGGTCTGGACGGGACCGAGACCCCGGGCGACGGGTCTCCTAATCCCGTTTGTTTCTCATTTAATTAGGGACCTTGGGGTCTCTTTATCCTATTTTTGCGTAGCATGTCCGAGACGAGTGGTTTTATCGATGAGATTTGAAGGGGTTTGATTTAACTGATATTACATACGATTCCTGAATTCGGTGGTTGATGAATTCAGATCTTTATTCGAGATCTTTGTATTACGAATAGAAAAAGTATGTGTCTAGAATGAGCCTCATGCTTGTACCGTATAAAACAAAAGGGGCCAACTTTCTTAGGTAGGGTTTATACAGAAGAGACGCGTGGCGGTGGCGGGTAGTCAAAGTAACACCAATATAAACCTTATATTACGTAGCATAGCGTCGTTTTTTGACGTAAAGAAAAATCGCGCCCCCGCCACCGTCGCCTGGAGGCGCGGGCGTAATTCTCCAAACGACTCTATGCTACGTACTATAAGGTTTATATTGCCGCTCCCCGCCCACGAAATGTCTGCGCCACGTCACTTCTGTTTAAACGCTCCCTTAGGTTGGTGTGCGTGAGGCGTCATACAAATTATGTCTGTGCGCGTGTATATGGATAGAGTTTAGAGTACTGGTTGCATTTTTCTTCAACGCCGTTCGTAGCTTCGATTGTCTATCTTGACATATAACTTATCCAAAGACAAACTCCCTGAATATAGAATATATTAACTAAAAGCATATTCCTTTTGTCGCTATAATATACATAATATACAGGGTGAAATTGATATCATTGGCATCCTTTTAAACTAAGAGTCTACCCATCAAACTGAACAACTTTTACTATGGGAGCAAACCGATCGGAGCGAAAAAAAAAACAGCTGTTACATATATTTGAGTCGAGTAGGCGTTGCAGTTTAGTATGGGATAGCTGATTTTTTAGGTGCTCCGATCGATTTGCTCCCATAGTAAAAGTTGATCAGTTTGATGGGTAGACTCTTAGTTTAAAAGGATGCTAATGATATCAATTTCACCCTGCAGAATATATTAACTAAAAGCATATTGCTTTTGTCGCTATAATATATTATATTTATAGTCTATTTTTCTCCTGTAGTAAAAACATTGCGTGTTGATAAATCTAATGGCGTGACCTTTCTTTTGCGTATTCCTTTGCTCACTTTTTGCAATTTTCGACGAAGATTACTCGATTTTCGGCTCAGAGGTTCTAACTACCTATTAAAAATACAGTTAGTTGAATAAGAGCGTTACGATGCTGGCTGATACACAAGATGGGCTAATTTAATAATCTATGGATTTCTTCTGAAAGAGAACTGTGTTTTTATTGGAGTTAAACTATGAGTATGATACAATAGAGAGATGCAACATATGATCACAGGCACGCAAGAGTGCGACGGAACGCATAAATCACAAGACACGACATACATTGACAGGCTCGTAAGAACGAGACGCCAAACATAGACCCTACATAGACCTAAATCGCGCTACTAAAGTTTTCTAAAGATGTCACACAGGTTGTTAGGGTAAACATTTGCATGGGTGATTGTATCCATGATACCATGTCTGGTCAATTCCATACATTTTAGATTTAGTATAGTCTTGGCGAAAACAGATGTCGCTACAAGTATCATCTGGCCTGAACGAGAGATAAATCTTAATTAAACGTTATTAGATCACTATTATTTGAGTTTTGTTCCACGGAAATAAATTATATAGATTAATTTTCTTAAAAATTTTTATAACAAATGTGTTTAACACGTATTTTAAACGTAATTAAATATTGCTGTAGTACCGTTACTCACCACAGTCGCTGTAATTGCGCGAGTTGGCAACTAAGAAGGTGGCAACTTTCTTAGTATGGGCATTGACCCTCTGTTGTGTATAATTTACTAGCGGCCCGTCCCGGCTTCGCACGGGTGGACGTCTAATCTTTTCTAGCAATAAATATAGCCTATGTTACTCGGGGTGAATGCAGCTTTCTAATGGTGAAAGAATTTTTTAAATCGGCCCAGTACTTTTTGAGCCTATTCATTACAAACATACAAACATACAAAAATAGGTACAAATCTTTCCTCTTTATAATATTAGTGTAGATTTACTCTATGAGGATACTGAACAACTTTCCCTGAGAAACCTCTACCTACCTATAGGAAATAAAAAAAAATTTGGACTATCCATGCTAAATGCAATCAGCTGATCGAACGTTGTTTTTATTTTTTGCAATTTTTCCTTTGTTCCTTTAGGAAAGCTGTTCAGTATCATAAATACAATCACCCATTATAGTAATGCAACTGTCTACCCTAACACCCTGTATACAAGTTCTGAAAAACAACCATTAGTCCCAGGTATTCCACAAAACCTGGCGGAAGATCTTCCCTTTTCTATGGAGGAACATTCTTTCCTTGTTCCTCCAAACTTGGAAATAAACAGATTTCAATACAAATATCATTAAGTCTACACTTCTCTCTGCACACAGTTTCATAACACGACTAATCACTGGTTTTATTAACAATAGCGTTTACCTGCGACTTCGTCCGCACAAGTTATATACCAGATTTTAAGTCAGATCATAAACTATCAAACAAACAAAGTGTCATCATAATCGGTTCTGTACTTTTCGCGTGATGCTCGATCAAACAAACAAACAAACTTCTTTTTTTAAATATACAGTTTTATAATAGTTAACGTTAGCGTTAAGCGTTAACCCGCGACTTCGTTCGCACAAATTATATACCAGATTTTAAGTCAGATTACAAGCTATCAAAGAAAAAAGTTTCATCAAAATCGGTTTAGTAGTTTTTGCGTGATGCTCGAACAAACACACAAGCAAAAAAAAACTTTTTTTAATTTTACAGTTTTATAATAGTTTAGTTAAATTTTCAACTTTATTATCAAAGAATTGTGATACATATTCAATGCGAGGACAGTAAAATGAAGCTGCAAATAAAAACTAGAAGCATAAATACGACCAATTAGCCATAAATTTTATGCTCTTTCCCCATTATTCTCTTGCCACATAGATAGGAAACAATAACTCTCGTTTGAAACGCATTTCAGTACGAATGTTATTTTGTATTTGTATTATCCCTATAGAAAGCGTGCAGAAAGGCCTCGTATTTTCTCATACAATAGAATAGGAACCACGAATATATCCATCTCTTATGGGACATAGAATGACACTTACTAAAGGACTGAGAATTTTACCATAACCCTTTTTATGTAAAGCTACCTTCAAGATTTCTTTGTGTATGAAATTCGACATTGTTATTGAAAATTCGGTAGGTATGTCAAGTATTTTTTAAAAAAATTTTTACTGACATTATTCTAAAAGACCTTTGTAGTGCAGTGAGATCAACAAAAACTTATTTCCTGTTGCAATATTACTCACAATCACTTACTGACTTCAGTTTTTAGGGTTCCGTACCCAAAGGGTGAAAACGGGACCCTATTACTAAGCCTACGTTGTCCGTCCGTCCGTCCGTCCGTCTGTCCGTCTGTCCGTCTGTCCGTCTGTCCGTCCGTCCGTCCGTCCGTCCGTCCGTCTGTCCTACCTATTTAGGGCTGTAACTTTTGCACCGTAATAGCTAGATTTCTCAGATTATGCGTTATTACGGCGGATTTGTTAACAAATAATAAAAATTTCAAAAAGTTAAAAATCCAGGGGGGTTTTCAACAAGAAACTAGTTTTTATTAACGTTTTTTCTTCACGCTCTATCGTAAAAACGGTAATACATACAAGCGTCAAACTTAGTGTGATTATAGTTCAAACTCTACAGAATACCAACAAATGCTAAAAACCGGCCAAGTGTGAGTCGGTCTTGCGCTAAAGGTCCCGGACAAAAAACGTTTTTTTTAAGTTAATAATGTTGTGTTCTGTGGTGGTGTGGCACGGAACCCTCGGTGCGCGAGTAGCCCAACTCGCACTTGACCGGTTTTATTTTAATCCACTATCGCTTCATAAGGTGCTATAGCTTTGATGACAAAACAGCGAGGTATAAACCCCACAAAAGGTCTTTTATCTTAATTAACCTGATACCAGCAGCTGCTATCTTTTACGTACGAAGTCCCTCAAAACAATCGATTTTGATATTTACAGCGTTTTTATAAGAGTTACGAAACGAGAGTTCTTATGACGGGAGTCATGAAACTGAGTCCTGTAAAATTCCCTTTCTCGATGCCAAGATCCGTATAAAAATACGTAATGGTATCCTTGTTGTACGAACAGTTAAGATATCTTCTGGGCGGATCGATGTTTATGTGATAGAATATGTTTTTATTGGGGAATAAACTTGGAGTGATAGGCCCGATAGTTACAACTATCTACGAGTATGTTTGCTTTAATACGAATAGGATTTGGGAAATTGCCGTTTTATTTGCTTTATAAGTTCGGGTTTCTGTTTTACTAGTTGTAAGATGCTATTGGTTTTGAAATAACGTTCTCTTTCATCTTAAACGTTTTGTTTTCTGAAAGTTAATACACGGTAGTATTTTCGATGTGTCAACATTATAAACATTTTGAAAAACTATTTAGTCAAATAGGAATTTAGCTACTTTCTTCTGCTTGGGTGCAATGTATTGTTTTGAAGTGTGTTAGCAATTATTACGTCAACGATTTTTTCGGTCTTCGCTGCGGTCATATACACAAAAAAATATTGTTAACCTTTTGTATAAAAATCATTATAATCATAAAATATAAACGAACGATAAATTAACGAACAAACGAACGATACAGGAACTATTTACTTGTAAGTAAATTTTTTTTTCCTTACCACCAATTATTATAGAGTAAACAAGTACAAAAGAGAGCTAATAAAACTACTTATAGTGTAGTTATATACATATATATTAGTTATACACTAAAGAATTCACTGCAGTCACAAAAAATAAATTCGCACAGGTGCAATTCATTTCAATATTATGATAGAGTATAAAGTAAACGGTAGAACTTTATGTGTCGCTACGGGCACGGCCTCGATTTTTGCCTGTATTTTACGATGTGGGTCACGGCTTACCAACTAGGTCGGCTACTATCATGATAAGTATGATTTAAGCTCTTAAAACTGTAATTTTACACATAATTATTTAAAACGTTGTCTCCTTTTTAAACTATACCCCTAAAGTTACATCACCTTATATAATATTGTTGTAATTAAATAGTAGATACAAAAACAACAACATTATTAAAACAACTTTGCGTAAACAACGTGTTAATGAATTAACGCAGAAAGTAGTTTGTTTAGAATCGAGAGCAGAAACGAATTATCATGGTTTCAACGTAGGAAATTTTTCATAATATTAAATAATATGTTTGTAAAATTTAAAATTTACTGAACTCGATTTCATCCCATCGCACGGATACACAGGATTCTTAAAATGTATTCATGAGTACGTTAGCACTTTCATTAATTGCTGAAATGATAAAAATTTTTGCCTCAAAACTTAAAATGCGAATAACTTTAAATTTTAACTATCAAAATAATGAAATTATTGTTTCAATCTAATTATTTGGTTATAAATCAGTTGGAGTGTATGAGGTTTTTATATTCATTAACACATTATATAGGTCAATAGCAATTATATAGGTCACATTATATAGGTCAATAGTCAAAGTTGTTAATTTGAAATTGACCTGTTAACCTTATTTTGAGAAATATTCATAAACTCTACGTGTGCTGTTAGTAGAAAATATGAGCTTGCGAACTAATATAAGTATACATAGGTACTCCAAACTCCAATCCTAATGTTCTCGTTATGCTGTATGTCTTTCAAGTCAACCAATCAAATCAGCCCACACTTACCCACTGCCGGGCATAGGTCTCCTTTGTATTAGATACACAAATGGAGTGTTTGTGTTTTTATATAGGATACATTTTTGGTCAGGGCGAAAACAAAAAAAAACTCTTTATATTCGAAAACCAAACAAACCCTTAAATTACTACGACATTTTATAATTTTCTTTCGAAGCGTTTCAGCAAAAATGCGGTTAAGACTGTACCGAGCCTATTGTGCTGCCCTCAATCGTATTTTTTTGTTTCCTAATAATAAAAAAATATTTCCAAAAAACAAGAATGTCACATTATAGTCCTGATCAGCTTTCAATTTATCGGGACACTGCAGATTTGTTTTTATAATGTTTATAGTTTATTATCTTTAAAACCGCCAAAAGTGGCCACTTTTGGCGGTTTTAATCTAATCCGTAATTTTTCGATAAATTGAAAGCCTATATATCAGGAGTGCTATTTTTGAATTTCATTCGCTGCGTTCAGCAGTTGAAATGTCAAAATTACTATGGAGATACGCATCTTTCTACTGCTGATTTGACTTTCAAAAATCGCACTTCTGAAGTATGATTTTTGAAAGTCAAATGAGCAGTAGAAAGATGCATATCTCCACAGTAATTTTGACATTTTCAACTGCTGAACTCAGCGAATGAGATTAAAAAATCGCACTCCTGGACTACAATGTGACATTCTTGTTTTTTGGAAATATTGTTTAAGAGGGCTATCGGAGTCACAATAATAAAGATTTCTCAATAAAGAAAGCCTAAATTAAAAAAGTGCCCACATGACAAACTACAAAAGCCTTCAAGCCAATAAAAATAAAAGCGGCAGTTTTTTCTTTTTTCAAAATTTTTATGTTTAAACCTTTAAAAAACCTATAAAAGTGTTCTATATAAATAACACTTTTATAGGTTTTTTAAAGGTTTAAACATAAAAATTTTGAAAAAAGAAAAAACTGCCGCTTTTATTTTTATTCGCAATTGTCTAAAAGTGGAATGTTTAGAACCTATAAAGGTATAGTATAACAAAGGCTTTTGTAGTTTGTCAAGTGGGCACTTTTTTAATTTAGGCTTTCTTTATTGAGAAATCTTTATTATTGTGATGAGGGCGTCACTGGACTCAAATAGCCCTCTTAATTGTTTAGAAATAAATAAAAAATACTATTGGGGGCAGCACAATAGGCTCGGTGCAGCCTTAAAGGTTTACCGACGACGACGTCTCGCCAATAGTAAACATGATCACCTTGAGCTGACACCTTCGGCTTCGGGTTCGGCTCCGCTAAGCCCTGGGGGAGGGCCACGCACACGCGTCACATTTTTCGATGATTTAATCTTTAGAATTTTCGTCCCGAGGCTGTGCGTGAGTTGCCTCACTAAAGAAGATATTAATTCACTTTGATATGGCTGTTGACTGTTGTACCACACTACCACCTTTTAGGCAATTTACAATACTTATGTTATATTGATTAAATTTATAAATGCCTATTTATTCTTTAAACAGCACTAGCGACCCGCCCCTGTTTCGGACGGGTGCAATGCTGATATAAACCTTTATCTTGAATCACTCTATCTATTTAAAAAAACGCATCAAAATCCGTTGCGCAGTTTTAAAGATACACACACATATTAGGGACAGACAGACAGCGGGAAGCGACTTTGTTTTATACTATGTAGTGATGATAGCATATGCTCATAACTTTATTCCCCGAGAGGGTAGTCAGAGATATTGTGAACTCTCTCTCTTCTTTATACAGTGTTTAAGCTAAAATGCGTTTCATAGTTTAGTTGTATTTTAGACCTTCAAACTGAAAAACTTTTACTTTAAGACCGAGATTGAATTCGCAGAACTAAACAAATTTTTTGTTCCATAATAAATGTGACGACCTAAATGTATGGAGCAGCAGATTTTTCTTTTGAGATTCCAATTTTGGTCCCAAAATGAAAGTTGTTCAGTTTGATGACCATCAAACTGACCAGTTGTAAGCACCCTTTTAAATGTGAAGATTTGATAAAATTGCATTGCATAATATTTAAACTTATATCTTTAACTGGTGATACTATTTGTTCTGTAAATCTCCCTTTATTAAGTAAATAAATAAATGTTATTTGTATCTATTTTGTTGTAAATAAATGCCTAAGATACAAATGTAAGTAGCAATTGTAGTTAATGTATCGCATTAAATTTTACACCTGTATATTTTTTCTATAAAGCTTTTTCCAACATACTTACGTTTCCTCAATTTCATTTCATAAGATAAAATCTATGTGCGTATTTCGATGTAAAAATGAGGTGTAAATCTTTTAAATTGTTGTTTTGATGAATGCTCAACGAATCCAGCAATTTCAAGATAAATAGAATCACTTATACAAAACATAATTTGGCAATGGTTCCCTCTTGCCAGCTATTTGAGGTTTTTTGCCGATCGCGCCGGATTTGCTTTTCCGTGAATAGAATTGAAAATGGGGTCGGCTTTTGTTTACAGATTCTGTTCCAATCAGCTAAAGTCTAGATGAAAAAGTTTGGATGTGACGTGTCCCAAATCTGTCGCTTTCATGTTTCCGATCGGAATATTACAAAAATTATGTCAAAAGTCAAAACTAAATTGATGATTTTACTGACAGTGTACTGGTGTAGCTTATGTAGGTGTGATACTTTATAGGGTTTCGTACCCAAAGGGTGAAAACGGGACCCTATTACTAAGCCTACGTTGTCCGTCCGACCGTCCGTCTGTCCTACCTATTTAGGGCTGTAACTTTTGAACCGTTATAGCTAGATAGTTGAAATTTTCTCAGATTATGCGTTATTATGGTGGATTTGTTAACAAATAATAAAAATGTCAAAAAATTAAAAATTAAGGGGGGTACTCAACAAGAAACTAGTTTTTATCAACGTTTTTTCTTCACACTCTATCGTAAAAACGGCAATACATACAAGCTTCAAACTTAGTGTGATTATTGAGCAAACTCTACAAAAAAACAACAAATACAAAAAACCGGCCAAGAGTGAGTCCGTTTTGCGCTAAAGGTCCCGGACAAAAAAAGTTTTTTTTTCTAAGTTAATAATGTTGTGTTCTGTGGTGGTACGGAACCTTCGGTGCGCGAGTAGCCCGACTTGCACTTGACCGGTTTTATTTTAACTGTGATCACCTGCACGCTTCTCAATCATTATTACTATTCATATGTATAGTGACTTTGATGAGATTCCCACCGACCTTTATGAATGGATTAAAAAAGATTCTGTCGTTTTGGTTATTTCGCCATTGTATATAATATAATGCGGAGGCTGTAGAGGACATAATACGGCTAGGCATTGACAGGGACATTTTTCACTTTCATCTTTTATACAAAAACCCAATACCTCTAAAGGGTTGTTTGTTACACGTGAAAGAGAAAGTATAGGTAATATTTCAGATAGCGTTGGTTGTGCCCGCATGATACAATGTCCCCATATATTTAGGGACCGAAAACAACGGCGTCTGAAGCTTTGTTTACGAACATCAGAGTGCTTTTGATAAGCTTATCATTTCTGTTGTTTATTAATAAAATGTTTATTTTGAATGAAATGTTAATCACATCTAAATAAGGACGATTTTTCTTTGACGTATTTTATGGGCCGTTTATTTTTACGCCCGATATTTTAGGAGGGCGATGGTTTATTCCTATCTTAATAATAATGAATATTCTTTTCTTCCAATTTTCCTTATATGGGGAAGAGATTTGCAAATAGTCTACGCAAATGAAACCTCTGGTAAGTAGCTGCTTCCAATAAATATAATAAAATCGCGTACAATAAAAGAGTCTTCACTACATAGTATAAAACAAAGTCAGTCATAGTGTCAGTCAGAGAAAAGAAACTGGTACAACCAACTGCCGTAAACTACTATGGAGAAAGAACAAGAAGGTACTTAACTCCCAAATTATGTAATAGTATATCACTGCTAAGAGATAACAACAACAACAAAAAACTAAGTAAATGTACCCTAAAAATAAAAGTAAAGAAATGTTTGTTTGATAATTATAACAATAGTAATATTGTAGATATAAAATGATGTTGGTTCTTGACCACCCCGCAAGGGATGATGGTCGTGAGTATGTATGTATGTTCTCATGTATTAATCTAAAATGAAAGAGTGTCAGTCAAACTACACCTAAAGCAAACAACATTAATTCCCAGGAATATAAAAAATATTTAAAAAAAAAGGTAAAAATAATAACTGTAAGTGTAGTGTATCGCTAGCATGTACAAACTGTTTATATAAAATTGTAACTAAAAGCGTATCGCCAACAAACTGTTCTGCAGTTTGGCGAATTTGTATTTTAATTTTAGCAGTTTTAAGAATGAAGTTAAATAAATTAAAAAAAAAAAGTTGCTTTCCGCTGTCTGCTGTCCCTATGTATTCAATGATCGAAATGCTTGGGTCTGAGTGACACTAACTTATAGTACTGTATAGTATCAATTATTTTATTAAATAGACTATGTATTATTGTATACATAACCTTAGCATAAGAATTTATACTGTTTAGTTATTAAGTCGTGTTATGTTGTAGAGTTTCTGGCCGCATCTTCTCTACAGCGACAACACGTTCCGACGCGGTGGTAGCTTCAAAAAAAGATTTGACGTTTAAGAAGTGTGCTTCAAGCTCCTATATTGAATAAATTATTTTTGACTTGACTATGCTTAGATCTTTAAAACTATGCATCGGATTTTGATGCGGTATTTTTTAATAGATAGAGTAATTCAAGAGCAAGGTTTATATGTATATAATTAGGGATGCAACGATTAACTGACCGAGAATCTGACCTTTTTTGGTCAGATTTGACTCTCTTTTTTTTCAATTCTTCTGAGGTCTATGATTTGATTTTCGGTATGAACATACATTCTCGTTCTCGCGATATCTCATCCCCATTTTAAAAGATTAATCACCCACGTAAATCAGACGAGATATCGCTTGATTAACGAGATTATACAGAATCATGTTCCATATTGTGTTTTTCAAAGCAAATTGGCCTTTATGCATTCAAGAATCAGAATCCTGACCAAGTGAAACTTTGGTTTCGATCTCAAATTAGTAGAAAAAGTTACAAAATCTTGGAATTTTTTGAAGTAAAATAAAATAAATAAAATAAAGTTTTTTTATGATTTAACTTTCATTGGGATGCAAAGAAACACTATGAGAACTCATTCTGAGGGTAATCTCAACTAAATTTGATTAAATAATCGTAATGCATCGGTTATCGTAATAAATAACGATTAATATCGTAATCGTAATGGCCGAATCGTTGCATCCCAGCATTGCACCCGTGCGAAGCCGGGGTGGGTCGCCAGTTCTAAATAATTTGTCTAAATCTTTAATTTTTGTCTGTGTAGTGTAGATCTTTTATTAGATTCCAAAATACGCTATTCACATTTGGAAAGCTACAATAGCCAAAACACAACCTAATTAATTAACAAATGTGACCATATTATATCGATTTGTATGCAAAGACAGCGCGTGATCGAGATACATGAATAGCGAATTGATAATCGGACCCACTGAACTCGATTCGAGATATTCTGCGTACGTACAAATTTACCTACTAAATTGGTTTCGTCTTGGGGCTTGTTTTTGAAGCTGATGTCGATTTTCGCCGTACGTTTTATTTGATTAGAGAAAAGAAAGTCTAGGGTCTAGGCAACTACACGAGGATCTAGGAAAAAGAAGACAATTTTAAAATCTATATTTATTCTCTAAGAAGAATACCAAATAACGTCAATCACTAGCTAACATATCGTGATGACGTCAACTTTAGTCCTTTAGGTACCTATTTAAGATACGGACAGATTGCGTCAGGAATACCACAAAATATTCAAATAGAATATTCAGATGCTGCCAAATTAAAACGGGATAGGGCTGGCCATGTCTGTCGATTGCATCCGGAAAGAAAAATTCCAACAACCTGGATCCCGGAAAACGTGAAAGTCAACATAGAAAGTAGGAAGAGATGGTAAGACAACCTGGATACCTTCAATGATTGGTGGATGGAACTTGTTTAAGACCGGGAGTAGGCATTTGTCCAGCATTCGGATGAAAAGGCTAGAAAGTAGATTGGCAGATTTGGACCCAGCCATTTTTTACGAAAAATAAAAGCCATTCAGGACGGGGCGGTCATAATTATTATAAACAGAAAAAAATTAGGCTTTTTCAAAAAAAACTTCCACATCTCCAGAAGTCCGGATGCAAAAGTAGAAATTACTAGTAAAATAGACAAATCATCTAAAAAGCAGTAGCAAAACGCAACCACGAAAGCTATTTTCATCTAATACTATCACTGAGGTATTTTTTGGTCGTTACGGAACGTATTTGGCTTGGTTGAACTTATAGTGTGTGTGATTTCGTTTTCTTCCATTATCATAATATTGTAAGGTTATTGTGAATTTTCATTAAAATAAACACAATGAATGCATAGAAGATTGAGTGGACTATCTTATAAGAAAGATTATGAGTTTCATACACTTGATACAAAAGGTATCATAAGGAGAAATACCTTTCCCCCAACTTCTAAAGGTTACAATCAATTTACTTTTTTGATAGTTTTGTTTCACTCTATACATATTACTAAGTTTCATTCATGTATGGGACCTCTAAGTCTGGGTCTCAAAATACATGGCCGTCCGCCAAACTTCTTTCTATAAATAAACTTTGTAAATAACACAACTAATTAATCTAAAATTAAATCTATCACTATAACTTGCTTGGTCCCAGTAACATACATTGACTAGTTTCATGATGAAAATGGTCTCCCCTTAGTAAATCTTATAAAATAATTTCACAAAAATAAATCCAGAAGAATACTAGCAACGAACGAAGGTTATACGTATAAGTTGTGGATGTTATTTATATATTTGTATTTTCTATTGTTATCTTATTTACCATAATATTGGTCTAGACAGTTTTATATGTCAACGATATTATGTGTGTTGCCACACACAAATGCCAAATATATTATTCTATTTCGCACGTCTAAAACAACATATTTTTTCTTTATTATAATAAATTTACATACACACACGATCTCACGACTTTAATTCCTTTCGGGGTGAGCAGAAGCTTTGTTACAACTACCAAACAATATTTTTAGACAGGCACCATTTCAGGATGGAATGGCGTGTTAATTGATGACGGGGGGCTAGCTTTTCGCCCACAGAAACACTGTACAAGAAACCTTATCCCTTAGTTGCTTCGTTCGATTCCCAAGGGAAGAAATAGGTTGGTCCATTCCAGGGCCGTTGCTAGAGGGGGGTATTGTGGGGCAATGCCCTACCTTAAAATACCAATGCCCTACCTTAAAATACCAATGTCCTACCTTAAAAATAACCCAACCTTCTTTACAATATGGGAAAGTTAGGCAAATTTCCTTACAAAATTTCGAGCTCGCTTCGCTCACTCCAGCCTTTGAATGTTATTTTGAGGGTAGGTAGGCTAATGGAACTCAGTATCACTATCGCGTTTTGAGTCTTGTCGTGTTCTTTTCTTTTCTGGAGAGAAGATTTCACAGACACTGAATTATGTTACTCATCCAAAAAGTAGCCTTTTGATTCCGCCTTACCTTAAACCTCCTATGCCCTACCTTTAATCCAGTTCTAGCTACGGCCCTGGTCCATTCTAAGCCGGTACCATACCGGTATAATAAGAAATATAGTAATTTTTAAGGTCCGGCGTCAATAAAAGTCCAAAGATCAAAATATTACAAAATGCTACAGCCATAACCATAAAGAAACGAAACAGTTACGCTTTTAACCTCCTCATTTTAACGAGTACTTTGACCAAAGGGTTTTATTGGCATTGCTAGTAACAGTAACAAGCCGTATTAATTAGTAGTCAAGTCAGTGGCCTCGTCCGGCGTACCGCAATTGATGGTGTAATTATTGTACTGTCATCGTGATGTATAACTATGTTTATGTAAGTTTACCTGAGGTTGTTCTGATTGAGAGGCGTTCGTTTACCTACTAATTGTAATTAGATTAATTAAATTGTGTTTAGTATCGTCTGAGCAGCAGTTACAAATATTGACGTTCAATTGTATGTCATCATCATCATCATCTCAGCCGATGGACGTCCACTGCTGGACATAGGCCTCCCCCAAGGATCACCATAACGACCGGTCCTGCGCTGCCCTCATCCAACGTTTTCCCGCCGCCTTCACCAGGTCGTGTCGGTCCACCGTGTGAGGGGCCTATACAGGGTGTACAATAAAATGGGACAGCTACTTAAAGGGGTGCTTCAGACCATCAAACTGAACAACTTTCTCTATGGGACCAATATCGAAATCGCGAAAAAAAATTCCGCTCTCCCATACAAAACTGCAAACATAACTCGACTGAAATGTATGGGACAGCAGATTTTTTTTTCGCGATTTCGATATTGGTCCCATAGAGAAAGTTGTTCAGTTTGATGGTCTGAAGCACCTCTTTAAGTAGCTGTCCTATTTTAATTTACACCCTGTATACCCACGCTGCGCTTTCCGGTATGCGGTCGCCACTCGAGAACTTTTCGGCCCTATTGTATGTCATACATATACGTATTCAATACATTTTTATTCACTTTTCGGGACAGATAGAAAGATTGCTTCAACCTTGTGCTGCAAGGTTTTATAGTTTAAGTTTGTTTTAGTAGATTCATAGATTCTTTATTGTACACAAAAACATAATTATGAAAAAAATTACAGTTAGTCGTGATGTACAAAGGCGAGCTTAACTCTAAAAGAGATTTTTTCCAGCAAACCGTTGAGTGAGAGGAAAACTAATATGTTTGTTTTAGTAGGTGAAATGCTTGATATGTTACGCATCCTATACAGGGTGTTAGGGTAAACAGATGCATTACTTTTAGGAGTGATTGTACCCATGATACTGAACAACTTTTCCAAAGAAACCTATAGGAAATTCGCACTGTTTACCCTAACACCATGTATATTTTTTTATTGCTACAATGTAATTATGTATAGGATGCGTTCTATTATATGGTAAATGATGTAAAGTTTATTTTCACAATAACAAGTTATAACCGTTAAAAATGACGACCCGTTTGGTATAATGGTTACCACACTGCACTGCCAAACCAGAGTTCCTGGGTTTGAATCCCGGTTCCGTAATGGATGGTACCTACATGTTTGTGTCATTGTTGTATTTGTATGGTTTCCAAAAACAATGCAATGTGTGTGTTTGTAAGCATTATTTATTTATATCGCAAATACCAGACAAACTAAAGTAAAAGTAAATAAAGTTTAAAGTAAAGGTTGGACCTCCCATACAAAAGTGCGGATCAGCTGATCTATTTTCTATGGGAGGTCCACATTTTTTTTTCGTAGTTCGATCCATGTTCCTTAGGGAAAGTTGTTCGGTTTCATTGTCTGAATGCACCCTTGAAGGGAGGGTCCGTCGTTACGTTTCACCCTGTATACAGTACAGATGAAGGCTTTTAAAGTTAAACATTGAACACTTCAACTAACCAGTGACAAAAAATTTTGATTTTGCGTACCTACCCACGGCAACGCCTACAGCAATAAAATTCGATGAATACGATTAATACGATCCAAAGCTTAACAGCTTTGCTAAGCCGGTACAAGGTCGAATATCCAGAACCGCAATTGGGCCCGGCATTTCGAAAGGCCCGGAAATTATGATCGAAAATTTTACAACAATTTATCATTGTACGTGGTCGTCATTATATATTACGAGACGAGTGTTAAGTATGAATGTGGATGGCAGTGGTAGGAGAGGCAGGCCGAAGAAAAGATGGATGGATTGTGTGAAGAATGATATGTGTAAAAAGGGGGTGAGTGTTGAGACGACGGCTAAGAGAGATGAATGGAAGAGGATGACATATTGCGCCGACCCCAAATAATGGGAAATGGGCAAGAGAATGATGATGATGATCTACGCTGAGTATACCTACATTATTAGTCTAGCTGAGATAATCTAGAACCAGCATAGCACTTGTGATCTTAGACCATATAACCAGGGACCATGCCTTTACGTTAGCATTCTTCTATGCCAAGTTAAAAGATCAATTGATCTTGCGCATTTACATACAATTTTATACCTTATCGCTAAACGAGACAGCCTATAATTGCGGAACAATAACTTCTAATTCTCGTTTCGGGTTCACACGAGACTATTTCTAACAATCATAATTAGAATGTATGAAATTAATGGATTAAAATTCAAAGTTGCGGATTTCATGATATCTACCTCGTCCCCCGCAAGGATAAGATGTGTAATATTTAATGTGTAAATATTGTAGACGATGGAGACTGAATGGTATGGTATTGGTGATGTTGGTGAATTCAGAAGTATTGTTCCGGTTTGTTTGTTGTGGGTTAGGTACCCTTATGTAGCTTTTTAGCAATAAAGGCTATTCTAGTATTAATAAAGGCCTTATTACTTAAGTAAGAGTAGTACTGCAAGAAAGATACTCTTACAGTTTGCTGTTCTACCCTGTGAAACATACAGTTGTAACAACATGACCTTTAGTTAGTACCCGGTCGTAACTATTAAGGTGGACTTCCGATGCCAGCGGCCGATGCGTCTAACGCGCGCGTCTGACGCGAGGTTCTGTCAAATATGACAGAACCTCGCGTCAGACGCGCGCGGCCGACGACAGACCTCACTTCCGAGGTCAGCGACTGACGCGTGCCTATTGTGCAGAGTGTTATCACTTTAGGGTATTTTCCCCGAAATTTAGAGTATGGTTATATGTTTTGGTGTTTAAACAAAAACATAAAAACACAAACAAAAAAAAACAATATATATTTTAATAAAGAATATTTGATTGATTGACAGATTGATAGGTTTAGAGAATATATGAATGCATTTTTTTTACAGGGTTTATGACAAAATAAATTTTTGGGAGTAATGAGACCCTTGGCTTTTTAACCTGTACCTACATGGATCGCTTTCTAGCTAATAATTATGTAGGCAAGAGATTTTCCGAAAAAAGAAAAAGTAGTTTCAAGTGGCTCGATAGACGGTGTTATCGCTACGTGGATGAGCGACCTTGCAGATAATAAAATACAAATAAAATAGTAAAAATTAAGCAAATTTTCGGTAAAAACTTCGTAATATTTCTGGCAAACATTCTTGTTCAGCGTGACGTCAGAGCATAGCCGCGCGCGGCCGCGGCCGATGCGATAGACATCGGCCGCGCGCGTCTGACGCGCGCGTCAGTCGCTGGCATCGGAAGCGGCGCCATACGTTTTCATAGTAACTAGTATGGCCGCATCGGCCGTCGGCCGCGAGCCGCGCGCGTCAGACGCGTCGGCCGCTAGCATCGGAAGTCCACCTTTAGGTACTAGATCTGCCTATATGTCAAGCATCGCGTGTAAGGCTACCTGTGCAACATCGGGGCTGTGCGAGTCTTTACTTCTTTAATTTCAGACAATAGATAATTAGAGCTTTTACCCGCGACTTCGTCCGCATAAATTATATACCAGATTTTAAGTCAGATGATAAGCTATCAAACAAAAAAGTTTTATCAAAATCGGTTCAGTAGTTTTTGCGTGATACTTGAACAAACAGACAGACAAACAAAAAATCCAAAAATTGGTGATTTGGAATCAGGGACAGGTAAAAACCATGTCGTAATTTTTTTTTTGTAAATATCTTCCTTATATCTTCAATGTACACACATTTGTGTTACAGTTTTGTAATAGTTTAGATTAGATGATGATCGGAATCACAATATAAGTTAAAATTGCCGAGTACAGGCATAAATACAATGTATTAGCGGCATGTATACTGTATTAATCGTATGCATACGAGTAACTGATATTATATCGACATAATCGGAAATTTACACAATAGGTAGGCAGTAGGGCTTTTGAGTAAGTTTCCGATTATGTCGTTTACGAGATCGATAACGTTTATGGTACAGTCATTGGCAATTTTTAAGTATTATTTTGTTTTCTGTGATTATCATATTATCCACTAAATATTAAGAAGAAGAACAGATAAGAACTGCCAAAGAACACCATGCCGATTTGATACCGATTGAATCGGGTAGTGACACAATAAGACGCCTGCTGGACGTGAACAAATCCAACGCTACACTTACGTATCTTCGCTAAGCTCAGCGATTCTATCTACATATATATTTTTTCCTAGCTCTTCGATTCTTCTCTCATGTTTGGTGGACAGGCACCCTAACACTTGTGATCTCGCATTATCTAAGCTAGGCCTTCGTATCGATCGCCGCATCTCTGTGCGGCTCACGTTTCCATAGTTCCGACCGACAGCCGACCCCTCTAATTGGATGACGTCCAATCGGCTCCTATCTGCATGAATCGTCGTCTCAGCCAATTAAGAGGTATTGATATCACATCGGTTTTTGTTACGTTTCTCTTTCAATGAATCGGATGGCGGCGCGAGTTGAGTAATCAAGTTAGGATTTTGTGAGAGTTGTTTTCGCTTGGTTGGTTTAGTTATTCGATTTTGAATTACATTTTGAAACTTTGAAAGGTCAGATGGATATAAAAATTGAGCTGGAAAAAACAACGCAGGATTGGCAAAGATGGAGATCTGACGATGTAAAGCCAGTGAAATCAAGTGTAGGTTTCGCGCGCGGCCAAGTTACGAGTAAAAATAATTAACTACACGCTTCTGTACCTTGTCGCTTGTAAAACGGATTGTGGACGTTTATATTTTTTGGTGATTTAAGAACAGAAAGGATAATAGTGCTACTGAGATCACAGTATAAGAAATATAGTAGGTAAAAAGTCGGTATCGCGTAAAGAAAAAAACGCATTCCTTCGTAACTAGTATCGTATAAAGATGCATTTTTCTTCTATCGTAACTGGTTACGAACCTCTGGTTTCGTACGCGGCCGAAGGGGTATTAAGAACTACCTGAAGTGTCAAAAACCGAATAACGGTAAACTACAAAGTTCTAAAGTGTACACATAATGTTAACTGGAATGACTAGTTATTTTATTACCTGTCGAACTGTGTTTTGAAACCATAAAACCACCCCAACTATTTATCTCTACAAAGAATAGCCTTGTTTCTGGTCAGCTAACAATAATCGTACGAATTCGTGTGTCGAAACTTTCTTTTATGTTTCCATCCGAAAAGCTCTGACAAGGCGGTCCATTGTTGTTTTCGCAGAGATTGGAATCCTGTTTTTGTCGGCGGGTCACCGATACGAATACTTGGTTATTTGTATACTGACAAACTTTATTCGATTCGAAATGTGAACGTAAGTATGCTGTCAAATGTTTTTGATGTTTTACAAATAGAAAAGTCTATTGATTTTGAGAAAAATTGTAGTTTTTTAGGTCCCCAAAATGTGCATAAATAGTTACTTAAAATTTGTCTGTTGTGTAGTGAATGTAACAGAAGTTAAGTTTGCTTTATTTCTGCATTAGCCCTTAGTTGAAGCTATTCATGGGAATGTGTTGATCGATGTTTCTTGTGCAGGTCACATAATAAAAAAAGAATCGATTATGCTGGACCAATAACTAAATAGCATTTGATAAAGTAACCTACATTAGTTAACTTCTAAGTATGTTGTAAATAATGTTTGGGAATTGAATTATGGTTTTCGAGTTTTTAATTTATTAAAACATCGTTATAATTAAAATTAAATTAAATTAAATTAAATTAAAATTAAAAATTAAATATTCTTTATTTTCAGGAAAACATAACCCATAGATATATAATTACAATACAATAAAATGAAATGTCAGTACAAATTATAGGATATCACATTAAAATGCTCGTCAAAAATATAAAAATAGTCATAGATATTTCTTATAATACTATTCGGAGACGCACGCGCGCGCTTCTCAAAGGAGGCCCTCGCGGTCCTCATCACTGCAAAGAAATCGTTGACCCTGTTCTCGGCAAACATACCAGACGCGCTACACCTCCACGGCAGGCCCAACATGCCTCTAAAGGCGTTGTTAAATTGTACTCGCAACGTGTTGTAGGAGCGCTGCGTATAGGAGTACCACAAGTGGCCGGTGTAGAACGGCTGGCAGTAGGCTTTGAACAGTGTCACCTTGGCGTCCTTGGAGCAGCGCGCGAACCGTCGCGCCAGCATGTTGGCACGCATGGCGAGCGCGCGCCGCTGCCTCTCGAGGTCCTCGTCGTCCCGCAGTCTGTCGGAGACTATATGACCCAGGTATTTGAATTCCGATACCACTTTAATTGCACAACCGCGCAGATACACTGGCAATACATTTGTAGGGCCTTTTTTATATTTAAAGACAACCAACTCCGTTTTTTTGACGTTATAGGAAAGACCATGAGTCTCCGCATACTGCTCACATATTCTTATTAAATTTCTTAGACCTCTGATTGAGGGGCTCAACAGCACCATATCATCAGCGTAGCTGAGATTGTTTATTAGTTGATCATTCACGTAACAGCCGACTTTGGTACTGCTGAGCTCCTCAATCAGCTGATTTACATATAGGTTGAACAGAATCGGCGACGTGAGCCCACCCTGCCTAACACCGCACTCCAGCTTGTAGGTATCGGACATCTCTTTACCCCAACGTACTACATTAGACTGATTCCCGTACCAGTACTCCAAAAGACCGACTATATTCTCAGGTACACTAGTTTGCCTTAGCTTTTTCCAAAGAAGTTTATAATTAATTGTGTCAAAAGCACGACTTAAATCGAGAAAACATGCATAAACTGAGGTGTTTTTCTTTAAATAGCTTTTAACTGTATTTTTTAATGCGAATATAGCCAAATCTGTCGAAAGACCGGGGCGAAAACCAAACTGTGCATCATTCAGTTGTATATTTTCCGAAAGATTTGGATTTAGAAGTCTTTCTAATATTTTTGAAAAAACAGTAGCCAATGATATGGGTCGATAGTTAGACAGGCTGGACACGTCGCCGGTCCTGCTCTTCACCAGTGGGACTACAACTGCTTTCATTAGGGACTCTGGTAGATAACTATGCGCTAGACATGCATTAAATAACATAGTCATTTTTTCAAATAATTGAGGACCTGCCTTAACAATATGCTCAATACTAAGATGGTCGTGCCCGGGCGATTTGCCCCGCGCCATCGCCCGCACGCATTCAAGTACCTGCTGAGCGGTGACGCGGAGCTCGCCGCCCCCCGCTGGCGCCGGCCCTGCGCTTCGGCCTGGGTCTGGGCTGCGCGCTCGCTCTGCCGATCCGTGCGTCTCCTCGTCATTACATAATACGTCAGGTTTTACGTTAAACTGTGACGCGAACATATTTGCAATCTGTTTAAAATTACGTGGTTACACTTTAGTAACGTTTATAAGCACACTTATGAAAATATTCCACGACCTAAATACCATAAAATAAAGGTGTCATTACTTGATTTTAAAACATGATGCAAGCGAAAAAACGTGAATTAATAGCTCCTCGCAGAAGTGTACAACCTCGGGTCGCTGTTATTTGCCAGCAGCCCCAGTTTTTGTACCCCTGCCTTTGTGAGCCGGCGGCAGGCGGCCTGCCATTTGTCTTCCCTGCTGAGGCTTTTGTCTTTTCGTTTTCCAGATATTTATCTTTACAGCAATAGAAAGGAGTTCATTATTTTAGGAATGTTATTGTTGTAATTTTGAGTCAGACGCCTTTCTCTTAGAGTTTGTAGAGTCGTAAATTTCTGTAGTTTCTGTCGTGTTCAAGGCAAATGTAGCTAATTTTCTTTTGAAGTGTTGATGTCACCTTTCTTACGAAATGTTTAGCGAAGCTCTCATTAAAATAAACTTGCTGAAAATGTTAAATTTCTCAAGTAAAATTTTTCTAGTCTTTCATCGTCATATCGAATAATCATATAGACTGTCTAATTATGTCGCATCTAAGAGGAAGAAAATTCTAATCTCTTCGTGTTTCATCGATGATCTACTAGACGCGAGACACGCCAGTAAACTCATTCATGATAAACCCATAGGATAGAATTGTAAGTAATTCTACGATGCGATAATAGAATTTGATGGCTCTCTGGTAATTATTGATATTATGTTTACGTTAATGATTGAGAGTACAAGATCTAACATGGTTTTAACATTTTGCAAACTAAGATACAACTCAAATTAAAGATTGAAAAATTAAGTCTCGGATGGGATTCGAACCTGCACTCTTCCAAACCGGGGTACTGCGTTATCCAATTTCACCACCGAGCCAACTACTCAGAGACCAAAATTTTCAATCTGTTGCGTCTTAACTGCTGCAGACCTACGTCGTAGGTCAGCGACAAATGGGCCGCAGCGCGCACGACTCAAACGTTGAGTCAGAATTGTATAGCATTTCAGTGTTAGGCACTGCGCGAGTGTCATTGTGTTGAGCCTAGCAGCGAAAGTTTTAAGGGGACGTAAGCGACATCTACTGGAAGTTATTTCAAACTAACCAACTAGTTTGAAATAACTTCAAGACTACTGGGCAGGTAGGTACTGTATTGGTAGGTAGGTAACTTTGGCTTTTTGAAAGTCGTAATAGGAGAATTTTAATTAGCAAAAACCCAATCTCCCATGAAACAAAACTCTCATTAACGACATAAAAATGAAACCATACAACTCAGTTTTTATAAAAAAGGGGAACGATACAAAAAGATATCATTTTTATTACCTGGACGTTCAATTTTCTTTGTTTAACTAACCGTCGCACATTTCCTTCGTAGCGTAATAAAACTGACCTTTTTCTCTTTTACGGGCACACGGACAATAGGAAAAATATAATGTGAATTTGTCAAGAAAATCCAACACCTCGTGGATTGGATCAAGTTTACCTTTTTTAAGGAAAACAAGGGAGTCTTAGGGTGGGGTGGGATTACAGTAGGCCTGTGGTTAGACTCTGGGCTGGCGGGTGCGTGCGCGCGGCGCCTCTCGTGGGATCTACACGATCAGTGTAAAGCTTTGCAATAAAACGCTTCTGAAAAAGTTTACTTACAATGTCCTTTTATCCCTTTTTTTGGGAGAATTTATTTACATCTATCACACGTAATGGGAGAGAGGTGGGCAGTGTACAAATAGATTGAGATTATCTTTTATGACGTTGCGATTTGTAGCAAAATGATTAGGTATAGTCAGTGTTTAATTAGAGGGCATTTGATGGCCCAATAGCCTAATTGATATTAAGTCAGATTTGCGAAACCGAGGGCATTGGGTTCAAGCTTCGCAAGAAGCAAAAAATATTGATGTGATAAATAAGAATAGATATTTGTTCCGTCGTGAATGCACTACCAGTGGTCTGACCTGTGTAACTTTATGCAATATACATGTAGATAACCTAAGTGTCTCGCTATCTAATTACTATTACCATAGAGTAAATAAATTTATACACAACAGAGGGTCAATGCCCATACTAAGAAAGTTGCCACCTTCTTATATGAAAACTCGCGCAAGTACAGCGCTGGTGGTGAGTAACGGTACTACAGCAATGTTTAATTACGTTAAAATATGTGTTAAACACATTTGTAATTAAAAATTTTAAGAAAATTAATCTGTATAATTTATTACCGTGGAACAAAACTCAAATAATAGTGATCTAATAACGTTTAATTAAGATTCATCCCTCGTTCAGGCCAGTAGCGACATCAGTTTGCGCCAAGAGTATACTAAATCTAAAATGAATGAAACTATCCAGACATGCTATAACTCAACTCAGATCTAGGGTGGATTCTAGAACTTTCTTTGGGGTTACATAAATTCGGACTCTGATTTTGTTGCACGATTGCGTGGGGTAGTGCTAACATGAGCAATTTATTTATTTAACAAAATCATAAGAGTCGCCTTTTGAAGAGTTAAACTATACATTTATTAATAAATCAGTCAAGTTTTGGATATAAATCTTAACATCCATTTAGACACACAAAAAACCTCTCACCCTAAACGCATACACCTTTTCCGTTCCGTCGTGTATGCAAAAATGGTTTCAATGTGTCTGACCACCCCGACAATGGGAATATGGTCGTGAGTTTATGTACGTATTTAAAAAGTTTATTTAAAATTTAAGATACTAACTTGTATTTTATAAATCTGAGAAACGTAGTATAAAATACATGTTTATTCCACATTGAACTAATATTTCATTAAAGTATTGTATCGATATCTTTTGCACATATACAAGATTTTTACCTACACTAACATGTATCAAGTACCTAGCCTAGTACGAATAATAGTAACAACTTGGAAGAATTAAAGTAACAGTTACCCATCTCTTCGTCTCCCTCAAACAGGTGATTTTATCATCCATAATAGTGCATAGACAATGTGACGAAGGTTGTGGCATGTTTCCCGTTCTTTACTTTCAGTCACTCTCGCGGCGATTACATCGGAAGGGTTTTAAACGCATGTCATATTAACAGGTTTCACGTTTTTTTTCGTATAAAAAAAGGAACGATGATGCCCTTGTCTCTAGCCACTCTACTGAGAAAGCGGCGTGACGTCATGTATCCTGCACCAATCCTGCACTATATAGAAAAGGACACATTTAAATTATGGCATGATGAATGAAGAGTCAAGATCGAATGTCAAGTTGTGACAGGTGGTTAGCCTTTTGCCTACAAAAACAAAGCTCATTAGTTCGGTAAGTAGCGAACTTTTAAGACTTGTTTCAGTACCTAGTTTGGAACCGAACTTTTGAGACTTTTTTGTCTCAGTAGTTTGGCCCTGAACTACTACTGTAAACTCTTATGTATTCCGTGCTACTACCAATCTCCTAAGACTTTTTTTCTTAGTGGTTCGGGATTAAACTATTGAGACTTTTTTGTCTCAGTATTTTGGGTCTGAACTACTACCGAACTCCTAAAGCTTTTTTTTCGTCTTAGTAGTTCGGGATGAAACTTTTGCGAGTATATTTTTGGCGCAATAGTTCGATTGTCTAGTGAACTGAACTAATTATACTTTTTTAGTCTCAGAAGTTTGGTCGGTAGAAACCCCCTTAGTTACCTTGTACAACATCCACGGAAAGATATTGTAGTTCATTCCACGCATCACAAAACAGATATAGTAAAATTGTTATATGTTCTGTAGTGAACTACAGTAAAAATACTGTAGTAAACTACAGTAAAACTGCTGTAGTAAACTACAGCTTTTGTATTGAATTTCGTACAGCGTTCCTAGTGGTTACGTTGAGAACTAATTATGTCATACAAAATTGGCACCGCAACTACAGTAGTAACGTACAGTGAAAACTCATGGTAGACCTACTGTTGTTTTGTTTTAAGTCGTTTTAAAATTTAATTGTTTTCTGTTGTATTTTCTACAACGTGTTAATGAATTAACGCAAAACTAGAAAGTAGTTTGTTTAGAATCGAGAGCAGAATAGAATTATCATGGTTTCAAAATAGGTAATTCTTTTCAAAATATTAAATATTTAGTTAGTACATAAAATTTAAAATTTTCTGAACCCTATGTCAACCCACCGCACGGGCACACTTACCCTACTTACTACCAAAACAAGATTATTAAAATGCATCCATGAGTACGATAGGGCTTTCATTCATTGCTGAAATGATAACAAATCATTTTTGCCTCAAAACTTAATATGCGAATAACTTTAAATTTTAATTATAAAAATAATGAAATTATTGTTTCAATCTAATCATTTTGTTATAAATCAGTTGGGGTGTATGAGGTTTTGCGCTAATTTATTAACACGTTGTATACACAAGTATATTCGAGCTAGTTATCGAGTTAACTTGGCATTAATAAATATTGGGTACAAAATATCACCTAAATGACCATAAAAAGGGGAAAATGGTACCGTTACTCATGATTAAGCGTGTGTAGGTCGAAAGTCCGAAACTATGCGGTTAAAACTATGTTATGTTTAGGTAAAAACTGATACTCTGTGATCCCTTGCGTCCGGGACAATTTGTTGTAAAAAGTAATTGTTCTAGGTACAAAACCAGACAAATAGAACAAGCATGGCTTACACACTGACCGAATCATCGTCTTTTCACGCTTTTTTTATTATTATTGGGGCATGGGCCCCTCCACACATTCCCATTGCTGTAACTCATGTAAACCAGAAGGGCAATTACGGTAAATAAATTGCAACTGAACCATGACTGGACCGCGTGCGAAGCTTAGCTTTTTACACATTTGGTATTGCGCTAATTGCGGTACAGCTCATGTCATGACAGCCGTTAGAGCCGTTTTGACAGTTGGCTCAAACGTTAAAGACTGTCAGTCACATAGTAAATAAGTCAAGTTTAGCGCAATACGGAATTAACACAGTTGAAAAGTATTTGGATTGCAATGTGATTATAATTGAAATTGGATTAGGATTGAACTTGGATGTTTTAAATTAGCGCAATCGCCCTCCAGGATCAACAGCGGCGACAATTCAAAACACTAGACAATGAAGTCCAGCGAGCCCGGGGTTCTTACAAGTATCACGCTTCTGACAAAATTATTGTTGCAGTTGAGATGATAGGTTAATGATGTAGTTGTATTGATAATAATATTTCTTCAATTTTGATAAACTTGATATTACGATTTTGTAAATTTATTTCAGACTAGCGGCCCGTCCCGGCTTCGCACGGGTGGACGTCTAATCTTTTCTAGCAATAAATATAGCCTATGTTACTCAGGGTGAATGCAGCTTTCTAATGGTGAAAGAATTTTTTAAATCGGCCCAGTACTTTTTGAGCCTATTCATTACAAACATACAAACATACAAAAATAGGTACAAATCTTTCCTCTTTATAATATTAAGTGTAGATGAGAATCTGGCAACATGGCTCTCGTCACCCTGGCTGGTTACGGGAGCCGTGTTGCTCTATGGATTTAAGCAAACATTACAGAAAACATACAATAGCATCCTTAAAAGGTAAATGACAGCTGTCGCAAAGTCTCTGCTCACCCAAAAGGGAAACATAGTCGTGAGTTTATGTATAATATACAGGGTGTTAGGGTAAACAGTTGCATTACTTTTAGGGGTGATTGTACCTATGATACTGAACAACTTTTCCAAATAATAAAATAAAACCGGTCAAGTGCGAGTCGGGCCCACAATAAACCACTAGTTTCTTTTTGGACCTCCCCGCTGATCTGCTTTATTATATGTAAGGTCCAAAAAAATCTCGTTTTTCGACCCATTTTCCTTAGGGAAAGTTGTTTAGTTTCATTGTCTGGTTATGTTATTAATTAAAACTAGTGGTGTTTATAAATAAAACCGGTCAAGTGCGAGTCGGGCTACTCGAGCACCGAGGGTTCTGTACCACACCACCACAGAACACAACATTAATAACTTTGAAAAAAAGCTTTTTTTGTCCGGGACCTTTAGCGCGAGACCGAATCACACATGGCCGGTTTTTAGTATTTGTTGTTATTCTGTAGAGTTTGCTCTATAATCACACTAAGTTTGACGCTTGTATGTATTACCGTTTTTACTATAGAGCGTGAAGAATACACGTTGATAAAAACTTGTTTCTTGTTGAAAACCCCCTTAATTTTTAACTTTCTGCTATTTTTATTATTTGTTAACAAATCCACCGCAATAAAGCATAATCTGAGAAAATTTCAACTATCTAGCTATTACGGTTCAAAAGTTACAGCCCTAAATAGGTAGGACAGACGGACGGACGGACGGACGGACAACGTAGGCTTAGTAATAGGGTCCCGTTTTCACCCTTTGGGTACGGAACCCTAAAAATTAAGAATTTTCATATAGACGTTAGATCAGCTGATTGCATTTAATACGGAAAGTTCAAAAAAAAGTTTTCAAATTTCCTACAGGTTTCTTAGGGAAAGTTGTTTAGTATGATGGGTACAATCACCCCTTAAAGTAATGCAACTTTTTACCCTAACACCCTGTATTAACTTAAGTCCTAACATCGAATTTCAACATTTAATTGAACTGCAATTCCGATCAGAGCAACATGGCCACATAGTGACCACATTGATTACCTGGAGGTTGGCTCCCGGCCAAGCGTGTGTCGACCCTCGACGGTAGCTCTTTAACTCACATCACCGTGTAGCGGTTACAGGAGATTTTAGTTTAGTGTCGGTTTAGTTTGGACTTTGCTTTGATAAGTTAGACAGTGTACAGCTTTTATGCGTGAATTAAAGGATTAGTAATTAGGTTTTACAATGCAGCAACGATTTTTAGGGTTCCGTACCCAAAGGGTGAAAACGGTACCCTATTACTAAGCCTACGTTGTCCGTCCGTGAGTCTTTCCGTCCGTCTGTCCGTCTGTCCTACCTATTTAGGGCTGTAACTTTTGAACTGTAATAGCTATATAGTTGAAATTTTCTCAGTTTATCCGTTATTACGGCAGATTTGTTAACAAATAATAAAAATGTCAAAAAGTTAAAAATTAAGGGGAGTTCTCAACAAGAAACTAGTTTTTATCAACGTTTTTTCTTCACGCTCTATCGTAAAAACGGTCATACAAGCGTCAAACTTAGTGTGGCAAACTCTACAAAATAACAACAAATACTAAAAACCAGCCAAGTGTGAGTCGGTCTTGCGCTAAAGGTCCCCGACAAAAAAAGTTTTTTTTTCTGTGGTGGTGTAGCACGGTACCCTCGGTGCGGGAGTAGCCCGACTCGTATTTGACCGGTTTTTTTTATTTGTTTTATTTACTTAGGGTATGAACAGGGTGTCTTCTTCTTCTTCTCTTCTTATCGTGTGGGCAGAGCCCTGGTGTCAGAGTTTTTTCAGACCGCCTTACGGCCTCTGACGTGGTTTTTATGTAACGACTACTACCACCAGAGGTGGTAGCCGGGACCAACGGCTTAACGTGCCATCCGAAGCACGGAATCATTTTTCTTTTCAGACAATCAGGTGATTCAGCCTGCAATGTCCTAACCAACTGGGGACGCACAAAGTGACATAATAATATCACTAGGTGTCCCCCGTTGGAATCGAACCCACGACCACCGTGTCGAGAGCCAATGCTCTTAACCATTAGACCACGGAGGCAGTCGTGTAACAAGGTGTAACAAAAGTTATATTCAAAGGGGTGGTTAAGACTATGAAACAAATATTTATAGTAGGTACTGTGATGAAACTGTACAACTTTGGAAAATAGGTAGATAACACGATTGTATCGAGACATACGCTTTAAAATACCTAGTAGACAAAGTTGTAGGTATTAAGTTATGCAATAGAACAACCCACCTGCCCACCCAGCAAGGTAACTCCTGATTCAATTAATTTCACTATGGAGTCAACTTCGAAATCGCGAAAAAGTGTCTGCTTTTCCATACAAAACTGCAGTACCTACCCGACTAAAATGTATGAAATAGTAGTTTTTTTAAATATACCACTTTATAGAGAACTAGTGTTAACCCGCGATTTCGTCCGCACAAATTATATACCAGATTTTAAGTCAGATCATAAGCTATCAAACAAAAAAGTTTCATCAAAATCAGTTCAGTAGTTTTTGCGTGATGCTCGTTCAAACAAACACACAAACAAACAGACAGACAAAAAATCTATATCGTAACTTTTTTTGTTAATATCTTCAATGTATAGACACACTTCTGTTACAGTTTTATAATAGTTTAGATTTAGATAGATGCAAATAAGACGGTTTTGAACAGTAAACCCACTAAAAGATGCACTAAGACATTTCAGCCGTGCTACGTAAATCGCTACGTGCTACACACTGTACTACGAGTGCTACGCCGTAGCAGTAACACCTTAAAGTTAGAATTTCTATCGGTAAAACTTGGCTGAGCAAGAAATATGTAATGTAATATAGGCCGGGGGTTTATCGCTTGTTGGCAGGCACCCAAGCGCACTGGGGCTAAGTTCTGGCTTTACTTGGACCACTATGGACCAAAGGTGTGCGTCAACACAGCGGGGTCACTTTTGATTTCTTATCAGTAGGTACATGATCGTCGGTGAATGATTATTACATGAGCTGATAATCCAATGACATTGTTTTAATCTTTTCTACAAAATTATCAGGCGAATTTAACATAACATAAAGATTCTTTATTTGCACACCAAAATAAAATAAAATACTAAATTAATTTAATACAAAATACAAAAATACAAAATATTTATTGAACCAACGTGTGATACAGGTTTTTAGGACACTTTATGATTAACAAACTTAGATTACCCATACATAGCACATTGGATAGATATAACACATTTAAAGTTTTAAGCTGTGATCCCACACTAGACACAGGGCCTGGTTGGTGAGGATCAACATTAGTATTAACATTTAGATACAAAATGAGCGGCAGCGGCATTTAACTGAACAATTTGCGATATGGAGCCAATATAGAAAAAAAAAAACAAATTCAGAAATTCTATCGGTAAAACTTGGTTTAAGCAAGAAATATGTAATGTAATATAAGGCCGGGGGTTTAACGCTTGCTGGCAGGCACCCAAGCGATGGCACTGAGGTTCAGTTCTGGATTTACTTGGACCGCTATGGATCAATGGTGTGCTTCAACACCTTTGATTTTTTATCTGTGGTTATTGTCGTGAATCGTGATCGTCGGTGAATGACGCTTAATTACATGAGCTGATAATCCAATGTTTTATACAAGATTATCAGTCAAACATAACATAAGATAAATATAATATACGAGCATTTACCCGCGATTTCGTCCGCATAAATTATATAGCAGATTTTAAGTATAAGCTATCAAACAAAAAGAGTTTCATCAAAATCGGTTCAGTCATTTTTGCATGATGCTCGGACAAACAAACACACAAACAAACAAACAAACAGCCACACAAAAAATTGCAAAATTGGTGATTTGGAATCAGGGACATCTAAAAACCAAATCGTAATCTTTTTTTGTAAATACCTATCTTCAATGTACAGACACTCTTCTGTTACAGTTTTATAATAGTTTAGATAAACAAGAAGGTCTCATAGTAAAAGTTGATAATAAAGCACGCTCTAATGTATGTAACGTATTTTAGTTTGCACCCTGTATAGTAGTAAGATTATGCTTGTGATACTACGAGTGTGACGCACACACTTCGACCAACTTAATGCCCCGAGGTGCATATGTATGCATGTATGACCGTGTGTATGTATGTCAGAAACGTGCGCTCGTATAATGTTAGGAATAAATACCAGCCCGGTGTGTACTACAACGTGTTAATAAATTAGCGCAAAACCTCATATACCCCAACTGACTTATAACAAAATAGTTAGATTGAAAAAATAATTTCATTATTTTGATAGTTAAAATTTAAAATTATTCGCATTTTAAGTTTTGAGGCAAAAATGATTTGTTATCATTTCAGCAATGAATGAAAGCGCTAATGTACTTACTTATGGATTTATTTTAATAATCTTGTTTTGGTAGTAAGTAGGGTGAGTGTGCCCGTGCGGTGGGTTTACATCGGGTTCAGTAAATTTAAAATTTTACAAACAAATTATTTAATATTTTGAAAAAATTTCCTCTATGTTGAAACCATTGTAATTCGATTCTGCTCTCGATTCTAAACAAACTACTTTCTAGTTTTGCGTTAATTCATTAACACGTTGTATACTGGGTGTAAAATTAAATGCGTTACATACTTAAGGATGTGCTTCAGACCATCAAACTGTACAACTTTTATCATAAGCACAATACAAAAAAGGCGAAAAAAATTAGCTGTTTCTTCGTCAAAAAAGATTCTACCCAAATGTATAGTAACTGCCACTGAGGTACAATGTATAGAGTTAGTGCGACAAACAAAATTCATGCGCTATGTGCGGCAGCCGGTGAGGGAAAGGGGGGGTGGCGTGTGTAAAAAGATTGCAGACAGAGAGAGAGAGAGAGAGAGAGAGAGATAAAAATATAGTAAAAACTATAAGCGCGAGAAAAACTAATTTTTTTTTTATCAACTTTACCCAGAACGAACTTTGCATAGTGTCGGGCATACTATTGTCTTCTCTTTTTCACCTGTTTGTCCTTCACTATAATGTCTACCTTGGACAGACTATAAGACTAGGTAGAAACAACTTCGAAAAGGAGGCCGCTAGGCGCATCCAACTGGGATGGGCTGCTTTCGGGAAACTCCGTCATATTTTCTCCTCGGCTATACCACAATGCCTCAAGACGAGGGTGTTCAATCAGTGCGTCCTGCCAGTAATGACATATGGTGCGGAAACATGGACCCTGACGATAGGACTAGTTCATCAATTCAAGGTCGCTCAGCGAGCTATGGAGAGAGCTATGCTCGGTGTTTCTCTGAGAGATCCCTTTGGAAATGAAGTGATACGTCAGAGAACTAAAGTGGTTGACATAGCTCAGAAAATTAGCAAGCTGAAGTGGCAATGGGCTGGTCATATCTGCCGAAGAACTGACAACCGGTGGGGTATCAGAGTTCTAGAGTGGAGACCGCGAACTGGTAGGCGTAGTGTGGGACGCCCTGCTGCCCGCTGGAGAGACGACCTAAAACAAGTTGCGGAGAGCGGCTGGATGAGGAAGGCCGAGGATAGAGTTTTGTGGCGCGCCTTGGGAGAGGCCTATGTTCAGCAGTGGACGATGATAGGCTGATGATGCTGATGATTATGACACTCATACAAACTAACTGTACGTTTTGACTCTCATTAGTCATATCAATGAGTCGTGAGGAATTTTATACATTCTGACACTCGATTGTTCTAACATTTGCTCGCTGTGACAATTGAACTTTAAGACTAGTAATGCATTTAACAATCGTTCTTTCTAACAATCGTATTATATGTCTGTTATGCATTTTGACTATCGTATTATTTAGCACATAGGCAATCGAACCCTTTGTACGTTCAGACATGTGAACAGCCATGTCCCGGAACGTTTTATTTTTATCACCCCATTTAAATGTTACTCCCTAGTAATACGATAGTTGTATTAAGTTACACCTTGTTGTATACAGACAGGGTGAAATTGAAAACATTCAATAAACTTTTAGGAAGTGGTTTCTGCTACTCCTGTAGATAATGACCAAACCTAGGGTCAAACCAAAATTGGATCAGACATTTTTTTAAGCCTAGCGCATTTTGCAGTTTGTATAGAAACTATTTTATTTTATATTTAGATATATTTTAACCCACACAGCAACATCGTCACTATTTAAAGACCGATCCTTAAAAGTTTGTCGAAAGATTTAAATTTCACCCTGTATTTGTAAGCTGATTGGTTTAACTACTCTTGTTTAGTTTAGAATTTCAGCCATAAAGTTGTCTAAACATGTCTCGAAACTTATTCATTTAATACTAAAATAAATTAAATTTATACCGCTTTGATTACACTCGATAACAAATAAAATGTTTTAGTTTTATGAAAGAAAAGAATATTACACATTTATAAACTTGTTTTTGCAGCTTTTGTTTATACAGGGTGTGAACATAACTGCGTTACATACAAGAGGGTGCTTCAGACCATAAAACTGTACAACTTTTACTATGGGTTCAATATTGAAATCACGAAAAGAAAAACCTGGTGGTCATACATTTTGGTCGAGTATTCAAAGAGAATTAAGCAACGCGATATATAACAAAAAACTATGTCATCATCATAGCCATCGCATGTTTTTTTTTTTAATTAAGGATGGGTTTGCTCTTGAGATGGGGTCGAAGATGTAGCGAGTTTACCCAGAAGAAGCCTATTCACTCGTACTGTAAAGGAATTCGGGTTGTAAGCGCTCGGAAATACTGACGCAGGCAGGGCATTCCACTCCTGGGCTGTGCGCATTATAAAATAATCTGAATGGCGCTTTGTGCGGATATGTGGGATGTCAACCAGAAAGGGATGATATCCCGCGGTGCGTCTGGAAGTCCGATAGTAGAAAGGGGAAGGCGGGATGAGCTCATATAGCTCTTGGGCACACTCACCGAAGTACAATGTGTAGAAGACCGACAAGCAGGCCACTCTGCGCATGTTATCCCGGATCAGAGACCGGCTATAATGCGACTGACACTCTATTCACTAGACATCTAAACTATTATAAAACTGTAACAGTGTCTGTACATTGAAGGTATTTACAAAAAAAAAATTACGACATGGTTTTTACCTGTCCCTGATTCAAAATCACAAATTTTTGGATTTTTTGTCTTGTCGAAGTCGCGGGTAAAATATAATAATAATAAGTATAATATTTAATTTATGTTAAATGTTTTCGTAAAGTTACACTCGGGGACATTGAAAGGAACTCTTCCTGAATTATTATTCGCCTTGGTCCCTCGTACAAAGAGTTTCAAGTACATCGTAAACAATAAAGTTATAAGAAGTTAAATAGCATTAGGCATTCGCAACGCGTTTGGGGCTTTCTGTTCTCAAGTCACGGATCGTTAAATGAAATAAGAATCCGTCATAATTTGCTAGAATGAAACTGGAGATATTGAACAACTAAACGTTGTTAGGTTTACGTGTGGTTCTCAAACTATGCCGTACCAATTTAATGTTTGGTAGCATGGGTAAGAGTTATTATTAATAAAAATAAGCAATTAGAAAATCTATTTTTTCCCTTTTTGATACGATGTACATTTTAGTTGAATTTACGAATAAAGGAAGCTTGACAGCGACATCGATAAAACAAATTATTGTTCTTATAGATGCGTACGAGAAAGTCATCGACTGCAATATTATTTTTACTTTTTTAGTTTTTTTGAAGGCGGTTTTAATTTTCTTTTCTAAGGCTCTACAACACTTGGTGGGTCCTGGCCTCTTCCAACATTGAATGTCTTCTGTCTCCACCCCTGGCTTTCCTTCACCAGGAAGCAAACTTGTTCATGGCCCTCAGATCCTCCTCAACACAGTCACTCCATCCATCACAGTCCATCTTTTATTCGGCTTCGGCTTGCAATTGCAAAGCATATAAAAATTACCTAGGCTTCAATCAAGCAGCCCGCAGAGCTGTGGTGGTACAAATGACCCACGATGATTACATCCTTCAGCCATGAGGTTACGATCCAGAAGAAGAAGATAAAAATTACATTATCAAACTGTACACACTAATAAACTATGCTATACTCATAAAGAAACATGATACATGATTTAAACCAGTTCTTGAACTTTAATAATTCGTGTCTTCTTACTTGTTTATCAAAGGAACGATCCATCTTTGGTACGCGTACCACAATTTGACAGCCATTCGTTTAGACTGATGTTTCTGAGAGTAACGTTTCGGTATACATTTTAATGAGTTTCCAGTTTAGCGAATGCAGATAATGAGATCAGTCGTGAATTTGTGCAGAGTTGCGATGTTACCGGTATTGATTTTACTGTTACCGAGTTATCTACGGCTGGGATTATTACTTGATCTGACATTAGTGGTTTTAAGGTTTTTTTATTATGAACAAGAGGTGATATATTCAACTTGGGTTTAATTTAATGAACATAATTTAAGAATCAAATTAAAAATAACCATACAAAGAAAGAAAAAACCTTCTCTCTTTGAAACACCTTTTCCGTATTTGTTGACTTACACTCAGTTGCAGAAACGCTCATTAGACTTAATCCTCCATTAAATCTCTTGCTAGCTTTTACTACGTTAACAAGACAAAAAGTGACAGCAAGAGATTTAATGGAGGATTAACTTTAATGAGCGTTTCTGCAACTGACAGTTAAACTACAAGAAGATAGACATGGAAAAATAATTACTCGATTATTCTTGAACTACAAAAATAGGTGGGAAATATGTTGAAACACGTGTAATAAAATTTCTGGTAATTAAAAAGTCAGACTAGTTCGTAGCGTAAACTTTTTAATACCGCTGAGCTCTGACTAGAACAATGGTGTAACTATGTCATCTAATCTAATGAATATATGAGTTAACAAACTACTGGAATGACTACGTATCGAATTCGAAAAATCTACTTATTTTATTATTCTAATAAAATTGTAAAAGGGTTATGTCTCTAATTTCCATGGTTTGAAAGAAGAGAAATACTTTCATACTTTCAGCATCTATTGGTGCATCTGCATCTGGTACCCTGCGAGATCGAATCAGAAATGAAGAGATCCGCAGAAGAACTGACGTAGTCCAAAGAGTGGGCGGGGCACATTGCTCGCTGAACCGATGGCCGATGGGGCCGAAAAGTTCTCGAGTGGCGACCGCGTACCGGAAAGCTCATCGTGGCGTGGCGTGGGTAGGCCCCTCACACGGTGGACCGACGACCTAGTGAAGGCGGCGGGAACCCGTTGGATGAGGGCAGCGCAGGACCGGTCGTTATGGCGATCCTTGGGTCCAGCAGTGGACGTCCATCGGCTGAGATGATGATGATGATGATGATTGGTACATCAAATTTAAAGTGGCACGTCACAGCCCTACTCTACTAAGTAGCTAATACAACTTTGTTCGAATACCGAAAATATCTATGAAGCCGAAGCTTCTTAATTGCTTGATTAATTATTAGCGGGGAGTGAGATGGGGTTAAAATGAGACGAGGGTCGGTTCGAAGATCTACGACGAACGACATCAATAAGCTTTAATTGGCAAGGACCATCAAGCTATTAGCTCTGCCCCAATTAGCAATATCAGTTCAAATCTCATCCGAGACGCTTTGGAACAAGTTTTCCGTTGTCACATTCATTTCGGGGAAGAATTACCCGGTTTGGCATGTTATGTAAATTCTTTTTGCAATGCTAAAGAATGTAATTGTATCATGGTATAATTCCTTTATAATGTTAAACCAAGAATTCTAAAATTGGCATAACATGTTCGTATTAAGCAATCTTGTCGTTTCTGTCACCCATACGTGGGCGTGGGGTATTTATAGGGCTCAGATCAATAATAATTATAATTATTATAGTACTGTGTGATAATCTACACTAATATTATAAAGAGGAAAGATTTGTACCTATTTTTGTATGTTTGTATGTTTGTAATGAATAGGCTCAAAAAGTACTGGGCCGATTTAAAAAATTCTTTCACCAGTAGAAAGCTGCATTCACCCTGAGTAACATAGGCTATATTTATTGCTAGAAAAGATTAGACGTCCACCCGTGCGAAGCCGGGACGGGCCGCTAGTTATAAATAAAAGAACACATGTAGAAATGGTTTATTTTGAACTTACTGCAAACTTAACAAGGTTTTCACACTTGACAAGGTACAGCATTTTTTAAAGTTTTTATTTCATCCTGTCAATTTCCCCCACTGCTGGGCAAAACCCTCCCACTTACCCTTCCAGGAAGAAAGAACGATGTTCCTTTATTGTCAATCTCTCTCATTACCTATTCTATCTCTTATTTGTAAAAGAGAAAAGTATTCAGATAAATAAATCAAAATAATCATTGCCAATTTTTTTTTAGATTGTTTACTTTTATAATATCACTTTTATAAATTGTCGACCAACAAAAGTTAAAACAACAGAAATTTAAATTCTAGTACCCTAGTAAAGTTAGTGCTTACACAGCGAAACAATTGAAAACCCCAAAAACCGTAATAATTGATTCTAAAATTCAGCAACCTTACTTCATTCACGATAATAAATTGCAAAGGGTTGGGGTAAGAAACGATGAGTAGGTATTCGGGAGGGGAAACGGGGGAGTGCGGGGAAGTGTCTCCCTCCCCCTATCCCGTCTTTGTTGATATTCCTCTGACCTACAAACACAGTTTCCGAATCCATCTCTGTGTTCGATGTTTAATGGTTACCGATTGTTGTGGATTGATGATGAGCTATAGAATGAGCGTTTGGTTTCCGGATAGATTTGGTCACCATTGCAAGAGTTATATTATCATTAGCAATTTTATATAAAGTCTTAGAAAGGTCCTTGTTTAATCATGGGAGTGCAAAAAAATAACTATTCATCCAAACTAAAAGTGTATGCAAAATTTCATCTGCTTTAAAATTCTGTTGCAAGATTTGACCCGAACGTAATAGTTTATTATTTATTTATACATACAAACATTGCAACTTAAATAAAGGCAAGTAAAAAGTTTATATCTGTCATTGGTATGGAAGTAAAACGTAATTTGCAACAAAACATAGCAAAAATACGAAATTTTGTATAAATGATTTGTATCACGGCTACACAGCATGCTAATCGCGTGATGCCCAATTCTCCCCTTTGTCAGGTTTCTTTGCGATTAAACACGCCCGTTCTCCTCTAACCGTTGTTCGTAAAAAAGAAAAGAAATATTTTTTTCTGTATGCGATAACAAATTTATGTTCGGGGCGAAGTCACAGAAAAGAGATATACAGTAGAGCAACTTCATGCACACAGACGAGCACTTACGTACACTGCTCGCTAAGGTAATTCAAGTATGATTTCTCTTCTTGCGTGTGACTCAGTTTTATTCCATACACTCTACATGTTGCGGCAAGCGGAGCTTTCGCTCTCCGAAAAGCGCAGGAGAGGTTATTTTCTATGGAGCAAAGGCGCGTCGCGTCGCGTGTAGTCAAATCATTCTAGACTGCAGTACTGTTGCGCCCCGAAACCCCCGGCACAGTATAAGAAAGAGTATCTATTACTAGATACAGTATGGACACTCCCTTCCTCCCACCAACTTTTTACCTCACCCCCTCTATCGCGCTCTCTGGTTACCTCGCACCTTAGACAATTTATATAGGGACAAGTTACGCGTGTCATTCTACTAAGAAACATTTCTGTCACTTTTTGCGGGGGGCGAGGCAACATGAAACAACGCAAACGCAACTTTGGATTTTATTCCCCATAAGTTTAGATTCTAATTTTGAATGTTAAAAATCATGAAAGTAGTCTCGTGTGAACCCCAAACGTTCTAAGTTCAAAATTATTGTTTCGCTATTATAGGCTGTTTTGTTTAGTGATAAGGTATAAAATTGGGTGTAAATGCACAAGATCAATTGTTCTTATACCGTGGCAGAGGGGAAATGCTACCGCAAGGCGAGTCCCTATATAAATTGTCTAAGCCTCGCACTGGTTACTCGTTACCTACGAAGAAGGCTTAAGGTTCAATTTCTTTGATTTCGTATGTGCTGACGTCATCTTGTCAATTTAAGATTTTTGTATGCAGTGTCCGGGCTGTGCCCCCGGGCCGTGTACGTGGCGCTCGTCTATGTGCAAGCGTCAATTCGAGCGCTTGCATGAAGTTGCTCTACTGTATATTTATTTTCTGTGGCGAAGTACTCACGATCTCGAGCGGTCGCGTGTGTGTCGATGGAAAAAAGATCGGAAATGAAACACTCGGAGCCTTTTAGTGTTTCTTATTACCTTTATCCATAGTTTTTACGACTCCCCGTATCCCTATCATGTGATATTACACTTTTATTGGAAGGATGTGTAAGTCTGAAGATGTAGTAACAATTTCAAAATGCTACAATTTTCCTTGAAACAATGTGGAAACCGTAATAGTAGATTTTATGAGAAACGCAGCGCATTAGAACATGAAACTGCACTTAATGTAACAGTTGCAAATAAAATTTCTAGGGATTCTGTCTATATACTAGTCATTCACTTCGAGTTGGCCGCTACCTCCCTTTCCGCTTCCCCGCACCGCACCCCTAAGAGACCCTAATAAACGCAATTTTATAACCTTTAGCAACGCAATCACGTATGGTACGTCCGTCCTGGTCACTAATATCGCTTTTAATTTTAAATTTTTATTTGCCTTTTATATTATTTTTTGTCGACGGGACCAATTAATGTGCCTGTGAGGAAATTTTGTAACGGTCATCGACGGCCAACTGGTCGTGAACGGGTAGTACAGGGTGGTTAACACCATCCAATTGAACAACTTCCACTATGAAGCCACCATATTGTAACGGAAATCTGACAAATGTCATTGTAATTTCAACACGTCACAAAAAAAATGTCATTGTCATTTATTAGTTAGTATTGAAAATAATCAAACTTCGTTTGTACGGAGCGCGCCAACGATAATATCCCCTTCCTAAATGCCACTAGCTTCCGCCCCTTTAAATATTACTATGGTGGTTTGTTGCATCCTGTATATTAATTAGTTAATTACTATTTTAGTATTTGTTGGAGAGACATTTCTTAAAAAAATTATTTCTCATTTTTTAGAACCGATTAAAAACGAGTGTTCTCTGGAAAAGCTGTTTTAAAAAAGTGCGTTTATTAAACGAAGTTTCAATTAAAGATTTTCTTTTGATTTTCTTTTTGTAAATAAATTCAAGTTTGAAATTAATAACTCTTGTTGGTTTCATTTACTGTAGCGTCCATTCGATGCGAGAAAACTAATATTTTTGTTATGGGGAGAGGAGAAATACAATTTTAATAAATATTTCTGTTTATAGTTCCATGTAATATAATATTGCACATCAAATGAACCTCAAAAGAAAGGATGTATCATTTATAAATTCAGCAACTCTTGAACTTTGTAAGAACATTGTACTACTTAAAATATAGACTTGTGACGTTATCTACGTATTTGTAATAATTTTCTTTCAGACTATTTACAGGTACAAAAATAATCAAAATTATTATAATATTGCCACTTTATAATATGGCGTCAGTCAAACATCATTTTAATAATAATCTCAAATCATGTTACTTGCCACACACAAATTTATAAATGTTGTTGTTAACTTACCTAGAATTATGTCATTGCGAATAAGTGGCGGCAGATAAATCGTACGCGGTTTTGGTTCGCTGTCTATATCTATATCTAAGATTATATTATTGTCTAGTGTTGTGAATGGTCGCCGCTGTTGATCCTGGCTTACAGGAGTTACAGCGGTGAGAATGTGTGGTGGGCCTATGCCCGATAAAAAAAAAAATATATATATATTATTGTATCTGTTTTGTTGAAAAAAAAAAAATAAACGCTGCTTGGGTTAATGCTTTGAAAAATTATTTTTAAAATTCAAATCAACAGCCGGTCGATTTTAGAGCAAGGTGCTAATAAGCATGCTAATTTCTAGCAAATTGTGAACACATGCTACTATGTACCATTTGCTCGAAAAAAATACATGCTAGTAACGAGCATGTCTATCTGTACCTTAAGGTACGATCGATTTGCGGGATTAACAAGCGTAGATATAAAGTGTAAAGTGTAGTTGTGTGATTAGTTTCGGACCAAGGCCTTGTAAGTGCCAATTAGAGCAGTTTGCGAAGGACTCTGTCGGTAAATATTTACCCAGCTAATAGATAGCCTACGTGTGAACGACCGTGATCATCCAAATATTCACTAAATAAAAGAAGACTTCATTGAGATGCTGAAAATAATAAAAACCGGTCAAGAGCGTGTCTGACTCGCCCAGGGTAGGGTTCCGTAGTCATTAGGTATTATGAAAAGCTTATCTCTTATCTTGATACAGCTTTTAAAATTTCGTTCAGCGCCTTCTATCTACTAATATTTATGTTACAGGATTTTATCAAAGGAGTCAATTTATCGTAGGCCCACAAACGGTTACGTTTATTGATGGTATTACACTCTAAAAACATAATTTAATTAATTTAATCGGACGAAAGATTAGGTGTAAAAATGCAAACGGAATGATGAAATAAATTAAAAAAAAAAATGCACCGTTTTATCTTTTTTTGCGAAGATTCTTTTTCCTATTAAAACGGCACATGTGAAGCAATGCGTGTGTAGGAACAGCTTAGATGTTAATGCGAAAATTAAAAAAAAAACCAACACAAGATGTGCGCCAACTGTGATTACGCGACACTCCGTTTAGATGAGGTATAGCTAATATTACCACTATAATCTAGAGACTATCAGAAACAAATCGACATGAGATCCATAAGTACACGCCAACGATACGCTAACATTTTTATGTTAGCCTATTCCCCATACTATACTAAGACAGGATGTTTTTTCAACAACTAGAGATGCTGCACACATTGCAACAACTAGTAATTTGATGTCGGTGTGAGTTCTCCTTTGTATTGTACCAAAGCGATAGCGTACGTAAGAAGACAAATAGAGGCAATCGCAACGGTCCATCGGTTGTTATGAAGCGGAAACTAACCGGAACACCAACACTGTCAGTCTGTGAGCTCACGCTACTATATGCACTCTCAATCTCTCTCTGACCATTACAAATAAGTAATCATAATACAGGGTGTAAAAAGACTACTCCCGAAAACTGAAACTATGGATTCAGACCATGATACCTACACTTTGGCACTGAAAAGACATCCTCCAAATCGGGCCATTTTTGTACTACCAACTTTTTCTACAGCGTTATAAAAATATGGAAATAATAGTTCACATACTCATATTACTAAAACTAATTATTTCAACGTTATATTTTATGGTACAAACGAGATATCTTGAATTGAATTTGGATATTTTAGTTACGAAATGTGAAAAAATGGCGAAAAAAACACAGAACAAGTAGTCACAAACTTTTTGAAAAAAGAAGGCCTTGACAATAAATTGATTGACATATTTTGACATTGACATAATTTTTTTTTAGGTTTTATTTCTCTAATTCTCTATTAAGGCCCCTCACACAAGTGCGATTTCATCGAGCGATAATATCGCTGCGATTTTACAATTTTTATTTTCAGTACAGCATTAGCTTCAAATTTTTTTGAACACTATTGGGTTTAATAGCAAAACTAACATTTAAACCAAGATCTGGTCCTAAAGCCAGGAATGTCTCCATATGAGGGAACTCTTTCTTTTTAGGAAAGCCTTTCTAGCGACAGTTACCAAAAGTATGTCTATCTCAGACTATACTTATTCATTCTCATTGGTGGGGCGGACGCGTGACGCTGATCGCAAAATCGCACCTGTGTGGTAGGAGTAGGACATGCGACGCGGTCACAAAGTCGCCGGGATATTAATGCTCGATAAAATCGCAACTGTGTGGGGGAGCCTTTTGTCTGTATAGGTAAATCTATACTAATATTATAAAGAGGAAAGATTTGTACCTATTTTTGTATGTTTGTATGTTTGTAATGAATAGGCTCAAAAAGTACTGGGCCGATTTAAAAAATTCTTTCACCATTAGAAAGCTGCATTCACCCTGAGTAACATAGGCTATATTTATTGCTAGAAAAGATTAGACGTCCACCCGTGCGAAGCCGGGACGGGCCGCTAGTGGTGAAATAAAACAGTATTTGATTAAAAAACATAATTATTATTCATTTTCCACATCTTCTTTAACAATTATTTATCATCCAGATATATGCAGCAAGAGGCTCAATATTTGTCTGGTATCGTGCCCAACCCATGTACCAGACTACCTTCAGTATGCACAACACCCCACAGTCCTTTTACCACTAACACTGCTACAATAATAACACAAATGCTATCTTCCTACGACTGTATCACACTTTCATTAATAAGTAAAGTATTAGTAAGTAAGTATTAATAAAGCAGAAAAACATAGAAAAACTAAAGCGCAGCCGAATCGAACAAAAACATCAGATAATTCCACTGGATAATTCAGAGAAAGTACTCTTTGATTCAGAGCCATTTCAGAGCAAAATTCTTGCAAAATTCAGAGTGCGCTATCCATAAAGGAAGTAATGTGTAGTTTCACCTCCTTGAGGATTACCTCCTTGATGACGCTATCATTAACCAAGAAGTTTTACTACAGTAAAGATCGCTTTTTTATATTGCTAACTGCGCTATTTGTAATTACTTCGAGCTGTCATCATATTACTTTAAATATTTTGTAACACGAAACGACTTTATTTGTAGCTATTATAGCAATTGGTTTGTATTTTTATTATATTTGTCTATATTAAAATGCGTATATAAAAGCTATCACATGCATATGCATGCATATCACAAATTGGCCTGACAGCCCATACATTGATGAATGATGTCTTTTATTTGTTTTATTTTCACAAATTTAATTTTTTTTCGGGCCTTTATTTCTACAATTATGAACATTAAAGCCTACCAGTGACATAATGCAATACAATTTTAATAAGCAAAATAATTTATTAGCAAAATTAAACTACTCACATAATTCACTTCAGCAACATGCGTCGTCAACCAACCATCTTAATAAAAACAAAAACTGCTTCAGCAACATGCGTCGTCAAATTTCCTACAAAACTCCCTTCAGCAACATGCGTCGTCAATTTTATACAGAATCATTCAGCAACACGCCACGTCAAACACTTAATCAAAAAGACCGCCCCTAGCCATACCTGGCCCAAACGTGGCCATAATGCTGGCCGCGTTTCCGCGTTGAATCGCTAACCCCTAATTTTAATTGTTAAACACAAGCATTTCGAAAATAGCAAAAATCCGCAATGTAAAACGCACTCATCAAACTCGTCGCCAAGCTACGGTCGCGCGCCACACAGCTGTAAGGTCACTGCCCGCTCACCCGAGCGATGTACGCTTTACATTGCGTGGCAAGAAAATGGAAAAATCACGAATAATTTTTTTTAATTTAAAAGGTTAGCGCCATTAATTTTTATATAGGTTTAGTGATATGTTCTTAAAGTTTTCGGGAGATGTCTTTTTACACCCTGTATATTAGTGTGCTGTATGTCTTTGAAGATAGGCAGATTTGGACCCAGCCATTTTTACAAAAACTAAAAGTTCTTCAGGACGGCGGATATAATTATAATAAACAGAAAAAATTAAGGCATTTTTTTAAGGCAATTTTTTGAAAAAACTTCCACATCTCCAGAAGTCCGGATTCAAAAGTAGAATTTACTAGTAAAATAGACAAATCATCCAAAAAGCAGTAGCAAAACGCAACCACGACAGCTATTTTCATCTAACATTATCACTGAGGTATTTTTTGGTCGTTACGGAATGTATTTGGCTTGGTTGAATTGATAGTTGGTAGATAGTTACTTGGTTGACCAGCGATGGTCGCAGTGTTACGACCCTTGTTTGCAATACCAAAACAAACACAAATAATAATAAGTAAAAATGGTAATCACAACTATCTAGCTTGTAAATGTGAACTAACTTGACACTGCTGCGGGCCCTGTCGGTTAGGCGACGCTGGTTTAGGGCGAACTTTCTTGGCAGCGAGCGGAGGTCTAGAGTCCAGCCCCGTCACCGCCACAGACACCGTCGTGATCCCGCTCACGACGCCACTCGATGTCGACGATGTTGTACAATCTGGAAAGATAACTACAGTTTAATAAGTGACTTAAGAAGAAGACTTTATTTAAAGACCATCTCAAAAAAGAAAATTTCACATCTGCCGGGCGTCCCGTGACGGCCAACTTTTTTTTAGAATGTTTAAGTAATACCGATAGGACCACCACACTTTTCTACCGTTGTAAAAACCCGAAAACGAAAGAAAGAAAAAACGTTTTTATTTCTAAGTTAATAATGTTGTGTTCTGGTAGTTGTTTGGTACGGAACCCTCGGTGCGCGAGTAGCCCGACTAGCACATGACATGTTATATTTATTTCAATTTTAAAGATACTAAAGTAAGGAAATGAAAAGGCCTATTACCCTGCACAAGAATTTACCAGGTACCGGGTTGATGACATTCGAAATTGGTTCACCATAATTATTAAAAAATTCACTAATTATTAATTTTCCAGAAACGGTCGGACGTTTAATGAAAAACTTAATTTTATATAAATAAACACGCACGCATTGTAACCGTCGCATCATTAAATATTAAATGAAATTATTTCTCTTACATTTCTACTCTACTGAAATTGTATATTGAAAATGGAACACATGATATAATAATCGCAATACATAATATTTCTGCTCCAAATTATGCAATATGTAAATAATGATAACGTGCACACGCTTCCATAAATACTGAAATTGAAAATGTTCGATTCCTAACTGATTTCGCAATTGAGTTACCTATTTGACCACATTAATTGCCCAATTAAATTAATGTTACTAATTCTGATAAACTAACTAATTATGCAATGATATTCTATGATCAGATAAAACTATGAATTTTTATAAAAATTCAAAGTACAATGAAAACCAATTGCGAATTAGAAGCCGGACGGACGCAAGTTGAATTTTAAAAGTATTGGGTTATCTGAAAGTTTACATACAGGGTAATTCTTAATATTGCTGATAGGGGATGATGAGACAATGAAATTGAACATATGTATTTTTCTACGGAACTAACATCGAAATCATGAGAAACTTCAGCGGACTCATTGCTTCAGCTGAACACCAGATTTTTTTTCGTGATTTCAATTTTAGTTCCGAGAAAGTTATTCAGTAGTATAGTATAGTTATATTGATAAAATCGGGGCCAAATATACTACACGAAAGAATCAAAACCACTGTGTTACTGTTAAGCGGGGTCCGCTGCGCCATGTTATCGTGTTTGCAAACATTTTTTTCTAACTTTCCCCTCCTCCGCAGGCGAACGCGGGTAATGTTATCCATTTGCATTGGAAAACATCACCCGCGTTCGCCTGCGGGGGAGGGGAAAGTTAGAAAACGATGTTAGCAAACATTATAACATGGCGCAGCGGACCGGGCTTTAGAAGAGGCATGGATTTGCAAGATAGGTGTGTCAGGATCGTAGAAGGTGGTGATCAATTGTCTCTACCTGCCTCAATGACCGGTTTGCGTACATAGGTACAATGTCGTATTTGTTTACAATTCAGACAGATGCCTGTTAAGAACGTATGCAAATACTTCGACAATAAGTTGATTACTAAACTTTCCTCCACCAATCCGTACTGGGACCACGTATGGTCTCTACCCGCACCCAGTATTTGTCAGAAGAGGCTTGTTTGTTCTGCGAGACGTATACAGAGCCCTCCTTAATATGCTGGCGGTTTTTGAAGGTGATGATCAAATCGTCCTAGGGATGATCCGACCATCAAACTGAACAACTTTCTCTATGAGACCAATATTGAAATCGCGAAAAAAAAACAGCTGTCCTATAGGACATTACCGTACTGTATACAGTACAGGGGGAGCGTGTAAATTATCTATGAGTAGGTAGCAGTTTTGAATGAAAAAACTGTATTTTTCGCATAAATGCTTGATGATGACCTTCTTTGAAAGATGACCATAAACATTATATTTATGGATCCGCTAAACCGATTACTTTCTTCGTCGGTTTTACCTATTTCAAAGTGGATCGGATGCAAACATTTTCAGCGGAAAAATATCATCAGTCTTTTTCTTTATTGCTCCATTTTCGGCTAGCCTGAAAAAGTCTTGAATTAAGCGAAAGTGAAGAGATTGTTTGCCAAAAGAGTTCTGTGAAATTTGAAATTCGTATTTTATTTATTAAAAAAGAAATAGTATTGTGGGTTTCGATTTCGACCATTTTCATTAGCTTCGTATAAAGTTTAGGTAAATGTATTGTAATTAAATCTACATACGCAGAATTTTTACTAAATTCCGAAAAGGTCTCTATTCAAATAATTCAAAAGCATATTTTAAATCCGTGCACTTCGCGGAATACCTCTTAATAACACCGCCAGTTTATTTGGACAGTGCAGTTCGATATTGTGATATGCAGCGATTGGTATTACAAATACAAAAAAACAAGCACCTTTGTTGTTTTGTTTGCGCCCGGGTATTTTGTTTGGACCGAATAGACCCGGGGTTGGTTTGTAGGATTAATTAGGCGGGATTGGTGAGGCGGTGATCATGGCAACGAATTCAAATTCGTTTAGCCACCGTCGCTTTATGCACGCATCACTAATTTTACATTTTCATTTAAATCTGTTGCTGTATTTTGAAGTTTATCAACAGGCTCGTCGGGCTTGATAAAGGGATGAGCTTTCGTACGTGTCTGGAGGCATTGGTCAAAGTAAATGTCAAAGCTAGGAGAGTGGTCTAAATAGCTTTGACACAGGTACGAAATGAAAACCTAGCCAATATCACTGTTCGGTGTCTGTACGTACATGCTATGAAAGTACCCTCCAATTTCATGAACTATGGTTTACCTCACTTTAAGTGACTTTCAATATACGATACATAAAATTTAAACAAAAGGCTATTCATCTTATTACGTTTGTGTTACGTTTCATCACATAATATTATATTTTAATTATAACAACCCGGTGGAGAATTCAAAAATCTAGAAGGAAAATATATGACTAGATCTAGTCGCTGCAGTTGCAGGATGAAAAAAAAACAAAACGGGTTGCACTCTGGGAGTGCCGGCAGAAGTGAAAACTTGAACATATAAAAGTACTATCATTAATGTAGTAAAATACAATATTCATTTATTGCGCTATCGTACTCAAACATGACAATTTATGCCGCTTAAACGAAACAGCAGGAACAGGTATACATTTTCACCGCGCGGTAGAAAGAGAGGGGGATATGTTTGACCAATATTCGATCAGATCAGGGTGACGTCACGGTCCTGACGCGAGTTTAACATTTTTTACCCATACCAAAAAGTGCACAACGCTGCTAAAGAAGTTTTCACTTCAAAAACCTTAGTACTATTTAAAGGTCCTTTAGCCCATCAAACTGAACAACTATCACTACAGAGTCGAAATCGCAAAGGGTGTGGAGCAATTTCTTTTCCAACATTGTCTCCAAAGTGAAAGTTGTTACGTTCGATGGTCTAATTTAAACCACCCCGTTTAATATTACTAGGGTTTTTTATGGGCTTCTGTTTATTCGTAGAATTCTGACTGTTTTAAATACCTACCAATACATCCCATATTTGATCTGCGTACGTATCACTTTTATGTACCTGTATGAACCATTTCATTTGATCTGTGATCAAAATTTTTGATTGCTTTCTACCAAAAACATTCAGACTATTTGGTAACAGAACAGAAATAGAGTGTAAGTTTTTATTTATTTCGTCATCTCTTTTACGTAAAAAACTTTAGTTCATAAGTGGCTATTCGATTAGATGATTGTTAGTTTTTTTTGCTTTGTTTGTTTACTACATTAATTTCAAGATTTATTCATAAGTTGTTGACATTTTCTCCATCAGATTTTGGAGCAGCTTTTACTTTGGCTGTAACATCCCATATCTCGTAGGCTGGTTTGATTACACCGTTCGATTGCAAGACTGAATAGAGGTGCATTTCGGATCAGTGCTCGAGATTACATTGCTAAAGACAATGCGGCTCGCTGCACGAACATAGTCATATCCTAACTTTAATCAATGTAAGCACCCACTCAAATGTTACACTGAAGAGATTGGAGTCATGGGTACATAGGTACCTATATAAATTAGACTTGGATGGTTATGTGAAGCTTAGCATTTGTCTCGTTATCTGGTTTAGGATGAATGAGCTTTTCATAGAATAGGTAATATAGAAAAGTAGGACAACTGCAGTGGAATGTAGGTACTTATAATATATCTAGTTAGAGCCCAGCGGAACGTTAGTGCCGATAACAGTTATTTATACAGGGTGAAATTGATATCATTGACATCCTGCCACCCATCAAACTTTTTTTTTTAACAAGGTGTTACAAAAATACAAACAAACATATAAGGTGGTTAAGACCATCAAACTGAACAATTTTCACTATGGAACTAATATAGAAATCGCGAAAAAAAAAAATCGGATGTTCCATCATCATCATCATATCAGCCGATATAAGTCCACTGCTGGACAGAAACCTCCCCCAAAATGGGGGGATTTGCCATAATTGCTACGATCCGATGTGTTCATACTAAAATTACAAATCTACTCGAGCTAATGTATGGGACGAAAACATTTAATTTTTCGCGATTTCGATGTTGGTCCGATAGTGAAAGTTTTCAATGTTTATTATTACTTTTGTAACACCTTGTATAAGGGTTTGATGGTTTTTAAGGGGATGATTTGATACTAAACAACTTTCAAATGCCAGCTTTCCTACACATTTTGGTCGAGCAGGATTGCATTTTTGAATGGCACGACAGATTTTTTTTACCCCGTTTTCTATGTTGGTCCCATATAGAGAACGTTGTTCAGTTTGATGATCTGATCATCCTCTTAAAAACTATCAATCAGCATATTAAGTTAGAGCCTATAGATTTTGTATAAACGATTGTGTTTTTGAAAACGATTTATTTTGCGGTTTTGAGTAACTTTGTAACCATTTTATACATTGACTATGGCACTTTTTAAGCAGAAAACAAAACTGAACAATCTACAGGATATGAGAAGTGATGTGGTTTTTCTCTAAATCTATTTTAATTAATAAAACTGAAGAAAAACTAATCCAAAGTCACCCCTTTTTTTCCAGTTGTAACCGTTTTACTCTTACATTTTTGATCAGAAGAATATGAAAATTTACAATATTCTTCACAATACAATATAGAACGATGTGGTTTTCTTATTTTTTTGAAAATTCATAAAAAATCATACAGATTTTCAAAGAAAACGGAAAATTCTGACCGGCGCCACGCAATTGAAGCGGGATGGCTAATTGCAAAAGTTTGCTTGTAAGAAAGAGAGCCTTGCACTAGGGAGGGAGAGCCTTAAAAACAATTTAATATATATACGTTGCTAATTGTTTATTAAATTGCTTGTTGATTCGACAACCACAGGCAAGGAACACTCCGAAGACCCCTCCTCGTATGCTATCAAATGAAGCGAAGGCAGCGACTGAAGGGGTTTCCACGCGCCCTCGATTAATCTTTTTAGAAATCTTATCACAAAACTCGTATCCGAGCTCTTCTACGTGCCTACTACAAAAGGAATCCACATCCGAATCAAGCAAGCCATAACTCTGTCGAATATTGATCGGTATGGATTCAGAGGCTTTTGGCTTTGATGGTAAGTTCTTTGTCACTCGACGTGGCCCATTACTTTGTTTATGTTTGCGGCCCGCACATCCGTCTCGGCTGACCGATGCCGACTAATGGAACCCAAGAAAAATGACGTCCGATCTCTTTCACGACGGTACCCTAAAAGTAACAAAGTGCCGCTTTTGCAGAGCTGCCGTGATGAATAGGTAATGCCATCGATGGGAAGTTGTGAGTGTATTTTAGTTGTGAGTTATATGTGTTTAGTTTTTTGGGTTTTATTAATTTTTGATGAAACTAGAAGCTTGGTTAAGATTTGTAGATAGGATTTTTTGTATACAGAAAGGTACCTAGTGGGATTTCAATACGATTCAAGGATAACGTGCACTCGTGCAGTTGTAGTAAGGTACCTAAAATTTTAGGGCATTTATTGCCCGCTTCACCACTCCCTGATAAGTTTCAGAAAGCCGATCTAACATCCTTTATTAATCAAGTCACAATATCAGTTCCTAATTAAAATCAAAGAAGAAAAGCTAATTATATTACGAACACAAACTCAAAGTGTCTAGAACTTTGTCTTAAAATGCCGTAACTTATTTTAAACCGGAGTTCCTTTCAAACACACCACCACTCTTGGTGTACTTTGCACTTTAGTTCTGACAGCTTTCGGTACGCTATAGGGGAAGTCTAGCCTATTTCAACATGTTACGCCGTTAGTTAAAACATTTTGTAGATGATATTCAATCAATCTCAAAATGCACAACATGGCAGTAACATGTTAATAATGAATAATATTTTATATTCAATCAATATTTGATAGTGCTCGCTACTTCGTCGGCACTGGCTCCTATCATCGTAGCGAAATAAAAAATATAACAGGTTTTATATCTTACCATATTTTATAAGCTTTAAAATACAAAATTTTCCAAAAAATCGGTCCAGTAGTTTATGCGAAAGAGCAGACCAAAAATACAAAAGTCAGTGATATCTAAACAGCATATCATAACCACGGACCTGAAAAAAAGACGGACTGAATCCCTTCTAATCAAAAGTGAAGCACCCATTTATATGAGTGTGCGTGCTGTCGCCCTGTTGCGCGGGACAAAATGGCGGCGGGTTGTCGCACCTGCGCCTAGAACTGGTGCGTCTGTGTGAGTGTAGGTGCTTTGTAGAACAAACGAAATTTGTAGCACCTTGCTGCTTCACCTCTTTTTAATGTGACATTACGTCCGTCTTTTTTTTAGGTCCGTGATCATAACCTTTTGTTTTGTAAATAATATCCACTAATAATATCACCAATTTACAGACAAACTTCTGTTACAGTGTTATAATTATAATAGTTGGGTACAATATTGGTACGATTCCCTAGCTAATAAGTACCCGAGCACCAGCCTTTCCCTTAGACGCGTTATTAAACTTTATTGTATCACCACCTAATGACATTATTATGGAAATTACTTAAGTCTAGGCCTTAGTTACGGTCTAGGTACATACCTAAAGACTCCTGATATAACTATTATGCCTTCGTGATAAGAATGACTATGGCTTGTTTCGCTGGAGTTAGTGTGTGGAATGAACGATATTCATTAATTCTTATTTAGGACGCATTTACGTGATTACGATATGAACTTGGTGTTAATCGAAAATTAGGGCAGTTGTCATACATCATACCTATTACATAATATACATACGTACCCATAATAAAATTCGTGCACGCATTACGCAAAAACGACTGTACCGATTGGGATGGGGTTGTTAAATAAATAAAAGATGTCTTGGTGGTCTAATGGCGAGTGTTGAAGGCGATATGTTTCGATCACTGTACAGTTAGTACCAATGAGTTTTTAGGAATTTATGTACGATTTGTAACACCACTGGCTTTTTGGTGAAGGAAAACATCTTGAGGAAACCTAAATGATTCGATTTCGAGGCATGTATAGTACCAACTGCCTATTTTAAGTGTCGACGGGCTCACTCCCCATCACAGTAGGCAGAGTTTCGGTACTACTAGTGAAACGTAAACGTGGATGTTGTGAGTTTTCAGATTATCTCTGAATAGTCGCAAGCATAATGCATGCATATGCATAATCATCATATCAGCCGTTAGACGTCCAGTGCTGGACATAAGCCTCCCTCAAAATGGAGGGATTTGCCATAATCGCCACGCTGGACAGGCGGGTTAGCGATCGCAGTTGGATTGAATGTGTGTACGCAGAAGATGCTGCTCTGCCCATGCCCCGGTAGATCCCTTAGTCGCCTTTTACGTGACCCATGATATGATATGCATAATATTTGTATTTATTTCAAAACCAACAATTTTCTTTGTCAGTGCTTCGTAACCGTCTGGCCGAATGTTTTATTGCTAAAAGCGGTTCGTCAAGTTAGTTTCCTTTTCACTTATTTTATGAGGCTGTTAAAGTTGGATGGGATAATGAGAACTCCCTCGAGCGTCCGCTCGGACTTGGGATAGCCTGCCCCTGAAGGTACTTTTACTGATAAAATACAGGTAATTTTGCTTCGATTCAGCTTTTTTATTTCCGGAGTTTCGAAGGGATAAATTGTTCCAGTCCACATGATGAAGTACCTAATGATGCTTCGTGCTTACCACGGCAGGATTTTAAACATAAAATAATCTTATAAAGGCGCCAAAGTAGGCTTAAACGACGCGAGCTATTAGGTATTTTTTCATTTGAGCAAAAACCCTTTGAAACTGCTGCGGAAGAAACAAACACCAGAATTTAGATCAATTATTCGATCAATCGATTAGCTGTCAATTGGTAGACGTAGTAAACATAGTATATTATATAGAATGGTGGTAAAAAGCAGAACATGGATGTGACGGCGTCCTCGTACAGACCCTGTACCCGGACTTTCGATTTTCGATATATCGAGACTGTTCCGAACTTCATTGTTGAGTTGACATTGGAACGAAAAAGTTCGAATGTGCGGGTAGAGGCCCTGGTTCTCGACAACGTCACCGTCGCCCACGTAAACATATACCTTTCCTTTTTTTTGACTTTTTAAACCATGGATTTTAGTGACACACTGGGCAGAGTTTCGGTACTGCTAGTGAAACGCGGATGTTCTGAGGTTTCAGAATATCTCTGACTTCCCCTTCGGGGGAATATAGTCCTGAGCATATGGTAATGCTATGCTATGCTATGCTGTATTTTAGTAACGGAAACATCTCTTTTACATTCTATCCGTTTGGATTTTTATTTTGCAAACAAATAGAAAAAAAAAGAACAAAATGTCTCCCCGAAACGAGGCGTTTACGATTCGTCGTAAAATCGTCTCTTTCCCAAAAACGACAGACAAAGGAGTGAATAAACGTCGAGATTGGAAAATTATTCATATTTCGTGACCCGGCCTGCGGGGTCCGGGCCGTGGGCGACGCGCTCTGTATTGGTGTGCCGAGATATACTAACATGCTGTCTTATTCCGAGATATCTCATTACAGGACATAAAGATTATTTACTCGGAAGAATTGAAAGATGATATAAAGGCACTAAGTATATGTAAGTAAATAAGATACAATACTTACGACCCGGTTGGTGTAATAGTTGCCACGCCGGACTGCCAAACCAGGGTCCTGGGTTTGAATCCCGGTTCGGTCATGGATGTTATTATGTTTGTGCCGTTGTTGCATGGTTCCCATCTTCTTCTTATCGTGTGGGCAGAGCCCTGGTGTCAGAGTTTTTTCAGACCGCCTTACGGCCTCTGACATGGTGTTTATGTAACGACTATCTACCACCAGAGACAGTAGCCGGGACCAACGGCTTAACGTGCCATCCGAAGCACGGAATCATTTTTCTTTTCAGACAATCAGGTGATTCAGCCTGCAATGTCCTAACCAACTGGGGACGCACAAAGTGACATAATAATATCACTAGGTGTCCCCCGTTGGAATCGAACCCACGACCACCGTGTCGAGAGCCAATGCTCTTAACCATTAGACCACGGAGGCAGTCGTGTAACAAGGTGTAACAAAAGTTATATTCAAAGGGGTGGTTAAGACTATGAAACTAATATTTACGCACAAAGTGACATATCACTAAGTGTCCCCCGTGGGAATCGAACCCACGACCGCCGTGTCGAGAGCCCAATGCTCTTAACTAAGGCTTACTAGGGATCATTACAATGTATGTGCCTGTGAGCGTTATTTATTTATTTATATAGCAATATAGGTTTTTGACCTAAACAGTTCTACTCCTATGATTAGATATTCGACCTACACAGCAAGTAAAAATTCTATTTGTTTGAAGGGTGATAAAAGGTAAATTGTTATTCAATAGATATCACTGGATGAACACTTGTATTTTGTGCCAAAAATATTGTAGTAGATAAAATCTTTACATAGGAATTTCATAAAATTTGGCCCAGTTGATTTCGCGTGATGAGCGAACAAACAAACAAACAGTCCGAAAAAATAAAAATAAATTGTGGTTTTAGAGTCAGGCACACTTCAAAACCATATCGTAATTGTTTATTGTAAATATCTTCAGGGTAGAGTACCTAGTGAGAGATTAACGTTAGTTAAAACATGCTGGAAGACATTACAGTCCAAAGCAACTACAACTACAATCTTATTTCAATCATGAGAATTTAAACAGAAATGTAATTACTTACATACATTCCCATTTAAGTGAAATATTAATTACAATCATAACTTGCGCGACGTAGCATAAAGTAACCTAGGTATCACGAAACAGTTTCGAAAACTCAGTTAGCGGAATGGGAGATTTTAATCACATTAACAGTCGTACAGAGAGTTCAAGCCTTTCACGAGTTGCTGGATTGGAGCTCGAGTCACGAGTGTGACATCTCAGAGACTTTATCCTATTAGGTAGATTTCCCAAGTATTTCTTTACATTTATTAATTAATCTAATCTTTGTGATATACTCGTATGTTTTGGTACAGTGCCTAAATATAAACCCTTGTCATTGTCCTGTTATTCTCTACTGTTGAATAATATTCTTAGAATCGTAGATACGTTGTCTGAAGTTATAAGGTTACAGTAATGTTTTTTAATAGGTTATTGGTAATATACGTTTGAGTTAATTAGCTTCACCGGTGTCGAATTCATCAAAACAATTGACTGTTGCCTAAATATATTTCGTTTCAAGTATGTATGTATTGCTTTCGACGGATATCGGCCACGGCGACTGCTTCAACTCCGTTGTTAGCGTATATGAGCTCTATTAACATAGCCAATCTTCTTGGAGAGAGGTGACGTGAGCACGTCATTCTCACTGTTGCAAATTGCTACTTTAGTTTTTTAATTTCAATTCTCTTAATAAAACTTCTAGCTTTTAAGATTACAAAATCACAATCTAATATATTATGCTTTCCAATTTTAACTTTTATTATTAAATTTTCTTTTTCACACCACCCGCTCGAAAATGGAACATTATATGTCATGTAACTCGAACCTAAAGCAAGTCATTATAGCCCTGGGCCTAGCCGGGCAATAATATTGTACTGAATTTCATTATAACCCGCTGGTCAATAATGAGATTTGAATATGGAACCGCATCCACAGATTATTTAATAGTTACTACGATCCTTACTTAAAATTCGTATGAAAACATGTGATGAAAACTAATTATGGAGACAGGCATCAAAAAGAACTTAATTCGAAATTTGAACTGGCCACCACGAGTATTGAACACAAAAAAAGAAAAAAAGGCGCGAATCATAAAGGTATCATCTTTATGGCGCGAATACTGCATATCTCTGTACTTGCTCTGTACCTATTATTGCCTTCCTATTGCTACGAACAAAGTAATAAAAAAATATTACATTGTCTTTCCACAACTGGAGTGCGATTTTTGAATCTCATTCGCTGAGTTCAGCAGTTGAAAATGTCAAAATTACTATGGAAATACGCATCTTTCTACTGCTGATTTGACTTTCAAAAATCGCACTCCTGGAGTATGACTTTTTAATGTCAAATCAGCAGTAGAAAGATGCACGTCTCCGTAGTAATATTGACATTTTCAACTGCTGAGTTCAAAGAAAGTTTCAAAAATCGCACTCCAGGAGTGCGATTTTTGAATCTCATTCGATGAGTTCAGCAGTTGAAAATGTATGGAGATGCATATCTCCATAGTTACTTTGACATTTACAACTGCTGAACTCAGCAAATGAGATTCAAAAATCGCATTCCTGGTCTAATGTTTCAAATATCTACTTTCACTTTTAATTTAATAAAATAGTTTTTCTAAATACTATACTATTATTTGTTTATTGTTTGTTTATTGTTTATTATACTTTGTTATAAACTCTAATAAAAGAATTGGTTTCTAACCATAGAGAATTTACACGCTCCCCTGGGTTTCTAACAGTATTGCTTTTTATTTTCTCGCGGAGGGTGTGAAAAGTAGAGTATGTTCCTCGGGGATAAACGTGTTTTCATCTTGGGCGAGCTTGAACCCCTCGCTTCACTCAGGATTCAAGTCTTAACTCCCTCGCTTCGCTCGGGAGTTAACTCTAAACTCCCTCGCTACGCTCGGGAGTTGACCCTAGAATCCCTCGTTACGCTCGGGATTCAATATCGCGCCCGTGATGAAAGACACTGCTTTATCCCCTTGGTACATAATCTACTATAATTATGATTTCTAATTCTAACTACGGTTAGAAGCCTTTTTACGTTTAAACCCCTGTAAATGAGCCTGAGCCCTTAAGTCCCATAGCGATTTTGGAAGTAGTGAGTTTAGATGGTTTAGACCCTGTATACACGTACCTAATCCGTAACTCGCGACAGATCTCTCGTCGTGTAACAGTGAGTCGGCTTGCCACCGAAACACGATAAATTAGCGAGCGTGCCAAGCTTGATAAATAACGGAGCGGACCAGCCCCTTTGTGGCATTGTGGCCGTGGCTGTGCTGTGGCAGTGGTACTGGACATGCAGTTTCGTGTTAATTAAATTTTAGTTTTATATTTTTCCGTGTGGAATACGAAGAATTTGCAGATATGACAAGTCGAGTGTATAGTTCAAACTTTTTTTGGTGTTTTATTAATATACCGAATATTTGTTTCAATAACATGAGTGATGAGTTTGAATAAATATAATATGTTATGTTTATGTGACATGTTGACTTCAATATTTGAAGATATACAAGAAATACATAATTTAAAACTTATCGACTAGATGTAAGTAATATATGATATAATAGGTATATTTAATGATATAACATAATATGTATATTTGTACTTGTATTTTTATTTGTATTTGTATAGATCAAAATGACACAAGGATCAAATTAATAAATAATATTATCACATTATCTCTTTGAAAATAGTATTATTCGTTTTATCACCTCATGCACATCCGTGCATATTAGTTAGATTATTTGTTAGAGTATACAGGGTCCAACACATAATATGCTGACAGTTGTTTAAGAGGATAATCAGACCATGAAACTGAACAACTTTCTCTAATGGACCTCAAAATACAGCTATCCCATACATTAAGGTCCTGTAGGATTGCAGTTTTGAATGAAACAGCAGTTTTTTTATTTAACATTTCGACGTTGGTCCCATGGAGAAAGTTGCCCTGTTTGATGGTCTGATCATCCACTTAAAAACCGTCAGCATATTAGGAAGGACATGGAGATACATATACTTTTCCGAAAGCAAAGCTCACTAGGTAGGTACATTTTATATTTCTAAACTTCACATTTTGCTACCTTGACGGTTTATATTATACGTAAACAAACCCTCTTAAAAACAATTAAAGCAATTCTGAACAATTATAAACTTCAAGTACCTGAAGTTCTCAAGAGTGACCCCTATCCCTAAAACAAGAGATGGAACCAAAGTCGAGAATTACCGACCAATAGCCATATTGTCAGCCCCCGCAAAGCTATTCGAGTCCATTCTCCATAAACAAATATCCTTGCAGGTAGCTCCTTACCTGGCCGATTGCCAACATGGGTTTAGGTGTCATAGATCGGTTAACACAAACCTTTTGACGTTAGTTGACATCATTTCCGGTCATATGGATAAAGGGGTACAGGTTGACGTTGTGTACTTCGATTTTAGGAAAGCTTTTGACCGTGTAGATAACGATATACTGTTGCAAAAGTTAAGTGAAATTGGTTTTAGCCCAGGTCTCCTTAAATTTTTCGCAGATTATTTGCGCGGTCGGCAGCAGTATGTACGCTATGGCTCCTTCGTATCAAACCCATATCACACGCGTTCCGGGGTTAGCCAGGGCTCAATACTGGGTCCACTACTTTTCATTATTATGGTTAATGACTTGGAGGGGGTGCTAGGGAGCTCGGGGTGCCTGCTCTATGCCGATGATCTCAAATTAATTCGTGCACTCGAAGAACCGGATGACTGTTTATTACTACAGAATGATATTGACGCCCTTCACCAGTGGAGTGTCAAGAACAAACTTCTTTTCAATCACTCAAAGTGTTGCGTTATGTCTTTCACTCGCGCGCTAGAGCCGACACATGCGGTATACACTTTGGGAACTGAGCCCATCTCTCGTGTTACTTCGGTGAAAGACTTGGGCGTTCTATTTGATCCCAAGTTAACGTTCAACGAGCATATTAGATCCCTCTCGACCGATTGTTACCGTAGACTAGGATTCGTTATACGTAATTGTCGCGAATTTCATAGGCCTAGGGCTATAAAATTATTGTATACAGCACTCGTCCGTAGCAAGATAGAGGCGGCCTCTATTGTATGGAGTCCACACGAAGGCACCTACAATTTGCTGCTAGAGAAGATCCAAAAGGCTTTTCTCCGATTTCTGTACAAAAAAATGTATGGGTATTATCCCTTTTTATATCCCACGAAGTATCTTCTGGGAGCACTGTGTTTCAACTCGCTACAGACGCGGCGCACCTTCGACTCTCTCACGACAGTGTGCCGTTTCCTGCGTGGTCAATCAGACTGTCCCGAATTAGTCAGCCGGGCCCTCCGCCTATTCGTGCCCAACAACTACGTGCGCGCGCGTCGTCACCGGCTGCTGGCCGTGCCGGCGGCGCGCACGGCGGCGCACCAACACTCTCCGCTCGTGCTCGCCCTCAGACGTCTCACCACGCTGCTGCAACACTCACCACAGTTTGACGTTTTTGCTGACCGCTGGTCTGATTGTTTACGAGAATGCCTGACCTTCTCTGAGAATGTCTAATTCGTAAGATTAAGTTAAGTTGGAGGAAAATTTAATATTCTTGTTTGATTTGTATAATTACTTACATAGCGTATTGGAGTTCCTCTGTGAAGCTGTGTAATTGTTTAATAAATAAAATAAATAAATAAAATAAAATAAGTTAAAGGTACCTACAATGGGTATTATAATGAAAGTTTGTAAGTCTGTAACCAAGTACCTTGGAGGTAAACTTGCTGAAAGAGAAATCATAATACAATAACTTTTTACTTTACTGTATGTAAACACAAGAAAGAATATATTCTAGAATAATTACAATGTAACTAGGCTTACAATACATACAATAAAAAGAAATATAGAAAAACAATATCGGCATAAATATTCGTCTATTGGAAATTCAATTTGCCACGCTCTATTTACTTTTGAAGGGGACAAAAGTTATCGACAAACAATGGTATGGATACGGCAACGAATCCAGGGTTTTTACCAGCGTTGCCAGATTTTTTATCGGGCAAAGTGGGATTCAGACACTTTTTGAGTAAAAAGTGGGATTCTTTTGTCGAAAGCGGGACATAATAAAATAACTGGCCAAGTGCGTGTCGGACCACGCACAGGATAGGGTTCCGTAGTTGCCCGTCACAATATAATTATTATATTACTCGTAAACTTGTAAAGCCTACTTGGCGGTGATAGTTTTCTTTTTATTAAATTCGTTATATTTGCTATTGCCATGAATTTTTCTCCAACTACAACCGTTGAGCTGGGAGAGGGGGGGACACTTGACTCTAACCAAAATTTTCGCTTTGAAGCTTAATATTTCGTTAACGGATCCCTAAATCGAAAAAAATTTTTCACAAACCCATAATATTTTTAAAAGACCTATCCAACCCGTCACAATATGAAATAGACGAGAAAAAAAAATGTCATCCCCACTTCGCTTAGGGGAAGTACCCTAAAAAAAAATTTTCAAGATTTTATTTTACCACTTTGTCGGCGTAATTAATATGTTTATCCATGCCAAATTATAGCTTTCCAGTACTAAGCGTCTCTGAGCTAAGCCGCGGACAGACGGACGGACGGACGGATGGATAGAAGGACGGACATGGCGAAACTATAAGGGTTCCTTGTTGACTTCGGAACCCTAAAAACGTAGGTAAATAATCACTAGTTTTTTACTACTTTTATCTGAGTTTCAAACTAAGTTTACAATGATGTTGATGATATATGATGGCCATAGAAAACGTTTATTTAATGATATTATACAGGGTCCTTCTTAATATGCTGACACTCTTTAAGGCGATGACCAGACTATGAAACTGAACAACTTTCTCTATGGAATCAACATCGAAATCGCAAAAAAAAAACTGCAAACCTACTCGGAGCCAAACGTATGGGACGTTTGGCTCCGAGTAGGTTTGCAGTTTTGTATGGAAGTGATGATTTTTTTTTCGCGATTTCGATGTTGGTCCCATAGAGGAAGTTGTTCAGTTTGACGGTCTGATCATCCCCTTAAAAAAGGGTCAGCATATTAAGAAGGACCCCATATTTCTCTGAAGATTTAACTTCATTTAAAGTGATATCAATCGAGACCAATACAGGGTGTAACAAAACACCCTAGTAATACTTAGGGGGTGCTTCTGACCATCAAATTAAGCAACATTCACTATAGAGCCAACTTCGAAATCGCGAAATAAAAATCAGCGGTTGGTTGCAATCAAATGTATGGAACTGGTGATTTTTTTCTTTTATCTCGGTTTTGGCTCCATAGTGAAAGTTGGTCAGGTATTATGTCTAACTGTTTCACTAGAGTTCCGTAACTAAAGTGCATTACAACCGAAATCATGTGTTATTTATATGGCATGCATATGCTCACGACTATATTCCCCGAGGGGTAGTCAGAGATATTCTGAAACCTCAGAACATCCACGTTTCACTAGTAGTACCGAAACTCTGCCCAGTGTGACGGGGAGTGAGCCCGTCACCACTTGTAATGGACAGTGGGTACAACAATACATGCCTCGAAATTGAAGCATGCAGGAATGCATTTATATGGGGTGTAATAAAATACCCTAGTCATATTCTATGACGTGGCTTAGACCATCAAACGGTGCAAATTCCGCTATGGTGCCAACCTCGAAATAAATTAAAAATAAAACAGCTGTTTCCTACAAAACTATAGTACCAAATCAACTGGACTCCAATGTATGGAAAAGCAGATTTCTGTTATTTTATTTGGATCCATAGTAAAAGTTGCTCAGTTTGATGGTCTAAAGTAGTCTAAACCACGTAATAAAATTACGATCTTTTGTTACACCCTGTATTTACAATATTATTATTACCAGTTCTATGTAAAGAACCACTCAGATCATAAACAAATCTCCATGTCAACTTAGTAACATTTCATATTTTTCATCGCGATCTCTGCTATCCAATGCATCTGTGCTGTAAAATTAATGGTCACACCAACCACTTGGCATTCTGAAACTTTGGCGTAAACTTTAGTAAAGTTGTCCAAGATGTCGCTAATCGGAGTTTATTAAATCTTCGAGTTTTCAAGCTTGTCGTCGTCGTATCGTACGCGTTAAAACAATTCCCTACTTGTATGAAAATATTTGGTTTAATTTACAGACAAAAGAGGCGGTAATCAGTTCAATCTACATAATTATAAGTTACGAGCATTTATTCGCGACTTCGTCCGCATAAATTATATACCAGATTTTAAGTCAGATCATAAGCTATAAAACAAAAAAGTTTCATCAAAATTCGTTCAGTAGTTTTTGCGTGATGCTCGAACAAACAAACACACAAACAAACAAACAAACAGACAGACAAAAAATCCAAAAATTGGTCTTCTGTTATAGTTTAGATAATAGTATACAGAGTCTTTCTTAATATGCTGAAACTTATTTAACTAAACTGAGCGACATTCTGTATGGGACTAAAATCGAAATCAGAAATCAAATTAAAAAAAAATCTGCTGTCCCAGACATTTGACTCAAGTAGGTTTGCAGTTTTGTATGAAACAGCTACATTTTTTCGAGATTTCGATTATGGTGCCATAGAAAAAGTTGTTCAGTTTGACGGTCTGATCATCCCCTTAAAAAAGTGTTAGCATAGATAAGAAGGACCCTATATTTTAGTAATCCTAAACTCTACCCAAATGTAAGGGACAGATGATTTTTTTCTCGATTTCGATATTGGCCAATAGAGAATGTCGTTCGGTTTTATGGTCTGATCATCCCCTTCAAAAACTGTCAGCATATTAAGAAGGACCCTGTATAAGTACGGATAATCAAGACTATAAATTATGTAAGCTGAGAACATAAGAAAACGTACTAACAGGTCTATGACGAAGGTTATACTCTAGAGAACCTTGAAGGAGGATAGTTTTGTAACTGTATCTGATATACCTACCTACTTACACTTTAACTTAAGAATCCATATGTCGGGTCTATGTCGGTATATAAAATCAAGTCGGGTTAGTTACAACATTTATTTTTCAACATACTTGCTCGTAAAGTGGCTCTTATTGCACCGCTTTTAGGTACATAATGCAGCATATAAGACACGCGTGCGAAAAAGATTACATGTTACTTTTTTTTTCTATAGTTTGTTTTTAAATCGCAGCAAAGGTAAAAAAAAACTTTTTTTTGCATAAATTCATCTGTTTTAGTTACAAATTAAGTAAACGCTTCATTTCATCAAACAATTTATTTTAGTTAACAAATTAACATTAATTTGAGTTATAAATACATAAATATTAAGTTTATGACGATTTTAATCAGCGTAAGCGAAAAATTCTTCGTCTATGATTTTAATATTAGGTTGATTGTAACAAAACAAAATTTTAACAAAAAATTAAAACCGCCTTCAAAAAAACTAAAAAGTTAAAAAATAATATTGCAGCCGATGACTTTTTCGTTCGCATCATAAGAACATTAATTTGTTTTATCGAAGTCGCTTTCAAGCCGATTCGCGACGGGGCTTGCATTAGTTTTTTGGCTTGGCTTGACACCGACTTCTATAAAACAAATTAATGTTCTTATGATGCGAACGAAAAAGTCATCGGCTGCAATATTATTTTTTAACTTTTTAGTTTTTTTGAAGGCGGTTTTAATTTTTTGTTAAAATTTTGTTTATTTCACAATTTTCAGTGGTGAATTCATTAGTTTGATTTAACAGTAGTGCTTCAAATTAACAAACGCACTAGTCGGCACTACGATTTTCGAAGGGTCCCCTCGATTTCTCTGGGATCCATCATCAGATCCTGGTTTCCTTATCATGGGACCACCCTTGGGATATCTCCTTTCCAACAAAAAAAGAATCATCAAAATCGGTTCATAAACGACGAAGTTATCCGCGAACACACATTAAAAAAAAAAAAAAAAAAATATACGGTCGAACTGAGAACCCTACTCCTTTTTTTGAAGTCGGTTAAAAATGTCGTTGGCTGAATGTCTCCTAAGTCATTGCCTTTTTGACCGACCGACTGCGCGCGCAGCGCATAGCTATCTCGAAAAAAAAAGTAGCCTGGTCATAACCCAAAGAGAATACCTATACCCAATCCATAGATATAGTAACTAGATGAAACCATACCGTGGCCGCACATGAAACAGCAATAATGTGACTTTTGCATGCAAAAAGTCGGTTTGTTTGGCAAGATGTCATCAACATTCCATAGGTTTGACAATGGTTTGACATCTTGCCAAACAAAAAAACCGGCCACGGTGACCGAAACAAAAAATAATATTTCTGTCTTTTTTGGTTACATAAGTTTTTATAACTGGCTATCCCGCTCTCTCATTTCTTGGCTCCATCTTTCAGCGTAAGCGAAAAGTTTTAAATCTAAGACCCAATCACTATCCATAACCCAGCGCCATTTTCAAAAAATATTTGTGTAAAATCATTGTGTTTTAGGAAATTTTAATAAGTTTGCTTACTTGTATCCTTCTTGTATCATAATGTACTAATAACTCAACGGCTGGACCGATATTTATTATCTTTGATGTGTTGGATTTATCTCCGCCTCGAATAGCAGAATAACTATTAAACTTGGAAAAAAAATCACAACAAGAAAAAAGATAAGTGAAAATGAAAATGAAAAATGATTTATTTCATAAGACTTATGGCAGGTTTAGACGATGACAATTTTGCGGTGCGAATTCTGCGGCGCCCCTAAAAAAGCACCGTATAAACACTTTTCACACGACTATTTCACGGTATGCAAACGTTCGCAAGGAATAGAGCACGCGTCTATTTTTCGGTGCTGTAACCTCCGCCCGCGTCTTTCGCAACCCCCGCGCCAATCTTTCGACTCGTGTAAACGCGTCGTCGTGCTAATCGTTAGCACGGCTTTCTCTAGCAAATCCATTCGCATGCGAACAAATTGGCGCTGGAAATTAGCACCGTGTAAACGAAAGCGTGCCGTGCTTTTTTTGTGCTAAAAAATTTGCGCCGCGAATTTGTCATCGTCTAAACCTAAATAAGGTAATTAGAAACATAATAGGTAGGTATAATTTATGCACATTGATTGGGCTTAACAGTATAAGTTTAACCATTTCCCACTTATTAGGCTAGCCCAAAACCTGAGGACCATATTTTAGAATTTACGAACGTGATATTTTGCCTCCGAAAATTTTAACAAAGTTAGGTACTAAATAACACAGAGTTCTATAATTACGTAATAATATGACTGGGTATTATCCATTTAATTATCATTAATTAAATAACGTCATTTTAATTTCAAATTACAATATAATTAAGTAGGTGTATATTAGTTTTTCATGAATTTATAGATTTAAAGTAATTCCTTTCTTTGATCCTGGGGCGGTATGAAGTTCGAAGCTAGTTTTAAACTGGTTTTGAATAAGAATCTTGCTTGAATTACTTTAAAATTCTGCTGGAATTAATTATCTTTAATCTTGCTGGAATTAATTATCTTCATATAGGTTGGTGGTTCATAAAGTCACACACAAACACACATTTCCTTTTCAGAAGACTTTGTTTTACCTTCACTGAACAATATTCAAATTTTCCTGAATTGTTTTTGTACTTCTTATATCTATAATTCTGGGTTGCTTTATCATAAGATTCATAAGTTGGTTTATTATAAAAAAAACCGTCCATAAAATAAATAACACGAACGCACCGCGAATGCGCAGCTCGCGAGCTGCTTGCGAGCTGCTCGCGAACGGCGCGCGAACTGCGCAGTAGCGGACACACAAGGAAAAAATTTACCGGCAGCGCAGCACGCGAGCTGCGCATTCGCGGCGCGTTTGCCAGATGTGGACGCACCCTAAGACGATTTTAGAAAAGCTTTTGCATTGGCTCTAAAGCCTTAGTGCAGCCATTTTGTGTTAGTTGGGAGTTGGGAGATCATCAGCCTAGATAATGCGTTAAATGAATTATCATCAACTTTCCACTTTACCCCTTAACTGTAGTAAAGCAACCCTAACGTCGCGTCGCGTCGCTATAGCTAGTAATGAATAATGAAATAAGTTTTAAGGCTAACACGGTACGGTCTCATGGTTGCCAGTAGAATCTACTCTACTGTCCTGTCTACTGAGTAGACAAAGGAAGCTGCCGCGATCCATCACAGCGTTCTCAACAATTAAACCCGCATTTGTTATTATGTACACACACACCCGCACACGCTCTTACTCAAATATACATAATACATGTAAGTATAAATGTCCAGGATATTTTCTTTGTCTGATATTTGTTAGTTATTTGATTTCATTATGTCGTCTTAGAATGTGGGTTAATGTTAATTAATATTACAGTCAATTAGCCCAGTCATTTTACGGTTTGAGCCGGGACTAATTAATAATTGATATTTTTTTTCGGTATAGTATTTAAGAGCCAATATGAGCTTAGAAATGTACCAAAATAAAAAAATAAAATTAAGTCAGCAACAGCCCCAAATTTTAAAATTTTGCAGTTATCTCGTTCTAGAAAATATTGATTTTACACAGATGGTAAATTTTTTTTTGCACATTTTTAAGCCCTTACCATTATTACATACTTCAAACATGGTGTTAATATTTTTATCTACTTCGAAGACTTTTAAAAATAGTATTATCTAATTAATACCTCATTTTTAGTATTTCAATGCCTATTTTATTACTCAAAAATAATTTATATTTTTAAAACTAATTAAAGTGCATTAGTAATAATAATAATTAGTTAAAAGCCTGCTGGGAGATTAAATGTTGATTTCTATGTTGCGTCGCGATTTTTTTTAAAATATGTTTTCAGATCGTCTTTTTGTCACTAAATGGTGCCGGTTACAGTCTAAAAAAAAAAACGTAAAATGACTGGGCTAAATATGTTTTCTTCAGTAAGAATGGTTTTATGATGGTTTTAGATGTCAACCAAAAAAAAGTCAATAAAATAGAGTATACTTAATTATTAAAAACGCTCAAAAATTCGAATGTGGCTAATTTCAAGGTTTATTTTTAGTTTTGAGGCTTTTGTATTTCTAGAGAAGATATTATAATGTACCTACCTAATGCTTGAGGTCTTAAAAGTCTTCGTTTTCATTTAGTCCGCGTAAGTCTAGAGCGACTTCTTTCGTCTATTCCACTTTGTAAATTTCATAGAAAAATACGTAACTTAACATAACCGTAATAATAATAAACTTTTATAGTGCATACGAGGATTTCTGCCGGTGCACCGGTTTATGTCACATCACATTTTAGACAAAATTATGTAAAGCTGCCTCCAATCGCTCCACGCACGCCATCCAAAAGTTCAGATCCATATGTCCCGTGATAGGGAAATAACAATCATTAAAAAAATAAAAGGTAAAGTTAACACGAAATACCTGAAAATCAAATAACAAATGAATGTAAACAAAATAAAGCACAAAAGATACCTAATGAAACTCACTTATGTGCAGTGCACATACGTCTGAACCGGATCCCGGATCCGAAGCATCACAAACAAAGTGCTCGAGCAAACTGCATTAGCAAATGAGAAGTCTCGAGACGGCTCGTTACGTCAACAATGCTTCGACGATGCGTGGGCCGATGGGAACGACCTCACCAGGACAACCTGCAAATTGTAATGCAATTTTCTAAGCACACACTTTGTCAAAATTCGTCGTTGAAACATCGGCGAGCTGTCAAATCGGTATTCGCTAAGGTCATAGTCTAAAAAAACAAGGTCTTCTATTCCCAGAGTGACACAAGCCTACGTCACAAAAAAAAGGCCGCTAAACATGGTAAAAGGGTATGATGACGTAGGCTTGTGTCAGTCACGTGGTCAGTCACGTGGTCGGAAGAGAATACCAGGCGCAGTATATTATTGTACCATGGCTAAGGTTATGACATTGAGTCAAACTTACATAAAAACTTCAACGATCTGAAGGATGCAAGAACTATGTTACATTTGTGAGCTCATCGATGGTTTTTGACAGCGATGTCACGCTTAGAGAATTGCACTCCAGTATTCGACTAGTAGCTGTGTGGTGTCGGCTAAGAATAGCACCACCCCATTTCCTCCCGTGGGTGTCGTAAAAGGCGACTAAGGGATCTGCCGGAGGTTGGGCAGCAGCATCCTCTGAGTACACACATTCAATCCAACTGCGATCGCTAACCCGCCTGCCAAGCGTGGCGATTATGGCAAATCCCCCCATTTTGGGGGAGGCCTATGTCCAGCAGTGGACGTCTGTCGGCTGATATGATGATTCGACTAGTGTAGACGTTTTCGTTGTGTGGTTTACATAAGTACATACAGGTTTAATTTGATTCTCGTTTGAAATGATCGCATAATCTTTTACTTTATTCGCATAATATTTTACATTGATCTAAGCAAGATCTAAGCATATAGGCCGAGCAATGTTTTCGTTGAACGGTTTATGAATGTGGTAGGGATAACAAGCGACTGATCGGCCCTGATCGGCCTATGACGTTTGTGCGAAGACCGCCTCCCGCTTCCCCCCGCCAAATAGATACGCTGATTTCTGGGCATTCAAGGTCAGTGCTCATAAATCGTTTTACGTCCTTATGGTTTCCAGCTATAAAATAGATTAGATCACAATTGTCATTCGAGACGAAGGGTAAAAGCTTATTTTGCATTAGTTTTGTAGGCGAAGGCTCATTATAATATTTGAACTTACTTACTATTATCATCAAAGAAACGAGACGTTATAAAAAGGCGATTTCCCATTATCACCACGCTCTATAAAGCAGATTGGCGGTTGCTCAATGCTTCTAAAATGTTTAAGAATTTTTTTCCCTATCCTATTTAATCTAACTGCTGGGCAAATTTATTAGGGCATTAAGAATTATACAAATAAAATTAATTCTTTATTTGCTTATCTAATTTCTATTTCGAATGCTCATAAATGATAGCTTCTGGTGAGATCTGGCCTTAAACTGAAGCAGTTTGTGAGAATGTGAGAGCCTGTAATAATAGGCTGTAGTCTTTGAATATACAGGTAGAATTAGGTAGGATATATTATATTATATCCTCTGGATTCTGCTTGTCAATCGAAGAAACCATTACTAGCTTTTGCCCGTGACTTCGTCCGCATCGAGTTTGGAATGGAAAACCCCAAGTATCCTATGTTACTTCTAATACCTCCAAGAATATGTGTACAAAGTTTCATGATGATCGGTTAAGTAGTTTTCGCATGAAAGTCTAACAAACAAACTTACATTCACATTATTAATATTAGGGATAGTGAATATCATATGAAATATGAAAATAGATTTTCAAGAATTGCAGAATAATTATCTGAAAAGATATAAATACGATCGTATGCTCACGACTATATTATACCAGGGGGTAAAGATTTTAATAAAACGTAATTGACGTCCGGCTTGGAGTAGAGCCCAGTTTCTTCCTTGGTTGTCGGAGAGGCGACTAAGGAATAAGGTTTAATTTTCTACTATTTATGAGGCTTTTTGACTTTCTGTAAATTCTAGTGGCGATAAGTTATCACCTGATAATCAGACATGAAAACCTGAATATGTGTAAAACTTCTGACGGCCCCAAGCCGAACAGAATTTATGTTTGTTAGTTTGTATTTAAAGCTTCTCTCATAACATTTTACAGCAGTATTTAAAGCACTGGAAACCCTATTCCCAATAGAAAAATAAACCAAATGTTTAACGCAAATATAAAGCCAGCCGGTCAGCAAATAGTAGTCTGTATGTTTTGATTAAAAAATAATATGCTGCAAATAAGAGTTAGAAATAGAACATTATTTTATCGATGTAATCATCATCATACGGTGCGCTCTTAGTAACAGTGGTGACGGACTCAAGCTTACTTGATTGCTAGGGAAATGTGATAATTTGAATATGCTATACAAGGTGTAACATAAAATAGGACAGCTACTTAAAGGGGTGCTTTAGACCGTCAAACTGAACAACTTTCTCTATGGGACCAATATCGAAATCGCGAAAAAAAAATCTGCTGTCCCATACATTTCAGTCGAGTTATGCTTGCACTTTTGTATGGGACAGCTGTTTTTTTTTCGCGATTTGAGTGTTGGTCCCATAGTAAAAGTTGTTCAGTTTGATGGTCTAAAGCACCCCTTTAAGTAACTGTCCTATTTTATTATACACCCTGTATAGCAGGGGTGGCCAACCGGTCGATCGCGACTATTAGTCCAGTCGATCGTGGCAAGGCAAAAAACAATCTCACATGTGATATGAAAAGGAACTCCTAAGACTGGTTAGTAAAAAATACTACATGATTGTGTTTTTGCTCCGATCGGTTTGCTCCCATTAGTAAAAGTTGTTCAGTTTGGTGCATAAAGTTATTATATTATGGTTTGGTGGGTAGAGTAGGGTAGAGTATGTGGATTAAAGGTTAATGATACTTTTCCTTACACCCTGTATAGCTGTATAGTCGTAATATGCCGTGGCTCTAATATGTTGGGCTAAGTTATGCTTCTTGTTGTCTACTACAGGATGTACACTTAAATGTGTTTCATATTTTATAGGGTGCTTCAGACCATCAAACTGAACAATTCTTTCACCACGGGGAAAAATAAAAAACGCGCAAAAAATCTGCTGTTCCATATATTTCGGGTTCAAATAGCCATTGACATTGTTTATGAAGCAACCAATGTCTCTTTTTGCTCTTTATGTTCCCATAGTGAAAGTTGTTCAGTTCGATGGTCTCCCACTAAAATGTGTTTTAACGCATTTCTTTTTCTTCTAAAATCTTCTATACATATTCTTATATTCTTTCTTCAATCATTTTTAATCTTTTTCTTTTTGCTTTTATTTTTTTTTACTACAGCTAAGATTCAAGATAAGCATTCAAGCTGTCGTTGGTTCTAAAAAGAAAATGTTGTACACAAAATCTCGTCAAGACGACAATGTTCTCCCAAACAAATAGTCTCGATCCCGTATCCAAATAATACAAATGGAGGGGAGAGATCCATTAGAGGCAGGTAATGGATTGTCGTAATGCCTAATGTACGCTTGCACCGTCAATCATGACGCTTAATTTATGTCAAAGAAAATAACGACGTTGGTTTAGCTGACATATTTATGTTCAGTTTATGATTTTGATACAATTTGATACAATAGAAATTTTACGACTAATACACATTATATTTTTATTTGTATTTAAGAGCATATTGTGCGTTATGACATGTAGTAGAGTTTGATCGTCGCTTGTAGCTGCCACCCTACACCTCGTTATTTAATTAGAATAATTACCTTATTTGGTCAACTTCTTTCATTTAACAAAATGTTTAAGTCAAGTTAAGAACTTTTTTGAAATAAAATTTTTAAGGCTAGAAATAAAAATCGATATCCTAAGCAAAATTAACCTATATTTTAAAACCTGTATGTAAAATTTTATATTTACAATTTATTTCTGTGGCCGTTTTTGTAATTCTTTAATATATCCTTCTAAAAAAAGGTAATTGAAGCAACTGACATTTTAGATTCTTGATCATGTACAGAATGTAACATTTAATTAAATTTAAGTTAGCTACAGTCAAGTTGGATTAAAAACAAACAACCATAAAAACCTTTGATTGAATAAAAAAGAGGAAGATACGGTATACCGCTATTAGAAATATTTCTAATCATTATTAAGATTGAAATTGCAGGCATTCGATTTAAGAAACCAACCACCGACAATTAATATTTTCAGCATAAACTTGCCTATGTTTCGCATTTTGAAAATCTTAAGGTGCATTGGCAAAAATTCACATTTAATTACCTATCCAAAATGGCCACCTGTTTAGTTTTTAGGGTTCCGTACCCAAAGGGTGAAAACGGGACCCTATTACTAAGCCTACGTTGTCCGTCTGTACGTCCGTCCGTCCATCTCTGTCCGTCTGTCCGTCTGTCCATCCGTCCGTCCGTCTGTCCGACCTATTTAGGGCTGTAACTTTTGAACTGTAAGAGCTAGATAATTGAAATTTTCACAGAATGTGCGTTATTACGGCGGATTTGTTAACAAATAATAAAAATATATGTCAAGTAATAATAATTTATGTCAAAAAGTTAAAAATTAAGGGGGGTTCTCAACAAGAAACTAGTTATCAACGTTTTTTCTTCACGCTCTATCGTAAAAACGTAACGTAATACATACAAGCGTCAAACTTAGCGTGATTATAGAGCAAACTTTACAGAATAACAACAAATACTAAAAACCGGCCAAGTGTGAGTCGGTCTCGTGCTAAAGGCCCCGGACAGAAAAGTTTTTTTTCTAAGTTAATAATGTTGTGTTCTGTGGTGGTGTGGTACAGAACCCTCAGTGCGCGAGTAGCCCGACTCGCACTTGACCGGTTTTATTTTTATACATAAATAAGGTTTGCCTACAACTTCGGCTACATCGGTTCCCTTCATATCGTAGCGAGAAAAAATATATGTAAAGCCTGACCAGGAAAATAAAAAACCTCACCATGTTGCGAAAAATCATTGGAACAAATTTTTGTACTTGAAACATTGTCAAGGTTATAGTCGATTGTAGCGCCACCAAAGCAGGTTTTTTATTTTTCTGGTCACGCTTTACCATTTCTTAAGTCCGATCATAAGCTTTCAAACTAGAAAAGTTTCAATAATATTTATTCAGTAGTTTTTGCGTGATGCTCAAACAAACAAACAGGCAAAAAATTAAATAAAACTGCGATTTGGAGTAAGGGACACCTAAAAACCATATGCGTTTTTTTTATAAATATCTTTAATGTACAGAAAAACTTCTGTTACAGTTTTATATAAGCATAGATTGCGGCCTACAAATAATGGCATTGATTATACTTGGACTTAGTTAAGAACCCAACCTAATCCAAATTCGATCGAAAACTAAACGTAAGTTTCCGGCTCTTACAATGGATGGGAAATATATTTTTCTCAAACATGCTTGGAAATGTGAGCATTATTTTGACAACCTTCTTCGAGATAAATCGAAATTGCTGTACTGGCCAACTACATGCGCGCAGCGGCCGGCAATGTTTGTATGAAAATCCATATCTGTCGTGTTTTGCGGCCAAATAAATTACATAGTAAACTCATATCTGTCGTGTAATTTAAAAATGGAACGATCTTTTTCTCCGAAACATGGCGACCAAGGAGGTGACTCATCAAAGGTTTTATTTAAATTTCGAACTGGCTTGCAAATAGAAAGCTGTTTATTGAAGAAAAAAAAAATTGTTGTTCGTTGTTCGTCATTGATTTTGAAAAGAGTTTTAATTTCCGCGAATTATTTGAGAAAATTTACTGTTTTAATTTCCGCGCATTGTTTGAGAAAAGTACTATACAAGCCTTGGCCACAACTAGGCATTGATGGACTTACGTATGTGTGCCTCGGCTTCGCCTCGGCCCACATTTACACGTTCGTCCATCAATGCCTCTGTTGCTGGCCGCTGCAGTAATGTACTATATTGAGGAGAAAGACAGTAATGGTTTATAGTAATAATAGTATAAAAAACATAAATGTATACAAAAATCTAAACTATTCGGAGAATCCGCCGCGGTTCGTTTCGGGCCTAAACGAGCCTATGACGCTTGCGGCGTTACCCCGTTGGATGGCTAAGGCAATGTGTTGGACTAAGAACGAACGTTGGATTCCTTTTAGTTCTTCATATTTTAGTGCAGACGAAATGTGATGTGGATTTTTGACTATACTTTCTTATGACGAATTTTGTCATGGATGTATAATTAATTATTATGCGAAAATATTTATTTACATCCGATAACAGTGGTATAACAAATTTTTAACCTAAAACTAAACCAAAGACAGAAAACCTACGCTATATATAAAAAATATTATTATGTTAATTATTATTTGTAATCAATTTATTTTGCGTTTGTTTTCAGAATTTGTAATTTTTTAGCATTTCTGGTTTCATCTAAGGCCAAAACCAGAAGCCCATCACTCGTAACTCAAACGTGAAAAGTAATTTAATATCACAAACAATAACAAAATTGGTTTGGAGTTAAATTAACTCTTTGTAGGGATTCGATGATCTATTGTTTGCGTTTAAGTAGAAAGTATTGTGTTTTATTCTAACCTTAACAAATATATATATTCTATGTACTATAGAAGCTCAAGCAAGAGTAATCTCAATACAGTAATCGGTATTGAATAACTATTTCGCACTAGTCAACAAGTCAGCTTTAAAAAATACGACAGTGTAAGTAGGTAGACGTATGCTTACATTCGAAAGGTAAATATAAAGCAACTAATTTTCCAAATATACGTCAATAGCATGCCACGCACGACAAAGCGATAAAACGAGAAACCTATCATGCGTGCTCCTTTCCAACAACAACTTTGTAACAAAAACAGGCATGTTTCGATTTTTGTCTTCTTATCGGGGATGGCATGCTAAGCCCAAAGGTTGCTAATCGATTTAACTATGTAGCAGAATAGGTACCCAAGTAATTTCAAATATTATGGATTTTTAAACATGTTAAGGCCATGTTGTGCTATTTCGAATCAAATTAAAGATTGAAAAATTCAGTCTCGGGTGGGACTTGAACCCGCACCCTTCCATCCAATTTCGCTACCGAGTCCACTCAACAGATTGAACGTTCTCTGGCTAGTGGACTCGGTAGCGAAATTGGATAACGCACTTCCCCGGTTTGGAAGGGTGCGGGTTCAAGTCCCACCCGAGACTGAATTTTTCAATCTTTAATTTGACCCAAGTAATTATTTAAAGAGGTGGTTTAAAACATCAAATTGTGTTCATCATCATCATCATCTCAGCCGATGGACGTCCACTGCTGGACATAGGAATCCCCCAAGGATCGCCATAACGACCGGTCCTGCGCTGCCCTCATCCAACGTTTTCCCGCCCCGCCTTCACCAGGTCGTCGGTCCACCGTGTGAGAGGCCTCCACCCACGCTACGCTTTCCGGTACGCGGTCGCCACTCGAGAACTTTTCGGCTATGTAGTATCTTCACGTCCCAAATACCGCAGTGTCTTAAAACGAAAGTCTTCGATCAGTGTGTGTTGCCAGTAATGACATATATGGAACAGAGACGTGGTCGTTCACTCAAAGCCTCATAAAAAGGTTGAAAGTCACCCAAAGGGCAATGGAGAGGGCTGTGCTCGGAGTTTCCCTGCGAGATCGAATCAGAAATGAAGAGATCCGCAGAAGAACCAGAGTAACTGACATAGCCCAAAGAATTGCTAAACTTAAGTGGCAGTGGGCGGGGCACATAACCGAAATTGTGTTCAGTTTGATGAAATTATGTTGTTTATGATGTTTTTATAGTGAAAGTTGTTACTTTTACTATGGAGTCCTCATAGAGAAAAATTTAATTAATCTGTTGTTCAAATGTGTCAGCAGATTTTTATTCGACTTTGTCTCCATAGTGAAAGATGTTTAGTTTGATGGTCTAACTAAATCACCCCGTTTAAATACTATTAGGGTGTTTTGTTACAGTTTTTACATCACCGAATATTTTTCTATTATGTATCCAAATACATGGACACAAAAGCCATGGAGTAAGCGTATAATTTATGTGAAATAAAGTAGGAATTAAAGCCCTAGTTGTCAATTGTTTTGAAGAATTCGATACGCAAGCAAACTCGTATTCGAGTTACAATTCCTTTGTATGAAGATGAATACAAAAGCCAGATATAAAAGCTTACTATTTCCATTTACCTTCATGTCTTTGTTCTACAACAGAAAATGAGACCATTACGAGAATATTCACATCTCCGCAGAATTCAATTTTAGAACATTTCCGCGAGACGCCGCTATTTGTAAGCGCTATGAAAGTTTTCAATCCTCGGTATCATGTATGTTTCATTTCTGGACATAAATTTTGCGAACGTGGTACAGGTGACTAATGTGAGGGGGGCGAGGGGGGCGGGGAGGGGTTGCACTTGAGAATGTTAACAATATATGCCACTGTGTCTTATGTTTCAAAGTCGCGTTTTACTTGAGGACGCGGGGCACGTATTCACAGGGTGTTGATGGCAACAGTCGCACATGCTACTTTATTGTGTAGGGAGTGTTTTGTTCTGTAGTGTTTTTGTTTAGGACAGAGACTTAGAGGTAAAGAGCCTTTTTCATTGGTTAGGCCAAATTTTCCGATTAACATAACATAATGGGTATTATTAATATTCCATATTTGCACGACAAAAACATACACCAATAAAAACAGAATAAAAAGAACGTAAGGGTACCAATGGCAGGCCTTAACATTAAAAGCGGTTTGTTCCAGACCACCATAGATGGCAAAATTCGATAAAAGTTTTTGGACTCCCCATACTAAAGTGTGGGTCTGTCAATCGATTTTGTATGAAAGGTCAAAACAATTTTCTCATTTTCCCATGTTCCTATGGGAAAGCTTTTAAATTTTATTGTCTACTACATAAATAAATTTTATTTTGTAATAAAAAATAGGGGGTTGTAGTTTTAAAATACAGGGTCCATTTTTAAAATGCTGACAATTTTTAAGGGGATGATTAGACCATCAAATTGAACATCTCAACAACATTTTCTCTATGAGACCAACATCGAAATCGCGAAAAAAATCTGCTGTCTCATACATTCAAATTTGGCTCAAAGTAGCAGTTTTAAATGGAACAGCTGATGTTTTTTTAGCGATTTCGATGTTAGTGCCATAGAGAAAGTTCAATTCGAATGGTCTTGATCAGACCTTCAAACTGAACTCCTGAACCCCTTAAAAAACCGACGGCATATTAAGAACGTCCCTGTGTATGGACTAGATATTTTTTTTTTTATTTATAATTAACGGACTCTTGCTTGTGCGTTAGCACTACATTTCCGCCAGTGTCAAGTAGTGTATGGGAGAATCTATCCCAATCTAAGGGATTGTTTTTGATCAAGAACAAGAAGAGATTGAGGATTGCGGAGCCTCGCAAAAACTCAATCCACGAAAACCACGCGAGACAAGTGCTCGGTTTAGAACCTGAAACGTGACTCAGAGATATTATTATCACAGTTTCAAATAACATAACATGTCAAAATTATTAAGTAGTCTTTTAGTTACGTCTACCCCCTTAATGCAGTCCTGGCAGGCTGGCAAACGTGCCAGAAAGCACGTAGATAAACATCCTGTGGCACGACCCCGCATTATTCAATGTGGCGTGCCTCTGACACTGACGTCTGATACAGTATATAGCTACGAGTAGGGAAGCAAGCCCGAGGTGTTTACCGAATTCAGCCAAAGTTTACAGAGTTTGACCGAATTTACTGTTAGTGGAAGACTGAAAGTAGCGCCACCTGCGGTTTGAACACATGATTTGTGTGCCTACTGTACCTACAGTAATGTCAGTAAGTATAATTTGTTTCTACTGTTCGATGCCTATGCCTGCTAATTGTATCATCTGTCAGGCTATCGTGTATGTTTCCGATTGTATCGTTTACAAAATCTGTGACGTATTATGACTGTACTAGGCAATTTTAAAGTAATATTTTGTTATCATTATATCCCGTGTCTTCTGAAATTAATAAACTAGAATTAATTAAGAAGCAGATTGGCTAAGAACTGGCAAAAAACACCATATGGATTTGATACCGATTCAATCGGGAAGAAGATCATCGAGTTTAAATATTCAAATGCAGACCCGCAAGCTCGTAGGTCTCATTACCAAGAGATTAATTAAAGTAGGTATGTAGGGTTATTTTAAATTAGTTGGCGAATCTGAACCAGGCCACTTGGTAATGATAACAGATAGCATAATCAATGTTTATAATTGGTATTGATGAATAACAAAATTATTATTATCGTGCGTAGGTGCGCGCAGTGCGTACAGATGCGTAGCGCGGGCGGACATTGACCTCAAAATCATATGATCAAGGGGGACCCCCCGTATTATCACGTAATTTTACTTAGTAACGGATACCAAATGCGTTTCTTAAGTTTCTACCCTTCAAACTGAACAACTTTTACTATGGGAGCAAAATGATCGGAGCAAAAAAAAAATCAGCTGTTGCATACATTTGAGTCGAGTAGGCATTGCAGTTTAGTATGGGACAGCAGATTTTTTAGTTGCTCCGATCGGTTTGCTCCCGTAATAAAAGTTGTTCAGTTTGATGGGTAGACTCTTAGTTTAAAAGGATGCCAATGATATCAATTTCACCCTGTAGATTCAAAATAAAGTAGGTGCCATTTTTTAAAATCGTTTTCTTGTTGTACTTGTACTAATGAAAACTGAGCAAATACAATCTTGATAAAATAATAAGTAAGTATGTAAGAGTAGGTTCTAGCAATACTCTTCCTGGATATTTCCAAAACAAAAGTTGAACCACCAAAAGGAATTAACGGTACAACATTCTTAAATCTCATTTCATTACCGTGCTAAAGCACTCCAGCTTTTAGTTCCGTAGATATTTGCTAATGGAAGGCAAATGTCCAAATGTTGCAGCTACACAAAGACGTAGGTCCGATTCGCCTACAGCCGGCAGCCCGCGTGTGCAAACCTCCTCAAAATAAACTCGCTTTGAAACTGTAGATGCGGATGACAAATAGCGTTAGGCTGTTTTTCTACCACCAGCGATAAGCGATAACATTTTCTCTGTATAGGAACGTGGGATTTGCTGCTAAAACTGCAGGGCTTATACTTACATAGATCTATAAATAAATAATAAATAACGCTCACAGGCACATACATTGTAATGATCCCAAGGTAAGCTTTAGGCTTTTTGTTATGGGAATCATACAACAAGGCACAAACATATAACATCCATGACCGAACCGGGATTCGAACCCAGGACCCTGGTTTGGCAGTCCGGCGTGGCAACCATCACACCAACCGGGTCGTCAATATAAGAAAATATTTTTTCTAGTAACATTATAAACATGGTCTGTTTTTTTTTCTATGAGTCAACCTATTAACTGGATTTTGTAAATACTTATTACCTTAATTATTCCAAAAAAACAAATAAGGGTAGGTTAAGGTACATTAAAAGTAAACAAAAATAGTAGAATCAAATTAAATATAGAAAAATTAAGTTTCGGGCAGGACTTGAACCCGCACTCTTCCAAACCGAGGAATTGCGTTATCCAATTTCGTCACCGAGCCCACTAACCCAGAGATTGAAATTTTCGTAAAAATAATAAATAAATAATAAAAATAAATTTATTCAAAAGAACAATTTAAGTTTTTTACAAACCAAAAATTTAATTGTACTTAAAACTTAATATAGTAATATAGTAGACCTTAAAAAATTTTCTAATCTCTAAATAGTACAAAACAAAGCAGGTAGTAAGCGGAGAAACCGACAGAAATGCCAGACATGACATGACATGTTTAAGTACTATGAGTTTTTTTGTATATTGAACGAGTAATGTTAATTTTGTCTCTTCTACTTGTTTGCAGTGCCCTAGAATTACAGGGTCCATAATTATCTCTTAGCTTTTAATAACCATCTCATGTAATGAATGCTGTAAATTATGGAAGGCAATAAAATTCAATATTTTATTGAGTATTGAAATGATGAACATTATTCATTTGTTAATACAGTAACTAATTAGATATCTAGGACAATTTCAACTTAGTTTTTTGTTGATTTTCGTGGTCTAGTGATAGAAATATACACAGTTCTTAGCTCGTTCGACTGCTAGCTACTCGCATTGCAGTAGAACAAGTGCCTTACAAACAGGGTCGCCAGTCGCCCCTTGTAAACAAGTGAAGGAGAGTCAGTCACATGCGCCTGGACATTAGTTAGTCTATGAACCAGCCGGCTGTTTGCGAAGAGTTAAATAATGTCACATGTAATTAAGTGCTTATTTACACAGAGATTTGCATATTTGCAAAAAATTTCTAAAATGAAAAAATTGGTTTTTGGGATTGTGTTTGTTCTTGAACGCCGGCGGGTCACAATAACAATAGATTTTTCATTGTTTGTCGGTCATTTGGCAGTCAAAGCCTTAAACAATTTGTTGCACATAAAGTAAAAATAATTTTTAATTATTTATTGGCTCTGACTCAACAGAGGTGGTTGGAGGATTAAAGGAGAGGCTTTTGCCCAGCAGTGGGAAAAGTAGGCTAATAAAAATATAAAACAAATTTTGGTTCACACAAAGAAAGAAAGAATGAAAAAAAAAAATTTGAATCTCTAAAAAAATATAATATCTTTTTTACTTACCAGAGAAACAAGTTAATAGGTACCTCCTTCGATATTTATAATATCTTTTGTGTCTACCCGTTTCCATAAACGTTTACCCTACCTATATATTTCACGTCTTCCTCAGCCATAAAACCGTGAAGTTTCACCCTTATCGTCTACAGGCCCAAACGGCGAACTCCGCAAGTGTCATTGCTCGAAACACATCAATCTCCTAAGTTCTTAAGGGTCTCCAGAATGGGTGATACGTTTTAAGGCGCAGCCTATAGCTGATGAAGCCGATAGTAAATTTTTATTGATTCCTCTGTAGTTCCAGCGGACTAATACATAAAAACTATTTTAGGACGTGTTTAAATAGAAAGAGGAGAAGCACAGACTTAAATAGCGTATCGTCAATGTTTTGAATGAGATAATTTTGATATTGAGATAATTTGTCTATACATATAATTTATTTAACACTTTGAGTAGCGCTTTCTTTGTCCGATGAAAAAAGTAGGTAAAAGTTGCTTTAATTCGTATTCGAACTACCAGAATCTAGCCGAGACTTGTATTTTTATGAGTAGATAACTAATCTGAACAGCCATGACTTAGGTAAAAATATTCAGCCATACAAATACAGGATTTGGGTTTAGCAGGATCCGCATTCCGTGGGTAGTATAGAGCGACAGTCGACAGACGTCATATTTCACACCCCCACCGCTCCGCTACCGCAGAAACCATCAGTTAAACGCTATACCTGTACCAACAGGGCTGTCAGGCTGTCGACATAACTCACTAGAGAGAAATCAATTAAAATTCACCGTCTAGTATCTGTTCGGGGTTGGGCCTTAACGCCCATAAGCCACATTCATCAATCTGTGCCGCATAATTAATGTGATTCATTAGATATACATAAATTTCGCGTTAGCATTAATAAAAAGTTTACAATGAGTGCTTTAGGCTGACTAATTTGTGATTAGTAATAGATATGTAGAGTCATCATCATCATCTTCAGCTGGTATTTTTTTTTATTAAGGATGGGTTTGCTCTTGACCTCAATCCAGTCCTCAGGACGAAGATGGGGTCGAAGATGTAGCGAGCTTACCCAGAAGAAGCCTATTCACTCGTACTTTAAAGGAATTCGGGTTGTAAGCGCTCGGAAACACTGATGCAGGCAGGGCATTCCACTCCTTGGCTGTGCGCATTATAAAATCCACCCACTGAAGGGCATAAGCCTCCCTATTTTGCCATTCTTCTCGGTCCTGTGCCAGTCGCATCCAGGTCTTGCCAATACTTTTCCAGATGTCGTCAACCCACCTGGCTGCCGGACGACCCACTCCTCTTTTGCCGTATATGTAGAGTAAATCCTTTAAATTTTAGATTGATTTGAACGTTGTTTTTGAAACGTAGACCCCTGTATGAAGTACGTACCGCTTGTATGAAGCTTTAGATTTTTAGGGTTCCATACCCAAAGGGTGAAAACGGGACCCTATTACAAAGACTACGTTGTCCGTCCGTCCGTCCGGCCGTCTGTCCTACCTATTTAGGGCTGTAAATTTTGAACCGTAATAGCTAGAAAATTTAAAGTGAGGTAGTTAGACGGTTGAAATTTTCGCAGAATATGCGTTATTACAGCGGATTTGTTAACAAATAATAAAAAATTTCAAAAAGTTAAAAACTAAGAGGGGTCCTCATACAAGAAACTAGTTTTATCAACGTTTTTTCTTCTCGCTCTATCGTTAAAACGGTAATACATACAATCGTTAAACTTGGTGTGATTATAGAGCAAACTCTACAGTCAAAAAACTATGAAAACCGACCAAGTGCGAGTCGGTCTCGCGCTAAAGGTCTCGGAGAAAACAAATCTTTTCTAAGTAAACATGTTGTGTGGTGGTGCGGTACGGAACCCTCGGCGCGCGAGTAGCCCGCCTCACGCTTCACCAGTTTTACCTAAGTAAAATATTATCTGTAAACTTAAAAGAGGCAATCACAGTTTTCCTATTAGAAACGAAAGCAAAATATTAACGTATTTATTTTCTATAATCAAATACATAATAACGTAAACTTGTAGTCGGTTCAAACAAATTTGCCTCAAAAGAACACTTACCGATAGGTAAACGTACACATAACTTACATCTTTTACATTGCTTTTGCTTTAGATTTTACCAACCAAATAAGTCAAAGCGTATATATTTGGGCAAGTATACTTTACGGTATTCTGGTCTCTTTTGAGATGTATGTATGCGTTACTTAATAATGTTTCCGGAGTTTCTGTCTACATCCTTTGACGTAATTTGCATTTACTCATGTGTTATAGCGTGGTAATATAACTACAAACACAAATAAACGTACACACCTACACGAACGTATCTTGTACATTGGTATCTTAACGATGTGTCAATACGATTCTCCTCTTGGTTTGATTTATTTGGATTCTAGTATAAATAAAACAATTGACAATGAGTAACCGCTCTCACAGACGAGCGACACTTTGCGGTCACCGGGTGTCGCGGAGGGTCGAGGCGCGACGGTCGCGCGACCGTAAAATGTATGAGCGCGACGCTCTGCGACCCACCGCGACAGCAAAGTGTCGCTCGTCTGTAAGAGCCCTAAACGGTAAATTAAAAGCTAAACTATATAAGTAATAATTATGTTCAATCAAAGAGCCCGCCTCGAGTCGAACCCGGTTCAAACGTGTCTATCCCGCTCGTAGCGTTTCGTTTCCACGCTGTTTGGCTAACCTAGAGCAATGTATGAACAAGGATCGACCCGGAGCGGGGAGTATCTTAACTATAATTTAACTTCTACAATCATTTAACTTTATTGTCTAAGGCGACCTATCTATTCTATACCTAAGCAGTGGTGGGGCATAGGCATAAGAATAGTTAATAATTAGTGTACTATTATTAACTATTCTTATGGCATAGGGTCGAACAGAAACTAATAATATTGAATACTAAAATAATAATTAAAAAAAGAACCTGTGGTTTCTGTTTAGTTTAGTGATATGTGTACAATGATCAAATCAAGTCTATGGTGGTACGTCGACAACACGATCTTTCAAAATTATTAGTAAGATGAAAAAAAACGCAGAAAAGACACAAATCTAAGTAGACAGAGTTATAGTACCTCGTTTAAGTATATGAGTCGTGGTCGAGATCTTTTTGATGATTTAATTGCAATAGTGATCAAAGTGATACGACTGTGGAAATGCCCTATAAATTTGCCACTCTGATGTTCTCTTAGTCCTATAATTGCATATAATATCACATAATATAAACAATAAGTCCAAAGCATATCAGTAAATACCTATTAGTCATTGCCGTACGGGACATCGAACTTCCGCTGGCCGATTAACGCTTGGTCAAATGAACTATTGACTTTATTAACGCCGATACAAAGAATCATCGATTGCTTAACGCTTGGACGAAAGAACTACTGACTTCTTTAACACCGATAGAAATAGTACACAACAAATTAGGTAACTTACCTTACTGGTGATAGGAGACATGTGTCCAGAGAATTGGGACGTATGTAGGTTGATAATGATGATGATAATGGTGATGATGATGATGATGACTTACCATTGTCGTGGTCTGGTAGAGGAAGGCTGTCGGACGCGTCGGAAGCCAGCGCCAGGTCTGGAGACGCTGATCCTAGCAAAGCTGATAGTCCATTGTGCTCACCATCTGTCGAAGACAAGATAAGTTGGTAAAACAAACGATGACACTTCAACATTATGGTGCGCGTACGCGCAGACAACTGACTGTTGAACCGATTACGATGCAATTAAAGCCTAAACGTTTATCCAAACTAAGCCCTGTACTTTTGTGAAAACCAAATCCAAATAGGTTCAGAAATTTTTACGTGATGCGTGTACAAACAAACAGACAATATTCCATTACTTATCCTGAACGTCCCTAGTGAATATTTTGGCATGCATAAATAAATATATTAAATGTACATCCATACCAAGTGCCTATACTTTATTATAATGTATAGATATAGATGTAAGTATAGAAGTTTGAAGGTCTGAAGCACCCCCTAAAGTATATGTAACGCATTAAGTTTACATCGTGTATGAAAGATCTGATTAAATGTAATTAATATTCATAAACAAGGTTTCTTTCATAATATGTTCATAGTATTTAACTAAACGTTAGTTCTTGAAAGCAAAACACTGACTAAAAAAGAAATATAAACCTAAAACTAAGAGATCCTAAAAGAGGTTAGGTCCTGAGGGTCTTCTCTTGGGGGTATGGGATGAGTTCGGAGGTAGGTTCATTCAACTTTACATTATTTTGCCCAGATGGGACCTGAAAGTTCTAGATATTAATGACATTCATTTCGTCTATCAATCCACTTTTTACATCTATATCAAAACCAAACGACGTAATCAAAGGTAAGAACTTTTTCTGACGAATACATAAGACTTATTGACAAATTTTTTTTTTACGATGTTATGACTCACCATAGGGCCACTTTTACAAATTTTACATAAGTTGAGCTTAAGTGCATGCTGTATGCCGCGTATTAAATACAACTTTAACACCCACACAAAAGGTCTGAGATTACTTCAGCAAGCTTGTACGTTTCAATCTTCATAAACACCACTGTAATTTAGTATACCTTACCTACCTATTATTCTGAGCGTCACATGAAACGTTATATGTCAAAGTGAATGGAGTACACTATCAGGTTACAGTATATGGAGATGTCGTCGAGAGAGTAAATCCACAGCATACACGTATAAACAATGCGTGGAAACACACTGATCGACAGGGGCTGCGTCACTCTACACCAATACTCATCTGTCTTTGATGTTATATAAGGGGTTGCTTAACTGCTTAGTATTAATGCTGCGACTGTTGCATTGCGTGTCTTGAACATTGACGATCGTTTACAATGTATGCGATATCACACAAGCGATTTTGAGAGTTGGTATTGATCTTATTGCGATATTTCTGAGATCAATAAGAAGTTATATTTTTGAATCCCTACACATAAAAAATAATGATCGATGCATCTCCACAGTAACATTTTCCACTGATGATTTGAAAGTGTGACTTTCGAAAATACCACTCTAGTTTCGCGGCGGTATCGCAGCGATGTCGCGACGATAACGCTCAGTAATAAAAAGCAAAATTAATAATTTTGAAAAAACACACGACGGAGGTAAACGTTGTAATCGAAAAAAGGATTACGTTCTCCGTTCCGTCGTGGGTGAAAATCGCGGTGATCCAGTTACGACGTCGATCACTGTGGTGCAGTTGTGACATTAACTACACTCAAAAATTTCGTCGATTAGATATCGTTTTTCTTGATGGATAACTAGGAAAAACATAAGTTTGAAATCTGTCGGAAGTCAATCACTATAACAAACAGCAACATACTGCAGGGTTGATAATAAACCTATACTTAAAACATCTGTACCCATACTAAACTTATTAAACAAAATAGCTTAATTCCTTCCACTGAGAGCTTCTCGTGTTGAGTCTAGAAATACCAAAGAGCTCTTAAAACTTGGCCCGTTTTGGAAGTCCTATAAATTATTTATGGAATTTGAAGAATTCCCTTGTTGGAAGGTCTAATTATGTAAGATTTGAGTAGATCTCAGTGTGATCTTTGGCTGCCTATTAACAGGGATTTGTTAATTGAATGGTTAATTTAGATTTCATTCTCGGAATTGGGATCAGATTTTTGAAACGTGTTCGTGCTCGTTTACGATTACCGATTTATCTGAGAATTTAGTTGCTGCAGATACCGATTTTCTGAATGAATTCGATGTTATTATAGCAAAGTTATTCAAAGACGATCTGTTTTGAGAAATAAGGTAGAATTAACTGGCCAACTGCGTGTCGGACCACGCGCAGGATAGGGTTCCGTAGTTGCCCGTCACAATATAATATGGAGTTAGAAGGAGGCTTTTTGTTTTATACTACGGTTTAACGGCTAATAAAGTCTAAAAAGTACATTTTATAAGTTGATCGACTATACTCGTAAACTTGAAAAGCCTACTTAGCGGTGATAGTATTCCTTTTAATTTTGTTATACAGGGTGTACAATAAAATGGGACAGCTACTCAAAGGGGTGCTTCAGACCATCAAACTGAACAACTTTCTCTGTGGGACCAATATCGAAATCGCGAAAAAAAAATCCGCTCTCCCATACAAAACTGCAAACATAACTCGACTGAAATGTATGGGACAGCAGATTTTTTTTTCGCGATTTCGATATTGGTCCCATAGAGAAAGTTGTTCAGTTTGATGGTCTGAAGCACCCCTTTAAGTAGCTGTCCCATTTTATTGTACACCCTGTATACAGTGTGTAACAAAACACCCTAGTAACACTTAAGGGGGTGCTTCAGACCATCAAACTGAACATCTTTCACTATGGAGCCAACTATTTTACCACTTTGTTGGCTTGATTAATATGTATACCCATAAATTACAGCTTTCTAGTACTAACCGTCTCTGAGCTAAGCCGCGGACAGACGGACAGACGGACAGACGGACAGACGGACAGACGGACAGACGGACAGACGGACAGACGGACAGACGGACAGACGGACAGACGGACAGACGGACAGACGGACAGACGGACAGACGGACAGACGGACAGACGGACAGACGGACAGACGGACAGACGGACAGACGGACAGACGGACAGACGGACAGACGGACAGACGGACAGACGGACAGACGGACAGACGGACAGACGGACAGACGGACAGACGGACAGACGGACAGACGGACAGACGGACAGACGGACAGACGGACAGACGGACAGACGGACAGACGGACAGACGGACAGACGGACAGACGGACAGACGGACAGACGGACAGACGGACAGACGGACAGACGGACAGACGGACAGACGGACAGACGGACAGACGGACAGACGGACAGACGGACAGACGGACAGACGGACAGACGGACAGACGGACAGACGGACAGACGGACAGACGGACAGACGGACAGACGGACAGACGGACAGACGGACAGACGGACAGACGGACAGACGGACAGACGGACAGACGGACAGACGGACAGACGGACAGACGGACAGACGGACAGACGGACAGACGGACAGACGGACAGACGGACAGACGGACAGACGGACAGACGGACAGACGGACAGACGGACAGACGGACAGACGGACAGACGGACAGACGGACAGACGGACAGACGGACAGACGGACAGACGGACAGACGGACAGACGGACAGACGGACAGACGGACAGACGGACAGACGGACAGACGGACAGACGGACAGACGGACAGACGGACAGACGGACAGACGGACAGACGGACAGACGGACAGACGGACAGACGGACAGACGGACAGACGGACAGACGGAAAAAAGACGGACAGACGGACAGACGGACAGACCGACAGACGGACAGACGGACAGACGGACAGACGGACAGACGGACAGACGGACAGACGGACAGACGGACAGACAGACAGACGGACAGACAGACGGACATGGCGAAACTATAAGGGTTCCTTGTTGACTTCGGACCCTTAAAAAAATGCACATACAGAAGGACGTAATTAAATTCAAACTTGCATTTTCCAGTCGGCAAATAAACTCAATAGTTGACTATGCGGCCGCGACATTTCGAAGGAAGGAATGGTCAATATTAATTAGTGCGCTCGCCGCTTCGACCGGCACCAATTTATTCAAGCTTAATTAAATGACACTAAGTAAATAGCGAGTGCAAATTGGGAGCAGACTATTGTGGTGAGCTGTGTAAGTACTCGCTCAAGTTTTCGGCTGTAAGTCAAGCCGAGTACGATATTACTTCATTTGCAACTTTATGGGAGCGTATTTCCCCTCGGCGGCGGTCGGTGAACGCGCTCTCCCGGTTATTTTATGAAAAAACTCTCAGGCAGTTTTCTTAAAATTATTATCTCGAGCCACCCCGGTCCTTTGTTCCAGATATAGTGGAGAAAAAATAGGTCGTAAACGACTGGCCCTTGTTATGTTTCTGTCAAATAAAACGCTGACGATATTATTTAATTAGCGATGTCTTCTTCTTACTTTATGTTCTGGAAAGAAAGTAATTTTTTGTGAGGGACGAAGCGATGCGACGTCCTTTGAAAACGGGTGACTTGTGTATCATTTTAATTACGTTAACGTTGTTTGGTTCAAATAATTGCGATCTATGTAGTTACGTCTGACGGGTGCTCCTTGGTGGCATTCGTTAGTGATCATGCTATATTTAGCACGAAAATAGAAAAAAAAGCAAAGATTGGCTTGTTTTTGTTTGTCGACATACTTTGTTTTGAATTATTTCCATTACCGAAGATTGTTATAACCAGGTTGCTCGATTGTCATGCCACGAGCATTATCAATTATACAAGTTGGATCGAATACATTTCCGTCGAGCAGGTTTGCAGTTTTTTATGGAACAGAAGATTTTTTCACGTTTTCTATGTTAGTCCCAAAGATACATTTGTTTAGTTTGTAGTTTGATCACCCTCTTCAAAAACCTTCAGCATATTCAGCATATTCAGAGAAATTTTTAATATGTGTATCATCATCATCATCATCTCAGCCGATGCACGTCCACTGCTGGACATAGGCCTCCCCCAAGGATCGCCATAATGACCGGTCCTGCGGTGCCCTCATCCAACGTTTTCCCGCCGCCTTCACCAGGTCGTCGGTCCACCGTGTGAGGGGCCTACCAACGCTACGCTTTCCGGTACGCGGAATATGTGTATATTTATACATAAAATCTACCTTTTAAACGGTAGAAGCTGCGATGCAGTCGTAAAATTGCAAATAGAACTACTCCTGTTGCGGCCAAATGCAGGAAATTGTTGCAAGATAGTTTGGCAGTGAAATAAACAAAATAGTTTGCTACGTGTAGGAAAGCTTCGGTATACACATAACGCCTGTCTGCCTAGTAAACTGGAACCTGGAAACGTGGAAGGTGTAGTATAGTTATTTTAAAGAGATTTGGTTGGTTTTGGGCAAGTTACCTCGTCTTCCGTCCATCTATGGTTCGATCGATCCCGACTCAGGCTGACTCGTACCAATTACATTTTAGATACTGATGTAGGGTACGATTTAAAACACCATTGACTTTTCGCTGCAGCAACACATCATGAGATTCTTGAGTCAACCTTATGTGTTTTAATTTCAAGACGTGTATTGTATCTCTTCTTATAAAAAATTATGCTAGGTGTGTGACCTACATTTAGTTCAAAAAACGAACATATTTTTCGATTCGTAGTTTCTAAATTCCGAAAACCATAAATGTGTGCATGTCTCATCCATCTTTTAGGTTTTATCGAGTTGCAAAATGACTTATCCAGTTGCCGTAACTTTGCTTAATCTCTCACAAATTGATTGAAACTCTAGCTTTTTAATTCTAAAGTTTCAAATAAAGCTCTTAAAGACTTAGAATAAAAAAAAATTATTTTCTGCACCAATTCCAGTAAAATCACGGATCTTTAAAGAATACTTTGACTGAAGTTGCACTAGACCGTACAACTAAGCGCTTAAAAGATTTTCTGTTGAGTATTGATTTTATTTATATCAAAGGAAATTATTTACTGTTGTAGGTAGTAAATTTCTGTATTACCACAAAGTTATGAAATGTAAGGTCTTCAGAATGTGATATACAAATACGTGCTAGGCTTTTGACGTGGCTACAAATTTTTTTGATGGGTGGTGTATTTTATTTATAATTTATGACATAATAATACGTGGAAGGTATGACTATAATAAATTGTTTACTAACTGTATTAAATACAGAAATGAAAAGTTTTTGCTTATTTTTCCTTGTTCTTAAGGGAAAGTTGTTTAGTAGGTGTCATGATCTTAGTAATAATACTTTCTACACTCACACCTTAGAGTCACCATCTTATTTTTGAAATTAAATTAACTGATTTAGGTTCAAAAACATGATGAAAGTATTTTTTTTAATATTATTGTCTCAATAAAATCAAAACGATTTCTAAGAGAGATTTTGGCTTTATCTCATCAAACATAATAACATTCGTCTTGTAAAAACTCTAAAGTAAACTCACTAAAAAGTATTTCAAATAAATCCAAGAGATGCTTGAATAAAGTTTAAAGCGAGCACTGCTAAACTGAATGACTCTCCATCTCCAACTTTTGGAGATTCTTAATTCTGAGAGACTTAATTAATCGACAAATAGAGTGGCAAAATATCAACTTTGCCACATTTTATTTAATATTTAAGTTTACAATATCTATAGTCCCGAATTTGTACGAAAAGACCCGAATTTTAAAATTTTATTGGAGAAGACAGTTATGTCATTATTCGGCCTTACATCCTCCATCCGTAGGATTATCTTCTACCTATGTGTCTATAGGTAAATTATATGGGAAATATGAAACTGCCTCCGTGGTCTAATGGTTAAGAGCATTGGGCTCTCGATACGGAGGTCCTGGGTTCGATTCTCGTGGGGGACACCTAGTGATATGTCACTTTGTGCGTTTTTCCCTACTTGTTTAGGACATTGCAGGCTGAATCACCTGATTGTCTGAAAAGAAAGATGATTCCGAGCTTCGAATGGCACGTTAAGCCGTTGGTCCCAGCTACTATCTCTGGTGGTAGTAGTCGTTACATAAAAACACGATAAGAAGAAGATGGGAAATATACTATTTGGGTTTTAATTGTACTGTACCGGAGGCGACAATTAAAACAGTTCCGTGGCTGAGTGACTGATTGACCGACTGACTGACAACGCATAGCTTAAACCACTGAAGATAGTATAATAGAAATTTTTGAGAGTTTGATGCCTAAGAAAGGATTTTTCGTAAATCGGTGTAAAATTTTGTTTGGAAAATATTCATGCGTTTTGAATCCACGCGGACGGACTCGCGGGCAAAAGCTGGTCAGCTTAAAAATCTCGAAACAACATTTTTCGTAAAATAAAAGGAGTGAGGCGCCGTCAGAGGCAAAATATTATTTTAACGAGTATAAATTCAGAGACGATTAGGGCCCTCACTGAGAAAGGGTCTTCAGTATTACACAGTTAAAGTTCCAAATTACACTGTCGCATAAATAAATTTTGTGACCCCTCTTTCCTTTGTTTCATTCGGTTTAATACTGTGAATACACTTTCCCGCGATTGTCCCGTTAGTTATTTGCGGGACATGTTCCAGAACATCGCCATTAACTGAAAGGTCGACGACTACCAATTCTAAAGTGACATTAGCTGTAGTGCCTATTCTCCTCACGGTTAATTTGACATTGACATAAAGTGTCAGTGTTCTGTTCAATCCGTGAAAATGTTCTGACGTCTAATTTCCGCTGGGATTTGATCAATTTAACGTTAAACTCTGTTGATCGGGACGTGTGCGCAGCATCGAAAAGAAAAAAGAAACGTATACTTATTGTAACACAAAAATCTATCGGTGTCTACATTGTTCGATTTCGATACGGGACCATCCCCAGTGTATACCCAGTCTAACGTTGCGTTGCCCCAAATTCTGCTAAAAGACAATTATGACATTTGATAGCGTCCTCTTTTCAAGTTCTTATAAGACTTTAATGTAAGGGGGAAGGGAAGGTAAGAACTGGTAAGTGGGTGCGATTAGAAGGGATAATTATTTTATGGATACTAACGCAGACGCATTCTGATTTAATTGAGCACCCAATTTAGCGAACTCTTTTAAACTTTTCGAAGTTGTCTAAAAGCTTCAAAATTAATGAGGGTTACAAACTGACGTTTGTTTAATAAAACCGGTCAAGTGCGAGTCGGGCTACTCGCGCACCGAGGGTTCCGTACCACACCACCACAGAACACAACATTATTAACTTAGAAAAAGAACTTTTTTTGTTCGGGACCTTTAACGCAAGACCGACTCACACTTGGCCGGTTTTTAGTATTCGTTGTTATTTTGTAGATTTTGCTCTATAATCACACTAAGTTTGACGCTTGTATGTATTACCGTTTTTACTATAGAGCGTGAAGAAAAAACGTTGATAAAAACTAGTTTCTTGTTGAAAACCCCCTTAATTTTTAACTTTCTGCCATTTTTATTATTTGTTAACAAATCCGCCGCAATAACGCATAATCTGAGAAATTTTAACTATCTAGCTATTACGGTTCAAAAGTTGCAGCCCTAAATAGGTAGGACAGACGGACGGACGGACGGACAGATGGACAGATGGACGGACGGACGGACGGACAACGTAGGCTTAGTAATAGGGTCCCGTTTTCACCCTTTGGGTACGAAACCCTAAAAATTAGAGTAATAATAATAATATAATAGGTACCTATAAGAATAATGATGGCTTTGCTGACAAGAGCCGCTCTTTAATAGATAAACAATTCCGTTTAAAAATAATCTCACTGATCAGCTGATCACTCTCAGATTGAGGATCTCTAAACATTTTTTTAAGCTATAATTTGATACAAGATCAATAATTATAAGTTATAACTTCACACTTTAATTGACTTACACATGAATCCAACAATAATAACCAAATACTTATTTCAACAGATATATATATCAAGGGATCAAGCCGACGCGACCGACGTCAGGGATGAGGTGCAATTCGTGGTGAGATACGTAAACTGTCATGTGTCGTAGGTGTGACGGGCTACAAGAAACGTGGCATGATGCCGTGCGCTGTCACCGCAGGCAAGTCAGCGTCAGTTCAGAGACAGGCAGGAGATTCGAATGGGGTTAACAAGGTTGTAATCCGAGGTAGAGTATGTTATGTCACCAATTAAATAAAACCGGTCAAGTACGAGTCGGGCTACTCGCGCACCGAGGGTTCCGTACCACACCACCACAGAACACAACATTATTAACTTAGAAAAAAAACTTTTTATGTTCGGGATCTTTAGCGCGAGACCGACTCACACTTGGCCGGTTTTTAGTTTTTGGTCTTATTTTGTAGAGTTTGTTCTATAATCAAACTAAGTTTAACGCTTGTATGTATTACCGTTTTTACGATAGAGCGTTAACAAATCCGCCGTAATAACGCATAATCTGAGAAAATTTCAACTATCTAGCTATTACGGTTCAAAAGTTACAGCCCTAAATAGGTAGGACATATGGACGGACGGACGTAAGGACGGACAACGTAGGCTTAGTAATACGTTCCCGTTTTCATCCTTTGGGTACGGAACCCTAAAAATGTATACGAGGAACATAATGTTATAATTTTTAGGGTTCCGTAACAAAAGGGTGGAAACAGGAGCCTATTACTAAGCCTACGTTATCCGTACGTCCGTCTATCCTACCTATTTAGGGCAGTAACTTTTGAACCGTAATAGCTAGACAGTTGAAATTTTCACAGAATATGCGATACCTATTATAAATAAAAATAATAATATACCTAACAAATATTAATACAATAATATTTAAATAATAATTACATATTTTGTAATAAAAACACAAACTAAATTTAAATTAAATTACGGCGAATTTGTTAACAAGTAATGAAAATGTCAAAGAGTTAAAAAATAAGGGTCACTATCAGAATACCCACGTTGTAAAATGACAATATCGCCCAAACGGCATGATATTAAAATGCCATAGTTACTAAATAGACATGATTGCTAAATGCCTTAGTAGCAAAACGTCTGGATCTTAAAATGTCGTAATTCAAAATACTCTGGTAGCAAATTGTCTTTAACGAAAACAAAAATAAATAAAACCGGTCAAGCGAGTCGACCTACTCGCGCACCGAGGGTTCCGTACCACACCACCACAGAACACAACATTATTAACTTAGAAAAAGAAACATCAACGTAGGCTTAGTAATAGGGCCCCGTTTGGGTACGGAACCCTAAAAACCAACATAATTATTTTACCAAGACAAGATGTGCGCCAACTGCGATTCACGGTTTCGTTTGGATGAGGTCTAGCTAAATATTACCACTATAATCTAGACTAGAGATTATGAGAAACAAATCGACATGAGTTCCATAACTATACGCCAACTATACGATAACATTTTTTTGTTAGCCTTTTTCCCATACCTACTAAGAGGAAGAATCACCAAACAAAAAGAGACAGTATACTAGGTATTGTTGTTATAAAACAAAGAAGGATCATAATAACGAAACGTGTTTATTATTCACGAATACATATTAGACTTAAATAGTTATTCCTTAGTACTACCTCTTTGTCAAAACCCACCAGCATCTGGCTCCAATATATTGTAACCTTTATTAACAAAGTTATATGAGGGTCCGTGTTTAGTCGTAAAATTTAATAGAAACAACCTCTCGCGAATTTATGCGGGCTCGATTTTGATGTACATTCGCTAATCTTATTGAGCATTATGAATTTTCCCGAAGCAACACAAATGGTATGCAGTATGTAAATATGGATATTATTTCATTTCACCTAACATGGTGTTTGTGATAGAATCTCAAAAGTATCAAATTATTGTCTATAAGGCCCACGTCCTATAATCCTACAGTCATTTTTGAAATGTTTTTTTAATCGAAATGTGATCGAGTTGTTATTGAAATTTTCTATGGAACAGCTGTTTTTTTCTTGTGTTTTCATTCCTCAATAATACGACAACAGATAATAGTAAGTGTATTATAGTAAGGTAAGTTTATAAATAAAAATGGAATGAAAGATTGTTACTTCTTCAAGCTAAAAGAGCTTCTATACTCAATAGTTCATTAGAATAGAAAAATGTTTTTTTTCCTCCCTTCTACCAACTCCTAATTGATTAAGTTAAAATCCCAAATTGTTTTTACAGCTAAGGATTGGATGGATTCAGGAAATGTTTTGGTGAAAAGTAATTAACATTTTGCTAAAACGAAACCTTTTCCTGCCGGTCTTCCGGGAATATCCTTAATAAGTAATATTCCCTCATTATTTCATCCAAATGTTAACAACAATACTCAGAGGACGCATAATGAATGTGACCCAATAACTGAAAGCCCGAGGGTCAAATGGGACTGATGTTACTGCATGCAGAGGGAAAGTTACAAATCTTTAATCTTTATACAGGGTGTAAACTGAAATGCGTTACATATTTATAGAGGTGCTTAGACCATCAAACTGAATTAACCTTCACAATGGGACTAATAATGAAATCGCGAAAAAAAAAGATGTTACGTATATTTGGGTCGAGTAGGTACCGAATTACCGATTGACTTTTTTTGACATTTGATTGACAGAATCATTCAATCAAGAGTATTTAAAGTCGGTTGTCTGCGCGTATGTCATAATCAAACATCTAAACTATTATAAAACTGTAACCGAAGTGTGTCTGTACATTGAAGATATTTACAAAAAAAAGATTACTATATGATTTTTAGATGTCCCTGATTCCAAATCACCAATTTTTTGATTTTTTGTCTGTCTGTTTGTTTGTTTGTTCGTTTGTTTGTTTGTTTGTTTGGGTGTTTGTTTGTTCGAGTATCACGCAAAAACTACTGAACCGATTTTGATGAAACTTTTTTTGTTTGATACCTTATCATCTGACTTAAAATCTGGTATATAATTTATGCGGACGAAGTCGCGGGTAAAAGCTCGTTTGGTCATAAAAACGTTAACGTTATAACATTAATAGCAAAACGTGTTGTTATTTATAGCCGAAAGTTTATTTATATGCTACAAAACAGTTTGGAAGTCACTAAAGTTTGATTATTTAACACTAGTTTGGTTGATCATTTTTTTCAGTGTGAAGTCGTGGGCGCCGCTAGTAATGCATAATGCAGGGGGTCTACCCGGACATTCGAACTTCGCAATTGCGTGAACGTTTTCGTTCCAATGTCAACTCTATTACAATGAAGCCGGACCGAAACGATCGCGATATATCGAAAATCTAAAGTCCGGGTACAGGGCCAGTAGGTACAATTTTCTTAATCGAATTATCATAATTATTTATTCATTTATTTTTTTGTACTTTCACCGAGACAGCCCTAACAGTATAGGTATTAAATAAACCTTTAAAAATTAAATTAACAAGTAAGTAATGTGATAATGTTCGCGAACAGAGCCCTCCCTCCGTTTCAGAGCAAAAAAACAATTCTCAAAAGTGACAATTCATCTTTCAGAGTGCTTGTTTACAGCGCACTTATCAAATAAAATATGCAAAACTAGCACTTATTCATTGTTTACTATGGTCGGATTTTTATTGTTTCCTGCTTGCAAACTAACGATGTTTTTAAGATAACCTCTCAACTGTCACATAAAAATTGCAACATTTCCCTATACTGTCATGCCCCCTGCGGACTTTGCGACAGTATGGGAATAGTGGAATGCCGTGGTTTTCTAAAATCAAGATTTCTTTCGTTCTATGGGACTTATTACTAAAATTTATCAATAAAAGCTTAGATAACATGTTTATTTACCTATATAAATATTTGAATTCATAATATATATTCAATTGTCGACGCCAAAACGGTTCAAAATTTTTTTTCTCGCTATCTCTATTTAAGCTCTATATTAGCTCTATATTAAGCCGCTGCTTAAGTCAGAGCGAGACAACGACATTAGTCACTGTTATGTCTTTAAGACATAAGCATATACGCAGCGGCCCTCAGAGGGCCTCGCGACAGTATCGGGGTTTTTGACGGAAACCCGCAATGGGCCTCATGACAGTTGAGAGGATAAATATATTTGTGATGAATACTTTAGTTTAGATGACACTAACAAAGGAAGCGGCACTCATCCCACATTTGTAGAACCAACTTTGTTTAGTCTTATTTGCATTCTAATTGACGGCTTACACTCCATGCGTGCGCTCTCAAAGTCAGTCAACCGTGCATTTAACACTGGGTTTTATCTTTCGCACCATGCATGACTAACATGCTGCTTCGTCCTCTTTCTGTCTTTGTCTAAGGCACTAGAGCTTATTTTGGAAACAGGAAAAGATGGATGTTATCTCATAAATTAGAAATATAATACCAGTTCAAATAAATATTGGAAGCTTCCTCCCGAGCGTTGAGTATTGATCGGAATAAAGTCTGCGAGATAAAATATTAATAAATCTGGTAATAATACATAACACTGATATTTCTTTTTATTACTATCTGAATCAAAATATCTACCTAAGATTTTTCGAAACGAGGTGTGTGTTTCACTTCACATTTGATAGATGTCGAAAGAAGGTATTCAAATATCCGGTAGACTATACCTGTATACATAAAGGTTGTTATAAAATTGCATTACTGAACAACTTTGCATTGTGCTTGTTGTGCTAAGTATTCTAATTCGTACAAGAAAATGCAAAATATATGTATATATAATATTGAGTTTATTAATGCATTATTCGTATATGGAATTAAATGAAACCGGTCAAGTTCGAGTTGGGCTACTCGCGCACCGAGGGTTCCGTACCAACCACCACAGAACACAACATTATTATAACTTAGAAAAAAAATCATTTTTTTGTCCGGGACCTTTAGCGCAAGACCGACTCACACTTGGCCGGTTTTTAGTATTTGTTTTTATTTTGTAGAGTTTGCTCTATAATCACATTAAGTTTGACGGTTGTATGTATTACCGTTTTTACGATAGAGCGTGAAGAAAAAACGTTGATAAAAACTAGTTTCTTGTTGAGAACCCTTAATTTTCAACTTTTTCACATTTTTATTATTTGTTCAAATAATAATAAATAAATAAATAACGCTCACAGGCACATACATTGTAATGATCCCAAGAAAGCACTATTTATAGGCTGTTTATTATGGAAACCATACAACAACGGCACAAACATATAAACATCCATGACCGAACCGGGATTCGAACCCAGGACCCTGGTTTGGCAGTCCGGCGTGGTAACCATTACACCAACCGGGTCGTCAAAAATCCGCCGTAATAATGCATAATCTGAGTAAATTTCAACTATCTAGCTATTACGGTTCAAAAGTTACAGCCCTAAATAGGTAGGACAGACGGACGGACGGACAACGTAGGCTTAGTAATAGGGTCCCGTTTTCACCCTTTGGGTACGGAACCCTAAAAAATCGTATAAGTTAAAATTGTAGAAGTCTGAACTGTGTAAAAGTTAACAAATTATGGGAGTTAATGTGAGCAAAGGGATAACGAACTTGTTTACTATATGTTAATTAAATACTCTCCGAGGGATCGGCTAATGGAATTTCTGTGAATTCTGCGCGGAAGTACACTGAAATATCAGACATGTCTGTTTGATATTTATACCTATAGTTACAAGTAATAATACAGATTATGAAGAGGTAAATGAGATACATTTTCTTCTTCTATACAACGTGTTAATGAATTAACGCAAAACTAGAAAGTAGTTTGTTTAGAATCGAGAGCAGAGTCGAATTATCATGGTTACAACATAGGTAATGTTTTTCAAAAAATTAAATAATTTGTTTGCAAAATTTTAAATTTTCTGAACTCGATGTCAACCCACCGGCACACTCACCCTACTTACTACCAAAACGAGATTATAAAAATGTATTTATGAGAACGTTAGCGCTTTCTTTAAGTGCTGAAATGATAACAAATCATTTTTGCCTCAAAACTTAAAATGCGAATAACTTTAAATTTTAATTATCAAAATAATTAAATTATTGTTTCAATATAATTATTTTGTTATAAATCAGTTGGGGTGTATGAGGTTTTGCGCTAATTCATTAACACGTTGTATATAGCTATATAAAAGAAAGTCGGGTTAGTTGTTAGTTACACCATTTATAACTCAAGAATCGGTCTAGAATGGCTAGACCGTTATTTTCGATTTTTGGTTTGATGGGTTTGTTGCATTTATTTCCGCCCCAAATAGCAACTATATGAATAACTATTAAAACTTAAATTTTTTTTTTTAAAGAATAAATATTCATTTTCTTATAAATGTTGAATGGGTTTTGTATAGCTTGATGTGTCGCAGTGTGTACCTAACTTGGAATCTAGGTAAGGTTTTATTTACTACCTATTATTTCGATCACGTGCTGAAATATTGATATTAGGACCTTATTAAGGTGGACTTCCGATGCCAGCGGCCGATGCGTCTAACGCGCGCGTCTGACGCGAGGTTCTGTCAAATATGACAGAACCTCGCGTCAGACGCGCGCGGCCGACGACAGACCTCACTTCCGATGTCAGCGACTGACGCGTGCCTATTGTGCAGAGTGTTATCACTTTGGGGTATTTTCCCCAAAATTTAGGGTATGTTTTTATGTTTTGGTGTTTAAACAAAAACATAAAAACACAAACAAAAAAAACAATACATATTTTAATAAAGAATATTTGATTGATTGACAGATTGATAGGTTTAGAGAATATATGGATGCATTTTTTTTACAGGGTTTATGATAAAATACATTTTTGGGAGTAATGAGACCCTTGGCTTTTTAACCTGTACCTACATGGATCGCTTTCTAGCTAATTATTATGTAGGCAAGAGATTTTCCGAAAAAAGAAAAAGTAGTTTCAAGTGGCTCGATAGATGGTGTTATCGCTACGTGGATGAGCGACCTTGCAGATAATAAAATACAAATAAAATAGTCAAAATTAAGCAAATTTTCGGTAAAAACTTCGTAATATTTCTGGCAAACATTCTTGTTCCGTGTGACGTCAGAGCATAGCCGCGCGCGGCCGCGGCCGATGCGATAGACATCGGCCGCGCGCGTCTGACGCGCGCGTCAGTCGCTGGCATCGGAAGCGGCGCCATACGTTTTCATAGTAACTAGTATGGCCGCATCGGCCGTCGGCCGCGAGCCGCGCGCGTCAGACGCGTCGGCCGCTAGCATCGGAAGTCCACCTTTAAGAGGGCTATCGGAGTCCAGTGGCACCCTCGTCACAATAATAAACATTTCTCAATAAAGAAAGCCTAAATTAAAAAAGTGCTCAATTGAAAAACTACAAAGCCTTCAAGCTATTTTCATAGAATACTTTTATAGGTTTTTTAAAGGTCTAAACATACAAATTTTGAAAAAAGAAAAAAAACGGCCGATTTTGTTTTTATTCGAAATTGTCTAAAAGTGGAATGTTTAGAACGTATAAAAGTATTGTATAACAATGGCTTGAAGGCTTTTGTAGTTTGTCAATAGAACAATTTTTTAATTTAGGCTTTCTTTATTGAGAAATGTTTATTATTGTGACGAGGGCGCCACTGAACTCGAATAGCCCTCTTAAGGAAATTATGGACCACAACATCAACATCCTGAGGGAGCTTCAAAAGAATCATTATTTACTACTTTTATCTTGAATTATTTCCTCGTTTTCAAATTGAATAACAACTTCGTAATTGAAATGCACAACAGTTGGATCTTTCCAATTTGTGTGCTCAATAATAGAAGAGAAAATTTTCATCGTTCGCTTAAGGAGATATAATTCAATTAAGGACCTTCGGAGCTCGTTTGCATGAGTTTGCATTTTTAAACAAAATCGAGACGGGTTTCGAGAGAATTTTGACAAGTTGATGTCCTGCAGTGGAATACCCTCGGGGGCTAATGAAAAAGGCAATGAACTGGGGGTCGTAACTACTGGTAGATAATTCATTATTCTACCTCCATTTGGTGTATAGACATTTATGTATAACTTTGGTCAAAATTATGGTACAGTGGACAACGAAATTTAATTAACGTTTGCCATAATTTGCCAACTTTATTGTATATTCTTCTGTGTTATAGTGGTGAGAGATAGGTGGTGGTGTTTGAAAATAAGACTCAGAAATGTTATAATATCTAAACTATTATAAAACTGTAACTGAAATGTGTCTGTACATTGAAGATATCTAAAAAAAAAAATTACGACATGGTTTTTACCTGTCCCTGATTCCAAAACACAAATTTTTGAATTTTTTGTGTCTGTTGTTTGTTTGTTTATTTGTTTGTTTGTTTGTTTTGGGTGTTTGTTTGTTCGAGTATCACGCAAAAACTACTGAACCGATTTTGATGAAACTTTTTTGGTTTGATAGCTTATCATCTGACTTAAAATCTGGTATATAATTTATGCGGACGAAGTCGCGGGTAAAAGCTCGTTAGGTATATAATCTTTCTTTGCCGACGGTAGAGTCGTCTATACAGGATTTTTCACAGATTTTTATAAAATAATCCTGTTAATAAAAAAAAATTATCAAATTTTGTGCATTTCGGTTCTACTGTTGAAGTTACGATGCTGTAATAGACTGGGACGAACGGTTGGACTGGATGCCCTTATAAGGGTTCCTTGTCAGACTACGGAACCATAAAACCCCGTAGAGGGTTGCTGTCGCTGCCGAGATGGCGCCGCGCCGTCGTCCATTAGTAAGAATCCTAATCAAAAATACATGTTGTTTTCCCCGAACTAAGAAAATCAACTTTTCCGCAATTTAACGCATTTTTCAACTAGAATTTCCATCATTTCGTCTATTCACATAAATGAGAATATACTCTAAGGTAGGTACAGACTTCAAACTCACATTACGTGTTTTATTACATCCAAGTGGTGACGGGCTCACTCCCCGTCACACTGGACAGAGTTTCGGTGCTACTAGTGAAACTTGGTTGTTCTGAAGATTCAGAATATATCTCTGATTTCCCCCTTGGGGAATAAAGTCGTGAGCATATGCTTTGCTATGCTATTACATCCAAATTTTGAAATCCGGCCAGGTGCGTGTCGGACTACGCATCGTTGGTTCCGTAGAAAATGCTCGTCGGCGGTGTCGGACAATTTTGCGGAACTGGGCGATCTATATGATCTATCCGTTTTTGGAAAACAGATCCATAACAACTAACCAGTAAAAGTAAAAATAAAATAATGAGAACAAGAACGGAAGCAGATGAAGTATTTTCATTGAACAAAGCGGATTAAGTATTGTTAGGATGAGTTCTCTTAATATAAGCTTTGTGAATTTATTTTTAATATTCATAATCTCTGGAGGCATTGACTTTGAGTGAACAAAAGAAGTTTTTGTTTCTAAATTGCTGCCGGGCTATAAATTTTTGTTTAATTACGAGCTTAAGAGAATTCTACTCGGAGCGCGCTCCATACAAAACGTAGTCGGGTCCTAGTTTAAACATATCGTAATTAAAGTAAAAACAAATGCTTTTAACATAACCTAGAAACAAATATCTGTGTCTCTATGAATTCAGATTTTTATTTAAATATTTAGTTCTTAAGCTATGTTGGCTCAAAGATTCGTAATTTTTGATCAAAAAAGGCCCAACTTCGTCCTTGTTTTTTAGGACAATGCATACATTTTAGAAAAATTTGGATACCATAGAGACATCGCAAATATAATGAATATTCAGAACAAAAAAAATTATCCACATATCTAGCATCTTATTCGAATAATCACCCGATTACAAAATGTAAAAATTACGCGCGGATTCGTTGTGAATTGAGTGTTGTTTCGACGGTATGCGGGCGGGGTGCGGTGCGCGCGGGGTGAGTTTCACCTCGGGGGGCCCGGCTGTCGCAGCGCAGCGCACGGCCGGCGATTTAGTTTCCTACTTTTTTTTACCGTACCGAACGTAAGCGAATATTAAAATGTTGTTTAAAGTATTATAAAAACAGGTATTGGTACCGATTCGGACTGTGCCACGATTTATCTTAACTAAATTTATTCCTGTCACTTTCTAAAATAAGATTAAGAAAAGAGTCAGAAAACCAACAGCTGACTTTAGTGCTGTCAAAGTGACGTTACACGCCCAAAATAAGATGCCATCATAATGTACGTTTTTGGGCGTGTAACGTCACTTTGACAGCACTAAAGTCAACTGTTGGTTTTCTGTCTCTTTTCTTAATCTTATTTTAGAAAGTGACAGGAATACATTTTGTTAAGTTAAGTCGTGGCACAGTCCGAATTGAGGCCATTAGTGGTACTTTTTCAAGTTACTTAGATATACTAGAACTGATAGAAACATGAGTATGGGTGGATCAGGTCAGTTACGTCCTTTTCCCCGAACGTCCACTTCCCGGTTTCGTCCATTTCCCCGAACGGCCTTTTCCCCGAACGGACATTTACCCGAACGACCATTTCCCCGAACGGGCATATTCCCGAACTTTTCCCCGTACGTAGTAGGTACTTAGACGAATTTTCGGGTGAAAGTATGGGGGCTGGACTTGTAAAATTTTCAAAAATGATTTTTTATTATTTTTGCATGCGCAAGGGTGGGTTTATTCGTGCCCCAGGGGTTCGGAAAATTTGCTATTTTTTCGCTAGGATTCACCGTTATCTAGATATTTTATAAATTATGTTTTATTACTCGGTTAGGTTAGCGAGGAGCGAAGCGACGAGCATGTTAGGTATCTTGTGATCCACAGCGCACGAGCCGAGCGAGCGGAGCGAGCGTGCCGTGGCAGCGGTCGGCGAGTGCCAGAACCGAATTACTACTATTTACCCAGTCTACCCAAAAACATTCTGTAATGTAGGTAGTAGGTTTATTAATATACGGGGGTACATTATTATGGATGTCAGCCATTTTACTCTGAATAGATACGTTGAGAACTAACACGGTGTTTTACTGAAGAGCTCCCAGATATTGCATGGCGACGAGGATGGGATAAAAAAAACCTTTAATTAAACCTTCCATTTCATGTTCAAGGTCAAGGTCTTTGACCTTGAAGGTCACCAGAGGTGGTGTTCCCCCACAATAATACTCCCACATCCCCCGGATCCCGAATGTTACATTTGGCGATTGTTTTTTGTTGAAAATTATGTCTATACAAGGAAAGGGACGTATGGGGGAATGTCCGTACAAGGAAATGGACATACTAGGCAATGTCCGATCGGGGAAAAGGTCGTACAAAGAATTCGGGTGATGGACGTTCGGGGAAAAGGACGTAACTGACCAGAGGGTCTACCCGCACATTCGATTCGAACTTTTGCGTGAATGTTTTCGTTCCAATTTCAACTCTATTACAATGAAGTGCGGACCGAAACAGTGGCGATATAGTGAAGATCGAAAGTGCGGGTAAGGGGGCTGATGGATCAGGTCAGTTACGACCTTTTCCCCGAACGTCCACTATGGACCCGAACGTCCACTTCCCGGTTTCGTCCATTTCCCCGATCGCCCTTTTTCCCGAACGGACATTTACCCGAACGGCCATTTCCCCGAACGGGCATAATATTCCCGAACTTTTCCCCTTACGTAGTAAGGGAAAAGGGGGTAGAGGGGGTGCTTCAGAACATCAAACTGAACAACTTTCACTATGGAACCAACTTCGAAATCGCGAAATAAAAACCAGCTCTTTCATTAAAACTGCAATACTGGCTCGACTCAAATGTATGGGACAGCAGATTTGATTTTCCGAAGCACCTCCTTATGTATTATTCGTTTGTTTTGTTACACCCTATATAAACTACAGTTATTGTATGAAAACAACAACTGAACGAATCGTCAAAATGGCGTACCATTTATGCAGGGTGAAAGGAAAAGTATCATTAACCTTTAACCCACATACTCTACCCATGAAACTGAATCGTTTTACTATGGGACCAAACCTGCGAGAACAAAAAAAATGTCTGTTTCATACGTTTGGGTCGAGTAAGCATTGCGGTTTAGTATGGAACAGCAGATTTTTTTTGCGCTGAAACGTTTGCTACCATAGTAAAAGACAGTTTGATGGGTGACCACCTGTTTAAAGGTTAATTTTACTTTCCTTACACCGTGTACTCCCTGTGTTCCGTGGTTGTCTGGAAGAAATCGCTTCTTAGCGATAAGACCGCCTTATTTTGTGCCTTTTTGTATTTTTTTCTCTGTATTTTACTCTTATGTCTTGGTGTAAAATAAAGTATATTTGTTTGTTTGTTTGTTTGTTTGTTTGTATTTATTTTTTAAACAGTAATTTTTCCAGGGCTGAAAATCGAAATACAGGGTCCTTCTTAATATGCTGACACTTTTTAAGGGGATGATCAGGCCATCAAACTGAACAACTTCCTCTATGGGACCAACATCGAAATCGCGAAAAAAATCTGCTGTCCCATACATTTGGCTCGAGTAGGACTGCAGTTTTGTACGGACGATCTGATTTTTTTTTCGCGATTTCGATGTTGGTGCCATAGAGAAAGTTGTTCAGTCTGACGGTCTGATCATCCCCTTAAAAATTGTCAGCATATTTAGAAGGACTCTACAACGTGTTAATGAATTAGCGCAAAACCTCATACACCCCAACTGATTTATAACAAAATAATTAGATTGTAACAATAATTTCATTATTTTGATAGCTAAAATTTAAAGTTATTCGCATTTTAAGTTTTGAGGCAAAAATGATTTGTTATCATTTCAGCACTGAAAGAAAGCGCTAACGTACTCATGGATACATTTTTATGATCTTGTTTTGGTAGTAAGTATGGTGAGTGTGCCCTTGCGGTGGTGGGTTGTCATCGGGTTTAGTAAATTTTATATTTTGCAAAAACAATTAACTATGTTGAAACCATGATAATTCGTTTCTGCTCTCGATTCTAAACAAACTACTTTCTAGTTTTGCGTTAATTCATTAACACGTTGTATATTTTAGTACAAAAAATGTACTAAGGGGAAATGTCCATAAAAGGAAAGGGACGTAAGGGGAAATGTCCGTACAAGTAAATGGACGTACTAGGCAATGTCCGTTCGGGGAAATGTCCGTTCGGGGAAAAGGTCTTACAAGGAATTCGGGCGATGGACGTTCGGGGAAAAGGTCGTAACTGACCTGATCTGGGCTGATCCGTATGGGTAAGTATTTTACTATGTATAAGTAGGTACCTATAATTTTCTTAGATTCCTGCTAGGCCTAATTTTTGTTTTCCGTACCCATAGGGTGAAAACAGTATTACAGGACCCTATTTATAAGCAAACGCTGTCAGTCTGTCCGTCCGTCCTTTCCGTCCGTCCGTCCGTCCTACCTGCAGAGGGCTGTATCTTCTGAATCGTAATAGGTAGCCAGTTGAAATTTTAACAGTATATTGTATGGTTTTATTGTATTTAATGACAAAATGTACACTAGGCTATCTGCGAACTACGTACGAAACTATTCTTAGTAACGTACTATCGGGGACTTTTCCGCCTGACCACTTAAGAAAAAAATCGCATAATTTCGCCCAAAATGTATTGTTTGGAAACTATTATTAATTGGTCTATTCATCGATAGGGCGGGGTAAGACATCGCTTTTATTTTTTAGTATGCAAGGAAAAGTCCGCGATAGTACCTACCTAACTACCTACAAAAAGTTTCGTAGGTAGGTACGGACTTCGCAGGTAGCCTAGTGTACGTACGTACCTAGGCTAGCACGTGTCTACCTACACTACCCTAATACCTACTACCTAATTACCTACCTGTTTTGTATCGTGCTGCAGACCATCAAAGTGAACAACTTCCACTATGGAGCCAACTTCTAAATCGCAAAAAAAACAGTTTAATTAGAGCCTATTTTTTTTACGATTTCAAAGTTGGCTCCATGGTGAAAGTTGTTCAGTTTGATGGTCTGAAGCACCACCTTACGTATTACTACGGTGTTTTGTTACACCACGTAGAATATCCGTTTGAAGAAATGGCCGTACGGGGAAAAGTTCGGGAATATGCCCGTTCTGGGAAATGGTCGTTCTGGGAAATGGTCGTTCGGGGAAATGGCCGTTCGAGGAAATGGCCGTTCGGGGAAAAGGACGAATCCGGGAAAAGGACGTTCGGGTGAAGAGTGGACGTTCGGGGAAAAGGACGTAACCGACCTGATCCTTTTTTTGTATGTGTATGGGTTAGGGTGTTGCAAAGAGGACAATTAGAAAAATTTTACGCAAATTTTATATGGAGCTCGGACTTAAAAAAAATTTGATCGAAATTGTATGCACCATCGACTTAGTCGAATTTTCGGGTGAAATGAGTTTACAAGTAGGTCAATTTGCGTGTCTCGTTAAATTTATAATGTGAGTCGATATGCGATATGTAATTATGCGAGTAATCCGAAATTAGTATGGAGGCTACACTTGTAAAATTTTCAAAACTTGTCGTCTATGTAGTCAATTCGGGCGATGGACGTTCAGGCAAAAGAACGTAACCGACAGAAGGGTAGAAAAATTTTGAACGGTTTCGTATGAGCCATCGATTCGTATGGGGGCGTAAAATTTTCAATAATGAGTTATTTTTTATTTTTGCATGCGGAAGGGTGGGTTTATGGGTGCCCCAGGGGTTCGAAAAATTTGCTATTTTTTCGCTAGGATGCACCGTTATCTAGATATTTTATAAATTATGTTTTTTTTATAATTTAACGAATTTATTTAATTTTAATCAAGGTCAGGTCATTGACCTTGTACCAGAACCGAAATAGAGCATCCCACTTCATTACTCGGTTAGGTTAGCGAGGAGCGAAGCGACGAGCATGTTAGGTATCTTGCGACCCACAGCGCACGAGCCGAGCGAGCGGAGCGAGCGTGCCGCGGCGCCAGAACAGAATTGCTACTATTTACCCAGTCTACCCAAAAACGTTCCCTTTAATTAAACCCTCCATTTCTTGTTCAAGGTTCACCAGAGGTGGTGTTCCCCCACCCTAATACTCTCCCACATCCCCCGAATGTTACATTTGGCGATTGTTTTTTGTTGAACATTTTCCAAATCCTAATTTTGTATGGGACCCTCTTTGCGACAACCCGACCTGTGTATGTGTTAGTTAAACTGTAAAAATAAACAGAATGTAAGGAAAAGTACAATTTAACCTATAAACCACATAACCCATCAAACTGAACAACTTTTACTATGGGCGCAAACCGATCGGAGAAAAAAAGCCAGCTGTCCCATACTAAACTCCAGTCCTACCTACTCGACTCAAATGTATGCAACAGCCGATTTTTTTTTGCTCCGATCGGTTTGCTCCTATAGTAAAAGTTGTTCAGTTTGATGGGTAGAGAATGTGGTTTAAAGGTTAATGATACCGTTTCCTTTCACCCTGTATAGTGTAACTGTGTAGAGAATGAGGATAGTAATATTTGTAGCTACCTACCGACCACTGACTCGACTGCAATGTATGGTCTAAACCTAAAGGCATATGGGTAATTTTTTACCGAGGATGGCGTCTTTTTTTTTTGGCTGCCAGTCACAAAATGTTGTGGATATTTTAGAGCTAATATTATTACTTTACATTAATAGGCCAAGAGTATTGTTTTGCATTGTAACGTTTATGCGATATTGAATTTCAATGTTTAAAAAACATTAAAAATTTCCCGGCGAAGCTTATTTTAAGTCAGTCGTTTTAGTTCTTTACTAAATTATTTGTTTTTTCAGCTCAGAATTAGTCGTTCTAACTATTGGTGATATCATCATCATCGCACATGTTTTGTACAAGAACGGACCGCAATCACGGACTAGTTTACGGTTGTTCTTTTGAGTTAACATGAGTTTCTACGCTGATTCTTACTTGTTACGGCATGCGATCTAGATCAAAGCTCGGTTACCTATATTTAAATACTACTCCTAATGACAAACTTTTGAGTGCGACTATACTAATAACCGGACGGACAATTTAGTTTCAGGAATTTTATGGTAAGAACTATCTCACAAAGTAATGACATGACAATGTGTATCGGTGAATTGAAATAATTTGTCCATTCTCCTTTATTGTTGTAATTGTAAGATGTATGAACCAAAGAAAACTGTATTCGCAAAAAATAATATTTTTCACCACATTTGGATTAACTTAAATAGACATGGCAAAAATGTCCGCCAATAAAATCAGTTGTTCCATACAAAATATTTCTCGTTTGCTCCCATAGTCTTACCTGCTACCTTTGTCTCTTTGTCTATCTATCTACCAGGTCGATTACGTCCTTTTCCCCGAACGTCCACTTTAGCCCCGAACGTTCATTTCCCCAAACGGCCATTTCCCCGAACGGCCATTTACCCGAACGGCCATTTCCCCGAACGGGCATAATTTCAAACTTCCGTTTCCCATTATTCTTTCCCCAAACAGTCATTACTCATTACCTAGAACAGGTATTCTACAGGCTGTAACAAAACACCCTAGTGAAACTTAAGGGGGTGCTTCAGACCATCAAACTCTATCTGTATAGTAAAAGTTGTTCAGTCTGATGTGTCGCAGTGTTTGAGAAGATAAAGATACGTTTTTTAATACAGTTTTTAAGGTATACCGTTATTATTAGAGATCGGATATTCGGATGCATATATTATTTACCTAAACTTCATTTTTGGGTATGAAATTATGGAATCGGCTTCTTATAATTCTCTTTTTTAAATGTTTTTCGAAACGCCAGAAAATCCGGGAATGCATACCTAACTAATCTGTTGCATAGTATGGAAGCAACTTTCTTAAAACTATATACATTAAAAAGTAAAAAAAAAAATGTTGTCTACTAGGTATTTAGAGGCGGAGGTCTTGATACAATCGTGTCATCTACCTATTAAAAAAAAAAATGTTTTTCGCTAAAATAAACCCGGGTTATCAGGAAGTCCGGGAATGCATAACTAATCGGATGCATAGTATAAAAGTAACGTCTTAAAATTATTAAATTAAACAAAAAAACATTAGTTTTCGATACAAAAGTGCACTCTATAATAGCCAACACCTCAACTTTAGGTAAATATGCATCCGATTATCCGATCTCTAGGTATTATATAAGCTAAAATAATAATTTTAAAGTGTTTTAGTTCGGACCTACTCCCATACCTATGATAAAATCCATTAATTTCATTTAAACGTAGACTCAAACTCGACTCACGCTCAAAAACGCTATCGACCTTAATTTTAATGTATACCAATGATTTTAATTTCACCCTGAAATATAAACTGTGTGAAAATATGTGAATGTATCTGTCATCTGACCATCAAAACATACAAACTAAAGTCTAAACTAAAGGTTCGAAAACATTATTGTTTTCATTACTCTGAATACGGACGGCCGGCACCCAGAATCAGACGCGGGCGCGCGGGGCGGGGCTCGAGCCGGCTCCCGCGCTCGATAGAGACAGCAACAATAATATCAAATACCTAACGCGGCCGCGCGTGCCGTAAGTAGAATACCCTTAATAAAATTTATAAGATCTAATGTGAGACGATTTAAGCAAATACTTGTTCGTATTAAATTCGTTTAGTCACAGGGCTAATATTATTGAGATGACTTCCGATCAAAGTAAAATTTTGAAGCATAGAAAGTATCAGGCGCCGGCGTACACTTCGGTACAAATTTGAAGTATACCTGCGTTTCGTCACAATAAAGGCAATACTAAAATCAAAGGTAGGTAATTGTTTTACCTCATTTTTGTTTGTTTGAAATCGTTTGGGCCAACCCATCCAAGATAACTAGAAAATTCTAAAACTTTTCTTCTTTCTCGTGTAAAGGTGTTTACACTTGTGTTTCCAATACATGGCCAACTCTGTTCCTCGAAGGAAAACCTCTATCTATTATTTCTAGGGGAACTCTTAAACACTACACATCAAAAGCCTCACAATAGCCCTGGGCAGCAAATAGTCTGCCCCTACTTAACTTACCCTTATTAGTGAAAGGAAACCTATGCCCTGCACGACTAACGAATGATGCAAATCATTGCATCGCCTCATCATATCCAGGTCAAAGAAACCATGAACAAAACCTAGTTCCATTATAAAACTGGCACAAAATTTCCATAAAGCCATTTTTCATTTAGATTGAGTAGTAATCAAAACAATCGCGAGATCTAAATGGCTGCGATAGTAAAATGGCAGCGCAATGTCCAGCGAGCGATGCTCGAAGCCAGTTTCGAATGCAAAATTCTATATTTGAAATTCAAAATAGACGTTGCACAGCTCTTGGATACGGTACGGAACTCGCAGAATACCTCCCATGATTCTTTAGTCAAATAAAATAAGTTGAACGTCGCTACGACATCTGAATACCAATTCTGTTTGACTAGTTAAGTCATATCTGTGTCTGATTAACATTTTGTGATCTTTTCGTTTTGGGAATGTTGCTGGAGGGTAAACGTGTGCTATATCTATACATACGAATGGACGTATTTCCTTACAAATTAGGGTTAAGTCAGGGTCACAATGAATTCGTTTGATAATTAACAGAATCCCCTAGACTAGCCGGCTACATCTTCAATAGAAAAGTATGATACTGTAAACTATGGCATTTTACTGGAAGTCAGCGAGCATGGCTATAGCGAGCTGCTCGTCATATAGCCTTGCCGCACCAAGCTCCCCGCAGCAGCGTGCAGCAAGTCAGCGAGCCGCTCGGGCTCGTGGCAGGCTATAGCGAGCCGATCTTCATGCAGCCTTGCCGCACCAAGTTCCCCCTGGCTTACAACAAACTTACCGATCTCAGCAGTAGCAAGTCAGCGAGCAGCTCTAGCTCATGGCAGGCTATAGCGAGCCGCTCGCCGAGTATCCTGGCCTATCAAGGTCGCCTGTTTTACAACACACTTACCGATCTCAGCAGCAGCGTGCAGCAAGTCAGCGAGCAGCTCGGGCTCATGGCAGGCTATAGCGAGCCGCTCGCCGAGTATCCTGGCCTATCAAGGTCACCTGTCTTACAACACACTTACCGATCTCAGCAGCAGCGTGCAGCAAGTCAGCGAGCAGCTCGGGCTCGTGGCAGGCTATAGCAAGCCGCTCACCGAGTATCCCGGCCTATCAAGCTCGCCTGTCTTACAACACACTTACCGATCTCAGCAGCAGCGTGCAGCAAGTCAGCGAGCAGCTCGGGCTCGTGGCAGGCTATAGCGAGCCGCTCGTCGTGCAGCCTGGCCGCGTCGAGCTCGCCTGGCGCCGCTTCTCTCAACTGAAGCGCGACTGAACCCTCGCCGCCGACCGCCGCACTGTACATAAGCACGGCGCGCGGCGAGAACCGGGGCAGGGGAAGCCGTGATGTTTGCACCTGGGGACAAGGAGGTAGATGCTGTAGTGGCTTGGTTTATCAATCAATCAAATACTGAGGAATTACTTGATAATATACTGTTCATGTGTCGGATCAAAAGGTCGGATGTTTACTGGCTGATTCCTACGATGACTTCTTTGATGTTTTTGATGTATATTTATAATTATTATGGTCTTATTTTCGACTGAATTTAAAGAAATATCAGCACCATTTCCTTTGAGGTATTAGCATTACTTAATCATAGTCCAGGTTTATAAATCGCACCTTTGCTCGCTCGCGTAAGTTCTTAAAAACTCATTGGTATGTTTCTGATCTCGGCTACACAAGATTCGAAGATCGAACCAGTACCTTTTGCACTAAGGCTAGGCTGCTTAGCCACTTAAGGAGCCACTACAGACCCACATATATTTAAAATCTAGTCCTAGTTCAAACGAAATGAGAAAACAAGCAGGCAGTAAAATACTTTGTCATCCATCATAGTGCAATGCAAATCTATCTTTTGGTTTAACGCGCTTTAATATACAGGGTGTACAATAAAATAGGACAGCTACTCAAAGGGGTGCTTCAGACCATCAGACTGAACAACTTTCTCTATGGGACCAATATCGAAATCGCGAAAAAAAAATCTGCTGTCCCATACATTTCAGTCGAGTTATGTTTGCAGTTTTGTATGGGAGAGCGGATTTTTTTTTCGCGATTTCGATATTGGTCCCATAGAGAAAGTTGTTCAGTTTGATGGTCTGAAGCACCCCTTTGAGTAGCTGTCCCATTTTATTGTACACCCTGTATTACCTAGAAACATTATTATTTATTAACTACTTTAAAAAAAGTGTGTACCTATCCTTTCCAATTCATTAGTTCTATAGTTAGTTATAGCCAAAAGTATATCCAGACAGTAATGTTATATTGTTTGTTAGATCATTATATAACAATGTTATCAATTTACGATATAACAAACAAATAAAATTCTACCAAGAACCAGCTATGATGCAATTTTCAATAACAATTGTTTACAATATACAGAACCGAGTAACTGAGATTCCGCTTACAGCGTTTACACAGAATTCTGGGTAATAATATTACCCTTCTTCTGGCGTAGTCGGGTAATAACATTCCTTTTCTACAATAAATTAATTGATGCAACGTTCTACAATAGCCCGGACCCTAAATTTAATTACAGGTCAATTATTCTGGCACAGAATCGATCGTAGTGCGAGCTCTATCAAAACTGTATCATTCATAATATAAAAGACATAAAGGGTAGGCTATTACAGCCTGTCACTTGCAGGCGCGCTTGCCTATAGTGATGGGTGCCGACATATTCGGCAAATAGGTACGAGTTTACCTACATCAGGTATTTTGCTATAAAATTGTTGTCTGCCTCCGTGAAATTTAAATAATTTTGTTAATGTACTTGCAATTGCATACAAAAAAAAAAACTCACGACACTAATATTTTTTTTACCAGAAAAAAATATTTTTTGGCAAAAACATTTTTATGTGTGTAGTTGTAGTAGGATTAACATATAAAATAAATACATTAGAATAAAAGGTAAATTACTTGTTGATCCTCGTAAGCTACGAATAAGAATAACTATAGAAGAGTAACTCTAAACAAAATCCACATTATTTTTGGCACCTAATGAAAAATTACATGTTGTATGAGTTTTGGCGGCAAAGCTTTTTGAGCTTGATTTACATTTCTATACATTATTATTCGTAGCTCGTAAGTATATTTTAAGGAAATGGAATCTCAAGGCACACTGCTAAGATTATGAAATAAAAGTGGTATGTATAAAAGTTAAGACTGCATGTAAAAGTAATTTGGTAGTTGTACCCAGTAATTTGTCTGACCAAAGTGAGATGGTTTCGGGTTCACCACATATTCCGACCATTCAAACTCCTGTAAACCAGGATCAACAGTGGTGACCACTAGGTGTCTTGGAACCCGTGACGAATATAATCATAATAGATAGAAGGAGTATAAAAAATAAATATCCAAATTATAAATATTCCGAGAGGATGTCTTAAGTTTACAATGTTCTTCCGACGATTTTTTAAGAGGATGCTCATAACATCAAAATTTAACCATCGAAATCGCGAAAAATATATTTTGGTCGAGTAGGATAACAGTTTTTTTTAAGTGATAACGTCTTATAAATCGATGAACACCGGCTGCACGCACGAAAAAGTGTCACGTTCCACCTGAGCCTGAGCGTGCAAACGAGAGCGCGGAACAAATGTCTTTCTCGCGTGACGTCAGAGCTAGCAATTCGAATATTCATCAATGTTTATGACGTTATCACGTAAAACTGTCGTCCGTAAACCGACTTTACAGCCAATCAATTTTTTTTTCGATGTTGCTCCCATAGGAAAAGTTGTTCAACTTAAGAAACCGTCAGTATATTAAGAAGGACCCTGTAGGGGACCCTATAGAGTCATTATGGTCTTTGGTATGTACACACGGCGACACATCAAGCTATACAAAACCAACATAAGCTGGCCGCGCGTAGGTCGAGTAACATATAACGTCACGCGGCCAGCTTATGTTGGTTTTTTATAGCTTGATGTTTCGCCGTGCGTACATTATGTAGTAAGCTAACAACCTCAACCAAAGTCTGTTTACATAGCCTCCCTTCACACATCTATACTATTACCTATTCTGTGACACATCACTCGCGAGTAACTATTTGCTAGTAATTATCTCCCCGGTATTGTTGGAGACAACGATGTAGATTATAATGCGATTAAATGCCGCCACCGCTCGCTGATGGAATATCGCTAAGTAACACTAACGATGCTGATGTGGTTTTTGGTATAATGTTGTATTGATCAAAGAGCTATCAAGAGCAGATAGAGGAAGGATGGGTGCTGATGTTTGACGAAATTTAACTTAAGCGTTATGTGTATCAATGTGTGAGAGTGTAAAGTATATGTAATAACGTACGTGTAGTGTGTGTAATTATATTGTCTGTACAGGTGGATGATCTGTCAACTTCATTGTTAATTTTATTTTTAAAAGCTGTCTGACGTAACGTATGATCAAAGTGAATATACTATCAGTTTAAAATAACAATGTGCATGACCTTGAAGGGCCGTTGGATAACTTCACTCGGTTGACAAAGGAATGTAGACTCTATGCAAAGGAAACAATCATTTGAATGACTCGAGTGAAGTTCGTGTGATTGAGTGACGTCACATTTGCGAGCGAGGTCATGCACATTGTTATTTTAAACTGATAGTACTAATAGTGAGGGCGCTCTCGGGTCGTGACAGGCCTATCGTGCGAGGGGTGCGGGTGGCGGGAGGCGCGGTCCCAGTACCGATTCACCTGCGCGCTGTACCCCAACGGCCGGTGCCTCACCCCACCGCACACCGCGCGAGCCCCCCCGCACTCCGCGCAAGCATAGACCCAACGCGGCCACCAAGGGCACCCACTTTATTGTATTTACGCTATGATGTTGCATATACCTCTAGTGTCGCAGATTATAATGCTATTAGCACCGCGTTCGTTAAACTCTAACGATATAATGTACCTCGGCCGCCGCCTTTTGTGCCATAATTAAATGAGTGATAGCGATGTAACATTGGAATATTTTGAAAGTTGTATGAAAGGGGATGGAGCAAAAACGACAGAGGCGGACTTAGGGCGCGAACTGCATACAAAACGAAGTTAGATTCTATTTTCAATACCTTCTAACTAATTATATTATATTAATCTATGTGCCTTGTCTTTGGTCAGTTTTTCGTTAAAATTTACAGTTTTATATTTAAGAATTTAAGAACTTTTATACTATTACCTATTCTGTGGTTAAGATTTGTATGGAAATCTTTGACTTTTAACAAAAATCTGACATAGCACACAGGCACAGAGATTAGTTTCTAGTTTATATTTAAGGTTGTATTTTTTGTTAGTTAATATCCAAAATATAATTAAACTCTATTTGTATCGAGCGCACGAACGGTTAAATTCGAATCAACCGTACCCGTGTTTTAAATGTGAGTACATTACATTCACTATTCCTATTCAATGTTTTGTAATTCGTATCATTCAAAGTTTATGTACATATTATTTAGCTCGAACTGCGCCGGTCGAAACAGCTTTGGTAAAGTTTAATTGCGATGGGACTGCGTGGGATTTCAATTTCAATACAATTTCTATGTAACTGTAGCGTAGTTTTGATGAGTGAAGCATAGGGTGAATAAATAGGAATTTTAAATGTATTTACACAAACATGACTCGCAATCGTGTTCTGGTGTTGGGTGTTCCATAACTTTGATACAAGTACCTACCTATAAACTTTTAAGCTGACTGCAGTAGAGATAGTCAAGGATTAGTGCACTGAAAAAAATACGAGCCTACTAAGACTCTTAATTAGCACCAAAATAATTGAAATGACGTTATTTTGTTTACTAAAAACAAAAGATGGTTAGTTGTAACAACAAGCCGAATTCGTTTAACAAAGTTCTCTTAGTCGGAGAGTCATGATGTTGATAGGCTCATATGGATTCATGATGTTGGTTGAAGTAAACAATTTTTTTTTTCAGTGTGGAGTGCTGTAATTAAAGGTAGTTCAAAAAAGACCAGCCAATGGGCGAAGTGGCATAGGTGCAAACCTGTCCAGGCCCCCAGCCCCGAATAATAATAATACACTTTTAGGCTCAATACATACATAAACTCACAACCGTAATCTCTTACAGGGTGGTCAGAAACATTGCTACAAGTAACTAAACATTTTTTGCATGAGAATGTAGTTTCAGCAATACTTACATTTAGCAATTTAAGTTTCATGATATAATGAAGTATCAAGTAACTTTTAGGCTAAATGAGCCTAAAAGTTACTAGCCAGTTACTAGTTAGTCAGCCACTGTAATTTTGGTGTGAAATGCACACTAAAATTACAGTGGCTGACTGCAACAGGCCAGGCAGCGACTGGCAGTGGTCGTCAGCGGCCGGAAGCTTGACAGTCAATTTTATGGTGGCTTAACGGCAAAAAAATTTAGTACGGGAAGCCACGGGTGGTTTCCGCCGGCCGCGCACCGGTATCCTCAATTTTGTTGAGCATCCCAAACGATACTTTGTATTTTAAAAATGTCAATGATGTTCTCCACGAAGTATTCGTGGACGGCGACTCTCATTGGTTCCTGGCGTGAACTCGGATGTGGCTGGATAATCAGAGTTTTGTCTTGAATAGTCTGAAAATGCGCTCCCGGCCGGCCGCTGCCACTTCGGTGTGTATTGAGCTTAAAGGTGGCAAGGATCGCTTTTAGTACTTTAAAAGTTTAAATAGAGCAAATATAGTCCTTAAACATACCTATAATCGTTTTCGTTATGAATATTTATAAAGCAATTTTACGACGAAATTATAAATATTCAATCGAAAATACTGGCCCTGTACCCGCACTTTCGATGTTCGCTATATCGCCACTGTTTCGATCCGCACTTCATTGGAATAGAGTTGACATTGGAACAAAAATGTTCACGCAATTGCGAAGTTCGAATCCCGGAGTAGCCCCTATTTTTTTTTTCTAGTTTTTATGTACCTATCGAATTTGTCAACCTTAATGTCTACTTTGATTGCAAATAGTAATTATTAGATTCGTTGACATCACGATAGTAAACTCGTACTTGGCACTGATCATAATCAGATGCATTGGAAATTAACATTCTTAATTGGTCTGCAGTTCCTAGCTAAACGTTTGAATAGTGAATATCTAGACAAGGATGTAGCGATTTCCTTCAAACTTGGCTAAGACTGGAGAGTATAAGATTTAAAAAAATAGCCCAGTCATTTTACGGTTTGAGCCAGGACTAATTACTAACTGCATTTTTTTTTTCGCTATAATATTGAAGAGCCAATTTGAGCTTAAGAATGTACCAAAATTAAAAAAAATTTACTTCAGCAACAGTTCCAATTTTAAAATATAGATATTATCTCGTTCTAAAAAACCTGATGATAATTTTTTTTTTGCACGTATTTAAGGCTTTACCATCATACATACTTCAAACGTGGTGTAAATATTTTTGTCTACTTAGAAGGTTTTGAAAAATACATTCGTATTTTCTAATAAATATCTCATTTTTTAAATTTTAATGCCTATTTTATTGATCAAAAATAAGGTATATTTTTAAATCTAATTCAAATGAGTGCATTGGTATTAATATTATTAATTTAAAAGCCTTCTGGGACACACAATTTTGATAGTATTTTTGTCACTAAATGGTGCCGGTTACAGTTTAAAAGTCCAATTAATAATAACAAAACTCCGAAAAATAACTGGCCTAAAAATCAAAATCCGGTTGTAATAGGTTCATCGCATCTGGCTCCACGATGTCACAGAGAGAACTACATAAAGTGACAAAGTCTTCAACCCAAAACATGAAAAACCCCTTGACACGATGACACTCAATCATGAGTCATCAATCCGCATTCATGACACGACCATTACATGTACCAATGAGTTTTCTAATTTATGAGTGTAATAGCGACTGCTCTCAAACGGCGAAAAAAAACATTGTGAGGAAACCTGCATACGCTGAAGATGACATTGGACACGCGTGGTGTACTAACGCTTATACACCCTCCTTGAGAGTAGGCCTGTGCCCTGCATTGGGTCATATATAGGCTGATGATGATGCAACGCAATGTTTGCAAACGTAAATACATATGGGTCAGAACTCACAGATATGATTTTAAAACATTTTTCATTGCCAAACTGTTCGAAAATGTATGTGCGAATCGAGTGCATATAATTTAGTGCAGCCTGTATAATTCAATCGTTATGCAGTAGTTTGGCAAGTACTTATGGCTTTGGCAAGCGGGCAGCGTTGATTGAGCATACCTATATACATAACTATGATGCAGTATGGATATAGATAGCTTGTCCAATTTACTGACCAAATGGCTCGAATGGAATCGTTGAAAATGGGTTTTTGCTTGATTTTGATGTTGATATTTAATATAAATTTTTTAGCGCTGCTGGTGCATTATTTTGACGATTAGACGGATATGCATAAATTAACAAAATGATGACGGGCAGTTTTAGCTCTTCAACGAGAAATGCTTGCTTGGACGTAGACTAGTCGAAGTGAATGTATACGTTCACGTTACTAAAAATGTTTTAGTCAATGCGGAAACTTTATTAATAGGGCGGTAGGTAATATGGAAAGTAAGTGGTAATTGAAGCTCATGATGATTGAAAAATGTAGACACAAAAAATCGTTCGTGAACTGTACATGACGTAGAAGCGGCGTAGGGGGAATCACTATAAAGAGAAGCGGCGTAGGGGGAATCACTGTAAAGAGAAGCGGTGTAAAGGGAAAGCGGTGTATCGGGAAGCGGCGTACTGGGAAAGCGGTGTGCCGGGAATAATTCAACTTTTACCATGCATTTTTACTCGTCAAACTGAACAACTTTCACTATTACACTAACTTCAAAATCACGAAAAAAATTGTCTCTGTTGATACGAGCACGAGCATTTCTCGAACGAGCGACCTGTCCGTCATATCATATTACATTTATCCTGTTGCAACTGCGCCACTCAGCCTAATATGAAAATAATTTTAGGAGTTAGTGTGCGTATTATTTAGGAGCCCGAATGGCTCGCAGATTGTTCAAACTTATATGCAATCTTTGCGTGCGACATTTGACATCCTCACTCGTTTGCCATCAGATTGAAGATCGTATGGAGATAGTGTATTTGTGTTCAGCTTGCATACGTATGCACATAAATACAGGGTGTAATCTTAAATGCTTTAACATTTTAATTGGGGGGTTCAGGATACGTAACGGAATACATTAAGAACATTTTTAAAATTTTTGTCTGCTTTGACGCTTCACTTAAAAACCTCTGAACCGATATGGATGGTATTTTCACATAGTTTGGATCATAGACATTATTATACCTACTACTTGGATTAAGATTTAGGGTTAGTTTTTTTGCTACCGGTTCATTGAATCAAAAGTTATAATTATTTAAACTCAGTGGTCTGTGCATACGATAAGTCGCGGGCGCCGCTATATTGAATAAACTATTTTGAGTTTGAGTAGCTATTGTCAAAATATTCCCTGGGCTTATCGTTTGCTCACTCGTAATACTCTCAGTGAGACCGCTCCTTGAGAGTTTACGTCGTGTATGTATGTAGGTATAATTTTTACCACGCTGCTGCGCGAGTGGCAATCTGTTATTTTATGACTCTCAAGGGATTCGTGTAATGGCGCTGCATTTTCGTTTTATTATAAAGATTGGCTATATGATATTTGAATTCTCAACATATTTAAACACTACCTCTTCAGTTTTATTAGTATGGTTCGTTGCATACGAGTATAAGCATGGGAAACAATTGATTATGATTATTTGAAAAGTTTGCGTTCAAGTTTTCTGGCGTAAATAGCAAAAAATAAAATGATGATGATAAGGGGGTCGAGTAGTACAGTTATGTATGGAGCTGCAAATATTTTTCGTTATTACAATGTTAGTCTCATAGATAAAGTTGCTAAGTTTGGTACCCAAATATGGTATGGAACATCTGATTTTCTTTCGCGATTTCCAAATTTGTCTAATAAGGAAAGTTGTTCAGTTTGATGGTCTGAAGCACCTCCATTATAGGATATAGGTGTTACTTATTACATTTATCTTAAAATAAGTAATTATAAGAAACTCAACTACTATACTTATGTATAACATTAGAAGGTGTAAATCTGTAGAAAATTTAAGTGTAGTGATACTCGTAATCACAGGCTTCCCGTAGCGAGCTCCCGAGGGAGGCGAAACTATGGCTGGTAATGCCGGGTTGATTACGACGATCATCCCTTGTTGACCGGGATTATAAGTATACCTATACTCCCCTGTACTATGGAACACGACTTGGGTAATGTATATTTATTTCAAATGTTGGTTAAACTAATGAAAATGATTATAATTTATAATTACTAGCAGATCCGATTTCGGGATATTGCTACAAATGCCTACAACCGTTTTAAGTGAGTTACAGCACGAGTAGTTTTAATACCTCTAACACCCCAGCTATAGAAGTAGAAATCATTTATTTGCCACAAATAGGGCACAAGTAGAGTAGGGTATTGTAGATGTCATATGCCACAAATTGTTTATCTTGGTATATTATCAAAATAAAGATTGAAAAGAGCCCACAATCTTACAAACCGGGGCTGTGCTTTCGTCCAATAGTATAATATGGCTGTTAATACGTTGACTAATCAATAACATGTATTATGATGTCTATTAAATAAGGGGTTTTAGAGGTTTTATTTGGTTTTAATGGCGTGAAGTAGTGTTAGATAGACCTTGGCCTTCAAAAACATTCATTTAAATTTGTTAACATCTACCAAGTCCACATAAATATTTTGGAAATTAATTCTAGAACCAATAGAGTAAATCAATTAGTCTGAAAGGCACTACACTTATCTGCCTTAATAACCCTAAAATGGTACAACAGTAGCTAAATGTCAGGAATTATTTAGGCTTCCAATGATATCACCACTATTGTTGCCCATCTTCCAGTCCCCAGAGCACAGTCGACTGCTGATTAAGCCGCAATTATCGTCCGTTGTCCCGTAAATAAACAGAGATGTCCGCATTGCACCGAATAGGACATTTGTCCCGATTTCGGACTGCAAAATGCTAGTTTAGGCTTTAAACTGATAACGATTGAGGCCGGGATGAGCGTTATTTTAAGGGTAAAAGTATGTCATGTGTATTTTAATTACAAACGAAATCAACCTTTATTATAAAAACCCAGAAATCTGTTCAAAGAAAATAATTACGTCCCTCATTTCGTAAATCAGGTCAAGCACGCACACTAATCTCTCTCGAGTTATCCCAGATACGCACATTCATGCGATGATTATAGAAGACTCAGCTCATTTGTTCATATTACACGGAGGCATGATATTAGAGAATCGCGTGGGTGATTAAGCCGGTGTATTGTGTGAAAATTGCTCGCTACTCTGTCTGTGGCAACAATGCGCGAGTTTACCCTACCTGATATGACGTTTTTGTTCATCCCTACGATTCGATATCTGTTTTGGTGTTTGCAGACTATTGATAATTATGTTAGTTATGTTTGTTGGATTTGTCGTTCATTTATCATTTAGAAAATGGAAGTGATGTTACACTTGTTATTCTTCAGGAAAGTTTCTTTTGCAGATTATGAAACACATACATACATACATACATATACTCACGCTTGTGTCCCATTGGGGTAAGCAGAGACAATAGATCGCCATCGGCTACGATCCTGACACACCTCTTTCGCCTCTTCCACACTCATAATAAGTCGTTTCATACACGCTCGTCGGTTTCGGGTACATTTGATCTGACCCTTCTTAAGTACGCTGCCAATTTGGTCCGCATACGTACGTCTAGGGCGAAACTCAAATACATATTTTGTGAACCTTGCTACAACTACAAGCCCTACAGATAGTAATAGTAGCAAAGTATCTGACTACCCACTCAGAAATGAATTTCGATCGTGAGCTTATGTAGGTGTATAAAATATCTCAAGCTATTTCTCAATAAGGTTTTCAAGACTTTCGAATCCTGTTGAAAAGAAGACAACCTTGACAAAGAAAGCTGTGACCAATTTGCACACGTAATGAACATAAAAAATTCTTTGTTTCTTTTTTTGAGGCATTAACGATAATTCGCTTTTATGTTCAAGTCAGCCGATCAACGAGGCGAGAAAAGAGAACTTTTGAAATTCGTTCGAGGGCATAAAAAATACACGTTATATATTTTTTTATGGGCAGTAAACGGGGACCGGGAAATTGTTAGCGTTTCTGTCCGTGACAAGGTTTATTCTCGCGCTATGTGGTAGCCGGGCTCAATAGTTGCATGACGAATACTACTGTATAGTTTTTTTGGCCAAAAAATAACTCGTAACATTCATTTCTGCTACGCAAGGTTTTTCTGTGAAACGCTCGCGTAATTGACTGTTGAAAATTTGTGAAGAGCCAGCGATTGTATGGATTCTCGTAAGGATCTCATTACTTAGTTTCTATTTTCTGAATATTAAGTAATTATGAAACAAACGTACAGATAACATAAAGTTTTATCCTTATTAGGTACTTACGTAAAACCGACTGCTTTCGAACGGTGAAGGAAATCATCGTGAGGAAATCTGAAGAATAAATGCTGATTCGTAGGTATGTGAAGTCCACCAATCCGCATCTGGTACGCGTGGTGGACTAACGCCATACATCCTCCCCTTGGGTAAACCTGTGCACTGCAGTGGGACGTATAAGTAATAGGCTGATGATGATGAAGCTATCATGGTGTGCTTACTGTTTACTAATGTCATTGTAGCGCAGTGATTAAATACTTGCCGAATTATTAATCAGTCAATCAATTATTCTTTATTGGACATCACAATTTTAGACTGTTCGTTTCAATAATCCATATTAGTAGGTACCAAAGAATACTACGATGATAATACCCACACAACACAGAATATCTACTAGATATCTATTCGATATTTTGTAGACGCTTAAACATTTTCTAGATATCTTGTAGACATTTGTGCTGTTGGGGTATTAATATGTTGCTATCGATTATTTATCTTGTAACTCGTTGTAAGCGGTGACGTATTGTAAATATTCTAATGATATGATTTCAAGAGTGTCGATTGATGTTACATACATACGTCGCGTAAAACATCAAAAAAGGTTGATAATTACAATGAAATAGTTAAAATAGATGCCAAAATACAAATGAAACTACATGAATTTATGAAATACAAAACAACAAAAGAGATGCATCCAATTCGATCTGGTGCAGATTAATAAAATGGATTGAATCGAAAATTCACAAAATTATATTTCTACTCTAAAACCTGCTCTGAAAAAGCAGAACTGTATATCAGAATAATAGGGGCTTACTATATCGATTTTGTATTACACTCGGCACAAAGTACCGCCACCTGAATTATTTGCAGAGTTCATTAGTATCGATGTTACTGGAAATTTTATTCTGCCGCGAATTATTTCAATATTCAACGTTGTAAGGGCGCGTTCATTCATTAACACAACATTGTGATATTTTGTTCCGTCATATAATAATTTTTCTCTCCCCTATCACAATGCCTCAAAAAGAAGGTTCGGCGAGGAAACGTGGACCCTGACGATAAGATTAGTTCATCAATTCAAAGTCGCTCAGCAAGCTATGGAGAGAGCTATGCTCGATGTTTTTCTGAGAGATCAGGAATGAGGAGGATACCTACGTCAGAGAACTAAAAGTTGATGACATAGATTTGAAAATTAAGAAACTAAAATAGCAATGTACTATCAAGTTACAGTGGTGGTTCTAACCACCACTGTAACTTCCCAGAACTTCCCTAATCTTGCAACTGTTCTAACAGAGAAGTAAAAGACTTTAAGCCACAGTTTATTTGGCTAATTTCTCGGTTGTCAGTACTTCGGCAGATATGACCAGTACTATCAGTTTAAAATAACAATGTGCATGACCTTGAAGGGCCGTTCGATAACTTCACTCAGTTGTAAAGGAATTTAGACTCTATGTAAAGGAAATAATCATTTGAATGACTCGAGTGAAGTTCTTGTGATTAAGTGATATCACATTTGCAATCGAGGTCAAGCATATTGTTATTTTAAACTGATAGTACTAGGTCATATCTGCCGAAGTACTGAAAACCGAGAAAATAGCCAAATAAACTGTGGCTTAAAGTCTTTTACTTCTCTGTTAGAACAGTTGCAAGGTAGGGAAGTTCTGGGAAGTTACAGTGGTGGTTAGAACCACCACTGTAACTTCCCCCCCCCCCCTCTCCGCATGCTGAGAGATCTCCAAACGTACAATTTTGTCATAAAGGGTTACCACCAAGGGGTAAGGGGTACCAGTCACTGGATATCCAAGCGATCTTCTTTTCTCTTTGCTCTATAAGAAACTGATTTGTTTGCACCTTTATAAAACAGTTTGTACAGAAACAGAGTGCTAGAAAATGAACTCGTTACCGCGGTATGATTCTGTCGGATTGTTTTAATGTTTACATTATTGTTTCAGCTATTTGTTTAACATTTATCTATAGGTGAGCGTTATCGGAAAACCTATCGGAAAATTAATTTGTTTTCATATTTTCTGTAAATGAACGTCCGCTTCAGTTGCACGTGGATGCTAATTGGTATGACAGCTTTTGTTTCTGTATAATTTTGAGGCATATAAATTATATCGTTTTCGATTTGTATAGCATGTAAATGTTTATATTTACTAGTAGAATAACAATATGCTTAAAATTCGACTACAGTTTACTGACCATATTTTGTTTTGTCCCAAAAAGGCTCGCTATTTCATTGACATAAATATTACGCTATTAAAAAAAAAGTTCCGCGTTTTATTTTCAATTAAGGGCTGCTTCTACAAGTTATATATACCGGAGCTGAATAGCTGCTTGTTTAGGGTAGAAATCAAGCTATAATTCGAAAGATGCAATTGTCTAGGTTATTGAAAGCAAGGTTAGTATGTAACACTGCGACTGTTGCTGGTCTATTGTGTTCGCCCCAAGCTCACCAATATTTTTACACATTCACCGCCGAGCATATTGATAATGACAAATACAACCGTACATAAATTCCGTGGAACTTAGTGGTACAGGCCAGGAATCGAACCGCCGCCTCGTGATTGAGTTGATAGCTCTCTTCCGTATGGGCTATCATCGCTATTTTCAACTCAATATCTATCTAACGTAAACTAAACACCACCACATCTTTCTCGTTTAATATTTTTATATACATTAATATTAAATTCGTTATGAAAGGCAAAAAGCTAGTGCATTAAGCTAATTATGTAGTCTCGATAATATTTATGAAAGCCTTAAGCAAAAACTAGTCAACTATAAATCCATTACCTCGTAAATTAAATGCAGTCTACTAGCAAGGTACAAAATGTACAATACATGCAAGTTACAAGCGATGTAAGCAAACTTCCACCATCGAAGGCTTTGCGTACACCGATTAATTGGGGCTTACCATATTGATTTTGTATTACAATAAGCCGATATAGAACTTATTCATAGATATTAGAGTGCACATGCTGTTTATTTATTCAAATAGCTTTGTACGTTGAGAGGATTACGGTTCTGTATTAGTTTAAGGATCTTTGGGTAGTTCTAGTGTTGGATCCGGGTTCGACAGATTTTGAATCTTGTGTGGCTAGATGATGGCAGGTCACTGTCTCCACGGTCTAATGGTTAAGAGCATTGGGCTCTCGACACGGAGGTCGTGCGTTCGATTCCCACAGGGGACACCTAGTGATATGTCACTTAGTGCGTTTTTCCCCAGTTGCTTAAGACATTGTAGGCTGATTCACCTGATTGACTGAAAAGAAGAGATTCCGTGTTTCGGATGACACGTTAAGCCGTTGGTCTCGGCTACTATCTCTGGTAGTCGTTATATAAAAACCACGTCAGAGGCCGTAAGGCGGTCTGAAAAAAACTCTGACACAAGTGCTCTGCTCACACGATAAGAAGAAGAATGGCAGGTGAAGGGAATCCTGGACCGGGCGGTGGCAGATTCAGGCAAAAGAGGAGTGCTGCAGTAAGGGCTAATGATATCGTGAAAAGCTCCACAAGGACTTATTGTATTCGATTGCACAGGACACGACTGGGAATGAGGGCATAATTGGCAGGAGGCTTATACCCTTCATAAGGTTGACACTTGTTTATGATGATGAGTGCTTTTTGTTAGGCTTTGTGCTATGATAATCCCTTTATTATAAGCTGACTTAAAAGATCCGCAAATTAAGTCATGATTAACGATATAAGGCACTGTGGGGCACCTACATGCTTTTGTATTCAGATACCGCGGACGATGCTTTAAATATACCTACCGTAAGTTAAGAGTATATCCCCTAATAAAACCAGTTCTGTGTAAAAATGCTTTTATAAAATTGATGATCATTATAAATGACCGAAAAATTTGGTCTATTATTATGTAATTCAAGGTTGTATATTTTTCTTGTGTATATTTTGTTAAAAAGTCTCTACAATATCACTTTCCGTAGCAGTGGTAGAGTCACAAAAAATTCATTTAGAATGTTGTAGTTATGATTACAATGTTGAATAAATGATGTGATTTGATTTGATAATTCTCATTGTGATATAACTATAATTTGTATAGTCTAAAATATGAATAGTAATCAATTTCGTTCCGTTGTTCAACTTCGTGGTTTACTAAAGGCACAAAATGTTTTGTGAAACATGTGCGAGGGATTTATTTATTTATTTACCGCTCCGCGCACGGATCACTCGAAATAGTGGATGCAAATAAAACTTGTAACGATAGAATATGTCCGGAATAAATTCGATTCTCTTTGTTGTTCGAAAATTATTATTTCATTCTTATCGAAGTATTTCTTGGTATTAACGTTGTTTGATGAAGAATCGCAAATTATACACTTATGTTTCGGTTTCACTATATCTTTCGTCGTAGATACTTTTATATATCTAATATCAAGAAAATTTTTGTTGGACACGACACGAAAAAACCAGTAAAGTGCGAAAAGAAAACAAACATTAGTATAAACAATAATTAGGTAACGGTCTTAACGCTTAAAAGTCATTTCTTCTATACAACTAGGATTACAGGGTCTATAGGGAAAGGGAAACCCTCGATTCCCTATCTTCCAGGAGTACGATTTTTGAGTCACAGGCTGAGTAAAATGGCCGATATTCACCGATTTCCCAAAGTTCGCATTTTTAAGTCTCACCGGTGACTAAATTTTCATATCCATGAATTCACGGGGAAAAGGTCGTAACTGACCTGATCCTTCAATACGAGTGCCCCTTCCCACTCGTATTGAACTCATGGGTATGAGATTCAAAAACCGTTCAAGCTCACCAGTGACATTAAAAAATCGCACCCCTGGTCTGCTAAGGGTGGGTTGTGTTGTGGTAGCAATAATCAATCTCAGACTGATGAGCTGCGTAGAATAGATGGACTTATTTACAAATGATCCTAGTCTTATACCTACAATTCTGAAGTTTCCCACCTAGTTGGGACACGAGGGCGTAGGTGTACACAAATCACATGCAGATCAATGGCACTACTTTTGTGGGTGTCTGCAATTAATTTTCCACTACGTGGGTAGATCAATGTTCAGGCGGATCGCTACAGGTCGATAAAGTATGAGAAAAACACGTTGTAACCGTTAATGTAATGTTAATAATATCTATCAATATGAAATAAAATCATAAATGCAACGTAATATAAGTATGCCGATATCATAAATTATAATATAACACATACCAACATAGCTACATTAACAAAATGTAACTTTTACATCAAGAAACAAACAGCTAATCTATTTCTTTCAAATAGACACGAAGTCACGAACCCCTCGATTTAACGACAAGTAGGCCTACCATGAGGTTACACTAAAACCACAGTATAAGAAAGAGTATCTATTACTAGATACAGTACGAACACTCCCTTCCTCCCACCAACTTTTTACCTCACCCCCTCTATCGCCCTCTGGTTACCGCGCACTGGTTCCTCGTTACCTACGAAGAAGACTTAAGGTTCAATTTCGTTGGTTTTGTATGTGCTGACGTCATCTTGTCAAATTAAAGATTGAAAAAGTCGGGCGGCGAGCGCGATTCGAACCCACGACCTGCCTTTCCGGGGCATGCTCCTCTCCAACAGAGCTGTCGGCGCCCCACAGGCCACGACGAAATTTTCAAGCATTTTCAATTTGATTAAGCTAACATGGCATACATGTAAAATCAATAAATTCGATTGGTCATCTTGTCAATTTCAAATTTTAGTATGTAGTGTCCGGGCTGTGCTAAAACTACAGATTTTGTATTGAATTTTGTACAGCGCTCCTAGTGGTTACGTACCAATTCTATCATACAAAATTGACATGACAGCGCAACTACAGTAGTGACGTAAAATGAAAACTCATTGCCTACAGCTCTCTTCGAGCATACGATTTTGGTAACCTAAACGTTTCGGAAGCTTCAATATATCTGCACCGGACTTCAGCAAAACACTGCCCGAACGGATTGTAACCTTCCAATTATACAAAATTAATTTCATTTGCTGTCTTCACCAGAAAAATGTAACGAGTTTTCAAAGCGACACCAGCGCTCTAAAGCGCTTTATTGCGGCACCGCTTGGACACGGGTAATGGTCTAAATTTATTGGGTTAAATGGCCCGTACGAACGGAAATTTAAGCTAAATCGTTCGCTTGTCTAATTTTTGTGGATTTGATGCTTCATTTCACTAGATGAGCTTTTAAAGTCGAAGTCTTGGAAGGTTCTAATTTGATAACGCAGCATTAGTTTAATGTTTTAGAAATTTTTGAGAGTGAAATTACTGGATCGCCATTTCCGATGAATATAATCGACTAACATTTTCTTTCCAAGTCCGTGTTTTAAAACAAGGAAATGTAATGCCACTTTTGTTCTCTCCCATAGACATTTCCGAACATACAGCCAATGTTGAAATGAAGATAAACGAAACATCTCACGAAGCTTACGATTAAGATTAGTCACCATTTGTGTATACGCACAGTCGTATTCAAAAATTCCAACCGGCATTAGGTAAGAAAAAAATAACGAGCACACGTTAAATCACAGTAAATTTGAGTCTGGAACACAATAACTCAGGGAACCCCGCCATAACTGTCGCGAACATTGTTCAGATGATTCACGCATTCGGTAATATCGTGTTGTTCTGAGAGAGCTTTCTGCTTGTTACATTCTTACGATGCTCCTCCGAATTCTCGTTGTAACAATTTGTAGATTTGTTTTTATTTTTGTCTGGCTGCTTTATTGTTATTGCCGATGGTATTAGAAGAAAATGTTTATTAACGAATGCGCACGGCTTGGCAATGTTTAGCGGTATCCGTTTTATAAGTTTTCGTCATAAAAACTCAGAACTTCACAAAAATCATAGAGACCATAGATATTCACAAGAGTCATCTATTCTATATGAATAGTGTAAATCATCATCATCATCATCAGCCTATACAGGGTGTTAGTGACAGCCTAGCAAATACTGAAACGGTGAACTCAGACCATCAAACTGAACAACTTTCACTATGGAGCATAACTGAGGAAACGCGAAAAAAATAGTGAAAGTTGTTCAGTTTGGTCTGAGTTCACCGTTTCAGTATTTGCTAGGCTGTCACTTACACCCTGTATACATCCCACTGCAGGGCACAGGCCTACCCTTAAGGAGGTGTTACCACGTGCGTGCCCAATAAGGATTGGTACCTAGACTTCACATACGCATCAGAACTTTACTGTTTTACGTGCGATCGGACCTTTAGGTCGAAATTTGGGTTCGCTAGTCACATCCGAGCCCACTCTACTAGGTGAAGCCCAGGGTGTCGCCGTTGACGGATACGTCAAGGAGGACATCATTCATTGTTCCTTCACCGTTTGAGAGCATTCGTGGTAGTATAAATATGCTTTGGAAATCTCAAAATTACCAATGGCATCATCAGCATAACTGCTGCCACATCTAATCACAATGGTTTGGCTGAAACGTAAATGTTAGTTTTGCTGAAATGAACTAAGTTCACCAGAGAGCGTAAACTTATAAAATAGCAGATTAATTCAATTAATCGTCTCATGTGTTGAGTGTCAAATAGTAACTACTATGTGGCTTCCGAAGCACGGAAGCTCTCCGGGGAACACCGAGTAATGAGCTTCAGCAATATTTAGGTCACTGGTGAGCTACAAGTCTGTCTAGTTTGGTTCACTTCTGTTCGCTTTCTCAGTGTTTTTTTGCTTTTCTTCGATAACGAAGTTTATCTCGAAGTTGCATCTGTAGAAACAGGCAGTAAACTGTTACCTATTTAGTTTTTCACGTCTTTTAAATGTGCTTTTGATTTAGCATCAGTTTTGCTTGGCATGATAGATACATTAACTTTTTAGATATAATGAGGAAACCTGTAATTGGTCATATTTTAAGTTGAATATTACTATGTTAAGATTATCATGTAACACTGTTGGTTTTCCAATAAAGAAATTAAAATTAAAATTACACTAGTAGGTAACCTCCATTCTCTGGGAATGGGATTCGGGAAAATGTTTTTATTTTTGGGCTTCTAACTACATAAATACAGGTGTATGGTTATGTATGTATATAAAGTGAAGATTATCTGCTAGAGTTTCCGAGATACGCTAAAAAGTTTAGGTACAAGGAGAGAAGCTGCTATTATTGTATTTTACACAAAAACATGTTAGCTGAGTTTTCAATGCGTTTATACTATGTATAATGAATCGTTGACTATAACTATACGTATGAACATTACTTATATAGGGTGTATCAAAACACCCTAGTAATATTTAAAGGGGTGGTTGAGACTATCAAACTGAATAACTTTCACTGTGGAGTAACGTAGAAATAATTTTTTTTTTTTAAATCTGCCGTCCCATTATATTTGAGTCGACTCTACTCTAATCGAATTTATTGATTTTACATGTATGCCATGTTAGCTTAATCAAATTAAAGATTGATAAAGTTGGGCGGCGAGCGGTATTCGAAACCACGACCTACCTTTCCGGGGCATGCTCCTCTCCAACAGAGCTGTCGGCGCCCCGCAGGCCACGACGAAATTTTCAATCTATATTATCGTCTTTAAGGAACAGCAGTGCCATCAACCAGAGTTCTTTAATTTGATTAACTCTACTCTACTGGTAGTACTCTATACCTACGTACTACCACAGAGTACTATAATTACTACCGTAGTACTACAGCTTTGTATGACACAACAAAGCAGATTTTTTTACCTATCTCAAAATTGGCTCTATTGTGAAAGTTGTTCAGTTTCATGGTCAACAACGTTTTTAAATATAACGAGGGTCTTTTGCTACACCCTGCGTAAGCAGAAAGATAATATTAATCTTAGAACAGAAAATAAAATAGATTATACTTTGACCTCTATCTCCACACATTATGTCCCGTTATCTTAGATGGTCATATAGTTCAGTGATGTAAGGTGTCGGAAGGGTGGGCTGTAAATTGGAGCCAGGAATTGAATCAAACGGCTCTCCTGACGTTCCCGGTGATAATGCCGGATTTATGCTTGCATTGTCTCTCTTATCCGGTCATAGCTACCGCGGGAGGTACTCGTTGAATTTTTAATTTTATTGTGTTTAAACACATCGCTGTGTGGTTTCTTCTTATACATATTTGCAACAAGTGGCTTTGTTAAATTGTTAATAAAGATTTTTTTTTATTTCATGGCGCTGTTTTACAGTTTTGATGACTGATTTATTTCTTGTTTAATTTAGTATTTAATTGTTTAATCATTGTCAATTGTATTCTTTATTATGTGTTTAAAATCGTATACGAACTAAATATGATGTCATATTTTTTTTCTTTATTTAACACCTCATTATAACGATAATAACGTGTATGTTCTGAGGTTTCAGAATATCTCTGACGACCCCTTGGGGAATATAGTCCCGAGTATATGCTTATGTTAATGCTTATAACGATAATGGTCGATCACACATATACCATACCAGTTCTTCTTTTTCATTCGTATGAGCATGATATCATGACAATCACTCATGCTGTATACTGGAAAGATTTGACAGTCAGCAATGGTTGTATAGAGACTGACAGACCAGTTATTTTGCAGGTTAAGTTTGATTGTCCTGCACTGTATGCTATTTACAGCTTCGCTCCTAGAAAGGGCAGAAGGAGTTTACTTAATTATCGTTATCATATTGAATGTGACAGTTTTAATGTGATAATTTCTGTAATCTATTTTTGTCAGTGAGAAGGAAAGTTTGTCAATACCGTACCTATGTTGTAATGACAAATTACGATTGGTTAGAAAACTCGTCTCTACGGATCTGCGAGATTATACGTCTCCACCCCTGTTTTATGGAAATTGTAAAATACATTGGTCCATTGGTCCACTGTTATGGGAAAAAGTGTTTCTCTTACAACATTGCTTAAATCATCTGCAACCTGCAACAGATGGAAAGGCATATGATGATAATACGTAAAGAGCATATATATCATCAGTTTCTATAACACACACATAGGTACATTACAGTCCTATCGATATTTAAAAAAGTATCAACAACAAATAAGTAGATAAATCTTTTGTCCAACCGTAACGATACATTGAGAAACGAGAACATGATATCTAATGCTATTAACAATGTTGCTTTACGATTTACTCATAATACCAACGGGAAATGCAAACAGAATATTGGAGCAATATTTGGAGCGGAAAATCTTTTCAGATGTCTATGTAGCAACGTTATGTATTAGATGGATGTTTATGTATATAAAGGTCCTTAATTTTTGTAAGGGAGGAGAGATGGGAGTTTCTTAATTAGGGACCCATTTAATGTATTTGGGCTCATTAAATTTGTTCGCTATCTTAATTAGCTACCTTGTTTAAATCGCTAAGTCGACAGACGTCACGACTTCTTAGGTCCCATTAAGTATTTATATACTTATATTTCTTTGTACAAAGCAGTTGATTGTACTGCCTGGGGGATTCTACACTGAAAAAATGCGAGCCAACTAAGAAGTATAATTTCTCTTAATAAGTACCAAAATAATTGAAATGACGTTATTATTGTTTACTAAAAACAATATAGAGGAACTGACAGATGTACCTAGCGGCGCCACTGTATAATAGAAAGAGATACGAGACGCGAGGCAATAGAACCGTTTTTGGGAACTTGTCAGCACAATCGACTGGGTAAATATTCGTGCTCTGTGAATAATTAGTGAATCTAAAGTGAAGTCGTAGATTATTTTCTGAAATATACTAATACTATATTTCATTAAATTACCTACGATTTCACGTTAGATTCACAATTATACACAGAACTCGAAGTTTTAGGGTGCCGATAAATGCCGACAAAAAAACGGTTTCATTTGACAACTCATGTCAGTTACTCTATTCCGACAGGTATAATAACTTTATGCTAAAAACAAAAGATGGTTAGTTGTAACAACAAGCCGAATTCGTTTAGCAAAGTTCTCTTAGTTGGAGAAGTCATGATGTTGACAGGCTCATATGGATTCATGATGTTGGTTGAAGTAAACACATTTTTTTTTTCAGTCTAACTTACGCAATGCCAACTTTGTCGAAAAGCTCAGCTTAAGAATTTATATTGTAAGTTATTAAGTCGTGTTATGTTCGTTATGTTGTAGAGTTTCTGGCCGCATCTTCTCTACAGCGACAACACGTTCCGACGCGGTGGTAGTTGGTATCTTCAAAAAAAGATTTGGCTTTAAGTTCCTATATTGATAACATTATTTCAAGTTTGAGTCATAATCATTGTGAATCAGCAATCGATTGTGAATCAGCAATCGATTGTGAAGATCTGGCTTGCGTTATTTAAAAAGAGATGGGATGAATTCCATTAAAATATCTGACCCAAGCCACAATGTTAGAAATAGAATCTACCTATACATATACAGGGTGTAACAAAACACCCTAGTAATACTTAAGGGGGTGCTTCAGACCATCAATCTGAACAACTTTCACTATGAAGCTAACGTCGAGAAAAAATAAAAAAAATCTGCCGTCCCATACATTTGAGTCGAGACGGTACTGCAGTTTTGTATGAAAGAGCTGATTTTTTTTTCGCGATTTCGATGTTGGCTCCATAGTGAAAGTTGTTCAGTTTGATGGTCTAAAACACCCCCTTAAGTATTACTAGGATGTTTTGTTACACTCTGTAGTACAAATTTTATCTCACCTCCTCTTGGTAGGAAGTATAGCTTAGCTGAGCAGAAATTAGTAGGCAATGGTTTTTCTTGTCTCATTCGCACTCAGTATCGCTAATGCTCATCACTTGCCAGCTTTTCTCATTTGTATGAAGTTAACGCAAAGAGTCAATCAATCAATCAATCAATCAATTATACTTTATTTCACACCAAAAAGAAAAAAACATAGTATACAGAGAGCAAACAATCAGGAAATACAAAAGGCACAAAAAGGCAGAGTCCAACGTGTATCTACGGTTATCAACGTGTATCAACGTGTATCTACGGTGTAGTCCTGCTGTGCCTACAGTTTCGTACGCGCTGACTATCTTCATTTAAAAACCCACTATACTATGGTACGGTCCATAAATAGAACAAAACAGTTCCTAGTAATTGCTTCAAGACAGACTCCGTACAAAGCTTTTCGCGCTGTTTTTAAAGTCCAAACGAAAATAAAGAAAGTGTACACACTACTGTAATCCTATAATCTTACGAGGTCCCATTCACCGGCTGATTTATTTTCAAGGAAAACAAACAGCATTTTGTAAAAGCAGTTTCTTGAAAAAACGGACTGGAAAAAGAGTCAGCATGCAAAAAATGTGGAGAGAGCTATTTAGTATTTGGAAATAGAAATGTATTTCAACATTTTGAGGGTTCATACTTGATATACAGCAGTGTGGTTCCGGCTTGGAATTGATTACCCCATTAATTCCAGTGGGTGCCATACATGACGACTAAAGGATAAGGTTTATGTAGGTGACAGGCTATAGAGCTGTCACCACTTTGCACTCGAGTCATTTGTATCGATCTATATATGCGTAAAATACTTAAGGGGGTGATTCAGACCATCAAACAGAACATATTTCACTAACTATGGCATCGATATCGCGAAAAAAATCTGCTGTCTCATAGAAAATGTCAATGGCTTCTCTACTCAAATGTATATATTGGAACAGCTGATTTTTTCGCGATTTTGATGCTGGTTCCATAGTAAAAGTTTTTGAGTTTGATGGTCTATAGAACCCCCTAAAGTATGTAACGTATATTAAGTTTACATCCTTAAAGTACCTACATGGTGTACCTACTTATCAAAATACCAAAGTAATTTTAATGGGGTGGTTTACTTTACACCATTGAACTGAACAAGGTTTACGGTGGAGCCAAAGAAATGTAAAAAAACTGTAGGTACCATACCGACTCGACTACAATGTATGGACATAGCGTAAATACAATAAAGTGGGTGCGCTTAGTGGCCGCGTCGTGTCTATGCTTGCGCGGAGTGCGGGGGGGGGGCTCGCGCGGTGTGCGGAGGGGTGAGGCACCGGCCGTTGGGGTACAGCGCGCAGGTGAATCGGTACTGGGACCGCGCCCCCCGCCACCCGCACCCCCTGCACGATAGGCCTGTCGCGGCCCGAGAGCGCCCTCTCACTATTAGTATATTCACTTTGGTATGGAACATAGTTTTTTTTATCTTTATCAATGGCCATGTATACATAGAATAACGTAGTAGGTACTTAATGCCTCTTTGTGTCCATATAAATAAATGATTATATTCAAACATCCAAACTATATCACTAAGTGTAATAAAAGCTCGTGAATCTACCATTGGTGGAATAAATTGTGGAATTCCTATCGGGAAAGAATAGTGCGCCTAAATTTACGGCCCATCGGGGAAAGCGGTAAAGCTTCGTTATACTGAGCTATGTCCCGTTTGGGGCAATATTACTCTTATATTACTTGGTTTTTAGCGGTGAATATCTGTTTTATCTCGATTGTATCGCTAGAAGGTCATGGTTTATTACAGGAGAGTCTGGGAAAGAGTAGGTATAAAATAAAAATGTCGTAGCATATCTCGTCTATATGTACTTACAACTAATTTCAATCTAAATTTAATATATGGTCTTTATTAAATGATGAAGGTTTTTTAAGGGGATGATCAGATCATCAACATTAATCGACTTTTTCTACAGGGCAAAAGACAAAATCGAGAAAAAAATAACACAGATATTTTATACAAAACTGCAATCCTTCTCGACCCAAATGTATGGAACGTCTTATAAACTTAATTTTATTATTAGAGTCAAGCCAAGCCCAAAAAAATTACTCCAAGCCCAGTCACGAATCATACCGGCTTGACAGCGACTCCACTATAATAAAATAATGTTTTTAACATAGAGATATTACGTGCTCCCCCTGGGTTTTTAACATGCGAACTTAATAAACGTAGGTGGTATCATTTTTTGTTTTTGTGTTAAAAAGTTTAATTTATTAAAACCCCGTTACTTTGAAAAACTTCTCAAAATCCTCAAGATTTTACCTGACCTTGATTTATACTGGAAAGGTTTTGTCAAATCCATTTATCATAACACCCGGGGGACCGAGGTGAGTATCGTATCCATCACGTTAAGTGCAAGGTCCATTATAATATCTAATGATTTACTTTTTACTAGAGGTGTTACGGATATTTCGGATACAGGTACAGATATCCAAGTAGTTTAAGATTTACGTTTTGTTTGTTTATGTGAGTTTTGCAGAAAAAGCTCTTTAATAAAAAAAAAAAAATTATGTAGAAAATGAGAATGAAAAAATGCTTTATTGGCAGATAAAGAACGAAAAAACTAAAAAAAAAAAACATTTTTTTTAATAACCTACATGAAAGTAAAAATAACAAAGAAAAAAAGATAAGAAAAGAAATATATACAACGTGTTAATAAATTAGCGCAAAACCTCATACACCCCAACTGATTTATCACAAAATAATTAGATTCCAATAATAATTTCATTATTTTGATAGTTAAAATTTAAAGTTATTCGCATTTTAAGTTTTGAGGCAAAAATGATTTGTTATCATTTCAGCACTAAAAGAAAGCGCTAACGTACTCATGGATACATTTTTATAATCTTGTTTTGGTAGTAACTAGGGTGAGTGTGCCCGTGAGGTGGGTTGACATCGGGTTCAGAAAATTTTAAATTTTGCAAAAAAATTGTTTAATATTTTGAAAAAAATTACCTATGTTGAAACCATGATAATTCGATTCTGCTCTCGATTCTAAACAAACTACTTTCTAGTTTTGCGTTAATTCATTAACACGTTGTATATATCATTCAATCGTAATACCGAAACTCTGTCCAGTGTGATAGGTAGTAAGCCCGTCGTGCAACACAAATATGCAACGAAATAAAAGCATGTTTCCTCATGATGTTTTTCTTCACAGAAAAACTAGTGGTCTTGCAAATCGTACATAAACAGAAATAAAGATGGATACACAATTTATTGACTTAAGTCACACACACATAATATTATAGTTTACACAAGTTCACAAAACAAGAAAAAAACACAACGCCAACGTATATAAACATATTATGTGTTTCTGTATTCGTATTCGAAATAACCATAATAATTATAACATTCAAATACAAAAAGTTTTATTGGATAAAAACCAAGGGTTTCAGTTACTGACTATATTTTTACAGGAATATCCGATAGTTTTCCCCTCTACTGTCTCTACTTATAAAGGAAAGACACTTTAAATGTTCCGGGATGGCAGCAAAAGAGAGCAGAATAATGGACCATATTCCTCATTATAAATCGCACGATTAAAACAAAGTATGGCCGGCGGTGATTTAAAATCTCGTCCGCTGTGTGCTGGAGGTTTAATAATGCATGAGATGACGAGTAAAAATATTCAGCTGCAACGAATATTTAGTTACCGCATGTTGCAGTACCTATCTATGAAAGAAAACGGTACTTGTGAGTGATTTTATAAATGGAAGATTTGAAGGATCTTCCGTAGGTCTATTTCCTAAAACTTTTTGAAGGGCTGTAATGGGACTTTATGTGTTAAATATACTACAAATAATGAATTCATAAAAGCATTAAGATTATGCCCAATAAAGCAATCATCACACAAACGCCTTCAAGTATGTATACAAAAGAAATATTCTAGGAGATTTCAATCCTGTTATAATACTTAGGTACTAATCGATTTTTTATTTATTTATTATAAACTAGCGGCCCGTCCCGGCTTCGCACGGGTGGACGTCTAATCTTTTCTAGCAATAAATATAGCCTATGTTACTCAGGGTGAATGCAGCTTTCTAATGGTGAAAGAATTTTTTAAATCGGCCCAGTACTTTTTGAGCCTATTCATTACAAACATACAAAAATAGGTACAAATCTTTCCTCTTTATAATATTAGTGTAGATAAACTTTTGCTCGCTACGTCTGCGTGGCTTGGCTACGTCGTCTGCATTGACTTTTAAAAAGGATTCTATGTGTTTCAGAACATATTATAACTGTGTATCAAATCGCCCAAAACTTGTCACAAACTTTCATGTTTGTAAATATGATAGTATTATACTATTATAATTTTTTTTTTGTGTCGTAAAGAACAGTATATTATTTTGTAATTTTTCTTTCTTTTTTCACCTCACTTCATCCATCCAAAAACACGATATCATTGTTATGGAAACTCTCATACAAAAATAAAGGAAAAGGTCGTATAATGTTACAGTTTTACATAGGGGATTGCTGAGCAAAAAAGACGTAAGTCCATTTTTAACTAGTAATATGAATAATTTTGCTCTAAAACCACAAAAAACGTGTAGCTTAAGTACTAATATATTATTATATATAAAAAAAATATATAAAAAGTCGAACGAGTCGTTTTGATCGATGAAAATAAAAAACAATTAAAAAACATAAAAACACGTTTTTCTCGAAACCGCTAAAACAGACATACGCCCTTTTGGCTTAGCACGGCAGTATAGTACTAGTAGGATTAGTAGGACTAGCCGGAAAACTGATCAAAATTCCCCAGTAACAGCCTTAATCTTCAGAAAGTCAAGGGTTATTATTTTATCTTAGTAGGGGACAGCTTGGTTTGCTCGGGCGAAGCCAGCAACTTGCTTCGAGTAATAGACCGCATTCATTATACTAAATTGCGCGATTAAAGGCGCCATAAGCCTCGCCGATTTAAATGCTGCTAAGAGGTGGTTGCAAATATTTTTTTCGTCATAAATCCTGCGATTTTTCAAGTTTGCGCTGTAATATCTTCGCTAATGCGGTAGACACTTAAGGCGAGTGTTAGCCGATACTTTTGATATTTTCTTACTAAGTAAGAAAAGTTATACCACAGTTTATGTACCTATCTATACAGTAGTTAAACTTGGCGGTCGCAACAGAGCGCGCGGAGGAGAAGGGGTTACCGGTCAGAGTAACATTTTACCTCATCACCAGGGAGTAGACCTCCTACAGAGAAACAGCTTCATACAAGCTTCCTCACTATTATGTATACAGGCTGGAAGTGACAGCCTAGCAAATACTGAAACGGTGAACTCAGACCATCAAACTTAACAACTTTTATTATGGAGTCTGCCTCAGAAAACGCGAAAAAAATCAGCTGTCCCAAACATTTTAGTCTGATAGGTACAGCAGTTTTGTATGGGACAGCTGATTTTTTTCGCGTTTCCTGAGGTGGGCTCCATAGTGAAAGTTCTTCAGTTTGATGATCTGAGTTTACCGTTTCAGTATTTGCTAGGCTGTCACTTACACCCTATACAGGATGAAATTGATATCATTAGCATCCTTTTAAACTAAGTGTCTACCCAACAAACTGAACAACTTTTACTATGGGAGCAAACCAATCGCAGCAAAAAAAAACTGCTATTGGATACTTTTGTGTCGCGTAGGCATTGCAGTTTAGTACGGAGCAGCTGATTTTGTTGCTCCGATCGGTTTACTCCCATAGTAAAAGTTGTTCAGTTTGATGGGTAGACTCTTTAATTAAAAGGATGCTAATGATATCAATTTCACCCTGTATATCTTATTTGTATACTCTACGCGAACAAAAGCTAATATGTATATAAAATTATATTAATAATACTTGTTTTGATGTGTAATTATTTACAAAGCTGAACTGACGATAGTAAATTTCAATATCCTGTGATTTCGGAAGGAGAATGTCAATAACAGCCTTCCCTTCATACAAAGTTATTATGTGTGCTATGTTACTCTGTTCTTTCCCTATGTTACCTTATTTATAAATTCTTACGTTAGCATACAAAAGAGTACAAATGTTATTGAAAAGAATTATTTGGGACAACTCAGAAAATGGTAAGTAGGTACTAGTAACAAAGAAGCTTATATCCTGTGGTGGATTGATACGTGTGCTGATGAAGATCTATACATAATATAATAAAACATATTTCTGTCTGTATATTGAATATATTTGATAAAACATTAATGAGGGAGATGAATAGCGATAGAAAGCATTGAGACAACTTTAGGATTTTTATCTATTTACGACAACAAACAGAGACTACTGAATCTATTTAGATATGATATTATAACAGATCTAGCTGAACTTGTAAGAATATTTTTAGTATCTATTTCATCGCAATCTGTTAACTCAATCAAAAGCTATGACTGTTTAAAATTGTGCACTATCTGAACTTACGTAGTAACTCGTTGGTAATCTGGTTTATCTGGTGGTGGTTGGCTGTTTGGAAAAAACTCTCCATAAACAATAATAAAACCGGTCAAGTGCGAGTCGGGCTACTCGCGCACCGAGGATTCCGTACCACACCACCACAGAACCACAACATTAACTAAGAAAAAAAACTTTTTTTGTCCGGGACCTTTAGCGCAAGACCGACTCACACTTGGCCGGCTTTTAGTATTTTTTGTTATTCTATAGAGTTTGCTCTATAATCACACTAAGTTTGACGCTTGTTTGTATTACTATTTTTACGATAGAGCGTGAAGAACAAACGTTGATAAATACTAGTTTCTTGTTGAGAACCCCCCTTAATTTTTAACTTTTTGACTATTTTATTATTTGTTAACAAATCCACCGTAATAATGCATAATCTGAGAAAATTTCAACTATCTAGCTATTACGGTTCAAAAGTTACAGCCCTAAATAGTTAGGACAGACGAACAACGTAGGCTTAGTAATAGGGTCCCGTTTTCACCCTTTGGGTACGGAACCCTAAAAAAGAACATGTTCTGCGTGTGTACGAAGTCACGGGCGCCAGTTTCATGAAGATATACATTATACCAAATAGCTAATAAAAATTAAGACATAATTAATTACCATCAACATCATCTTCTCTAATACGTCTCACAGTAGGGCACCGGCCTCCTCTGAATAATTAGGTTGAGAGGGATAATTATGTAGGTACCTAGTTAAATTATTTCCTCACAAAAATATACAATATAAAATGTTGTATTCATATTTTTCACTCACTTCCAATCAAAGCTCTGTATGTGGTTTTAGATTAGAAGTGAAAAAAAAAGATTTTTACTACCTATTTCCCGTATTTCATATTCGATGCATATACTCGCATCACGGTCAAAGCAATCAAACAAATGGAACGTGGAACGAAAACATTTTTATTTAATTGTTTACATCGAAATAAAAAAGTTCGTAGTACTTACAGTAAATTAACAGTTTTGGAAACTGAATTTGTGGAACTCATTCGCTTACATAGGCTAATGCAATTTTTTTTGCTAGCAGCTTAAAGAAAAGTACAGTCAGCTTGGAACAAATGTGTGCTTCACAACTACCATAGAACATTTTTAGTTAAACTTTTTCAAGTCTCTACCGTTCCTATAAAAAATTATTAATAAAGTTTTAAACTAGAAAAATGTTTTCCAATGAATGGGTGATTTAATAATGTCGTAAAGTTAGTTAGTTACACGCAGTGTGCATGGTGTCTGTTCTCGAATAGTACAAACCCAGGTGTCGTTAGAGACGAATAATTCCTTCAAGAGACACACATCACACATCTTTACACACATCACACACACATTACACACCATACACATATTTTAAAAATTATGGCATTTTTTAAGCAGAAAACAAAACTGAACAATCTACAGGATATGAGAAGTGATGTGGTTTTTCTCTAAATCTATTTTAATTAATAAGACTGAAGAAAAACGAATCCAAAGTCACTTCTTTTTTCCAGTTGTAACCGTTTTACTCTTACATTGTTGATCAGAAGAATATGAAAATTTACAACATTCTTCACAATACAATATAGAATGATGTGGTTTTCTTATTTTTTGAAAATTCATAAAAAATCATACAGGTTTTCAAAGAAAACGGAAAATTCCGACCGGCGCCACGCAATTAAAGCGGGATGGCTAATTACAAAAGTTTGCTTGTAAGAAAGAGTGCCTTCAAATGGGAGGAATGGCTTATGCACTTCAAAATATCTTGCGTACTGCGTACCTGAATGATTTTCTTTAAAGATTAGCAATCTAGAAATTCATCATCATAATCAAGTACACAGGGTGTTTCAAAAATACAAACAAACATTTAAGGGGGTGTTAAGACCATCGAACTGAACAACTTTCACTATGGGACCAATATCGAAATCGCGAAAAAAAAAGTCATCATCATCATCATACCAGCCGATAGACGAGACGTCCACTGCTGGACATTGGCCTACCGCAAAATGAGGAGATTTGCCATAATCGCCATGATACGATGCGTTTGCGATGTTCCATACTAAACTACAGATCTACTCGAGCTATATGTATGGGACAAAAGATTTTTTTTCGCGATTTCGATGTTGGTATCATAGTGAAAGTTGTTCAGTTTGATGGTCTAAACCACCCCTTAAAAGTTTGCAATTTTTATTTTTACTTCTGTAAAAAGCCGATGACTAAAAAAATTTGAAGAATGTATTTTAACTAATTTATAGTCTTTTTAAAGGTGACTGTACACAAAAGCAACACATTGTAGAGTTTCGGGAAGATGAATGCCTACATCTGCGTCTATTCCATTTCTTTTATTGCTCTGCGCTATATAAATTACCAGGAACTGTCCACCTACAAAAAACAACCAACCATCCGATTCGCTCATTCTGTTTATCTACACGGAAAATGTGTTGATGTGGAAAATAACTTTATTCGATGTAGAACGTAAAACGTTTCAAGTACGTAGACTTCTGTGATTTTAGTAGAAGTAGTAGTTTCACACTTTCGAAACGTCATACAAAAAATCTCGCAATGATAAGAAGAGGCTAGCACGCGAATGTTGAGTAAGTGCGAGTGAGAGAGGAATACACCACTTACGGCTACTTTCGTTCACCACCACTAGAAATCTAGGAAAATCGACTACGAATCTATAAGCATATCATATCGTGCTCACAACTTAATTTCCTGAGGGTAATCGTACAATAATTGGGCTTTCATTTTAAAACTACATCTATAACTAAACATCTTATTTAAACTAAGGCGATTATCACACTAGCGACGCGTCCCGCCGCGGTGCGCGGAGCGGCAGATCACGCGCGGGGCGACGGAGGCGCAGATCTGCCTCTCCGCGCGGTGTAATCTGCTTCTCCGCGCGGGGTGGCAGTGTACGACGGTCCCGCGCCCAAATGTTCACTTCGCTTCCTGAACACGTGTAAGTGCAAGGTTACACGTTCAGTATTTCATCAGTCTGGTCCATCAGTCTGGTCTGAATGACGGGAGAATGATGCCAGAATGATGGGAGAATGATGGACTGATGGAATGATGGTAAACCATCCATCCAGACTGTCATTCCGTTGTGAATGATGGTATACTGATGGTAAACTGATGGTCGGTGTCAGTCACCGTCGGGGTTGCCAGATTGGGGGTTTTTCACGGGATTTTTGGGAAAAATTTGGCCTTTGGGGTAAATTTGGAGAAGTGAAATCGTTGGGGAAATTTATGGGGAAAAAATTATCAAGGTGGGGAATATGGGGGCTGTAAATAAATAATTTTAACACCACATTATGATTTATGTTACAAAATTAGGGCCTAATAATAAGAGATCGGATATTCGGATGCATAGTTAGCTAAACTTAATTTTTAGCAATAAAATTATGGCGGCTTCTTAAAATTATTATTTTTAAATATTTGTTGGGATGCCATGAAAATGCGGGAATGCATAATTAATCGGATGCATAGTAAACGCATGCATAGCAAAAATCAACTTTTCAAAATTATTTAATTTAAAAGTTAATCTTTTTTAATTTAAAAGAGAAATAAATCCCGGGATTTCAGTACCTCGTACGTCTGGCAACCCTGCCGTCTTCCATCATTCTGGCGTCATTCAACGTTTGACCAGACTGATGGACCAGAATGATGAAATACTGATGGGAAACTGATCGTGTAACCCACTCATCATTCTGGCATCATTCTGCCGTCATTCTGGCGTCATTCAGAATGATGGACCAGACTGATGAAATACTGAACGTGTAACCTAGCACTATCACTTTCTTTATGAATAAAATCACGCGCGGGACTGCGTAGCCAGTGTGTTATACCCCGCGGCACGCCCCGCGCTCCCGCGCAGATTAGCAGAATCTGCGCGCGGGACGCCTTCCCGCGCATTGACGCGTCGGCAGTGTGTTGTCCTAGGCGTGTTTTCTATATAAATTGAAATACTTGCATACAATGTTAAAATCTGCGGCCCCGTGCTACGCGACGGGGCGCGGTGCAGTGTGATAATCGCCTAAGTATACATTGAATTAAAAATATTTTATCAAACGTAAATACTTTCAACGCTTTACTCCATGGAACAGAAAAAAAATGTCCCCGTGTTTACAACCTTCCTTTGAGAACTGTTTGACTTTTACTGAATGTTGTCATTTTGCGACTCGTTCGTTTGAATTCTTGTCGTTTTTCGTTCATAGCTTGCGACGACAACCAGGAAACACGATTTAATTTATTTTCCATGTTAGAAAGTTAAGAATGTAAAATACTATTTGGAACTCTCCCAGAAAAGATGAGAAACTACTTTTAACAAAATTCAAATTCAAGGATTTCCGAACACCTCTTCCACAGAAATAAAAAGGTTTGCGACTACTGTTCGAAAGTGTTACGTCACGAATTCTTAGAGCAATTTTTAATATTACCTCTGTGGCTGGATTCCAACGGATTTTTATCAAGAACGACATCTGGAAAGGGTCCAACAAACTTGGAGCATAAAACATGACAGTGTCCTCCACAGTGAAATGGTAAAATGCGGAACAACAAAGGAATCTGGCTGACACGGCACTTCTGACGGGAAAAACGTGGAGGCCGTTGGGAATGCTTGCGAGGCTGCAATAAGCTAATGTTTACGAATTACGAAATCTTCTTTAAAGTTAGAATTATGTTTTTCTATCCTGCCAGCGTGTATTGAATACTCGTAGTTATTTTCAAAGCATGTCATTTTTTTTTTGTTTTTTTTTTGTTAGCATTTTAGGGTTCCGTACCCAAAGGGTGAAAACGGGACCCTATTACTAAGCCTACGTTGTCCGTCCGTCCGTCCGTCCGTCTGTCCTACCTATTTAGGGCTGTAACTTTTGAACCGTAATAGCTAGATAATTGAAATTTTCTCAGATTATGCGTTATTACGGCGGATTTGTTAACAAATAATAAAAATGTTAAAAATTAAGGGGGGTTCTCAACAAGAAACTAGTTTTTATCAACGTTTATTCTTCACGCTCTATGGTAAAAACGGTAATACATACAAGAGTCAAACTTTGTGTGATTATAGAGCATACTCTACAGAATAACAACAAATACTAAAAATCGGCCAAGCGTGAGTCGGTCTCGCGCTAAAGGTCCCGGACAAAAAAAGTTTTTTTTTCTGAGTTAATAATGTTGTGTTCTGTGGTGGTGTGGTATGGAACCCTCGGAGCGCGAGAAGGCCGACTCGCACTTGACCGGTTTTTTATTTTTGTTTTATTAAAGTCGTTTTTTAAAATCTGGAGAAGATAGTTTCAATATTTAAAAAAAATCGCTGGTAGATGGCGCATAAAGATAGCGTTGAAGAATTTGGTCACTAATTTGGGTAATGGATCGATAGCATAATCAGACGAAACTACAGCCGGATTGGCAGGTTGCGTGTTTCAAGTTCCGTCAGTGATTTTTATTAATCTTTAATATAATTTGAAATAGTTAATATTTGAAAAAAGTTTGGCTGACCGCCATGTCATTTGAGACCCAGACTTAGAGGTCTAATACATGAATGAAACTAAGTAATACATGTAAAGTGAAACAAAACTAACAAATACATACAGCCGAACATAGAACCTCCTCCTTTTTTTGAAGTCCGTTTAAAAGGTAAATTGATCGTAACCTGGAGAAGTTGGTGGAAAGGTATTTCTCCTTATGATACCTTTTGTATCAGGTGTGTGAAACTCTTAATCTTTCTTATTAGATAGTCCACTCAATCTTCTACGCATTCATTGTGTTTGTTTTAATGAAAATTCACGATAACCGTACAATATTACTGAAAGAAAGGAATGGAAGAAAACGAAATCACACACACTACCAGTTCAATCAAGCCAAATACGTTTCGTAACGACCATAAAATACCTAAGTGATAATATTCGAAGAAAATAGCTGTCGTGGTTGCGTTTTGCTACTGCTTTTTGGATGATTTTTCTATTTTACTAGTAATTTCTACTTTTGAATCCGGACTTATAGAAATGTGGAAGTTTTTTAAAAAATGGCTTAATTTTTTCTGTTTATAATAATTATGACCGCCTTCCTGAATGGCTTTCAGTTTTCGTAAAAAATGGCTGGGTCCAAATCTGCCAATCTTCTTAGAAATGTCCTAGGATTGATAAGCCATGTACCTACATAGTGATAACAGTAGCCGACCAGCGTCTCGACTTCTTAACGAATTCTTAAAAGTAGTGTTTCTTTAATATTTTATGTTAATAGAGAAAGTCTGCCATCAAATGAGAAAGTGCTTTGATACTAGCACCCCATTAGACAGTTTCAATTTTGGGTATAGTATCGTAAATTGTTTAGGCTAGGTCGAACCACAAAGTTTGTATTTGGTTATCGTCCCACACGATAACAGCCTTAGTATAATTAGATCACAATTCTATTCGATAAATTTACGATTTAGTCAAAGCAACGCCCCTTCATGTAACCCGTTGGAATTCGAAGTTGACGACTTGAGAATGTAACCCTTCGTACTTAATATTCTACGGTCGTACAGAATATTAAGTAAGTAACAATAATAATTTAATACAATTGTCAAGTCATTGTGAATGTGCTTTATTTCCTTTATCGGAAAAGCTATTAGGGTTGTGCGCAATTTCTCGTCGACACCGTACGGGATTTAAAATTAAAAAAAGAATGCATCAGCTGCCATTCTTTCCGTGCCTGACGTAAAAGGGGGTGATTTTTATTTTATTATTGCTCTTTTGTCGACGGGGCTACAAGTCAATATTTTGAAGAACATTATTATTATTAATTTCGTGACTAGAAATGAAAGCTAGAAGCTGAGCCGAGCTGCTAGCTAGCTGATGCTAGTTAGTGGATGTGGGTGTAATTTTTGAATCAGGTAATTTCCTTTCAGAAATATCAATCTGTATCTATTCTCTATCTCCTTTATTCTAAAGGCATAACTGCCTCCGTGGTCTAATGGTTAAGAGCATTGGCTCTCGATACGGAGGTCGTGGGTTCGATTCCCACGGGGGCCACCTAGTGATATGTCACTTTGTGCGTTTTTCCCCAGTTGGTTAGGACATTGCAGGCTGAATCACCTGATTGTCCGAAAAGAAAAATGATTCCGTGCTTCGGATGGCACGTTAAGCCGTTGGTCCCGGCTACTATCTCTGGTGGTAGTAGTCGTTACATAAAAACCACGTCAGAGGCCGAAAGGCGGTCTGAAAAAACTCTGACACCAGTGCACTGCCCACACGATAAGAAGAAGAAGGCATAGAGGGAGCCATAGCATTGCAGGAATGTCCACTTTTTTGACGTTTGTGTTTAAAGTGTGTGGTGTCAAGTAGTATGGACAAAAGAGACCAATTAGACCAATCTAGCACAAAAGTGACAAGTGAAAAGTGGACAACCGCATAAAGAAAGACCTATAGTTCGGTCTCCTTCTGCTATTTATGTTACGTCATAAGACAAAAGAGACTTAACTTCAATCGTAAATTGATTGATTATGGTCCTATGCTTTAGAATAAAGGAGATCCTTGCTCTTAGGTTGAATCAAATATGACTAGATCCATATATTTCTGTAAGTTCTCGTGGTTTAGAAACGTCCAGCTTTTCAATTGTGTCAAAGTTTGAAGGTACATTTCAAATTGGTTGGCTATATCACGATTGTAATACGGAATCTCGATACACAAACCATCCACAGAGTACTATACATATAAGGCTATTAGGAAACAAAAGTATCTACCTTAATAATGATCTGAACTAAGTTTTTCGAAATAAAGGGTATTATTTCATTCTAGTCAAAACTTGTAAGTCAAAATGAGTAACTTTCACTACTAAACCAAGTTTGAAATCGCGAATAGAAATCAGCTGTTTCATACAAAACTGCAGTACCTACAACGTATGAAACAGCAGATTTTTGTTCGCGATTTTAAAGTTGATTCCGTGGTCAAAGTTTGATCAGTTCGACGAGTACAAATTGAGTAGAAAGCATGGTTAACGTTTCGGCACTGACTAAAAATTTTCCTGTATATTCATCTATCTATTTACTTACAAAATGTGGCTGACAACGCACTGCCTAAACCACTGAAGATAGAAACATCAAATTTGGAATAGTTATGCAGGGTGTAACAAAACACCCTAGTAATACTTAAGGGGGTGCTTCAGACCATCAATCTGAACAACTTTCACTATGGAGCCAACATCGAAATCGCGAAAATAAATCCGCTCTCTCATACAAAACTGCACTACCGTCTCGACTCAAATGTATGGGATGGCAAGGTCGAGAAAAAATAAAAAAATCTGCCGTCGCATACATTTGAGTCGAGACGGTACTGCAGTTTTGTATAAAAGAGCGGATTTTTTTTCTTGATTTCGATGTTGGCTCCATTGTGAAAGTTGTTCAGTTTGATGGTCTGCAGCACCCCCTTAAGTATTACTAGGGTGTTTTGTTACACCCTGTATATTCTACAGGGCATGTAGATGTAGGAGTGCACTAGGTAAGGATTTCACACCTAAAGGGGTACAACGGGGTGTTAAACATTTCCTAAATCCATGCGGACTAAGTCTCGGACCAAAGCTAGTTTGATATAAAGTGTATCTCTCAGTTGCAGAAAAGTTCATTAAAGATAATCTCCATTAAATCTCTTGCTATCTTTCATTACGTCAACAAAACAAAAATGAGGTTTAATGGAGGATTATCTTTAATGAGCGTTTCTGCAACTGAGTTTGTTAACCAAAAACAGGCATGTTTTATTATATCCCACAAGTATCAATTCGTTTCTCTGTAGAAGACAGATAAATCGTCTGACAAGTCCCAGGGACACAAGATTATTGTATATTGACAGCTTCCAGGCTTGCCGGATATCGACTCTTGTACCTATTACCTGAACGGGGACTCCAGTTACCGGTATCCGGAGTTGATTTAAAAATTAGAACCGATTTCTGAAACGAAGATTACAGGGAAGTTTTTGATATCATCGCAGACTTCATTGGCTGTATCGTTTGCAAATATGGCATATTGCTGGCAATACGAAAAATTTTCAGCAACAAAAGTTATAGCTCTTTTGGACCTTATCATTAGAAATAATACAGTTCAAAATGCAAATCAACTTTTGATCCTTAACAAATTAAAAACTTTATTTCGGATTTCTGATTCATATTACATTAGGTATATTAGCATCAATAATCTATACATATAATAGGCGTGTATTTAGGTACATTGAAGGTATTTGAAAACATATTAATTGGAATGCATTGACACATTTATTCGAATTTTTGTCCAATTGTTTATGCACGCTTCACTTAAAAACTACTGAACCGATTTGAATGGGGTTTTTATAAAATCATAGGGCTTAGTTTGGATTAACATTATACAGAATTTATTTGATCGCAATCGTTTCATTCAAAAGTTATGAGTATTTAAAATTGGTGGTCTGCGAGTACGAATTCGTTGTCGCCATTAGTAAGTACGTTTTTAATAAAATTAAAAAATGACAATATACAATTCATATTAGACATATGTATAAATAAATTAAATCTAATGTGACATGAAAAAATTCTTTTGTATTTAAAATCAATGAGAACAACATGTATTGTTACGACAGACAATGTTGTTTATGAAAATTCATTGAATTCCCATTTGCGATTGAACGCTCTATTATGTTAGATATCTTAAAAAATATGGAAGCTCTACAACAATGGACATATCTACATAAACAGAGTGTGTGTGGGCGTTAATAGAGCTTCAAATAAAGTTAAAGAAACTTAAAGATATCCGAAGTAAAATACTTTCTATTCGTAACCGAATCTTAAACAAAGTAGATGCTGAATAAAAATCTAATTACGACTTTCCTTTCGAGATGGCCAGAAAATTTGATTCTAAAGTAGGGCCAATTTAATAGGCCACATTTGACATTTGTCAGTTTGAGCTTCATAGTGAGGTGCCCTGCTTAAGAAGACTGATTCGATTCAGACTTCTATCATAAATGTGAATCGTATTCAGTTATTATGAAAAGGTACTTATACAACGTGTTAATGAATTAGCGCAAAACCTCATACACCCCAACTGATTTATAACAAAGTAATTAGATTGAAACTAATTTCATTATTTTGATAGTTACAGTTTAAAGTTATTCGCATTTTAAGTTTTGAGGCAAAAATGATTTATTATCATTTCAGCAATGAATGAAAGCGCTAACATGCTTATGGATACATTTTAATAATCTTGTTTTGATAGTATGTAGGGTGAGCGTGCCCGTGCGGTGGGATGATATCGGGTTCAGTAAATTTTAAAGGACAACCGCCGCGGCCGCTCTCCCTTGAAAAAATACCTTAAAATGTATAGAAGTTTTGACTGAAGTCAAATGTGTCATAAATTATGAGGTTTTATAAAAACGACTCAGATAGTATCATTTATTTTTATTTAACGAGTTATTTAATCATTTATTATTAATAAATTATAAAAAAGCAGCAACCCCAACATGACTGTCAGGCTGAGATTCAGAGACATTTTTTAAGTCTTAGTTCGGACTCCCGTATGTCAAAATCCATACATTTTGTTTGACCCTACTTAGTTCGAACTATGACTTAAAAAATCGTCTCTGAATCTCAGCCTCAATGTTGTTTAGTAGGAGGTGTTGCAAGCACAATGTTTTTTTTATATAAAAATGATAAAAACTAATAAATCATTATAAAATAAACTAATGCCTGCCTTGAGGGTCCGCGTGGACTCTGAACACGGATCCGATGTCAAATTTGAGAAAAGTGGCCGCCATCTTGAACTATTCAGTTCTTGGACAGATTGCTTCAGAAATCTTAAGGACCGCGGACTCTCAGATATCGATTTTGGTAACAATCGGCCCAGAAACTAAAAAGTTTCAAGATAGTGGCCAATTTTCTCAAATCTGAAATCAGATTCATGTTAAGAGATCGCAGAAACCCCTAGATATCCATTTTGGACGCAGTCGGTTGAAAAACAAAAAAATTCAAGAGGGCGGCCACTTTTCTCAAATCTGACATCGGATTCGTGTTAAGAGATCTCAGGAACCCCTATATATCGATTTTGGAAGCAATCGGTTAAAAAACAAAAATGTTCGATAAATTAGGTATGTAAGTAGGCATCTTATTTTGATCCTTAAACGATTTGTTTACGATATAAAATAATAATGGGCCAGGGATTCGACTGATGATTTTTAAAATAATATTACAGTACCTATAAGTATACCTTTTCATAATAACTGAATTGAAGAAATTGAAGTCTGAATCGAATCACTCACTTTTTAAGCAGGTCACCTCACTATGAAGCTGAAACTGAAGTGCGATTTTTGAAAGTCATACGAGCGACTTGGCAGTAGAAAGATGCATAATCTCCATAGTCATTTTGACATTTTCTACTGCCAAGTCGCTCGTATGATTTTCAAAAATCGCACTCGCACAAATGTCAAATGTGGCCTATTAAATTGGCCTTACTTTACCAACAAACTAACTTAAAATGGTGCAATTTTAGCAAGTTGCATTTTTAAAATATTTATTTGCTACAAAGTAAAATATTAGTACTTATCGGTTTAGTTAGAGACGATGCTTGATAAAATAAATTTGCTACTTTAGAATGGTTTTGTTGTGAAATATCCGTACCCATATCCGAAAATGTGTTAGAAATTATCGTTCATTAAAATAAATAATTTCACTAACTTATTCTTGACCAAATATAAGCAAGATTTAATATCTGAAGTCGTATCCAAAATTCTTAGCATGTAGTATCTACTGTTAATATGACGATAAGTAAGCAAAACTTCGAAAAAACATGTATCCATATCCATAATTATACAAATAGTCATATAAATAACCCACCATATTAGTATATGGTATCGACCTTGGCCAATATTTTTTTAAACCTATTTGGCCTACTGCTAGGCAAAGGTCTCCCCCAAACCCGAACAGAGAGACGTGGAAGGATAACAAAAAAATCTTCAAATTTTAATATTCATATCCGTATCCGAAATCATATATCGATAACATCCTTGGCATGTGGTATCTACCTTCGCCAATATGATGATAAGCCCGCCCGCCTCACTGCCATGTCACACAAAATCCCTTTCCCAAATACAAAGCCGCTTTTTTATTTTTGCGATCCGTTTTTTATTTTCAGACGCCATGACGTTTTTCTTGTTTGTTAGCTTTTATTAGAGTTTGGTTTTTAGGATTTAGTACTGTTTATTTTGAATGTTTGTTTAACCTTTAGGGTTTAAGCTAAGCTTAAACAAGGTTATAATTATAACAAAGGAACGCAAAATCTGAAAATCTTTACTCCAGAATCAATAACTGAACAACATTTGATATACAGGATGTAACAAAACATCCTAGTAATATTTAAAGTGAGATGTTTAGAGTGGGGACCGCGAACTGGTAGGCGTAGTGTGGGACGCCCTGCTGCCCGCTGGAGAGACGACCTAAAAAAGTTAGCGGCGAGCGACTGGATGAGGAAGGCTGAGGACAGAGTTTTGTGGCGCGCCTTGGGAGAGGCCTATGTTCAGCAGTGGACGATGATAGGCTGATGATGATGATGATGAATATTTAAAGGGGTGATTTAGATACACCATCGAACTGGACAACTTTCACTATGGACCCAACATCGAGAAAAAATCTGCTGTTTCATATAAAACTGCAGTACCTACCTACTCGACTCATATGGGATAGCTGAGGTAAAATTTTTTTTCATTTTTGTATCCATAGTGAAAGTTTTTGTTTGATCTAGATACAAAATGAAGAGATTTTGACTTTTTGTCACCTAAACATTGATACCATTGTACATTTTAATACCTACTAGACGATTGACACGCACGCACGCACGCATGCACGCACGCTCGCTGTTGGACGTTTTGACATGCATACCGCAAAGTCCCGAAACGAATTCTATGTAGTGCCTTCACTGTCACTAGGTATCTATGCTTTGTGCGCTAACCTATAGCGAATATGACTAAAATGTTACGTCTCTAGAGCTATTACTTTATATTTTCAACAATTACGTATTCTGGAGGCATTTCACTTCTTACTAATAAAGTTTTTATTAGGTTAAACTTTGGTTGGCAACAGATTGTAGCTTCTACGTATAATGTTTCTAAAGTTGTATTATTTATCACTTTTGCTACAGTTCGAACTAAAGCCTCCTATGAACACAAATATCGTAACCGCCGCTACGACGTAGCACCTCGTAGCACCGTAGACAGCGGAGTGTGAAACGGTGTAGCAATGCATTGTCCATTCGCAATAGATTTTACAAAAAGACAGGTCTGTTAAACATTTTATCAAGATGGAAAATTATATTGGAAATAGTTTCAGTTTCAATTTAGCGCTCTGGTACGTACAATGTCTGTTATTCTCAAGAAATGTTACAAAAAATTATTGCATAAAGTTATAGCAATAGTTATAGTATTGATAAATAAAACATTGTTGTCAGTTGTTTATTAGTAAAATGTTGTCTTAAATTTTTTTCTGTAAAATTACTTGGCATCATTATATATAATTTACAATATGCGGGAATATACAGGGTGTTAGGGTAGACGGTTGCATTACTTTAATGGGTGATTGTACTCATGATAATGAACAACTTTCCTAAAGGAACAAAGGGAAATTCGCAACAAAAACTTTCATATTTTCATACAAAATTACAAACGTTTAATTAGTTCATTTAGTATGATTTTTTTTTGTTTATTTCCTGTAGATTTCTTAGGGAAAGTTGTTCAGTATCAAGGGTAAATCATCCCTTAAAGTAATCCAACTGTGTACCAAAACATCCTGTAGTTCTAAAACGACGTCTACTGGTGAGTGAATTATGTACCTATCTTATTTCTGTAAATTATGACTGTTAGCCTACGAATGAAAAAATGTAGGGCTGTCATAATTCTCTTTTTATTTGAAAAATCGGTTCGATTTTCGGCCATAATTTGTCAGTTAACGCCGTGACAGGGCCGGGCCAAAACTTCTCGAGCGCGGAGAGATTACAGGAAAACCTTATGAATAATTAAGTGCATAAAGAACTTTCTTCCACGCGTACATTCTTTATAAGTAGGTATTAGGTCAATTTTTTTACGTGACAGTGGAAAAGGGAACATGGAAAATCACTTCAGAATTTTCTTTTAGCTATCTTCCGAAGATAGCAAGTTTTATACTTTGAATCGTCGAGTTCGGCAACTGACAATGTTGAAAATATTAAAGGTTGGTGATAAGTGACGATTAGTACTTTTTCATATCGAGCGTGTTCGTACTTTGGAAAACAAGTAAAGTAATTTGCTGTGGATGATACCGCTAGGTAGCGTTACTAAGTCAGAGGTCAATTCGATAATACTAGTACTTTGGCAAGTTAACCACTAACTTATCTCCCCTAACCATTACTGGACCTAACCTAATTACATTGTTAATGATGTAAGTGTCTTCTTATTTCAATTCATTATTAAGGTACCAAACCGCCAGTTCTGCCCTAAATCGTATTTTTTTAATTTCTTAACATTTATACAACTTTTCCAAAAAGCAAGAATGTCACATTGTACCTAGTCATTGTTGAATTTCAATTTATCAAAACATTATGGATTGGTATATGTTTGTGGTTATTATCGTTACAACGGCCAAAAGTGGTAAATTTCGACGGTTTTAAAGATAGTTCCTAACTAAAACATATAAGATTGCTTGATAAATATCATAGTGCAGTAGGGCGCATCTACGCCCGTATACGAGAATTTAAGCGATAAAAAATATTGTAGGTATGCTACTACATGCATGTCCCAAACCTCTTGGTTGTCGTGGTCCTTTGGTCATTTCTGCGCCCCTCCAGGGTTTGCGCGTTTGCGCCCCTTAGTTGCGCCCTGTGCCTGGGCACCGCAGGGACCTTTCAAGTTACGGCACTTTCATTCAATATGACATCTTAGTACACTATGTAGTAAGGATTAGGTATAATATTTAAAACACAAGCAAACACAGATATTTTTAATTGATAATGAAGAATTAAGTGCTCGGTTATAAATAATTTAATTAGGTATTCAAGAACGACTGTTTAATAAATCATAAGTAAGCAATTAGAACGCTAAAATGTCTATGAAATACGAAAGTCAACTTTACTGAATTAGCAATTAAGAAAAATAAAAGTTTGACGGTTCGTCAAAACATAATGAATAAATAAGAAGGGCAGGGCTCGCGAAGTTTGGTCCTCGTGCAAAACTTAAGTAAAATATTAAATGTTCCTCTTTGTTGGGAACCCTTAACAATCTAAGTTATTAAAATTATTTAACTGTCATTAAATCTGAGTAATGTCCATTCTTAGTCTAAGCTGGGGTTTGATGAAAGTTAGATATGGAAGTTAGTTATTATAATAATTTTTTTGTAAACTTCGAAAGCATGATACAAGATACTTATTTTAAAAGACTTCATTATCATAAGCATCATAGGCCTTTCCATATTTTAAAAAGAGAATTACTTAGACAACGATATAAATACAAACACACCATACATACATACATACAACCAATACAATACCATACATTCTAGCACTACAAAGGAGGAGTTTTATACTCTGTGGTAAGTCTGTGGTTTTATGTAACTTTTAATGTGATAATACAAAAACAAATGAATCGTAGCAGGTGGCGTTCCGTTGTCTCTGCCTACCCCAGTGAAAGACAGGCGTATGAATATACAGGATGTAACAAAACACCCTAATACTTAAGGGGGTGCTTCAGACCACCAATCTGAACAACTTTCACTATGGAGCCATCGTCGAGAAAAAATAAAAAAAATCTGCCGCCCATTTGGATCGAGACGGTACTGCAGTTTTGTATGAAAGAGCGGATTTTTTTTTCGCGATATCGATGTTGGCTCCATAGTGAAAGTTGTTCAGTTTGATGGTCTGAAGCACCCCCTTAAGTATTACTAGGGTGTTTTGTTACACCCTGTATAAAGTTTTGGTGTTAAAAAGTCCAATTTCTAGATTTTCAGAATTTCAAAAAGCACTCTAAGCGTTATTCAAAGCAAAACTCAAAAGAAAACTTGATTGCTTTACGAAGATTGAAACGCGAAACTTTGATGAACAAATACCAAGATATAAATATTATATTATGCCGATAAGATTAAAAAGAAGCCGCACCGTTCCATTTTCAAGATGAAGCCAATAATAGTATGCTCATAGACTACATAAAGGTATTTAATATACGAGAAAAGTATGTTATAAGAATAGTGTAGTCTTTGTGACAAAGCGTAGATACTTTAATAGGAACTCGTGTTTTGTGAGGTAAAGGAAATGTCGTGCAAATTGTTAGATGTAACTTAAATTTTGCAACTTTTGGCGCTTTACTAAGAGAAATCCGTAATGTCTCGATTCCAAAAAAAAAAAAACAGCAATAAATACAATGTGAGTTTCTTGGTTCTTGGAATTCTTGTATAATTGTTAAAAAAATACGATTGAGGGAAACACTGGTGGCTCGTTGTCTTCTTAATACAGGGTGTTAGTGTAAACAGTTGCATTACTTTAAGGGGTGATTGTACCCATGATACTGAACAACTTTCCCTAAGAAACCTATTTTTTTTATTTTTTTTTATGTTATTATACTTTTGCTATGTTGCGTATCGTGGTTTGGGTTTGTCGTTGTAAGCAAGTTGCAAGTCACAAAATCGACTGAAAATCTAAATACATCTACACTAATATTATAAAGAGGAAAGATTTGTACCTATTTTTGTATGTTTGTATGTTTGTAATGAAAGTACAAAAAAGTACTGGGCCGATTTAAAAAATTCTTTCACCATTAGCTGCATTCACCCTGAGTAACATAGGCTATATTTATTGCTAGAAAAGATTAGACGTCTACCCGTGCGAAGCCGGGACGGGCCGCTAGTGTTTTTATATAAACGTTCTTCTCACGTTTTATGTACTTTCGAAGCGTAAAATGTAAATTGTCGAGTTCATCCAAATCTCAGTAAGGGGTCGGTATCTCATTTCCTTGCATTACCCACTTTCTGTTGAAAACACACTGTGATACATTGACTTAAGACCATTTTACTTTGAAAAGGAGGATGCATCTCTTTGTATTATTTGTGTGACATTGTCCAAGATATTTATTTATTTAAAAATATTTATCTAAATTTTTTCAAGACCAAAGAAAAGAAAGACTATTTTGCACCCTTTCTGTTCATCAACTCTCGACTTTAGCGTATTTTGAGCCACAAGCTAAGTAACCCGTATTATGGAATCATAAGTCAAAAATGAATGGATTTTGAACACAAACTTGAAAAACGTCTCTGAAGCACAGTTGCATTACACTGAACAACTTTCTCTATGGGTCGAAATCATGAAAAAAATTAGTCCCATATAAAACTACAATCCTACTCGAGCCAAATGTATGGGACAGTTTTTTTTTCTCATTTTCTACTTTGATCTCATTGACAAAGTTATTCAGTTTAATCGTCTGAGCAATTGTCTGAGTCTGAGCATCCCCTTAAAAACCGTCAGCATGGTAAGTTGGACCCTGCATTGTTTGGTTTCTTTACACTTAGGACTTAAAATACTCTAAAGACTTATTAGGTTTTTTTCTGATATAATCCTGTTTTCCAAAAACTAGATTTCTATAGAATAACATGCCCGTGGTGAATCAATATCGAATCCCAGGTGGCCCAGTGAATAACTGGTGTAGCTAGCAGCCCAGCCACAAATAGTAATTATAAGACTCAATAACCTAGTCAAAGTGGCAAGCGTATGTCATATAACGCCATTTAGAATGGCTATCTCACTAAATGGCTTGTGAAGTCATCCGTGCTTTGCCTTTGTACAGCCTACGGTACGGAATAGTATGGCTTTGATAAGGCTTCGAGGCGAGGCAATAGCAATTGAGTCAAATTAGAGCACGTTCAAATTATTCGCAGACGCAATTATTATTATCACGGAATATACCTAATATTCAGCAGTGGACGATGATAGGCTGATGATGATGCCTAATATACAAGAGAAGGGAAAGAGATGGAGAAAGTGAGGATAAAGTGGCTGGACTTTAAACACGTGTCCAGTAGTTTGTGAGGGTATCTGTCCAATTTCGAGATTTGTTTTTGAGAAAGAATACACTGAGAAGAATTGCGGAGCCTCGTGGCAGGCTGAAACACGAATCGCGCGAACACCATTCGAAAGACAAGTGCTCGTGAGGAAACCTGCAACGTGAATCCGTTACCTACTTTTAATGGGACCATATACAACGTGTTAATAAATTAGCGCAAAACCTCATACACCCCAACTGATTTATAACAAAATAATTAGATTGCAACAATAATTTCATTATTTTGATAGTTAAAATTTAAAGTTATTCGCATTTTAAGTTTTGAGGCAAAAATGATTTGTTATCATTTCAGCAATGAATGAAAGCGCTAACGTGCTCATGGATACATTTTAATAATCTTGTTTTGGTAGTAAGTAGGGTGAGTGTGCCCGTGCGGTGGGCTGACATCGGGTTCAGTAAATTTTAAATTTTACAAAAAAATTATTTAATATTTTGAAGAAAATTACCTATGTTGAAACCATGATAATTCGATTCTGCTCTCGATTCTAAACAAACTACTTTCTAGTTTTGCGTTAATTCATTAACACGTTGTATATCATCTGTTGTGACAATGTCCTAAATATTTATTTAAAAAATTTCATGTATACTTACTATTCTTTTTCTTTTATTCCCATAAAAATAAAATTAAAGAATAAAGAATATTTATCTTATCTTATCTTAAAGGCAATTCCTTTAGGCGACCTCAGCTCTACAACGCCGCGAGCGACATCCGCGCTGCGTATCATTTCCGCACGAGATGGAAGGTGACAGCTTTATATATCGCTCACTGTCTTATTAAAACCTCAAACGGACAAAGGTTGTGGAAACCTTGTCGAGACATAAGACATCCTGAAGACACATGTTTTATATTCTCCATTGTCTAGTCTATGAAATAATTAAACATGTTTTATACAATGTACAATTACATACTTAACACATTCGCGGACACTGAACGAGACACAATATAACTTTTATTGTTATCACTACTATAGCCGGTCAGTGCCCGCGAAAGAGTTAAGGGTAAGGCTAATTCAGACCATCAAACTGAACAACTTTCAGAAACCACTAGCAAATAAAAATCCTGTTGTTCCATAGAAAACGTCAATCGCAGCTGGAGCCGAATATAAGGGACAGCTGTTTTTTTTTTTCAGTGTAATGATCTGAAGCACCGCCGCTTTAATATTTTCATCCTGAATACAAGGTTCAACTTAATAAGCTGACTGTTTTTAAGGGGATGATCAGACCATCAAACTGAACAACTTTCTCTAGGGGAATAACACCGAAATCGCGAAAAAAAAACTTCAATTCCGATCGCTCTCAAACGGTGAAGGATAACGTCGTGAGAAGCGTACCTATGCAGAATATGCATGTATGTGAAAGTAGTGGGCACGCGTGGTGGACTAACGCCTATGCACCCTGGGGGTATGCCGTGACCTGCAGTAGGATGTAATAATAATGGTTAAGAGCATTAGCTCTCGAGAGGACATGGAGGTCGTGTGGGACACCTAGTGATATGTCACTTTGCGTTTTTCCCCAGATGCTTAAGACATTGCAGGCTGAATCACCTGATTGTCTGAAAAGAAAAATGATTCCGTGCTTCGGATGGCACGTTAAGCCGTTGGTCCCGGCTACAATCTCTGGTGGTAGTAGTCGTTACATAAAAACCACGTCAGAAGCCGTAAGGCGGTCTGAAAAAAATCTAACACAAGGGCTCTGCCCACACGATAAGAAGAAGAAGGCTGATGATGATGATACTCATTGACGTTTTATGCCCCATATTTTCCAATATGTTAAAAGTAAAATCATTATTATTTAACGCCACACTTTATTATAAAGGCAACATATTCGTAAAGGTGTGTTAAACATATTGAATATCGAAACCAAAGTGTGGCTTCGACGGCTTTGTTTAATTAAAAAGTGGAATACGCTCGTTATTTTAATGAAGGTTCGTAAAAAGAAAACATTTTTTGTAAGTAACTACTGTAACAGATATTCTCTTTTGCAGTAAATCACGAAGCCTTAAAATCGGGTTTAATTAATTTTTTCATTAATTATTAAGACGGTTTCGAGTTTAAGAAATTAGATGTCTGATAAAAAGCTTTTAACGTTCTTTTAATTTATCTAAGAAAGAAAGGATAAGTAGACATTGTTTTAAGATACAGTAGGTACCTACTTAGTAACCATCACAATTTAGTTAAAGAAAATTACAAATTATAAAAGAAAATATTATAACATGACTATACAGGGTGAAATTGATATCATTAGCATCCTTTTAAACTAAGAGTCTACCCATCAAACTGAACAACTTTTAGTATGGGAGCAAAGAGATCGGAGCAAAAAAAATCTGCTGTTGCATACAATTGAGTCGAGTAGGCACTGCAGTTTAGTATGGAGTAGCAGATTTTTTTTTTATTCCGATCAGTTTGCTCCCATAGTAAAAGTTGCTCAGTTTGATGGGTAGACTCGGTTAGTTGAAAAGGATGCTAATGATATCAATTTCAACCTGTATAGAGAAGAATAACACAATATTTTACAATTAGCAACATCTGTCATCTGTAAAAAAACCAAAAATAAAGTGGCTGGCCCTGTACCCGGACTTTAGATTTTCGATATAATCCTACCGTTTCGGTCCGAACTTCATTGTAATAGAGTTGGCATTGGAACGAAAACGTTCACGCAATTGTAAAGTTCGAATGCCTGGGTAGAGGCCCTGTTTTAGCTTTGTTGGTGGAGTATGAATCAACTCCCTCTCCTCGTTAGTAAGTAATAAAAATAGGCTTTAATTTGGTACTCTACTAACATAGTCTGTGTGGCAGAAAACTCCAGTGCAGACTGCTGATCTACTTACTCTGTAAATGCATGTGTTTTGGAAAAATAAATGTTTATGTTTATGTTTATAGTTTATAAGTTTTTCTAATGCCTACTAACACTTATAATACCTACTGGACTATGTGGTCTGAAATATGTTTTTTAGGCCTGCCACGTCTTAACACTATACAGGGTGTACAATAAAATGGGACAGCTACTCAAAGGGGTGCTTCAGACCATCAAACTGAACAACTTTCTCTATGGGACCAATATCGAAATCGCGAAAAAAGAATCCGCTCTCCCATACAAAACTGCAAACATAACACGACTGAAATGTATGGGACAGCAGATTTTTTTTTCGCGATTTCGTTGTTGGTCCCATAGAGAAAGTTGTTCAGTTTGATGGTCTGAAGCACCCCTTTAAGTAGCTGTCCCATTTTATTGTACACCCTGTATATTACCTTTGAGTCTCAACTCGTCTTACAGAAATGTAGTTGAGTAATTGCATTTTCAAAGTCCTCAACGATTTTATGGCTTTTTTCGATATCTCTTATATTATGAAAGTAAAACATGTGGCCTACTTACACATACATAAAAATACACATACATATATTTACATACTTAAATTTGCATACATATTTTTACTACACAATTATAACACACAAATATAGTAAATTCATTATTATTTATTTGTCACATTAAAATAGCTTCTATTTATATTATTGCAAGTTAAATCATATCACCTCGTGCAGTGGAAACGTACCGCGGCAACTAGTTTCTTTTGTTTACCTGCGCGCGGGCACACCGGCCCGCCCGGCACGGGACGTCTTCAGTTCGCAATAGATACTTGTTAACGATACCACGTGCCGCTCAATATCTAAACGCGCTGTGCGATCGGGACACGATCTATTTTATATCAAATCTGTTTTCTCTCTATCACTCTGTACTCCTTCTTATTGTGTGTTCTCTTCTGTGCTGTGTTGTGCAAATAAACTAACCTGTGTGTTTATACCTATCGGACTGCTTTCATTTGCCTACCGTTCGGACCCTGCTGCTACAGCTAAGTTACCACAGCTAATACGCCTTGCATACCTACACACTACTAACCCACACTGGTGACCTCTCTGAAAGTACACGAAAAATGAGTGATAGTAGCGACTCAGGGGAAAGCATCGATTCTCAAAAATACCGCAACGTTAACACGGAGCGTCGAAGGAAATTGCACGTTTCCACTGTAGACGATCAGTCAACCGACATACGGAAGATGAATTTGAAAGTACCTCCATTTTCACACGACGACCCTGAGCTTTGGTTCGGACTCCTGGAAGGTCAATTTGAGAATTTCAATATCACCGAGGACCGTATCAAGTTCAATAATGTAATTACCAACCTAGATATACACCATGCAAAAGCTGTGAAAGATATTATCGTTAAGCCACCAGCCGCTAACCGGTACGATAAAATAAAAAACGAGCTGATACGACGCCTCTGTGCTTCCCGCCAGAAGAAAGTCAAGCAGCTGTTAACTCACGAAGAGCTGGGTGCCAGGAAACCGTCACAGTTCCTGAGACACCTTCAGGATCTGGCTGGCTCTTCGGTTCCCGAGGAGTTTATTAGATCAATTTGGACCAACCACCTGCCAGCTAACCTACAGACTGTGCTGGCATCACAACCAACTCAAACCCTAGAACAACTCTCGGATCTGGCAGACCACATTCAGGAGATTACGTCACCCTGCGAAGTCGCGGCCACTTCTTCCGGCCCAACAGCTGGCAGCAGCACCAGCAACGAGATCGCGGAACTGAAACTCATGGTGGAACGCCTCGCGCTGAAGCTCGATGAGCAAAGTCGCGCCACCAGTCGTACCTATGACCGATCCAGGCAGCAGCAACGCCGATCATCTCCGCACGGCAGGGATCGTTCACAATCGTCGTACCGCAAATTTCCTATCTGCTGGTATCATTACAAGTTTGGGGCGAAAGCTGCTAGGTGTATCAAGCCATGCGATTTCCACAAGGCGGGAAACCCCACGGGCGGTCGCTAACGGCGACTGACGATTGCCCTGCCTCTTCAGGTCGCCTCTTTGTTACGGACAGCAGCTCGAGTACCCAGTTCTTAGTTGATACCGGCAGTGACCTCTGTGTCTACCCTCGAGCAGCGCTTCGTGAACGACGAAACAAGACAAACTTCCAACTATGTGCAGCAAACGGGACTAATATTGATACTTACGGCTATTTAGAGCTTAACTTAAACTTAGGCTTAAGACGTAATTTCCCATGGCGTTTTGTTGTTGCCAATGTCACTAAACCCATCATAGGCGTCGACTTTCTTAGTCATTATAATTTAATAGTAGATTGTCGCAATCAACGCCTCATTGATAATACTACAACATTGTGTGCAAATGCTTCTATTGCTAACGCCGATGTACATTCTGTCAAAATTTTAACGGGCGACACGAGGTATCACCAAATTTTGAATAACTTCCCAGAAATTACGCGCCCTTCAGGCAAACCAACGGTTCCAAAGCACGACACGGTACACTACATTAGGACCACTCCCGGCCCTCCCATATTCTGCACTCCCCGTAGATTGGCACCTGATAAATTAAAGATAGCTAGGGCGGAATTCGAACTTATGCTTAGTAACGGTACTGCACGCCCTTCCCAAAGCTCCTGGGCATCCCCACTCCACTTGGCTCCTAAAAAGGATAATAGCTGGCGGCCTTGTGGTGACTATAGGTTGCTTAATTCACGAACCATTCCAGACCGTTATCCTATTAGGCATATCCAAGACTTCGCCCACAGTATCGCAGGCTGTAAGGTCTTCACAACAATAGACCTGGTAAAGGCCTACAACCAAATTCCAGTTCACGACGAAGACATTCCGAAGACTGCCATTACCACGCCATTCGGACTCTTCGAATTTCCGGTGATGACATTTGGCCTGCGAAATGCTGGACAAACATTTCAGAGGTTCGTCGATGAGCTAACGAGAGGCCTTGACTTCACTTACGCTTACCTTGACGACTTCCTGGTGTTCTCTAAAGACGAAGAAGAGCACGAGCTTCACCTGCAGCAGCTCTTCACCCGTATGAAGGATTACGGCATACTCATAAACACCTCGAAATGCATCTTCGGCGCTAGCGAAGTCCAATTCCTCGGCTATCACATCTCACCATCAGGAACCAAACCATTAGAGTCCAAAGTCCAGGCCATTAAAGATTTTCCCCCGCCCACAACGGTCAAACAACTAAGACGATTCTTGGGGATGGTGAATTTTTACCGGCGATTTTTGCCCAATGCCGCAAAAACCCAAGCACCTCTTAACGCCTTACTTGTTGGATCGGTGAAGGCATCTCATCCCGTCAATATGAACGGTGATACACTTCGGGCCTTCGAAAAATGCAAAGAGAGCCTATCAGATGCAGCGTTACTTGCACACCCAGACTGTGAGGCCAAACTAGCGTTGGTAACTGACGCGTCAGATTTAGCCATGGGTTCAGTTATACAGCAACTTAAAGAGGGAAGTTGGCAACCCCTCGCATTTTTTTCGCGTAAACTAAGCCCAACCCAACAAAAATACTCACCTTATGACCGCGAGCTCTTGGCCATATACGAAAGCATAAAGTATTTTCGTCATATGTTGGAAGCGAGACATTTTGTAGTGTACACGGACCACAAGCCGCTCAGTTACGCTTTTCACGAGCGAAAAGCTAACTGTTCGCCCCGCCAGTATCGCCATCTCGATTATATCTCGCAGTTTACGACCGACATCCGACATATCCCCGGCAAAGATAATGTGGTCGCCGACACCTTGTCACGTGTCGACGAACTGCAGATGCCAGTCGATTTGATGCTTCTTGCACAGTCCCAAGCGTCGGATCCAGAGCTACTTTATTACATCAGTGGTGAAGGCGAAATATCACTCCGCCTACAGAAGGTCAAGCTCCAAAGCACGAACGCGGAACTTTACTGCGATGTTAACACCCCATCACCAAGACCTTTCGTAACAAAGCCTTTCCGCAAGAAACTCTTCGACAGTCTACATAAACTGAGCCACCCAGGCGCCAATGCAACCACTAAGTTGGTAGCAGAGCGTTTCGTTTGGCCTGGAATGCGCAAAGACTGCCGAGATTGGTCACGGAAATGCCTTGCATGTCAACGCGCTAAGGTGAACCGTCACGTGTCCTCTCCGTTCGGCACGTTCGATTTGCCCCGCGCTCGATTCGCATTTATTCATGTGGACATAATTGGCCCCCTCCCACCATCTCAAGGTCATCGATACTGTCTTACTATCGTGGACCGGTTTACACGCTGGCCCGAGGTCACACCAATGCCAGACATGACAGCCGAAACCGTTGGAAAGGCATTGATATCGTGGATATCCAGATTCGGATGTCCAACCGATATCGTCACTGATCGCGGTCGACAGTTTGAATCTGCACTATTTCAATATATTGCAAAATTGTTTGTATTCAAACATCGCAGGACAACCGCGTATCATCCAGCGTGCAACGGCATGGTGGAACGCTTTCACCGCCAGTTAAAGGCTGCCATAATGTGCCACGCGGACTGCAACTGGGTAGACAGTTTACCATTTGTGCTCCTAGGCATTAGGGCATCTTTTAAAGACAACCTACAGGCCTCACCTGCTGAACTGGTATACGGGGAGCCATTGCGTTTACCTGGAGAATTCTTCCAATCAACGGTGCCAGACACAACCGATATTTCAGATTTTACCACGCGCTTGCGGCATTTTGTCACTAAGCTAAAACCGGCACCCGCGGCGCGCCATAACAAAGATAAAATCTTCATTTATAAAGATTTAGTCACCTCGAGTCACGTTTTCCTGAGGGACGATGCATTACGAGGCGCATTGCAGCCTCCCTACACCGGTCCATATGAAGTGCTTGAGCGTAATGATAAAACTTACAAAATACTGTTTAAAAACAAGAGTGTCACGGTATCAGTAGACCGCCTTAAGCCGGCTTACATACTTGTCGACCCAACCCCAACACCCAACCCAATTTCCACTCCCAACCCAATTTCCACTCCCAACCCAACTTCCACTCCCAACCCTATTTCCAATCCTAAATCAGCTTCCACACCAAACCCCATCCCAGTACTACAGGACGCCCCGGTGGTGCAGGACAACCTTAGGAAAACTCGTTCAGGTCGCACGGTTCGATTTCCAAACTACTATCGACCGTAGTGACGGCCTCTGGGGGGGAGTGATGTGGCCTACTTACACATACATAAAAATACACATACATATATTTACATACTTAAATTTGCATACATATTTTTACTACACAATTATAACACACAAATATAGTAAATTCATTATTATTTATTTGTCACATTAAAATAGCTTCTATTTATATTATTGCAAGTTAAATCATATCACCTCGTGCAGTGGAAACGTACCGCGGCAACTAGTTTCTTTTGTTTACCTGCGCGCGGGCACACCGGCCCGCCCGGCACGGGACGTCTTCAGTTCGCAATAGATACTTGTTAACGATACCACGTGCCGCTCAATATCTAAACGCGCTGTGTGATCGGGACACGATCTATTTTATATCATATCTGTTTTCTCTCTATCACTCTGTACTCCTTCTTATTGTGTGTTCTCTTCTGTGCTGTGTTGTGCAAATAAACTAACCTGTGTGTTTATACCTATCGGACTGCTTTCATTTGCCTACCGTTCGGACCCTGCTGCTACAGCTAAGTTACCACAGCTAATACGCCTTGCATACCTACACACTACTAACCCACAAACATTTATCTAGCATTCAGCTTGTTTTCGAATGCTCGAGATAATCTTTCAAAAGAACGGGTTTCTAACAATTTATTCTCTAGTAAGAATGTTGACAAACGAATGCTTCCTGTGAGAAACAGCCTAAATAAGCTTATTAATGTAACTTCTTGTTTTCTGCTTACAAGTTGAATAGCTTTGGGCTTTTTAATGTCAAAAACCTCGTTCTTTTTTACGACACAGCCTCTTAATGAATGAATTTGTCTAATAAATGTGAAGCTTATTAAATTTTATGTTATACATAGTAGCTGTACCTGCGAATTGTCTTACCATGTTTATAAGCCTGAGGGTCAGTTCACACTGAAAGAGCAGCCGTGAGCAGTCGGCTTCTCACGACTCTGCATGGAATTTCGCACCTTTTCCAACTTTTCCGATGTAATTACGTGTCGTAAAAAATCAGCTGTCATACCTACATTGGGGATGATCAGTCTAAGCATCAAATTAAACCTCTCTGGGACTATTATTATTATTTGGGGTTTTGGGCCTTGACAGGTTTGCTAAGCCTGTGCCACGTAGAACATCGCTGGTCATTTGTGAACGCCCTTTTTATAGTTCCTTATCAATCCCCACTGCGGCCAGAAATCGCAGTAGATTCTTGATCGGGATAGTTTTTATCTCATCTGGTGTCAGCACCTGCCTAGTTGCCTACCCAGATGAGTGCTGCGTTTGTACATCAGGGGGCCACAATCACATAGGAGGTGCAGAGGAGTTTCCATCTCCTCCTTGCAGAATCTGCAGCCGGTCGTGTCACTTAAATTCAGTGTGTGCATGTGCTTTTTAATTTGCAGTGGCCTGTGAGTGACCTTGCTATTGTACAAATTTGATCCTTGCTGAGGGCAAGGAGACCGTACGCAAGTTTGCGATTGTAGCCTTTGATAAGTGCTTTGGAGTGGCCCATGCCTGGAGTGTTGCACCAAAAAGCTTTATTGCCTCACCAAAGCTGGCCCTATTCAAAGAATCTCAAGTTAGACTATTAGGGATTCCGAGAAAGGGTCTGGGACTAACATCGATCGAAAAAAATGTCCCCCTAACAAAACTGCATACCTACTTTTTGTATAGGTTTGAACATTTTCGATCGATGTAAGTCCAATAGAGAAAGCGGTTTAGTTTGATGCTTTGACTGGTCATCCCCAAAACCGTCAGCATATTAAGAAAAATCCTATAGAGGTATGCTTAGAATCAACATCTACAATGTATTAACTTAGTTCCCCAAGACACCGTTAGAGCGCTGATTAACATTTGCATACAAAGATACATTCATTACCTTGCTGTTCAAATAACCGGATATAACTGAATATTACCATACCGGGGCAGACTTGGAATCAGACTGAAGTCACGAAGTTTGATTTAAGTTTGTGTAGTTAAGAAAACTACTTCACTGTTCTCTCTGAATAGATATAATTGTCTAAATTAGATTAGGTGTCTCTTTACTATAGATCGGTAACTATTTTGTGCGATTTGCGGCATTTTCAGGGTTGGTAATAAGCGAGTTTATTGTGACCTCGAATTTTTATTATTATTCTTACAAGTCATGTACTAATCAGTGTGCCATTTCAATTATATTATGAAATTACCAATATGATACATAGATACAGTCGAGAACACGTCAAGTTCGACACCTCAATCTTCGTATTTTTCTTATGCCGTTCGTATAAAAAACAATATCGCACTTCAAATTTTAAGCATGACGTGGTCTTGACTGCACATGGCTGTATGGGTTAGTTCCCTTTGCCTTTCACAAACAGGAAAAATTAAAATAATAAGAAACGTGAAAATAAATCTAATTTGGGGCCGTATTAGAAAAAACTAAAAGAAAACGATATGATAACATTGTAATTCTTAACCAATGATATGTGTTACAATTGTCACCCCTAGAGTTTGCCGCGATTTGCACAATAGTTACCGATCACTCCCTTTACACATCTTACCAATAGTTGAGGTTACCACCTTTCAATTTATTATTCGAGAGCAGTGAACGCAAATATTTCGAGAGCGTGTCGGAGGCTGGTTACAGAGAGGTATGAACACGCAATCATGAGAGTCCGGGTTCGAATCCGCACGGACAGTATCATACCTTTGGCCAGTAAGTTTTTAAATTATAATGGTGGCTGTAGTTTCAATAAAATAAATAAATAAATAACGCTCACAGGCACATACATTGTAATGATCCCAAGTAAAGCTCAGGCTTTTTGTTATGGGAATCATACAACAACGGAACAAACATATAACATCCATGACCGAACCGGGATTCGAACCCAGGACCCTGGTTTGGCAGTCCGGCGTGGTAACCATTACCAAAGAAAATATACACATTACACAAACCGAGTCAGAATAGAATAGAAGTTCGAATTAAAAGGGTAAATAACCATTAGCGTGCTCCATTTTAGATATTAAATAAAACCGGTCAAGTGCGAGTCGGGCTACTCGCGCACCGACGAGGGTTCCGTACCACACCACCACACAATACAACATTATTAACTTTAAAAAAAACTTTTTTGTCCGGGACCTTTAGCGCAAGACCGACTCACACTTGGCCGGTTTTTAGTATCGGTTGTTATGCTGTAGAGTTTGCTTTATAATCACACAAAGTTTGACGCTTGTATGTATTACCGTTTTTACGATAGAGCGTGAAGAAAAAACGTAGATAAAAACTAGTTTCTTGTTGAGAACCCCCCTTAATTTTTAACTTTATGACATTTTTATAATTTGTTAATAAATCCGCCGTAATAACGCATAATCTGAAATCTTTGAACTATCTAGCTATTACGGTTCAAAAGTTACAGCCCTAAATAGGTAGGACAGACGGACGAACGGACAGACGGACAGACGGACGGACGGACGGACGGACGGCCGGACGGAGACGGCCGGACAACGCAGGCTTAGTAATAGGGTCCCGTATTCACCATTTGGGTACGGAACCCTAAAAATGAAAGTCAATGAAATTTTTTAAACACGATCTGGAAACTAAGCCTTTGTCAGATTTTCGATAAAATGTATCATTCAAAGTTACAGTGGCTCATAGATTTCCATACAAATCTTAAATTAATGCTTGCCTTGAAACTGTATACCTATATTTAACGAAAATCTTTCAAACGACAGGCACAATAAGTATCGTGTTCAAAAATGTCATTGACTTTAATTGCTTAGTATTTAAAATAGGATCTAACTTCATTTGTATGTAGCACGCTTGGGCGCTCTGCAGGGAATATCCTCCTAATTAGTACTTAAACTTCCTGAGAAGCTGTGAAGCATATTCCTAAGCACTGAACAGATTGAAATGCTGATATCAATCAGTTTCTAACTGTTAAGTTATATTAGTGCACAGTTACCCTATCTCAGCAACACTACAGTACAACTAGCTATCGACTAAGCACGATGCGGTTTGACGGTAAGTGCTAGAGTTATAGTTTCATTCCCAAACGAAGTACCCTCAATCAAGGCAGTTTAGTACTTACGACGTAGCTTTAAGAGCCTTGTGAAGGGAATAAGGAAGTGTAGAAAGTAGGACAACTCGAATAGGTGTTGGGATTAAATTACCTGGCGAACTGTAAGCCGGGTTGAAGATAATCTTCGGGTCTACGTGTGCTCTTGACAGGTCTAAGAGTTTGGATCGATTCAAGGTTTTATCCAAGTTTGCGTTAATTTATGCGTTTGATTTAAGGTCGTATTTTATAGGTTTTCTCCTTTTTTTCCAGATTGATATAAAATTATTGCTTTTGGCGTAGGACGAAACTATAGGTATGTAAGTAGGTAATAGTATAGTCTTTGAATGGACCTTAATCTGTATGTTGACGAAGCATGTTGCATATTTAGAATGTATGGGATTAAGTTTTTAACGTAGCGTGTTGTTGATTGGGTTCCTGTTTATATATATTTTTTGACGAAGCATGTTGCAGATACAGACATTTTGCCTTTTTGACGAAGCGTGTCGCAGATCTGAAGTTTGTTCTTTTTTATGCATTTAATAAATAAATAATTGGTAGTATACTCAGTTAAACACTTTTCACCAATCTATATAACCTTTCTTTCCAACTTTTCCGTGTAAAGTGGTTACTTGGTTCACTTTCACCATATTTAAGGGTTCATGTTTAATAACAACAACACATAGAAACATAAACATTAAGTTATCATTAATATTATTCGTACCCATGAACAATTTTTTAACAAATGTAAACTGCCTAACGTGGTTGGCAGCGAAATTATTATTGAAAATGGCCGAGTGAAACAGCAAGGTAACATTCGATCCTAAACTATTTTCTCAAACTTAAAAAAAACTAAGTTTGACATACTGTTTCGACCGAGTGAATCAAGCGATACACCATACAAAAATTACGCGACCGATCGTCATTATTTCTGTGGTCGGCGTTTTTTCGCCTACAATACTTTTTAAATTACTTGCAACAGGCCGAAACTACGTCGCCGTCGCCGTGTTATCAAGTAAATTCAGGTGAAGTTCGGTAGCATCATTTCAGTATGGCATAGGTACTACATAGCTTTATGAGACCCTGTCATTATCAGCCATAGACACCACTATTTTTTAATTAAGTACTAGATCAATTTTAATTATGCTTTCGGATAATGAAAATAAACAACTTTTCCCAAGGAACATGGGTCGAAAAACGAGAAAAATATTTGGACCTTCCATACAAAAGTGCGAATCAGCCAATGGATTTTCTACGAGGTCCAAAAAATTCTCGTATTTCAACCCATGTTCCTTATGGTAGGTTTAGACGATGACAATTTCGCGGCGCCTATTTTTTAGCACGAAAAAAAAGCACGGCACGCTTTTGTTTACACGCTGCTAATTTCCAACGCCAATTTGTTGGCTTGCCAATGGATTTGCGAGAGAAAACGTGCTAACGATTAGCACGACCCAGTCACAGTCGATTGACACGAGTCTAAAAATTTGCAAGGGGTGCGCGAGGGACGCGGGCGGAGGTCACTAGCGACGCGTGCTTTTTTCCTTGTTTTTTTCCGTGCCGTAAAATAGTCGTGCCAAAAGTGTTTATACGGTGCTTTTTTTGAGGCGCCGCAAAATTGTCATCGTCTAAACCTACCATTAGGGAAAGATGTTTAGTTTCATTATCTCAATTCATCCTGAAAATTATTTTAGGAATAAAAATTTTTAGGTACCTATACCCGTGGTATACCTATATTAATGACGAAATAACGGTGAAAAGGATGTAGTCGTCTACGTTAAAATCACTCAAATAAATCGTGAGCATAATGGAAAATGTAAAATTTCCAAAATAAGATAAATATTATGAAAGGGCAGTTAGATGGATGGGTACTATTCAGGGCGTCCACGTCCACCTCACAACAGCCGTCGAGTGCCAGATAATTGATATTCAGTAAATATTGGCGGATAAAATAAACCGAAAATTGAGTTTCCAAAACCCTCCTAAATTAATTTGGCAACTTCATAACAGAGTCGCGCCGACGTAAAATTTTTATTAAAATACAAATCCCAGGGATTTACGAATAGACTTTGGCCGTATACATTATACTTTTAAGTCAACAATAAGGTCGATATTCGAATACAGGGTGTTAGGGTAAACAATTGCACTATTTTTAGGGGTGATTGTACCCATGATACTGAACAACTTTACCAAAAAACATCTACTTTCCATACTAAATGCTGATCGAACGTTTGTATGAAAAATAGTTTTTTTTGTTGCGAATATTCTATAGGTTTCTTAGGGAAAGTTGTTCAGTATCATGGGTACAATCGCCCGATAAAGTAATGTAACTGTATCACCCTGCATAAAATTTGGTTTTTATATGATATAGATATTTTTTTAATGAAATTTAAATCATGTTTCATGATTGAAACATGATAATTATAATAAAAATTGTCATAATTCTACTTATATACGCTAAGTTAAGCCGTTGGTCCCGGCTACTATCTCTGGTCGTAGTAGTCGTTACATAAAAAGCACGTCAGAGGCCGTAAGGCGGTCTGAAAAAAATCTGACACCAGGGCTCTGCCCACACGATAAGAAGAAGATGATTGCCCTTCTGTACAGCAAGTACAGTACACACATACTATTATTTCTAAACTTACTACTGAATTCCTATAGTAACGATTGACATTGCTAAAACTACAATCAAAACAATCCGTTTTAGAAAGGCACACTCTCTTTAATTACTTTCCAGACAATGATTATTACGTTTCCAGAGAATGGCTTTAAACGTAACAGTAAGGACAAACAATTAAACATAATATTTGATTTCAGGACATAAGTACCTCTAATATTCGTTATTCGAGATCAGACAGACATTTTCTAAGGTGGTGGTTGGTTTCCATGTCTCTACTCTCTCTCGTATACAGAAAGAATAAGCATTATTACTCGTAACAAGTCTATTTGCCTTCTTTTTGTAAATCGGTTAAAAATAAAAGCGGCAAACATTTTTATTCAAGTAGCGTCGGTTGTTTAAAAAGGAAAGGAAGCTCATCAGATTCGATAATTAAGAAACAGCGGGGCGTACCAGCATCCACCTTTATTTTTCATCCCTTTCATAAATTAAATGAAAATACGCTTTTCGTTATACATAATATGCGTATTTTCTGATGGATGGAAGTTGGGGCAACGTGTGAATGTCTATGAGGGAGGTTACACTGTCAGTATTTCATCAGTCTGGTCCATCAGTCTGGCCATGTATATTTGATTTGAAGGGAAACTGACTCGAGATTGACCCGACTAACAATGGTGCTTCAGTATATCAGTTTCCCTTCAAATCAAATAAACATGACCAGACTGATGGACCAGAATGACGAAATACTGAACGTGTAACCGGGCTCTATGATCAATAAAATGTTAATAATTATAGGGTTTTTATTTACTTTTTCCCTTGTTTTTTTTACCGATATATAAGACCCCCCTGTATACTTATTTAATAATTATTTTCCTTTTTAAGGTTCCGTAGTCAAAATACAAAAAATATTTATTTCAATGAGCACTTATTTTACGCTTAAAATTTGTTCACAACAATCTAGGTATAGGCTTGCACATTGACAACTCTGAAACTTTATCAGGTACTACAATTTAACGGTATCCCCACACTAGGCTACGCCTGGCCATGCGGAGGGCAGGAATACGCTTACAACAGTCAACAAGGAACCCTTATAGTTTCGTCATGTCGCTTTGCACTGTGCATATTGATCACGCAGACAAATTTGTGGAATAAACTCTTGAAAAACATTTTTAATAGTACCAAACATTCAAAGTTTGCATATTGTGACGGGCAACTACGGAACCCTACACTGCGCGTGACCCGACACGCACTTGGCCGGTTTTTATTTGAATGTAAGGTAAAGTTAATTTAGGGTCCTAAAATATGCGGACGGTTTTTTAAGACCATCAAACTAAACAATTTAATATACGGGCCTCTAAATTCTAAAATCTCTAAAAGCCTATTGCCAAATGTACCAGTGATGAGTATGTATGACCCAGCTAGACTGTTAGTAATTGGTTTCAGTCCAACCCGAGACTAGTATTGTGAATTTATGCATGTTTTATATAGGACCTTAATTATTATCATTTTCCCTTCTTTTGAGTCGAAATTAAAAAAAACCCTCTCAGTAATGGATGTCTAATCGAAAGGGGGAGAGCGACACGAAAAAAATTAAGGCCTCAAGGGAAAACGGCTGGGGTCCTGAGTTTTCAACCCCATTTCTCTTTCGGATTTGAGTTTCGTAAATACCTTCGTAACGGATTTTTTAATCCGAAGCTAACATTTAATTTAAACCATTAGGTACTTGGGTTCATCATTTGTGTTGTTAATCTATTATTGCAACTATACAACAACAAATACATAATATACACATAATATAGGGTCCTTCTTAATATGCTGACACTTTTTCAGGTGGATGATCAGACCATCAAACTGAACAACTTTCTGTATGGGACCAACATCAAAATCGCGAAAAAAAAAAATCAGCTCTTCCATACAAAACTGCAAACCTACTCGAGTCAAATGTATGAGACAGCTGATATTTTTTTCGCGATTTTGATGTTGGTCCCATAGAGAAAGTTGTTCAGTTTGATGGTCTGATCATCCCTTTAAAAAAGTTTCAGCATATTAAGAAGGACCCTGTATAATATTCTTGCTATAAAAAAGATATACTTTATCAAACGAAGTTTAATTCTATCTTTTTTTATTTATTTATAATAATTGACTCTTGCTTGTGCGTCAGCACTGCATTTCCGCCAGTGTCAAGTAGTTTATGGGAGAATCTATCCCAATCTCAGGGATTGTTTTTGGACAAGAACAAGAAGAGACTGAGGATTGCGGAGCCTCGTGGCAGGCAAAAACGCGACGCGCGAAACCACGCGAGACGTGTGCTCGGGTCGTCAGTCCCTGCAACGTGACTCCTAATTCTATCTTGTTAAAATAAATTAAAATATAGTTTCAAACTTAAAGTGGGTCAAAGATTTCCAGTAAATTCTTAAATTAATCTAAACATTCAAACTATATCAAACCACAGAACCAGAGATTAGTTTCTAAATAGTGTTTAATTTATATTGAAAGTAGGATCAAACGTTTTTGTGGCTGTTAATATAAACAGATTTTTTTTTGCAACCACAACAATAAATAGGTAGTTACATAAAAGATAATAATTGGACATAAAAGACCATAATCCCTTTCGAGGAAATCAGAAGTTACTGCAAGCTTCCTCACTTATCATCATCAATATTTTTAAGCCGTGTGGTTCCGGCTTAGCATGGATCACCCTAATTCTTCCCATTGGTGTCGTACGAGGCGACTAAGGTATTAAAAGGTTTCTTATGCAGTGTATATGTGGCCGGCTTAGCATGGACCACCCCAATTCTTCCCGTGAGTGTGGTACGAGGCGACTAAGGGATAAAAAGGTTTCTTATGCAGTGTATACGTGGCCGGCTTAGCATGGACCACCCCAATTCTTCCCGTGAGTGTGGTACGAGGCGACTAAGGGATTAAAAGGTTTCTTATGCAGTGTATATGTGGCCGGCTTAGCATGGACCACCCCAATTCTTCCCGTGGGTGTCGTACGAGGCAACTAAGGGATTAAAAGGTTTCTTATGCAGTGTATACGTGGCCGGCTTAGCATGGACCACCCCAATTCTTCCCGTGAGTGTGGTACGAGGCGACTAAGGGATAAAAAGGTTTCTTATGCAGTGTATATGTGGCCGGCTTAGCATGGACCACCCTAATTCTTCCCGTGGGTGTCGTACGAGGCGACTAAGGGATTAAAAGGTTTCTTATGCAGTGTATATGTGGTCGGCTTAGTATGGACCACACCAATTCTTCCCGTGGGTGTGGTACGAGGCGACTAAGGGATTAAAAGGTTTCTTATGCAGTGTATATGTGGCCGGGTTAGCATGGACCACCCCAATTCTTCCCATGGGTGTGGTACGAGGCGACTAAGGGATTAAAAGGTATCGTATGCAGTGTATATGTGGCCGGCTTAGCATGGACCACCCCAATTCTTCCCATGGGTGTCGTACGAGGCGACTAAGGGATTAAAAGGTATCTTATGCAGTGTATATGTGGCCGGCTTAGCATGGACCACCCCAATTCTTCCCGTGGGTGTCGTACGAGGCGACCAAGGGATTAAAAGGTTTCTTATGCAGTGTATATGTGGCCGGCTTAGCATGGACCACCCCAATTCTTCCCATGGGTGTCGTACGAGGCGACCAAGGGATTAAAAGGTTTCTTATGCAGTGTACCAATATGTGGCCGGCTTAGCATGGACCACCCCAATTCTTCCCGTGGGTGTCGTACGAGGCGACTAAGGGATTAAAAGGTTTCTTATGCAGTGTATATGTGGGCTAAATACAATCCACCTGTCGCCGCTTGACACGTCATTCCAACCTGAAACTTAAATTGCTAAATGTGAGCATCGCTACAAATACATTCTTAAACAGAAAGTTGGTAGTTGTAGCAATGTTTCTGGCCACCCCGAAAGGGATTACGGCCGTGAGTGTATGTATGTATGTTATATGTTTAAGGTTCCGTAGTCATACAAGGAACCCTTACACCTACTTTCGTCTTCTATCTATTTGTTTCAAAACAAATTCCATTAAATCTAAGATCAACAAATTATTCGGTATTATTGTAGTAAACTCGTTCTTAATTTAGGGAGATATTTTTAAACGTAGAAAAAATAAAGCTGTGCCATATTGAACCGTGTTATTATTGCTTGCTATTATTATTTCTAGCGACTGTGAATGACTTTTTACTCTGTGAAACCCACGCAGCCTCCGTTTTAATTAAAATTTCTGAACGATTTTATAAACTAGAAAATTTAATTATGAAAGCTTTTGAACTCGCTTTGGGTAAGTAAGTGTATTGAAAGAAAATTTGTGCGGTTGTTAATTTTATTAGGTGCCGGAAGTAAACTAAGTACGTATAAAAAGAATGTCGGTCTGTCAGAAAGGGCAATAATTATTGTATTGGTAGTTGGTACAGGGTACACAAAAACATGATTTTTACGATCCTTTACTTAGTAATACTTGTGAATAATTTATTTACTCTATGGTAATACATACCTATACAGAGTGTAACAAAACACCCTAGTAATACTTAAGGGGGTGCTTCAGACCATCGAACTGAACAACTTTCACTATGGAGCCAACACCGAGAAAAAAAAAATCTGCTCATACATTTGAGTCAAGCCGATGCGATACTGCAGTTTTGTATGAAACAGCTGTTTTTTATTTCGCGATTTCGAAGTTGACTCCATAGTGAAAATTGGTCAGTTTAATGGTCTGAAGCACCCCCTTAAGTATTACTAGGGTGTTTTGTTACACCCTGTATAGGGTGCAAGGAAAAGTATCATTAACCTTTAAAGCACATACTTTACCCATCACACTGAACAACTTTTACTATGAGAGCAAACCGATCAGAACAAAAAAAATATCAGTTGTCTCATACGTTTGAATCTAGTAGGTATTGCATATTTATTCTGTGTTGCAGTTTAGCAGTAGGACAGCTGATATTTGTTTTGTTCTGACAGGTTTGCTCCCATAGTAAAAGTTGTTCAGTTTGATGGGTAGAGTATGTGGTTTAAAGGTTAATCATACTTTTCCTTACACCCTGTATACATACCTACCTACCAAATGATGAACCTGTAACTAAGTATAATCTGTATTCCTTGTTTTTTATTCTAGGTGATCAGAAGAGTTGTTAGACTTGTGAGACTGTACCAATACTTTATATTATGCTTCCCAACCTGAAGAATGGCAGATTTGAACCCAGCCACTTTTACGAAAACTAAAAGCCATTCAAGATGGCAGTCATAATTACTATAAACAGAAAAAATTTCGACATTTTTAAAAAAAACTTCCACATCTCTAGAAGTCCGGATTCAAAAGTAGAAATTACTCGTAAAATAGACAAATCATCCAAAAAGCAGTAGCAAAACGCAACCGCGACAGCTATTTTCATCGAATATTACTGAGATATTTTTTTGTCGTGACGGATCGTATTTGTCTTGGTTGAACTGATAGTGTGTGTGATTTCGTTTTCTTCCATTATCATAATATTGTACGGTTATCGTGAATTTTTATTAAAATAAACACAATGAATGCGTAGAAGATTGAGTGGACTATTTAATAAGAAAGATTATTAGTTTCACATACATGATACGAAAGGTATCATAAGGAGAAATGGAGAAATACCTTTCCTCCTTAGACTAATTATATCGGGACGCGTAACCACGTGTCATTCTACTAACAAACTTTCTGCCACTTTTTGCGGGGGGCGAGGTAACATGTTATCCGCAACTTTGGATTTTATTCCCTATGACTTTAGATTCTAATTTTGAATGTTCAAAATCATGAAAAGTAGTCTCGTGTAAACCCCACGTTCTAAGTTCGAAATTATTGTTTCGCAATAACAGGCTGTCTAGTTTAGTGATTAGTGATAAGTTATAAAATTGAATGTTGAATGTACATGATCATTGCTCTTATACCGTGGCAGAGGGGAAATGCTACCGCAAGGCTGGTCCGGATATAATTAGTCTAAGCTTTCCTCCAACATCTACTGGTTACAACCAATTTACTTTTTTGTTAGTTTTGTTTCACTCTACACGTATTACTAAGTTTCATTCATGTATGAAACCTCTAAGTCTGGGTATCAAATGACATGCCTGTCCGCCAAACTTCTTTCTACAAAGTTCGCACTCTGGGAAAAATATCTCTTATAGTTATTATCTAACAAGTATTAATTTTAATTTAATCAATCAATCAATCATTTATTTGTCGAAAGTAGGTCTAGTAATTATTACATTGATCTTAATTTAATTTATCATTATCGGTTATCATACACCATATTACTTAATTTCTAATACAACAACATTTAATTTAGTAGACTTTACTAGAAAATATCAGACTTGATTTGTACATATTTTATTATTCTATATCCAATTCTGGTAGAGATAACTAAAACCCGTAAAATATGAAGAAAACAAGATTGTAACGAGACCTGTTTCTAAATACGTAGTAGACAATGTTGTATTACGTTATGCAATACAACTTGAACCCTATACAATCTTGTTATCTTCCTTATTAGTCATGGATTTTTTCACCGTGCACGAACTATCGCACTGAAAAAAAATGATCAACCAAATATAAATCAAAAAAGCTATAAATAGCAACACGTTTTGCTATTTATAGCCGAAAGTTTGTTTATATGCTACAAAACATTTGGGAAGTCAGTTTGGTTATATTTAACACTAGTTTGGTTGATCATTTTTTCAGTGCGTTCGCCTTCTAGTTGTCCACAAGTTTCCGCCGAGTTTTTGTTCAAGAAAAAATCTTTGAGTAATGATAATCGTAATCGATTCTCCCAAAATTCACTCGAAATTAGCAGATATTCAGTACTTGTCAAAAGAAAAACGTTATTAATAAATCTAGAAAACAATCGGGTAGGTTGTATCGGCACGTCTTGTACCGAGTAATAGCTTCTATCCTCTAAATAATAGTAAGAAAATAATGCCTGTAGATGCTATACTTCCAAAGTAATAATCGATCTTGTATATAACACCTATTTCGTTACATAATATGGTTCTTTCCCTACTGACCGAAATAAAAGACGTTTCACATCAAAAATTACGAGAAGAAACGACCCGACTTAACAAGTCACCTTTGTACAAAGCTACCTTAAATAACGAGCTGGCAAGCTAAAGTTGAAGCAGATAAGCGCTAAATGGCAGTGTTGACTGTTTAAACTTAGCAAATAATGCAACAACTTCATCGGTCGTAATTCATCGAAATGCAATCTCGAGCTCAGCGAGTCTACCTAAGTGTTGGCTTCCGCAGAACTTCGCTTGTTCCTCGAATAAGAACTAGCTAGAGTATAGTAGAATGTGTACAGGAAATGATAAGCATGTCCAGGCGAATACTTCATTAATTTAAATGATTATAATATAATCGTGATTATAGTAATATTATTACAAACCATTAAACTGATGTAATCTAAATAATGTATGTTTATTGTATTACCACAAACGAGTAGGTACACTATAATTGCTTATTGTATGGTACTAAGTTTTTTTAGCATCAAAAACATGCAGATTTTTTTTCGTTTTAGGCGTTCCGTTACCCAATGGGTGAAAACGGGACCCTGTCGTCCGTCCGTCCGTCTGTCTGTCTGTCTGTCCTAGCTATTTAGGGCTGTAACTTTTGAACTGTAATAGCTACACAGTTGAATTTTTCACAGAATATCTTCACATTATGGCGGATTTGCTAACAAATATTCAAAAAATAAAAACAGCAAAACGTTCCGAATTAACGGGGCCTCATGCAAGAAAATTGTTATTATCAACGTTTTTTCTTCTCGTTTTATCGCAAAAACGGTAATACATACGAGCGTCAAACTTGGTGTGATTATAGAGCAAACGCTACAGTACCTATAACAACACATAATAAAAACCGGCCAAGTATGAGTCGGTCTGGCGCTAAAGCTCCCGGAGAAAGCAAAACTTTTTGTTAATGTTGTGTGATACGGAACCCTCGGTGCGCGAGTAGCCCGACTCACACATGACCAGTTTTATTAAACTTTCAGTCAAATTGGTAACCAAAATGTAGCATTCGATAGTATCGTAACTCGTTCTTTCGTTGATGTCGTTTGAAATGATGGTAGGTTTAGACGATGACAATTTCGCGGCGCCTATTTTTTATCACGAAAAAAATGCACGCTTTCGTTTACACGCTACTAATTTTCAGCGCCAATTTGGTCGCATGCGAATGGATTTGCTAGAGAAAACCGTGCTAACCATTAGCACGACGCGTTTACACGAGTCGAAAAATTAGCAAGGGGGCTGCGAGGGACGCGGGCGGAGGTCACTAGCGACGCGTGCTTTTTTTTCTTGCTAAGTTCGCATGCCGTAAAATAGTCGTGCGAAAAATGTTTATACGGTGCTTTTTTTGAGGCGCCGCAGAATTGGCGCCGCGAAATTGTCATCGTCTAAACCTACCATGATGGATGGAGCATGATCTAGTCCGATATGCGCTCTTGAATCCGGTGAGTATGCTCTCAGCGTTGAAGTCAAATCTCGTTTTGTAGGTAAACAAAGTAAGCCGGTTCGGACTTAGCACCAGTGCGGATTTACAGAGGTACAAGTATGTTTCGCGCTAAACTAGGTTTGTCTCTTACCTTGTTATTCTGAGTGGTTTTGAAACTATCTATTGGATAGGTGCGCTGCCAGTGCTTTGTCACTCTGTATCTACGTAGATACTAAAATATCATTACGTACGCTGAAAAAAATTCGAGCCAACTAAGAAGTATAATTTTATTTCTCTTAATTAGCACCAAAATAATTGAAATGACGTTATTATTGTTTACTAAAAACAAAAGATGGTTAGTTGTAACAACAAGCCGAATTCGTTTAACAAAGTTCTCTTAGTCGGAAAAGTCATGATGTTGACAGGCTCATAATATGGATTCATGATGTTGGTTGAACTAAACAAATGTTTTTTTCAGAGTAAGCTGTCGCACGCTAGCGCGTAAGCATTCTCACCTTACACAGGGTCTAAAATTAAATGGGACAGTTACTTAAAGGGGTGCTTCAGACCATCAAACTGAACAACTTTCTTCATTGGACCAATAACGAAATCGCGAAAAAAAAATCAGCTGTCCCATACAAAACTAGCTACTAACACTAGCTGTAAGATACTTGTATACTAACACTATATGGACATCTTGTCTGAAATAAATTATTTGATTTGATTTGATTTGAAAACTGCCGACATAACTCGACTGAAATGTATGGGACAGCTGATTTTTTTTCGCTATTTCGATATTGGTCTGTGGAGTGTGGGGTCGACCCACGGAGGCCGCTTTCGATGCGCACGTTGCGGTAACGTGTCTATGGGACGTCCGTTGTCGATTGTTTTTTTCTGTCGGAAATATTTTACGAAATAAATTCTGTGAATAAATAATAAATTGTTTCCATAGGTTCAATGAAGAAAGTTTTTCAGTTTGATGGTTTGATGGTTTTAAGTAACTGTCCCATAAAATTTTACCCTGTGTATTTTTGCAAAAATATGCCTGTCTCATTTAGGGTAATAACAAGAAAAAGTGCGAGAAATCTGTGTTTTCTTGGGCAGTGCATTATCTTTACGTATTATTATTATTTGATTATTTGTGGTTGGGCTATTGCAAGCAAGAGTCGTTGTAACACGGAGACCAGCGCTGGTCCTTTTGTGTTCGCCCCAAGCTCACCCATATTTACGCATACCTCAGAACTTATGGTATTTTCTTTTCATTCTCGGGAATGCAGGTTTCCTCACGATGTTTTCCTTCACTGCCGAGCTAGTAAATGGTAAATACAACCGTACATAAATTCCGTAAAACTTAGTGGTACAGGCCAGGAATCGAACCGCGGCCTCAGTATTGAGGCGCTAGCTCTCTTCCGTATGGGCTATCATCGCTTGTCTTCTCTTTCTTTACGTAGTACTTAACTCTTAAATAGTATATGGTAATATTTTGGAATCCAAATAAAGGTACCATAATCGTTAATCAACTTTCGTTGCAGACTGTACTTACTAAGCGGTAACGCCAATAGATCACAGCGAGCGATGTGATCAAAACTAAAAGCTAATTAAATATATAAACTAAACTTAAATAGTTATCGCGTTTGTTTATAGTTGAAATCATATTATGTACTTAGTTACATGAGTTATATCTAACCTAGCAGTGCTGCCATTTCCGGGGAATTTCCTAGATTTTCGGGGAATGAGGGGTGCGTGCGGGAGAGCGCGGGGAATGATTCAAATCGGGGAATTTCGGGGAATCGACTATTTGTAATAAACATCGAACAAAGGATGTCTAAAGAAGAGGAATTATTAAAATTCGAACCGAATCGGACTATCCTTAAATCAAAAGTGTGGGAGAAATATAAATAATAAATAAAACATATTGTATTCTATATAATTAAGTAGATTTTTTGATAAAAATTAGAAGACAAAGAAGTTGTTAAGCTAATTTTGTGAAACATTAAACCACATTTTGCATGAAAAAATGCTTTATTTCTTGAATATTACAGTGTCGGGGAATTTTCGGGGAATGCATGATAGGAAATCGGGGAAATTCCGAGAATTGTGCCTACTTAAGCGGGGAATTAAGAAATTTACATTGGCAGCACTGTAACCTAGCTGCCATGTTAGTTAAAATACAAGTAATACGTACTCGAATAGATTTGTAACTTGTAGCTCGTTCACATACCTGTAAAAGAAATTATAATTTGTAATTTAATGACGTAATAATTTCTTATTCTTAATACGCACAGATAAATTATGATATAACACGTATTTTTACTACTCTACACTACACTGCTTAGTAGAGTTGATAAAAAATATAATACTTAATAATTGATATTTTTTAATAAGTAAAAACCCGAATATTTTATTTAAAAAAAGCGTATCAAGTCAGAGTCGTTATATGACATGGTTTAAAAAAAAAAAAAATTTAATTATTATAAAAATTAAGAGGCTTATCCGCGAACTGATCAAACAAACTGAATATAAAGAATCATTCACATATTGAAATAAACATTTAATCAATTTATTTTGCAGTTAAAATTACATCTAGTTTCATAGGTAGCACAGCAAAATTCACACACGAAGGTCACGTATAAACCTTTATGCAACCCAATTCAGTGCAGTTCTACCCCAAACTGCAATTACCCATATATCTCCGACAACCATTATAGTACGAAGCATTTGCCCAAACTTAGATCCAATTCCAGATCTAGAATTCTAGACTAACTCTGTTCCGAGTTACATTCGGAAACTTACGTACTTCATCGTCAGGGGCATATTCTGAGAGATAACTTAAAAACTTAATTTCCATCGATTATTGTTAATAATTTTGATTAGTTATTTCAGGTTAGATAAACTGTGATTTTTTAAGGCAGCTTTTCTTATAATTTGGCTTATGAGTAGGTAATTTTAATTCAATTAACTAATTCATAAAATTAAAATAAAACGTTTATTTCTTGCTCTTCAAATGAACAAGAAAAAATATTTGCTTATTGGGGTTCCGTACCCAAAGGGTGAAAACGGGACCCTATTACTAAGCCTACGTTGTCCGTCCGTCCATCCGTCAGTCCGTCCGTCCGTCCGTCTGTCCGTCTGTCCGTCTGTCCGTCCGTCCGTCTGTCCTACCTATTTAGGGCTGTAACTTTTGGACCGTAATAGCTAGATAGTTGAAATGTTCTCAGATTATGCGTTATTGCGGCGGATTTGTTAAAAAATTATAAAAATGTCAAATAGTTAAAAATAAAGGGGGGTTCTCAACAAGAAACTAGTTTTTATCAACGTTTTTCTTCACGCTGTATCGTAAAAACGGTAATACAAATACATACAAGCGTCAAACTTAGTGTGATTATAGAGCATACTCTACAGAATAACAACAAATACTAAAAACCGGCCAAGTGTGAGTCGGTCTCGCGCTAAAGGTCCCGAACAAAAAACAGTTTTTTTTCTAAGTTAATAATGTTGTGTTCTGTAGTGGTGTGGTACGGAACCCTCGGTGCGCGAGTAGCCCGACTCGCCCTTGACCGCTTTTATTTAATTCAATTTAATTTCAGTTATTTTTATGAACTATTTTTTTTTGTTTAACTACTTTTATTTCTCTTGCATAAAACACCCCTGTGAATTATATGGATAAAAGTATATAGTACATTACTGCAGCGGCCAGCAACAGAGGCATTGATGGACGAACGTGTAAATGTGGGCCGAGGCGAAGCCGAGGCACACATACGTAAGTCCATCAATGCCTAGTTGTGGCCAAGGCTTGTATAGTACTTTTCTCAAACAATGCGCGGAAATTAAAACAGTAAATTTTCTCAAATAATTCGCGGAAATTAAAACTCTTTTCGAAATCAATGACGAACATCGAACAACAATTAGTTTTTTTTTTCAATAAACAGCTTTCTATTTGCAAGCCAGTTCGGAATTTTAATAAAACCTTTGATAAGTTACCTCCTTGGTCGCCATGTTTCGGAGAAAAAGATCGTTCCATTTTTAAATTACACGACAGATATGAGTTTAGTATGTAATTTATTTGGTCGCTAAACACGACAGATATGGATTTTCATACAACATTGCCGGCCGCTGCGCGCATGTATTTGGCCAGTACTGCAATTTCGATTTATCTCGAAGAAGGTTGTCAAAATAATGCTCACATTTCCAAGCATGTTTGAGAAAAAATTGTTAAACTTATACAAAACCTACATTTAAAATAGAAAACGGATTGAATTATAAATCAGCTCAACAATACACGTTCCAGATAATAAATAAATCAGAGAAATCGAATAGAGATTTAACCCGTCAATGTCACTGTAGGCACAGCTGTAGTGTAGGCGACTGTGACTGGCCATCCATCTCGTCCAATCTCATCCTCCAGTGAGGTGACATGTTTGATGTTGTTATTATATCACATTCGAATCTGAGCTCAACGTAGAGAGAGAAGGTACTAGAGGTCAATACTGTTGTCATATTCACTCAATTACGGATGCATATAGCAAACTTAGTTAAAAACCGGAAAAGTACGAGTCGGGACTCGGGCAATTAGTGTTCCGTACTACCAGAATAGAATAGAATAGAATAGAATAGAATAGAAATCATTTATTTGCATGAATACAGTTTTCTTACAATAGATCTTGTCATCGATATTATTTAGTACAAGTGTATCCAGCCTGCAAATATTAAGCATGTAAAATTAAATTAAATTAAATTTACAAATTATTAGATTTAAATGTCACAAATTACCTACAAAAATATACGTGATGTCAAGCTAAAACTACTAATTTATACAAAATGAAGTTAACATTATCTTTATCACACAAATGAAAATGTGCAAATTATGTTATAGCTTGTGAATTTACACTTATATAATACTAAAATAATCAAGCATATTTATAATTATTATCATTAGGAACCTTTACAAGTTATACCAGTTGTTTAACATGGGTCATTGATAAAACCACTATAAATTGACACTTAGTATGTGGTCACATAGTAACTGAAGATCATTTTACACTGGTCACACTGGTGTTAGTTGTTTAGGTATAGAAAAAAAACTATCAAATCCACCCCTGATAATTTGTACGTTATTTCTGATATTCATGATTTTTTTCAGATCTTATACGGCTATATTTTTTGAAATAGAGGTGCATAACAGCAATTTCTGTCATGTATATAACAGCAATTTCTCGGATTTTATTGAAAATTTTATTAAACAAAGTTTTAATAAAAAAAATGAAAAGTATATTTTTAGACTCGTATTTTCTTATGCTTTCAATTGATACCCCACATCATAGGGTAGGTAAAAAAAATGTTTTTATTTACCCTTTCTACCTCCCAATTGCCCCCCAATTCAAAAATTAAGCTTTTCTTACTTCATTTATAATATTGGACCGGCATTTGCTATATCTGTACCGAGTTTCAACTTCTTATGTCTAACGGTCTCTGATGAATATAAGGATTCGGGCAGCGAGTGAAACAGCCGGTAGTCGGTAGCGCACTGGCATTTATTATAACTAAGACCCTGTCACTGGGTATACGCACATACCCTCATTTACCATATACAACGAGCCAAAAAAAAATATGCCTGTGATAGACGGACGGACGGACGGACGGACGGACGGACGAACGGACAGACAACGAGCTGATTCCATAAGTGTTCCGTTTTTCCAATTTTGGTACGAAACACTAAAAAGGAGATCGCTAACTTATTGCTGTCCATAACGACCACCAAGAAGCTCAAATAGTGTATCGTCAACTCCATATCGATAGTATCGATATCACATGTGTGGTTATGCTGAAACTCTGTCTACTAGAGTAAACAAAAGTTTAATATGCGACGCAAACAAGTTAAAATTATGTTAAATGTTGAGGTATTCAACTAAAAGTCTGACTGTTTAACATAATTTTAACAGAAAGAAACAAGAATGCATAATTTTTGGTAAAATAAAAACGATCATACCTAATATTTGTATTTTCGGTACCTACATCATAATTTTGGGTAGTATAATAATTTATGTATTAATGGGTAGTATAAAATTTTATGTATTATAATAATTAATTATGAAGCTTTTTGCTTTTTGCTTATGGGAGTATTATTGTTCAGGTACAAAATTTACAATAGGATGCACTTTAGTACTTGTGACGATGACATATAAAATTATCTATTTATGACCCAAAGAAACATTCAAACAGTTGAACAGTTTGTCCCAAAAGGTGAATTCAAATCATCATTTTTCAGACTTTACAAAATAAACGCGGCTATATGTTCTGCAAAGACTAAGTTATAGACTGTAAAATCGAAATGCAAATTATTTTAGCTCTAATATAAATTCTACATTGTCAGTCACAATCTTTATGATTCTCGTGAACTCGATCACTTCTCAGTTGTCATCGATTGATTTATAATACGCCCCCTCATTCGTAATTGGAAGACATATTGCTACATGATTGCTACTTATTCATATTCCATGAAGACTCTATGCACATTACTGGCATGCGCTAGTTTCAGCACGAGCATAGATGAATTAAAGTAGGCAAGATTGCTCACGTCAAACAAAGAACAAAGCTCTCGTAAAACTTATTATTGTCGCCGGTACCTCGTAGTTCGACTTATTATATTAGATGGCGTTACTATACTAGCTGAAGTCGCGCCTATAAGTGGAATACCTAGTACCATCTATCGAAAAATTTGATGAAACTCAACTTCGATGCAGGTGTGCGTAGACCTAAGATGACATAGGAGTGTGTGTGTCTTTTAGCTTCTCGAGTTGAAAGAAAGATTACATTCGCAATTTTATAAAGTAGGTAGGTAAAAGGTACCTTATGAGTACACCTTGGCTTAGTGGTTAAAGTGTCTGCTTGATAATTCTTAATACAGCAGGGGTTTGTTTTTATGAATCACCACGACTTACCATGTTTTATCTACATACAAAAATGTACTCTGCTGCTGTTTACCGTTGAGGGTACTCCTCAACGGTAAACAGCATTGGCTTGATATTTTTCTGTTCACGTTCAGTTTTGATAGCAAAACAAATATTTAATCAGGATCTGGTGCAGAAGCAAGGAATGACTCCGTACGAGGGTACTCCTCAACGGTAAACAGCATTGACTCGCAATTTTCTTGTACACGTTCAATTTTGATAGCAAAACACATATTTAACCAGGATCTGATGCTGAAGCCAGTAATGTCTCCGTACGAGGGTACTCCTCAACGGTAAACAGCATTGGCTTGCACTTTTTTTTTCACGTTCAGTTTTGATAGCAAAACACATATTGAACCAGGATCTGGTGCTGAAGCCAGTAATGTCTCCGTACGAGGGTACTCCTCAACGGTAAACAGCATTGGCTTGCACTTTTTTTGTTCACGTTCAGTTTTGATAGCAAAACACATATTGAACCAGGATCTGGTGCTGAAGCCAGGGATGTCTCCGTACGAGGGTACTCCTCAACGGTAAACAGCATTGGCTTGATTTTTATCTCTTTCTGTTTAGTTTTGAAAGCAAAACACATATTTAACCAGGATCTGGTACTGAAGCCAGGAATGTCTCCGTACGAGGGTACTCCTCAACGGTAAACAGCATTGGCTTGCACTTTTTTTGTTCACGTTCAGTTTTGATAGCAAAACACATATTGAACCAGGATCTGATGCTGAAGCCAGGGATGTCTTCGTACGAGGGTACTCCTCAACGGTAAACAGCATTGGCTTGATTTTTTTTTGTTCGTGTTCAGTTTTGATAGCAAAACACATATTCAACCAGGATCTGGTACTGAAGCCAGGGATGTCTTCGTACGAGGGTACTCCTCAACGGTAAACAGCATTGGCTTGATTTTTATCTCTTCCTGTTTAGTTTTGAAAGCAAAACACATATTTAACCAGGATCTGGTGCTGAAGCCAGGAATGTCTCCGTACGAGGGTACTCCTCAACGGTGAACAGGATTGTCTTGAAATTTTTTTGTTCACGTTCAGTTTTGATAGCAAAACACATATTGAACCAGGATCTGGTGCTGAAGCCAGGGATGTCTTCGTACGAGGTTACTCCTCAACGGTAAACAGCATTTGCTTGTTTTTTTTTTGTTCGCGTTCAGTTTTGATAGCAAAGCACATATTCAACCAGGATCTGGTACTGAAGCCAGGGATGTCTTCGTACGAGGGTACTCCTCAACGGTAAACAGCATTGGCTTGATTTTTATCTCTTCCTGTTTAGTTTTGAAAGCAAAACACATATTTAACCAGGATCTGGTGCTGAAGCCAGGAATGTCTCCGTACGAGGGTACTCCTCAACGGTGAACAGGATTGTCTTGAAATTTTTTTGTTCACGTTCAGTTTTGATAACAAAACACATATTGAACCAGGATCTGATGCTGAAGCCAGTAATGTCTCCGTACGAGGGTACTCCTCAACGGTAAACAGCATTGGCTTGCACTTTTTTTGTTCACGTTCAGTTTTGATAGCAAAACACATATTGAACCAGGATCTGGTGCTGAAGCCACGGATGTCTTCGTACGAGGGTACTCCTCAACGGTAAACAGCATTGGCTTGATTTTTATTTCTTCCTGTTTAGTTTTGAAAGCAAAACACATATATTTAACCAGGATCTGGTACTGAAGTCAGGAATGTCTCCGTACGAGGGTACTCCTCAACGGTAAACAGCATTGGCTTGATTTTTTTTTTGTTCGCTTTCAGTTTTGATAGCAAAACACATATTCAACCAGGATCTTGTGCTGAAGCCAGGGATGTTTTCGTACGAGGGTACTCCTCAACGGTAAACAGCATTGGCTTGATTTTTATCTCTTCCTGTTTAGTTTTGAAAGCAAAACACATATATTTAACCAGGATCTGGTACTGAAGTCAGGAATGTCTCCGTACGAGGGTACTCCTCAACGGTAAACAGCATTGGCTTGATTTTTTTTTTGTTCGCTTTCAGTTTTGATAGCAAAACACATATTCAACCAGGATCTTGTGCTGAAGCCAGGGATGTTTTTGTACGAGGGTACTCCTCAACGGTAAACAGCATTGGCTTGATTTTTATCTCTTCCTGTTTAGTTTTGAAAGCAAAACACATATATTTAACCAGGATCTGGTACTGAAGTCAGGAATGTCTCCGTACGAGGGTACTCCTCAACGGTAAACAGCATTGACTTGATTTTTTTTTTTTCGCGTTCAGTTTTGATAGCAAAACACATATTCAACCAGGATCTGGTGCTGAAGCCAGGGATGTCTTCGTACGAGAGTACTCCTCAACGGTGAACAGGATTGCCTTGAAATTTTTTGTTCACGTTCAGTTTTGATAGCAAAACACATATTGAGCCAGGATCTGGTGCTTAAGCCAGGGATGTCTTCGTACGGGGGTACTCATTAGTACGAGGGTAAACAGCATTGGCTTGATTTTTATCTCTTCCTGTTTAGTTTTGACAGCAAAACACACATTTAACCAGGATCTGGTGCTGAAACCAGGAATGGTCCGTACGGAGGCACTCCTCAACTGTAAACGGTATATGCAAGTCAATGCTGTTTACCGTTGAGGAGTACCCTTGTACGAAAAAATTCCTGGCTTCGGCATCAGATCTTGGTTAAATTTGTATTTTGCTATCAAAACTGAACGCGAATAAACAAAATTCAAGCCAACGCTGTTTACCGTTGAGGAGTACCCTCGTACGAAGCCATCTCTGGCTTCGGCATCAGCTCTTGGTTAAATATGTGTTTTGCTATCAAAACTGAACGCGAACAAACAAAATTCAAGCCAACGCTGTTTACCGTTGAGGAGTACCCTCGTACGGAGACATGTCTGGCTTCAGCATCAGATCCTGGTTAAATATGTGTTTTGCTATCAAAACTTAACGCGAACAAACAAAATTCAAGCCAACGCTGTTTACCGTTGAGGAGTACCCTCGTACGAAGACATCTCTGGCTTCGGCATCAGATCCTGGTTAAATATGTATTTTGCTATCAAAACTGAACGCGAACAAACAAAATTCAAGCCAACGCTGTTTACCGTTGAGGAGTACCCTCGTACGAAGACATCTCTGGCTTCGGCATCAGATCCTGGTTAAATATGTGTTTTGCTATCAAAACTGAACGCGAACAAACAAAATTCAAGCCAACGCTGTTTACCGTTGAGGAGTACCCTCGTACGAAGACATCTCTGGCTTCAGCATGAGATCCTGGTTAAATATATGTTTTGCTATCAAAACTTAACGCGAACAAACAAAATTCAAGCCAACGCTGTTTACCGTTGAGGAGTACCCTCGTACGAAGACATCTGTGGCTTCAGCATCAGATCCTGGTTAAATATGTGTTTTGCTATCAAAACTTAACGCGAACAAACAAAATTCAAGCCAATGCTATTTACCGTTGAGGAGTACCCTCGTACGAAGACATCTCTGGCTTCAGCATCAGATCCTGGTTAAATATGTGTTTTGCTATTAAAACTGAACGCGAACAAACAAAATTCAAGCCAATGCTATTTACCGTTGAGGAGTACCCTCGTACGAAGACATCTCTGGCTTCGGCATCAGATCCTGGTTAAATATGTGTTTTGCTATTAAAACTGAACGCGAACAAACAAAATTCAAGCCAATGCTATTTACCGTTGAGGAGTACCCTCGTACGAAGACATCTCTGGCTTCGGCATCAGATCCTGGTAAAATATGTGTTTTGCTATTAAAACTGAACGCGAACAAACAAAATTCAAGCCAATGCTATTTACCGTTGAGGAGTACCCTCGTACGAAGACATCTCTGGCTTCGGCATCAGATCCTGGTTAAATATGTGTTTTGCTATTAAAACTGAACGCGAACAAACAAAATTCAAGCCAATGCTATTTACCGTTGAGGAGTACCCTCGTACGAAGACATCTCTGGCTTCGGCATCAGATCCTGGTTAAATATGTGTTTTGCTATTAAAACTGAACGCGAACAAACAAAATACAAGCCAATGCTATTTACCGTTGAGGAGTACCCCCGTACGGAGACATTCTTGGCTTCAGCACCAGTTCCCGATTAAATAATGTATTTTTCTTTCAAAACTGAACAAGAATAAAAAAAATCAAGCCCACGCTCTTTACCGTTGAGGAGTACCATCGTACGGAGACATTCCTGTCTTCAGCACCAGATCCTGGTTAAATATGTTTTGCTATCAAAACTGAACGTGTAGGGAACAGGGCGGGTGGGGCGTTAGTCCACCACGCGTTAAAATATTTTATTCATTGATATTTTCTTTTTTAAATGTGTGAGTATATACGCAAGCTTAACAATTTCAAATTTAGTTTTTTTTTCAATAGCCTGGAGTATGATTTTTGAATCTCATTCGGTGAGTTCAGCAGTTGAAAATGTCAAAATTACTATGGAGATAAGTATCTTTCTACTGCTGATTTGACTTTCAAAAATCGCACTCCTGGAGTATGATTTTTTAATGTCAAATCAGCAGTAGAAAGATGCACGTCTCCATAGTAATTTTGACATTTTCAACTGCTGAACTCAGCAAATGAGATTCAAAAATCGCTCTCCTAGCAATCTTGTTTAGTATGAATTTTGAAATGTGCGCCATCTACCGGAATTCTCTATAACTGCATGCTATTCCCGCTTAGTATTATATCGTATTGTAGATCAATGAAAAAAATGTAAAAAAACCTGCTTATGAAATTGTTATTTTCAATGTGATGTTATGAAAATAATATATTTTGTTGCTCAAAATAAATAAATATGATGAACCATGACAGTAAAATGCGATATTTCGTCGATTTCAGACAAATTTTACTTCTAGCGGACCAAGTAATGCCATCTAGTGACATTTTAAAAATTATTGTGAGTTATACAAGGAAATAGCGTTCTATGCTTTTCCATCTTCTTTGGCACGAGGCAGCACTTAAGACTGACTTAAGCAGATAGTCCTTGCAGCACGCTCCATACTAACAAAGTTTCGTGCTATTTTCAATATTAACCAATTAAACTCAATGTCATTTTTTAAACACGTCGTAGAAACTAATCTATGTGTCTGTATTTTGTCAGATTTCCGTTAAAATATATAAGTAGTTTGAAAATAAGCAGATCTGAGCCGATGGACGTCCACTACTGGACATAGGCCTCCCCCAAGGATCGCCATTACGGCCGGTCCTGCGCTGCCCTCATCCAACGGGCTCCGGCTGCCTTCACCAGGTTGTCGGTCCACCTTGTTTGGGGCCTATCGACCCACGATGCTCCATCCGGTGCGCGATCGCCACTCTTCGGCCCCGTCAGTCATCGGTTTTGGAGAGTATTTACCTCAAATAATAGGACCTTATCATCCACACTGAAGTCCTGAAGTCCAACAAAGGAATTATCAATCTCAACTGCAAGATACCTTTATATTCCTGATCTATTCGCGTATAATCTTTGTGAAGTTCTAGTCTGGTTTCATCTTGGCTATTTCAATGGATTACTTATACATCCTTAAATGTCCGTGTGGTGTCGGCTAAGAATTGCACCAGCTCGTTTCCTCCCGTGGGAGTCGTAAAAGGCGACTATGGGATCTACCGGAGGAGGGTGCTGCCCAGCATCCTCAGAGTACACACATTCAATCCAACTGCGATCGCCAACCCGCCTGCCAAGCGCTAAGCGTGGCGATTATGGCAAATCCCCCCATTTTAGGGGAGGCCTATGTCCAGCAGTGGACGTCTATCGGCTGATATGATGATGATGATGACTTATTCATCAAAATTAATCTTACCAAAGACCAACAGATGGGGACGGCCCCATTGGCCATCGGTTCTGCGACTGCGAGCAATGTGCCCCGTCCACTGCCACTTTAGTTTAGCAATTATTTGGGTTATGTCAGCTACTCTGATTCTTCTTCGGATCTCTTCATTTCTGATTCGATCTCACAGGGAAACTCCGAGCACATTCCGAGGATAATTATTTAGTACATTCCGTAAATGTCTAACAAAAATATTACTATTTGAAGTACCTAATATTGCGTCAATGATTTGTTAAATATTAAATGTCTACCAACATATTTATAGGCGAATGTAAGTTGTATCCATTTAGCAGTTTTCGCATACTAAATGTCATGCTATGATACGCGAACAGATAAAATTGTGAAATATTGTTAGTTGCGGAAATAAACTGATGCTATGTAGGGAGAATGTTCCATATAAATATACATCGATTTATGAACTGTCTAAAGAGTGAATTGGACATTTTAAATAATGTAGCTTAAAACCAAAAACAGTTCTCGGAGTTGAGTTTCATATTTTACATAACTGATAGATTGTTCAATCAATCGATCAAACCAGTAAAACATTATTCATTGTGATTCTTTTGATTGTATTGTAATTGTCAACAGTTTTGTTTTAGTTAGAATATTCATAGTTTTAGTAAGGTAGGTATATGGGAGAGCAATAGCAATTCTAGCCAGGAGCTGATTCGGCTCACGAAGAATTTCGAAAACAATATTGATTTTCTTAAATCTTAAAAATTCTTTTCTACAAGGACATCATAAGTAAGTAGGTACGCTAAAGTTGTTGAATGCGCGATATACGTCGCGGCTCGAATCTTGAGCACTGTCCTTGATTGTGCTGAACCTTATGTACAAAGGTACTAATGCACTATTTTCTTCTAAATAAAATCCGTGCCGCGACGTTTACTTACGCATAATATTGTGCATAACTGTTCTTCTTCTTATCGTGTGGGCAGAGCCCTGGTGCATAACTTGATCCATTATTATGTCAACAACTAGGTAATAATTTTTCTCTTCCTATTGTTTTTTATAAAAGAAAAGCTCATTCTTATGCCTTTCTAAGGGAGCGTTTAAACAGAAGTGACGTGGCGCGGATATTTCGCGGGCGGGGTGCGGAAATATAAATCTTATAGTACGTAGCATAGAGTCGTTTGGAGAATTACGCCCGCGCCTCCAGGCGACGTCGCCTGGTGGCGGGGGCGCGATTTTTCTTTACGTCAAAAAACGACGCTATGCTACGTAATATAAGGTTTATATTGGTGTTACTTTGACTATCCGCCACCGCCACGTGTCTCTTCTGTATGGAGTCCTCGGCAGGGTAAAAATTCGATTTCTGTGTATTAATTCTCAATGTAACGTGAAATGGTGAATAATTTAATGAAACAGTGTTAGTATATTTTACAAAATTATCTACGATTTCACTTTAGGTTCACGATTATTGACAGAAACTGAATTTTTACCAGGACTCCAAATCCCCAAAAACGGTTCTATTGCCTCGCGTCACGTATCTCTTTCTATTATATAGGCATGCCGCTAGGTACATCTCGCTCTCTCAGCTGTCACCGTCTCTCTTACGTAGTATAATACCTTTATGGTATAAACCCTACCTAACTGCCACCTAACTTAACGAATCGAACAAACAAAAGAGTAACCAGTGTCAAATTCTTCCGCCGCATAATAAGGGTCGTTAAAAAAACTGTAGGAAGAGATTTATCGTTCAAGACAATGCTCGCATTCATCTCAATTATTAAGACAGGCCATCTGTCAATCCCGCCTCCCGATGGAGTGATTCGTTACCAATTCACCGGCAAGAAAAAGGTTACGCCTTGGCTATAATGTGGTTTATAATGCAAGATCTATTTTTAGGTAATGTCTTTATGGCTATGCAAAAATGGGGAACATGCACAGTTTTATATTTTTAGGTTATCATAAAGATTTCAGGCTTACATAAATATACCAAAAACAAAAATGGTAAAACATGCACAAATAATTTATTTATTGCAAATCAAAAGTTGACTTTTCAAATTCCGCCCTAAAACGTTCACAGCCATGACGTGACGTCACACCTTATTCATAACGCGTGAAGCTCGTTACAAATTAGAAGAGTACAGCAACATATTATGTTACTGTACTCTTCTAACTAGCTACTAATTGACAACCTGGCTTAAGGAGTGACGTCACTTTGCGCTGACTGGTGTTTTAAATTCTGTGTGTCCGGTGAAAAACGATCCAACTCAAAAAGTGAAAGGGGTAGGAACATCTCTGGGATACCAAATTTTTTTTTTTCTAATTTTTATAATTTCGCGCGGCCAATCTTAAGACTTTGCATATCGATAGCACACGTCATTACAAACATACTTTCTTATTTGACAAAATCTCCTAGCCTGCTGTTTTAAGCTAGATATTCGAGTTTAAAAGTTTTAATTTTTCAAGACTCCTAGGGGCTTTATTTCTTACCTGATCGAGATGAGACCTGGTGTTTGCATAGTAGAGATTTAAATCTGTAGTTACCTACTTTCGGGGTTGGAACATATCTGCGACATGTATTTTTTTTTTCGAATTTTTATCATTTCGCTTGGCCAACATAAAGACTTTGCATATCGATAGAATACGTCATTACGAACATACTTTCTTATTTAGCAAAATCTCCTAGCCTGCTGTTTTAAGCTAGATATTTGACTTTAAAAGTTTTAATTTTTCAAGACTCCTAGGGGCTTTATTTCTCATCTGTTCGAGATGAAACTTGGTGTTTGCAAGATGGCGGCCATGGCCGGAAATGGAATAAAATATAAGACAATCGATATGAAATAAGTTTAATAATTTAATATTTTATTAATTGGTAGTGATCCTAATATCTACCTAGGTATTCATTTTTACTATGAATAGAGATCAGATAATTGGATGCATATTTACCTAAACTTCCCTCTTTCCCCCCGAAAATATAATATGGATACCTATGCTTTTCTGAATAAAGTAAATTACAAAAATCGGGCCGCCGCACCGTTTTTTCCTACTGGTCCTCGTAAGTAGTAAACACTAGATTGAACAACTTGGTCGACTTGGACAACTCGGACAAAATAAACAACTCGGTCAACAGGAACAACTCTTACAACGTAAATAACTCTGAAAACTTGGCCAACAGATTTGACTTGGTCAAGTTGTTTTCTTGGTGTCAAATGTTATACTCGAGAGCGCACACGTACTACAATAGTTAGAATTGTTTGTATTGTCACGGAATATATAATTATGGCATTGTGTACGGGTGTGATTCCATATCGTATAAAAATAAAGATTTGCTGGAACTAAAGTGGTTTGAAGCATTTTTGACACGATTTGAAACTGTGTTGTTTTTACTGGAGATACCGCTTTAAATTGCAGGTAATACTATAAATTGATAAGCTACGGCACTACTCAATTGTTTTTTTACATAATACGTGTCATTAATTGAAAAATAATGTGTTTTCTTCTAAAACTTTGAATCAAAAACTTAAATAATAGTTCATAACTAGAGATCGGATATTCGGATGCATATTTACCTAAAGTTAATTTTTCAAAAGAATAATGTTTGTAATGACGTGTTCTATCGATATGCAAAGTCTTAATGTTGGCCACGCGAAATGATAAAAATTCGAAGAAAAAAAAAGGTATCGCAGATAATATGTTCCAACCCCAAAAGCAGGTAACTACAGATTTACACCTCTACTATTCAAACACCAAGTCTCATCTCGAACAGATGAGAAATAAAGCCCCTAGGAGTCTTGAAAAATTAAAACTTTTCAAGTCAAATATCTAGCTTAAAACAGCAGGCTTGGAGATTTTGCCAAATAAGAAAGTATGTTTGTAATGACGTGTTCTATCGATATGCAAAGTCTTAAGGTTGGCCGCGCGAAATTATAAAAATTAGAAAAAAAATAAAAAAAAAGTTTAGGTATCCCAGGCTCCATATAAAAATGTTCGTACCCCTTTACAGGAGAGCCTAAAAACAATTTTTTTTGGCAAAAAAAATTCTGTTCTCGAAAACTATTTCATATTTTGTAAAGAAAATCACTGTATCTTGTAGATAATATTACATTCTTCTATTATCACATGGTTTTGTCTCTGAAATACTTACTGTCCTGGAGATATTTCGTTTAGAAGTTGAATTAAACTAAACTATATCCACAAAAGTATACTTTGACATCAATATGAAACTCATTAAAAACAAACAGTGTTATCACAGTCTTCAAAGTTGTTTGTGTAGGCCTTTCGGTAATGATTAATGCATATTTCATATAAACCGATAAATAATGTACGACGGTCGGGAGACGAGCAAAAAACTGTTGAACTCCTCTGACCATAATTCACGAAATTTAATCATGAGAGGGAACTTGGGGCAAGTTGGTCCGGCGTTCGCCGCGGTTACAACTTGGCCTTCGAGAATGGCGAGGCTGTTTTTTTACGCTTCCAACGCAGATGCGAGTTTGATGTTTCGGAAAAAATGTATTTTCTTTTTGCTTACGATTATAGTGTCTTATTTTTTTAGGTATTTTCTCGTTGACTTGTGAATCTTCAGAGCGTTGGAACGCCCTTTATCTGGCCGAACATTTTCTTCTTGTTTATAAAAAAGGCATACATTTTATAGCGTTTTTATAAAAGACCAGGAGCTTTATAATAGCGCTTTAAAATTTTATGCCTTTTCTTATAAACAAGACTAGCTGTTACCCGCGACTTCGTCTGCGTTACCCGGATAAAAAGTACCCTATATGTTAATCCAGGCCATGGTCTGTATGCCAAAGAAGTTTGGCGGAAGGCCATATAATGTGAGACCCAGACATATAGGTCCTATACATGAATGAAACTTAGTAATACGTGTAGAGTGAAACAAAACTAACAAAAAAGGAAATTGGTTGTAATCTGTAGAAGTTGGGGGAAAGGTATTTCTCCTTATGATACCTTTTGTATCAAGTGTGTGAAACTCATCTTTCTTATTAGATAGCCCACTCAATCTTCTACGCATTCATTGTGTTTGTTTTAATGAAAATTCACGATAACCGTACAATATTATGATAATGGAATCAAACAAAATCACACGCACTATCAGTTCAATAAAGCCAAATACGTTCCGTAACGTCCAAAAACTACCTCAGTGATAATATTAGATGAAAATAGCTGTCACGGTTGCCTTTTGCTACTGCTTTTTGGATGATTTGTCTATTTTACTAGTAATTTCTACTTCTTCTTATCGTGTGGCCGAATATTTTCATCCCATCCTACTAATATTATAAACGCGAAAGTTTGTATATATGGATGGATGTTTGTTCCGCTTTCACGCAAAAACTGCTGAACGGATTTTGATGAAAGAACTTTGGCGAATTTGGACCCAGCCATTTTTACGAAAACTAAAAGCCCTTCAGGATGGCGGTCATAATTATTATTAACAGAAAAAATTAAGGGCCTTTTTTAAAAAAACTTCCTCATCTCTAGAAGTCCGGGTTCAAAAGTAGAAATTAGTAAAACTGCCTCCGTGGTCTAATGGTTAAGAGCATTGGGCTCTCGACACGGAGGTCGTGGGTTCGATTCCCACGGGGGGACACTTAGTGATATGTCACTTTGTGCGTTTTTCCCCAGTCGGTTAGGATATTGCAGGCTGAATCACCTGAATGTCTGAAAAAGAAAGATGATTCCGTGCTTCGAATGGCACGTTAAGCCGTTGGTCCCGGCTACTATCTCTGGTGGTAGTAGTCGTTACATAAAAACCACGTCAGAGGCCGTAAGGCGGTCTGAAAAAACTCTGACACCAGGGCTCTGCCCACACGATAAGAAGAAGAAGACCAATATGTCTTGATATACCAACATAAAGACATTGGTAAGAACTTCCCAAGGCAAATTTAAAATGTTTATAGTATTTGATACAAAGCATAATGTGAAAACTTATTCAGAAACCAATATTGTCAACAAAATGTACACACATTGAAGCAGAAAAACATTCTCGCTCACATCTCGCTGCGGAAGGATATATCATAAGGAAATCCGCACATATACGCAACACAACGGATTTCTTTCTCTCCCTATTTATTTATAGTAATATGCCAATACTGAGCGGGGTCAATGACACGGATATTTGGCCACGAGGAAGATTATTGCTTGTATGTACGTAGTTGTTAGTAAAAGTAATTATGTACCGAGCCAATATTTTTGTTTACAACATAACTTGTTGCGAGTGACTGAAGTACAGGGTCCTTCTTAATATGCTGACACTTTTTTAAGGGGATGATCAGACCATCAAACTGAACAACTTACTCTATGAGACCAACATAGAAATCGTGACAAAAAAATCTGCTGCCATACATTTGGCTCGAGTTCGTTTGCAGTTTTGTATTGAAAAGCTGATTTTTTTTTCGCGATTTCGATGAAAGTGCCATAGAGAAAGTTGTTCAGTTTGACGTTCTGATCATCCCCTTAAAAAATGTCAGTATATTAAGAAGGACACTGTATAAAAGAATTTATTCGTAGTGACGATTTTAAAAACTCTACTTTATATCATCTTCATCATCACAATATATAGGGTGTAAACTTAAATGCGTTACAGACTTTGGGTGCTTTCAGATCATAAAACTGAACAACTTTAACTATGGAACCATTAGCGTCCGTATGAGTGATTGTCTTGCAACGTAATTCATGCTGACACGGAAAGAAGACTATATCGCACAATATTGAAATCGCGAACAAAAAATTTGTTATTCCATAGAAAATATCAACAAACTCCGATCCAAATGTAAAGAACAGCAGTTTTTTTCTCGCGATTTCAGTATTGGTCCCGGAGTGCAAGTTGTCTTCAATTCAGTTTCGTACAAGTAAAAATAAGCCTTGATCGGAACTGGTTACAAAACTGCGGTTACGATGGCGGCCGAACCAGTTTAGTTTCATGGTCTGAAGCAGCCATAACTGTTTTTTGCATTTAAGTTTACACCTTGTATATGTCCCTCTGTGGTGCAACCCTCTCACTAATAAAGGCTACTAGAGAGCCTACCCTACATATTTACCAAGGGCAAAGAATAGTTGGTGGTATTCTTTCTGCCAGAGTATTTGGCAACTTTTAATATTTGTATAGAAAGTTTTAATTTATTTTAAACATTCCTAAGTTCAGTTTTTGCAACACAGTATACATTTATACGCGAGTGTTAAGGGTACAGGTGGTCCCAACTCGGCCCGGACCACATGCCACAATATATTCGCAACGCCAGGCAGCGGCCGTAAATAATATCCTAGTTTTACGACCACTGTTATACTTTACAAAGTTTCCGCAATCGAAATCGACTTATTTTTACGATTATTTCGGCATAATCGCAAATCGTGAGTTCCATTTCAATCTATGTTTCTTTTATGGGCACGAATTTTTATGGTCCAATGCGCTACTTAGCTCCAGTACAAAACAAGATTTCTCAGAAAAAAATTGAAGAATGAAATTTTTAGACTAAGAGTAGGTATTCCTTTAATCTTAATTTTTATTGTGCCTTGACTTGACCCAATAAACAAGGTAATTATTAAAGAAAACTAAATCTTAACTACATACGCATACGCATATGCTCACGACTATATTCCCCGAGGGGGTAGTCAGAGATATTCTGAAACTTCAGAACATCCACGTTTCACTAGCAGTACTGAAACTCTGTCCAGTGTGACGGGGAGTGAGCCCGTCGCCGAACTACATACATCATTATAAAACTGTAACAGAAATGTGTCTGTACATTGCAGATATTATTAACAAGCAAAAAAATTGCAATATGGGTTTTAGGTGTCCCTGACTCGAAATAAACCTTTTTGAGAATTTGTGTCTGCCTATTTGTTTGTTTTTGTTCGAGTATCACGAAATACTACTAAACCGATTTTGATGAAACTTTTGTGTTTGATAGCTAGCTAGCTTATTATTTGACTCAAAATCTGGTATACATGCCTTCTTAATATGCTGACACTTTTTTAAGGGGATGATCAGACAATCAAACTGAACAACATTCTCTATGGGACCAGCATAGAAATCGCAAAATAAAAATCTGCTGTCCCATACATTTGGCTCGAGTCGGTTTGCAGTTTTGTATGGGACAGCTGATTTTTTTTCGCGATTTTAATGTTGGTCCCGTTTTTCAGTTTGATGGTCTGATCATCCCCTTAAAAAAGTGTCAGCATATTAAGAATGACCCTATATAATTTGTGCGGACGAAGTCGCGGGTTAACTCTAGTTGAACAATAAAGCTTTTTGAAGATACATTTTTTGTTGTTGTTTTATGCTTATTAGTCTTATTCTACAATTGTAGCGCAGACATCAGTTATGGCGAGAGAATAACAGATGCGCTGTATTGTCGAACTTTCCTTTGAATAATATGACCGCCCGCATTGCTTCTGCAACTCTGGTACATTTTACGATCGACGATACATATCGGGAACCGGGAGTGCATGCTAATGAGTTGGGTTGATGGTTTAGTATTGTAACGTTGAATAAACAAACTACAACTCGGGCGAATTAACTAGGCACCTGGCTCGCACGTGGCTTAGAATTTGACACCCGGTCTGCAATAATAAAAAGGGCGGGCTTATGCGAGGGCATGCCTCCAGCGACCTTGCAGTGAGCTGAAATGCAACCTTATTTAATAAGAAACGCGGTCAAGTACTACGGCTACTTTAATGAAGAGGCGAGGCTTTGATTTGATTTGCTTTGTTGTTACTGGCTTGGGTTACACCACGGAATTCTTCCCGTGTGTATTAGGACAAAGTTTTCTTGTATAAAGTATTTGCAGATGAATATACAGGGTGAAATTGATATCATTGGCATCCTTTTAAACTAAGAGTCTACCCATCAAACTGAACAACTTTTACTATGGGAGCAAACCGATCGGAGCAACTAAAAAATCAGCCGTTGCATACATTTGAGTCGAATAGGCACTGCAGTTTAGTATGGAACAGCCGATTTTTTTGTTGCTCCGATCGGTTTGCTCCCATAGTAAAAGTCGTTCAGTTTGATGGGTAGACTCTTAGTTTAAAAGGATGCTAATGATATCAATTTCACCCTGTAGATATCACCACTGACGCGTTATTTTAATGACGTTACAAGTTATTATTAGTAAGTATAATCGTGACAACGTTTCTGTCCACTCGAAAAAGGAAGGTCCAGCTAACGGTTTTTTAAAGGGATTATCAGAATATCAAACTGAATAACTTTCTTTCTCTATGGGACCAAAATCGAAATCGCGAAAAAACAAAAATCGCCTTTTCGACGTTGGTCCCATAGAGAAAGTTGTTTAGTTTGATAGTCTGATCATCCTCTTAAAAAACCGTCAGCAATTAGCATATTAAAAAGAACCCTATATAGTTTATTTGAATAGTTTTAATTTTTATTATAATTTTTCCAAGGCAACCTGAGTGATTGAGAAAGCTTCGTTGGAACTTTGCTCGATACAACCTCTCCTTGTTTACTTATTCGTTTTAGCGATGCACGTTGCTACGCCTAATTGATTTAAAAATTTTCGAAACAAGTTGAATGCATAAACACTATATGCGAGATTACTTGGATAAACAAATATTTCAGACTTTCTTATGTTCTCCATAATTAAATTATGCTTGCCTACAAAAATAAAATTAAGCGAACTTAATGATTTTTTTGCAGTTTTCTATAGTTCTTATAAGACAGACGCAAAAAAATGCACAGAGAAATTTATGACTGCCTAATTTATTCCACAAAATTGAGTTGGGAACTGGTACCGAACTGGAAAATAGCTAAAAGAGATGAGTGAAAAAATAAATAACACAATCTTGCAGAGTGAAGGGCCCGATTCGGTCCGCAACTCTTTACTCTACCCTTGAGTCACTCATAAATATTACAACGTTTTACCCTCACTCCCCCGAAAGGATACTTAATGCAAGGAGCTTCTTTTTTGCTCCCATTGTAAAAGTTATTCAGTATAAGAGCCACCCCGGAAAATTTGAAAAGTGTATAAAAAATCGGCTTGTATCTATATCGAACTGATATGGACTTATCTTTGTAACTTCGGTATTTACTTTCTGTATACTATGTTTTTGGTTTAAAATGAAGTATAATTGATTGAGATTCTAAATAAAGTGACTTAAAACTAAAATTTGGTGCAGGTTCGGTCCTTGTGGGAGGGTACCCAGAACGCTGGCCGCATTTCATCGCTGAATGGCTATGCTGATCCGTTGAGCGAGGAAAGTGCCAGCCCTTGGGTCCCCTGTCGAGTCTTTCAGGCGCTTTGATAGGTCTTTAAAAAGCGCCTGCGCATTAGGTCCCCACCAAATCCTAGGTTAGTTTAGTTTTATGTCACTTTATTTATAATTATTGTTTTACTGTCACTATTTTACCCCATTTGTTGTAAATAAAGCCAAATAAAAGATATTGAGATTCAGTACGGTTCGGTTCGGTTTCGGTACTACTAGTGAAACGTGGATGTTCTTAAGTTTCAGAATATCTCTGACTACCCCCTCGGGGAATATAGTCGTGAGCATATGCTTATGATTGAGATTCAGCACCATTGATCAGGCTATTTCAATATAATATATCAACAATTCCCGGTAACACTGCAATTACTATCAAAATGTACAGAAACTGGCTTTTGATTAACAACAAAGGACTCCACCATTATTAAATATGAATCTCAAGTATTTCGCTAATATTTGTAAAGTCAATCAACTGGCATCAACAGAATTCGAGGTAAACAACGTCGAGTCTGAATTTCTGTCAGCTCTAATTATGTCAGTCCCGGGAGCAGACGACAGACAACCGGCGTTCTTGTTAAAGGAATTTCTACTTCGATTAATTTAATTGGCTCTTTATTAGGTAGGTTGGTAGGTACCTACTCTTTGAGGAGACTGGCAGACTATATAGGCAAAGTCAAATAAGGGTCATATACGATGTTGTCTATTATCGGTGGCGACTGGGGATTCAGTATAAGAAAGAGTAGGTACGTGTAGGCATTGACTTACCAAGTACTGGACGTTCAAAAGTGTTCGAACCAAAAGAGTAACAAAACGCATAAAGAGCAACGATAACGCGCCAGTCTTCGTTCGATCGATCGACTATGCGCACGTATTGGTGCCGTACCGCTGTGCTGTAAAATTTGTAAAAATAAGCAACTAAAATGAAAAAATAATTTCAATAGTTTTATTGTTTTCAGTTTGTTTAAATTACTAAAACGTACTTACGTTTACGTAAGTTAGTCAGGGAAACTTTTTTCGAGAATTTTGTATGAGACCTGCTGTCCATTAGTTTGTAAGTCAATGCGTGTAGGTATCTAGGTACAGGTACGTTGTCTGATGGCCTGAAGCACCCCATAAAGTAATTATACTGTAACATTTAGGTTTACACTCTGTTTGAATAAAGGTGACAAATTAATGTTCATTAATTTTTGATGCCGTCTGTACTATGACGAAATTACTACACGTACGAAATATTAATAAAACTGAATTAGCATGTTTCCAAATTACACTATTGTTTTTACGTCGGTCCTTTATAAATTATGTTAAAAGCTGTGTTTACAGTTTGTCCAGTGGTTAATTTCATTCCAATTTCATTTTCATAAAATATACTAAATATCTGAGTAAATAAAGGAGTAAATATGTAGATACGTACATATTCTTGTAATATCAATTACCTACTAACGTAGCGTTTGATTTCATATAATATTTCATATTGCTCTCTGTGTTTACAATTCGTTGATTAGAAAATATTATACATTTTCCAATAATTATGTTAGTATTTCTTTTTGTTTTTTTTTTGTTAGGTAGTTTTTTTTTCGCTGAAAAAATCTGCATGTGACATATTTTTGCTGACGGCAAAATGGAGAAGGATTTCAATTTGAAAATGGAGAACCATATTTCTTTTGAACACATATGTCCTTTTTATGCGTTTCTATAACTTTAGGAGGTTGTTAGGCATGGTTTTTAATTGGAAACAATTTGACAAATATAATTACGAGTACATTTACTATGTAATATTAACTATTGAAAAAACGCGAAGCCACATTGTAGATTTTTTAAAGCCAAAACACATGTAGATATTTTGAGAATTTAAACATAGACTGAAATGCAATTTTGCACTTCAAACTCAAACAGCTGACTTTGTTCAAACTATCTACGTAGGTACTGAAATGTAAATTAAGCGGTTTTAGTCTATTCAACAACCTATTACCTTCAACTTTCACATTTAGTTTCTAGCCACAAACCATAGATAAAGTATATGTCTAGATTGAGCCTCACGCTTCTACCGTATAAAACAACAAAAGGGGCCAACTTTCTTAGGTTGGTGTGCGTGAGGCGTCGTACAAATTAAGTCTGTGTGCGTGCATATCGATAGGGTTTAGAGTCCAGTGCTGGTTTAAATTTTTTTCGACGCGTTCGTAGCTTCGACTGTCTATATTGGTCCACAATCAACTAAAAAGTACACATATTGTTTCATATAAACTTATGTATATTTACAATCACTCTTTGGTGAATGCGTCTGACTACTTCTATAATGGTTTCATCTGAAAATCAACACCCTGCTTTCGGGCAAGCCCTATGTTGGAAACCTGTTGTATACAATAAATTACATATTATTCTGTTGGTATTATTATTATTATAATTTTTTTATTCATAATGGGTTTGCGCTTGGCTTCAGCTCACCTGATGGAAAGTGTAGATGAAGCCGAGGATGTAACGCGCTCGCCCAGAAAAAAGCCTGTTTACTCTTCTTTAAAAAATATCCTGATTGTATTTACTGTGTTTTGTGAACTTGTTTACAAACTGTAATATTATGTGTGTGTTCCTTGTTTCCAGTTTAGTAGACGTAGATATAATACATATGTAGGACGCTTATTTCATAATGATTTTAAGTACGCGCGTCACCTTCAGGCCTATGACAGCTTAGTTCTGGTGTAGCCGTTGTGGCGCTGTTTCCCATCTGTATCTCACAAGATATAAAACGATCATATATAATATATGAGATACAACGCCATATTGAACTTACAACAACAGCAGCCTCATGCCGTGTTGTTGCGTCAGAAGCTTATATCTTGTGATTTTCCTGGTATTTTAGCTTGAGTTTAGAATCCTTGAGAAGCCTCAATTCTTCTCCGTCGTATGACATAATAATATCGTTGAATAGTTTGTTCCTTGGTCAAATATCCCTATTTTTGCATCCTGGAATCAGTGTATACATACCTATAACTACAAGTTCTATACACATTAGTTTGACGACAGAACGCCACAAGGGAAACAATGGAACTAAGTGCAAATTTCACTGTCGCATCTGTAGCTTGCTACATATCAGTAATCTGTGGTTACCTTTTGCCGCTAGTCTGTGTAACTTAATGACGAGCTTGTATCTCATAAAATCTGTCATTAATACAAAGCCCACGAGCATTATAAAGTTAAGAGAATTTTCATTAAGACTATGAATATTTTCCAAGAATAATGCAAGATTGAAGTGCTATTTAAGCCTTAGGGGCTCAGTCCTCTTTTACTAAAAAATCCTTTATAATGAAAAAGACCAATCACATTCAGGCATTTAATATCCTTGATAACTTGTAAATATATCAGTATGGCAGTGGTTGTTTTTAATTAAAATGGCATCAGCCCCTGTGTTTTGCATTTAATTTTATATTGTGAGTATGGTTGCCAACCCTACTATATAATATAGTATCCTACTATATTGGGGGCCATACTACTATATTTCTGAGAAAAATATATAGTAGGCAAAACTACTATATTTTGATGAGCATATAATTTATAGAGAATTTAAATATATTGGTACTTAGGTCCAATAAAAATGACCAATAACTTAACATTATTTTAACAATTTTCTTTCTCTTCATCACATTTGTTTCATAAACAATTTTCGACTAAATATACTACTGAAAAGTGACAACAAGTTTTCCTAAAGTCAGATTTATCAATGTTTTTTGAAATTATTTTATATCTGTATCGAATCCAGCGACTTCTACGTTTACAGGATGCATTATTTTCTATAACGAATACGAAATAGAGAAATGATTGTTGATGATGTTGGATTGTTCCTTAAAAATAAGAACATGGTATTCAAACCAAAAAGTAGCAAAAAAATATCTTTTTGAAAAAAAATTAAGTAACAAATTCGAAAAATACTATATTTTTTCGAATTTTTCCCCGATCTACTATATTTTTTCGGGCACTAAGGCTCGAAATACTATATTTGGTCTAAAAAAAAGTTGCAACCCTAATTGTGAGGTTTCTAGTGAAACATCTTTGTGGGCGAAAGACTAGGCTATTTTTAGTTTCATCCAGCATACACTCGTGAAATTCAAAAATTGCAATCCTTGATAGCTGGACTCGACATTTCATAATGAAATCGGAAATCTGACAAATGTAAAGCACAGATATTGGTTTCTAGATCGTGTCTAATCATTGACTTTAGTTGGTTAGTATTGAAAATATAACCAGACTTCGTTTGTATGGAGCGCGCTCTGAATTATATTCCCTACCAAGAACCGATAACTCAGCCTCTCCTTATCATCGTTATACATTTTATAATTTGTTTTATTTTCTTTGTATCATTATTTATCTATCTCAACATGGACACATGTGCATTAAAAGGACAACCGGCACATTCCCTTTACAAAATACCAGAAAATGTATAGAAGTTGTCACTGTAGCAAAATTTGTAATAAATTATGGGGTTTTATAAAAATTATTCAGATTTCATCATTCATTTTTATTTATTGAGTTACCTATTTAGTAATTTATTACTACTAAATTTTAAAAAAGCAGCAACCCCAAAATGGCTGCCAATGTTGTTTGATACCTATGAGATAATACAAGCATAATGTTTTTTTTATACAGGGTGTACAATAAAATGGGACAGCTACTTAAAGGGGTGCTTCAGACCATCAAACTGAACAACTTTCTCTACGGGACCAATATCGAAATCGCGAAAAAAAAATCTGCTGTCCCATACATTTCAGTCGAGTTATGTTGTCAGTTTTGTATGGGAGAGCGTTTTTTTTTTCGCGATTTCGATATTGGTCCCTTAGAGAAAGTTGTTCAGTTTGATGGTCTGAAGCACCCCTTTAAGTAGCTGTCCCATTTTATTGTACACCCTGTATAAAAACGATAAAAACTAATAAAGCATTATAAAAAAAACTAATGCCTGCAATCAGTTTCTAGTGTTCCATAGTCCATAATAAAAATAGAAGTACGGTTATAAATTTTTTGGTATTATATGTCGGATGTCCTTTGCGAACATTTTTTTTGTAATATTTTAGTTAACTAGGAGGGCTGTACGTCATCATCGTCGTTATCAGCCTATACGGCCCCCTACAGGGCACAGGCAGCCCAATGCGGGCTAGTAAAAGACTTCACATACGCTTCAGAATTTCTTCTTTAGCGTATGCAGGTTTCCTCATGATTAAATTAAATTAAATTAAATTAAAAAATCATTTATTGCCTTAGTTTTTTTTACAATCTAAAGTACAAAATAATATAGAATTACACGACTAGGCCAAAGGTCGAGGCTCAGCCTTTGCTGGCACGGGGTTGAACCCGCGCAGCGCTGATTTTCAGCCCCTCCCTTCTCCCTAAGCTCTTGAGTGGGAGATGAGGAAATAAAGGCAGATGAATAAACAGCTGATCTAACATATAAATATATTTTGGTCAATGTCACACAAATTATCTAGTCACATTTAAAGTACCAGAATCTAGCCTGGACTTGTATTATGATGACTAGACAACGATATAGAATACATATATAGATACAAACATCCATGACTCGGGTACAAATATTCATATTCATCATACAAATATTTGTCCCTTACGGGATTCGAACCCGCGACCCTCGGCACACCAGGCAGGTTCACTACCATAGAGTAAGAAGAGATGGCATATCGGCTTGTTTCTATAGAAAATGTTGTCGCCAACAAAGGGGGTGAAAAACGGGTGAGGGGAAGGGTTAACATTTAAATACGCTACTTCCCGCTATTATGACGTCAGGCCCAGTTGAGTATCTGTGCACAGTTCGATACAACATCTCTACCCCAGGGGAGCGCGTTATTTTCTCTATGTTCACTACCAACTGTGGTACCGGGCCGTCAATAGGTAGGTACATACAAAATTATAAAATTAAATCATAAACAAGATAAAGGGTAACTAAGATTCATGGTATTCTGAATAAAGTCAAAGTAGTGCTTGTTGCGTGTGTTTGTGTGTGTGAGTGTGTGGGGGTGTGTGATCGATGTGTTTGTTCCTTTACCTACTGCTGAACGTAATAACGCTACATTTCCCATTGAAATCTTAATGTGCACCCCAAGCACATGTACCTAAGATACATGTAAATATGTATGTAAATATTGACAATTGGTAGGCTTAGCTTATCTGAGTCGTTGGTTCGGTGCGGCTGACAAAACATGCCATCTCGCTTGATTAGCCACCACCGGCACCGTTCACAGCGTCAAGGCTCAATCATTCAATCAACCCTGTTCCAATATGGTTCTGGGGCTCGTACATTTATCAGGCTGTTGGTGTGTTGAATAGCAAAGTTATATCTATTCGTATGTACTTAGAGTTGAAGTTTGTATGATTTATTACGTAGGTGTACCAGTTACTTACAAGGAACTGTGTTAAAATTTTCATCCTATCAAAGTTTCTCATAAATAGTTATTTTTATTTCTTTTTTCTATTTATTGAATAAAGTACAGTAATACAATACAATGACAAAAACCCATCCCACGAAAACCCAGGGGAAGGGGCGTTCACGTTCGCGGACCAAATAGTTCGACGAAGGAGTGTTCGACTCTAACGTTATTCCGCTTGCCAATAGTAATCAGTATAAAACGATTACACGTCATTAATATTTGGCGATATTTTCGGGAAAGTCCCCGTTCAGTGCCTCTCAGTATATTTTATTGATTTCGAATACAAAGAAACAGACAATAATTATTGTGATGCATTCGATCGGTACACTACCAAACACCGTGCCACTCGTAATGCAAATGTCATTGTCCGTTCTATTATCGAAAGTTCATATAAAATCCTTTGCTCTACAAAAAATTAAGAATTTCTTTACTTATGGAAAAAGAAAACATAAATGTTTCTACAAACAAATGTCCACTCATGAAGCATTGAAGCATTAAAAAAGACATGGATTTCTGGAAGAAAGCTACCGCAACTGTGACATTTGAGCTTAGCATTTCTGATGTTTGTTTCAGACTAAGCTAGGACTAAGCTCGTCACATAAAGCAGCCAGTTGTGTAGAACTGTTTACGTTTAAAGTTTGTGCAAGATTAAGTCGAACGGTAAATGGACATGAACGATTTGAACTCAAACTCGAAGTTTTCAACTGCAAATCCCTTCACTAACCGTAATCAGGCCTCAACTACAGATCCTGGAAACGGCAGTACCGGTATCCATCATATTAGTCAACATCATCATCATCTCAGCCGATAGACGTCCACTTTTGGTCTCCCCCAAAAATAGGACCATATACTTTATATTATTATATTACTCATAAAGAAGCTTGTATGATTTGTTATGTATGCATAATGCGCCCTATACCTAATAACAGCTTGCAAAATAAAATTGCACCAAAATCGGTTAAGCCTTTTTATTAGAGAGAAATGGTACTGAACAGACACACACACGCAACCTTATAGGTCACGCATGAAACCATCAACGTTCTGTCGTGGGTAAAAACAACTAATAAAGCTTAGGGTTTTTCGAATAAAAATATAATATGGTAGAAATAGCAGGGCCATGGGGATCCGAAGCCAAAGTCTTCTTTAGGGACCTGGGACGTCGCTTAAGAGAAATAGGTTACGACCCCCGCTCTGGTTCCCTTTTGGTCCAACAAGTGTCCTTAGCTGTGCAGCGGGGAAAAGTCGCCAGCATAATGGACACTTTTGGTCCAGATAGAATAATATTTTTTTCCTTATGTTAGTTATTTTGTATCTTGTTTAGTCTAGTTACTTATATGTTAGTTTTAGGATATTAGCGCTCTCAAAGATGAGCGATACTCTACGGTCGCCGGGTGTCGCGGAGGGTCGCGCGACCGTAAAATGTGTGAGCGCGACGCTCTGCGACCCACCGCGACAGCAAAGTGTCGCTCGTCTGTAAGAGCCCTTATGTTCATTTGCTTTATTACTATTTTACATAACCATATCTATAAAATTTAAGATTATGGTAGAAATATTTGGTATAATTATGTTTGTCTGCAGCCAAATTAAACAAATGAATAGGTTTATATTAATTTGTTTTAAAACTATTCAAATATGTCGTTAGTCAAACTGGAATGTTTCGAAATTAAATTGTTCGTTTGAACAACTGTACACTCAACTGTTTCAACGGATAATATTCTGAAATATTACTCACCGTCAAAGCGATATCTCGTTTGTTGACTGTACTACACATTTTTTGCTTACTTTTTTACATACCCTCTGATACACAAATAGTAAATAGAGTATGCTGTTTGTGTTTGTGGATTAAAATTGTATGTGATTGTGTGTTGTGTTAATGCAGATTGTAAAAAATAAATGCGTTTGATATCAAAGGGGGGTGCTGCAGACCATCAAACTGAACAACATTCACTGTGAAGCCAACATCGTATGGAGTATACTCCCTCCCGCCTCGGGGAATATAGTCGCGAGCATAACATACTATGCTATGCTTTATTGTGAGTTATTTATAACTAGCCGTTGCTTGCGACTTTGTCTACCGTGCGTTACCTATTTATTCTCCGACCTATTTCATCCAAATCCAGCTTGTGCGTGAGTCAGAAACGTCCAAACATCTAAACATTGTCACAAACTTTTACATTTCAATCAATTAATTATTTTACATCTATCTAAACTATAATAATAAGGTAAAGAAATAATTTTTGTGCTTTGTGTGTTTGTTCGAGCATCATGCAAAAACTACTGAACCGATTTAGATAAAACTTTTTTGTTTGATAGCTTATAATCTGACTTAAAATCTGGTATATAATTTGTGCGGACGAAGACGCGGGTTAACGCTAGTTTATAATAAATGTATTAAGAAAGAAAAATCGTACGGTACAGCCATGTCATAAATCTGTTGTTATTTGATTTTTTTTCTGTTTGATAAATCTGTTTACTGTTTTGTGTCCTATTCTGCATTTTTGTGTGGCAATAAAGAGCATTTTTATTTTATTTTTTATTTATTTTTTTATTATTTATGTAGTAGGATTCGACCCAGTGGAACCTTGTGCTGCTTGTGCAATCACAAAGTTATTTTTTTCCAAATAGTGAAAGGTTGTCGTGCAATTAGGTAACTGTAATTAAATTGTGGTGTTTGTCATGCCAAATCTTTTTTACTATTTATATTTTTAGAATATTTTTTTCCCGACTGCGCGACGTAAAGGAAGGGTATGTGTTTTATTATGTAGCCAATCAGAGCCCACAGACTCTTGCATGTTGTTGCATAAAAAATCCAGACGCACCTACGACTAAACGCTCTCACAGACGAGCGACACTTTACGGTCGCCGGGTGTCGCGGAGGGTCGCGCGACCGTAAAATGTATGAGCGCGACGCTCTGCGACCCACCGCGACAGCAAAGTGTCGCTCGTCTGTAAGAGCCCTAAATCATTCATTTGAACGCTCGACTCGTCCAAACCACTATCGTTTGTCAAATAGGCCGAAGCCTTATTTGTCTCTCTGTGACGTATGATACCTATTTATACTTCAAATAAAAAGCATTTAGGAAAATCCATTCACATAACTCCGTTATTCCTAAAAACTACTACATTATTTAAAAACCTTTTCAGAAAAACATATTTTTTTCTAAGAAAAAGTAGTTTTTTTATTAATAAAGACAAGATGGAAAGTAAACTAAGCTGTTATTATAATAGATACGAGAACAAAAGGTAAGCTCCTTACTTGTTCCTCTTTGAGTGGTCCCCGTTATATTCCGGGTACGTAGTTCCGCCAAACAAGCAATTTTCATTCTTACGAGGTTAGCATAAGAGTTATGGCCGGTGACTTGAGAGGAATAAACGTTAGGCCTCGTTCGGCGGGACGTATCTAATACGATTACTACCCACGTATATTCTCAAAAGCATTTACGACGTTGTTTAAAAAGCATCTTGTTTTTGTGACAGATCAGCAAAACATAAAAACCTGCTTCAACTCAATACTAAAAAAGTTGAAAATAATAACAACAACTGATGTTTAATTTCAAAATAATAACACAAATTTTCAGGAACATGTACGAATTGAAACAATGGCTCTCTGGTTTAAAGGAAAACATCGAGTGGAAACGTAAAAGTCCACAAATATTATACTCTATATAGGGTCCTTCTTAATATGCTGACACTTTTTTAGGGGATGATCAGACCGTCAATTTGAACAACTTTCTCTATGGGACCAACATCGAAATCGCGAAAAAATATCAGCTGTTCCATATAAAACTGCAAACTTACTTGAGGTCTTAAGCCAAATGTATGGGACAGCAGATTTTTTTTTTCGCGATTTTGATGTTGGTCCCGTAGAAAAAGTTGTTCGGTTTGACGGTCTGATCAACACCTTAAAAATTGTCAGCATATTTAGAAGGACCCTGTATTTTGGGCATGCATGGTGAACTAGAGCGCCTATACAATAATAGAAGGGCGGTATAATATTATGTAGAGGCTAAAGACTACAGCCTTTAATTAAATTTTTTAATTTAAGGTAGATGTAGGTAAGAGGTTAGGGTAGACAGTTGCATTACTTGGTACTTATGACACTGAAGAACTTTCCTATAGAAACATAAAGGAATTAAAAAAGACGTCTGGGATATACAAACCATTTGCTTTTACTATGGGAAGGCCGTTTCTGCGCATTGCCTATAGGTTTGTGAAGGTAAAGTTGTTCAATACCATGGGTGCAATACAACTGTTTACCTCAACACCCTGTATGAATAATTTTAGTCAAAAGCAATCTCCGATTTACAATTATATTATGCATCTCGACGAGACTTATTGTTCATATCGTGTTAATTACCTAGTCTATATACATGATTTTATAAAATTGTATACAGAAATATATGTCTATATAAAATGTCTGGTCTTGACAATTTTACACAATGTAATGCAATATCGTATTTTAATTGTACTTTGCAGTATTGTACATTTTGTTTTGCTTAAAAGATGTATGTTGTAGAGTTTCTGGCCGCATCTTCTCTCAACGGAACACCTTCCGACGCGGTGGTAGAGTCAAAAAATGACGTCAAAAAGCTATCTATGTGTATAAAAAATTGTGATTTGATTTGAATATTATTCATGATTTATTAAAAAACGCAAAAACGTCATCTGATCCCACCACTGTTTACCCAGCTCATATTTGTAGAACTTATTCCAATGAGAGCGGTACACAGGCGCGTCGCAGACGTTGGCGGGTAAACATGCAAATTCGCTTTAGTTCGGCGCATCTCTGTTTGCTAGGAGCTTTAGTAAACGCAAACTTCGCCTCCACAATGTATAAAGACGTTTTAACCAGCATTATGCGGTGTAAAGTTAATTGAATGATACATCCTTTATAACGAAATTAGCTGGCTTAAGTTCGACTTCACTTCCATAGCTTTAAGGTTTCCCTTTCGGCAGTTTGTAATTTATGAATAGAATAAATTATACGTTTCGTCTTTCATTCTTTGATGCGTACTACCTAGGTATAGGTACATACTTGTTTGTGTTTGATACAGACGAAATAGATAGTACAGTCAACACCCTATGTATTCAAATAATTCTACACTCAACAATTCTAGAATAGGGATGATGACTGATCCTGGAAATTCATATCTTATAACGAATTCTAAAAAAATGGCTAAATTCAATATCAAAATGTTAAAACGAAATTACAATCAAACAGAAAACAAAATGTTATAAGCGATTGAAATACGTTTTTTATCGTCTTCTATCTCTGTCATGCAAAACAGATGTTTGTATGACACTTCGTTAATATTTGTATTAAAATACGAGGGTATGACGTCACTCCCTTTATATCTGCCTCTCGCTCTAACCGTAAATTTTAAACACTTATATTTCGGTTATTTTTGAAGATATTAAAAAATCTGTTTCACTTTAGTGTTTAAGATATCAAACAGTTTTTAAAAAAGAAATAAATTTAAAATTTTCATCATCCCTATAGTATTCTGTGATTCTACTTTGTTAGCATCATATGTGTCAAAATCATCTAAACGAGTGAGTGTTACACATTGGTAACATATATTTTATAATGAATCAAATTAATGAAATTGGTCGTTTATGGTGCGTAAACTGGCTATAGAAATTCAACGTGGATCGAAAGGGGGCGGGTTATTTTGATCTACATATTTTATATTCCTGATATAGTTACTCTATTATAAATAGAAAATTTGTCGAATCCACCTAGTTGGTATCCGAATATCTAGCGAGCTCACTTAAAAAGTACCTATCTACTCTTCCCTTGAAGAGATTTGGATTTTTGGCTGCTGGGAAAATTAACAAAGAGAGTTAGAGAGTTCTTTCTACCAATGGTTCTACGCTACGATTTGGACAAGTGGTACCTAGTTTTGGTGTAGTAGTAAGCCTGGTTGCTAATTTTTATTTCGTTCTTTTTAACTTTTTGTGACAAACAGACATATACAAAATTAATAATTATAGCGACAAAATGTCGCGTATATTCATATTCATTTCCAACAATGGATGAATCATTATCTATAAACTCATTGCATTTATAAAAATTAGGGACTCCCTAAACTAAAGCTTCACTCCCATGTTTTTAAAACAAAAACATTTTCCAAGGTAGTTACAAACAAACAGAGATAATCGTCCATCGATCTTCCGAGGCGGAGTTTAATCGCCAAGCAACGGCCCTCGCTGACTCGGCGACAAGATTAAATGCTAAAAAAAAATGTTTTTTCTTTTTGTCGCGAGGCGAGGGTTTGTTTAAGTGGGTGAATTTGCGAGAGTAGTTCTGTTGTAGCTTGCTGTTGTAAGATACTCAATGAATCACTGCCTGATAGAGTAGTTGGTACCTATTGAAAGTACTAGCAGTCGAGTATTTTATTTAGAGTGCATGGCGCACATATTATTGTGCGAAGAATATTAGTATTTGTACTATGTCTTGTGTACGCAAGGTTTTGATACATACATAAATTCTTGTTCTTGCGTACTAAATAAAAGATTTTTTAAAAATCCATTGCCAAGTAAAAATTTCTAAAAAAATCTATCTCACGTAAAATACTTAATAATACTTTCTTAATAAATGTTGATCCATCACATTGCGGTGTTCTTTTAAAACCAGTTCAAATTACAACAACGTGAAGTGAAAGTGTCAAAAGATCAAAACCCAAAGTTAATGCATGAGAAACTGTTACCCATTAGTATACAAAGAAACCAACTTAGGTGTACAGAAATATCCTAGATATTTTCATGTTTCATGATTACAGATGTACGAGTAATAGTAAGGTATAGGTCTTTTGGAATTTTTCAAGCCTGGAGTATTCCTTCATAGCTCTAAAGCCTCTTACCGCCTGGCCATGGGACAGGGCGAACTGCGCCGCGAATTGCGATTTTAGAATACACAGCCTACGCGCCGGTGCCTGCTTGCGTAATAGTAGGAACACAACGCTCAGTGTATTCTAAAATCGCAATTCGCGCCACCATTCGCCCTGTCCCGTGGCCAAGCGGTTAAACTGAGTTTATATAATGTTTCGCAGAACACTTGATCTTAATGCTGCATTCAAAGTGTAAATCTAGGAAGTTACTCCCTAGTCTCTAGTCGATCTAGTGAGCGAATTGTCCGTGCGTGACAAGATTGGAGCAGAATTACATCGGGTCGTGTTAAGCTAGCACGGACGGACGCCCCAATGAAGTCACGATTTCACACATTTCTAATTCTATTGCCGAGATCGAGAGCTATTTCATTTAAATATCTAGTGTTGTCAGCTATGTGTCTTCGGAATTCATTTAAGTAGAGACCTTTGCGAGCGTGCTCCTTAAAAACGAAGTTTGATCCTATTTGGATATTAACAAATCAAGATCTACGAAATTATGTAAACGCAAATCACGATTCAGACATTGATGTCTAGGGCTGTGTGTACTTTTGTCAGTTTCCTGATAAATATTTGATATTTATAAAAGAAAAGGTAACAATAATTTATATATTTAGGTGTTTGACTTCAAATACCTATAGTCCGAGATCCGACCGTAAAATTATGCACCTATTCCTTAGGCGAACGAAATGTAATTCTAGTGTATGTTTATACAGGGGTTAATTCAACGCCGCCAAGTTGCCTAAAAAAATCTTGCCGCAAGTGCCTTTTCCATTATAATTTTTGGTATAACTTTTTCCACGTGTTTGTTAGGGAAGTGAATGAGGTGCCATCGGAAGGAGACTGGTCTAAAGTACTTTAAAAACTAGGGTTGCCACCTCTCAATCTGCCGCAACTATAGGGTTGCCAGATTCAAAAATGATATATTTGGACCTGGCAACCCTATAGTTGCGGCAGATTGAGAGGTGGCAACCCTAGTTTTTAAAGTACTTTAGACCAGTCTCCTTCCGATGGCACCTCATTCATTTCCCTAACAAACACGTGGAAAAAGTTATACCAAAAATTATAATGGAAAAGGCACTTGCGGCAAGATTTTTTTAGGCAACTTGGCGGCGTTGAATTAACCCCTGTATAAACATACACTAGAATTACATTTCGTTCGCCTAAGGAATAGGTGCATAATTTTACGGTCGGATCTCCGTCTACTAACAGATTTCTAGATTTTCTGTTTGTCCGTTTGGTTGTTTGTTCGAGCATCACGCATAAACTACTGAACAAATTTTTATGAAACCTTTTTCGTTTAAAACATTAAGTTAAATACTGAAATATACAGAGTCCGACTTAATATGCTGACGGTTTTTAGAGAGGATGATCAGACCATGAAACTGTACAACTTTCTCTATATGGGACCAACATTGAAATCGCGAAAAAAATCAGCCGTCCCATACATTTGACTGAAGTGGGTTTGCAGTTTTGCATGGAACGGCTGCTTCTTTTCGCGATTTTGATGTTGGTGCCATAGAGAAAGTTGTTCAGTTTGACCAAAGTATATATTTGGTTTGACGGTCTGATCATCCCCTTAAAACAGTGACAAAACTGTCATACTTTATCGTATTCAGATGACTGGAACCGGTTGTGCGGACGAACTCGCAGGCAAAAGCTCGTATATTAGTAAGCAATACATATCGGCAGGAGATAGTCATATAAATGTACGGACGTATGTTTGGGACTCAAGTCAACTCAAGTTTGGTCTAACGTTGTTCCGCTACATTTAACTCCTGAAAGGGTAGCTTTTGGAGTTCCCGTTCAAGAATAACGTCATGCAGTCTATTTTATGATCTTTCTGGAAAGTAAATATGTCAACGTATCATGGTTAAGGGGGCGAATGCAACTTCTTTACAGAAGGATTAATAAAGCAAAATATACTTTTTTTATGGACTTAAATGTACTTTTGTACACAACGTTATATAGTAGTAATGAGGTGAAATTCGATTTTGTTACGTGTTTTAATGTGGTATACATAATAATAATAAATAAATAACGCTCACAGGCACATACATTGTAATGATCCCAAGGTAAGCCTTAGGCTTTTTGTTATGGGAATCATACAACAACGGCACAAACATACAACATCCATGACCGAACCGGGATTCGAACCCAGGACCCTGGCTTGGCAGTCCGGCGTGGCAACCATTAGATACACCAACCGGGTTGTCATAATAATAATGGGGTCCGGGTCGTCATAATAAAAAATAAAAAATAACATACATACATACATAACAATTGATTGAAATATTATGTATAATTTGTATAATGTCGTTGCAGGCCCAATGTTGGGCAAAGGTAATTTTTTTTTATATTCTGTTTTTTTATTGGAGCTTTTAACCCTGAGGTTATGTCAGCCCGTGTCAAAGGTCATTGATTGCTATTTTTAATATGAAAAATCGTTTAGTTCCATTAAAATGTAGGTATATGAGTATAGCTATTTAATTATTATTGATTTTTTTTTTGTTAAAACTACATCTTTCCTTTTTGGTTTAAATTACATTTGGGATAAGGGATAAATAACAATAAAATATAACTAACTAAAATAAACCTAAGTAATTAAAACACCTTTTCAAAATTGCATGCTATGCGGTTTAGGCTGTGCTGTCAGTCAGTCACGGAACTCTTTTATAGGTATCACCTTATGGATAGGCCCAAAGCGCTTTAAGTTGAAGCACGCAAAATTAGGGCACTTCAATACAAATTAGGGTACTTGGTCTGTCATCTCAGTACATTTTCGAAGTAAAACTGTCAATTGTTTTGCCTCATTTTTCTGGTTTGAAATGTTCGCGTAGGGCCGGTCCATTCTGGTATAACCTGTGGTTATAACTAAACAAATTTCCCTAGGGTAAACAAAGTTGCCCTGTGATATCTACCCTCTGTAATGAAGCGGAAATTGAATTTTTATTGATTTTTTATAACAGATGATACTGTCACTTTCCTGCTGTAAACAATTATTATACACTGTATCTCTCGGTAGAGAGTACATATGTTCCTTGCACTGTATAATAAAGCTGCAAAACACATTTTTAAACTAAAAGAAAATTTAATATGTCACAACACGTCGCTATCTGTTCCACTAGAGTAGGCTGCGTCAATGTCCTATTCAATTACAGGCCATCAGAGACAGGTAAATGAAAAGCTGCTGGTTTAAGACGGGTCCCACTGGAGAAAGGGCCCTTCTGCTCGGGTGACAAGCCTTCATTCACGATGGATGATGGAATACCGGTGTACGGAACGTATTGGGAATTATTTCCCGTAACCGGCTCCTGTTTTAGACAGAAATAGGGCACGGTAATTTACGATGGAAACTTTATCTTTAGGTGAGTAGGGTTTAAGTTTCGATTTTAATAGGATCAAAATGGTCTTTTAAGTTTAAGATTGTACTGTAAAATTGAAATTGAATTTACATTGTGTCTTTAAAGAGGGTGCAGTAGGCCTAGCATGCTACCCCCGAGAAAACGACAAAAATCGAGACGTGCCTCCATCTTTATTATTTTACGTATGCCAAAAAGAGCGCGCATGACGGTTTTCTCGTTTAAACGCTTTGTCGTGGGTGGCATGCTAGCCGTGCTGGAGTTCTAATTGTTGCAAAAGAAAGATCACGACCACATCAGTTTTAATAACCAATTTTTTAGTTTCATTTATGGACAAAAATTATCAAGCAAAAAGCAATAAAGCCAGTAGAGCTAGAATGCCACGCACGACTAAGTGACAAAATGAGAAAGCAAAGTAACAAAGACAGAGGCACGTCTCGCTTTTGGTCGCTTTCTCGGGGTTGGCATGCAGCACGCCTAGCATGACACCCACGACATGGGCCCTATGCCCTACTTTGTTGTTAGAGTGTTAGAGTCAATGCATGCGACCGCTTGTCTGATTTTTAGCGTTTATCCGTTCTATCACATTCAGGTGGGCAAGGATGGACTTCATAGCACTTATGCATTTAAACATATTCTGCGTATCTACCTATAACTGCTATGCTATCCCTGTTCTTAAAATCAACGAGGAGCTTTAATTTATATTATTGCATACCTATAGTATCAAAGCACATATCATCATACGACCGTCTCTTTAATGGAAAGCAACGTTAAATAGGTAAATAATTTTTTGCTCGTATTTAGCATAAAAACCTAATGCGTTCAGTTGCCGAATCAGGAACTCGGCGTTGAAACTTCAAAAGCTTCGGATTCGACAAAGACGACAAATTTCCTCGCCATTGACACGGAAGGGTGGTCGCAGTATCGAACCGTTCCCTATTGGAAATTATTTCTCAAAAGCGAATTTCTGCTGTAGACGTAAATAGGTCGCCATGTTTTATGGGTGCGCTTTTTACAATGGCGGGCGCTTTGACCCTTTGGTGCGGTTAAGGCCATTGTTTAATAAGAAATGCACCGAGTAATGGGTGTTTGTTTATCTTTTCGAATATTGTTGTTGTAAGTGCGAGTCGAGCTACTCGAGCACCGAGGCCGAGGGTTCCGTACCACACCACTACAACATAATAAAGTAAAAAAAAAATTGGTATTACTCCCTTTATCGCGAGACCGAGTCACACTTGGCCGGATTTTATTATTTGTTGCTATACTGTAGAGTTTGCTCTATAATCACACAAAGTTTGACGCTTGTATGTATTATCGTTTTTAACATAGAGCAAGAAGAAAAAACGTTGATAAAAACTAGTTTCTTGTTGAGAACCCCCCATAATTTTTAACTTTTTGTCATTTTTATTACTTGTTAGCAAATCTGCCGTAACAACGCACATTCTGTGAAAATTTCAACTATCTAGCTCTTTCGGTTCAAAAGTTACAGCCCTAAATAGGTCGGACAGACGGGCGGACGGACGGACAACGTAGGCTTAGTAATAGTGTCCCGTTTTTACCCTTTGGGTACGGAACCCTAAAAACAAGGTAAGCAAGCAAACTCCTAAAAGTTATTTTCAAAATAACTATCATGTATCTCACACAGAATTTTGAGTCACAATGGAAATTACAGAAACTTGTCTGGAGTCTGGTATTAGGTACAGTTACTAAATGACGACATAATATCATATACATTGGTAAATAGACAGAACATACACGGTTTGGTTACAATATTCGTATTCATCTTTCAAATATTTGCTCGAAATATTGCAGTTTGCAAAATTTCGTCCAGGAAGTGTCGAGGCTCGAACTTACCTACTTAATTTTACATACTCGTTCAGTAAAAACCTTATCTTATAATAAGATACTTTTCCAGTTTCAAAAACTAGGTTATGAAACTCTCAAAATGTACGCTATGCACCGGAGGCTCACCACAAAAATGCAAAACAAGTGGTCTTAAAATTTTTCTTTTCTACTCTAGTGGGCAATAAACTATTCCTTTAAATATTCAACTACTCGAGATTTGTAAGACCTAGTATTGTAGAAACAAGTGATAATTTTGAATTGTGTTCCTCGTGTGGTTACCGTCTGTAACATCCCACAAGTTGTAGAGTCCTGCAACTGACATCTGCTCTCTTTATTTCCCAGAGCGCGTTTATTTTCTTTTTAAATTCCATCCATTGTATAGAATCGAAGTTTCACGTGCTCTGACAGTTGTCGAGTCCGCACTAGAAATTGTAAAGAAATACAACGAAATGCAGTATTAATAGAAATGAAACGTGTTCAGTTTAAATGCTAGTAAAGTGTCTGGTTCATGGGAATGCATTGTGGCATTTCTTATAAAACTGGACATTGTTCGTTGAAGGGTCATAACATAAGTGTTATTACACTTGTGCTCCTAGAATTAGTTTTATTTCTTTAATAGCCGCATCTTCACTACAACGGAACACCTTCCGACATAGCGGTAGAGTCAAAAAATGACGTCAGTAAACTATCTGTTGTGTGACGTTATTGTGAATATTTTTTTATTTGTGTTTACTTATAAATTAATTCAATTGTACCTACAAAGACATTCTGTATCGAAAGGCTCATCCTATATCCTGATTTGTTTTTTTACAAAAAATAAATTCCTTGCATCGAATTGTTTTCGATCTGAGAAAGTTGGAATGAACTAGAATTCCGTTGTGAAAATGATAACATATAAATATAAATTTAAGTATATCTTCATCGATTCATCATACATCAATATATTCACGCTTATTATCCTTAATTATGAGAGCAGAACCTCAGACGTACGACGTACTACTTTTGTCATACTAGTTATAGTACTCTGTGATAGTAGGCTAGCAAGTTGTCATTAAAGACAATGCGGGTTTTGTATGTAAGGTTGGCGCCTTATTTTTCGTCGTTGTTTTTGGCGCGGCCAGCAACCAAACTTGAATATTTTATTTCAGAATAAAGTAACAAACAAAACTTATCGACATGTTATCCCTAAACTCAGTCCGGACGGAGATATAAAGGCTTAAAGTTGAAAATATTACTCTTACGAGCACTTCAAGCCCTTATATCTCAGATCGGACTAGTTCCGAGATATTTGTAATAACAAGTTTTGTTTTTATCTCTATATTTTGAATATTCAAGTTTGATTGATGGCCGCGCTAAAAAAAGAAAACGGCGCCATTTTTAGGCATATAGGCTTTTCCTTATTGCTCATTCCCTCTGCCGTGCCGTCACCCACCGTTTTTGGTGTCAGGTCTCAAGAAATCTTTCTTCTTCTTCTTCGTGTACGTCTCCACCTTAGACTATCGTTTCAACATATATTATCCATAAATGGTTATTGTGTATCTTAGAACATTTATTTAGATAAATGATTGGTCTTCGTTGGCGCAACAAACCAACGAAAAGCTCTGCTGTAACAATACCACAAGACAAGTATACGAAAGTACTATGATACGCTAGAAACTTCGACGAAGGTAGAAAACCTCTCAGATGTCTAAATATTGCTGTAAGAGTATTTAAAGTAACTTACCCAGAACTTAAAGAAAAGCTCCGCAGTAACTTACCTGAAAAAATAAAGAAAATTTCATTAGTCTTCACGTTACATTCACGTCAAAGTACTTATTGTATTTCACTGAACAATATTAAAATACAAAGTTAGAACGACGAAGTATTTTTTCTTGACCTACAAAGCTATATAAAATTACGTCTCCATTCTCATTTGATTTCACGCTAAAGCAAATTTTGTACATAAAATATTTCGTTTTCAAAGCAGTAGGTTCGCGTAGTCGAAGCGGACCATTAATTATTCAGAAATATCTTGAAATACTTTACTCATTTAAAGGCACAAAAATGTTTTTTCTCTTGATTCTTAATGGGTTTAATGGTGAATTATTTAGTAAATTTTATGTTGTAGTCAGAGATCAGTGGGTCAAATTACTAGATTTAGCTAGAAAAAAAAAGATATTTTTCAATAGAAGTGTTGATACCAAAAATAAAGCCGTTGGTAATTTTGATATTCTGCGTGAGTACTTTTGCTCAAAAATGAGAATACCTAAATCAAAAACTAAAATTTCCATTGAATGCTGAATGAGACAATTTTAAATGTACATAATAAATTTATTTTTGCACAAATTCAACTAAATATTCATCATCAGCCTATACAGGGACAACTTAAATACGTTACATACTCAAAAGGGTGCTTCAGACCATCAAACTGAACAACTTTTACTAAATAAATAAATATTTATATAAATAATACGGACTTACGGTCCTGATTTTATGTCTTTATGTATACAAGGTTACTTTTTATTCAGTGCACAAACTTTCACAACGTATTAGGTATCGTCAATAAACACCGAAAAAAAAATAAAGACATATTTTTTTTTTTGCAAATTTTATCTCTTATTTTTGCCATCTCATAAACTTGAATAAAAATTGCTGTGCTGATCGTACTGTTGATAACAACCGCACTGATCGAGGAAGCGAGTGACAGGTGACAGTATGGTCAGTACAAACCAAACATTTTTAATCAATAAGTTCAGATGCAGTTTTTTTTTTTTCTAAACCGGGTTAAACAAAAAAACACGGGTATTCTTAATTACGATAACCATCATGCTCTCCAAGTTTGTGCACTGAATAAAAAGTAACCCTGTATAAATAATATTACTAATCCAATAATAACAATATGACAGTAACAGTTTTGATGGATCAGATTAGTTAGGTTAAACAAAATTACAGTCCAGTTTAGCTTGCCTCATAAAAAATTACTATAATCTCTTTCACAATCCTTTCACTTTATAACAAAAAGGCGAAAGAAACTCATTCGTACTAACTCGCAGCTACCATACACATTACAGCATTTCCGTCAGCTCTACCTATATCGTAGCACATTTAAAAGTTTTCTTCGGGAGGTTTAAATTGCGAGTAGTACCCTCGAGGCTATTAATCCATCATTGTGTCCGAATGCACCGTTCCACCGGACTTTGCTCCAAGCTTTGCTGAGATAGCCTTCCACATACTTACCTGCGGACACTCTATCCATTTTGTGCCAAGAGAGATGTTGGATCATGGTAGTTTACATTTCAAATTGCTTAGATGTTTCATACTCGTAAAGTTATGTTGCTTTAGTTTCAGTTTTGTAACATAGCGTCAAAGTTTCGATCGCGTCATTTATTATAGACAAAATTCGGAGATCAGAAGATAATTGGTTATTTTCGGCAAAGCAGATTTCATCGTACGTAGTAGGAGTGAATAGTGTTGAAATTTATTTTGTAATGGTTGTAATAAGTGAAATAAAAATTCACATTTTGAATAAACCAACCCAACAACAAACTCTAGTACTGCAGAATCTTGCGAAGGTGTAAGTTAAGTATATAAGTTTCATTTTAACATTATTATACGACGTCATAAGGCTATTTTCGCAGTGTTTCTAAAGGTGAAAGGCTTTTTTAACTTATTTCCACTTGACAAGTAATTTTTATTACGAGCCCGGAAAATTTCCGAATGTATAGAAAAAGGGAACAACTAAAAGCAAGTAAGTAATAATTATTATAAAAATTAACATACGACTATAATTATGTTGACCTTATACAGGGTGTTAGGGTAAACAGTTGCATTACTTTAAGGGATGATTGTACCCATGATACTGAACAACTTTACCAAAGAAACCTATAGGAAATTCGCAAAAAAAAAATCTACTTTTCATTAAAAAAAATCGTTCAGCTGATTGCATTTAGTATGGGAAGTCTAAAAATTTCTTTAGAATTTTAATGCTGTTGTTTAGTTTTACGTATTCCCTATAGGTTTCTTAGGGAAATTTGTTCAGTATCATAGGTAAAATCACCCCTTAAAGTAATGCAACTGTTTACCCTAACACCCTGTAGACCAAAACCTATATCACAAAGATTACTTTTTGGATTACCAAAACGAACATTGTGAGCGATCGACCTCTGACGTAGAAAGCTCGTAAAAAACAGTCCAAAAGTGTAAAATCAATTTGAAATAGAAACAAAAGTTGCCAGGCGTTAGACTCGCGGTTAATGGTGTGGAACTACCGGCATTTTATTAGTGTTCCACCCGGACGCCGGATCCGGACGGAACACGGACGGTGCGCCCGCACTTTGTACAAACCCTGTACGGAACAGGCCGTTAGCACGTGAATTTTTATGTCGGTATAAAATTTCACTTCACCTTTACCTCACATGCGTTACCACGGTTGAGTAGAGGTGGCCTTATTATTACATACGCGTTGACTTGTGTAACATGTTAGGTACTAGGTATATAAATAATACTTCATGTATTTGTTAGGTGGTAACTTTGATGGGAAGAGAGGTACAGGCAGACTTAGACAGTTATTAAGCATAAGTAAAAGAAAAGATTAGTGTTATGTCGTAGTTTTACAAGTCACTTGCAGATAGGAGACATAATTGGTTGATACTCTCGAAATCTAACAAACCACAGACATGGAGATTAGTTTCAATAGTCCAAAATAAAGGGTGTAAGTGACAGCCTAGCAAATACTGAAACGGTGAACTCAAACCATCAAACTGAATAACTTTCACTGTGGAGCCTACCTCAAGAAATGCGAAAAAAAATCTGCTGCCACATACAAAACTGCTGTACCTACCCGACTAGAACCCAACTAAAATGTATGGCACAACTGATTTTTTTCATATGAAGTCTTCTCCATAGTGAAGGTTGTTTAGTTTGATAGTCTGAGTTCACCGTTTCAGTATTTGATAGGATGTCACTTACACCCTGTATAATCAAGCTTCGTTTGAATGTTCTCTTAAATAAGAATGTGATAGGATAAACACATACGAGTTGATGGGGAAAACATTGTAAAAGAAAATGAGGTTAACTATTACATAGTAATTGATATACTAGTTACACAAGTAACACGTACAAATACAACGGTATCCTCTCTAATGTCGTCTCGGTTGGTTTTACGTCTTGACGCGTATATGACTCGTAACATGATATAAGCTTTTGTTTCATGTTTCACGACCTTGGAGCCTCATAAAATAGGGTTGCCAGCATAACAATATTCGTCTGTAAATTGTTCGAATTAAAAACAGTTTCGTAATTTTTTGTGTCTGAATCCCCGTAAGCTTCATATTTACTTTTAAAATATTCGTTGCAATATTATGAGTTTCAGAATAGTATTAGAAGTTACATAAAATACATTTTCCAAATATTTAATTTGTATCAGAAACCAGTAGACATCGTTCTCGCTGTGGCTAAATGAAGTTTTGAAATGTAATTTCAATACAATAATCTATGATCTTAAACAAATATTTGCGGTCTTTTAGGGTTTGAAGTCTGTGAAATCAGGTATATTAGAAGTCTTTTTTTGTAGATTTGATGCCTTAATATTCCGAGAGATAAGTGCAGTTTTTGCAACCATCAGCAGCAAGGCTGATTCAGTGTTTATGGGGTTTAGAGCTTTTCTGTGATGGGGATGGACCAGGTCTGCCTGCATAACTCCAGTCGGTTTAGGAGTTACTGATGATTAAAGGTCTGTAAAAAATTAACGATCAGCTGCAAAGCTGATCGTATATTATTGTTGTAGTATGCACTGTAGCTATGTGAACAGTACAAAAACTGACATGGTTCATCAGTCGATTTAGGAGATACAGCCGTTCAAAGGTCGGAACTTTGACTGGCTGTATCTCAAACCGACTGACAGAACTTGACAGTTTTTGTACTGTTCACATAGCTACAGTGCATACTACAACAATATTATAAGATCAGCCGTGCAGCTGATCGTTATTTTACAGACCCTTAATGATCAGTAACTCCTAAACCGACTGGAGTTATGCAGGCAGACCTGGTCCAACCCCATCAAAGAGATGCTCTACACCCCATAAACATTGAATCAGCCTTGCTGCTGATGGTTGCAAAAAGTACACTTATCTCTTATACTATTAGGTAGGTATCATTTTATGTTATTTTATTAGATGAAAAATCTGCAAAGTAAATAAAAGTAAAATTAATGAACGACTCAAATTGGACAGTTGTACGTAAGAATACTTCAGCTGTCTTCGAATAGAATTGAGAGGGAAACTTTTATGAGGCTCTTAAGAATTAAATGGTGGGTATTAGGATGCTAATAAATGTTCAAACCACGTGGTTTTATAAATATAATATAAATTATCATAATAAACGAAATTAATAGACGATTTTTTTTATTGATTTTTATTAATTGACGAAGCTTGTTGCAGATATATGGGATGTATTTATTGACGAAGCCTGTTGTGGATGTGAGTGGTGTACCTATTACCTTTGACGAAGCCTGTTGTGGATGTGAATGTTGTACCTATTGCCTTTGACGAAGCCTGTCGTGGATACGCACTTTGTACTTTTCGTTTTAAATAAATTTATACATATTCCCTTCCCATAAAAAAAAATGCTAAAGAAAGTATGTTATGTTATAAATGCTTTTCTTTGTTCTTTCATTTTCTTTTGGTCCAACATAATAGGTTTTTTCTTTTTGGCGATTTCTATATTAGCCCCATAGATAACGTTATTCAATTTGATGGTCTGGAGTGCGATTTTTGAATCTCATTCGCTGATTTCAGCAGTTGAAAATTTTAAAATTACTGTGTAGAGATATGAGCATCTTTCTACTACTGATTTCACTTTCAAAAATCATACTTCAGGAGTGCGATTTTTGAAAGTCAAATCAGCAGTAGAAAGATGCGTATCTCCACAGTAATTTTGACATTTTCAACTGCTGAACTCAACGAATGAGATTCAAAAATCGCACGCGTGATCATCGGAGGTTGTCCTTTAGTCCAATCATTCAGCTCTTAAATCAAGGCTATAATAGATCAAAATAGAGCAGAATTCGCTGGCGTTGTTGATGGGATTGATGTCGGACGGTCGCGGTCGGATTTGTCGCCTCGTTGATGGATCGTGCTCTAATGAAGAGCCTGACGGCGTCGGTCGCAATTACCGATAGCTAGCACTACCGGTGCAGTTTCATCATTGATTGCAGCCATTTTAGGGTTCCCTAGCTATAGAGTGAAACATTTTTGAACTGAAAACTTCTTGTGCACTTTTTGGAATGGGTAAAAAATGTTAAACTCGCCTCAGGACCGTGACGTCACCCTGATCCTGAACGAAAATCGGTCACACATATCCCCCTCTCTTTCTACCGCGCGGCGAAAATGTATGTCTGTTCCTGCTGTTTCGTTTAAGCGGCATAAATTGTCATGTTTGTGTAGGATAGCGCAATAAATGAATATTGTATTTTACCACATAAATGATAGTACTTTTATACTGATAATTAAAGCAATTCGTTCAAATCACTATTTTTGCCGGTACGTGAAAAAGGGGTTATGCTGAAAAACAGCGCTGGTCAGTGTGTTTTACCACACTACCAGCAAAAGCTGAAGCCTAGTCCCTTTGTCATGGTATTTATAAATGTGTAATGTTAATGTTATATTTCATTTAATATGTTTAGATGAAATGATGTATAATTTTTTTTGCTGTGACAATAAATCTGTTTCAATTTCAATTTCAATTTCAAATTATTCCCGAACCTTTCCAAAATATCAAAAATGCACAACGTTAATGTTCAAGTTTTCACTTCTGCCGGCACTCCCGTAGTGCAACTAGTTGTTTTTTTAGCTGTAGCTAGGCTCACCTTTAGTATTTCGAAAGTTGAAGAGACAAGAGACAGTTGGTAAGTAAGAGAGTTAGAAAAATTGGCCCTATACTTTTACTTTTACTATTTTAATCCATTAATTTATATTATAATTTTGGTTGTTAAAAATTGTCTCACGTGTTAACCCCAAACGCGACTAGTTTGAAGTTAATGTTCTGCAATTATAGGCTGTCTCGTTTAGTGATAAAAGTAAAAAAATTGCATGCACACTTAGACCAAAGTAAAATGAATAGATAGGCCCAAAGCGCTTTCAGTTGAAGCACGCAAAACTAGGGCACTTCAATACAAATTAGGGTACTTGGTCTGTCATCTCAGTACATTTTCGAAGTAAAACTGTCAATTGTTTTGCCTCATTTTTCTGGTTTGAAATGTTCGCGTAAGGCCTGTCCATTCTTGTTTACTAATGTCATTGCATGCACATGATTAATTGATTTTGTAACGTGGCAGAGGGAAATTGTTAAGGCGAAGCTGGGCCCTAGTTATATGGTCTAAGCACGCTCATTACAAAGAGCACCGATTTTGAAAAGTACCTGAGTGAGCACCTAAGCTAGCTTAGATTCTCACTAGCTGGATTGGTGCTTTTTGTGAAATTGGATATTTTGAATTTTTCTATTCCAACTTGATCACCGAATTTGAATAGCATCCCAACATGAGCACGTAAGAAACGACACAGTGGAATAGTCAACTATTAAACTGTTATCAAGCAAATCTCGAACCATAATAGAGCTGCTTCTAAAAAAGGTAGTTCGTTAGTTCAAAGTTGTAGCAAAGATCCTGAAAACCCCGAAAGGAAAGCGTTCGAGTTTATGTATATAATCAGTTAGTTAGTATCACATTATTTATGTTTATGTACAACATTGAGTCTCTGATACAGAACTCCAAAGGAAAAATTTTTAGTTCACTAGAAAGAGTAAGAAAAAGCATTCCGGCTATCCTATCCGTGCTCTTAAAGGGTAAGTTAAATAAAAGCGGAAACGGAACTTGCTGCCGGGTATAAATCCTTGGCTATCTGAAGCTTTGAAATCACGCCGCGACTTCGAGGGGGTGAGCAGAGGGGAGGGGAGGGGGAACAAGCTCCCTTGTTTATTATTTGACAAATGTTGTAATTAAACTAAATCTCTTTTAAAGTGACTTAATTTGAATTTTGTGCTGAGACTAGATTTTTATGTAGTGTGTTTTACACGGTAATTAACAACGTAGGCTTAGTAATGGGTCCCGTTTTCACCCTTTGGGTACGGAACTCTGAACATGGTAACGTTGGCCAAGGAGCAGTGGTATCCTTTTTGGTATTTTCAGTACTAAATTGGTATTTTTGAGGCTCTGTAAAATTACTTTTGTATAATCTTTAGGTAACTTCAAAACGAAGTTTCCGTATAATCTTAGTATAATAAAATATTCTACAATTTTTTCTTTCAGTTCTCTTCCCGAAAATACCGAAAAAGGGTTTAAAAGCAAGATTCGATGCAGGCCATAAAATATTTAGTAAATTTTTTGTCCTTTGTCCTTTTCGCATTTTTTAGTACTGGGAGCAAAACATAATTCGTTTGGTACCGACATTACAAAAGACATTGCCAAATCCCGTTTCACCTACAAAACTGGTATAAGTTGTAAAACGATTTGAAACGAATACAGTTCGTCATGTGGGCAATGTCTTTTGGAAACGGTCACAATTACTAAGGGGACGTGTCTAAAGGCACTGATATTAATGCACTTTATTTCAATGAAACTTTGTAACTTCCATTCTGTTCAATCACGTCGACCGGGTGACATGACTCTAGCAGGCGCAACAAAATATCACTTTTTGAATTTTCCTTTGTAACAAGTTCGTAAAAGCGTAATCAGAAACATGCTCCTCGTATCCATCCCCCTGCGCGTCACTCACACGTAGCCGTGATCTTTTTAGGGTTCCGTAGTCAAACAAGGAACCCTTATACTGTCGTCCATTCTATCTGTATGCCCCTCCTCAATTACTCCAACATTTTTGCACCCATTGAATTGTTTCGCATGAATACAGATAACAGTAACCTGAAAACAGTAATGTTAATTTTTTTTCGCCTGCCTGTTTCATACATTTGAGTCGGGTAGTACAGCATCAGTTTTGAATGGAACAGCTGATTTTTTTCGCGGTTCCTGCAGTTGGCTCCGTAGTGAAGTTGTTCAGTTTGATGGTCTGAATTCACTGTTTCAGTATTGGCCTGGCTGTCTCTTATATACTGTATACATTTTCTCCGAAAACCCAGATGTTACCCAGATGAGCCCTAATCTATGTTGATTTTTTCATAAGCTGCAGTTTGATTAAGGTCGAAAATTCTGGCTGCATTATTTATCAACGTTTATGTGATGAAAAGTCTACGAAAAGGTCGGTCAATGATTGAATACTCAAAGAACTTGCACCCTCAAAACTTTCGCTATAAAGGCCCCAAGCCCCCAAGATATGTTGTGATATTTTTCCGATAACAAGCAAAGTTTTGTCCTTCGGTGGTCATATAGACTATTGGGTTGTTTGGTTGTTCACACGCTGGGTATTTGCCAAAATTCTTTTGTAAAGAATCTACCTCTCATTTTTGTTTTATGAATGAAAAATAATAAAACCGGTCAAGTGCGAGTCGGGCTGCTCGCGCACCGAGGGTTCCGTACCACACCACCACAGAACACAACATTATTAACTTAGAAAAATAGCTTTTTTGTCCGGGAACTTTAGCGCGAGACTGACTCACACTTGGCCGGTTTTTAGTATTTGTTTTTATTCTGCAGAGTTTACTCTATAATCACACTAAGTTTGACGCTTGTATGTAGTACCGATTTTACGATAGAGCGTGAAGAAAAACAAAAGATAAAAACTAGTTTCATGTTGAGAACCCTCCTTAATTTTTAAATTTTAGAAATTTTTATTATTTGTTAACAAATCCGCCGTAATAAAATAACGCATAATCTGGCTATTACGGTTTAAAAGTTACAGCCCTAAATAGGTAGGACAGACGGACGGACGGACGGACAGACGGACAGACAGACGGACGGACGGACGGACGGACGACGTAGGCTTAGTAATAGGGTCCCGTTTTTACCCTTTGGGTATGGAACCCTATGGTAGAACTTGAATGATACACAGCTTTATCTTGAAACCGTAAAACGATTTGTTAGAATGCAATTTATTTTAAAAATGCATGCAATTTCGAAATATTTAATTGCGACATTATTTTTTACATTGCCATTGAATTGAAATATTGTCTTAATTGTGCCAAAACAATTTTATTTGTGTTGATGTAATATTACTTGTAATTTGGCCTCTCAAAAGATTCTCACAAAATGCACTTTAGAAAGAATATTTCGTTACATACATAGTACGAACTCCCCCTGGCCGCTAACAATTTTTACCTCAACCCTTCTTAGTAGAAACCGTGGCAGAAAATGTAGGCAATGGTGTATTCCTATCTCATTCGCACTCACAAAGTAGCATATGCTTACCTCTTTTTGTCAGTTTTTTCCCAATTGATATGAAAGAACATAATGTCCAAGGTGTGCTTTATAGTACGAGATACGAACGTAAGATCATGCACCTATCCCTTAGGCGAACGGCATGTGATTCATGTTAAAGTTTACACAGGGGTTCACACAATGCCACCGGGTTGCCTAGCAAAATCTTGCCGCAAGTACCTTTACCATGATGATTTATGGTACCATATTTACCAAAAATGCACCTATCTTTTAGGCCAGCGAATGGGGTGCCATCGGAAGGAGACCGATCTAAAGATCTCGAAAGACTAGGGTTGCCACCTCTCAGTCTGCCGCAACTCTAGGGTTGCCAGGTTCAAAGAAGTCATTTTTTACGAGAAATGCACCTATAAAGTAGGGACTTAATTTCTACACCAAATTGAAGCTATCGTCTTCGTCGACACGGTGGACCAGGGTTGCCAGCCTAAAAGCTGCCGCAAATGAGGGTTGCCAGCACTTTTACCAACAATTACACATACCTGATAGGAACTATTTTAACAAGTAAATGGGGTGCCATCGGAAGGAGACCGACCTAAAGAACTGGAAAAACGATGGTTTTCACCTCTCAGTCTGCCGCAACTCTAGGGTTGCCAGGTTCAAAGAAGTCATTTTTTACGAGAAATGCACCTATAAAGTAGGGACTTAATTTCTACACCAAATTGAAGCTATCGTCTTCCTCGACACGGTGGACCAGGGTTGCCAGCCTAAAAGCTGCCGCAAATGAGGGTTGCCAGCACTCTTACCAACAATTACACATACCTGATAGGAACGATTTTAACAAGTAAATGGGGTGCCATCGGAAGGAGACCGATCTAAAGAACTGGAAAAACTAGGGTTTTCACCTCTCAGTCTGCCGCAACTCTAGGGCTGCTAGGTTCAAAGAAATAATTTTTCAGCGAAAAGTGCACCTGCAAAGTAAGGATTAATTTCTACACAAAATCGAAGCCATCGTCTTCTACCAGACCAGACTCTCGCCAGACCTGATCTACCATGGAAACTCTCGTTTTCTAACATGTATACATATTACATAGGGCATACACTGAAATGCGTTACATACCTTCCTACTTAAGGTTAAATTAATTCTGAAGACGGATACCTATAGGTAAAGGTAAACCGATTATTTCATTCATAGTTAAATACGTTTCATATATATTTATAAACACTCTAGTACAGCAAACAATGTTGATATTTAATAATAAAAATGGACCAAGTACTAGGACAATGGGCAAAAATGTCTGGAGTGTGGCCCCGCCCTACTAAACCTTCAGTAAGTATGGCATGTCTGTCTAATTGTTGGTCTATTTACATGCATTCAATAACATTAACGCGCATTCCAGAAATACTTTATTATTGAAGATAATATACATGGTGTAATAAAAAACCCTATTAATAATTTTAACCTCTCGTTTAAAATCAATTGTTTTCGTCGCGCGGATCCGCGTTCCGGCATACCAAAGGTTAAAGGGCTAGTTAATACCATCAAAACGAACAACTTTCACCACGGAGACAACTTCGAAAAAATAATACAATCTGGTGTTTCAGACAAAACTGCAGTAGGTACCTTCAGCCGAATTTTTCCCCGACGTTCTCTCTGTAGGTAACGTTGTTCAGTTTGATGGTGTTAAATTAAATATTACTAGAGTGTCTTATTACACCAGTATACACTGACACCATCGAAAACTCTAGCACACAACAAATTCTTTTTAAATTTTCTGCCTAAGCTCAAATTGTTTTCTTTTTAACCGACTTAAAAAAAGGAGGTTATCAATTCGATTCGTATGTATGAATCATTCCCATCACGTCGCTTCCCATGACGCCGCTTCTGTAGATGTGCCTTGGTTCTATTCCCATCATGTCGCTCCTTCTATGTGAGTACAGGCGAATGTAATATTAAAGGAATTGCAAAATATTAGGGCTTCCAAACAAATATAAAAAATTTCATAGGTGTATGTATGTTTGTATGTATGTTTGTCCACGCATATCTCCGAAACTATTAATCGAATTTTGACCATTCTTTTTTTATTGGCTTACATTTACTCCAATTTAGGGAACAATTTAAGTTACATCAAAATCGGTTCAGTAGTTTTCAAGATAATTATGAATTAATACGCGTAAGTGTGACGGCCTGGTTTGTATGTATTTGCATGATAACTTTGGCATTTCTAAAAATTATAATTTTATTTGAAGTCATTCCGCCCCGCCACAGACCGACGCATGCTTGGACTCATAGTTACAGTGCACCAATAAATTTGACGCAGCTCAGTCGTTTGAAGTTGTATTTTTATACCATTAATGTTGTAAGATAGCTTATAAAATTCTGTATGTTTTATGTAATAGCTATAATCACAATAAAGCTACCGGTTTCCGAGAAAACTGGAGGAATGATTGCTGGTAGGTAACAAAAAATACAATAAATTTAAAATATTTCAGTAAATACACATTTTTCAATTTAGGTGTCTATGAAATAATTAAAGTAAATTTAATATGCTTTCAAATGACACCTTGCAAAACCTAATTAACCTCAGGTGCGATACAATTGAAGAAAAATTAAAAACGTCGGCAGCGCGTATATGGAAACCCTTTCAGTACTCAGAGCCCCCGGTCCGGGAGGGTTTCAAGTATTATTTCAAAGAATGGTTCCAGTAAACCATTCCACTATTCAGATCTGAGCACGATGTGAGTTCGGGTATTAATTTCGGAACACTTTTAAAGAAAAATCAAATAAAAAGCTTCCACTATTCAGAATCTTACTTTATGGTACTAACGAGTTGGATCTGAGCCGCGGGAGGAATTTATGTGCGATGTTCCCGGACTTCAGATCGCCTGCCGAAACGAGTGAGCTACCTATTATCGCGTATTCGTTTCGTTTTTTTTTAATTTTCTTTTGATTTTAATTAGTTCTGTTATAATGAGTGAACAAATTTACATATTTACAAGTCGGTAGGTAGGTAAGTACTGCAGTTTTGTATGAAACATCCCTAGTGAACCACCCCTTTAAATATTACTCGGGTGTCTTGTTAAGAAAAATTATCCAAATGCCCGATAGTTAGTTTATGGCATTTTATAGACACTTTTATGTACCTACCAAGTTATTCACCATAATTTTGACACTACTACAAATTTTATTTTTTCATCATCATTATCATAATCACGATATACACCACTAGTTTTAATTAGGTACTAACATAATTGTATGAATGTTTTGTAAAATGTTGTTAGTATAATTATTAAAAATTAGCGGTTTATTTACGATATACGATATTTATTTGTTACCATAAATCCTATTGGTATACCTACCGATTTAAAAACAAAGAAAAATGTTCCAAATGCCCGTTGATTCGTTTATATTACTATGTTTAAGTATATACAGTACTACATACATAAAATATCATTAAGACTTCACAAAATGTCATGACTTTTATGTTTTTGTTACCTACCACAATAACTAATTATAATAATAATTACTCTAATACTCAGTTGATCTTTTATTCCTTCTAAGGCAGTCCCCGTCTCACATATTTTTATAAGGGTCATCGGAGTCACGGTACGGATTCATATTTAAAATGCTTTTTAATGCATTGTGCATACCCTCCCGCGGCTCAGATCTTAAATCCGGGTAGCATTTAAACATCTAAATACTGAAATTGACCATTGTAAACACTCTCGGAGGATCAGCTTTAGTATCCTGCGGCATGAATTGGGGGGGGGGGGGGGGTGGGGGGGTCCCCACATGCCCTCCCTAAAGGGAAAAAGTGAGGAAACACCCCATTTTTTATTTTTTAAATATTTGAAGTTTGAGGTTATAACTAAAAAACACGCTTATTAATGCACTAAAAAGTACAAAATAATCAGATTTACTTAAAATATAATAAGTTACGATAAATATGCATCCTACCATTGTACACTTGTTAACGCAAACTTCTCACTTTTTAATGTTCAATGACCAAGTAAAAAGCGTGGGGCGCATTAGGGGAGCGTTGGTGGTAGTGGTAGGTAACGTTTCTTAGAGAAATTTATTTCGATAAAGCGCCCCACGCTTATTTACTTGTTCATTGAACATTAAAAAGTGAGAAGTTTGCGTTAACAAGTGTACAATGGTAGGATGCATAATTATCGTAACTTATTATATTTTAAGTAAATCACATTATTTTGTACTTTTTAGTGCATTAATAAGCGTGTTTTTTAGTTTTTTAAACTCGAGTGGTTTACTAGTAGCCATTGAAGAGTTCCACTATCCTCCATCTGTCTCCATCATGAGATCCACGACACAATGTATATTATATCGGACTCGACAAAACAAACCGAACGAGCTAAAACTCAAGCGATTTACTAGAAGCCGTGAAAGATTTCCACTATCCACTTTCTGGCTTCATCATGAGTCCCAAGACACCATGTATAATGTATGGTACTCGTCCAAACAATCTTAACGAGCCCAAACTCGATGGGTTTACTAGTAGCCATTAAAGAGTTCCACTATCCTCCTACTGGCTCCATCATGAGCTCCAAGATACCATGTATAATGTATGGGTCTCGTCAAAACAAACTAAAAGAGCCCAAACTCGAGTGGTTTACTAGTAGCCATTGAAGAGTTCCACTATCCTCCTACTGGCTCCATCATGAGCTCCAAGATACCATGTATAATGTATGGGACTCGTCAAAACAAACTAAAATACCCCAAACTCGAGTGGTTTACTAGTAGCCATTGAAGAGTTCCACTATCCTCCTACTGGCTCCATCATGAGCTCCAAAATACCATGTATAATGTATGGGACTCGTCAAAACAAACTAAAAGAGCCCAAATTCGAGTGGTTTACTTGTAGCTATTGAAGAGTTCCACTAATCCATCTCATGACTCCATCATCAGATCAGTTCGATTATACAAAATTATTGTATTGTCATGCGAACTACATACACCTGCAAAGTTTCAAATCTATACATTAATTAGAAGTAGGTTAAAATTGATTTCCTAGATTTTCTTACATACTTACTTAGTTAGTTACATACAGGTGAAGCTAATATAAGCGTGTTAAAAAGGGTCCCGCTGGCTGTAGGTTTTTTCAAACTGCCATTCTTCCATTTTGACGGAACAAATTATATTTCTAATTGGTTTCGATAGAACAAATTTGGAACTAAATCCCAGACATACTCGCATCGTTCTACGACACGGGGTCCCGCTGAGTGTAGCCACACTATTTTTAGTGTAATAAAAAACTTTGAAGGCTCAAACAACTTCTAAAAGTAAAATGAAAACTCTAAAACCACCTGTCAAAATCATCATGCAATCTTGGACGCACTATAAATTATTTTTACATTAGTTTATAAGGAAAATAAACTGAAAATAAACAATTATCTGCTAGAATAAAACTTGAATTAGTAGTTATAGAAAGAATAAAGACAAAAATGTGTCTTGTTATTATGCTATTTCACGTCATGCTATGTTATGTTATGCTAAGCTATGTTATGTTGTGTCACGTCATGCCATGTTACGTAAAGTAAAATAAATCTCTTGTCAGCTAACAACGATGTATGTTTAATATTATTCATATAATTTTTGAGGACAAATAAATTTGTAATACTTAATTATAATCATTCATTGTTGTTGGGTTATTATACGAACGTTCGAAAATATAATTGAAAATTTTTTTTCAATAGAGACACTCATTTGGTGAGTTGTAGAATAACATGATCATAATGTTTGCGTTTACAGGTAAGTGTAACATGATATTGAAAAGTAAGTAAAAATTATAGTATTTTTTTATAAGTAGGCAACGGTTTACGAAAAAATTAAAACCGCCTTCGAAAAAACTAAAAAAAAACAAAAAATAATATCGGAGCCGATGACTTTTTCGTTTGCATTTAATAAATAAATAAATATAATAAATATCTTGGACAATGTCACACAAATTATCTAGTCACATTTAAAGTATCAGAATCTAGCCTGGACTTGTATTATGATGACTAGACAACGATATACTATATACATTCATACATATATAGACACAAACGTCCATAACTCGGGTACAAATATTCATATTCATCATACAAATATTTGTCCCTTACGGGATTCGAACCCTCGGCACAGCAGGCAGGTTCACTACCGACTGTGCTACCGGGCCGTCACTAAGAACACTACCTTGTTTTATCGAAGTCGCTGTGAAGCCGGTAAGATTCGCGACAGAGCTTGCATTCGTTTTGGCTTGACACCGATTCCAATACCAAATTAATGTTCTTATAGATGCGAACGAAAAAGCAATCGGCTGCAATATTATTTTTTACTTTTTTAGTTTTTGGAAGGCGGTTTAAATTTTTTCTTAAAATTTTGTTTAATTTTTGTAATGAAATACATTATTTTGACTCAGATATCAGTTATACATGCAAAGGGTACTCGATACAAAGCAAATGTTTCAATCGCCAATGATGTGCTGTCAACTTTTGAGTATTTCTATTGTGTAGCTCCGAATCGCGTCATCACATCTTCACAAAATTAAAATGGAAATACCTCGGGGGTACCTTCAGAACTAAAAAAGAATCACCCAAATCGGTCAAGAAATGCCGAAGTTATCACGTAAATACATACAAACCAGGCCGTCACACTTACGCGTATTAATTCATAATTATCTTGAAAACTACTGAACCGATTTTGATGTAACTTAAATTGTTCCCTAAATTGGAGTAAATGTAAGCCAATAAAAAAAGAATGGTCAAAATTCGATTAATAGTTTCGGAGATATGCGTGGACAAACATACATACAAACATACATACACCTATGAAATTTTTTATATTTGTTTGGAAGCCCTAATATTTTGCAATTCCTTTAATATTACATTCGCCTGTACTCACATAGAAGGAGCGACATGATGGGAATAGAACCAAGGCACATCTACAGAAGCGGCGTCATGGGAAGCGACGTGATGGGAATGATTCATACATACGAATCGAATTGATAACCTCCTTTTTTTAAGTCGGTTAAAAAGAAAACAATTTGAGCTTAGGCAGAAAATTTAAAAAGAATTTGTTGTGTGCTAGAGTTTTCGTTGGTGTCAGTGTATACTGGTGTAATAAGACACTCTAGTAATATTTAATTTAACACCATCAAACTGAACAACGTTACCTACAGAGAGAACGTCGGGGAAAAATTCGGCTGAAGGTACCTACTGCAGTTTTGTCTGAAACACCAGATTGTATTATTTTTTCGAAGTTGTCTCCGTGGTGAAAGTTGTTCGTTTTGATGGTATTAACTAGCCCTTTAACCTTTGGTATGCCGGAACGCGGATCCGCGCGACGAAAACAATTGATTTTAAACGAGAGGTTAAAATTATTAATAGGGTTTTTTATTACACCATGTATATTATCTTCAATAATAAAGTATTTCTGGAATGCGCGTTAATGTTATTGAATGCATGTAAATAGACCAACAATTAGACAGACATGCCATACTTACTGAAGGTTTAGTAGGGCGGGGCCACACTCCAGACATTTTTGCCCATTGTCCTAGTACTTGGTCCATTTTGATTATTAAATATCAACATTGTTTGCTGTACTAGAGTGTTTATAAATATATATGAAACGTATTTAACTATGAATGAAATAATCGGTTTACCTTTACCTATAGGTATCCGTCTTCAGAATTAATTTAACCTTAAGTAGGAAGGTATGTAACGCATTTCAGTGTATGCCCTATGTAATATGTATACATGTTAGAAAACGAGAGTTTCCATGGTAGATCAGGTCTGGCGAGAGTCTGGTCTGGTAGAAGACGATGGCTTCGATTTTGTGTAGAAATTAATCCTTACTTTGCAGGTGCACTTTTCGTTGAAAAATTATTTCTTTGAACCTAGCAGCCCTAGAGTTGCGGCAGACTGAGAGGTGAAAACCCTAGTTTTTCCAGTTCTTTAGATCGGTCTCCTTCCGATGGCACTCCATTTACTTGTTAAAATCGTTCCTATCAGGTATGTGTAATTGTTGGTAAAAGTGCTGGCAACCCTCATTTGCGGCAGCTTTTAGGCTGGCAACCCTGGTCCACCGTGTCGAGGAAGACGATAGCTTCAATTTGGTGTAGAAATTAAGTCCCTACTTTATAGGTGCATTTCTCGTAAAAAATGACTTCTTTGAACCTGGCAACCCTAGAGTTGCGGCAGACTGAGAGGTGGCAACCCTAGTCTTTCGAGATCTTCAGATCGGTCTCCTTCCGATGGCACCCCATTCGCTGGCCTAAAAGATAGGTGCATTTTTGGTAAATATGGTACCATAAATCATCATGGTAAAGGTACTTGCGGCAAGATTTTGCTAGGCAACCCGGTGGCATTGTGTGAACCCCTGTGTAAACTTTAACATGAATCACATGCCGTTCGCCTAAGGGATAGGTGCATGATCTTACGTTCGTATCTCGTACTATTAGATGCGACACATAAATGTATTTATTAAAAGGACATCCGGCACATAATACCAAAAAATTTATAACCGTACTTCTATTTTTATTATGGACTATGGAACACTAGAAACTAACTGCAGGCATTAGTTTATTTTATAATGATTTATTAGTTTTTATCATTTTTATATTAAAAAAAACATTGTGCTTGCATCACCCCCTACTAAACAACATTGACAGCCATTTTGGGGTTGCTGCTTTTTTATAATTTATTAATAATAAATGACTAAATAACTCGTTAAATAAAAATAAATGATACTATCTGTGTCGTTTTTATAAAACCCCATAATTTATTACACATTTGACTTTTCAGTCAAAACTTCTATACATTGTAAGGTATTTTTTCAAGGGAGAGCGGCGGTTGTCCTTTGGATTTGAAAGATGACTGACTGGCAAATTCCTACAAACATACAATTTTTACATTATAAAAAACTCAATAGATGCTCAAATAAGTTTAAAAATACAAACGCAGTCCACTAATAATGTTGAGGCAATGAATGATATTTAAGTTATCTTTAGTAGTATCTGAAAAAATTTTGTGAACAATGTTCCGTATAAAAAATTCCACGTACCTATCCCCCGGGTTGCCATTCACGCGTCGAGATAAATTAATAATTATTTAATTAAGCTTGAAGCCGACGACACGGTCCTGTCAAACTGCTTCAGATTAATTTTGATTCATTTTGTGTAGCTTCCACCTGTTCTCAATTTAATTAGAGTTCCCTGATAAGTGGGTAGGTATCGCAGTTCACATGATTCCGGGCCTTGAGAGAAACTAATTAAATTCTTTATACGCTCCGACAAATAAAGATTATTTTGGTGGATCGCGTTTGAGACTTCTATTCTTATTAGCTTGTATGATATAAAGTAAGAGTCTAATTAATTAAATACTTGCGAAGATTATCGCCTTTAATAAATTAAAATAAGTGCTCAAGTAGGTACAGGCCAAAATTGCCCTAGTTTTTTTATAGAGCAGAAGATTTCAACATTTATAAATTATCATCATCATCATCATCTTCCTACAAGGGATGCGTCGCCGTCGGTGGCGCATTGTGGAGATGTAAGTACAGGGTGTAACAAAACACGTGTGTAGTAATACTTAAGGGGTTGCTTTAGACCATCAAACTGAACAACTTTCGCTATGGAGCCAACATCGAAATCGCGAAAAAAAAATCCCCTCTTTCTTACAAAACTACAGTACCGTCTCGACTCAAATGTATGGGATGCCAATTCTTTTTTATTTTTTCTCGACGTTGGCTCCATAGTGAAAGTTGTTCAGATTGATGGTCTGAAGCACCCCTTTCAGTATTACTAGGGTGTTTTGTTACACCCTGTATAGACTCTCAATCATGAATTATCACGGATGACACGCTATATACCAATGGTTTTTTCTAACTTTATGTATGGCGAAGGAATATATCGTGAGGAAACCTGCATATGAAGAAGAAATTCTGATGCGTATGTACCATATTACCGCCTACCATACCATACCATATTACATGCGTAATACCATATTGGGCACGCTTGGTGGCCTTATGCCAATACACCCTAGTAGGTATATAGGCTGATGATAATCTCCTATACGAATTTTACTGCTAAACATGAGTTGACAGGGTAATTTTGCCATAATCGAATTGATACTCTGGAGAATGCCTGTATCATTTAAACTCCAAGTCCTGATGATTACCGTTGTATGTTCTATTTTAACCCAGAAACCACAAGGCATTTTGTTGCGTCGTTCTTGGCTTACAATAGACTTTCCTATTTTCACAGGCTATTTCCTAAACCCGACGGTAAGGTACTACAAACAAAATGCATAGAGCTACGTTTAGTAAAGTTGGCCCGTTGTATCAAGTTATTAGGTATTCCATACCCGACATCTTTCTTGGCACGAGAAAACGTTTGATACAAGTTTTGAGTGAGACTACCAATGAACTGGCAACTTATTCGTTCACTATCTTACGTTTTGAAATTCAAACGCCATGTTTATAAAGTTTCTTGTTAGGTACAGAAGTACGAGTTCACTTTAGTTTAGTTATTGTGTCGAAACCGTAAATTTTTTAGATGTATCGCGTCGATTATTTAGTGATTATTAGAACTTGACTTCTACGGTAAGCCGCGACATGCAAGGGGAGGTATTATTAACCTTTATTATTAATTTATTACTGAATTGAAATGAGAGAACCCCAAAAGAAATTATGTCGTGAGTTTATGTATCAAATCAATATTATATTGCAGTATTTTTCCTTTGTTTCACATGGAGAGAAATATAATAGTTTAATCAAAACTCTCTACAAAATTTTACGAACCCAGAAGTGCGATTTTTGAAAATCATACGAGCGACTTGGCAGTAGAAAATTTCAAAATTACTATGGAGATTATGCATCTTTCTACTGCCAAGTCGCTCGTATGATTTTCAAAAATCGCACGTCAGTACTATTAAATCACCTTCTTAAAAGACTAAACCATATTTATTAAACTGTAAACAAAGTTCTTAAAAGTGTGTGTTGTACCTATTCACGCAACAGTAACTATTTTAAATAGCTTATACAAACCTAAAATAGACATGAAAACTATTTGAAGGGTTAACCGGGAGGCGGGCTTTTTAACCCTTTTAGTTTGGCAGAGTTGGTAGGCTCGCTAGTCCACGAAGGGCCAGCCACCGGATATAACCTTGGACCTCAGCCAGAGATGTGTTTGTTCAACTTTAATTGAGATTATCCCATTTCAAAACGCTTTTCAAACTCAGAACCATAAGTCATTTGTTTTATTATTCTCTTTTACGTTTGTCTCCATTAAATTACAATAAATTTTTAAGTTGACACCGTTTTTAATTTCATAATAAGTTAATTATTTCTTTAAATATAAATATGAAACGTTGAAACAATACAGATTGGAAATGTTTAAAAAGATAAATCAATAATTGATTATTGCACACTGGTATGCAAAAAATTATATAGGTAACACTTAAAATAAAGAAAACAGATGTACAAAAACTGACGACCTTATAGGGTAGAGAAACAGGTGGGCGGTGTAACTAAAGGAAAGCAAGGTAAGGTAATTTCTAAGATCAAAGAAAGTAAGCTAATTAACAGATTTTTGTAAATATGTATATATAATTTAGGCAATGTCATTTATTAATCAAAACACTCTTCAGAACTATAATTTATAACCAAAATAACTATAAATGTATCAAACAACTAGTTTATCTCTACTACGACTATTATCATCATTTCGAACAATCTCCAAAACAAGACAACGAAACAACGCCTAGCAGCGAATGTGTGCCAGTGCGAGACACCCAGACAGCATGGCATTGTCCCACGTGACGGGATCGGACGGGATTCGACGGGATCCGACGGGATATGGCGAGCGACGGGATGAGCCCGCCTCGGACAGGTTGGCCCGCTTCCAGCATGCGATATCAGGATATCTTCTTATATAAGTGCTCGTTGTCACAACTAGGTCGGCGTTTTCATTTATAAAGTGAATTGGAAATCCGTGTTTAACTTTAATGGCTTTCTATTCGTTTGAATAGGTTTTTAGACTTAGTTTGGAGGAGGTGATGCCAAAAATTTGGTTGACGTTATAAAGTAAACATTTTAAATTCATGTGTTTTTTTACGATAGAAGCATTGACATATACCCATGTAATAATTAATATCTATAGATAAAAGTCTTAAAAGTTTCTAAAATATCCAAAAATATATTTTTAGTTGAAACTGTGTGAATAAAGCCAGTTATATAAGGAAAGGCCTTAGTATGTAACTACTCAAATGCTGTTCGAAAAAAGCGGACACAACTTCCAAAGGACAACCGCCGCTCTCCCTTGAAAAAATACCTTCAAATGTATAGACGTTTTGACTGAAGTCAAATGTGTAATAAATTATGGGATTTTATAAAAACAACTCAGATTATTTTTATTTAGTCATTTATTATTAATAAATTATAAAAAAGCAGCAACCCCAAATGGCTGAGAATGTTGTTTAGTAGGAGGTGATGCAAGTACAATGTTTTTTTTAAGTATATAAAAATGATAAAAACTCATTATAAAATCAATCATTATAAAATAAACGAATGCCTGCAGTTAGTTTCTAGTGTTCCATAGTCCATAATAAAAATAGAAGAAGGGTTATACATTATTTGGTATTATGTGCCAGATGTCCTTTTAATTTATAAACTCTGGACAACCAATTTGCACGTTTTATAACGTGCCAAAAACAAACGACCCCACTTATTTCATCAACAACAAACTACATTTGATTGCAAAAAATATTCACACATAATTATCTGAAAAAACACAGTCGAAAAATTATTTTTCATTACGCTTCGTCATGAAAGTCTGACGTATAGCTATTCTAATGACTGAGCTTGAATTCTTGTCATTAGGACCGAGATTGTACCTTTTGTAGAGCAAATGAGGTGCCAGGCGCAGCCAGATGATCGCCCCACTAATGCGAGTGTCGTAGGGTCAGGAATCGATTAAGGCCACGCTCTCGTGCCACCCACGACAGCCACCAACAATTAATAACTGAATCTTGTTTTGTTATTTAATCTATAGCCTTGTAACTTCTTCTTGTGGCGCCATCTCCTACCGGGGGTTGGCTATCATTAGGGCTATTTGGACCCTGGAGCCTGCAGCTCTGAATAGCGAGGTATGCGATGTAGGTTAAAATAGTTCCGTCACTGACTGACCTAACTGCCACAGTATAAGAAAGTAATCTATCTTCATACAATGGTACCAAACGTGACTTGTATGTGTGCTTGCCAGTACGTACGCCTCAAAGCACGCACATACTGAGAATATGTCAGACTGACAAGAATGCGCCAGACGGAGATATTGTCAGTGTGTGCGTGCTACGAGGCGTACGCCACGTTTGGTACCATTGTATGAAGATAGATTACTGTCTTATACTGTGTTACTGCTAAAGATAGAAACTTGAAATTTGGAATATATATTGTACGAAGGCTACGTCCTTCGTGTGCACGAAAAAAATAATTTTTCAAAAATCGGTTCCTCAGGGGGTACCTACAACGGGGTGTTGAAGTTTCCATGCAGACGAAGTCGCGGGCAAAAGATAGTTTAATCATATTGCGTTGTTTATATTTATAATTTATGCAACGTTTTTATGATTCCTAAGAATGAGAAAGAAGGAAACAAGTAGGAACTAAGCTTCCTTTGCAACACAGGCTTAGAAAACTTCATCGAAACTCAACTTTGTCGTAGAACTAACTTAAGTCTTGCTAAGAAGTTGTAAAAAAAAAACTAACTAGGTACAGTCGGCCGCAATAAGTTGTATACAATTTTGTTCTACGTCGTAGTACTAAAGTGTATATAACTTATTGCGGCCGACTGTACCTCTACAGGTGGAACTAATGCAAATAAGGAACTACAAGCCGACTTGCAAGTTATTTTGATGTATAAAATATTTATAAAAATTAATTAAATTTTTATTAATTATTGCATGTATGAAATATTTACCAATATTATAAAATTTTTACAAAGTATTTCGTTTCCTAAAAACTGTTTGTACCTAAAACCGTTTATACAAAAACGATAATATAATTATAACATTTCATATTCAACTGAATTACGTACCATATTAATAGGTTTTCTGGCGATTATTTCCTTCACCGTTTGAGAGCAGTCAGTAAAATTATTAGAAAAACTCATTGGTGAATGAAGTGCGTGCGGACATATCGTCCGTGCGGATTAGAACCAGGACCTTGATGACTGAGTGTCCTCAACGACGCTTAGGTTACAATAGTACCAGTTTTATCATCATCATCATCATCATCTCAGCCGATGGACGTCCATTGCTGGACATAGGCCTCCCCCAAGGATCGCCATAACGACCGGTCCTGCGCTGCCCTCATCCAACGTTTTCCCGCCGCCTTCACCAGGTCGTCGGTCCACCGTGTGAGGGGCCTACCCACGCTGCGCTTTCCGGTACGCAGTCGCCACTCGAGAACTTTTCGGTTTTATAAGTCTCACCAATGTATCTGCGCAGTTGATAAAATGCTACTTCATTTCCTTGCCACGATTGGCTAATTGTTTTCAGGCCCTTTTAGCTGCTATCCATTCTTTGCACCCTTTGATTACTAAACGAATTCGGGTTTTTTCGGGGGACTCTACGCAAACTAAGATTGACGAGGGGAATTCAGTCACTGGGGGAATTATTTTACTGATCGTACTGTAGTTTTGACTACTTATATAAGGACTGGCTTTGCCGTAGCATTTCCCATTTGCCACGGTATGAGACAAATTGATCATGTGCATTTACACAAAATTTTATACCTTATCACTAAACGAGAAATCCTGTAATTGCGAAACAATAATTTTGAACTTAGAACGTTTGGGGTTCACACGAGACTACTTTTCATGATTTTAACATTCAAAATTAGAATCTAAAGTTATGAGGAATAGAATCCAAAGTTGTGGATTTCGTGTTACCTCGCCCCCCGCAAAAAGTGACAAATGTTTGTTAGTAGAATGACACGCGTAACTACCTAGTTATACCCTAGTAATACTTATGGGGGTGCTTCAGACCATCAAACTGAACAACTTTCACTATGGAGCCAACATCGAGAAAAAATAAAAAAAATCTGCTTTCCCATACATTTTAGTAGAGTCGATACTGCAGTTTTGTATGGGACACCAGATTTTTTTTGTTAAGTAGTCAAAGTACTGTAGTCACCTTTTATTACACACGTGACACGCCAAAGCAAGGAAAAAATCAAGTTCACTTATATTTTATAGGGCCGTCAAAGAATCGCTTCAAACCCGAAATGTGTTTGTTGCACGAACTTCCTGGCGCCCGTTTACTCCGTCCCAATAAATAGAGTCTTTCATAAAAGTTTCTTACAAAGTAGACGTCCACAATGGCGCGGCGTGCGTGCCGCATGCCAAACAAGATAGTTGAACAAAATAATACAGCTGATGAGAAAGTTGTCGACATAAAATAACATTTCAATGAAAACAATACAATTTGAACAATTCAAAGTGTTACAGATTTGTTTTAAAGTCATTCACCAAACATGGGTTTACTGGAGTTCTGTAGAATATCAATTGCAACGGTATGAATTACTTATATTATGATTATTTTAACTCTAACTAGCTTTAGCTTGAGTTTATCTATTTAGCTGTAATGCTCGACTTACCAAAAAAGACTGTTTTTACATAGTTTATAATGAAGACATACATGACATACATATACAACGTGTTAATGAATTAGCGCAAAACCACATACACCCCAACTGATTTATAACAAAATAATTAGATTGAAACAATAATTTAATTATTTTGGTAGTTAAAATTTTAAGTTATTCGCATTTTAAGTTTTGAGGCGAAAATGATTTGTTATCATTTCAGCACCGAAAGAAAGCGCTAAAGTACTCATGGATACATTTTTATAATCTTGTTTTGGTAGTAAGTAGGGTGAGTGTTCCCGTGCGGTGGGTTGATATCGGGTTCAGAAAATTTAAAATTTTGCAAACAAATTATTTAATATTTAAAAAAAAATTACCTATGTTGAAACCATGATATTTGGATTCTGCTCTCGATTCTATACAAACTACTTTCTAGTTTTGCGTTAATTCATTAACACGTTGTATATCTATATATACAACGTGTTAATGAATTAACACGTACATTAATTATGTCTATACATAGAAACGTAAAATTATTTTTATATGTATAAAATTTAATGTATGTAGATGAAAATGGCAAATAAATTGGTATTAAAATTATTAATATATATTATATATTTATTTTTATTTTTGTAATTTTATTATTGTTATTAGGGGTTTATTACGGGTTTATTACGGTATTGGTATTATTGTTGGTAATAAAGAGGCCGCCATAAGCATCCCAAACAATATATAATAAAAGAAAACTAATATTATAGCGAATCGATTCACGGACTGTACGGTTGTTAATAGTGCGCATTTCGGCTTGCCACGAACCTTTCATAAAACAAACCTGGAAATTATGATACCTACTCCTAAAACTCACTGAACAACTTTCTCCACGAGACTAACATCGAAATCGCGAAAAAACAAGTGATAGCAGATTTTTTCGCGATGTTTTTTAGAACATGAAACTAAATAACGTTCACTTATTTATTATAGAGATATAGTCGAAAACAAAATAAAAATGCCAGCTGTCCCATACATTTGAGTCGAGTAGATACTGCAGTTTTCAATGAAACAGCAATTATTTTTCTTTTTTCCCAATGTAAAAGAGTAGAAGAGAAATAGTAAAAGTTGTTCAGTTTGATGGTCTAGGGCTGCCTCTCCACTGATGCGAGCTGGCTGGGCGAGCTGTGTAGCTGTGTAAATATTAACCAATCAGGAGCTCGGCCGAGATCGGGTAATATTTACACAGCTACACAGCTCGACCAGCCAGCTCGCATCAGTGGACGGTCAGCCTAAACTTCCTTTAAATATTAGTAGGGTGTTTTGTTACACCCTGTATCAGGTACTTCAGTACTTTGATCTCCACATGAAACAGTACACACTCATAAACCCATTGTAATTGAGCGGTAAAGAATTAATGAACACGCTCATTCCCGAATTTCTCGAACAAAGACTCAAGAGGTATTGTCGACCACAACACGCTCCATACCTCCTCGGTATATCAATTGTTACAGCCCCAAACAGCTAGAATAAACGGCGAAGTACGTACGAAACACGTCATATACATAAATTGCGTGATTCGCGCGTGACACGGGTGCCGAATCGACTTGTCACGCCGTTCGAACGCGCTAAACCACGGTGTGGCGGGAACCATTAATAATTTATGCTAGGTGTTCCATCGTGTACCTTTGCTTCGCGGTTTGGAATTTGAATCACTGCATGAGTTTGGTTTTTAGGGTTCCGTACCCAAAGGGTGAAAACGGGACCCTATTACTAAGCCTACGTTGTCCGTCCGTCCGTCCGTCCGTCCGTCTGTCCGTCCGTCCGTCCATCTGTCCTACCTATTTAGGGCTGTAACTTTTGAATCGTAATAGCTAGATAGTTGAAATTTTCTCAGGTTATGCATTATTACGGCGGATTTATTAACAAATAATAAAAATGTCAAGAAGTTAAAAATTAAGGGGGGTTCTCAACAAGAAACTAGTTTTTATTAACGTTTTTCCTTCACGCTCTATCGTAAAAACGGTAATCACATACAAGCGTCAAACTTAGTGTGATTATAGAACAAACTCTACAGAAAACAAGAAATAATAAAAACCGGCCAAGTGTCGGTCTTGCGCTAAAGGTCCCGGACAAAAAAAGTTTTTTTTTCTAAGTTAATAATGTTGTGTTCTATGGTGGTGTGGTACGGAAACCTCGATGCCCAAGTAGACCGACCTTGACCAGTTTTATATTATGTTCAGGACGTTTTCTTGAATTTCAAGTGTACTATTTAACTTTGAGATTCATTATCATCTATATATACATCCCACTGCAGGGTATAAGCCTATCCTCAAGAAGGTGGGCAGTCCACCACGCGTGCCTAATGCGGGTTGGTAGACTTCACATATTTATCAGAATTTCTTCTTCGCCGTATGCGGGTTCCGCACGATGTTTTCCTTCACCGTTTGAGAGTAGTCAGTATGACGTACAAAACATCAAAAAACTTATTGGTACGACTTATACGTACTATAAAAGAAAATTAAGTGTGGATGAAGATGTACAGTCTCCGCTTTGGGCGGCCCTTACAGGTCCTTTACCAAAGTGGAGATTCGTTTCAAATCGTTTTTAGTATTCCGTATCAAAATTGGAAAAACGGAACACTCATGGAATCAGCTCGTTGTCTGTCCGTCCGTCCGTCTGTCTGTCACAGACATTTTTCTCAGAGACCGTAAGACATAAGAAGTTGAAACTCTGTACAGATATAGCAATTGGTGGTCCAATATCATAAATGAAGTAAAAAAAGCTAAATTTTTCTACCCTTTGGTGTGGGGTATCCCCACCTCTATTTCAATAAATATAGCCGTATAAGATCTGAAAAAAATCATAAACATCAGAAATAACGTGTAGATGGCGGGAAAATTATCAGGGTGGCTCTAACTTGGATAGTTTTTTTTCTATCCCCAAAAAACTAACATCAGTGTGACCAGTGTAAAATGATCTTCAGTTACTATGTGACCACATACTAAGTAAGTGTCAATTTATAGTGGTATTTCAATGACCCATGTTTAAACAACTGGTAGTACCGAACATTAATTGCCCGAGTCCCGACTCGTACTTGCCCGGTTTTTTTAATTCACTTTATCGTAAAATGACTACGAGCGTAGCAAAGTGCTACGGCGTAGCATTTGTAGCTACCATAAGTTGACAGTGACACTGTAGTTTACTTTACTTGTTTGTGTAATTTTAAAGTTAGTTCTCAAAGTAGCTACTGGGACCTCTGTACAAATTTCAGTACAAAAGTGGAAGTAAAACTACTGTTAAAAGAATTATATAATACGAGCTTTTACCCGCGACTTCGTCCGCATAAATTATATACCAGATTTTAAGTCAGATGATAAGCTATCAAACAAAAAAAGTTTCATCAAAATCGGTTCAGTAGTTTTTGCGTGATACTCGAACAAACAAACACCCGAACAAACAAACAAATAAACAAACAAACAAACGAACTAACAAACAAACAAACAAACAAACAGACAGACAAAAAATCTAAAAATTGGTGATTTGGAATCAGGGACATCTAAAAATCATATCGTTATCTTTTTTTAGTAAATATCTTCAATGTACAGACACACTTCTGTTACAGTTTTATAATAGTTTAGATTAGATTTTACATTTGGTATTTTTTTCTTTATAGGCTTTTTTCAATGACATTTTAGTGTTTTTTTGTTAATCTCATTTCACTCAAATTTTAATTTGATTAAATCATAGCATGCTTACTTTCTGTATTCCCCAAGAAGGTAATCAGAAATAAAAATACTATCACGAAAGCATAAGCTTATTGCTATAAACACTATTGGAGTTTTGTTGTCTTAAAAAAGTTTTTTAATTTCTATTATAGTTTACTTATACGTTTTTGGACACTCCCCCTTCTTATTCTACTTAGCCGTTTTCAACCATAATGGTGTAGGCCTCCTTCAGTCTATGCCGTCCTTCTCGATCTTGTGCTGTCTCTATCCATTTGACTCCAGCTGTTCTTTTGATATCGTTATACGAACGCATTTGCGGTCTTCCTCTTGCACATTTTTCTCCCCACGGTCTCCAGTCCAACAGTGCTTTGCCCCACGAGCCTTTTTTTCTGGCGATATGACCAGCCCATTGCCACTTGAGTTTCGCGATACGCTTGATGACGTCAGTGACTTTGCTCTGCTCTCTGAGCCATTCTTTTCGCTTTCGGTCTCTTAGCGTAACTCCTACCATTTTCCTCTCAATTGCTCTCTGCGCTACTCTGAGTTTGTTGGTGATCTCCTTTGTGAAAACCCATGTCTCCGCTCCGTAAGTGAGCACTGGTAGGATGGACTGGTCATGTATGCGAGCTTTCTGTTCAGCCTTAATTTTCATTTTGTTGGACACAAACAGTCTTAATAATAGTACATTACTGCAGAGGCCAGCAACAGAGGCATTGATGGACGAACGTGTAAACGTGGGCCGAGGCGAAGCCGAGGCACACATACGTAAGTCAATCAATGCCTAGTTGTGGCCAAGGCTTGTATAGTACTTTTCTCAAACAATGCGCGGAAATTAAAACAGTAAATTTTCTCAAATAATTCGCGGAAATTAAAACTCTTTTCAAAATCAATGACGAACAATGAACAACAATTTGTTTTTTTTTCAATAAACAGCTTTAAAAAAAAAACATTCAAAATTTTGCAATCCAGTTCGAAATTTAAATAAAACCTTTGATGAGTTACCTCCTTGGTCGCCATGTTTCGGAATAAAAGATAGTTCCATTTTTAAATTACACGACAGATATGAGTTTACTATGTAATTTATTTGGCCGCTAAACACGACAGATATGGTTTTTCATACAACATTGCCGGCCGCTGCGCGCATGTATTTGGCCAGTACAGCAATTTCGATTTATCTCGAAGAAGGTTGTCAAAATAATGCTCACATTTCCAAGCATGTTTGAGAAAAAACAATTTATCAGTACAGAAACCAGACTTGGAGGTCCCAAATATAATCTTTAAAAAAATTTAAGGCGACTTTTTTTTCGCATGCCCGTTCCTATGCGTATATTTATTAAGTACGAGCTTTTACCCGCGACTTCGTGCGCATAAATTATATACCAGATTTTAAGTCAGATGATAAGCTAACAGCTACAAGAAAAGTTTCATCAAAATCGGTTCAGTAGTTTTTGCGTGATACTCGAACAAACAAACACCCAAACAAACAAACAAACAAACAAACAGACAGACAAAAAATCCAAAAATTGGTGATTTGGAATCAGGGACATCTAAAAATCATATCGTAATCTTTTTTTTGTAAATATCTTCAATGTACAGACACACTTCTGTTACAGTTTTATAATAGTTTAGATTAGATGCCATAAAAAAAAGTGAACACAAACAAATTGAAAAGGACATTTGGAAAGAGACATTTACATTTTTACCTTTCCCAAGCCAAGTGCATAAGCTTAGCACGTCACTCCTATGATGCATATTTTAAATTCCCTCCGCAGAGTCCGGGGCAATCCCGTCGGGGCCAGACTACTGGCGACTTTGCATCCGAGGTGACCGCGACAAAAGCCTTCCGTTTTATCTTTATGTTATTCCACGTACCTTTTTGCCTCGACCGTAGAATGCTAGGCGTTTGCTTTTAGTTACACAATTTTTATTTGTGCCACGTTTTTTTAAGGTTCCGTACGCAAAGGGTGGCCAATGGGACTAAGCCTACGCCATCCGTTCTTCTGTTGGTCTGTCTGTCTTACCTTTAAAGGGCTGTTTCTTTTCAACTGGTTTAAAATTTCTACAGAATGTGTGTTGTACTTGCAAATAAATAAAAAAGCAAAACACAATGGGGGGGTTACAATAAAAGTGTTTTTTTTTTTCAACGTTTTTTGTTTTTTCTATATCGTTAAAACGGTAATTTATAGAAGCGTCAAAATGTGATTATAGTAAATGCTCCAAATTAAAACAATAAAAAATAAAATCTAGCCAAGTGTGAAACGGGCTAAGAGCATCCTGGAGAAAAAATCTTATTCAGGGTGCAACGAAAAACCCTAGTAATATTTAAAGGGGGTTTAGACCATCAAACTGACCAACTTGGAGTGCAGCAAAAATCTATAAAAATTTAAAAATCTGCTGTTTCATACAAAACTGCTGCTTTTTCCTCTTTTTCTACATTGTCTTCATAGTGACTGTATTTCAGTAAGATGGTCTAAATCTAAAGTTTAGACTCTAAACCAACCCTTTAAATATTATTAGGGTGTTTGTAACACCTTGTATATCTTTGGGGTGTAATATAACGGTACAGTGTCCTGTGTATATTTAGTCTATCAACGTAACATAGTCGTTCCTATCACACAATAGATGTGATTTACTTCCCAGGCCTCTATTTATCATGGTACAGGTATATCGCATACGTAGTTCTGCCTCCAGCTAGGGTTCCCAGATTTTTGTTTGTGGTATGCGGAGGCAGCACGCACCGTAGTGCTAATTTTGGACTAATAAGGTATACAGGGTTTACACTTAAATGCGTTACTTACTCCCTACGCACACGCAACGCATACGAAAATTTGAAATCGCGACAAAGAAATCAGCTGTATCATAAATATTGGTCGAGCAGCTTAGCTATATGACATTTTCTCGATGAATCTGATGTTTTTTCCTGTTTCAGGTGCAGTCGGGAAAAAAATACGGAACTGAATGAACTAAGTTTACATTTATTTACACCAAACATACAGAAAGGTAACAAAAATTGTATCGAAACAAATGAGGCTGTCTTATCGCTTACGCTTAATGACTGACATTGACCCAGGTGAAAGGCACCCCCCCCCCCCGCTCCCTCCGACCCCAAATAGTAATACTACGGACTGATTATGAAACTAATCTAAAAATGTTCTTGTGCCGGTTACTTCATTATAATTGTTTTGATACCACAAATGCTCAACAATTTTACATTTAGTATTGTAATTAATGACCAAGGGCCAAAATTCCGGATAAGTCAGGAAAATTCCAGTCGTGTGGTAACCCTATCTCCAGCACAATTACAAGACACAATAGTTGTCTAATGGCATCTATCAGTGCAGAGATTATCTCGCATGACACATCTAAAGTTACGGTCTACGTACCTAATGGTGTAATATACGAACAAGAATCTCTATTGACATTGTTGCAGGTTAGAAAGAGAAAACCATAAATATTTTCGTATATTTGGAGTGCAACACATGAAACGCATTTTGAGCGTATTCATCTTGCATTTAGCGAATTAAACAAAAGAAAACCGTGGTTTGATCTAAAATTCGTAGTTTTTAAATCATTTATTGATTTATTCATTAAAAACCCGTGGTGGTCAAGCCGTGGTGGTCTAGCCGTGGTGGTCTAGCCGTGGTGGTGTAGTAGCGAGTAACCATACCTGCAGTGAAGGAAGTGGTGGTTCGATCTCTGTCCAGGAATGAGACTTGTACCAATGAGTTTCTCGGAATTTATCCTAGGTATGATTTGTGACAACACTGGCTTTTAGTTGAAGGAAAATATCGCGAGGAAACCTGCTTGTTTCAATTTGGAAGCATGTATTGCACTGTCCATTATACGTGCCGAGGGGCGCCCTCCCGGCCCATCAAACAGAACAACTTTTACTATGGAAGCAAAAGTCGCAAAAAATGCATGGCTTAGTTTATAATGCAAAAGTCTTACCTATACATAATTATCTCATATATCTGTGGGGAACTACTACAGATGGTCAGCACCCACAAGTTATAGCAAAGATGCCAACAGATGGCGATACCGTCGCTCGCGGAAATATGCTCCATACAAAGACAACGTTCATCGTAAATACGTAACTCGTAACCTACTACAAATAAGGTTCACAATCGAATGCAAGACATAAATCGCGCAAGAGAAATAATCACAGAGATTCGATATATATAGAAGGTCCAACTAAGAACTGTTGGACCACGGCCGGTCCCCAGGCATCACACCTAGCCTGGCGGAAGTACTTCCCTTTTCAATGGAGGAACATTCCCAAGTAGCTCCTCCATATATCTATCTGGCGGATCCTGAACAATCAGCAAGCCTCTAATGCTGACTGGCAAATTTATTTACCAAGATAACAAGTCAAACTCTATCAAAAAACCATCGACACAGAAAAATATATTAGAAAAAATTAAATTATTATTAACTTTAACATTCATCATATTATTACCTACTAGATCTTATTTTTAATTAAACTAAAATATTCATTCATTCTGGTGTCCACTTCCACCGGCATTTATCTAAGGACAAAATTCGTAACAAAAGAGCCCTCAGCCAGATTAAATTTCCGGCGGGGCCCACTTCAGCCCTAGGACGCCCTTTATTACCCCGTTACAAAAGCCAAAAGCCCCAGTGGAACAGCACTAGAATATTAGAACTAGGGCTGTTCGGGATATACTATTTCGGATTCAGATATGGATGTTCAGGCAAATTTAGTTTTTGTTTCCTGTGATCGCAATACAATTTATAATTCGCTTTACATTTAAAATGAAGTTGAAATGTTTTCCTCGTTTTTAAATAAGGTAGTTATTAGTGTTTTCGAACAACATTTTCAACACCATAATTTACTAACCGTTTGCGAGATAATACCCGTGAAAGTTGGCAAGAGTGCATTGATATTAAACTGATAGACCTAGAAATTTGTATCAATCAAGTCTAGTGGACCATATTTTGTGCAGAAAACTCTTCGAAAAGAACTAGAATTCTGTTTTGGGGCGAAAACGGCGGCATCAAGGCCGGCCTTTACTAAACAATTCACCACTAAAAAACAGTAATTTTTCCTCTTCACGTTAACAAACTCGGCACGGCCCTACGTATAGTTTCGGTCACGGATACGAAGCTGCGAAACAGCCCTAATCAGAACCCATTCATTTCGAAGCCCTACCATTCTCGGTTTACTTTTGTCCACTTTGCAGGAATTTTAAAAGGTTCATACAATATTTGAACAATCGCAAATTAAAAGGATGCTGAAAGATGGTCCGTTTTGACTGAGAGCACTTGACGGCCATTTTAATGAAGTGCGTACCTAAGTTCTACGAAAAGTTTTCGTTAAAAGCTAAGGGATTTCTACATTAAACAATCATCTTGAATATTGTCTACTAATATTTAGTCCCAATGGGACCTTCCGTACAAAAGTACGGATCAGCGGATGAATTTTCTATAGGAGGTCCAAAAAATTATGTATGTTTTTTAGTTTCATTGTTTAAATACACCCTTAAAAATACTACATTAAAGTTATAATGTTAGTAATAAAACCAGCCAAGTTCAAGTCGGGACTCGGGCAATTAGTGTTCCGTACTACCAGTTGTTTAACATGGTTCATTGAAGAAACTACTATAAATTGACACTTACTTAGTATGTGGTCAAAAAGTAACTGAAGATCATTTTACACTGGTTTTACTGTTGTTGGTTTTTGGGTATAAAAAAAACTATCCAAGTTCTAACTTATCAGGGTGGCTCTAGCCACCCTGATAATTTTCCCGCCATCTACACGTTATTTCTGATGTTGACGATTTTTTTCAGATCTTATACGGCTATATTTTTTTAAATAGAGGTGGGGACAGCAATTTCTCGGATTTATTTTTTTGTAATATTTTTTTTTATGTAAATAGGCACAATCAATTACTTAGTTTGTGCCTAAAAAAATCTATAGAAGTATCGTATTTATAAAAAAAGCTTTAAAGCTTTTGTAGTGAATTGGAGTTACCAATGTTTATTGAATTTAGGCTTTTTTGACAAAAAAATCTTAAATATTGTGGCACCCTCGCCTCTGAACGGTAAACGGTCTCCTAAGCTAGTTTATAGAGATGTACTAGTACTTACATCTCTAAACAACACTATCAGAGTCTGATTGAGTATCGATATCTGTAGAAAAAGCTCGTTAGTGGATTATATGTGCTTCACATGAGCAATTGTTTTTGTCTCTTAATTTTGAGTTCACCCGGAACACGATAATTATCTTGCAACTAAGATAATTGCTTGTATGTAATACGTATTATAGCTTTTGGAATTCCACTGTAGAGCAGAGGCTACGTCTAATAATTATGATAGAATCGGCAAGAAAAGAAGAAACCACTTACTGGCTGAAATAGCTTTTTTTTATATGAGACCGCCTTATTTTTATTAAAATCTGTAAAAAATTGTACAAAATTAATCACAGCATAGATTTGGACAATAGATAATGTACACCTAGTTAACTCTTATTAATTTTCAAATTGACGTCTTTTGAAACTCAAATTCGTGCATTCAATTTAGTACTCAGGATTTTAAATTTTTTCTTTATTTAAGAATATTTCATGTTTTGTTATGCCTTGTGGCCATACAATAAAATAATTTGACTTTAGGTATACATAATACTAAATCATGCTTTTAAAGACAACACAAAAACAATGTTCATCACAAGTTCAACACAAAGTTCACTACACTGACCAAGATACCGATGAAAATCGAACTACTACGTATTCCGAAATATTCGAACTACGAACAAATGCAATAAAAGCTAATAACGTGAAATTCGACGAAACTACGGGTAGATGGACTGTGTATCGGATCAAGCCGGTCTGACTGACGTTAATGATCATTACTTCCGAATACAAAACAAAGAACAGCGCTATACAGCCCCACTAATTTATGAAGCTTTAAACAAAACCAAAATGTACTGCGCATCGCTGAAAGTTCGTTCCCACATCGGTGTTCATAGGAATTTCATTCAACACGTTAATGTCATGTTATACAGGGTGTAACAAAACACCCTAGTAATACTTAAGAGGATGCTTCAGACCATCAATCTGAACAACTTTCACTATGGAGCCAACGTAGAGAAAAAGTAAAAAAAATCAGCCGTCCCATACATTTGAGTCGAGACGGTAATGCAGTTTTGTATAAAAAAGCTGTTTTTTTTTGCTATTTCTATGTTGGCTCCATAGTGAAAGTTGTTCAGTTTGATGGTCTGAAGCAGTACTAGGTAGCCCCCATAAGTATTACTAGGGTGTTTTGTCACACCCTGTAAACTGTATTACTTAACTAGCATAATAATTTTATAGAATATGCAATTTCGCAGTAACAAATTTTGTAGTGTACAAAGTGCAAAACCCGAGTCTTTTACAAACCGATCCGAAAATAAATCGATAAAAGTCATTAACCGTCTATTGCCTAACTGCAGCTATTCAAATGCTATGTGATTTGGAAGCCGTCCATGTTGGGACGTCCGACTAGCGCCATTACGCTCCACCAGTCTATCTGACACTCCTCGCCTCCTTTGACGCATCAAAAATCGGATTAAGAGAATATAAGGTTGTATAAACCGTAGGTTTCAAGTTAGACTGGCCACGTTATACCTGCGAAAGAGCCGTGATGAGCCAACTCGCAGTTACGTACCTCAATGGCCGGCTGTTAAGCGCTAAACGAGGCCTTATGGCTGAAAGAAAAAAAGGCGGTAGTAGATAAAACACAGCGAGGCAGTTCGGAGAGCAGTTTACGTCGAGCTGAACCGATAATGGCGTCGGACGAAGCAGTTTAGTGGGGACGATGTGAACATTGATTTTTTTAAATAATGGTTTGAATAGCATGGTGACTGTATTACTCGCAAGGTAGCTCGCAAGTAGGTTATGGACATTTTGAATCACATTTCACAATAATATAGCAAACTATAGTATTTTATCCTGGAAACAGCGTGTGGAGTGCACTCGTACTCCATCGTTGCAAATAATTTGATGAATTTAAATCGGTCCATGTGGCATACTCAGTGTACCTACCTACTTGTAGTTAATCTTGAACACTGTGATAATACTTATTATACTACAAGAATAAGACATAAACACATCATGTTTAGTGTATTTTTTCAGAGTACTGAAAAAAGTAAACAGTTCAAAAAATTAGTTTTCGGAAATGATGAAAAATACAAGGGTTTTTATTTTCCTAACTTTATAATAAGGAGTGCAAATGTACTCCACACTCTAGAACCATGATTTTTACATGCGCGTCGACTATAAAACGGTAGAAACAAAATAAAATAGACAGAAACTCAAACCACTTTAAAGTAGGTAGCTCTATAGAATGTAAAACTTGGAACCCATTAGGCGAGAAGAAGGGAACTAAAGTTTGGCTAGTTTTATACCCAATCGCTTACACTGGGTACCTGTGTAAGTTAGACACTTTGCCAGAAACTACTGCAGACTACTTACCACTGCTAGAGAAGCTTATACGTTTGTTTTTGAAAAGCCGTAACTAGAGATGTTATAAGAGGCTTAGCAGAAATGGTGCCAATTAGCGGAGTATACGGAGTGGAAGTGAAAACTCACCAATTTCAAAGCTATGGTATTATTACAGAGAGCAGTGTAATTCGACGTTCATTGAATTCGTTTTTGTAGATTTACTGATGTTGAACGAAGTGTATTCAGTTCCTAAAGGAATGCTATTTGGGGAGATTTAAATATAGATGTTTGAATCTTGTTAATGAGCCGTCTGTTAACAACATTAAAATATAGCGCAATTGATGTAAGAGCCCGAATTCGTCGTCCGTACTGTACGCCGTACTCCTTTCATAGTGAATGTATTCATTTCATTTCATAAATTGTAAACAGTAATGGCATAATTGCAATAATTCGATTTCAATGGTTAACGGTTTGTGTGAGTAATGAATAACTTACCGAATTAACAGCAGCCATCACAACATGGGCGTTGCCGCTCCACCGTAACGACTACACGTACATTCTGAAACAAACATAAATCACATAATTAATTACATTCCCTGACAATAAAACAAACGTTGGTATAACTAATAAATGTCTACGCTCTATAAAAACCTCTATACTCTATACTCTATAGGATCAAATACGCCGAAGGCGGTCATCAACGTCAATCGTAAAGTAAATTAGTACAAAAGTAATATCGTAAATGCCTCTGAAAGCAGGTCGGCCTTGTTGACATCTCGTATATGTTCGTCTGACTCAATGCAGTCTCGGCCGAGACGCGGCGTTTCGCCTTACAGAACATGGTGGAAACGAGACCGTTCAAGCTGATCCCTACCTAAACACGACAGCATAAGTACCAAAATCAGGCAATGAGATACGCCGCGGCAAATAGAATAGTCGCGTTCACAGTCAGTGGGGCAAACGTCCAAGTCCATTAATAAAATTGAATCAGACGGACATTCTCTAGCACAATATGTGCACGTGCGAGGATAAATAAAACTTTGGAATGGCGGAGTATGCTAATCTGACGTTGGGACCTAGCACACGCAACCTCCACTCCGGTTTTCCGCTACACGCCAGTAGCAGACTCAGCATTTAATTTTGGGGACGGAGTCATAACTTCGTCATGATTCTAATGCGTTTTCGAGTTTTTATGGCTTTAATTTTATGCGTTATTCATCCTGTGCGAAGCACCAGTGTCACAGGAATGACATACTTATGTTGCCGTAGGCTTAAGGGAAGGGTAGCAAGACCCCCTTGGTTACCCCCTGGCCCTCTTTGGATGATACTGCTCTTAATTTAAACCACAAATATTTTACGATCTCTACTCGACACATCGCTTGCTCACAATGAGCTTTTCTTCGTAATGAAGACTTAAGACAATAAAATTAAAAGTTTATTACTGCATGCTATAAAATGGTTGTCAAATGTTTAAGTTTGCGATTGAGTTAGGATGCGGTCGAATCATACGTGGCTTGCGGCGGCGTTGGCGGTCTCCACACATACGTTTCATATTCAGAGGATAATATAATTCCTCTGTAATAATTATCTTTGTATGTTATCATTGAGATTCTGCTATTTATGAATAAATGAAACATCAACTTTAAGTTTATCAATAAAAGTTCACAACTTACGGTGAACTTATTATTCTATTTACTTTATTTTGCTGTAGAAAAAAATGCACAAGTTCCAAATCCAGTATTGGACATGTATCAACTTCAACAGATGAAAGTCGACTTTTCATTTGGGATACCGATATCATTATGACTTTATGAGTAAACGAGAAACCTCAATCGTCGGTAGTGTGATAAATGTCCACCAACGCGACCGCAGTCCGCTTTACTTTGATCGTAACTCAACACAAAAACAATTCTTATAGCCACATTACAAGGCAGAATAGTGCTTTAAGTTCTAGATTCTTGGTGAAAATAGTGCTTAAACTTGTACAATACTCTTTTATAGCCATAGTTGTTTTTATTTAAGTGCAAATGAATTAACAGTCAATGGATTGCGCATGTACCTCGTCTAGACTAGTATCTTTTGATAGTAAAGTTATTTTTCCTAATTTTCTTGTTCTATTCCCGGAATTTTGAAAATTGTCTTCTATCCTCTCCCCGTTTTCATATTTCCCATCAGTATAAATCACATCAAGGACCTGTCCTCATCTTATCTGATTGCTGGTAGATCCACCTTTCTTTTACCTTTCTTTTACCTTCATCCATTTTCTTAATACTGCTTACTTTATAGTACCCTTTTATTTCATACAAACAATGAAGTGGTTTTGTACAAACAAAAATGAACTTATTTAACTTCAAAGCTGTCTATATCAATCTAACTAACTAACATTAGAATCTGTTTTCAATTTATAAAATATTTCTAATGGTGAAAGAATTTTTTAAATCGGCCCAGTACTTTTTGAGCCTATTCATTACAAACATACAAACATACAAAAATAGGTACAAATCTTTCCTCTTTATAATATTAGTGTAGATAAGCACTAAGACACAAATGCAGTACAGGGTGGTCTTATAGCTAGCTAGAGTATACATAGGAGAAACAAAAATATAAACAAGTTTAAAAAAAGCAAAATTATGGTATTGAAATTACACCCTCGAGGTATTTGTATAATGATGTCCAAAGGAAAGCGAGGGTGGCAGGCAGGAGGTGGGGTACTAGGACATCATTTGTTAGAAGCTGTAAGCCGGTGCCAAGTAGGTACTTACTGGACGGCTGAAGATTGATATACTCTCAAAGGAATCCCTGTCACTTCCTTATAATAACATTTTGATAACTTTATCCTTTAAACTGTCTACTAAACGAAACCGTAGTACCTAACATTCTACTAAAGATAGTGTCAAAAGAAAAAAAAGCTTCTTCACTTTTATAAATTATGTTAGGTAAGTGAATTGAATGACCAAGAAATAAAATACCAATAATTGTGGAATAAATACCAATCTATTGAATTAGTATAGTATTATAATGAATTATATAGTATAGTATAGTATTGTATTAGTAGATAGTAGATATGAAAAATATATTTCATTGTAGATATCATAAATTACAATGCAAAAATAATTATACAGGGTGTACAATAAAATGGGACAACTACTCAAAGGGGTGCTTCAGACCATCAAACTGAACAACTTTCTCTATGGGACCAATATCGAAATCGCGAAAAAAAAATCCCCTCTCCCATACAAAACTGCAAACATAACTCGACTGAAATGTATGGGACAGTAGATTTTTTTTTCGCGATTTCGATATTGGTCCCATAGAGAAAGTTGTTCAGTTTGATGGTCTGAAGCACCCCTCTAAGTAGCTGTCCTATTTTATTGTACACCCTGTATATTACACGTATTTTGTTATGATATTTGACAAAGTATGCAAACCTAAAACAATACGTAAAGAGGAAAGAAAACAAAGGTTGTACTTATACAAAGCGTTATTTTAATAACTAAAAACAATGAAATTGACGACTTTTGTTTTGTAACAAATAAAGTAAGCATGTATATTTACAATGTTCCATGAAATATGATTATAAAATAAAGACAAAGCGACGACTTTATGAAGCGCGCCCATCATTTTTATCACTTTGCTTGAAAAACTTTAATAAAGTGGAGAATGGTGGAGACACAGCATTTCAGCTCAGGTGAAATATTACATTTTTATGCACGGGGTATTTTTTAATATCACAGTCGCAAAAGGAAACGAGATTAGGTAAGGTTAAGTAAGTATAAAGTAAGTTTTAAGTAAATTTTTATGAAAGAACAGAGTGTACACCAGTTTTTAGTGTTATGACACGAATTTAAATATCTTGAGAATACGACGTTGCTGGTTGCAAACAGGAATTCAAGAAAAAGTTTTGTAATCGTAATTATTATTTGCATTGATATTAATTATCAACTAAAGACCAGCAATATCTTAAACTATGGACGTAACGTAGTCCTCCAGCGGAATTCATGGTGACACAAGCTTTCAAGATGGCTTCTGTTTGCTATGGACATCTCGCTTATTCTAATGGACGGTTTTCTAAGATGCTTTAAACGGTTGGCTGGTTTAATGGATGTAGATTATTTTTATGACAACTGATAGTTCCGTTTATGAACAGAAACATAGCTCATTGGTATTATCACACGAAAATTAACTTAGCCCCACAGTAAACTAAATTCATGCACATATTATCACCCCCGAACGCACTCTACTAGGTGAAGCCCAGGATGTCGCCGTTGACAGACACGTCAAGGAGGATATCATCATCATCATCATCACCCCCGAAGAATAGTCAATTATGAGACGATATTTTGAGTTTAACATTATAACGTACTTGTTTTCAGAAAACCAGATCTTCAGTTTTGAAAAAGTGCTCGTTTATTTTTTTTTTAATGATTTATTTACTTAAGATGTACGAAACGAAAACATATTTCAATATGTAAATAAAAGCTACCTTTTATTCCAGTTTAGAAGAAAGTATCAAGAATTTATTTTCATCTTCATCTTGACGACCCGGTTGGTGTAATGGTTACCACGCCGGACTGCCAAACCAGGGTCCTGGGTTCGAATCCCGGTTCGGTCATGGATGTTTACATGTTTGTGCCGTTGTTGTATGGTTTCCATAATAAACAGCCTATTAATAGTGCTTTCTTGGGATCATTACAATGTATGTGCCTGTGAGCGTTATTTATTTATTTATTTATTTATCTATGACCTAGCTAGAGAGCCTACCAAAATTGTCAAATAGAAAAACAAGCACAAAAGTACTACTAATCCAATGTCACCCTGTATAAGTAACTGGGGCGTATAGAGTGAGGCCATTAATAAAATTGAGTTAGTGGCCAGCATCGGATGACAATGGCACTTCACCGGCGAACACAAAGCTATGTAATCCTCTGAAAGAGCCGTATATACCAAAAACCTGAACCATTCAATATATCAACATGACAGGGACTGTTTGACAGAGGAATAGCTCCCGCAATTTGAAAGAGATATTTCAAAATATACCTATAGATATACTTTTATAAAATAACGAGCTTTTACCCGCGACTTCGTCCGCATAAATTATATACCAGATTTTAAGTCAGATGATAACGATGACGATGATATGATGTAATGTTGAACTTGAAGTCTCATATACTAACCTAGTAAGTAAGCAATACTAACAATGAAATTTAATTTGTGACATTGCTATGGAATTTATGTTCTGAAATAAATGATTTGATTTGATTTGATTTGATTTGATAAGCTATCAAACAAAAAAAGTTTCATCAAAATCGGTTCAGTAGTTATTGCGTGATACTCGAACAAACAAACACCCAAACAAACAAACAAACAAACGAACAAACAAACAAACAAACAAACAAACAGACAGACAGACAAAAAATCCAAAAATTGGTGATTTGGAATCAGGGACATCTAAAAACCATACCGTAATTTTTTTTTTGTAAATATCTTCAATGTACAGACAAATTTCTGTTACAGTTTTATAATAGTTTAGATTGGCTTGTATTCGGAATGTTCGAAAGGGCCATCAAAGACATACCGTATAAAGATTAAATTGAAAGTGTACTTAAAAAAGGGCAGGATAAAATCTATGAGCGTGAAAGAAGCGACTATGACTGCTTAAGAAGCGAGTACCATACAGCCATGCTGGAATCGGTGCAGGTGTCGATCAATTGGTTAACCTATCCCAACAGGACATTAGGTGTAAGTACTGGTGTAAGTAGAATTGTATGTATGCTTTTGTAATGGGCATGGAGCATGCTTATACTTGACATTAAGCTCCTAGACAAAGTTCCGAATACGGAAATCCGATGCCGTACTAAGGTCCAAGATGTCGGTAAGAGCTCAAATGGAAATGGGCTGGAAACATGACTCGGCAAGGCAAAGTGACGGCAGAAGGAGTAAAGTATAGTTCGAGTGGTGGCCGAGAGAAGGGAAGAGAAGTGTTTGTCAGGAGACGCGATAGGTTGACGATATAAAAAAATACAAATTTAAAAATCCCCTACACCTAAAACAAACATTTAAAAAGTGAAAAATAATTCTTTCAATGTTTGATGCAAGCAAATGTATGTTTTATTTTTTAACTCTCTTTAGGTTATTTTAGGTCAATTATTGCGATGGGGGCCGCTTTGATATGACCATTGTATTGTCACTTGCTGTCCCTAACATATTAATTGACCTAAAATATCTTAAAAGAGAGATAACAAGACCAAAACAGTGACAGTGACTTGGTGACAGAATTATATTTCACTCTTTAAATGTTTGTTTTTGGCGTAGGGGTTTTTTTAAATTTGTAATTTAATGTTATTTCGTAATTCTTGAAGTTTCTTGAAAATTGTAGAACCGATTTTCAAGAAACATGTTTGTTTCTATTTAAAAAAAACTGCATCGAAATCGGTCCATCCGTTTGGGAGCTACGATGCCACAAATAGACCGACAGACAGACAGACCGATATAGGCGTCAAACTTATAACACCCCTTGCGTCGGGTGTTAAAAAGACTCGCGGTAGCTACATGGATGCGAGATGTTCAGGACAGAGGAGGCTGGCATAAACAAATGGCCTATTACCCAGAAGTGGGTCGATTCACGCTGTGGATGATGATGATATGGAAGTAATATGACGTAGGAATCTATAAATAACAAACTACGTTGGAATCATCCAAAGTTTTAACAATCTAATGCATAGTTCGTTTCATTAGCCAATATTACCCTGTGTCATTAACATTTTACTCACGAATGCGGCATTGAGCCGAAATAACGACTATTAGCTACTAGGTCTTTACTGGAAAACATTGCTCCCATACACCCGTAACGTGGGCAATGAACATACATGCCAGATTATGCAAAGAACAGAAGGATAACTTGGAAGGAAATTCTTTCACATAGAGTAGAATATTGCAATATTGACTACTATACTATACATCGTAGATTTTAAAAAATCTTCTTCGTTTAAAACAGAAAAATAAGAATTCCAGGCCAGAAGAACAATGCGAAGAACCATGATTGGACCGCGTGCGAACCAAAAATTTTAATACTAAACTACTACACACACACACACACACACACACAAACACACACAAACACTACACACAGACACAACTACTTTTTTTTTTCGGTTTGAGCTATTCATTTGACAGCCGGAGCCGTTTTCACAGATCGCTCAGACGTTAAAGGGACAGCCTTTAACTTATATAAAATAAGTAAAGTTTAGCGCGATACGGAAGTAGAACTGAAAATAATTTAGGACTGAACTTGGTATGTTTTAAATTAACGCAATCGCCTTGCCTTACTGTGATTCCACAGCTTAATTATTATTAGTTACCTACTGTCATTGACAACATCTTTATCATCATCATCAGTCTTTGTTATTATATCCTAGTGCAAGACATCATCAAGAAAAGGACTCCTTTCATAAATAAAGGTTAAATGGAGTTGGCCATTCACCGGCACTCCCAACGCGGTTTGTTGGAGCCAAATTAGTAGTTTCCTGACAGATTATTTTGAAGCCACTTCTGACTTGTTTTTTTCTATGAAATTTGTTATATCAAATACGAAGAGGTCCTACTGTACCCTCTCTATTTCTCTACGCATGTACACTTACGCACGTAGGTACCAACATAAAAGTTCTCATTACGAGGCGTAAGGTCGAGAGCCGGCGCCGCGTCAATGGGAGTCTGTCGGGGGCCTGTTTATTCTACAATAAAACGCTCTTTTACGACTATACCGGCCGTTCTGCACGCGTGCGTAATTCTTTTGTTTACGAACTTGGAAATATGGAAAACAGGACGTAGTGCGCCTTCTGTTTTTATTGTACTTAGGTAGCTAAAAAAACTGGTAGTAGATGTAGCAAAGTAACTTTATTATCATCATATCAGCCGATAGACGTTCACTGCTGGACATAGGCCTCCCCCAAAATGGGGGGATTTGCCATAATCGCCACGCTTGGCAGGCGGGTTGGCGATCACAGTTGGATTGAATGTGTGTACTCAGAGGATGCTGCTGCCCATCCTCCGATAGATCCCTTAGTCGCCTTTTACGACACCCAGAGGATGAAATGGGTTGTTGCTATTCTTAGCCGAGACCACACAGACAAAACAAAGTAACACCAACCCAAAGTAACACACCAAAGTAACTTATATCTAAATAAAATATGGTTTTTCTAGCGTACCGTCACGATACCTGAATACGTCAAAACCTTCGATCAAGAATACAAAACTGGAGAAACAAACCATGTTCCAAAAATAGCTCAGTCAATATTATTTTATGTTAATTTTTATCTCTATTCACGAACATAAGAAGGTGGTGTATGATTAACATCAAAGCTAATATGCGTCTTATATGAAAATAACTGTCATCCAAAAATTCTTAAAGTTGAAATCTCGAGCTTCCGCGTCAGGCTATATTAAGAATAGCATTATTAAATGTGGAATGATGGAATCTACAAACGTAGAGACAGAAAAGCGACGTCAAAAGTAACAAAATACTTGGCTATAATTAAATACGTACAATGCTGACTAGAATTACACAGGCAACCTTATCACGCAGAACTGACAAACAAACGAAAGACGTCACGTATAGGTCATAGTAAGGCAGCGTTCCCACTACGCCGGACCGGCAGATCTGCCGCGCCGGTAAATCTGCCGGAAGAGCTAGTGGCTGTACAATTTATATGAAGCTATTCACATTATCCCGGGTCCGGCATTTTTGCCGAGCCCGGCATTTCTACCGAACGTTTTGTCACTACGAATTGCCGGTAGAACGACCGGGCCCGGAGTAATGTGAACGAGTTTGTGCCGGTATCTGTCCCCCGCTCGCCCCGCTCGTGCTCCCCTCGCCCCGCCCGTGTTCCACTCACGTCATTCGGCTCGCATGTTCTGGTACTGAGGACTGTCTGAATTTCTTCCGGGATCCGATGTAATGTGAACACTCTGTCCGGTGTCCGGTTTTCGGCAGATCTGCCGGTCCGGCGTAGTGGGAACGCTGCCTTTGATTCTTGTGCAAATACGTAAATGACGTAACTAAATAAGCTATTTGTATTATTTATGTTGGAGTTGGTTTTGAATGACCTATTTGCCTGACTTTTTAACCGACTTCAAAACAAAAAGAAGGAGGTTTTCAATTCGACCCGTATGTTGATTTTTTTTTGTATGTTTGTTACCACATCCAGAGAAATCTGCTGGAGAAATTAGAAAAGGTACCTATATTTTTAAATATATTATTTTATCTTTATTAAGAAAATCAACAGAATCAGAATTATCTATTTGCTGAAACATGGTTTACAACATTGTGAAAAGTATATAATAAGTTCTCACAGCTACAAAAGTACCTAACTATTTTCTAAAACATAACAGACGATGTAAAAAATTCTAGCTTCTATGTTGAAAGATCTCTATTTATGTCGCATAGATACTCACAAACTTATACAACGTGTTAATGAATTAACGCAAAACCTCATACACCCCAACTGATTTATAACAAAATAATTAGATTGCAACAATAATTTCATTATTTTGATAATTAAAATTAAAAGTTATTCGCATTTTAAGTTTTGAGGCAAAAATGATTTGTTATCATTTCAGCACTGAAAGAAAGCGCTAACGTACTCATGGATACATTTTTATAATCTTGTTTTGGTAGTAAGTAGGGTGAGTGTGCCCGTGCGGTGGGTTGTCAGCGGGCTCAGTAAATTTTAAAATTTGCAAAAAAAAAAATTAATATTTTGAAAAAAAAATACCTATGTCGAAACCATGATAATTCGATTCTGCTCTCGATTCTAAACAAACTACTTTCTAGTTTTGCGTTAATTCATTAACACGTTGTATAGGGTGCTTCCAGTTGACCTAAAATAATGAAATTTTACAAGAAGCAAGGTCCCACAAATACAAGAAAAGGAAAAAATCTAATAATCGTTAATATATTGTTAAATCACAAAAACAAAAAAATGTCTCCGTTTACAAACTTACATTTGCAGTAGGTATAGTCTACTTATATTATTAGGTTTATACGGAACCCGCAGAACGCGAGGCCTACTAGCAATTATCAGATTTTTATTTCGTAGGTAATTATAATCAAAACTGACTGCGGCTCGAAGGACCGGCGACCTAAAAAAAGGTACCTAGCGGGAAGCGACTGGAAGAGGAAGGCCGGAAATAGCGTAATTATAATATAGTGGGTGCACGTCTTTGCTCGTGCGGTGTGCGGGGGGGTTGAGGCGCCGGCAGTATTGGTACACCGCGCAGGTAAATTGGTACTGGGACACGCTTCCCCGGCCCCCGCTCACCGCACACGATTGGCCTGTCGCGACCGCCGAGCGCGCTCAGTATAATTATGCTATGGCCGAGGATAGAGTTTTTGGTCACACCTTGCGAAAGGCCTATGTTCAGCAGTGGACGATGATAGGCTGATGATGATGATGAATCAAAACTGTGGCACGTGTAATGCGATTGACGCTCAGGAGAAGACGCTGACGACGGTCTGATAGTATGTAAATATAAATAAACCCATCGACGTATGCTTATGACCGCTCCCGACGTTTTTCGGCTCACAGCGTGCCAAGATAATTTATTAGTCACGGTTGTTCCCTCGGACTGCAGTTATTCAGCTGTGTCCGTTTTAAATACTTGTTTGGAGCTTATCTATAGTGGTTAGGTTACACTAATTTCTTAAAAACATAAAATACGAAAAAAATGAAAAGACCCAGGACCCACTATATTTATTATGGCGACCCTGTTGGTGATAATGGTTAGCTTACTACGCCGGACTGCAAACCAGGTTCCTAGGTTCGAATCGGTTCGTAATGGATGTTAATATAATTTTGGTTTCATTCTTAATTTTTTTGGGGCTTTTTTTTCCATAACGTTGTTTGTGCTGTTGTTGTATGCTTTCTATAACGCCTATAGTAGTTTTCTTGGGATCATTACAATTTATGTACCTGTGAGCGTTATATTTATTGAATATAGAATGGGAATTTCTGTTGATAGTAATATTAAAACAAACTAATTTTCACCACCTGTAGGATCCCACTGCAGGACAAAATACTCTTACGAATAAGAATGAGAGAGCATAATAAAAAGAGTCATACTCTGGCCCTCACACCAGTGGGCCTGCACCAGTGTTGTGGATTGGTGGAGGCAAATTCGTTCTCAACTAACTCTCAATGAATTTTAATATAGTCAAGATCGATTTATAAAGAAGGTACCTTTTGATAGGTGACATAATGTTCATGAAGATTACCGTTTATTACATTTGAGAGGTGACATAATGTTCATGAAGATTACCGTAATATCACAGAATAGGTAATAGTATTGTAATATTCTAGTATTTAATTGAGTGCACTTGATTTACATCATTTTGACCTAGCGGTATGATGGTATGGGAAACGTCTGGCGAACATTCCAGTCGCTCCAACCAACCAATATAAAACTGCAAAATTGACAGATTACTTTTATGATAAACAATTGTGTCGATACAAAAGGTCAACAGGAATCATACTTGATTCAGTAGACACGATAGGAGCGATGGACGGACTCTCTACCTGTCCTGTTAACTCAAAAAGTTTAAACATTTGAGAGACACATTAACATTACTAACGTTTTCCACACTTTCTTAAACCACAAATTTTAAACATAACATTAGAAGCAATTGCATTATGTAATATTCAAAGTTGTTCAAGTGCGAAGCTGTTAAACTGAAATGCACGTCGTAACTGCTAATTCTGGCTAATTTGTCGCGTCGCGGGCGTCTCGCGGGGCGCTGTTAGAGATTTAGCTACATTTAGTGTTGCATACAATACAACGCGAGTCATTGAGTCGTTATTTTGAAGAGTTAACTCGGTTATTCATGATAGTGCGGTCATGAGACTCTGTCTTTAGTCGAGTGAGACACGATTAATATTAAATGCCTTGAAATGAACTCGTCATCAAAAATAACTCCGGTCTTCAAGAAAAGACTAAATTACGAATTTACAGAGATTTAGCTACATTTAGTATTGTATACAATACAACGCGAGTCATTGAGTCGTTATTTTGAAGAGTTAACTCGGTTATTCATGATAGTGCGGTCATGAGACTCTGTCTTTAGTCGAGTGAGACACGATTAATATTAAATGCCTTGAAATGAACTCGTCATCAAAAATAACTCCGGTCTTCAAGAAAAGACTAAATTACGAATTTACATCACTACTTTTGTAGTGACATTAGTTTACCGCGATTTTTTCTGCATGGAATTTCACGTCCTATGTCCTTCCACAGGGTTCAAGCTATCTCTATAATTATGATATTTCATCAAAGACGGTTCAGCTGTTTTTGCTGTGAAAATGTAGACATACAGGCAGAGAGACTTTCGCATTCCGAAATTACTATTCCGTTTTTATTAGTATGGATTACTAGCTTTTTTTGAGTAGTTGTTTTTTAACAATAAATAACCCGATAGTATTTAACTATTATTCTAGCCGGTTTTTTTTAGAAAATTCTCTGGCTTTATTATTGTACTAAGAAGACTTAAATGTGACTTAAGTGTGACTCGCTGTAAAAACAAGACTCGAACATTAAATAAGTGAATAACAGTTAGTTAATCACGAGGCCACGAGTTGGAGTCCTACGTGTAGTTAGTCGAGACTCGTAATTTTCCGAGTCTTAATAATATAACTCCAAAGACTCGAGTTCTTTGCAACACTAGCTACATTGCACATGTTGCTGGCTGTACAAATAATGTCGGGGCGGCGGAAATTCAACGCGAATAGTTGATGGGCTTGTTAGTATTTGACGGGTGTATTGTTGAGCGATCTTGCATTATTGTACATAGTTGGAATAATACATTCATTCACTGGCAACGTAAAAGGAGCACTGTTAAGAATAACATTTCTTATTACATGCCGTATTCGAGCTATGTATGGACTGAAGTCTGTTAGTGGAACTTTTTACATCTATCTATCCATCCATACTTATAAAAGAGTTCCGTGACTGACTTACTGACAGACAACACACAATCTAAACAGCTGAATATAGAAACATGAAATAAGACAATTTCCCAATAGCAAACCCACAAAAGTGACAAGTGAAAAGTGGATAGCCGCATAAACAAAGATTTATAGTTCCGTCTCCTTCTGCTATTTAAGGTACGTCATAAGACAAAAGAGATTTAACTACAATTGTATATTGATGCGGTCTCTATGCTTTAGAATAAAGGAGATCCTTGCTCTTAGGTAATGATTCTATACAACCACTCCTACGTTATAAAATGTGTTTATTTCTCATTGAGATAATTATTCAAAGTTATTTTCTATGCATTCCATACGAAATTAGTCAAGGATAAATAAATATTATGATACATTTCTAATTTTACTGCGCAGTAATAAAATTAACACAATCTTCATTTTGGCAAGCATGAAATACGTTTGAGTTACTCCACTTAATATTATGTTAATAACGTAATGTTTATTTACTGTAACATTTCAAACCTTAATTTATAGGCCTCAGGTTCTTAAATTATTTGTCATTATAACACATAATCTATTGTCTAGAGTTCAAGATCCGCGAATGAATCCTTATCCTGTAGAAGCCTAGTAAGTTTTTAAACGTATTTGTAAGCGAAAGCACACCCTGAACTTTATACAAAGCTCGCATTGACAAGAAGAGGTAAGCACGTGCTATACAGCATGAGTGCGAGTGAGAGAGTACTACACCTACACCAAACATTGCCTATAATGTCTCCTGCCTCCCGTTTTCCACGGTAATATAAAACTTTGTGGGGTGAGTGTTTTTACTGTTTTTAGTACCATACTCTTTCTTTTACCATCGTTATACACAGTTACGTCACAGTATAAGAAAGATAGATACAGAACGGACACTCCCTGCCTCCCACCAACTTTTTACCTCAACCCCTCTATTGCCCTCCGATTACCTAGGCAGTTACCTGAAGCCTAGACTGCACGCTAGAATTTATGTTTTCGAAACAAAGATAATATAATCTCAGGACGAAGGATAAAAACTCTTTATGAATAGACGGGTGACAAAGAGTTTTATTTGCGAAAAAGTACCGCACGCAGCTAAAGTTACTGCGGCCCTAGACTCCGTTTCGCATGATCTGCTGACGTCTAGCACTGGGGTCTTTTTACGTTGTTATTTAAGGCTCCTCCTCCCATCTGCAAGGCTCTCTTTCTTACAAGCAAACTTTTGCAATTAGCCATCCCGCTTCAATTGCGCGGCTCCGGTCAGAATTTTTCGTTTTCTTTGAAAACCTGTATGATTTTTTATGAATTTTCAAAAAATATGAAAACCACATCATTCTATATTGTATTGTGAAGAATAATGTAAATTTTAATTTTCTTCTGATCAACAATGTAAGAGTAAAACGGTTACAACTGGAAAAAAAGAGGTGACTTTGGAGTCGTTTTTCTCCAGTTTTATTAATTAAAATAGATTTCGAGAAAAACCACATCACTTCTCATATCCTGTAGATTGTTCAGTTTTGTTTTCTGCTTAAAACGTTCCATAGTTAATGTATAAAATGGTTACAAAGTTACTCAAAACCGGACGGACGCCCCTTAACTACAATTCAACATTTTCTCGGGACCTTATCGACACGTCCTAGCAAGATGAAACAATCGAAGCAGAAGCATAAGACGAAGAGAGGCGCTCGTTGGCGTAGAGTCGATTCGAGTCTCTTTCTTATCTGTGGCGAAAAGTTAAAAGGGTCCATTTAACAAGTCATTATTCCGTCCTGAATCCCTTAATAACTAACTAAGATGAACCTTAGTTGTAGCAAATTTTCTGAACTAGAAAATGGTTGCGAGTTTATCTTTTTGCGTCATCATTTAATTAAATAGTAGAAGTTTATTTGATAATTTGAAAGTGGGCGGAGGCAAAAGGTTCCATGCAGAAACCCTCCTCCCTTTTTACCTCACCTCCCCCCCCTGCTATGCTTCGGGGCGTGATGTCTGGAGGTGAAGAGGTCGGTGTGCTTTTTGTCGAGACCAAGACTTTTCGTGTCGGCAATAGGCTTAAATTGGTAGTAGGCTTTTTGTTTCGGAATATAAATCAAAGGAATTACCCATACGTGCTATGAAACATTGGAGAAAACAACTGTAAGATTTATAGTCAAACGTGTTAGGTATATGGTTTAAAAAAAATCTACACATCAAAATGAGGTAGGATTGATACGACTCGACAATTTTGGTAACACGCTACAGGGTGAAATTGAAAACATGGGCATCCTTTTAAACCAAGAGTCTACCCATCAAACATAACAAGTTTTACTATGGGAGCAAACCGATCGTATTAAAAAAAATCAGCTGTTGCATACATTTGAGTCGAGTAGGCAGTCGTACTACGCAAAGTCGGCCGCAATAATTTGTATACACTTTTGTTCTAGGTCGTAGTACTAAAGTGTATATAACTTATTGCAGCCGACTGTACATAAGTTATTAAAAAAACTCATTGATGGTACAGTCGGCCGCAATAAGTTGTATACACTTTTGTTCTACGTCGTAGTACTAATGTGTATAACTTATTGCGGCCGACTGTACGTGGCATATCTTCCATGCGGATTTGACCCCTGACGTTCAAGAAGTATAAACATTTATTCTGCTGTTATGCTTACCAAAACCTACCTATACAGGGTGTAACAAAACACCCTAGTAATACTTAAGGGGGTGCTGCATACCATCAATCTGAACAACTTTCACGATGGAGCCAACGTCGAGAAAAAAAATAAAAAAAATCTGCCGTCCCATACATTTGAGTCGAGACGGTTTTGTATGAATGAGCGGATTTTTTTTCGCGATTTCGATGTTGACTCCATAGTGAAAGTTGTTCAGTTAGATGGTCTGAAGCACCCCCTTAAGTATTACTAGGGTGTTTTGTTACACCCTGTATACAATTCCTAGAATTATTACAAAATACGTGTTGTATACGATACGACGCGTACACGTCAAATTGGGCGTATTATTCTTGTAGTTACGTTGTTTTTGTCGTACTGCCGAGTCGAGCCAAGAATGTAATCCGTTTAATGGATCAGTAAGTGATGTATCAACGCATAACGCGATGAGTTTTCCCTTTTCGCCAGACATGCCGTTTTTATATCGCATTGTGAAAGAAAAATAACAAATATTTTGTAGATAGGTTATATCTTTATCGGTCGAGTTGTAGAAAAAAAGTTTTGTACCATTGGGTCCGCAGCCCGAAATGTAACTGAACGTTCTTACAGACATCGATGGTCTAGAAGACAAACATGCTAATTACAGATTTAGGAATTGTTCAGGAGAGTCGATTTTATTATTTTAAAAGTTCAATATGCTAGGTATAACTCAAAACTGTGCATTGGAATCGTGTATATACTGCCTATACTTAGGTAGGGTATTTACCTTTATTAATTTTTACATAAACATAAAATGTAAATTTTCAAAATATACTGTAAAAATATCCAAATCATGAAAAAAACCATAACTTATTACTTTTGTACACAAACAATATATTTAATTGTGCATTTAACACTTTTGTGTATATTATTAGCTTTAGTATTTTAGGGGAATTTACCGCTATTGTATTAAAAAAGAGACTAAATATTATTATTAAGCAAATCAAACATTAACTGTAAGTATTACTATCATTATTTAATATAATTGAGAACCGAAAGTTTCGTAATGCCATAAGTAACAAAGGCACTTAGTATGTTTGTCAAACAAGTCAAATGTTCTAAATCTATTTAGCATTATTTGTTGTAAATCAAGGTAGTAAATAACATACATTACTTTTCTAGGCTTCAACTTGATGTCACTTGCTATAAATGTACACATACTGATTAGACTGAAAGAGACGGAATTACGGCATTTGGGTTAGTGGAAACGATAGAGCATGCTCATTTAATACATTTGGCATTAAAATATCAAAATTTTGCACTTAGCACGTTTGTCTTCTAGACCATCGATATAAGCTATTTTGACAAACTAAAAACCGTTCCCAATGGGACCAACATAAAAAACGCATAAAAAAAATCGCTATTCAGACCTTGGTCCCATAGAGAAAGTTGTTCAGTTTGATGGTCTGAACATCCCCTTAAAAAACCGTCAGCATATTAAGAAACTCCCTATATGTATACAGGGTGTAACAAAACACCCTAGTAATACTTAAGGAGGTGCTTCAGACCATCAAACTGAACAACTTTCACTATGGAGCCAACATTGAAATCGCGAAAAAAAATCAGCTTTCCCATACATTTTAGTCGAGTCGGTACAGTAGTTTTGTATGGGACAGCTGTTTTTTTTTTCGTGATTTCGAAGTTGGCTCCATAGTAAAAGTTATTCAGTTTGATTTATTTTATTTATTTATTTATTTAACAAATGTATTACATTGCATTACAGTTAAAACCTTTTCACAATGTAACTTATAGGTAGGTACTTAAAAGAACACATAAATTAACAAAGACAGGCAAAAACAACACACAGACAGACTGTTCATTGGCCCGTTATAGAGCTGGCTCTAGTTACACTCTCACAAAGCATCATACACTCTCGGAGTAGGTCAGACAACCTGTCAGCGAACAGATCGCAGTGCGGCGACGACTCGAGCAGCTCGGTAAGAACACGCAGAGCTCGCACTAGAGGCGAATTGCGATGCGCTGTGGTATGGCCAGCAAGCGGTGGCTGCGCGCACTTAAGTACCTGTTCGGTACAAACAGTCGCACAATGCCTTTAAGCTGCGGACATTTCATGTCACCTCGCAGATTGCGGCAGGCTGTCTTCAGCAGTTCAAAATTTCTCCTTGTTTCCAGGGCGTTAAAACCAAGTACTCCAAGGAGAAAGTTGATATGGTGTTTTGTTACACTCTGTATATTTCATTTGTTTAATATTCACTCTGTCCATTTATTTAATATTAATTAATTTAGATGAAATGTCTGAAATATTTGTTCGGAAACAAAATTTATGGAAGTTTCCGCATCTGTTAAAATTTTATTAATACCGAATTATTGAAAATAACTAGTAATATCGGGATGCGGATGTTTAATTAAATATGGTCAGTTGCATAGTTTTGAAATGCAATGTTTAAAAGTATATTGTATGCAAATTGTAAAATATCAGTATGCTTTAGTTTAAATAACTAGTTTTGTGTTAATATTACATTACCATCATCATCAACTTCTAACGGGGTGCAAAGAAAGAGCCTCCATGAGTGACGAAACCTGAGTTCGTCTCGCGCATCCACAGATTAGTACGTGCACCTTAGACAATTTAATAGGGACTCGCCTTGCGGTGGCATTTCCCCTCTGCCCCGGTATTAGATCAATTAATCTTGCGCATTTACACCCAATTTTATACCTTATCACTAAACGAGATAGCCTATAATAGCGAAACAATAATTTTGAACTTAGCACGTTTGGGGTTCACACGAGACTACTTTTCATGATTTTTAACATTCAAAATTAGAATCTAAACTTATGGGAATAAAATCCAATGTTGCGGATTTCATGTTTCATGCCATTTCACTGGCACGAAAGAAGTTCAGCTTTTTAAAATTAGAAAAAGACGTGAAAAAGAAATTGTTCAGTTTGTTGGTCTGACGCATGCACCCCGTTCAATATCTATGTAGGTGACGGATTGAATTAAACACACTGTATTAGTAGCCAGGTATTCGACCAACAGTCCACGACTTTAGCTGAAATGATGATGATGATGCTGGCTTATTTCGTAGAGACAGACTTTGGTGATTTGCTTCGCATGAAAATTGATACGATAATTACGTTTTCGTAATTGAAATTTTCAATTAATTATCATTAATATTAAGGTCGGCAAGCAAACATTACGCATCAATGGAGTAATTAAATTGTTAAGCTTAATTATTTGTTAATAACAATTTTTTGATGTATGTAGGTAATGTTTATTAAATAACATGGCTGTATTTCCTGTTAGAATACAATAAAAACATTCTTGAACATTTCAGTGTGGGTTCAATTCTAAAAAAATCGGCCTAGTGCGAGTCGGATTTTCGCACTGTTGGTTCCGTACCACCATACAATATTACCAAAAAAGTGTGCTTTCTTCGGGATCCTTGAACATTCACACTTGGCCTGTTTTATTATTTATTGTTTGACCATAGACTTACAGTAATCACTATAATCACACTAAGTTTGAATGTATTACCGTTTTTACGATAGAGCAAAAACAAAAACGTTGCAAAAACACATTTCTTGTATGGAGTTCCTACCGACATTTCAACCGTCTATTATTTATTATCTTATAGTTCAAAAGATACATTCCTTTATTTATGAGTAGGATAGGCAAACAGACAAACGGACGGAAGGCTGGCCTGCGTGGCGTAGGCTTATGAATAGGCACCCTTTGGTTACGGAACCCTTAAAAGCGAAAAGTTTTATTTAGTACATCTCTATACTTTTATACGTCTACCTAACTTTACACGTAGTCTGGAGAAAAAAATGTTTCCCGTTAAACTTATCCAATTCATTGTTGGAACGAAGGTTGCGAAACAAGATAGAACGAAGCGACTTCGCTTCGATAACAGCTTGAAGATCGAAAAGGGATATTGATGAGTTTTTATTTTATTTCGGCCCCTTCGCATCCGATAATGCAAAGTTGAAGGTCTGTTTAAAGGTATTGTTCGTCTCGCTTTATGTTTTGTAGATTTTTTGTTGAGATACCTATCTTACGACTGTAGAATCGATCTAAGGGCTCTTACAGACGAGCGACACTTTGCTGTCGCGGTGGGTCGCAGAGCGTCGCGCTCATACATTTTACCCTCCGCGACACACGGCGACCGCAAAGTGTCGCTCGTCTGTAAGGGCCTAAGTATTTAAAATATTCTTAATTTGAACTGCAACTCTTTGCACGAATTTCTTTGCATGAGTTAAGATTTTTAGTCTGTATTGTAAACGCAAATTAAAAGAATCAGACAGAATTGGTAAATGAATGAAAACCGCGATGAAACCAATTTATACAGGATGTAAAATTAAATGCATTACATATGGAACAGGTTGCCATAGGTTCCATAGGTTCAGATCATATTGTACTATGGAGCCAACATCTAAATCGCGACAAAGAATAAGCTTTGTTCTGATGAAATATATCAGTTATATCTATCTACAGCGAGTCGACCAAAATGAAAATGAATGAAAAAGCAGTTTTTTCCCGATATCAAAGATGGTCCTATACTAAAAGTTGTTTAGTTTGATGGCTTTATGTAAAACACAAAAAAAAATGTATAAAAAGATGAAAATATAATTCTGTAAATCAGACAGAATTGGTATAGGCATGTCTGGACAGTTCCATACATTTTAGATTTAGTATAGTCTTGGCGCAAACAGATGTCGCTACTGGCCCGAACGATAAATCTTAATTAAATGTTATTAGATCACTATTATTTGAGTTTTGTTCCACTACTGAATTAAATTATATAGATTAATTTCTTAAAAATTTTAGTAACAAATGTGTTTAACACGTATTTTAACGTAATTAAACATTGCTGTAGTACCGTTACTCACCACCGGCGCTGTACTTGCGCGAGTTTTCATATAAGAAGGTGGTAACTCTCTTAGTATGTTAGTATGGGCATTGACCCTCTGTTGTGTATAATTTATTCATTCTATGGTATAGATAACTGAAGTCACAACTCTTCGTGTGAATCAAATTGTTTTCAGTTGTCAACAAACTTTCAAAATAAAACGATCCATCCGTACAGTTCCGACAGAAACGTGTTGGCACGTGGCTCTTTGCATTAATTATCTCGTAAACATATGAAAATATACTGAAACGGTCTTCGCCAGAACGCTTATTACGCTAAGTGCCCATAATTTTTGGACATTGCATGTGCTGCTGGCTACTCGGCTGTTATTACATCGCCCTGAAATTTTCATTAAGGTTTCTTATTTATATCATCATTGCATACTCTAAAGCTGTGAAATTAGTCAAGATTTCATGGATGTGAAAAAATACACGTTACATTTTAGGTCTTCAAACAAACGAGTTTACAAGACCCTTTGTATGGGTGTCAAAAGGTATTGAGTCTTTCGAGGTCTAAGTTATACAGGCTATACAAATAAATGCGTTGCATATTAAACAGGGTGCTTCGAGACCATCAAACTGAACCACTTCCACAGTGGAGCGAAAAAAAAAACTGTTTTTTATAATAACCCAGTAAAATTACATAAATCAGAAGAAAAAATTTCCGGAGTTTTGGAACTTTTTTTAAACGTTCCTTTGGTACGTAATATTGAAGAAAAAAAAAGTCCTGGTGAGGGGGGGGGGGGGGGGTGAGCTCGAGGAAGGGGGGGGGGGGGGGGCTCTAAAGGTGACTTTTTTCAGTTTTTCTCTTATTTCTTGAAATCTAAAAGTCGTATGGAAATACTTTGTATGGACAAATTGAACCTAACAAACCTACAAAACAAGTAGTATGCATTTTTGTCATAGGACTTAACCTTTGAGGGCTACGGGGCCAAGAATTTCAAAAATTATGATGATGATGCCTTGGTGATACAGGGAAAACTTTGACTCCTCGGAAGGTCGACTCCTGACGATGAGGTCAACGGCCCGCGGAAACTATGACAGATAGGGTTATGGACCTTGAACAATTGTCATAGAGGACACTGGTAAGATTTGGTTGGCGGTGAAAAAAATCCAAAATTGCGATATCCAAGATGGCAGCCATGAAAATTTCAAACGCCAATGCAGCTTTTAAAGGTTCTCCGAACCGACAGAAAGTTTGTATCTGGGGGTTTTCAGGGTTGCTGATTAAGAATATGAAATCATTTTGTTTTTATCTTCAACTTTCATGAGGGTCGCCATACAAATTTCAAAATTTTTGAAATGCTGTTACTTTCTCGGCCCCGTAGCCCTCAAAGGTTAAGTCCTATGGCAAAAATGCATACTACTTGTTTTGTAGGAAATTCTGTCAGGTTTAATTTTTCAATACAAAACATTTCTATACGACTTGCAGATTTCGAGAAATAAGCGAAAAACTGAAAAAAGTCACCTTAAGAGCCCCCCCCCCCCTTCCTCGAGCTCACCCCCCCCCCCCGTCACCAGGACTATTTTTTTTCTTCAATATCACGTACCAAAGGAACGTTAAAAAAAAGTTTCAGAACTCCGGAAATTACTTCTCCTGATTGGTATATTTCAGCTTAATTTTACTGGGTTATAAGTAGAAAACGTTAATACCCTATACAGCGTGTTAGGGTAAACAGTTGCATTACTTTAAAGGCTGATTGTACACATGATACTGAACCACTTTCGCTAAGAAACTTATAGGAAATTCGCCAAAAAAGTTTGGACTTTCCATACAAATTAATCCGCCGAAAATGGTAACCTATCAAAGCAAGCATTTTATTAAAGCACTGTACACACGGACGAGCGTCGCTAAAATAATATTAAGCACGCTGGAGGGTTTTAAGTAAGTGCTACTAAAGTCCTAAACCAACAAGCTAACTGGCGTGTTCTAAGGAGGGGAGAAAATGTTCCACTCGTTTAGGAAGGAAAGCATTTCGATCATTGATGGGGCACTGTAATTCCAGGGAATTTTATTATTCGATGCCTTCATGGTATAGAGTAACTGATTAGGTGATTAGAAAATACTTAAATTATTAACTCTCTCGTTAGGTAAGGTTAAGGAGTTTTTGGGGGGTAGGGAGTTAACTACTTCAGTTCTGTACTTCAGACCATCAAACTGAACATCTTATAGTATTAAAATTAAAATTAATTGTATTATTTATTTATTGAGCTTTTAAGCATACTATGTTAAGTCTAGGTATGTTGACTACTCCAAAATAAAACAGAATATGCCATTTTTAAAAAGTTTGGTCCGTTAGTTGATGTAAAAAAATTAGTTTGTTCAAATGTTGGAAAATACATACAGAACTATCCACAGATAATAATATTTTAACATAATTGTGTACAGTAAGTAGGTAACCGATACAAAATAAATTTTTTTTTCCTCTCTTTTCTAAACTGAGAAATACACCATATCTCAGGGATCGGTTACTGCATAGTACCAGAAAGTGTCTCTGGAGTGCGATTTTTGAATCTCATTAGCTGAGTTCAGCAGTTGAAAATGTCAAAATTACTGTGGAATTCAAAAATCATTCTTCAGGAGTGCGATTTTTGAAAGTCAAATCAGCAGTAGAAAGATGCGTATCTCCATAGTAATTTTGACAATTTCAACTGCTGAACTCAGCGAAGGAGATTCAAAAATCGCACTCCTAGTGTTAAATTTGTAAGTGCGGCATATTCAGTGTTTTATTTTGTATCAGCCGTAGTATAACTAAATAGGTGTATTCCATTGAAATCATACCACATCATTGTTCAAACGCTAACTCGGTCACCTAACGTACATTGGTTTGGAGCACGTAAACGTAATATATAAACGCAGCTATATAGAAGGAGATATATACAAAACACATGGACAGAACCATGCCCGGGGCACACTATATACGCCGGGTGCCGCATGCCGGCTGGCTGTGGTTTAACAACCTCCGAACTAGAGTTCAGTTGTGTTCATCATTATTTTGATCCCTTTTAATATGCTTCGTTGTTCATGTTTTGGGTAGGCAAGTTTTCATAACGTATAACTATTTAATATACAGCAGGGTGAAATTGATGTCACTGGCATCCTTTTAAAGTAAGAGTCTACCCATCAAACAAACAGATCCGATAGGAGCAAAAAGAAATCAGCTGTTGCATACATTTGAGTCGAGTATTTGAGTCGAGTAGGCACCGCAGTTTAGTATGGAATAGCAGATTTTTTTGTTCTGATCGGTTTGCTCCCATACTAAAAGTTGTTCGGTTTGATGGGTAGACTCTTAAGTTTAAAAGGATGCTAATGATATCAATTTCACCCTGTACAGGGTGTAAGAGTATACAGGGTGTAAAAAACACCCTAGTAATACTTAAGGAGGTGCTTCAGACCATCAAACTGAACAACTTCCACAATGGAGCCAACATCGAAATCGCGAAAATAAATCCGCTCTCTCATACAAAACTGCACTACCGTCTCGACTCAAATGTATGGGATGGCAGATTTTTTTTATTTTTTCTCGACCTTGGCTCCATAGTGAAAGTTAAATTGATGGTCTGAAGCACCCCCTTAAGTATTACTATGGTGTTTTGTTACACCCTGTATAAAGCAGTTTAAGAACGATTTGTGCCACTAATCTAAGATGGATGCTCGGACAACTACCGAAGCTACAACTAAGTTTTAAGCCACACATACTGAAACAAACTTCCCACATACAAGTGCTTGCAAACGTTTAAACTTAGTCGCTACATTACTGGTATTTACTTTGTATTTAATTAAACATAGTATAGTATAGGCACAGTATAAGAAAGAGTATCTATTACTAGATACAGTACGGACACTCCCTTCCTCCCACCAACTTTTTACCTCACCCCCTCTATCACCCTCTGGTTACCGCGCTGGTTCTACGATGAAGACTTAAGGTTCAATTTCTTTGGTTTCGCATGTGGTGACGTCATCTTTTCAATTTCAAATTTTTGTATGCAGTGTTCGAGCAGTGGTATAGGTGCGATTTGACATAGTCAAGTACATAATACTGGTATAAGAGTGTTATAAAATTTTCAAATCTTTCATGTATATTTATTATTGTCTAATATGATGACGCGAGAACTTCGATGGCGCGTTGGGGGGAGGTATGGCAACTTAATCATGAGGGTCCTGGCACAGATGTCCTGGTTCAATTCTACACGGACGACATGTCATGTCCATTAAAAAATGTACTAAGGGGAAATGTCCATAAAAGGAAAGGGACGTAAGGGGAAATGTCCGTACAAGTAAATGGACGTACTAGGCAATGTCCGTTCGGGGAAATGTCCGATCGGGGAAAAGGTCGTACAAGGAATTCGGGCGATGGACGTTCGGGGAAAAGGACGTAACTGACCTGATCCCATTGTCCATGTACCTAACAAAAATCAACGAACTTTGACGTTGAATGTACGGAATCAGAATGAATGTAATTCAAAGATACGTGCTCACATTGTCAAATCAATTTTGATTTAAGAGGCTCCCCATAGTTAAACGCTAGCTCCGGCCATATTTTACTGGTTTTTAAAAGCTATCTTCTCGTTATTTGAAAGACATACAAATAATTGAAAAGTGTAGCAATATTCTTCAACATCTCGGCTTTATTTGCTATAGATCATATTTCTTATTTTTCTATGAAATACATATGAAACCAGTGTTCAAAGGAAAGCCTAAATATTGGAAAAAATCTGTATTATGTGCATCAACTTCATAATTTGAGGTCACATTTACTTGAGACACACACCTTTGTGTAGACAATATTAAAATCTAAAATTGCTATTAAACAAATTTTTTTTTGGAGACCAATATTAATTAATGAGTTTATTAGATAAATTGTTAAATTTGGGGCGAATTCTTATGATTTGAGAATGTGATTTCCTTGGATTAGAAGGCTCCACTGTGACATAATGAAAGACAAGCTAGTCAAAAATAGGTATACCTACTAAAATGACGTAGTTTAGTAGAGGTGAGGTGGCTCTGAAAGAGTCAAGGTCGTCCGGTCAGGGAAACCCCTTAATACCAACGTGTGTTACATACAATCCGGTTCGAATCAAAACAATTGCCCATCTAAACACAACCTTAGAAACAAGATATTGATTTCCACGTCCAAAAGAGCTCTACCAAAAGGTTAGTTTAGTTGGAAAGTTGCTCAACTAAACCCTAAAGTGCGAGTTGACCGGGATCACCTGGATCGCCCGGGTCCCGTACCACCGCCCAACTAATCCCGGTAAAGTTCTGCTTTCATTACAACTACGAATACATGCGTTGGGGTTAGAAGGCTTCCAGACTCCGGTCAATAGTTTGTCTTGTATAGGGTAGCTTTCTTTACGGTCGAAGTAGTTTATACTATGTATTGGTTTTAAAATTTTTATACAGGGTGAAATTGATATCATTAGCATCCTTTTAAATTATGAGTCTACCCATCAAACTGAACAACTTTTACTATGGGAGCAAACCGATCGGAGCAACTAAAAAATCAACTGTCCCGTACTAAACTGCAATGCCTACTCGATTCAAATGTATGCAACAGCTGATTTTTTTGTTGCTCCGATCGGTTTGCTCTCGTAGTAAAAGTTGTTCAGTTTGATGGGTAGACTCTTAGTTTAAAAGGATGTCAATGATATCAATTTCACCCAGTATTGTTTGCACATAAATTAAAATTGGTCAATGGCGCCCTGCAGAGAGGTATGGTGGTTGGAATCCGCACGGAAGACACGCCATATACCAATGAGTTAGAAAAGTATATTTTTAGACTCGTATATTTAGCTTTCAATTGATACCCCACACGATAGGGTAGAAAAAAAAATGTTTTTTATTTACCCTTTCTTACTCCCCAAATTGCCCCCCAATATAAAAATTTAGCTTTTTTTTACTTCATTTATGATATTGGACCACCAATTGCTATATCCGTACCGAGTTTCAACTTCCTATGTCTTACGGTCACTGAGGAAAATGCCAGGAAAGACGGACGGACGGACGGACGGACAGACACCGACCTGATTCCATAAGTGTTCCGATTTTCCAATTTTGGTACGGAACACTTAAAAATCTAGATTTGCAACCGATTTCCTTTAGGGAAAGTTGTTTAGTTTCATTATCCTATCATGTTTTGAATACACCCTTAAACTAGTTTTGGTAATTAAGAAATATGAGTGCCTACTAAGTATTAGTAAAGAATATTAGTTTTAATAACATTATAATAAGACAGACTTTGTCCCGACTTTCGAAACTATATTGGAAATGTTAAATAGCTTCATACCGACAGCAAGGTCTTCTCTTTCCGATAAAGTTACAATCAAATTCTAGGTCCTTTGATGCCCGTTTCTTACTAAATATGCGGAAATGTAGTCGACGGGAGCAGATAATAGCATGGAGAGGAGACTTATAAAGCACAGGCGAGGGTTGTTTATTACAAAAGATGGTGCAATATATAGCGCCTCGGCATTGCAGTTTGGACACTTGTTCAAAATAAAATATGTTTGTTAGAATCCTGTCAACTCGAGTATTAGCTTTCTAGCTTTTCATTATAGCAAAGGTTACAGTGTGGAATCCAATCATATTATTACGGTTTTTCTTAATATGCTGACGGTTTTAAGGGAAAGATCTAACATCAAACTGAACAACTTCTTCTTCTTCTTCTCTATGAGACTAACTTGTTGGGAACTTGTTGTCAGCATCTGACTATCAATCTGTCTTTGTAGAAACCGAACTGTTATTTAGCTGTAAGTTCTCCAATAAGGAAATAAAATAAATAAAATAAAATAACCTCGACATTTTTGTCACATATGGATCTATGATCTGAAATAAAATAAATGAATTGAATTGAATTGAATTGCGAAAAAAAATCATCAGTCTGTTTGATACCAAACTGCAATCCCACTTAACCAAAATGTATGGGAGAGCAGTTTTTTTTTTCGTGATTTCCATGTAGGTCCCGTAGAGAATATTTTTCAATTTGATTCTCTGATCATCCCCTTATAAAACCGTCAGCATATTAAGCGGGACCCTACGCACAGGATGTGAATAAAAAACCCTGCTAAGAAACAAAAAATCCCTGACCATAATGGCCAGAAACTTTAAGAAAATAATTATCTCTGATACATTATTTTTATGTGCGCAAAGAACGGTAAATCAAAATTGACAAAATTGTACATCCGTGCTGCAGACCAAACTGTTGATTCTGTCTTATTCTTATTGCAACATCTTTTGTACACAGTTTGAACAATAAATATTCTTATTCTATACTTTAAAAAAAATGTAATTATCTGGGTACTATAAAAATACGTACCTAGGTAGGTACTTAATTGTATTTGTTCGGTATTTTTAAAACCCGATTACATCGCAATAACAATCTTTTTAGCAAGTTGTCTTGTAGTGAAAAATGTGCAGACATATTGTCGCAAATTGCCGTTACAGAACTGCATTTAATATGTAAATTACTTTTAAGAAGAAATAACACTTAGGTTAATAGCAAATAGTGTCTAAAATCGATTTGAGTCAACAATAACAATGTCACAAACATCGTTATTCTAAACAGTTGGCACGAGACCAGATATTGTCATACAACAAGGCAAAATGGTCGATATTTTCTAGATAAGTAGTAATATTAAAGACAGGCAAGGTAATAGGAATAGGAGATAATATATATTATAATAACTAAATCGAATTTGATTATTTGCACTCCATTTTTGAATCTCATTCGCGGAGTTCAGCAGTAGAAAATGTCAAAATTATTGTGGAGATATGCATCTTTTTTCTGCTGATTTGAATTTCAAAAATCATGCTTCAGGAGTGCGATTTTTCAATCTCATACGTTGAACTCAGCAGTTGAAAATGTATTGAGATACGCATCTTTCTACTGCTGATTTGACTTTCAAAAATCGCACTCCTGAAGCATAATTTTTGACATAGTAATATTGACATTTTCAACTGCTGAGTTCAAAGAATGAGAAAGAATGAAACTCGTTGCTAGTTTAAACTAAATAAATAAGAAGATAAATAAATAAAAAGACGTTGCATTAACTTGTTACTACTATTATACGACGATAACGACGGTACTGAAGTATGATTCTACCATGATCGTTTTTTTGGCATCCAAAAGCTGTTCAAATAATATTTACATGTTTCGTGTTTCTTTAGCATCGCAAAATTCACAGGTGTGATCAGCCTTGCCCTAAAACATTAATAGCTGGAAAGACGACAGGTATAATTAGACACGTTTACTAATTTGTACAATTTTCAAATTCTAACACGAAATGTGAAAGAAGACACAAAACATGTTCTTTGACAATTCTCTGTGTACAGACTCCCTCAATGCACTTGTGACATTAACTATAATACAAGTGATTGATATTGGATGGATGGATATTGGAAACATGGATCAACACAGTTCGCATTGATATGACCGAATGCAATGTCTCCATAGACGACGTCAGTACCAAATAGTACCAATTAGCGCAAAGTGGACAGAACAGACGCGAAAGCCTGACCCCACCACCATTATGGGATTAACAAGAGAGAGAAGTGATTGAAATAGAATAGAATAGAATTTCTTTATTTGTCTTACATTACAAAAACAATATATTACACAGTCAGGACATAAAAAGACTTAAAAAAAAAACACAAAACAATAAACATATTTAAGACAAAATGGTCTGTGACATCAGTATACGGTAGTTGGTCAGACCAACTACCACTGCTATTATTAGAACATGGCAACTGGTGGGGACCCGCATGTCAGGTTTTCAGCAAAGGAAGTGGCTCAAATAGTAAAGGGAATGACTCGGGGAAAGTCTCCGGGACATGACCACTTAAGCATTGAGCATTTGCAACATGCGGGTGTACACCTACCGAGAGTACTTGCCATGTTCTTTTCTCTTTGCGTAGGCCATTCATATCTGCCGGACAATCTAATGAAAACCATAGTAGTTCCCATTGTTAAAAATAGGACGGGGGACGCCTCAGACAGGAACAACTACAGACCAATATCGCTAGCCACGGTGATCGCTAAGGTACTGGACTGTGTGATAGACAGACGGATGGAAGAACATGTAGAGCTTCATGACGCCCAGTTTGGATTTAGGCCGGCTCTATCTACAGAGTCAGCTATCCTGTGTCTCAAACATACAGTCCAGTATTATACGGATAGAAAAAGTCTTTGCGTGTTTCCTGGACCTGTCTAAGGCGTTCGACCTAGTGTCTTATGACATACTGTGGAACAAGCTTTCAGAGGATACGACGCTCCCGAAGGAACTGATAGGGATCTTGAAATATTGGTACAGCAAGCAGTGCAATTATGTAAAATGGGCTGGATCACTCTCGGATGTGTACAGGTTGGAGTGCGGGGTGAGGCAGGGAGGGTTGAGCTCGCCCCGTCTTTTCAACCTGTACATGAACAAGCTGATTGTGGAGCTTAGCAGCACCAAGGTGGGCTGCTCTATTGACGGAACATCTATGAACAATATGAGCTATGCCGATGACATGGTGCTGCTAAGCCCGACAATCAATGCCCTCCGTAGGCTCTTAAGGGTCTGCGAGGAGTATGCGGTGACTCATGGTCTCAAATACAATGCAAGCAAGAGTGTACTGCTTGCTTTCAAAGCAGGAAATAAATGCTATAACATCCCTGGCATCACTCTTGCTGGCTCGCCACTTGTAAAGGTGAACGAGTTCAAGTATTTGGGACACTGGGTCACCGATGACCTTAAGGACAACTCTGACATGGAGCGGGAGCGCAGGGCGTTGACGGTGCGCTGTAATATGTTGGCACGCAGGTTTGCACGATGCACTGAGGAGGTAAAGCGTACACTTTTCAGAGCTTTTTGCCAGTCGATGTACACGTGCAGCCTGTGGGTCAGCTATACGCAGAGAGCCTACAATGTTCTGCGTATCCAGTATAATAATGGGTTCAGGATGCTGATGGGGCTTCCGAGGTTTTGCAGCGCGTCAGGGATGTTCGCGGCGGCAAGTGTGACTTCCTTTCACGCCATAATACGCAGTAGAGTCGCCTCCCTGATGCGTCGCGTCCAAAGTAGCGCCAACAGTCTCCTGAACACCATTTCAAACCGGCCACACTGTCCCATCTGGAGGCACTGGACGAAACTACACCTCTCCGCTGCCCCCTCTATCAGAAAATAGGCTATGTAGGTATAGGACTACAAGTTGATAATACTGTACTAATATAGTTTTTAAGTTTATGTATACTAACAATCTATGGACTTTGTCTGAAATAAAATTATTTTGAATTTTGAATTTTGAATTATTGTCTTATTTTCTATATCTATAATCTATATCTTAAATTCTATAAATATACATAAATATCATCATGGGCCTTTACATCTGTTGCAGATGGTTTAAGCAGTGTTTTTGGAGAAGCACTTTTTCTCATGGCTGTACAGTCCTATACGAGATACGAATAAATATACAGGGTGGCCGGGGAGTTGACGTTCAAACGTAAAATTTAGGTCCGGTATGTCGTGGGGTATCCGAATCACCCCCATGTATGTTCCGCGATTTTTTATAGTTTTCGAGTTATGATGATTTTTCCGATTTTTTGAGGAAACTCGACATGACTGGCTTAAACAATTTCTAAAAAAAAAAGTGTAAGACTTTTTGGAGATTCTTTTTTTGCAACTTAATGTTCATGAATTGTGCCTTTATTCATAACATCATCAGCATCGTAACTTTGATAAAAGTTATGAAAATATTGGTCTAAAGTTAAAAATTTGCGATCCGTGAATTATGAAAAAATTTTCAACTTTAAATTAAAACTCTAAACAGGTGACCTTATGATTTTTTAGCCATTTCCAAAAATGCGGCCAACTCTCAGCTTTCATAGTCATAAATAAAAAGTAGTACTTAAGAGGGCTAATTTGGCGAGAATTGATCTTCAAAGACAACAAGGCGGAAAACTCTTAAATTTTTTTTTTTATTTTTTGCCATAATTACCACGCCTAAGGCTAAATAATGATTAAAGAATGCTGGAAACCGAAACGGCGACGGGTTATGCCGAACTCTTACCGGCTAAAACCCCACCGTGTTCCACCTCATCGCATATTGCCGTAGAGCCTGAGGGCCCGTGAGGAATCTTCCAAACTCTACGGCGCAGCGACCAACCTTACCAGGTCTCATCTCTGTTGGCCTTGACAAGCCTACAGGCCTTTAGGTGGTGCATGGGAATACGCACACAACCACTAACCTAACCTAACCTAACCTAGGAGGAGGGAGCCGACAGCCGGGTGCCACCACTGCGACGGCTGTCTCGACGAGACGACCCGTGCGTCTTTGGCGGATCGGGAGTTCAGAATTCGACTCCCTCTCCCTCTCCGCCGTCTCCTTCTGGAGCATTACTGCCTCACAGAAGGAGAGAACCGCGCGCCAAGACGCCTCACTGTCGACCTTAGCGCGAACCATGGCCGGCAGCGAGAGGTCTGAAACTACCTGGGAGAGCTCACTGCGCTCTCCCGCCCACGCAGGGCACTCCTGCAGCACGTGCTGCGCCGTCTCGTCGAGACAGCCGTCGCAGTGGTGGCACCCAGCTGTCGGCTCCCTCCTCCTAGGTTAGGTTAGGTTAGGTTAGTGGTTGTGTGCGTGTTCCCATGCACCACCCAAAGGCCTGTAGGCTTGTCAAGGCCAACAGAGATGAGACCTGGTAAGGTTGGTCGCTGCGCCGTAGAGTGTGGAAGATTCCTCACGGGCCCTCAGGCTCTACGGCAATATGCGATGAGGTGGAACACGGTGGGGTTTTAGCCGGTAAGAGTTCGGCATAACCCGTCGCCGTTTCGGTTTCCAGCATTCTTTAATCATTATTTAGCCTTAGGCGTGGTAATTATGGCAAAAAAAAAAAAAAAAAATTTAAGAGTTTTCCGCCTTGTTGTCTTTGAAGATCAATTCTAGCCAAATTAGCCCTCTTAAGTACTACTTTTTATTTATGACTATGAAAGCTGAGAGTTGGCCGCATTTTTGGGATTGGCTAAAAAATCATAAGGTCACCTGTTTAGAGTTTTAATTTAAAGTTGAAAATTTTTTCATAATTCACAGATCGCAAATTTTTAACTTTAGACCAATATTTTCATAACTTTTATCAAAGTTACGATGCTGATGATGTTATGAATAAAGGCACAATTCATGAAGATTAAGTTGCAAAAAAAGAATCTCCAAAAAGTCTTACACTTTTTTTTTTAGAAATTGTTTAAGCCAGTCATGTCGAGTTTCCTCAAAAAATCGGAAAAATCATCATAACTCGAAAACTATAAAAAATCGCGGAACATACATGGGGGTGATTCGGATACCCCACGACATACCGGACCTAAATTTTACGTTTGAACGTCAACTCTGCCCCGCAATTTATAAACGCAGTGGGTGCATTTTTTTCAAAATTGAGTTTATTACATATTTGGCATTCTCGCGATGAGATCTTTCGGAAAAAAAGACCCGTTTTTCGGTAAGTACCTTAGAAGGAGGTAAAGCAAAAACCATAAATGCAGTAAAGGCACCCTCGACATTGCGAACCCTAGAAATGTGTGCAGTAAGTAATCTTACTGCTTACAAATAATGACAAATAATATTTTTTTCCAAACATACCATAGCATAAATGCAGTAGTTACGGTAAGGATTCTTCATACGTAACTATATTCATAAATGACTAGAGCACATCCTTAGTATAAATGCAGTGCGAACTCTTGCCGCGTTTATTTTTTATATGTTTTATACATTTTGTAATTCGACGTATTGCTTTCAGGATGTTAAAGGGCAGCCGAAATGCAATTATGTAAACCCCCATATGTGGGGTCGGAAATTAATAGTTTTCGAGCTATTTGGAATTTAAGGTTTTTTACCAAAAACCCAATTTTTTCACACTTTCTTTAATAAATAAAAAATGCTTATTCTATGGCGTCGATTTGAATTTTAATTCATAGCTAAATCTTTTTCCGAGATTTTTTCATAAATAAATGTCTGATCATACTGAGCAATTCAAAATAAATCGATAACAATGACGGTAAATTTTTGAAAAAAAAAAAATACAAAAACTTGAAATCATGCGGTTTTTCTTTTGTATGAAAAGAAGCTTCTTCGTTTTGTTAGCGTTCTAAAAAGGTATATTGTTTTAGAAAAAAATGGAATTACTATGTCAAAAAAGGTTTTTTACTTAGTACGTGATACTTAGAGGCAACATTCTCTTGGAGCAAATTTTACGATTTATTTTTAGATAACATTATTTATTAATTTAAGTCTACCTCGGTTCCTTGAATCATGTCAATCGTCGAAATCTTGAAATCATGCGTTTTTCCAAAAAAAATTATGAATAAAAGTGTGCGTTTTACTGAAATAACTTCTTCGTTTAGTTAGCTTTCTAAAATGGTATAAAATGTTTTAGAAAATGTCAAAAAGCTTTTTTACTTAGTACGTGATACGTAGAGGCAACATTCTCCTGGAGAAAAATTTTTTTTTTTTTAGATAACATAATTTATTAATTTAAATCTACACATCTTACTCAGAGTGAGCCCCTCTGTTCCGAACACATACACGCAAGCACTTTCTTAGTTCATTTTTAGTTACTCTTGAAGTAAAAGTAAAATCTCATTACCTCAGCTGCATTTATTATGCGCTGCCTTAAGTCTTCTACGTCGTTTACTGAGGTTTGATAAACAAGGTCTTTCATGTTACCCCAGACACGAAAATTACATGGAGTCAAGTCGGGGCTTCTTGCAGACCATGAATTGGCCGTCCTCTACCAATCCATCTATTCGAATAAGTTGCAAGTCGGGCCAGCAACGTACCATAACCATTTTAGGGATTGGTAGAGGAAGGCCACTCCTTGGCTTGCAAGAAGTCCCGACTTGATCTCATGTAATTTTTATGTCTGGGGACACAATAAAAGACCTTGTTTATCAAACCCCCGTAAGCGACGTAGAAGACTTAAGGCAGCGCATAATAAACGCAGCGGAGGTAATGAGATTTTACATTTACTTCAAGAGTAACCGAAAATGAACTAAGAAAGTGTTTGCGTGTATGTGTATTGAACCGAGGGGCTCACTCTGAGTAAGATGTGTAGATTTAAATTAGTAAATAATGTTATCTAAAAAAAATCGTAAAATTTTTCTCCAGGAGAATGTTGCCTCTACGTGTCACGTACTAAGTAAAAAACCTTTTTTGACATTGTAATTACATTTTTTTATAAAACATTTATACCTTTTTAGAAAGCTAACAAAACGAGGAAGTTATTTCAGTAAAACGCACACTTCTTTTCATACAAAAGAAAAACCGCATGATTTCAAAACTTTGTAATTTTTTTTTCAAAAATTAACCGTCATTGTTATCGATTTATTTAAATTCCTCAGTATGATCAGACATTGATTTATGAAAAAATCTCGGAAAAAGTGTTAGCTATGAATTAAAATTCAAATCGACGCCATAGAATAAGCATATTTTTTTTTATTTAAGAAAAATAGTGGTCCAGAATTTTTTAATTTCACTTTAATTTCACTTTAAAAAAATTATACTATCGACTTGCTTGATATAGTTTTGACACTTCCTTCTTATGAACGCAGTACAATACTTTACTGCATAGCTCAAATGCATTTTATGTGAAATTGCTACGCATAAGCGCAGTAAGCAACAAATTCACTGCATTCATGCGTTGTTTAATCCTGCTTTTAAACTAATGTGATTCTAGGTATAAAGTAATTTTGGATTACTTTAATGCTTAATTACTACAATTAAGTACATTTAATGCAAAATTTAAAATCTACACTGTTTTTTCTATATAAAAAGTGACTTCAAATAGACTAAAGGTTACTGTAGAATTCGTGGCACCACAAAACACGGTCGAATCTTTGAGCGCGTTTTACTCGAAACTATCAAACTGTTGGTTACTGCGTTTATAAATTGCACGGCAGAACTCCCCGGCCACCCTGTATAAATATATCTATATCTTAAATTCTGTTGTGATAAGTCTACCGATCCGCATTGGCCACGCACGGTGGACTAACACCCATATTCCCTCCCTGAGGGTAGGCCTGAGCCTTATAGTGGGACGTATAATTATAGACAGATATTGGTGTCGATTCGAACTGTGCCACGACTTAACTTAACTAAATTTATTCCTGTCACTTTCGAAAAAAGATTAAGAAAAGAGACAGAAAACCAACAACTGACTTTAGTGCTGTCAAAGTGACGTAATACGCCCAAAAACGCCTTAAATAAGATGACGTACATTATGATGGCATCATATTTTGGGAGTGCAACGTCTCTTTGACAGCACTTAAGTCAGTTGTTGGTTTTCTGTCTCTTTTCTTAATCTTATTTTAGAAAGTGACAGGAATAAATTTAGTTAAGTTAAGTCGTGGCACAGTTTGAATCGACACCATTGTGATGAACTGATTGAAAATTTTTATTGCATTTTATTAATTTGTTGTGTGAATTGGATTTACCTACATCAGTGGTATCATGGTGGTTCCCAGTAGTTCCGTGGAACTAGTCTAAAAAAAACAGAATAAACGGTTACGGTAAAATTGAAAGCCATCTTATACCTAAATGTTTCTGTAGCATATCCTACCCATACAACCATTTGTTACCAGTTCGGTCGACGTGTAGTAATGTTACTACATTGTGTAGCACAATGTTTGTTTGGGTAGTAAAGGATGAAAGAAGAAGGTAATCGAGTCGCAGTAAATAAAGTTTATTATATCCTGTAGAATCGCACTGCCTGGCAAAGGGCAAAGGCCTCCTCGCACCAAGTTAGAGTACATCTACATTAAATCCTATTACTATTCTGTTCCATGAGCTAATTAGAAGCTAACGGTTCAATTATGTGACATACAAATCAACAACTTTTCCGGAACAGAATACTGATGTTTAAATTCAAACGGATACTCATAGCCACGCTTGTTATTATTTATGTATAACACTTCATTTCACACACATTAGATACAAAGAAATACACAAGAGAGATGTTTAAAGAGATATTTATCTTTACGAGAGCTATGAATTTATTAAGATACAATTATCAATTTACCACTCACATTCTATGCGAAAAATACAAGACATATCCAACATCAAGGTATAATATGGGCACTAAAAACAGTAGATGAAGTTCACTATGTACGGAACCCTAAAAAGCTCATAAAACGCCAGGGTGATAATGATAATACTAAGTACGTTAATTTAATAAACCCAAGATATTTCTTGACCGGACTGCGCTTCCACGTATCTCTCAATGAAATACGTATCTATATATTTCAGATACGATATCTGAGTTTATGAAAAAGTAAACAGTTTTTACGAGCGTCCCCCTACGGCGTCCCCTGCGTCCCTGCGTCGTTTAGTATTTACAAAAATACTTTCTTTGATATGTAAGAGTACACATAAATTATATTCTTTATAACAGAAGCAAACTAAATAGCATTTTTATTTTTTTGGTTAGTGATAGAAATATTAGAAATGCATGAACTGATTGCAGTATTTTATTAGCATGCGAAATTATTTAGTCCTAATTATATCCGAATTGTATTCTATTTATTTTCTATGATACTGCCAGGCACTTAAATTATACTCCATTCAGGAATTAGAGAGACAAAATGTAAACAACGGTAATACCAGTGTAGAAAATACCATCTCGAGACGGAAGAAAACTTATCTCTGGAATATACAACAATAAATTATCAATTCTATTCTCGCAAAGGATTGCGACAGATGATATGTTAATTTTGTATGCAAAATAATAATAAAATACGCAAGTTATCATATATTTGAGAACAAAAGAAAGCGTGACTGTAAATATTTTATTTCGTGGTCTGGCAACACTCCGATGTATTTGACCTTTGGTTCGTTTTAATAAAGTTCATAAAGAAAAATACTTTTTATTGTACATAGTAACGTAAACGCGTTTCTTGATTAGTTAACATCGTCTTCGGTCCGTACGCTAGGCGCGGACGCTACGCATAGCACTAAAAAGTCAAGAAATGGGCTACATAACGTAATTTAAAAATAAATGTACCAAAGGTTTCTGACCACGAAACGTCACTTTGACGGTAACATTTCTTTGTTTACATTTTGTCTCTCTAATTCCTGAATGGAGATTAATCTACAATCGGTTTCAACGGTCGCACACGTGCTTCTGCGTTTGAAATAAAAATTACATAATGTACACTCGCGCCCAGGGATGCTTGGAAGAAAAATATACAGACTAGGCAATGCCATACAACAGAAATTACCCGTATGGTTATTATCAAAATACAAAAACGAAGTAAATATTATGTCAGATATCAGATACGTATTATGTGAGCTGTCTCCTGTCGTTTTTAGGTCTATGTGAAGGGTTGGAAAACCTCTATCCAGTTGATTTTTAGCTCTACGTTAGGGAAAACCAGTGATCCGTGACGCTTGTGATTGGATAAAGGGTTCCGTAACGGAATTTGTTGAGTGCAGGGCCTTGTCGGTCTTTGTGCTGGAATTATTTATAAAGTTGGATACATTTAGTGATAAGGAAAAGTCGGTAGAGTGAAAATATGGCAAAATAATGCTAATAAATTGAGATCCCACTGTAGCTTTAGCAATAATGCATAGGTAATGTTAAATTTAAAATGTAATAATGTTAAATATAAAAATATTTTTACAGTCTGTTTGGACCTATCTATTTTGATTTTGACTAATACTAATTTGATTTCATAATTTTTTTTAGGAAGCCAACCGTAGTGTTGATATCAGGTTTTTTGGATAGCTTTATTTCGACGTATACATTAAAGTATAGGGTTTTTTAAGGGGATTTTAGTTTAGACCATCATATTGAACAACTTTTGCTATAGGACCAAAGTCGAAATCACGAAAAAAACAGCGGTTATAAACTGTAATCCCACCCGACCAAAATGTATTGGACAGCAGATTTTTTTTTTCGCGATTTCATTGTTGATCCCGTAGAGAAAGGGGTTCAGTTTGTTGGTCTGATCATCCCCTTAAAAGTCCTTCAGCATTATTAAATTGCACACTATATAATTCATTAATTCGTGTAATAAATCAACGATAATTTTATAGTACGGTTGTGGTGGTAGTCGATACATTTAAAAACCACGTCAAATGCCATAAGGCGGATTGAAAAATATGACACCAGGGCTTGCTGCCCACACGATAAGAAGAAGAAGAACAATAATTTTATAAGATTCAAGTCAACCTGTAGTAATTTATATCCGGTACGGGTAATCAATCAGTTAGTGGGATAACAAAATAATGCAAACGTAAATTACACATATCAAGAATGACATTTCTCATAATCTGATCATCTGATGGAACGGGAAACTGCTTAGATCAAAGGTGAGGTCGGTCGGAAGCATGCATGGTCTTGATCTGATAGCATCACAGTTTGTGTATCAGATATGCTGACGATACGTAAAGATGGATACCACACGGCCAAAGTAAATATGTACATTATAATAAGTACAGTATAATTATACTTTGACATGGCCTATCTTAGAAATGTTTGACATAATAGAAGATGTATCTTGTTTACCTTCATCTGAAACACTTTCTTATCGGAATATAATAATAGGATCTTAAGAACATTATACATAATATAGGTACCTTCCCTTCTAGGTAATATCATTAAGACTTAGGACTAACTAAATGTAATATTGTGACGAAACAAGTTTATTGTTCCAATTACATTCAACGATTTAGTTTCTTGTTTTGTTTCCGACCAACATTGGGACAATTGCCAAAGACTTAGTTGAAATATTGATGTCATATGTACGGGTAGCTTCTAATATTCTAAAAAGACGTTACGTGGATTCAAATGTGAGAGAAATACGGAGATTTCAGTGGACATTTTATAAATAACGAGTTATTTAAAGTCTTTCTAAAAATAGTAACTTTAAATGAGTAAGTTTGTTAAAATTCCTATAAAACTAAACAACCTTTATAAAACAGCTTTACCAAAATATCCTAATTTAAATATTTATGTTTGTTTAGACAATAAATTATAAATAAACGATGACATTGAATTACATCACAGTCAGTATAAAAAGCGGCGAGTGTGTCATTTAACTGGTGGTCTATTCTGGGCCGAATGACCATCTGGAATGCGTTCTGAAACCAGCATCTGTCGAGCATTAACTCATGTCACGGTCGAGACTACGACCATTTTCCCGGCTTTCGAAAACACAAAGAGAACAATTGTTTAAAAAAACTATTAAATAGGACGTCGCACTTGGTTTTTTATGAAGCAAACGTAAGACTTAGTACACACGGAGGGATTTGTATCTATCTGTTCTATACAGTGCCGTAAATAGCCTTTTATGCGCTCTGTGCGAGCGTCTAAAACTGCGCCTTCGAAAAATGCTCTAACCTCAGACATAGGGTCGCAGAACTGAGACGGTGGTGGGTGGTATGAGTTCCATTTAGCCTATACATGCTCAAAAACCACTCAAAGGCTCCATCCAGCCTTTGAGTGGCGAGCGAAGAGAGCTCGAAATTTCACAAAACAAGACTCAATCAGACGCCAGATTGAGTCTTGTTTTGTGAAATTTCGACACCCGTATGCGCGAAAAAAATATTGTATAGGTATGTCATAGTCATAGTCATAGTCATAATAGTTTATTGCTTCATGTGGTTACATAAGGTGGACACATAAAAATAGGGCGTGCCATACCATGCATGAACCAAAACTTTGGACAAACCTGTTCAATTCTGCGCCCCTACAGGGTCTGCGCCCTGTGCCTTGGCACCGCTCGCACCGCCCTATTTACGGCACTGGTTCTATACGGTTACAAATGAACCACTACCCAAGGAATTTCTGTCAGGCATATCTTTAGTGTCACTGACGAATCGATTGACGTAAGAATCATCAAAATAGCCAACGCGTTTTTTCTTTAGAGTGCCGCTAGCAAAGGAATAAACTTACATACATACATACATAGGCTGATAAACACATTATCCTTCCTTTGCGTCGCGCAGTCGGGTAAAAATATTGTTAAAATCTATGTTAATTTAAAATAAATAAATAAAAAATTGCTAGTTTCAATTTAATTCAATCATTTTATTTCAGAAAACCAGTTCCTTAAATAATATTAATTCAGATAAGTACATACTGTCATCTTACATTGATGATGTTAGTAAAATATCATAATGTCAAGATTTTAGAGTAACAATAATTTCAGATTGCCAAATTATAGTTTCTAACAATGTAAACTTAAGTACCTTAGAACAACATTAACAAAAGTTAGACACTTATTGCGCAAATAAAAAATGTGATTTTTCGTTCACTATCTATTTTAAATATTAATCACCTTTATGCACGATAAAACGACGAGATTGATACGCATAAAAAAAAATGATCTCAACTATTTTCTCAATCTTTTCAACCGTGTAGCTCTTATTCTTATCGCATAACTTGTCACTGTGTCATTTCATTTGATACTGACACATCTGTCAAATACGATTAAAAAGAAAATCTATAGTGTTTACAGTGTGCACGCGGTCTTACAATAGTCGGATTTACTATTTAAAAGTAGATTAACTAAAAAATAAACGCACGTGTCCCAGTTTTAAATAACTAACGTCACGTTGGTAACTACAAATTTTTGGAAGTTTGGAGAAGTCCTTTAAAATTATTATTTATAGTGTCTTATCTAAGATGATTCCCAGCTTAGAATAGACCCCTCTTTCCAAGGGTTAAGAGGGCTATCGCAGTCCAGTGGCGCCCTCATGACATTAAAAAAGATTTCTCAGTAAAGAAAGCCTAAATTAAAGAAGTGCTCAACAGATAAACTACAAAAGCCTTCAAGCTATTTTCATAGAATACTTTTATAGGTTTTTTAAAGGTCTAAACATACAAATTTTGAAAAATGAAAAAAAACGGCCGCTTTTGGTTTTATCCGAAATTGTCTAAAAGTTGAATGTTTAGAACCTATAAAAGTATTGTATAACAAGGCTTGAAAGCTTGAAGGCTTTTGTAGTGTTCGTGTTGAGGACTTTTTTAATTTAGGCTTTCTTTATTGAGAAATCTTTTTTAATGTGATGAAGGCGCCACTGGACTGCGATAGCCCATCTAATAACATATATATATATATATATATGCCCGATATATCTCTTCATAAGAATGAAGAAACGAATAAGGTTTCTTTTACAGTGTTTCTGAACTTTAACTCAACCCTAAAACCCTGCATAATATTTAAAGATTCAACGATATAAGTATCTAAAGATATTTAGGATGTTACTCATCGAAAAAGCTCATATAAATATGAGCTGCATTTTGTTCAACCTTCTTTTAATGAGAATCATAATATTTTACAATGATTTTGATTTAATATTTATTTTCTCTTTACAATTTAGTAAAAAATCACGCAATTTGAATGTGAGTGTGCGATAATTTAATCATGAAAGAAAGCGTAAAATAGTGAGAATCCCATTGATCGAAATCGCGAAAAAAGTATTTAGCAAAATGAATATTTTCTTACTAGGTTACTAGATTTAGATTGAACCAACCAACACTCCGGTTACAAAAACAGTCGATTTTTTTAATTTATTGCTTGGATCACAAAAATTGTCACACAAATCATCTAGTCACATTTAAAGTACCAGAATCTAGCCTGAACATATTTTTCTTCTTCTTCTTATCGTGCGGGCAGCAATAAACCAAGAACCCAGGTCGAAGACGCGGATCACAAAGTCGAAGCGGAGATGAGCAGGATACTTGGCTAGACGGGAGGACGACCGGTGAAACAAGGCAGTATCAGAGTGCTGCCCTTACAACCATTTGTTACCAGTTCGGTCAACGTGTAGTAATGTTACTACATTGTGTAGTATGTAGTAACATTACTACACGTCGACCGAACTGGTAACAAATGATTGTATGGGTAGGCAAGAGTGGGATGGAAATCAGTAGGGAGACCACCAGCACGTTGATCTAATGACATTGTGATCAAATTAGCATAGGACCTTGAGAAATAGCACAATAAAGGGGATTGATGTAGGCTGATTTGATTGATTGATTGATTAACGAGAACTTAGTACTTCTCTTCTTCTCTTCTTCTCTTCCTTTTATTCTTACGTGGGGTACATAGGGCTCGGATGATAGCTCTCCACCGGTTGCGATCTTGGGCAGCGCTGTAGATATCCTCCCAGGTCTTGATGAGACTTCGTACTTCTGCTCTCTTTAAAATGTATCTACAGGGTGTAAGTGACAGCCTAGCAAATACTGAAACAGTGAACTCAGACCATCAAACTGAACAACTTTCACTATGGAGCCTACCTCAGGAAACGCGAAACAAAATCAGCTGTCCCATACAATTTGGTCGGGTGGGTACAGCAGTTTTGTATGGGACAGCACATTTTTTCGTGTTTCCTGAGGCAGGCTCTATAGTGAAAGTTGTTCAGTTTGATGGTCTGAATTCACCGTTTCAGTATTTGCTAGGCTGTCACTTACACCCTGTATTGCAAACTTGACTTTTAAAGAGAAAAAGGTTGTAAGAAGTAGTAAAGTTGTAAGCAATACACTAAAAATATACTATTGAACCTTGTTGCAACAGAGTACCTGTCTATCTTCGGTTCATACCACACATGTTTGTTGATAGTCGGAATAGCATCGGGATCGTTAAGATTGCAGCCGATTCTTGGAATAACTTTATTGATCATCGTGAAGCGGCCATTAATTCGTTGATGGCTATTGTCATAACGTTCGCGTTATTTTAACTGTCCTTGTTACTGGAGTATCGGTTCTAAATTCTAAATCTGGGTGGCTAGCATGACACAACCGTGAAACGACAAAAATCGACACGTACTTTGTGTAGGTACGTCGCGTCGTCTTTGTTAATTTGCGTACGCGAAAGCGAGCGCGCATGATCCCAATGATTTCTCACCGAACGCGACTCCTCATCCCTAGTGCAAGGCTCTCTTTCTTACAAGCAAACTTTTGCAATTAGCCATCCCGCTTCAATTGCGTCGCTCCGGTCAGAATTTTCCGTTTTCTTTGAAAACCTGTATGATTTTTTATGAATTAAAAAAAAAAAGAATACTACATCATTCCATATTGTATTGTGAAGAATATTGTGAATTTTCATATTCTTCTGATCAACAATGTAAGATTAAAATGGTTACAACTGGAAAAAAAGGGTGACGTTGGATTCGTTTTTCTTCAGTTTTAGTAATTAAAATAGATTTCGAGAAAAACCACATCACTTCTCATATCCTGTAGATTGTTCAGTTTTGTTTCTGCTTAAAAAGTGCCATAGTTAATTATAAAATGGTTACAAAGTTACTCAAAACCGGGCGGACGCCCCTTAAATACACACTATTTTACATTTCATATTTGCATACAACTTTCATCGAGTGACCGATGAAGATAGATAGATACATCTATCTACCTCTACATTTAGTAGATATTATATTATTATAATCCAGCTCATTATATTATTATAATCCAGCAAGTTTGAATAAAATGCGTTAAAACAAATACTAAAGTACCGAGGTGGAAGATTAGAACCTAAAGTAAGTACCTAAGCAAGGTATTTATAAAATGTAATCCTGAAATGTCCGTAATATTAACATCGTATTTTAATTAAGATAGGATTAATCTCAAAGAAAAGAGTTTTATATTCACTATTTCAGAGTACCTACATCAGACCGGATCTAAAGAATGCACTAAGAATAAATAAGCGGAGGACGCGAACGATAAAATCTTTAAAAAGAGTCGTATAAATATTTAAAAGCGTGAAGAGTGAGATTCTTGGAGTAGATTTAATGTAACAGTCCATTAACTAAAAAGAAATGCAAATCTTTAATAGGGAAACAACTTGTTACCTAGGATGTATTTGGCACTTAATTAATTAGTACTTAAATATGTTAGTATATAACAGCATAAGCATAAACATATGCTCACGACTATATTCCCCGAGGGGGTAGTCAGAAATATTCTGAAACTTCAGAACATCCACGTTTCACTAGTAGTACCGAAACTCTGTCCAGTGTGAAGAGCCCGTGTCGCCACTTGTATAAAACAACATTCTCACAATGCGTACAGCAACGGAACAGTAAGTTTTCTGTTGCGGGTCTGCTGGAAGAAATCTCTTCAGAGATTAGTCCGCCCTTTGTATGTTTTCTTAGTTTGATTAGATGTAATAAATAAATAAAATAAAACATCAATATTCCTTATTTGAGCACAAGGCAAGTACCTTTTTTAATAAGATACCAGAGGATATTCTAAACTTACCAGACAAAAAGTTTAAGTCTCATGTTAAACAAGTCCTCTGTAAAAAAGGTTACTATAAACTCGATGATTATTTGAATGACCAAAATGTCTGGTCGTGACAATTTTACACTATGTAATGCAATATTGTATTTTAATTGTACTTTGTACATTTTGTTTTGTTTAAAAGATGTGTGTTGTAGAGTTTCTGGCCGCATCTTCTCTCAACGGAACACCTTCCGACGCGGTGGTAGAGTCAAAAAATGACGTCAAAAAGCTATCTATATGATATTATTTTGAATAAAAAATTTTTGAATTTTGAATTTTGACCTATCAAAGTATTTATAGTATACTGTTTCTCGGCCATTTTTCGAGATGTTTTTTATACAGGGTGTACAATAAAATGGGACAGCTACTTAAAGGGGTGCTTCAGACCATCAAACTGAACAACTTTCTCTATGGGACCAATATCGAAAGCGAAAAAAAATTCCGCTCTCCCATACAAAACTGCAAACATAACTCGACAGAAATGTATGGGACAGCAGATTTTTTTTTCGCGATTTCGATATTGGTCCCATAGAAAAAGTTGTTCAGTTTGATGGTCTGAAGCACCTCTTTAAGTAGCTGTCCTATTTTAATTTACACCCTGTATATTATGTTATTCCGGGATATAAACTGTCACTAAGTATACAATGTTTCTTCAAAATCCGTTCAGTGGTTTTTGCGTGATGCGCGTTCCAACAAACAAACAAACAAACAAACAAACAAACAAACAAACAAACAAAAAAGTTAAAAACCTTTCTACCATGTTCAGTTACTGATTTTAAGTCGCCCTGGTTGTTTTTTTTCCAAATATATTCAATGTACAGACTTTTTTGCGTTTACGATTTTATTATAGGTATAGGTATATTCCCTTTAAGACGATATGGTGTTTATAAACTTGTGTTGTGTACCTATACCTAGGCCAATCTTTATATCGAAGTTCAGTCATCATCATCATCTCAGCCGATGGACATCCACTGCTGGACATAGGCCTCCTCCAAGGATCGCCTCGCCATAACGACTGGTCCGAAGTTCAGTGATCTATCTTTATTATGAAATAATAGCCCTGAACACGAATTCACACTTGAATCAACATTTTATTACCTATACGAGTACATAAATTATTATTTTTTTCACTTTTATTTCATGATTTACGTTAGAATCAAGACTAAAATAAAATGTCGCAGTGATTCAACTTTGCTATCGTACTATATTAAAGTGTATAAAATCATAGAATGTTTAGTAAATTCTCATTTAGAAAAGAGTATCTCCGCATGATTTATGTGAAGAAATAGTGAATCGAAGGCAGTGAACTTACCACGTGGTCGGGTAATAAAACGCCCACTATTGCTATGGAGTTAGAACATTAGGAATGAAGTAACATTGTACACACGGCGACAGATCAACCTACCCATAGTTCGACCTTATGTCCATGAACATAGAGTTCAACTATGGGTAGGTTGATCTGTCGCCGTGTGTACATACATACAACTCAGCTGGTGGCAACCGGGCAGCCAGCTCATCAGCCACCACTATACTAGTTGCAAGACCCAAATTTCGCATGGCAAAGTCGGATCCAAAAGTTTATTTTTCTAAGGCCCGTAACCAGAATTTGGCTTAGGATTTTTATGGATGTTGTAGAACACATTTTAAAGGTGAAAGAATACGATTAGTTACTTATTTCATCAATGATAATAGTTGTAGTATAAATGCCTCGTACGCCTCATCATCATCATTCTCTTGCCCATTTCCCATTATTTGGGGTCGGTGCAATATGTCATCCTCTTCCATTCAACTCTCTTAGCCGTCGTTTCAACACTCTCCCCTTTTTTACACTTATCATCCTTCACACAATCCATCCATCTTTTCTTCGGCCTGCCTCTCTTACCGCTGCCATCCACATTCATACTTCACACTCGTAAACACTCGTCTTACATGCCCATACCACGATAATCTATTACCCTGCAATTTTTCCGTCATAGGTGCTACTTTCAAACTTCCTCTAATATACTCATTCCTAATCTTGTCCATTCTAGTTACACCACACATTCATCTCAACATTCGCATCTCAGCTGCATTCAGTCGCTTCTCATCCGTCCTTTTTGTGGGCCAACATTCTGATCCATACATAACGACAGGTCTTACTATCGTTACCTCGTACGCCTGCTACTGACTAATTGTTTAGTATTGCCTCTCATTTTTGGCTAGAATTGTTCCAGATGATAAAATATGTTAAGTACTTATATAGTAGCTAAATTGAAAGTTTGGAGGGAGAAACAATAAAATCACAAGATGTAATTTGATGATTGGGGGCGGGCGGTACTCCCCTTTCAACCTCCACAAAAAAAAAGTGACAATAATAAAGTTACTCACAAAAAAAAATTCATTCATTTCATTCTCTCCGCACATAAGACTAAAAGATATACTGAATAGAACTACAGTCAACATTATAATTATAATCATGATTTGCATTACCGTCGGTCGTCGGAATAACTCCAGACTAGTCCAGATATAAATGTGTTTGTTTGTCTATTCATTTATCATGCGATCCAGAAGATTTAGTTAATTCTTATTAATATTTATTAGCTGTATATGCCAGGTTATTATGTTTAAGACATTAAGGATTAAATTGTATCTACTTGAATACCTAATCAAAACTCTTCGCGCACAAAGGTGGGTAATAAAGAAGCTTGGAAAGGTATTGTCACAGAATAAATACTAGGTATTTATTGTCTAATGGGTAATTTATTTTTCGTCAATTTGAATAGAAAAACCTACTTATATGGAACGAGCTTTTACCCGCGACTTCGTCCGCATATATTATATACCACATTTTATGTCAGATGATAAGCTATTAAACAAAAAAAGTTTCATCAAAATTGGTTCAGTAGTTTTTGCGTGATACTCGAACAAACAAACACCCAAACAAACAAACAAATAAACAAACAAACAAACAGACAAAGAAAAAATCCAAAAATTGGTGATTTGGAATCAGGGACAGGTAAAAACCATGTCGTAATTTTTTTTTGTAAATATCTTCAATGTACAGACACACTTCTGTTACAGTTTTATAATAGTTTAGATTAGATTTATTTATTTTTAGTGCCATCGGAATTTTAATAAATTTTACGCAGTTGCAATTTAAGTACTAAAGTTTCTTGTAAAGTATTTCAAAATCTTTTTATTATCTAGGGTATTGTAGTACCTACTAGTACTAGATATTCTTTCTTATACTGTGCCTAGGGTTCGCTGTTTGAACTATTATAAAACTGTAACAGAAGTGTGTCTGTACATTGAAGATATTTAACAAACTAACAAAATTAACGATAAGGAGTCCCACACTGTCTTGTCTGACTGATTTGTCTGTCGAATAAGCAATTTCATACTAAGTAATAGCTGTGATCACAGCCGAGTTTCGATACCGCTATATCTAAACTATTATAAAACTGTAACAGAAGTGTGTCTGTACATTGAAGATATTTACAAAAAAAAGATTACAATATGGTTTATAGATGTCCCTGATTCCAAATCACAAATTTTTGGATTTTTTGTCTGTCTGTTTGTTTGTTTGTTTGTTTGTTTATTTGTTTGTTTGTTTGTTTGTTTATTTGTTTGTTTGTTTGGGTGTTTGTTTGTTCGAGTATCACGCAAAAACTACTGAACCGATTTTGATGAAACTTTTTTGTTTGATAGCTTATCATCTGACTTAAAATCTGGTATATAATTTATGCGGACGAAGTCGCGGGTAAAAGCTCGTAATAAATATAGTAGTTTTTATTACACTATGATAGTATAGTGGTATCGAAACTAGGTCACGAGAAGTAAACAAAGAAGAAGCGAAGGATCGACCCGCATGCGTTCAAAGACGTTAGGTGGTATTTGTAGACAGATAAAAAGTTGACTGATTTTCTAATTCTTTATTTTATTTGGCGGTTTGTCTTTTTGGTTACGTTACTGAGCTTTGAAGTAAGTTATCTTTAGTTTCATCTGTCAAATAACAACACGTAAGCAATGCATTTTCTATCTGTGACCAACGAATGCAAATTCAGTTTAACAATAATTGTAATTTGCTTTATGTATTAAAATTAATTTAATTGTAATCTTAAATGATTATCATAGTCATTATTCGCTAATGCGAAATCATTTTGACAAAAAATCTGAAATAAAATGAATTCATATTTATCTCTATTTTGACCATCACAATTACTCTCCTGTAATAAAATAGAGGATTTCCGCTTTCCTGTAATTTTTCCGGCGGTTTGTTAAAAAAATGTATGCATAGAATTATTTATTTCCACGAAATAATCTATCGATTGCATTCATGCTCTATAGTCATTAAAAATTACTGTACCAAAATCGACAACATAAACAAAGCCGTTTTTTTACAACGATAAAAATTATTGACTCTAAATGGGGCATTTAGTTTTTATAATGAGTTCCGTTAATGACCAAATGTTGTCTAGGATTAGTAAGGGGTCATGGATCCCAGTTATTATTATCTGAATAGTAATTAAATTACTAAAGATTTAACTTAGTTTAAAGCGACATTCGAACATTTTGTAATTTTTTTTTGTACTCTTTTAACTATGACAGTTGACAGATCCGAATTTAAACATTGTAAAACTTCTCGTTGCAAAGCCTTAACTTTGTTCTATACAAAATTTGTTTGCATTCAGATGTTAAGGAAATTTTCCGCTTTTACATTGTTGTTCATCATTTTATCTTTGGGGGACTTGATGAAACTTCCTGTCTTAATTTGCGTCTAGTAACAAATTACACTCTTTTTCTTAAAGAAAGCTGTTTCTAAATAAAGCCCCGAGAAGATTGATGTCATTTAGTAGCTAATTTCCTAAACGATTTAGAAAGAAGGACCTCCGTTAATCGAAGGATGCTACTCCATTATTCTTAAAAATATATATTTTAATGTTTAAATTTCAATAAGAAAACTGAAGAGGATTATACTTGGTAAAGCACTCCATACAAACGAAGTTTGAATATATTTTGGATATTAATCGATTGAAGTCAAAAAATTTTTAGACACGGTCTAGATAGTCTAGAATATAATTTCTGTGTTTGTGAAAAGGTGTATTTTCAAAGTTACAGTCGTGCTAAGACTTCCATACAAATCTTTTTATCCTAGCATTGAAACTGTATAATTTTGACGGAAATCTGACAAACCACAGGTACAGAGATTAATAATGTAAATCGTTTCCAAAAAATTTATTGACTTTAATTTATTAATCTTATAAACAATTTAATCGAACTTCGTTTAATAGAGCGCGCTAAAAAATTGTATCCTCTTAAACTCGACCTCAATACACTAATGACGTACCCACATGGTTAAGATTTACCTTGATCACACGCACAAAAATAGAATCATTCCTTAGCATTTGGATTAAAAAATATATGCATATTACATGTCACCCGCAAAGAAAAGAGAGAATGTGAAAATAGTACACAGAAACTCAGAATGCTTTTTGAAGTGCCTATATCTAACCAAGTCACAAAAAGTAAGTACTTTATGTGATAGCGCAGGTTGAGTCTATTTTTGTCATTTTGTCATCATTTATGTCTAAAAATAATTTAAGCGAAACGGGCGTGTGATAGCTTATATTACTGCCAGATGCGAGAGAAAGAGATGGGGCGGCGCGCGCGCCTGGAACGAATCAAGCGAAAAAACAAACTTTATTTAATTGTAATTGTACTATTTATGTAAGTTCAATTCTGCTCTAATCAAAACTTAGATAATAGCAATTGATGGTCTTATCATCCCCTTAAAAAAGTGTCAGCATATTAAGAAGGACCCTGTATATTTTAACCTTGTCGATCAACTGCCAATCAGCTATTATTTTATATGATGTGATGAGTAATCGACATGTTGTTGCACCCCTTTAGGGGTTAATTTTCGAAAGTCACGTGGACGTGGAGAAGTAATGTTTTAATCAAAATCCTCTTATACGATGCTAACAGTGATCGCAGGGCCAAACGTAACTTCCGACGGATTAAACAAGGCGTCACCACTAGTTTGTCTCTCAAAGCAAACATTGTTAATTTAAATAAACATCGTGTATCGAGAGGTAGGACACATTCGTTTGTTCCTGTTTACATTGTTCCGTTTCCTTGGCTGTTGATAAGAGCGTTGTCCCGCTCCCGAAATTAATTTAAATACATCCTTGTCTTTCCGCTTGGCTGAGCGTGACACGATTTGCGATTCGTACACTCCGATAGTCCCGTTTCGTTTTGACTTAAAATTACAGCGACTGGCTTTGCATTTAACCGCTGTTTGGTTTTGAATGTTCGTTAGCGAGCGATGGTATTAGTATTTGTACAAATTGGTAGCTTGAGTCAAAGTTTTCTGAAGTATTCTCTACGTATCGACAATAGGCTACTTGACAACTAGTCAAATCAGCTACTCTTTATCGGACGTCAAAACGTGCGCTTTGTATGAACATTTTTACTAAATAATGAGTTGTGACGTCATCAACATTTCATTACTTTTTAAAGTTTATCTTGTTATTTAAAATAGTATCCAAGCTAAAAACTCAATGAAAATGGAAGTTTAGCGTTATTTTCTAACCTTGTTTTTAACCTATTCATGACTGCTAACTAGTGTGGACAATATCATGAACTATTCAGTTTATGAAATAAGAAAGATTCAGTTTAGAAGTATCAAATAGTACTACTATTTTAACCTTTTAGCCTTTTTGTAGAAGCATATAAAATTATAACTATTAGTAGTAATTCTGGCTGCATAATAAATTCAAGAAAATAAATAAAACATAAAGTTTTACCGTCGCAATCGATATAATAACGGTGTGATAGTAAATTTAAACTGTACTTTTTAGAACGTCTTTTCAATTTCTCTACACTGTAATATTATACAGGATGTAAAACTAAAGAGGTTTCCATAGAAAACATCAATGATGAAATGATGACTCAACCCAGATGTTTGGAACAGCTGATTTTCTTTTCGATTTCATTGTTGGTCCCATAGTGAAAGTTATTCAATTCTATCGGTAGTAACATTAATATAATTGAGTTCAAATTACAGGGTTTAACAAAACACCGTAGTAATACTTAGTCTGCCTGTCCATTGACGCGAGCTGGCTGTGCGAGCTGTGTAGCTGTGTAAATATTAACCAATCAGGAGCTCGGCCGATCTCGGTCGGATCTCTGATTGGTTAATATTTACACAGCTACACAGCTCGCACAGCCAGCTCGCGTCAATGGACAGGCAGCCTTAAGGGGGTGCTTCAGACTATCAAACTGAACAACTTTCACTATGGGGCCAACATCGAGAAAAAATCATAAAAATCCGCTGTCTCATACATTTTAGTCGAGTCGGTACTGCAGTTTTGTATGGGACAGCTGATTTTTTTATTTTTTTCTCGATTTTGGCCCCATAGTGAAAGTTGTTCAGTTTGATGGTCTGAAGCACCCCTTAAGTATTACTAGGGTGTTTTGTTACACCCTGTATAATATTCAACAAATTACGACGAGATTTGCGATGCGATCGATGCAGTATCATTAGATTTGTTCTTATCAAAGTTGATACAAGAAGTAGTTTCTAACCATTTTGAACCATTGTCTCAGAGATGGTTCATCAGCGAAATAAAGTAAAAACATATGCTAATTAAGTAGGTACGCTAATAAACCGTTCAAAAGACACACATTTAGAACATAATCCACAAATTTTAACTACCACAGAATATACCCAGAATGAAGATACACGTAGTCATTAAAATTTTATCGACGAGACAGTGTCACAAAGGCGGACATTGTAGCTATTAAGAATACCTACCTATTAATAAAATAAAGTAGTCTGCGAATGTCTAAACATAATTCAAGGAAACGTCGAGTGACACAGCTTGACGTGACGTTTGGGTAGATAAATAAACGTAGACGTTATTGTGCAGATGTTAATGTCCATTTTAGAGGAAATTGGAATCTTGTCAACATTTTTGATGGGTAAGTATGTCTTTTTAGAGATTTGGTGTTTTGTGAAAGACGCTATTAAAGAACATAATGTGTCTCAATAAATACACCGTCTCTACCTACAGTGTGTTAGGGTAAACAGTACTTTAAGGGATGATTGTACCCATGATACTAATTAACTTTCTCAAAGAAACCTATAGGAAATTCTAAAAAAAACATGGCACTTTCCATACTAAGCGCAATCAGCTGATCGAACCTTTTGTATGAAAAGTTGAAAAATATTTCTGCGAATTTCCTATAGGTTTCTTATGGAAAGTGAATCAGTATCATGGGTACAATTACCCCTTAAAATAATGCAACTGTTTACCCTAACACCCTGTATACGTAACAATTTGTAATAGCGTTGCCGATCCAAATTTTACCAGACCAACGGCAAGAATATCGGTAGTTCAATCGATATGTCGATAATATAGAACTTCGCAATTGCGTGAATGTTTTCGTTCCAATGTCAACTCTATTACAATGAAGTGCGGACCGAAACAGTGGTGAAAGTCCGGGTACAGGGCCTGTTTTTTTAGATTAAATCTATCAATAGTTCGGCAACCCTTGTAACATTTTATTTGTCGAATAAATATGAAATAAGCAAAGGTGTGAAAGGTACCTCATTAATAACCCTAACCATTTTAATTCAATGTTTATGTTTTTTTTCATAGCCTTCGTAGCCTGGTCCCACAGACAAAAAGCTTTTAGGAGCGCACAAAATAATAACGTGAGCGCTCGCCCAATGTCTGGGTGAAGGTGATCTACACCTCAAAGCGCGATTGTTCGAAGTTCTTTCTCTGTGGGGTATTTACTTATGTAACATACCTACGTATGTGTTACGGTAGTAATTATAGTACTCTGTGGTATGTGCAATAAATAATAATTTTATGTTTCATCGACCATACATTTTCCAACCATAAAAATACATTTCCAAAAAACATGGACCTAGCGACCATTAGAGCCGGCTGCCCAAATGGAATCATGTCACAGATTGTTCTAAATATCAGTCGGGAGTAACTAGCGAGAAACGAGCGCGTCATCTATGAATAAACACGAGTACCTACGCACTGAAAATAAAATATTATGCGATCGCATTTGAAACGCAGCGACGAAAATAACTGGGTGTGTCACCCACCAAGCTTTCTACTCGCCTGTTACGGCAAAGTTTAATGAGATCGAACAAAAGTAAAAAAAAACCGGTCAAGTGCGAGTCGGGCTACTCGCGCACTGAGGGTTCCGCACCACACCACCACAGAACACAACATTATTAACTTAGAAAAAAAACTTTTTTTGTCCGGGACCTTTAGTGCGAGACTGACTCACACTTGGCCGGTTTTTAGTATTTGTTGTTATTCTGTGGAGTTTGTTCTATAATCACACTAAGTTTGACGCTTGTATGTATTACCGTTTTTACGATAGAGCGTGAAGAAAAAACGTTGATAAAAACTAGTTTCTTGTTGAGAACCCCCCTTAATTTTTAGCTTTTTGACATTTTTATTATTTGTCAACAAATCCGCCGTAATAACGCATAATCTAAGAAAATTTCAACTATCTAGCTATTACGGTTTAAAAGTTACAGCCCTAAATAGGTAGGACAGACGGACGGACGGATGGACAGACGGACAGACGGACAGACGGACAGACGGACAGACGGACAGACGGACAGACGGACGGACGGACGGACGGACGGACGGACGGACGGACGGACGGACGGACGGACAACGTAGGCTTAGTAATAGGGTCCCGTTTTCACCCTTTGGGTACGGAACCCTAAAAAACATTGTGTTTCGAAAATAATAGACTCTACCCTTACTCTACCTAACACGAATAAGGAATGGAATTGGTGAATTGTCACCAATAGGGGATCGGACAGTCCGGGACAATTAGTCAAATAAGCAACTTTTAATCGAACGTCAAAACGCGCGCGATGTATGAAAAATTGTACTAAATACCCACAAGTGACGTCATCAACATTTCATTACTTTTTATAGTTCATCATGTTATTAAAAATAGTATTCTAGCTTAAACAAAACTAAAAATGTGAGTATAGCGTTATTTTCAAATGTTTTTATTACTAAGAAGATAAAAGTAAAATATATTTTATGCAGTCCGCTCCCCTATTATTATTGATACATCACACCATCTCAAATTTTCAGAGGTGGTTTTGAACATTAAACTGAACAACGTTTACTATGGAAGTAAACCCGAAATCGCATTAAATAAATAAATACCTGAACCACATTAACATCAAAGGACACAAGAAAATAATTTTATTATTGATGTTTCCGTTACTCCAGAATCATCGTTGAAAATATTTTGAAATAGAATGCGTTCGTAGCTCATACAAAAACCTAATTAAATAAATGTTTCATAACATATCTTACTGAAATACGGATTCAGAAAAAATAAATCCATAAATTTGGCTATTTATAACTTTTTAAAAACTGTAATCACTAATATGGACAGACGAATACCAACGGTGGCCCTGTACATGGATATGTCAAAGGCATTTGACCATGTAGACCATGTTGTATTGCTACATAAATTGTACACCTATGGAATACGAGGTAATGCATATAATTTGATAAAATCATACCTTAGCGACAGACAACATGTGACACACATTACTCAAATTTGTTCTAAAACGAAAAATGAACTGACGTATCCATCAAAAACGAGATCAATAACATATGGTGTACCACAGGGTAGTGTACTTGGTCCTCTACTTTTTCTCATATATATAAATGATTTTCCATCTGCAACCAATAATGAAATGACATTATTTGCAGATGACAGTACAGTTTTATTTGTAAATAAGGACGAAAATAATTTAAGTACGGACATAATAAACTCGTTGACATCTATAATTAATTGGCTTGACAATAATAATTTAATTATAAATCTTGATAAAACAAAATTAATGAATTTTAGACAACAAAATAATTTAACAAACCTTAGTATAAATTTTAGAGGAATAAGTATTGATGAAATAAAGGAAACAAAATTTTTAGGGTTACATGTTGATAGTCAAATGAAGTGGAAAAATCATACTGACTATATTTGTAAACGTCTTCTGCAAACCGCATATGCACTCTTTAAATTAAACAGAGTAGTAAATCATTCTGCTGTCATAACTGCGTACCACGGATGCGTAGCTTCGATCCTACGATACGGAATAATATTTTGGGGAAATTCAACGAATAGAGATCTTGTATTTAAAGCTCAAAAACGCTGTATCCGTGCAATCTTTAATTTAAAACAGACAGACTCATGTAGGCCTCATTTCGTACAGTCAAAACTTCTAACCTTACCGTGTACATACATTTATGAATGCGCCGTGTTTGCTAAAATGAACCTCAACCTATTTAACTTTCACTCTCACCGGCGTCATCAGGATAAAATGTTGGTACAGCCATCAAAAACGGCTTTGCTACACAAAAGCTTATTTTGCAAGATACCTCATATTTATAATAACATTCCTAAAGCGATACGTTACATAGATAAGCTTAATTTGTTTAAAAATAAACTGCACGAATTTTTGGTCAACAAATGTTACTATAGCCTTGATGATTTTTTTGCTGACGATTCCATTGGTAAACTGTAGTGCTGTGCCATGTTTTGTTGCTAATTGTCTTTTTATTTTTTATTTTAAATGTATCCCTTGTAAATATCTTGTATGTGCCGATATTGTTTTTCATGCATGCTAGGAATAATTATTGTGCGCCCATGCGGCAGGACATAGCGAAACTGTAATGTAATTTACACCCTGTGTAACATCTGTAAATTTTACCTATGATTCACAATAAAATGATTATGATTATGATTATGATTATGAAAATACCTTTGATGAAATTGAAAATACGACTTTATGTCTGCAGCTCCGTCCACGTGCAACGTAGTAATGTAGGTAGTAATGTAGGTGTCTTTATCAACAAATGCCTCAGGCAAATCTTAAAGATCTCTTGGCCAAACACCATCTCAAACGATGATCTATGAAGATGGACGGGTCAGCAGCGTATAGACAAAGTGATCCTTACTCGAAAGTGGCAGTGGCTAGGCCATGTATTAAGGAGACCTGATGACCCAAGACAAGCTTTAAAATGGCACCCACCAGGCAAACGAAAGAGAGGACGCCCTAAAATAACCTGGGGCCGCTTTGTGGAAGTAGATGCTAAAAGTCTATTCCTACATGACCTGGGCCCCTAGACAAAATACTTGCGATTAGCGTTAATAACAGTCGAAAACATAATAAATGTACGGACTTGAAGTAATGGTGTCGAAAGCACAACGTCAAAATGTTTCGATCGCCAATGTCAAATCCGTACATTCTGACATTTCGACTAGCGTCTACGCCATAGATATATTATAGGGTAGATAAATATTATGAAGCAAGACATAACAACACTACTTGCCATCTATTCACACTTATGACAACCGCCCATTAGAATAAGTGAAATGTCAATAGTAAACAGATACCGTCTTGAACCATTTTGTCACCAGACCTCCAGCTGGAAGACTCCGCTATTTCCTTACGTTAAGAACGACTTTTGCTTGAATTTGCTTAAAAAGTAGACTTTATACGTCTATGGTCTACGCCAATAGAAATGTTACTTGTCTACAGGCCCAGAGTATATTTAGTATGGAAAGTAAAAAAAAAAATCTTAGGAAAGATACAGAATGTATGGAACATTCTGTCATTTCGACTAGCGTCTGCGCGAATAGGAATGTTACTTTGTCTACACACTGAAAGAAATGTTTTGTTATATACAACCAAACTTTAGTGACTACCGAACTATTTTGTAGCACATAATCAAACATTTGGCTATTTATAACCAAATGTTTGATTATGTGCTACAAAATAGTACGGTAGTCACTAAAGTTTGGTTGTATATAACAAAACATTTTTTTCAGTGTAGGCCCTGGGAGAATATCTACAGTGCTGCCTAAGATCGTAACGTGACCGGAAGCCTTCTATACCCCACGTAGGGGTAACAGAAAGAGAAGAAGATGGTGAGTGTCAAACTAAGTTAAAAGTGTTTATGAATCGCGATAAAAAAAATCAAAATTGTTTTATTTAAATGTTCTCGCAATATAACGTCAAGTTAGATTCCACCCTCCCATGTCACATCTGTAGAATCGTTGTGACGTTAATCCAGCAGACGGCATTTTATGACGCGCCTTATTTCGGACGAAATTTGATTTGTGAAATATAAGAATACAGAGTAAATTCGATTTTGATGCCCGTAGCTATATTGTGATGAATAAAAAAATACAATTAAAATGGAACGAGGATGTGCTTCGTCAGTCTTTAGAAAGTTTGAGTGTTACCGGATTTTTTTCGCTGTATTGTCTTTAAAAATGCAAAAACATGCTTTTTCAAAAGATTTACATGCGTTCACTTTTAGTGTCAATTCACACGTACCACAACCACACCACAACCACAACCACACCACAACGACGCCATGTGGTCGGACGTATATTTTGTATTGAAAATGAATATTACAATTTACACGCACCACATTATGCCGTTGTTATCGACCACCTGTGTAATACGACCACATCGCAACCACATCGCGACGGCAACGCCACCACCGGCGGCGGCACCGCGGCCACATCGCCACAACATGCCGTCAAGCCGTGTTTCCTCTACGAAAGCCGGAGTATAACTGCACATGACCACGTGGTTACCACATCGCAACGACAGCGACAACGCAACCACATCGACATTTTGTCGGTACCACAACGCAACTGCAAAAAGCCGCTGCGACACTATTCACACGTAACCACAGCTTGACCACATTTTGTCGCTGCGACGTGTGTGGTTGTGGTACGTGTGAATTGACCCTTAATGATACCAGTAGGTAGGTACCTAACTCAAACCACAAAAAATATGTTAACAAGAAACAAAAGCCTTCTAAAGAAACAATTGGAAATGTAAATCTCAAAGCTCAACTTTCAAAACACCGGTGGTGGGTAAAAACATTTTATTTTTACCCAAATGTAAATCGCATTATGAAATGTTCACCTCTAAGCTATCTTTGCCGATAAAACGTTTCACATCTCATCTTAAGTTACTAGGTACGAGTATATATACAATTTGATGAAAGGAATATTCCAGAAAGGATCTTATTTACGGCTGCCTATCAAAACAACCTGCTTTAATCTTTTCAAATGATATATCTGAGAGCAAAGAGTGATACCTAAAGTACTATTGAAGATGAAATTGTGTCGTATTGACAGCGATTTCATTTATAAAGAGCTTTTTCCCGCTACTTCGTCCACATAAATTATAAACTAGGTTTTAAGTAAAATTATAAGTTTTCAAACAAAAAAAGTGTCATTATAATTGGTTCTGTGTTTTTGCATGATGCTCTAACAAACAAATAGACAAAAAACTTAAGAAACAGGTTGATTTGGAGTAAGGGACACTTAAAAACCATATCGTATCCTTTTTTTGTAAATATCTTCAATGTACAGACACACTTCTGTTACAGTTTCTAATAAGTTAAGATTTCGTAAAAAAAATTAATTCAAAATCAGAAGTTGGTCGCAGAAAATGGTCTTTCTATGTAAATGCACTGAGCTAATCGAACGTTTGTATGAAAAACAGATTTTCATTTTCTTTGCTAATTTCCCTTATGTGTCATAAAGTACCCGCTAAAGTAATGCAACTGTCTACCCCACCACCCTGTATAAATAATAATTAGTAGGTGAAATAGCTTCCAAACATCGAATTCAAAACATGGCAGGTACTTACGCCTTTTTAAATAAATAGTACCGTTCATTGTAATGTGAAAAAACAACGTGAAATATTTTCTTCAAATACTACAAACAGAAACAATGAAAAAAAAAGAATACACGCGAAAGAGAAATAATAAAACAAACGATTACTTACACAAATGCAGACCAATCCCCCGTTTATTCGGGGAGGGCTCGATCGTGACACGCATGAAACGTATCGGCCCTTTTCGACCGGTCGTCGGTGTTGACCATTACGTATTTTACCCTCAATTATGGGAGATTTTTTGTGGGGATAGTTACATTTAAAGTATTTGTTAAAACCACTGTTTACGTGCTACAAAACAGAAGATACAAACATCGACACTTAGGAGGATCAAACAACAAAATAATTATGTTTGATACAAAACAATTTAGAAGTCAAAAGTCAAAAGTTTGTTTAAGTATTTATGAAACTAAATATTTTTTTCAAAACCTAACAAAATAGACTTATGGAATTTAAGCCTCTTTATTTTGTTGGAATATTAATGTTCTGTTTTTAAATGTTTTTTTTTCGTTGTATAATAAATAATAATTAAAAACCTTACTAAAAAGTCGAATATCTTCCCCATTACAATCACTGACTTTGACAGTTGCGAGTACCGAGACCCTAAGAGCAAATCAACATTAATTATGTTGAAAAAAGCCGATCGCACTGACAGCATCTTCATATTGTACTGTATGACATAGGAATAAGAACATTAGAATTATATATCATAGAAAAATCTAGAGATGGAATCCTATAAACTAAATCTTAAATAAAATTGCAATATAAGTAAAATAATATTACCTATTTAGTATATTTTTCACGAAATCAGGGAAATTAAATTTAGGTGCTGGCAACACAGCGGTGGGTCGGACCACAGCCGCAGGGCAGAACCCCTTTCAGGACCCATTTCTATTCAAGCCTTGTACGGAACCAGGTCTAAGTGCTAATAGTGATCGTGGAGCCCTGCCTCAAGCCTCCACAATGAGGGGTAATTATTATTCGGCCTGTTTGAGTTACTGAGTAGTTTTTGTTTTCGATATGTAAATAGAAAATTAATATCAGATATTAATTTTCCCCCATTCTGATTGGTTCGGTTATTTGTTTCAAGCCAGAATAACCCATCAAATGAAGTTTGCATGAAAGTTTCCACTACATTGATTTATCGAAAATGCAGAAAATGTTTTATTAAAAGCGAAAATGAAAAATTAATTAAATTATTCCTGAATATGACATGACATATCAAAATGTACAATCTCAACATTATAATTATATCTGAACATTATATTATGCATGAACAGTTTGAACTTTACGGAAATGGTTTAAAATATAATATTGGTATTAAATATGAAACTTATTTTGTTTGTTTTTCGACCAAATTTCCAAGAAAGGTGTACTACAGTACAGAACTACTGTGCTGCAACAGTAATACGAATTTTGTTGAAGAAAGTTGTTCAGTATCATAAGTAAAATCACCCATTAAATTACCTAATGCAACTGTCTACCCTAACACCTGAAATGTTACACTAAAAAAAAAAAAATGTTTACTTCACACCAAGATCTTGTTTATGATAATCATACATCATGAATCCATATGAGCCTGTCAACATCATGACTTCTCTGACTAAAAGAACTTTGTTAAACGAATTTGGCTTGTTGTTACAACTACCATCTTTTGTTTTTTGTAAACAATAATAACGTCATTTAAATTATTTTGGTGCTAATTAAGAGAAAATACTTCTTAGTTTGCTCGCATTTTATTCAGTGTAAACATACTTTGTAACACATTCAATGCTCCAAAACATAGTTTCTCAAAAGACAGACGGTACTTGTTCGATTTGGTTTTTATTACTCAGAGTAGTCGGTTGGCTCTATCGAGAGATCAACAAAATCCATACCGTAGCGTAGTCGCAGTAGGTAGTAACTTTGGTAGTAAAAGTCAGTAAAGCTCTTTACAGCCGAACGCAGATTGTGGCACGATCATGGACTATGGATACTTTCACGAGACTAAATAAAGTCGAAATCTTTGTTAAGAGATTTACGATTTTTGGACAGCATCTTAGTATAAATATCTTTTCAAAGAAGAAATCGCACGTCTTCTCTTTCTATGTCACTTCTATGTCTACCTTTACCTCACGTTGTTTAGTTTTGGTACGAAATGAAACACTTCAGCTAAAAATGATTAAGTTCGAGTATAATCTTCTTCCTCTTTTCTAAACAAACTATAATAATGTTGTAAGCGCTAAAGTACATGATTTAAGATGACGAATTGATGACAAATAGAAGTCTGATAAATTATCTTGGCCTTTGGCTGTAATTTTGTTGCTATTTTGTTCCTACTTCTTTTTTATATAATTTATGAATATGTAAGTACTTTAATTATATTAAATAAAAGCCTGTCTCTAAAAGCAACATTAATTTAAGTATTTATGATCTTTCTAATGTATAAACATTGGGAGTGGCTATAAACTCACTCTGGAGTGCGATTTTTGAACCTCGTACGTTGAACTCAGCAGTTGAAAATGTATAGAGATACATCTTTGCATATATGCATCTTTCTACTGCTGATTTGACTTTCAAAAATCGCACTTCTGGAGTATGATTTTTAAAGTCATAATCAGCAATAGAAAAATGCACGTCTCCATAGTAATATTGACATTTTCAACGGCTGAGTTCAAAGAATAAGTTTCAAAAATCACACTCATGACTTCTAATCTAATATCGAGCCAATCTCCAAATCTTAACTTATAAATATCAGAAAATAATGGCCAAGCTTATCTTCCCGACAAAATGAAACGGTGTCATTAAATTAGTCGCAGTATGTTTAGTAACACAATATAATTACAATACCCACAGAAACAATGCTTGCATACGATTTAAATTTAACGACTGTATAACGTGAAACAAATCCATCGTCAATTTTATACGCTGGCACCGGAATCCGCCTCGGTGTCTGTCAAGACTTCCACAAACTGGTGCGATTGGGTGCACGATATATCGCGTAGAGACACTATTTTAGCACGCTATCTAAACCTACGCGCTAAGGATTCAAATTTTGATCAAAACCTTATAGCTACGCCTAAGCGAAGAACGATATTGACGTCGCATGGTATCAGTAAAGACATGATGTACCAGTAATAGGTGAACCCGTAGCATAATGCGATCTAATAAGTAACTTCAATATTGTCATGCTTCGCTCCACAACGTGGAAAAGCATCCTAAGCGAAATCCTACTTGGACATCTGAAATATAACACTGCGTTAATACTTCCGTATGAATATTTGCTCTAACAGGTTCAGAGAATTGATAAAATCGGAGATCGCGTCTGCGACGTATCGCTCATCGCACCGCGCTAGTGTGCTCACGCTTTGATTCATGGACAAGTGTATCAGCAGCAGTCGTACATTTCCCGCGACGTTTGAAGTCGGTGGGCGTCACTATTGTTCCACTCCGTTCTGTCTCCGACCTGGCGAGCTGCCAGAACGAATGCGGAGCTATGAGCAATCCTCTTAATAACCTGTATCGGTTAATCAACCCGATACGCTGAAGGTTGTGCAATTAGAGGCGGCTTGTGTCTCTTTAATTATTTCTGTAGAAAATGTAGGTTAAGTGAATGCTAATATGGATTACTTTCTTCTCATTATTTTGAGAAATACTCATGTATTAACATTTGATCGTAATCCTATTCAGGGTGATTATAGTATAAGAGATAAGTGTACTTTTTGCAGCCATCAGCAGCAAGGCTGATTCAGTGTTTATGGGGTGTAGACCATCTCTGTGATGGGGATAGACCAGGTCTGCCTGCATAACTTCAGTCGGTTTAGTCGGTTTACAGACCTTTAATCATCAGTAACTCCTAAACCGACTGGAGTTATGCAGACCTGGTCCATCCCCATCTTCTTCTTATCATGTGGGCAGAGCCCTGGTGTCAGAGTTTTTTCAGACCGCCTTACGGCCTCTGACGTGGTTTTTATGTAACGACTACTACTACCAGAGATAGTAGCCGGGACCAACGACTTAACGTGCCATCCGAAGCACGGAATCATTTTTCTTTTTCAGACAATCAGGTGATTCAGCCTGCAATGTCCTAACCAACTGGGGAAAAACGCACAAAGTGACATATCACTAGGTGTCCCCCGTGGGAATCGAACCCACGACCTCCGTGTCGAGAGCCAGTGCTCTTAACCATTAGACCACGGAGGCAGATGCCCATCACAGAGATGCTCTACACCCCATAAACACTGAATCAGCCTTACTGCTGATGGTTGCAAAAAGTACACTTATCTCTCGGAATATTAGATCTTTGCTACAATTACTATCCATCTATTATGCATGGGTAGATACTGTAAGCAAGTTTCATGAAGGACTAAAGAATACGAGGGTATAGAATTAGATGATTGCTGTCATTATTCTGGGAAGTTTATCACTCAGCTGCAGAAACGCTCATTAAAGTTAATCCTCAATTAAATCTCTTGCCACTTTTTGTCTTGTTGACGTAGTAAAAGCTAGCAAGAGATTTAATGGAGGATTAACTCTCATAAGCGTTTCTGCAAGTCAGAACTATCATAGCATTTTTCCTGTTTATACTTCTGCTTCAAATACTGTTGTTACAATTATAATCCATAAAGTGCATGCAGGCCTGTAATCCGACTGCAAAAAGGGGGGTTATGTTAGCAAATAAAGACAATCCGGCACTCGTGCGCGACACCGGCACTTGGAAACGCTTGTACGCAAAGTGACTGCTTTACATACTGAATACTGACGTACTTTTATAACTGGGTGGGACCACAGTACTTTTACATGCAGTAGAATACCGTCAAACGCCCTCGATATCACAAGTGGGATTTCCGGGATCTAAATAAAGAACGGTTGTGAGCAACCGTATAACAAGGTGTTTAATTTCCTCCTACCTAAATAAAACAAGACAGGCTAACATTACTATCATGCAAGAGCTGTTAACTTGTATGTTTTAAGCTAGAAATCTTCTATAACTACCATAGTATAAAACATTAACACCGCAAGCACAACAACATACACAAACCCAGGGTTATTTCCGACTGCGAGAGGAAGGATTATGTTAGCAAATAAAGGCAATCCGGCGCACGTTCGCGACAACCGGCACTTGGAACCGCCTGTACGCAAAGAGACTGTTTTACATACTGATGTCACTGGAATCACAGTTATTCAACATGCAGTAGAATGTACACAAACGACCAGTATTCTACGCTCTTAAACTACACATACAGGGTGTAACAAAACACCCTAGTAATACTTAAGGGGGTGCTTCAGACCACGAAACAGAACAACTTTCACTATGGAGCCAACTTCCGAATCGCGAAAAAAAAATCAGCGGTCCCATACAAAACTGCAGTACCGACTCGACTAAAATGTATGGGATAGCTGACTTTTTTCGCGATTTCGAAGTGAAAGTTGTTCAGTTTCATGGTCTGAAGCACCCCTTTAAGTATTACTAGGGTATTTTGTTACACCCTGTACAGTTTGTTGTGGTTCATAGCATTTCAATAGCCTAGTTATTGCCAGTAAATAGTCATTTTGGATATTGTTATAGTCAAATTGAGAGTAAATCAGAATTTTGAAGATTTGCCTCTTCTGCAAAGAACAAAAACTATTTGTATGAGTCACACGCACGCTGTCGCTTGACACGACCGCACTACGAGTCAGGAGACCACATCTTAGCTAATACAGAACGTTCTACTGCTAGATTAAAGTACTGTAATATGTACTAACAGGAATTTTTGGTAACCTCAGGCAGGTAGACCGTTGTGACGTCACGTACGTAACAGAGAGCGCGTGAGAGCACTGCAAATGGGTACAAAGCCTCCGGGATGCTCGACCAATCATGTTCACTCCACTCTGACTCTTTGTGTTTCGAGTACCTACGTGTTACACTGAATCTGGGGACATTTTTTTTTGTAGTTGAATTTATTATTGCGTTTGATTTTAGGTAGAATTGTTGTGCGTGACGTAGGCTAGGGTTAACATTAAAAACAAAAATTTGAACCATCTGAAGAGCTCAAAACCCGTTTTTAACTTGACTAATAAACAATCAAGTAAAAATGACTTTATTCTAAGCTAAAACACATTATCTTCTTATCGTGTGGGCAGAGCCCTGGTGTCAGAGTTTTTTCAGACCGCCTTACGGCCTCTGACGTGGTTTTTATGTAACGACTACTACCACCAGAGATAGTAGCCGGGACCAACGGCTTAACGTGCCATCCAAAGCACGGAATCATTTTTCTTTTCAGACAATCAGGTGATTCAGCCTGCAATGTTCTAACCAACTGGGGAAAAACGCACAAAGTAACATATCACTAGGTGTCCCCCTTGGGAATCGAACGCATGACCTCCGTGTCGAGAGCCAGTGCTCTTAACCATTAGACCACGGAGGTAGTCCCAACACATTATAAGAAAGTGTATCTAGGTACATCTTACAGTACGGATACGCCCTGCCCCCCACCAATTGTAACCTCACCCCCTCTGGCAGAGAGCGTGGCGGAAAATGCATGCAATGGCGTATTAATTTCTCACTCGCACTCACTCAGTCTCGTAGGTACATCTATTCGTAGGTGTAATTATCTATTATGTATGACAGCTAAACATGTCCAAGGTGTGGCTGCGAGAATTATTTTTTTGTAAATAAAGACAATTTTAAATTGACAATCATCGGGAGATGCCTTAGCCAAAATGATGATGCTGATATCATTACCCACACCTCGCACTCGAGCTACGACATTTAATGATAGCCAGTAAGTATTTGAAAATCTTGAAATAGATTAAAGCATTTAAGATTGATAAGTCTTCATTTGTCATAAATTAAATAGCATAATCTAAAAGCAAGACGAGACTACTAAATTTAAACAGAATTCGACTTAGAACGTTTTAAACTCGTCTAAATAAATGGATCCAATTTCTAAATGAAATTGCGACACAAACAAGTTAATCTAAGCCGAAAGATATAAATCTACGTCTCGTGTCTGGAGCCGCATCATAACTTCTTAAGCCACCTGTAATTGCTTGACCATCTAGCTAATTTAAAAGTAGGGATGACTGAGGAGTTTTATGTAAAAATTCACAACTTTCCCTAAGAAAACTATAAGAAATTCGCAATTTCTTTTCTACTTTTCATACAAACCTTCGATCTGCTGATTTAATTTAGTATGAAAAGTCAAAAAAAAAAAATTTGCGGATTTTCTGGTTCAAATCAGTAGTAGGAAATATCAAAATTACAATGGATATTATGCATCATTCGATCATGATTTTAAAAGTGTGAGATTCAAAAATAGCACTTTTGGAACCAATGCCGGTAGATGACATCAACATCCTAGGATATATTTATAGCAAGGTACTCTTTGGACATACAGGTGCGTTTAGTTTCTTATAGGTAAGAGTGAAGTGTGAGTCACGTTGCTGGTTCTGACCCGAGCACTTGCCTCTCGTGGTTTTCGCGCATTTTTACCTGCCAAAAGCTCCGCAATTCTCAATCTCTTCTTGTTCTTGTCCAAAAACAATCCCTGAGATTGGGATAGATTCTCCCATAAACTACTTTACATTGGCGGAAATGCAGTGCTAACATTGTCAAGACAATACCCTAACCAGCCTTCAACCCACTACTGTTACCTAAAATATGACTGCATTATCATACAACATCTTCATCACAGTCTTCCACTAGGATTACAACAGAGCTACGTGTCACATGATATAAATTAAAAACATAAAAATGAAACCAGAAAATGGGAACAGGGACACATTTTAAAATGAAAGCCACGACCCAAAATATTGCATGCACAACAGCGCGACATGAAATTTGCAGTCTCTCATATTCGTAGTTTCTGTTTTGTGGCATGCTTGTAAAAGCAAAGCAATTTAGGTTTATCGTAGTTGACATCTAACTGAATATGGGATTAAACAATTTTTCTCTCCTATGCTGACATTCGCAGAGAAAAGTGGGATACACTTTATTTATTGTGGATCTGAAACATGCTGCTTTCTGAAAGCACTTTAGGACAAGAGTTTACTATCGTACCTCTACTTATCACAGATGTTTCAAATGCATTTTAGTTTTTAACTAGGTAATAATGTAGTGTGATAGTTAAGTAGGTCTTAATAGTAGGTAATAGTATCTAATAAGATATCGATCTATTTCAAATATGGCTTAGCCTAAAAACCATCAGGAGTTGAACTCAGCAGTTGAAAAGGTATGGAGATACGCATCTTTCTACTGCTGATTTGACTTTTAAAAATCGCACTCCTGCCCGTCTAGTATGAGAACACGCGCGCGACGCGCCTTCGCTGCATACAAAATAACCTGAAGTGCGATTTTTGAAAATCATACGAGCGACTTGGCAGTAGAAAATGTCAAAATTACTATGGAGATTATGCATCTTTCTACTGCCAATTCGCTCGTATGATTTTTAAAAATCGCACTTCATGGCTTCTACCCGCACATTCGAACTTCGCAATTGCGTGACCGTTTTCGTTCCAATGTCAACTCTATTACAATGAAGTGCGGACCGAAACAGTTGCGATATTTTGGACATCGAAAGTCCGGGTACAGGGCCTGTTCCCGCGCTTTTCGGAGAGCGAAAGCCGCGCTTGCCGCAACTTATAGTATGGAAAAAAGCCGAGTCGCGCCCAAGTAGAGACATCATGCTAGAGGGCCTGGAGTATGATTTTTTAAATGTCAAATAAGCAGTAGAAAGGTGCATGTCTCCATAGTAATATTGACATTTTCAACGGCTGAGTTCAAAGAATGAGTTTCAGAAATCGCCCCCCTGGTTAGTATTACTTAAGATAGGATAAGTAGAAAGAACCTTGACCCTTTTAGACCTTAGAGGTTTGCTCTCGGTCATTTTTAAAGAGAACTCTCTAAAAAAGTAAAGTAAAAATGTTAGAAGCGTGCGAAGCCAAGGGTTGCGGAGTTTTTCAACCACTAAAAGATTCACGCAGCCGTATGAGCACGGCCATTGTTTTTATTATAAGCAAGCATTGCAGGCTTTTTGTTCTTTTTCCCGCCGTTAGAATTATGATAATGGAACCTTTTGAAAGTAACGCGAGCGAATAGTAAAACGATTTTGCGTGACGTATGTTGTACGTTTTGTTTCAACAATTCAATTTATGCAACCAAAGGAATGCGTTATTTTGAATTATATTAAAAATTTCTCGTCGCTTTTACCAGGAGTGAGTGTTCTTATATGTGATATTAATTTTTTTATCACATAAACTTAGAATGCATTACTTATGTAAAGGTATATATTTTTTTCAATATAGGGTCCTTTTTAATATTCTGTTGGTTTTTTAAGGGGATGGTCAAACCATCAGAGTGAATAACATTCTCTATGAGACCAACATCGAAATCGGGAAAAAATTGTCAATTGCCCTTTCCATTTTTTGTCGAGTAAGATTGCAGTTTAGCATGAACCAGACGACATTTCTTTAAAAAAATCTGTTGAAATATAATGAATAGGTAGATAAAAAGATAAATAAAATAAGCTGTTACAAAACTGCGGTGAGAACCTTTATGAGTTTAAACAAAAGTTCAGAAGGTTTTCAATTCTTTGCGAGTCAGACTTAATAAAGTTATATCTTAAAAGGTACCTACTATTTCTAGGAACCCTACAATGACTAGATTTATTCCGTGCAGCGAACTCTCATAACGTCTTATAAACGTCACTTTGTATTCTTTAGTCGTCTGCAGCATTCCTTAAAGGAGATAGCACCATATTTCGCGTGAAACTTGACTTACTAAATCTCTACTAAAATAATAGAGTTGGGCGATAGAACGTCTTTGTTGACACTGTGCTACACACTGCCTGAATGTTAAGGTAGCATAAATACAGGGTCCTTCTTAATATGTTGACAGTTTTTTTAAGGGGATGCTCAGATCCTCAAACTGAAAAACTTTCTATATAGGACCGACATGGAAATCGTGAAAAAAAATCTACCATACTAAACTGCAAATCTACTCCAGCTAAATGTATGGGACAGCTGTATTTTTTTTCGCGATTTCGATGTTGGTCCCATAGAGTAGGTAAGTTGTTCAGTTTGATGGTCTGTTCATCCTTTTAAAAACTGTCAGCATTTAAAGAAAGGACCCTGTATATCGACTCAGATAAAACATTAACTGAACCTATCGTGTTGCTTTGAAAAACAACACCGAAATAATTTATACCACGAATCGTTCGTCTCGATAAATTTTATGATGAGATGAAGGATTCCTAGTCGATTTATACGGCGGCTGCTAATCTTTATAAAGAAGCAATCAGGTACGCAGGATATTTTGAAGTGCATATAAGTGTACGCGCTTAACATAGATGCAGTATCTCGTCCTTACCTTCCTATGTCTGATGGAACGGGTGACCGATACGATCAGAGGTCGGGTCAGATGCAGTGGCTATATAACCAGCAGCGGTTTGGGTGTCAAAGATCTGTAAGATGCCGGAAAGAATTAGGGCTCTTACATACGAGCGACACTTTGCTATCGCGGTGGGTCGCAAAGGGGCCGCGCTCATACATTTTACGGCCCTCCGCGACACACGGCGACCGCAAAGTGTCGCTCGGCTGTAAGCGCTTTTATTCGTATCTTATGACACCGGACTAGGTTGGTGTTATTCGAAGCCAGATACCACACAGCACTAGGCAAGGTTATATCACGGAATATCTTGGTTATATTAAAAGGTTAAACAACCTAGTAAACCTTCTAATACAATTTCTACATACTGCCTGTAAACCTGAGCGTAAATTTATACTATTAAAGGAATAAAAAACTTACTTAGTACTGACTATAAACTACACAGTTAACAACCTGCTAAATACGTTTTAATAATAAAACTTTTAACAGCTTTTATAAAATAGCACCTTAAAATTAAGGAATAGCTGAACTTTTACGACTAACACTTAACTATTTAATCTAGTCAGCTATTTCAGTCGTCATTCACATTCTCCAGGGAAATACGCTGCCCAAATTCAGTGAGTTATTTGCACAAATTCGCCAACTTTACCGACCGTGAGTCCTTTGTATAAGTGAATTGGCCGCTGGCGCGTCTATCCGCCATATTGGAATATGAAATCCCTACGCGGGAACGCGTTGTGGTTTTATTGCCGGAGTTTTCGCAAGCGAAAAGAGTTGGTATCTTTACCCTCTTGATAAATTATGTTGTTTTCGCCAAGCAGGGTTGTTTGTTCGTTCTCTGGTCATAGCTGAGTCTATCGAACGTTGCGAGTACAGTCGCTCTAACATGTCTGTGAATGTTTTTGTATGAGATCGCAGACTGAAGAATTAACTCACAAAAACAGTAGTAGGGAGTGCGATTTTTGAATCTCATACGTTGAACTCAGCAGTTGGAAATGTATGGAGATGCGCATATTTCTACTGCTGATTTGACTTTCAAAAATCGCACTCCTAGAGTACCTATGATTTTTTCATGTCAAACCGGCAGTAGAAAGTTGCACGTCTCCATAGTAATATTGACATTTTCAGCTGCTGAGTTCAAAGAATGAGTTTCGATGAGACATAGGCCTCCCCCAAGGATCACAACAACAACCGGTCCTGCGCTGCCCTCATCCAACGGGTTCCCGCCGCCTTCCCAATAAAGGGTGAAGAAGTCTCCTCATCAAACTGAACAACTTTTCCTACAAGAGCAAACCGATCAGAGCAAAAAAAATCATTCCATTCCATACTAAACTACAATGCCGACTCGACTCAAATGTATGCAACAGCAGATTTTTTTTGCTTCGATCGGTTTGGTCCCATAGTAAAAGTTGTGCAGTTTGATGGGTAGACTCTTTCGAAAAGGATTCTAATCTAATGGTATCAATTTCACCCTGCATGCTTCCGTTTGATTCGGACAAAAATAAAAAGAAACCTGTTTTCCCCCCTTAGACTGTACCTACCCTTCCAAACAGCGTGGTTAGGCTGTCATCGAAGGCGCCATCTCTATTGTTTATGTCTGTCTAACTTGTAACTTTAACAATCAATGTTCACAAACTTTTAAGAGGTTTTCGAGATTTTTTTCCTTTATTTTATTCGTCCCAAACAAGATAAGTAGTCGAAGTTCTTTATAATTGTTCAATGATTTTTAGCAAGTTATTTCCTATTTAGGTATTTTTTTAAAACAGAACTTTCTCGTGTTGTAAATACTTTCCAATCTGTTTCAAAGTTTTCCACGTAGCTTGAAGAAATTCAAACAATTTACATACAATTTAGGTGTGTTACATAAGTACATTACAAATTACTTGATATTACACAACATCTAAAGATTCTAAACATTCCACTTTTAAGAATATCGAAACCAATGTTATTTTTTCCTTTTTAAAAGTATGTTTACATATAATTTTATTAGGTATAAAAAAACCTAAAAAAGTATTGTGAATGTTAGTTGAAGTTAGCACTTTTTTTATGGTTTTCTTGATTGAGGAATAAGGGAGCCACAGAACGGTAAAAAGACTCTTAAAAAAAACCAGAGGATATCTAAACTTACCAGACAAAAAGTTTAAGTCTCATGTTAAACAAGTCCTCTGTAAAAAAGGTTACTATAAATTGATTGTTTGAATGACCAAAATGTCTGGTCTTGACAATTTTACACTATGTAATGTAATATTGTATTTTAATTGTACTTTGTACATTTTGTTTTGTTTAAAAGATGTGTGTTGTAGAGTTTCTGGCCGCATCTTCTCTCAACGGAACACCTTCCGACGCGGTGGTAGAGTCAAAAAATTACGTCAAAAAGCTATCTAGGTATATGATATTATCTTGAATAAAAAATTTTGAATTTTGAATTTTAAACTGACTGAATAATAGTTTTAATTAATACTTCCATTATATAAAATGTTCCTTTTAGTTCCAAAGGCTTCGTTCATGAAATTAGTATGAAAAATATTAAGTCACAGCATTTCCACGGACAAAGGGTCTTTTTATAAAACATCACAATTAGAAGCATCTCTGAACGTCGTAGCTAATAGCTAAGAGCAGAAGACTGAACAATAAGAGCAATAACCTCATGAAACTAATATACGAGGAACAACATAGTGCTTTTAATATTTATCATGAATAGAACAATAAGTAGCTCCTTAGTACATAAACGTCATGTACAAGCCGACAGTTTCGGCGTAATGAGTTTCATAAATTACCTACACGCAACGAGGCGAACATTGTTTTAGTTAGGTATGTTGTAGTTAGGTACACTAGTTTTGTTAAAGTCTAGGAAAACAGATACTACAGGAAATAAACCATACGAACATTGTAATAAATGAGTATGCTTTATGGAACATTGTATACAGGTTGAAATACAAATTGATAATCATAAGCATCATTTTAAACTAAGAATCTACGCATCAAACTGAACAACTTTTACTATGGGAGCAAACAGATTGGAGCAAAAGAAAAAACATACAAAACTGCAATCATATCGGGTTTACAGTTTTGTATGGCAAAGCATATTTTTTTTTACAGTGGTCTCATTTTTTCAGTATTGATGCGTTGATGGGTAGAAGGAAGCTAATGATGTCAATTTCACCCTGTAGGTATAGGTAGGTAGATCAAAAGCTTTGGATTGTGAAACTGTTCATTCTGAGCAATATAATTATGAAACAATTAGTTTTATTGATTAAAATAATAATAGCGCAAAGCGAAATACGCTAATCAAAGAGTTATTTGTATATATCTCTTTAATTGTGCCAAATTGGAATACTGATCGTTTGCTATACATCAATCTATTCGATTCCATCTTATGTCTTGCCAATTCTATCTACATTGTGTCAAATGTTGTTTATCAACTGGCTTTTGTTTATCATGGAATTAATATAAGTTACTACACACAGTAGTTACGTTAATTAAACATATCGATAATAATAGAAAACGACTTAAAAACATTCAACGACCTTTTCTTAAGAGTCCTTTTACCGTTCAATTGTGTCCTCATCACAATATTTAAGATTTCTCAATTTTGTGGTAAGTTAGAGTAGCACTCTTTCATTTTGGGTTTTTACTTTAAAAAAAATCTTTAACATTGAGACTGAAAAGTAAAAGGACTGTTAATTAGTAAGGTATAAAATATAATGAGGAATGTGGATTGAACATTGAACGGCTTTGAAGTTGATGAGAACAAAAAAAACTTATATTTGTCGTTCAACGCCGAAATAACATGGACTAAACGTTCATTAAATTGGGCTTCAGTTAGATAGATAAAAGTGTAAAACAAATCTCAAGTAGGTACCTAGGTATGTTCAAAGCTGCATAACAAAAAACTGAATTTCAATTTAATGAAATGAAAATTTACGAGTGACACGCTCTAAAAGTCACTTTTTCAACGAATCAGAACTTTCCCTGAGAGGATCCCAAGGGTATATCCACCGATACCTGTCATGGTACAACTATCTTGTCCGAATTTAAAGTTGCTATTCTTTTATTTTACCTAAAAGTCGGTATTTCTTTACCTAGCCTAGAAACAGTTTCAACAAATAGTTCTACAGTAGATTGTGTTTGAAACAAACTTTAAATTATCCCCAGACTTCTAAACTAAAATTCTATCCAGAATTCTAGACACAAGACGCTAAAGAATTTAATATTCTTCACTACAAATTGACAAACTGCCATAAACATCTCAAGTTCTCAGTTTGTTACTCGAGTTTGAAGACAAAAAGGGACAGATCTATTATTAAGCGTCGGTCTTTAATTAAAGACAGCTTGACATTTCGAAGAAGGAGGACATGTTTAATTATAATCGAACACAAATATCATTGGGGCAGCAGTCGGGGAGTGATTACAGGTCGTGCGAGAGAGACAGGTAGGATTATTGGGTTGAGTGACAAGGAGGGGACTGCCCTCATTTAGGAGGTATCAAAGCATTGTTTTGTCGCGACGTCGGAGTAATGGGCACACACGTAATGCTGTAGGCAGGTCGCTGTGTGGAGGGTTAAGATAGCGGCCTGTCAGACTGTCTGGAGACACCGGGTTAAATTACAACAGAAACCTTTACAAAGAAAATCCGAGTTGGATTAGACTGTGAATTAAACAGAGTTAACAAAATGATTGTAAAAGCCGGTACGATTCGCGACAGGGCTTGCATTTTTTGGTTTGGCTTGACACCGACTTCTATAAAACAAATTAATGTTCTTATGATGCGAACGAAAAAGTCATAGGCTGCAATCAAAGTGGCTGCAATATTATTTTTTACTTTTTAGTTTTTTTGAAGGCGGTTTTAATTTTTTGTTAAAATTATGTTTATTTCACAATTTTCATTGGTGAATTCATTAGTTCGATTTCATAGGAGTGCTTTAAATTAACAAACGCACTAGTCGGCAATACTATTTTCGAAGGTTCCCCTCGATTTCTCTGGGATGCCATCATCAGATCCTAGTTTCCTTATCATGGTACCACCCTCGGGATATCCACTTTCGAACAAAAAAAGAATCATCAAAATCGGTTCATAAACGACGAAGTTATCCGCGAACACACATAAAAAAAAATATATATATACGGTCGAACTGAGAAACCTCCTCCTTTTTTGAAGTCGGTTAAAAATGGTGGTAAGGGGTTCCGTTCGAATCGATTGCTGAAACGTTAAAAGCTATAACCGTGTCATTTTAGTCATTTAAAATATTTTGGCAAGCCTAATTGAAATGATGTACTTATACTTATATTCGACCTATGAATATTAACCATGTTTTAGATCTAGTTGACAACTTGTTCTAGTAAAATCCAATTTGTCAATTTGCGTTGCTGGAATTCCAATTTAGTTTGAACGTCAATAAAGGTGACGAAGGTTATAGAAGGCTGTCTATAAGGACTTACCAAATTATTATGATTCGCCTCATCTTATACTTACAACATTATTACACTTTGCAATTACCTGAAAAAAAAGAAATTTTGATTAATAATGAGCAGCAACTTAGGTTTTAACGCGATTTAATAATCATAATCATTTATTGCACAATCATATGGTACATAAGGTCTTAAATGCTATTTAGTCTCACATATGATACCCAATAAGGGCGCAGCAAAATTAATTATATAATAAATAATTAATTAATTAATAATAAATAAATAGTAATTTATAATTAATTATAATATTTAATTAATTAATTATTATTATTATGAGCATCGCATCGAACTGACGCCAGAAACTGAATCCAAAACAATTCAAATATACTTCCACTTCCAACCAACTACATAAATAACATAATCCTTCCACCTAATCTTTTTCTGGGAGGTCAGAAACCCTGCTACAACTAGGAACTATCTTTTATGTGTTCAGTTGTAGCAAGGATCACCTTTACGATGTACTAGTACTTATTTTATTTTACTGTGCCTTTACCACATAATTCATAATAGTATATTCGTAAATTACATAAAAATGAAAACAAAAATACTTGTAATTTTATACTATTATCAATTCTGTGGTAAAACTCGTAAACTTGTATCATTAACCTTTAAACCACACACTCCACCCATCAAACTGAACAACTTTTACTATAGGAGAAAACCGATCGGAGCAACAACAAAAAAACTGGTCAAGTGCGAGTCGGGCTACTCGCGCACCGAGGGTTCCGTACCACACCACCACAGAACACACACACTTAGAAAAAAAACTTTTTTTGTCCGGGACCTTTAGCGCAAGACCGACTCACACTTGGCCGGTTTTTAGTATTTTTTTGTTATTTTGTAGAGTTTGCTCTATAATCACACTAAGTTTGACGCTTGTATGTATTAACGTTTTTAAGATAGAGCGTGAAGAAAAAACGTTGATAAAAACTAGTTTTTTTATTAGTATTATGTCACAGAATAGGTAATAGTATATATGTAGTTATTATTATGTTTATATGAATCCAGCTAACCTGATAAAAAAAAACGATTGTTAAATAATAAGATTAGATTAATAAGAATTGAATTCAAATGAATTCAGAATTCATTCTGAATTCTGAAAACCATTCCAGAAGCTTTCGTATATAACTTTTCAACGCAATTTTTTTCCAGACCTTAGCACTTTTCCAAGAAATATAAAATGTTCAAATCTATATATAAACTGTCACAATCAGTGAGTCTATTGTTGAATTTGTTAGCAAGTTATCCTCGGCCCGTTTCCAATTAACTACTTTAAAATGTTTCTTTGAAATTGAAGCTTGTATTTCCTTTTTTTTGTAACTCGTATTTTTATTCAATGTCTATTTTTAATTTAAACTATTGAATCAATTTTGCTACCAAATTTTTAATAAAAATGATGAAAAAACTAAATTTATTATAATACTGTAAGGCTGTAACTTTAGCATGTGGTGCCTACTTACCTTTATAGCAGTGTGCAGTTTTCATTTTACTTTTATCGAAAGTGCAAATCATTTCGCTTTCGTAGGTATATTTTTTGACTCTTTTAATTAATAATAATTATATGAACGTGAATAAATCTAAACTTTTTGTATGAAGAGATGTATGGATGTGCATGAGGCAAAAGAGGTATGTAAAGATCGTAGTAAGTGGCGCGCCCTGGTCTCTGCCTACCCCACTGGGAAAGAGGCGTGACGTTATAGATAGATAGATAGATAGATAGATAGATAGATAGATAGATAGATAGATAGATAGATAGATATTATAAAACTGTAACAGAAGTGTGTCTGTACATTGAAGATATCTACAAAAAAAAATGGTCTCTGCCTACCCCACTGGGAAAGAGGCGTGACGTTATAGATAGATAGATAGATAGATAGATAGATAGATAGATAGATAGATAGATAGATAGATATTATAAAACTGTAACAGAAGTGTGTCTGTACATTGAAGATATCTACAAAAAAAAAATTACGACATGGACCTGTCCCTGATTCCAAATCACAAATTTTTGGATTTTTTGTCTGTCTGTTTGTATGTTTTTTTGTTTGTTTGTTTGTTTGTTTGTATGTTTGTTTGTTTGTTTGTTTGTTTATTTGTTTGTTTGTTTGTTTGGGTGTTTGTTTGTTCGAGTATCACGCAAAAACTACTGAACCGATTTTGATGCAACTTTTTTGTTTGATAGCTTATCATCTGACTTAAAATCTGGTATATAATTTATGCGGACGAAGTCGCGGGTTAAAGCTCGTAAACAAATAAAAATATTTCATTCACGTCGATTTATCTACGTGTTAAAAAAATATATTCTTACTCTTTTTTCGTGAGCCCTCGATGTAATGACATATAATATTATATTATTAAACTACTTAAATGTGTTATGTGAGGAGGTGCTTGAGACAAACTTCAAACTGAACAATAAAATAGAAATTACAAAAAAAAACCGCTGTTTCATACATTTTGGCCGTAGCTATTTCAATTCCCGTAGTAAAAGTTGTTCAATTTGATAGTCTGAACGGTGTACTTAACGCATTTAAGTTCACACCCTGTATTTTATCCATACCTTCAGATGTAAACAAAAGTCGAAGCAAAATTACAATTTCAATTTATTAAAAAATAAATCTTCAAAAATAAATTAGAAAATCACTATCAATCACTGAACAGATTGTCCTACCAAATAAGATAATTGACGAAGCCGCAGACGATAATAGTAGGTACCTACTAACAGAAATTGATTCTTTCCGAAGGTGTATTTATTCTGAGGTTATTTTTAATACATTGTTATCGAAATAAGATATATCCAGGCTAATAAAACAGTTCAAATCGTAATGTAAAAGAAACCGGCACACATACATATCAGTCATAACCTGAGCTCACCCCGAGACAACTTGGAAACTTGCCGAAGAATATATTAAAACTTTATCAAAGCCTGAACTTCCATTTCCTTTCCGAGTGTCGCGGGTACCGGGTTACCACCCCCGGGAGGGTACAAGGGTAGGTACCCACTTCTTTGGAATTGACAAACGGGATCTAAGCACCACGGTTGTGGAAATCTATTAATCAAAAGCAGTGAAATGATTTAAGAGCGGTCCCTGGTAGGTATTTTTTATGATGTTTTTATGTTTTATTTGGTTAGACATGCGTTAAGGCCAAAACAGAGGTTTTCGGCTGGTTTGAAAATACTTTCTTACATCCAGTCGCTCCCTGCTACCTTTTTTAGTACGTCGGTCCAGCGGGCCGCAGGGCGTCCTACACTTTGCCTTTATTTTCGATCCCACAGAACAGACAAACCGTGGAAATGCATATTTCAGAAATAAAGATTTGAGAACATAGTTTTTTTTTGTCAGTTCTAGCTCTCCACTCTAAATCTCCGACTTCCCATCGGTTGTCAGTTCTTGCGCAGATATGACCAGTGTATTGCCACTTCAGCCTGCTAAATTTCTGAGCTACGTCATCCACTTTAGTTCTCTGACGTACTATCATCTCATTCATGATATGATATCTCACACACACCGAGTATAGTTCTCTGCATAGCTCGCTGAGTGACTTTAATTAACTTATTTATAAATTGACAAATGACGACGCACCATTTTCCATGAACAAGTCAATATGCTACTCTACGGCCGTTATTCCAAAAACGTGATAATCACAATAGATAGCTTTCTTACTAATCGATTCCAATATAACGTAAACTCCAAACGAGCTTTAAACGAAAGGTAATAAAGTTTAAAACAGTATACCTACCTACCTATCGGTAGAAGCTACTTGGGATTAATTGATGTTCACTCCGTGTGTTATGACTCCATAACTTTGTTATAACGATTTTATGACTATATCGCTGACCGTCGTGAAAATATTGCTCGATGTATCCGCTTGGAAATCGAAAAGTGAACTGACGTAAATGGCTTATAAAATTTAGCACCTTTTCATTGCTCTGTGTTCAACGGTAAATTAATATGACGTAGTTTTTAATCTAGTTTTTAATAAAGTTCGTTTTAAAATATTCAACGCCTATTTGCTACGGTGCGACTGGATGAGGAAGGCCGAGAATAGTTCTGTGGCGCACCTTGAGAGAGGCCTATGTTCAGCAGGAGACGATGATTTGCAGCCTTGTTGGTTGTTGTGGAAAAAAGTGATAATAGTAAGTACCTGTAGTATCTAGTGTATTATGAAATTTTTCACCAGCTAGGTCGACCAGAATCTCATGGCATAATTTTTTTTTTTAAATCTAGATTTTCACATGGTAGTGTCAAAATGTCTTTAGGACCTGTACAGAATGAGCCTTTTTGCAGCGACAAAAATGCGCGTTTGTCCATCGCGTGACTGAATCGCTACACTAGCAATTAACAGGTGTTTGTATCGATTCAAACGCATGATTGTAAGCGATGCACACACGTGTTTAGTATTGATGCACACGCGCATGTGCATTCTGTCAAAGGTTGTTGACGAATAGCTGATCAAATATTACGAAAGTTTTGCATCGTGGCTGTATCGCGTTTACATCGATGCTGCATCGCGAGTCGCGACTCAATCGATGCTTTTTGAAGCACTACAGTGCGCTGCAAAAAGTCGCAGTGTGTAGCCCTAATCTAATTACCCCAGTGCTCATCATCATCATCTCAGCTGACGGACGTCCACTGCTGGACATAGGCCTCCCCCAAGGATCGCCATAGCGACCGGTCCTGCGCTGCCCTCATCCATCGTTTTCCCGCCGCCTTCACCAGGTCGTCGGTCCACCGTGTGGAGGGCCTAGCCACGCTGCGCTTTCCGTTACGTGGTCGCCACTCGAGAACTTTTCGGCCCCATCGGCCATCGGTTCTGCGAGCAATGCAATGTGCCCCGCCCACTGCCACTTTAGTGCAATTCTTTGGGCTATGTCAGCTACTCTGGTTCTTGTTATCCCAGTGTTGCTTACTCTAAAATTTGATTTCCCTATTTGCCACCATTCTGGTCTACCTATACACCTTTAATCACTACACTGATCTCCTTAAAAATCGTGGAAAACATACACTAAAAAAATGTGAGCCCACTAAGACTCTTAATTAGCACCAAAATAATTGAAATGACGTTATTATTGTTTACTAAAAACAAAAGATGGTTAGTTGTAACAACAAGCCGAATTCGTTTAACAAAGTTCTCTTAGTCGGAGAAGTCATGATGTTGACAGGCTCATATGGATTCATGATGTTGGTTGAAGTAAACAATTATTTTTTTCAGTGTAGGTTAAGTCTAATTACCTTTGAACGCTGTCACAATCAACTCTATCAAAGTCATTTTCTGGAATTCATTACTTGTAGTTTGCTGAGACAAGGTTCTTCTGTGGCCTACATTTTAAATCGGTTGTATTGTACCTACGTACAAAAAAAATAACAGCAGTCTTTGGTTACTTGGCAATTAGTTGGTTATAAATAACACAGTAGGTAGTGTGAATATGTGTTTTCTAGCGAAAAATCAACGTTTAGAATGCATCGAAACAATGGACTATTTTTTTATGAACACTTTTAGTTCAAATAGCGGACAAAGGAAACATTTTTAACAAAATATTGCGTTCAATACCTATAGGTACATTGACGTAACGTTTTAAACTCGTGCTTTCGGCTGCCTGTCCACTGATGCGAGCTGGCTGGGCGAGCTGTGTAGCTGTGTAAATATTAACCAATCAGGAGCTCGGCCGAGATCGGTCGGGCCCCTGATTGGTTAATATTTACACAGCTACACAGCTCGCCCAGCCAGCTGCCAGCTCGCATCAGTGGACAGGCAGCCTTCTACTGCTGTCTGTTATTGTGATTTGGAAAATGTAATCACCGAAAGGTCACTGGGCACCGTAGTATGAAGCCTATACCCGCGACCTACAGAAAAAAAATATTATAGGATGTTTAGATATACTAGACGTTCACTTCGAGTTGGCCGCTACCTCCCTTCCCGCTTCCCCGCACCGCACCCCTAAGAGACCCTATTAAACGCAATTTTATAACCTTTAGCAACGCAACCACGTACGGCACGTCCGTCCCGGTTACTAATATCGCTTTTAATTTTTAATTTTTATTTGCTTGTTATACAGGGTGTACAATAAAATGGGACAGCTACTTAAAGGGGTGCTTCAGACCATCAAACTGAACAACTTTCTCTACGGGACAAATACCAAAATCGCGAAAAAAAATCCGCTCTTCCATACAAAACTGCAAACATAACTCGACTGAAATGTATGGGACAGCAGATTTTTTTTTCGCGATTTCGATATTGGTCCCATAGAGAAAGTTGTTCAGTTTGATGGTCTGAAGCACCCCTTTAAGTAGCTGTCCCATTTTATTGTACACCCTGTATTATTTTTTGTCGACGGGACCAGTTAATGTGCCTGTGACGAAATTTTGTAACGGTCATCGACGGCCAACTGGACGTGAACGGGTAGTACATTATGTCGCATTAATGTAGACCATGGGATTCAGGCCAAAAACTAATAAAGAAAAATATAATATTTTGGTACATTTCTTTACACTTTCGTTCATTTAATACATTTTCTACATTTTAGTACATTTTAGTACATTTTGTACATTTTAGTACATTTTGTAATTTTTTACATTTTCGTACATTTTGTACATTTTGTGCATTTTTTTTTTGACATTTTCGTACATTTTATACATTTTAGTATTATTGTACATTTAGTACATTTTCCCATGGTTTAAAAAATTAATAACTACATAAAATTGAATGTGGGTTAATACTAAACATTTTAAAACCAATTTGGTTTTTGTTGGAAAAATTTAGTTAGCTGGGTCAGATTTCGCCCAATGACCTTTCGTGTAATAAGTTATGCATGTCAAATACTCACATCTTCTTTTTCGTGTGAAGGAAGATAGAAGAAGAAGTATACGAAAGATCTTTCCAATACTTCTTCTATCAAGTCGATGGCATATTTCTTAATATTCCAATACTTGGGCCACTTCTATTCCTCGAGGGGAAACCTCTATTAGGTCCTGAGGTAGCAAGACACAAGGCACAACCGACACTGCGATAGATGTAGAGTGGTTTGTATCTGACCACACCCACACTCCACAAATGCATCAGTAGAAAGAAGAAGAGAATAAATGGTACTCATTACCTTTTATGGATGGCCTTACGCGAACATTTCAAACCAGAAAAAATGAGGCAAAACAATTGACAGTTTTGCTTGAAATATGTACCGAGATGACAGACCAAATGTGCTAGTTTGAATGGACCAAGTGTGCTAGTTGCGTGCTTTAACTTAAAGCGCTTTGGGCCTATCCATTAATTTTACTTTGATCTAAGCTCACTACCAATAGAGTACCTTTCTTAGGTATTATAAATGTAGTATAGGTATTCAGAATTTCTACATTTCACAAACTCTTTCCAGTGAAACATTAAGTGACCCCGTTCGTCCTAACGTTGATAAACATAAACCTATTATTCTTCACACAGGCCATCACCAATAGCTAACTAAATTGTCCAAAAGCATCTACAAATCGTAACTAAACCGATTTAGTTTAAACAGTATGTAATTAAGCGGGCGTTCCGGCCAACAAGCAAACAGCATTAGTAGGAATTGTTGTTGCTAATTACCTACTCCTCCTAAATTATTCGAGACAACCGGCAAACTGGCAAACAAGCGAATGTTGCCTCAAATTGCTTCCTGACGCTACAATGTGACAACTTGAGTAAGACTAAAAGATTTACTTACACTCAGTTGCAGTAACGCTAATTAGAGTTAATCCTCCATTAAATCTCTTAAAAGACAAAAAGTTACAACAAGATATTTAATGGAGGATTAACTTTAATTAGCGTTTCTGCAACTGTCAGTCACTTAGTAAGGCTACCTGTCCATTGACGCGAGCTGGCTGGCAGAGCGGTGTAGCGAGGAAAATATTAACCAATCAGGAGTTCGGCCGGATCTCGGCCGAGATTTTATGCAATCCTGATTGGTTAGTAAAACTCCGCTTCCCCGCTCCGTCAGCCAGTTCGCGTCAATGGTCAGGCAGCCTAAAGTCCGTGTGATATGACCAATTCGTTCGATATTTCTAGTTCTTGCCCGGCTTTTTATTCGTGTTGGTTTCCGGGATAATAAGTAGTCTATGTCCATAGATATATACCTATCAATATAAGTCGCATAATTTGTACAGAAACTACGAAGTATACTATACAGAGGGTAAAATTAAATGCGTTACACAGTGTGCTCCAGACCATCAAACTGAACAATATTTACTTTGGAACCAACATTGAAATCGCGATATAAAATCAGCTGTATCATGCATTTTGGTCGAACAGCTATTGATATTTTCTATGGAACAGTTTTTTTTCGCGATTCCGATATTGGCTCTATAGTGAAAATTGTTGATTTGATGGTCTGAAGTCTGAAGCATTCTGTTCGATAGTTAATGTAACGCATTAAATTTTAGCACTTTATCTTTTTCCATGAAATAACTCAACAGTTGTAATGTGAAAAGAGGTACCCGAACTCTGACTAAAAGCTATGCGTATGCGAGAGGTAAAGCAGCAGGAAAAAAGAAGTAACAGCTTTACAGCGCTTTACATAGCAGAATGGCGGACAACCTTCGTCACCCCTCCCCCCACCAATCACACACTCGGTTGACTTTCAAAAGAGGCAGAAGAAAACTCGATTGCTGCCTTCTGGCGAACGTTTAATTAGTGTAAATAATTATTCGCCACAAAATCTTGCATTAATTCAGAAAATTCAGCCATTAATTCGCGCCGCTTGTTCCCAATATCGGATGTTATTGCTTTTCCGCTCCCCGTTTTAGATTGCGGATCAAAATTAGTCGGATTTTCTGATTCAAACTTGAAATAAAAATACTTGTTTGCACTTCAAAGGATACCCAATTTCGATATTAAGGGACAAAATAAGCTATATTTATGCCTCATTGCTCGCTAGACGGCTATGGAAATTGATTTTCCATATGATTTCCTGTTTGCTGCCTGTATGATTTCCATATACTCGTGTACAGTATAGATACGGGAAATGACACGGAAATACTTTTCATCCATAAAAGAAGGTCGGTAATCCCCTAAAGACTCGCAGTAGATGTAATCTCGGCAATACGACGAACGAAATTATCAAAGAAACCTAAGTATATTCTTGGAAAGCATTTCGCATCAAACTAATCTCTTCTATATACCTACGTAGCGACCATGTCATCTGACTTAACACTTGACGAAGCAATAGCTTCAGAGCAACTATCAACAAATGGATAACAAAACCCTCATCAACCCCCAAGAGCTCCTCGCGTTGATTATAACAAAATAAACAGTGACGTCGAGATCAAAGTGACGCCTTTTGTTTTATCTTGCTCATTTATTTTATTCCACAGTACTTCTCAGGCTGGCGAAATAAAAAATACATCGAATGAAAAACAAAACATCGCAAGCCTATGATATCGTAATGGTAGGGACACATTACGGATTCTGCTCAACGACAACGCCAATCAAATAAACCCGACTGATAGAGATGAAAGCTCCTATGCGCTTCCAAACGTGAGACAATAGTACAAAAAGAAAACGAACGAGCCTGTTAAAACCCCCGTGACGTCACCTGAACGAATTAAATCTCCCGTCCTTGTCGCACGCCTCTCCCTTTCACCACAGGGAGGCAATTGACCTATTTTCGGGGGACGTGCAATAATTTCAGGAAGGGCGCACCGCCTAGCTTTAGAGCTATATCCATGCACATTCTTAGGTTTACAATCCGAGTTGTACTTCCAATTTGAACGTTTTGTAATCGTTATTGGGCAATAACAACCCGGGAAGCGCCTGTTTACGAAGATTGGATACAAACGCCACAATACAGCTTTTTGTTGCTAACGCTCCGTCTGAGTTTGTGTAGGTACTTAGATATGTGCAAACAAACATTATGTTTTGCTACCACTACATATCGTACGGTAATCACTGTTGTTTGTCTAATCTGAAATTAGTTACTGCTTTATGTTTCGGAATGAGAAAACTTGGCATGCAATATCGTGAGTACAATAGCTGAGATGTTATTTAATTATAATTAGGTACCCTTCTATATTAATAGGTTTTATTATACGATCAAATAGCCGTGTGGTAACCGGCTTAGTATACCTATACATTATACAACCCCATATCTTCGCGTGGAACGTCACTCATCAGATAAAAGAGGTACCTACAGGTCTTCTGGCAGGCAGGTGGGTATAGGTGGACCAGAATCTGATGAAAAATAGGGAAATCAAATTTTAGAGTAAGCAACACTGGGGTAATTAGATTAGGGCCCTTTAGACACTGCGATTTTTTGCAGCGCAGAAGTGCACAAAAAGCATCGATTGGTCGCGATACAGCATCGATGCAAACGTGATAAAGCATAGATGCAAACGTGGTACAGCCACGATACAAAACTTTTGTAATATTTGATCAATTATTTGTTGCCTGCGTTCGAATCGATACAAACGCCTATTAATTGCTAGTGAAGCGATTAAGTCACGCGATGGATAAACGCACGTTTTTATCGCTGCAAAAAGGCTCAGTGTGTACACTGCCTACATACTTTGACTGGACAGATGACATTTTGACAGTACCATGTGAAAATATACAGGGTGGCCGGGGAGTTGACGTTCAAACGTAAAATTTAGGTCCGGTATGTCGTGGGGTATCCGAATCACCCCCATGTATGTTCCACGATTTTTTATAGTTTTCGAGTTATGTTGATTTTTCCGATTTTTTGAGGAAACTCGACATGACCGGCTTAAACAACTTCAAAAAAAAAAGTGTAAGACTTTTTAGAGATTCTTTTTTTGCAACTTAATCTTCATGAATTGTGCCTTTATGCATAATATCATCAGCACCGTAACTTTGATAAAAGTTATGAAAATATTGGTCTAAAGTTAAAAATTTGCGATCCGTGAATTATGACTTAATTTTCATCTTTAAATTAAAACTCTAAACAGGTGACCTTATGATTTTTTAGCCAATCTCAAAAATGCGCCCAACTTTCAGCTTTCATAATCATAAATAAAAAGTAATACTTAAGAGGGCTAATTTGGCTAGAATTGATCTTCAAAGACAAGGCGGAAAATTCTTAAATTTAAAAATATTTTTTTTTGCCATAACTACCACGCCTAAGGCTAAATAATGATTAAAGAATGCTGGAAACCTATCGTATTGATGGAATAAGGAAAGTTTTAAGTAAAAAGTAGATAACCTAACCTAACATGAACTAACCTAACCTAACCTAGGAGGAGGGAGCCGACAGCCGGGTGCCACCACTGCGACGGCTGTCTCGACGAGACGGCGCAGCACGTGCTGCAGGAGTGCCCTGCGTGGGCGGGAGAGCGCAGTGAGCTCTCCCAGGTAGTTTCAGACCTCTCGCTGCCGGCCATGGTTCGCGCTATGGTCGACAGTGAGGCGTCTTGGCGCGCAGTTCTCTCCTTCTGTGAGGCAGTAATGCTCCAGAAGGAGACGGCGGAGGGAGTCGACTTCTGAACTCCTGATCCGCCAAAGACGCACGGGGCGCAGACGGGCTGCGTTTGCTCGCGGTCTGCCCCCTGCGTAATTTTTGAGTCTCTGGGCGTCGGGCTGGGGGGTCCGGCGTCCGATCATAGGGACTCGAGGTGGTTGTGTGCGTGTTCCCACGCACCACCTAAAGGCCTGTAGGCTTTTCAAGGCCAACAGAGATGAGACCTGGTAAGGTCGGTCGCTGCGCCGTAGAGTGTGGAAGATTCCTCACGGGCCCTCAGGATCTATGGCAATATGCGATGAGGTGGAACACGGTGGGGTTTTAGCCGGTAAGAGTCCGGCATAACCCGTCGCCGTTTCGGTTTCCAGCATTCTTTAATCATTATTTAGCCTTAGGCGAGGTAATTATGGCAAAAAAAAAAAAAAAAAATTTATGAATTTTCCGCCTTGTTGTCTTTGAAGATCAATTCTAGCCAAATTAGCCCTCTTAAGTACTACTTTTTATTTATGATTATGAAAGCTGAGAGTTGGGCGCATTTTTGGAATTGGCTAAAAAATCATAAGGTCACCTGTTTAGAGTTTTAATTTAAAGTTGAAAATTTAGTCATAATTCACGGCTCGCAAATTTTTAACTTTAGACCAATATTTTCATAACTTTTATCAAAGTTACGATGCTGATGATGTTATGAATAAAGGCACAATTCATGAAGATTAAGTTGCAAAAAAAAGAATCTCTAAAAAGTCTTACACTTTTTTTTTAGAAGTTGCTTAAGCCGGTCATGTCGAGTTTCCTCAAAAAATCGGAAAAATCATCATAACTCGAAAACTATAAAAAATCGCGGAACATACATGGGGGTGATTCGGATACCCCACGACATACCGGACCTAAATTTTACGTTTGAACGTAAACTCCCCGGCCACCCTGTATATTTTTTTTCATGGGATTCTGGTCGACATCTCGCAGAAAGCCTGCGAGATAGATGATTTAAGCTGATAATAATGATGATCCAAGCTCACACCATATTAAAATAAAGCCAATTTCTTTACCTATGTCTCGTACGCTGGAACGTAGACCTACGCTCCTTAAATTAGACCGATTTCTACCAGTATTGTGTTTCACAATATAAAATACATACATACATAAACTCATGACCGTAATCATTTCGGAGTGGTCTGGAACATTGCTACAAATTCTTAACGTTCTGTTTAAGATGTAGCTCGTACACAACCACGGGAAGAATTGGCGTGGTCCATTCTAAGACGGAACCACACGGCTTTCACGTGTTGAAAAGTTATTCAAAGGATTAGAAGAAAGGTGTTTGTTAACAAATTAGATAGTCAAGAATATTCTTTAAGAAAAATCTGTATTTAAAAAAATTAAAACGAAAAAAGCGCGAAAAATGGCGTCTGTATAAATCTAATCTAAACTATTATAAAACTGTAACAGAAGTGTGTCTGTACATTGAAGATATTTACAAAAAAAAAGATTACGATATGGTTTTTAGGTGTCCCTGATTCCAAATCACAATTTTTTGGACTTTTTGTCTGTCTGTTTGTTTGTTTGATCGAGCATCACGCAAAAACTACTGAACCGATTTTGATGAATTTCTTTTTATTTGATAGCTTATGATCTGACTTAAAATCTGGTATATATAATTTATGCGGACGAAGTCGCGGGTAAATGCTCGTAAATAAATAAATTTAAGTATTTTTTAAGTAAACCCCACGAGGGGAATTAATACGTGTAAAGAATTTTCTGACTTTATTTTTAGATTTCAAACGGTATTCATGATTCTGTTTATTAAATTTTCTCATCATTAAGAAACATTTGTTCCGTAAAATTCAGTAGCAAAGGTCTCAATGCAATCTAAAAGGGTCTTTTTGTTTAGAATTTCTTAACAACGCTGCTTTGAAAGAAATTTGAATATTGTCTCGTCGTCCAATTTCAAAGAATTTCGTTTCTGTTTCTTCTTTGTTCATTAAAGTTAGACTGTATTATACCAACTTACCAACTACCATATGAAAAGCACAAGTTACGTTAGAGTCAGTTTCAAAACGTCAAAGAAAGTCTCTTTACTTCACTCTAGCATACATATTTTCGTATACTTTATCTCTTTCGTATTTTTTTTTTAATCGGACATAGGCCCACCACACATTCCCACCGCTGTAACTCCTGTAAGCCAGGATCAACAGCGGCGACCATTCACAACACTAGACAATGAAGTCCAGCGAGCCCGGGGGATGACTTTAATCTGTCTTGGAACCCGCAATGAATAAATCAAAGAAGATAGGAGGAGTAGGAAAAAGAAATATCCGACTTCCCTCCATTGCAAACGGGAGACAGCAATAAGAAAAAGCAAGGCTATTAGAGAGCCAATTCCAGAGATAATTTATGGCAGTGTTATAGTCTCTACCGAAAAAGCACCAAAAATAAAAATATAACGATGGGGACCTAACATTATACTGAAACTATGACCTATTTTGCTTCCAGTAATAAGTCTTCGATCAGTGTGTGTTGCCAGTGATGACATATGGAACAGAGACGTGGTCGTTCACTCAAGGCCTCATAAAAAGGCTGAAAGTCACCCAAAGGGCAATGGAGAGGGCTAGGCTCGGAGTTTCCCTGCGAGATCAAATCATCAGAAATGAAGAGATCCGCAGAAGAACCAGGGTAACTGACATAGCCCAAAGAGTTGCTAAACTTAAGTGGCAGTGGGCGGGGCACATTGCTCGCAGAACCGATGGCCGGTGGGGCCGAAAAGTTCTCGAGTGGCGACCGCGTACCGGAAAGCGCAGCTTGGGTAGGCCCCTCACACGGTGGACCGACGACCTGGTGAAGGCGGCGGGAAAACGTTGGATGAGGGCAGCGCAGGACCGGTCGTTATGGCGATCCTTGGGGGAGGCCTATGTCCAGCAGTGGACGTCCATCGGCTGAGATGATGATGATGATGATGATGAATAAGTATGGCAAAAAAATCTCTTTCGTATTGGCACCCCAAGTGATTTTCACACGTTATTGAAAGAAAATAATATCGTAGCCTTTATATGAATTCAAACGATGCCTATTTCATCCTATATGGGTTTCATACGTGGTGACTAAGTAGGGATATGGTTGTGTTTTTGTAATAGAAAGGCTGACCTTTCTTCCTTCGTTGTACTTGCTAATGCCGCAGAGATATTTATCCCAAATGACTACGAAAAATATTATAGTAGTTAGGAAATTTTCGAGAAACAAGAAAACCCAAAAATAAAATCGTAGCTTAAACGGTACCTACATAAAGTCTTAAACCTTATCTACCTAAAGTAGAACTTTCTACGGAAAATCAACTGTTTTCTGAACCCCAACACCCTAAACTAGACCCAGCACGTGACCGGAAGTAAAATCAGTTGCAATGGCGCTGGAACCACATCCGGTGCTTTATTGACAGCCACGCAAAAAATGGCGGAATATAAACGCGCCAGCTGCCCTGAAAATAGGGTTGCTACATTGCAGGTTTTGGTCCGAATTTAGTATTTAACAATATTTCCTGTCAAATGAAAAGTACTTATTTATCTGCAGCGTCGGTCGGGTTGAGGAAAAACCGGCTAACATTATAAACTTTTAATGATGTCATTTTGGTAGTGTACTGATTGTCATATTATTTTGAGTGTTAAATTCTCACTGAATTTGCTTAAATATACATAGAGCCCGTTCATAGAGGTTATCTCAAACTCTACAAAGTACAATCCAGGGCCTCTACCCGCACATTCGAACTTCGCAATTACGTGAACGTTTTCGTTACAATGTCAACTCTATTACAATGAAGTGCGGACCGAAACAGTAGCGATATATCGAACATCTAAAGTCTGGGTACAGGGCCAGACATGTTTCGAGGGCTAGCTCTAGGCTAGCTCTACCAAATACAATTACAAATATACCAAAATCTTGAGGGAGTATGAGGGATTTTCCTGAAGCTATTAAGGAAAAATAGTTCCTAGTGGCTCGATAGATGGCGTTTATGCGATATGGATTGCCAACCTTGCTATTAATAAAATAAAAATAAAAAAATGTGAATGTGTATGTCTGTGTGTGTGAATGTTCTGTTTAAATAAGCAGCAAAACATGAAAAGACACTTCGTCAACGGATGCATCTGAACCCTTGAGGTGTTTAAATTTTTACTTTTGTAGCCTACATTACCATCTTCGGATCGGACCCAGACTAAGAGCAAGAATCTCCTTTATCCTAAAGCATAGAGACCGCATCAATTTTCGATAGTAGTTAGTCTCTTTTGTCTTATGATGTACCTTTAATAGTAGAAGGAGACGGAACTATACAACGTGTTAATGAATTAACGCAAAACTAGAAACTAGTTTGTTTAGAATCGAGAGCAGAATCGAATTATCATGGTTTCAACATAGGTAATTTTTTTCAAAATATGAAATAATTTTTTTGCAAAATTTAAAATTTACTGAACCCGATGACAAGCCACCGCACGGGCACACTCACCCTACTTACTACCAAAACAAGATTATAAAAATGTATCCATGAGTACGTTAGCGCTTTCTTTCAGTGCTGAAATGATAACAAATCATTTTTGCCTCAAAACTTAGAATGCGAATAACTTTAAATTTTAACTATCAAAATAATGAAATTATTGTTTTAATCTAATTATTTTGTTATAAATCAGTTGGGGTGTATGAGGTTTTGCACTAATTCATTAACACGTTGTAGATCTTTATTTATGCGGCTGTCCACTTTTCACTTGTCACTTTTGTGCTAGTGTGTGTGAAAAGTGACCGTAAACATTAGGGCAGTTGTCACTTTCTTTGGTCCAATTGGTCTCTTTTATTCATACTATTGACACCACACACTTAAACACAAACGTCAAAAAAGTGGACATTCTTGCAATAGGCTCCCTCTATGCCTTTAGAATAAAGGAGATCACGTCAGTCAACGCCATCTATCAAAGCATGTTGAACTACGTTTAAACTAGCTGTCTGAAAACTGTCCATGCATTACCTATATGATATAATAATATTATATATGTATGAAATTAACTTAAATGTAATTCTTTTCTTCAGTCCCTTTTTTCATACTTTCAGTTAAATTATAATTTTATTACATTATTTTGGTCAGCCGCTGGCAACACTGTGGCAACTGGCAACACAACTAATAAATCTCCCGCGCAATAATGGCAGTGGATCTCTTTTTACTAAACCCACAGTGCGTACTGCGAACGTGCTGTGGTTCCACTAATGTACTGTATTATTCGCTTGTAAATCATACACGTCGATGCCACCAGTTTTACGGATATTTTTACGGTTTTTACGGTAATGGGTGCCGCTAACAATCGTAATTTTGAGGTGTAAGCGTCATAAATATTTGTTTTATGTGTTATTTTTATGGTGTAATTTGTATCCTTTATTATAATGTACTTAAAATTGGTATTACTTAATTTTATAGCCTTTCTTTTTGGTGGTGTAGTGCAAAAAGTACCTATAGTAAAAATCTAGTAACTAAAAATCTCGCCTTCCATACAGTGGACTCGTACATACATATAATATCGTCGGCTTATCCCAAGAGGTCATCAACAACTATTTTGTAAAACTCGAGAAAACGCAATAATTAATTTTGGCAAAATATTTTTTTCTGTATTGTTATGGGACTTTATGCATAGGTCATAAAGGCGAAATTTGTAGTACCTACTATCCAGATAATGAATTTTGCTTTATAATAGTACCTACTCATCGTGGTGAACTCTGTATTATGGTCAGCTGTATTCAGTGACTTTTTGAGGTTAATGACTTCATGCGATAAGCCGACGATATTATACAGGGTGTAACAAAACACCCTAGTAATACTTAAGGGGGAGCTTCAGACCATCATTCTGAACAACTTTCACTTTGGAGCCAACACCAAGAAAAAATAAAAGAAATGTGCCATCCCATACATTTGAGTCGAGACGGTGCTGCAGTTTTGTATGAAAGAGCGGATTTTTTTTTCCGCGATTTTGAAGTTGGCTCCATAGTGAAAGTTGTTCAGTTTGATGGTCTGAAGCATCCCCTTAAGTATTACCACGGAATTACTAGGGTTTATTGTAACACCCTGTATAAGAGGAGTTACAGTAAGTTTTATTACCTCTTAGTAATGTTACCTACTTTAATGTTTGTAAGTGCCCACTTTTTGCGGTTTTAAAGATAAAAAAATATAAAAGTCCGTAGAAAAAAAACAACAAGAATGTCGCAGTGTAGACATTCTTGTTTTTTTGAAATGTTGTATAATTGTTGAAAATAAAAAATACAATTTAGATCAGCACTGGATTTAGAAGCTCTGTACGAATACAAAAATGGTATATGTAGTACAGAGTAAACTCATGGAAAGCCTACTCAAATAATGACGCAAAACATAAAATCGTAGCTACGTTGTGCGATGAAACATTTTTATAAAAGTTTTGTAATTCATCACGAAACTTATAATTAAACAGGAAGAAAGAATAAGTATAATAGCAAACTTATGTACCTACCTACGTTCAACAAACTTTCCCTTCGGCTTGTACGATGTTAGAGTCCCTCAAGATACTCTTTCTTAGGGGCTGTTTAAACAGAAGTGACGTGGCACGGACTTTTCGCGGGCGGAGTGCGGCAATATAAACCTTATAGTACGGAGCATAGAGTCGTTTGGAGAATTACGCCCGCGCCTCCAGGCGACGTCGCCTGGTGGCGGGGGCGCGATTTTTCTTTTCGTCAAAAAAACGACGCTATGCTACGTAAACGTAATATAAGGTTTATATTGGCGTTACTTTGACTACCCGCCACCGTCACGCGTCTCTTCTGTATAAACCCTACCTTATACTGTTACTCTACTCTCCTTAAATCACACCACATAATAAGAAAGAGTATCTTCTAGATCACACCATAGACAAATTTTTAGGGTTCCGAACCCAAAGGGTGAAAACGGGACCCTATTACTAAGCTTACGTTGTCCGTCCGTCCGTCTGTCCCAACTATTTAGGGCTGTAACTTTAGAACCGTTAGACCTAGATAGTTGAAATGTTCACAGAATGTGCTTTATTACGGCGAATTTGCTAACAAATAATAAAAATGACAAAAAGTTAAAAATTAAGGGTGGTCCTCATACAAGGAACTAGTTTTTATCAACGTTTTTCTTCCCGCTCTATGGTAAAAACGATAATACATACAAGCGTCAAACTTGGTGTAATTTTAGAGAAAACTATATAGTATAACAACAAATAATAAAAACCGGCCAAGTGTGAGTCGGTCTCGTACGCGGTCCAAAAGAAAAAAAAATTTTTAATATTAATATGTTGTGTTGTGGTACCAAGTAGTACGGAACCCTCGGTACGCGAGAATCCCGACTCACACTTGACTTTTTTTAAGTGTGCAGTTCTGTTGTAACAAGGCTCACTTTTAGCACATTACATTACAAATTACATAAATACAATGATCATGCCATTGGCCTCTAGGTAGGGGGTAGGCAAAGACTACGGTTCGCTATCGCTACGACTCGAACTTTTTTCACCTTATCCACGTTCAATCAATCTTTTCATGCACTTCCGTCAACATTTCTTTTTGTGAATTACAGAAAACTAAATCAGATCAACCTTCCATTCCGTAATGTTGTCAGGTTTAATATAACGTTCATCCAGTTAACACAGTTTTATAACAATCTATCGCACAGTGTGCAGTCCAGACTTGCGTAACAGACATTTATCATGGACGTTGGATGAAACGAGCGTCTCTCGGAGAAACAACATAAATCATTAGCATTCGTCCGACTCCCCCCTCCCTCCCACCTCTCCCCCTCACCCCCCCGCTCTGATTCATCGGTCCGTCACTAGAGCAAACGACGTTTTAGAATCGAAATACGAATTAATGAAAACAATCAGGTTTCAGGAAATAGCTGAAGCGGGTTTTGCTTTATTTTTCATTGACGTTTTAATCCGAGATCCGACCGTCAAATTATGCACCTATTTCATAGGCGAACGAAATGTGATTCTAGTGTATGTTTAGACAGGGGTTAATTCAACACAGCCAAGTTGCCTATAAAAATCCTGGCGCAAGTAGTTTTCCATTATGATTTTTGGTATAACTTTTTTCACCTTCCTGTTTGGGAAATAAATGAGGTGCCATCGGAAGGAGACTGATCTGATAATGGAAAAAGTACTTGCGGCAGGATTTTTATAGGCAACTAGGCTGCGTTGAATTAACCCCTGTCTAAATATACACTAGAATCACATTTCGTTCGCCTATGAAATAGGTGCATAATTTTACGGTCGGATCTCGGACTATTTCGTCAAATAGGTTGTATTGAGATGAAAGAATTTCCTACTTGTCGCGCTATGAAATATTATTTTGAACTGAACTTGACTTGAAATACTTCGCAAGACTCAAATCTAATCCCAGCATTTTTCTGATACAAATATTTGCAATAAGCGTCTTATTATAGCAGTGAACATAATGCTGTATTCTACAGGGTGTAACAAAACACCCTAGTAATACTTAAGGGGGTGCTTCAGACCATCAAACTGAACAACTTTAGCTATGGGGCCAAGGTTGAGAAAGAAAAAAAATCTGCTGTCCCATACATTTGAGTCGAGACGGCAGTTTTGCGTATGAAAGAGCGGATTTTTTTTTTCGCGATTTCGATGTTGGCTCCATAGTGAAATTTGTTCAGTTTGATGGTCTGAAGCACCCCCTTAAGTATTACTAGGGTGTTTTGTTACACCCTGTATAAGAGATATTCTAAAAACTCAAAACATCCACATTTCACTAGTAGTACATGCATATTCTCACGACTATATTCCCCGAGAGGGTAGTCAGAAATATTCTGAAACCTCAGAACATCCACGTTTCACTAAGTAGTACCGAAACTCTGCCCAGTGTGACGGGGAGTGAGCCCGTAGTGGTACAACAATACATGCCTCGAAACTGAAGCATGCAGGTTTGCTCACGATGTTTTCCTTCATCGAAAAGCCAGTGGTGTTACAAATCGTACGTAAATTCCGAAAAACTCATTGGTACGAGTCGGCCTGGACGGGGATCGATCCATCGCCTCCTGCACGGCAGGCAAGGTTACTCGCCACTGGACCACCACGGCTCGCACACTAGTAGTAACGAAACTAATTCCAGTGAGATGGGAAGTGAGCCCTTCGTCAGCACTTATAAATTGACAATGGACAGTGTGTACAATACACACCTCGAAATTAAAGCATGTATCTTTTTATATTTCCTCACGATGTTTTCCTTCACTGAAATGCTAGTGGTAGTGTCACAAATCGTACATAAATTCTGAAAAACTTAATTGTACGAGTCGGCCTGGACGGGGATCGAACAATCGCCTCCTACACAACAGGCAGATTACTCGACTTTAACTTTGAGTCTAATTGGTTAGTATTGAAAATGTGATCTAACTTCGTTCGTATGCTGCAAAGACGCTACGCTACAAGTATCCAAAAAACACAGATGAATGGATTCCGTGAATAATACCTAAATATAAGTAGGTACTATTTTGTTAAATCTAATGCTAATTGCTGCGCCCTTGTCACGGCTCATTACAAATGTCATATGACCCCCATGGGACAGTGACTTATATGTAATAAGGCGTGGGGTGAGTGGCAAGCATGACGAAACGTGTTGTGGGCTGTTTCCTATGTACCAATTTGCGCAATAAATTTTGTAATATAGCTATGTGAGGCCTACCCAGACAGAGTCCATGGACCGGGCCGACATAACCTCAGGGTTAAAAGTTCCAATAACAAAAAATAAAACCGGTCAAGTGCGTGTCGGGCTACTCGCGCACCGAGGGTTCCGTGCCACACCACCACAGAACACAAGATTATTAACTTAGAAAAAAAACTTTTTTCTCCGGGACCTTTAGCGCAAGACCGACTCACACTTCGCCGGTTTTTAGTATTTGTTGTTATTCTGTAGAGTCCGTGCCACACCACCACAGAACACAAGATTATTAACTTAGAAAAAAAAACTTTTTTCTCCGGGACCTTTAGCGCAAGACCGACTCACACTTCGCCGGTTTTTAGTATTTGTTGTTATTCTGTAGAGTTTGTTCTATAATCACACTAAGTTTGACGCTTGTATGTATTATCGTTTTTACGATGGAGCGTGAAGAAAAAACGTTGATAAAAACTAGTTTCTTATTAAGAACCTTAATTTTTAACTTTTTGACATTTTTATTATTTGTTAACAAATCCGCCGTAATAAAGCATAATCTGCAAAAATTTCAACTATCTAGCTATTACGGTTCAAAAGTTACAGCCCTAAATAGGTAGGACAGGCGGACGGACGGACGGACGGACAACGTAGGCTTAGTAATAGGGTCCCGTTTTCACCCTTCGGGTACGGAACCTTAAAAAGAAATACCATGGACCGCCACACGCTACGACTCTAACACACCTCTTTAGCCTCATGAAATGGCTGAATAAGAAGTCTATTAGGGCGATAGGAAGCTAAATGTATAAATCTTTGATGTCGAATGCCTTCTATCGAAGCTGACAACTAAATCGCAGGAGGCATTACTCATTGGGGACACTGCAGCCTTTCTTATTCCTTCCGTATTCCGCTATGTTCTTTACAATCGATTTTGCGCAGCTGCTGAGTTTCCTTTAGGCAACATTTTAAGAATTTTATCATAGATTTTTCAACTTAAAATTTATGATACTGGAGAGATCAGATCCTGTCTACTGTAATAAAACAGTATGCTACAGATCACTAATAGAAAATTATAATTTATGATCGATTTTGTAAACACAAGTTTAGGTATCGTAACGACAAAGTATTGAACACGACAATTCGACAATTATAATTTATGTACCTACCGTCGCCATCAGATATATCGTATTAAATATTTCTGAAGTAGTGCTAATTTTCAATTATTTCTTTACAATAAATGTTACCACTGAACAAGAAGATTTAATACTGAAGTTCGAAAATTAATACAGCTCGGAAATAATTGAATAGGTACCTTGTCTTCTATGATCTATTTGACGGCGACTGTACACCCAATGGCTTTGAAGCTGACATTACAGATGTTTGCAATTTATTGTTTTGTTAAAAAAAAATTGGATGTTGAGGAGGCGAGAGATGTGTGTCAGAATCGTATATAGCATGTGACGATCTGTTGTCTCTGCCTACCCCAGTAGTAGGACATAGGTGTGAGCATATGCATGTATGTAAACAATATACAGTACTGTATGTTAATACTTATTAGGGCAATGTAAAAAATATCGTCAGCATAATTTAAATTTACTCGAGTAAAATCTTACTTCTGTGCTTCTACAGACTAATACAGAATGCGGAACTTTAAACTTATTAAGTACAAAGTTAATTATTTCAATGTAACATTTTACTCATCATAACCAACAATGGAGACGTGACCAACGACATCTAATTTGCAAGTAAAATAAAGACGCTAAGTGCTTGTTCATCTCTCTTTTTCATAAGGGTTCCTTAAGAACCTTGGCAACTAAGAACTAAGCTACAAACATTGCGAGGAAACCAGTCATTTCTCAAAATAAATCTTCAGGAAGACAAATGGTAAAACCTTTTCTCTTTGCCATAAATTTGACTCCTTTATGCGTGATAATTCCATGCAATGGACAACGTTTAATTTTTGTAAGTAATAATACTTTTCCACAGGCGATTTATACTTTAATTGATATTTATATTCTTAGGCCAATAGGAAGGCAAATAGGCAAAGTAGTAGCAAAGGTTAACATCTCATTCATCCTAGCTTTGTATTTTTCAGTATTTTTTAAATAAATCGAGAAATACAAAGAAAACAATAACAACGAAAAAGAAAAAAAACACAAGAAAAATCGGGTAATTTGCATATAATCGCTGTTGGCAAGAAAAAATGTGTATCAACATTCAAAATTGCAACACGTAGGCCTCTTTTCTTTCCACTCTCACTTAGATACTTCCACCATTTTACGCACAGAGTTTTCCATTATTCCAAGGCGAGGTCAATGTGAGGACAAACATTACGCATTTAACAGCGGTACCCTAAACGTAGTCGGAGGCGCGAAAGCTTGAGCAATAGCCGTTTTACGAAGGAAACAAGTGCTCGCTCATTTTAATATTTCCAAGTTTCCCAAGCATGGCGTCATTAAGCCTCGTGAAAAGAAAGCGCAACGGCGAAAGTGGGTCAAACTGAATCTCCCTTAAAACCTCTTCAGGCCATTGTTATATTTTTTCTACCTTTCCCAATGCTTTTTAAGTTATAAGTATTATTCTGTTTTCAGAGCGATGTTATTGTTGGAATGATCACGGTTTTATTTGACGTTGATTGGATGGTTTGGGAAGATGTTTCGTTTAAGAGCGTGCACCTTTTTTTGGGTATAAATTTTACATTGAATATTCGAGTATAGCATTATTAGTATGCCGTGTGCTTCGCAGCCTTAGAAAATACCGTCCCATCTCTTCCCTTGGGTATAGTATGATTCGACTAAGGGATTATTATTATTGTGTGAATGGAGGCCTTGATAGACTTGCGCCTGTGCCGCTGCGACCATCGCTGATCTTTTTTGATCGTCCCTTCTACAGTTCCTTATGCAATTGAGAATCGCAGTAGGTTTTTAACAGGGAAGATTTGTATCTCATCTGGAATCTTTACCTGCTTACCATGCTGAGTACTCCGTTTGTGCATAGTGAACCACATTCACAAAGAATATGTAGGGGGGATTGGAATGTTGGTTTCTTATGCAGTGTCTCTATATGGGTGAAAGCTTCTAACGATCCCGACAGTAATGGTCATGAATTTGGGTATTGTATGTAATACTTATTAGTAACATTCGAATAAAATTATATTAGGGCATCATTCTCTCAGGCGCAATTCGATGCACAGAGTGCTACTTTAGAAAGTCACACGTCTTACTTTTTATTTATATTTTCGTACACGAATTAGAATGTGTGAAATTCAAAAATAAGGTGACAAAATTTTTCAATCAAAATAAAATTGCATAATTTATAGTATGGGAAATATTTATTTACTTACTACTTCCTGGTTACTTAATCCCAACTTTCACCACACTTTCACATTTATAATGTTACTAGGATAATATAATTTGTATTTAGTAGAGGTGCTAAAAAAAACATTCAATAAACATACAGCAAATATTTTACATGCAAATAGGATAATAAATTATCAAATTTCCTTATTCATGGTGGAGCTGAGGATTTCCGGACCGAATCTAATGAAATTTGGCAGAGGGGTAGTTTATAAAGGATTTAGGACAGGGTGCTCAAAGTGTGCACAGCAAGAATAAATAAGTTTGGGAACTCCTGACATAGGCAAAGCTATTTCTTATAGCGAAAAATCTCGTCCGTGCGAAAACTAAACTCATTCTTGTCGGGCGAAGTCACTTGCCAGATCTAGTCCACTAATTTTAACAGCATTATTTAACCCCCGACCATAGACTAAAGAAACAAAGTTAAAACGTTAGTCTATGCCCCGTTGCAAAAAGGAGGGGTGTTATAAGTTTGACGCCTATGTCTGTCTCTCTGTGTGTCTGTCTGTGACACCCAAACGAATGGACCAATTTCGATGCGATTTTCACAATCGAAAGCTATTTTTGCAAATGTGTCCATAGCTGTTTTAGGAGCAGTAGTTTTCAAGATACCAAATGTTTTTTCAAGGCGTGATTTTGGCTGAGATCCCATCAAAGCTCTCAGGCAAAGTTGATTATCTTGAAAACTGCTGATTTGATTTTCATGAAACATAACTAAAAACACTCTGTGATGTTTATAAGGGCTACAAAACAGCCTAGTTCAACAAGTGCCAAAACAGCCTAGTGTAACAGACAGATTTGATAGTACGCCCCACAGTGAATATAGGTCGACCAGAATCTCATGAAATGAAACAAGTAAAAAAATAAATATAGATTTTCACATGGCAATGTCGAACTGTCATCAAGTAGGCCCTTTACAAACTGCAACTTTTTGCGGCGATAAAAACGCGCGTTTGTTAATGGGTGCATATTTAAGATCATTTGAACGCCCAAATCATCTGGCCGAACATTTTCATCTTTTTATAAGAAAAGGCATACAATTTTATAGCTGAATTTTATTACGAACGTATTTCTTCGTGGCTGTGCAGTTGCGTGGGGTTGCAGAAGTGCTGCAAAAAGTCGCAGTGTTTAAAGGGCCCTAATCCAATTACCCCAGTGTTGCTTACTCTAAAATTTGATTTCCTCATTTTTCATGAGATTCTGGTCGACCTATAGTTTGTAGACATAACAAGCCTTTGAATTAACAAAAATCAGTCTCCCCACGCACAGGGTCTGCCCATAAATCAGTGGCCTGTCTAACTCCGTCGAACGGCCAGATATAAATTACTGTTGTCAGTACGTTACCATGTTTCATTTTACATTGGAGAAAAATCCTTGAAACTGTGAAGAGAGAGAGGAATTCGTATTCATGTTCCAGTATATAAAGGTTTTATTGGACGGCAAAGAAAAGTAATGGCTGGAAAATATTAGATGATAAATTGTTTTCGAGAAGAAAACCGTTTGCAAGAATCTTTCTTGACTTCACAGAAACCGTAGATGGCTGAATGGAGACTGATTTCGTTGAAAATAATATTATTTAACGTTACTTGGACATTAATTGAGAGGTAAATTAAATGTGTTTATGTTTAATAGAGGGGAAGAGAGGCATAAGAAGTGTTGCCGATCCTTCGATCAATCGATCGGTGAGAATCTATTCGAGATTTTCTATCGATAGCAGACCGATAGCAAGACTGTAGTCGGCCTATCGATAATATCGATACTATAATTTGTTACAATACTATTGACGTAGGGCAATACAATCGATACTATCGAATTTCTGTAAATCGATAGTATGGTTTTTCAGAACTTCGATAATATAGATAGTATCGATAGTTTATAATTATAATTCATGAGCATTATAATAATACTATCACTCTGTCAACACTGTCAATAGTATTGTCACGATCCATTTACTAAACATTGTATTGTCATATATCAATAAATAAATAATAATTTACTAATAGGTTTTCTATGAAAGATTACAAAAAGTATAGTTTTTCACCACCCATAAAATATTTATACTTAGTCATTTAAAAACAAAAAAAAAATTATCAAAATCGGACTACTCTGTACAAAGTTATGCGTGTTCATACATAAAACAAAAAAAAAACAAATATACGCGTCGACTTGAGAACCTCCTCCGTCTTTTGTTTTTTTCGTCGGTTAAAAATAGGGGTGTTTCGATAATATTTTGCAGAAGTAACAAACACAGTAAACACATAATATATTTCTGGTATTTTTTGTCATCTTTCCGGGCTATGGGGTGCATATGTAAAGTTAAAACTGTAGGGTTGGCAACACTGACGGTTCATAATAAAATAGTATGGGATACACTTATTTTTGTAAACGCCCACTACGCGTTGACACTGAAAAGTAGTTTGTTTTTAAAACAATGTTCTTGACATGTTCCTGACTACATTAAATTTTACAATTGCACGCGAGTGACATTGACAATAATTGAAAATTTAAATATAGATGTACGCTACCTAGGACATAAGAATAACGATTTTTTTAACCGCTTTTTGTCTTTATCTGTAAAGTGAAAGCAGTAAAATGGACTTTTGCTAGTGCGTTAGCACTGCCATTCTGCCAGTCTCAAATAGTTTGTGGGAGTATCTATCCCTTTGGGCATTTTAAGCCGCTATTAGGCAGAGATGGCGAAGCCCAAGCCCAAGCTCAAATTCTCGCAAATACCACATGAATAAGGCTGGTAGCAAAAGTTGCATCGTGATTTAAAAACTGTACTTATTAGCCAAAAAGAATAGAAAACGGTCTACGTTACGTGTTGCACTCGAGTGCAAAGATTTTTCACCTCGTGCTCTTTTGTTTCCCTCGCTTACGCTCAGGATTCTAATTTTTGGACTCCTTCGCTTGCTTGTTCATCAAAATTGAGCGCGGTTAAAAAGTAAGTTTGCACTCTTGTATATTTTATAACAAATAACTATTAATACAGTGGTCTTGCCAGGTTCTGTGTAATTTGTGTAATTTTGAAGTTTTTTCAAAGAAAGTGGCGCTCAACACTTTTTTCTACTCTTTATCGTGAAGCTGTACCTGCTTTGAATAGACCACCACATTTTCGAGTACTATCCTGAAACTTTACTACAAAATATACATTGTTATAAGTACATAAACTTAAATGCGTTACATAATTAAAGGTGTGTTTCAGATCATCAAACAGAACAGCTTTCACTATGGGACCAACATCGAAATCGAGAAAAAATCGTCTGTTTCATAGAAACCGACGATTCTACCCAAATGTATGGAACAGCCGATATCCGATGTAGGTCTCATAATAAAAGTTGTTCAGTTTGATGGTCTGAAACACCCCTTTAAGTAAGAAATGCATGTAAGTTTACACCGTGTATAACAAAGTAGCACCGCTAAAGTATATAATGTATTTAAGTTTATAGTTATATATGCTGTATATTATTATTAATGTATCTTGCTAAAACAATGTTACTTGGCGACCATTGTAGCTAAGTTTCCGACCACCATGCGTGGAATATTGTCGTTAGCTTACGCAACTATGTATGCATATAGGTACCTATGTGATCTAATGAAAATAAATCGTTTTAGAAACACATAAAACTCAGCTAGTCATCACAAATTTTCAACGTAGACAATAAAATAGTTTTACGAGCTTCAAAATCTAGTTACGCATTACAAACGATTCACGCTCTCCGATGAGAGTGCGAAATGAGGGGTTTTATTCATACCGCACTGCGTCACAACTTATGGATACACTCGAAATTTCATATCTTACCTTTTACCCTTTATGTCAATCTCGCAATATCATTGGAGTTGGAGAGGTTAAGAAAACATTTATTCGCGTATATTTTATACAATCGAAATGAAAGAGGTTTATAAAATCTACCATTCTATGTTATTGTTAAAATAAATAGGCTGTATCCTTGGATTGACAGTCGAAGCTACGAAAGGCGTAGAAAAAAATGTCAACCAGTACTGGCCTCTGTCGGTGGACCGACGACCTGGTGAAGGCGGCGGGAAAACGTTGGATGAGGCGGTGTCCTATTGCCATCGCACGCGCGATGGTGCGATGCGATGTGATCGTACTGATGAGTAATTCTCCGAAATTTTTCAAATTTTCAAATTTTTCTGTGGAAAAATTTCAACGATTTGTAAAATTTCTGAGAATTACCCATCAGTACGATCACATCGCATCGCACCATCGCGCGTGCGATGGCAATAGGACACCGCCTGAGGGCAGCGCAGGACCGGTCGTTATGGCGATCCTTGGGGGAGGCCTATGTCCAGCAGTGGACGTCCATCGGCTGAGATGATGATGATGATGATGACTGGCCTCTAAACCCTATCCATATACGCGCACATATATAATTTGTATGGCGCCTCACGCACACCAACCTAAGAAAGTTGGCCCCTTTTGTTTTACACTGTGGAAGCATGAGGTTCTTTCTAGACATATACTTGTTCTAAGGCTTTCTTTTGATTGTTTTGACCTAAGACACCTCCAAGGGACCGTACACTTTAGTAATATCAACTTGATACATCTATTCGTTCTTGGAAAAAGAGTCTTGACAGACGGACATACAGACAGACAGATGGACTTCAAAGTGATCCTATATAAGGGATCTGTTTTTATTTACTTAGGTACGGATTCCTAAAAATTTTTTAAGTATTTGTGTCGGCAAACCTACATCGATAATAATCTAATAATCTAAATAATATAAATAATATACAGGGTGTAAGTGACAGCCTAGCAAATACTGAAACGGTGAACTCAGACCATAAAACTGAACAACTTTCACTATGGAGTCTACCTCAGGAAACACGAAAAAAAAATCAGCTGTCCCATACAAAACTGCTGTACCTACCCGACTAAAATATATGGAATAGCGGATTTTTGCGTTTCCTGAAGTAGGCTCCATAGTGAAAGTTGTTCAGTTTGTTGGTCTGAGTTCACCGTTTCAGTATTTGTTACGCTGTTACTTACACCCTGTATAGGCTTTTATTTTATTTTTATTTTAACTTTTTTATTGGAAATATATATTATATACATACATAACTTTATTTTTATATATTTACTGTACTTATACAACGTGTTAATGAATTAACGCAAAACCTCATACACCCCAACGGATTTATAACAAAATAATTAGATTGAAACAATAATTTCATTATTTTTATAGTTAAAATTTAAAGTTATTCGCATTTTAAGTTTTGAGGCAAAAATGATTTGTCATCATTTCAGCGATGAATGAAGGCGCTAACGTACTTATGGATACATTTTAATAATCTTGTTTTAGTTAAGTAGGTGCCCGTGGGGTGGGTTGATATCGGGTTCAGAAAATTTTAAATTTTACAAAAAAAAAAAAATATTTTGAAAAAATTACCTATGTTGAAACTATGATAATTCGATTCTGCTCTCGATTCTAAACAAACTACTTTTTAGTTTTGCGTTAATTCATTAACACGTTGTATATATATATATATATATATAGGTATTATGTAGGTAACTATGTTCTACATCTACTCTGTATATATTAATTCAACAATTTTATTTTTTTAAGTACAGAAAAATCTGACTTTTTCTATTTTCGACACTATGTTATGTACCTATATTTATACTCGTATGTTTGTTCAAAAACATTCCTATTATGAATAGTTCTGTTGTTGCCAAAAACTATCGCAATGTTTGTGTAGTTTAATAATAAGTATTACTTAACATAGACAGAGACACCTATGTATTCACTGTTGTAGTACTACTACGTAGGTTCTTTAAGAGTATAGGCCGATACAGTTTTTTCCATACAAATGTATTCCCTGTTTGAGAATCGACAGTTTCGTTTTTCAATGTGTGTACGGTTATTAGTTTGCATGTTTTGCCCCACAAGAGGGCACATCTGACTGACTGTCAAATTAGGCCAGCTTGACAGCAACTGGTCTACCTTGAGGCAACTGACTCCCTGCATAGTGACACTAGAGCAAAAAATGTGTAACCATACTATCTATATGTTACCTCTACTATGTCCCTATGTTTTGCTTTTTTGCATTAAATTAATTATTGTATAATAAATAACTTTGAAAATTTACCACACGTTTTTAGATATCCAGTTAACAAATTTGACGAAAATACACAGCCACAGTCTTTCTCGTATTATTCTTGAAAGGATTATTAAAATCGGTTTAGTTTTGGAGGTGGAAACAGGGAAATACGAAATGCTGATTTCGTCGATTTTATGTAGAAGATAAAACCGGTCCGAGCTGCAGTTGTCTCTTTTGCACTCGAGTATCGTCGGAGTCGGGGCGGTGGCGTTTATGGGTGAGGTGGATCTGGCAAATACGTAGGTCTACAGTCGGAAGCGACCTATTCTCCTGTCCATTTCAGCCCGCCTATCCTCTTTAATGTGTCTAAAATTATGCATCTTCGTTGCCATAAGTACAATAATATTATAGTTCTAATATGTACAGGCCTTTTATGAATGAAGGGAAGTAACCTCAAACACGCGTGCCAGTATAGTTCAACGTTATATAGCTACCTAAGTGTCATCAACGTCACGTCTAAACAAAATAATTACTGTTTGTATGAGGTGTAGACAAATTAAATATAAGGTGTCCTCATTTTGGGGGAGGCCAATGTCCGGCAGTGGACGTCTATCGACATTCGGCTGGTATGATGATGATGATGATATTTATTTTTCGCGATTTCGATATTGGTCACATAGTGAAAGTTGTTCAGTTTGATGGTCTTAACCACCCCCTTAAATGTTTATTTGTATTTTTTAACACCCTGTATATTACAGCGAATAATTTAACTATTTAGAAACCAAACCCAAAAATTGGAAACGTCCCTTTTTATTTTTATTAGACACGAAACATGGATAACACGACAACACGAGTTAACTATAATGTTACACCCTATTAATATCTGAAGGGGTGGTTTCTACCATCGCATCGCATCGAACTGGTTAAACACTATAGAGACAATGTAGAAACAAATATCTGCTGTCCCATACATTTGATTCGAGTACTACAGTTTTGTATGAAACAAAGTTTTTATGTTAATTATATTTTGACGTTATTCTTTATGTTGTTCAGTTTGATGATCTAACCCATTTCTCAAAAATATTACTAGGGTGTTTTGTTACACTCTATATTACAGTAAATAATTAAACTATTAAGAAACCAAACCCAAAAATTGGAATCGTCGTTTTAATTTTTTATTAGACACGAAACATGGATAACACGACAACACGAGTTAACTATAATGTTACGTTAGCGTAACGATAACGATAACAAGAGTTACCTGTTGTAACGTTAAAGTAACGATAATCTCGTGTTTTCCAACACTTTTAGAGCATTTCAGTCCAACCAAAAAAAAACTTAATAACATCGAGATATTACAGTAGCAGCCAAAAAAGAAGATAAACTGCGAAGTAATTAAATTAATGACATTAAAATGTTGTTTCGCCGTTATTCCGAGTGTAAATTGTTGATTACGTGAGCGGTGCGACAAAAGCACAGCATGACAGTCGCACGCGCAGAGAATGTGTGACGAATCGACTCAACTGCTTCTATTTTAGTTTTGAATTCTTATTTTTCTTCCACGACACCGGCCTTGACTTGCGCTAATGGAGGAATAGCTTTCCTTTCTTCATTTCATTTGGATTTTTTACTTTATGTCTTCGCTATCAACGTTTATAATGCGGATTTTATCTCTTACGAGCTTTTACCCGCGACTTCGTCCGCATAAATTATATACCAGATTTTAAGTCAGATCATATAAGCTATCAACCAAAAAAAGTTTTATCAAAATCGGTTCAGTAGTTTTTGCGTGATGCTCGAACAAACAAACAAACAAACAGACAGACAAAAAGTCAAAAAATTTGTGATTTGGAATCAGGGAAGCCTAAAAACCATGTCGTAATCTTTTTTTTTTTGTAAATATCTTCAATGTACAGACACACTTCTGTTACAGTTTTATAATAGTTTAGATTAGATGTTCAGAAACTGTCACGATACAAATACAACTGATACAAAAACACACTTTACCCACAACAAAATTTGTATGGAGCATCATGGCAGGCCAGAGAGCAGGCCGACACACGTGACCGCCCAGTAACAGACCTGCAGCGCGACTTGCACTTTGTGACTAGGCAGCTAATCCACCAAATACAAATTCTACTATTACAAATTATTCTAGCGTCACCCTATTCTATTTAAAGATAGAATCATTTCTAGTGAAACATTTTCTTTTATAAATGGCACTTCAAAGTTGGTCGGTTTTGTCATCGTCTAGATTATATGTAGAAGGTTATGTCTGTGTATATTCAGTAACCAAAATTTAGGAAACATTTAAAATAGATCTAAAGCTTGTGTCAAACTTATGAGACAGACGAGCTTGAGGCAATCAGCTTGCGTTCCACAATCAGGCCACATCTTTTGTGACACACGTAGGTATTTCAGAATGAATTCATCAAGTAAATTGTTTTCAATTTTATGCTGAATACGGCTTTCAATCCCTTTTAAACAACTTGATTTGAGTCTACAAAAGCTACTGCTGCTTTTATAACAAAGGTGTACTTTTATTCCAAAGAAGTTTGTGAAATTTTCGATCATCATTTTCATGTTATTCAATCAAATTATACTTTACTGAACTTAATATTTAAAACTGAAAAAAGGAAGATCCGGATGAATAAAAACTTTCCGTGTCAAACTAAATAAATATAGGTACATAATTGAAACTAAGTTTTTTTTTATTATTTATAATTAATGGACTCTTGCTTGTGCGTTAGCACTGCATTTCCGTCAGTGTCAAGTAGTTTTGGGAGAATCTATCCCAATCTCAGGGATTGTTTTAGGTCAAGAACAAGAAGAGATTGAGGATTGCGGAGCCTCGTGATAGGCAAAAACGCGACGCGCGAAACCACGCGGAACAAGTGCTCAGTTCAGTTCCTGCAACGTGACTAGGACATGGGCTTTTTGAAGTTTATGGTGATACGACTACAAAAATGTCCACAGGACTCAATTTTTCTTTCTTCAACTGGGTACCTACGAGGTCTGGGCCATGAAAAGAGTCTATTACGGTTTTATTAGTCCTTTCAGGAGACGGAATTATACAAAATGAATAGCAATAACTCTTAAAAAGCTATTTGTTTGGATACATTAGTACGCAGGATTAACGTCAGGGAAAATATTAAAAAGGGATTAAAACAACATTAATTATTTCCTTAATTACTTCCTCGAAGATAAAAGTTTGCTTCACTTTGCGGTCTTTCTTTTATTCGCCTTTTGATAAAGCATTTTGTGCCTTATGGAAGCAGTGACCGGATACAAGATTTCATATTTCAAGAGTAAAATTTTTCTACAGATGTTTTAATGGAATTGCTAAACTGAGCCAGAGCAAATATTAAAAAGGTTTTCAGGAAAATGTGTGAAGAATCACTACATACTCGTAGTATAAAACAAAGTCGCTTCCCGCTGCCTGTCTGTCTGTCTGTCCCTAAGTATGCTTACGGATTTCGATGCGTTTTTTGCTGGCTGAACCCTACGAGATAATTATATCAAAATAATGTACTACAGTATTTTACACCTTAAAAAGGTCTACAGAAATGTCCGCGATGGTATATCCTACTGTCTATCTCTTAGGGCTAACTCACAATAACCTTATTTACGAAGCGATTTTATAACTTAATTTATTACTTAATTATTACTTATTTAAAATAGATCAATATGACCCTTTACAGCCTGTAATTTAAATGAATATTTTCGAAGATATTACAGATTTAAAATGCAGGGACATAGAGGTTGCGGCAGTACCGGCCGGGGGCCCGGTGGTGCGTAGGTGGCTTTTAAAACAGTCATGTTTGTATTGTCTAATGACAAAAAAGCTGTGAACGTTGTATAATTATCAAGACATTCTGTAGTATATTTAGTAAGTATCAGCATTGCACTGCTCCGGCTTTGGTTTTTCTGTGCCCTGGCCTTACTATAATAGCTGGTCAGTTCCGTTAACATTAATAGTAAGTACATTACTGCAGCGGCCAGCAACAGAGGCATTGATGGACGAACGTGGAAATGTGGGCCGAGGCGAAGCCGAGGCACACATACGTAAGTCTATCAATGCTTAGTTGTGGCCAAGGCTTGTATAGTACTTTTCTCAAACAATGCGCGGAAATGAAAACAATAAATTTTCTCAAATAATTCGCGGAAATTAAAACTCTTTTCAAAATCAATGACAAACAACGAACAACAATTTGTTTTTTTTTTTTCAATAAACAGCTTTCGCAGCAAGCCAGTTCGAAATTTAAATAAAACCTTTGATGAGTTACCTCCTTGGTCGCCATGTTTCGGAGTAAAAGATCGTTCCATTTTTAAATTACACGACAGATATGAGTATAGTATGTAATTTATTTGGTCGCTAAACACGACAGATATGGATTTTCATACAACATTGCCGGCCGCTGCGCGCATGTATTTGGCCAGTACAGCAATTTCGATTTATCTCGAAGAAGGTTGTCAAAACAATTCTCACATTTCCAAGCATGTTTGAGAAAAAGTTGATTATTATTAACGCAAATATGCCTATGCCTATAATATATATGTTTATGCTTTATGCATGCTTTTTGTTGAACTTATATTAAAATTTTTCTCTCCGTCTTGAGTATTTTCTTTTAATAAGCGAGATACATTCCTTAGCTAGTTTTTTTAAAGCTTTTTAATTCTTAAGATCAGTTTCTCTTCTCTTCAAATTAAACTAATGAGAAATATCAAAACAATCTAAGTTATTAGCTTATTTCTTCCTGACTATCTATTTTTGTAGAGATATCATCTCTATCTTTGCAAATGGGGGCCAGCTGTAGGAAAAATAAGGAAATATGTCTACTAGTACTTGTGTTAGGAGTCTAGCAGAGAAATGTCCCACTCTCGGAGACAATAGAAGGTCGGTGGTTGTATCATAGCGATAGAATTCGCGTTGGCAGTAGTATAGGTCGGGCATTACTCGACGGGATTTGGCTCATCGACAACTATTAGGATTTGGTTACATGAGTGGTTGTTAGGTAGGTATAATGATTTGATTAGCATCCTTAGTCCAGTCTTTCTTATGCAATTAATATTGATACTATTAATTTAAGAGGTGAATATAAAATTCCATTATTTGTATCAATCTAAGATAGTTGATGAAATCAACTTTTTTCTTGATACCGAATTATTTTCATTGTCATTAGAAAGAATTAAAACTAGATTGAACCTGAAACTCAGAATTGATAATTAAAATATGTAACATTTAATAGTCAATCATTTAGTAGTATTTAGTCACAAAGAAAATTGTGTCTTTAACAATCGAAATAATTATATTATTCGTTGATTCAGTACCTTCAAATAAGATACTAAATTGACAAACAGCACAATTCTGATTCTTATAAGTATTATATTTTGTCAATGAGTTTATTATGTTATAGTAATTTTAATTATTTAATAGATTCTAGAGGCATTAAATGGAACATTTTTTTAATATATTCTACAGAAATACAAAATACCTACGTATATTTTTAAATGCATAATGTTAAAATAATAAGTGCTTTGCTGCAAAACTTGTAACCAAGCTAAAAATTTTAAATTATATTCATACATTCTCGTTGCATATGAAGAAGAAGTTATTAATCAATCCATTAAAATAATCCTACAATATTACGTCATTTGTCACGGTGTGCTAATCTGATCAGTAAATGCACCAAAACGCCTAATTAGGACTTAGGACCTACTGACCTCCGTCCCTTACTCAATAAGAATAGTTATTATTTCGTAATCTTAAATAGCACGGAGAAAAAAAACTATTCACTTTTACTAGAATATTGTGACTACCATAAATTTCTATCACGACCTTGTTAACAAAAATTTTTGCTAATGTTTCTGGTATATTTAGATGTAACTAAAATATTTTTTCTCAAACTGAAATCACAAATACAATATTACAGTGTTAAAAGTCCGTCTCCCGTTATAGTACAATACATTATTATTTTTATTATTATACGTAACATCGTAATACCGACACCATCACAGTAGACAGTTAAATAGTTAGTTAAAAATAGTAAAGAGAACTAGTCAACGGCATTAGTGATCTCGATCTATGCTATCTGAACGGTGCAGTGAATGTAGGTCAGGAAAAAATACGGCACAGAAACTGTCACCCAAATAGTGTTGCTATGAGTTTAGCTTCGCGTTTCCGAGTGAATGCTTTCACCGGGGCGCTGCTGGTGAAACAATATTATTCGAATTCAGAAGAGGTTTCAATTTTACGGTTCGAGTAACCTATACCTTCGTAAAGAATTGGTTTAAAAAATTGGAGTTTGAAAATGAAACGTAGTTAAGAGTCCTTCAGTTAGACAGAACAGCCATAAATAAACATTAAGTCGCATGACATTAATCAAAGACATGAACCCACTGGTGGTCGTTGGGCTCCCTTTTGCGCCAAAATTGCAGTTTTGGTCCTGTTATTTCTGGAGCATTGATTGTGTACGTATATCTAGTTTTTTATTAGAGATCAAAGTATCGAATCCTTAAAAACCTTGGACTGGTAAAAATATTTTCTTTTCGTTAATGTGTGCCGCATTGATTTTTAATCATATATGTATACAGGGCGTAGCCAGAACTGAATTTAAGGTAGGGTGGGCATAGGAAGATTAAGGTAACTTATTGGAACTTCCAAGTTAATTTGGTAAAATCTAATTTTTATAGGTAATAAAACACGGTTCGTTTACCATAGACTGAATGTATTTTTTTTATAAAGAAACAACCAGAGATAACAAGGAGTGCGTTTACACACGTTCCTATTTTGATACATAGACTTCAACATCTCCCCTTATCAAAATAATCTAATAATACAAAAACAGATATAATTTTATTTTTTAAACTTGACAAATACCCAAAACTTCCAGAAAATAATTATGTTTAACTTTACACAAACTTTTAGTAAATATATCTGCAGGCATATATTTCGAAGGCATATAATTAACCGTTACAAATCCATTTTGAATAGCTTCTCTAACAAAATGATATCTTATATCAATGTGCTTGGACCTCTTATGAAACAAAGGATTTACGGTTAATTTTATTGCACTTTGGTTATCATTGTACAATTTTAGAGGACTATCAGAACCCAACTGCAATTCTAACATCAAATTTTTTAAATATATAGCCTCTTTTGAAGCTTCTGAAACTGCCATGTACTCAGCCTCTGTTGATGACAGCGCAATAGTCTGCTGCTTTTTACACTCATATGAAATTAAGCTTCCTGACAGGGTAAAACAAAAACCTGTATAGGACTTCCTGTCTGTAGGGTCTGATCCCCAATCTGCATCTACATAACCATCTATTACATCTGAATCTTTACAGAATTTTAAACCAAATGATTTGGTTTTCTTTAAATAGCGTAATATACGTTTAGCTTGCAGCCAATGGCTCTTATCGAAACATGTGTTGTATTGACTGAGGTAACTAACGCTGTAAGAAATATCAGGTCTTGTCAATACGGCCAAGTACATAAGACTACCAATTAGCTGTTGGTATGGATATTTTTCACACATTTCTGCCTTTTCCAATTTCAAATTAGATTCTAACGGGGTGTCGGCTGTCATACAGTCAACCATATTAAATTTTATTAACAAAAGATCAACAAACTGTTCCTGATTAATGCTAATACTACCTGCTTCGGCTTTAACATTCATTCCCAGACATTTCTTTATCTCCCCTAAATCCTTTATTTTGAAATTCGACTTTAACACACTTTTAAGTTCATTTGTAGTTCTTTTTGAATTAGAGAAGATAAAGAAATCATCGACAAACACAGCGACCATGGTTCTTTCACCATTTTCATTTTTTGTGTATAAACAAGGCTCCAATTTTGATTTCTTATAACCCATTAGCTGTAAACAATCATCGACTCTCTTATTCCAAGCCCTCGCTGATTGTTTAAGCCCATAAATGGCACGCTTTAACTTTAAAACTTTATTAACTGAATTACATTTCATACCAATAGGGATCTGCATGAAAACTTTTTCGTTAAGGTGGCCATTTAAGAAAGCAGTTCTTACATCCAAATGAGTAGTTTCTAAGTTCATCTTAACACTTAATGCAAATAATAGTCTCAACGTAGAATACCTCAGAACTGGTGAAAAAGTTTCATTATAGTCCACTCCTTCTTTTTGTGTGAAACCTTTTGCCACTAAACGTGCCCTATATCTCACTTTATTATCACTTTCGTATTTTTTTTTGAAAACCCATCTACACTGAACCACTGTATCACTTTCTTCCGCATCTGCCAACTCCCAGGCCTCATTCTCTTCAAAAGCCTGTAGCTCCTCTTCCATTGCGTGCTGCCAATGACGTTTTTCTGGACCATGTAAGGCTTCTGCAAGTGATATTTCTTCGCCGTTCAATACAGGAACATCAGTACTACAAATACTAGAATAGCCAAATCTGTTAGGTTCTTTTCTCTGTCGCTTTGTTCCTGCAACCGGCACGGCCGGACAGTCCAGTTCGAATGATATTTGAAAATCCTCATCGTCTGTCAATACATCTTGGTACTCAGCATTGGAATCCGATGTTCTTGTTGATTCACTTAGGTCCTCATTATCTGGTACATAGGTATTGTCTTGTGTGTTGGTGACATCAACATTGTCATCTGTTTCTGAATCAGATTCATTTGTGTTTGATGGGATAGTCATCTCTACTTTGGTTGTATCCTTAGTGTTATTTTCTTTCTCTGGTTCATTTGCATCCGGAATTTTAACAAATTGCTCCATTATGATCACATCTCTACTCGTTGTCACTAAACGTTTCTGTGAATCATAAACCCTATAGCCTTTTACTTCTTCTGAAAATCCAACCAGTATTAAATTGGTTGCCTTTTTGTCCCATTTTAAACGCTTTTCCTTTGGGACATGCACCATAACAGTGCTTCCGAAGATTCGAAGATGGCTCAAATCTGGTTTATTTCCTGTCCATAATTCATACGGTACTTTATTATTTATTACTGATGATACTGACCTGTTTTTTAAGTATACAGCTGTGTTAACTGCTTCAGCCCACAGCTCTTTCTTTAAGTTCGCATCAAATAATAGGCACCTTGCTTTTTCAACTATCGTTCTGTTGAATCGCTCACACAACCCATTCTGTTCGGGCGTGTAGGGGTTGGTTTTCTGGTGTAAGACTCCTTCCTGCTTGAGAAATCCTTCAAAACTATTGTTGCAGAATTCAGTACCGTTGTCTGTTCTCAAAATTTTCATTTTCTTATTTTGCTGATTCTCAACCATAGATTTGAATTCCTTGAATCTGCCGAGAGCTTCACTTTTTGCCTTCAAGAAATATACGAAGCACATTCTACTGAAGTCGTCAACGAGCAACATAAAATATCTTGCTCCACCTACTGATTTATTCTCCATAGGTCCGCTTAGATCTGCGTGGATTATCTGTAGCGTTTGATCCGCTCTGTTGCCCTCTTGCTTAAATGGAAGTCGACACTGCTTCCCCTCACAGCACACAACACAGTTTTGTTTACTGACCTCAAAACTGTCGGGATACTTCACACCCTCTACAGCTCCATCTCGCATAGTTTTCAAGCTTCTGTCACTGATATGCCCAAGCCTTCTGTGCCACACTTCGCCCGAAGCACCGAACGAAGCAGTCAACAAGCCCTGTCGCTCCTGAAGCTTTAGCTTATAAACACCATTTACCAGCTCTGCTTCTGCGACCAAATCATTCTTGGCGTTGTAGATGAGACATTTATCTACCTTGAACGAAACAAAGTTTCCATTCTTTATCAACGCACTCACTGATAACAGATTTGTTGTCAACTTAGGTACGCATAGGACATTCTTCATAGTGATATCGTAGTCTAAACCCGTTGTTATTTCTATTTCACCGGAACACAAAACTGGCACCCTTGTCTTGTCTGCAATAACAATATCTCCCAAACTTGACGAGTATTGTGTGTTTTTTAACCAATCTTGATTAGCTGTCATGTGTACGCTTGCTCCGGAGTCGACGTACCATTCGTCTTTGTTGAAACTTCCGCTTAAAAAGACGGCATTAAATGCGTTTGTTTGTTTTTTCTCCTCATCTCTCGCATTTAATTCCAAATGTGGACACTGATTTTGGTAGTGCCCGTTTTTCTTGCAGCGAAAGCACTTGACGTATCGTCTGACAGGTGAGTTTGAGGTGTTGCCAGTCTTTCCTTTATTCTGCCATTTTGTGTGGAAAGCTCCTTCAGTTTCTATTGACGTTTCTATGCTCATGTCTAGCAACTTAGTTTTGATGACGTCAGAGCTAATGGCTATGCCCGAATGTTCAATCGCCATTATCATCGGCTCAAACTTTTCAGGTAATCCTGCCAATAAAAGCGATCCAATCCATTCGTCATTAATCTTGAAGCCCGTACCGTTCAACTTGCTCGCTGTATCAACAACTTGAGTCACATACGTGGTCATTGACTCGCATTTGTCGAGTCTAATTGAGATTAGATTTCGCAGCAAACTGATGCGCCTTGTAAAGCCCGAATCGTCAAACAAACTTTTTAGCTTGTCCCATAACTGTTTTGTCGTAGAAACATCCTTAATATGGACAAACAGCGCGCTGTCGATGGTCAAAACCAGCTTTGCTTTTGTTTTAGCGTCATCCGCGGTTTCTAATTTCGTTCCTTCAACCGGCGTAATGGCGTGCGACATGCCTTCTAGCACCAAATAATTTTCGGCGGCGAAACACCATTCATGGTAGTTTTCACGTCCTTTAAGTTTTGGCACGTTCACAATCCAGTTTGTCGACATTTCTACGGAGCACTACACACAAATATACTTGATTAAACTCGCAAATTAGTTACGCGATGGTCCCATAACCTAATAAAACACGGTTCGTTTACCATAGACTGAATGTATTTTTTTTATAAAGAAACAACCAGAGATAACAAGGAGTGCGTTTACACACGTTCCTATTTTGATACATAGACTTCAACAATAGGTAAGTATGACAGGGGTAAAATTTTTGGAAACTCTTGTAAAAACAACTGCATAGAAAGAAAACATCTGAAAATGGGAGGAGAGCTCGAAAAATCATAACGGTGCCAGTTCCATTAGCCTCTAAAAGAATGCTTAAAACACCAGTCAAAAGCTGAAACGAGCGAAACGAGCTCGAAATCACACAATTCTCACAGCACTATGACTTAGTTGTAACCTGTTAGTCTAAGAGTTGAAACTAAAAGTTAGAGTTAACGAAATGAACTCGAAATTACACACAGCACTACAGCTGAGATTCTGTGACAAGTTTTTGGTTGAACTCAGATAGATTTATGTCAAAATCCATACATTTTCGACTTTACTCAGACTAAACTAACGCTCAAAAAAAAGTCTCTTGACTATAGTGTGCTCTGTAAGATTTCGAGCTTATTTATTTTAATTCAACTTTAATACTATCCGCTGAATAATTTCCTGCCTTCTATTTATCTAAATTATGAGGACAAAAGAACTTTATATAAAAGCCTGTCTAAATTAGCCAGTGGATACTCAGCCTTATTATTAGACAGCTAAAGTTGTTTCTTTGTGATGACAAATTTTATTCGCGTTGTTCCGTATTCTAAAACTATTCGATCATAAATAATCATTGTCTTCGCTGTTTTTAACGAGTGATTAGCTCATCTCACTAACATTTTGTCATTGTCAAGCTGTAAATTATATTTGTTTAAGTACTTAAGATTATTTAAACAGAAATGAGGCTGAGTTTAACCAACAACGCAAAAATAGGGGTATTGTAAAAGCTTTTTTTTGTTCTCGGTTGTCTGTAGTAAGTTTTGATGGCCTAAAGTCTGCTTTTCGACTGACTGCATTTGCTATTATAGTCCTGTACAATGATTTTTCAAAATTTTCTAAAATTACGATTCGTAGTTAAACAGTTCAATTTTCATCGACTTTTGAACTTGACTTTGCAATAAAAGCACATCATTTTCTTTTCGAAGCAACCTTTGAAAACTGCTACGAAAAAGGCTTCGTAGTCCATCTACGGCGTAGTCTGTAGCCTGACCTGCTGTATTAGGTTATAGATTTATGCCTATGGCCTATGTATTAGCGACTAGATTTATATGGAAATTTTGTTTGTAATGCGAAATACTTTAAGCTGTTGGTGTACCTATTAAATAAATTAAATTAAATTAGATTTAAACTAAATATCTAGAATTTAAGACGGAGATAATTATGTGGATTTCAATTCACGATGTAGTATTCTCAGTTTCAGCTTTATGTATACAGGGATAGGAAATGTATTGTACTCCTCTATATTCACCTCTGCAGCCAACTACAAAGTACATAGGCAGTAGCTTACAGCATTCATGTGAAAAAATAAGAAAGAAACAAAGACAAAAAACTTTAAAAATCTCATTAAACTTTACACATTGAAATAAATTATAAACACTGACAAGATATTTGTATTGTTCGTTTTGTACTTAAACTGCCGCCAGACAAAAGCAAAATGTATGACCGAATCAAATTCCAACCAGATTCCAACAATGTGTATGTTTTCGATTATATCGTTTTCAAGATCGTTAACGTATTATGTATGCTTGTATTATGACGTCTTGTTGATATCATGATAAGGCAATTTTTAAGTTTTAATTTCTTTCTGTGTTCATCAATACCCATTGTCTGAAATTAATTAAATAAATATTAAGATGCAGAATCGCTAAGAACTGCCAAAAAACACTATATCGATTTGATGCCGATTGATTCGGGCAGTAACACAAAAAGAGCCCAGTTTTCAATCCAAGTCTTTGTTTGTCAGAGACGTTACCATCACACCAACCGCCACAGAGTCGTAACCATGTTTAAAGAGCAATTTAAAGTTGTATATGCATACAACAAAAGCTGGTAACAATACAATGCACTAATTGAAAATGATAAGTGTTGTGTTTTTGTTATTAGATTCTATGAGGTTAACGATTTTCGTATCTGTTTTCGCACATTGTGAATGGAATTTTCGAGCCAGATTTCATACCGCGCGGTACAGCTTTGAATACAACATCATGAACGCTAGTTGGTACTACCATACCCTTAACATTTAACAAAAACAAACACAAAACTTACCTCGGTGACAAATCGCCGTACTCAATACCAGCAATGAGCTTGATCACAATCACAAAACAATGTCCCAGTTCATACACGGATCACCAACACTGCCTCATTCCACAACCACATCTGAACGATAATGGAACTCCAACTTTCTGCCTTCAGTACCTTTATTGTAGTTTTCACAACCTCAAGGGAAATTACGGGAAGAAACAGAGTTTCAAATGTAGCACAGACAACCTTTTTATATCATCGTTTGTTATGCAAATATAAAGGTGAACACCAGAACAGGTACCTAAATACTTAGATGTAACGATTTCACAATCGTATATAAATATATTAATTTGCTTGCTAGCGTTAATCACAACTTAGTGTAGAATTACAACCAGATTTTAATAAAGAGAAGTCTTCCTAGCCGCAGGGCTGGACCGCACGCACTTCTACATCTCTTTTTATTATCACAACCATTATTGGCTCTTTCTACTATCAGTCTAGAAAGATTGTTCAATATACAACAGACTACATCGCTCCACTATACGTTTATACACTACTATAATTTAAACTAGGCTTTACTCACAACACTGAAGAGGTAAACATTGATAAAATCCCGAGATTACATCGTGTTAACTTGTGTCTCTCGAGATTGTTAGTAATTCCATTTCAATTCACCGTTACATCACACAGAACCATATTTTTTTATACAGAGTTTATTTGGCTATTGTTTTTGGCACAATCGTTTAGGTTTTCCATGTTTCACACGTGTCGAGACGCGGAGAGAAGCGAGATTCGCACAAGCACTGAGAGGTATCCATACGCATGCCGGCACACGTTACGAGATTTATAAATAGTTATATTTATCGCGAATCATATCGTTTCACTAATTCGCGTTAAAACGCCGCGGTTCGAGAGCGGCGGTGAATGTCAGGTGATTACGGACCCGACCTGTCAGTGAAACTGTTTTCAGTTTTCAGACGAACGTGTGCTCCTCGTACTGTTTGTGCCGTGTTACTAGAGGCACGCTTTCCACAGTGCAACTGTTGAAAGGAGAAACCTGTTGAAATAGGACAGGGGACTGCGTGGGAGCGAGACGTCTATACATTGTCTGGTACGAAGCGAGTTTCAGCCGCTTATTTTGCTACGAGCACGTGTGTGCGTGAAAACTTGCGTAGCGACGGGCTTTTGAAACGGTGTTAGTGTGTTGTGGAAAACTCTTAGGGCGCTTTCACAAGCCTGCGGATTTTCTTGCCTTTCAACCGGGTTCCTAATTGATTCTATTGAATATTGCATGCTAGCTATTGACTTTAAATGCTTTGTTTGCAGCTTATGGAGAATAACGATGTTTTGTTTCGTTTATAGCTTCTCATGGTAGTTAACTGTTTTTGGATTTAATTGTTATATTTTATTATTTGTTATGTAAATTATTTTTACTACTAACTAGTATGTTTTAAACAATTTGTAGATCAATGCTAAACATTAATGAAGTTTTTATAAGTGTCGATATTCACATGGTTACTATTTGATGAAATAATCTTAGGGCTCTTACAGACGGCGCTCTTAACAAACAAGACCAACAAATTGGGTCAACGTACAATGTCTAAACAAGTCGTAGGAACATAATTAGAAAGTCCACAACGTGTCTAAGAATCGGAGGTGCTGAAGTAGAAATTAATCAATTTAAAGTGGCATCGGGCCCAATATAAACAAGAGGCCACACAGACGTGTGTTATCAAATAGTACGCAAGTTTTTTAGGCTGTGTAGGATGCGAGAGGAGGATGTGGGAGGCTGGAGTGCGGGCGAGATGACAACACGCAACGTGGGTGCGCACGCAGCTCTTCTCCGTTCCCCCCCTCACCCCGCACCGCCAGAAATCTATACTGAACTGAGACCACCTCTGACAGCTCGCTCCAATGTTGCTACCCTTCATTATATTGGGAATCAATTGACAAATGAAGGGCCAAGTTCAAAAAATCACTAAGTCCGAAAACTGACAATCGGAGAAATCGCATGTAAACTATTTGATTGCGTCCTGACATATCAATGTATGTTCTGGAGGAGAATAAAATGTGTTAAGTAATGTCAAAACAATGTCTTTTAATAAATATATAGTATAAATGACCACAAGAGCCATCATTTCTGGAGAAAATCTGCTTTAAAAGCTTAGGACATCGTTAAAACGTGGTTCTTTGTGGACTTAGTGATTTCTTACTTGAACTTAGGTATTTTTTCACGGACATATATTTATAAGTAAAACGCAAGGACTTGGTGAAATTATTATGATCATCTTTTGAAAAAAACGAACATAGAAATACTATTTTTTTTTTAATGATTTTAATCGTAGATAATATTTGGACACCAGTGCTAGTCATTTTGGGCAGACGGAAAAACATATTTCTTGTTATCTATGAAATGATAGGGAAAATTTACCTAAAAAGGATGGACTTCGTTATATTTTCTACAATCTTGTGGACTTAGATATTTAGTAGGAGTCAACAAAAACTAATTAAAGTTACTTTGAAATAACATGACATACGCCATTCGATAGAGAATGCTCTCATTTTTAACAGTATGATGCTGGATCAAAAAATAACTAAGTGTGACTTAGTGATTTTTTGAACTGGGCCATCCAAATGGGCACCGACGGTCGCGGTCCGATGGGACTAGGACACTACCACACGCGCGCTGCACTCTCCTTGATCCAACGACTCAAGGACGCCTTTGATTGAAGACAAAAACGTTGTTTATCTTTTTTAAAAGCCTCCTAATGGAGACTGAATACCCTAAAGGACCTTCAGGACCGTTCTGAAAGATGTTTCATCTGCGAATTAATTGGTTTTTTTTCATTGTTACTTTTGAATCTTGTTCTGATTTAACAAGTTGTTCTCAATGAGTTGTACATTTTTTTGGAGCGTGAATGGCTGGAGCGGTTTGTTGAATTGGCGAAAATCTTTTGTCAACTTTGTAATAAAGCGGCAGGTGAATAAACAAAAGACTTCGATGAATTCTTTCACTTATTTAACTTACGCAATGGCATACTTATGAGCTACTCGTAAAATAACATGTATTTCTCCCGTACCTACCCCTATATTTAGTTGGGGGCTTAGAGAAAATAATATTTTACAGATCGTGTGGGCAAGAAAAACTTATCAATTAGCATTTTAGTCCTTCTTACCGAGCTGTATAAAACAGCATCTTTTTTTTTCAGAAAACATCCACATTCATTAATTCATTATACATGGGTGTTAAGGTAAACAGTTGCATTACTTTAAGGGGTGATTGTACCCATGATACTGAACAACTTTCCCAAAAAAACCATAGGAAATTCGCAATTTTTTTGTCGACTTTGCATACGAAAGATCGATCAGCTGATTGCATTTAGTATGGGAAGCACAATTTTTTTTAAAGAATTTCCTATAGATTTCTTAGGAAAGTTGTTTAGAATCAGGAGTACAATCAGCCCTTATAGTAATGCAACTGTTCACACTAACACCCTGTATAGGGTAGTAAATAAGTACTTACTTAAGTATATTTATAATATAGTAAATAATTATTTAGTTATAGAAAGTTTCTGGTCTGACCACCCTGAAATGGGAGTATTGTCGTGAGTGTTTTGAGTTACATGTTTAATGTAGGTACCTACTTAATAATATGTTCGTATGTTTCCAAAGGACTTTTGGTCATGAGCAGGCACGTATCCAGAGGGGAAATAGGCTGGACCTAAAAATGTTATAGTACAGTCATAGTACTAGCATAATAAAAATAAAATAAAATAAAATAGCCTTTATTCTACTACTCATACGTAAAATTTTACAAGAAGGTAAACAATTCTTAAAAAAATATATTATATTATTATTTGTATTGCATGCTTATAATTTGATTCATTTAACCTAATACCTACATATTTCATTAAACATTACAATATTCATTTACATTATTATTATTACCTTTATTAATTATTATTATTTTACTCAATTTTACACTCATTACTATTATGTTACATTAAATTCGATAATTAGGTAATAACTTTATCATATTACTATAGATATTATATAATTGTGTTACGTAGCAGTCGCCTCTTTGGCGTAGGCCTCCCCCAAAGCTCTCCAATTATAATCCCCGCAAGTTGATATTGCGACTGGCGGCCATCTTGGTGACGTAATTTTGACGTAGTCGACTGTGCACCATCCGTACCGTTCGCAAGGTTAGCCCGTGCTTGATGACGTCACTCAGCAGTTTTTGTGACAAGGTTCCATCGCAATATCAACTTGCGGGGATTATACCTCTTTCTCTAGCCTTACGCATCCAGTTCGGTCCACACTTTTGTATAAATATGTCTCTCCATCTCTTTCTCGGTCTTCCCACTTTCCTTGTCCTGTCTCGTGGTATCCATTCTGTGGCTCTCGCTGTCCATCGCGTATGATCAATTCTACAAATATGTCCCGCCCAGTTCCATTTCAGAAGTCTAATTCGTTGAACAATGTCGTGTACTTTAGTTTTTTTCTGATTTTCAGGTTGCTAACTTTATCTGAAACTCGAATTCCTAACATACTTCTCTCCATTTTTTTACTAGCATAGAGTAAATAAATTATCATCAGAGGGTCAATGCCCATACTAAGAAAGTTGCCACCTTCTTAGTTGCCAATTCGCGCAAGCACAGCGACGGTGGTAAGTAACGGTACTACAGCAATGCTTAATTACGTTTAAAATACGTGTTAAACACATTTGTTATTAAAATTTTTAAGAAAATTAATCTATACAATTTATTTCCGTGAAACAAAACTCAAATAATAGTGATCTAATAACGTTTAATTAAGGTGTTTCCCCGATGGAGCGACCTTGAGCATTTCAGTTCCTCCTCGCCCCGCCTCACCTCTACTTAACTACGTAATTTTAGTAGCGACACCTATTGGTAGCTGACTTGTACTTCATTACGTCACTGTGGTGCCATCTAGCAACAAACTGTGTAGAACCTCTGACATTGGCTAAATTGCCTCATAGCAGATGCCAAAAAAAAAAAAAAAAACTGTCAAAGGAAGCCCAATACGAAAAGCCTAAGAGTCTAATAGAAGCGGCAGCGTACAATATTTTTTTTTAACAATACAAGAAATTTATTGAGCGTCAGGATGTCTGGACCAAGCCGGCGATTCGATTTTTAAGCTATGCACGATTTAGTACCTATTTAGTACTATTTGATACTTATCATCATATATTAAGTACCTCGCTACAAACGGAGTAAAATAGAAAAACAGTGGTTTAGTCATCCTGACGACCATTGTCTGGACCATTTTTTTTACCTAGTTGTAGTCCTCCTACCTTTTTTATTTTTACATAATGATTTAGTACCTAATTAGTACAGGCAAAAAAAAATTTGCCAGCTTCTTTAGATGTACCAAAAAAAAGTAGCATCTGAAAATCAAGGTCATGAGAGATATTGAACTTTAAACAATACTAAGTTTTAGTACGGATTAGGTAAGTACTAAATCATACTTACCTTCAGATACTTAGTACCTCGCTGTAATCCGAGAAAAATAATAAAAACAGTGGTCTAGTCATCCTGACGGTCAGGTTGTCTGGACCATTTCGTTTGAACAAGTTCTAGTCTTCCTACCTTTTTTATTTGTCCATTTGTACAACTATAGGTATTATATATTTTTCCAGATTCATTAGAAGCACCAAAAAAAGGGTAGCATCTGAAAATCAAGGTCATGCGAGATTGAGAGATATTTAACTTTAAACAATACTAAGTTTTAGTACGTATTAGGTACTAAATCGTACTTACCTTCAGATATTTAGTACCGTCCCACCCATCGTTTCGTGCGTATGTGTTTGTAATGGTTGTTATTACAAATAATTAATATTATCACGATATTGTGCTTAGAACCAGATACCAAATGCGTCTGTTAAGTTTCCTCATCTTTTGCTCGGATTACCGTGAGGTACTAAATATCTGAAGGTAAGTAAGATTTAGTACCTAATACGTACTAAAACTTAGTATTGTTTAAAGATAAATTCTCTTATGACCTTGATTTTCAGATGCTACCGTTTTTTTTATGCTTCTGGAAAAAATATATGTACATGTACAAAAAAGTTACTAAATCATCACGGAAAAATTAAAAATGTAGGAAGACTAGAACTTGGTCAAACGAAATGGTCCTGACCGTCAGTTTCCCGAATTACAGCATATGGTAAGGACGATTTAGAACCTAATACGTACTAAAAATTTGTATTGTTTAAAGTGCAATATCTCTCACGACCTTGATTTTCAGATGCTATCCTTTTTTTTGGTGCTTCTAATGAATGTGGAAAAAATATATGTACATCTCAAAACTAGGTACTAAATCATAATGGAAAAATAAAAAAGGTAGGACGACTAAAACTTGGTCAAACGAAATGGTCCAGACAACCTGACCGTCATGATGACTGGACCACTGTTTTTATTATTTTTCTCGGATTACAGCGAGGTACTAAATATCTGAAGGTAAGTACTTTTTTTTGGTACATCTAAGGAATCTGGCAATTTTTTTTGGCCTGTACTAATTAGGTACTAAATCATTATGTCAAAATAAAAAAGGTAGGAGGACTACAACAAGGTAAAAAAAATGGTCCAGACAACCTGATCGTCAGGATGACTGGACCGTTGTTTTTCAACTTTTCTCCGTTTGTAGCGAGGTACCTACTAAATATTTGATGATAAGTACCAAATAGTAGTAGTAATGACGACCCGGTTGGTGTAATGGTTACCACGCCGGACTGCCAAACCAGGGTGCTGGGTTCGAATCCCGGTTCGGTCATGGATGTTATATGTTCGTGCCGTTGTTGTATGGTTACCATATTAAAAAGCCTAATTAACTTGGGATCATTACAATGTATGTGCCTGTGAGCGTTATTTATTTTAATAGTGATCCCCCCATTTTGGGGGAGGCTTATGTCCAGCAGTGGACGTCTATCGGCTGATATGATGATGATGACCAAATAGTATTAAATAGGTACTAAATCGTGTATAGCTTAAAAATCGAATCGCCGGCTTGGTCCAGACATCCTGACGCTCACGAAATTTAAGAGGATGATCATCAAACTGAACAACTTCCATTTTAGTGCCAACACCGCAATCTCGGTACTATGGTTACATTCACCCCTTAAAGTAATGCAACTGTTTACCTTAACACCCTAATAAATTTACATTTAGATATTGCAGTTTTATATGAAACAGCTGATTATTTTTTTTGCTTTTCTTGCGATTTCAATACAGGGAGTAACAAAACACCCTAGTAAATACTTAAGGGGGTGCTTCAGACCATCAAACTGAACAACTTTCACAATGGAGCCAACATCTAAAGCGCGAAAAAGAAATCCGCTCTTTCATACAAAACTGCAGTGCCGTTTCGACTCAAATGTATGGGACGGCAGATTTTTTTATTTTTTCACGACGTTGGCTCCATAGTGAAAGTTGTTCAGATTGATGGTCTGAAGCATCCCCTTAAGTATTACTAGGGTGTTTTGTTACACTCTGTATATGCGCAATTTGTTCAGTTTGATTGTCTGATCATCACTTAAAAAGGAACGCATCTGATAATGCAAAATCGCTAACGCCCTATACAAGGTCTTTCTTAATATGCTGACGGTTTTTAACCGACTTCAAAAAACAAAATTTTAAGAAAAAAATTAAAACCGCCTTCTAAAAAACTAAACAATTAAAAACAATATTGCAGCCGATGACTTTTTCGTTCGCATCTATAGGAACATTAATATGTTTTATTGAAGTCGCTGTCTGTTTTTAATGTTAATTAATGTCCCTATACAGGGTGAAATTGATATTATTAGCATCCTTTTAAACTAAGAGTCATTGTTTGCTCTCTGTATACTATGTTTTTTCTTTTTGGTGTGAAATAAAGTATAATTGATTGATTGATTGATTGAGTCTACCCATCAAACTGAACAACTTTTACTATGGGAGCAAAAAAAAAAAAGTCTGCTGTTCCATACTAAACTGCAGTGCCTACTCGACTCAAATGTATGCAACAGCTGATTTTTTATTTGCTCCGATCGGTTTGCTCCCATAGTAAAAGTTGTTTAGTTTGATGGGTAGACTCTTAGTTTAAAAGGATGCTAATGATATCAATTTACCCTGTAGATGCGAACGAAAAAGTCATCAGCTGCAATATTATTTTTAATTTTTTAGTTTTTTTTAAGGTGGTTTAAATTTTTGTTAAAATATTGTTTATTTCACAGTTTTTAGTGGTGAAATACATTAGTTCGACAACCCTGTACACGCTAAGGGTACATCGATACGAAGAAAATGTTGCTGACGGTTGACGGATGACGGTTTGCTGTCTTATTTTGAGGAGTTCTATTGTGTAGCTCCGAAGCGCGTTATCAGATCTTCACCAAATTGAAATGGAACTATCTCGGCGCTAATTCCTTCAGAACTAAAAAGGCTCATCCGAATCTGTCAAGAAATGCCGAAGTTATCGCGTAAATACTTACAAACCAGACCATTACACTTACACGTATAGTCCAAATCTTGAAAACTACTAAACCGATTTCGATGAAACTTGCACTGTTCCCTAAGTTGGAGTAAATATAAGCCAATAAAAAATGCTCACAATCCGATTAATAATTTCGGAGAAATGCTTGGATACATTCGATATATTCGGGTAGACTTAGGCTTGCTGTTTTGTAGGGAACAGCATTGGATATGGAACGATTTCCATGTTGTTCACTTAGAGCAAGTTGTTCAGTTTGGTGGTCTGATCATACATACCCTTAAAATACTTTCAGCGAATTGATGAAAAAATAAAGTGAATATCGATGCTTCAAAAACTAAATTATTAAGAGGGTACCGAGTCTTTGGTGTATGTGTGTGTGCAATGAGAGATCACATCGCGAAATCGTAAATAAAATAATGCAGGTTTTAGCAGTAGTTCTAAAACAATTGTAGAATTGCGTCCTAGAATTTTAAAGAGATAATTAAAAAGATACAACCTAAAATGTGTGATCTCTCAATCCTCACAGAGGACCTTCTACATCTGGGAAAGTATTAAGTTTAAACAAAGTTTTTGCTTGCGGACATTTAGAAGTACTTTATTTACAATAAATCTACCATATTTTATAACAAGATACAAAGCATCGTATTGGCTATGTGCGAAGTGGGTATTGGGAACCGTCAAGTCGATCGCATTCGATCGCAGCTTGAATCTATGCAAATCCGGACACTCACTCAACGCTCAAATACCTAAAACTACAAAGACTCCTAACTTAAATCTGGCAGGGATGTTTTTATTGTCATCTACGTGTTCACCAAAAAATATTTTTCGCAATTCAACCCCCAAAGGTGTGAAAACGGGGGTGAAAGTTTGTATGAGAATTTCGTAACAAACAATGGGAATTTCACCTAGTTAGGTATAATAATATAATTTTTAATAGCGACAACATTGCTCATTTATTTAGTTTTTACTTTATTTTAATATAAAAGAACAAACTTTATCCCAACATTTTATATACAAGTAACTCACGGGGCTGTACTGCGCTAGATGGATCTAGTCTGGTTAAGTAACTTGTTGTCAGCATCTGACCATCAATTTGTCTTTGTTGAAACCGAACTGTTATTTAGCTGTAAGTTCTCCAAAAAGGAAATAAATAAAATAAATAGTGTCGTGCATATAACCAATACATTTTTTACTGTGCTTTCAATCCACACGCTGCATCAAGAAAAATGTAGAAACTCAAGAAAAATGGCTTAGAAATTAACAAAACAATACGCGTTTGGTAAATGTGTTTAGATGCCCATTTAGACTGACATAATGACTAGTAACGGTGGTAATTTTGCACATAAAATTCATTTCTTCATTTTTTTCATTTTTTTTATTATTTATTAACAAGCGCTATTTTAAACATTTTTAAAATCTAGATACAGAGAACATATAGGCATACTGACATCGACCAAAACATCTGTATTATCTTCCATTTCTCTGGTTTCCACTTTAGTTTTCTTAGCGTCCTCAGCACTTTTTACTAGTTTTTTAACCGGCTTAATATCTGCATCCAAGCGGTCCATGGTTTGAAATTTCTTGCAATTTTGAAAAAAAGTGGGTAACTGACACTATTCTTCTTCCAACAACTTTTTCTTTTTCTTCTCTTTCTTTTTCGTACGTTTGAAACTGCAAATAAAATCAATACCTAGTCAAAAAAGTGTATTAGTGTAGAAAGTTTCTTTATGGAACCAACACCGAATCGCAAAAATAAAAATTAACTGTCCCATACATTTGGGTCGAGTAAGATTGCACTTTTATATGGAACAGCTGATTTTTTCACGATTTCGAATATGCAAAAAACCGCAGCATATAAAGAGGGCTATCGGAGTCCAGTGGCGCCCTCATCACGTTAATAAAGATTTCTCAATAAAGAAAGCCTAAATTGAAAAAGTGCTCAATTGACAAACTACAAAAGCTTTAAAGCTATTTTCGTAGAATATTTTTATAGGTTTTTTAAAGGTCGAAACATACACATTTTGAAAAAAGAAAAAAAACGGCCGCTTTTGTTTTTATTCGAAACTGTCTAAAAGTGGAATGTTTAGAACCTATAAAAGTATTGTATAACAATAGCTTAAAGGCTTTTGTAATTTGTCGATTGAGTACTTTTTTAATTTAGGCTTTCTTTATTGAGAAATCTTTATTAATGTGACGAGGGCGCCACTGGACTCCGATAGCCCTCTTAAGAATGACCCTATAGATCGTTCATGACCTAGATTAACAAAAGGCTACATTATTGGGATATTCCCGTTGTTCCCCACCGCTTCGGCGTTAAATGTTATGAATTCGAATAAACACTTACACTTACAACAAATCAATATTAATAAAACTGAAAATTCTATATAGTTACGTTATTCGTTACGATTAGCGAAGTATATTACGAATCTTTCTTCAAAACATAAATAATTAATATGTGTTGTATTCGAATCTATAACATCATCATCATCATCATCATCAGCCTATAAACGTCCCACTGCAGGGCACAGGCCTACCCTCAAGGAGGGTGTATCTATAACATTACAAGTTAATTATTAATGTTTAAAGCACACTATATTATTGAAAAAAAAAATCAAAATACAGTTGATTATAGAACTATTTTCAGTGGTTCCCTATTAAACGCAACTTTATAACCTTTAGCAACGCAACCTCGTACGGCACGTCCGTCCCGGTCGCTAATATCGCTTTTAATTTTAAATTTTTATTTGCTTTTTATATTATTTTTTGTCGACGGGACCAGTTAATGTGCCTGTGACGAAATTTTGTAACGGTCATCGACGGCCAACTCCAAGCAAACGGGTAGTATTTTAGTGGGGGACATCGATCATTTGTTTCCCGTTGGACACCACTGGGGCCGAAGCGGTGGGGGACAACGGGAATAATCCACATTATTACATGTCAATGCGGACAAAGACGCGAGCAACAAAAGCAAGTAACACACAACAACACATCAACATAATACAGGTTACAATATGGTTTCAAAATATTGTATGTAGGTACACTCACCAATTCAGAATCTTCATACTCAGTATCTTCATGGGTTTCAGTGGCGTCAGTCCCGGTCTGCTTTAATTCTTCGAGTTTCTGCGTTAAATAACACTCGAGCACCGATCGCATTCAGTCTGCAATAATACAAAGTATTAGAGTTCACCCGCGACTTCGTTCGCACAAATTGTATACCAGATTTTAAAAATGATGAGCTATCAAACGAAAACCTTCTAGGATTGCGCCATTTTGAATTTTTTTTCACCGCTAACCAAATCTGACCAGGGTCCACTATGAAATTTGTTCGAGGTCCATACTACTATCTGTCATAGTTTCCGCGGGCTGTTGACCTCATCCGTCAAGAGTCGAGGAAGTCGAAATCATTATAATCATTTTCCTTTATTCATTACTATTATTCCCATCGTCGCAAACAAACAAAACACGAAAAGAAAAAAGAGAGAACGCTGTGCGTGTCTGTTGTTTTCATAACTCTATGGATGCGTTCTGACAAATAAATTTTATCACTTGTTATCACTCATATCCAAGGAATATAATACTCCCTAGGGAGCTCATATCACTTATCAATTATCATAAGCAGATCATTTAGTGAGTAAATCTTTATTAGTACTCACCCTTTATCATATTGTTGAGATTTGGATGATGACATGTCATGTTCTCTGGATTTATCTTGACCTGTCGTTTGCATATGCCTAAAACAAATATCATAATTATTTATAGTTTACAGATGTTTACAGATAGCATGCAGCTTGCATGATTTGTAGGTTCTTAGGGGGGTAAATACAGGATGTAAAATAAAATGGGACAGCTACTTAAACCATCAAACTGAACAACTTTTACTACGGGACCAACACTGAAATCGTGAAAAAACATTCCGCTGTCCCATACAAACTGCAAACATAACTCGGCTGAAATGTAGGTATAGGACAGCCGATTTTTTTTCGCGATTTTAATATTGATCCCATAGAGAAAGTTGTTCAGTTTGATGAAATAAAATTTACACACTGCAACTAGGTAATATAAATTACTTACATGTTATGTGCATTCCTTATGCTCGCTCACTTTTGTCTTCGATATTTTGAGATTTTCACTCGGATAATAATGTCCAATTAAATGTCCAAAATAAATCCAGCACAATTGAATATAAAACAAATTCACAGCTTCCTTCTCGGTAGATATGTTAGAAAAACGTCTTTTATTAAAGATGATTAGCACAACTTTAATCCACCTCTAACAAAACCATAAAATCCATAAATGAAATATAATTTCACGAAAAGAAAATTCGAAACGGCCGACGGGTGGCAGCGGACGCGAGAGTGACACGTACGTCTCGCATAAGCGCCGGAGGCGAACTGCGAAACCACCCGCCCGTCGCCCGCGCACTCTCTTCGTGGACGAGATTTTAAAATTTTCAAATTAACTCATTAAATATTGGTCTTAAAAAAAAAATTTCAAATAGCAATTTTAGATCAAAATATTGTCTACACAATGGTGTGCGTCGCAAGTAAAAGCGACTTCAACTTGTAAAGTAGATGCACATAATACCGATTTTTTCCAATATTTAGGCTTTACTTTGAGCACAGGTTTCATATGTATTTTATAGAAAAATAAAAAATATATTGTATGGCAACTAAAGCCGAGAAGCTGAAGATTATTGCTATACTTTTCATAAATTTCTATGTCTTTCAAATAAGGAGAAGATAGCTTTTGAAAACCAGCAAAATATGGCCCGGCCGTGCACATGCCATGAGGGAGCGTCTTAAGATTTATCTCTCGTTCAGGCCAGATGCTACTTCTAGCGACATCTGTTTGCGCCAAGACTATGCTAAATCTAAAATGTATGGAACTGGCCAGACATGGTAAGAGTATAGCCCTACTGAACATCGTCATAGGATAGAGTTTTTTCCTTTTATTTCATTTTAACGATAAATTTAAGAATAAACCGTTTTTATATTACAATCTAATAACAGTCAGCCCACTTGTCATTTCACAGTACAATAATTAAAACTCAGTTAAACCACAGAGTACTATAATTACTGTTAAACTAATTCCATTGTGAATATTCGCGGTGGGCGACGAAATAGGTCAATGTCGCAGCAAATATATATAAATATCTACCACTGTCTCCATTGTACCTACGCTATACTACAGGAGTTCTCGTACATGGACCACTAGAGACAGCCACTATACAGGGTGTAACGATAAGTATCATTTACCTTTAACATACTCTACCCATCAAACTGAACAACTTTTACTACACATGTTACAAATGTAAAAATAAACATTTCAAACTTTTGTGGGGGTTTTTAAGACCATCAAACTGAACAACTTTCACTATGGGACCAACATCGAAATCGTGAAAAAAAATCTTTTGTCCCATACATTTAGCTCGAGTAGATCTGTAGTTTAGTATGGAACATCGCAAACGCATCGCGTCGTGGCGATTATGGCAAATCTCCCCATTTTGGGGAAGTCTATGTCCAGCAGTGGACGTCTATCGGCTTATATGATGATGATGATGATGATCGAACATCCGATTCTTTTTTCGCGATTTCGATATTGGTTTCATAGTGAAAGTTGTTCAGTTTGATGGTCTTAACCACCCTCTTAAATGTTTATTTGTATTTTTGTAAACCCTTGTATCTCTGCGCTCGATGTTGTTGACCATTATGTTTACCTGGGACAAACTATTCAGTTAGGTAAGTCCAACTTCGAGAAAGAGATCAACCGTCGAATCCAACTCGGCTGGGCAGCGTTCGGGAAGCTACGTAGTATCTTCACGTCCCAAATACCGCAGTGTCTTAAAACGAAAGTCTTCGATCAGTGTGTGTTGCCAGTGATGACATATGGAACAGAGACGTGGTCGTTCACTCAAGGCCTCATAAAAAGGCTGAAAGTCACCCAAAGGGCAATGGAGAGGGCTATACTCAGAGTTTCCCTGCGAGATCGAATCAGAAATGAAGAGATCCGCAGAAGAACCAGAGTAACTGACATAACCCAAAGAATTGCTAAACTTAAGTGGCAGTGGGCACATTGCTCGCAGAAACGATGGCCGGTGGGGCCGAAAAGTTCTCGAGTGGCGACCGCGTACCGGAAAGCGCAGCGTGGGTAGGCCCCTCACACGGTGGACCGACGACCTGGTGAAGGCGGCGGGAAAACGTTGGATGAGGGCAGCGCAGGACCGGTCGTTATGGCGATCCTTGGGGGAGGCCTATGTCCAGCAGTGGACGTCCATCGGCTGAGATGATGATGATGATGAACACCTTGTATATGGAAGCAAAACGATCAGAACAAAAAAATCTGCTGTTTCATTCTAAACTACAATGCCTACTCGATTCAAAGGTATGGAACAGCAATTTTTTTTGTTCTTATCGTTTTGCTCAAAGTTTCAGTTTGATGGGTAGAGTATGTGTCTTTTAAAAATAAATAAATCCTAAACGAAGTAAATCTTTACCTAAAAAAAAATATTTCGAAAATATAAAATTAGGAAATACATGAAGTTATAAGAAGTTATTATGGCCTTTGATGTGATCGTCTATTTGAAAGGTAGGAACCCTATATTGTGGACAGTTGTGTAGTAACGCAAGAACTTTGTAGAGGTTGCGAGATGTATGAAAAAGATAATCTAGCATAAATAATTATTTTAAAAATAAAGTATATTAAGAGAATATTATATTTGATGAAAGTAAAGTAGATAAGGTAAAAATTATATTCATACTGGTTAGTAAATCTAGAATTTGTATTGGTAAGTGGAAAGGAAATGGGGTCCCCTCAGAAGCGTGGGGAATAATGGGAAAGGGGGGCCCCCCATGACAGAGGGATCAGAGGGAGCCCCAACCTTCGCTCCCTCTACTGTGGAGGTCAACCAGGGGTAACCTCCTCCAGGAAAACTGGACAAACTAAAGGGGAAACCTTTTTTTTATGTATTATTTTCCTGAAAGAAGGTATAAAATATATTAAAATGAAATTAGATGTTATATGAATTTTATGGTTATAAACCATATTTAAACTGAATGACTCCAGGTATTTGAATTGAATTAAATAATGAGTCGACTATCCCTTAGGAAGAAGCCAGAGTTGAATAAAACCAAACTACACAATAGTAGATTGTTAACCAAGGGATGAAAGTGACCCATTTCACACGAGATGTTTGGCGCCCCGAACGAACGTGAGGGGCGCCCATAGTTCGAGTGTGAAATGGGTACTTTCACCCGAGTTAAACACTCTGCTTTTCATCACGATTACGAGGAAATTAACCAAAACCAGATAATGCAAAATCAATTTCTGAATCGATATTCGCTCGATGAATTCATTTTAGGCTACGTTTCAAAACGTTTGAAAATCACTCGGGGACCAATAGTAAGTAGAAAAAAAAACATACGAAGATTGTGGATGCTAGAGTGAGACAGATATACTTCCCTAGTGATTTTTACACGTTTTGAAAAAGATCCGCAAAATTTGCAACTTGTGGCTTTCCCTCCGTTTTTTTTTTTCAAGTTTTTTTCTTTTTCGCGCAAGGCTGCGATCCGAACCTACGCCCCAGGTGCAGCCCGACCGCAACTTTTCGCACTAACGCCGTTCAGGGGTGCGATTTTTGAACATCATACGAGCGACTCGGCAGTCGAAAATGTCATAATTACTACGAGATTATGCATTTTTCTACTGCCGATTCGCTCATATGATGTTCAAAAATCGCACATCAGAGCCTCGGTGAAAAACGTTGTACCATAGTGCGAGTTGAAAAAACAACCGCACCCAAAGGTCCTGAACGCAGCCTTGCGCGAAAAAGAAAAACCTTTTTTTTAAACTAACCTGTTTTTTAAATTAGGTACTTTTTCTTCACCTGTTCTTCTCGCAGAAAACAAAATGCATCTAACTTATACAAAAGTATCGAAATGTTACTAATTATTGTTATTATTACTAAATTCGAATATTTTTGTTCATAATAATTATAAAAATTAATAATTTGAATATAATGTTATCGAAGTGTGGCTGTATAGGTTTCTGCCTTTGCTCAGTATAGACGTAGATTTTTTTTTTAAATTACTTTTCCGCCCTAGGGAAGAAATGTATCACTTTCAACCCGCTTCTTAGATAAACAATAACCTACTTTCAGAGTATGAGTGATGAAAAATCTATTTCATGTGTGGCGATCCATATTATTAAATTCAATATGTCCAATCAATACCGATATTAATGTCATTTATGTGGTGAATTATATGATAGTTTGAACAGCCTTCGTGCACTGCTAACAGTAAAATAATTAGTAACTCAAATAAAATGGGCTCTATGTGTGAATATGACCTGCAAAACCTCACCCTCAGTCTCTCAAGTTCTTCAATAAGGTGTCCATCAAGCATAGTAGAAGCCCAGGCCAAAGCATTATGTTTTTTGTTCGACACGACTATATCCAATCCGGTCCTTATCGGCATCTCGAGGATTTTTAGATAAGTGACTATTGCAATGGCAATCCCCACACAGAAGGTGATGAAAAATGTTTTTCTACTGTAGAATTAAAAATATGCTATGCATTCCAACTTTTGTAGAGAGTCACTTTGAGATGGTCCTTCCTCCGTGTAGAGTCATATTGAAATTGAGGTGAACATATCCCGTAGTGACTGGCTAAAGATCTCTCACAAAATAGATTATTCAGTGAAAACAAAACTCTAAACTCCATCCCTGGAATTCTAGAAGGAATTGTGTCAAAGACACTTAAATAGTAGAGATAAAAAAGATTGGGTCTGTATAAAAGTGTCATAGCACTAGGGTATAATAAAATATGTATGAAAATAATTTCTTATGTAGAGTAGAAATCCATGTGATCATTGTATTTTGTTTTGTTTCATGATCATATTTTTGACTGACTCGACATTTAAGAGCTATTTCAGCAAGGTGCTTTGTCATTGAGAAGAAATAGCCAAACAAACTCCATGACTGCAACCAAAATATGATAAAAGAGGTTTTAGGTAAGGTAAGTTAGACAACCTGAAGTGTGCACTAGGAAAAATGTCAACAAGTAAAGCAACTACAAATAAAAGTCAATACCTGAAAATAGCATTGTCTTTTAACAACCAAAACCAGGCAAACAAGTACCTAGGTTTATAAAATAAATAGCCCAGTCATTTTACGGTTCGAGCCGGGACTAATTACTAATTGCATTTTTTTTCGCTATAATATTGAAGAGCCAATTTGAGCTTAGGAATGTACCAAAATTAAAAAAAATTACGTCAGCAACAGTTTCAATTTTAAAATATAGATATTATCTCGGTCTAAAAACATGACTATAAATTTTTTTTTGCACGTATTTAAGGCTTTACCATCATACATACTTCAAACATGGTGTAAATTTTTTTGCCTACTTAGAAGGTTTTGAAAAATACATTCGTATTTTCTAATAAATACCTCATTTTTAAATTTTTATGCGTATTTTATTCATAAAAAATAATGTATATTGTTAAATTTAATTCAAATGAGTGCATTGGTATTACTATTATTTATTTAAAAGCCTTCTGGGACACACAGTTTTGATGTCTATGTTGCGTAGCAAAATTCTTTTTAATATGGTTTAGGATAGTATTTTTGTCACTAAATGGTGCCAGTTACAGTTTAAAAGTCCAATTAATAATTACTCCCTACCCCGCCTAACAAAACTCCGTAAAATGACTGGCCTAAAATGGCATTACACCAATCAACCATAAATAAAAGCCAATGCCTGAAACTGGCATCGCCTTTTAACAACCAAAACCAGGCAAACGAGTACCTAGGTTTATAAAATATTCCTATCTAAATATTGAATTTAATTAAGTAAGTATTTAAAAATAATGTTATAGCAAAATAAATACCAAATATCAATTTGGCATCATGATATTTAAAAGCAATTGAAAGATTGCTTTGACAACTTATTCCACTATATAGGATCACTGCAAAAATTAATTGATTATATTATCAAAAAATAAAAATATCTATTAAAAACCTCACATGTTGGAAGCTTATTAATTAAGATTCAATTAGAAATATTAGACATATGGCCGATGAAAATCATTTCATTTCCCAAAGGTAAGATAATAAAAGTTTTTGTAAAGCTAAGTTAGGCAAATGTCTATGGCGTTGTCCTATTGCCATCGCTCGCGCGATCATGCGTTCGTCCGACGAAAATCTTTGTGCCACTGTGTGTTTAAACATACTTATATCTGAATAAAAATAGAACAATTCGATCGCATCTCATGATAGCACAACCTTCTATAGGATATTCCGCAGATATAAGAATGTTTAAACGCACAGTGGCACAATGATTTTCGTCGGACGAACGCATGATCGCGCGAGCGATGGTAATAGGACAGCGCCTTACTTATTCCATTTTAAAGAAAGGGAAAATAATTTTAAATAGCGTTGATTATTTTAGAAGCTATCACAATTGATTTGGTTTATTTAAATTTAAATAATATTATAAAATAAAATTAAAGTAACTGAATCATGTCACTAGTAACGACCTCCAGCGGTGACGAAATGTACTACCTCAATACACGTTAAATACACAGAGCGCTCGCTTTCGTAAGAATTTCATAAATATCTCACCAGACGTCTCTGTATAAATATAAAAAAGCAATGTAAAGGACTAAACTCATTCATATTTAAATACATTTAAAGAATAAAACGTTCATTATATAAATAACAAAGTTAGACGAATCGTATCACTAGTGGCGGCCTCTATTCGCAAAGAATAGAACTACTTAAAATATATTGAACGTTATCTGTAAAGCGCACGCACTCTAAGAAATTCACTAATTTTCCACTAGATGGCGTAGCTATTACACGGCTGCCCCACAATTGAAGTAATTTTAAAACAACAAAGAATTCTTATAAAATACGAACATAAAATATTTAAAATCTGAGCTCCAATCCAATGTAGGCCTTGATCTTAGGAATATAAGGTAAATATTTGTAAAATAAGAAAATATTCTAGACATTTCACTCAAATCATCCATCCAAACTCATGAACTATATCCATTCCAAATAGCAACGAAATCAGCTATATCACGCCTCCCATCCCGTTCGCATGCGTGCAAATAGAAAGAGCGAAAACGCAAGAATACTCTTATCACATTCATCAATCAGACATTCTGCACCCACGGGACTCGAACCCGCGGCCCTCGGTATAGCAGGCAAGCCTACCACCAATCCGAGCTATCGACCGTACTAAAATTCAGCCTATGTATCAAAATCAATGGAAATATAGGACACTATTTAAATATGAATTATCACAGATTCTTTTAAAAGCAAAATGTGAATAAAATATAAAACGACGATCATATTTAAATAATGTAGGTAAGTATAAAATAGCTAATTCCTCCAAATGAACAGATTTCATGTTTAGTTTAGAAATCATTATGGCATCAAAAGGATTCATACCAACATACATACATGTAAAACTATGTAGGTACAACCCGTAACAATTATACATACACCCACAGTTCGTACTAAATATTTTCACGCGGCGTTTATTCTTATTGAGGGTAGACAGGCTTATAAGAAGTGCAGTCCAACCTTGGCTGAGACACGCCCCGCGTAGAATGTCCTTCATAAATATCTAGATATACATACAAACATACACCCCCACGACCGGAATCTGCCTAGGGTGGTCAGAATCCTTTAGCATAATATATTAAATCACACCCAATAGCTACAGGTGGTTAAGTCAACCCTTTGTCTCTCATTGCACTGCATAGGAAGAAATCTTTATCCCTTAGTCGCATCATTCGAAATTGCGAAGTAATGGGCAGTCCAGCTCCAATCCGAAACCACATAGCCTTTATACATACAATCATACAATTCTACATTCACTTTCCGATATCCTCACGACCACAGTTTCCCTAGGGTAGTCAGATTTCAGTATAAAATTAAATACTACGAGATAGAATCACGCCATAATACAGACAGCCGCTACAGACGGTCCAGTCAACCCTTTGTCTCCACTGCACTGGAAGGAATCTTATCCCTTAGTTGGCTTACTCATAATGCGAAGTAATAGGCAGTTTAGCTCCAATCCGAATCCACGTGGCCTTTATACATACATACATATGACTATACATTCACATTTAAATATCCTCACGACCACATGTTCCCTAGGGTGGTCAGAATTCAGTATAAAATTAAATACTACGGAAGGGAATCACGCCTAACAAATATAGACGGTCAAGTCAACCCCTTGTCCCACACAACACTGCATAGAAATAAAATCTTCACCCCTTAGTCGAATCATTCGAAATGCTACGTAATGAGCTGTCCTGCTCCAATTTAGTTCAATCAAATGACACGTCTACAACATTTTATCAGAGATCGCAGCATGTCGCTTACATCTACCTACCTAATTTCTTTCCAACCCAATCGTATCTACCTACATTAAGAAAATTCTGCTAACCTATTCAACTACCTACAGTTCCTATAGAATTTCGTTATCAATCTGTTACGTAAATCAAAGTAAAAGAATAGGCATATAAATCACGTCACGTATTCAAAATGTCAATGAAAAATGGTACGATTAAAATAAGTAAGATAAAACACAAAATTAATTAAAGAATGGTAAAATAGGACAAAATTGCTGAAAGAAAAATAAAATTAGACACAACATAGCTGAAAGAAATAAAACAAAATTAGATTATGACAACCGGAGATCTGTAAAGAAAATAAATTAATTACATACACATACATACAATTTAGAAACCTGTAATGAATGACACACACACCCTAACATACGACCCTAACCGATAATTATAAAATTTACTGACCTCGGTACAGCGTCAGGCAGACAGCAGCTCAGGAAGCCAGGCTCAGGAGATCAGCATCTTCTGCAGCAGCTCTTAGGACGCGATAGCTAAATGAATCCCTACAATTTACCTACGCACTCCCGTACTTCTATACTTTATAATAAGCTGTTGTTCAGCTATACTAGTTCGGATTCTAAACCCTAAATTGACTTTGCTAAATTCGGAATCTGGATACGCGAATAAATAGCACAACGGGCCGGTTGCCACGCGTTGGCTAGAAGCACATTTCCGAGGAGTGGAATGTTTCCCTCCAGAAAGCACTGTGTATCGGACCGACGCCAGTACTTCCGTAGTTCTCTGCCATCAAGATGGTAAAATAAAACTGATCAAATATGGGCTTGCACGCAATTTTATATCATTCTTTTGAGAGCGATAGCCAATGAAAACGGTTTCTAAGATTAGCCAATAGGCTCTCAAGTGCATTAGTTCCGATTTTGGCCACAAAAATTCAGCCAATGAGGAATCGAACAAACTTCATACATTAATTATATTTTGCATGAAGTTAATACCAGAAAGTAAATTCTACGATGCTGATTGGCGTAAACATCGTATAGTACCAACCTAATATTCACTAAGCGGACCGCTAGGCGGCGGTAATCGCATGATGGCGGATTTAGAAAGACACTGATTGGCGCACACGCCGTGTCGTGCCAACCTAATATTCTTGTATTCATGACGCGTAAACTAGATGGCGCCTGGTATCATAATAGAATGAATATTAAACATCATCATCACTTCTTCTAGCTATCATAAAAGTAAACTAGATGGCGTTAAGAAAATGTTTGCCATGTGAAAAATACACTGTTCACGAAAGTGAATTTCCAAAATTCCTTAAAGACAGAGAAAAAAACATGAATAATTCTATTTTTGAAAAGTTGGTTTCGTCACATGTGGTTAAGGATAATGATTCTTTTTCTTACACCCTGTGTAGTGGCCGGCTTCGAAAAGCTAAATTGTTCGCTGCTGTTGGTAGCTTGCTTTATTTAAGGCACATTTTAGATCCTTTTTAACGCAAGGTCTGGTCCAACTGAGCAACTTTCATTATGGAGCCAACATCAAAATCGTGACATCTTATAGGTCGGACAGAATCTCATGAAATGAAAAAAAGGAAAAAATATAGATTTTTACATGGTAGTGTCAAAATGTCATCAAAAACGCGTTTTTGTTCATTGCATGACTGAATCGCTTCACAAGCAATTAATAGGCGTTTGTATCGATTCAAACGCATGATTTTAGCGATGCACATACATGTTTGTATAGATGCACACGCGCTTGTGCATTCTGGCAAAGGCTGTCGACAAAATGATGACAAGTTTTGCATCGTGGCTGTACCGCGTTTGCATCTATGCTTTATCGCGTTTGCATCGATGCTGCACTTCTGTGCTGCAAAAAAATCGCAGTGTTGTAAGGCCCCTAATCTAATTACCCCAGTGTTGCTTACTCTAAAACATAGATTAATATCTCTAAAATTTGATTTCCCTATTTTTCATGAGATTCTGCTCCACCTATAATTGACCCAAATGCGATGGCAGATTTTTTTTAATGTTGGTTCCGTACCGTAGGTTGTTCAGTTGGTGGTCTGATTTTTTCATTTACTTTATTTTACGATTAGAGAAAAATTTATGGACAAAAGTACGAATCAGCCGAGCGATGTTCTATATGGAATGTCACAAAAAAAAATATTTTCGTCCTTTTTTCCTAAGTTAGTTATTTTCGTTATCTGAATACACCTTAACATTTTTAAAGTAATAAAAAAATAGAGGTGTACTTTTTGTGGCTGTGGTCCACTAGTGGTCCGTCTGTGGGTGGCTAATAAAGAGCTTATCGTCTCCTCTCTCCCAGGACTAAGACATTATAAGTATTCTCGATTCGAGGACCAGTTTATTGTATTTCAAAAAAGAATTATTTGGTTTTCTCTTTGATATGTGACTTCAGTGGATATTATATGAATTTGTTCTTTTTGAGAGTTATTTCAAGACCAAGTTCAAAAGGTTCTTTTTCGTTTTGATGTCATGTAATGTATTTCTACTTAAGTACAATTTTCATGAGAATATGCAATCTAACCATCTTAAATACAATAGTTAACTTCGAATGTTCACGCAAAATAGGAAAACTTGTTGTTTACAATCGATAAGAGTACCTACCCTAAGATAAGCAATACCATTTAAGCTTCTTGGATAAGCTTAAAATTTTCTATTTTTTTTTAGCTTTTGCTAATCTTCAAATTACGAAAGTATTTTCTATAATTTCTTCAATAGCAAAGCGTCTAACTGACCACCCCGAAAGGGATTAGGGTCGTGAGTTTATGTATGTGTATGTACCAAATGCGGTAGAACAATCCCGGCTGTGTGTGTTTAGCAATGTATTACATGTATTCCTTAGACCATATAACTAGGGACCAGCCTCACCTTAGCATTTCCCATCTGCCACGTTAGGTACATGAATAATTAATCATGTGCATTTACATTCAATTTTACACCTTATCTTATCACTAAATGAAATAATGATGATGATACCTATAATAGTGGAACAATAACTTCAAACTAGTCTCGTTTGGGGATCACACGAGACTATTTTTTAAACAATCAAAATTAGAATCTAAAATTCTAAAGTAATGGAATAAAATCCAATGTTAACGTAAGTTACACGTGTTATAGAATAAATGGGTAGCAGTGATTATTTATAATGAAACATGAGAATCAGTCTACTTATTATCTTTAATTTACTTTCGATTCGACACGATTTACACAAAAGACATTTAAATGAGCAGTAATTACAGTAACACACAAGTTATACTTAACTTTGGACAGCGTGACGTCCTAGTCGGACCAGTAGTAAAGGAATCATCCTCTCTAATGACCAGACAGGTCTATTTATAATCAAACTGTAATGGCGGCAAAACCAACCACATCCAACACAATTTGATTATACTTAACAAATACCGTCTTTATAATTATGGATATTCATTATAATTCAAACACATAATATTAACATAACTTATATCTCACTACGATTATAATTACCAATAATTAGTCAAAAAACATGATTGTCAAACAGTTGGTTGTTGTTGTTCGTAATATATTTTACGGCTCTGGATACTTGTCCTTTAGAGCTAGTCGATGGTGTCAACTCGAATCTACATTAATTTATTGGTAATTATACTTAATATTCTACTACTATGACACGGCCATACTGACAAGTACTTCGTCCCCGAAGTACCATCTTAATACATTCCAGTCAAATAACGATCACAATGATTCACGACATTTCCAAATACCTAAGTGGACGTTATTGATCACCAACAAACATAAAATCTACACATTGTGTGCCTCGTCACGTTAGCTCCATCACCCGCTGTTCGTGAAGACCAAGCTAACGCCAAGCAACAATGCCAGCGGTCTGCATTGTGCACCTCGCCACGCCGGTTCCATCACCTGCTGACCGTGAAGACCAAACCGACGCCAGGCTACAATGCCAGCAGTCTATGAAAAGCACATTGTATACCTCGACACGTCGATTCCATCACCTGCTGACCGTGAAGACCAAACCGACGCCAAGCAACAACGCCAGCAGCCTATGAAAAGCACATTGTATACCTCGTCACGTTGGTTCCATCACCCGCTGATCGTGAAGTCCAAATCAACGCCAAGTAACAATGCCAGCGGTTCTTAAGGCAATTCGAATTTAAAGTAAATTGTGATCATTATTCGAAAAGAAACATAAATGACAATGAATCAAAACATCTTACATCAACATCATTATTTCTACATTACCACGGCCAGACTGACTATACTTCGTCTCGAAGTATTTACGACATTCATAGAAATATAATTTAATAAATTATTTAACACTTCATTCCAACTAACCAACATACAGTAAGTACCTACTATAATATCAGCAACAGCATTTTGTGAAAGTATACATTATTTCAAAATATCAATTCAGAAAAGCAAATATTTTTTCTTTACTCTCAGTATTTCGTTAAACAAACCTAAAAACTTTATGAACCGGTCAGAACAAAATCACAAAATTTTTATTTCATTATAATTAGGTATTTTACACCTATATATTAGATATAGATCTAAGATCTATAAAGAAATAAAATGAATGATCTCTAACATATATGTATGTTTATGTTCCTTTACGTGTGTAGGTGAAATCCTTGCAATAAAATTTGATATGCGTAAAATTTTGAAAAAGAACATACATTGCTTGATAATATTTAAAGAAAAAAAAGAAATGTATTTCTATCTAGAGCGAAAAAAGGATCACAAGTCAAGCAAGATCATTTGGTGCTACACTTACACACCCTCAGAACAAAATATAAAGTCCTATTTTATACGGTAATTTTATAAAGCAAAATCTCAAATTTTAGATTAGATTCAGTGTCGCTAAGTCTTATTTACACTTTACCCTAGGCTTGGTCTCAGTTTACTCTAGATTCTGCAGAATTTTCAAAAATTTCCTTAAAATCTTTCAGTATAAAAAAAAAACATTTCCTTCTAAATCGTTACTTTAAATTAAACAACAAATAACTTAGGTCACAATCCTTGATTTCTCTGAATTTTTTATCTTAAATTCCTATAATTAATATCTTTTTCACATTTCTGTCAAGGGATAACGTTTCTTATGCTGTGCTTGTTTGTGTGGGTGGAATGTTATGGTGGTCATTGTTATCACATGACACAGCATAGTATAAAGTACCATCCTAAATCTTTAAGAACAGGGGAAAATACCATGCTACTAAGATCATTGACAGTTATAGCAAGCATTCTGACTACCCCAAAGGGGAGTACAGTCGTCCATGAGTTTACACCAAAAATATTCTATGTAAAATAATTACCTCAAAATACCCGAAATAATTTCTTACTTACCCCAAAAATTACCCTAGGATTTCATTTTAGTTTTAACCCTAAATCTAGGGTAAAATACCCTACGTTTTGGCATCATTTAAAAATCTAAAACAATACGAAATTAACTCGAAAAAAATTACATGAATATTACACAATATTGTCAAATATTTTCAAGTAATTTCAAAGTACGAAAATTGTGTATTGAACATTGATAAAAAAAATTTATGGATAAAAGTTTCCTCGAATGAAAAATACAAAACTGATTCTTTATTTTCCCACCTTGACTCTTCTGATGAAATAATTTAATTATACCAGACAAATCGGATAATTTTGACACATTTGACAATTTGGGCACATTTGACAATTTGGGCACATTTGACCATTTGGGCACATTTGACCATATGGGCACATTTGACCATTTGGGCACATTTGACCATTCGGACACATTTGACAATTTGGGCACATTTGACCATTTGGGCACATTTGACAATTTGGGCACATATGACAATTTGGGTGCATTTGAACATTTGGGCACATTTGACCATTTGGGCACATTTGACCATTTGGGCACATTTGACCATTTGGGCACATTTGACCACATGGGCACATTTGACCATTTGGGCACATTTGACCATTCGGACACATTTGACAATTTGGGCACATTTGACCATTTGGGCACTTTTGACAATTTGGGCACATATGACAATTTGGGCGCATTTGACCATTTGGGCACATTTGACCATTTGGGTCAACTCAGACCATTGGGTCAACTCAGACCACTGGGTCTACTCAGACCATTGGGTCAACTCAGACAATTGGGTCAGATCAGACCATTGGGTCAACTCAGACCATTGGGATGATTTAGAAACGTATAAAATTTGTAAAAATCACAATATTCTGTTAATATAATAGCAGTACCAAGAAGTAAAAGAAACAATAATTTATCATTTATCTTATCGTCAGTTGCCTAGACATGCTGCCCCGATCTATACCATACCACTGCCAGTGGCATAGGACCACACCAAGCAAACGTGACCGTCCAGCAGATTGAATTTTATTAATTTTGAATGCTTTCGGTGCTCGAACAAATGAAAATTATTACCTCATTATTATAAAAGTACCTAGTTTGGACAAGAGACAAGTCTTGATTTAGTTTGCAGTAGGGCCAGCATGCCACGCACGACAAAACGACAACACGAGAAAAACGTCAAGCGCGCTCTTTTTGGCATTACGTAAAATAACAAAGATGGAAGCACATCTCGATTTTTATCATTTTCTCTGGAGTGATTATGCTAGGCCTACCTACAGGTAGTGACAAAAATTCATTTTATTGTATTACTATGGTTAGCAATATCATTGTCATCAATGATACGTTGTACCACTCAATATTTCATGATTACACTTTTTTTTTGTACACAATAAATACCATAACATATAAATCGTTAATTAAGTTCGAATGTATTTTTTTTTTAGTCTTATTTCGCGTAGAGATAAAAAAACAAAAGGAATCGTTAGACTAGCAGACCCACTTGACATTCTTAGCCAAATCGTATTTGATTATTATATTTTCATCATCATCAACCTATAGGTACATGTCCCACCGCAGCCGCAGAGGACAGGCGTACCCTCAAGGAGGGCGTATGGGCGTCAGTCCACCACGCGTGCCCAATGCGGACTGCCAGACCCCACATACGCATCAGAATTTAATTAATAATGCAGCTTCCTTACGATGTCCTCCTCCACCGTTCGAGAGCAGTCGGTATTACCTAGGTAGGTAGAAAAACTCATTGGTACATGGCATGTCGTCCGTGCGGACTCAATGTAGGACCTCAAGATTGAGTTTCCATACGTCTTACGCATTCACGAGTCGCGACGACACATCACCAAATTACTTCTTTTATAAAAGTTATTCTTATCAGTACAGAACCTTGTGCAAAAATTGTAATTCATATAACGTCGTGAAACAAGATTTTTTTTTTGTCAATTTACCTACATTGCAATAATAAAAAAAAAATGTTATAGCATAAAAACCAATAATGAATCACTTGTTTTATTAATTGAAACATGATCCATGATCGATGGGAACAATAAGACAGTAGGTATGCTTGTCTTAACGATTCATAAACGTGATATTATATATGATTTAAAAAAAACAGATTTGAGAAAGAAAAAAAATTTACCGCTCGGTCAGACTGACTTGACCACTTAGTTACAAACAAAGTAGTATCACAATTCAACGATATTCTAATAAAAACGAATTCGGCCTTGGCCGTTACCTCACTACACATTTTTCTTGAATTTTTCCATTTCTTCGGGTGGACGGGCGAGATCCCCTAGGCGAATCGGGCGAGATCCCCTGGACGAGCAGGCGGAATCACTTTGCCCCTTGGCGGGCGGGCGGGATACCCGGGGCGGGCGGGCGGTATACCCGGGGCGGGCGGGCGGTATACCCGGGGCGGGCGGGCGGGATACCCGGGGCGGGCGGGCGGGAGAACCTGGGCGGGCGGGCGGGACAACCTTAGACCCTGGGTGGGAGGCGGGGCCCAGTCTCCAGGTCCTGGAGGCGCCGCCGCGCCGTCCCGGATGAATTTTCGTTTGCAGACAGCAGGCGGACCTCGTTGATTGTCTCATGACATGAAAAGAAAAAAAAGTACATTAGTATGTGGCGGCAGAGCACGATTCCACTTCTGATGTTATAGAATAAATGGGTAGCAGTGATTATTTATAATGAAACATGAGAATCAGTCTACTTATTATCTTTAATTTACTTTCGATTCGACACGATTTACACAAAAGACATTTAAATGAGCAGTAATTACAGTAACACACAAGTTATACTTAACTTTGGACAGCGTGACGTCCTAGTCGGACCAGTAGTAAAGGAATCATCCTCTCTAATGACCAGACAGGTCTATTTATAATCAAACTGTAATGGCGGCAAAACCAACCACATCCAACACAATTTGATTATACTTAACAAATACCGTCTTTATAATTATGGATATTCATTATAATTCAAACACATAATATTAACATAACTTATATCTCACTACGATTATAATTACCAATAATTAGTCAAAAAACATGATTGTCAAACAGTTGGTTGTTGTTGTTCGTAATATATTTTACGGCTCTGGATACTTGTCCTTTAGAGCTAGTCGATGGTGTCAACTCGAATCTACATTAATTTATTGGTAATTATACTTAATATTCTACTACTATGACACACGCGTAACTTGTCCATAGTTATTATGGTCTAAGAGGTGAGAAGAAAATTTTTGTTTTTAAAGAAAAATTCGTAGTTGTCGTCTTCGTAGTTTAGGGGGGTGCTTTAGTTTAGACCATAAAACTGAACAGCATTTACAATGGGTCCAACATTGAAATCAAGAGAAAAATAATCTGCTGCTTCATACATTTTGGTCGAGAAGGGATTGACATGTTCTATGGAACAGCCCATTTTATTACACTATTTCTATGTTGGCTCCAAGGTGATAGTGGGTTCAGCTTAATGGTCTGAACTGAAGTACAATCATAATTAGGTACTATAGGGGGTAGAGACGCAGCCAGAGGCCGAAAAACATCAGTAACTCCAAGCATCGATGCCCACTCGCACCAGTGTAGACATAAGCACCAGATCGTACCCGTAGTAAACGACGTATGTAACTGTGAAAAATTTGAACTAACAAAAAACTATATATACTTAGGCCTAACGATAGACAGTAGTTTTAACTGGACGACGCACATTGACCATGTTTGTGACAGATTGAGGGCTATTTTGGCAAAATTATCCATTCTTAAATTCAAACTTCCATACAAAACACTGCGCATGCTATACATGGCGCTAGCTGATTCTATCATTACGTACGGTTTAAGTAATTACGGAAGAACATACAAAACGCATTTAGCAAATATATATAAACTGCAATGTAGACTGCTTAAGACCATTGTCCCTAGACACATTAAAAACAAATACAGTGGTGACGAAAAAGGTTTATTTAAATACTGTAAAGTGGCAAGCGTCTTTGATATGATTTATATATGTATGGTTTCAGAATATAGTGACAAAGTGACACTACTACAAAAAAATCAAAGACCAAAAAACCTTCGTAATTTAACATACTTACCAACTTATCTACTACCTAAAGTCAATAACGTCTACGGCAAAAGAACATGGGAATACATGCTGCCGTATATATTAAATACATTTTCAGACAAAGATCAAAGTGAAATTCTACAAAAAACTACTCATAAAAAAGCCAAATCAATCCTTAATAAATATCTAAAAAAGTACACCTGGTCCAGAGATGAGCAATGTGCGACGTCCGACACGCAACCTGTTATCGCATGCGTAAGATAAGTACCTAAACTAACATAGCAACTAGCGATTGAGTGTAACGATTCATTCCAAGCACATATACCGTTGCACGGTTTCCTGCTCGGGATTAAAATGTAAAAACTTTTGAAATAATGTGTGTATTGAACAATAAATAAAAAAATAAAATAAAAATTAACGCCTGTATCACTATTATTTGGATTTTTTATTGTATTTTAAAATATGTGGCACTCGCTTGGCGGCTGATCGTCTTCTCCATTAATAAAAGAACAACGAGCCTAGGGTTCCGCGTTTCAAATTCCGAATCCAAAACCAGCCAGTAGTAGCGTATACGAGCTCCATGCTACAGTACTGTTATAGAATTTCTACAAAACGGTGTTCAGATTTTACCTTCATTGGTTTTATTACCTCGTACTTACTCGTACGTAGGTATAATTTTACCTATTTCCCAACCTTAGGAACTTAAGTATGATTCATACAGTTATGGACGAATGTAGGTAGTCGATTATGAGCTCTATGATAATAGAGACAACGTCCAATAGGGTGTACTATTAAAATATAGAGCAGAAATATCGTCATCGAAGCGTGTAATCGTTCGCGACCGCTCGATCGACCGTTTAGCTTTGCTTATACAGGGTGTAACAAAACACCCTAGTAATACTTAAGGGGGTGCTTCAGACCATCAAACTGAACAACTTTCACTATGAAGCCAACTTCGAAATCGCGAAATCAAAATCAGCTGTCCCATACAAAACTGCAGTATCGGCTCGACTCAAATGTATGGGACAGCAGATTTTTTTTATTTTTTCTCAGTGTTGGCTCCATAGTGAAAGTTGTTCAGTTTGATGGTCTGAAGCACCCCCTTAAGTATTACTATGGTGTTTTGTTACACCCGGTATATTATACAGGGTGCAACAAAACACACTATTAAAAGGGGGGGGGGGGTATAATAAAATGGGTGGTTTAGAATTTACCTAGACCATCAAACTAAACGTTTTTCACTACGGAGACAACTTCGAAAACGCGAAAAGAAATCTGCCGTTTCATACACAGCACTGCAGTACCTACCGATACGACTCCAATTCATTTTTTTCTCGATGGAGCCAATCCATAGTTGTTCAGTTTGACGGTCTACTAAACCACCACATTAAAACGTTGAAAAAAACACGTTTCTTCTATGGAGGCCCCCCCTTATTTTTTTACATTTTGTAATTGTTTTTATTATTTGTTATCAAATAAAATTATACTTAGTTTGTTAAAATTGCAAGCGATTTCCCATTACGGTTCAAAAATCAAAAGATACAACCGTAGCCGTTTGAACTTAGGACAAACGGACGGACGACCAGCGTAGGCTTAGTAATAAGGTCCCGTTGGCAACCTTTGGGTACAGAACCCTATAAAAATGAGAAAATTTAAAAGATAATCCGTTACAATATTAATGCTTGGGTAAAAAAAACTATACAAAATAAATAAATAAATATTTATTCCATTTTAAACATTATATTCTGTAAAAACGTTACAGCCTGTAGGATCCCACTGCATGGCTAATCCATCGGCCATCTTCCGAATAAAGGTGTGAGGCCATACTCCACCACGCGGGCCCAGTGGGGATTCTGTCAAATAATTTTCAAGCCACGTCCTCTGACTTTGCTTAACGAATAGTTACACAGCTATTTGACTGAACTTTCCATTTGACCAACTGCTTAACATGCCTTCCGAAGCACGCGGGAGACGAATAATTGACGATACACTTTTTTTTTTAAACTAGGTAACAATTTAATGGACATAGGACATAGGCCTTCCCCATGGATCGCCATAACGACCGGTCATGCGCTGCCCTCATCCAAACGGTTCCCGCTGCTCGCCACCAGGTAGTCGGTCGTCAATTTAATGATGAATAACAATGTTTTTAATAATCGCCCTCCGATTCAACACAGTAGTCTCCCATCCACTTGTATCCCAAGGGACAGTTATGACCTACGATATCTTGACGATTTTCAATAGATGGCACTTGCTCTTTAGCCTCCTTTCCCGATCCTTCACTCTTCACCACAACAATGTTATCACCTGCCAATTCAATCTTCACTGTTCCAATCGGCTGAGCTTCGGCATCCGATGAATTTTTCCTGGTACTTATTTCCATTGTTACTGCATCTTTTGGTGACTCCTTCTGCTTAATCAATAATCACATTGCTTTCTGCTATAGCAATCAGTGTTAAACACAACACAATTTTCAGGTACGACATTATCGTTTTGTTTACTTTGTGTTAAGTCGCGTGTCTATATGACAACGTATGACTGTAGAGTGCTGCAATATGTTTCATACAAGTCTTTTATAATTTTTTTCAAATAAATGTTGCGTGTTAGTACGCAAGCTTCCCCAAGTGTCATTTATGTCTGAATCACCTTATGCGCGAGGACTACGCTTGCAGTACATATGTACTGCATACTGTTATAATAAACGAAAATTGAAACTACAAACTACAAATGAAATTGATGAAATGGAGTTGGAGGGTAGGCCTGTGCCTTGCAGTGGGACTGATGATGGTTTTGAGATTTTGAATATAAAATACTATTTATTGCTACTCGACTGGACAGTACTTCTTCATAATAGGTACTAACTTTTGTTACAGTGACTAGTTGTACTTATTTTTTAAGCTCAGATGGAGCTGTCAGCCTGTCAGGTAATTTTTACCTACAAGTAGCCATAAATTATAATATGTATATCTAGGTTAGTTGAATGAGTTGCGAGCAACAAATTGAACCGTACGAGCACAGTATAAGACAGTAATCCATCTTCATACAATTGTGATTGTTTTTATTATTTGTTATCAAATAAAATTATACGTAGTTTGTTAAAATTGCAAGCGATTTCCCATTACGGTTCAAAAATCAAAAGATACAACCGTAGCCGTTTGAACAACTTAGGACAGACGGACGGACGACCAGCGTAGGCTTAGTAATAAGGTCCCGTTGGCAACCTTTGGGTACAGAACCCTATAAAAATGAGAAAATTTAAAAGATAATCCGTTACAATATTAATGCTTGGGTAAAAAAAACTATATAAAATAAATAAATAAATAAATATTCCATTTTAAACATTATATTCTGTAAAAACGTTACAGCCTGTAGGATCCCACTGCATGGCTAATCCATCGGCCATCTTCCGAATAAAGGTGTGAGGCCATACTCCACCACGCGGGCCCAGTGGGGATTCTGTCAAATAATTTTCAAGCCACGTCCTCTGACTTTGCTTAACGAATAGTTACACAGCTATTTGACTGAACTTTCCATTTGACTAACTGCTTAACATGCCTTCCGAAGCACGGAGACGAATAATTGACGATACACTTTTTTTTTTTAAACTAGGTAACAATTTAATGGACATAGGACATAGGCCTTCCCCATGGATCGCCATAACAACCGGTCATGCGCTGCCCTCATCCAAACGGTTCCCGCTGCTCGCCACCAGGTAGTCGGTCGTCAATTTAATGATGAATAACAATGTTTTTAATAATCGCCCTCCGATTCAACACAGTAGTCTCCCATCCACTCGTATCCCAAGGGACAGTTATGACCTACGATATCTTGACGATTTTCAATAGATGGCACTTGCTCTTTAGCCTCCTTTCCCGATCCTTCACTCTTCACCACAACAATGTTATCACCAGCCAATTCAATCATCACTGTTCCAATCGGCTGAGCTTCGGCATCCGATGAATTTTTCCTGGTACTTATTTCCATTGTTACTGCATCTTTTGGTGACTCTTTCTGCTTAATCACATTGCTTTCTGCGATAGCAATCAGTGTTAAACACAACACAATTTTCAGGTACGACATTATTTTAATGTTTAGTTTATTTTGTGTTAACTAAGTCGCGTGTCTATTTGACGACGTATGACTGTAGAGTGATTCAGTTTGATGCATGCCAGTCTTTTATACAAACACTTTGAGGTAATTTTTTCCAAATAAATGTATCGAGTTTCCCCAAGTTTCATTTCTGTTTCAATAATGTCTTAATCATCGTATGCGCGAGGGAAGGGAAAAGGGTAATAAGGTTTGGGAAATTTAATGACGATTTCTTCATTTCTAATTTTATTAAAGGGGAAACTCGTACACACGACGACACATCAAGCTATGCAAAACCAAAATAAGCTGGCCGGGCGTAGGTAGAGTAATTTATAACGTCGCGCGGCCAGCTTATGTTTGTTTTGCGTAGTTTAATGTGTCGCCGTGTGTACTTACATAAATCTTCGACACTCATATAAAAAACGGAGATCTTAAAACAGATTTCAGAACGGTTTGTCAGATTTCCTACTTGGTTACATACATTTACAATGCTAAGATTATTGTAAGTTTTCTATGAAAATCTTGGAGCCACAAAATTACGTCACCCAATGGTTACTGGGACTCGACTACGATGCTACCGAAGGTCTCCTGACAATTCCTACTTAGCACTCCTATCAATGTATGCGGTCGGAGCTCCATGTAGTGGCTGATATAACTCTCCGATCCCAAGACTCCCCAGTTCTGTCGTAGGGCTACTTGGAGTTCTCCACCTACGCTAGTCACTCAAACATCACCATTCACATTGCACGCCTCACACTAACACACACACACCCCCACACACACACACACACACACACACACACACACACACACACACACACACACACACACACACACAATCACTTTTATTATTTTGTTTTGTTTGTTTTATAGTTTATAGTTTTTAAAAGTATAGAGATAATTAACTCTATTTTACCTATATTCCCTTGTTTTCTTTTCTTTCTTTTGTTACATTAATACTAAACTGTTACGCTCGCTGTGGGTGGGCGCCTGGTGATTCGAAAATATTCAGGTTTACCCTTGGTTTACCTATTTCAGACACCAGTCTCCCACAATTCTATCTGTATACCTGTTTATTGTAAGTTCCTGTTAAAACTGCTTGTGGAGAAAATAAATGATTTGTATTTGTATTTGTATTTTGTACTGTAACTATAAATTTTAAGAAGGCTATCGGAGTCCAGTGGCGCCCTCATCACATTAATAAATATTTCTCAATAAAGAAAGCCGAAATTAAAAAAGTGCTCAATTGACAAACTACCTACAAAAGCCTTCAAGCTATTTTCATAGAATACTTTTATAGGTTTTTTAAAGGTCAACACATATACACATTTTGAAAAAAGAAAAAAAACGGCCGCTTTTGTTTTTATTAGGGTTCCGTACCCAAAGGGTGAAAACGGGACCCTATTACTAAGCCTACGTTGTCCGTCCGTCCGTCCGTCCGTCCGTCCGTCCGTCCGTCTGTCCGTCTGTCCGTCCGTCTGTCCTACCTATTTAGGGCTGTAACTTTTGAACCTTAATAGCTAGATAGTTTAAATTTTCTCAGATTATGCGTTATTACGGCGGATTTGTTAACAGATAATAAAAATGTCAAAAAGTTTAAAATTAAGGGGGTTCTCAACAAGAAACTAGTTTTTATCAACGTTTTTTCTTCACGCTCTATCGTAAAAACGGTAAAACATACAAGCGTCAAACTAAGTGTGATTATAGAAATAACTCTACAGAATAACAACAAATACTAAAAACCGGCCAAGTGTGAGTCGGTCTTGCGCTAAAGGTTCCGGACAAAAAAGTTTTCTTTTCCAAGTTAATAATGTTGTGTTCTATGGTGGTGTGGTACGGAACCCTCGGTGCGCGAGTAGCCCGACTCGCACTTGACCGGTTTTATTCAAAACTGTCTAAAAGTGGAATGTTTAGAACCTATAATAAAAGTATTGTATAACAATGGCTTGAAGGCTTTTGTAGTTTGTCAATTGAGCACTTTTTTAATTTAGGCTTTCTTTATTGAGAAATCTTTATTAATGTGATGAGGGCGCCACTGGACTCCGATAGCCCTCTCAAACGAAAATCTGATAAACTACAGCCACAGTTTCCAGATCATGTTTAAAAAATGTAAATCTATACAGGGTTATTTTTATATCACTGCGGATAACTTCAGCATGTATTCTACTCATCAAACTGAACAACTTTCACTATGGAGCCACAATCAAAATCGCGATAAAAAAATCAGCTGTCCCATACATTTGAGTCGAATTGGTACTGCAGTTTTGTATGGGACAGCTGATTTCTTTTTCGCGATTTCAAAGGTGGCTCCATAGTGAAAGTTGTTCAGTTTGATGAGTAGAATACATGCTGAAGTTATCCGCAGTGATATAAAAATAACCCTGTATTATAAATATCTTAATACATTACTATATTATAATAAAATTGTAAACTTGGCGTGGATATTTACAATAATATGGAAATCGGTTCATTCAATGTTCAGTATCTAGGTATACGAAGTGGCGGGTCCTGCTGGTAATGCAAAATACAACGTGTTAACGAATAAGCGTAAAACCTCGTACACCCCAACTGATTTATAACAAAATAATTAGATTGAAACAATAATTTCATTATTTTGATCGTAAACTGTAGTTCGGTAGCTGACGCAGCAAACCCTATTATTACAGAGACAACACTTCTAGTTCTAAGTAGTGCACAAAATCATCACGCGACGCATGGCTTTTTCACTGTACAGGATTGGCGGCGTGTGGATGAACTCGTCGGTGAAAGGTCGCACACACCGCTGCGCCTTGTAGTAGTGCACCTTTCGTAGCTCGATTGTATGAAGCTTTTTCTCTGTGGAGTATTTACTCATGTGTTTAAAGTATGAACAATATTACGTTTCTTGACGTCATCTATTACTATGCAGAGGATGTTCGTGACTAATTGAAAATGCAAGCAATATTACCTATTACTCGCGTTATTTATCACACACGATTTTTATTTGACTGCCCGGTAGCACAGTCGGTAGTGAACCTGCCTGCTGTGCCGAGGGTCGCGGGTTCGAATCCCGTAAGGGACAAATATTTGTATGATGAATATGAATATTTGTACCCGAGTCATGGATGTTTGTATCTATATATGTATTCTATATCGTTGTCTAGTCATCATAATACAAGTCCAGGCTAGATTCTGGTACTTTAAATGTGACTAGATGATTTGTGTGACATGGTCCAAGATATTTATTTATTTATTACTTGCGGCCCGTCCCGGCTTCGCACGGGTGGACGTCTAATCTTTTCTAGCAATAAATATAGCCTATGTTACTCAGGGTGAATGCAGCTTTCTAATGGTGAAAGAATTTTTTAAATCGGCCCAGTACTTTTTGAGCCTATTCATTACAAACATACAAAAATAGGTACAAATCTTTCCTCTTTATAATATTAGTGTAGATAATTATTGGCCTCGATTCGGAGTGTACCACGACTAAACTAAACTAAATGTATTCCTGTCACTTTCTAAAATAAGATTAAGAAAAGAGACAGAAAACCAACAGCTGACTTTAGTGCTGTCAAAGTGACGTTAAACGCCCAAAAACGACTTAAATAAGATGGCGTACATTATGATGGCATCTTATTTTGCGCATTTAACGTCACTTTGACAGCACTAAAGTCAGCTGTTGGTTTTCTGTCTCTTTTCTTAATCTTATTTTAGAAAGTGACAGGAATACATTTAGTTTAGTTTAGTCGTGGTACACTCCGAATCGAGGCCATTACCTACTACACTCGGCTCCAAAAATAACGGGTCACCAACATACCTTAATATCTCGGAAAATAAGAATGATAGCTTATTCAAATAAAAAGTATTTCATAGACTATTTAATATTTGCTTAAATTAATTGATAAAATTTTTAGTTTTCATTTGTTTGACTTAATTAAAATACATAAATACAAATGCTTCAATTCAAACTTAGAACAAAAATTTGAAATAACCATTTTTTTTTCTTCTTCAGGTTCCTCTCCATTACTGGACTGACAGGACCAAGGACCACCATATTGGTGTTAGTAACAATTAAGACTTAGTTATAAGTTATGTTAGTACTTAAATAAAATACAATAAAAACATAATTATACATAACATTAATTGGCAAAATCTCCACCCCTGTGTATAGTGGAGACCCAGTGCTGCAGAATAGGACTGTCGTACTACCTTCGCGATGACTTTCAGGAGGCTGTTCAGGCTGCCCCGGACGCTATAGCCTCTAGTTTCTGGAAAGTAGCTTCTAGATAGAGTCTTTAATGGTCCATGCCTCGCAACCGTATAGAACTATAGGTCATTATGTAATACTAGAGCATTCTTACTCGGAGTCCAGTTTTATCCAGTTTTCGATAAATGACGCGCGGGCTATTTCTATCCGGGTTTTGTTTTCTATTAGTTAGTACCTTTTTAATTTTTTGTAAATGACGCGCGGGCTATTTCTATTCGGGTTTTGTTTTCGATTAGTTAGTACCTTTTTCATTTTTTGTAAATGACGCGCGGGCTATTTCTATCCGGGTTTTGTTTTCGATTAGTTAGTACCTTTTTCTTTTTTTGTAAATGACGCGCGGGCTATTTCTATCCGGGTTTTGTTTTCGATTAGTTAGTACCTTTTTCATTTTTTGTAAATGACGCGCGGGCTATTTCTATCCGGGTTTTGTTTTCGATTAGTTAGTACCTTTTTCATTTTTTTTAACTGACACGCGGTCTATTTCTATCCGGGTTTTGTTTTCGATTAGTTAGTACCTTTTAAATATTTTGTAAATGACGCGCGGGCTATTTCTATCCGGGTTTTTCGTCTGATTCTCATGTTTCATTAGCCCATGTGCCGAGGTACTTGTAACGGGAAACTTGCTCTATGACAGTATTATCCACAGATATTGTAGGATCCATGCCACTATTTCGGGAGACAAGCATGATCCTTTTTTTTGTGAGATTCATTGACAGTCCAGAATTTTTACTACAGTCGTGGACTCTATTATATTAATTATCATTTGCAAATCTTCCGGCTTAGAGGCAATAAGAACGATATCGTCGGCATATCGGATGTTGCTAATTATTTGTCCGTTAATGGCTACCCCCATTCTTGATCCTCAAGCGCTTCAGCAGTGATAGGTTTTGAATAAACATTAAACAGTCATTTTAATTAGATTTAAGAAAATAATTTAGGTACTTTGTTGACATTGAAATTTAACCCTTTATAGAGCAACTTTTTTTGGCGTATCGTTTTGGTGTTATTCTGCAAAGAAACTACAAAGATTTAGGCAATGTCCGTTCGGGGAAATGGTACAAGGAATTCGGGCGATGGACATTCGGGGAAAAGGTCGTAACTGACCTGATCCAGATTTCTGAATTGATATCACAAAGTGTAAGTGACAGCCTAGCAAATACTGATTCAGTATTTGCTAGGCTGTCACTTACACTCTGTATTTGTGGGCATGTTTGATACTAGTCATGATTTCTGGTGTAAGTACACGTTTTAGTATTCCCCATAGTAAAATAAATGAATGATTCACTAACGTTTATTGAATTTTCAACATAGGTACACTTTTATAACCGTAAACAAATCAATGAATAATTTACATTACAATTCCTATACCTATCACACACTCCAACAGTAAACACGCAATCATATCGATGATGATTGATGAATGATGAATCATCTTAATAATCGCCGCTATCCGGTATAACACAGTAGTCTCCCATCCACACAAATCCTTTGGGACAGTTCGGACTGTCGATGATATTATTACGATTTTGAATAGATGGCACTTGCTCTTTAGCCTCCTTTCCCGATCCTTCAATCTTGTCCCCACTCTGTTTCACAACAATTTCATCACCAGCCAATTCAATCTTCACTGTTCCAATCGGCTGAGCTTTGGCACGCGATGAATTTTTCCTGGTACTTATTTCCATTGTTACTGCATCTTTTGGTGACTCTTTCTGCTTAATCACATTGCTTTCTGCTATAGCAATCAGTGTTAAACACAACACAATTTTCAGGTACGACATTATCGTTTTGTTTACTTTGTGTTAAGTCGCGTGTCTATATGACAACGTATGACTGTAGAGTGCTTCAATATGTTTCATACAAGTCTTTTATACAAAGACTTTAAGGTAAATTTTTTCAAATAAATGTTGCGTGTTAGTACGCAAGTTTCCCCAAGTGTCATTTCTGTCTGAATCAACTTATGCGCGAGGACTACGCTTGCAGTACATATAAACGCTACCTACAAATGAAGTTTGATGAAATGGAGTTGGAGGGTAGGCCTGTGCCTTGCAGTGGGACTGATGATGGTTTTGAGATTTTGAATAACATAAAATACTTCAAATATTATTGATTTTAAACATGTTACAGCCATGTTGTGCTATTTCGAATCAAATTAAAGATTGAAAAATTCAGTCTCGGGCGGGACTTGAACCCGCACCCTTCCAAACCGGGGAAGTGCGCTATCCAATTTCGCTACTGAGTCCAGAGAACGAAATTTTCAATCTGTTGCGTCTTGAGGGGCCGTGAGCGACATCTACTGGAAGTTATTACAAACTAGCCAACCCGCAAGTCGCACACGTCCCCTCAAGACGCAACAGATTGAAAATTTCGTTCTCTGGTTAGTGGACTCGGTAGCGAAATTGGATAACGCACTTCCCCGGTTTGGAAGGATGCGGGTTCAAGTCCCGCCCGAGACATAAAATACTATTTATTGCTACTGGACTGGACAGCACTTCTTCATAATAGGTACTAACTTTTGTTAGAGTGACTAGTTATACTTATTTTTTAAGCTCAGATGGAGCTGTCAGCCTGTCAGGTAATTTTCACCTACAAGTAGCCATAAATTATAATACGAGTATGTATATCTAGGTTAGTTGAATGAGTTGCGAGCAACAAATTGAACCGTACGAGCACAGTTTAAGACAGTAATCCATCTTCATACAGTGGTACAAAACGCAGCTGACTTTGACTGTGCTATAAATTATGGTTCAGATAACGCAGGATCCAGCTCTGTTATCTGCAGAATCCAAAGAACGTGAGTAAACACACTATTTACTATAGAAACAAAGCTTCAATGGAGCGCACAAAATGATCACGTGACGCGCTCTCCCATAGCAGCTCTTCTACTGGCCGTGCCTGAGCAGGTTTTTTCTACGGACGTGTAGGTGAACTCGTAGATGAAACTGAAGGTTCACGCACACACAGCTGCGCCTTGTAGTGTACCTATCGTAGGGCAAAGCTGTCTCTGTGGAGTATTTACTCATGTGCTCAAAGTATGACAATATTACGTTTCTTGACGTCATCTATTGCAATGTGGAGGATGTTCGTGACTAATTTAAAATGCAAACAATATTACCTACTTAGGTAATGGTATAATAATAACTATCCTGCTACGTTAGTTAATGAATGAGAAGGTAAATAATGGTGAATAAAATCATTTACCCAATGACATAAACATGTGAACAATTTGACGCATAAACTCCGTCTCGGCATGATCAGAATCCTTGGTACAACTACTTAGTAACTTTTCAGTGTCAATTCACACGTACCACAACCACACCACAACGACGCCATGTGGTCGGGCGTATATTTTGTATTGAAAATGAATATTACAATTTACACGTACCACATTTTGCCGTTGTTATCGACCACCTGTGTAATACGACCACATCGCAACCACATCGCGATGGCAACGCCACCACCGGCGGCGGCACCGCGACCACATCGCCACGACATGTCGTCAAGCCATGTTTCCTCTACGAAAGCCGGAGTATAACTGCACATGACCACGTCGTTACCACAACGCAACGACAGCGACAACGCAACCACATCGACATTTTGTCGGTACCACAACGCGACTGCAAAAAGCCGCTGCGACACTATTCACACGTAACCACAGCTTGACCACATTTTGTCGCTGCGATGTGGTGTGGTTGTGGTACGTGTGAATCGACCCTTAGATTTCCCGGAGTAGAAACAAACTACAATTTTTTCTCTCTATTTTCAGTTCGTATACAATAAAAAAAAAGCGTATCGATGAATCCCTGCGGTCATATTTCATAGTCGATGTAATGAACATGCTCGCGCACAAAGTTTGGAATGTGAATTCAATTTTCAGAACTTGCAGTAAAAATATATTATTGCATATTTTCAGGTAGGTTTTACTATAAAATATTATAAAGTCTCTTTGAATGAATCGATTTTTGTTTGGCATAGTTGCACCTTGCACACACAGGACAATTAGTCAAATTAGCAACTTTTAAACGAACGTCAAAATGCGCACGAAAATTTTTTTTACTAAATACCCAAAAGTGACGTCATCTACATTTCATCACTTTTTAGGGTTCCGTACCTTTTTACGTACTTTTTTACTGGAGATATACATCTTTCTACTGCTGATTAGACTTTAAAAAATCGCACTCCTGGAGTATGATTTTTTAAAGTCTAATCAGCAGTAGAATGCATATATTTCCAGAGTAATTTGTACATTTTCAACTGCTGAGTTCAACGTATGAGATTCAAAAATCGCACTCCTGTTCCACTTTTTATTCCGAAAAAACAGGAAATCTGACAAACCACAGGCAGAGACAGAAAATCGTATTTACAATTTCATTGATTTAAATTAGTTACATTGAAAATAGGATTTAACTTCGTTTGTATGCAGCTCGCACTTAATTTAATAAAACAATAATAATACCTATTATGGTAATCTAATAGAACTGCGTAATAAACATAGTACCTTATTTAATTAATTCCATAACATTCCTCTATGGGTTCGCATAATTGTATTTACGTACCTAATTATGAATCATTTTGTACAATTCTTTCGATCGTAATTTCATAACCATTCCCATGATGCGCTTAGTGATGCACTTGAGTAACATTCCAATCTTCAAAGCTAAGCAGTGTCAGTTTCCGATGGGTGACCGTTTAAGAAATTTTGAGGCGGTGTGTCGGACGTCTGGAGTGCGGCTTTTGAAACTCATTCGCGAAGTTCAGCAGTTAAAAATGTCAAAATTACTATGGAGATACGCATCATTCTACTGCTGATTTGACTTTCAAAAATCGCACTCCTGAAGTATGATTTTTCAAAGTCAAATAAGCAGTAGAAAGATGCATATCTCCACAGTAATCTTGACATTTTCAACTGCTGAACTCAGCGAATGTGATTAAAAAATCGCACTCCTGATCATCCCCTTAAAAACCGCCAGCATATTAAGAACGACCCTGTATATGTTCTCAGGTCTCACATATTTTTGCTGTTGCTGACTTCCCTAAATTTTTTACATTTCGTGCATTTTACTTCTACCCCGAAATGCTTCCCCACCTTCATATCACACTGAAAAAGTTACATCGAGCGTTCAATTTCCGTATTTATAGCATTCGATGCACATCAAAGCTAGTTTCGATACGAGCGAAAATGTAATTCAGTTTCATTCTTCTGGCCATTTATACTTAAATAATTCAATTGAATTATACTTCATTGAACAACACATTTGAATAATAATAATAAAATTACTTTGAATTTACCCGACAGTTATTGAACAGGGTGTAAAATGAGTTAGATGTTTTGATATCTAACACATTTTATACCCATTCTAAGACGTAAGTCCAGCATGCTTCCATTTCGAGGCATGTTATATGTACCCACTGCACTGTCCATTACAATACAAGTGGCGACGGGCTCACTCCCCGTCACATTGGACAGAGTTTCGGTAGTGAAACGTGGATGTTCTGAGGTTTCAGAATATCTCTGACTATCCCCTCGGGGAATATAGTCGTAACCATATGCTATGCTATGCAAAGAGGTAAGTACCAAGACCAATTTTGAAAATAATGACGAAATTAAAAATCAGTTGCTTCATACATTTTGTTCAGCTGATGAAACAGCTGATTCCTTTTCGCGATTTCGATGTTGTCTCCATAGTGAGAGATGTTCAGTTTAGGAATAAAATAATTCGAAAAAATTGTAAACGGTTACATAACTTTTAATTCATTTTAAACAATGGTTCATTTGTAAAACCTACCCAAAACAAGTCAATAAATAATGTTAAATACACTTTTCTCACACACGAATTACACAATAACATTACACGCTTGCCTAGACAGTAACACGCAATCAATTCTATGATGAATTACAATTTTAATAATCGTCATCCGGAAAACAGAAGCCTCCCCTCCTCACGAATCCCGTGGGACAGCTGGAACCTCTGATACCATGGCGATTTTCTACAGATGGCACCTGCTCCTTAGCCTCCATTCTCGATCCTTCAGTCTTGTCCCCACTCTGTTTCACGACAATGTTATCACCTGTCAATTCAATATTCACTGTTCCAATCGGCTGAGCTTTGCCATCCGATGAATTTTTCCTGATAATTATTTCCATTGTTACTGCATCTTTTGGTGACTCTTTCTGCTTAATCACATTGCTTTCTGCTATAGCAATCAGTGTCAAACACAACACAATTTTCAGGTACGACATCTTCAAATAAGTATCTTGTTTATTTTGTGTTACCTAAGTCGCGTGTCTTAATGACGACGTATGACTGTAGAGTGCTTTAATTTGTTTGATACAAGTCTTTTATACAAAATCTTTGAGGACAATTTTTTCAAGCAAGTGTTACGAGTTCCCGGGGCTATTTGCAAACTTTAAGAGGTCAAAGACGTCTGAATCATCCTATGCGTGAGGATCTTTAATGACGACGTATTCATTTCTTATTAAAAGGGGAAACCCGTACGTAAAATCTCGGCACGCGACTCATACAAAAAGCTAATTGATATTAATTTATTCTTAGCCTTGATACATAATTTATAAATTGCTGACATTACGTTCTAAGCTTCGGGTACTTCCCAAAATGACCTTGAATCCATCTGATCTTAAAAACATGTTATAAATCGTCACACTAACAAAAGTTCGTATGATTGAGAGCCAAATATTGAAGTCCTGTCCAATTCAATAGGTTAAGCATGACGCAGCATGGTTTTCCTTTTCAAATTTAATTTAAACAGACTTATATTAAAATCGTGAGTTACAAGGAAAGAGCCTCCCCGAGTGACGTAGCCTATAAGCTAGTCTGGCGCACCCTGGGAAGTCAGCCTCCATAAAACCATTGCTGACTGGCTAATCTTTCCACTACAGCATGACTGATTGAGATACGATATAGCTCTTGCTGACACGAAAGAATAAGAAGAATTAAACGTCATTAGTTCTACAAAAGTGGACATATAAATAGGAGCATAATAAAAATTTATGAAATACCTACTAGCTTTTGCCCACCACTCCGTTTGAGTGGACATATAATAATATGTAATGTATGTGTTATTCTGGGCTATGAATAGATATATATGCCAAGTTTCGTCGAAATCGGTTCAGCCGTTTTAGCGTGAAAGGGTAACAAACATCCATCCATCCATACAAACTTTCTCGTTTTTAATATTAGTAGGATGGTTTGATAGACAAACCATGGTTCTCAATCCGTATCATGGATGATCATTGATCATAATCGATAATTTCTCTTACTATAGAAGTAAGTAAGTTAGTAATACTATACAATTTTTGTATTTATGTAGCTGTATGTTACCTACAATAACCGCCGAATGTTGAAGCTACCTTTATAAACTTTTATCTTTTGGCTTTTTGGCTACAAAATCGTGTGAATATTGTTTTTTGCTTACCTTGAAAAAAAATGGTTTGTTGAGTGCGCTCTTCAAATTAAAAACCACATTATTCACCAACATTTATTCAGTAGCTTAGTATGTTTAGCATGAATCGTTACACACAATACATATTTCTATGACCTATTTCCCGTATAGCCACAGATTTATAGATAAAGAAGATTGCATGGACCGTTTAGTATATGAAGCATTAACTATGGGGGCCACGTGGGGTCGATCGGGTCCCCCGGAGTCTCGATAAAGATGAAATACTGGCGGGGTTACTCAGATTATAGTAATAAATACCGCTGAAAATATGCTGTGCTCATAATGGGCACTCGACCTCCATCCCCGGAGATTGCCTTCCTATTTACTCGAATCATGTTGCAAAACTATTACATAACAATATACCTTACCTACATGAGTGCATGTAAATAACGTGTGTTGCAGTATGACGTTCCTTAAAATGCAATATCACGCGTCCCTTATATTTTATTAGAGATGCACCAACTAGTCTAGTAGCTGTAAGTATAGGATATTCACATTTATAACCGTTCTTTAGGGTTCCGTAGTCGACAAGGAACCCTAATAGTTTCGCCATGTCCGTCCGTCTATCCGTCTGTCTGCCCGCAGCTTAGCTCAGAGACGCTTAGTTACTAGAAAGCTGTAATTTAAAATGGGTCATACATATTATTCACGCCAACAAAAAAGTGGTAAAATAGAATCTTAAAAAAAATATATTTTTTTGGTACTACCTTACCTAGTACCAACACCAACACGCGGCGAAGTGTGGATGAAATTTTTTTGTCGTCTGTTCCATGGTGGATATCGTTAGATAGGTCGTTTGTAAAATATTATGGGTATGGGAAAACCATTTTTCGTTTTAGCTTTCGTTAGCGAAATAATAAGCTTTAAAATAAAAAATTTTGTTAGTTATGTATGTATATTGTGACCTATTGTGACGGACACGCACTTGGCCGGTTTTTTTATGGATGACTTATCCTATTTAAAAAAACTGTGAATGACACTTTAAAAGGTCAATGACTTACATACTTACACTCTACATTACATTAAATTTTACCTGGTATTTTACAGGAAATTATTAAATTTTAAACAGATTCTTGTATCTTTAAAGAAGCTCTTGTTAATGCAAACTTGTATGCCTAGTTGATTAGTCGACTAACATTTGAAAATAAAAAATAAATAAAAAGAGTTCACAGGAAAACAACAAAAACCCATCGTATGTAACCTAACCTACCATACGAATTGGAATCATAATTGTGAACAGGTAGGTATCATTAGAAAGAGTCCTAACTTCCAAGAAAGGTAGACTCTGGGTCCTAGAAAATACGAGGCGGAACATCCCTATTATTTTATAGTGTACCTAACCTACCTTACCTAGGTAAAAGTACGTACGAAGCTTATTGATGGGGACATTTACGGGATTCTCGGTAAAACGAGTCCGTCTTTTCTGGGAATCACAATTCAGAGCATTGATGACAATGACAACTTCATAATATAGGTAATGTGCTACGTAATTCACGATCATCTGTATTTAGGTAGGTACTAGGTATTGTTATGAATATGAAATAATATGAACCATCCGTTTTGACACTTATGTAAAAGCGCAATAAAATAAAACCGGTCAAGTGCGAGTCGGGCTACTCGCGCACCGAGGGTTCCGTACCACACAACCACAGAACACAACATTATTAACTTAGAAAAACAACTTTTTTTGTCCGGGACCTTTAGCGCAAGACCGACTAACACTTGGCCGGTTTTTAGTATTTGTTGTTATTTTGTAGAGTTTGCTCTATAATCACACTAAGTTTGACGCTTGTATGTATTACCGTTTTTACTATAGAGCGTGAAGAAAAAACGTTGATAAAAACTAGTTTCTTGTTGAAAACCCCCCTTAATTTTTAACTTTCTGCCATTTTTATTATTTTTTAACAAATCTGCCGCAATAACGCATAATCTGAGAAAATTTCAACTATCTAGCTATTACGGTTCATAAGTTACAGCCCTAAATAGGTAGGACAGATGGACGGACGGACGGACGGACAGACGGACGGACGGACGGACAACGTAGGCTTAGTAATAGGGTCCCGTTTTCACCCTTTGGGTACGGAACCCTAAAAACAGTGAAAACAAGTAAAATAAATATTAAAATTGATTTTCATGTGTTTATAGAGGCTGCTGACCGAAATTAAATCGCGCTATCGGTAATACGCTCAAAGTAGGTACCTTAATTAAGAAAAACGATCGTTAATGATTTTTCTACTTATATACAAGTAGAATAGCACGGAACCCTGTCAAGGGCACTGGGCAAGTCCGACAAGCTCGGATTAGTCGGGTTTTGTAAATAGAGTAGATAGGTAGGTGTCCTCTAAACAAAAAGCAGGCACAAAAAAGAAATGTAAACGCCACCAGGCAAAATTTTTGCTTTGTAGACAACGTTGTTAAGTGTCCCGTCCTCGAATTTATACCCTTTCGCATCGTCGCTCTTTATAAATATTTATTTACTATAAGGGTTGGATTTTTCTAGTCTCTAAGTACCTACTTGTGCGTGAACAAAAAAATTTACTGTTTAATTTATCAAAGGCTCAAGATGTTTTATAGCCACTGACCAATATCCAATACTACCTTCACAGTTTTTTTACACAAATGTTCTGAAATATAATAACCGCTGTACGGTTGGGTTCCGCGAATGTACCTACCTACCTTACTTGTTTGTACCATTAATTTTATTAGCGTTTAGTGTTATGATTGTTAATTGTTTGTAAATGTTATCAAGAGCTCATTGCATGCCGACAAACTGTTATGTAGTTTGGCATAATATATCTGTGTAATGTACTGTGTTTTGTGAGAAAATAAATAATTAAATAAAACCGGTCAAGTGCGAGTCGGGCTACTTGCGCACCGAGGGTTCCGTACCACACCACCATAGAACACAACATTATTAACGTAGAAAAAAACACTTTTTTTGTCCGGGACCTTTAGCGCAAGACCGACTCACACTCGGCCGGTTTTTTGTATTTGTCGTTATTTTGTAGAGCTGAGAATCATACTACTGTCTCAAGCACACTTTAACGCATATACATACGCGGTTTTGAATAAATTCCTTTACAGGAAAGGCCACGGCAGACGTTTAAAAATTATCAGGAAATTACCTATATCGCGAAATAACCTCCCCTTACACTACCTACCTACCTATGCGCTAAACATAGATGCACTTTCTCTTCCTTACCTTCCTATGTCTGATGGAACAGGAGAACGATACAATCAGAGTTAGAGTCAGATACTTTGGCTATAAACGGCAGCCACGCGGTTTGGGAGTCAAAGATGTGTAAAACACCTGAAAGAATTAGTCGTTTCTTACGACACCCGACTGAGTTGGTGCTATTCGAAGTCGTGCACGAGATAAACAACGGCATAATATAACAAAGAAGACAAGACAAAGTAGCAAAGACATGCCGCTCTTCCTTAGTGGCGTAGCGCGTAGCTACCGGCTGGCAGGACTGGTAAAATGCCAAGGGCCCAGGGTCTAAAGGGCCCGGGAACCTAACCTATTACAAAGATGAGCTTTTTTTACACGCATTTTGCATGGATATAGCAAGGAGGTACCTGGCCCACCCCTCGTCAACCGTTCTCCTAATTTTTGACTGCAATCAACTGTCGCATGAGCTCGCTTAGATCGCTAATAGATATCTCCTCTTTCTTATACTGTGGTTACGCCACTGCTTTTCGTCGCTTTCTTACATGTCATAATAATAATTTATAATAATGTGCTTGCCCTTCCATTGCAAAACAATAATAATACAATTTTACCTTATACGGTATAGTTACAAGTCAAATTGAGTCAGCTGTGACCTTTTAAATGAAAACCCACTGGATGACTTAAATTTTTTTAATTCCTTTGATTTACCTAAATTAAATACCTAGAGATACCTAGTGATCAATAATTTAGTTTGTATATAATTTATTCAACAATACTACTGGAGTTTAGTAGTAACTTATTATTATTAATCTGTGCTTGAGTCCTCTCTTTCACAAATCCTCACTGTAATGGAGTCAATTTATTTTAGGCTCACAAACGATAACGTTTATTGACACATGTATTGTATTACACTCTAAAAACATAATTTAATTTATCTTTTTTTTTTTTTTTGTAATCGGACGAAAGTTTAGGTAAAAATACAAACGGAATTATGAAATCTAGGTATATAAAAAATTCAGTTTTGACTTTTTTGCTTTAAGATTCATTTTCCCTTTTCAAACGGCACATGTAAAGCAATGCGTGTATAGAAACGTCTTAGATGTTCATGTTCATACGAAAATAAAAATAAATAATCAATATATTATGTATTTTACCAAGACAACATGTGCGCCAACTGCGATTACCTACGCGACATAGCTTGAGAAATTATCTATTAATTATTAATTGATATTATTAATTATTATTACCTATAATGGTCAGCGAACACATACATATGCCTTGAAACTGAAGCATGTAGGTTGTCCTCACGAGGTTTTTGTAAAATAAAAAAATATAACGTGTTAATGAATTAACGCAAAACTAGAAAGTCGTTTGTTTAGAATCGAGAGCAGAATCGAATTATCATGGTTTCAATATAGGAATTTTTTTTCAAAATATTAAATAAGTAATTTGTTTGCAAAATTTTTAATTTTCAGAACTTGATGTTAACCCATCGCACGGGCATACTCACCCTACTTACTACCGAAACAAGATTATAAAAATGTATCCATGAGTAGGTACGTTAGTGCCTTCATTCATTGCTGAAATGATAACAAATCATTTTTGCCTCAAAACACTTAAAATGCGAATAACTTTAAATTTTAACTATCAAAATAATGAAATTATTGTTTCAATCTAATTATTTTGTTATAAATCAGTTGGGGTGTATGAGGTTTTGCGCTTATTAATTAACACGTTGTATAAGTAACTGCCTCCGTGGTCTAACGGTTAAGAGCTTTGGCTCTCGACACGGAGGTCGTGGGTTCGATTCCCACGGGGGACACCTAGTGATATATCACTTTGTGCGTTTTTCCCCAGTTGGTTAGGAGCACCTGATTGTCTGAAAAGAAAAATGATTCCGTGCTTCGGATGGCACGTTAAGCCGTTGGTCCCGGCTACTATCTCTGGTGGTAGTAGTCGTTACATAAAAACCACGTCAGAGGCCGTAAGGCGGTCTGAAAAAACTCTGACACCAGGGCTCTGCCCACACGATAAGAAGAAGAAGTAAATAAAGCATGTCGTCCCTGCCGATTCGAAACCGGATCTCAAGATTGAGTTTCCATACCTACCTCTACGTAACGCGCCACCGAAGCTCTCAAATCTCTCTCGCCATGTACCCATTTATGCACGTAATACCAACTGCTCTGAAGGGAAAAACCTTGAGGAAACCTGCAAACGCTGAAGAAAGAAATTCCGATGCGTTTGTGAAGTCTACCAATACATATTTGACACGCCTGGTGGACTATCACTCAAACACCTCCACAAGGGCAGTCCTGTGCCGTGTAGTGGAACAAAAATATAGGCTGTGATGATGATGATGAATTCTCAACAAGAATAAAACATTGAAAATCCTAACTCATAATCTTGAAGCCTGAACCCTAGGAGCTTGTATACAGGGTGTAACAAAACACCCTAGTAATACTTAAAGAAGTGCTTCAGACCATCGAACTGGAGTGCGATTTTTGAATCTCATTCGCTGAGTTCAGCAGTTGAAAATGTCAAGATTACTATGGAGATGCGCATATTTCTACTGCTGATTTGACTTTCAAAAATCGCACTCCTGACGTATGATTTTTGAAAGTCAAATCTGCAGTAGAAAGATGCATATCTCCATAGTAATTTTGACATTTTCAACTGCTGAACTCGGCGAATGAGATTCAAAAATGGCACTCCTGAACAACTTTCACTATGGAGCCAACACTGAGAAAAAATAAAAAAAATCTGCTGTCCCATAAATTAGAGTCGAGCCGATACTGCAGTTTTGTATGACAGCTGTTTTTTATTTCGCTATTTCGAAGTTGGCTCCATAGTGAAAGTTGTTCACTTTAATGGTTTGAAGCACCCCCTTAAGTATTACTAGGGTGTTTTGAAATTGAAATTGAAATTGAAACAGATTTATTGTCACAGCAAAAAGAATTATACATCATGTACACATGATGTTATTGTTGTTCATGTTGTTGTTTTGTTACACCCTGTATAAATGAGTTAGATAGGTATCTATCTAAACGTGTATTACACCACACGATATGAAGTGCCCTGCATGCAGGGTGGGCGTGTACCCTAGTTAGTACGGCACTTATTACACTACTCTGCGAATTGGGCCCTAACTCAGTTTATACGCGAATGTCGAAAGAGTTGGACGTATTATCGTATTTATTACATCATGCCGTCGTCACTATCGAAAACGTCAAAAAGCTGGTGTAGCTGTCACAACCGTGCTCGCAACAATAAATATTAAAAAAAAAAGAAGAGAAAGATCTGGGTGAAAGAGTATTTGCAATTACGTGAAAAGCTTTCAAATATGCAAATACTTAGTGTGCTTGTAAATTCCTAATAAAACCTTAAAGGCTTCAGCTCGCATGTTTTTATTCAAGTACTCTTTATGCTCCTTTTGCCATAAATACGGCATGTCTTTATACATGTCTAACATGCACAATAAAACTTCCTGTTCCTTGTTGCACGTCATGGTATTACAAAATTGCGGCGCAAGGCGAAGGGACGAACAAACGCTACGCAGTATACCTACACTCACGACCACTCTACGCGCTAGTCGCGCGGCAACTGAGCTTCCTAATCGCCCTAAATGTTATTACATTACCCGATCGCCAGAGCGCTTAGGTAGCTAGGCAGATCGGGACGACCCGATCGCCCTAAATCGGGAAACTTACTCCCTAAATCTTATTACACCACTCTTAGTTAGGGTAAGGGTCCCTTGAAATTGGGTAGTCTAATAGACGTTTATGTAATATTTTTTTCTCAAACATGCTTGGAAATGTGAGCATTATTTTGACAACCTTCTTCGAGATAAATCGAAATTGCTGTACTGGCCAAATACATGCGCGCAGCGGCCGGCAATAATGTTGTATGAAAATCCATATCTGTCGTGTTTAGCGACCAAATAAATTACATACTAAACTCATATCTGTTGTGTAATTTAAAAATGGAACGATCTTTTTCTCCGAAACATGGCGACCAAGGAGGTAACTTATCAAAGGTTTTATTTAAATTTAGAACTGGCTTGCAAATAGAAAGCTGTTTATTGAAAAAAAAAAACTAATTGTTGTTCGATGTTCGTTTGATGTTCGTCATTGATTTTGAAAAGAGTTTTAATTTCCGCGAATTATTTGAGAAAATTTACTGTTTTAATTTCCGCGCATTATTTGAGAAAAGTACTATACAAGCCTTGGCCACAACTAGGCATTGATGGACTTACGTATGTGTGCCTCGGCTTCGCCTCGGCCCACATTTACACGTTCGTCCATCAATGCCTCTGTTGCTGGCCGCTGCAGTAATGTACTATTATCATTTTCTTTTCTATCTACATGTTTATAAGCTTCACAATGTTCCCGCTTCGTACCATTATGTAGAGGTACGTTACTTCCTTTTTTGGTAACACAGGAAAAGCAATAAGTAGGTATAGATGTTGCCGTGAATCACAAGTCACTCCCTTGATGAAAAAATATTTCGCGGCGAGGCGATGCGATGGCGTCCTTAGAGACTGAAACTTGCAAGTCATCTGGTATTGCCCAGATTGTGATCCCTTAGTCAGATTTATGCTGACTTTATCCCTATAATGAGAAACTAATTGGGTTTGCGTTACATATTAGGTATATTGGCCCCGATTCGGACTGTGCCACGACTTAACTTAACTAAATTTATTCCTGTCACTTTGCCATTGACTACTCATGAACGATTATAGTCCCCTCCCCCGCAGGCGAACGCGGGTTATGTTATCCATTTGCATCGGAAAACATCACCCGCGTTCGCCTGCGGGGGAGGGGAAAGTTAGAAAACGATGTTAGCAAACATTATAACATGGCGCAGCGGACCCGGCTTTATACTTCCTTCCTCTATGTGTATGGGTCGTAAACAGGAAAAGTGTTCCGTCATTTGTAGCGCGCGCGGCAAAGCGATCGGTTCACCTCTTTCCTGTGGACTTCTCTGCGTTTCCTGCGTCTTTCAATTGTCTCCAAAAACTCCAAAGAAGCGTCAAAATGTGGAACACCAACGTTTTAACCAAGGAATATAACTACTCTCTACCGAGAGGTTTTAACACTTTAACTGCTGACGACCTACGTGGTAGGTCAGCGGCAAATGGGCCGCAGTGCGCACGACTCAAACATTGAGTCAGATTTGTATAGCATTCCACAGGGTTAGCACTGCGTGAATATAATAATATCATTGTTTTGAGCTTAGCAGCGAGTGTTAAAATTGCTTTAAATGAAAGAATTTTATTGAAGACATCGGTTGTATGGGATGTCTATCCCCCTTACCTTGAACTGAACCAAAAAAAAAAGGAAATTGAAATTTAAAAAAAAACGTCAACCTCAAAATCAGTGCTGCCGATTCCGGGGAATTTCCCCGATTTTCGGGGAATGAGGGGTGCGGGAGTGGGGAGAGCGGAATGATTGAAATCGGGGAATTTATTCGCTTATTTGTCATAAATGTCGAACAAAGGATGTCTAAAGAAGAGGAATTGCTAAAATTAGAACCGAATCGGACTATCCTTAGTTCGAAAGTGTGGGAGAAATATAAATAATAAATAAAACTCATTGTATTCTAAATATTTAAGTAGATTTTTTGGTATAAATTAGAAGACAAAGAAGTTGATAAGCAAATTTTTAAAACATTTAACTACATTTTGCATGAAAAAATGCTTTATTTCTTGCATATTACAGTGTCGGTGAATTTTCGGGGAATGCATAATTGTAAATCGGGGAAATTCGGGGAATTGAGCCTACTTAAGCGGGGAATCAAGAAATTTACATTGGCAGCACTGCTCAAAATAATGTCAATGTCAAAATTTTAAAACCAAAATCGCCGAAATCGGAATAATGGAGCAAGCAATCTAAAATTTAACTATGATCTCATAAAACACAATTTTTTCACGTTACTCATTAATAATTCAGTGTGTGGGCTGTATAAATTAGTTTTTTATTATAACACAAGGTGACAAAGATGCAGCAATCTCCATTTGAAAATATTTTCAACATTATTGGTGGCATTACAGAAGGGAACGAAAAACCGATGAAACATGGTTTCTACAATGCTTTTGCGCTATTTATTTTAGCGATATGTTGTGTAGCTGTGTACGTTTTGTTCTTAATACTTGAGCCTTTCTTCAAGCCGCTGTTTTGGGCTTTACTGGTTGGTTCAATATTGCACCCTTTCAAGTATAGACTTTCGAAGAAACTGAAGACCTGGTTCGAGGGTTTGGAGAAATCGAGTACGTCTGTAATATTTGGTCTGACGGTGATACCAGTGAATGTTGTTAATTTTGCTTCTGATACCGTAGGACAACAGTTCTTAGAACATTATAAGGTAAGAATAATTTATAATGTTTTAAACACTTTTACAGCATCTAGTTTAGTAACACGTTCGTGAACAGTGAACGAGATACAATAGAACTTTTAATTCCATGGATTGTAGGATCCCACTACAAGGCAAAGGTCTCTTATGAATAATGGGTCATAACATAAATAATTTAATAATTAAAACTCAAATAAGTTATAATTAATTTCAGATAGTAATATCCTTGCTGTCAACATTGTTTGTGCTGCCATGGATGTACAACTCTGTGCCGAGGAGCTTCTCGTGCCTGTTCTGGCAGTTCAGCGGCTTCGTCAGCTTATCCACCACAATGCTCATCAGTTTATGCAGCTCCTATGTTGTAAGTTTTCTTTTTAACTGTTTTCATATTCATGACACTGTAGAACCTTTCCAAGTCTCTATACTAAATAGATTAATGAGAGGGGACGAGACTTCATCTTCCGTTCTTTTTGTTTGTGATTTTGTCAGTATAGTCCAGTTACATTATTCCAGTCCAGTTACAGTATTACACTGAGCGAGTGAGATGTTGTGAGATGGAAATACATAATTATTAACAGCAGATTTTTTTCAAATAATATTCGGAAAAAAAATTGTATAGGTAGATAGGTGTAACCAATTTTTTATATTTGTAAAAAACTTCAAAGAAGTCATTTTTGAACCTGGCAACCCTATAGTTACGAAAGACTGAGAGGTGGCAACCCTAGTTTTTCCAGTACTTTAGACCAGTCTCCTTCCGATGGCTTATTTACTTCCCAAACAGACAGGTGGAAAAAGTTATACCAAAAATCATAATGGAAAAAGGTACTTGTGGCAAGATTTTTCTAGGCAACTTGGCGGCATTGAATGAACCCCTGTGAAAACATACACTATAATCACATTTTGTTCGCCTAAGTAATAGGTACATAATTTTACGGTTGGATCTCGGTCTAATACTATCAATACTATAGAAAACATTGATACCTACTATCGATAGCACTATCAATATTGTTACTATTTTTCAAGGTCACGATAGTCTATCGATAGTTCCACTATTGTTAGGCAACACAACAACACTAATGAAAATGAAACAGGTGACCTTTACACAACCTGCTGTCTAAACCAGTTAATAATTTCATTTGCATACTAAGCTTATGAAGAAGTTGCGTATGGAATGCAAATACAAACCATTGCAGAATTTTTAGCAAGAATACCTACAAGTGATGAGGAAAGTTGATTGCACTTATTTTATTTGAGTTGCCTTGGCTTTATCAGACTGTATTTTTGTTTTAACTAAACCTAGAGGTTTTTTGAAGGTGGTAACTTTAAAGGACATTAAGGATGTAGTCTCGTTTGTAGGTATTTGTTTCGTTATTTAAAAAGAAATCAGCCTTTATTATTTATTATTTATTTATTAGACATGCCAACGGTACACAAGTAAAACAGTATACAAATAAATGATGAGGTCAATATTCTAACTTATGTACTAATAACAGGCATGCGACAGCACTCATATTGACAAAGTTGCCAGAATAAAAACATGTATATTTGAGTAGAAACATTCTAGAAGAACATTTCTAAACAAAAGAAGATTATTTCGTGATGACCCTGGTTGCAGCATCTTACGCTTCCACGATGATGCCGTATCATGAAATATGTCTAGTTCCAAATATGTCTAGTTTCCATACCAAACTTCAATCCGAATGTATGAGGGTTACACGCTCAGTATTTCGTCATTCTGGTCCATCAGTCTGGTCATGTTTATTTGATTTGAAGGGAAATTGATATACTGAAGCACCATGTTAGTCGGGTCAGTCTCGAGTCAGTTTCCCTTCAAATCAAATATACATGACCAGACTGATGGACCAGAATGACGAAATACTGACCGTGTAACCTCCCTCTTAGGGACAGCTGTTGTTCCCATTGAAAAAGTTGTTCAGTTTATTTGGTGGTCTGATCATCCCCTACAGATAAGTTTGTTGTTTTGCTTTTTTTTTTTGTAAGTAAATTATTTATTCATAATAATAACCATCATAATATTACACATTAGCAAGTTGATACAGTTATACAAAGAAAATGTCGCCGCCTGAACTTGGAAAAGGATACGATGAAATCGTTCCTGAGCCCAAGCATCAGCAAGCTTCCAATTGACCTGCTTTGAATTGTTGGACCTTATACAGGGTAAAATTGATATCATTAGCATCCTAAGAGTCTACCCATCTAACTGAACAACTTTTACTATAAGAGCAAACTGATCGAAGCAAAAAAAAAAAGCTTTTCCATACTAAACTGCAATGCCTACTCGACCCAAATGTATGCAACAGCTGTTTTTTTTTTGCTCAGTTCGGTTTGCTCTCATAGTAAAAGTTGTTTAGTTTGATGCGTAGACTATTCGATTAAAAGGATTTATTATTTTTGTTGTAAGGGCTTGGTCAATGACCAATAGCTACTCCGACCTGAATAGATCTATTGTAGCTGTCACCCTAGACCTAAAGGTCATTTCCTAGGCCCACGGACTTCATGAACCGTGTTATGCTTTTGGAGGGGAGGTCCCTAATGTCAGTAGGTGTTATTACGTATCCACCTAGATGGCGATTAAAAGGATGCTAATGATATCAATTTCACCCTGGCTAATTGGAATATCTCTGACTACGCCGGGGAATATACAGGGTGAATTTGATATCCATCCTTTTAAACTAATAGTCTACCCATCAAACTGAACAACTTTTACTATGGGAGCAAACCAATCGGACCAAAAAACACTTTTGTTTCTATTAATAACACAATTTTTTATTCCAGACATTAACAGTAGCCCTAGCGTACTTCATAAGTGTCTACACACTCTGGTCGCGGGAGAGAGCCAGTATGTTCAGAACAATGTCTCAGTTCCTCTGGCTGATCATCACGAGCTTCCTGGCCAGCTTAACTGGATCCTTCCAAGTATACACGTTTGTGTTTCTACAAGCTATCTGCATAACTGGCTTCGCTCTTGAGGTTTTAGATGTACATAAGACATTGTTATTGAAAGGTAAGAATATGAAAAAAGTACTTATTTATTCTTAATAGGTGCTACTTCATACTTCTAAAATAATATCATTATGTAGTCAAAAGTAGTGGATTTTTTAAACAAGCTCTATAAAAAGAAAGTTCCTCTAATACAAGGTGTAACAAAACACCCTAGTAATATATTTTAAAGGTTGGTTTAGACCATCAAACTGAACAACTTCCACTGCATAGTGAATTGAGTGAGAATTTTTATTTTTAAAAAAATAAAAATTCTCGATGTTGGCTGCATTTTCATACAAAATTGCAGTACCTACCTAAATGTAGGCAGCAAATTTTTTCATTCTTTTTCCATGTTCGCCATAGTGAAAGTTCTTCAGTTTGATGTTCTAACTCTGAACCATCCATAATAAATATTACGAGCTTTTACCCGCGACTTCGTCCGCATAAATTATATACCAGATTTTAAGTCAGATGTTACGCTACCAAACAAAAAAAGTTTCATCAAAATCGGTTCAGTAGTTTTTGCGTGATACTCGAACAAACAAACACCCAAACAAACAAACAAACAAAGTTCTTTTTTCAAATTTACAGTTTTATAATAGTCAAGATTAGAGTGTTTTGTTACACCTTGTACAGTCAAGAGCACATCAAGCTTTACACTTGCAGTTCGATTGTAACGCTTATGGCGCACTAAATAAGATCGGTACAAAGTCCAAAGTGTCAAGCTTGACATGCTCTTGACTGTACCTATAAACAATGTCAATTGGAAAGGCACTAATTATTTTATTATCTAATAGGTAAACTAGTTTGTGCTCCAAAACATCAAATTAGTCAATTTGGGTAGGCACGGTCGTTCATTTAGTCCGTGGCGTTTATATTAAAAAAAAATTATTCAGTAAGCTATAAAGAGCTTATAATTTATCATGATCTACAACAAATATTATATTATATTTTCAGATCCCGAAGCGTCTGTCTGGATCGCATTACATAATGTGCTTATAAACACTAATCCCAAGGACTTAGAAAAAGAAATTGAAGACAAAACTCAAGAGCAAAACCCACCGTCTGTCAGTGATCAAGATTCAACACCAGAGCAAGACACACCATCACCGGTGACTCCAGAAACTGACGAGAAACGTGAGAGCTGGTCGGCGAATGACCCCATCCACAGCTCACCACGCCACGCTAAACAAATGCTGTATAAAACAAGAACTTTATCCGCTTTACCACTACTGTCGAATTCCAAAACGAAATCTGCATTCGAAAACAGACTCTTAGCCTCATTCAGACAAAGGTCTCTAGACGAAAACTACATGAGGACTAACTTCGATAATGACGATGAAACTGCGTTATATTTTAAACTGTTATTCTCAGCTTGTTTTTGTATGTTGGTATGGAAACATATTTGGCTGCTGCCAGTGATGCTGTTTTTCTTAGCTATTCACGTGTTAAAAAGATTGCTGGACTTCTTCGGTGTTTGGTTGTTCTTTGAGAACCATTACAATAATCTCATGGGGAAAGTTAAGAGCTGGTGGAATGATAGGTAATTATTTTATTGTCTATTGAACATAAATAAATAAATACGAGCTTCTACCCGCGACTTCGTCCGCATAAACCATATACCAGATTTTAAGTCAGATGATAAGCTATCAAACAAAAAAGTTTCATCAAAATCGATTCAGTAGTTTTAGCGTATACTCGAACAAACAAACAAACAAACATACAGACGGACAAAAAATCCAAAAATTGGTGATTTGGAATCAGGGACAGGTAAAAACCATGTCGTAATTTTCTTTTGTAAATATCTTCAATGTACAGACACACTTCTGTTACAGTTTAATAATAGTTTAGATATTTGGACATTGTCACACAGATTATCAGAAAAAGGTCGTAACTGATAAAAAAAGTCACTATTACAGTTTTATGAAGATGGCCTGGTGCAGCATTTGTCACTGCCAAAGCGTTATCGACTTTGCTTGCGTTAAAATAAAATCGAAAATCAATAAACACAACTACTAGTACCCGAGAGCATGAAGCGACTTGAGACAAGCAAAGTCGTAAATTGTTTAGCAGTGAAAAATGCTCGGCGCTGCGCTTCGCCGACTTTGAGTCCTAATACTTATGAAGATAAGGTTCAAATGAATTTGATTAGTTTTTTTGTTCACACTAGTTCTCGAACTAAATAATCCTAATGCGATTCTACTGGTTATCTTTTCTGTGTGTGCATATGTTAAATGCTTTTTAGGGTTCCGTACCCAAAGGGTGAAAACGGGATCCTATTACATAGCCTTCGTTGTCCGTCCGTCCGTCCGTCCGTCTGTCCTACCTAAATAGGTAGGACAGACGCACCAGCCCTAAATAGGGCTGTAACTTTTGAACCGTAATAGTTAGATAGTTGAAAATTTCTCAGATTATGCGTTATTACGGCGGATTTGTTAACAAATAGTAAAAATGTCAAAAAGTTAAAAATTAAGGGGGTTCACAACAAGAAACTAGTTTTTATCAAAGATTTTTCTTCACGCTCTATCGTAAAAACGGTAATACATAAATGCGTCAAACTTAGTGTGATTATAGAGCAAACTCTACAGAATAACAACAAATACTAAAAACCGGTCAAGTGTGAGTGGGTCTTGCGCTAAAGGTCCCGGACAAAATATTTTTTTTTCTAAGTATATAATAATGTGTTCTGTGGTTGTGTGGTACGGAACCCACGCCTCGGTGCGCGAGTAGCCCGACTTGCACTTGACCGGTTTTATTGTTAATCTAACCTCTATCTTGCAGGCAATCAGCCCTGATACCAGCTCACGTGCGAGGCGTCCGCAAAATGATGTCGATCTGCAACAACAGAATCAGCGAGATAGCATACGACTCGGTTGATACTGTGTCCACTTGCATCGTGATCACCGGCCTCATACTGTTTCTTACTGTGGCTACTGTATTTATTTGTATTCAGGTGAGATTTGATTGACTTCCATTCCATCTGCATCGTCAATTCCCACAGGAAGAGCAAGGGCTGGCAGCGCACGGAATTTTTCCTAGCATATTGAACTGTATCTACCGTGAGATAAGATAAAATTCCAATTGATGGGACAGAATGACAGTTCATCCGCCGTGGAACAGTATAAGAAAGAGTATCTAGTACTTCATACAGTTCGGACACTCCATGCCTCCCACTCACTTTTTACCTCACCCCCTCTGGTTAATTCGTGGTTACCTCTTAAGCATAAATATGTATATTCCGGTCTCACTTGCACGCTACAGCAAATCCAACTTACTGCAAATAACCAAGTACAGTCGGCCGCAATAAGTTATATACACTTTAGTACTACGACGTAGAACAAAAGTGTATGCAACTTATTGCGGCCTACTGTACCTGTAGCTTTAAAAAGTTCTATTGTTTCGGAACCGGTCAAAACTACTCCGATTTTCATGATTTTTTTTTACAACGTCTAATCTAAAATACTACAACCTTTATAGTTTAAACGTTTTAAAATTTTAAATAACCTTCATTTTAAAGAAAAATTTTTCGAAATCGGAGTAGTTTTGACGGGTTCCGAAGTAAAAACCTTCAGGAACTCCACTAAAAAGCCTATCAGCAAAGCTATTTTTATACAATACTGAATAAAAACTAAACTTTAGGAATGAAGCTAATTTAATTGTGAACTAAAATTTAATAAAAAACCACATCTATAGTGTCATAAAATCAACAACCCCCGCATATAATAAAGTACTCTTTGAACCCCCGTCCCCTTGACAACCTTTTTCTTCTATACTCTTCGGTAACGCCAAGGAGAAGGGATTCAACCCATACAACTTACATGTAACCTCTTTAATGAACCTCGTCATTTTGAACAAATACCTTTGTATTAAGTTGTAGTTGCACTTTTCATAATTGAGAAATGTATAGACATCCATAAATTAGGTAAAAATATTTGCATTCATAACAAATAAAATATATTTTCTCAAACATGCTTGGAAATGTGAGCATTATTTTGACAACCTTCTTCGAGGTAAATCGAAATTGCTGTACTGGCCAAATACATGCGCGCAGCGGTCGGCAATGTTGTATGAAAATCCATATCTGTCGTGTTTAGCGGCCAAATAAATTACATAGTAAACTCATATCTGTCGTGTAATTTAAAAATGGAACGATCTTTTACTCCGAAACATGGCGACCAAGGAGGTAACTCATCAAAGGTTTTATTTAAATTTCGAACTGGCTTGCAAATAGAAAGCTTTTTATTGAAAAAAAAATGAAATTGTTGTTCGTTGTTCGTCATTGATTTTGAAAAGAGTTTAAATTTCCGCGAATTATATGAGACAATTTATTGTTTTCATTTCCGCGCATTATTTGAGAAAAGTACTATACAAGCCTTGGCCACAACTAGGCATTGATGGACTTACGTATGTGTGCCTCGGCTTCGCCTCGGCCCACATTTACAAGTTCGTCCATCAATGCCTCTGTTGCTGGCCGCTGCAGTAATGTACTATTAACAAATACGTGTTGGAAATATTTTCACAGATATACTCCGAAGCGATAGTGGTGGTCCAACTAAGTGGCAGCCTCCTGAACAGTACTTTTGTACAAAATAGCGAGCTACACAAATATTTACCGGAGGGTTGGGAGGATAAACTCGATTCTCTTATCGATAACGCATATACTTATGGAAGAGAAGGAATCTCTACTGGGGTGAGTAAATGTTTTTGCAAATTATTATGTAGCTCTGCGCAGCCCTAATGTAACAAACTTAAGGTGACAAAGATGAATGATTTGACAAAGTTAGTTAGAGACCTGGGTCATTATTTTATTCAGGGTACCATCATTCGGTCCCCTTCAAAGGCAACGGAATAAAGGCGATTTTTTTTTAGTAAAATTGGTAAATTCCAAAATAAAACTGTTATCGATAGCTACAGAATAAGAAACCAGTCTTAGAAAAACGTAGGACTTAATGTAAAATACTATACTTTTTTGCAAATTTATGGTAACTCAGTTGTTTGTGGTATGAAATGCAATATAATTTTGAGGGACGGTAACGCAGTGGGTATTTTGCTGAAAAAACACCAATAAATGTAAGAAGTAGCAAGAAAACATAGCTGCAAATGTCTTTAATGATTACTATAAACAATGATGAACAAAAATCGGCATAAAACGGTAAAAAAAGACTTATAGAATTTGTACAATAAAAGAAAATAAAATTGTATCAAAATTGTACCCTGAATAAAATAATGGCCCACCTACCAGAAAAGATATTTTTAAACGTAGACAATGTCGCAATTACGACGACGTCGCAACTGAATCGCCACGATTGTTTTCTGAGCTCTGACACTGATCTCAGAAATATGACTGCGATATCGCGACGATTTCGCTGCGTCCCGTCAATCAAAAATAGCTTGTTTAAGCTAGTTATAGCATGTAGCATCCCACTGCAGGGCAACGGCCTCCTCTCACGAATAAAAGTGTGATGGTGTGGGTCATATTCCAACACGCAAGCCCAGTGTGGACTGGAGGCAATGTTAGTGGTCAACTTGGCTATGGCTGTAATGGCTGTAACCAACAAAATAGGCTATGGCTGTAATGTACCTGGATTAACAAGTAGTTAGAAGGTTCAACAGCTTAGCGTGCCTCCCGAAGTATGAAGACGCTAGAGATGACCACTAAAACGGTCACCCATTCAATTACTGACCGAACCTGACGTTGATAAATTTTTGTGATCGTCCATTTCGCCCGATTAGAATCTTTATTGTTTTATCTTTTCTGCTTACTATGGATACTGAAGATACAAAGATATGTAAGTTTTAGTTACTATGACAGACCTAAATGTTACAGGTATGTAGATCAAAGAACTATGAAATAGTTTAGACAGTAAGTGTAATATGGTACGATTAACCCCTTTATTTATCGGTCCTTGGTGTTTTATCCTTTCAGACGCTATTTGTTGTAACTTAGATGAAACACAGAGTACTATAATTAGAAGCGTCGATGAACTAAGGGGTTAGTCCAATCAGATCACGCGATCCGTTGCTAGTGGAAACGGATCAGGCGCCAAAGGTACACTCTGATCACGAGATCAGTTTCGCCTAAAATAAAATACATGGTTTTGTAGAATCCGATCGCGCGGTCAGATTCTACAGAAATATAATAGTTAATTTCCACTCTGATCACACAAAGTCCAGTCACACCTGGGACTTTATGCCCATGTATTTATGAATGGACAACATTTAAATTTTTTAATCACCTGTTTTTAATAAATTAAATTATAACTGTAGCTATATATTTAATTTTTAAAAGACATGCCTTTTGGATTGGTAATTAGGTGGTGCAATAAATGGATAAAATGCGAGGATGAAATCAAACCTGTCATGCTTGTAATCATTGTTTCACAGTCATCTCGACTGGGGCGTATTATGACAACCTTTTTACAAGCTTTTACTCAACTTGCAATGTTTGTAAGTTTGTGTGCCTTTACAATTTTCGATCCACAATAGAATTTCTTGAAGTAATGCATGTTTACGTAGTTAGGGGTCGTTCACAAATTACGTAACGCAAAATTCTCAAAATTTCGAACCCCCCCTCCCTCCACATAACGATACCGTAACGCTTGGCTGGGACCCCTCCCCCCCCCCCCCCCCCCCCCTCCATTCCGTTACGTATCGTAAACATTTAAGGAATAATAATTCCGTTTAAAACAAAAAAGTTTTATGATACATTGCAAGTAAACATAACTGGGATGTTATCAAAAGTACCCAACGAATTTAGCGAAATGTGGCTCTACGTTTGCGATCTCATTATCTTTTTACGTTGAAAGAACTATTGAGACTTGTATTTTTTTTACATTATTATAATGTTGTTATTAAATCAAATCAAATCATTTATTTCAGAACATAAATTCCATAGGTATGTCCCAAATTAAATTTCATTGTTAGTATTGCTTACTTACTAGGTTAGTATAGTAAAATACGCAAACCTTAAACCCCTCCACCCCCACACATAACGGGACCGTAACGTCTGGTCGTACTCCTCCCCTCCCCCTCCCCTCCCCTCTAAATGCGTTACGTAATTTGTGAACGACCCCTTTCACCCTATAAGATAGCCCCGTAGACTTAAAACTGATTGCGCTGCCTGAAAGAATGCACAGCATGACATGTAGTAGTGACATCACAAAATTCTTGTAAATATGACACTGGAAAAAAAGATAATAAATGAATAGAAATTCATTTATTGTCTCCATTGGTAGTACAGTTTTTCTTACAATCTAATTATAAAATAGAACCTATGTGAGACAAAAAGTCGAGGCTAAGCTGAGCCGTGATACAAACAAAAATATGATAACAATATAGCTGTATAAAATATAGTATGAAATCTAAATATAAAATACTAGCGACACATCCCAGCTTTGCCCGGGTGCCCGGGTGGGATCTGTAATACCTATAAGTAAATATGCTATACATAAAAGCTTCCGGAAGAAATTTACTATATGACAGTGAAAACTGTATCAAAATCCGTTGCGTAGTTTAGAAGAAGTAAGCGGAGAACAGATTGTGTCAGGAACACACTGCGTTCCAAAACACAAATCGCCGACGTCGGGACGAAAACAACTAAACTAAAGTGGGAATACTGACCATTTCTGTCGAATGCACCAGGAGAGGTGGGCAAAAATTGTTACGACCCAGAAAATGGTCGTCGGCGCCCGGGTCGTCCTAAGAAGAGGTGGCGGGATGATCTGGATGCTTTTGACGACAAGTGGCCAGAGCTTGCCCAGGATAGAGATGGTTGAAAGATTAAAGGTGAAGCCTTTGCCCAGCAGTGGGATGAAACAGGCTAGAAAAAAAAACATAAAAGCGGAGAAACAGAAATGATGAGGACAGACGCGAATATCGACTTTGTTGTATACTATTAAGAGATAACAAATACTGGGTAACTAAGATGATGCCAAAGTATTTTTTAAATCGAATTTGTCATTAAAACCTTGATAAATTTTATTAGGTAAAAAGTATACTCAAAGAGGGGGACCCAGAGAAGGTAGCGCGCGTAGAGCAACAAATCCTGGAGATCTGGGACCGAGTCTACCAAAGCTGGGTGTCTGGCCACTTCGCCCAGGGCCCCGCGCCGGGCACCGTCGGGCCGCAGGTCGATAACTCCGCTATACAAGACTCGTGGGACAGTTTCGTTAGTGACGTCACTAATTCTCCCGGTAAGTTGCCTACTCAATGTACCGATCACTGTCGGAGTTTTTCACCGATGTGGCAGACCACATGATGTGACACCCTTTAGTATGATTTCTCTACTTTCTTGTAAACTACATGTCGCGGCTTTCGCTCTCAGAAAAGCGCGGGAATAGGTCATTTCCTGGAAGGCGATAGGTTTCATTTTGGGTTTTCATTATTGAGGAAAAAAATGATCTGAGCATAGCTACGAAACCCTATCATGGGTGGCGTGATCCGCTCTTGGTCGATTTTTGACTGCGTCGCTTCAGCCTTTAAAAAAATATCAATTACTTAAATGACATCTTTTATACAGGTTTATTCGACTACTCCGGCGTCGTATCCTGGGTACAGGCAAACGTGGGGACTTTGAGCGCTATAGCTACCAGCGTCTGGGCGCCGCTCGCTAGCAACATGTCACTGCTAGCCGGCTCGCTAGGCGCGTTCACCTGGCTACTGCTGTGCGGCGGGGGCGCCATCATCAACATGTTCATTAACATGGTGAGTCTGACTGCAAAGTGCATGTGATCTCTGGCAGTCTGCCGTAGTAAATATGATACCAATCGGGTTGTCTAACTTTCAAGCAGCGAGTCAAGCAGATAGAGATCTGATAAGCCTGTTGCCAAAACAAAACCCGAAATCTAAAGTTTAGACAACTTTACACAAAAGGTGTTTGTATCTTGAAAGCAAAGCAAATCAAATGCGGGCAAAAACTGCATACTTACGTGTTGAAATCGTTTGTTATTTATGATTATTTAACAACCATTTCAATGAACAGGTGGTGTTCTTCACGACGCTGTTCTACCTCCTCGCGTCGAGCAACGCCCTGTACAAGCCGGTGGAAGTGATCACACAGGTGCAGCCCAACTTCGGCCCGAGGCTCGGCATTGCACTCTCCGTCGCTATCAACCAAGTACTTATGAACCACATGACGTGTGGCTAAGAATAGAATCATCACTATCAGCATCCTACTATACATACAATACATCCCACTGCAGGTCAAAGGCCTATGGGTGTTTGGTAAACAATAAAATTAGGGAACGCATTGGGCACGCGTGGTGGACTAACACCGTGCCCAATGCGTAAAAGTAGACATTGCTTCAGAATTTCTTCTTTAGACTACAGACTTCCTCACGATGGTTTCCTTCACTGGCAACAGGTACATGGTATGTCATCCGTGCGGATTCGAACCTAAATCTTCAGGAGTTTTCATACGTTTTATGCCACTCTACGAATATCCTATTAACTATATCATCCCGTGAGTGTCGTATGATGACATCATTCATGATAATGACACATCGTACTTCAAAGCTTACCTATAGCTTTATCCACCACATTACAACGGAACGTCAACGGGCGGGCACAGCGAGACCAATTTACTCTATTTTAATATTGGAGAGAACAAAATAGGTTCACAGAGAAAGCTCCGTCCAACAGTGCAACAAGGACGGACCGTCTTTGTTCTCTTCAACTACTCTATTGCTATTACAATAGGTATTATTGTGCCCGCCCGTGCTCGCCCGTCCTTATGTGGAAAGACCTTATGTCATTACAACGGCCGATCGACGAATGATCGCAGCAAGAACAATGTAAAATAGTCGCTATTTTTATTCGTGTAGAGAATAGCATACGTTAACAAAGAGCCTTCCCACGGCCGAACTATGTTAATACTCTCTGTAAACATAGCGTAAAAGACAAGAAGAGTGCTATAATCCATAATAAGTGGTCTTCACCGGAAAAAGCTGAAAAGCCCGTGTTATAGATGGCGCTGACTCCTTGCCTGCGAGTTTCGACGAAAACAATTTCAAATCTACTACTCTTTTTAGTAACCTAAGCTACCTACCTCTTTAACGCAGTTGGTTTGGGGTCACCAGTTTAACGCACGTAGGTAGGGCGTTGAATGCCGACAGGATCAGGAGTCCCGGAGATGGTGAATAATACGCCAGCAGAGTTGTTGTAGAAATGGAATATCTTTATTAGGGGCAGTACAGTTTATATAGTGCTCGCTACGTGCTATAATTACATGACATATGCTACATGAGACACGTAGGAGACGTGACTATCGGAAACTGCACTGCTTGCATAAATATCCCTTACAGTTTGGTTCATAATAGTGGAAGACTAATCTTTCCTAGCGTATGTTGGCAATTCATCTACTCGTGTGCAAGGAGTCAGCGCCATCTATGAGACGGGATTTTGAGCTTATTCCGGTGTATATGGTGTAAAGCACTCTTCTTGTCTTTTACTCTATGCTGTAAATAACCTTTTATTTATCGTAAGATCATTTAGTATAGTCATTTCAATATTACATTGATAACGACAACATTGAACTTTACGCACATTGATAATATTTATTTTGTTCGTCTTATCAACATACTGAATGATCAATCAATCAATTATTCTTTATTTTACACCGATAGGTACATAATGGCCTCGATTTGAACTGTGCCACGACTTAACTAAATTTATCCCTGTCACTTTCTAAAATAAGATTGAGAAAAGAGACAGAAAACCAACAGCTGACTTTAGTGCTGTCAAAGTGACGTTACACGCCTAAAAACGCTTTAAATCAGATGGCGTACATCTTATTTTGGGCGTGTAACTTCACTTTGACAGCACTAAAGTCAGCTGTTGGTTTTCTGTCTCTTTTCTTAATCTTATTTTAGAAAGTGAAAGGAATAAATTAAGTTAAGTCATGGCACAGTCCGAATCGGTACCAATATAGGGTCCTTCTTTATATGCTGACGGTATTTTAAGGGGACGATCAAACCATCAAACTAAACAATTTTCTCTACGGGACCAACATCGGAACTGCGAAAAAAACAATTTACTGTTCCGTTGAAAATGTTTTTGGTCTGATCATCCCCTTAAAAACCGTCAGCATATTAAGAAGGACATACGATAAAATGCAAGGTGAAAACCAAACGCACGCAAATCTTCAAACTATCTATCTGTCTTATAATGTCACGCCTCTTTCCCTGTCGGGTAGGCAGAGAGCGAGGAAAGCCATTTGCTACGATCCTTACATACCTCTCTCGCCTCACTGATATCATGTTACCTTTCTGTAAGACGTAATCGATTTAATAAGAGCATAGAGTAAATAAATTATACACAACAGAGGGTCAATGCCCATACTAAGAAAGTTGCCACCTTCTTAGTTGAAAACTCGCGCAAGTACAGCGACGGTGGTGAGTAACGGTACTACAGCAAATACAGCAATGTTTAATTACGTTAAAATACGTGTTAAACACAATTGTTATAATTTTTTTTTTAAGAATATCATCTATACAGGGTGTAACAAAACACCCTAGTAATACTTAAGGGGGTGCTTCAGACCATCAAACTGAACAACTTTCACTATGGAGCCAACATCGAGAAAAAATAAAAAAATCAACTGTCCCATACATTTTAGTCGAGTTTGTACTGCAGTTTTGTATGGGACAGCAGATTTTTTTATTTTTTCTCTATGTTGGCTCCATAGTGAAAGCTGTTCAGTTTGAGGGTCTGAAGCACCCCCTTAAGAATTACTATGGTGTTTTGTTACACCCTGTATAATTTATTTCCGTGGAACAAAACTCAAATAATAGTGATCTAATAACGTTTAATTAAGATTTATCTCTCGTTCAGGCCAGTAACGACATCTGTTTGCGCCAAGACTATACTAAATCTAAAATGTATGGAACTGACCAGACATGGTAAGAGTAAGACTTAGGGCGCCCTCTTCTGACACTTCCATTCTGACACTCATCTGAAAACTATTTCTGATAAATCAATAAAGTAACACTGAATTAAATGTTTTTGAAGTGAATCAAATGTTTTTTCGTTTTCGACTGTATCCTATGTTCGGGCTCATTTGGTATAATAATTAAAAGGCAGTGGACTGTAAACTGGTTTTTACTTTAGTTTTAAATACAAATTATTATTCGTCAAGAAAATGCGTCCGCACGGTTAGTTATCTTATACGAACAGGAAGTCTAAAGATGGCCGCGAGCCGGTGTACTCTATGGAGCCGGTGTTGCCCGCTCTGAGGTTGTTTGTCGTAGACATCCTAAACCACCTGGTATGAATGAAGCGACCGATGAATGTTAAAGAAGCAAAAGGGGTGATTTTGGAGAAACGGTTTTCATATTTTTAATTTCTTAGCTTAGCAACTTTCATTATGGAAAGAAATACGAATAAAGATAATGATTATTCTTTCCTTCTGTTTAGGATGAGAAGGTCTAATTTGCAGTGTTTTTTTAGGTATTCAGGGCTTCCTTCAAAATGGCGCTGTTCTACGGATTGTGGACGTGGCTGGTTCACAACTTTTTTGGAGCCAAAGTAGTCTACCTACCATCGGGTGAGTTTATCTATTTTTTACTTATTCAGTATTTGAGGAAAACGCAGGATTAGTGATAGAATACACTAAAATCATTATTTTGTAGGTTTTAATCTGTTTATTTTGGCACACACAATTTGTATACACTACTGAACTGATGGAATATTTCGAAAAAAAGATAGGGCGTTACTTGGCTCACTCGATGAGGAGTTATATGAATTTGAAGCATTCAAAGTACAGCATTATCAGTATTTGACATTGTGTATCGACGCTTTAGAGTGAAGAACTCGTAAAAATAATAAGAAAAGTAAGAAATTTTTTCGGGAGGAAGAAAAAACTGCGTCCTATACCTTTTTTTTTTAAGTTCGGGAGCATTTGCGAGGTTTTTACTACACGCTATACTTAGATGGCATTACGAGTATGAGATTATTTTTTTAGTGAAATCAGGACACGGTTTGCGACATTTTCTTTCCAGAAATGTACTAATAAAAAACCGGCCAAGTACGAGTCGGGACTCGGGCAATTAGTGTTCTGTACTACCAGTGGTTTAACATGGGTCATTGATGAAACCACTATAAATTGACACTTACTTCGTATCTGGTCACATAGTAACTGAAGATCATTTTACACTGGTCTGGTCTGGTCTGGTGTTAGTTTTTTGGGTATAGTAAAAAAAACTATCCAATTTAGAGCCACCCTTATAATTTTCCCGACATCTACACGTTATTTCTGATGTTCATGATTTCTTTCAGATCTTATACGGCTATATTTTTTGAAATAGAGGTGGGGACAGCAATTTCTCGGATTTAATTGAAAATTTTGTTAAACAAAGTTTTAATAAAACGTTTGAAAACTATATTTTTAGACTAGTATTTTCATAAGCTTTCAATTGATACCCCACACCATAGGGTAGAATTTTTTTTTACCCTTTCTTACTCCCCAAATTGTTCATTCCAAATTCTTAATCCCCAATATAAAAATTAAGCTTTTTTTACTTCATTTATAGCACTCCGTGACCTAAACCCGCACTTAGGTTACGGTTTTGCGTTACCTAAGTAGTCCATTATTACACGGATTACACCGTTCGAAAATGAATCCACTTTATTGCACAGATGCATAATATACAAAAGAAGGTTCTTTTATAGCATTCCGTGACCTAAACCCGCACTTAGGTCACGGTTTTTCGTTACTAAGTAGTCCATTATTACACGGATTACATTACACCATTCGAAAATGAATCTACTTTATTGCACAGATGCATAATAAACAAAAGAAGGTAGGTACTTTTAAATGTGCTTTCAATCAATGTGACCAACATTGAAATCGCGAAATCCCCAACTGACTCCAAGTTACCCCCCCTACTTTAATTATATTACGTACGCCCTACTTACACCCGCACCCCCTGCTCACACCTTATTAGTATGTTGGTAGTAGGGTGCGAGTAAGGGATGCGCCCCCTAGTGCGTAGAGGGTGATTGGGGATGCATAGGGGTGATAAGAGGGTACACCCCCTAATGCGTAAGGGGTGTGTAGTGGTGATTAGGGGGTGCACCCCCTAGCTCGTGGGTGTGATTAGGGGGTGTGCCCCCTAGCTTGTGGAGGTGATTAGGGGTGTACTCCTAGCTCGTGGGGTGATTAGGGGGTGTACCCCCTAGCTCGTTGGGGTGATTAGGGGTGTACCCCCTAGCTCGTGGGGTGGTTAGGGGTGTACCCCCTAGCTTGTGGGGGTGATTAGGGGGTGTACCCCCTAGCCCGGGCTGGTGATTAGTGGGTGTACCCCCTAGCTCGTGGGGGTGATTAGGGGTGTACCCCCTAGCTCGTTGGGGTGATTAGGGGGTGTACCCCCTAGCTCGTGGGGGTGATTAGGGGGTGTACCCCTAGCTCGTGCTGGTGATTAGGGGGTGTACCCCCTAGCTCGTGCTGATGATTAGGGGGTGTACCCCCTAGCTCGTGGGGGTGATTAGGGGGTGTACCCCCTAGTTCGTGGGGGTAATTAGGGGTACGTGCGTAGGGGGTGAATAGGGGCTGATGATGATGTGACGGTAGATGTGATTACGTGCCACCTAGTGCACACGTGCGTAGGGGGTGAGTAGGGGCTGATGATGATGTGACGGTAGATGTGATTAGAGGTGAGTATCTATTGATTGTGGTTGCGATATATGAACGAAGATTTTAAAGTCGTGGTTGTGTCCTACGGGGGGCTCCGCCCCCCGTGCCCCCGGGGGGGCTCCGCCCCTCCACCCCGCCGGGGGCTACGCCCCCGGTCCCCCTTTCTGCCCTTTTCGTTAGTATACGTTTTCGTAGAATTAAAAACTTCAACATGAAAGAGAATGTCAATACATTACACACACACACACACACACAAAAGTTGGCGGGTTTAGGTCACACGAGCTATAAAATAGTATACGATACTCGTGACCTAAGTAAGTCCATTATTACACGGCGTTTATCGCCCTCGCTGCGCTCGGGCGATAACTCACGCCGTGCAATAATGGACTACTTAGGTCACACGTATCGTAATGTACTATTATGATATTGGGCCAGCAATTGCTATATCTGTACCATAATAGTACATTACTGCAGCGGCCAGCAACAGAGGCATTGATGGACGAACGTGTTAATGTGGGCCGAGGCGAAGCCGAGGCACACATACGTAAGTCCATCAATGCCTAGTTGTGGCCAAGGCTTGTATAGTACTTTTCTCAAATAATGCGCGGAAATGAAAACAATAAATTTTCTCAAATAATTCGCGAAAATTAAAACTCTTTTTATCAAAATCAATGACGAACAACGAACAACAATTTTTTTTTTTTTTTCAATAAACAGCTTTCTATTTGCAAGCCAGTTCGAAATTTAAATAAAACCTTTGATGAGTTACCTCCTTGGTCGCCATGTTTCGGAGAAAAAGATCGTTCCATTTTTAAATTACACGACAGATATGAGTTTAGTATGTAATTTATTTGGTCGCTAAACACGACAGATATGGATTTTCATACAAACATTGCCGGCCGCTGCGCGCATGTATTTGGCCAGTACAGCAATTTCGATTTATCTCGAAGAAGGTTGTCAAAATAATGCTCACATTCGAGATAATTCGCGATTTTGATAAAAAGAGTTTTAATTTTCGCGAATTATTTGAGAAAATTTACTGTTTTAATTTCCGCGCATTATTTGAGAAAAGTACTATACAAGCCTTGGCCACAACTAGGCATTGATGGACTTACGTATGTGTGCCTCGGCTTCGCCTCGGCCCACATTAACACGTTCGTCCATCAATGCCTCTGTTGCTGGCCTCTGCAGTAATGTACTAATACCTTACGGAATAGAGTAAGTGACATGAGTTGTCTAATGAAACCGTTTTTGGACGTTTTTTGCAGGGTAAAAATTCGATTTCTGTGTATTAATTCCCAATCTAACGTGAAATGGTGAATAATTTAATGAAACAGTGTTAGTATATTTTACAAAATTATCTACGATTTCACTTTAGGTTCACGATTATTGACAGAAACTGAATTTTTACCAGGACTCCAAATCCCCAAAAACGGTTCTATTCCCTCGCGTCACGTATCTCTTTCTATTATACAGGCATGCCGCTAGGTACATCTCGCTCTCTCAGCTGGCACCGTCTCTCTTACGTAGTATAATACCTTTATGATCTGTACCGAGTTTCAACTTCCTATGTCTTACGGTCTCTGAGAAAAATGCCTGTGACAGACGGACGGACGGACGAACGGACGGACGGACGGACGGACAGACGGACAGATACCGAGCTGATTCCATAAGTGTTCCGTTTTGCCAATTTTGGTACGGAACACTAAAAATACCAAAATATCAATCCCGAGGTTTTCACTCTAAGGTAGGGTTTATACAGAAGAGAAGCGTGGAGGTGGCGGGTAGTCAAAGGAACACCAATATAAACCTTATATTATGTAGCATAGCGTCGTTTTTTGACGTAAAGAAAAATCGCACCCCCGCCACCAGGCGACGTCGCCTGGAGGCGCGGGCGTAATTCTCCAAACGACTCTATGCTACGTACTATAAGGTTTATATTGCCGCACCCCGCCCGCGAAATGTCCGCGCCACGTCACTTCTGTTTAAACAGCCCCTAAGGCGACGGTATGGTATCATCATCGTTTTGAGCTACGATCTTGTCCGTGGTGGAGGATTTGTATGGTATATTAAACAATAAATAAATAAACAAATGTATCTCTAGTAAAGAGGCTTGAGACTGAACTCACTTTTTACCCAACTGCAGTTCTTTCAAATAACGATATTATCCTTTTTAGGGTTCCGTACCCAAAGGGTGAAAACGGGACCCTATTACTAAGCCTACGTTGTCCGTCCGTCTGTCCTACTTATTTAGGGCTGTAACTAGATAGTCGAAATTATCTTGCTATTACGGTACACCAATATTTTTAGGGTTCCGTACCCAAAGGGTGAAAACGGGACCCTATTACTAAGCCTACGTTGTCCATCCGTCCGTCCGTCTGTCCGTCCGTCCGTCCGTCCGTCCGTCTGTCCTACTCCTACCTATTTAGGGCTGTAACTTTTGAACCGTAATAGCTAGATAGTTGAAATTTTCTCAGATTATGCGTTATTACGGCGGATTTGTTAACAAATAATAAAAATGTCAAAAAATTAAAAATTAAGGGGGGTACTCATACTCAACAAGAAAATAGTTTTTATCAACGTTTTTTTTTCACGCTCTATCGTAAAAACGGTAATACTTACATACAAGCGCAAGCGTGAAACTTAGTGTGATTATAGAGCAAACTACAGAATAACAACAAATACTAAAAACCGGCCAAGTGTGAGTCGGTCCTGCGCTTAAGGTCCCGGACAAAAAAAGTTTTTTTTTCTGAATTAATAATGTTGTGTTCTGTGGTGGTGTGGCACGGAACCCTCGGTGCGCGAGTAGCCCGACTCGCACTTGACCGGTTTTATTAATTTTACCCGTCTGCACCCGGAGCTGGGTTCCAGTTATCCGTGTCGAGATAACTAGCACATGACCTTTGTAATACAGACAGAGCGGCGTATCGATTACCCGTGACAACAAAATTGCCCTTTAATTAAACTAAATTCGGTATGTCATGTTTTATTTAGGTATTTATTTTAAATTTTGTAGGGATAGTAGATATCGTTGTGGGAAACTGTTTAAATTTTTTTGGTTTCTAATCTACTTTATTAATAGACATTTAATTTTCAAAATAGTTTGATCTGTGATCTCTGAATGCAAATAGTCGCGAAAAAATGGTTTAAACTCCTTTGTTGTAAACAAAGGGTGACTATCCTACTTAATCCTACTAATATTATAAACGCGAAAGTTTGTAAGTATGGATGGATGTTTGTTCCGCTTTCACGCAAAAACTGCTAAACGGATTTTGATGAAATTTGGCATACAGATAGACCATGGCCTGGATTGACACATAGGGTTCTTTTTATCCGGGTAACGCAGACGATGTCGCGGGCAACAGCTAGTTTGTTAATAAGTTTACAAATAGTCGCTCGTTAGACCTTTGCCCAGCAATGCAGTGGGACGAAGAGGGTAAAACAAGGACAATTATTTGAAGTTTACCATGGAGTTTACACGTCGAGTCGTCGTCATGTGTCGTCACTCACACATGTTCTTGAAAATCTACATTTTTTGAAATATCGGCAATCCTTTCATTTTAAAATCTCTAACATAGAAAATATTGCTAATGAGATTTTTATCTAAAAATGGTTCTCGATTCAGCCTTAAAAAAAACAGGACATACCGAATTCTAGTACCTACCTTAAACAAAACTTAAAAGTGGAACAGAAAAACAAAAAGGAAAAAACCGAACGAAAAAGTCACTGAACTTCAATTTAGTCCGAACAGATAATAGTATTTTTCTGTCGATTGTTCAGCAAAGAATTATCTCGCGACGTCCAGTCGTGCACCGTGTGACATTTTTATTACTCGTGTATTACTGTGCAATAAATCTTTCGAGTCTGAGGAAAAAATGCCATTGGAATACAGTGACAATGGCTAGCATTGTTTTGTTCATAGTTGCCATAGTTTTTCAATCAGCTGTTGGGTTTAGGATTAATTTCACGAGCTGTCAGCATCCAGAGTGGTTATGTGTGAATAATGCGCCAAGTGAAATTGTGTTCTCTTGTTCTGTCGTTAAAAGTAATGTAAGTATCTTTGAATCTTGGTTGTTTTAGAACTAGCATTAATGAAACGTTTCTTTTATCTATAAGTAAATATACATTGTTCTATACATATACAGGGTGAAATTGATATCATTAGCATCCTTTTGAACTAAGAGTCTACCCATCAAACTGGACAACTTTTACTATGGGAGCAAAGAGATATTAGCAAAAAAAATCGACCCTATTCCATACTAAACTGCAGCGCTTACTCGACTCAAATGTATGCAACAGCTGATTTTTTTTTTGCTCCGATCTCTTTGCTCCCATAGTAAAAGTTGTTCAGTTTGATGGGTAGACTTTTAGTTTAAAAGGATGCTAATGATATCAATTTCACCCTGTATAGATAAGATCCAAATCCACTTACTCACTGATTAATTACGAAATCTCCAAAACTATGACGCCTACAAACTTGATAGAGCATCCTACCTTACTGGCATACCTACTTGTCCGCATATTTTGCGGCCCTCTTTGCTTTTAGTTGCTATCTTAAAAATGATTTTACAAATCCCACTTGCATTAAAACTAGGATAGGGTGGAATATGGTGGAAGACTGTATGGGAATTCCATAGCTGATAACTGGTATTCCGCTAGTTCAGTATATTTAATTTGATATGTATGAATGTAGTTGTTCTGTAACATTAACTAACAATTATAAATCAATTAATTAATGTAATCTTTGTTTTAGGATTTCATAATACATCTAAAGGATTACTACACGGATCAAATAAGAAGTGTTACTGTCCAAAATTGTAGGGACATACGAGTCGTGTTGGACTGCCCCATACTCCAGCGGGCTTCCCAACTCCAGCTGTTCAAAATAAAAGACTGTGATAGACTAGAATTTATCTCCTTATCCAGTAGTTCCCTACTACAAACACCGCCTGAAGTCACCATAGAAAATGTAAGAGAAGTCGTCTCCTTCCCAAGAAAACTATTCAAATCTCCGAGCTCTTTGACCGAATTAAAATGCTCAGGATCCACATCATTGAGGAAAATCCGCGTTATCAACAGCAAAATTAATTCTATTAATACCAAAGCTATTTTCAATGTGAGTGGCATCAAAACTATCGAATTCGAAAACGTGACAATTGCCAACATTCAGAACCAGGCGATAAACGCTATAATGGGATACGATAACACTGTGTTCACTATTCTCAATAGCAATATAGATAATTTAGACTTCAATGGAATTACAGTACAAAGCAGAACGACCACTATCTCTCAAAACACGTTCGGTGATGTCATTGGAAGCGCGGTCAACTTGACATCTGACTATTTATATATCACAGGAAATTCTTTCAAGAAGATAAATCCGAACGGTTTGATTTTAAAATCTGTTAGCACAGACATTACGAACAATGAAATTAACGTACTAAAACGCGGTGCCCTCACAAATGTTAAATGCTTACGGAAGAAATCAAACCGAAAACAATTCAATTTTTCAAGGAATAGAATCGAAAATGTAGAACCACACTCTCTAATTTTCGACTACGCTAGCTGCAAGACTGCTGGAGCAGTCGTAACGATCCAAGGCAATAAAATAGATTGTCGCTGTCGGAACATAAATCATCTAACTACTAATACTGAAACGAATAGCTTAATATTAAACTTGGCCCACAATAACACATGTTTATCAGCACCGTGCACGTTACCTGTCGAAATTGTCAAGTTATTAATAGAAAGTGATATGTGCCAATTGAATCTCGATCCACAAGTGATGTGTTTACTATACAATGACAAGCATACGAATGAAGTCACTACAGACGATGAGGTCACAGAAGTAGCACCTACATTCTACTTGATAAGACAAGCTAACTCACCAAACGGAGATGCGAGTGCTGCAATGACTGCTATAGACAAAGACGTACTACTAAACGATGGGCATTTGAACATGACTAATAGAACTACTGTTAAAGTAGTCTTCGATTCTTCCAAAGACTTTGTCGAGACTTTAAGAAGTACAAGTACAACGCATAGAAGGCCCGTAGAAGAAGCAAAGTTACCTAGTAATGAGTATGTGAACAAATGTGTGGGGAGTCATTGTAGGAATAATGCCTATGATAGACAGAAAGCATTGGATTTCTATAAGTATGTCTACGCACAGTTGCGATCACCGAGGCTAGATGAGAACAAGAAAAATACCTGAAAATTGTTTATGTTTTGTAATAAACAATATCTGTTTTATTATTGTTGTTTTCATTTATCAAGCTACAATAATTATGACTTTGATCATGCCATGTTTTAAAAATCAAACTATAGATTAATATCATGCGTTATAACATTTTTACCTACCCGATGTGAACTCTGTTTTCAGAATTATCTAAGTATTGTTTATAATAATGACTGATAAATACTTTTACACTATTACTTTTCCTACAATTCTGTTTATTAATCCATGACATGATGATGCTCGCATTCTTGCACTTGGCTCACAATTATATTTTAAAAATAAAGTACTTAAAGGAAAATCTAATCGGAACCTCTCAGCTTTGTAGTAAAAAAAAAGGTTGGTAAAATATCCTTACTACAACGTGTTAATGAATTAACGCAAAACTAGAAAGTAGTTTGTTTAGAATCGAGAGCAGAATCAAATTATCATGGTTTCAACATAGGTAATTTTTTTCAAAATATTAAATAATTTTTTCTTAAAATTTAAGATTTACTGAACCCGATGTCAACCCACGTGTCCGTATAGTTAGCAGCCTCACCAGCTCATTCGAAGGTTTTGACTAAGCCACGATTTAGTGCCCAATTAGTGCAATTTGGTGCCCAAAGCACAGATTTGGTGCTCATGTAGTTTAAAAGATATTTGGGTACCTTACTGAGGCTGCTAGATAGACGTCAAGCTAGCAGTCGCATTTTGAAATACTGTTTGTATCGATGTGATTTATATGTCACGATTTAGTGCTCATTTAGTGATCCCTATATCCAAAATTTCATGAATATTGATCCAATACAAGCCGAGATATGATAGTACATTGTTGAGGCTGCTAACTAGACGTTTCTTCCAACGATGATTCCAATGAAACGGATGCACATTTGAAACAGATAAATACATAGCGATTTAGTGCTCGATTTGGTGACTCTTATGATATTTATGAAAAGTAGAACTTTCTTTCCTATTTCCCAAAAAAATTACGTAAACTTCTACATACTAATCGTAATTTAGGTCTGACGAAACCGTTGATCAAATTTAGACTTTATTCAACTGTGATAGGGTTTAAAATTGTTTTTAATTTTATGGTTAGTACTGCCAAGCAAAAAAGTTAAATGACATTAAATTTTTATAACTGTGACAATACTCACTCTCTTATGTATGTATTGAGTGACTCAATTTGAGTCCAGGAGTGCGATTTTTGAATCTCATTCGCGGAGTTTAGCAGTTGAAAATATCAAAATTACTGTGGAGATATGCATCTTTCTACTGCTGATTTGACTTTCAAAAATCATACTTCAGGAGTGTAATTTTTGAAAGCCAAATCAGCAGTAGAAAGATGCTTATCTCCATAGTAATTTTGACATTTTCAACTGCTGAACTCAGCGAATGAGATTCAAAAATCGCACTCCAGGAGTCTTTTATTTTTCTCTACTATTTGACTATTACTGTATTAATTGACTAGTCCCAAATCATTTGTGTCAAGCTTGCAAAGCAAGCAAGTCAAAAATCTGTGTGTGATTTATTCTCTTATAATAAATCTGTTCATTATTCTCCTAGTTTCATTTAGTTTTTCTTATAAACATTCAGTTTTTACCCGACTGCGCTAGAAGGAGGGTAATAGTAATCTTAAAGTAAAATAAGGACGTAGTTTGCAAAAAAATTACCTTATCTGTCGGCAAAAATCCTCATTACTATCAAGCAATGAGGATTTTAGGACTTTTCTTATTGAAATGCCCTGCCAATAACTGCCTCTCTGTGGTCTAATGGTTAAGAGCAATGGGCTCTCGACACGGAGGTCGTGGGTTCGATTCCCACGGGGGACACCTCCTGATATGTCACTGTGTGCATTTTTCCCCAGTTGGTAAGAACATTACAGGCTAAATACCAGATTGTCTGAAAAGAAAGATGATCCCTTGCTTCGGATGGCACGTTAAGCCGTTGGTCCCTGCTACTATCTCTTGTGGTAGTAGCCGTTACATAGTTAAATAGTTTTATGGTTTTTTCTACCAAAATCTACCAGAAATTACCAAAAACTAGGTACCAGAAGAAACAAAAATTTCCAAAATCTACAAAAAAGAACCAAAAACAACCAAAATGTACAAAAAATCTAGGAAGAACTACCAAAAACGTTCCAAATCTATCATAAAGAACCAAAATGTACTGAAATTTAAAATTTGTATTTTATTTTGTTACGTGAGCTTAACATTGTACACGTCTGACCACTTGACGCACGCTTCCCGCTCCACTGACGCTGCCTTCCCGCGTCATGGTCGCGTTGGTTTGGGCGACTTGGCGGTACGCCGTAAGGGCTCTTACAGACCAGCGACAGTTGTCTGCGACAGCTCGCGACAGGGTCGCGCGACAGTTGAAGACCGTGACGTAGTGTTGTATAGTCTGAGAGATAGACCTCCATATCCAAAACAGTTTTTTTGGTAGTTTGTAACATCCTATACAACGTGTTAATGAATTAACGCAAAACTAGAAAGTAGTTTGTTTAGAATCGAGAGCAGAGTCGAATTATCATGGTTTCAACGTAGGTAATTTTTTTCAAAATATTAAATAATGTTTGCAAAATTTAAAATTTTCTGAACCCGATGTCAACCCACCGCACATGCACACTCACCCTACTTACTACCAAAACAATATCATAAAAATCTATCCATGAGTACGTTAGCGCTTTCTTTCAGTGCCGAAATGATAACAAATCATTTTTGCCTCAAAACTTAAAATGCTAATAACTTTAAATTTTAACTATTAAAGTAATTAAATTATTGTTTCAATCTAATTATTTTGTTATAAATCAGTTGGGGTGTATGAGGTTTTGCGCTAAATCATTAACACGTTGTATACAGGGTCCTTCTTAATATGCTGACACTTTTTTAAGGCGATGACCAGACTATTAAATAAATAAATAAATATCTTGGACATTGTCACACAAATTACCTAGTCACATTTAAAGTACCAGAATCTAGCCTGGACTTGTATTATGATGACTAGACAACGATATAGAATACATATATAGATACAAACATCCATGACTCGGAAAATTATTATTATTAAATTATTATTATATTATTAAACTGAACAACTTTCTCTATGGAATCAACATCGAAATCGCGAAAAAAAAAAACAGTTGTCCCATACGTTTGGCTCCGAGTAGGTTTGTAGTTTTGTATGAAAGAGCTGATTTTTTTTCGCGATTTCGATGTTGGCTCCATAGTGAAAGTTGTTCAGTTTGATGGTCTGAAGCACCCCCTTAAGTATTACTAGGGTGTTTTGTTACACCCTGTATACGTATTTATAAATATTTATGTGTATAATATTATGTGTTCTAATTATTAGTGTTGTGTTAAGTATTATATCATAACTAATTAACTATACAGGGTGTAACAAAACACCCTAGTAATACTTAAGGGGGTGCTTCAGACCATCAAACTGAACAACTTTCACTATGGAGCCAACATCGAAATCGCGATAAAAAAATGCACTCTTTCATACAAAACTGCAGTACCGTCTCGATTCAAATGTATGGGACGGCAATATATTTTTTTTTTCTCGACGTTGGCTCCATAGTGAAAGTTGTTCAGATTGATGGTCTGAAGCACCCCCTTAAGTATTACTAGGGTGTTTTGTTACACCCTGTATAATGGCCTCGATTCGGACTGTGCCACGACTTAACTATATTTATTCCTGTCACTTTCTAAAATAAGATTAAGAAAAGAGACTTCTCGATCTTATTTTAGAAAGTGACAGGAATAAATTTAGTTAAGTTAAGTCGTGGCACAGTCCGAATCGGTACCAATGTATATTATAAAAAAAAAAAATTCTTTATTTCAGATACTTATTACAATCCATATTGATGTTAGTAACACACTTAAATAACTATGTTAGTACACATACTTAAGTGCAGACCGACCCAGTGCTTAATGAAGCTACTGTCGTATCTACTTGCGACCATCTTCAGAATGCTGTTGGTGCTGGCGCGAACCCTCTGCAGTGCGGCGGCACAGCGTTTGCGGAGCGTGGTGGGAAACCCATCGACATGAGCGTCCGCGAACATGCCTGACGCACTGCAGAAGCGCGGCAGCCCCAGCAGCATCCTGAAGGCGTTATTATATTGGGTGCGCAGGGCCCCTAGAGATGCCTGGCGATATGCAGTCCACAGATTACAGGTGTACATGGATGTGCAGTACGCTCTAAACAATGTTATTTTAACTTGCGCTGAGCAATGCCTGAATCTGTGGACTATCATATTGGCCCTGACTGCAAGCGCCCTGCGTTCCCTTTCTATGTCCGCATCATCGTGCAGGTGCTCTCGCTGACTGCTCCCGTCGCCGCGAGGAGCATACGCGAGCATACCGTGGACGTCAGAATTTTTCTGACGGAAGGCGTGTTAGCCATACATTTTGTATTAAGCCCCGCACACTATCAGAAATTCGGATCAGGTATTGCCAGACGTGCGATAATTATCCTAGATATACCTACGATATTTTTGAGTGTCATGTTCATGTGATAGAAATAAAAGTCAGGTATATTTAATTTCTGTAAGCAGGCCATTTACTAAACGTTAATAGTTTCAGAGTTTTAAGCAAAATTCCGGAAAAAAACAAACAGAATTTTAAACTTTTTTTGCGATTTTGTCAATTAAAATTTGTTAGCAAACCTCCGATTTGGATTCAGCACCCCAAAGTACATATAGAATGGAAGCTATCAGAACTACCACAAAACTTTCCTAGTAAAAACACAATTTGACTGAATTATAGCCCCAAAAGGGCTAAGGTGGCAGCACTGGGTCGATGTGCGTTGATTGAAATATGAAACACGACTGGGCTCAAAAGTTGCCGGATCAAAATTTCTGATAGTATGCTGGGTGCTTCCGGCGAGCGTCAGAATTTTTCTGTTAGAAATTTCTGATAATGTGCGGCCGTCCTATAGCTAGGAAAAACAAATTGGTAAAATAAAAAAATAAAGCCCGTCCTTTTCATCTTGGTTCCCGCGCAAAACTGTTTTTTTTAAATGGATTTCAGAAAATGTGAGCAAGGAAATCAGTATTTTTTAACTACTACTACTACTTTATATAATACGAGCTTTTCCCCGCGACTTCGTCCGCATAAATTATATAGGTACCGTAAAACGGGGCTAATTGGGATTCGCGAGGCTATTTTAGACACTTTAAATTATAATATTTGTTGTGTCCGTATAGTTAGCAGCCTCACCAGCTCATTTGAAGGTTTTGACTAAGCCACGATTTAGTGCCCAATTAGTGCAATTTGGTGCCCAAAGCACAGATTTGGTGCTCATGTAGTTTAAAAGATATTTGGGTACCTTACTGAGGCTGCTAGATAGACGTCAAGCTAGCAGTCGCATTTTGAAATACTGTTTGTATCGATATGATTTATATGTCACGATTTAGTGCTCATTTAGTGATCCCTATATCCAAAATTTCATGAATATTGATCCAATACAAGCCGAGATATGATAGTACATTGTTGAGGCTGCTAACTAGACGTTTCTTCCAACGATGATTCCAATGAAACGGATGCACATTTGAAACAGATAAATACATAGCGATTTAGTGCTCGATTTGGTGACTCTTATGATATTTATGAAAAGTAGAATTTTCTTTCCTACTTCCCAAAAAAATTACGTAAACTTCTACATACAACGATTTTCGGTACAACCGTGCACAAAAATTATCATTTCTCGGAACTACTGCCATGAGCTAGCGCTTGCGCTCGCGCAAGTAGTTCATAGTTATACCGAGAGATGGCGGGACTGGCGGATTGTTTACGTGAGTTACGGAAATGCGAATACGTGTCTTTTTATTACATAGAATGAAGAACTAATTGCTTGATACAAATTAGTGCATTATAACTTCTTATCGTCGTCTACAGTTCCACATTATATTATTTATCCTATAAATTAACTAACTGCCTCCGTGGTCTAATGGTTAAGAACATTGGGCTCTCGACACGGAGGTCGTGGGTTCGATTCCCACAGGGGACACCTAGTGATATGTCACTTTGGGCGTTTTTCCCCAGTTGATTAGGACATTGCAGGCCGAGTCACCTGATTGTCTGAAAAGAAAAATGATTCCGTGCTTCGGATGGCGCGTTAAGCCGTTCGTCCCTGCTACTATCTCTGGTGGTAGTAGTCATTACACGTCAGGCGGTCTGAAAAAACTTTGACATCAGGGCTCTGCCCACGTGATAAGAAGAAGACTAATGGAATGTTCAGACCCGCACGACCAAAGCGACTGGGAAGCGGGAGCGTCTACTGCGCGGCGGTCGCTGCCCATGTAATCTTAGAGCGCTTACAGACGAGCGACAGTTGTCTGCGACAGCTCGCTACAGGGTCGCGCGACCCTCTGCGACCGTCGCGCGACTGTGACGTAGGTATAGTCTGAAGCACAAGTCTTGTTCTTGAGAGATTTCAGTTTGAAGAAAACGGAGGCTAAAAAATAACATGTTTGATATTTCGGGTTTTTATACGTTTTTCGTAGATTCTGGTTTCATTAGAATAGATAATAGATAATCCAGAATTAATTATCTTCATCATCAAGTCCATAAAATATTACAGACTGGTAAAAATAGGGCAATTATAAGGGGACCTAAACCTGGGACACATAGTGACAGAAGACCTGCACGATGATGCGGACATAGAAAGGGAACGCAGGGCGCTTGCAGTCAGGGCCAATATGATAGTCCACAGATTCAGGCATTGCTCAGCGCAAGTTAAAATAACATTGTTTAGAGCGTACTGCACATCCATGTACACCTGTAATCTGTGGACTGCATATCGCCAGGCATCTCTAGGGGCCCTGCGCACCCAATATAATAACGCCTTCAGGATGCTGCTGGGGCTGCCGCGCTTCTGCAGTGCGTCAGGCATGTTCGCGGACGCTCATGTCGATGGGTTTCCCACCACGCTCCGCAAACGCTGTGCCGCCGCACTGCAGAGGGTTCGCGCCAGCACCAACAGCATTCTGAAGATGGTCGCAAGTAGATACGACAGTAGCTTCATTAAGCACTGGGTCGGTCTGCACTTAAGTATGTGTACTAACATAGTTATTTAAGTGTGTTACTAACATCAATATGGATTGTAATAAGTATCTGAAATAAAGAATTTTTTTTTTTTTTTTTTTTTTATAATATACATTGGTACCGATTCGGACTGTGCCACGACTTAACTTAACTAAATTTATTCCTGTCACTTTCTAAAATAAGATCGAGAAGTCTCTTTTCTTAATCTTATTTTAGAAAGTGACAGGAATAAATTTAGTTAAGTCGTGGCACAGTCCGAATCGGTACCAATGTATATTATAAAAAAAAAAAAAAAAAAAATTCTTTATTTCAGATACTTATTACAATCCATATTGATGTTAGTAACACACTTAAATAACTATGTTAGTACACATACTTAAGTGCAGACCGACCCAGTGCTTAATGAAGCTACTGTCGTATCTACTTGCGACCATCTTCAGAATGCTGTTGGTGCTGGCGCGAACCCTCTGCAGTGCGGCGGCACAGCGTTTGCGGAGCGTGGTGGGAAACCCATCGACATGAGCGTCCGCGAACATGCCTGACGCACTGCAGAAGCGCGGCAGCCCCAGCAGCATCCTGAAGGCGTTATTATATTGGGTGCGCAGGGCCCCTAGAGATGCCTGGCGATATGCAGTCCACAGATTACAGGTGTACATGGATGTGCAGTACGCTCTAAACAATGTTATTTTAACTTGCGCTGAGCAATGCCTGAATCTGTGGACTATCATATTGGCCCTGACTGCAAGCGCCCTGCGTTCCCTTTCTATGTCCGCATCATCGTGCAGGTCTTCTGTCACTATGTGTCCCAGGTTTAGGTCCCCTTATAATTGCCCTATTTTTACCAGTCTGTAATATTTTATGGACTTGATGATGAAGATAATTAATTCTGGATTATCTATTATCTATTCTAATGAAACCAGAATCTACGAAAAACGTATAAAAACCCGAAATATCAAACATGTTATTTTTTAGCCTCCGTTTTCTTCAAACTGAAATCTCTCAAGAACAAGACTTGTGCTTCAGACTATACCTACGTCACAGTCGCGCGACGGTCGCAGAGGGTCGCGCGACCCTGTAGCGAGCTGTCGCAGACAACTGTCGCTCGTCTGTAAGCGCTCTAAGATTACATGGGCAGCGACCGCCGCGCAGTAGACGCTCCCGCTTCCCAGTCGCTTTGGTCGTGCGGGTCTGAACATTCCATTAGTCTTCTTCTTATCACGTGGGCAGAGCCCTGATGTCAAAGTTTTTTCAGACCGCCTGACGTGTAATGACTACTACCACCAGAGATAGTAGCAGGGACGAACGGCTTAACGCGCCATCCGAAGCACGGAATCATTTTTCTTTTCAGACAATCAGGTGACTCGGCCTGCAATGTCCTAATCAACTGGGGAAAAACGCCCAAAGTGACATATCACTAGGTGTCCCCTGTGGGAATCGAACCCACGACCTCCGTGTCGAGAGCCCAATGTTCTTAACCATTAGACCACGGAGGCAGTTAGTTAATTTATAGGATAAATAATATAATGTGGAACTGTAGACGACGATAAGAAGTTATAATGCACTAATTTGTATCAAGCAATTAGTTCTTCATTCTATGTAATAAAAAGACACGTATTCGCATTTCCGTAACTCACGTAAACAATCCGCCAGTCCCGCCATCTCTCGGTATAACTATGAACTACTTGCGCGAGCGCAAGCGCTAGCTCATGGCAGTAGTTCCGAGAAATGATAATTTTTGTGCACGGTTGTACCGAAAATCGTTGTATGTAGAAGTTTACGTAATTTTTTTGGGAAGTAGGAAAGAAAATTCTACTTTTCATAAATATCATAAGAGTCACCAAATCGAGCACTAAATCGCTATGTATTTATCTGTTTCAAATGTGCATCCGTTTCATTGGAATCATCGTTGGAAGAAACGTCTAGTTAGCAGCCTCAACAATGTACTATCATATCTCGGCTTGTATTGGATCAATATTCATGAAATTTTGGATATAGGGATCACTAAATGAGCACTAAATCGTGACATATAAATCATATCGATACAAACAGTATTTCAAAATGCGACTGCTAGCTTGACGTCTATCTAGCAGCCTCAGTAAGGTACCCAAATATCTTTTAAACTACATGAGCACCAAATCTGTGCTTTGGGCACCAAATTGCACTAATTGGGCACTAAATCGTGGCTTAGTCAAAACCTTCAAATGAGCTGGTGAGGCTGCTAACTATACGGACACCAACCCACCGCACGGGCACACTCACCCTACTTACTACCAAAACAAGATTATAAAAATGTATCCATGAGTACATTAGCGCTTTCTTTCAGTGCTGAAAAGATAAAAAATCATTTTTGCCTCAAAACTTAAAATGCGAATAACTTTAAATTTTAACTATCAAAATAATGAAATTATTGTTTCAATCTAATTATTTTGTTATAAATCAGTTGGGGTGTATGAGGTTTTGCGCTAATTTATTAACACGTTGTATATTGATACTATAGGGTGAAATTGATATCATTAGCATCCTTTTAAACTAAGAATCTACCCATCAAACTAAACAACTTTCACTATGGGAGCAAACCGATCGGAGCAAAAAAAAAGTCAGCCGTTCCATACTAAACTGTAATGCCTACTCGACTGAAATGTATGCAACAGCTGATTATTTTTTTGCTCCGATCGATTTGCTCCCATAGTAAAAGTTGTTTAGTTTGATGGGTCGACTCTTAGTTTAAAAGGATGCTAATGATATCAATTTCACCCTGTATAAAGGTACGCGTCCACTGGATCAGCCGATTGCCATAAACTTTGATATTTAGGTAGGTATAACATATGACGTGAAGACGGACATAGGCTATTTTATTTACTTCTCGAAAACGAAAACTCCATGCGGGCGAAGTCGTGGGTAAAAGCTAATAAATACAGGGTGTAAAATTAAATGATGGTCTGAAGCACCCCTAGTAAGTGTCCCATTTAATTTTACACCCTGTATAGTTGAAAATGTCTATAGGTTTATATTCTAAGTATAGGTAGACGCAGCGTGGGTAAGCCCTCCACAAAATGGACCGACGACCTGTTGAAGGTGGCAGAAACCCGTCGGATGTGGGCAGCGCAGGACCAGTCATTGTGTCATTGGAGGGGGCTTCTGTCCAGCAGTGGACGTGTATCGGCTGAGATGATGATGGGCTTATATAACATTTGTGCAAGTCTGTGGAATCTGTAGTACTTTAATGGATTTATGCTAAAGTAATTCACATAAAATTGTTTTCTGTTCTCTTGTTCTGTGTGCCAAATAAATAAATAAGCTACGAACTGAAGTGCGATTTTTGAAAATCATACGAGCGACTTGGCAGTAGAAAATGTCAAAATTACTATGGAGATTATGCATCTTTCTACTGCCAAGTCGCTCGTATGATTTTCAAAAATCGCACTTCTGTTCTCTTGTTCTGTGTGCCAAATAAATAAATAAGCTACGATGAACATTATTCATAATTATATCAAACTTATCAAGGCAATAACCTAAAGACTCCACCCATTACAATTCCAGTTCTAGCAGCAGTATTGGGTGCTGCGCCGTTCCTCGGTCCTTACTTAGCGGGCATACCGGCGGCGCTGGACGTTTGGCTGCAGGGCAGGCCCATGGCTGCCCTCATGCTGCCAATAGCACAGGCTGCGCCCATAGCCTTTCTTGACGCTGCCGTGTACGCTGAGATTAAAGAGTAAGTATACTACATCTTAACCTTAACAGGATACTGCAAGCTAAACAAGCATCTACATAAAATGGGACTTGCGCAGATTCATCCACTTGCAGATTCTGTTGTGAAGCAGAGGAAACGCCCAGTCACCTCCTCTGCGAATGCGAAATACTCATCTTCTCTCACACTCGTCAGACATCTAGGTTGATACGTAGGTCAAGGGTGACAGCTGCAATATGTCACAGGAGTTATTGGTCAATGACCAAGCCCTATTTTCCAAATAATTATGGCATATTGACTGTCTTTTGATGAGTATGCCGCTGATATTGGACGTTTGGCTGTAAGGAAAGCCCATAGCTGCTGCCGACACTCTATAGTCCATGGCCCATCGCCTTCCTTGATATTGCTGTTTATACTTAAATAAAATAACGAGTATAAGAGCCTTATCACACAAGCTATTTTTGAGCTTAGGCGTTGATGGAAAGATACCGCGTTATCATCGCGATATTTCTAAGATCGCGGTGATAGCGCTCAGTAAAAATCCTTGCCATTCAGTTGTGACGTCGCAGCGGTGCATGGCTGTTCCAAAATAAAACACTTGGCTTGCCGAACACCTGGCTACTAAAATATAGAAACACCACTGAAGAACCATTGATACGAAAAAAATAAGAAGAACACTGAATACGCTATTTGAATTTTTTTGCCCCTTTTTACAAATTGATGTACCATTTGATTGTTCGAATATAACAGAATTAAGGATCCTTTTTTAAACACTTGGGAAATATAGTAACGGAACTCTTCACAAATTATTTAATGTATCGTGTACAGTAAAATAAATTATATATCTTCTCTATCGTTGATAGTAAAATAAATTCTTGAAAGTGGCTCTGGCGTAAAATGTTCAATGGCGTATTCTGTTTTATTTTGGAACACCCATCAGCAGTTGCTTTATCACCTACTGCTGAAAAATCGCTTGTGTGATATGGCTCTTATTCTAAACAGTCTGCACTGGTATAAGAGCCGTCGATCTATTTTCTGCAACTTGATAATGATAAGTATAATTTTTTGATTGCAATCCAATTCTTCATCTTTACAGTGGCGGCCACCCCTACGTGACTGGCCTAGCAATTGCCGGTGGTATCTTCTACCTGGGCCCCGAAGGTGCTATCCTCGGGCCGCTCCTACTGTGCTGTCTCATGGTGGTCCTCAATCTATCCTCTACTTTCCTGAGGGACACTCCTTCGGAAGAAAGAGCCGCACTTCATTCGCGCGTCAGGTAAACGAGAAGCTGTTTGAAACCTGTTTGTATTTTTGCAGTTTTTACGGGTTATCGTTTGATGCGAGTGTGGATATAGGTAATACATCTTATTTTTATGAGTTTGGGGTATGCCTCTTATGAGTTAGATGGTCTGTCTCCGTTAATTGAGGCGAGATAACTTAAATCCTATTAATAATTTCTGTGTATCAACTGTATTAGGAAAATTGTAAAAAAAAAAGGTATTATTACCATCTCAATAGATGGACAAGTAATGCCAATGCATTACTTGACACTACTGACAGAATGAAATTAATTATCATCTTGAAAAATTATACTCATCTAAACTATTATAAAACTGTAACAGAAGTGTGTCTGTACATTGAAGATATTTACAAAAAAAAAATTACGACATGGTTTTTAGGTTTCCCTGATTCCAAATCACAAATTTTTGGATTTTTTGTCTGTCTGTTTATTTGTTTGGGTGTTTGTTTGTTCGAGTATCACGCAAAAACTACTGAACCGATTTTGATGAAACTTTTTTTGTTTGATAGCTTATCATCTGACTTAAAATCTGGTATATAATTTATGCGGACGAAGTCGCGGGTAAAAGCTCGTTTTTATTTATAACTGATCTTTTAATGTCTACGTCCCTAAGTTAAAAAAATTGGACTTCTGACGTTATACCTCAGTAGCTTAATTGGACGAAATCACAGCCCCGATTTGGCAGGTGGCGGGTTCGAGTCCCATCCGAGACAAATTTGCGATCTGTAATTTGATTTAAATGTAAGGTTCTGTTTTGTGTTCGAGAACATTATTAAATATCTTTCAAAGCAACATAATTGAAATCATTATAAAATGACAGATATAATCGCTTCATGTTCTATTACCACACTCGCAACAAATATCTATTTACTCGTGTAAATAAAACCCTGGTTTTAGTAAATAATTTGATTGAATTTTTGGTGTGTCGATACAACTACATAATGTATTCTGTTTACTTGTTAATTTAGGTCGTTATTGGGATTTTAAGTTTGAGTATAAGGTGTGTACTTCCTGATTTTCGCTTGTAAATTGTCTGCACACCATACACAGTGCACAATCATCGCTTCATGCTTCCGATCAGCACCGCCAGAGGGTCCGTCCTACATCTGATATCACCAAAAAATTTACCTAAAAAGCTGAGACCAGGAGTGCGATTTTTGAAACTCATTCTTTGAACTCAGCAGTTGTAAATGTCAAAATTACTATGAAGATATTGGAGATACGCATCTTTCTACTGCTGATTTGACATACAAAAATCATACTCCAGGGGTGCGATTTTTGAAAGTCAAATCAGCAGTAGAAAGATGCGTATCTCCATACATTTTCAACTGCTGAGTTCAACGTATGAGATTCAAAAATCGCACTCCAGACACGCGTTATTTTGTGAGTTGTAGGTCGCGCCATTTGAGTCCGTTTAACTGAAGTGGACAAATCGTATTGCGTCGTCGTGTGCATCGTCAATTATGCGGCTCAAAATACGCGACAAAAGAACTCAAATTTCGCTCATGTGTCCCCAGCCTAGATGTACCTATTCAGTATCCCTACATGCTTACTAAGACATTTTCGCAAATTAGTTATAAGGGGCCCCCATTTAGGGGTCTAAGTCTGAATGTAAAAACGGAAAAAAGAAATGTACCTTCAATCTTAGCCTTCAAAATTCAAAAATTATGGAGAGACGGACCCCTTGTCGTAACGGCGGTGCTGACTGACATAACTAAACAATAAGTGCTTCTATTATTCGTAGTCCAGAGCACCATCGAACGAATACACAAAAGAACATTCGCTTTTTCGGTTTCGCTTATTTTTAAATTAAAAAAAAATTAATAGCATGCGGTAAGTATAGTTTTTTATATATTTTAATTAATAAAGGCCAGGTCACACAGAGGCGTTACCGGAAGCGGACCGGGACTTTGTGTAGGTATTTCTCGAGTATCTATGTACCCTGCCACACAGAAAACCGCGCGGTCCGGAAGCATTCGCTTCCCTCTTGTCCGCCCCCGAACCGCTTTCTCACATTCCCGCCTCTGTGTTGCCTGGCCTTAAGTGCTATGAATGCATGTTGCTTCTTTCTTTTTTCATGTCTGTGAATTAACAAATAGCTTTATAATTGCATTTAATACAAATAGGAATGGGAGTTAAAACAAACGTTTATATTTTCTATGTGCCATCATTCAGCCAAAGTATGTCGCTAGAAAACCATTTAAACTTTTTTATTTATGTATTTTTATTGGGTGGTCAATCAATAATTAAACTGAATTCAGTTTCTAAGCCTATAATAATCTCATTTTCTTTTCGTTTGAGTTAACTAAAGACAATCATATTTTTTTAGTTCTTGCCAATATTATTAAAGAAGAACGACCACTTCCCATTAATTCGTTTACCTGTCAAACTATTTTTATTTAGTTGAAGTCTTATAATACTCAAAGGTTGAAGTATACAATTAATATTGATATAGGAAAACTGTAGGTTGATTCCATTTACATCGGTAATAATTTATTTTAATTTGATAATGAGGAATAAAACTTATACACGTTAATAGTTGTTAAATTATTTGACAGGTAAGAAGTGGGCATCCTTCTTTCTAAAGTGTCTGTACTGAGAAGTAACCTATTTGCTGACAATTCATATTCTGTTTAACAGCTGCTGCATATGCTGCTTTTTGTGCATTTTAGTCGCACGGTCCAATTTCAACCTATAAATCTTGAAACATAAAGTTGATTATTAATTGTAGTCAAAAAAAGAACGATTCACTGTTCGCTGACTCTAACATTGCCTTTACATTAGGTGATTTTAGCAGCGCGAACGGTGGTCGATATAACAATCAGCACGACAGCGCGTCAAAATCCCAACTTCATCGTGGTATATCACCAAAACTGCAGCGCGCCAGCAGCGCTGCTTAACCACCCAATATGAAAGCACTCGAAGGCTGAGATTCAGAGACGTTTTTAGGGTTCCGTACCCAAAGGGTGAAAACGGGACCCTATTACTAAGCCTACGTTGTCCGTCCGTCCGTCTGTCCTACCTATGGGCTGTAACTTTTGAATCGTAATAGCTAAATAGTTGAAATTTTCTCAGATTATGCGTTATTACGGCGGAATTGTTAACAAATAATAAAAATGTCAAAAAGTTAATAATTAAGGGGGGTTCTCAACAAGAAACTAGTTTTTATCAACGTTTTTACTTCACGCTCTATCGTAAAAACGGTAATACTTAGAAGCGTCAAACTTAGTGTGATTTTAGAGCAAACTCTACAGAATAAAAACAAATACTAAAAACCGGCCAAGTGTGAGTTGGTCTCGCGCTAAAGGTCCCGAACAAAAAAAAAAATTTTTCTAAGTTTATAATGTGTTCTATGGTGGTGTGGTACGGAACCCTAGGTGCGCGAGTAGCCCGACTCGCGCTTGACCGGTTTTATTAAGGTTTATGTTCGAACTCCAGCGGCCGTAGCAAAATGCGCGCGATAAGGCAATATCTAATATTTTATTTCATTCGTTCGCGCTCTAATATAAAGAGAGCTAAAGTGTGATAGCGCTATATCACGCTGCCATGCTGTAGCATGTAGCCGCTTTATGTCAAAATCAATACATTTTAGATGCTACTTTGAAACTTAAGCTCAAAAAAACGCCTTTGAATCTCAGCTTACGGGTTTTTTAAATCGATCTCAAAACCTCACGCGTCATTATTAAGCTTAATTCAAAACGTAATAATTGAATGTTTGCTTAAAAGCGCTCGAGCACTTTGTAATCGGTTTTACCTTAATAATACAAGGTGTTACAAAAATACAAATAAACATTTTAGTTTTGGTTAAGACCATCAAACTGAACAACTTTCACTATGGGACCAATGTCGAAAACGCGAAAAAAATCAAATGTTCCATCATCATCATATCAGCCGATAGACGTCCACTGCTGGGCATAGGCCTCCCCCAAAATGGGGAGATATGCCATAATCGCCAAGATGCGATGCGTTTGCGATGTTCCGTACTAAACTACAGATCTACTTGAGCTTAAGAGGGCTATCGCAGTCCAGTGGCGTCCTCATCACATTAAAAAAGATTTCTTAATAAAGAAAGCCTAAATTAAAAAAGTAATTAACACGAACACTACAAAAGCCTTCAAGATATTTTCATAGAATACTTTTATAGGTTTTTTAAAGGTCTAAACATACAAATTGGGAAAAAAGAAAAAAAACGGCCGCTTTTGTTTTTATTCGCAATTTGCGCAATTGTCTAAAAGTGGAATGTTTAGAACCTATAAAAGTATTGTATAACAATGGCTTGAAGGCTTTAGTAGTGTTCGTGTTAATTACTTTTTTAATTTAGGCTTTCTTTATTGAGAAATCTTTTTTAATGTGATGAGGGCGCCACTGGACTCCGATAGCCCCCTTAAGGTATAAGACACTTTTTTTTTTTTCGCTATTTCGATGTTGGTCCCTTAGTGAAAGTTGTTCAGTTTGATGGTCTCAACAACCCCCATAAAAGATTGAAATGTTTATTTTTACTTTTGTAACACCCTGTATACATACACATCTGAAATAAACGGATATTTTATTTTCAGGCTCGGTGCTTATCTCTGAAGTTGCATGAACCACTAACACCGTAACAGGTAGCGGCCATCGTATTGTCAATGTATTGTAAGCAATTTATATGTATTAAATAACTAAAATCGGCGCTAACTCCAATCAGTATGGTTTAGTATCGTTTGAGGATAATATGCATGAACAACACTTTCTAACAGTCCAAAATAAGAAGAAACTGTATCCGTTTCAAATAATAATAAAATATTTTTTTAATGTACACACGGCGACACATCAGGTTACGCACCCTATATACCCATAACTACACTACGTACAAAACACAAAATAGTGCGGTAGAGAGTCTGCATAGACGCGGCTGCCGGCGCGGGCGCAGCGTGCTGTGAGACGAAACAACAACAACATACCGCATACAACATACAAGTACATACATAATATACTTGTATCTATTGTAAGCTATATATTTTATATCTTATTTATTACACCGCCATAGCAAGTTTTTTTACTTAAGAGTTCTTCCATCCCATGGTTGTCTGGAAGAAATCGCTTTTAGTGATAAGACCGCCATTTGTACCCTTACGATCTTTTATTCTGTTTTTGTAGCGTTTTTGGTGTGCAAATAAAGAATATTTATGTTATGTTATGTTATACCGCACCCTCTCGCACGATTCGCAGCGTTCAACTTCTAATAGTTCAAAGTCCAAACAGGGTAACCTGGCCTGTCGCCGTGTGTACAACTGCGGTGCTGGCATCGTATGTGATATTTCAGTTCAAAATGAATTGTCATTCATGATAATACACGTTTATTGTAGTAGGTATGAATCCTTAAGTGGGAGTTACAAGTCATGATAAAGTTTTGCCCCGTCGCGGTAACTATTCTTTAGGTTGTTGTCAATTAAAAAAGAGGGGGGGCCATATTTAAATGGCGGCCACTTTTTGAAATTGGATGGTACACAAAATTGGAAAAAAAAATTTTTGGTCTTGCCATACTAAATGAAATTAGCTTTTAGAATATGATTTAGATTACGAGTTCCGTGCAGGCATAAAGTGACGGAACGTCCCTCCCAGGAACCTGGTGGACCTGACCTGGTCGCAGGGGTCTATCTGGTATTATACAGGGTCATTCTTAATATGCTGACACTTTTTTAAGGGGATGATCAGACCGTCAAACTGAACAACTTTCACTATGGCACCAATATCGAATACGCGGAAAAAAAATCAGCTGTTCCATACTAAACTGCAAACTTACTTGAGCCAAATGTATGGGTCAGCTGATTTTTTTTCGCGATTTCGATATTGATCCCATGGAGAAAGTTGTTCAGTTTGACGGTCTGATCATCCCTTTAAAAAAGTGTCAGCATATTAGGAAGGACCCTATATTTTTACAATAACTGTGGAAAGTGCTAAATAAACCCCTATTTCAGAAGACAGACCACAGATTATAATTAAATAGGTAGAAAGTGGAAACAAGTAATTTTATTAATAATTCATAACATAATTTTATATTGTGAGACAGTTTTCTCGCAAACCCCCTAGATTTATCACTAAAGTTCGTAGTTGTAGACAATTTTATGAAGAATATTTTTGATCCTGCACATATTTCCTCTAGCGCTTTTAGTCCTGTTATAGCAGAAAAATCAGGATAACCTTTTTTTAAATGGCTCCAATTTGTTTATTTTTACTTTGGCCCCCCTCAAAATCGTTTAATATCATCCTGAAGAACAGATATTTTGAACAGATTCATACCTACTATTAGGTATACCGAAGAAAAATATTGCTTGACATTCATTTTAATAAAGCCTTAGAACATTGTTTGATCCCAGTTCTTACACCATGTTATTCTAAGAGTTTAATAATATAGTTCTATAATTACGGGAATCTCAACTTTATGGGAAACAGTTTAGTGATTTTTTCACTCTGTATTATGAGTTGTGCCCAAGGTTGTGCCAGAAATCGATTAAGAACGTGTTGTCCCAAGTTTTAATTGAAAGATTACATTAAGTTTACAATATTTACCACACCATATGTCTAAACTGTCTAAACATGATTACAGAAAACGTATAGGTATTTTAACTATTATAAAACTGTAACAGAAGTGTGTCTGTACATTGAACATATAAAAAAAGTTACGATATGGTTTTTAAGTGTCCAAATCACGAAATTTTGATTTTTTTGTATATCTGTTTGTTTGTTCGAGCATCACGCAAAAACTACTGAACCAATTTTGACGACACTTTCTTGTTTGAAAGCTTATGATTTGACTTAAAATCTGGTATATAATTGATGCGGACGAAGTCGTGGATAAAAGCTATTACATGATATGTGTATTATTGTATATACTTATTGTATTGGTAATGTATTTTATGAATCTGTTTTACATTATATAATGTTTTATACCTATGAATTAAAGTGCTTATGTAAAAAACTGTCAAATTGTATTGAAGTATTATGACGAGATTATTTATTTTACGCTTTACGGTGTTGTCCACTACGATCAGTTTTGATCGAATCTATAATAATTTTGAAAATTTTCATATCTTTCACGCAGTCAATCTAAGATGTTATAGTAGCCAAAAAGAAGCTTTTATCAGAATACTCTGCATAGCTTTGAGCTGTCGAAAATAATTTTTAAGAACCCCGTAATGGCTAGATATGGTATGAATTTGTGTTGTCTCATTTGCTAAGGGCGGGCGTTCGTCATGCGTATTTCACCACGCACGCGGCCGGCGGCGCGACCCCGTTTCATTGTCTTAAATTGCATGCTTCGTATAATATTATCTTTTGATACATCTAATGTAGTCAGCCATGTTATAAAAAGCGTAGGAAATAGGCCCTAAAAGGCTAAGCGGGCGCCACGCGTGGGTGACCAAATACGCACGACTCTATAAACTACATAAGGCAGGTGTAATTTTGAGTGAATTCTGTGATGAGAAAATTTTATTTTTGTCTGTTTATTTAATGTTCGTATTGTAATTGAAAGAGAATAGATGTATCATACAATTATAATTATAGTTTACATAATTTGAATTCTCTAAAAAAACAAGTTAAAATCTTACAGCACCAGTAAAGATTTTTAAGTAGGAACCATAAGTATTGATATTGTAACTAAGTGCCGAAATGTTGTTAGGTATTGCTCAGAACTCGGATGACGTGAGCTTGAGATAGGCATAAAAGGAAAGCTTTGTTTATAAAATAAAATAAATTATAATTCGTGGTTGGTGAAGTATGGCACACTTCCCTCTCACCGTTCATGAGAGGTGTGCTTCTGAAGTGGGATCCTATTACTTTATTTAACAACTATATGGGTAAAGAATAAATGATCGATTGATCTTTATTTCCCAGTATGAATGCTTATAAAAACCAGAGCGGTAGCTTCCAAAAAATATTAAGTACATTACACACTAGCACAGTTTATGTGAAGTTTACTATATCATGCAATATATATGTATATGCCAGGCCAGTGCGTAAGAATTAATATATTATAGAACAATATACTTACGAATAATTTTGGATCGTATATGGAAACCAAACGACTGAATATGAAATGTTCTTGCTTGCTAGTCTCTCTATAATAAATATTTTAATAACTAATTTAATTATGTGCTTAGAAATTTGAAAGCTTCTTAACTTATTCTTGTTATTACGTTTTACCTTACAAAATGGTGCTTTTCTTGTAGGTTTCACCTACTTTTGTTATGTGTTTTGATATAATATTCTATTTTATTTAAAAAGAAAACTTAATTAAAGAGTGCCTAATGTACCTAGAGTGTACAAAAATAACGAAAAACCCAATTAAACGATGATTTCAATCGAATATTTGAAAAATATTTTTTATCTAGTAGATAAGTATACTTATTGACTGAGACAGTCCAAGTAAATTAGCTTGTTATACATTTTTCAAGTGTAATTTTTACGTCTTTGTTACTAAAAAATGTATGCTTTTCAGAAGTCAATTATGGACGGTTTAATAAAACGTTCGCATTTTCATAGACTAGGAGTAGCAGCTATATTTTTATTCGAATATGAAAATAATTAAATACCGATTTTCTGGGATAGAGTAGAAATTTTCCATTTCAATTTATGTTCCAAGATTTGAATAGAGCTACTCTTATCAGTTATTATTACAAATATGAAATAGAAAACTTACTTCTTAACGTAAATTAATATATAAATCAAATATTGTACACCTTCATAATAGGAATAAGCGTCTACGATATTCCTAGAGTGCAAAGACAAGGTATAACATCATTATATTATTAAATTTAAAGGAAAGCCCTTACCAGTTCAAGAAAAATCGTCCAAAGATTTAATTTAGATGCATTATTGTGTATTATATTGCAGGTATTTTATAATAAGTTTGTATTAACACGCATAACCGCATTATGAACAGAAAATAAACGTATTTATTTGCCTTTTTAAACAACTTGTTTTATTTCTTGCAAGTAATTCTTCACCTGGTTAAATCACAGATTATTTAATAGTTACTGACATACCGGTTAAACGGCGGGCTACAAAACGAAATGGCCTGGATTCAAATCCCGGTTCAGTATAGTATCTATAATATTTTAGTGCTTTGTTTTTGTTTGGTTCCAAATTGCAACAAAAAAAGAAAAATTAAAAAACAATGGGTTATTCCCGATGTCCCCGACTGCCCGACGGCCCCAGTGGGGGCCAAATGTTCTCCTCTAGGGAGGACGGGAAAATATTTTATCGTTCGTTCCTTCGTTGTTGTTATCGTTATCCCCCACTAAAATAGAATCAATGTATATTTAATGAAAACACTAAATAGTTTACATGCCAACACACACACACACACACACACACACACACACACTCACACTCACACACACACACACACACACCACACAGACATGATAATGATGATGTGATATCATATGTGTGTGTGTGTGTAGTTGTCATGTCTCTGGGGGACAACGGGAACACACAAAAAAAATTGTCGAATAAAATATATTTTTGATCGTCGTTTATATTTATATAGTTATATTTATTACTGGAATCAATTTATTATTATACACAGCTACTCGTAAATACAATGGAACAATTTAAACTAAAAAATTCATCCTACTTATAATATAATAAACCTAATAGAATAGAGTAGAATAGATAATTCTGCTACCGTTTAAATATTACATGAACACACTGGCTCCGGACCTTCAGACCTGACTAGTTTAGGAGCCAGTGCCGCAATTGTTTGTTTACATGTTGTAAAATTTCAATAAAGGATTTTTTATGTTTATGTTTATGTTTATTTGAAAACAGTAATTTTAAGTTATGTATTGTATGAACAATTAATGAATATAATACTGATAAGTAATTGAAGTTCGTAATTCTTCAGGTGTCATATCATTTTTGCTTACGTATTTAACTCGGAGGTATGGTTGTGTTACTATAAACCCGTTATCTTCAAAATGTCCGTCTTTGTTCGTCTCCAGCCATAAGAAAAGGACAACTGTATCGACTTTAATATCTACCCAATATTCGGAAGCTTGTCCTGGCTTGCTTGGTGGGCTTACCTTTGAGACGCTTATCTGAAATCATATTATACTTATAGACAAACAATGTATTTTCATACATAGTTATATTAGTCGTCGCTTATGCTTACGCGGCTATGCTATGCTTGCATAAGTAACACATATAATATTACAGCAGTACAAAATAATCCCTATTTTAATAGAGAGAGACCCATGTCACGGTTTTACTTTGATCTAAGGTAGGGTTTATACAGAAGAGACGCGTGGCGGTGGCGGGTAGTCAAAGTAACACCAATATTAACTTTATATAACGTAGCATAGCGTCGTTTTTTGACGTAAAGAAAAATCGCGCGCCCGCCACCAGGCGACGTCGCCTGGAGGCGCGGGCGTAATTCTGCAAACGACTCTATGCTACGTACTATAAGGTTTATATTGCCGCACCCCGCCCGCGAACTGTCCGCGCCACGTCACTAAGGTCACGGGGCCCAAAGCCCGACGATTCTATTCTCTATCGTACCCTATATAAAAATAGGGATTATTTTTTATTGCACTCGCTGCGCTGTTCTAATGTAGATAGACCTTTCGTCCATAGGTTGTCCACAGGCGAATTAATTTATTAAACTTTTCTTGATTCTAACATGCAATTTTGTATCCAACTCACCTTAATACTAGGTTCCTTTAACCCCTGTATAGATTTCAAGGGCTTTGGAAACACATAATTAAACGGTGACGACGGTACACCTTCAGATTTCAACGAAAATCTCAGAAACACTTTGTCTTTATCTTTGTTATTCCAGAAATCTAATTTCACATCTTGCTTCTTAGAACTTAACGGATCAGCTTTAGCTGGGTAGGTTTCTGATTTGATCGGTATCAAACTGCTCCAATTGTAAACGTCCACTATTATTTGACCCTCGATTATGGGTACAAATCTATCGTTGATTAGGTAAATGTCCACATCGCCTGATGATAACAGTCTGGGAGACACTAAGACTGGTGCGAAAAATGATTTGGCGTAATAATGCAGCATTTTCCATTTACCGCCGAACTCTGGAAAAAAGAAAAAAGTTAAGCTAGAGTAAAAAAAAAACTTTTTAGCTTAGAGCCAATATGGGTTATACTTTTAATGTTAACTCAATAAATAATTGCGGTCTGATTATTAATTAAAGAAAAGGAATAGATAGGAGTCCTGTCGCTGTCGTATCAGTAAGTCAAAGCACAATAGGTGCACATAGGTGCCAAGGGGCCAACGGGCAGGGGGCAGCTGCCCCAAGATATTTTATTTTCCTTTAGTTATACTATCAAACCAATAAAATTTTAAGGGTGTACATTCAGATAATGAAACGAAACAACTTTCCCTAACATCATACCATTCGGAACATAGGTCGTAAAACGAGAAAAATGGTTGAACCTCCCATAGAAAATCGATCACTGACTTTTGTATGGAAGTTACAACAAATTTTCTCGTTTTTTGTTCCATGTTCCTTATTGGAATGTGTTCAGTTCGATGGTCTGAGTCACACTCTTCATACAATGGTACCATAACGTACGCCTCGTAGCACGAACTGACAAATCTCCGCGTCGCCCCGTCTGGCGCTGCCTTGGCTGCCTTAGATATCGTCGTACGTACTGGCGAGCCAAGCGAGCACACATACAAGCCGCGTTTGGTACCATTGTATGATGATGGATTACTGTCTTATACTGTGTCTGAGTTCACCGTTTCTGTTTTCGGAGGAATGTCCCTAACACCTTGCATTCTATTGTCTTGCTCCCACCCTAGGCCCCTAGCTGGCGACAAAGCCGCTTTCGTCAAGGCACATATGAACTGCCTCCGTGGTCTAGTGGTTAAGAGCGTTGGCTCTCGATACGGAGGTCGTGGGTTCGATTCCCACGGGGGACACCTAGTGATATGTCACTTTGTGCGTTTTTCCCCAGTTGGTTAGGACATTGCAGGCTGAATCACCTGATTGTCCGAAAAGAAAAATGATTCCGTGCTTCGGATGGCACGCTAAGACGTTGGTCCCGGCTACTATCTCTGGTGGTAGTAGTCGTTACATAAAAACCACGTCAGAGGCCGTAAGGCGGTCTGAACAAACTCTGACACCAGGGCTCTGCCCACACGATAAGAAGAAGATATGAACTCATGCTCCGCTGGCAATATGATTATAATGGTAGGTTTAGACGATGACAATTTCGCGGCGCGGCGCCTATTTTTAGCAGGAAAAAAAAGCACGTCACGCTTTCGCGTACACGCTGCTAATTTCCAGCGCCAACTTGTTCGCATGCGAATGGATTTGCTATAATAGAGAAAACCGTGCTAACGATTAGCACGACGCGTTTACACGAGTCGAAAAATTAGCAAAGTTGATGCGAGGGACGCGGGCGGAGGTCACTAGCGACGCGTGCTTTTTTATCGACTTCAAAAAAGGACGAGGTTTCTCAGTTCGACCGTATATATATATATTTTTTTTTTATGTGTGTTCGCGGATAACTTCGTCGTTTATGAACCGATTTTGATGATTCTTTTTTTTGTTGGAAAGTAGATGTCCCGAGGGTGGTACCATGATAAGGAAACCAGGATCTGATGATGGCATCCCGGAGAAATCGAGGGGAACCTTCGCAAATCGTAGTGCCGACTAGCGCGTTTGTTAATTTAATGCACTCCTATTAAATCGAACTAATGAATTCACCACTGAAAATTGTGAAATAAACAAAATTTTAACAAAAAATTAAAACTGCCTTCAAAAAAACTAAAAAGTTAAAAAATAATATTGCAGCCTATGACTTTTTCGTTCGCATCATAAGAACATTAATTTGTTTTATAGAAGTCTGTGTCAAGCCAAGCCAAAAAATGCAAGCCCTGTCGCGAATCGTACCGGCTTGACAGCGACTTCAATAAAACAAATTAATGTTCTTATGATGCGAACGATATAGTCATAGGCTGCAATATTATTTTTTAACTTTTTAGTTTTTTTGAAGGCGGTTTTAATTTTTCCTTGCTAAGTTCGCGTGCCGTAAAATAGTCGTGTTTATACGGTGCTTTTTTTGAGGCGCCGCAGATTGGCGCCGCGAAATTGTCATCGTCTAAACCTGTTATAATAAATAAATAAATAAATGTTACAAGAACAGTCACTGACCAATCCCAGACCACGAAGGTGCTTGCCAGACGTCATTCAACTGCCAATACAGCGCGCCCATAGTATACCAGTCCGCCTGGCTTTGTCTGTAGTATTCTGTCTCGGTTTTCATCGACATTGCTTGTGTTATCTGTTCAATGGAAAAATCATGTTAACTTACCAATTATAAAGTACTCGTACCTATCCTATATCGTATACATATTTGGAAACTTTACATTTTACTTAAGTACCTACTGACACTTTTTAAAGGGATGATCAGACCGTCAAAATGAACAACTTTCTCTATGGCACCGACATCGAAATCGCGAAAAAATAATCTGCTCTCTTCTATACAAAACTATTCGAGCCAAATGTATGGGACAGCAGATATTTTTTTTACGATTTTGATGTTGCTCCCATAGAGAAAGTTGTTCAGTTGGATGGTCTGATCATCCTCTTAAAAAGTGTCTGCATATTAAGAACCATGTATAAGGCTATCGAAATCGCAAAAAAAAACTGCTGTCCTATAATATACATTTGGATCGAGTATATTAGTTTGCAGTTTAGTACGGAACAGAACAACAGATTTTTTTCGCGTTATTCATGTTGGTCCCATAGAGAAAATTCTTCAATTTCAAGGTCTGATCATCCTCTTGAAAAACCGTCAGCATATTAAGAGGGCTATCACCTGGCTATCACAGTCCAGTGGCGCCCTCATCACATTAAAAAACCGGCCAAGTACGAGTCGGGACTCGGGCAATTAGTGTTCCGTACTACCAGTTGTTTAAACATGGGTCATTGAAGATACCACTATAAATTGACACTTACTTAGTATGTGGTCACATAGTAACTGAGGATCATTTTACACTGGTCTTGCTGGTGTTAGTTTTTTGGGTATAGAAAAAAAACTATCCAAGTTAGAGCCACCCTGATAATTTTCCCGCCATCTACACGTAATTTCTGATGTTTACGATTTTTTTCAGATCTTACACGGCTATATTTTTTGAAATAGAGGTCCAATGTCTCGGATTGAATTGAAAATTTTGTTAAACAAAGTTTTTATAATAAAATTTAAAAGTATATTTTTAGACTCGTATTTTCATAAGCTTTCAATTGATACCCCACACCATAGGGTAAAAAAAATGTTTTTTTATTTACCCTTTCTTACTCCCCAAATTGCCCCCCAATATAAAAATTTAGCTTTTTTTACTTCATTTATGATATTGGACCACCCATTGCTATATCTGTACCGAGTTTCAACTTCCTATGTCTTACGGTCTCTGAGAAAATGCCTGTGATAGACGGACGGACGGACAGACACCAAGCTGATTCCATAAGTGTTCCGTTTTTCCAATTTTGGAACACTAAAAAGATTTTTCAATAAAGAAAGCCTAAATTAAAAAAGTGGTCAACATCAAAACTACAAAAGCCTTCAAGCTATTTTCATAGAATACTTTTATAGGTTTTTTAAAGGTCTAAACATACAAATTTTGAAAAAAGAAAAAAAACGGCCGCTTTTGTTTTTATTCGAAATTGTCTGAAAGTGGAATGTTTAGAACCTATAAAAGTATTGTATAACAATAGCTTGAAGGCTTTTGTAGTGTTCGTGTTGATCACTTTTTTAATTTAGGCTTTCTTTATTGAGAAATCTTTTTTAATTTGGTGAGGGCGCCACTGGACTGTGATAGCCCTCTTAAGTTGGACCATGTACAGCACCTCACTACCATCTCGGGTGTAGGCAATGATAAATTAGTAACATCATTGGGTGTATTCATATGATTTTTACAAACCTGACTGTAAAAAACAAACTTCTTGAAGTTCTCTTCATCTTCAGGTTTAGGAAACCTTTGATTCCCTATGAAAGCATACTGCTCAATATTTTCCGTCTCTTTCAACATCAAATGTTCCTCAATTTGATTTTCTATAAACGTATACCCATTCGGACTATGCTGCCTATGTTTAGAGTAGTCACTATCTACACTATAGTCATCCTTGTCTGTCGTAGCTGTTCTCATTGTAGAAAGAGACGGCAAAGATTGGAATCCATATTCTGAAGCAAACCTTGTCTTTGGATAAATATTCGGATTCCAATTATCGTCCAAATAATTGTAGTAGTGTGTGTCGCCGTAATTAGAATCATATGGATTCTGTGCTATATAGCCTTCTTCTTCAGATTTCCGGCCGTTCGACGGGCTGGAGACTAGATATCGTCTCTCAGGATCTAATGTTTCCACTATAGGTTTGATAGTGTTTACGTAGAGTTGTATGTATTCTTGCTTGTACTTTTCGAAGTTTGAGTTTGTGTCGTACCAGTTACCTCTTAGTGCGACTTCATTCTCATTGTTGCCGGCCCAAACGGCTATTGAAGTGTGGTGCTGAAGACGTTTTACGTTTTGGTCTATTTCTGTTCTTACTGTGCTGGAATTTTTAAACAAAAGATCAATTTATCTACCTAAAGCATAGTGTAAATAAAATAGTGATGAAGCTCAGCGGTCGCGGCGGGTCTATGCCCGCGCGGCGTGTGGTATATGGCAGGGGACGGGCGTACCTAGGGTTGCCAACCGTCCCGCGAGAGGCGGGACGTCCCGTTTCTAGACCCTTAGAGGATGAGTCCCGCGATAGATGTGTGCGGGACGCCTATTGTCCCGTTTTCTGGCTAACCTTTCCAGCAGAAGTATTTGTAAGCTCAGTTGACTCAGAAGAAGTGATTTAAATCTTTATGAAGTTTCTTTTCTAATTTATGCAGTCTTTTTTAAATGCCAAAGTTCATAGGTAAATGTATTCTTCTTCTTTTACTTCTAATTTCGTGTCACCATGAGCCATATCACATGAAAATTACTCATACTGTTTGTAAAGATTTGCCAGTCAGCAATACTAGTATCGAGGCAGACTGTCCAGGGTGCGCCAGGCGCCTGACGAACTCAGATTTCTTCAAACTGCTCTTTCCTTGCACCCTTCCTTGGTAGTAACTTTTATATTTGTAAAATCATACATAGTAAAAGGCAAAGGATTTTAATTCTTTGCCTTATTGTTTTTCGTCTTACACTGACCTCGATTCGGAGTGTACCACGACTAAACTAAACTAAATGTATTCTTGTCACTTTCTAAAATAAGATTAAGAAAAGAGACAGAAAACCAACAGCTGACTTTAGTGCTGTCAAAGTGACGTTAAACGCCCAAAAACGACTTAAATAAGATGGCGTACATTATGATGGCATCTTATTTTGCGCATTTAACGTCACTTTGACAGCACTAAAGTCAGCTGTTGGTTTTCTGTCTCTTTTCTTAATCTTATTTTAGAAAGTGACAGGAATACATTCAGTTTAGTTTAGTCGTGGTACACTCCGAATCGAGGCCACTAGCTGGGTCCCGCTTTTTTGAGCCACGTCCCGCACCTTGATTGCAAATTTCCCGCTAATCCGTGTACTAAGGTTGGCAGCCCTAGGCGTACCCTAACTCAATTCACTGTTAGGGTATGCGCGCAGGCAGCATGGGGACGCACTCCTCCCGGCCCCCGCACGATTGGCCTGCCGCGACCGCTGAGCTTCATAAGTGCATTATATAAGCCTAACAAATCCTGTCTTGCTGATTTTGATATTTATGAACTTATGGTTATACCACGGTATACGTATACGGACTGCCTCCGTGGTCTAATGGTTAAGAGCATTGGCTCTCGATATGGAGGTCGTGGGTTCGATTCCCACGGGGGACACCTAGTGATGTCACTTTGTGCGTTTTTCCCCAGTTGGTTAGGACATTGCAGGCTGAATCACCTGATTGTCTGAAAAGAAAAGTGATTCCGTGCTTCGGATGGCACGTTAAGCCGTTGGTCCCGGCTACTATCTCTAGTGGTAGTAGTCGTTACATAAAAACCACGTCAGAGGCCGAAAGGCGGTCTGAAAAAACTCTGACACCAGGGCTCTGCCCACACGATAAGAAGAAGAAGACCACGGTATGAATGGTATGATATTGCAATATCACATAGTTTTATTTTATTGTCCTTACTCCCTCCCTGAAGGTAGGCCTGTGCCCTGCAGTGGGACGTATATATAGGCTGATGATGATGATATTACGAAACAATATAAATATTATACTTTATGTTTCGTAATTTGTGTCTAATGGCCAGAACTTGTTAGGGATTTTCAAAAGAGTGAAGGGGTTCTAATACCTATTTCCAGCTTCCTGAAGGGTACCCAGGAACTGGCTGATATTAGGCTAGGGAAAAAAGTTTCTGAAAAGGTCCTGAAATATCATAAAGAAAATTTCGGGTTCCCGAAAAGATTGACCAAATAAATTACTTTTTGTATGCTGCCGTTAGATGGCGGTATTCATTATGCCAAGACAGATGCATATTGAAGCGAGTTGAAAATACATATGAGACAGACTTACGGGTGAAGCCTGTGCCCTCCGGAAATTCAAGTAAAATATACCCTTACTCAATAAATTCTGGGTCAGCGGGGTACATGGAGCAGGCGAAGAGGAAATCCTGCCAGATCAGTATGCCGAGCTGATCGCAGCGCTGGTAGAAGTAGTCGGACTCGTACACACCTCCCCCCCACACCCGCAGCATCGTCATGTGGGTGTCGCGAGCGGCCTGAAGGAGGTTGTCCACTGAAATGTTTAGTCCGACCTTTAAATTTAAAGTATCATAGTCTCTAGTCGGTTCATTGCTTAGACAATTTATATAGGGACGAGTTACGCGTGTCATTCTACTAAGAAACATTTCTGCCACTTTTTGCGGGGGGCGAGGTAACATGAAATCCGCAACTTTGGATTTTATTCCTCATAAGTTTAGATTCTAATTTTGAATGTTAAAAATCATGAAAAGTAGTCACATGTGAACCCCAAACGTTCTAAGTTCAAAATTATTGTTTCGCTATTATAGGCTGTCTCGTTTAGTGATAAGACTGATAAGGTATAAAATTGGATGTAAATGCGCAAGATCAATTGTTCTTATACCGTGGCAGAGAAGAAATGCTACCGCAAGGCGAGTCCCTATATAAATTGTCGAACGACTATATTGAACCCTTATAGATATTTATAATTTATCTCTGTTTCTCGAAAACGGCTCTAAAAATCGATCTAACTATACCTTCATTTCAAATAAGGACGACAAGATTTTCCTATTCCTTTAAAGATTTGCAAACATTATTTATCAGAAAGATATACTATCCGACATAATTATCTTGAACGTTACTAAAGCTGTTCTAAGAATAAGTGAGAGGAAAGTGTTTCAAATCTCTCAGTTCAGTAATTCAAAATAGCCTTAAAATTACGAAATTTTAAGGTTATTTAAAAAAATTATGGAATGGCACCCGCTGACGAAGCTTGGTCACCCGGGTATAAATGAGTTTATTTATAAAATTATGTTATGATTATAAAAAATTCTATAAATTATTGATAATATAACAACGTTTGAATCAGGGATATTGTTAATTAAAATCACCTACAACCCGGGCGAACTAACTTGACACCTGGCTCTAACGACGTTGGTTTAAACGATAACAAAAAATAACTCGAAAATTCTAAAGCGCAGGAACACGTGCAACGGTAACTGAGATGCTATCCCTCACTGCTAAGCCTCGCTTTAGAATTTTCGAATTATTTATTTTGCTGTTATTTGTTATTGTTTACACCAACGTCGTTCGCCAGGTGTCAAGTTAATTCACCCGGGTTGCAGGGTGATAATTGATAAACAACATTGGAATTCTTCGTCCAAGCCAAGTATATTGGAATTTAACACATTTGTCTCGCATAGATTACAGGAAATTAATACCTCTTATTTGATTCGTCAGAGGTCAGTGGGCGTTCCAAACATTATTAATATGACTTTATTTACTTTATAAAGTAGGTGAGGGACAGCAAAGACAAGATAATATTAATAAAGACACTATTATGGTTACCTGTTTGCCTGTCACCCCCAAATTCTGGTAGAATATGAGCCGGTATCCAGTTAGATCCTTTCATAAAGATGGGATAACCGTTTATCTTGAAATAAAACGTGAGACCTTTTCCAGCGGTATCGTTTCCTGAAATTGTTTTCAAAACGACTTAATGAATTTCTTGATACAACATTCCAACTTGAAATCTTAAATATTGTCAAAATGAACTTTGCTGTAACGGTCCGATCCTGTATGGAGTACTGCTGCCACCTGTGGGATGGCTCAGCCAAGTATCAACTTGCCGCACTCGACTCGGTCGAACGCAGAGCCAGGAGGCTCATTGGCGACAGTAAACTGGTGGAGACCAAGCTTCATTGCCTAGCCCACCGCCCCGCAGAGATAGCCTGCTTGTCGGTCTTCTACAGATTGTACTTCACTGAGTGTGCCCAAGAGCTGCATGAGCTCATCCCGCCTTCTCCTTTCTACTATCGGACTTCCAGACGCACCGCGGGATATCATCCCTTTCTGGTTGACATCCCACACATATATCCGCCAAGCGCCATTCCGATTCTTTTATAATGCGCACAGCCAAGGAGTGGAATGCCCTGCCTGCGTCAGTGTTTCCGAGCGCTTACAACCCGAATTCCTTTAAAGTACGAGTGAATAGGCTTCTTCTGGGTAAGCTCGCTACATCTTCGACCCCATATTCGTCCTGAGGACTGGACTGAGGTCAAGAGCAAACCCATCCTTAATAAAAAAAAATAAAAAACTTGTGGTCTTAGGCCTTGCCATCTTTTGCAAATGATAGCATTCTCATTTCTATACAGTCCTATATGAGAGTGAATGTGTTCTAAATCAATATTGCTGACCACATTAAAAGCTACAAAACAACACACACAACAACAACACAACAACAACAACACACAACACAACACAACACACACACACACACATGCTACAATTCTTCATCTTCATCTTCATATGCTCACGACTATATTCCCCGAGGAGGTAGTCAGAGATATTCTGAAACCTCAGAACATCCACGTTTCACTAGAAGTACTGTCCAGTGTGCCGGGGAGTGAGCCCGTCGCCACTTGTAATGGACCAACTGTCCATTACAAGTGGCGACGGGCTCACATGCGGACGGACTAAAATACATGCCTCGAAATTGAATTCCTCACGATGTTTTCCTTCACCGAAAAGCCAGTGGTGTTACAAATCGCTACAAGCTACAATCCTGAGTATAATTGTAGGTCATCATCATCATCATCATCTCAGCCGATGGACGTCCACTGCTGGACATAGGCCTCCTCCAAGGATCGCCATAGCGACCGGTCCTGCGCTGCCCTCATTCAACGTTTTCCCGCCGCCTTCACCAGGTCGTCGGTCCACCGTGTGAGGGGCCTACACACGCTGCGCTTTCCGGTAAGCGGTCGCCACTCGAGAACTTTTCGGCCCCACCGGCCATTGATTCTGCGAGCAATGTGCCCCGCCCAGTGCCACTTAAGTTTAGAAATTCTTTGGGCTATGTCAGTTACTCTGGTTCTTCTGCGGATCTCTTCATTTCTGATTCGATCTCGCAGGGAAACTCCGAGTATAGCCCTCTCCATTGCCCTTTGGGTGACTTTCAGCCTCCCCGTTCATAAATGCGTGCATTTAATTTTGAACGAAGCTTCGCATTACTCTAGTCTCTTACAATTATTAGATCAAAAAACTATCGATGCATTTTCTATACACGCTTTTATGTTTCATCACAAGCCATCCCAAAAGATTTCTTACCATATTCAGAAAAATCCCTCATTAACGTCAGGAGTCAAGACCTATTTTTAATAAAAATAGGGTCAATCGGTTGCAGTCAAAATCTCGAAAAGTAATTCATGTTCATCTTATTAAAGACCTACGTAAGTAATTCTTTTATCTATCTCTTCATATCTTGAGCTCCTAATACACATAACTCATTCTACATAACTTACCAAATTTTAAAGAGGCGTCTTCTTCAACAACTTCCAACGAACGGAAGCCAATCAGCAAGGTTTTATGATGGTCTTCTACCGAGGACTCCGCGTCTTTGAGAATGGACACGCGCAAGTCATACAAGGGCTGGTCTCCGAAGCCGTTTGGCCACCAAAGCATTACCACGTTCTGAAAAGTAGTTAAGTACATAAGTTAGATATGCATTGTACCGAATTATTCCAGAAATCCCAGTTTCTCGAAAAGGCCCAACAGCTGTGACTGTGACCAGGACCTCTACCCGCACATTCGAACTTCGCAATTGCGTGACCGTTTTCGTTCAAATGTCAACTCTATTACAATGAAGTGCGGACCGAAACAGTGGCGATATATCGAACATCGAATGTCCGAGTACAGGGCCAGCACCTTTCGTATTTTAGCATGGTATCGTATGTTGTTGGATCTCAATGAGACTAGCATTATAATTGTTTCTATAAGATTCAAGAAGCGTGGGAAAATCCTCAGGATTCTACCGTGTTCTTTTAGCTACATTCGTTCCTACAGTTAAAATTTGTAAGGTCTTAATATTACCTGAACAATTAAGTACTAACAAAAATATTACTGAACAAAAATGTTCAGTAGGCTGTATCTAATGCTTTAGGTTGATTCGTCCAAGTTTAGGTAGACTTCTCTCTGTAAATTTAGAGATACCTAACAACAATTAGATCATCAAAATGTGAAATTACCTCACTAATAGTCATGTTAAGTTCAGCCTCGGTAGTTCCATCGTCTCTGACCTTTGCTTCAAGCAGTTTCGCCATTCTCATTATCTGGTTTCCTTCGACTTTTAATTCAGCATGCAACTGTCCCTTCCAGAGTTTGATTCGTGGGTTCGTCTCCAAGTGAGCCGTTATCTTCAAATGCCAGTGCTGATCTATTTTCTTGGTATGAGTTGTCACCGATCTTATGATGGCACGGTTGTAGAATTCTAGGTTTAGTGGTCTCCTGAAAAGTACGGATTAAGAATTTGTGAAAATGTAACAGATGTTTATCAGAAACCCAAGTTACGATTTGACATAAAGACGTCTACTGTTGGACATATTAGATCTCACTATTGACTATAAATTTTGTGTAGCATGCTTAAAAATTATGGAGAGAAATCCGAATATTTTGATTAGGTTATTTCAGCGTTAATGGCTAATTTCGACCCTCTGGAATTAAATTGTTTGGGATTCTGGAGAGTCATCATCATCTCCGCCGATAGACGTCTACTGCTGGGCATAGACCTCCCCAAGGATCGCCAGAAAGACCAGTCCTGCGCTGCCCTCATCCAACAGGTTCTCGCCGCGTGCCTTCACTAAGTCGTCAGTCCACCTTGTTGCCTGGGTTTAGGCAACAAGGCTGCGCCTTCCGGTACGCGGTCGTCGCCACTCGAGAACTCTTCGGCCCAATCGGCTCTGCAGAGTATTTACCTTAAATAACAGGACCTCTTGAACCACACCGAAGTCCAACAAAGGAATTATCAGTCTCAACTGCAAGATACCTTTATTTTATTATTATTTGGTTGTAAGGGCTTGGTTAGTGACCAATAGCTACTGCGACCTAGATAGATCTATTGTAGCTGTCACCCTAGACCTAATAGGTCATTTCATAGGCCCACGGACTTCATGAACCGTGTTATGCTTTTGGAGGGGAGGTCCCTAATGTCGGTAGGTGTTATTACGTATCCACCTAGATGGTGACTTCTGCTGTGAATGAGCACTTCGCATTCGCAGAAGAGGTGTATGGGCGATTCCTCTGCTTCACAGCTGAATCTGCAAGTGGGTGAATCTACAAGCCCCATTCTGTGTAGATGTTTGTTTAACTTGCAGTGTCCTGTTAAGGCTCGTACGGTTTGAATTGATGGCATCCGAGGTATGTCTGTTTGAGAAGCCGGTCAAGATACCTTTATATTCCTAATCTAGTCGCGTATATCTCTGTGAAGTTCTTGTCTGGTTTCATCTTGGCTATTCTAATGGATTATACACATCAAAATTACCCTTACCAAAGACCAACAGATGGGAAAGCAGGGCCCCAGTCCCAGCCGAAGGAGGCCTGCATCTTCCGGATCTGATTGACGTGGCACTCCCCGTTGTAAACTTCGGGGACACAATCTGGAGCGGTGAAGTGCTTGTCTGACCTTACTTTGGCTGTTTCAATGGGCGATGCGAAGATTATTTTCAACTCATTTTCGCCTTCCTAGAAAGTGTTGTTAATGTTTAAAAGTTTAACATTTTTTATCTACGTGTTATCTATAAAATGTTAACAACACATGTGTTGTCAAATGTTATCAGTCATTATAACAATAATAATAATAAATAATTTATTGTCACAACTTACATAGCTGTTTATGCTATGCATGAGGTGTTATGGAAAATGATGACTATATCGTGTGTTATGCGAGGCTCAAATTCTTACTTACCTACAGCCGATACATAATAGGTATAATGTTTTGTTGGACTGTTATACACAGGGTGTAATTTTACACCCTGTGTATAATAGTCCAACATTGGTCTCAATGGGGTGCTTCAGACCATGAAACTGAACAACTTTTACTATAGGACCAACACTGAAATCGCGAAAAAAACTCCAACTACAAACATAACGCGAACATAACGCGACTGCATTTCAGTCGCGTTATGTTGGCAGTTTTGTATGGGACAACGGAGTTTTTTTCGCGATTTCAGTGGGACACCAGATTTTTTTTATCGCGATTTCGATATTGGTCCTATAGAGAAAGTTGTTCAGTTTGATGGTCTAAACTAAAGCACCCCTTTAGATAGGCCACAAATAACACCGTTATGATGATACCGACCTTAAGATGTGGCTTGATATCGAACACGTATCTAACGAACATGTTGTTCGTAGTGCCGACAGGGCTATCGTTCAGTTCGATAAATGCGACCGTATCCACTCCGTGGAGAGCCAGTTTCGCAACTTCGTAGTTTAGTTGCTCTGTGGTAACTGAAAATGAAGACACGAATGCCGCGTATATTCTGGACTTTCAATGATCAAATGGGTCATGAAGTGAAGACATATTAATAATTTATAGGTAGGTACTTTACCGCAAAACCCGTCTAGTAGATAGAAATATTTCTAATTGAAAACTGCATGATTACCGAAACTGTAAACATCATTCTTAAAGTAAAAGATGAAAAAAATCTGTAAGTCCCTGAAAGAAAATCTTAATAACGTGACCTAACGTAACGTAACGTAACGTGACGTAACGTGACGTGACGTAACGTTTTTGTATTCGAATTTATCCATTTCTTTTCTACATTATTTCTACACCACTATGTGGGTCGAGTAGGATTACATTACAGTTTGAAATAGAGTAAGTGACATGAGTTGTCAAATGAAACCGTTTTTGGACGTTTTTTGGAGTCCTCGGCAGGGTAAAACTTCGATTTCTGTGTATAATTCTCAATCTAACGTGAAATCGTGAATAATTTAATGAAACAGTGTACACAAATATTTATCGACAATTATTTACAATATTTATTTACAATATTTCACGAAATTATCTACGATTTCACTTTAGGTTCACGATTATTCACAGAAACCGAATTTTTACCAGGACTCAAAATCCCCAAAAACGGTTCTATTGCCTCGCGTCACGTATCTCTTCCTATTATACAGGCATGCCGCTAGGTACATCTCGCTCTCTCAGCTGTCACTGTCTCTCTTACATAGTATAATACCTTTATGGTTTGAACAGAGTTTGTTTTGTTTTGTTTTTATTACAGTTTTTGTTTATACCCTCAGCCTCAGGGTTTGTTTATGGGCGTTAGTCCACCACGCGTGCCCATTGCGGCTTTGCAGGCTTCGCATACGCATCATTAATTCTTCTTCATCATATACAAGTTTTCCTCACGATATTTTCCTTTATTAGTTCAAGTTCAGTTCAAAGTTTTGTTGAATGATTACCATTAAATCGTCCTTCGTAAGTCCAGGTATCATGAGCCACCCATCTGGTGATAACATCGTTGAAACCCTGCAGGATATCACCGATGACACCGGCATTCTGTAGGTCTGAGTATATCCCACCTGGCACTTTTGCCGGAATTATTAAGGCTGAAAAAATACTTATGTACATCATATTTTTATCTATTCTATAAATATTGCTCTTGATAAATCTGACATGGAATAGGATTGTTTTGTCATGCGATTATTACATGTAATATACAACGTGTTAATGAATTAACGCAAAACTAGAAAGTAGTTTGTTTAAAATCGAGAGCAGAATCCAATTATCATGGTTTCAACAAAAGTAATTTTTTTCAAAATATTAAATAATTTGTTTGCAAAATTTAAGGGTATTCTACCGTTGGCGCGCTCCATACAAACGTAGTATGGTGATATTTTCAATACTATCTAATTAAAGTCAATGTAATTTTTCAAAAACAATCAAGTAACTAATCTCTATGTCGGTATGAAGTCAGATTTTCGTTAAAATATACAGTTTCAATGCTAGGATTCATTTAAGATTTGTGTGGAAATATTTGTGGCACTGTAACTTTAAAACTATAAATTTTATCGAAAATCTGACTTCATACCGACATAGAAATTAATTACTAGATTGTTTTTGAAAAATTTTATTGACTTTCATTGGATAGTATTGAAAATATCACCATACTACGTTTGTATGGAGCGCGTCAACGGTAGAATACCCTTAAACTGAACCCGATACCAACCCACCGCACGGGCACACTCACCCTACTTACTACCTAAACAAGATTATTAAAATGTATCCATGAGTATGTTAGCGCTTTCATTCATTGCTGAAATGAGAACAAATCATATTTGCCGCAAAACTTAAAATGCGGAATAACTTTAAATTTTAACTATAAAAATAATGAAATTATTGTTTCAATATAATTATTTTCTTATAAATCAGTTGGGGTGTATGAGGTTTTGCGCTAATTCATTAACACGTTGTATAGAAAGTATAATTTTACCCCAAGAGTAAATATGTTTTTTTTTATATTTGTGACAGAAAATCTTTTGCAAATTTTTTTATACAGGGTGTTAGGGTAAACAGTCGCATTACTTTTTTAATGGGTGATTATGATTATACTCATGATACTGAACAACCAAAAGGAACAAAGGGAAATTTGCAAAAAAGATATTCAACTTTCCATACAAACGTTCGATCAGCTGATGGCCTATAGTATGGAAAGTACAAATTTTTATCGCCAATTTCATATAGGTTTCATAGGGAAAGTTGTTCAGTATCTTGGGTACAATCACTAATGCAACTGTTAACCCTAACCCCCTGGTCGTAAGTAAATTTAATAATGTGAAATATTTATCTACACTTAATATTATAAAGAGGAAAGATTTGTACCTATTTTTGTATGTTTGTAATGAATAGGCTCAAAAAGTACTGGGCCGATTTAAAAAATTATTTTACCATTAGAAAGCTGCATTCACCCTGAGTAACATAGGCTATATTTATTGCTAGAAAAGATTAGACGTCCACCCGTGCGAAGCCGGGACGGGCCGCTAGTTTGTTATAAAACGTAGTCAGTACCTATTACATAGGTACAAAGAAAATTTTAAATTCTTAGTAGATTTAATTGAATTAATAACTGTATGCAATTGTTGCTTAATAAATGTACTTAATTAAAATTATTAGATAACCTGATGAATCATAACTTTTTTTTAACTCTTAATCAATTGCCTACCACATCATGACATTACCTAAAGCAATGCATAATAAAAATAAAATGAAAGAAATTACGAACGTAAAACAACCTCTAATTAACGTTAATTAAAAACATACTTACATCCATTCCTATTGCGTACCGTCCATCTAATATTATCTTCTATTTCAATTGCATTTATTTTGGCACATAATAACACCAATATAGCCGGTACGAGCATAATAATAATTTAACTGTAATATTTACAGCATTTCTCGTGGACCTATTGAGTTTATCTGAATGGTTTGATAAGTCGAAACTCAACTCTGTACTGACTCAAATATAAGTGCCTGCCAATCATTCACTGGCAAATGGTTAGTGATGTGTCGTATATAAGTACATCGATAAGGAATTCCTACTTTTTTATCGTGTAATTTCATCGGCGTTAAAATACTGATTTAAAAAATATTTTTTAATATTCTTAATTTTATTTTGACTGCAGCCCTGATTTTGACTGTAATCTTAATCATAATTTCAACCCATAAATTCCCTTTGTAATCGGCTTCCATCCATCGACATTCCTCGGGACCAAAATATCATCAGTCCACCTATTTTTTGCTACACCCACTGCAACTTCGACTTGCTGATCCTTCAAGCTATTTTGTTAAATCTGCTCCAATCTTTTTATAAACGCAAATATTGGCTACGCTGTGCCCTGTCAAAACAGTTATGTACATAATAATGTAAGTAATATGTTAATCCAGCCCCAGCCCATCCCGTGGGTGTCGTAAAAGGCGACTAAAGGAATTAATCGGAGGATAGGGAGCAGCGTTCTCCGAGTATATTAACACCCAACTGCGATCGCGAACCCACCTGCCAAGCGTGGCGATAATGGAAAAAACTCCCTTTTGGGGAAGGCCTATGTCCAGCAATGGACGTATAAAAAAGGCTGAAATGATAATGAATATGATAATGTAAGTACATAGGTAAATAATATCGATGAACGTTTGTCACAACACTAGTTAATGGACGATTATCTGTCGAGCTACAAACGTCTGGAATATACGGAGTACACAACGATTGTTTGTTTGTTCCTCAAGTTACGATATCGATACATTCTGGAGGACAGAAAGTGGCGGATGAGCAATCGATAAATAATATCGTACAAACGTTCGATCAGCTTTCAGCATTTACTAAATATAGAAAGTCCAAAATTTTTGTTGCTAATTTCCTATACAGGGTGCTAGGGTAAAAAGTTGCATAACTTTAAGGGGTGATTTTACACATGATACTGGTAACTTAACATAACATAACTTTCCCAAAGAACTTATAGGACATTCGTAAAAAAAATGTTGACTTCCATTAATATGCAATCAGGTGATCGAACTCGGGGGGGTGTGAGCTCTAGGAAGGGGGGGGGGAAACAGTTGCATTACCTACTTTAAGGGGTGATTGTACCCATGTTACTGAACAACTTTGCCAAAGAAACCTATAGGAAATTGGCAAATTTTCTTTTTATTCCACACTAAAGTTCGATCACCTGATTGCATTTAAAGTCACATTTAGAGCCCTCTAAATGTGACTTCCTTTCAGTATTTTTTTGTTTATTTGCAAAAAAAAGAAAAAAAGCAGCTTTAGACTGGCGACTTTTAGCGGTTTTATAGATGGTAGCTACACCATGTAGCTAATCTTTAAAACCGCTAATAAAGCCAGTTTTTTCGCCAGAGAAAATTATGAAATAACATTAAGAGGGGGTGATACCTATTTTGTCTGTTTTCGAACCAATTTTTGATAACCTAATTATTTCATTTAATTCACAACAGTGAAGATACTATCAGTTTAAAATAACAATGTGCATGACCTTGAAGGGCCGTTGGATAACTTAACTCGCTTGTCAAAGGAATATAGACTCTGCAAAGGAACTAATCTTTTGAATGACTCGAGTGAAGTTCGTGTGATTTAGTGACGTCACATTTGCGAGCGAGGTCATGCACATTGTTATTTTAAACTGATAGTACGTTCTTTCTGCAGGGAGTCTAAACGTTGAAAACAAGATTCTATTAAATTTTCTCGATAGAAAAGAGGAGCAAAGTAAGTTCGATTTCAGATTTATAACCAGTTTTACAAGAATCACCCTACACCATTTCTTCTGAATATACCATCATTTGAAAGGTAATTAATTATAACAGTGATTCTACCCGATAGATTTTAGCCCACACACCTAAGAGAAAAGATATTGATGAAAAATGCGTTTTTTTGCTCTTGCTTTCAATTGAAGCGGGATGGCTAATTGCAAATGTTTGCTTGTTAGAAAGAGAGGCTTACTCTAATGACACCCAGCCTTAAGGCCCTATGGTAGGACGAAACACCTTGAAGGCACCTTTTATTTTTAATGTTTCGACTAGATTTATACAATTTACCGAAACCAAAGTCATACCGTATTCTTGGATAGGTAGTTTATCTAGTGAAATCATCAATTGAATACACGATTGGAATCACTTCCCTCGATAGAAAATCACAAAGATGACGTATTTTCTCGTATTTTTAAACATTTTTCTCGTGTTAGAAAACTTCGAAAACTAACTTTTCATAATGTAAGTATTTCAATCTTTAATAAATTATAAAAACTTCGAAAACTATTTTAATAGTTTTCGATTTTTTGTTATACTCACAGATTCACCATTAGTTTATCTAGTGAAATCATAAAAAAAATATATAAAAAGTACTTTTGTTAACTCTTTTTAATCGAAAATACGGCACGCAAACGCACTTTTCGGAGGGCTGGACAATCGCGTTTCTCATAGAAAATATTCGTCTGAACCTATGGCCCCTTAAGCTACTCAAACATTATGAAACTGTTAAATTGAAAATTAGTAGTGATTATAATGTGACTTTCTTGTTTTTTTAAATGTTGTATACAGGGTGTAACAAAACACCCTAGTAATACTTAAGGGGGTGCTTCAGACCATCAAACTGAACAACTTTCACTATAGAGCCAACATCGAAATCGCGAAAAAAAATCAGCTCTTTCATACAAAACTGCAGTACCGTCTCGACTCAAATGTATGGGACGGCAGATTTTTTTTTATTTTTTCTCAACGTTGGCTCCATAGTGAAAGTTGTTCAGATTGATGGTCTGAAGCACCCCCTTAAGTATTACTAGGGTGTTTTGTTACACCCTGTAATTTATAATAAATAAAAACAAATACGATTGAGGGCAGCCCCATATGCTCGGTGCCCCATTAACTTTTTAAACTCTATTAACTACTTATAAGGCCTAAGAAAAGCTTAAATTCTTTATTTTTTAAAGGATTTTGAAGTTACTAGCCTCAATTTCATAAACATGTTACAGCCATGTTGTGCTATTTCTTAGCAGTTTTTTTTCCGCCGATTGGTTTGCTCCCATAATAAAAGTTGTTCAGCTTGATGGGTAGACTCTTAGTTTATAAGGATGTTAATGATTTATCAATTTATAAACACAATTTCACCAAGTTATCGCCACGCCATCGCCACGGGATCGCTTTTAGCCGAGTTAGGCAATTGAGATAATATGACGATACATTTAATAGGTATCTAACGTCATCGACTTCAAAACAAACTCTTTCACGGTCACCGTGCATTAGGTACCTATTATAAAGATTAGTAGAAAGTATTCCGTAATAATAATAGTTGAAAACGAACTAAGCATGCAGCAGACATACATACAGGGACTTACAGGGCGAAAAAAACTTTTACTATGGGACCAAACCGATCTGAGCAAATAAAAAACAGCTGTTGCTGTTGCATACATTTGAGTCGAGTAGGCATTGCAATTTAGTATTAGAACAGCTGATTTCTTTTTGCTCCGATCTGTTTTCTCCCATAGTAAAAGTTGTTCTGTTTGATAGGTAGACTCTTACACCCATATTCTTAGTTGTTTCCTTGAGGCTTCCTCACTCGAGTCGAGGACGTTTTTGACATTTAAAAAAAATATTTAAATATGTCATATGTATAATTTTAATTATGTCAAAAGTCCTCCACTCGAGTGAAGAAATGTCAAGAAAACAACTAAGAATACGGGTGTTAGTTTAAAAGGATGCTAATGATATCAATTTCACCCTGTATAGTCGAAAGCAAGTGTTAGTGCTAGATTACACGTTCAGTTTTTCATCAGTCTGGTCCATCATTCTGAATGACGCCAGAATGACGCCAGAATGATGCCAGAATGATGAGTGGGTTACACGATCAGTTTCCCATCAGTATTTCATCATTCTGGTCCATCAGTCTGGTCAAACGTTGAATGACGCCAGAATGATGGAAAACTGCAGGGTTGCCAGACGTACGAGGTACTGAAATCCCGGGATTTATTTCTCTTTTAAATTAAAAAAGATTAACTTTTAAATTAAATAATTTTGAAAAGTTGATTTTTGCTATGCATGCGTTTACTATGCATCCAATTAGTTATGCATTCCCGCATTTTCATGGCATCCCAACAAATATTTAAAAATAATAATTTTAAGAAGCCGCCATAATTTTATTGCTAAAAATTAAGTTTAGCTATGCATCCGAATATCCGATCTCTAATTATTAGGCCCTAATTTTGTAACATAAATCATAATGCGGTGTTAAAATTATTTATTTAAAGCCCCCATATTCCCCACCTTGATAATTTTTTCCCCATAAATTTCCCCAACGATTTCACTTCTCCAAATTTTCCCCAAAGGCCAAATTTTTCCCCAAAATCCCGTGAAAAACCCCCAATATGGCAACCCCGACGGTGACTGACACCAGAATGATACGACCATCAGTTTACCATCAGTATACCATCATTCACAACGGAATAACAGTCTGGATGGATGGTTTACCATCATTCCATCAGTCCATCATTCTCCCATCATTCTCCCGTCATTCAGACCAGACTGATGAAATACTGAACGTGTAACCTGGCACTAAGATCACATTTTTTATTTTGGATATTATGCATAGGTATACTCACGACTATATTCCCCGTGATCATACGCATCTGATAATTTCATTTTATCAGCGTATGTGCCACCTACAGCAACCCCTTTTAATCCCATTCTAAGGACTTTGAAAGTACCCATATTCCCGTAACAAGATTTTTGTCACATTCACACTTTATCTCATAATTATATGTATACTTACTATGGTATCTTAAAAACCAGTGGTCGGAAACCCATAGGACAACAACGAGTCTCCTATGATCACCCTGATGATTATACTGGAACCCACGAATAAAATGAATATTTCGAAAACAACTTTATCCTTTACCAAATCAAAATTGTGTTTCTGTAAATTCTTATTTCATAATAGCAACATCCGGTCGCCGGTCGTAGGTATGAGTAATTCGCCAATTAATTATTTCCAACTCTACTGGTTTTGAGAATAACCACAGGCGGGTCTGCCGACTATGACGGTTAACCACACGTGTTGCGCAAATAACCACGTTCTTCGGTTGGTCGGTCACTGCCGCGCCGTTGCATTCTCTACTTTCCATGTTTTAAATCCAAAGTGCGACCTAATTGCGCAAAACTTTAGGTTTAAAGTGGCTGAATTCATTAGACACGCTTTAAAATAAACTAATTGTATTTATTCGCGGGAACCCGTTGGATGAGGGCAGCGCAAGACCGTTCGTTGTGTTGTGGCAGTCCTTGGGGAAGGTATACAGGGTCCTTCTTAATATGCTGACACTTTATTTAAGGGGATGATCAGACCGTCAAACTGAACAACTTTCTCTATGGGACCAACATCGAAATCGCGAAATAAAAATAAGCTGTTCCATACAGTTGGCTCGATATGCTATTTTGTATGGGACAGCTGATATTTTTTCGCGATTTCGATGTTGGTGCCAAATAGAAAGTTGTTCAGTTTGACGGTCTGATCATCCCCTTAAAAAAGTGTCAGCATATTACGAAGGACCCTATATGTCCAGCAGTGGATGTCCATAGGTTGAGATGATGATGGTGATTTATTCATACGGCTTTCAAAACATGTCAATGATTTTCAACCATTCGGTAGCCTCTTTCGTCGGTACGAGGTGTTTAATATTCCCAGTGTAATTTCTAATTTCTAAGCGGGCACTCTTTGACTATACAGGGTGTACAATAAAATGGGACAGCTACTCAAAGGGGTGCTTCAGACCATCAAAGTGAACAACTTTCTCTATGGGACCAATATCGAAATCGCGAAAAAAAAATCCGCTCTCCCATACAAAACTGCAAACATAACTCGACTGAAATGTATGGGACAGCAGATTTTTTTTTCGCGATTTCGATATTGGTCCCATACAGAAAGTTGTTCAGTTTGATGGTCTGAAGCACCCCTTTAAGTAGCTGTCCCATTTTATTGTACACCCTGTATAGCGAACTGGTTGGATTTCGTCCCCATACAGTCACTAGGCGGGCGAACTAGTCCCACAATAAAATAATAATTAAGTCATAAAGAAATTTAATCATATTAACATGATGTTCAATCAATCAACTTTCAATATTATTCATTAAATGCACACACCAAAAAACTATAAATTCAACTTAAGATTAAATAAAAATACATTTGTACAATAATAATATTTTTTAAAAAAATAGATTAAATTAATTTATAGATAATATTAAATATTAATCAACATTCAACAAGTCAACAAAATTTTAGTAAAAAATATTTTTTACGACCTGACTTCAAGAACCACGCGTACCATTCGCAACATCTAAGAAAGTGATGAAATCCAAGGATCGTTGCATAATTTAAACCAAACTCACGTGTTGGGTGCTATACCTACCTACTAAATTCCAATCACGTTTGCTCTAAACGTTTAAGAGGGCTATCACAGTCCAGTAGCGCCCTCATCACATTAAAAAAGGAGAACAAATGGCAGGACAACGTCTGCCGGGTCAGCTAGTTTTGAATAAAAACAAAAGCGGCCGTTTTTTTCTTTTTTTCAAAATTTGTATTGAAAATAGCTTGAAGGCTTTTGTAGTTTTGATGTTGAGCACTTTTTTAATTTAGGCTTTCTTTATTGAGAAATCTTTTTTAATGTAATGAGGGCGCCACTGGACTGTGATAGCCCTCTTAAACAAAAAATTCCATGGAGATTTATGTTCAAAATTAAACCCATACTACAGAGTCCTTCTTAATATGCTGACGGTAGTTAAGGGGTTAACCAGACTATCAAATACAAAACTGCAAACAGACTACTCATATGTATCGACAGCAGATTTTTTTCGTGATTTTGATGTTGGTCCCTTAGAGAAAGTTGTTCAGTTTAATGGTTTGGTCATCCCTTTGAAAAACCATCAGCATATTATAATGCCCGCACTTCACTCTCGCCGAGAACTCGCGGCGAGAACTTTCAAGGAAAATTACTATGGCTTATGATGCCACGAGAACAATCAAGGGCATCCACACTCTCGTTCTCTGCCTGTCTCGCCCGTTCTCGGCGAGAATGAAGAGCCGGCATTATACTCCTTCTACCACGGACCCTATACAATAAATTAAAAATAATACTTACTTTTTTTTTTAAAGTAAATAGAAAATAATACTAAAAAACAATATTTTTATTTCTGGATTTGGTACATCCAAATCGAGAACTAAAAAACAATGCACGTCAAAAAACACACTTTTTGGCAAAAAACAAAAACAAAATTCGCTAATCATACGTCTGCAAAGGAATCACGCAACTTTCTCAGTTTAAGCCACACGCCTCCGTCGGCCGCGCAGGGTAAAGAAGAGGCCTTGATCCTCATTGGAACCGGTGTTCTCTCGTCCAAAACTAGCTCGTACTTTTGTAATAGCTTCACTAACGCCATCTTTGACTGTATGTACCCTTGACGGAGACCTAAAAACGAACGCTTGTTTAAATACACTGGTAAACTATACCTAAAGATTGTGTGTGCATTAGCTTTTAGCGAGTGCATTAGATGCTTGTTTACGAAGGTCGTTTGACTGCTAGTATTAAAATTAGACATTTGGTGGGTCACTTATCATTATCAATTATTTGTTGGGTCTTGTGTGTCTGGTCTTAGGTAAATTAGATAACTCAACAGAACTGGATTTCACAGATAATTAGTGTTATAATTAAAAAAGGTCACCTTCACCTCTAATGATAATGACGTCTGTTGATAAGGAATTAAGACGAAAGGCGGTCTGCAAGACATTTAAAGAATAGGTTTTTCACAAATCTACACCACTAGTTTTATTGTTAGTTTTATAACAAAATGTTAAGGTGTATTCACACAATCTACACCACTAGTTTTATTGTTAGTTTTATAACAAAATGTTAAGGTGTATTCACACAATGAAACTAAACAACTTTCCCTAAGAAACATGGGACGGAAAACAAAACATTTTGTGGACAAAATCGATTGGCTGAATCCGCATTTTTGTATGAGAGGTCCAAAACAAATTCTCGTTTTCCAACATAAATTATGTTCCTTAGGGAAAATTGTTCAGTTTCATTGTCTGAATACACCCTTAAAATTTTGTTAGTAATTAAAAACTAGTGGTGTATACTTGCTGTCGAGTCGAGTGCGAATGTTACAACTGCAGCTAGGACTGATTGTAATTAAAAACTTAACAAAATCACGATTTCGAATGCCCCTGTTCCCATCCTCCAAAACTAAACCGAGTTTAATAATTCTTGGTTTTCCTTTTTAACCGACTTCAAAAAAAGGAGGAGGTTTTATAGTTCACATTCGTTTTTGCTTGCTTGATGTCTGAACACAGCAGTAAAATTTTGCAATTTTTCGTCATTTTCGAAAGGCTCCTCTAGTTCTTATAGTAATTAATTTATGTTAAAAAACAAAATGTAGGGACATGGCAGAGGTATCATAGATTGTATGGTAAAAAAAATGTTCTAGTGTCATTACCCGGGAGGAAACAGGGGAATACGTATGTATGGCCGCCTTTCCTCTTAAAATAGCGGGCACGAGCAGTGAGTTGATGTCTTATTGTAGAAAAGAAGTAAACTTCAAATCGTAAATTTAACGATTACGTGTTAAAAATTACGGCCTTCTTTCATGAATGAATCATAAGGTGAAGGATGAATGACCACCTAGATGAGTACCGTCAACCTTCAAACTGTTTTGATTGACAGGTTATATTACAGTAAGTCAATTACAGTACAGTTATTTATGATATCTTAGTTCATTCAAATATAACCTTTACTGTAAACGAATAAGGTTTTATGATTATGGTACAAGAGGTACTGACCTAAACATTTTCGTGGACCTTCACCAAAGGGCATCCAATGGCAAGGATGTCTTTTAGCCTTGTTCTCTGGCGAGAATCTTTCCGGGTCGAATTTTTCCGGTTCGGGAAAGATGTCAGGATCCATTTGTATGGCATGTATGGGTATGAATATAAGGGTGTTTTTATCGATTACTAAATCACTGTTGGGCAGTTTGTATTCCTTATTACATCGTCGGAATAAGGCTCGTAGTGGTGGATATTTTCTCATCGTTTCTGTAAAGGAAAATAATTAATATTTTAATGATTAGATTACTAACAGTACCTGGATGGCAGAGCTTTGCTCAGCGCCATATAAGTATTTATAAAAAATATTTTTCTTGATGAAGATTTACTGACCCAAAAAACACCGAGTCTATAAATTTCATCAAAATCATCAGCCAGATGGTCGAACGACATCCTGTAGAGTACAGTAGTGGCCGGTAAACAGTGGACGAGTCTGGCGTGGGACCGTTCTAAATGGCGTAAAATTAAAGAGGGCTGATGATGATGAAATCGTTACAGCCTTTTTCGAGAAAACACAAAAAGTACTCGTACCTATGAAAAACAAAAATGTATCGCATTAGGTAGTAATACGTCGTGGCAAGAGGAAATCCAACCACACCATCAACAGCCACAATAATTCCACTGCTGAACAATAATTGTTCGTTGAATAGAAGTGCCAAGACCCTAGGCAGACGAGGACTAGCATTTCGAAAGTGTTCGATGCTGAGACCATCGTGGCTAGGTGACTTACCCCTTTTCATGTCTCTGAGAACTTTAAAAATGTCTACTCTCAGCATCGGACGACCGCTGCAACACTCCCAACAATGAGCTGATAGTGAACTGGTCCCTTAATAAATCTGCTATAGACTAACGGGCACTCAAACTCTTTGTTCAGATTTTTTATTTTATTTTGAAGAGAGAATAAAGTTCTTAGACTTAATAAGTTAAACAAAAGATTAACTTTTGTTAAAATTTAAAGGCTGAAAATTATTTATGAACGCTGCATAGTAAATAATCACGTTGATATTTCAATAAAATTAAACTTATTTTTTACGCTATTGATTAGAACTAAATTTAATAAATAAAGAAGATTATTGTGAAAACTAATAAATATTTTCTTATTTACATCAATCATCGTTTGTTAACCAAATATTACTAATAAAATGTAATATCCCGTATTATATTGAAACTAATTACACTGCATTTTAATAATTATCTGAACTATGTCTCATTATTTGCATGTGGAGTTAACTCGGTTTTATAATAAAAAAGAACTTTTGGACTTATACAAATACAAAAATAAAAATATTGTTTTTGTAATAAAGTGATCTATCTTGGTATCCCCACTTTTAATTTAATATATTTAATAGTACGTTAATTTAATTCTTTTTCATTTCACAAGATAATATAACTACATAGTTTAAAGAATGCAAATGAATTAACAAAAAATATTTTAAGTTAATTAATCATGACAATATCCTGATGCAAGCTATTTGCGAAAACTTTGATCCTCATTTGCCACAAATCCGCATTTTTGAGTTAACACGGTTTATTATTAGGGGTGCGTATTGACGGACCAATTGTACTTATTTATGCAAACTATCCATGATTTTGTTTTTGTCATGACAAAAGTTCCAATGGAACATTCTTAACGAATGCATAAAAGGTCTTACCGTCCAACACCATATTCAAATATACCATCTCCTGCTGAGCCTCATAGGGGCACTCCCCGTCGTACTTAGCCAGTACCCTCTGCACCTCCTTCCTGACCACCTCCTGGATCTGAGGGTTGCGAGCCAGCTCGTAAGCGGCGAACTGGCCAGTCGTCGCCGAAGTCTCGTACCCGGCGAACATGTACAGCATTGTGTTAGCTGCGACTTCCCTCATTGAGAACGGAAAGCCGTGGATGTGTTTTGTTTCTCCTGAAATAGAACATTTAATTTTAAATATAATAATTGACCAAAAAATCACAAATTTCGTGCCTCACACGACTATCGAGCACATTGGAAATTAATCTACGGAATTCGAAAAAAATTTTATCTCAAAAAGGTTAGGCTACAGGGCAAACCCTTAACCCGATCGTCTTTGTTTTAGGCTCAAATTGTAGCTGACTAAATTGTGAATTTTGAAGGAATTTTGCTAAAATCTTTGATATCATTCGTTTCCAAAATATCGATCGCCAAAATCAAAAATTCGGAAAAAAAAGATTTATTTTTTCACTATTTCGGCCATAACTTTATCGTTTTTGACTTTTTCGAATAATTATTTTTGCTCTTTTTGTTTAGCTCTCGTGAATACGCGTTTTTTTTTTTTTTTTTTTTTATTAACTATGGGTTTGCTCTTGACCTCAATCCAGTCCTCAGGACGAAGATGGGGTCGTAGATGTAGCGAGCTTACCCAGAAGATGCCTATTCACTCGTACTTTAAAGGAATTCGGGTTGTAAGTACTCGGAAATACTGACGCAGGTAAGGCATTCCACTCCTTGGCTGTGCGCATTATAAAAGATTCAGAAAGGCGCTTGGTGCGGATATGTGGGATGTCAACCAAGAAGGGGTGATATCCCGCGGTGCGTCTGGAAGTCCGATAGTAGAAAGGGGAAGGTGGGATGAGCTCATGCAGCTCTAGGGCACACTCACCGAAGTACAATCTGTAGAAGACCGACAAGCAGGCCACTCTGCGGCGGTGGGCTAGGCTATGAAGCTTGGCCTCCACCAGCTTACTATCGCCAATGAGCCTCCTGGCTCTGCGTTCAACCGAGTCGAGTGCGGCAAGTTGATACTTGGCTGAGCCATCCCACAGGTGGCAGCAGTACTCCATACATGATCGGACCTGAGCTTTATACAATACTAAGAGCTGTCCAGGAGTGAAGTACCGCTTCACCTTGTTTAAGATGCCCAGCTTTTTGGCCGCAGTTTGAGCCTTAGACTCGATGTCAGCGCCGAAGTTGAGTTTTGTGGTCAAGCTTATACCCAGAAGCCCAAGACTGTCGGAAACAGGGACAGATGTACCCCGGAAAGTAGGAGTCAGATTAAACGGACTCCTTTTTGCGGTGAACAGACAAGCCTGTGTTTTGGTGGCGTTGAAGTTGACTAAATTATTGTCACCCCACTGGGAGACAACACTTAAAGTCAAGTTTGTCCGCTCAACCATGGCCTCCCTCTGCGAGCGTATTTTATCCCCGCTGGCCCCTGCGCCAGATACATATCTCTCCATGACAGTACTGTCATCTGCATACCCAACAATACCTGACACAAGGAGGTCATTGATGTGCAGCAGGAAAAGTGTCGCGGAGAGAACAGACCCTTGAGGAACTCCAGCATCAATTGCCATAAGGTCAGAAGAGCAGCTGTCAATGACAACTCTAATCGACCGTTCTCTCAAGAAATCAGATATCCAGCTGCAAAGATCAGCGGGGATGCCATAAGCGGGAAGCTTGCTCAGCAAACTAGCGTGCCATACCCTGTCAAAGGCCTTCGAGATGTCAAGTGATACAGCCAGTGCTTCACCGTGCTTCTCGATGGCCTCGCCCCAGCAGTGCGTCACATACACAAGAAGATCCCCAGTCGATCGCCCCCGGCGGAAGCCATATTGGCGATCACTGAGTAGATCATTGTCTTCTAGGTATGACAGCAACTTACTGTTAAGTACTCTTTCCATGACTTTACAGAGAATGGAAGTAATGGCGATAGGGCGGTAGTTGCAGGGGTCGGCACGACTGCCCTTCTTGGGTACCGGTTGCACATTCGCAAGCTTCCAGGATTTAGGCACCGTTCTTGTTCTGAGAGAGAGGCGATACAGGCGTGTTAGAACAGGAGACAACTCAGGCGCACAATATCTCAACACTCTTGCAGGTATACCATCAGGACCACTGGCCTTATTCACATCCAGACTACGCAATGCTCTGCGGACCTCTTTTGTATGTATTGTGACCTCCGGCATCGAAGAATCACAACGAGGGATGGTTGGCGGCTGTTTGGCACCAGCGTCCAGACGTGAATTGCTCGCAAACAGAGAAGCAAATAAATTAGCTTTCTCAGTTGCGGAGTGAGCCAGCGACCCATCAGGCTTCTGCATGGGAGGCAAAGTGGGACGGCAGAAGTTGGATTCGACTGATTTTGAAAGGGACCAGAACTGTTTACTACCAGAAGGGTAGGATGCCAGTTTGGCTCCAATGCGGCTGACATGGTCGAATCGAGCCCTCCGGATCACCCGTTTGCAGGACTTGGCGGCAGAATTAAAGGCCCTCTTCTTCGCGCGAACCCTACGAGCTCTAACTTTGCGGTCGCGAGCTTGGACCCATGCTTGGTAGGCGGCTTCTTTTTTAGCCTCAGCGCGAGCACAATCCGCATTGTACCAAGGTTGGGCTTTGTGACCGAGTGAGATGTCGGAGAAAGGAATATAATATTCCATTCCCTGTCGTATCACGTCCGCAACCGCATCAGCCGAACTAGCAGGGTCACTCGAAGAAAAACACACTTGCCGCCACGGGTAAGACGCAAAGAAATGCCGCATCTCATCCCAATCTGCCGACCCGTATCGCCAGACTCGCCTCGTGCCCTTAGGGCTGTCATCGGGAGGAGAGCAGATCGACACGGATTTCACCAGACAGTGATCGGACGTTCCCAGCGGGGCAGAGACCGATACTGAGTGCCTGTCTGGATCTGAAGTCAGCAGAAGGTCCAAACAATTGGGCGTATGACCATCAACATCCGGTACCCGCGTTGCTTGATTCACCAGCTGGGTGAGATCTAGCGATAATGCAAACTTGCGCGCCTCTCTCCCAGCATGGTCAGTTAACTGGAACGGGAACAGCCACTCGCTATGGTGGGCATTGAAGTCCCCCAGAAAAACAAGCTCCGCCGTTGGATACCTTCGTTGGGCTGTCTCTGCCGTCTCAGTGAGATACTCCATGAGCCTGGTTGTCTCCTGGTCACCGTCGTGCGATCGATAGACACCGACGTAGAGAGATTTCTCCATTCCGGTGTCTACAAAAAGCCATAATACGGAGAACCCGGAAACCTCAAAGCAACGGAGACGCCGACAGCAAATGTCGTCGCGAACATACACACAGACCCCAGCTCGCCTCTTGAACTTATGTTCCAACGAGTATCCTGGGTAGTTGAGGTACGCCGTATCAGACGGGGTTGCTATCTGCGTCTCCGTTAAAAAGAATAGGTGTGGCTTCTCGGTCTCGAGGTGGTGGTGGACCGGATCGAGATTTGAGTGCAGACCTCGTATGTTACTGAGGTGCACTTTGAGTGGGAGGAAGTGCAGCCGTTGTCTAACCATTTTCTTTTTTGTGACTTTGTTTTTCATAGTTTGTCGAGTGGTGGAGAGGTGGAAAAAAAGTCGAGATGCCACTCAGGTACCCTAGAAGACCTCATGAGCTCGACTGACTGGTGGGAAACTCATTTGGAGACTGCGGGGACGCCCGAACCCCCCCGCAATGGCCACCGGGTCCTCCCTTCCAGTCGCCAACTGGCACGGTGGAGCATTGCGGGATTTTTCGCAAGTTGTGTGGGGCAGCCTTTCACACGTGGCTAGCGCACTACTTGGGCCCCCTACTAACTGCGGTCGGCCAACGACTGTCACCGTGCTTCGGATCCCGCTACCCTCCAAAATGAGTTTCCCGGTACAGTGTTGCTCAGAGGTCAAGACCGGTTCCGAGTAGCGCAACTGACCTTTTCCCATTCCCCAATGGCGCTGGGACTCCTGCACACCGACGGAACGCAGCAAGCTGCTTGGCGCCGGACTCCGGCAGGAGGGTGGTCGCGAGCCAGGCGGCTCCTTGCGGAGCCTACCACCGCTGTGGGGGATCGTTCAGCCGACACCACGAACTTGTTGTAGTCTGTGGCGGCGTTGCCCAGGGTGGACCACTAGGAGGTAGATCCCCAACCACCCCTAAACCACGCGTATTTTAAGCCTTTTTTGAATATCATATCTTCACAACTCTCCGAGATATAAGGGGATCGCACTTTTTCGTGAAATGGTGAAGTGAACGAAATGACATTTGAAATGTCAAAAGTCATTCCTATGTTGCGGTCTTAGGTAGGTATAATACCTGGAAATAGGTTTCTATGAAAATGTCGATCTGCAGGTCTTGACTTGAGCATGATCAGGGGTGATCCATCCCAGGGCAGGGATGATAGCATTTTTCATAAACGTGCAGATATCTAGTATAACTATTTCTTGCTGAGCATGTAGCAGGTCTGTTGGTGTTTTTGGATTTCCGAATAAAGATTTATTACATTATGTTGTTCGAAGATCAAAACCATAAAGGTCCGTTCCGAAAAGAAGTGCGTTCCTTAATATTAAAATGGTATGGATGGAAGTGATAAGGCGAAAGAAGTATCAGAATCATAGCGGTTGGAAGGCCAATAGTCTCTGCCTTTTGGGCATTGGCATGATTATGTATGGTTTTCATTAAATAATTAATTAAAGTATCATTTAATTAGTTAAAACGTAAGATACTCAACATGTAAACAAAGCCATCCGTTTAAAATAGCACTCGTGTTCCGACAACAGATTACGGATTCAAAGCGTGATCTGATAGTCACCGTGTCACATACATTTCGCCACAAACTTTGTGAATTCTCTTAAATTTTGCAAGAGACCTGCTAGAGCTATCCATTCGTCACGTTACATCACTCTTTAACCTCCTAGAGTACCTACCTAGGTAACTCTAGGAATTTGCAGGGCGCGTTGTAAAAATTTATACCTATTTAAAACAATGTGTCGTTCTGTACCCGAAAAATTTCAAGGAAGAAAATTTAGTTCTGTAACCTACACAATTATTATACCCGTACGTAGCAGCGATTGCACTTGCAGTTGATCGGGCCCGATTTCGGCTTAGTACATTGCCTGATGGGTTGACAAAAAACTGGCAGGTGAGGGCCCATAGAGAAAATAACGCGCTCCCCTGGGGTAGAGATGTTGTATCGAACTGTGCACAGATACTCAACTGGGCCTGACGTCATATCATACACATCTAGCGGGAAGTAGCGTATTTAAATGTTAACCCTCCCCTCACCCGTTTTTCACCCCCTTTGTTGGCGAAAACATTTTCTATAGAAACAAGCCGATATGCCATCTCTTCATACTCTATGTGAGGGCCGCCCTGTGGCCCGCTGGACAGACGACCTAAAAAGGCAACGGGGAGCGACTGGACGAGGAAAGAGTTTTGTGGCGCGCCTTAGGAGAGGCCTATGTTGATCAGTGGACGATGATAAGCTGATGATGATGATGATTACGAATCTTGTGTTCTCAGAAAAGAGAGTTCTTTATTTTAATGTAACTGAAATTAATACAAAGGGCTCTGCCATTTGGTGATATTTGCTTGCACACGACAAAAGGATTTTTATCTAACGTATTTCCTACTAGCTGTAGAAAAAAAATTAACAGGAAACATCTCATTTAATAAATTATTAACAAAATAACGTTATATCGGTACTGTCGGTCATGGCGCTGTACTGACATAAATGCATCGCATGAATAGGTAGAGGTACTGCATCATGTAATTATGTTTTTTGTGCGTAATCGTAGTTAAAAGCCTTGAGTAAGAATACTAACAATGGACCTAAACCATGAACTATGCAGTTGCGAATATTATAAAAATAATACAGGCACATCAATGCCATCGATTATATTTTTTTTTTTCATTCATTAAAACGATAAAGATTACCGGTTCAAACTCAATAAATACACGAATATAATATAAACTGACAAGCGCGGTCCCGTTTAGGTTCAAAATAGAAATATTTTACCTTACTATAAAATCTATAATGTGGTCCTGAAATCTTACATGCCTCGGTTACAATATTTTCTAATATAATAGGTATAGTAAGAACGCGTCGTATTAACTAGAAGAGGGATATCAAGAATGGGGTATACCAAGAGGGACCCCAAAAATATAGGTATCAGCTCTTTGAGCCGTTAAAATATATCGTTACCAAATGTTACATAAGATAATTTTAGACTTTTTAACCGACTTCAGAAAAGGAGGAGGTTTTCCTTGTTCGGTTTTTATAATTTTGGACAAACGTTTTACTGAAGACCCTTTTCTTTAAATTATTCAATTTACTCACCGCAATCTGTAACCTTTGAACCAACTACCAAAGTTGTAGTTGTAGCAAAGCTTCAATAACCACCCCGAAATGAAAGTACGGTCGTGTATAATATGTATGTATTAATGTGTGTATGTATCAATAATATGAAAATTAAATAGATTGGAATTCTTCGAAATCCCGCCGCCCGCCACTATTTCTGTTAGGTCATTTTAAAAATCGCGTTCTTTTGGCCAAATCTGACATTGGTAAAACCGAAAAAAAAAACGATTCGCAATAATGTAAGCTCCAATGACATTAGTAAACTAAGAATGTCATTGGTCAGCTTATTATTGTAACAGTCACAATGCATAAGAAATATGAAAAACGTTCTTTGCCATCAAACTTTTAGACTAATCATGAATCATGACGCAACTACCAATTACAATTTTCTTTCAAAATGGGGTAGAGCCGGACAGGCCGGACACCGTCTATTTTGCCTGACAACACATCCAAAAAGCCCAACTATATCCGGCTTTATCCGGACGCTTGGCAACGCTATCCGCATTGGATACCCTTGCACTGGAACGTTTATACAACGTGATTAACGCAAAACTAGAAAGCAGTTTGTTTAGAATCGAGAGGAGAATCGAATTATCATGGTTTCAACAGAGGTAATTTTTTTCAAAATTTTAAATACTTTTTTCGTAAAAGGGGTTAGAACATTTTTGTATGGAGCCTGGGATACCAAATTTTTTTTTCTAGTTTTTATCATTTCGCGCGGCCAACCTTAAGACTTTGCATATCGATAGAACACGTCATTACAAACATACTTTGTTATTTGGCGAAATCTCCTAAAGTGTTTCTTTAAGCTAGATATTTGATCGATCAGGTAAGAAATAAAGCCCCTAGGAGTCTTGAAAAATTAAAACTTTTAAAGTCAAATATCTAGCTTAAAAAAACACTTTAGGAGATTTCGCCAAATAACAAAGTATGTTTGTAATGACGTGTTCTATCGATATGCAAAGTCTTAAGGTTGGCCGCGCGAAATGATATAAATTTGAAAAAAAAGAATTGGTATCCCAGAGATGTTCCAACCCATTTAATTCTCTAAATTTACTGAACCCGATGTCAACCCACCGCACGGGCACATTCACCCTACTTACTATCAAAACAAGATTATTAAAATGTATCCATGAGTATGTTAAGCGCTTTCCTTCATTGCTGAAATGAGAACAAATCATTTTTGCCTGAGAACTTAAAATGTGAATAACTTAAAATTGTAGGTATCAAAATAATTAAATTATTGTTTCAATCTAATTATTTTGTTATAAATCAGTTGGGGTGTATGAGGTTTTGCGCTAATTTATTAACACGTTGTAGGATGATGATATGATGATGTCAACAGATTTTACCTTCTTCGTCAATCATAGTCCCATTCTTCAGCTCGATGAGTGTTTGTAGGAAATCATTTCTCTTGTACGAATGCTTCTCTCTGTATGCAACAGTCTCGGCTACAAGACTGTAGAAGAAATTAATGATTCGTGGACTTATTCGTTTTAATTTTAAATTCTCGAAGATGTCTGGCGCTACAAACGCCAGAGTGCGTTTTAATGCCCTGAAAATAAGAAAAAACATGATTTTAGGTAAAACTATATGGGAGATTGTGTTATTAAAAACTAATTTATCAAAAACATATGGAACTTTTATTGACAATAGATACGGAACATAATTAAATTAGCACTAGTTTCTCTTTTCTAAATAATAAAATTACTGATGGAACAACTAACATATACAGGGTTTAACAAAACACCCTAGTACTTAATACTTAAGGGGGTGCTTCAGACAATCAAACTGAACAACTTTCACTATGGAGCCAAAATCGAGAAAAAATAAAAATAAACCGGTCAAGTGCGAGTTGGGCTACTCGCGCACCGAGGGTTCCGTACCACACCACCACAGAACACAACATAATTAACTTGAAAAGAAAACTTTTTTGTCTGGGACTTTTAGCGCGAGACCGACTCACACCTGGCCGGTTTTTAGTATTTGTTGTTATTCTGTAGAGTTTGCTCTATAATCACACTAAGTTTGACGCTTGTATGTATTACCGTTTTTGCGATAGAGCGTTAAGAAAAAACATTGATAAAAGCTAGTTTCTTGTTGAGAACCCCCCTTAATTTTTAACTTTTTGAAATTTTTATTTTTTGTTAACAAAACCGCCGTAATAACGCATAATCTGAGAAAATTTCAACTATCTAGCTATTACGCTTCAAAAGTTATAGCCCTAAATAGGTAGGACAGACGAACAGACGTACAGACGGACGGACGGACAACGTAGGCTTAGTAATAGGGTCCCGTTTTCACCCTTTGGGTACGGAACCCTAAAAATCTGCTGTCCCATACGAGTACAAAACTGCAGTACTGACTCGACTAAAATGTACGGGGCAGTCGATTTTTTTTATTTTTTCTCGATGTTGGCTCCATAGTGAAAGTTTTTCAGTTTGATGGTCTGAAGCACCCCTTTAAGTAGCTGTCCCATTTTATTGTACACCCTGTATATATATATATATATATATATAGGTATATATATTATTTGTGAATATTAATATTATTTCCGTCAAGGAAAAATGTGTTCCTACTCCGTTTATGTAGGTATTCATTCTTATTTTTCATTACAAAACTTAACAAGGCCCTTATTTTATTTGTATTTCGTTATTGTTTATTTATATAGCTAGTGATTATTAATCACATGAACACATATTTCAGTTGACGTACAATAACGTTAACGTATCTATTTACTCAGCAGGTGCATGGTGTACCTAAAACAATGTTTATTACCTACATGCCAACTTGTTTTCGGACTTAGCCCATTCTTCTTTCTAACGAAAATCTGACTGACATTGAGATTCGTTTCTTGTTCCTGAAAAATTTCATTGACTTTAATCGGATAGTAATTGAAAATATCACCAGACTTCGCGCGCATTTGCGCTCTCGAATCGGAATAAACTTCTCTAGATGTTAAAATAGTAGGCTAGGCGTATTGGTAGGTACAACTGATGCCATGACAGGCAAGAACTATCTGCCTGTGCTATTTCCAACCTATTTTGTCTGTTTTCGAACCGGTTTTTGATAACCAAATTATTCATTTAAAATATAGGGTGAAATTGATATCATTAGCATCCTTTTAAACTAAGAGTGTACCCATCAAACTGAACAACTTTTACTATGGGAGCAAACCGATCGGAGCAACAAAAACATCAGCTGTCCCATACTAAACTGCAATGCCTACTCAACTCAAATATATGCAACAGCTGATTTTTTTTCGCTCCGTTCGTTTTGCTCCCATAGTAAAAGTTGTTCAGTTTGTTGGGTAGACTCTTAGTTTAAAAGGATGCCAATGATATCAATTTCACCCTGTATAGGTAGGTATTTCAAATAAAAAAGAACCAAAGTAAGTTCGATTTCAGATTTATAACCAGTTTTACAAGAATAACCACACACCATTTCTTCTGAATATACCATTGTCATGGTCATGGTGTGATACAGGATAATGCTACAGTTCGTATTATAAATTGATTACTGCTGGCCACCTACAACGCGTTAATGAATTAACGCAAAACCAGAAAGTCAAAGTAGTTTGTTTAGAATCGAGAGCAGAATCGAATTATCATGGTTTCAACATAGGTAATTTTTTTCAAAATATTAAATAATTTGTTTGTAAAATTTTAAATTTACTGAACCCGATGTCAACCCACGGCATGGGCACACTCACCCTACTTACTACCAAAACAAGATTATTAAAAGGTATCCATGAGTACGTTAGCGCTTTCATTCATTGCTGAAATGATAACAAATCATTTTTGTCTCAAAACTTAAAATGCGAATAATTTTAAATTTTAACTATCAAAATAATGAAATTATTGTTTCAATCTAATTATTTTGTTAAAAATCAGTTGGAGTGTATGAGGTTTTGCGCTAATTCATTAACACGTTGTATAACCACATAATTCCTTTCGGAAATGCTTGCTACAACTTGTAATTGTAGCAAAGTTTCTGATCACCCCAAACGATACATAATCTCGTTTTGGGAGATCAAAAATCTCATTTGGGGTGGTCGTGAGCTTATGAATAACATTTAAAAAATAAATTTTTAAGGTACTTACCAGTATAATGATTTCGGCTCAAAATATTCCTGTCCTCGAATATGGAACTCCGATTTGGGACCTTTAAATCCGTTACATTCAACTCCAAAACCGACACTTCCGATTATTTCCATGGAATACTTCTCATAGAAATCTGAGAAATTCATCGATTCACCGTCAGAGAACACACGATCTGCATAATCCAAAGCTTCGTTCGCTATGTTCTCCACAAGTGGATACATACTTCGCAATTTCCCACTCGTAAATGTCGGAGACATTTTGACTCTCAAATTTTTCCATGCACTCCCGTGGATGTTAAACAGATGACCAGCCAAAGGGTCGCCGGCTCCTCCAGAAAAAATTCCATGGGATTGAAAATGATCGAAGTCCTTGATCAAGATAAGCTTGGCTATATCTGGATCCCTTATACATAGCACTGGCCGGTGGAACGAGTACATGCCCACATACGGTAAGTTTTTATATTTAAAATAACTATCGCAGTATGGCTGGAAAAACTGTTTTTTTCTTGTTATCACATCCCGAATGTTCCCAAAAGGGAATACTGGTTTTGGACCTTTAACACCCTTACTACTCCAATACGAGAATTTATGACGATACCATAGAAATACTAAAAAAGCTACGGAAAATATTAATTTGTATGTTACAAATGATAGAACCAAGATAGCCATGTTAATTTTTTCTTTTTAATTTCCCGCTATGCACTCATTTTAAATCTCTGTTTTAAATGCACTTTTGTTAATACTGGATTTGAAGGACACCTTGAACTCCGAGTCGAGTATTTCGTAAGAATATCCTTGTCGTCGATCGCGTAAGACAACGGCAAATCAACTGGCATACCGAAGGCGCCACACCGATGGCTTGATCCATGTATTTCAAAACATAAGCAAACAGAGGTCACAAAACTTTTAATAAAAGTAGAACGGGCGGCAGTGAACTTCAAGATTATCTTTTTAATCAAGTTGTAATCGTACTATTCGTAACAGTAGGCTGTTTATCTGTCTCTATACCACGCGATTTTGTTGGTCTATTTGATCTATTTCATAGTTTATCTGGGGTGCAAGGTATGAGCCTAACCGAGTGACGAAACCTCAGTTTGTCTGGCCCACCCTGGGCAGTCAGCCTCGATACAACCTGTGATACAACCATTGCTGACCTGCTAATCTTTCCACTACATACAATCTTTCCAATACAGCATGAGTTATGTCGCATATCATATCAATCACTCATGCTGACACGAAGAGAAGAATACCATATGTCGAGAAAAAAAAGGTGCTAAAGTGATGGATTCGTTCGACAGAAAAATGTCCGATCTTTGCGAGCTCCGAAAACTTTGGTTTAATTAATAATTACACTTTACGGAACTAAATAGGTATACTTATCTTTTTGGAAAGAGATAATTTATCCTTACCTATGTAATTTATTGCACCAATAAATTCATAATTATAAGTATTAGGCATAATTATCTACTAAAATATTTTCAGAACACAAGTAATAAAATAGTTAAGCATTTGTCTCGTTAATGTTGCGAAAATCATGAACATACGGAGGAAACAGAAAGCCAAATATTGTTTTGGTCTTCGCTGCGCTCCCACAGTGTCGGTTGTTCAGTTTGATGGGTAGACTCTTAGTTTAAAAGGATGCTAATGATATCAATTTCACCCTGTATAGTCGAAACACAAATAAGAATATTGTATAATCGAAACACAAATAAGAATATTAAATTGATTTTTGAAGTTATACCTACTTGTTATTACGGTAGTACCTACATATAATAGTCTGTGCTTGTTATGGGAGGGCAGTGAACGGAAATACATGGGAGGGCTTTGAAATTCGGATCCGCAACCTTTTCGTGTGACGGAAGTTCGAAATTTAAATTTGACAGCTGCGGAAGTTTTACCTACTTCTTCCGGGCGTCCCGTGACGGCCAACTTTTTTCTATTTTCACGACCCGGAGATAGGCCAACTTTGACAGTCGTATCGAAGCTGGAGTTTTACTCTGGTACTTAAAATTATCAGAACTATCGATTTCTTAAATAACAACTATATGTAACAAAATTGACTGTGTCATGGTTACGATATTAAACTAAACTGTTATGACATTACCTACCTTTCCCAGCTTCCTTATTTTGTTACAAACTTTATTGTACTTACCTACTAATTTTGTAATAAAAGAAGAAATAAAATAATAAAATTGGATTCTTCAATATGGCCTCTCATAACCCATAGATTTGAATAAAACTTCTCTTTTTATTATTTCTAATAACACCCTGTATTAAAAGTAAACAAACAAAAGCTGACATAACAACTCGTAACATCAAAATTATTATAGAAACATAACGTTTATTGAATAGTCAATAAATTACAACACTGATTGTTATATCGTAATTCTTAGATACAAAACTATTAACCTTATTACATAATCTATAAATTCATTTACTTTTGTAAGACAAAGCTGAGCAGTCGGTGTCACAACCAGCTTTGATTGCTTCTCTCCTTAATTGTACCAAATGTTGCAAATATTCCGTAGGTGTCCTTCCTGACACTTCTGAATGCCGTTTAAGTTTATTTTGATAATCTTCCAAATAACCTTCGTAGTGGTACACAGACGTATCAAGACTATTACAAGAATCTAGTAGATTTCTTTCAAGGCTTGAGAATCGTTCCCTTCTGACATCATTATAATCTCGATTGAATTTATCTTCGAAAAATTGTCTTCTTTGTCTAAATTTATACTTGGCTCGTTCATTTTCTGTACTGTCACTAGTAGTTATATCTTTAACGTTAAGCGATAGAAATCGTGGAGGCGAATCTGCATCTTCCATTTTGTCTAGTCCCAAAAACTCTTTATACAATTTAGCCCTAGCTGTTTTATATTTTGAATTATGGCATTTATATACAGGCGTATATCCTCTTCGTAAACTACCCGCTGTACTACTTGGCTCACCTTTCTTCCAAATAAATGAGTCAGTTTCTACTTTGCTTGAGTCGGTGGAATCAGAATTATTGCTCCCATGTGAATCTTTACAAGAGTCGAACTCTTTTTCTGAATTCGTAACTTCAGAACTTATGTTTGACTTATTGTCATTTTGTTCCCATTCCCAACTTGTTTGCGAAGCCACAGATTGTGCTGAAACATCATCTTTGAATTTAACAACTCTTTTGGTATTATCTCTTTCTCTTGGCGGAGAGAGTACTATATTATATGGATATACATTCTCATTGCGTCCTAATATCATATCTTTTATCTCTTCCTGGCTAATCGTTTTACAAGGATTAATCGACACACGTGGTAAAGGGAAATCTTCAACGCCTGGAAACTCTTCACTATCTTTCCTTTGTAATTCTGCGGCGGTTGATTTATTGTCATTACTTACAACGGTATCTTCTATAATTTCGCAAATAATATTATTAACTTCGGGCTTCGTTTCAATATCTTCTTTTACAGTAGTATCGATAGTATTGTGATTGGTCAATAAATCAGGGGTCATCATAACATTTGTAGGTTTACTGTTACTAACTTCAGCTGTTACATTTTCATCAGAGCTTTGAGATTCAGATTCTGCAGGATATTGTTGAGATATATTTATACTGATGACTGGAGCAGAAGAACATTCTTGCAAATGATTTCTAATATCACTTTTGAAATATTTAGATAAGTTAAAGGGCCGTTTCCTTCTCCGTGGAGGTGGTACAATCGGAGTTTGAGTGCACCGATCACACTTTGCAACGATATCAGTCATCATGAAAGAGTTTTTACGAGAGACTGGTTTGTTGTCCGTTGCTGTAGAACAGTCGCGGAAATCTAATGATCCACACTTCGGTCCGACAGCTACTTCTTTGCAACGGGGAGTCATCGGCGTAGTTTCAGTGGCTACGTCACGTCGATATGTAAAAGAATGCGCTCTCCTTATAACATACATCTCTAAATCTGTTTGTACATCAATACCTTGGTCTCTTACTCGGGTCACCATTTTTCTCGTCTGAGTGTGAGCTGGTATACCTATCCTTCTTTTATTTCTCATTGCCTTTTGACTCAATTCCATCAAACGTTGACGAGCGTTTGTGCAAATCTTTAATTCACTTAGGGGCTCCATTATTTTCTTATCCATCATAGTCTCCATTTTAGAAACTGCTGCTTCCTCTTTCTTTTTTAGCTTAGAATACAGTCTTTCTGTGACAGACGCTACTATTTCTGCTCTCTGGTTATCGTATAGAATGGGAATTTGTTTAACTTTATCGGTTTCTTCTGTTTCATTGATCTGCTCTTGGCTTTGTCCTAACGATGACTTTCTCATGTTAGTACTGTGAGGTTGTAATGTCTTATCTATGGGTAGAACTTCTTGTGACTTATATTGTCTTCTTCTATATCTAAGGGGGGCTATAACTTCAAGATCACTTCCACTTTTGGTCCTTTCCAAAGTTGGGCCGAATAATTTATCAACTTCTTTAGTGATTTCATCCTTAATGTTAACATTCTTGTCTATTGTGTTGATTACTTCTGAACTGCCACTGGCGACTGATGAAGCTGTTGATTCTGAAGTCTGAGCTTCAGCTTTGGGGTTAAACATGTTCATTATGTTCCCTATTTTGGTTTCTAGATTTGGATCATCGCACTTAATATTTCTACCAGTCTGTTGTGTCCAATGGTTGTCTTCAAAAGTTATTTTACCGGTCTCAGGTATCTGAAAAGACAAACGTGTATCAATCTCGGACATTGACAGATTATAGTAAACAAGTTCAAGACCATAATTCCTTTCCACGTGGTGGTCAGAAGCTTGGCTACAAATACAAATTAATTATCTTTGAAGCATGCAGTGTGTGTGTACCTATGTCGCTTTTAGCATATTGGAGGTTTCAAATGAAAATGACGCGTCCAGTGCTGATAAAGAGCTATAAGCCTTACGCCCTCTGAAACACTGCATTAGACACCTAAACCCGACACCCACGGTAAGAAATTGATTGGTTCATTCTAAGCAGAGACCACACTATCTAGTACTTGTATGTACAACTATGTACTTACATACAGAATGTGATGACTAGCCAACTCAGCGAGTAAAGAGTTGAGCTGGAGCTGGAGAGCTGCTTTCGAAGACGCACTGGGACCGCTAGAGGGCGCGCGCGGGGTGGGGAGGTGACGCGCGCGCGCAGCCCAGCGCAGGGTCGACGCTGACTCGCCGTAACACTCGACACTCGGGGACACGGCTGACAACAGATAAATTATACTGAAGAAGTTGTTTTAGAAAAAGAAAACATTTTCTTTTTCATTCTTAATTTATTTATATGCCCTGAGGTTATGTCAGCCCCGTCGTGCCTTAACCTAGAGCCTCTACAAAATAATGAAAACCTAACACTTCCCAACTAAAATAAAACTAAACACTACTACTATTAAATAAAAATGTACACCATTTTAGACTCTCCCGATGTAGGGGCGGCTAAAATGGTGACAAAAGAGACTACATCCAAAAGTAGTTTTAAACGATACAGTAAAAACCGCGATTGATTCCGGGGCCATTCCACTAGTAAATGTTGGACATCTTCCACTGTAGGCTAAGTGCGATAGTAGGCATCCCGCTACGAAATCGTGCTGCTGAGGTGAGGGAAGAAAACTGTTGCTAATAATGACGCTCTAACATAATATTTTTCTCAAATAATTCGCGGAAATTAAAACTCTTTTCAAAATCAATGACGAACAACGAACAACAATTTGTTTTTTTTTTCAATAAACAGTTTCTATTTGCAAGCCAGTTCGAAATTTAAATAAAACCTTTGATGAGTTACCTCCTTGGTCGCCATGTTTCGGAGAAAAAGATCGTTCCATTTTTAAATTACGCGACAGATATGAGTTTACTATGTAACTTATTTGGCCCTGATTTGGCCACTAATCACGACAGATATGGATTTTCATACAACATTGCCGGCCGCTGCGCGCATGTATTTGGCCAGTACAGCAATTTCGATTTATCTCGAAGAAGGTTGTCAAAATAATGCTCACATTTCCAAGCATGTTTGAGAAAAGTATGATAACTGAGAATTAATAGATTAACTCCATCGATTATATAACATCGTCTGATTTAATTTATGGTCCTTTCTCATTACACAAATATACACATCCTACGTACCTAAATAAACTCACCCTTTTTCCCCAGGGCGGTGAGCAGAAACATTTATATTATGTAAGTATAATGATAACATACAAGTCCTCCTTTACTTTGCTTTATGGTCTGAAAACCGCCAGCATATAAAGAAGGACCTTTTCATTTCTATCATAGCGGAAATAATACTGATGTAAGTAATACTTAAACAGTGTGGAAGCGAAAAAACTCAAAAGCAAGAAACACAAAAATATCCAAGGAAGTCTCAAGAATTTTCAATGCAATCATCAGGTGTCCACCATTATTTCTCTGTGGTGTTCACGAATACAATTTTTATGAGAACCAACAAGTCTTGGAACAACGTACTAATTTCTCTGACAAATATCGGAAGTGCTCACTTGCGATGATGAAGGTGCTGGCGCCTCCAGTGAAGCAGTCCTTCAGGAGCCACGTCAACGCCGAGTCGCGGTACGGCACGAACCTTCCTCTGCTTCCTCCACTCACTGACAATTACAACTTAGTTCACAATTCGCGTAACATTTTTATATAAAAAATAAAAATAAAAATAAAAAATTAAGTCACTACAGATAAATTCAAACTAAGTATAAGCATAGTGTAAATAAAATAATAGTGATGAAGCTCAGCAGTCGCGGCGGGTCTATGCCCGCGTGGCGTACGGGGTACGGCGGGGGACGCGCGTACCCTAACCATAGATAAATTAAAGTAGGCAAGATTGCTCACGTCAAACAAAGAACAAAGCTCTCGTAAAACTTATTATTGTCGCCGGTACCTCGTAGTTCGACTTATTATATTAGATGGCGTTACTATACTAGCTGAAGTCGCGCCTATAAGTGGAATACCTAGTACCATCTATCGAAAAATTTGATGAAACTCAACTTCGACGCAGGTGTGCGTAGACCTAAGATGACATAGGAGTGTGTGTGTCTTTTAGCTTCTCGAGTTGAAAGAAAGATTACATTCGCAATTTTATAAAGTAGGTAGGTAAAAGGTACCTTATGAGTACACCTTGGCTTAGTGGTTAAAGTGTCTGCTTGATAATTCTTAATACAGCAGGGGTTTGTTTTTATGAATCACCACGACTTACCATGTTTTATCTACATACAAAAATTTACTCTGCTGCTGTTTACCGTTGAGGGTACTCCTCAACGGTAAACAGCATTGGCTTGATATTTTTCTGTTCACGTTCAGTTTTGATAGCAAAACAAATATTTAATCAGGATCTGGTGCAGAAGCAAGGAATGACTCCGTACGAGGGTACTCCTCAACGGTAAACAGCATTGACTCGCAATTTTCTTGTACACGTTCAATTTTGATAGCAAAACACATATTGAACCAGGATCTGATGCTGAAGCCAGTAATGTCTCCGTACGAGGGTACTCCTCAACGGTAAACAGCATTGGCTTGCACTTTTTTTTTCACGTTCAGTTTTGATAGCAAAACACATATTGAACCAGGATCTGGTGCTGAAGCCAGTAATGTCTCCGTACGAGGGTACTCCTCAACGGTAAACAGCATTGGCTTGCACTTTTTTTGTTCACGTTCAGTTTTGATAGCAAAACACATATTGAACCAGGATCTGGTGCTGAAGCCAGGGATGTCTCCGTACGAGGGCACTCCACAACGGTAAACAGCATTGGCTTGATTTTTTTTGTTCGCGTTCAGTTTTGATAGCAAAACACATATTCAACCAGGATCTGGTGCTGAAGCCAGGGATGTCTTCGTACGAGGGTACTCCTCAACGGTAAACAGCATTGGCTTGATTTTTTTTTGTTCGCGTTCAGTTTTGATAGCAAAACACATATACAACCAGGATCTGGTACTGAAGCCAGGGATGTCTTCGTACGAGGGCACTCCTCAACGGTAAACAGCATTGTCTTGATTTTTATCTCTTCCTGTTTAGTTTTGAAAGCAAAACACATATTTAACCAGGATCTGGTGTTGAAGCCAGGAATGTCTCCGTACGAGGGTACTCCTCAACGGTGAACAGGATTGTCTTGAAATTTTTTTGTTCACGTTCAGTTTTGATAACAAAACACATATTGAACCAGGATCTGGTGCTGAAGCCAGTAATGTCTCCGTACGAGGGTACTCCTCAACGGTAAACAGCATTGGCTTGCACTTTTTTTGTTCACGTTAAGTTTTGATAGCAAAACACATATTGAACCAGGATCTGGTGCTGAAGCCAGGGATGTCTTCGTACGAGGGTACTCCTCAACGGTAAACAGCATTGGCTTGATTTTTTTTTGTTCGCGTTCAGTTTTGATAGCAAAACACATATTCAACCAGGATCTGGTACTGAAGCCAGGGATGTCTTCGTACGAGGGTACTCCTCAACGGTAAACAGCATTGGCTTGCACTTTTTTTGTTCACGTTCAGTTTTGATAGCAAAACACATATTGAACCAGGATCTGGTGCTGAAGCCAGGGATGTCTTCGTACGAGGGTACTCCTCAACGGTAAACAGCATTGGCTTGATTTTTTTTGTTCGCGTTCAGTTTTGATAGCAAAACACATATTGAACCAGGATCTGGTGCTGAAGCCAGGGATGTCTTCGTACGAGGGTACTCCTCAACGGTAAACAGCATTGGCTTGATTTTTATCTCTTCCTGTTTAGTTTTGAAAGCAAAACACATATTTTACCAGGATCTGGTACTGAAGCCAGGAATGTATCCGTACGAGGGCACTCCTCAACGGTAAACAGCATTGGCTTGATTTTTTTTTTTGTTCGCTTTCAGTTTTGATAGCAAAACACATATTCAACCAGGATCTTGTGCTGAAGCCAGGGATGTTTTCGTACGAGGGTACTCCTCAACGGTAAACAGCATTGGCTTGATTTTTATCTCTTCCTGTTTAGTTTTGAAAGCAAAACACATATATTTAACCAGGATCTGGAACTGAAGTCAGGAATGTCTCCGTACGAGGGTACTCCTCAACGGTAAACAGCATTGGCTTGATTTTTTTTTGTTCACGTTCAGTTTTGATAGCAAAACAGATATTTAACCAGGATCTGATGCTGAAACCAGAGATGTCTCCGTACGAGGGTACTCCTCAACGGTAAACAGCGTTGGCTTGATTTGTACTTATCTTCTTCCTGTTTAGTTTTGAAAGCAAAACATATATTTAACCAGGATCTGGTACTAAAGCCAGGTATGTCTCCGTACGAGGGTACTCCTCAACGGTAAACAGCATTGGCTTGATTTTTATCTCTTCCTGTTTAGTTTTGAAAGCAAAACACACATTTAACCAGGATCTGGTGCTGAAACCAGGAATGGTCCGTACGGAGGCACTCCTCAACTGTAAACGGTATATGCAAGTCAATGCTGTTTACCGTTGAGGAGTGCCCTTGTACGAAGACATTCCTGGCTTCGGCATCAGATCCTGGTTAAATTTGTATTTTGCTATCAAAACTGAACGCGAATAAACAAAATTCAAGCCAACGCTGTTTACCGTTGAGGAGTACCCTCGTACGAAGACATCTCTGGCTTCGGCATCAGATCCTGGTTAAATATGTGTTTTGCTATCAAAACTGAACGCGAACAAACAAAATTCAAGCCAACGCTGTTTACCGTTGAGGAGTACCCTCGTACGGAGACATCTCTGGCTTCAGCATCAGATCCTGGTTAAATATGTGCTTTGCTATCAAAACTGAACGCGAACAAACAAAATTCAAGCCAACGCTGTTTACCGTTGAGGAGTACCCTCGTACGAAGACATCTGTGGCTTCAGCATCAGATCCTGGTTATATATGTGTTTTGCTATCGAAACTGAACGCGAACAAACAAAATTCAAGCCAACGCTGTTTACCGTTGAGGAGTACCCTCGTACGAAGACATCTCTGGCTTCGGCATCAGATCCTGGTTAAATATGTGTTTTGCTATCAAAACTGAACGCGAACAAACAAAATTCAAGCCAACGCTGTTTACCGTTGAGGAGTACCCTCGTACGAAGACATCTCTGGCTTCGGCATCAGATCCTGGTTAAATATGTGTTTTGCTATCAAAACTGAACGCGAACAAACAAAATTCAAGCCAACGCTGTTTACCGTTGAGGAGTACCCTCGTACGAAGACATCTGTGGCTTCAGCATCAGATCCTGGTTAAATATGTGTTTTGCTATTAAAACTGAACGCGAACAAACAAAATTCAAGCCAATGCTATTTACCGTTGAGGAGTACCCTCGTACGAAGACATCTCTGGCTTCGGCATCAGATCCTGGTTCAATATGTGTTTTGCTATCAAAACTGAACGCGAACAAACAAAATTCAAGCCAATGCTATTTACCGTTGAGGAGTACCCTCGTACGAAGACATCTCTGGCTTCGGCATCAGATCCTGGTTAAATATGTGTTTTGCTATTAAAACTGAACGCGAACAAACAAAATTCAAGCCAATGCTATTTACCGTTGAGGAGTACCCTCGTACGAAGACATCTCTGGCTTCGGCATCAGATCCTGGTTAAATATGTGTTTTGCTATTAAAACTGAACGCGAACAAACAAAATTCAAGCCAATGCTATTTACCGTTGAGGAGTACCCTCGTACGAAGACATCTCTGGCTTCGGCATCAGATCCTGGTTAAATATGTGTTTTGCTATTAAAACTGAACGCGAACAAACAAAATTCAAGCCAATGCTATTTACCGTTGAGGAGTACCCTCGTACGGAGACATTCTTGGCTTCAGCACCAGTTCCCGATTAAATAATGTATTTTTCAACAAGAATTTACAAGAATAAAAAAAAATCAAGCCCACGCTCTTTACCGTTGAGGAGTACCATCGTACGGAGACATTCCTGTCTACAGCACCAGATCCTGGTTAAATATGTTTTGCTATCAAAACTGAACGTGTAGGGAACAGGGCGGGTGGGGCGTTAGTCCACCACGCGTTAAAATATTTTATTCATTGATATTTTCTTTTTTAAATGTGTGAGTATATACGCAAGCTTAACAATTTCAAATTTAGTTTTTTTTTCAATAGCCTGGAGTATGATTTTTGAATCTCATTCGGTGAGTTCAGCAGTTGAAAATGTCAAAATTACTATGGAGATAAGTATCTTTCTACTGCTGATTTGACTTTCAAAAATCGCACTCCTGGAGTATGATTTTTTAATGTCAAATCAGCAGTAGAAAGATGCACGTCTCCATAGTAATTTTGACATTTTCAACTGCTGAACTCAGCAAATGAGATTCAAAAATCGCACTCCTAGCAATCTTGTTTAGTATGAATTTTGAAATGTGCGCCATCTACCGGAATTCTCTATAACTGCATGCTACTCCCGCTTAGTATTATATCGTATTGTAGATCAATGAAAAAAATGTAAAAAAACCTGCTTATGAAATTGCTATTTTCAATGTGATGTTATGAAAATAATATATTATGTTGCTCAAAATAAATAAATATGATGTACCAGAACAGTAAAATGCGATATTTCGTCGATTTCAGACAAATTTTACTTCTAGCGGACCAAGTAATGCCATCTAGTGACATTTTAAAAATTATTGTGAGTTATACAAGGAAATAGCATTCTATGCTTTTCCATCTTCTTTGCCCTAACTCAATTCGCTGTTAGGGTACGCGCAGGCAGCGTGGGCCGGGACGCACTCCTCCCAGGCCCCGCACGCCCCGCACAATTGGCCTACCGCGACCGCTGAGCTTCACCACTATTACTTCTTTACACTATGGTATACGTTTGATAACATTTTCAGAATATATAAAAATGCGCCTATTTAATAGAGCCTTCGCAGCACATAAGAAATTTACCGAGAGCAGAAATGACGTTGCTTAGGGCCACCAAAGATTTGTTTATATTGGCGCCTTCCTTCTGCCTGCCACCGCCGCAGCCTTCCCAACTTGCCTTCTCACTGCAAATTAAAAACCCGAATGAAATAAAGAATCTGTGAAAAGCTGAACCAAATGCTACCAAATGTAGGTTTTATAAAGGGGAATACGTCAACTAAACAAACTGGTTATGATCAATGGTTATGGTATGGTTCTGGTTTTAAAATTCTACAGTATAAATTCGTAAATACGTAGGTAATTTTTGAAATTTTTGAGTTTTCCTTCATCTTTTTTTTATTAGTAAATATCCAGTCTGAGTTTGGATGTGCCTTAAGAAATACATTATTATAGGCAATCAAATGCAAATTTCATTTATATTAACATAAAATGCACGTTAGAAAATGAAATGAAATGTAAATTGCTACCTCAAATAGAAGCATTGTTTAGAAATCATTATTTTAGAACGAGAACCACAGTTTGCAATCTGAATTCGTTGAGTCAAATCAAGCTTTCTGGGCAGCTAAAAAAATGTCTTGCAGCAAGTCGGCATAAGCATACCTATGCTCACTAACTCCCTAAGGATATTCAGATAACCGTGAACATCCACAGCAAGCACGCAGCATCGGCATCAAGTTGATGACAGATAAATTGAATCGACCATTTCACTGAGTGAAACTCTGAAAACGTATGAGATCTTGGTATTGTAGCAGTAAGTCTTCTGTTACCTGGTCAACAAGAATGCTTAAAACCCCGATGATGCAGTTTCTTCAATGGTAGATTTCTGCTTCCTACTAAAATAATGTTTGTTACCTGCCAGCAAGATCAGCGAGATGCAGGTTGGCGCGTGGAGTAGCTAGCTCGAGGAGCGCGTGGGACCTCGATGACGAAGAGTTCCTTCTTGTGGCAGCGGTGCGTCATCTACTTCCTTCAAAAATAGTGTTTATGTTACCTGCCAGCAAGACCAGAGAGATGCACGTGGAGTAGCTAGCTCGAGGAGCGCGTGGGACCTCGATGACAAAGAGTTCCTTCTTGTGGCAGCGGTGTCTCATCTACTTCCTTTTAAAATAGTGTTTATGTTACCTGCCAGCAAGATCAGCGAGATGCAGGTTGGCGCGTGGAGTAGCTAGCTCGAGGAGCGCGTGGGATCTCGATGACAAAGAGTTCCTTCTTGTGGCAGCGGTGTCTCATCTACTTCCTTTTAAAATAGTGTTTATGTTACCTGCCAGCAAGATCAGCGAGATGCAGGGTGGCACGTGGAGTTGCAAGCTCGAGGAGCGCGTGGGACCTCGATGACGAAGAGTTCCTTCGTGTCGCGGCGGTGCGGCGTCTGCGCGTCCCCTCGTCTACCAGCGACAAGAGGGTTTGAACGTCGTACACTGCCACGCGGCGAAGATCTGCAAAACAGCTTTAGTTGTTGGTACTAAAACAAATATTTTATAAGAAATCAATTCGTCTCACCACTCAATAAAAAAAACGCTAACTCCTTTCCTCTTCAAAGTACACATAATTATAGGTACCACTGCTCACGGTGAAGGAAAACAACGTGACAAAACCTACGTATGTGAAGTCTACCAAACCGCATTTTCCCGCAAATCGGGCACGCGTGGTGGACTGACGCATTCCCTCCCTCACATGCTTCTACATGACCCACTGCATGGTACCTACCTACAAGACACCTCTCACCAAAATGTGTGACAGGGAATGGTCCATACTTCAACACGCGGGCCCAGGCCCAGTGCTAATTGCGATGGAGGTAGGTTGGTACAGTCATACCAGGTTTATAAGTCTCACCGATGTACTGCGCATTATAAGTAGCTCGCGAAATTATATTGACCAATCAGGATGTCAATCACACCTTCACGCCTCCGACACCCCTTTTCGCTATTGGCTAGTTGTTTTCGCGCAAAGTGTCCGCGAGCGAGCATACGTAATTTTGTAGCTCCCGATTTTGCACCCTTTGACCACACATGATTTATTTTTAATAACTTAATGACTTTGGATTTTGACGGAGACTCGGGTCTGCTCTGCGCAAACGAAGATAGACGAGCGGAATAATTTTCCTGTTCATACTGTAAACTAGTAATTTCTAGATAACATTGCAACAAACTAGAAATTAGCTCACTCTGAACGTAAGGCCCCCTAGAAGGATGCTCTCTGACCCGTAGATCCTTGCGGGAGTTGCCCCGGCGCCGCGGCAGGGAGTGACAGGCGACAGGAGCCTCTCCTACCAGCAGGTCGTGCACGCGCTCGTTGTAGATCTCCAGGAAACTGGACAGTGTGGAGACAGAAATAAAATTGTCATTAGATACGAGTAGCAAGCAGTTTCGGCACCAGTTCGGTTGTTACCTTCTTCTTATCGTGTGGGCAAAGCCCTGGTGTCAGTTGCCAGTTTTTTCAGACCGCCTTACCAGAGATAGATACACAGGTAAAAAAGATTACTTGAAATAAGAAAATTACGTCTTCTTCGATATGAGAGCGCATATTCTTGGTTCAATGCAATTTGCTTTCACACAAGACAATTGTCTTGCTGAAAGCAAATTGCATTGAACCAAGAATATGGCGCCCTCATATATATCGAAGAAAACGTAATTTTCTTATTTCAAGTAATCTTTTTTACCCGTGTAGCCGGGACCCAACGGCTTTAAGTGCCATCCGAGGCACGGAATCATCCTTCTTTTCAGACAATCAGGTGATTCAGCCTGCGGTGTCCTAACGAACTGGAGAAAAACGCACAAAGTGACATATCACTATTAGGTGTCCCCCGTGGGAATCGAACCCACGACCTCCGTGTCAAGAGCCCAATGCACTTAACCATTAGACCACGGAGCGGAGGCAGCAGTTAGACCACGGAGGCATCAGGCGGTTGTTATATTAGGTACCTAATACATCATCTCAGCCGATAGACATCCACTGCTGGGCATAGGCATCCCCTAAGGATCGCTACGACTGAATAATCAAATCAAGATAATTTTACTTACTTAGAATGCATCCAGATGAATTAGTCATACAAATATTGACTCCTCCTACTTAGTGTTTATACCATTCGGATTAAACGTTAAAATCTACGCATATTTAACAAGCGGCAACAACTAATGGCCTCCAGTCACGACCGCAAAATAATTGTCTTCAAATTAATCGACCAATTTTCCCGAGGAAACTAACCGAGCTTTAACTTTTAACTAAACTGCGAAATGACTAACGAACAGACCTTGGAACGACTGTAAAATTGTATCCTTTAATGAATTTCCTTTTACTTAAAATTACTTAATTATTTTATCTATATTGATTTGGTTATAAACTTATAAAATACTTAGGTACCTACTTTAACACTGATTTCAACTTTAACAGCTCGATATCCAAGTTGATAATAAAACCACCTGCTGCGAAGTCAGTTAATCTAGGATCAAATATTTGTATTTTGAATATGAACATGTTCTATATGTATAGGATCCTTCTTAATATGCTGACACCTTTTAAAGGGATGATCAGGAGTGCGATTTTTGAATCTCATTCGCTGAGTTCAGCAGTTGAAAATGTCAAAATTACTATGGAGATACGCATCTTTCTACTGCTGATTTGACTTTCAAAAATCGCACTCCTGAAATATGATTTTTCAAAGTCAAATTAGCAGTAGAAAGATGCATATCTCCACAGTAATTTTGACATTTTCAACTGCTGAACTCGGCGAATGAGATTCAAAAATCGCACTCCAGACCGTTAAACTGAACAACTTTCTTTATGGCACCAATATCGAAATCGCGAAAAAAAAGTCAGCTCTTCTCTTCCATACAAAACTGCAAACCTACTCGAGCCAAATGTATTCAGTATTTATTTGCAGTATCACAATAATGAAGTACATACTTACGTGTAACACAAGATCTTATTTAAATATTGTGACGCCCTGTTAGGGCATGGCAATATAATTGCAGAGGGCCTGAAAGTTTTATTACATTAGAATTATCTACTTAATTATTAATTTAAGTAATAGAGATGTCGACGTTAACGTCAAGAGCCTAAAATATTAGAACATTGTTGTCCTGGAAAAAAATCATTAAGGATGTAGTAATTTTTACAAATGAGAAAGCTTTTTAAAATTTCTGCAAAAGATTTCTTTGTCTCAATTTTTTAAATTTCATTAGGGATAGCGTTAAATATTTTAATTGCCATTAATTGGGGTCCAGATGTAAATAATTTTAGTTTTGAGAAGGTTTTATGCTAGTGTAGTATATGATAGTATGTATGGGATAGCTAATATTTTTTTTGCGATTTCGATGTTAGTCTCATAGAGAAAGTTGTTCAGTTTGGTGGTCTGATCATCTCCTTAATAACCGTCAGCATATCGATATTTATAAAAACAAGAGTCAGGAACTCAGGAGAGACTGAATCCATCAGTGGATGACATTTCGCACACAGATAGAACATGTTCTGCATGAACACATAAGATAGGTACTTTTTAAAAGTTAAAGCAGATAAAGTCGGGGGCATAAGCATATGCTCACGACTTTATTCCCCGAGAGGATAGTCAGAGATATTCTGAAATTTCAGAACGTATGAAATGACAGCTAAGTGTCCAAGGTATAGGACTCTACGCAGTAATTTTATTTATACCTGTACTTTGGTCTAAGACCTAGTAAACCTAAAATGTTTTGTATGTTACAAACTTGGTTCAAGATCACACAAAGAAATAAGTTATATTCACTGCATAAATCCACTGACATATCTGCATGTTCCATGATAAATGACTTAAAACATTTTCCATGGTATACTGACACCGTGTACAAAAAAAAACACAGCTAACAAGCCATTTTCATACTTATGACCTAAACATAAAGTTCAAATAGATAAATGTTACGTGATATGATTCTGACAGTTTTTATTTTCCGTTTCTACTACTTTGATTGCAAAGAAAGCTATTACACGGGTGGTAGTGGTAAAGGCAGACACCTAGCAGTTAAAGCACAATAAAACTATTCGCCACCTGTCCGGAGACATGTTGTGCCAGGACCTAACCCTTTGTTCCAGGGCTGTCAGATAGGTAAATTAATAGATCTGTTTAGGAGATACAACCGTTCAAAGGCCTTACATACGACCTTTGAAAGGCTGTATCTCCTAAACCGACTGCAGTTATGCACGCAGACCTGCAGTGCTAGCATGATACCCCGTGACTTCGAGTCTCTATATTATATACCATATGTCAATATCAGCGCGCCTTCGCCTCTGTCTCTACAGTAGCTAACATGATGGCCGCGACTTACGATGACGCGAGCGCTCAACTGTCATTCGTAGACTCTAGTCTACAAATGCGAGCATGATCACATAGCGTAAATAATATTAGTGAGAGCGCTTTATGGTCGCGAGAGGCCAATTGTGCGCGGGCTCTAATTACCGATTCGGTGTTTCAATATATAAAAATGATAGTTTTAACCGTATGGTAACCCAACAAACCCGCACCGCGACTTTGCTATCTCTCGGTAGAGTGGCTGGCGCGCTGTCAAATCATGCTCAGCATCGCGGGATAAATGACAGACGCGGGTATGGTTTTCAAACTCGCAGGCGCGCGTCAAGCGAGTAATCATGCTAGCACTGCTGGTCCATCCCCATCACAGAGATTCTTTACACCCTACAAATACTGAATCAGCCTTGCAGCTGGATGATAACAAAAAGTACGTCTATATCTCTTATACCATACCTAAGACTGCGAGGGGGCGGGCGCCCGAAAGCGCTGCAAACACAGAGATTCGTTTCTAGATTGATCGTAATAAAAATAAAAGCGGTCAAGTGCGAGTCGGGCTACTCGCGCACCGAGGGTTCCGTACCACACAACCACAGAACACAACATTATTAACTTAGAAAGAAAACTTTTTTGTCCGGGACCTTTAGCGCAATACCGACTCACACTTGACCGGTTTTAAGTATTTGTTGTTATTCTGTAGAGTTTGCTCTATAATCACACAAAGTTTGACGCTTGTATGTATTACCGTTTTTACTATAGAGCGTGAAGAAAAAACGTTGATAACAACTAGTTTCTTGTTGAAAACCCCCCCTTAATTTTTAACTTTCTGACATTTTTATTATTTGTTAACAATTCCGCCGTAATAACGCATAATCTGAGAAAATTTCAACTATTTAGCTATAACGGTTCAAAAGTTACAGCCCTAAATAGGTAGGACAGACGGACGGACGGACAGACGGACGGACGGACGGACGGACGGACAACGATGGCTTAGTAATAGGGTCCCGTTTTCACCCTTTGGGTACGGAACCCTAAAAATTGCATTAATTTTTTTTTTTTTTTTTTTTTTTTTAACTTCCTCTGTATGGAACGCGCTAAACGAATTATTCTCTGAGATATTAATAAGCTTCAAGATTATCTGCAACTCCAATGTTTAAAAAAAAAACGCTGGACTATAGGTACCTAATACAGTTTTTGAGAGTTACGCGGTTATTATTTAATCTAGAATTAAACATTTTAACGGGTTCTTACCGCGTTTTGGTATTTGTGAGTTCCCGATATTTCGGCAGTGTTACAACTGCCATGATCACGGGATGACTGAGGAACTGCAGGTAGATTTTTTAAATTAACCTAACCTAACTAAATATTGTGTACGTACATTATAATCTAAAAATCGAATAAAAAAACACCACTTTAGAAAATGGTTACCTAAGTATACCTAAAATTAGTATGTGGACGCATTGAAATTAAACGCGTTTAAAATAAAAATATAGATTAGGTACGACCACTAGATTTTCACATTCGCTTTTTGAATAAATAGGGTTTTTGATTCAGATCGAAAAGGCAAGTGGCAACCCTATCCTGACACTATAGCATTTACATTATGGCACGATATGAGATAACACGCATACGTTATACTGAATGCCATAAGTGCAGTTAGTGTTAACTGTTTATTAGGTAGGTATCACACCTAGGGGAGCGTGTCATTTCTTTGTGGCATTAAACATGCTTGCAGAACCTTCTCTCAGAAAGCGAGAAAGGTTAATTTTTAATATCTAAGTAGAGATGACTTTAACAATAAGTTTTATACAAACATCAAGGTAATAAAATAAAGCAAACTTAAGGTGGTTTCAGTCCATACAAACGTCTGACGCACAATACGCGTAGACGGAATTAATAAAAGTAATATTTAATGTATGGAAAAATAGTTTAGAAAATCTAGATGTCGCGTATCAAATAACATTTGTAATTTATAATATAATTACTATAAAAAATATAAAGTAATTATATTATAAATTGCAAATGTTATTTGATACGCGACATCTAGATTTTCTAAACTATTTTTCCATATATACAATATATTAATACCGTCTACGCGTATTGTGCGTCAAAGTTTTGTATAAAATTGACCCCTCTGCAACCGCCTTAATAAAATTTGTTAATTTCCCGAACATACACAGAAAAATCGCAATGAATTGGATTTTGGTTTGGTTATAAACCGGTCAACAATATATATAGTATATAAAGAGTACAACAATAATGATATAAATAGGTAGGCACATACACTTTTTTAAATCGTGGACTTTTTTAGTAGTATTTTCAGTAAATAAAATATGTAGAGACAGGGTTTAGGGTAATAAATACTCTTACTTATACTGTGGTTTAAGCATAGGTAGTGAAATGCGGATATTCTGACTATAAGTATAATATAATGGAATAGAATGAATACAGAATAGTGAATTATTTATTGGTAAAACAAATAAAAGTGGGTAAGTAGATTAAAAATAAATAAAAATATTGAGAACCTAAAACTAACTTACCCTAAAATATGGTGCAGGTTTGGACCGCGCGGGAGGGTAGCCAAGATGCTGGCAGCATTTCCTCGCTGAACGGCTAAACTGATCCGTTGAGCGAGGAAAGCGCCAGCCCTTGGATCCCCGGTCGAGTCTACCAGGCGCTTTGCCAGGTCTTTAAAAAGCGCCTGGGCGCCGGGACCCCACGGACCAAGGGTTTCGACACCGAATGCTATGAATTTGTATTGGGTGCCGATACTCTTGTATTTACCCTCTTTTACCTTTTCGGCAGATTCCGCCGATACAAAATATCGAATAATAATATCTCTGACTACCCCCTCGAGGAATAGTCATAAGGATATAAAAATACGCATCATTTAAGCCAATCGAAAAGGTGACCCCTAATCCTCTTTAACTAATTGTTTACATGGACATGAACATTAATTCAATTAAACACTTATACGCTTTTATATTCCAAACAGGCGATCACATATTTATTAAGATACTACATAAACAACATACCTAACAATCCAAAACACTTCTTCACGAAACGTAACGCGAGTTTAAAGTTGATTAAATTGAGACACGTAGCTGGTGGAGCTCCTCACTCGCGGTGATACTGACAGAGCAAAGTGTGAAGCCATACTAAAGGTTACCCCGTGTTCACCCTCGCACCCTCTCCAACACTACAGGGTGTTAATGTTGACAGTTGCATTACTTTAAATCACAGAAGAGAGAAAGCGGCTTTGCCTTTCTGTGCTTTGAATGGTTATTGTACCTACTCATGATACTGGACAACAGAACTTATCCCTAAGGTATTAACCTAATGCACCCCTAATTTTTGTATTCATAATTGGGCAAAATATTTATTGAAGAGAAAGACAATAATGGTTAATAGTAATAGTATAAAAAACATAAAAGCCTATGCCTAAAAATGGCGCCTTTTTTCTTTTTTTGTCGCGGTAATCAAACTTGAATATTATAGTTCAGAATATAGTTAAAAACAACACTTGTTATTACAAATATCTCGGAACGCAGTCCGAACTAAGATATAAAGGCTTGAAGTGCACGTAATGGTAATATTTTCAACTTCAAGCCTTTATATCTCCGTCCGGACTGAGTTTAGGGATTTTGTTTGTTGCTTTATTCTGAAATAAAATATTCAAGTTTGGTTGCTGGCCGCGCCAAAACCAACGGCGAAAAATAAGGCGCCAACCGTACATACAAAACCCGCATTGTCTTTTACATGATAAAAATATAAACTCTAAAAAACGTGGGTTTAACAACGAGAAAATTACTTGGATCTCTCATGGAAATCGATCGGCTGATCCGCACTTTTGTATGGAGCTCCACAAATTCTCGTTTTTCCATGTTCCAAGGATAGTTGTTATAGTTTCATTATCTGAATACACTCTTAATTTTTTTCTGGTACGTAATTAAAAAATAGTGGTGAATAGGAAATTTTGTATAAAAAGTTGAAATGTTTTCTTGCGAACTTCCCTTACATTCCTTGGGGGAAGTTGTTCAGTATCAAAAGTGCAATCACCTTTTAAAGTAATATACAACTGTCTACAGTTACACCCTGTATAGATAGGTACCTACTGGGGTTGTGTTCTAACGGGTTGTATATGGGTTCTGAATGGTTTTTGTAGTTTTACAGTTTTGTCTATTGACATGTTCAGCACCTCGACTCGCGTCACAGCAAAGAAATCATACCTAGAGTACGTATACCTATATTTTATATACACATATGTATACCTATTCTTAGGGGCAAAACGCATGAGCCTCCTCGGAGATGGATATCCAAAACCGGGAGATCTTACGTTTCTTCCCCTCGATAGTATCGCCTCCTTCATTGACCATGTATTTGAAGGGTGAAGAAAGCAAAAAGTATTGGGGCTAACACAAAAGATCCCACTGGGTCGAAGTGTTGCTGGATTGCCCGCCCCCGCAACAAGATAAGATACTCTACCTAAAGTCTATTATATACAGCAAACTTTTTTTTTTGTAGTTCGCTGATTATATCCATATAAAAGGTACCTATATTAATATTATTCCGAAAGTCATTTGAGATTCGCTTCGCTTGGACTAATGAAATCATATTTAAAAGTTGTACCCAATATTCGTCAAAGTATGTAGCGTCGCGCGTTGTGAAGGGACAATCAAGCTTGGGGGTCCGGGTTCGAATCCACACGACCTACACGCCATGTGCCAGTAAGTTTTTCTACCTTATGTCATAAATCATAATACCAACTGCTCTCGAACGGTGAAGGAAAACATCGAAAGGAAACCTGCATACACTGAAGAAGAAGAAATTCTGATGCGTATGTGAAGTCTACCAATCAGCATTGGGCACGCGTGGTGGACTGACACCCCTTTCTGAGGGTAGTCCTGTGCCCTGCAGTGGGACGTATATAGGCTGATGATGATGCTGATGTAATGACCTAAAGTTAGAATTAATATAAAATCGGTATGACTGTTCATTATAGGGTTGCCAACCCTACTATATAATATAGTATAGTATCCTACTATATTGTGGGCCCTACTACTATAATTCTGAGAAAAATATATAGTAGGCTAAAACTACTATATTTTGATGAGCAAATAATTCATAGAGAATTTAAATATATTGGTACTTAGTTCCAATGAAAATGATCAATAACTTAACATTATTTTAACAATTTTCTTTCTCTTCATCACATTTATTCCATAAACAATTTTCTACTAAATATACCTACTACTGAAAAGTGACATGTTTCCTAAAGTCAGATTTATCAATTTTTTTATAAATTATATTATTTCTGTATCGAAACTTGGTAGTTAACTATTCAAACCAAAAAGTAGAAAAAAAATATCTTTTTGAAAAAAATATATTTACAAATTCGAAAAATACTATATTTTTTCTTATTTTTCCCCGATCTACCATATTTTTTCGGGCACTAAGGCTCGAAATACTATATTTGGTCTTAAAAAAGTTGGCAACCGTAGTTCATTATCAGTTTGTTACGTCCGTCTTTAATTGGTATTATAATACCTACTAAGCCGATTTAAATTTTACAAGCTTATATTTTTTGACACAGACCTTGCAGTGTTTCAGAACCAAGTTGAGATGCTAGCACATTTCTTTTAGTCCTAGCTAGTGCTTATTTTACCTGAAATCAATTCATTCCTTGCATTAAGTAATACAATATGTCTAAGTAAGTATACCATAATATGTAGGTACCTAGCTAAAATGTAACTTCAAAATATTTACATTGAAAATATACCAAAGCAAAAAAATTATGGTGTGGATTTTATTTTTCTGTTTGGGGCTTTTATTGTTTGATTGTGCACGCATCACACGTGTTAGTTCATACAAACATTTGTCATAGACACCTACGAATGTAGTTATAGGGATGTTGGTAGAGATAAAGCCATGATCGCAGAGGGTGTCGGGCTTGCGTGTCGTATCGTAACGTAACGACCGTGCAGGAAGCGATGTCTTTATTGCCATTCAAACTTAACCGTACAGCCAATGAAAAAATATTACGAAGTGTTGATAAATGTTACCCCCGTTTTATTGTCTGTTAGTTGAGACCTGCCTTTAAATCAGGGACTTGAAGCAGTAAATTCGAGGAAAACTTTAGTCGAAGCTAAAGTATCAAACTGATAATCAAAGATCAACTTATTTCTGTGACCTAAGTATGTGAAAAACGTTCAAGAGTGCAATTTTTTTGTAATTTTAATCATGCTAAATGAAGCGGCTTATACTGTAGGTATGCAATTTTAGCATTATTGGTAGACGAATTAGAAATGACTTTCAAAAATAATACTGCACTTACAGACTATTTTTTAACAAAATAAAGAGTTTTTTTTATAAAGTGCAAAGAGTTTATATTTTATTTAATAATTGTTAGTTACTGGCACTAAAACGTGAAAAAATAAACTGTTGCCATTACATAATAAAAGAAAAATAAACATTTGTTTAAAAATAAATGGCTTCCCAAAAATTTATAGTAGCCAGTAAGACAAGAATTCAGAAAAAAGATTGCATTTAACTAGTTGGGACTCATTTTGAAGAGGTGAGACGTGAGCAATTTCACTGAGAACGTCTTCGAAACTAATTTCCTTTGCAAAAGTAAAGCTTGCTTTGAGTTCGCGTGCGACCGAACAATCTACTGCTTCTTCACACGGAATGCATAACATGAGAAAGACAATGAAAATGAAACAATTTATTTCGACTTGCCAAATTTCAATTCGTGTTGGAACCGATGGAAATTCAATTCCGATTCGTGAAATAAATTAGAACTTACCGAACTTATGTAAATTACTACAAGCGTAATACCTACCTACCTACGACTCGTGTAACATAATTAAACACCACTAGTTTTTTTTTTTATTACTAACATAACTTTAAGGGTGTACATACCTTACTAAGACAATGAAACTAAATTACTTTCCCTAGGGAACATGGGTCGGAAAACGAGAACTTCATACAAAAGTGCTGATCTGTCGATCTATTTTCTATGGGAGGTCCAACAATTTTTCTCGTTTTTGGACCCATGTTCCTAATTGTTGAGTTTTGTGTATGGTACCATACCAACGCGTTAATATTTTATGCAAATAATGAAAAATGGTTTACTTACCTATCTATAGAATCAACAGATTCACATACTATTTGAAATAGGTGAAACAGGTACCTACCTACGCCATCATTTTGGAAACACGAAAATGGATTAACCTAATTAATACATCATATAATTTGAAAGATTTTCACTGCTGGACAAAGATCTTCTCCTAACGCTTTTCTATCTTATGTACCTGGACAGTACCCTCCAGAGCCCTGCAGAGCCTGGGCACCAGCCCCGGCAGCAGCTGGAGACGAGCACGTCAGTCCCCATCGTGTGGGTCTTGATGACAAACCTCAAGACACTTTAGACCTCACTCTGTCTGTATTATATATGTACTTGACAGTGACCTCCAGCTGCTGCCCCACCAGAGCCTGGGCTATGCCCCAGCTGTTCGTCAGTGCCCATTATCATGTGGGTCTGGATGACAACCCTCAGAACTCTGTAGACTTCGCTCGTGTCTGTATGTATGTACCTGACAGGGATCTCCAGTGGCTGCCCCGCCAGAGCCCTGCAGAGACTGGGAACCAGACCCGGCTGCTCGTCAGTCCCCATCATCGTGTGGGTCTTGACGACAAACCTCAAGACATTATAGGTCTCGCTCGTGTCTGTATGTATGTACCTGACAGTGACCTCCAGCGGCTGCTCTGCCAAAGCCCTGCAGAGCCTGGGCACCAGCCCCGGCTGCTTGTCAGTCCTCATCATCGTGTGGGTCTTGATGACAACCCTAGGGACACTATGGAGACCTCGCTCCATTCTGTATGTATGTACATGACAGTGACCTCCAGTGGCTGCTCCGCCAGAACCCTGCATAGCCTGGGCACCAGCCCTGGCTGCTTGTCAGTCCTCATCATCGTGTGGGTCTTGATGACAACCCTAGGGACACTATGGAGACCTCGCTCCATTCTGTATGTATGTACATGACAGTGACCTCCAGTGGCTGCTCCGCCAGAACCCTGCATAGCCTGGGCACCAGCCCTGGCTGCTCGTCAGTCCCCATTATCGTGTGGGTCTTGACGACAAAACCTCAAGACATTATAGGTCTCGCTCGTGTCTGTATGTATGTACCTGACAGTGACCTCCAGCGGCTGCTCTGCCAAAGCCCTGCAGAGCCTGGGCACCAGCCCCGGCTGCTTGTCAGTCCCCATCATCGTGTGGGTCTTGATGACAACCCTAGGGACACTATGGAGACCTCGCTCCATTCTGTATGTATGTACCTGACAGTGACCTCCAGTGGCTGCTCCGCCAGAGCCCTGCATAGCCTGGGCACCAGCCCCGGCTGCTCGTCAGTCCCCATCATCGTGTGGGTCTTGATGACAACCCTAGGGACACTATGGAGACCTCGCTCCATTCTGTATGTATGTACCTGACAGTGACCTCCAGTGGCTGCTCCGCCAGAGCCCTGCATAGCCTGGGCACCAGCCCTGGCTGCTCGTCAGTCCCCATCATCGTGTGGGTCTTGCCCGTGGCGCTCTGCCCGTACGCCAGCACGCATGCCGAGAGCCCTTGTGACACGTTGGAGAGGACCTCGCGGCCGATGCTGTCGAATACCTGATAAAAAAAAAAGGTCGACTTTAATCACCTATAATGGGTGACCAACTTGCCAGGTGAACTTAGGACACCAATTTTTGTCAGCTATGATCACCAAGATAGTTCAAAAATTCTTATAAAGGGTTTTTCATATTACAATATAGGATAGTATAGTAGGTACCAGTTAGGCCTACCATGAGTTTTCACTGTAGTATATTTGTATACAACAGTAGTGTTACTCCCATTTGTGTATTAAACTTCGTACAGCGCAGCGCTCCTAGTGGTTATGTTCTGATATAATTCTGCCGTAACTATTTAACTCATGGTAGACGCACAGGTGATAGGACACGAGAAACAGACCTTTTCTTGAGAAGCATATGCAGGGTGTGACGCAGAACACGAACTATCGAATGTATAATCGGCGAAGTAGCGTCGTACTCGCTTACGACTATCGCCTGCGCCTGATACGCTCACCTGCGCAAATATGCAACATAATAACAATAAATTAAAACAACACTTTTGTAAGTTTATCATTTACGAGCTTTAACCCGCGACTTCGTCCGCATAAATTATATACCAGATTTTAAGTCAGATGATAAGCTATCAAACAAAAAAAGTTTCATCAAAATCGGCAATCAAACACCCAAACAAACAAACAAACAAACAAACAAAAAACAGACAGACAAAAAATCCAAAAATTGGTGATTTGGAATCAGGGACAGGAAAAAACCATGTCGTAGGTATTTATTATTTTGTAAATATCTTCAATGTACAGACACACTTCTGTTACAGTTTTATAATAGTTTAGATTTCCAAAAATGCACGCAATAAAAAATAAAGAATTAAGGAGATTGGTAAAGATGTTATTTTGTAGCTGACACTTAAATACGAAAAAAAGTTTACCGATCGCCATTACGACATAAAAGAAAAATAAATATGTATTTTTAAAAGTAGCAAATGGATTCTTCCAAATTTTTTTAGAGACCTTACAGCCAGAATCTATGTTATAAATGAGATTTCATTAGAAAAAGATTGCATACCTACCTACATTTTAAAATAGGGTATATTATCCCTGTCCCTGCTGACTATTATTTTGATGTTATTTCACCTACCTTGATGTTTGTAATCGTTATCGTATTTTGATCCAGCACGCTGACGACTGGTACATGGCTCTTTTCTGATTTACTTTCTCTGTAAGATGAAAAAGACTAAATAAAATTTAAAGTTAAATACATAGACGAAGAATTTTTCGCTAACGCTGGTAGACGGAATGTCAGTGTAAGTAACTGGGTATGAGATACCGATATTCATAAAATCATATAAAATTTCTATAAAGTATGGAGTCAGTACAAAAAAAAAGTGGTTACGCCGATAAGGACAGCAATAAGGTAGCGATCTCCTTTTCTCCTTTCTCCTAGAGCGAATTTGCTATGAGCATCTCTTATTGAGTGAATATGACAAGACACGTGCTTCCTTCTTGTACCATCTTTTTCTACGGTTAAATATCAAACTTTGACACTTCAAAATTTTAGTCTCTATTATTTTAGCATCTCTGTATTTTAGTACTGAAACCATAGAGAAAATAACGCGCTCCCCCACTTAAACTAAAAAAGATAATAAAAAATGAACTAACCTTTCTGTAAATGGCCGTACCCTTATGGCTAACTTCACGTTAGGCATTATAAAAAGAACTAACTACTTACGTAAATAATCTTAACTATTTACTTAACTAATTTACCTATGTTCACTTCTTAATATATAATTCTAACAAACAAAGGAACAAAAGTAGTTTATTTGTGCGTCCACGCATCGACTCGAATGCATGCCGAGGTGCATTTTGGTTAGACAAAGCTATTTTGAGCTCCCTGCCCACTTCCTGCCATAAGGAAAGTTTTGGAAACAAAAATAACTATGAACTCGCATTGACATTATTTCGGGTATAATTAACTAATGTTTGTTGCATTATGATAGGTACGCATCTAACACACTAGCGGCATTTATTATGAGCCATATTGCCATTTGGCTTCAAATTTCGTATGCTTCAAATAACATAGAAATAATATAATTGTAGTCTACTTACATACCTTTACTATACTTAGGTACCTAATTAGGGATACTTAGGTACCTACCTACCTATCTACCTACAAAATACATTAATTTGTGTATTACTGTACCTACATACCTGCTTGGTAGGCTGTTGTAATTTAAGTTGTGGCAGTGCATGTACTATCGCGGACTTTTCCGCCTGACCACCACTAGGCTCATTTTTGCTTGCATACTAAAAAATAAAAGCGATGTCTTATCTTACCCCGCCCTATTGATGAATAGACCAATTAATAATAGTTTACAAACAATAAATTTTGGGCGAAATTATGCGATTTTTTTCTTAAGTGGTCAGGCGGAAAAGTGCCAGATAGTACACGGCGACACATCAAGTTACCCAAAACCAATATAAGCTGAAGTGCGATTTTTGAAAATCATACGAGCGACTTGGCAGTAGAAAATGTCAAAATTACTATGGAGATTATGCATCTTTCTACTGCCAAGTCGCTCGTATGATTTTCAAAAATCGCACTTCTGGCCATGCCGACGCGCGGCCAGCTTATTTTGGTTTTGGGTAGCTTGATGTGTCGCCGTGTGTACGTTAAAAGTACGTACATTGCTAACTTTTGTTAACTTTTTCAGTGAAAACCTAATCTAAACATAAGTAGGTACTTACATATGAACAGCTTTCTGTTTGTTTAAAAGCTAAACAGCTTACGATTCGCTGAACATAATACAGGTGTAAGGAAAAGTATCATTAACCTTTAAACCACATATTCTACCCATCAAACTGAACAACTTTTACTATGGGAGCAAACCTCTCAGAACAAAAAAGAAGTCAGTTCCATATTAAACTGCAATACCTACTCGACTGAAACTTATGGATGGAACAGCTATGGACGAGCGCGTAATTTCTCTATGGGAACAGCTGACTTTTGTTCTGACAGGGCTCCCATAGTAAAAGTTAATCAGTTTGATGGGTGTGGGTGGGTTGGGTGGGTTTGGGTGGTAAGTGGTTTAAAGGTTAAGGATACTTTTCCTAACATATTTAAAGCTGTACGCACGGCGACAGATCAACCTACCCATAGTTCGACCTTATGTCCATGAACATAGAGTTCAACTATGGGTAGGTTGATCTGTCGCCATGTGTACATATCCATCCATATACAGGATATGGATATGTACAGCTTTAAATATTATGTAGAAGTTACCTACCTACTACTGCCTCCGTGGTCTAATGGTTAAGAGCATTGGCTCTCGATACGGAGGTCGTGGGTTCGATTCCCACGGGGGACACCTAGTGATATGTCACTTTGTGCGTTTTTCCCCAGTTGGTTAGGACATTGCAGGCTGAATCACCTGATTGTCTGAAAAGAAAAGTGATTCCGTGCTTCGGATGGCACGTTAAGCCGTTGGTCCCGGCTACTATCTCTGGTGGTAGTAGTCGTTACATAAAAACCACGTCAGAGGCCGAAAGGCGGTCTGAAAAAACTCTGACACCAGGGCTCTGCCCACACGATAAGAAGACCTACCTACTTATAGTTACCTACCATAATTATTAATATTTGCTTAATATTTACGAATCGCCTCGATTTCGACATGAGCAGCAAAATCTCTGGCTCGTTTCGCTCGCTCTGTTTTATATCGTACCTACCTACTGAACTGATCTCATTAATATTGCTGTAAAGCTCGAGCCCGCTTCGCTCGCTCTCGCTCTAGGTAGGATATGATTTTAGGTTGGAGCTGTGCGACCATTTAAATAATTGTACAGTTAACTGTCGAGCAGGCTTTCGCTCGATTTTAATCGTAGGTATTAGATTAGACTAATATTATTATATTTAAATTGCAGTAAAATATCGAACTCGCTCTGAAGTGCGATTTTTGAAAATCATACGAGCGACTTGTCAGTAGAAAGATGCATAATCTCCATAGTAATTTTGACATTTTCTACTGCCAAGTCGCTCGTATGATTTTTAAAAATCGCACTTCTGCTCGCTCTAGGGTTTGGATCGTATTTCACCGATCTTTTCTTAGTATAAGTAAAATATCGAACTTGCTTTTTCAATCCGATTTTAGGTCGGTGCGGGCGTCGTAAGAAATTCGAGCTCGCTTCGCTCGCTCCAGATTTTATATTTTATAACAACGACCCAACGTGAGTCTGGTATTCAAATAATTATAACTTGTGTGGTGAATGGTGATTTTGGCGGCATCGCACGTGCTTCCAACATCAGTGCTACCAACATTGAAAATCTGTACTAAAGACATCAGCTGTATGGGCAAGATGCCTTTGCCTTAAATTCAACAAAAAAGAAAGTCTACTCCAACTGTCAAAATGTGACAAATGACAGAAAATATTTGTTTTGTGCAGTGTTACCACTTTTAGTAGATTTCTACTTTTTTGGTAGATTTAGGGCAAGGAGAATGATAATTTAGTAATGGGAAATTGTTTAGTAGATTTTGGTAGAAATTGTGTATTCGAAAATTTGATCCAAAATGCAAGGATTCAGTCAAAAAAATCAAAGCTGGCGATACAAATAGCTGAGAAAACGATTGCAGGGGGCTTTCTAAAACGTCTAATAAACCTTTAGTGGTTTGCAGCAAAATTATTCTTATCAACTAATGTTGTTTTATACAAAAGAGGATTTATAAGACACAGAAAACTGTACCAACTTTAAACTTGCATAGTCACGACCAATTAATATTTATTTTGTTTTATTTGGAAATTGAAGCATCCATGTTACAAAGTAATGATAACCGATATAAAATTATACAAAAACTCGAAAATAACATGAGTAATGATGAGCGTTTAGACAATAATGTTAATATTTTGTTCAAAACGTGCTTTATATTACATTTTAACCATCTAAAACGATATAAATATTAGTTGGTAGAATTTAAGTAGAATTTGAAATAGGACTTGGTAGATTTTAGTAGATTTCAGTAGTAATTTTGGTAGATTCTCTGAAAAAAAAGTGGTCACGCTGGTTTTGTGGAATTTGTTGAATAAAAATTTGGAAAAAGTAAGCAAATATTTCGAAAGAATTACTGTAACATAAGCGAAAATACTTCAATATCCTCAGGACTCCGACCCCGTCTGAGGGGAGTACATAAAGGTACGACACTTATCAAATCAACCCTTCATCCAACATTTTACCGGAACCTGCAGTAACTTTCTAAATTGTCAGAATTCCGGCTTCGGTTACTTCTTTTGACCATAATCTAGTTTAATTACTCAACAAGGTTTTTGAACCTTGAGCATTTGCTGCTGCTAGGCGCTCCGCGATCCTTTGAATAGGTAGGTATCTGACAAATTTGTCATGCAATGCAATGCAATCATCTGCATCTGCAATCTTGATTAATACCAACATATAGGACGGTAGTAACTATTAAATAATCTGTGATACAGGTACGGTACTTACATATAAAACAGTTCCGTGACTGACTGACAAATAAGGCACAGCCTAAACCGAATAAAACGAAGATAGAAACATTGACTTACTAACTTATGGACGCCGGGTCTAATATAAAATTGTCAAAAACAAGTGTCCCTGAATAAACCAAAGATATTATACCTAAAGGCATAGAGGGAGCCATACCATTGCAAGAATGTCCACTTTTTTTTTACGTTTGTGTTTGAGTGATGTCAAGAAGTAATTGAAAAAAGAGACCAATTAGACCAAAGTGATATTTGGCCTAATGTTCACGGTCACTTTTCACACTCACTAGCACGAAAAAAGTGGACAGCCTCATAAACAAATATCTATAGTTCCATCTCCTACTGTTAAAGGTACATCATAAGACAAAAGAGACTAACTACAATCATAAATTGATGCGGTCTCTATGCTTTAGATTAGAATAAAGAGATCCTTCCTCTGAGACATAAACGAAAGTATGTGTTGACTGATGACATTTCTATTTTATTTTGGTTGTGTAGTTTATACAAATTCTTACAGCACAGCAGCAGTACGGCGGCATGCAGACGTGCACCTAGTCCGTCAATCAAACAAAAACTGGCTCCTAATTGTGTTTTGTTTCTTTTTTGGTTCGGAGACTTTTACTACGTCCAGTAGTTAGTAAGTCGATGGACAAACATTAAATTTGGATTGGAATAGTTACTATCAGTTTAAAATAATAATATGCATGGCCTTGAAGGGCCGTTGGATAACTTCACTCGGTTGAGGAAGGAACGTAGACAAATCAAACAATAATTTGGTTCATGTGATTGAGTGACGTCACATTTGCGTGCGAGGTCATGCACATTGTTATTTTTTACTGATAGTACATATAGGGCACTAAGAAAGGATTTATCGAAAATCTAAAAAAAAGATGCAGAAAAAGTCATGGGCAAAAGCTAGTCTTGTCATCTTATCAAATTTATGAATTGCAAAGTGAATAACGCCATACAATGTAGAGGCCTATAGAATCCATGTAAAAATATGTAATCGTCATCTATATCACAGCCATCTCACATAATTTATATCCAAAAATCATTCACACTATGAAAATACTTTAAGATTATATCTACCTAGGTATTTGTTATTCTTTACTAAAATCAGATTACCCTATTATTATGATAAATAGGCTTGTGACGAAATAGGCTAAAGTTTTTTAACTATCCGCTTTATAATTGTGGTGTCTTTTGTTGAAGATGCTCGTGCGAGGACTGACTCGGACAATATGGAACTCTCTGAGGGTACAGAAGAGGTTGCTGGCGTCTGAGCCCGTGAAGCCACAGGTGGAAGTTAAAGATGGAGTTGAACCCGTTCAGGTAGGTTCTCAATAAGTTAGCCTTCGATAAAAAACCTTAACACTTTTTACTGCTAGCGACCTACACCGTTGATCGGCGACATATGGGCCGCAGTGCTGAAGAACCCACGTAACTAGCAGGTTCAATTGCATTTCGCCTGTGCTCATGACCTGACGCGCGAGTCACCGAAAACCTACGCCTGCGCGGGTGACCCACGACGCGAGCCACATTTATCGTTTCAACGTTACGACTGTGCGCACGAACTACGAGGGGGTCCAGTTCTTTTGCATTTCGCCTGTGCCCATGACCTACACCGTGAGTCACCCAAACCTTAGTAGCGAAAGTGCTAATAATGGTACCGATTCGGACTGTGCCACGACTTAACTTAACTAAATTTATTCCTCTCACTTTCTAAAATAAGATTAAGAAAAGAGACAGAAAACCAACAGCTGACTTTAGTGCTGTCAAAGTGACGTTACACGCCCAAAATAAGATGCCATCATAATGTACGCCATCTTATTTAAGGCGTATTTAAGACTAAGGTAAGTATGAAGAAAGAGTATTAAAAAAATTATAATGTAAAACTGGGGACTGGATTACAAATAATTTATCTACTGAATAATTATTTGTAATCCAGCCATTAAATACTGCAATCAAAATTATTCAATCAATTTTGAGCCACACCGATAATGATAAAGATAATGTTCTTTGTGTCACAGTACCTGGCAAAAAACTTGATAAAAGCAAGGGGGCCATGCAGAAGATGCTTACCGGCCATTATACTAGTGTGTACATATACTAATGTGCACATGTACAAATTTCTAGCGATTGCATAATATGTTGTTATTTAGAGTCGACATTGCCCATATTATTTGTGGGAAAATTTAAGCTGGAATTAATATGTGCCCAAATACCTGATTACTGGCTCATTTCACACTAAAAAAGGTTCAATTTCTAAATATTTAATTAATTGAATCAGGCGTTATTTTGCTGTAATCCATGCCTAATAGGTAGATAACACGATTGTATCGAGACTAAAATATTTAAAACATTACAGAACATGTTTTGTCACCTACAGGCGGAAGCGCTAGACAAAGATATATGTCTACTAGTAGACGAGAAAGACAACTTCATAGGCACGGCCACGAAGCGAGAGTGCCACAAAGTAGCGGCCGACGGCAGCATCCCGCTCCACCGCGCCTTCAGCGTGTTCCTCTTCAACTCCAGAGGCGACATGCTGCTGCAGAGGAGGTCTAGTCAGAAAGTAAGAGATTGGTTTTAAATCTGGACACTTGTTTTACAGCATGTCTTCTTTAATGTCGACCCGGACCCCGGTTGGTGTGATGGTTACCACGCCTGACTGCCAAACCAGGGTCCTGGGTTTGAATCCCGGTTCGGTCATGGATGTTATATGTATGTGCCGTTGTTGTATGGCACCCATAACAAAAAGCCTAAGGCTTACTTGGGATCATTACAATGTATGTGCCTGTGAGCGTTATTTATATTTAATGTGTCAAGAATTCAAGATAAAGCAATGTCAGGTAGGATTTATTTTTGTGGATTGAAATTTTACTTATATTACATATGCTGATTAGTTTTGATCTTTTAATCTGTAAATAAAAATTTATTTTTTTATTTTTATATCATGTTAACTAGATAGAGCTAGTCTGTATGGTTATGACGTAATTAGTAGATTTTTTCTGTAAGATGGGGTAATCCATAGGAAATATTCAACATCATCATTCTTCTTCTTTCGTGTCCCACCACAACCATGCATGAACTATGCGGATCGGGGGACTTCATAACTAGAGATTGGATATTCGGATTCATATTTACCTAAACTTCATTTTTCACAAGAATAATGTCAACGCGTCTTAATTCAATTACTTTATGAAACAATCCCAGGATCGTTCTTAAATCTCGGATTGCTAAAATATCGCACAACTTGGACATTTGAACAACTCGGACAACATGAACAACTCGAAGAACATGAATAACTCTGTCAATTTGGTCAACTTTTACAATGTTTTCTGACTTGACAGAGTTGTCCGAAGTGACCAAGTTGTTGATGTTGTCCGAGATGTTTTTTTGTCGAAAGTACTTAAATGGACATGAACCACTTGGACAACTTGACCAAGTCAAATCAGTTCCCCGAGTTGACCTAGTTGTTTATTTTATCCGAATTGTTCATGTTGTCCAAGTTGTTCTACCTACTGTTAACGACCAACGAGGACAAGTATGATAAAACGGTGTGGGAGGCCCGATTTTTTTTATATAACTTTATTCAGAAAGGTATATCCATATTATGTTTTCGTGCAGAAAAAAGTAAAGTTTAGGTAAATATGCATCCGATTATCCGATCTCTATTCATAACACATCAGAATTATTTCTTGAAACTATTTTCTTTCGATGTTTCCTCTTGATAGATGAAATTCGAGCAAATAAACGAAACGAGTCTGAAGTAACTGACACTAATAGAATTGAACCGCTGCCCTCGGCACGAAAGGCGCACTTACTATTAAAGAAACCTGCATTGCTTTAGCGTGCGCGGTCTCTAAACTATTATAAAACATGATTATGGTTTTTAGTTGTAACTGAATCCAAATCACCAATTTTTGAATATTTTGCATCTTTTTGTTTGCTCGACCATCACGCAAAAACTACTGAACCGATTTTGGTATATAATTTGTGCGGACAAAGTCGCGGGTAAACTCTGGTTCTGTTTAAAAATCCCCGGCCTTTGTATTACCGACGCTTTATAACTAACAGGTAACATATCCAGACTACTACACGAACGCGTGCTGCAGTCACCCCCTGTACATAGACGACAAGCCAGAGGATGTGATCACTGCAGCGAGGCGCAGGCTCAACCATGAACTGGGCTTACCTCTCGATCAGGTGAGAATCACACCATCAACACTAGTTGACAACTAAACAAATCAGCATCTAAACGAGTTGAAGAACCGATAAAGATTGGATGTCAAAACCGTGTCAGAGTCGTAGCGTGTGGCGTTCTGTGGTCCCCCATGGGACATTAGCGTGACAGAACTATGATTTTCAATTTATCTAGTCTCTGCGGATTTGGTTTTATAATGTTTGTAGTTATTATCGTTAAAACATAATAATCCGTAATTTTTCGATAAATTGAAAGCCAATCAGGACTACAATGTGACATTCTTGTTTATTGGAAATATTGTTTAAAATAAAAAAAACAATTGAGGGCAGCACAATAAGCTCGGTAGGCTCTAAGAATAAAAAAAACGGTTGTACTAAATCATTATTTACTACCACAGTTTTTTATAATAATGGCGTCGCGTCGTTCCATTGCATGAAAGACGGCCGATTTATTTGTATTCTAGAACTTAACTCTGATGCTTTGCATTGGTAAACAGATAGATGCGGAGAAGTTCACGTTTCTCACGCGGATCCACTACCACGACCCGGGCGACGGGGTGTACGGCGAGCACGAGGTGGACCACATCCTGATCCTGCTCACCGACGCCAAGGTCAAGCCCAACTGCGACGAGATCTCCGAGTACTGCTATGTGCCTAAAGCAGAGTTTAACGCGTAAGTTTTGGAGCATAGCATAAGCATATGCTCACGACTATATTCCCCGAGGGGGTAGTCAGAGATATTCTGAAACTTCAGAACATCCACGTTTCACTAGTAGTACCGAAACTCTGTCCAGTGTGACGGGGAGTGAGCCCGTCGCCACTTGTAATGGACAGTAGGTACGATACATGCCTCGAAGGTTTCCTCACGATGTTTTCCTTCACCGAAAAGCCAGTGGTGTTACAAATCGTACATAAATTCCGAAAAACTCATTGGTACGAGTCGGCCTGGACGGGGATCGAACCATCGCCTCCTGCACTGCAGGCAAGGTTACTCGCCACTGGACCACCACGGCTTTTGTTAAGCTTAAGTTAAGTTAAGCTTGTTAAGTTTTGCTTAAGTTTTGGAGTTTGTGTCTTATTGCGTCTCTGGTATTCTGCGTCTCATTCGTATCTGGCATTTTGCGTATCTGTTATAATGCGTGTAAACCATCCAGAAAATTTCACCCGCCATGCTAAATGCAAACAAAATTAACCAGCAAGACAGAAACACTCCAAGCGTATTTATTAAAGCCTGACCAGGAAAATAAAAAACCTCGCCATGTTGCGGAAAATCATTGGAACTAATTTTTGTACTTGAAACATTGTAATTAAAGGTTATAGTCGATTGTAGCGCCCCCAAAGATGTTTTTTTTTTATATTTGAGCAGTTAACTAAATCAGTTTGTCTATCAGAAAGCAACAAATTTAAGTTAGTTGTTTGTTGTTTCAAAATGAATGCTCCATTGGAATATAAGCTCTAAAGCCTGCAGACTTTCCTCGCAATATAAACGTATGCGGGGTCATTTAGAAGAGTTAGGAGCTGTGTAAAATCTACCAATAAAATAGCTTGAACTGGCTAGGAAAATTTAGAAAATCGATTAGTTAATTTTACTCAGCTCCGCTTTGGTGGATTCCGGTCCTGAGATGTGCATTAATGTAAATTCTCACTGGCAGGTTCATGCCGACACTCGAGGGCCCAGTGACGCCGTGGTTCAACATGGTCCGCCGGCACAGGCTCAAGCTCTGGTGGGACAACCTGCACCGCCTCAAGGAGATCGCTGAACCGGAAAAAATACACAAATTCCTGAGCGACAAGTAATTTGTTAACTTACTCGAGCATTCACGTATGTGGCCATAGTATTATGAAAAGACTGTTGCGGGTTGGTACACACTGAGTAAAAACTATGATATGCCGCATGTTGAGGGGGATTGCGTACTTTGTAGGCCAAACGCAAAACTACTAAAAAACTACTAAACTACTGGGTGACAAAAATAGTTCAGCCAGAAGTTAAGAGACCTATCGTACAGGCTATTTTTGAGCGTAGGCGATGCCGCAATTGTTACTGAGCTTTATCACAGATCACAGAGACACCGTTTAATCTCGGAAATATCGCGATGATATCATTCCGTTAACGCTTGCGCTCAAAAATCGCTTGCTATATGGCCCTAAAGCCCATATTTGGTGGATACCAAAGATGAGAGCAGCGGTGATGTGTAAAAACGCCCATTAAAAATTGCTTGATTCTTTTAAGTGAGGAAAATTTTGCTATTGGTTTGGTTGATTTAAACAGCTCTGCTTTGGTGGATACCGGGTTTAATATTTCCTTCGCGCATCATCAACCAGCTGAACGACTTTGTTAGTACAGCCAGTGGACTTGGATTTGGTTCACTTCGTAACCACCTTTAGTATTTCCATAAAATCAGCTGCTTTTATATTTCTACAATCTTATTTTACTTATATTCAGGAAATGAAGATGGTTATAATTAATTATTATTTGATTATTAACCAATTTAATTTTCATTTCTGTTGTTAGATTGGTAAGAGTAGGTATATTATTAATTATCGTAAATACTATTATTTTAATCATCTATTTGTATGAATAATTTATATAAAACGGGTGCTTCTATAATAAAGTGTATAGATTTCTATCGCAGTGATTTTTTAATGTAGATTTATACACTATCAGAAATGGTAACTTCGAAAAATATATTTTACACGAACACGTTCAATCCATTATTCACCTGGCGGCTTGGGATGGGTCGAGATATTGAGATGGATGGATAGTTTATTCATTGATGATTCATTCTCAAACTGTGTCAGCAAATCATCACAGCATCTAAACTCGGATTTATAATTAAGCGCCAATTTATATTTTATTTTTATTTATTAGGGTTTACTGACATCCCCATACAAACTTATAAAACAAACAGAGATCCACATCTTAATAACAAACACTTACTAAATATCCAACTTTACAGCTTTGAAGAACTTTTAATTAATAATGCATCCATTCACATGCCACGTCAAAATTATTGGTCGTCGAATTACAAAACTCGGGATCATGGTTCAGCTACCAATTTGGACGTAAGTAAATTTGACGTATTAGAATGAATCCATTCATAAGTTACGTCAAAATTGGTCGTCCAATTATGAATTAGAGTGTAGAAGATACTAGAGACCCGCCGCGGCTTCGCACGGGTGCCATGCTGATATAAACCATCCTCTTGAATCACTCTATCTATTTAAAAAACCGCATCAAAATCCGTTGCGTAGCTTTAAAGATATAAGCATACATAGGGATAGACCATAAAGGTATCATATAGAGGAACTGACAGCTGAGAAAGCGAGATGTACCTAGCGGCACCACTGTATAATAGAAAGAGATACGTGAAGCGAGGCAATAGAACCGTTTTTGGGAACTTTTCGGCACAATCGACTGGGTAAATCGAATCTGGATCTGGGATCTGGATCTGGGTGCTCTGTGAATAATTAGTGAATCTAAAGTGAAGTCGTAGATTATTTTGTGAAATATACTAACACTATTTCATTAAATTACCTACGATTTCACGTTAGATTCACAATTATACACAGAACTCGAAGTTTTAGGGTGCCGATAAGTGCCGACAAATGCACAAAAAACATCTTAGCAAAAAACGGTTACATTTGACAACTCATGCCAGTTACTCTATTCCGACAGGTATAATAACTTTATGGGATAGACAGACAGCTGGAAGTGACTTGGTTTTAACTATGTAGTGAAGCGATAAATCTCTTAGCTACAAGTCGCTCTTCACCCACTGGCCCCTAATAAGGACCATGTTGAATCATAGAGCAGTTTGTTCATCGATAGGCTTCAGCAACTCATCGGAACTGTTAACATCGGAAGCAGAAGAATATCTTCTAGTTCTGTAGCCGGTAACCCACTGCAGCGTGCGGGTCTGCCGAGGCTTCTTCTTGCGTAACACTTTCTTCTTGGCCGGCTGGCCCCTGGCCGTGTTCGTGTCGGTCAGGGAGCGCAGCAGGTACGCGTTGGAGACTATCTGGTTGCCGATGTGGAGGCCGTTGCGGTACGCTGTGTGGAGGTATCGCACGGCTATCACTTGTAGGATCTGAGAGAATGTAAAGAATAATTGTATGTTAGAGCGCTTACAGACGAGCGACACTTTGCGGTCGCCGTGTGTCGCGGAGGGTCGCGCGACCGTAAAATCTATAAGCGCGGCCCCTCTATCCCACGGTGACAGCAAAGTGTCGCTCGTCTGTAAGAGCCCTTATGTGTGCACTGAACTCTGATGCAAACACTAACTCGAATCTTAATTTCTTCAATAGTTGAACCTAAAAATCTAATTCATAATTCGAAGCTCAATTTTAACGTAACTTATGAATTGATTGAATATGAATTAAAGTCGTCAAAATTGGTCACCGAATAAGGGTTGAGACATCTACCTACGGCCGGCCCATACAATAACAAAAAATTAAAACCGCCTTCAAAAAAACTAAAAAGTTAAAAAATAATATTGCAGCCGATGACTTTTTCGTTCGCATCATAAGAACATTAATTTGTTTTATCGAAGTCGCTGTCAAGCCGATTCGCGACAGGGCTTTTAGTTTTTGGCTTGACTTGACACCGACTTCTATAAAACAAATTAATGTTCTTATGATGCGAACGAAAAAGTCATCGGCTGCAATATTATTTTTTAACTTTTTAGTTTTTTTGAAGGCGGTTTTAATTTTTTGTTAAAATTTTGTTTATTTCGCAATTTTCAGTGGTGAATTCATTTGTTCGATTTAACAGTAGTGCTTCAAATTAACAAACGCACTAGTCGTCACTACGATTTTCGAAGGTTCCCCTCGATTTCTCTGGGATCCATCATCAGATCCTGGTTTCCTTATCATGGGACCACCCTTGAGATATCTCCTTTTTATGTCATTTTCTAATGCTGATTTCAACGTGTGACTTTCAAAAATCGCACTCTAGGGCTTATGTCAATAAGCGTTGTCTCCGCATTCGATATTTTTGGAAACTACAGAAAATATCGATGGTAAATAAGTGAATACACTTGCCATCCTATGTCTTACTAATAAGATGATTTGTGGACACTTACCATCGCTATAATAATAAGCGACATGACAGCATTGAACCGCCACGAGACCGCCATCATTTCAGTTATCAGCTTCTCTTCACAACCAGCCTTCCATATCGTTCGTTCCTTCTGGTTTTAAAATAAAAATGAATCCCTATTTCCCTTGGTCACGACATCACTCGAGAACGGCTGGACCGATTGCGATGAAACTTTGGTGAGTTGTTGTGCACATGCCAGGGAAGGTTTATAAACAAAAAAATGGCCAAGTGTGTGTCGGGTAAAACTGAATCTGAGACGGTACGAAGTTCGCATGGTCAGCTAGCACAATAATATAATTTAAATAAGATTGAAATTAAATAATGCCACCATCGAGCTATTATAAGGTCACAGATCACTAGTTTCTTCGTAACAGATACATCACTTCCTTTGAAAACGATAAATTCTCACGCGTTGTTGTTACTTCGAACAGCGCATGACGTATACGATGTGACCGTTTGGAGCGAGTGGCAGAAATCAAGTAAGCGCGTTCAAAGTATACAACGTGTTAATGAATTAACGCAAAACCTCATACACCCCAACTGATTTATAACAAAATAATTAGATTGCAACAATAATTTCATTATTTTGATAGGTAAAATTTAAAGTTATTCGCATTTTAAGTTTTGAGGCAAAAATGATTTGTTATCATTTCAGCACTGAAAGAAAGCGCTAAAGTACTTATGGATACATTTTTATAATCTTATTTTGGTAGTAAGTAGGGTGAGTGTCTCCGTGCGGTGGGTTCTCATCGGGTTCAGTAAATTTTAAATTTTGCAAAAAAAATATTTAATATTTTGAAAAAAATTACCTATGTTGAAACCATGATAATTCGATTCTGCTCTCGATTCTAAACAAACTACTTTCTAGTTTTGCGTTAATTCATTAACACGTTGTATAGACCGAGATACGTCCGTAAAATTATGCACCTATTTCTTAGGCGAACGAAATGTGATTCTAGTGTTATGTTTACACAGGGATTAATTCAACACCGCCAAGTTGCCTAGAAAAATCTTGCCGCAAGTTGTACTCTTAAATATTCCGTGCCGCAAGTACCTTTTCCATTAATTTCGTTCGCCTAAGAAATAGGTGCATATTTTACGGTCGGTACCTATCTCGGTACCTAGGGCCGGAAGGAGGCCTGCCTAGGTACACTGTTTAGCACGTACAGCAGGATTGTAGCGATATATAGATCCAACTTTGGTGATCCCGTGGTGTATGCAGGGCCACAGCGCGTCCATGGAGCAACAGCTGTAGGGGACGTTGTCGCCTACGAATACGCGGTTTGCACTGTCACAAATAAATAAAAACATTAGTAATTGTTTGCGAGAGCAGTCGATGTGAACAAACAACTCAAATTAAACAGGAAGATAGATAAGATACAAATAGTATGAAGTACTACAGAATGGCCACTCCGTTGCCCCTCATTAGCTAACTATACCGCGCACTACGAGGCAGGGTTGGATTTTGTACTTAATTATAGTATTTTTACTATAATTCTTTGTACTATATACTATCCACAACTAAGGATAGTACGCTAAAATACTATAATTTCAAGTTTACTCCCGAATGCTTAGTTTTACGTCATATGAATATTCGACCGTGCATGTGCGAACGAATATTCAGTAAAGTGAACCTTACCAAGACTAAGATACGAAACAAACTGGCAAAACAATCCATAGACGGCATTTTATTGTCTTGTGACGCTATCAAAAGCGGTAGCAAAAGTGGTAATTTTACAGATTTTATTCCTACTGAGGTTATGTTGATGAGATTAAATAAATACCAAAGATGTCATACGTGTAGAACTAATAGTAATATTCAAGAACTGATAAACTTTGTAGAAGACGAATAAATATTGCCTTGAATGGTGTTGATTTTAATGACTATTATGTTAAATTAAAAATAATTAAAGTGTACTATATTTTTTTATAAATACTATCCTTTTCATTTTTTTGTGCTATCTTTTTCAACGTCCCTAAATCCAACCCTGCTACGAGGGTAAGTTTAGGGGAGCCGAGCGAGAAGTGCATAGGTACAGCAAGCGCGCGCGTGGGAGCGGGACGACATGTGTGCTGATGTCATATTGTTTATTTCGTCGCTGTATTGTTCAACCATCGAGAGTTCTTCATGTGGAGTGCCAGGGGTGTGGCAGGAACTTAAAATAACAAAGTTATGTCCGTAAGATTTGTAGACTTACAGAAAATATACCTACTTAGTTGAGTCAAGACTCTAGCGTAAGTATTTCGACTTTTTGAGATACGATCGTATTTTAAATATTATGGATTTTTAAATTTTTTTAAACATGTTACAGCCATGTTGTGCTATTTCGAATCAAATTAAAGATTGAAAAATTACGTCCCCTCAAGACGCAACAGATTGAAAATTTCGTTCTCTGGCTAGTGGACTTGGTAGTGAAATTGGATAACGCACTTCCCCGGTTTGGAAGGGTGCGGGTTCAAGTCCCGCCCGAGACTTAATTTTTCAATCTTTAATTTGATACGATCGTATTGTATTGAATGTAAGGTACCTACAGTCAACATCAGAGGTAACAATCGAGCTATTTCTGTTCTTGTGGCGACGGGCTCACTCACGCTGGACAGAGTTTCGGTACTAAGTACTAGTGAAACGTGGATGCTCTGAAGTTTCAGAATATCTCTGACTACCCCCTCGGGGAATATAGGTGTGAGCATAAGCCATGCTATTTGTTTTCTTGATAGCTAACGTTTTATTGAACTTAAATAACTCATAAATTTTTTGCTATTCACTTACACAGTCTTCTGGTCGACAATAACTCCGGTCGTGTACCAAGGTATAAAGAACCACTCGTCGTACTTGACGCGGCCGCAGCAGTGGAACCTGGTCTGCAGGCGATCTATCGCCACCTTCGACGGGAGGTGGCTGGCGTAGCGGAGCATCGCTTTCGTTATACCACCTTTTATTTTAGCTACAAAAATAGCATAAAACGATACTTTTGTAGTTGTAAAAAGTTTCTAACTACCCCGAAAAATCAAAGGTCGTATACTTACGAAGCGCTTTGCGCTTTACTAAGCGCAGCCTTGTTTGCAAAAGGCCATCTATTAGGCCCTGTATCCACCAAAGCAGAGTGGAGGGAGAGCTGTGTTTTTCAAAGATAAAGTTGGATGTTTTTCGTTATGTCCTTTGTATAAGGTTGAGATTGGGTTGATTTGCTTGAAAAAAGTGGTAACCTTTGTTTAACTGATATTGCCGGTCTTTAGTTACAGGTGTTTTTACACAGCTCCGCTTTTGGATCAACCAATCATATCCGCGAGTTTCCTCAGTAATTCTTTATCGAACTTCAAAACGTGCGCTTTGTATGGAAAATTGTTCGAATAGTGGCGTCATTGTTTTTTGTCGTCGATTCCATACTTTAATTTTTATACAGTTATTTAAAACGTCGGTGGCGCGTTGCGGCGAGTTATGGACACCCAATTATGGGGGTCCGGGTTCAAATCCGGTCGGACAACATGCCATGTACCAATGAGTTTTTCTATCTCAAGTACGTAATACCGACTGCTCACAAACGGTGAAGGAAAACATCGTGAGGAAACCTGCATACGCTAAAGATGAAATTCTGATGTGTATGTGAAGTCTACCAAACCGCATTGGGCACGCGTGGTGGACTAACGCCCATACACCCTCCGTGGGGTTATACTGAGGGCTACTTACATATTTCATTTGTTGATTTTACACATCACCGCTCCACTCAACTCTGGTGTATTCCGGGCCTTATCTGGCATTGGCTATGTTATAAAACACCGGTTTACTCACCTCGTATGATCGCCGATTGAAGTCCGGAATAGAACATGATTGCTAGAAAAATTATTATCATAATAATGAGTGCCCAAATGTAATAAAATAGGCCATTCGTGACATTGTATTCTCTCTTCGGCAGTCCAGACTTGAATAGCTGATATAATCCATACAACTGGTAAAGAAATTAAAAAAGATTTGACTGACTAGTTAACAGTGAGTGTTGAATAGAAAACTTCGGGAGTGTTTGTGTTGTGTAGCATTATGTAAATTAAATGTTTTACTATGTTTGTTACATTAATTATCAACAACTTTTCTCTATGCCATATCAAGTACCTATTAATTTTATTAAATAAAAGCAAAACTCCGTCGAAACTAAAAATATATTCGGTTTCATTTTCATGTGACTTGGATCATTTCTCCAAAAAAGTACTCTTTGGCTCATGCTTCGACTAATACCTAGAGATAAAATGAGTGATGGTGGTTTATTTCAAACATTACACCTATAAGCAGTGATTACATCCGGGCGAATTAACTAGGCACCTGGCTCGCACGTGGCTCGGAATTTGACACCCCTCCTGCCCCCCCCCCCCCCCCCGCGGGACCCCGCAGCCGGCGTGCGAGGCCGAAGCAAGCATTTCAGTTACCGTTGCACGTGTCCCTGCGCTTTAGCATTTTCGAGTTATTCCTTCCGAGTTTTCCGAGTTTTTTATTCCGAGCCACGTGCGAGCCAGGTGCGAAGTTCATTCGCCCGTGTTGTACATCACCTACATACAGGGCTGATTTCAGCATACATTGCTCGCTTTGACTGTTACACTTTAAAATATAAAGAAAAAATCTGGCAATGTATGCCAAAATCAGCCTTGCATAGGGTAATGTAATCGCTGCTTTAGACTACAAACATACGTACTTCTATAACAACAGCTATAATAGAGCCACAAGCTATAATAACTGGAATCGCGTTACCATCTGGCCAACATACGAGATCAAGAAGTGCGCCTTCTTCGCTACGGATGCTCTCTGAAGTGTTGACCAACCAGATTAAATAGAAGATTACAACAGGCATGCACGCCATCATCAGCATCCTAATATTGTTAAACGAAGGCCATGTTAAGTACATTTTTGTTAAAAATATAATTATTTGGTAACCTGAGTCCTGAAAAGTGATTATTGGTGATAAGACATAGAAACGCTACTTGACATCCATTCACACTTATGACCATAATAGATAAGCTACTCTTATGACAACCGCCCATTAGAATAAGTGAAATGTCAATAATAAACGGAACCCTTTTGAATCATTTTGTCACCAGAACTCCAGCTGGAAGACTCAGCTATTTTCTTACATTAAGAAAGAATTTTGCTTGAATTTGTTTAAAAAGTGGTGACATTCGTTTAACAGACGTAACAGATTTACGTCTCTTTCACTCTAATGGCAATCAGTGTGCGACTGTAAGGACTATACATGTTTTTGTCATAGAAATATTAATTTACTACGAATTTACTATTTACCTGGAATGCGGTCTTCTCGGAATATTGGGAAGAGCGGGATAAAGCAGCCTGGAGTCGGTGTCCCTATCCTTAGTAGGGTGACAATGCGATTATGCTTTTAGGACTTTTATTATATTTTCACTATTTGTGTAGTCGTTTTGCTTTGCTACAGAAAATGTGTATCTATAATCTATACCTAACACATTTACGCTACTTTGACATCAAACTAGCGTACTATGGTAAAAAAATAAATATTTCGTAAACTTCATTTCGTTGAAGGCACTATTTTTATCTGACCTAGGCACTAATTACTAGGCACTATTAAGGAACTATTTATTGACATTAAAATAATCCTGAAACCGGAGCATGTTGCGCGTGTAAATAGATAGAAGAGAGCAAAGACGTGATAGTACTAGGTGATCCAAAAGGTATGGCAGCCTACCATAACCTTTTGGATCACCTGTATGTGACTAAAAAGGTTCACAATAGCAGAATTTTCTATGGACTAGGTACCTTAAGGTCCGCCACACACATACGCAATTGCAATCCGGAATCCTGAATCAGGATTACGATTTCGTATGGATTTCCCCCCTCCACAATTGCATTCGGAATTGCGCAGCTGTCAAATCCTGTACAAAATCACAATTGATTTGGAATTCCGGATTGCATTTCCGTATGTGTGTGGCTACCTAACGCGAACACCCTGAAGTGCGATTTTTGAACATCAATCGGCAGTAGAAAGATGTATAATCTCCATAGTAATTTTGACATTTTCTACTGCCGAGTCACTCGTATGATGTTCAAAAATCGCACTTCTGTTTTTTTTTTTTTTGTTTTTTTACCGTTCCGAAACTTTTAGGGGGTTCAGACCATCAATTTGAATAACTTTTACTATGATTTTCTTTTTACGATTTCAGATTTGCTCCCATAGTAAAAGTTGTTCATTTTGATGGTCTAAACCACCCCTGAAAGTTTCGAAACGGTAGAAAAATCATCCAGCCGAACCGAAACGGCTTGACATAAGGTCAAGCCGTTTCGGTGTAAATGCGCAAAAACTCATTTTAACGAAAGAAAAATATTTACTGCAGCGCCCCCTGGCAAATGAAACCGTAACACCTATCTAAGAACCACCGTTAATCAAATCACAAACCCTTTACAGACAACCGTATCTAAATCGGTCAAGCCGTTTTGGAGATAAATGGGAACATTCGTTGGCACACACAAACAAACAAACAACCTCTTACCCTAAACGCATAGGTAGGTACGCACGGCGACACATCAAGCTATACAAAACCAAAATAAGCTGGCCGCGCGTACCTACCTTCCTACTATGTTTTATTACAGATATTAGAACAGTTTTATCTTCGTAATTTTTATCATAATATATGCGTCCGATGCTTACCTTCTATGTTTGTTGTTACCCTAACTAATTTAATATTTTCAAGACTAAAACATATTAAAAATAGAAACCTTTGATACGATAAGCCACAATCTGGAAAATATTCGCTTTTGCAGCCGTCGATTAAGCAAATACGAACCATTTTAACATAAAATGTGGATAAAAAATAATAAAAATTAATTTGACGGCTAGCGACAATTTCAAATAATATGGCAGATTGGGTTGTCAATTTTTTTCTTTTTTACTACCACGGCTTTGCAACACACAAATAATTTAAAAAGATTTGATACATTTTTGCTTCATTTGATCTTACCAATTCGGCTGAAATCATAACATATACATATGGCAACACCAGTACACTGTAGAATGGGGGAGTTTTTGGCGGGATTTGAACAGATACGTTTGGAGTCCTCATATTTCGTCGAATTTTTATTGTTTATATGAGTTTGGTTCGTAAAATCGGTGTTGTTTTGCGTAACAAAGTGTCGTGCAAGTGAACAATATACAGTTCAGTGAAATATGATGGTGTGGGTCGTGAACAGGAAAAGTGTTCCGTTCTTTTGTAGCGCGGCAAGCTGTCGGTTCACCTCTTTCCTGTGGACTTCTCTGCGTTTCCTGCGTTTCTCGATTGCCTCCAAAAACTCCAAAGAAGCGTTGAAACGTCGAACACCAACGTTTTATTTGCTATAAATGAGAAACAATAATTTGCTTAAAAAGACTGGCTCAAAAGGAAAGAAAATCCAGAGCCGTTAAAAACTTTCAAAAAAAAAAAAGTAGAATGGGACACCGGGTGCAACTCATGCCTTCTTCTTCTAGCATGGTCAACTTTATGCGTGCCAAATAGTTTTTATGTGTTTGGGCTATTTGGCACAGCGCGATCCTGTATTGGATATTATATCTATGGTTTTTGTACAGTTTGATATTGGGTAGACCTCCCAGAGGAATTCGCGGATCTCGCTTTTGTATAATCTCTTGGTAGACCTCGATTATCGATCAAGGAATGATAGTCTGTGGTTATCGATTCTAGATAAGAAGCTTATAAGCTTCTTGATTCTATAATATCACCTTTTTTTTTATGAATAGAGACCAATTGACAGGAAAACTTCAAAAAGTACTCTTTGGAAAACTTGAAAGAGTTGACAAAGTTTGGACCATAGATACTAGATGAAACCATACCGTGGCCGCACATGAAACAGCAATAGTGTGACTTTTGCATACAAAAAGTCGGTTTGTTTGACAAGATGTCATCAACATTCCATAGGTTTGACACAGATTATCTAGATGGAGTGTCGCTTTACAAATGGAACACAAAAATGGTTCCATTTTTTTCTAGATGTGTGCGTGAGTGAAGTGTCCTACACAAGTATCAGCCCTTCAATGTGTGAGTGTTAATGATACCAGCGAACAACATTTTTCCTCGAAATAGGGGATATTTTTTTTTTTTGGCCTTGTCTCTGAATCAATTCAGCCAATACTATCCGTTCATTGTTTGATATAGAAAAATCAGTGGTAGGTAAGGTTGCACTTTTCCTTTTTTGTTGATGTAGTCCAAGGTTCGGAAACGTTCGGGTTTTGTTGTTTTTGAGTATTCAAAGATAGACAACTCTTCGGAAATATTTGTAAACATAATTCGAAGTCGAAAATCAACAAATTTTGCCGTAATTTGCTAATAACAGCTAGTATTAATTACTAGGCAACAGAGAACCATTTAACTATTTATATTTAAAAAACAATCAATCAATTAAGTATACTTAACAAGTACACGGATAAAAGGATTTCTTGAAATAAGACATACCTACTGTCTTGTGTGAAATCAAATTGCATTGAACCAAGAATATGACGCTCTTATATACAAGCTGTTACAAAAATACAAATAAATATTTAAAGTGGTTTAGACCATGAAACTGATCAACTTTCACTATGGGACTAATATCGAAATCACGAAAAAAAAACAGCTGACCCATACAAAACTGCAAACATAACCCGAACGAAATGTATGGGACAGCTGATTTTTTTTCGCGATTTCTCTATTGGTCCCACAGAGAAAGTTGTTCAGTTTGATGGTCTGATCATCTTAAAATGGTTTCAGCTAATTTTGTTAGACCTTTTATAGGGTGTAACAAAACACCCTAGTAATACTTAAGGGGTTGCTTCAGACCATCAAACTGAACAATTTTCACTATGGAGCCAACATCGAGAAAAAATAAATAACATCTGCTGTCCAATACAAAACTGCAGTACCGACTCGACTTAAATACAGGGTGTAACAAAACACCCTAGTAAGACTTAAGGGGGTGCTTCAGACCATCAAATTGAACAACTTTCAGTATGGAGCCAACATCGAAATCGCGAAAAAATATCAGCTGTTTCATACAAAACTGCAGCACCGACTCGACTCAAATGTATCGGAGGGCTTTTTTTTCGCGATTTCGATGTTGGCTCCATACTGAAAGTTGTTCAGTTTGATGGTCTGAACCACCCCCTTAGGTATTACTGTGGTGTTTTGTTACATCCTGTATATGGGACAGCTAATTTTTTTTATTTATTCTTGATGTTGGCTCCATAGTGAAAGTTGTTCATTTATTGGTCTCAAGGACTTAAGTACTAAGGACTAAGATTTAAGTATTAGTAGGGTGTTTTGTTACACCCTGTAAAATATCGAAACTAATATTATCTTGCTGAAAGAAAAAAAAATCTTGAATTGATTCTGTTAATTATTTTGTGTGTTGTTGTGACTCTTGACCGTAGACAATGTGTCTTCAACCAAAAACAAATTTGTTTTCTAATTCTTATAAAAAAAGAGCGTAAAATGGCCTATACCACTTAACCACTTATTATTTCTTATTTGGTAAGTTGAATAATCACTTAAGTTTTTAAAATTACTTTTAACCTATGGAACTTCCATTTTGTATTTTTAAGAAAAATTTTAAAAATTTTGCTCCGTGCAATTCAAACCTAGAGTTTTCATTTTGGACCCTTTTTTCGGTAATTTGTAAGGATGTCGTGTTGCTGATTATTTCACGTATGGAAGATTGTTTTCAGACGATCATGTTACAATAACAAAATTCGTAAAATTCTTACTATGAAAAAAATTATGACGTTTTTAAGCCGCTCCGGTAGAAAATTCTCAAATACACCTTTAAAAAATAATAACTTCTAAACTACGAAAAATCGCGGAACATACATGGAGTATTTTCGAATACATCTAGGAGTGAGGAACTTAAAAAAAAATGTTGTACCTCTTCGTTTGGTCCACCCTGTACAGTAATAAGTAGTAAGAAATAAAGTTAGGCGCTCCCGTTTGATTCGGATTGATCCTCACGTAAAACTTCCTTGAACACTGGAATGTGCGAACCACCGTCACATTTTAAAAGTTGGGTTAAGAATAGGAGCATAGAAAAATATGTATAACTAAAGAGGACTGTAAGGTTTAAATTCCCATTGCCTTTCCGAAAGAATAAATATAAAAAAAACAAATGGTGGGAAATTTCGAAAGGAAAATCTGACCACACTTTAAAAATGGCCTACGTAAACAATACAAAGTTTTCAAAATTTTCATTCATCTTATTGTATCTCAAATCATGGTGAAAAATTAATTTTTAAGTATGAAACATGTTCATCTTTTTTTTATTGTGCATATTTCATGTGAATTTGTCACAATTTCAGCACGTAAGTAATATTTGATGATTAAACGAACTTACCTTAAGTGAAGTTCTATCATAATTATACGAAGCGCCTTGTCCGAAGGGATTAGTAGCAGTAGAATATTTAATAACACTTGTAGTAACGCGTAGCTTACACCATTTCCCACTAATTTGAGAGTTTTTAAAGTTTTTGTTGTTTTTCTCATCAATTGGCTGTATGGTCGGGATCCCTTTGCCTTTGATTCTCCGTATCCGGTTCTTCCAAGAGAGTCGACGTCTTTCAAGAGAGCAATGTAAATGTTGCTTTTAATTATTTTCACGATTGGATTTGTTTACTTCACAGTTTGTGCTTCCCAAAGATAAAAATCAAAGTTAATAATAATAGCAATGAACCAAAGTGGATATCTAGCGGTCTTAGAAAATGCTATAAAGTAAAACGACGTCTTCGTTTTGAATATTATAAAAATAAATCTAGTGTCACTAAAGAAAGATATCATAAATACTTAAAAATACTAAAGAAATGTACATTCCGTGCCCAAAAAAATTATTACGACAACTACATAAATAAACATAAAAATCAGTGCAAAGCTTCTTGGAAAGTAATAAAAGAGGATACAGAAACAGGAATACCTAGTCAAAGCTGCGAACAAATAAATATAAATAATAATATTATTACAGATCCGATAAAAATTGCTTCAACATTTAATGATTACTATATTAATCTAACAAATAAACTTAATAACAGTTCTATCGATAAGCATGCATTACCAAATCCGATCCCTAATTCAATTTTCCTACTGCCGTTTGAAATAAATGAGATTGTGAATGTAATACAGACTTTAAATAACTCAAACGCATGCGGATTTGATGACATTCCTACTAAAGTCTTTAAAGAGTTAAAATATGAATTAGCTCCTATCTTAACATACTTAATAAACCTATCATTCGAACAGGGACAGTTCCCACACATACTAAAGTTTTCAATTGTAAAACCACTTTTTAAAAAAGGCGACAAGGCTGATCTAACTAATTACCGTCCTATTACTTTAATTCCTATTTTGTCCAAAATTTTTGAAAAATGTATGCACATTCGACTTACCAACTTCTGTTCCAAATTCAATATTATAAAAAACGAGCAGTTTGGATTTCAAAAAGGTAAATCAACCGCTCTTGCTAGTTTCCATGTTCTTAATTCTGTTTTACTTGATCTAAATGCTAAAAATTATAATACTGTACTTTTCTTAGATATGACAAAGGCTTTCGATTTTGTAGCCCATACAGTTTTACTTGAGAAGCTTAATAAATATGGCATTCGGGGTCCCGCATTGTCGTGGATACAATCATATCTTCAAGGCAGACAGCAACGTGTTGATATAAACTCACTTAATAAAGATAATATCATGACTACATATTCATCTAAATTCAAGCATAATAATTTCGGTGTTCCTCAAGGCAGTGTGTTAGGGCCTTTACTGTTTATTCTTTATATTAATGACCTCCCTGATGTGGTAAATCACAAATGTACCATGTTTGCAGATGATATATCAATAATTGTACCAACCAAAGAAGATAATTTAAGTAGCTATGAATGTGATATTAACAATACTTTGGAAACTGTGATAGACTGGCTCAAAAAAAACAATCTTTGTATAAACCTAACTAAAACTAATTATATACAATTTGTCACAAAGGGGCGTAATCAAATAAATTTAAATATTCAATATAAAGGGGAAATTCTTAAAGAGGTTGACAGTTTCACGTTCTTAGGAACAGTTTTAGATAAAAATATGAGTCATCTACAACACATTGATAAGGTTTGCTCTAAATTAAATAGATTTGTTTACGTTCTTCACCGGTTAAGTAAAATTACATGTCAAAAAGTAGCTTTAACTGCCTATCATGGGTATGTAGCGTCTGTCCTAAGATATAACATCATTATTTGGGGTAATGGTACTCATGTACAAAAGGCTTTCATAGCTCAAAAGAAATGCTTAAGAGCAATATGTAATATCAGTCCACTGGACTCATGTAAACCTTTTTTTAAAAAACTTGGCATCCTAACTTTACCTAGTATATATATTTTTGAAATTTGTAAATTTGTTAAGCTTCACCCACACCTTTTCAAAACAGTTTCAGATGTATGCCCTAAGCGCACTCGATATCCAAATAGACTAGTTGTAGATTATTATCCTAGATTAACGTTAATCCAGAAGAATTGTTACTACATGAGTATTAAAATTTACAACAAAATTCCCGAGAGCCTTAAACAACTACACTCCAAATTAATGTTCAAAAAATTGTATCAGTGGTTAATAATTAACAGTTTTTACAGTGTTGAAGAGTTTTTAAATTTTAAGTGTAAGTAAATAAGTAATGTAAAATATAAAGTGTCAATATAGTATAGTTTAAAGTTGTTAACAAAATATTTGCATGCTGTTGCTACAGCTGAACAGAAGAAACTTATTTTATATTTTATACCATCTTTTGTAATATTTACCTGTTTCAAAGCAAATAAATTCTATTCTATTCTATTCTATTCCGGTATCAATCTTCATTTAGTTTAAAGTTGTTTATTGTAAAATTATATTAATAATTATACTCGCGCCTTGTCCTCGAGATTAGTAGCAGTAGAATATTTAATAACACTTGTAGTAACGCGTAGCTTACACCATTTCCCACTAATTTGAGAGTTTTTAAAGTTTTTGTTGTTTTTCTCATCAATTGGCTGTATGGTCGGGATCCCTTTGCCTTTGATTCTCCGTAATACTGAACCTAACCTAAAAATAAAAATTTCCCCTGCCTGACCTTTTGTTTTCGGTTTGGTTTCCGTGAATTCCGTGATCAACTGCTGTATTCCAATCGAAAGACTACAGTTTAATATACCGCTGTATTCTTCCCTTCTTAGAATCTTTAAACACCAAAATGAGTAGCAGCGAAGATAACTCTGTTAATACAGATGTAGAAGAAGATCACGACGACAATGAAAGAGTAAGTGAACATTAATAAATTATGTTCTTGAGACCTAGTCCCTCCTCCCGATATCTTAGGAGACATAAATCTACGCGACTCATTGAATAATAATAATAATAATAACCCCGCGGGGGCAGCTTGTGGCGAGCTGACGGTGAGTGGCGACACCGCGGACTCCTACCCAGGGGGACCATACAGACATGCGCTCACACACACACACACACCCACACACACACCCACACACACAGTAACACACCCCCCTACCTCTGGCTTGCCTTAATTGGCCGTCCAGAGTGGAATCGCAAGAGCAGAACCTATGCTCCAGGTTGGAAGTGTATTGCACGTAATGGCGTAATAACGGGGAAACCCGCTCACGGGGGTAAACCCCGCGATGGTGAAACCGGAGCCGCACCTCTCGACAACCTTCAGCCGCTCAATGAGATGTTGCCCCATTGTCGCACTTTGTGCGTGCGGCCGTTTTATGGGGCCCACTCGACGAGTCGGCGAGTCACCGCCTGCCCTATTTACAATTTTGAGACTAGTTGTCATGGCAGGCGTCCGTTAGTCTCCTCCCATAGCCCAGTATCCATCCATCCAACTTTCACCTCCATAGCCCAAGACCTTATTTTTCCATCGCGGCCATAGCGCCGTACTCCAATAGTCTTTACACAAGTGGCGGGGACCATCCCCGTGGGTATCATGTTGTACGCTCGGAGATGGTATCCGCCATTTGTGTATCCCTTACATTTAGATTAACTTGTCTTTTGAACGGGCCTCTACATGTTGGCTTCGGCCCCATGCACGCCTTCCAAAGGTCCGGGACTTAATTGCCCGTGATTACGGAACGTAAGACATATAATAATAATAATAAATCTTTTATTCATATTAAAAACTTAAAACACAATAAAATACAGTTTGGGAACTTATTATTTATAGATTTATGCTACTTAGGTGTAATCTATCCTAAGGCTAAGCGTACCGGTGACCAAGCTAAGCTATCTAAGTATACAAATACAAAGACGCTTGTGTAAGTGGCCATCGGTCGCTTACAATGTTTACATACTAAAAGTGCTAATTTATTCATACTTAATTATTAGGGATGCAACGATTACGAAGCGGTGCATCGTTTTGCATCTGTAATCGTAATAATCACGATTAATAACGATGCAATGCACCGTAGTAAGAATCGTACGATTATTAAAATCGAATTGAAAACTTCAATGGGATTGCACTTGTTGACAAATACCAGACCTGAATACTATATTCTAGAGCCAAAAAACAACTTTAAAAAAATCTGATCTCTCGCTGCCATTTTAGCTCATATTGAGCTAAATCTTACTTTTTTTGGTCAGATTTGACTCTCGTTTTATTATTTTTTTAAATTCTACTGAGGTCTATGATTTGATTTTCGGTTTGAAGTATTAATACATTTTCGATCTCGCGATATCTCATCCACATTTTAAAAGATTAATATCTCCCACGTAAATCAGATGAGATATCGCTTGATTAACGAGATTATCCAGAATCATGTTCCATATTGTTTTTTTTCAAAGCAAATTGGCCTCTACGCATCCAAAAATCAGAATCCTGACCAAGTGAACCTTTGACTTCGATCTCAAATTAGTCGAAAAAGTTACAAAATCTTTGACTTTTTTAAAGTATTTTTTTAATGATTTAACTTTCATTGGAATGCAAAGAAACACTATGAGAACTCATTCTGAGGATAATCTCAACTAAATTTGTTTAAATAATCGTAATATGCATCGGTTATCGTAATACATAACGATTAATATCGTAATCGTAATCGTAATCGTAATGGCCGAATCGTTGCATCCCTATTAATTATATTACAATTTATTCATGGAGTAAGTGTACATTTCCATAGATATTAGGTATGTTGTGCGTGTTGTATTTTATTTTAATATCAAAAATAAATTTTCATAATGTCATACATAATCATAATAACAAAAGTAAATTAAACTAAAAATAAAATAAAAATTAATGTAAAAAAGAAAGTCTTAGGCGCCTTCATAATCGATAGAGTTAATGTATCTGAACTCAGCAATTTTTTTGGCCGGACAATCTATGTCACCTGTTTTGTGGTTACTAGGTTTTTTATATCTCAGGCATGTTGCACATTTTGGCGACTCCGATCTTTTAGCGCAGTCGGCGATCTGATGACCTAGTTCGCCACAGTGGCCGCACGTTGGTTTCTGTTCTTTGCAGGTCTTGGCAGCGTGACCGTATTGCTGACAACTGTAACATCTTGTTACTAGAGTAAAGTCTCTCACAGGGCATGACGACCAGTTGATGAAAATTCTGTATTCCGTGATAAGGGCTTTGCGGATATCGGCAGGAACCTCTATGATGTAATTGCAGGAGTCAATATTCTTTTTGCCAGATTTGTGGCTTAGCTTAATTGAGGTCAAAAAGGATTCCCGTAGTAGGGAGGGCATTTTTTCGGCTAGATTTTGCTCGTATATGCATTTGAATACCTCGATTTCTGATAAGGATGTGGGAACTCCCATAACTGTGATCCTTGGTCTTCGCTTAGAGTGCTCATCTACTGTTAGTCCACATGTAGATTGATTAAGTGTGTTCTTAAGTTTTTCAATGTCCCCTTTCTTGTCAGTACTAATAATTACTCCTCCATTTTTGGTTTTACGCAACCCTCGTACATGAAGTTTCATCTCCTCAGGACAGATAATTTTTTGGACTAAAGTTTTCGTGTCATCGCTTGATTGTTGCTTGTCACTGGGATATACAGCTACAGAGGAGAGAGCGTTAGGGCGAAGAAAATTGTTAGTTCCTTTCTTTACCATATCCGCAAAAGACGTGGTTTCCTTGGACTTGTTATAGGTCTCCTGAATAGTCTGCTTAAATTCAGTGAGTCGTTCAGCTAGCTCATCATTTTCTTTGAAGGTCTGTATGGATAGCTGAGCTTGCAGGGCTTTATGCTTTAGGGATTGGTACTGCACAGCCATTTGCGATGTTCCATGACCTACTTTACGGCACAAATTATGAATTCTTAACTTATGTTCCGAGTTAAGCTTTCCCTCACTAGCTATAGTACAAATATCACTTAGACACTGTTCGATAGAGGACATCCAGCTTTGTATTTCCTGAGTCGTCACAATTTCCATAGGTCCTACATTCTCATGAGTGTTTCTTGGAGCAGGAGAGGGCGGGGGGGAGCGGCGTGTCCTGCCACTTCGATTAAAAGGACTATCTTCCATAATATAGTTTTAATAATTATGCACTTGTATCAGTCAAAACATATCTGTCTATTTCAAGTACAAACACCGCACAAGCACATCACAAAAGTAGGTCACACTAATTGAATAATTAATAATGATTGTTTTTATTAAAAAGTGCACGTCCGCTTACTTCAACGTTCAAATTCAATGATCATATGAATAATTATGTATAGAATAGACATCGTGAACAAAATCTGTGCATCAAGGTGCAGTGAGCGCGTGGCTCAGTGGCTAGGTAATTTGCACCAATTGGCCTATACAAGTGTTTCAAACAATTCAGTTTGTGTGTCGCCTCTATAGTACCTCAATGAAATGGAATGATTCCGTGCTTCGGATGGCACGTTAAGCCGTTGATCCCGGCTACTATCTCTGGTAGTAGTAGTCGTTACATAAAAAACACGTCAGAGGCCGTAAGGTGGTCTTAAAGAATTCGGACACCATTGCTCTGCCCACAAGATAACAAGAAGAGTGCCTCATGCGACTGCGCTAGCCCGCACACAGAACTCAGAACGGACGGGGAAGATCCTGCGGTGTAGAGATACTTATTTGGTATCCTCGTAACACCCAGGCTTTTTCAACCTAACATTAGGTTATTGCCTGTTTATCTTTATATGTATAGGTTCTCATGGTAACAGCCCAGAAGGTTAAAGGCCAAAAGGCACTATCCCCGACGATATGCCAAAAGGTGTGCGGGGCCCCTAAGATGACACTCTGACCCAGGATAATTTTGTCGCTACACGTTTGGGTCACATGCCAGATTTTTTTTTTATTTAGTTCTAATTTTATTTAGGGACTTTTGTACCTATTGTACTAGTTAGTCCCATTGTACCCTTTTACCCTTATATATTTATAAATAAATATAAATATCTTGGACAATGTCACACAAATTATATTAGTAGCTCCCGCCCACCCGGCGCGGTACTGTGACTGGTCACAGGGACCACCCCCATTAAGTCTTCGGGAAATACCTATCTCAATGATTAATGAATGATTGATGATTAAACGAACTTACCTTAAGTGAAGTTCTATCATAATTATACGAAGCGCCTTGTCCGAAGGGATTAGTAGCAGTAGAATATTTAATAACACTTGTAGTAACGCGTAGCTTACACCATTTCCCACTAATTTGAGAGTTTTTAAAGTTTTTGTTGTTTTTCTCATCAATTGGCTGTATGGTCGGGATCCCTTTGCCTTTGATTCTCCGTATCCGGTTCTTCCGGTATCAATCTTCATTTAGTTTAAAGTTGTTTATTGTAAAATTATATTAATAATCATTCATTAATCATTGAGATAGGTATTTCCCGAAGACTTAATGGGGGTGGTCCCTGTGACCAGTCACAGTACCGCGCCGGGTGGGCGGGAGCTACTAATCCCTTCGGACAAGGCGCTTCGTATAATTATGATAGAACTTCACTTAAGGTAAGTTCGTTTAATCATCAATTATACTCGCGCCTTGTCCTCGAGATTAGTAGCAGTAGAATATTTAATAACACTTGTAGATTTTGAGAGTTGCGAAGGGAATATGTTCTCAATGATAGTCTTCTTATTAAGATTAATACAAGTTTTTGTGATTAATCCGTGGATTATACTTGAATTAAGTAAATATTTGTAATAATTCGAGGTTCTCTATTAAAGAAAGTCTAACAATCGGTTAGACTTATTGTTGTTAGGTACCTAAGTAGAGTAAGAAGGTAATCCTAACTAATGGGTACCGTGATCGAGGTAGGCACTGTAATCAGGTCACTTCCCTTAGGAATATCTATTGTTATTTTATATAGGTAACAGTAATTACAATCGTGAATTCTAATAGTTCTTAGATGTAATTTAAGAATAGTAACATAATAAATATGTTAAGCAATGGCATCCACCAATGGCATAACAATTATTATTAAACATGATTTAATTTTTAAATTGATGATAATCAATCTAGTTATCAGGCTACTGAGTTAAAGTCGCATCGATATTTTAATTCGGGGCGCGACAAGGACATTTACCAATAGGATAGCTTAGAAAAACCGATATGACTTGCTGATGCAAATGTTTGTTATTTTAATAAAAGCATTTGCCACGCATTAATTGTTTTTCATGAAGGGTTTCCCCTCTTATGAAGATCAATGGTTATTCCTTATGCAGAGGCTACCTGTCGTGTCGGTCCAAACAGATAATGTTTTATAACAAAGTTTATGTAGGACTCTGGTTCTAAGATATTGGAAAGTTACCAATTATCTTTTGATTAAAGTTTTTAAGAGCACAGCTCACAGGGATGTATTTTTTGTCAGGCGACCTAGGATATAGGTAGTAAAAAGAAAACAACCTTTGGTTTTTCTCTTCACGAGGTACCTAGTGAAGGTGATAATTGTAGGTATGTAACAGCGGTGAAAAGCATAATTTGTACCTACTAGATAGTAGGTTTTTTAATAATATCTATCTAATGCTATGCTTAAAAGATAGGTGACTTTTAAAGCGGTCCCTGGCTCGCCAGCAGTCGAGATGGCTAAGGGAATTAATTCATATCATGCTATTATAGGTCTAGATATTCATGATTGTATTATTCTGAGCTTGTTGAAGAAAAAGTACATTGAATTGCTAATACTTAGTTGAAAAGTATGATTTAGAAATATGCTTAGTAAAAAAAGGTTGGTATGGTTTACTATTAACCATTTTCAATGGTTTCATAATAGGTACAACAATTGTCGACTGGTTTTCGTTTACTTACAGAGGTAAGTGAGATTTGTATTAATCTAAAATTATTCGTAAAAAATATATTGAGTAAGTATTTATTTGGTTCACTAATGTGTAACCTGGGTCCTTTGACGTAGAATAAGAGGCAAATATCAGCTATATTGCTCACTTTCACTACAAGCTGTTATTGCAGCGTAGATAATTAATAATTATATTATATGAAATGAGGAAACTGAAAATGAAGCCCATGAACAGGACTGCCACAGTTGAAGAACCACACTTATTCGATTATTTTATTTATAACGAATAAACTTGTTTATTTTAGACATTTGTCCGTATGAATTAAAGGTTTACAGTACCTTATTTATTTTTATATAAGTACCTAGGTACTGGCACCTAATAAAAGATATCAATTTCATGGCTTTGTTTTCACAGAAAAGTGTTACCTACTGTGTTAATCCTTTTGTTCTAAAGCTGTGTGGAGGAAATAGATTTTTAGCGAAAAGACCTTATTTGTATATACCTACATGGATTCTTTTTATGTAGGTAGGCACTTATTTGATTTGGTGAGAGTTAAGTGTAACTTGAATTGAAGTATTTTTTAACTAAGCAGACTGGTCAATAGATTGGACTGTTGAGCTTTTACTCCTGGTCAATGACTGGAGATTAGACCGCATCTACAATTTGTGTGATTGATTACTGATCATGATCAAGTTACTAGAAACTTGATATATAAGAAAAAACCTTTATTGCTTAAGTTTTTTGGTATCATAGCAACGTATGTGCCTGTGAACTTTATTAATTTTATTTCATTAGATTACTCAAGTAGGATGGTAAAATTTTATTGGTTTCCATCAGCTGATGTATGGATACACTATGCAGTTGAGTTGAAATATTTGAAACCCACATTAGCAAATAAATCACAAAGTACTGAAGACACAAGAGCTGAAGAGCTTGCTTTGAACAGGAATACACGAGGTCTTTACCGCTCGCGGCCTCTTCTTGCAGGCAGAACAGACCTCAACCCCCTTCGTTGAGAGTGGATATTTCAGAGCCTCTGCTCCGAGTATTCATCGCATCTTATGTGATGTGGAGCGCTGAATGTCTAACATTGTACCACTTGTACAATGAGTTAATTAAATGGTCATGCATGATCTTATAGAATAGTTATTAAATTCAGGTTTAAAATAGAATTATACTTAATTAAGTAAAGTGGTCAGTGGCTCACTACTTGTCACATTGTAAAGAATTTGGGCACTGTTAGTGAATTGTGAATGTTTCAGTGTGATTATCCACAATTTGGAATATAATCTGACTTAACCCCTTTGGGGAATATAGTCATGAGCATAAATGGTCATGTTTATTATTGTTATAGTTTTCAGAAACTTAAACTAATTCCTAATGATGACTTAATTAATGTCGGTATTACCTTATGTCATAAAGTAATTGGATCCGTTTTGCTTATCAAATACTTTTGTAGTTGATTGTACTTACATAGACCATTCTAGGTCTAAAGTGTAGGAAAAGTTATCCAGTTTGGATATTGATCATAGGTAACTAGATACCTTGACGTTTTAACCTTTGTTTCTTGGGCTTGCTATTGCTAAATGTAACGCAGTCTGTTGCGTGGTGATTTGGTGAATAAATGAGTAGGTATTTGAATTTATAAAAACTAGTACTTATTTTTATTTTTGTTAATATTTTAAATATGTGTTTATAATATTTTTACTTTTGGTAAACAATTATTCCTAATAGACTTTTATTTGTTTCTTGAAATTTGTGAATTTTTAGTTTAATAATTTTTATTTTCAACATCCATGTACCTGTGTGTGGATGCTTATATTATTTGAATTGAAGGGTGTGGAAGCCTTTTGCTCTTAATTTCTAAAAGCGTGTTATGAAGAACATAGATTAATACCTATGTAGGTATATTGGAGTACAAGACTGGTACAGCATCGTGGGGCTATAACCTGAACAAGGCTAAATAGAAGACATGGTCTTTGTGTTGTCATAGTTTATGGGTTATTTATTATTAAAGGCAACCCATCCTATGCTTATGATAATTTTAAGTTTGTTCACTTAAAAAACCAAACTTGCATTTGGAATGGTTTAGAAATTTTTGAATAAAGTATATCAAATGAGTGAATCATCCTTTGCATGGTTTATGTTGAATTGTGTATTAAATCATTTGCATCGTGTAATAGAAGGTCGGTATGTTTACCTATTAGGTTGGGTTACCTATTATACTTTTTCCCTATTTGTATGTAGGGTAGTGAAAACTTTCGTTTTCAACGGAGACGGGATGATTTCATGAATAACATTCACTATGTTATGATAGCCTCTCTGACTACCCCACCGGGAAGGAGGAGTGACATAGGTAGATAGAGATATTCGCTCTATATAAATTTATTAACCCTGGACAGATGGCTTGCGTACTTAACCGAGCTATCTGTCTCTGTCTAAAGCTGGTAGCGGTGCGGTGCTATTGAGAACGCTGGCAGGCATGTGATAAGTTTTTATGATGGCATGTGCTGAAGATAATATTTATTAGGTTTTACAGTTGAATTAACACCATAATAGGTATTAAAAGCCGACATGGTTTTTGGTGTTTGCTGAAAGAAGCTGGTTTTCAGCCTCCTAAGGCATTGGTTGCTTATGTCAAGCATTTAATATAGCCTCTGGGATTTTTCAGGTTATGAGTTTTAGTCCATAAGTGGAACTCATGAAGTTGATCACAATAACTATTTATTGAGATCTTGGTGTGGTTACACGCTTGGAAAGGTACTGTATCGTTCCTTCCAAATCATTGATCGCCACTGCTGAAGGATGCAGATTAACTTGCTGAATACTTTTTGTAGTGAAGAATCTTTGAAATCGCTTCAATCCGCAGACGGATGACTGATGTTGAATGCATTGTATTGTAAGGCATGCGACAGGTATGTGGTGAGAAGTCCCATCGACGGCTCAGGTTACATACTGTAATAAGCCACCAAGCGAGATTTGTTGCATTTATAAGCGTTTTAGAAACCGCCTCTGGCAGCGGACATGTGTGCTTGGAAAAGTAGAACGCTATGTTCATAGTATTGTTTGTTTTAGAAAACGTGTAGTGAGTGGTCTCATCGACCGCTTGGGTTACATAGGTAGGTAGGTACTAAGATGTCACCCGTAGGTGCCCGTAGGTAACTTCTTGTATTGCAGCATCTTAGGAGCTGCTTCCAGTAGTAGACAGCTATGACTGATAGGTGTTGAACTCCATGTTAAGAGATTGTATTATGAAGCGTGTAGCAAGCATGTGGTGAGGCAGTCCCATAGACAGCTCGGGTTACATGCTGCAGTGTTGCACGTAGGTATTAAGAAGCTTATAGCCAGCATGTGGTGAGACAGTCCCATAGACAGCTCGGGTTACATACTGCAGTGTTGCACGTGGGTACGTGCTAAGATTTTAGGTTAGGTTACAATCCCCATAGGATCGAACGCCAAGTTATAATCAGTGCTTCCCAGCTTCGATGAGCCCGTCGTCGACTGTTTTGTTTCGTTTGGTGAACGCGTAGACCGTAGATCTGTCGTAGATACGCCGAAATAAACTGGTGGAAACACGTGTGGCCGAGCAGACGTGTTTCCAAGGAATATGTGCATACTTTCGTATTATTCTGTTCGATGGTGATTTATACGACGTCGTTTTTCGTCCTCGTTGAATTTTTGTGCATTATTTTTACTTGAATCTTGAAATTTTGAGAGAGAAAATTTTTTGATGTGTGAAAATGGTTGACACTAAAATGCGTAATGAAGATTGATACCGGAAGAACCGGATACGGAGAATCAAAGGCAAAGGGATCCCGACCATACAGCCAATTGATGAGAAAAACAACAAAAACTTTAAAAACTCTCAAATTAGTGGGAAATGGTGTAAGCTACGCGTTACTACAAGTGTTATTAAATATTCTACTGCTACTAATCTCGAGGACAAGGCGCGAGTATAATTGTAGGTATGTAACAGCGGTGAAAAGCATAATTTGTACCTACTAGATAGTAGGTTTTTTAATAATATCTATCTAATGCTATGCTTAAAAGATAGGTGACTTTTAAAGCGGTCCCTGGCTCGCCAGCAGTCGAGATGGCTAAGGGAATTAATTCATATCATGCTATTATAGGTCTAGATTGTCATGATTGTATTATTCTGAGCTTGTTGAAGAAAAAGTACATTGAATTGCTAATACTTAGTTGAAAAGTATGATTTAGAAATATGCTTAGTAAAAAAAGGTTGGTTTGGTTTACTATTAACCATTTTCAATGGTTTCATAATAGGTACAACAATTGTCGACTGGTTTTCGTTTACTTACAGAGGTAAGTGAGATTTGTATTAATCTAAAATTATTCGTAAAAAATATATTGAGTAAGTATTTATTTGGTTCACTAATGTGTAACCTGGGTCCTTTGACGTAGAATAAGAGGCAAATATCAGCTATATTGCTCACTTTCACTACAAGCTGTTATTGCAGCGTAGATAATTAATAATTATATTATATGAAATGAGGAAACTGAAAATGAAGCCCATGAACAGGACTGCCACAGTTGAAGAACCACACTTATTCGATTATTTTATTTATAACGAATAAACGGTGTGAAAATGGTTGACACTAAGGCTGAGATTCAGAGACGATTTTTAAGTCTTAGTTCGGACTCCCGTATGTCAAAATCCATACATTTTTCCCCTACTTAGTTCGAACTATGACTTAAAAAATCGTCTCTGAATCTCAGCCTAAAATGCGTAATGAAGATTGATACCGGAAGAACCGGATACGGAGAATCAAAGGCAAAGGGATCCCGACCATACAGCCAATTGATGAGAAAAACAACAAAAACTTTAAAAACTCTCAAATTAGTGGGAAATGGTGTAAGCTACGCGTTACTACAAGTGTTATTAAATATTCTACTGCTACTAATCTCGAGAACAAGGCGCGAGTATAATTTCGGAATTTTAAATCTTGGATTCAGGAGGTGTGTATCGTTACGCGTCATTATTGACACTATTTGACGGTTTTCACAAGTAGTACTGTTTTTGACTACTTTTGTTGGGACCGTTTGGCCCGCTGGTTGCTCCGTCTATAGGTATATGGTCTAAGGTTTGACAATGGTTTGACATCTTGCCAAACAAAAAAACCGGCCACGGTGACCGAAACAAAAAATAATGTTTCCGTCATTTTTGTTTACATAAGTTTTTATAACTGGCTATCCCGCTCTCTCATTTCTTGGCTCCATCTTTCAGCGTAAGCGAAAAGTTTTTAATCTAAGGTTTGGACAAAGTACTCTGTGCTTTCGACGTATTATTTAAAAGCTTCTTGCTTATATTACTCTTTGTTCTTGCCTTTGACCAAAATAGCTAAAGAATATAGGCTCCCTAGGCGGGAGTTGCGTTCACTGCAGATACCTAATGTAAAGTCTAGAAATTAAATAAATCGGAACTAAACTTTTTCATTATCATGACAACATTATGGAAAACGTCAAACTGTCAATCACCAAAATTTCAAATGCAGTTTTATGCATTTCAAATAAAAATTTACCGTTAAATATTTGAATTTGTCCTAATTATTATTACTAATGGATAAAGTAACAAAAAGTGGTGCAAGTTTAGTAATTTACTACGTTTTTTTTTCTGCGTTTTTTATGTTTGGAGGTATATCAAGCGGGGAAAATTGGAATAGATTGGATGTTGTTTACAAGTGATTTGCTGATATGGTAGGTATTTATTTACTCTCATGTTGCTTTTTAACAATAGTTTTCAGCGTAATTATATCAATTATCGTCAGTTATCATCTGAAAAATAATCATTTAGGGCATTTTCTTTCGAGTTTGGTTCGTTTGGGGTTATGATCGTTTGTTGATAAAACTGACGTTATTGTATGCGTGGACCGCATAATTTTGATCCTTGCATGTCATTCCTGCATGTTTAGTTTATCTTCACTGCGACTAGTTAATATTTTATCGATTACCTACTTTTTTTATCGTTTTCAGGAAAACATTTATATCGCAAAATTTTTCTGTCCGGAATGCATCGATAAAAAAACTGCCATGCCTAGAAATAGAAATCTTAAATAGAAGGAATGTAAATATCAGATCTACGAAAATACGAAAATAGTAAACATCGTATTCAAAAACAAATAATTTGAAAGTACAATATAAAGTAATATGCGTTTTCATTATTTTCTTCTAGAACTAGAATACAGGAGGCGTAGCATGTTACACGTGATATGGCTATATCATGCCTTTTATTTCGTTCGTTCGCGCGCAAATGGAAAGAGAGCGAAGGTGTGATAGCGCTATATCACGCTGCCATGCTAGCCATGTAGTTGCCGAAATGTATATTGGGTGTAAAATTTAGCTGCTGTCAGAGCCAAATTTAGCTAAACATAGTCGTCATAGGCATCGTTTTGCATAAACTTTCGGAGTAAATACAGCAAGTATCAAAATAGTTTAGGTCGTAGTGTAGTGTTGCCATGTAAAGCGACAGTGGCGCCCTCATTTAATTTCTACTCTTTCTGGTCGGGCTGTACCTAATGTTTGTATTTGGCTTTGTAGGCTCATACTCTTTGCCTCTTCGAATCAAAATACGGTAGTAACCAAGAAGTTTGAAATTTTCAGTAACTAATACTCTTTGGTAACTATAATCTGTGTCAAAATATTGAACAAACAACAACAGCAAAATGAAGGCTGTATGGCTCTGAATTCTGCTCTGAATAGCTGCAAGCTGGTATGTAATCTTCTTGATAGCTGCCTTTCGAGGTGAATAATCGAAAATTCTTCGTCTATGAATCGAAACAACATCAACAAAATATGACAGTGACAGGGAGTTTTACGCGGGAAGCGAGAAAAAATGGACGAGCTGTGTTTCTTAGTTTTCTAAATTCGTTTTTCGTGGCTATTATTGTGTTAATGTGGTGGAATTAGTTTAATAATGTGCCATTAATGGAGAACAATGTAGTAAAAGTGAGAAATAAAGAATGGCGCTCCCGTTTGATTTGGATTGAAATCCTCGCGTAAAACTCCACTGAACATTGGAAGCGTCCATCCTCGCATTTCAATGTGTTAGGGTTTAGTTTTAGGTTTTAGGCTAGGAGGAGAGTTTCGCACGGGAATCTTGAAGAGAAGAACGGGCTTTGTTTCTTAATTTTCTAAATTCATTTTTCGGTGGTCATTATTGTGTTAGTGTGGTGGTATTAGTATAATAATGTGCCGCTATGAAGAACAATAAAGTAAAAGTGAGAAATAAAGAAGGCGCTCCCGTTTGATTCGGATTGATCTTCGCGTAAAACTCTCTTGAACATTGGAAGGGTGTACTATCGACGCATTTCAAGAGTTAGTTATAAGTTAGGTTACCTATGTTAGTTTTAAGTACAAAGAAAAATGTAATTTATGTTCATGCTGTAAGGGCTAGTTCCCATGACATTTCCGAAAGGATAAATTGTTTTAAAAAAAAATGACAGTGACAACGGCTGCGTTCAGAACCTACACCCGTTGTGCACCCCGAGTGCAACTTTCGCACTAAGGCCGAGATTCAGAGACGATTTTTTAAGTCATAGTTCGAACTAAGTAGGGTCAAAATGTATGGATTTTGACATACGGGAGTTCGAACTAAGACTTAAAAATCGTCTCTGAATCTCAGCCTAACGCCGTTCAGAGCAGGCCTATGACAGCTTAGTTCCATTGTTTCCGTTGTGGCGCTGTTTCCCATCGTCCTCATTGGACGATGATACATTGTATCATCGTCCAATGAGGACGAGATACAACGCCATATTGAACTTACAACAACAGCAGCCTCATGCCGTGTTGTTGCGTCAGAAGCTTATATCTTGTGATTTTCCTGGTATTTTAGCTTGAGTTTAGAATCCTTGAGAAGCCTCAATTCTTCTCCGTCGTATGACATAATAATATCGTTGAATAGTTTGTTCCTTGGTCAAATATCCCTATTTTTGCATCCTGGAATCAGTGTATACATACCTATAACTACAAGTTCTATATACATTAGTTTGACGACAGAACGCCACAACGGAAACAATGGAACTAAGTGCAAATTTCACTGTCGCATCTGTAGCTTGCTACATATCAGTAATCTGTGGTTCAGAGCCTCGGTGAAAAAACGCTCTTTGCAACTCGGTTGTCACAACTCAACCGTTCCGAACCTCTGACGGGTTGCAACTTTTAACCGTCTAATTCGATGGTTGTAAAACACTCTAACGTTTGGATTATCTGTGGTCACTTGACTTTTCGCTCGTTTTGAATTAAAAGTTTGTTTTCCAAATTATTAAATTGATCCGCTAACATGGAAGAAGAGTTTTTTATTGTATTTGGAAATGATGGAAGCCCTGGAAGCCCATTTTACCGTCAATGTCAAAATTTGAGGTTTAAAGCTTTAATCATACTACAACGGCGCGGAGACGGACGGAGGACGGACGGAGACGGGACGGCAACGGACGGAGCACGGGCGCGGACGGAGGACGGACGGAGACGGGACGGCAACGGACGGAGACGGGACGGCGACGGACGGGCGCGGGCGGAGGACGGGCGGGCACGACGCGAAACCGACACCCAGTGTTGCCAGACGTACTTTAATTATCGAATTTTAACGGTAATTTCATACCCCGCACGGTAGGACAGTCAGTACCCGGCAAACAGGCTTGAAAAATGCGGAAGAGTGCGGCAGCAGTTGAAAATTTATGGAGATATTTCTACTGCTGATTTGACTTTCGAAAATCACTCTCCTGGAGTATGATTTTTTAATGTTAAATCAGCAGTAGAAAGATGCACGTCTCCATAGTAGGTACCTAACTGCCTCCGTGGTCTAGTGGTTAAGAGCATTGGCTCTCGATACGGAGGTCGTGGGTTCAGATCCCACGGGCGACACCTAGTGATATGTCACTTTGTGCGTTTTTCCCTAGTTGGTTAGGACATTGCAGGCTGAATCGCCTGATTGTCCGAAAAGAAAAATGATTCCGTGCTTCGGATGGCACGCTAAGCCGTTGGTCCCGGCTACTATCTCTGGTGGTAGTAGTCGTTACATAAAAACCACGTCAGAGGCCGTAAGGCGGTCTGAAAAAACTCTGACACCAGGGCCTGCCCACACGATAAGAAGAAGACCTAATATTAAATTTTTCAACTGCTGATTTCAAAGAGTTTCTATGAGTTTCAAAAATCGCACTCCTGGGAAGAAGAACAAGACACAAATCGCGCAAGAACTAACTTATATTATAGAGACTCAGGTGGTATAGGTACAGAGTGTACATTTAAATGCGCTATTACAGGGGTGCTTCAGATAATCAAACTGAAAACGTTCAATATGATCTAAGTTAAAAAAAAAATAAAGATTTTGTTTTTCAACCGATTGATTCCAAAATCGATAACTGAGGGTCCGCGACCGCGTGGACTCCGAACACGAATCCGATGTCAGATTTGAGAAAAGTGACCGCCATCTTGAACTTTTTTGTTTCTCAACCGATTGCTTCCAAAATCGATATCTGATGGTCCGCGTGGACTCCGAACACGAATCCGATGTCAGATTTGAGAAAAGTGACCGCCATCTTGAACTTTTTTGTTTCTCAACCGATTGCTTCCAAAATCGATATCTGAGGGTCCGCGTGGACTCTAAACAGGAATCTGATGTCAGATTTGAGAAAAGTGGCCGCCATCTTGAAATTTTTTGTTTCTCAACCGATTGCTTCCAAAATCGATATCTGATGGTCCGCGTGGACTCCAAACACGAATCCGATGTCAAATTTGAGAAAAGTGGCCGCCATCTTGAACTTTTTTGTTTCTCAACCGATTGCTTCCAAAATCGATATCTGATGGTCTGCGTGGACTCTAAACACGAATCCGATGTCAGATTTGAGAAAAGTGGCCGCCATCTTGAACTTTTTTGTTTCTCAACCGATTGCTTCCAAAATCGATATCTAGGGGTCCGTGTGGACTCCAAACACGAATCCGATGTCAGATTTGAGAAAAGTGGCCGCCATCTTGAACTTTTTTGTTTCTCAACCGATTGCTTCCAAAATCGATATCTGGGGGTCCGCGTGGACTCCGAACACGAATCCGATGTCAAATTTGAGAAAAGTGGCCGCCATCTTGAACTTTTTGGTTTCTCAACCGATTGCTTCCAAAATCGATATCTGGGGGTCTGCGTGAACTCCAAACACGAATCCGATGTCAGATTTGAGAAAAGTAGCCGCCATCTTGAACTTTTTTGTTTCTCAACCGATTGCTTCCTAAATCGATATCTGGGGGTCCGCGTGGACTCCAAACACGAATCCGATGTCAGATTTGAGAAAAGTGACCGCCATCTTGAACTTTTTTGTTTCTCAACCGATTGCTTCCAAAATCGATATCTGATGATCCGCGTGGACTCCAAACACGAATCCGATCTCAGATTTGAGGAAAGTGGCCGCCGTCTTGAACTTTTTTGTTTCTCAACCGATTGCTTCCAAAATCGATATTTGAGGGTACGCGAGGACTCAAAACACGAATCCAATGTCAGATTTGAGAAAAGTGGCCGCCATCTTGAACTAGTTTGTTTCTCAATCGATTGCTTCCAAATTCGATATCTGGGGGTCCGCGTGAACTCCGAACACAAATCTGATGTTAGATTTGAGAAAAGTGGCCGCCATCTTGAACTTTTTGTTTCTCAACCGATTGCTTCCAAAATCGATATCTGAGGGTCCGCGTGGAATCCGAACACGAATCTGATGTCAGATTTGAGGAGTTATCAGTTAGTCTGTTATCGATTTTGGAAGCAATCGGTTGAGAAACAAAAAAGTTCAAGATGGCGGCCACTTTTTTCAACTCTGACATCGGATCCGTGTTCGGAGTCCACGTGGACCCCCAGATATCGATTTTGGAAGCAATCGGTTGAGAAACAAAAAAGTTCAAGATGGCGGCCACTTTTCTCAAATCTGACATCGGATTCGTGTTCGGAGTCCACGCGGACCCCCAGATATCGATTTTGGAAGCAATCAGTTGAGAAACAAAAAAGTTCAAGATGGCGGCCACTTTTCTCAAATCTGACATCGGATTCGTGTTCGGAGTCCACGCGGACCCCCAGATATCGATTTAGGAAGCAATCGGTTGAGAAACAAAAAAGTTCAAAATGGCGGCCACTTTTCTCAAATCTGACATCGGATTCGTGTTTGGAGTCCACGCAGATCCCCAGATATCGATTTTGGAAGCAATCGGTTAAGAAACAAAAAAGTTCAAAATGGCGGCCACTTTTCTCAAATCTGACATCGGATTCGTGTTCGGAGTCCACGCGGACCCCCAGATATCGATTTTGGAAGCAATCGGTTGAGAAACAAAAAAGTTCAAGATGGCGGCCACTTTTCTCAAATCTGACATCGGGTTCGTGTTTGGAGTCCACGCGGACCCCCAGATATCGATTTTGGAAGCAATCGGTTGAGAAACAAAAAAGTTCAAGATGGCGGCCATTTTTCTCAAATCTGACATCGGATTCGTGTTCAGAGACCACGCGGACCCCCGGATATCGATTTTGGAAGCAATCGGTTAAGAAACAAAAAAGTTCAAGATGGCGGCCACTTTTCTCAAATCTGACATCGGATTCGTGTTCGGAGTCCACGCGGACCCCCAGATATCGATTTTGGAAGCAATCAGTTGAGAAACAAAAAAGTTCAAGATGGCGGCCACTTTTCTCAAATCTGACATCGGATTCGTGTTCGGAGTCCACGCGGACCCCCAGATATCGATTTAGGAAGCAATCGGTTGAGAAACAAAAAAGTTCAAAATGGCGGCCACTTTTCTCAAATCTGACATCGGATTCGTGTTTGGAGTCCACGCAGATCCCCAGATATCGATTTTGGAAGCAATCGGTTAAGAAACAAAAAAGTTCAAGATGGCGGCCACTTTTCTCAAATCTGACATCGGATTCGTGTTCGGAGTCCACGCGGACCCCCAGATATCGATTTTGGAAGCAATCGGTTGAGAAACAAAAATGTTCAAAATGGCGGCCACTTTTCTCAAATCTGACATCGGATTCGTGTTTATAGTCCACGCAGATCCCCAGATATCGATTTTGGAAGCAATCGGTTAAGAAACAAAAAAGTTCAAGATGGCGGCCACTTTTCTCAGATCTGACATCGGATTCGTGTTCGGAGTCCACGCGGACCCCCAGATATCGATTTTGGAAGCAATCGGTTGAGAAACAAAAAAGTTCAAGATGGCGGCCACTTTTCTTAAATCTGACATCGGGTTCGTGTTCGGAGTCCACGCGGACCCCCAGATATCGATTTTGGAAGCAATCGGTTGAGAAACAAAAAAGTTCAAGATGGCGGCCATTTTTCTCAAATCTGACATCGGATTCGTGTTCAGAGACCACGCGGACCCCCGGATATCGATTTTGGAAGCAATCGGTTAAGAAACAAAAAAGTTCAAGATGGCGGCCACTTTTCTCAAATCTGACATCGGATTCGTGTTCGGAGTCCACGCGGACCCCCAGATATCGATTTTGGAAGCAATCGGTGGAGAAACAAAAAAGTTCAAGATGGCGGCCACTTTTCTCAAATCTGACATCGGATTCGTGTTGGGAGTCCACGCGGACCCCCAGATATCGATTTTGGAAGCAATCGGTTGAGAAACAAAAAACTTCAAAATGGCGGCCACTTTTCTCAAATCTGACATCGGATTCGTGTTTGGAGTCCACGCAGATCCCCAGATATCGATTTTGGAAGCAATCGGTTGAGAAACAAAAAAGTTCAAGATGGCGGCCACTGTTCTCAACTCTGACATCGGTTTCGTGTTCGGAGTCCAGGTGGAGCCCCAGATATCGATTTTGGAAGCAATCGGTTGAGAAACAAAAAAGTTCAAGATGGCGGCCACTTTTCTCAAATCTGACATCGGATTCGTGTTCGAAGTCCACGCGGACCCCCAGATATCGATTTCGGAAGCAATCGGTTGAGAAACAAAAAAGTTCAAGATGGCGGCCACTTTTCTCAAATCTGACATCGGATTCGTGTTCGGAGTCCATGCGGGCCCCCAGATATCGATTTTGGAAGCAATCGGTTGAGTAACAAAAAAGTTCAAGATGGCGGCCACTTTTCTCAAATCTGACATCGGATTCGTGTTCGGAGTCCACGCGGACCCCCGGATATCGATTTTGGAAGCAATCGGTTGAGAAACAAAAAAGTTCAAGATGGCGGCCGTTTTTCTCAAATCTGACATCGGATTCGTGTTCGGAGTCCACGCGGACCCCCGGATATCGATTTTGGAAGCAATCGGTTAAGAAACAAAAAAGTTCAAGATGGCGGCCACTTTTCTCAAATCTAACATTGTATTCGTGTTCGGGGTCCACGCGGCCTCTCAGATATCGATTTTGGAGGCAATCGGTTGAAAAACAAAGAAGTTACTTAAGTACTACTACAAACGGGTACTGTTATGTAACTCGCTTCAGCGCCATCTATCGAGCCATTTTGAACTGTCACCTTCACCATATCAAATTCTTTTCTCCATAAAATTTTCCTCGATTTTTCGAGATCAACTATTGGCAGCACCGCGCGGGCGGAGGACGGACGGAGACGGGACGGCGACGGACGGAGACGGGACGGCAACGGACGGAGCACGGGCGGTGGACGGACGGAGACGGGACGGCGACGGACGGAGACGGGACGGCGACGGACGGAGACGGGACGGCAACGGACGGAGCACGGAGGCCGTTGGCCGTCAAAGGATTTAATACTCTCCTACTATGTAAATAAGGTTCATTTTTCATTGCCCTCGCTGGCTCCGTCCCGTCCCGTGCCCGTCCCGTCCCGTCAAATATGAATAGAGCTATAAAACAACCGTGACCGTTCCGTACCTTATAGCGAGTTGAAAAAACGCCCTGGCCGTTCCGAACCTTAGAGCGAGGTGAAAAAACAACTGCACAAAAACGTTCTGAACGCAGCCCAGGAACACCCAACCAAGAACATTTTTTAATTTTTCTGTTTATTATTTTAAAGTGGAGAAAAAGTGCAAATGCAATATATTATGAATAAACAAATAACATTTAAACTATGGGTGATAAAGTTCTGTTTGAAGGTTATCTATCCAAAGTACAATTCTTATACATTCCTAGTGTTTCTCGCGGTAAAGTATAGGATTTACAAGAAGAAGGTGTTATCGCCAAGGACCATGGAAACGTTCCAAGTGAAAACTATTCCTCAATACGCAATGCGCGACATTTTAAACGATCACTTAGAAGCAAACCTACCAGTCCTTCAACACAAATGTATAATCATATCCAAGGAACAGTACATACAATTATGTGCTGAAAATCTGTTTTACTTAGACAATGGAACTCTATGGCTCGCTATGAAGTTAACTCCAAACATTAAAATAAAGTACAAAGAAAAATCAAAGTCGAACAAAGAACTAAATCCATTGAAATTCAACCTCGGGTTCATGACGTCTGAAATACATAAAAAATTATGGACAGACGATTCTAGTAACAGTTATGAGAACGTTAGAATAGTGCCGGTGGTCGGCTCGAAACTGGTGCATGACAACATAGCACTGACGACAGAAAATGAATACAGTAACATTGTTGCATCGTACAACTTAGAAACTAATACTAAAGTTGACGTCACATTTCACCCGATACCTTCGTTTGAGTACTCACCAAAAATAGCATCAGTAGCCGAAGTGAGTGTAATCGTAAACGACTACGATTTATCCAACGATTTTGTTAAAGAAGTCCTGAGCAATCATTTTGAAGAGCCAAAGCTAATCAGCTTGAAGGATGTATTCAGTATTGAATTGACACCAAAAATTACAGCGAAATACCATTATAAATATTTAGACTTAGTAGAGTCTGCTGGGAGGCTTTACTTCAAATGTAGAAAGATAAGTAACACGGATATTGTTAAAGAAGCAAATGAGAAACAAAACGTAATTCAGCCGTACTTCATAATCAAGGGTGTCACACAACTGACTCTAGGAGAAAACATTCATATTCTGAAGCCTAAAGATGAATACTTCAAGCCGCAGGAGGCTTCAGATAAACATAAAAACTTCCTACGGCTGTGCCCTACTGGCTTGAAACAGAAGTTTGTACAGATCCAAGAGACGATCGCACCATTCTTGACAGGAGAACTAAGTAAATATTCATAACTAATAAAAAAGGATTGGAATAGGTACTTTTAATGACTCAACCATATGATAATGTGTAATTTTAACATAGATATAACATATAACTGTTACCCTGTACTTTTTTTTGGCCTTTTATCTCATAGACTACCAGACTTATTAACAATACATTTTTATCACATGTAATTTTTACCAAAAGTACGTAATTTTTAGTCTGGTAGATATGTATTTGACAAATAGTGTACAGTCGACTGCAATATGTTATATAGGGTCCTTCTTAATATGCTTTTTTTTTTTTTTTTTTTTGTGTGTTGTTCCTGCTCCGTGGCAATCTGTTTTTCTTTTAAACAATAAGCCACTACGATAAGTGAAAAATGTCTTCTACGAGGGCTTCCTTCATTGGTTTGTTCCAACGAGCTCTCTTTGTGTCATCGGAATCTGAAGCTCAGTCCCGGAAGCTCAGTCCCCTCTTAATATGCTGACACTTTTTTATGGGGATGATCACACCATGAAACTGAACAACTTTCTCTAAGGGAACAAAATCAAAATCGCGAAAAATAAATATCTGCTCATCCATACAAAACTGCAAACCTACTCTAACCAAATGTATGGGACAGCTGATTTTTTTTTCGTGATTTCGATGTTGGTCCCATAGAGAAAATTGTTCAGTTTGATGGTCTGATCATCCCCTCAAAAAAGTGTCAGCATATTAAGAAGGACCCTGTATACACTATGAATAAGTTGTAACTACATTTAGTTTGCAGTGCCCTTACAGGGTTCATGTGCGCCCTATTTTTAAGTGTCCACCTTATGTAACCACATGAAGCAATAAACTATTATGACTATGACTATGACTACACTTTAGTACTACAACGTAGAACAAAAGTGTATACAACTTATTGCGGCCGACTGTACCGTTGCTATTATGAAAATCAAGGGACAAATTTTTTTCTTGTGTTTACTTTATATGCAGAGAAAAACTAACTGTTCGAGATTAGTTGGTTTTCTACCAATAGCTTTCCAAGCTTCCTGGTTTTGTACTTGCCTTACAATTATGGAGTTTTTCATTGAACAAAATTTGTTATTTACACAGTTTACACTATAAATTTTTATGTTAAAAACCTCCAACTTATTCATACTCTACTAATAAATAAGAACTTACACCATTTAGTGCAGGCGCCATGGAGATGGTCGTTTGCAAATATAGCGCACTGCATTTTGGCTTCTGATGTGTGTTCTAGTGATCCCAGACCTTGTATTGATAGATGTTGCCAACCAGGATTGTGGTGCCCCTGAGGGGAGGGGGAGCCCCTAAATTTTTAGTATGAGATTTTAAAAAAGAAATTCTGAAACCTATCTTTTATCTTCATTCATTTCTTTTCATTCTTCATTTCTTTTATCTAAAGCATTTATTGTGTAATGATCTAGTGAGACTTATAATTTTTAACCCAAACTTTTTTGGCATAAAAAAGTTTTAAGAAGTATAAAGCAAAGTTGTATTACAGATGTATTGTCTTCATCCATGTCAAGTCCGATCATCCCGATGCTACTGCTCACCGGCTCCACGGGGTCCGGCAGACACTTGCTGGTGAAGACTTTAGCTAAATATAATGGTAAATATTACATTCATGACATACATTCATTACATGAAATTCTAGGGTTTATCAACAAAAATGTATAGAGCAACTATACGTTGCTGAATGCAAACAACTTGCAGTTTAACAAAATCAATTCAGGGCATTAACCCAGAATAGATGTCCTACCAGAAAAACAGCATCATACACGTCTACATGCGAAGCGAGCGATGTTTCCACCTTCCACCAAACTGCCACTCATTCTCGTATGTACACATTGCAGCAACTATGTATTGTGTGTATTTTTGTTAAGCGCGTACAGGCCGCCGCGCCGCGCTTGTATGGAGCTGTTTTTCTGTTAGAATACAGGGTGTAACAAAACACCCCAGTTATACTTAAGGGGGTGGTTCAGACCATCAAACTGAACAACTTTCACTATGGAGCCAACGTCGAGAAAAAATAAAAAATCAGCTGTCCCATACATTTTAGTCGAGTCGGTACGAAGTTTTGTATGGGACAGCAGATTTCTTTTATTATTTCTCGATGTTGGCTCCATAGTGAAAGTTGTTCAGTTTGATGGCCTGAAGCACCTCCTTAAGTATTACTAGGGTGTTTTGTTACACCCTGTGTATTAAGGGCAATAAGAACGTTGTAATGAAACTAGACTACTGGCTATGAAATAGAACAGCAAAAATTACCATACAATAAAAGAGTAAATAAGTGAGCTAAAACATTTATTTGAATGATTCCAGGAATGAACTGTCTGCAAATAGACTGTAATGCGCTGCAGAGCTCAACGGCCAAGCAGACCGAAAGTAAAATTAACTCGACAGTGCAGAAAGCAAAGGCTGCTGCCCCCGTCATTGTATTATTAGACAACTTTGAGGTAAGCCGTGTCTAATAATTATAATATTAACACGTTGACCTGCTGCAATTCGTCCACTAATAATATTGGAAAATATATTTGTGTCGCATTGTAAATCTGCTTGCAAATGGTCGCGTTGTAAGTCTGCTTGCAGATGGTCGCGTTGCAAGTCTGCTTGTAGGCGGTCACGTATCGGGTACATTCAGGCTTGCCACGAGGCTCCACCATTTAGTATTAGCTCAAATGTGTTTTTGTACATAAAACAATCCTTGTGATTACAAAACTCCCAAAACTCACTCGACATTGACAGAAATGCAGTGCTAGACAGTCAAGCAAAACACCTTTAAAATATTTAAAAATCACTTCGCTAGTTCTGACACGAGCACTTGTCTTTAGCGTGGTGTTCGCGCGGTTCGCGTTTTTGCTTGCCAAGAGGCTCCGATCTCTTCTTGTTCTTGATCAAAAACAATCCCTGAGATTGGGATAGATACTCCCACAAACTACTTGACACTGGCGGAAATGCAGTGCTAACACACAAGCGAAAGATTACAAGTGATTCATGGATTGTAACAATACTAAAAATGATAGGATGATCAGATCTATTATATTACAGAAATAGATTTGTTCATCTATTTTTGGAGCATTGATTATATGCTTAGACAATTTATATAGTTATATGTATATCTAATGTATATGCTCCAAAAAGAGCATTCAAATGCATCAATCTATATGCACTTTGGTCTCAGTACCATGCGCACTCGCTAATAACAGTAAATAAGATAATGGCTAGGGTACCTAAGCCTTAACATAGTATTAGTAAATTTTTCAGGTATTTGCCGTAGATCCCGAAAACAATGAAGATTGCAGAGTAATGGAATATTTCATGAACACTATCACGGATTTATATCAAAACTACACAAAACACCAAATAATATTTATTGCTGTCACAGAGAAAGTTGATTTGAAACCTAACATTTTAAGAATTTTCTTAGAAAAGTTTCACATTCCTAGATTAAATGTTCAGCAAAGGTTTGAAATGCTGCAATGGTTTGCTTCTGCAATGCAGTTGAATATAGATCAAGAAGAAGAAAAAATAGAAACACAAAGTAATTTGATAGAAGATTCAGAAGAAATTATTTTAAGTAAACACACCAAAGATGTTTTGGAAAGAGTAGCGGCGAAGACAGAAACATTTTTGTACGGAGACCTGGATACGCTGGTGCATTTCGCTATGAGGGAGTCGTATTTGAAACAGCATAAACAATTACCTGATCCTACTTTGCAATTAGTTAAAGAAGAAGACTTCAACTCTGCCTTAGGTATTGATTCAATTTAAGTATGTTATAGTCAAATATAAAGTATAGGGGTAGATAAATAATATAAAACAAGCATAGATATATTATATACAACTCAAAGCAAGACAAAAACGCTACTTGACAGCCTTTCACATTTATGATTACTTTCCATTTGAATAAGCGAGATGTCAATAGTAAACAGATGTCATCTTAAAACCTTTTCTCACCACGGATGCAGCTGGTGGACAAGCGTTATGTCCTTAGTTTAAGGTTGAAATTTGCTTAATTTTGGTTAAAAAGTGGTTGGTTATAGAGATACACATAACTGCGAATTCGCATCGCAAATATCTGCGAGCGCTCGATGACTTATGTATGATTTTTCATGGTAGCGCTCGCAGTGCGATGCGAATTCGCAGTTATGTGTGGGAGCCCATATTCTGTTAGATTGCACTGCAGTCCAAAAGCCTTTATTCACTACTAGAGGTGAAAGCGCATTGCGTTTTTTGTTTGATAATTTTGTAATCTTTTTTATGTGTATTTTCAAGCCGAGGGTATCTAACTTGTCTTAACAGCATACCATAAACTCGCGAACATAATCCCTTTCGGGTGATCAGGAACATAGCTAAAACTTTTGAGGAACAGGGGTTAAAGCGGGATTTACACCCGTGCAGCTAAGTAGGATTTGAAGTACATTGCTGTTTGAGCGTGTTATGTTTCAAGTTTATGTCAATCTAACCAGTCAGTGTACTTCCAATCGCACTTGGTTGCTATCGAAAATCGACTCGTGTAAATCCTGTTTTGACATCATGTTTCTTGGCATTTTACAGAATCAATAAGAACATTGCAGAGTCAACATTTGGACGCGCCTAAAATTCCTAAAGTGCACTGGGAAGACATCGGGGGCTTGGAAAAACTAAAGAAGGAGTTGTTGAAAACTATAGAGTTCCCTATAAAGTACCCGCACTTGTTCAAAAACTCCACTTTGAAAAGATCAGGTAAATATAATTATATTATATTTATACAAAACCTCAAAAAGAAATAGGTAGTATCGAAATCATTCGTCATCCTGAAAGGCTAGTGTCTGACCAGGGATTTGGATTCGACCAAAATAACCACCTTCGGTTTTGGCCAAAATCTGCCGAAGTTTTGGTCGAAGTCGAAGCTTTGAATCCAGTCAACTTCTTTGTTATTGTTTCATTTAATTCATTATATTCATTTTTTTTCTATTTAAAGAGCATGCGGTATTCTAGAGTCCTTTAGTACCTACACATTCGCGTCAAAATAACGGTATTTTCTCATTTTTATTGCTTTTAAGGCTTTTAAGTCAGATAATCTAGTATTTCTACTTATGATTGAATCATCGGCTCTTCGGCCAAAATCTGATGTTCAATCGGACCACAGCATCGGACCCTATTTGTTAGCTTGAGAGAAAGTGGGCCATACTTCAAATGGCATGCCGGGCGCAGTGTGCATTGTTACAGGTTAATTAATGATTCACTTGTAGCCAAAGTATTTCTAAGCCTCTGGTAGTCCTCTGATTTTGGATTGATGAATATCTCGAATACCGATGAATATAACGGCGAAAACAGATATGTAAATGTTTCCTTTCTACATCATAAAATCGACTTTCTCGTCATTAACACAAAATAATTTTCAGGTATATTACTGTACGGCCCTCCGGGTTGCGGCAAGACCTTAGTGGCGAAGGCGGTGAGCACCGAGCTCAACGTAAGCTTCCTCAGTGTGAAGGGGCCAGAGCTTCTCAACATGTACATCGGCCAGTCGGAGGAGAACGTAAGGAAAGGTATGACAAATAGAGATGGGCCCAATGTGGTTTGAACCGAATTCGAACTTCGGCCGAACATTCGGTGAAAATAAAATGTTCGGCCGAAGTTCGGTTCAATTTCGCCGCGCTTTCTTAAAAAGCGACTCGTAGTGAGAGTCGTGACTTGTATACACTTCAATGATTGGTAGATGCACTCCGCCCGAATTAGGCAAAGATTTAATAAATAATAATTAGAAGACCTAATTTAATTAGCACTCTTTATCCTACCAATATTATAAACGCGAATGTTTGTTTGGATGTATGGATGTTTGTTACTCTTTCACGCTAAAATGGCTGAACCGATTTCGATGATACTTGGCATATAGATAGTTCTTATCCCAAAATAACACATAGGCTACATATTATATGTCCACGCAGACGGAGTCGCGGGCAAAAGCTAGTTAATAATAAAATATATACATAATGTTAATTGTATTTATTCGACAGATCTATAAAATAGTAACATTAAATAAAATTATAAATAAAGTGACTTAAAACTAAACGAATTTTTAGTTTGTGAGACAAAAACGTAATTTTTAAATTTTATTTTTACGAGAATTCTAAATTTATTTCATTTTTACATTTTTTATTCTGATGTCTATTGAATTAGGCAAACATTTAATAAATAATGATTAAGAAGAACTAATTTAATTTTGTATCGCATTAAGAGTTAAAGTTTACATGTTTGTAAATAATATAAATGACCATGATTATAATTATAAGGTCTAATAAAATTAGGTAAAACTATTTTTTAAGGAGATGATAGACCATCAAACTGAACGACTTTCTCTAAGGGACCATTATCGAAATCGCGAAAAAAAAATCAGCTGTCCCATACATTTCGGTCAAGTTACTTATATCGATTTCGATATTGGTCCCACAGAGAAAGTTGTTCAGTTTCATGGTCTGAGCATCCCCTTAAAATAGTTTCACCTAATTTTGTTAGACCTTTTGTTTTGTTTATCACATAATAGGTAATAGTAAGTGTACCTTAATAAGACTTAATTTTATTTTACTGTTTCCTATGCAATTTCAATAAGTTTCAAGTAAATAAGTTCGTAATTCGTGTATGGTTCGTAAGCAATTTCAACCGAGTCGCCAAAAATTCCGCATACTCAGAAAGGTAGGTACGAACAACATCGATTTTTTCTTACTCAATGCGATTAGTCTGTCTCGTTTTAAAAAGAAATAAAGTTTAAAATTTTTACTATGGAATTATTTAGAATCTTACAAAAGAACTAGATCCCCGCTCATTTAGTCGAACCAATAAACAAAAACATTTACAATGTTTATATGAGCGAGAAATAGTCCACAGTTGTAATCCGATAAAAATAATCCTGGCCGTTTTCAATGAAAAAAAAAACTGATTACCTTTAAACAAAAAGAAAGAAATTAAATTCTTCTTTTTTATTTAACGGCGATGTATATATTTTTTTGTCCAACGCAGCCAGTATTATTTAGGTACTATTTTACAAAAGAACTAGATCCCCGCTCATGTAATCGAACCAATAAACAAAAATATTTATGATGTTTTTTTGAGCGTAAATCGTCCGCAGTTGTAATCTGATAAAATAATCTTGGTTGTTTCCAGTGAAAAAAAAAATCAGATTAGCGCACAGGATTAGCGCTAACACAAAAAGAAAAAAATTATTTAAAAAGTTAATGATGGATGGATGGATGATGGACAATTTTACACATGGGCATCTTGACAATTTTACACTATGTAATGCAATATTGTATTTTAATTGTACTTTGTACATTTTGTTTTGTTTAAAAGATGTGTGTTGTAGAGTTTCTGGCCGCATCTTCTCTCAACGGAACACCTTCCGACGCGGTGGTAGAGTCAAAAAATGACGTCGAAAAGCTATCTATATGATATTATTTTGAATAAAAAATTTTGAATTTTGAATTTTTGAATTTTTATGTTGGTGGATTATATAATCCATCCTTAACTTTTATTTTACTATCAGCTTTCTTTATTGTTCGCCTGGAACGCCTGGAAGTTCGGCTCGGCCGAATGCCGAAATTCGGCTCATGCTGTCGAATTTCGATTAAACCGAATGTAAAACGAATTTCGGTCCATCCATAATGATAATGATAACTTACGTTATTAGTGATCGGTAACTATTGTGCAACTCGCGGCAAACTCTAGGGGTGACAGTTGTAACACATATCATTGGTTAACAATCACAATGTTATCATATCATTTTCTTTTAGTTTTTTTCTAATGCGGCCCCAAATTAGAGTTATTTTCACTTTTTTTTTTTAATACAATTTATCCTTTCGGAAATGCAATGGGAACTAGCCCTTACAGCATGGTCATAAGTAACATTTTTCTTTGTACTTAAAACTAACATAACCTAACTTAACCTACTCTTGAAATGCGTCGATGGTACACCCATTCCAATTCAAGAGAGTTCTACGCGAAGATCAATCCGAATCAAACGGGAGCGCCTTCTTTATTTCTCACTTTTACTATTATATATTGTTCTTCATTATGGCACATTATTAAACTAATTCCACCACACTAACACAATAATGACCACCGAAAAACGAATTTTGAAAATTAAGAAATAAAGCCCGATCTTGTCTTCAAGATTCCCGTGCAGAACTCTCCTCCTAGCCTAAAACCTTATCCTAAACCCTAACACATTGAAATGCGAGGATGGACGCATTCCAATGTTCAATGGAGTTTTACGCGAGGAGTTCAATCCAAATCAAACGGGAGCGCCTTACTTTATTTCTCACTTTTACTACATTGTTCTCCAATAATGGCACATTATTACACTAATTCCACCACATTAACACAATAATAGCCACGAAAAACTAATTTAGAAAATTAAGAAACAAAGCCCCGTCCATTTTGTCTCACTTCGCGCGTAAAAAACGTTATTTTCACGTTTCTCATCGTTTTATTTTTTCCTGTTTCTAAAAGGCAAAGGGAACTGACCCATACAGACATGTGCAGTCAAGACCACGTCAAGCTTGAGATTTGAAGTGCGATATTGTTTTGTATATGAACGGCATAAGAACAGTACGAAGATCAAGGTGTCGAACTTGATGTGTTCTCGACTGTATCTTTGTTTCATATTGGTAATTTCACAATATAATTGAAATGGCAACAATACAATTATTAGGGTTAGGTGTTGGCAAGTTGATTAGTTTTGATTTTATTAAATTTTTGTTATGGGCTTATGACAGTAGGTAGGTACCTATGCCCCCCTAGCAACGCCTATAGTGCAGAGTGCAACATGAATATCCGTTTATACAATCACGCTCGTTCTTCGCCCGCTATTCGCCTCGAGCCACCACTCTCACGATTCTACAACAGCACCATCAAAATATACAAACGGCTAGAATTAACATTAACTTATAAAATGTATTGCAGTATTTGAATCAGCGCGATCATCATCGCCGTGCATAGTGTTCCTGGACGAGCTGGACGCGCTGGCGCCGCGGCGCGGGGCCGCCGGCGACTCGGGCGGCGCCAGCGACCGCGTCGTCAGCCAGCTGCTGGCAGAGCTCGACGGCGTCACCAGCGGGGAAGGTATTACACCCTATGTCTGTGGGCTTAAGGACTATTGTAGCGAGACTCTGGCGGCGCCAGCGACCGCGTCGTCAGCCAGCTGCTGGCAGAGCTCGACGGCGTCACCAGCGGGGAAGGTATCGCGCCCTACGTCTAGGGACTTAAGGACTATTGTAGCGGGACTCTGGCGGCGCCAGCGACCGCATCGTCAGCCAGCTGCTGGCAGAGCTCGACGGCGTCACCAGCGGGGAAGGTATCGCGCCCTACGTCTAGGGGCTTAAGGACTATTGTAGCGGGACTCTGGCGGCGCCAGCGACCGCATCGTCAGCCAGCTGCTGGCAGAGCTCGACGGCGTCACCAGCGGGGAAGGTATCGCGCCCTACGTCTAGGGGCTTAAGGACTATTGTAGCGGGACTCTGGCGGCGCCAGCGACCGCATCGTCAGCCAGCTGCTGGCAGAGCTCGACGGCGTCACCAGCGGGGAAGGTATCGCGCCCTACGTCTAGGGGCTTAAGGACTATTGTAGCGGGACTCTGGCGGCGCTAACGACCGCGTCGTCAGCCAGCTGCTAGCAGAGCTCGACGACGTATTGCCAAGTTAACTACAGGATATTACAGAACAGGGTGGTCATACGTTAGCCAGCCCTCTTCAATATTACAATATATACTTATATACTTATAATAATAGGTTTAGACAACATTCATCCGCGGAGAAATCAGCACAGATGCACTCTCTCATTCTCACCCTCCTCATTAGGAGTTCAGTTCATTCAGTTCCATTGAACTGAAAATCAAACCAAGCAATATATTTTCTAAAGTCAATATGTTATTTATTGTCAGACGGCGACTCATCGAGTCTGGTATTCGTGATGGGGGCGACGAATAGGCCGGACCTGCTCGAGCAGTCGCTGCTGCGCCCCGGCCGGCTCGACAAGTTGATATACGTGGGCCCCTACTGCGGCCAGGACGAGAAGACCAAGGTGTTGACAGCGCTCTGCAGGAGGTCTGTTCACTTGCTAAGGCAAGGTTTTCTTGAATAGGGTTTTTGGACTACTTTAAATATAAGTATTTTTTTTCTTTATCAGTTGAAAGAACATTTATTTGAAAATAAAGCTAAATTCACAAAATTCACTTTGAAAAAAATACATTACGTTGCACACCTCCATACGAGACTGGCCTAGCCAATGTTGGGCCTAGCTAATTTCCGATTGTTTCCTAATTTTGTTTTTAACACTAAATCACTTTAGTTTGCTTTCAATATTTTTTTTCCACTAATCTCTTCTGAAACATTACACAACATTTATATTCACAAAATCACAAATCTAAACTATTATAAAACTGTAACAGAAGTGTGTCTGTACATTGAAGATATTTACTAAAAAAAGATTACGATATGGTTTTTAGATGTCCCTGATTCCAAATCACAAATTTATGGATTTTTTGTGTCTATTTGTTTGTTTGTTTTTTTGTGTGTTTGTTTGTTCGAACATCACGCAAAAACGACTAACGGATTTTAATGAAACTTTTTTTTTTTGATAGCTTATGATCTGACTTAAAATCTGGTATATGTATAATTTGTTCGGACGAAGTCGCGGGTTAACGCTAGTATTTAATAAACAAAATATTTATACTTGTCTTCTACTTTACTACAAACAAAGACTTTCAATACTGAGTCACTTATTGCCTTACAAGATCCACCGCATCATTGACAAAATTCCTCTTTCTTTTAACATAACATATCAATTTCAAAATTTTATTCACATACGAGCTTTTACCCGAGACTTCGTCCGCATAAATTGTATACCAGAATTTAAGTCAGATTATAAGCTATCAAACAAAAAAAGTTTCATCTAAATCGGTTCAGTAGTTTTTGCGTGATGCTCGAACAAACAAACACACAAACAAACAAACAAAAAATTTTTGATTTGGAATCAGGGAAGCCTAAAAACCATATCGTAATCTTTTTTTGTAAATTTTAAGTCAGATTATAAGGTATCAAACAAAAAAAATATCATCAAAATCGGTTCCGTAGTTTAAGCGTGATGCTCGAACAAACAAACACACAAACAAACACACAAACAAACAAACAGACAGACAAAAAGTCCAAAAATTTTTGATTTGGAATCAGGGAAGCCTAAAAACCATATCGTAATCTTTTTTTTTGTAGATATCTTCAATGTACAGACACACTTCTGTTACAGTTTTATAATATGTAGTTTAGATACTTAATTAAGAAAATATTTATACTTGGCATCTACTTCAAAGACTTTCAACACCGAGTCACATATTATTTCCTTACAAAATCATAAAGTGGCGTGGTTGACATACCTAACTTGTGTTGTGAACAGTTACAAGATGCGTCAGGAGGTGAGGTTGGAGGCGGTGTCGGCCGCGCTGCCGGAGCGCTGCACGGGAGCGGACCTCCTGCACGTGGTGTCCACCGCGCGCTCCGCGGCCGTGCGCGCGCTCGTCGCACGGCTACACGCTGGTATGGATACTACACCTTATTACTACCAAACCCTTTTTATAGTACAGTCACCAGCAGATATATCGCAGCAAACAAGGTGGTCAAATATTTCTAAGCAGTTCTAATTTTCAATAATTTCTTTACTGACATACCTAACTTGTGTTGTGAACAGTTACAAGATGCGTCAGGAGGTGAGGTTGGTCAATCAAAAATATAGGAACGCCGAGAACATCAAATATATCGACGCAGTCATGGTGGCCATAAACATCTGAACAGTTTTGGATAAAAAACTTTACTCCGTTGTTTTACATGTTAATTTTAAATAACATTGTAAAGAAATTATTGAAAATTCGCTGTTCACATATTTATGACAAAATACACGTTTAGACATAAATTTTTACATTTACTGTAAATAATTTAATGAAAATTAGCACTGCTCAGAAATATTTGGACACCTTATATGCTACGATATATCTGATGGCGACTGTACGTCACGTCAAGACTCGTGCTTTGTATGAAATAATTTTGGACCTCCCATATACAACGTGTTAATGAATTAACGCAAAACTATAAAGTAGTTTGTTTAGAATCGAGAGCAGAATCGAATTATCATGGTTTCAACATAGGTCATTTTTTAAATAATATTCAATAATTTGTTTGTAAAGGGGTAGGAACATCTCTGGGATACAATTTTTTTTTTCTAATTTTTATAATTTCGCGCGGCCAATCTTAAGACTTTGTACATCGATAGAACACGTCATTACAAGCATACTTTCTTATTTGGCAAAATCTCCTAGCCTGCTGTTTTAAGCTAGATATTTGACTTTAAAAGTTTTAATTTTTCAAGACTCCTAGGGGCTTTATTTCTCATCTATTATTATTATTTAGTTTCATCGTCTGAATCAGGCGGAGGACATTTGCCTTTTGATGGTTTTTCCGATTCAGTTTGCATAGAATGTGCTGCCATCTGTTAAATATATCTTTTACTATGAAAAAAAAAAGATTATATTGTCTATGTCATTGTCAAATTGACAAATTTACAAAATGGCGACCTTCCTTGCATAATGTGCGTGCTGTTTGTAGTTTTTGTTCAATTTTGTGCCGATTTAGTGATGTTTTGGAGTTTCAGTTGTTCTCTTACCAATGTACAGATTACAGGAATAGTAAGGATACTGGAATTTCACTCGATCGGTGCGGGATTGAACGAAAACTAGCATTCAAACGGTATGAGTATATAAGTATATATATAAGTAGGTATGTATAGTATAGGTAGAATTATTTTCAGAGAAACACAGATGGCGCTAGCTAGCCTTCAATTTGACATAAGGTGGATGCATAATGTTGCCACGAGTGGGTTCTCTTTTCTAATATACTTATATTACTCTTTGGTCTGAATACACCTTTAACACTTTTTTTGTATAAAAACTAGTGTTGTATTTGTTTGCAGGGCAAGTGAAGGAGAGTGAATTGAGTCCAGACTCCGTGGTACTAGGAGTATCAGAGCTCTACCACGGTGTGGAGACATTCAGGCCCTCCGTCACAGACGAGGAGCTGGCGTACTACGAGTCCTTACAGTCACAAATGTAGTGCTTTAGTTATAAGTAGTTGTTGCGTTGTATTGTAAGCTGTTAAGTTGGAATAAATTGATTTTTTGTGTTACTTATTGCTGTTGTAATTTTAATCAATCGAATCAGCGCCCACCCATCAACCCACTGCTGGGCATAGACCTTCCTTTTATTGCGCCATTCCTCGCCATCCTGTGATAGTCTGATGCAATGCAAACCCGTCACCCTCACAATGTGCTGGTAGTGTACCTACTGACCTAAATTATTCATGTAATTTATTACTAAAAAAAACCTTTCCTGTTTTGTGATCAGAGACCGGCTTCAAACTCATACATGTAGTCGATTTTGCTGACAAAGTACACTAATATGAGAGTTAATTAACCCAGAAAGCGCGTCAAAAACTCTCGTGTAGTGGATTTCGTTTATATGCAGCCCTGCGCCCGGCTCAGACCCTTGAAATACTGCCGCTGATACCGAACTGTGTCGCGGGTCAGCGGCTTCGATTTGTAGAGCGTTTATAGGAGCTGAATTGAATACTAGTAAAATGAATTATTAGTAGGCCTCGCATGCCACCCCCGAGAAAACGATAAAAATCGACATGTGCCTCCATCCTTATTTTTTAACGTATGCCAGAAAGAGCGCGCATGACGTTTTTCTCGTTTAAACGCTTTGTCGTGGGTGGCATGCTAGCCGTGCTGGCAGTATGGTCTCAAGATCAAAAGTGCGATTTTTGAAAATCATACGAGCGACTCGGCAGTAGAAAATGTCAAAATTACTATGGAGATTATGCATCTTTCTACTGCCGATTCGCTCGTATGATTTTCAAAAACGCACTTCTTAGCCCGTACCTTTTTTGAAACCATAAACAAAGAAGAATGGCAGATTTGGACCCAGCCTTTTTTACGAAAACTAAAAGCCATTCAGGATGTCGGTCATAATTATTATAAACAGAAAAAATTTGGGCATTTTTTTAAAAAACTTCCACATCTCCTGCACTGGTAGCATGCACACCCGCGATAGCCGTGATACGGCTTTATCACGTCTTTTATCTCGTTCGTTCGCGCGCAAAAGAAAGTCCAAAAAGTGCAGTGCAAAAGTCCGGATTCAAAAGTAGAAATTACTAGTAAAATAGACAAATCATCCAAAAAGCAGTAGCAAAACGCAACTATGATAGCTATTTTCATCTAATATCATCAGTGAAGTATTTTTGGTCATTACGGAACGTATTTGGCTTTGTTGAACTGATAGTGTTTATGATTTCGATTTCTTCCATTATCATAATATTTTAAGGTTATCGCGAATTTTCATTAAAATTAGAAGATTGAGTAGACTATCTAATAAGAAAGATTATGAGTTTCAAACACTAGATACAAAAGGTATCATAAGGAGAAATACCTTTCCCCCAACTTCTACAGATTACGACTAATTTACATTTTTGTTAGTTTTGTTTCACTATACACGTATTAATAAGTTTCATTCATGTATGGGACCTCTAAGTCTGGGTCTCAAATTACATGGCCTTCCGCCAAACTTCTTTCCATTATGCCATGCCGGGCAGCCATTACACGATCAATCCATACCAAGATATCCACGGATCACTCTGGACAGCTGGACTGACCTCTATTTATTACCACGTAATACATATGATAGTTTGTGACACGTTTGTGATTACCACTGGAGTGCGATTTTTGAACATCACACGTTCAAACGAGTAGAAGTAAATGTCAAAATTACTATGGAGATTATGCATCTTTCTACTACTTGTTTGAACGTGTGATGTTCAAAAATCGCACTCTTGATACTGTTACGGCCGCTGTCAAACGTCAAACGTAAAGAAGGCATTCGAAAATTCGGCCGGCTCATTAACAATCGCCGTGGTCCTACGGTCTAAGGTTCCGCCTCCCATGCTAGGGGGTGACGGTTCGAATCCGATCCGCGCCAAAAATATTTCTAGATTTTTGTGTTTTTAGAAATGTTCTAGAAGGTAGAGAGAGAAGGAATATTTAAAAAGGGACCAAAAGGTCTAGGGGTGTCTAGGAACTTCGAGAAAGGAGGCGAAATTACGAATATTTGAAAAGAATCAGAAAAGTGGGCGTGTCTTCGATCGGTTTCGAGAAAAGAAGGCGGGGTTGGAAATATCTGGAGGTAAACAAACGAGTAAAGAAAAGAAGATCGGAAAAAGGGTATTCCAGAACGTTCTGCGGGATATAAAAGGCGGCGCATTCCGTCTGATGGTTCAGTATTTGATTTAACAGTGAACAGTGCGAAACAAAAGGAAGAAAAGTAAAAGTGGAAAAGTACTAGTGAAGAGAAAAGTGCTAAGAGTGGAACAGTGAGTAGACTAGTGTCAGTGTAGTGCGTGACGTCATAGTGTCGGTGTAGTACGTGACGTCATAGTGTCAGTGTGGTGCGTGTCGTCATAGTGTCGTGCGTCGTGACGTCATAGCCGTGACGCGTGTCGGGTCGTCACAGTAGTGACGTAGTGGACTGTGAACAGTGACAGTAAGTGGTGCACGGGGAATCCCTGCGAGGAGGACCCGGTGAAGTGAACCGAATAGGGGAACCTCTGTGAGGTGGACCGTTTGTAAGTGTATCCCAAATAAACTCTGTAAAATTGGACTTAGCGTTTCACTCCAATCCCGTAACCCGTCGCTCGTAACATTTGGTGTCAGAAGTGTGGGATTGGAGTAAGATGCCGCTGGTGCCAAAAGAGTTAAAGGGTGTCACCACCCGGGCCATGTCGGAAGCGCGGCAGGAAGGTGCGGCCCTTGTTACTGAGGTGCAGCGAACCCCAGAGAGAAGACCTGAGGGAGGTGAAGTGCAGCGCACTCCGAAACAAAACCCAGGAAACTTCCTCTGTCAAATCCAGCGCATGATGGAGGAACAACTGCGCGCACTGAAAGAGGAACAGGCTCGCTGTCAGGAAGATCAAGCTCGTCGTCAAGAGGAACAGGCAGCTCGCCGCCAGGAGGAACAGGTTCGCCGGCAGGAGGAACAGGCTCGCCGGCAGGAGGAACAGCTGCGCGCACTGAAAGAGGAGCAGGCTCGCCGTCAGGAGGAACAGGCTCGCCGCCAGGAAGAACAAATGCGCACGATGCAGGAGGCGCTTCATAAAGATATCACGAAAGGCTTGCGCCAGGCAGTAGAGAGAGTCGAAGCTGTAGAAGGAAGGCTGGATCGCGTGGAGGGTGAGTTTGCCAAAATCCGGCGAGAGGTTGAACAGGGCAAATCTCACAGCCGTGTCGCTGCTGTTTTTGACTCACCCATACAGCCGAAAGGCGTGAAGACTCCGGTTTACGATGGACTGACGTCATGGCCCGCCTTTAAGCTACAGTTTTTGACAGCGATGAAAGTTAATGGCTGGGGCAAGGAGGAGGCGGAGCCTGCGTTGATATTAGCACTCCAGGGACAGGCTCTCACAGTACTAGAAGCCGTGGGTGCTGGAGGAAACCTGTCGTTCGACAATCTTTTTGGAGCTCTGGAGGCTAGATTCGGCGATGGACATATGGAACACGCGTATCGGGCGCGGTTGAAGGAACGTAACCAACATGCTAACGAGAGTCTGCAACAGTGGTCCGTGGAAGTGGAGAAGCTCGTGCGGAAGGCTTTTCAGTCGTCACCGGCAGTCATCGATAACATGCTCCTGCAGACCTTTACGGATGGGATACGGGACCCGGAGGTGCGAGCTGCAGTACGACTTGGGCACCATGTTACACTCAGGGACGCTGTTGCTCATGCATTGGAAGTTGAAGCTGTACGTCAGGATCCTCGTTCCGGTCGACGCAGGGAGATTGTGGTGACTGGAGCGTCAGCGCCGAGAAATCGGAGTGACAATTATTTATGCTACAAGTGTGGTGAACAAGGGCATATTCGTAGCTCCTGTCCGAACCGATCAGGCCGCCGTTATGTGTGCTACAAGTGTGGTGAACGAGGGCATATTCGCAGCTCCTGCCCGGGGCGCACAGGCCGTCGTTATGTGTGCTACGAGTGTGGTGAACGGGGGCATATTCGCAGTTCCTGCCCGAAGCGTACAGGTCGTCGGGACATAGGGGTCTCGACTGATGAGCAGCAGGAGAACTGGAGGACGTTGGCCGGCTATGTTGCGAACCCAATCATTAGAGTCAGGCAAATATCAGACGGAGATAGTCTGCTAGTTGAAGGAGAGGTCAATGGTAGAATCTGTCAACTAGCTGTGGATACCGGAGCTTCGAGGACGGTGGTCAATGCTCGACTGATAAGCGAAATGGAAAGTTATCAGGAGAAACGACTTCTGCAGCGAACCAAACTACAGTTAACGACTGCGACCGGCCAGCGCATACCAGTTAAGGGGGAGTTGGGAGTTTCGATTACGATCGGTGAGACTCTTTTCAAACATGAGGTAATTGTAGCTGAGATAGTGGACGATTGCATCATTGGCTTGGATTTCTTACAAAATCACCAGTGCAACATAGACATGAAGAACGGAGTGCTACGATGTAATACAGAGGAGGTTCCGATGAAAGGTGGATCATCGGAAAAGGTCTACCATGTGAGAAGAATGGTTCTCGAGCCTGGATCACAGAACTTGGTCTGTTGTTTTGCCCAAGGGTAACGATGGGAGCTGTGCTGTGATGGAAAAGGTTGAAGCTGGGACTTGTTGGATTCCGGTGAGGAAAGTTGTTGGACCAGTTTCTTCTGCTCCGATCCTGATACCTAACGTTGGAGATATGGACCTGACGATTGGGAAGGGGGAGGTTGTCGATCACTGTGGAGATAATCCTCCTAGGAAGCAGAAGGCTGAGGGGGATGTCGTATCGAAAGTTGTAGAAGACTCCAGCAAGGACCTGGCAAAGCCACAGGCTGTGATAGCAAAGAACTCGCTCTCTAAGAACGGCGCACATATTGGTAAAATAGACCTGGTGAAGCATGCGAACAATACAGAAGACGTAGCGCCAGTCAATCAGCAGCTTAGGCGCATTCCGTTTGCTCGTAAGAAGGAGAAGCGTCCGAAGTTACAATCAAGTTGGAAAAGGCCATATGAGGTAGTGACCAGGATGAACGTCGGCCAATACCGATTCCGGCGTCCGCCAGGGAGCCCGTTGAAGTTAGTGCACGTTGACCGGTTGGCTCGATATTTCAGCAGTAATGATGCTCGGGACGAGCAGAACTAAGGGAGGGGCAGTGTTACGGCCGCTGTCAAACGTCAAACGTAAAGAAGGCATTCGAAAATTCGGCCGGCTCATTAACAATCGCCGTGGTCCTACGGTCTAAGGTTCCGCCTCCCATGCTAGGGGGTGACGGTTCGAATCCGATCCGCGCCAAAAATATTTCTAGATTTTTGTGTTTTTAGAAATGTTCTAGAAGGTAGAGAGAGAAGGAATATTTAAAAAGGGACCAAAAGGTCTAGGGGTGTCTAGGAACTTCGAGAAAGGAGGCGAAATTACGAATATTTGAAAAGAATCAGAAAAGTGGGCGTGTCTTCGATCGGTTTCGAGAAAAGAAGGCGGGGTTGGAAATATCTGGAGGTAAACAAACGAGTAAAGAAAAGAAGATCGGAAAAAGGGTATTCCAGAACGTTCTGCGGGATATAAAAGGCGGCGCATTCCGACTGATGGTTCAGTATTTGATTTAACAGTGAACAGTGCGAAACAAAAGGAAGAAAAGTAAAAGTGGAAAAGTACTAGTGAAGAGAAAAGTGCTAAGAGTGGAACAGTGAGTAGACTAGTGTCAGTGTAGTGCGTGACGTCATAGTGTCGGTGTAGTACGTGACGTCATAGTGTCAGTGTGGTGCGTGTCGTCATAGTGTCGTGCGTCGTGACGTCATAGCCGTGACGCGTGTCGGGTCGTCACAGTAGTGACGTAGTGGACTGTGAACAGTGACAGTAAGTGGTGCACGGGGAATCCCTGCGAGGAGGACCCGGTGAAGTGAACCGAATAGGGGAACCTCTGTGAGGTGGACCGTTTGTAAGTGTATCCCAAATAAACTCTGTAAAATTGGACTTAGCGTTTCACTCCAATCCCGTAACCCGTCGCTCGTAACAATACCATACAAATGACAGCTAAATTCTTTGTGTTCATTTGAAACACCACCCCTGAGTGTCACAGGAACTAAATACATATATGTATATATGCAAAACAGCCGTTTTTTATCTATGTTAGATAAAGTTCCGTGATAATGAGATTTAATAATATACATTATTTTTGATCAATTAAATAGGCATTAAAATTTAAAAAATTAGGTATTTATTAGAAAATACGAATGTATTTTTCAAAACCTTCTAAGTAGATAAAAAAATTTACACCATGTTTGAAGTATGTATGATGGTAAAGCCTTAAACATGTACAAAAAGAAATTTATCATCAGGTTTTTTAGAACGAGATAATATATATATTTTAAAATTGGAACTGTTGCTGACGTAATTTTTTTTTAATTTTGGTACGTTCTTAAGCTCAAATTGGCTCTTCAATATTATAGCGAAAAAAAAATGCAATTAGTAATTAGTCCCGGCTTAAACAGTAAAATGACTGGGCTAACTGGCGCCAGTTCAGTGTGATAATAATAGAGGCCAGAGCGCTGGATCTACGTTGATTAATGGATCATATTTTAACATTAGACGGTCAATCCAGGTTAAGACGTGATATAGCCGTATCACGGCTATCGCGGGTTGGCGTACTAGCTAGGATTATTACGTAAGTACTACCCGTTCACGACCAGTTGGCCGTCGATGACCGTTACAAAATTTCCTCACAGGCACATTAATTGGTCCCGTCGACAAAAAATAATATAAAAGGCAAATAAAAATTTAAAATTAAAAGCGATATTAGTGACTGGGACGGATGTGCCGTACGTGGTTGCGTTGCTAAAGGTTATAAAATTGCGTTTATTAGGGTCTCTTAGGGGTGCGGTGCGGGGAAGCGGGAAGGGAGGTAGCGGCCAACTCGAAGTGAATGACTAGTAGGTATTAACAATCATAAACAGAAAAAAACGCTCATTAACTTTACAAGAAAAACATAGATTCCTTCTAGAACAACTTTCCTGATCTGATCATCATCAGACCCAAAAAATTGAGGACACGGAATCGCCATAAGGCCTTTTGTATTTTGTAATGGGTCCGGAACGCAAGTCCGATGTAACAAACGCATAAATAAAGCAATTAAATAAATGAATACTAAGCGTGACTATACATACTCGATGTAGTTTTGACCTATTTGGAGTTGATGGAATGGAGTTGGTCATCATCAGACTGTGGAGATATGATCAAAATATTTTTATATTTGCGATCCGATCTCACGATCCATTAATCTATCCATTAACACTGTACACATTGTTTTTTTAACATCAAACCCACACCCTGCCTAGCTAGCACGCCAACCCGCGATAGCGTGATACAGCGATATCACGTTTCCGCTCTCTTTCTATTTGCGCGTGAGCGAACGAGATAAAAGACTAAATTTGACAGATGGATGTGTTAAATGTCGCTACGCGGGTTGGCGTACTAGCCCCGCAGTATTCAACAAATAAAGACATTTCATTTCATTAACACGACCCATCAGATCACGCTCATAATAGATAACCAACCGCGGATTTGATCTAAATCACATTGACGATCCCGATTGATTGTGTAATGGCTGCCTATGAATTTTTTTGACGTTTGATTTGAACCATAGACAAAAGAACAAAAATCCTCCATCTTTCTTTCCGGTTTCAAGATGGTGAGTATTTCGTGAAAGTGCGATTATTTATTGAAAATAAATAAAAAACGGCATAAATCTATTCAATTCTTATTTGTGATAATTATATAAATAAAGTAGTAATGTGTCAAAAATAAAAAACCTTAAAACTTGAAGGAAATAATAAGTTTCGTGGTGATTACTGGAAACCTCGTGGCGTGCCTCCTTGTCAACAATGTTTTTTATCATTTTAGCCGCCCAAGAAGGACACGAAGACCTCGGCGAAGCAGCCGCAGAAGACACAGAAGAAGAAGGAGGGCTCCGGTGGCGGCAAAGCCAAGAAGAAGGTAAGAAAGTTTGTGGAAAAAAGTGAGGTTATGTGACAGTGTTCTAAAGAAGTTTAGCGTTTACATACTTGCGTGCCGAAGAAAGCGGTATCTGTAGCGTAGCGAGGGGGGTGGGCAGGGGCGGCAAATGCCCTGGGTGGCACTTTACTAGGGGCGGCAAATTCGGATAGATTGATTGAGCTCTGTCTTTAACCAATTTGTAGAGCAGAGAAAAAACGAACTCGCTTTGCTCGGTTGTGTTTTAATTACTGTGCCTACACATAATCTTAAAGAGTGTTGACCACATCTGAGATGTGGTGCTAAACATTTCGAGCTTGCTAAGCTCGATCTATAGCCATTACGTAGGTTACTTTGCACATGATTTGTACGTAAAAGCTCTAGCTCTAACAGATTAGTATTGAGGAGAAAAGTCCAGCTTGCTTCACTCTCTTTAACACTTTAACTGCTGACGACCTACGTTGTAGGTCAGCGACATACAGGCCGCAGTGCGCACAACTCAAACCTTGAGTCAGAATTGTATAGCATTCCACAGTGTTAGCACTGCGCGAGTGTCATTGTTTTGAGCTTAGTAGCAAAAGTGTTAAGTTTCTATTTTTATATGGATAAACCAAAAGATGTGTGACCACAACCCGAACAGGTGTGCAAAAGAATTTGCTGTGTGAATTTTTGTGTAGGTTGTCTTATAAAGATAAGGTAAGGGGGCGGTAAAATCGGTCTGTGCCCCGGGCAACAGAAACCCATGCTACACTACTGCTGCTATTAGTATTTATTAGGGATGCAATGAGTCTGCCATTACGATTACGATTACGATTACGATATTAATCGTTATTTATTACGATAACCGATGCATTACGATTATTTAACAAAAAATGTTGAGTTTATCCTCATAATGAGTTTTCATAGTGTTTCTTGTCATTCCAATCAAAGTTAAATAAAAATAAAAAATTGAAAACTTACAAGATCTTTATTGTTTATTCTACTAACTTGAGGTCGAAGTCAAAGGCCCAGGATTGGTTAGGATTATTATTTTTATATTCATAAAAAGTTAAAAAATAATATTGCAGCCGATGACTTTTTCGTTCGCATCATAAGAACATTAATTTGTTTTATTGAAGTCGCTGTCAAGTCGGTACGATTCGCGACAGGGCTTGCATTTTTTGGCTTGGCTTGACACCTACAGATCAGAATTTTTTAAATTTGTTTTTGACTCTGTAATCTAGTATTCAGGTCTGGTATTTGTTAACAAGTTCAATCCTATTGACGTTTTTAATTCGATTTAATAATCGTACGATTCTTACTACGGTGCATTGCATTGTTATTAATCGTGATTATTACGATTACAGATGCAAAACGATGCACCGCTTCGTAATCGTTGCATCCCTAGTATTTATGCGTTAAGCCGTTGGTCCCTACTATCGTTGGCTACTATCTCTGGTGGTAGTAGTCGTTACATAAAAACCACGTCAGAGGCCGAAAGGCGGTCTGAAAAACTCTGACACCAGGGCTCTGCCCACACGATAAGAAGAAGTATTTATGAAATGTTATATTTGCCATATGATTATACCTTTAAAACTTGAGTTCTGTGAGAGTACAAACTGATATATTGAGGCTGATGGCACACAGAACATTAACCTCGTAAATTATAATAATATTACCATTCCTCACACAAATTGTTCATTTTTTGCAGAAGTGGTCCAAAGGAAAGGTCCGTGACAAGTTGAACAACCAGGTGTTGTTTGACAAGGCGACCTATGAGAAGCTGTACAAGGAAGTGCCCCAGTACAAGCTCATCACCCCCGCAGTGGTCTCCGAGAGGCTGAAGGTCAGAGGATCCCTTGCGAGGAGGGCACTCATCGAGCTTAGGGAAAAAGGTTTGTTAATTTTTGTTTAAAATCAACTCTGATAGTAATAGAAGACTGTTGCAGTGCATTGGAAACTACCATTTCCCCCTCATATTTGAGATTTTTACCAAGTGTCCAGTTTCAATTTATTTGTGATGTACATGAGTACATCAAAAATACATATGAATATTTTATGGATATAATATAATGCATCTGGAAATGTTATAAAATCTGCAAAACACATGTGTCGGGGCACAAATATGTTAATAAATTAAATAACACTAGTAAGCATACTAATACACTAAAAAAAAGCATGTCCTGTAAAAGACTTGTCAGCTTTACAAAAAAAATACTCTCATAATTTATAAGTATGAGGCAGTTCTTTTTTTGCTTAGTAAGAGACTAATAAAATGTTTTACTAACTAAATAAAATAGTAAAGATACTAGAACAGAACTTACATCTAACCATTCTAATCAGAACTTACTTAATTGAAAGCCCACCCCTGGTTATACTTGGCCCAATAGTGCCTATAATGCTGGCTACGATTACATGTTCAATCGCCAATGATATGTTTTGGGTCATACTTGGCCCAGGAATCATTACCCACATCAACTCATAGAACATAGAGGGAAAAAAATAGAGGTTGGTACATGTTTTGGCCTATTCACTCAATAAGAGATGCACATAGCAAACTCGCTCTAGTTAAAAAACGAGATCGCTACCTTATTGCTGTCCTTATCTATGTAACCACTTTTTTGTACTACGGCCACCTGGCTCAAAAAGGTCACTTCATATAAATAGTATAGGATTTTATGACTATCGCTATCTCATATGTGGTGCCACTGACATTCTGTCTACCAGTGTAAGCATAAAACAAATTACTTTATTACTAACATAACAAGCTTTTACCCGCGACTTCGTCCGCATAAATTATATACCAGATTTTAAGTCAGATGATAAGCTATCAAACAAAAAAGTTTCATCAAAATCGGTTCAGTAGTTTTTGCGTGATACTCGAACAAACAAACACCCAAACAAACAAACAAACAAAGAAACAAACAGACAGACAAAAAATCCAAAAATTGGTGATTTGGAATCAGGGACATCTAAAAATCATATCGTAATCTTTTTTTTGTAAATATCTTCAATGTACAGACACACTTCTGTTACAGTTTTATAATAGTTAAGATGGGAGCCATTGACCGAAATGGTCATTTACCATCTGGGTAATTCATGTAAATAAGTACATACTTAATACCTTTCACTGCTGACGACCTACGTCGTAGGTCGGCGATAAATGGGCCGCAGTGCTGAAGAACCCACGTAACAAGTCAGTTCAGTTTCGCCTGTGCTCATGACCTACCGCACGATTCACCGACAACCTTACGCCTGCGCGGGTGACCCACGAGACGAGCCAGTTTATCGTTTCACCGTTACGACTGTGCGCATGACCTACGAGGGGGGGGGGGGTCAAGTGCTATTGCATTTCGCCTATGTTCATGACCTACAGCGTGAGACCCAAACCTTACGCATGTGCGGGTGACACATGAGGTGAGCCGTTTGGTCGTTTTACGTCTGCGCACGACCTACGAGGGGCATCAGTTTTAGCACTGCGCGAGGATCACGATTTTGAGCTTAACAGCGAAAGTGTTAACCATACATGACATGTGAATCGATCATGGGACAATTCCATGGTTAAAACTTGGTATTTTTTTCAAGCTCCTGAATACCCTAAATCAATGCAGTTAAGTATTTATGTATGTAATATGAACTGGCTTTTCAGATTAATGTAGTGTCTGTATGATTTGATTTATATTTCAAAAACTTACTAGAAAAGTTGTTTGTGTGGATGAAACTTGCAATGATTTCTTTTTTATGTCATGTTTGAAATATAAAAGATATTGCCCATGTGACATAGTGTATTCGTTGCGGGTCTTTTCGCAGCTGGCGAATGTGTATGATTAAAGAACAAATACAAATCGTATAACACAAAAAAATCGAAATTATACACAGGATAGGAGGAATATCGTGCTTCCCAATGAAATGGAAATTATCCTTTTCTGCAGTGGGATGTGACAATGACTTTTGTTATAATTATCAAGTAAAGCAATCACCAAATATTTAGTGAAAAAAAAAGGTGCACAACCACATGAGCACTCTCATCCTACATGGTTCTTGCCTTAAAAAGGCAAGCCTTTAGTTCCATTCCAGCGTTAGCACTACTTTTAATGATGATCATTTTATCTAGATAAACGATGACAGTAACAAACTGATATATTGAGTCTGATTTCCAATTTCTTTCGGAAACGTATAAACTTTCCATTGCCGTAGCCTTCATACACCATGTCTATTGTTGCAGGTTTAATAAAGCAAGTAGTCCAGCACCACGGCCAGGTCATCTACACGCGGGCGACGAAGGGTGACGATCCCGTCGCCTAAGTTTAATGAATAAGGTATAAAAATAAAAATAAACTAAAAATTTTGTTGTTTAATTTTCACAAAACAATAACAATTCATACAATCTCAAATCACAAAATAATGTTGCAATATTTTCAAGATCTACGGTATGTCATTGTCTACAGAAAGCCTTGTGTTTATCATCGTAGTCTTGAAATGAGAATCTAGCCGTCGGGAACATTTCACGAAGGCGCTGCTTCACCGAGGCAGCGTGTTCTTCATTTGCCGTTTCGACAACCACATTTGCCTGAAAATTTCAATTTATCAATATCAGTAGAAATTGAAAACTTGTGATGAAAGCCACGAGACATCTTAATTATTTTAAGTCAAAATACCTACTATCAAATAAGTGAAAAGTGTGACCAAGTGGAAATATGATATTAGCAGTGATTTAATTAAGGGGCTATGTAAAAAAAACAGGATTCTTCAAAGCTCCATATATCATGAAGTACTAACAGTAGGAGTATGATTTGCGGATATGTGTAAATTGAACATATAATTGAAGTTTTGATTAGAGCCAAAACACGATTAAGACAAATTTTCTCGATAGAAAAACAAGCCAAAGTAGCCTCCGTTTTTGTCTATAAACGCTTGTAACTGCTAAACGGTGAATAATAGAAACACGAGACTTGATTTAAAAAAAAGAGATTGCTATTATCTAAGTTTTGATTAGAGCAGAATTGAACTTACATAAATAGTACAATCACAATTAAATAAAGTTTGTTTTTTCGCTTGATTCGATCCAGGCGCGCGCGCCGCCCCATCTCTTTCTCTCGCATCTGGCAGTAATATAAGCTATCACACGCCCGTTTCGCTAAAATTATTTTTCGACATAGGCTCTTAAACGCCTGCTTTACCACTTATCCAGAAGTGGTGAAACAGGCGTTAAATCTCGTAAGGTACTTCTGGCCCAGAGCTTTTTTGGCTATAAAAGGGCCATTATTCGGTTTATTTTGTCTTAGTTTCTTACTGTTGAGCTTCTAGCATAATAGGGGTCTAAAGTATTTTAGACCCCTATTATGCTAAAAGCTCAAAACAGTAAGGAACCAGCCAGCCAGCTTAAAATAGGTTGTTGAGTCTTACGTGGATAGATATCTCTCGGCCTAATAAAAGTTGTAAATTATTAGGTAGGTAAGTACATTTTATATGATGTGCCAGGCAATAGATGGATCAAAACTATCCAAGTCTATTCCTAACCTTCCTTGTTACACAACAATAAAATTATACAACCTTAGAGTGGTTGGCAGTTGTAGCAGCATCTGACCACCCGAAAGAATACGGTCGTGAGTTTATACAGGGTGTAAGTGACAGCCTAGCAAATACTAAACCGGTGAACTCAGACCATCAAACAACTTTCACTATGGAGCCTACCTCAGAAAATGCGAAAAAGAAATCTGCTGTCCCATACAAAATCTGTTGTCGACTAAAATGTATTGGATTTTTTTTCGCGTTTCCTGAGGTAGGCAACATAGTGAAAGGTTTGATGGTCTGAGTTCATTGTTTCAGTATTTTGCTAGGCTGTCATTTACATCCTGTATTTATGTTATGTAATGCAGCGATTACATTGCCCTACATTTAGGCCCGATTTCGGTGACATTGCCTGATTTGTTCTCTATTTTATAAAGTGAAGGTAGGGTAATGCGGTAATCGCTGCTTATCTGTATCTACCCCTAAATTGAGAATGGACAAACCCAAGTGGAGCCGACGTCTCCATGCAGCCACATCTGTTCGGTGACGAGGCTCTTGAGCACGGCGCTCTCGTCGGCGATCACCTTCGCGAGCAGCTCGAAGCCCAGCCTCTGCTCGGGCACCGCCACGGCGAAGCGGAGCAGCCTCCCCGTCGCGCCGAGCCCGCGCTGTATCGTCCTCGTCAGTCGACCCGCTTCTATGTTCCCGCCGCTGATCACACACACTATCCTGGATGAAACGATGGGATATTCTTTTGCTTATCTAGCTAGGTAGCAAACGAATTGATTAGCCTTCTTCGATTTCATCGTGCAATAATGATTGCGTGTCCCAAGCCAAGGCCACACCCTGGACTGTACATGTAGCTGTTATTTATTCATACAAATAGGAAAAATTACAATGAACACCATTTGCTACGGTTTAGTAGTATACTCAAGGAAAATCTAATCGAGCAGCTGCCCCCTGTGCCTTGTGCCTTGACGCAAAGAAAGGGATGATCTCCTATCTCACCGCCTGGCTACAGATTCAGGGTGTGTCTCTTCTGAAGCGGAACAGAGCAGAGTTGAGCAAAAAATCTACCAATCGAATTGCAAAATTTTCCTCGCTTGACATAATCAAGCAATTTTTTATTGGTTGATTTTACACATCTCCGCTTCAGTGGAAACGTACCCTTAATGTGGCTTCCTTGCTCCAGCCACAGAGCTCCAGCTTCTGCTGATTCAAGGGGGTTTGAATTGAATCATGATCAAGAGTTGATTCTGTTGCAATTTCTCCACTAGGTAGGTATATGTTAGCAAGTAGACGGTTGAACAAAGGAGCCGTACCGTTTCCCGCGCAGCTCCGGCACCAGGCCCTGCATCACCGCGGCAATGGCGCAGACGCCGGCGCCGTCCGCGACGAGCCGCTCGCGCTCCAGCACGCTGACCACCGCGCGCGCGATGTACGACTCCTCCACCACCAGCTGACAATTCAAACAAGTTGCTGCCACTTGGATCCTATCAGCCAGCGCACTGCTGGCGAAGCGCAGCGCAGAGCACTTTTAACTGCCGAACCCTTTTTTTTAAAGGCAGGCCCACAACACATTCCTACCGCTGTAACAGCTGTAAACCAGGATCAACAGCGGCGACCATTCATAATACTAGACAATGAAGTCCAGCGAGCCTGGGGGATGACAAAGGTAAGAAAAAGAAATATTCGACTTCCCTCCATTGCAAACGGGAGACAGCAATAAGAAAAAATCACGGCTATTAGAGAGCCGATTCCAGAGATCATTTATGGCAGAGTTTAAGCAAAGTGAAGACCCTACCGCAAAAGCACCATAAACTGCCAAACTCTTATCGACTTTATTTGTATTGAAATAACATCGAAAATCAACACCAACTTTCGCCTCAAGTCCCTTCGATGCTCTCGGGGACTAGTAATTGTGTTAATTGATTTTCGATGTTATTTTAACGCAGGCAAAGTCGATAATGGTTTGCGAGTGAAAATGGTTGTTCTGCGCTTCGCCAGGTATTCTGCGCCTCGCCTGGTGTCCGACGGCACAACGCCAAGTTTGTTCGAGCTCCGTTTTCAATTATTTACCTCGAATTGATGCAAAGTCAGCCAGCATAGTGTGCGGTCGCCTTACACAAAAGAAATACATTTCACAATAATCTTTACTCATGCTTAGAATTGACAACCACATTCGATTCTACGGGACCAGTTACCACATAGAGGCGACTAAGAGATATATGGTCTCCGACGGCGGAGGATAAGGATAATAAACGTACTTTTTACATGCGCCGTCGGTGAATGTGTCTTATACATGGTGTAACAAAACACCCTAGTAATACTTAAGGGGGTGCTTCAGACTATCAAACTGAACAACTTTCACTATGAAGCCAAGATCGAAATCGCGAAAAAAAAATCCGCTCTTTCATACAAAATTGCAGTACCGTCTCGACTAAAATGTATGGGACGGCAATTTTTTCTCGACGTTGGCTCCAAAGTGAAAGTTGTTCAGATTGATGGTCTGAAGCACCCCCTTAAGTATTACCAGGGTGTTTTTTTACACTCTGGTTAGAGGTATTTTTTATCGTTTTATATTCATTGTGAAACTAACCCGCGATAGTGCGAACCGAGCGCTGACCAGCAAGCGAGACTGTAAAACCAGCCTATAAGTAGAACAGAAGTGCGATTTTTGAAAATCATACGAGCAACTTGGCAGTAGAAAGATGCATAATCTCCATAGTAATTTTGACATTTTCTACTGCCAAGTCGCTCGTATGATTTTCAAAAATCGCACTTCAGTTACGGTCGCAACTTTATGTATGAATTACTGTAATACTACCATTCTATCGAGCCTGCCCTTGACAGTAGCGAAAGCGTTGGTCCCCACGATGGACACATTGAGCTCCTGGGCGAGATTGGACACCAACGGCACTGACACCGGCCGACCCACCTGCAGCGCCTTCATCATCTTCGGCACTTTCACACATTCTGCACCCTGCAAGCAACGTAGGCATCAACATAGGCATCTTCTGGGTGAGCTCGCTGAATCTTCGACACCCATCTTCGTCATAAGGTCCATGGGTTTGCTCTTGACCTTAATCCAGTCCGGATTGAGGTCAAGAGCAAACCCATACGTAATAAAAAAAAAAGTTTTGTTTTGAAACCACTGGGTGCGTATCTACCCTTGACCAGCGGCAGTAGTATGGCAGCGTGATAGGTATAGCGCTACCACGGCTAAGTTCTTTCTATTTGCGCGCAAACGAACTTAGCCTTATCGCGCACATCATACTACGGCCACAGAGTATTCTGTGCTACGCTACGGCCGTAGAATTTTTGAAAGTCACGTTCAAATCTGCTGTAGCAAATGCATCATTCGAACACGATAATCTCACGATTTAAAAATCGCATTCGAGGGGGATTTATTCCTGAGTACAGAAATTTCTTTTAGGTACCTACATTGTTTTTTCAATGAATGTCCCCCTGACACAAAATTTGGGATGATTGGGACTACCTGAAAGTTTGCTACAGCCCGTAATCTTCGGCAGTTATCAATGTGATAATAATGATAAAATTTAGGATACGGGACTACATTTTGACTAGTCTAAATACCTAGACTAGGCTCAAAATTGAGCGAACATCTCCCCTTACATAAACAAGACAGGAACACTTAAGTTTCTTGCAGGCGACGAGGACGCCGGCGAGCAGGCCTCCCGACGCGACGGGCACGATCACCGCGTCCGTCTCGGGCAGCTGCGTGACGATCTCTAGGCCCACCGTGCCCAGGCCCGCCATCATCAGGTGATCGTCGGAGCTAGAACACCAAGTTACCTACCTGATTAATCTTCTTTAAAAGCTTAATAACCTTTCAAAGGTACCTAGCTGTGCTTTAAATAAAACCGGTCAAGTGCGAGTTAGGCTACTCGCGCACCGAGGATTTCATACCACACCACCTGAACATTAACTTACAAAAAAGTTTTTACCCAAGCAAAAGGTACAAGTAGTAAGTAGGTACCAGGGTTTTGGAGCGATGATAGTCCATACGGAAGAGAGCTAGCGCCTCAATCATGAGGACGCGGTTCGATTCCTGGCCTGTACCACTAAGTTCTTCGGAATTTATGTACGGTTGTATTTATCATTTACTAGCTCGGCGGTGAAGGAAAACATCGCATCGTGAGGAAACCTGCATTCCCGAGAATGAAAAGAAAGATACCATAAGCTCGCAGGCACGCGTATAGGTGAGCTTAAGGCGAACACAAAGGACCAGCGCTGTACTCAGTGTTACATAACGAGTAACGACAACATACCTACCTACATGCGCAATTTTAATAGCGCGCGAAATTTATATTGACCATCAGGATGTGCCACCTTCAATCCCTTGCCGCTGTTCGCTAATTGTTTTCGCGCCCTTTTCGCTGCTATTCGACTTTGCACCCTTTGATTACTAAATAACTTCGGGTTTTGACGGTGATTCTGGTCTGCTCTGCGCAAGCGAAGATTGACGAGCAGAATTATTTTCCTGGTCGTACTGTGTTGGTGGTAGTAGTAGTAACGTGGTGACTGGTGAAACTTATCATTTTAGTATGGTGGTGAGGCCAGGGTTATGCGTGATTTTCCAACGAATTTTTGCTAAACTGTAGGTACTTGTTAAACTAAAGCAAAGGAACCAACTTTAATAGAACTTAGCTTAGCACACGCTTGGATCTTTTACCGAAATTTGCGCGTTTTTTGTCCACATTAACAACCTGGTGAAGGCGGCGGGAATCCGTTTGATGAGGGCAGCGCAGGACCGGCCGTTGTGGCGATCCTCGGGCGTCCAGCAGTGGACGTCCATCGTCTGAGATGATGAGTACCTCAATAACATTTGCGAGCTGTCTTTCTGTACTTTCTTGGCGTAATCAACGGCGTCGTCCAGGGTCTCTCCATAGAGCATGACGTCTGCGCCGAGCTCCGAGCAGCGCTGCGCTTGAACCGGCGCCGTACGGTCTGGCATCACCACTGTTACCTTCACAGTGAGAAATATTATAAAGACTTAGGGCCTATTTCACTACTTCCTGATAAGTTTTAGATAGCCTATCAAACAGATCCTATACTTATTGGAAATGAATAATAGGGATTCTCGTCTTTTTATCTGTTGGATAAGCTATCTGACAAATTAATTGACTTTAATTAGATAGGTACGAGGAAGTAAAATCTGAACGATAAAAAAATATATAGTTATCCTAGGTAAGCCAAACTCCTTAGAAATAACCCTCCTTCTGGCGCAGTCGGGTAAAAATCGGAATCAAGGCTTTAAAGTTTAAATGTATCTTCCATACTTAAACTCAATCCCTCGAATTGACTATTTCGATTCACGAAATTGCCATAGTACCTATAGGTACACTGATTACGGGTAGGTATTGATTTCCAGCTAGATATTACCGGAATACCCAAAACTCCTCCATGATACGCGGCACCAATAGCCATGTTCCCTTTGGAAGGCACGATGACTCCTCTCTGTAAAAGTTCGTCACCACACGCCACGAAAACGTTACGCAATCCACGCTCGGCACAGCTGTAAATAAATAAATAAAATAGCGGAGAAATTATAAATTATATCCGGGTGCTAATGTCAATGTCAACATTTTCGCACGCGTGTATAAGCTGCATTATGTAGTACCTACCTAAAAGCGGTGCAATAAGACCCACTTTACGAGCAAGTGTGTTGAAAAACGTCGTATGAAACGCGTGACCGTTGGTCATTACAGCCTCGGCTAGTATGTGCAGCACTCGCTTGCGCTCGTGCTGTAATCCCGCCTCGGCTGTAATGAATGACCAACTTTGCTCACTTGTACTATTATCACTTCTTTTTAATCGATAATACGGCACACACACGCACTTTTCGGAGGACTGAGCAATCGCGTTTCTCATAGAAAATATTCGCCTGAACATAGGTTAGGTAGTGGCCATAGGGCCCCTTAAGAAGTAGGTAGGTAGGTAGATAAATTAGATCATATTATGGACTTTATGCAATGATTATCTCTTACATGCTACCTCCTCACCAGTAGCGCTCTCAACAAAATATAAAAGATTTCTCAATAATGAAAACCAAAAATTAAAAAGTGTTACACTTATCTAAAGCCCAAATAGAATACTTGTTTACTTCCATTCCGATTTTAGCCCAGTCATTTTACGGTTTGAGCTGGGACTATTAATAATTGATTTTTTTTCCGGCATAGTATTCAAGAGCCTATTTGAAAAAAGAAATATAGCAAATTATAATAAAAAATCACGTCAGTACTAACATCCCCAACATATTTAAAATTTTGAGGAAATGTATTTTTTGCACATTTTTAAGGCTTTATCTTTAAACATAAGGTACTTCAAACATGGTGTTAATATTTTTTATAATTTTTTTTTGTCTTCTTAGAAGACTTTGAAAAACACATTATTATTTTTCTAATGAATACCTCATTTTTTAAATTTCAACGCCTATTTTATTGCTAAAAATAATTTATATTGTTAAATCTAATTAAAATGAGTGCATTGGTATTCATATTATTAAGTTTGAACCCTTCTGTGAGATACAATTTCGATTTGTGTGTTGCGTAGCGATTTCTTTAATCTTTTCTTTCTTTTTTCTTTTAGTACCTATATAATTGGGTATTTGACTACATTCAATATATTTTATTTCTATCTACTCAATAAAAAAAGGGTTAGAAAATAACGCTAAACTCCCATTTTCATTGAGTTTTTAGCTTGCATACTATTTTTAATAACAAGATAAACTATAAAAAGTAATGAAAATGTTGATGACGTCACAACTCAATATTTAGTACAAATGTTCATACAAAGCGCATGTTTTGACGTCCGATAAAGAGTAGCTGATTTGACTAGTTGTCAAGTAGCCAATTTTGTCAGTGTGTTTTGTTGTTTGCAAATAAAAATATTTTCTTTCTTTCTTTCTTTTTATTTGTTTTCACATTGTCCTTTTGAAACTAAACGGTGCGCCGGTTACAGTTTAAAAGTCCCATTCATAATTACTCTCCACCCCTAACAAAACTCCGTAAAAATTATGAATATCAAAATAAATGTAAAAGTGTCAGATTTTTGTCTTCTTTGTATGTTTGAACCTACGTTTAAACCTATAAAAGTATTGTATAAAAAAATTGCTAGTAAGTTAGAAGCGTCCAGCTAGCACGGCCACTGAACGGTAAAAAACTTCATCATTGCTCTTCTACCTCAAGTTTTAGAAAAACGCGAAATTCGCCTTACCTTCCTGTATATTGCAAGTTCTCACATTTCAAATATATGGTATAGTCCATGTTCTTACTGAGTTTTAATTCCTGAAATTAATAATGTCAAAAATCGCGATTTAAAAATCATTTGTGTGATGGATGTGGTAATTGGTAAAGGTAAGGATTGAGACACATTGACCGACGCACGGTGGGTCGAAACTGCTATGTTAGGGACTTTGGGATTTTTTTCACAAATTCCAGTTTTTTAAAATACCTATTGATAGATCTTGTAATTTGAATGAATAATTGTCGTTAAACGTTTTTGTCTAAATATTGTAGTTTGCTTGGAAAAAAATGTTTTCTGTTTTTGTTGTATGGAACGAGACATAAAGTGCTCAATTTCGGCAAATACGTGATATATCGTGCTTTAAAACTACTTAAGCATTATTTTTTGGCATATTTACTATAATCCTACACTATCAGCGAGAGCCCAAAGCTGCCCGTTCACGAGTTATGAGGATCCGAAAAACAAATAAAAAATGTGAGTCAAAGTCAATATTTTTTTATTTCTAAAATCATAGGTCACCATAAATCTAACCAAAAAAATTGTCTTGCATTAAAATACTAACAAACGAACAATGTTTTGAATTTTAAAACACTAGTTTATCGAAAATATTGTTTATTTATTAGTTAAATAATACAACAAAATATATTTACTGACATAAACTGCAAATTACAATATACAAGATGTAAAAATTTTTGAAATAAAAATGTATTGACTATGTTTTTCATTTCTAAATTCATAAATCTAACCAAAAACATTGTCTTACCTTAAAATACTAACAAATGAAAAATGTTTTGAATTTTAAAACACTAGTTTATCGAAAGGATGCTTAGGAGTCGAGTTATAAATATAATTTACAAATTTTAAACTATAAATTAGAAAATAAAGTGTATTTTAACTAAATGGAACATTACAACTTATTTCAAAACAACATCTATCTAAAAAACTAAAATATCAATTAATCACTATCACTATCTTGTAAAGTATTTATATCTATAAAATCAAAATTCAGGTTCGGTTGGAAGAGACACCAAAAGTTCGACTGCTCTTGGTGAGAGAACCATTCACCGTTGTTTGGTCATTCTTGGCCTTAAAGAAGTAAGTTTTGGATCAGACGACAAAAGAAGATTATGCAAGATATCTTCATTTGTCGCTGTCCTACTTACTTTTCTAGAATGGTTCTCTCTAAATTTACGAAAGTCCTTATTTCGAGCCTCTGATGGTTCTTCCGACAGTTTGCCGATTGGTAAAAGTCCAAAATGTTCAATTATATCCGTTCCATGTACTAGCAACTTATGTACGCTAGATGGCATGTAGTACCACGGATATAACTGGACATACAGATTGGCTGTATCTTTACAAAATTGAGAGAATTTGGTAAGATCCACTCGCTCACCAGAAGCCACTGTTTGTAAAATTACGTGGAACCTTTCGATTAATTCTTCATCAACACCAGTGATGCGAGCTGATGTCTTTGAATCACTAAAGATCCTTTTGACAATTTGTATTTTGTATATTTTCTTAGTAATTCGTAGAACTATGCTGTGCTTTTTTAGTTTACATTTACTATACAGGGTGTAACAAAATAGCCTAGTATTTTTTTCGTTTTCTACATAATGAAAGTGGTTCAGTTTGATGGTCTAACTCTAAAGTTTAGACCATCAAACTGAACATTTTTTTAAAGTTTTAGTGTAGTGTAGTTGTAGTAGAACGTTTAGACTCTAAACCATCCCTTTAAATACTACTAGGGTGATTTGTTACACCTTGAATATTTTATTTTACAGTTTAAGTCAGTAAATATATTTTTCTTGTATTATTCAACTCATAAATAGACAATGTTTTCGATAAAATAGTGTTTTAAAATTCAAAACAATGTTCGTTTGTTAGTATTTTAATGCAAGACAATTTTATTGGTTAGATTTACGGTGCATAGGTCACCGTAAATCTAACCAAAAAAATTGTCTCTTCCAACCGAACCTGAATTTTGATTTTATAGATATAAATACTTTACAAGATAGTGATAGTGATTAATTGATATTTTAGTTTTTTAGATAGATGTATTTTGAAATAAGTTGTAATGTTCCATTTAGTTTAAATACACTTTATTTTCTAATTTATAGTTTAAAATTTGTAAATATTATATTTATAACTCGACTCCTAAGCATCCTTTCGATAAACTAGTGTTTTAAAATTCAAAACATTTTTTATTTGTTAGTATTTTAAGGTAAGACAATGTTTTTGGTTAGATTTATGAATTTAGAAATGAAAAACATAGTCAATACATTTTTATTAGATATTATATAGATTACATAGCTTTGGGCTCTCGCTGATAGTGTAGGATTATAGTAAATATGCCAAAAAATAATGCTTAAGTAGTTTTAAAGCACGATATATAACGTATTTGCCGAAATTGAGCACTTTATGTCTCGTTCCATACAACAAAAACAGAAAAAAAAAATTTCCAAGCAAACTATAAGTTTTAGACAAAAACGTTTAACGACAATTATTCATTCAAATTACACGATCTATCGATAGGTATTTTAAAAAACGGGATTTTGTGAAAAAAATCCCAAAGTCCCTCACACAGCAGTTTCGACCCACCGTGCGACGGCGGGCCCATACAAAAAAAAAATCATAACCTGTCCATAACCATAAACCAAATCCTGTGGCCCCTGTGTGGCCCCGTCGACGGCGCGGCAATATGGAACCTACCAAACGCGGCTTACCTATAGGTATGTGTGCTCGCCAGACTCGCCTGTACGTATGACGATATCTCAGGCAGACAAGGCAGTGCCAGACCGGGCTACCAGAGCCGTGCGAATACAAAACTGCGCCCGGGGCGAAGTTTGATTTTGGCGCCCCATTTTTTTGTCAATTTGTCACTGCCAAGTCACTGTCTATGTCTAGTCCATAAAGAAATGACACGCTCCTCTAGGGCCTAGTGCTCAAACGTACCTACGCCGCCCTACTTATAAGTATAAATCTTGTTTTCAACTTGTTGAGATTGTGAGATTCGAGATATGAGAATCACTCTAAAAATGATAAAAGTGCTTAGTTACTAATAATTTCGATTTTACTTATAATTTTAACTATTCGTGTGAATGTAGGTACAGTCAACCAATTAAATTTCTGGCCCATAAAACCATGTCAATCATAAAAGGAATATAAATCGGATTTAATTATTTATATCGGATTTTTTTTCTTTGATAGGTATATCAGGATCAGGAATAGTCCTGTATACTCACACAACCAACAAATGTCGTTTTTGTTTTCATATCAAATATGGTAAAATAATATGCATTATTAAATATCGACTAGGGTGCTTCAGTTATTTCATGACAGTTTTGCCATTAGTTACATCCAAATCTTTCAAGCAAAGCCAGTTGAAAATTCGACAGAACTGCGTGATCAGAATTGTGTTTTGAGTAAGTTGCAGCAAAATTTTAAATATGGAGCTGAAGCGAGCTCGAAATCTTTCATCACTATGACTTGTCTATGACTAGAACTCTGCTTATTTGTATTTTTAACACTTAGCACTGATGCATCATCATCAGCCTATCATCGTCCACTTCTGAACATAGGCCTCTCCCAAGGCGCGCCACAAGACTCTGTCCTCGGCCTACATCATCCAGTCGCTTCCCGCTACCTTACTACTATGCTATGGACGCATACTGGACTAAAAATGCAAATACAAACAAGAGCGAGCGAAGCGAGCTCGAAATTTTTTCACAATAATATGTCTAGGCTGTGGCCTGAAAACTGTCTGTCTGTAGACTCTGTGTGTTTATGAAGGTGCAGTGGTAATTATACCAACTAGCTAGAGCAAGGATAGTTCAAATCACGTAAAAAAAAGCGTTGCCTACGGATAAATTGAAGAATTTAAATTAATGACCTGGTCCCAACCGAGCGAAGCGAGCATTATTTTTTTATTATTAGAAGTAGGTTATATTCTAATTTATAAACCTTATTAGAATTTGGAAATGCACCTTTGGATCCCTCCGCTCTTTCGTACCTCTGGCTATTCTGAATTTCTTTGGGCAACAATTTCCTCCAGGCTGCCCCCCTTGACCTGGCCGCCCTTATCACTTGCCCATTTCGCCCTTAGGAGAATACGCCCGAGCGGGGCTAGTACGCCAACCCGCGATATCGTGATATCATATCACGCTTCCGCTCTCTTTCTATTTGCGCGCGAACGAACGAGATAAAAGACTAAATTTGACAGATGGACACAATGGCCTCGATTCGGAATGTACCACGACTTAACTAAACTAAATTTATTCCTGTCACTTTCTAAAATAAGATTAAGAAAAGAGACAGAAAACCAACAGCTGACTTTAGTGCTGTCAAAGTGACGTTAAATGCGCAAAATAAGATACCATCATAATGTACGCCATCTTATTTAAAGCGTTTTTGGGCGTTTAACGTCACTTTGACAGCACTAAAGTCAGCTGTTGGTTTTCTGTCTCTTTTCTTAATCTTATTTTAGAAAGTGACAGGAATAAATTTAGTTTAATTAAGTCGTGGTACACTCCGAATCGAGGCCGATAGCGACATTTAACACATTAAATGTCGCTATTGTGGCTTGGCGTACCTACTAGCCTCGCTGGATAGGTGCGTGGTAGGTATACTCACCAATATGGATGCGGATACTGGTTACTTTGGGTTTTTGGATAGGATTCAGGCCGAGATTCAGAGACTTTTTTTTAAGTCTTAGTTTGAACTCCCGTATGTCAAAATGCATACATTTTCGACCCTACTTAGTTCGAACTATAACTTAAAAATCGTCCCTGAATCTCGGCCTTAGACTTTAACTTTCTTAAAAGTACAAAGTGCACTACAATAATTACATATTTTCAACAAATTAAAATAACTGCTGGCAAACAAAGACCGTTTTGCTGGCAAAGAAAGACCGTTTGATTTGTAGTAAAGAACTGCAGTGTAGTAGTGGCACCGTCACAGCATATAATGATGAATAACGGATAAGGCAAAAACCACAGTAAAAAATAAAAGCGGCTTGCAAGACAAAACAAACGAAATTACTTTTTACATCTTACTGGCAAATTCAACATCTGGAAGCCGTGCCGTGTGAAGGCTATAAAATATTTGACACTTCTATTGTACGCGCTCACCATCGAACTCAGATGGGTCGGTGCATACAATGCTTTTCGGGAGTCGATAAAATGTTATGGTAGATAACTAAAGATTTAGATACTTATTTATTTAATGGTGTGTAGTTAGTAGGTAGCTACTATTTAGCGTATTTCCTGGTATTCGGCCTCTGAATTATTTTTCTTTAACACTTTTTAAAAATGTTGCCTATGCTTCATCATGATTTTGGCGTCCCCCTGGTTAAGGCGCCCGGGGCGGGCGCCCCCTTCGCCCCCCCCCCCCCCCTTCGCACGGCTCTGCGGGCTACGCGGAGATATTGTCAGTTCGTGCTACGAGGCGTACGCCGCGTTTGTATGAAGATGGATTACTGTCTTATACTGTGGCGCGGCGGAGGATGCGGACGTGCCCCTCACGTCCCCATACCTCCCCATACTAAACGTGTTTTTTGTATGGAATGGACCCAACGATGTTCGCCGTCGGCCCATGTGTCTCAAGTCTCAACCCGAACACACGCTTATCTACTTACGCAAAGTGGTGTGTGTATTACGGCTCCATTTATCCTTTCAGCGGCTTGTTTTATTTCCGAGAAAGCCAAGGCTTGGGGTTGAGATTTAATGGATAATTCAGAGACTTGCTGAAGATTGTGCTAAATTCAAATAAATGTTGGTAAGTACCTAAATAAGAGACGAAAAACACAGCCAACATACAATATACCAGTAAAACTTACCAGTTTTGCTGATGGAAGCATGATTCACATATAATTTTCAATAAATTTATACCTAAGTAACTTTACTGTAAAATTTAGTTTGGAGGCAAATCAATTCATACAATTTGACTGAATTTGACGTGAGTTTGACAACCCGAGACCAAATTTGACGAGAGTTTGCATAGGTACCAGATAGAGTTTGTGACTTTAGAAAGAAGTAAATAGCCAGCCAGTGTAGATATTTAACACTGATCCGCCTCGGGCCTCCGAGTACATTATGTTCCTTGTTGTGGGGTCTCCAAATCTCGAGAAGAGAAGTCCTTTTTAATCAAATCCAAAACAAGTACAGTAAGCATAGGCAGTTTGGAGTTGGAGACTGGACCAGCTTTATGATCAACAAATTCGAATATCAGTTCCTCAAAGTTTAATAGCCTTGTTCATACCTAGAAAGCTCTCAGTAGAGTATTCCTTGCTAGAACTACGAGTAGAAAGGGAAAACCCAGAAAAACTCCATCTATAAGGTGGAGGTGGGTTCTTGTTCATCTCTCGGTGTAAGTGACAGCGTAGCAAAAACTGAAACGGTGAGCTCAGACCATCAACTGAACAATGGAGCCTACCTCGGGAAACGCGAAATAAATCTACTGTCCCATACATTTGAGTCGGATAGGTATAAACCTATAGTACAGTAGTTTTGTATGGGACAACTGATTTTTTTTTCGTTTTTCCTGAGGTAGGCTCCACACTGAAAGTGGTTCGGTTTGATGGTCTGAGTTCACCGTTTCAGTATCTATTTGCTAGGCTGCGCTGTCTCTTACACCCTGTATACGTATCAGTGCTTTCCCGTGGTCCACCCAATTTAGTTCACCTGGTGGACCATGGGCAGATATTTTTACCTATTGTCCACCTGATAAATAAAAACCTATGTTTTTAGGGTTCCGTTGCTATAGGGTGCCAACGGGGCTCATTAGGTACACACGGCGAGTCGGCGACACATCAAGCTATACAAAACCAACATAAGCTGGCCGCGCGTAGGTCGAGTAACGTAAAACGTCGCGCGGCCAGCTTATGTCTGTTTTGTATACCTTGATATTTCGCCGTGCGTACCTACCTTCAAAGAATATTGATGAAGAATCAAGCAAATGAAACCAATGAATAAAACAACGAAATTTCGCCAGATTCGAGGGTCAGATCCATATTTTTTTATTACAACAACGGTAAGTAAATAAATAAATGGCAGATAGGTACATGATAAAAACACTTAACGTAACTACTTTAATTTGCATAAGATTCTATGTTTATCTTGGATACGTAGCTAGCTACAACGTTATGAACTGTGATTGCTGGTATTCTTTGGTTATCTTCCTCTCCAACTCCTTCGCGTGGTTTGTGTCATTTGTTTCAATCAGAACATTTACCTGAAAAAAAACCGTCCCTTAGATGACACTGACCAAAAAATGTTTATAACGCTCAAATAATCTTCTGCCTACTTATAAAAATCAATAACGATCGCGATCGGTGATGGAGGCGAGGAGCCTGGCTATGGCGTTGGGTTTATCTTTATAAATATCAATAAAAGTAGTTTCCTCGCCGTCAGAGTGAAGATGTCGCGCTTCACCCATGTCTTATCAGGAACGACGTTCTTGACGTCAGCGCCGACGTCGGTGATGGAGGTGAGCCGCGTGGCTATGGCGTTGGATTCATCTTTATATCTTTAGAAATATGAATTTATGTCGTTTCCTCACTGTCAGAGTGAAGATGTGCTTCACCCATGTCTTATCAGGGACGACGTTCTTGACGTCAGCGCCGACGTCGGTGATGGAGGCGAGCGGCGTGCTAGGCGTGGCTATGGCGTTGGGTTCATTTTTATAAATATGAATAAAGAAGTTTCCTCACGGTCAGAGTGAAGATATCGCGCTTCACCCATGTCTTATCAGGGACGACGTTCTTGACGTCAGCGCCGACGTCGGTGATGGAGACGAGCGGCATGGCTATGGCGTTGGGTTTATCTTTATAAATGTCAATAAAAGTAGTTTTCTCACCGTCAGAGTGAAGAGTCGCGCTTCACCCATGTCTTATCAGGGACGACGCTCTTGACGTCAGCGCCGACGTCGGTGATGGAGGCGAGCGGCGTGGCTATGGCGTTGGGTTTATCTTTATAAATGTCAATAAAAGTAGTTTTCTCACCGTCAGAGTGAAGAGTCGCGCTTCACCCATGTCTTATCAGGGACGACGCTCTTGACGTCAGCACCGACGTCGGTGATGGAGGCGAGGGGCGTGGCTATGGCGTTGGGTTCATCTTTATAAATATCAATAAAAGTAGTTTCCTCACCCTCACCGTCAGAGTGAAGATGTCGCGCTTCACCCATGTCTTATCAGGAACGACGTTCTTGACGTCAGCGCCGACGTCGGTGATGGAGGCGAGCGGCGTGGCTATGGCGTTGGGTTTATCTTTATAAATGTCAATAAAAGTAGTTTCCTCACCGTCAGAGTGAAGATGTCGCGCTTCACCCATGTCCTATCAGGGACGACGTTCTTGACGTCAGCGCCGGCGTCGGTGATGGAGGCGAGGAGCCTGGCTATGGCGCCGGGCACGTCGCGCAGCGTCACCTGCAGCCTGAGCAGCCGCCCCTCGGCCGCCATGCCGCGCTCAATCACGCGCGGCATGCTCGAGCTGTTGATGTTGCCTCCGGTGATGATGCACACCACGCTGGCGGGGTGATAACTTACGTTAAGTAGGAGGATATAACCGTTAGCGCACTCCGTCCGTACGTACAAACGACGTTAAATTATGTTTTGTTTATCGTTAGATCCTATTTTCAATACTTTAAAGTCAACGAAATTTTTAAACACGATCTAGAAACGAATCTCTGTGGAGTCTGTGGTTTGTCAGATTGTTGTTAAAATAATTACTTATCCATTGCCCTTTAGGTGACTTTCAGCCTTTTTACAACCTCTAGGTACAATACAGGGTGTTAGGGTAAACAGTTGCATTACTTTAAGGGGTCATTGTACCCATGATACTGAACAACTTTCCATAAGAAACCTATAGGAAATTCGCAATATTTTTTCGACTTTTCATACAAATGTTCGATCAGAAGTGCAATTTTTGAATCTCATACGTTGAACTCAGCAGTTGAAATACGCATCTTTCTACTGCTGATTTGAATTTCAAAAATCGCACTCCTGGAGTAAAATTTTTTTAATGTCATACCAGCAGTAGAAAGATGCACGTCTCACGTAGTAATATTTTCAACTGCTGAGTTCAAAGAATGAGTTTCAAAAATCGCACTCCAGCTGATTGCATTTAGTATGGAAAGTCGAAAAAAAAATTTGCGAATTTCCTATAGGTTTCTTTGGGAAAGTTGTTCAGTATCATGGGTACAAATCATCCCTTAAAGTTTTGGTCGCAGCTTGAAGTGATGCAACTGGCTTGAAGTGATGCAACTGTTTACCCTAACACCCTGTAGAGTACCAGGGGGAGTAGAGGGTAGAGTCACAGGTAGAGTAATAAATGAAATAGGTAGTAACTTTTTGCCATAAAGCTCGGGCACTTTGCCGGCCAAGATGGCGGCGACTCCGCAGGCCGCTGCTCCCTCCACCCACATCTTCTCTCGCTCCAGGAGCGTGATCATCGCTCGAGCTATGCTGGTCTCGTCTACTGTTATCTAAAGAACAAAAGTTATTTGAGTACCTACTTTGCCCGTACTTTCCCCATGTCCTACACCACTAGATTTTAAATCGGGGTCCGTCCGTCCGTCCGTCTTAGCTTTAAAGGGCTGATCTATTGAACTGTAATAGATAAAGAGCTGAAATTTTTAAAGAATATGTGTTATTATTTTTGATTTGCTAATAATTAATAAAAATTAGAAAACGAAAAAATTAAGGGACCCGAAACGTGTTTTATTGAAGGTTTTTGTTTTTGCTTGATCGTAAAAACGGCAATGCATTAACCGATACATAACACCATCATCATCTCAGCCGATGACCGTCCACTGCTGGACATAGGACTTCCCCAAGGATCGCCACAACGACCGGTCCTGCACTGCCCTCATCCAACGGGTTCCCGCCACCTGAAGGTGGCCAGGTCGTCGGTCCACCTTGTGGGGGGCCTACCCACGATGCGCTTTCCGGTACACGGTCGCCACTCGAGAAGCCCATCGGCCATCGAGCATTGCAATCTGGGTGACTTTCAGCCTGTTTACAAGGCCTTAAGAGAGCGACCACGTCTCTGATCCATATGCCATCACTGGCAACAAAAACTTGATTGCCCTGACTAATCCTGTATACTTGTCTTAGTAATTACTACCCGCTCACTTCGAGTTGGCCGTCGATGACCGTTACAAAATTTCGTCACAGGCACATAGTGACTGGTCCAGTCGACGAAAAATAATATAACAAGCAAATAAAAATTTAAAATTAAAAGCGATATAAGCGATCGGGACGTGGTTGCGTTGCTAAAGGTTATAAAATTGCGTTTAATAGGGCCTCTTAGGGGTGAGGTCCAGGGAAGCGGGAAGGGAGGGAGCGGCCAACTCGAAGTGAACGCCTAGTAATTTACGATAAACTCGCCACCGTTGCAGCATAGTGTAATAAAAACTACCAGTAGTGAAGCTCAGCGATCGCGATAGGTCAATCGAGCGCGTCTCGGTACCAACTTGCCTGCGCGCGAACAATGAAATATTTCAAACACAATTTATATTGTTATTGAATGAATAAATGAAAATGAAATGAAATGGTTGCGGTCTCATTACGCGATCAAAATATCAAACCGACCATTTTGTCCAAATATCCCCTGATGATGTGGAAAGCGTTTGTGCTGGCGATGACCTGTGCGAGGCTGTCCGCCATGGTCGAGCTCAGAGATATCATGGTCGGCTTCTTCTCCTGCAACGCCTTCGACATAGCCGGCGCTGCTGAACATTCTACGCCCTGTAATTATTATATGAATTCGTAATATACTGTAGATGAGATCAATTTGAGATCAAACACCATACCAAAGAAGTTTGGCGGACGGCCATATAACTTGAGACCCAGACTTAGAGGTCCCGTGTACATGAATGAAACTTAGTAATTCGTGTAGAGTGAAACAAAACTAACAAAAAAGTAAATTGGTTGTAACTTGTAGAAGTCGGGGAAAAGGTATTTCTCCCTCCTCACCTTTTTTAGCAAGTGTGTGAAACTCATAAATCATAATCTTTCTTATTAGATAGTTCGATCTTTAAAAAACCTATAAAAGCATTCTATGAAAATAGCTTGAAGGCTTTTGTAGTTTGTCAATTGAGCACTTTTTTAATTTAGGCTTTCTTTATTGAGAAATCTTTATTAATGTGATGAGGGCGCCACTGGACTCCGATAGCCCTCTTAAAACAATATTCAAAATTCAAAGGCTGCAAGCGAAGCCCGTTCGAAATTTTACACACCATAAAACTCAATACAGTGTTGGTACGAGTGCCATATTAGAGTTTTAAGCGTATATAGGATGCTTAAAACTCTACTCAAAAGTTGGAGCGCGCGTTGCGAGCTAAGAATTTCACACTCCAATAGGCCTCTCATCATTCCACCCCCGATAAAACGATAAAAAGCGAGATGTGCCTGTCTTTGTTATTTTAAGGTATGCCAAAAAGGTGTTGGTTATGGTTGTGTTAAAGTGGTTGGGTACCTAATTTTTAAAGTAGGGCATTGCCCCACAATGCCCCATCTCCCACCTCCCTAGCTACGGCCCTCAGCTGAATATCTAGTAAAATATGGCTCATACGTAAATCAAGCAGTGAGGCTTGAGGGTCTTGACAGCGAGGACGAGGCTGGAGACCAGGCAGCCGCTGCCGACCGGGCAGATGATGGCGTCCAACTTCTCCATCTGTGTGAGGACCTCCAGGCCCACGGTGCCGTAGCCCGCGATCAGGTCCAGGCGATCCGCCCTGGAGTACACGTACGATCAGATACGATACAGATAAGTACGCTAAATCCCTAACTACGACGCTACATCCATACAACCATTTGGTTACCAGTTCGGTCGACGTGTAGTAATGTTACTACATTGTGTACTACACGGCGACCGAACTGGTAACAAATGGTTGTATGGGCAGTCTCTGGCTGAATGCCGTAAAAACCCTTTAGGTATTTAAGTGTTCTGAACAAATTATGGACGTAGGACATCCAACAAAGAACTTACATTCTCTTCATAGGTGCTTAAATTTTATCAAACACAAAATAGTGCGGTAGAGAGCCTGCATAGACGCGGCTGCGCCGGCGCGGGCGCAGCGTGCTGTGAGACGAAACAACAACATACCGCACCCTCTCGCACGATTCGCAGCGTTCAACTTCTAATCAAAGTCTAAAGGTAACCTGGCCTGTCGCCGTGTGTACGTTCATTAAAGTTAAACCTCCATTAAATCTCCTTTTTGTCTTGTTGACATAGTAAACGCTAGTAAGAGATTTAATGGAGGATTAAATTTAATGAACAGACGTGCAACTGACCATTTGAATAGCAAATAATTTAAATGTTTTTACGTAGGTACCTAATAATTAAAACAGGATGCATACGCCCAGCTTCTATGTACCTACTGGTGGTTGGCTAGAAGTTTTTATAAAACTATCATCTACCTACCTTTTTATTACTTAAAAAGGAAACTTGTGCTGTTGTAGAAAGGTTCACTTTGAGGACATATTTTTGTTTCAGAATGGAACGTGTCAAGATGTTATAGGATTCATACCGGCACACAACGGAGATAAAAGTAAAAACGTGAACTAAAATTATAGGTATTATAGGTAATATAGGTATGGGTAATATTGACGTATTTTGCTTTTAAAGCGGCCAGTTACAAATGTTGTAAGTATTTTAGGGCTAATATTATTACCTTATATTATTTTTTTTTTTTATTTTCCTTAGGTGTTAAACGTTTACCAATGTATGTACTTGGATCCGATTTCGTCATTATAACTCAGTGCATGGAGGTTTGCTTCATTGGCATCATTCCCGTATACTTTGACAATTGCGTAATTCTCTTTGAAGGTTTGCTTGTCGGCTAGAGGGCAGTCTTTGGGCACGACGACATTCATGGGCACAGATTGCTTGTACCCGTAGTACGTCATGGCGCTGACGAAGTTTCGGCCGCCGGAGATCGTGCAGCCCTTGCTCTTGTCAGATGGTGACATGTTGTGAAGCATGTTGCAGGCTCCACGAGCTTTGAAGCTGATGATAAAATGTTACTGTCATCTAAGCCAATATTAAAATGTGTTCTGCAATCAATATAAATAAGATCTTACCTTCCAGTGTTCTGTAAATTCTCGCATTTCAGAAAAACTTTACAAAACTTTTTTCCGACATGCTTTGCCTCCTGGAAGAATTCAGAAGTTTAAGTACGCAGATCCTTTAAGAACCCTACCTACCTACCTTAATTTTCTAAACTTAGTAGATTTAATAATAGTTTTAATAGAACTATCGCATCTAGACATACTAAATTAGAATGTGGGACTAGCATGGCAGCGCGACATGGCAAAAGTCGCACTTTCATTTGGTGCAGAGACCGATATAGAAAAAAAAGTAGAGAACTCATCATACTAGATGTTTCATGTGACTTACAACAATCGGTGTAAAGACAACTTCGGTTTTGATCCTTTGATGGGCATCCTGCACGTCCTGCAGCTTTAGTTTAATCTTGCTCATACTGACCGCTTTCTCGTCTGGCTCCTAAAATCAGCAACTTTTTATCGAACGCCACGCGCGAGTTTTTATGAAAAATTGTACCTACTAAATACACTCTTGTGACATTAGGACTAACTAATCTATAAGTATAAGTACAGTACAGTGTAGTATATCTGCTGCAACTTGCAGTAGTGTACCTATTGATTGATTATTTGTGATTGGGCTATTGCAAGCAAGGGTCGTTGTAACATGGACACCAACGACGCTGGTCCTTTTGTGTTCGCCCCAAGCTCACCCATATTTACACATACCTACCTCAGAACTTATGGTATTTTCTTTTCATTCTCGGGAATGCAGGTTTCCTCACGATGTTTTCCTTCACCGCCGAGCTAGTAAATGATAAATACAACCGTACATAAATTCCGAAGAACTTAGTGGTACAGGCCAGGAATCGAACCGCGTCCTCAGTATTGAGGCGCTAGCTCTCTTCCGTATGGGCTATCATCGCTCCTGTGTACTTATAGTGCGATTGTATGAAGCTTTGTCTCTGAGTGGTATTTACTCAAGTGATAGGGGTCAGCTGACAAAGAATAAAACATTACCACTGAACGCTCTTGAACTTCTGGAAGATTGTCTTCAATAATATTATGCCAGTACATAGGCTCTGTCAGCCGCTCTCCAAATTTCTGAGCCATTTTATTCATATTCGAAAAAAGTACTTATTGTTTCTAAACCAAAATTTCTTTTATTGATTAGATGAAGTTAATTAGACTACAGGTGATTAGACTTGTGCACTTAGTATTACATTGTTTTATTTTTATTTTTTGACTTATTCAGTTTTGCTAAAATATGGGTAATGAAATCATTGAAATCGCAGTTATTTTGCCATGGTTTTTTTGTTTATTTATAGCTGATTCGTGTTATGATGATGGAGATGTTTGCCCACTTTTGCCGACATTTTTGACAATGTCTGTCTGACGATTCCATTCTCTTTGTGATAGATAGTTTTGTACAGGTTTTGTATGCAAACTCCAGAGATTTTGTATACATAGTCTCTGGCAAACTCAGCGTAAGCGAAAAGTTTTCAATCTAAGGCAAACATAGACGAAGAATTTCCTACGTACTTAGATTAAAAACTTTTCGCTTCCTACGTACGACCTTCTCTTTTTACGTATGCAAAGGAGTTGATCAAATGAGTAGGCAGTTTAGTTAATATTGTAGCAAGCCAAAAAAATCGTATATGGTTAATATACTTGCCTGCCGCCGTAGTATGCCACTGTGATACAGCGCTATCATACCTTTGCTCTCTTCCTATTTGCGCGCGAACGAACGAGATAAAAGGCGTGATATAGCCGTATCACGTGTAAAATGCTGGCTATAAGGCTGAAGAAAGCTTGAAGTTAGCATTCACAGAACACTTTGGTTTTTATTCAGCGGCGATGCCGCAGAGTCAGTGGCAGCCCTGGAAAATAGCATACAAAATGGTTAAATTAGAATTAGTGATGTCCGAGTCAAGTAGTACTCAAACTACTAATTCAAATACTTACCTCATTAGGTTGTTGCTTACTAGAGTTTGCGATTTAATGTACTTATTTGAATGCAGATTACAGTACCCAGCACACAATTTGAAAAATGGGCATGCGTAAGGGGTATACAGTCCCGATCCAAAACCAAATTATACTAACTAGATTTCAATGAATAACTAGTGATATTTTCAATAGTTAATTCAATTGTTTATTAATTGTTAAATAAATTAAAGTGGCAGTGGGCAACATTGCTCACAGAACCGATGGCCGATGGGACCGAAGAGTTCTTGAGTGGTGACCGCATACTGGAAAGCGCAGTGTGGGTAAGCCCCCACAAGGTGGACTGACGACCTGGCGAAGGCGACGGCGGGAATGTGTTGGATGAGGCGTTGTGTCGTTGAGGCGATCCTTGGGATAGGCCTATGTCCAGCACAGAAGTTGACGTCCATCAGCTGAGATGATGATGATGACGAATTCAATTGTTCAAATAATACTGAATTTGTTGATATCAGAAGCCTATACCTACCTACACATACCAATACCTAAGTCACAGTATAAGGGTCAGCGCACACCTAGCGTAAAACTGTTCGAGCATGCGCGAGCAGATTTCATTGATTCAATTGATAATGAACTCTATTCCCATTGAAATAAAGTCGAAAATAGCTTGCAAGTGATTAAATTCCTTCAGCGTCTGTTCGAGTATGCTCGCGTATGCTCCTCGCGGCGACGCGAGCAGTCGCGAGCATGCTCGCGCATGCTCGAGCATGTTCGAGCATACGCCCGTGTCGATGCTTGCGATCCGTCGTAAGTGTTGCCACCTCTGCCGGTTTCGGACTAAATCTAGCATATTTTTTAACTACTTTAGCACGAAAAGGGCAATTTAGTACAGAAAATATATAATAATCTAACTCTTTTTGAAAATACAATGAAAATCTCAAAGGTCGAAGCAGATTTAGTAGGTTTTCAAATTGTTCATATTCCATTTAATAGTAGTCATAAAATAACTGTCCCTTGAACTTTAAACCGTAGCACAGGGTGTGGTACAAAGAGTAGAGTAATATATCGGAAAAAGAGAGCCCTCTAGTGCCATTTTAATGCAAATAAATTTGAAACGCCACCTATGATATTTAACAAGAAACAGTTGCTATATATACGCATACCTATAGCTAAATGTATGCTTTACAATGGAATCTACTTTTTCTCAGTAATGAGCTATTTTGTTCTAGTTTAGAGTAGTAGCCTCAGTAACAGGACGGAGGAGTAATCTTGCCTCAACGTCTGAAGTGAAGATCAACACTCAAATCACAAAATGGGCGCAAAACACAAACAAGCGTACGCGCAAGTTGTAACGGCGGCCATATTGTGACAACTTGTGTAGCTGGTGTTGCTAGGTGACAATAATATGGTGCTACCGCAGAACATAAGTTAAATTATTTACTAATTTTAATTAAAACAGTTTTGAAATAATACGTAAATTGTATTAAATAGGATCAGTTTTTTTTATAATTTTAGTAATAAATTTGCTTTATTGTTGAGTTTGAAGAGACATCTATCGGAAATTTGAGACAATATTTTTGTAGTTACACGTTATTCAAAGAAGATGCCGCTGGTTTCTTTGCGTTTTTCCTCAAAGTTCCCCTCTGTCCCCCCTCTGGTGTGGTATTCCCCAAATGTACATCTTTCTTGCCAGGTTGCTTCAGCCCATATTCTTCTTTCAATTTTGTGTCGTCCTCTTTTCATTTTATTGATGTGCTCTTCTTGCTCCTCTTCCTCTGCTAGTAACCCAATAATTACCAAATCCCAGTCCACCATACTTTAAAATTACTCTTCGCACGTCTTTACTTTAAAATATTGTATTCACAACTGCAAAATTCACTGTCAACTGTAGCAACACGGGAGCAACCGCGAGACTGTTCGAACACGCGCGAGCATGCTCGCGCATGCTCGAGCATCCGCCGCTGCCGCCGCGCCGGCGGATTTCGCCTCTGCCGCCGGCGGATTTTGCCGCTAGGTGTGCGCGACTGCAAAGAACATGCTCGAGCATGCGCGAGCAGATTTACGCTGGGTGTGCGCTGACCCTAAGAAAGAGTATCTATTACTACATACAGTACGGACCCTCCCTGCCTCCGGCCAACTTTTGACCTCACCCTATTGTCCTCTGATTACCTTGGCAGTTACTAAAAAGAACAAATGTTTTCGAAACAAAGAGAATATAATCGCATGATGAAGCATAAAAATTATTTTAGAATAGACGGGAGTCGAAGCGATTTATTTACGAAAAAGTCATTGTTCCGCATGCAGCTAAAGTCATTGCAACCCTAGACTCCGTTCCGCATGTGGTGACATCATCTTGTCCATTCCTATTTTTTGTAAGCAGTATCCGGGGTGTGCCTAAGTAGTGATTATATTTTTTTTTTGCCTATATCCAGCAGTGTTAGTAAATAAAATAAGCAAGTATATTAAAAACCTTATATTATGAAACTTAATTAATTGCTAAAGCATCATTCTGCGCCTCCTGAGCCAGCTGCACTTGCAGGTTTAACAACTTGTTTTTCAAAACTACAATACCCATAAGGACTATATTCTCGGGCTTCAGCGCTCCCGCTGACTCCACGTTATAGAAGAACTTGTTTGGCTTAGCTTCCCAGTTGAACTCCCCTTCATACTGATCCTCGTCCAGCTCCGTATGTTCACTCTTTGGCCACTCATCCGGTTTAGGAAACAGCGTGTGTTTCATTATATTGTCCGGGTCGTACTCGAAGCACACACCGGCCGTTGGATTCCATTTCGCGTGTTCCTTACCAAATCCTTTCTTAGCGTAAGCTCGCAGTTTCAATTCCTGTCCTTTACGAAGTTTGATGATCAAGATTTCGTCAGCTTCGCCGTAGTCGGCCTGGTCTTCGTCCCGGTGCCGTGACGTGACGGGGACGACGCGGGGGTCGCTTGATTTTAAATCGGCAGTAGTGACGTGCCTAGTTTGGTCGTCTGTGCATTTAACGTCTAGCGTGAACTCTACGCTGCACTCCGAGCAGAAGTCCGCGCACATGCAGTCTCTCGAGTACCTTATTTTGTCGACGACGTCGTCAGATATGAGGGGAATAAGTCCGATACGGTGTGCTAAGAACTCGTCGCTGAGTACGGTGGAGTTTGACTCTAATTGCACCCAGTCTATGGCCATGGTGGGCGTCTCGGCGATGAACACACGACGCATGCTGTTGGCAACGCTCAGCTCTGTATCTTCAACGACGAATTTGACGTTGTCGTCGGTAAGCTCGGTGATGTGCACAGAAGGTTGGTTAGCGTACGGCATTTTGGTTGTTCAATATTTTTGTATGGATAGTGAAATTATTGTATCATGAGATCAATTAATTGTTCTGTTGGTGAACTTATTTTTAATATTATTCAGCATAAGCCACGAAAATAAATAAGATGCTTTGACGAAACGTTACCGACATAACCGACCAAATAACCGACAAATTCGCATTATTGTATTGTATTGGCTGACTGACATATGTTCCTTGCTGACTGACGTCTGTCTGACACATACCAGGGTTGCCAGACGTTGAAAATTTTTCCTCGTACAAAAAGCAAGAAAAACCTCGTACTTTGGCTATTAAACCTCGTACATTCATCTAAAGTGTAAAAAAACAAAGATTTAGGCATAAAACAAAATTTAATTTTCGACTTATCATAGAGTAAAAAAAAATTGGTTTTAAATTAAATTTTAATGTTGTTTACAACGAAAAAAAGAGGACAAGAGCAGCTAATCCGAGGAACAAATCGAAGTGATGATCGGTTTCATGTGGATTTCCCGGCAAACTACAAACTAACCATAAACATCCGATAGTCTTTGATGGTTTAGATATTCATTTATTCAACAAATAGTAGCTTGCAATGGATAATCATGGCATAATTTCCTTAAAAGTCAAAACCTCGTACATATTTGTACGAGGTTGACATCATCCTCGTACCTCGTACGGGAGACCCCAAATCTCGTAATTGTACGAGGAACCTCGTACGTCTGGTAACCCTGACACATACATGTCTGACAGACTGACGTGACCAGTGTTGCCACCTTAGTTTTAGTAATAGGGGCAGTTGAAGAAGCTAAAAAGGACTAGATCGGGCTAGCTAGATGGAGCACAAATGTGTTTCAACATTTTATAAATTACCCACAACGTAACATGGGACAGCTTTGAGCACAATCCAAGAGGCAGTTTAGGATACATTCTAAGGTGCCCCATATAATTTCAAATCTACCCCTAGCATTTTGTTCAAATCTTGTTTGAATTTGCTATCGTATTTTTGTTCAAAACGTATTAAATATCTATAATATTATACAGCTTTCATCTAAGCTAAATGAAATATTTTTAAAGATAAAAAGATCTGTATTCTCCACATTCTTCAATCCACGGAGTTAAAACCTTACAACTTCTATGCAAATGTGCTTGGTTGAGGTACTAAAAACAAATTGGGCTTCTAACTTTTTTGGCACTTTGTCAAACGCCCAGTTTATCACGTGACCTAGGTGGGAATTGGTATTAGCATTTAGCACCTTTAAAAATGTATTCCTATGAATATTTGACGCAATAACATTTTTCAAAATTAAACAGAATTTTAAGAATTTAACCAATTAAATAGGTTCCAAAATTTAAAATATTATTTAGTTATTTAACAAACTAAACCCGTAGTACGCGCCCGTAGTCGTAGCGTAGAGATGCGGTTGTTTGATTTTGGCAACATATTGCCAAAATCAAACAAATTACAAATAATATAAATCAATCAATCTATGACACAAATCGCTAAAGTTCGATGTTAGCATGCCGCAAATTTCAGATTTTGGTGTAATATTTTTAAGAAAATGAAAGAAAAGCCTGAAAAGGATTAGATAGCTATTTCCGGGCACAACGAGTTCACCTACAGTAAAAAGTGCTAGATCTAGCCCCAAAAGGGCTAAGGTGGCAACACTGGACGTGACGGACAGTGATTATTTTTTTTAGAGTTTTTGGCGGGATTTGAACAGCTACGTTTGGAGTCCTCATATTTCATTTATTGTTTATGGTTTATAGTGAGTTTTGGTTCGTAAAATCGGTGTTTTTTTGCGTAACAAAGTGTCGTGCAAGTGAACAATATACAGTTCAGTGAAATATGATGGTGTATGGGCGTAAACAGGAAAAGTGTTCCGTCATTTTTAGCGCGGCAAAGCGGTCGGTTCACCTCTTTCCTGTGGACTTCTGCGATTCCTGCGTCTTTCGATTGTCTCCAAAAACTCCAAAGAAGCGTCAAAACGTCGAACACCAACGTTTCGAGGCTTAAAATTCGTCATCATCTATCATCCTCATCCACCATCAAAATTAAGAATTTGAAGAAGAAAACGTAGATATACAAGAAGCTTGAAAGGGGTATGAACATTTTTATATGGAGCCTGGGATACCTAAACTTTTTTTTTCATTTTTTTTATAATTTTTATAATTTCACGCGGCCAACCTTAAGACTTTGCATATCGATAGAACACGTCATTACAAGCATACTTTCTTATTTGGCAAAATCTCCTAGCCTGCTGTTTTAAGCTAGATATTTGACTTTAAAAGTTTTAATTTTTCAAGACTCCTAGGGGCTTTATTTCTCATCTGTTCGAGATGAGACTTGGTATTTGCATAGTAGAGGTGTAAATCTGTAGTTACTTACTTTCGGGGTTGGAAAATATCTGCGATACCTCTTTTTTTTCTTCGAATTTTTATCATTTCGCGTGGCCAACATTAAGACTTTGCATATCGATAGAACAAGTCATTACAAACATACTTTCTTATTTGGCAAAATCTCCTAGCCTGCTGTTTTAAGTTAGATATTCAACTTTAAAAGTTTTAATTTTTCAAGACTCCTAGGGGCTTTATTTCTTACCTGATCGAGATGAATCTTGGTGTTTGCATAGTAGAGGTGTAAATCTGTAGTTACCTACTAAGAACTTATGAAATAAATTATCCTAAAAATAAAAATCTATAGATTATAAAATAGATAAGAAATAAAATACGACGAAACTGGAAGTTGCATAAAAAACAAAAGCGGGGAGGGAGAAACTGCAGGGTGTGGGCAAAGCATATATAAAAATAATAGTAAGCGCGCTTCTAAGAAACCGCGCGACACGCCGGCGATGCGGCAAGATGGTGGCCATGCTAAGGGTTGTTACAATACCGTTCAGAGGAAACGGAATAAAATATAAGACAATGAATATGAAATAAGTTTAATCATTTAATATTTTATTAATTGGTAGTGATCCTAACATCAACCTAGGTATTTATTTTCGTTATGAATAGAGATCAGATAATCCGATGTTTATAAATATGCAGCCGGTGAAGTTTAGGTAAACGTTTACGTTACCACGTGGTGTGGTTTACCACTCTGTCAACTCTGACAGCATTTTATAAGTTGACAAAAGTGTCAGAGTTGTTCAAATGTCCAAGTTCTACGATAGTTTAGCAATCCCGAGAGCTAAGAACGGTCCTGGGATTGTTACATAAAATCAATTAATTGAGGTGTCTGCATTATTCTTTTGAAAAATTAACTTTAGGTAAATATGCATCCGAATATCCGATCTCTAGTTATGGACTATTATTTAAGTTTTTGATTCAAAGTTTTAGAAGAAAATACATTATTTTTCAATTAATGACACGTATTACGTAAAAAAACAATTGAGTAGTGCCGTAGCTTACCAATTTATGTATTTTCAAGCGGTATCTCCAGTAAAAACAACACAGTTTCAAATCTTATCAAAAATGCTTCAAACCACTTTAGTTCCAGCAAATCTTTTTTTTTATAAGATATGGAATCACACCCGTACACAATGCCATAATTATATATTCCGTGACAATACAAACAATTTGAACTATTGTAGTACTAGTGCGCTCTCCTATATAACATTTGACACCAAGAAAACAACTTGACCAAGTCAAATCAGTTGGCCAAGTTTTCAGAGTTATTTACGTTGTAAGAGTTTTTCATGTTGACCGATTTGTTTATTTTGTCCGAGTTGTCCAAGTCGACCAAGTTGTTCAATCTACTGTTTACTACTTACGAGGACCAGTATTAAAAAACGATGCGGCGGCCCCATTTTTTTAATTTACTTTATTCAGAAAGGCAAAGGTATTCATATTATGTTTTCGGGGGGGAAAGAGGGAAGTTTAGGTAAACATGCATCCGATTATCTGATCTCTATTCATAGCAAAAATAAATACCTAGGTAGAATTAATAAAATATTAAATGATTAAACTTATTTCATATTCATTGTCTTATATTTTATTCCATTTCCGGCCATGGCCGCCATCTTGTAAACACCAAGTTTCATCTCGAACAGATGAGAAATAAAGCCCCTAGGAGTCTTGAAAAATTAAAACTTTTAAAGTCAAATATCTAGCTTAAAACAGCAGGCTAGGAGATTTTGCCAAATAAGAAAATATGTTCGTAATGACGTAATCTATCGATATGCAGTCTTAATGTTAGCCAAGCGAAATTATAAAAATTCGAAAAAAAAAATAGAGGTCGCAGATATGTTCCAACCCCATAAGTAGGTAACTACAGATTTAAACCTCTACTATGCAAACACTAAGTTTCATCTCGATCAGATAAGAAATAAAGCCCCTAGGAGTCTTGAAAAATTAAAACTTTTAAAGTCGAATATCTAGCTTAAAACAGCAGGCTAGGAGATTTTGCCAGTATGTTTGTAATGACGTGTTCTATCGATACACAAAGTCTTAAGATTGGCCGCGCGAAATTATAAAAATTAGAAAAAAAAAATTTGGTATCCCAGAGATGTTCCTACCCGTTTGAAAATTTCAAGCTTCTTGTAGATATGGCTTTAAAGGACATAGTATCCAGAGCCATAAAACCATTATTGAAAAAAAAAATGATTTTTTTTGTTATTATCCTTTCGGTAAGGCAATGGGAACTAGCCTTACAGCCTGGTCTTTAGTTACATTTTTCTTTATACTTAAAAACTAACCTAACCTAATCTTTTATATACGTAACTCTTGAAATGCGAGGATGGAACACATTCCAATGTTTAATGGAGTTTTACGCGAGGACTTCAATCCAAATCAAAAGGGAGCACCTTTCTTTATTTCTCACTTTTACTACATTGTTCTCCATTGATGGCACGCGTGCGTGATACGTCCTTTTCCCCGAACGTCCACTATGGACCCGAACGTCAAGTTCCCGGTTTCGTCCACTTCCCCGAACGGCCTTTCCCCGAACGGGCATTTACCCGAACTGCCATTTCCATACAAAATTAGGACTTGCACATTATTAAACTAATTCCACCACATTAACACAATAATAGCCACGAAAAACCTTGCGAAAAACTAAGAAACAAAACCCGTCCTTTTCTTCTCGCTTCCCGCGTACAATGTAATACACTACGGTAATACGGAAGTCTGTGCCCGCCGTAGAAAGGTGCCCGCGTACTTAAGGGCCCCATTCACAGTAGTCCGTCTTGCAGTCCTACACCAATATCGGATCGTGAATGGTGTTGCAGTCCTACAAAGCGTCCGATGACCTTGGGCAAAATGTATGAGTAGTCCTACTTGCAGGATAGTGTGTGGCCTCGTAGTCCTGCATGTAGGACTACTGTGAATGGGCCCCTTTAGATTAAAAACTTTTCGCTTACGCTGACACATACTTATATTACTCTTTGGCTGACACGCTGACCGCTGACCCTTGGCTGACCCGCGTACTTAGATTAAAAACTTTTCGCCCCGCGTACAATACTTTTTTTTTGTGCAGTTCAAGGTAAAGGGTTTTAATATCCCATACAACCGATGTCTTCAATAAAAAAAAATTCAAAAAAAAAAATCAAATTAATTTTATTTCAGACAAAGTCCATAGATTGTTAGTATACATAAACTTAAAAACTATATTAGTACAGTATTATCAACTTGTAGTCCTATACCTACATAGCCTATTTTCTGATAGAGGGGGCAGCGGAGAGGTGTAGTTTCGTCCAGTGCCTCCAGATGGGACAGTGTGGCCGGTTTGAAATGGTGTTCAGGAGACTGTTGGCGCTACTTTGGACGCGACGCATCAGGGAGGCGACTCTACTGCGTATTATGGCGTGAAAGGAAGTCACACTTGCCGCCGCTAACATCCCTGACGCGCTGCAAAACCTCGGAAGCCCCATCAGCATCCTGAACCCATTATTATACTGGATACGCAGAGCATTGTAGGCTCCCTGCGTATAGCTGACCCACAGGCTGCACGTGTACATCGACTGGCAAAAAGCTCTGAAAAGTGTACGCTTTACCTCCTCAGTGCATCGTGCAAACCTGCGTGCCAACATATTACAGCGCACCGTCAACGCCCTGCGCTCCCGCTCCATGTCAGAGTTGTCCTTAAGGTCATCGGTGACCCAGTGTCCCAAATACTTGAACTCGTTCACCTTTACAAGTGGCGAGCCAGCAAGAGTGATGCCAGGGATGTTATAGCATTTATTTCCTGCTTTGAAAGCAAGCAGTACACTCTTGCTTGCATTGTATTTGAGACCATGAGTCACCGCATACTCCTCGCAGACCCTTAAGAGCCTACGGAGGGCATTGATTGTCGGGCTTAGCAGCACCATGTCATCGGCATAGCTCATATTGTTCATAGATGTTCCGTCAATAGAGCAGCCCACCTTGGTGCTGCTAAGCTTCACAATCAGCTTGTTCATGTACAGGTTGAAAAGACGGGGCGAGCTCAACCCTCCCTGCCTCACCCCGCACTCCAACCTGTACACATCCGAGAGTGATCCAGCCCATTTTACATAATTGCACTGCTTGCTGTACCAATATTTCAAGATCCCTATCAGTTCCTTCGGGAGCGTCGTATCCTCTGAAAGCTTGTTCCACAGTATGTCATAAGACACTAGGTCGAACGCCTTAGACAGGTCCAGGAAACACGCAAAGACCGGGGTTTTTCTATCCGTATAATACTGGACTGTATGTTTGAGACACAGGATAGCTGACTCTGTAGATAGAGCCGGCCTAAATCCAAACTGGGCGTCATGAAGCTCTACATGTTCTTCCATCCGTCTGTCTATCACACAGTCCAGTACCTTAGCGATCACCGTGGCTAGCGATATTGGTCTGTAGTTGTTCCTGTCTGAGGCGTCCCCCGTCCTATTTTTAACAATGGGAACTACTATGGTTTTCATTAGATTGTCCGGCAGATATGAATGGCCTACGCAAAGAGAAAAGAACATGGCAAGTACTCTCGGTAGGTGTACACCCGCATGTTGCAAATGCTCAATGCTTAAGTGGTCATGTCCCGGAGACTTTCCCCGAGTCATTCCCTTTACTATTTGAGCCACTTCCTTTGCTGAAAACCTGACATGCGGGTCCCCACCAGTTGCCATGTTCTCTCCTCCCTCCGACGCCGCCCCCAAGGGAGACTGGATCCCGAAATGATCTTTGAATAAGTTGGCCACCTGACCTGGATCACTCACGCCCTCCACACTCACTGGAAGACTCGACCTGGGATCCAACTTTTTCACATTTTTCCAAAATTTTCCAAACTTTTTACTTTTGTGGTTGGTGGCAAGGATGTCCATTTTTATTTGGGTTTCATGATCTTGGCACCATTTCAATTTAGCTTTAAATGTTTTTCTGGTTTCACACATCTGGTCATAAAATACTCCCCGTGCCTGTTTACCGTGTAGGTCCCAGTTTTGGAACGCAAGTCGAGCCCATGAGCCTGCTTTACATGTCTGTTCCATCCCATTCCATAAAGTGTCTCATTTATAACAATAAAAATGCTGTTGGTGTTCGACGTTTTAACGCTTCTTTGGGAGTTTTTGGAGACAAATGAGAGACGCAGGCAGAGACTTAAGTCTCTGTACGCAGGAAACCAGTACCAGTGTTTCCGACGCTCCCGAATCCCGATTTTACGGGAGATCTACTGATTTCCGACCCCATCTCCCGATCTACCATAACATAATCAGATTCTCCAGATTTTTATATTTCTCAGAATAATTAATAATAAAAACCAACTTTCTACTAAAAATTATAATAATTAATGCATCCCTTCAAAATAACCACTATTTTATTTTTGCTTATTGTAGTTTATTGCAACGATGATTCCATCAACTGACACCAGTGGGCGCTCTGTGAGAGCGTTTTTTGACCTTCTGTTGCCTTCTCTTAAGGTGCCGCTGGATCCGTCCTGCTCCTTCCTTCTTTAGATCCTCGTACTGTTTCACTAATGCTTCCACGCGGCTTTCAGCTGAAATCACATTATTATTATATGTCTTACGTTCCGTAATCACGGGCAATTAAGTCCCGGACCTTTGGAAGGCGTGCATGGGGCCGAAGCCAACATGTAGAGGCCCGTTCAAAAGACAAGTTAATCTAAATGTAAGGGATACACAAATGGCGGATACCATCCCCGAGCGCACAACATGATACACACGGGGATGGTCCCCGCCATTTGTATTGGCTTATTATTATTATTATTTGCAATCAGGTTCGCAGGTTATGTAACACTGCAACCATTGCTGATATGCGATTTTTGAACATCATACGAGCGAATCGGCAGTAGAAAGATGCATAATCTCCATAGTAACTTTGACATTTTCTACTGCCGAGTCGCTCGTATGATGTTCAAAAATTTTGTTTGTACTTCCGTATGCATTATCCACAAACATAGGCATTATCATTTACCATCGCTTTGAAAATGACATAAGTTCATTAAATAATTTGAGTCAATTCAAATAAAGAGTATTATCTTGAATAGTTGAGAGTGTCGGTGGCGCATTGCGGAGAGGTATGAACAGGACTCCCAATTATGGGGGTCCGGGTTCGAATCCGCACAGACAACATGCCATGTGCCAATGAGTTTTTCTAACTTATGTACGTAATACCGACTTCTCTCAAACGGTGAAGGATAACATAGTGAGTTAAGCTGAAGAAGAAATTCTGATGTGTATGTGAACTCTACCAACCCGCATTGGGCACGTGTGGTGTACTAATGCCCTTGCACCCACCATGAGGGTAGGCCTGTGCCCTGCAGTGGGACGTTTATAGGCTGATGATGATGATCTTGAATAGATATTGTCTAGGTGGATTTCGGTAAACGTCAACACCACATTGTACTTTAGGGGTTGATTTTCGAAAAATCTTTTTTTATTGCCTCCTACATGCTCTGTAGAATATGTTTTTCAAATTCCTTTTTTCTACCTTTACTTTAGTGGTTTAGGGTGTGCGTTGTCTATCAGTCAGTTACAGAACAGTTTTATATGTGTAGATAGATATCTAGATAGGCTCTTTATTTGCAATTCTGGTGCTGGGTATTTATTATGTACTTACTAATTTTAAGGTATGATTAAACCTCATACATTTAATAACTGGCATTGCATACTAATTTTCCATATTGTTTCATATGTGTGCTCTGGAGGCCTTAAGTTACTATGTACACATGGCAACCTCTTTTAGTAAAAACAACACTCCAAGAAATTTATCAGCAATGCGACAGCTCGTGTCTCAAAGTTCATACTGAACAACAGCAGGAGCAAGGCTCGTGCCATCGTCGGAGCCCTCACTGGCCACTACGCCACAGGCACGATGATGCACAAGATGAAACTCACCCTGGATCCCAGCTGCCGACCGTGAGGATGAGGAGACCATGGAGCATATCCTGTGTGACTGTGATGTCTTGGCGGCAAAGCGCATGTGCCTCCTCGGTGATGGATATCCAAAACCGGGAGACCTTAGGCTTCTTCCCCTCAATGGTATTGCCTCCTTCATTGACCATGTATTTGAAGGGTGAAGTAAGCAAAAAGTATTGGGGCTAACACAAAAGATCCCACTGGGTCGAAGTGTTGCTGGCTTGCCAGCCCCCACAACAAGATAAGATAAGATAGTAAAAAAATTAAAATCTTACATTTGTTCTTAAAGTGTGGTTGCTTTCCTTCTCTGAACTCCTGCTCAACATTTCTCCTTTGTTTCTCGGTCTGCTCTTGGTCAATCTTCTTCTTCATGCCAACTCTGTGTTGCTCATTCAGACGTTGTAACAATCTCCGTAACTTCTTCTCTCTTTCTGGATCTGTGGTCTCCTTTAGCTCTGCCCTTATTGCTTTGATATCTTTTATGCGAATATCAGAGAGAAAATTGTAATTTTCTGAGAACTGTTTCTTATCAAATTCACCGCACAGTGGATCGAATCTTTGAAAGAAAATGTTTAACATATTAAATGTTATGATAGATTCTAAAATCTTATTTTTTTATAATCACTCTCATTATAAGCCACAACCGTCCGCTAATGTGTAAGTGTAAAGTAGACCAAGGCTAAAGGCTAAATTATAGCTTATCTAAAAAAAATGTTTTTTTTTACTTAAGGCTTTTTTATAGGTTGGTGCTCAATGGGTTAATTATTCTATTCAATATTTAGGTATGAATGACATGCTACTTTATTAAACAAATTGCTCAAAAAAAGTTTACCTCGGATCACGGATTTCTTTTTTCTTCGCTGTAGGTGGTGCATCTCGCAACATAGACACCGGCTTTTTGGAACTCATTTCCCGCGGCCTGTTCTTATTATCTCTTTTGAAAACCTTGGGTTTCTTATCCTTCTCATTTTGTCCAAACAAAGCCTCTTTATACAGTTTCGCACCAATTCTCTCCTTCAGTTTCTGTATTTCTTCAAATGATAAAGACGATAGTTCCGCTCTGATTGCTGTCTGGGACAGGAAAAGGTTTTTAATATAAATCTTTCATCTTGAAAACAAATTGCAATCACCGTAGTCGGAGGCTGCAAGGACCTTTGTGAGCTCATCAGTGTCTCAATAAATTATTTTCGATTCCGATCGAATTATTTTCGACGGCCCGGTAGCACAGTCGGTAGTGAACCTGCCTGCTGTGCCGAGGGTCGCGGGTTCGAATCCCGTAAGGGACAAATATTTGTATGATGAATATGAATATTTGTACCCGAGTCATGGATGTTTGTATCTATATATGTATTCTATATCGTTGTCTAGTCATCATAATACAAGTCCAGGCTAGATTCTGGTACTTTAAATGTGGCTAGATAATTTGTGTGACATTGTCCAAGATATTTATTTATAAATATATAAGGGTAAAAGGGTACAATGGGACTAACATATACAATAGGTACAAAAGTCCCTAAATAAAATTAGAACTAAATAAAAAAAAAATCTGGCATGTGACCCAAACGTGTAGCGACAAAATTATCCTGGGTCAGAGTGTCATCTTAGGGGCCCCGCACACCTTTTGGCATATCGTCGGGGATAGTGCCTTTTGGCCTTTAACCTTCTGGGCTGTTACCATGAGAACCTATACATATAAAGATAAACAGGCAATAACCTAATGTTAGGTTGAAAAAGCCTGGGTGTTACGAGGATACCAAATAAGTATCTCTACACCGCAGGATCTTCCCCGTCCGTTCTGAGTTCTGTGTGCGAGCTAGCGCAGTCGCATGAGGCACTCTTCTTGTTATCGTGTGGGCAGGGCAATGGTGTCCGAATTCTTTAAGACCGCCTTACAGCCTCTGACGTGTTTTTTATGTAACAACTACTACCACCAGAGATAGTAGCCGGGACCAACGGCTTAACGTGTCATCCGAAGCACGGAATCATTCCATTTCATTGAGGTACTATAGAGGCGACACACAAACTGAATTGTTTGATACACTCATATAGGCCAATTGGTGCAAATTACCTAGCCTGGGCCAGGCGCTCGCGCTCACTGCACCTTGATGCACAGATTTTGTTCACGATGTCTATTCTACTATCAGTTTAAAATAACAATGTGCATGACCTTGAAGGGCCGTTGGATAACTTCACTCGGCTGTAAAGGAATATAGACTCTATGCAAAGGCAACAATCATTTGAATGACTCGAGTGAACTTCGTGTGATTGAGTGACGTCACATTTGCGAGCGAGGTCATGCACATTGTTATTTTAAACCGATAGTATACATAATTATTCAATGAGTCGCGTAGATTTATGTCTCCTAAGATATCGGGAGGAGGGACTAGGTCTCAAGAACATAATTTAATAATGTTCACTTACTCTTTCATTGTCGTCGTGATCTTCTTCTACATCTGTATTAACAGAGTTATCTTCGCTGCTACTCATTTTGGTGTTTAAAGATTCTAAGAAGGGAAGAATACAGCGGTATATTAAACTGTAGTCTTTGGATTGGAATACAGCAGGGCTGCGTTCAGAACCTACACCCGTTGTGCACCCCGAGTGCAACTTTCGCACTAACGCCGTTCAGAGCCTCGGTGAAAAAACGCTCTTTGCAACTTGGTTGTCACAACTCAACCGTTCCGAACCTCTGACGGGTTGCAACTTTTAACCGTCTAATTTGATGGTTGAAAAACACTCTGACGTTTGTATTATCTGTGGTCACTTGACTTTTCGCTCGTTTTGAATTAAAAGTTTGTTTTCCAAATTATTTTTTGATCCGCTAACATAGAAGAAGAGTTTTTTATTGTATTTGGAAATGATGGAAGCCCTGGAAGCCCATTTTACCGTCAATGTCAAAATTTGAGGTTATAAAAAACCGTGTTTACCTATGGCGAGTTGAAAAAACGCCCTGGCCGTTCCGTACCTTAGAGCGAGGTGAAAAAACAACTGCACAAAAACGTTCTGAACGCAGCCCAGTTGATCACGGAATTCACGGAAACCAAACCGAAAACAAAAGGTCAGGCAGGGGAAATTTTTATTTTTAGGTTAGGTTCAGTGTTGCCAGCTTGCCAGCCGGACTTGTCAAAAGTAACCGGAAATAGATAAAAAAGTAACCTTTTGGTGTGAAAGAAAAAAACCTTTAATTTTTAAACGCCGCACTACCCTTCGGTTCGCTCCAAGTAGCGCACCAAGATTTCGCCTCGGGTTGCAACGAAGCTCAACCACTAACAAAAAGAATCCTTGATGTCACCAAATATTTCGTAAATATTTGTGACGTTCTCAGGGAAAAGGGACCTTGTTGTCGGCTTTAGTTTCCGAGATATTCACTGTTTTATGAAATCACGTAAAAATACCGATTCTTTTACCATGCCAACAGCATAGTATAGCAGCTATTTGGATGACGTAACGGAAAACCAAGATGACGACCGTTTTCCAAGTGGCTCCGATCAGACTGAATATTTAGGGGTTTTAGTGTCCCCGATTAAAATGTTTGTTGTTTATTGTTTGAACTATATTATATCAGATAAATAATGTACTTATTAAGAATAAGAATATTTGTGTTATGTTACTTATTTACCTATTTATTTGAATAAACGATTAACGCAGAATGTCACCCAAAGGGCAATGGAGAAGGCTATGTTCGGAGTTTCCCTGCGAGATCAAATCAGAAATGAAGAGATCCGCAGAAGAACCAGAGTAACTGACATAGCCCAAATAATTGCTAAAATAAAGTGGCAGTGGGCGGGCACTGGCCTGGGGAGTTCTCGACAGGCGACCGCGTACCGGAAACCGCAGCGTGTGTACATGTGGTCCACAAGGTGGACCGATGAACTGGTTAAGACGGCGGACCTCGTTGGATGAGGGCTGTGCATGACCGATCAATGTGGCGATCCATGGGCATAATAATTCTATGCCTTGGGGGAGGGGGAGGCCTATGTCTATGTCTGATGATGTTGACTTTTTTTACCTGGTACGCTTGTTTTTTTCTCGCCAAGGCAGCCTAGCGTAGGCAGGTACACATTTTCAGTGGCAAAACGACTACACAAATAGTGAAAAATATAATAAAAGTCCTAAAAGCATAATCGCATTGTCACCCTACTAAGAATAAGGACACCGCGTCCAGTCATCTTTATCCCTCTCTACACAAAATTCCGAGAAGACCGCATTCTAGGTTTTACGTAGTAAATTAATATTTCTATGACTTTTTGTATGCAAAAGTCACACTATTACTGTTTCATGTGCGGCTACGGTATGGTTTCATCTAGTTACTATATCTATGACCCATGGTATAATAACTTTATGGTACTACTCTGCTACCTACATCAATCGGTAGTGTATATTTTCTTAGGCTGAGATTCAGAGACGATTCGTTAAGACGTGCTAAGCACGAACTAAGCCAAGACAGCCAAAGTAGTACTTAACGCGAACTTAATTTTTGGTATTCACAGTCAAGTTTCAACCGGTGCTAAGCCACTACTCGGCTAAGTACGAGTTATCATTCGTTCATTCAGTAGACATTCTATGGCATGTTGTTGCCAAGGTGTTAAAACTGCTACATGAAAGAATGAAGTGATAGAACTATACGAAGTCGTCGTAAGAGTAAAAGAGGTAGAAGATTTTGTCAAAGATGGCCCGACGCTAATGGAACACAATGGAAAATTCAAACTACGCGGGTGATTTGAATCGCTTCTGCGTAAAATCGGCTAATAAATTAATGAAATTAATGTGAAAAACTAAGATGAAAAATCAGATTCAAAATAAAACAAGGTTTGATTTATGGAAATTTTAATAAAAGGGGTTTATTTACACAAAATATTTATGATACAATGCAATACAATACAATACAAAGAAATAATTTTAATAAAAGTGGACAACTAGATATTATTCAATTATGTTGTTCTTCATAGTCCTTATCTTCTTTCAGCACTTTATTGGCATTGCAGAACTACACACACAGTATGCCACAATTAGATATATTGCTTTATTTTGGTGCTCAGTCCAATATAAACACTCAAATCTGATTTTTAGGGCACCAAACACGCGAGCCAAAATATTTCTGGTTTGAACTTCCACATAATTATAATTTTGTAGTGCTCTCGAGCTGGGATTCAAAAAGGGAGTAAGCACATACACAGTGTGTGGGCCGCGGCCGGTACCTATCATTATTTGTCCATCACGCTGCAACATCAAACATTTTCATCGTTGGTGCAACGGTGGCCTGAAAATTAAAATTATGTTTATTATACTGCTAGGTATGTAATCTAATCGCTAAACTTTTATTGCTATGGGATCACAAGACTTGTCCATATTAATATTATTATTATAATTATAAATTAAATCTTGGTGGTGCGATTCGGAGGTATCGACACTTAACCGTGAGGATTTGGGTTTGAATCCGCACAGATGATATACCAATACCACATATATATACAACTACAAACTGTCTTGCAAGCAGTCATAGCAAAGCTCTTTTAGCATATTGTAGGTGTCAACATTGAATAATGTGTAAAACGGTGATAGGTGGCTAGGTTTTCACTGACAAATACACTGCATAAGATACCCTTATCCTTTAGTCACCTTGTACAACACCCACAGAGAGATACGGGGTGGCAAATTGTAAGCCAAATGCAGTGCAGGCAGTGAATGAGACACAATAGAACTTTTATTATTATTGCTATAGCCGGTCACTGTCCACGAATGTGTTGATTATTAAAAAACTATTACTTACCTATTAAGGGAGATAAGATATGAACATTGATGCTGACATAACCAAGGATGTTGAGTGTTGAGAAAAGCTTTATCGAGTAAAAAGTATGGGAACTTCACAAACTCTCCGGCACAGGCATTCCGTCAAGGAGGGTGTTGAGGCATTAGGTAGTTCACCACGCATAATCAATGCGCAGTGGTAGATTACATTACACATCACAATATTGGTAGGTAGGTATCCTTTGTATAATGTCGCTCTCCATTAATCAAAGTAACAATCATGTTTTTAATACTGGATATCGGGGGTTATGTGGGGATCGGTTAATTTACTTTCCTTATGTTATCGAAAGCACCATCAAAAGGGATCTTTATTCTTGCTGACGAAGTGGAACAGGACTTGAAGACTTGAACAATCCTCGTAAAACTACTCCCTCTACGTAAAAATCGTAATTTCTCAACACAACATACTCCAGAAATTGGACAATAACACGGCTAATATTGTGATATTGTCCATTTTATTTAAAAACCACTGATTTGTTCCGAATTTTCTTGTTTCAAACAAATATTTATGATAAATATGTCAAAGGGACTTTGACATTACATTGAGGATTATTTTTCGTTTTGCTGGCAAATTTTTGGCATTATGGCCCTGATTCCTTGCTGAGTAGGGCCAAAGTAGGACTTAAGTCGCCGATTTCGGAAACTAATGCTCGGCTTAGTTTGAGTTCGGACTAAGCAAAGTTTTACTCGACTCTGAATACGAAAATTGAACTTAGCATCGGTTTTGACATACGGGAGTTCGAACTATGACTTAAAAATCGTCTCTGAATCTCAGCCTTAGTCAGAATTCAGAAGTGAGATTTTTGAAAATCATACGAGCGACTTGGCAGTAGAAAATGTCAAAATTACTATGGAGATTATGCATCTTTCTACTGCCAATTCGCTCGTATGATTTTCAAAAATCGCACTTCAGATTACATGAAACGTAGTGATTATATTCTCTTTGATTCCTTTGATTCAAAGACTACAGTTTAACTTTGATTCAAGGAATATAACTACTCCTTTGATTACATGAGTAGCTCCCGCCTAGGGAGTATTATATTCCAAATTATATTCCTTGATGAGTAGATTTCATATAATTTAGTTTTGGCATCGGCATGGAAACACATTTTTTTTTATAGCGGCAGAGGAATTAAAATTTACAGAAAAGAGTGAGTAAGAGCAATACATTAGAAATAATAAAAACCTGCAATGGACTTCGATGAAGCCATTACTGTTTGTAAATTGGATAGTCAAGATGGACGATACTACTTACTAATCGGATGGCAAACAAATTCATTTGAAATGTATATCTTCCACAAGGATAAAGTTTGGAAAGGTAGTTTTTCACACAATCGATTAGCTGGCTTTAGTAAAACTTGGCACATGACGCAAGAAGCCTACTATGCGAGCCTTAAACGATGCTTATCGCAACAAAGGGACGGTTATATGTACGAACTAAAAAGTGGATTCTTTTATTGGAAGCAAAAGTATAAAGACACAATTATAATAGAAGGCTTTCTACCAGTAGTATCAGTTTCATCTCCAACAAATTCAAAACCTGATTTAATTGAAATCCTCATTACTTTAAACATGCACCTAAAAGAAAAAGTAAATAGTTTGCAATCTGTCTACAAATCCATTAAAACTGAATATCGATTGTGTTTAAGAGATACAGAAGACTTTTTAAATTTAAAAGTAGACATGGAAAAAGCACTATGCGACAAGTTTATGAATTTGTTAAATGTGAAAAAGAGCAAATTAAAGGTGGTACAAAATAGACAAGTCGAAGAGGTTCGAAAAGGTGGAATTTTACCAAAACTTATAAAATAGGTAAAACAAAATACATATTTTGGACATTAAACATTTAACAAGTATTTTAGGACACTTCTAATATTTTAGAGAGATCTGTCTGTAAAGCCAGGTTTATAAGATGAAAATTTTGCGGTGCGAAATCTGCGGCGCCTCAAAAAAAGCACCGAATAATCACTTTGCACGCGTCTATTTTTCGGTGCTAGTGACCTCCGCCATGCCTCCGCCATGCCTCCGCCCCAGCGTGACCACATTTTTTTCAGAGAATCTACCAAAATGACTGCTGAAATCTACCAAAATCTACCAAGTCCAGTTTCAAATTCTACTTAAAATCTACCAACTAATATTTATGTCGTTCCAGATGGTTAAAATTCAATAAAACAACAAACTATTTTATCATTTTCATACTAGCTCATCACCTCAGCTCATCATTACTCATGTTATTATCGCATTTTTGTAAAAAAAATATTGGTTTTCATCACTTTGTAACATGAATGCTTCAATTTCCAAATAAATCTAAATAAGTATTATTGGTCGTCCCTATGTAGGCTTAAAGTTGGTACAGTTTTCTGTGTCTTATAAAAGCCCCCTTTTGTAAAAAACAACATTAAGCGATAAGATTAGCTGTACTATCAGTTTAAAATAACAATGTGCATGACCTCGCCTGCAAATGTGACGTCACTCAATCACACGAACTTCACTCGAGTCATTCAAATGATTATTTCCTTTACATAGAGTCTATATTCCTTTACAACCGAGTGAAGTTATCGAACGGCCCTTCAAGGTCATGCACATTGTTATTTTAAACTGATAGTACACCACTAAAGCTTTAATAGAAGCTCCAGAATACCCCCTGCAATCGTTTTCTCAGCTATTTTTATTTCCATTTTTGATTTTTTTGCTTGAATCCTAACATTTTTGATCAGATTTTCGAATACTGAATTTCTACCAAAATCTACTAAACGATTTCCCACTACTAAATTATCGTTCTCTTTGCCCTAAATCTACCAAAAAAGTAGAAATCTACTAAAAGTGGTCACACTGCTCCGCCCGCGTCCTTCGCAACCCCCGCGCCAATTTTTCGACTCGTGTAAACACGTCGCGGCGGTGCGAAGCGAATCGCTGGCACGGTTTTCCATTCGCATGCGAACAAATTGGCGCTGGAAATTAGCACTGTGTAAACGAAAGCGTGCCGTGCTTTTTTTTCGTGCGAAAAAATTGACGCCGTGAAATTGTCATCGTCTAAACCGGCCATTAGGCCAGGTTTATACGGGGACAATTTTGTGGTGCGAAATCTGCGGCGCCTCAAAAAAAGCACGTATAAACACTTTTCACACGAATATTTTCACGGCATGCGAACGTTCGCATGAAATAGAGAACGCGTCTATTTTTCGGTGCTAGTGACGTAGTGACCTCCGCCCGCGTCCGTCGCACCCTCCGCGCCAATTTTTCGACTCGTAGTTGTTTTAATCGCTGGCACGGTTTTCTCTAGCAAATCCATTCGCATGCATACAAATTGGCGCTGGAAATAAGCACCGTGTAAACGAAAGCGTGCCGTGCCTCTTTTTTCGTGCGAAAAAATTGGCGCCGAAAAATTTTCATCGTCTAACTCGTCTAAACCTGCTTTTATTGTTCACTGTTTTGGATAATTTTTGAGTAGAGCAAGCCAATGCCAATCTCTTTTCGCTGCTATAATTATTTATGTTATTCGTTATTGCTGTTGTTATAATTAACAGCATTTCAATTTTTTTACCACCTGTTTTTAATGAAAAATATAAATATAGGTTAAAAAATAAGAGATACGTATTTTTTCGATTAAATTTTTGACCGATACTTGCCGATACCTATTTCTATTTTTAATTTACTTTTGAATTTTCTCAAAAACGTAGGATTTATGGCTATAATACCTTGGCTGCAATCAAATTAAAAATAATATAATCTCAATCAACCTCTATTTTATTTTTCAGTATTTTTCAAATAACTCGAGAAATAATAGATAGAAAAATTTGATAATTTCAAAATTATCAGATTTTTCTAACGTTATTTCTTATATCAATATAAGCCTTGAATCACATAATCTCCAAATGGTTTTCGGATCGGCGGCGCCGCGCCGACCGATTTACCCCGCGCCGCCGCCGGCAAATTTTAGGTCAGCAGGGTATTAAATCTCCGATTCAAAATTTAGCATATGGTTAACTTTAGTACTTACTCCATTTGTACTAAATGTACCCTGAGTTTGAACATTGTACCTTTATCGCCAAGAAAGTACAAACAATACTAATCTGATCCCGCCGGGAGTCATAATGCAGTTTCGAAAACTGTCGTAGCGAAGCACGCTGGTGCGAAAAACTTTTTAACTGCCTCATACGTTCGAAACATTGTACGTTCGAATCATGTAGTCGCGAAAACCGTTGTAGCGAAGCACGCTGCTGCGAAAAACTTTTTGATTGCCTCCTCGTACGTTCGAAAACTTTTGAGATTGAATTATGCAGTCGCTAAAAGACGCTTTTATTATATTGGAATTTTGGAATCGATAGTATTGAGATGCAATAGTATCGATATTATCGATAGTACCTATTGCATAAAATCATATCAATAAATAGTGTTGGTTATTCTGAGATATCGATAGTATTGATACTATCGACAACATTATCGATATCTATCTATAGGGTCGAAAAAAATCTGCTATTCCATACATTTGGGCCGAGTAGGATTAACATTTTATTTTTTTATTTTTATATTATTTTATTTTATTTTGATAATCAACAGCGTAACAAATAACATAGAATGATGAAAATTTAAAGGGATCTACGCGTTCTCAATCTACGCGTATTATGCGTCAAACCTTTGTATGAAAGGTTTGACGCATTACGCGTAGACGGTATTAATATAAGTAATATTTTATATCTAGAAAAATAAATTAGAAAATCTAGATGCCGCGTCACAAATAAAATTTGCATTTTATAATATAATTACGAAGATATAAAGCTTTTAAATTATTCATGAATTTTCTATCGTCTCAATCAAAGTTATGAGTTTTGAAAATCCGTGGTCTGCGCGTACGAAGTCGTCTGTTGTCAGGTACTAGTTTTCGAGGTCACGATAGTTTCGTTTTTTTTTCGGGACTTCATAATTCAATCTCACAAGTTTTCGAACGTACGAGGAGGCAATCAAAAAGTTTTTCGCAGCAGCGTGCTTCGCTAGGCTTCGCTACAACGGTTTTCGCAACTACATGATTCGAACGTACAATGTTTCGAACGTATGAGGCAGTTATAGTACATTACTGCAGCGGCCAGCAACAGAGGCATTGATGGACGAACGTGTAAATGTGGGCCGAGGCGAAGCCGAGGCACACATACGTAAGTCCATCAATGCCTAGTTGTGGCCAAGGCTTGTATACTACTTTTCTCAAATAATGCGCGGAAATTACCTAAAACTCCAAAGAGAATATGATCACTACGTTTTACTAAAACTCTTTTCAAAATCAATGACGAACATCGAACAACAATTAGTTTTTTTTTTCAATAAACAGCTTTCTATTTGCAAGCCAGTTCGATCCAGTCTCCTTGGTTGCCATGTTTCGGAGAAAAAGATCGTTCCATTTTTAAATTACACGACAGATATGAGTTTAGTATGTAATTTATTTGGTCGCTAAACACGACAGACATGGATTTTCATACAACATTGCCGGCCGCTGCGCGCATGTATTTGGCCAGTACTGCAATTTCGATTTATCTCGAAGAAGGTTGTCAAAATAATGCTCACATTTCCAAGCATGTTTGAGAAAAAAAGTTTTTCGCACCAGCGTGCTTCGCTACGACAGTTTTCGAAACTGCATATGACTCCCGATCCCGCCACCTTGGGACTTGTCACTTGAGGTCAATATGGCGGGACCATTAGGAAGCGTTGGCATGGTAGGTACCTACGATTTTAGTATGGAAAAATAGGTGCACGACTACCTATTGAACGCCGAAACGTCTAGTAAACTGCTCTGCTTTTAAGCCGGGTCCGCAGCGCCATGTTTTACATTATCATAAATCATAACACGTTAGCAAAACACTACCCTTCCCCCCGCAGGCGAACGCATGCGTGATGTTATCCATTTGCGGCGGATAACATCATCCGCGTTCGCCTGCGAGGGGAGGGAAAATGTTTTCATTTTCCCATTTATCGATAACATGTTATCGTGTTGCTAACATCGTTTTCTAACTTTCCTCTCCCCCGCAGGCGAACGCGGGTGATGTTTTCCGATGCAAATGGATAACATCACCCGCGTTCCCCTGCGGGGGAGGGGAAATGGTTTGCTAACGTATTATTATAACATATAATATGGTGCAGCGGACCCCGCTTAACTAATTTGATAACATAAAACATGGCACAGCGGGGTCCGCTGCGCCATGGTATCGTGTTTGCTTACATTGTTTTCTAACTTTCCCCTCCCCCGCAGGCGAACGCGGGTGATGTTTTCCGATGCAAATGGATCACCCACTCCCGCCTAGGGAGTATTATATTCCTTGATCACCCACGTTCACCTGCGGGGGAGGGGAAACGGTTTGCTTACGTGTTTTGCTAACATCTAACATGGCGCAGCGGACCCGGCTTTATGAGGTCATGGAACTTAATAGCAAGGGGTCTTTATTAAGAGCTCATAGGTAGTAGGCCTCCAGATAGTTTTTATTCTTATTATTACCTACCTACTGTTTGGATTGTACTTTCTTGGCGGTAAAGCAAAGAGTAGGTACAATACCTAATATAAATAAGTATATCGGTAATATAACTGTTTTGCATTACAACAAAACAGATATTATGAGTGAGAGAATACATGCAGCATTGATTGAAGAAGCATCCATAGATTCTACCTTAAATTTGGCTAAATAAACGAACTTACCATCAACTCTCTATACTTTCCTCTATATCTGTCTCTTTCACTCTGCTAGATTGGCGCCTCGAATCTGACAAGGCGCGCTCATTTGACGTTTACTTCATAGTCTTCATCAATCACCAGCAAGCACCTTGCTGCAATGCTGCATGTATTCTCTCACTCATAATATCTGTTTTGTTGTAATGCAAAACAGTTATATTATAAGTTATTCGAATACATGCAGCATTGATTGAAGACCTGTTTGCTATCTGCTGGTGAAAGAGTACAAACGCTATGTGAAAATAAATGAAAATGTGTATATGTCATAAAGCCATCATCATCAACAATGGGTACATTAACACATGTCCTGTATAAAAAGGAAAAATACACCATAAAATAACTTTCATAATAGTAATAGAACATAATAGTCTTGATAATGACTAAATGTTATCTCACTCAATGTAACTAGGTATTTAAAATCAACAGATTGCTGTTGAAAGAGAAAAACAATTTAAGATTAAATTTCTACACCTGTTGAGGCATAATCTTAACCATCATACAGAAACAATCCTCAGAGATCATTACAGTTACATTACATTTGAAGTGGACACGATAGGCAAGCAAGCATTACAGTTAATTCAAACCACTGAACTTATTAGGTAGATGTATGAAAAATTATTTAATAGTAGGTCCTCATTCTTAACAGTATTATACGGTACTGTTTATCTGAGAACAATACAATTTCCGAAATAAAATTTACCAGTAAGCTTTTTTCATGATTCTCTCCATGGACCGTTTTGAGTTCTGATAGCTGGTCTAATAACATAAGATATTATTAGATATTAGATAAGAAAAAGATTAATTACATCATTCTCAAAACAACTCTTCTCGTTGACCCAAGCTTCATTACATGTTGTACTGAGCATAAGGACTCCACAGTATGTTGTTGCTCATTAGCTAGTCAGCTGGATTGTTAACATTTTCTGTGTCTGGAGCTGAAGTTGGGTTATTATATTTATTTATAATTATTAGGTTTATCTCACCACTACACTACTCTACCTGGTACTCTCGGATCTATCAATATCTGCATTGGGTTAATTTTCTAGCCAATCAAATACTAAACTAGTGTCACATATTGGCATCCTTCTCTCCTGGTATTTAGCTAACAGGATATTTTGTAATTTTATAATGGTCCAGCTGCACGGCAGGTAAAACCTACTGACCTATGGCAGAGTATTGTCTGAGATGTCCATAAAATTCTGCCCACATATCCCATATGGAGCTCTAGAATCTACACCAAACGAAGTTACTCAGTTAGTCAGACCCTATTTTATAATGTAGTGTCTGGTAGATGTCTTATCGCAGGTTGTTAAGACCGATTCTCTTTAGTAGGAGTTCCTTTCGTTTAATGACCAGTCAGTGCACTGCCTGATTAGCCTCCCCCCCTCCTTTTTTAGGGCTAAGGGTTTAAGTTTGTCCACCCGTGGTGGGCTCCTACTCAAGTCCTTACCCCAAGAACTGAACAGAATGTAAATTGTCAGTTGGCAGCACTTGTGTGTCCAAGTTGTGGTACTATCAAAATGTATTGTGCCATGTGAAGTGAAGGTGGTACAGTTATTGTGGATCTATATTGAGTGGTGGGAGAGAGCGCCCATGCCAACCCGAAGATCCAATGTGAAATGAATGCCTCGCAATATTCGCAATAGATTGTTGGACCATCTCTGAAATCCCAACCTTCACAACTATCTATGATTGTCTTTTCCTAGAAGTGAACAAATCAACTAAATCAAAGTCAACGGTCTACGCGACCGGGGGGGTGATGAACTGATGAGTGATGAGTGCCCATCCAGCAATGGATTCTAGATAATCGGTTGGTATTACTAAGGCAGTCAGCAACGCTGATATGTATATGCCCCTGATCTATGTTCGACCTCCGTGGCCGGGGGCGGCGACGAGTGCCATTCCGGCCCTGCATCCTAGATAAGAGGTCGGTAATGCTACTCCATATGCCCCATGTTCTGAATGCGACCTCCGAGGCCGGGGGCGACGAGTGCCATTCCGGCACTGGGTTATAGATAAGAGGTTGGTAATGCCACTGGGTATGCCCCATGTACTTACTGAATGCGACCTCCGAGGCCGGGGGCGACAAGTGCTATTCCAGCACTGGGTTCTGGATAAGAGGTTGGTAATGCCACTGGGTATGCCCCATGTACTGAATGCGACCTCCGAGGCCGGGGGCGACGAGTGCCATTCCGGCACTGGGTTATAGATAAGAGGTTGGTAATGCCACTGGGTATGCCCCATGTACTGAATGCGACCTCCGAGGCCGGGGGCGACAAGTGCTATTCCAGCACTGGGTTCTAAATAAGAGGTTGGTAATGCCATTGGGTATGCCCCATGTACTGAATGCGACCTCCGAGGCCGGGGGCGACGAGTGCCATTCCGGCACTGGGTTCTATATAAGAGGTTGGTAATGCCAAGTATTGTATATGCCCTATTATCTATATTCGACCTCCGCGGTCGAGGGCAGCGACGAGCACCCTTCAGGCACTGCATCCTAGATAACTGGTCGGTAATGATAATGGTAATGCCATTGCACATGCACCATGTTATGTACGACCTCCGCGGCCGGGTGCGACGAGTGCCATTCCGGCACTGGGTTCTAGATGGACAGTCAGTAAAGCTATTGTATATACCCTATGATCTATATTCGACCTCCGAGGTCGTGGGCGTTGACGGGCGCAAAAGCACTGCGTTAGATAATCAGTCGGTAATGCCATGCATGAACCCCACGTTCTGTCTATGACCTCCAAGGTCGGGGGCAAAAAGTACCATGCCATTCCGACACTGAGAACAAGATTTGATACATATTTGTACCTGAAGTGAGCAACCCAGACCACATCCGATGTGTCTGATTCAAATGTGCTTCACCTTATGTGCAGAACCACCGAACTGTGGTATAATGGCCTTCCGCCATCAGGAAAATTCCTGCTGCACAGGGACAGAGAACTGATACTGTTGACATTGCAATAATCGCTATCTGGTTATATTGGCAAAGCCTAGGAGAGCTAACTAGCACTAGGTTCTATTATCTGTAGATAACTAGCGCATGCTATTGTAGTTCATGGTATCGTTATACAATACAAAACGGTTCAAATACTACAGGTCCAGACTAAGTGCAAGCGCAGCCTAGTATTGATATGCCAGTATTGTTAACTTAAACTCAGTATGGTTGTGTGACCAGGAAGAAAATGTCTACATAAATCAAGACATCCAATCACTGTGGGCCAAAGGAACTCTTTGAGTCTAATACGATAAAACTGCAAAAGACCAGAGGGCCTAAAAGGAAGGCTGGCTGCAGTACCCGATCATAATTATAAGACAGCAATTAAAAAAGATTTTGTCCTTCAGTACACCTTATCAAGAACATCTTGAAAAAAGGGAAACAAATTCGGTAGGCACATCTAGTTTTCTTCTTTAAGTTTTTAACCATCTTTGACACATAAATTTCTTGCAAAGGAAGGTGGCAATGGTGGCATAGGTCTATGATCATATTTATACCTACATAAGTTGATCTGTTTTATGTCAAACTCCTTTTAATCTTTAATGTATATTTTCTACAGGTATGCCTAACATTGCAAATATGGGTGATATTTCACCCCCCATTCCGGGGAATTTTGGTAAACCTATTTGTTTCTAACTGTAAGTATGTATGTAATAAGACTTATAAGGTCACACTTTAATTGACTAGAGACACTTAATGATTTAAAATGTAACAGGTAGAATGCCACTCGGCTGAAAAAGTGTTCAATGCTCAATGGGGTTGTCTAAGGGTTGTTTCACACATACCGCAACCACATCACGTGAGCGGGCACATATTTTGTATTGAAAATGAACTGTAGAATTTACACGGTACCACATTCTGCTATCATTACTGACCACATGGGTTATAACGACCACATCACAACCACAACACCACCACCAGCGACACCGCACACTAGGTAGCGGCTGGCCACATTGAAGACACAACGTTGCATTAACATAACGACAGTGCGCACACACCTGTGCCAGAGTCAATCTGTCTGTCTGCACACGAAGTAAACACCTCGCAATTACTGGTGACAACGCAACCACATCGATATTTTGTTGGTACGCAACACAACTGCAAAAACTGCAGCGACACTTTTCACAAAACCACTGCTTGACCACTTTCTCTTCTTTCAGGGGGTGGGTATAACATTCTTTTGATCAATATTAGAACGTAAATCACCTAGTATAGGTGAGCTTAAGATTATAGGTGTCACATGGATTGACTAAATATTGGTTCAGATATCAAATCTGTTGTTTGTTCCTAGGAACAATAGTATACATGTTCTGAGTGTTCTGTTTGGCCATAAATAGCCGAAATACAAAGGATCATACCTACTAGATCCTGAAAAATAGGTAGTTAACTTGGCTAAGGTGTCAGCACAGATATGAATCATAAAATTGTTGGGAAGCAATTAAAGAAGCCATCCTCCACTTGATTGAAAGATGTAGAGGTAACTCACCCCTGTCCTGTAGGGTTAAGAGCGTCAAAAGACCCTTCGAAGAGGCCGCTCTTTATCCAAAGCAGCGGCATTAAAGAGGTGACGTTCATTAGTGCTTCTACTTATTTTCTGCACACCGTGAGGGCACCTCTTTGACAAAACACGCACAGAACACTCACAAAACAACCTTTCCGTGTAATTTACACAGTAAAACATTGCAATTTCACTGTTTTAAACAAGTTTTAAAGTTAAGAAAAAATTTTGCAAGCTTCGGCGGCAAAATCTATAAACGCTATGAAGTAAACGTCAAATGAGCGCGCCTTGTCAGATTCGAGGCGCCAATCTAGCAGAGTGAAAGAGACAGATATAGAGGAAAGTATAAATAAGTATATCGGTAATATCCACATATAATATAATAGTCTGTGGTAATATGTTCAAACTCACCCTGAGTTTGACCATTTAGTACAAATGGAGTACTAAGTTACCCATATGCTAAATTTTTAATCGGAGATTTGATGCCGATATCTTGATGTTCTTGTATTTTTCACAGATTTTACACCGTTTTTTTTACACACAAGGCTTAAAAATGTTGACCTCAGCCTTTATAAAAGAAAAAAATAGGTACTCGGCGTGCCTGTCAATGTCAAATTGACCAAAATGTAAATGTCAAAACTCAAAAGAAAAAAAGCGAAGAAAATGCGGAAATAACGGAATTAACTAAGTAAGTTCCTTGCTAAGTAAAGTAGGTAGTACATAAACATGACCGCTATATCCATAACTAAATTTGTAATAAAAGAGAGAAATATTTACGTGAAATTAGATTGGAAGGAAACCGAAAATGATTTATTCCACATACAAATATTCGACGGTAACCACGCTTGGTCAGGTAGATTCTCCAGCGAATTCGCTGAAAAATATAGAGAAGCGGTACATGAAAGCAAAGAGGAGTATAATAAAAACATCAAGACAGCTCTAAAGAGCAAAAGTGATGAGTACATTTATGACTTTGCTTTGGTGCCAGGAGAAACAATGTCGGCGACTTTTAGTTGGAAGAAAAAGTATAAAGCTTTGCCTCGACTCCACGGCTCGGTGCCCGTTCACCGAGACAATGATACCGACTCAAGGGGAGATCTCGTAGACTTCCTGCTTAATGAGAATGTGGACCTTAGACAAACCATCAAAGAGTACTCTAAGAGAAATGATGAACTGAGCATTGAATTGCACAATTGTAAAATTGAGTTAGAATCTTTTGTCAGTTTGAAGACATCATTAGAAGCGACTCTATACGGCAAGTTTAATAATTTACTTAACAGTAAGAAGAGGAGAATTAGACTCTTAGAGGAGAACCTAAACAATCTGCGTGTGCCCTATGTTTTCGACAATAATTGACACAAAAATTTGGTAAATTACCTAATAGTACTGTAGCCCTGGGATTGTTTAATTACCAAAAAGGTTACCATTTGCTGTTTTGAAATTGTTGTAAGGTGTTACTAATATAAAAACAGGCCAAGAGCTTGTTGGACTCACCCAAGATAGTGTTCCGTCACACCCCAGACACTGCTTAACACTTTTATTGCTAACGACCTACGCCGTAGGTCGGCGACAAATGGGCCGCAGTGCTGAAGAACCCACGTAATGAGCCGGTTCAATTGCATTTCGCCTATGCTCATGACCTACCGTGCAAGCCACCAAAAACCTTACGCCTGTGCGGGTGACCCATGACGCGTGCCACATTATCGTTTCAACGTTCGACGAGGGGCGTCAGTTTCAGCACTGCAAGAGGATCATGGTTTTGATCTTAGCAGCGAAAGTGTAAAAAAACACTTAAATTGACAAGATGACGTCATGATGTCACAAACGACGTCTGACATCCATTTCGGATGTTTTGACGCATCACCACATGCAAAACGGAGTCTAGTGCTGCAATAACTTTAGCAGCGGGTGGGCGGTACAATGACTTTTTCGTAAATAAAACGCTTTGACACATCTATTCACAAAGAGTTTTTATCCTTCGTCCTGAGATTATATTATTATCTTTGTTACGAAAACATAAATTATAGCATGTCAATTTATGCTACTGGTAACTGCCGAGGTAATCAGAGGGCAATAGAGGGGGTGAGGTAAAAAGTTGGTGGGAGGCAGGGAGTGTCCATACTGTAATAGTCTTTCTTATACTGTGGTTCTGTAGTCATTACTGTACATGATGATGTAAAGCTTAATATGATATTGCTTAAATAAGTTGACAAATTTTTCAGATATTTTACTCCACTATCAGCGCTATAGGCGCGATAACGCAAATGGAAAGGGTGTTAGCACTGTAAACGCTCACAGAGCTGTTTTCATGACCCAACGCACTGCATATATATAATGACAAAAATAATTCTGAACTAAGATATTCAAATTTCAGTGTTACCACTTTATTTCTTGACTGCCATGTTCTACACCTTAGTTCAATACCCATGTGTTATATTAAGTTGCTGTACAAAGTTTTAAGACCAGATGAAAATAGTCAAAACATAGTTTTGGATCGTTCTTTAAACTTTGTATGGCTACGTTCTATAGTCTATGAGTATTGAACTAAGGTGTAAAAGAAAGAATACGCCAGTAGAGAAATAAAGCGGTTAACTAGAAGTTTAAAAAATGTAGTTTTTTTTTGTCTGATTGTGATCTTTAAGACTTAATATAATATTTATTAATATTAGTTATGTTAACCTGGCTAGCCTCACTGGATCGTCAATGTTGACATTCCAGGGAACCGTCATCCTAAATTTTTTATACATTTTTCATCTTGACATATTGTATGTGGATGTTCTGAAGTTTCAGAATATCTTTGACTTCCCCCTCGGGGAATATAGTCGTGAGCATATGCTATGCTATGCTACATATTGTACTCATATTTGTACGTGAGGCCAGTCGGGTTAAACCTTACAACAATTTCAGAACTGCAATTGGTAACCTTTTTGGTAGTTAAATAGTCCCAGGCTACAGTACTTATAATAATAATAATTTATAAAAGGGAATAAGTAAATAATATAAAAGAAAAGAGAATAATATGAAACAAAAATACAAATCAATAAAATTTATTCAATAGAAATGTTTTTTTACTTAATTCCTTATAATGTTAGTTAAATTTGTTATAACAATAAATATGGAAGAGATTGTTTAGTAGCTGCGTCCGAACAATGTGATGAATTTTGGCTTGTTGTTGCACGCGGGATGGATGCAACGGTCAGAGTCTGTGAGACTCCGGGGAGGCTTGAAGGGGATACAAAGTGACTTTGCACCCATCGCTGGGCCTTTCACTTCTGATGCAGGGTCATCTTCCGTCCTTAAACAAAAAAAGATGTGTTCAACAAAATATTTCTTCGCCTTTCTAGTTTTTTATCATTGGCACATCAGGAAATTTGATTGTTGTTGTTGTTTTTTGCCTGCAGCTCTTCCACCAGCTCCCACTTTGTTCTTAGCATTGTGCCATCTTGCTGAATGACGGTAAATGCACAGTATCAGACAGTAATCCATCTTCATACAATGGTACCAAACGCGGCTTGTATGTGTACTCGCTTGGCTCGCCAGTACGTACGACGATATCTAAGGCAGCTAAGGCAGCGCCAGACGGGGCAACGCGGAGATATTGTCAGTGTGTGCAATACACACTGTGCATGCTACGAGGCCCACACGCCGCGTTTGGTACCATTGTATGAAGATGGCTTACTGTCTTATACCGTGGTAAATGTTTACATTTACTATGAGAGCATGAGACTGGGCATCTAATAGTTAGTTCTTTCATTGAGGTACTTAGGAGTATGCTTTACCCACAAACGAATACGCATACACATATGTTTGATTGCTAACAATACAGGCATAGCTAAAGTAAAACCTACCTCGCGCTATCATTCTTGACATTATCTTCACAAGGTACATCTCCGCAGAACGGTGCGAGGAGTATATGCTTGCATTCCAATGCCGAAGTGAAGTCGTCCCATTTCGTCACCAGTGATAACCGCTCGTCACGCTCCTTTGTCGCCCTAGATATTAAACGATTTTAATACAAAACACATGTGTGGAATAGAAAATAAAAAGATTGCACATTAGATACCTACTAAGCCTGTGCTGGTAGAATGCATACCCGCGATAGCCGTGATACGGCTTTATCACGTCTTTTATCTCGTTCTTTTGCGCGCGAACGAACGAGATAAAAGACGTGATAAAGCCGTATCACGGCTATCGCGGGTGTGCATGCTACCAGTGCTGGTTGGCTTGCATTGCACCCAATTAATCTATAAAAAAAAGCGTCGGTGGCGCGTTGCGGAGAGTTATGGACTCCCAATTATGGGGGTCTGGGTTCAAATCCGCACGGGCAACATGCCATGTACCAATGAGTTTTTCTAACTTATGTACGTAAAACCGACTGCTCTCAAACGGTGAAGGAAAACATCGTGAGGAAACCTGCATACACTGAAGAAGAAATTCTGATGTGTATGTGAAGTCTACCAACCCGCATTGGGCACGCGTGGTGGACTAATGCCCATACACCCTCCTTGAGGGTAGGCCTGTGCCCTGCAGTGGGACGTTTATAGGCTGATGATGAATCTATAAAAACAGAAGTTTAGTTGTATCATTCTTGAACCAAATCGGCTGTCACTACTGGTGTTAAGGTCCGTAAAATTAACACACATATCACAAGCTATTTTGAGCGTAGGCATGTCGCAAATTCGCCACAACTACGTCGCAATTGCATCGCCACGGCGACGACGCGAGCGACGTCGCAACTGCATCGCCGCGATTTTTAAGCACTCTCGTCGTCATCGCCTTCATTTCGTCGCGACACTGATTCATCACAGAAATAACGCAGTATATAGTTTTGTCAATGCCAAGGATCATAAATAGCTTGTGTGATAAGGCCCTTATAATCAATAAGGATCTAACCGATATTCGTGATTGATAATGATAACCGTGATAACTCTCAATAACTAATATACAAATGCAACTCTATCTACTTCTAATTAAGCTCAAACTTACTTGGCGAGCATCTGCTCGTGGATCTTGTCTAACAACGCGGTGAGGTCCTTGGCGGCGGTTTCGCGTTTGAGCGTTATCTTCTCACTGGTCAGACGCACCACTGCTACTATTTCTCCTTTCGCCATGTCTTTAGGGCCGAGCTCTACGCGGATTGGCACACCCTGTGAATATGGAAATTAGGGAATCAACTAAATGTCCTATAGAGTTGTGAAATTCGGTAGTAACGACAATCGTGCGGATGGAAAGGGGTGGTGGGGTCATACTGGTCATAGTGCAATTTTATCTTTCTGTAATTGTAATTTTATTCATATGACATATTTCTATTATTCATTGATTGTCCACATTATTAGAAGCCGGCCGGCGTTCACTGACCGTTACCGTTTCCATCCATTTTACATTAATGAAACCATATACAGGTTCACAAGGATCAGCTTCCTGGTGGAGCTGGGATGGCAGGAGTAAAGATATTCCCATCTTATTGCGGAAAACGAACCGGCTCAACCAATTCCAAAAAGGTGGTTGAGTCAACTGAACAACTTTCACTATGCAGCCAACTTCGAAATCGATCGCGAAAAAGAAATTCTCACCTTGAGCTCCCAGTGGTTGAACTTCCACCCGGGCGAGTAGTTGTCCCTATAGTGTCCCTCGGCCCTCAGCCCGGCCGCACCATGTCATCAACTAGTCTACAAACAGCTGGCTTCACACTGGATATCACCTTGAGCTCCCAGTGGTTGAACTTCCACCCGGGCGAGTGGCTGTCCCTATAGTCTCCCTCGGCCCTCAGCCCGGCCGCACCATATCATCAACTAGTCTACAAACAGCTGGCTTCACTGGATCTCACCTTGAGCTCCCAGTGTTTGAACTTCCATCCGGGCGAGTGGTTGTCCCTATAGTCTCCCTCGGCCCTCAGCCCGGCCGCACCATGTCATCAACTAGTCTGCAAACAGCTGGCTTCACTGGATCTCACCTTGAGCTCCCAGTGTTTGAACTTCCACCCGGGCGAGTGGTTGTCCCTATAGTCTCCCTCGGCCCTCAGCCCGGCCGCACCATATCATCAACTAGTCTACAAACATCTGGCTTCACTGGATCTCACCTTGAGCTCCCAGTGGTTGAACTTCCACCCGGGCGAGTAGTTGTCCCTGTAGTCTCCCTCGGCCCTCAGGCCGGCCGCCACCAGGTCGTCGACGAGGGTTGCGCAGGAGTCTGTCAACAGCTTGCGTTCCTCGGCTGTGCTGGAGGCGGTGACACCGCAGGGCACGACTATGGCTTGTATCTCGGCGACTCGCGGCGGCAGGACGAGGCCGCGGTCGTCTCCGTGGACGAGGATCATCACACCTGGTGGAATACATTTTATTTGCTGGAGAAGCCTATGTTAACATTTATTTAGAACGAGCTTTTACCCGCGACTTCGTCCGCATAAATTATATACCAGATTTTAAGTCAGATGATAAGCTATCAAACAAAAAAAGTTTCATTAAAATAGGTTCAGTAGTTTTTGCGTGATACTCGAACAAACAAACACCTAAACAAACAAACAAACAGACAGACAAAAAGTCCAATAATTCGTGATTTGGAATCAGGGAAGCCTAAAAACCATATCGTAATCTTTTTTTGTAAATATCTTCAATGTACAGACACACTTATGTTACAGTTTTATAATAGTTTAGATAGGGACAAAAGAAGATGTGTTTTTTTAAATAATTCTAAACAAAAACATTTCTATGCTGTACGAAATACGTGTCGTAGGTTGTACCTACGACATACAATATTTCGTACAGCTACTAGGGGGTGTAAGATGGGCAGTAGTAAAGTTGACAAACCGATGGTCCTGGTGGTGAGTCCCCACGAGTTCTGGTAGACGTACATCTTCTCCTGCGTGTCGGGGTCGTCGTACACGATCTCGAACATCTTGGAGAAGTTCTGCCCGAGGTGGTGGCTCGTCGCACCCTGTACAGTAGTACCAAGTTTATAATACTTCTTACCTTAGCTTCTTACGAATTACAGATGTACCGGCGCAGTTGACTATTTTTAAAACCGCGCGAACCAATCACGATACTCTATGGTTGCACTGCACGGCAATCATTTTTCCTCTTTACCAGCGTAACCATAAGATTGATTATGTTATCTAATCCACGAAAATCGGACAAACCAAATGCACGGAGATTAGTTTCAAGATCGTGCATAAAAAATTTCATTTTCTCAAACATGCTTGGAAATGTGAGCATTATTTTGACAACCTTCTTCGAGATAAATCGAAATTGCTGTACTGGCCAAATACATGCGCGCAGCGGCCGGCAATGTTGTATGAAAATCCATATCTGTCGTGTTTAGCGACCAAATAAATTACATAACTAAACTCCAAGAAGCTTCAAATTTGCCTGTTAACTCATATCTGTCGTGTAATTTAAAAATGGAACAATCTTTTATTCCGAAACATGGCGACCAAGGAGGTAACTCATCAAAGTTTTTATTTAAATTTCGAACTGGCTTGCAAATAGAAAGCTGTTTATTGAAAAAAAAAAATTTTTGATCGTTGTTCGTCATTGATTTTGAAAAGAGTTTTAATTTCCGCGAATTATTTGAGAAAATTTATTGTTTTCATTTCCGCGCATTATTTGAGAAAAGTACTATACAAGCCTTGGCCACAACTAGGCATTGATGGACTTACGTATGTGTGCCTCGGCTTCGCCTCGGCCCACATTTACACGTTCGTCCATCAATGCCTCTGTTGCTGGCCGCTGCAGTAATGTACTATGACATTAATTAGTTAGTATTGAAAATATTATCAAACACTCTTTATCATCACTTACAGTGCCGAAACATAGACGCTAAGAGGGAGGTTACACGTTCAGTATTTCGTCATTCTGGTCCATCAGTATGGTCATGTTTATTTGATTTGAAGGGAAACTGATATACTGAAGCACCATGTTAGTCGGGTCAATCTCGAGTCAATTTCCCTTCAAATCAAATATACATGACCAGACTGATGAAATACTGACCGTGTAACCTCCCTCTAACAGGTCAAAACATGCACAAAATAAAAGTAGCACAGAGAGTCATGGAGCGTACCATGCTAGGCATATAGTCGAAATTCGACTAAGAACAAAGGTCCAAGACGTGGGAGCGGATCACAAAGTTTGAAGTGGATATGGGCGGGACACTAGACAAGACGGGAAGACGGCCGGTGGACCAAGGCAATATCCGAGTGGTGGCCAAGAGACGGAGGTCAGTGGGCAGACCATCAGCACGTTAGCTAGTGACAATATGAGAGTGACGGGTTCGCACTGGATCAGATTAGCACAGGACCGTGAGGAATTGCGCAAACGCAATGAAAGGGAGGCCTATGCCCAGCAGTGGGCTGATTTGATTGATACGTTGTATGGAGCGCGCTGCAAGGTCTATACAACCCGGGCGAATTGACATAGGTACCTGGCTCGAACGACGTTGGTGTAAAACATAAAAAATAACAGCAAAAGAATAACTCGAAAATTCTAAAGCGAGGCCAGTAGCGATAGAATATCAGTTACCGTTGCACGTGTCCCTGCGCTTTATAATTTTCAAGTTATTCTTTTGCTGTTATTTGTTATACCTGTAATGTATTGTAAGCTATATATTTTTTATCTTACTACACCGCCATAGCAAGTTTTTTTACTTAGAGTTCTTCCATCCCATGGTTGTCTGGAAGAAATCGCTTTTAGTGATAAGACCGCCATTTGTACCCTAACGTTCTTTTGATTCTGTTTTTGTTGTTGTATTTTTTGGTGTGCAAATAAAGAATATTTATATTATGTTATGTTATTGTTTACACCAACGTCGTTCGAGCCAGGCCCTATACCCGGACTTTCGATGTTCGATATATCGCCACTGTTTCGGTCCACACTTCATTGTAATAGGGTTGACATTGGAACGAAAAAGTTCACGCAATTGCGAAGTTCGAATGTGCAGGTAGAGGCCCACCCAGGTGTAAAGTTAGTTCGGCCGGGTTGTACTGTTAAGAAAGCAAAGTGTTGCACCGACCTGTATGCCGCGGCCGCTCGCGGGTATGTACGCCTCGACGGTGGTGGTGTAGTTGCTGCCGGCGAACTTCTCCTTCTCCGTCTTGCGGCCCTTTATCACCGGCACGGCCAGCAGCTCCTCGTACACGCGCGCGTACAAATCTACACAATTATTATCATCTTAGTTACATTGATCGCCATCGGCTACGTTCTTGACACACCTCTTTTGCCTCTTCCACAGTCAAAAGCCGTTTCATACACGTCAGGCAGAAATTTTCAGTACTATCAGTTTAAAATAACAATGTGCATGACCTAATAAAACCGAGGCACATCTACAGAAGCCGCGTCATGGGAAGCGACGTAATGGGAATGATTCCCTCGCTCGCAAATGTAACGTCACTCAGTCACACACGAACTTCACCCGAGTCATTCAAATTATTATTTCCTTCATATAGAGTCTACATTCTTTTATCAACCGAGTGAAGTTTTCCAACGGCCCTTCAAGGTCATGCACATTGTTATTCTAAACTGATAGTATACAAATTATAGACTATTTTTAGGGGAGCGCGTAATTTCTCTGTAGCTATTGAAAAGTCAAAACGTGCGCTTTGTACAATTTGTACTAAAATGAGTACCTAATATGATGTCATATTAATCACCATACTTTTATTTAGCTAAAAAACTTATCAAAAATGAGAGAAGATAAAGCCTCGCAAGCGTGTTGATAAACGTAGTATGAAACGTGAGCGTTGATCATTACAGTCTCGGCTCGTTTACATTACATCCCTCGCCTGCGGCTCGAACTGCAATCCAGCGTCGATTGAAATGACCAACTTACAACACTCGTATTCTTGGCCCAAAATAATGTTATGTCAAAAGGGCCTCACCAAGTATCTGGAGCACTTCTTCGTGGGCCTCCTCGGCGGTGCGGAAGGCGGTGTGGCCCTCCTGCCAGAGGAACTCGCGCGTTCGCAGGAAGGGCTGTGGCTGCTTGAACTCCCATCTCTGCACAAGTAGGTATTTATTGAATTAGGCTTAGGGTACACCATACCATACAAAGGCGGATACAGATTTTGTTTTTCTCTGGTCAAAAAGAGGTAAATGTAATTATGTTCATTCTGGGACTGCTTAGATTTTTGTAGTCGATTCAGACCTATTTTAGCGGCGGTAGACGCGAAGAGCTAGTATGCCGTTAATAGATTCCGTGATGAAATCTTATCAACCTAACACCTGTATTCTTAGGCTTACTTTACTTGATATTCGAGTCGAAGATGTTTTTGATACAATTTGTATGTCAAAAAGTCCTCAATTCTAAGGAGGAAATCTAAAAAAAACGAAGAATTCGTGTGTGATTTTGATAAACGAATACCACCGGTATCCCACACTCACACTGCGTGTTACTAATATGTACTCACAACGACATTGTTCCACTGGTTCAGCTTGTAGGGCAGGTCGCGGTGGCTCTGGATCCACTTGGCGTACGCGGGGTACATGACGGTCTCGGAGGTGGGCCTTATCGCGATGTGCTCGGCGAGCTCCGAGGAACCGGAGTGGGTGACCCACGCTACTTCGGGCGCGAAGTCTGCTATGTGCGCCTTCTCGCGTTCTAGGGCAGCCTGTTGTGGTAAACGTTTTGAAATAAGTATCATATTCGCACGCACGCATTTAAAACAACGTACCATAGGTAAGCGCGTTTCGCGAACTTTATAGCGGTGCCCTGACCACATGTATGCATCCATTCATGTATGGGCGAATCGCAACGCGAACGAATTGAGAGTGGATACACAAGGTGTAAATCTCAAATGTTGTTTGACTCGAAAAAGGACATCCCATCCTCGAATGAGGCATCATTTGATTGATTCTCCTTAAGAATTATTTTTACATTCAAACATGACCAAAGTGGAGTTATAAGTTTTTTCCCTTTGGCGTTTATACAGGAGTGCTATTTTTGAATCTCATTCGCTGAGTTCAGCAGTTGAAAATGTCAAAATTACTATGGAGATACGCATCTTTCTACTGCTGATTTGACTTTGAAAAATCGCACTCCTGAAGTATGATTTTTGAAAATCAAATCAGCAGTAGAAAGATGCATATCTCCACAGTAATTTTGACATTTTCAACTGTTGAACTCAGCGAATGAGAATCAAAAATCGCACTCCTGATTATATTAAACAGACATGAAAAAAAAAAATGTCAAATTGATACAGTATTTGTCGTAAGTTAATAATCTGTTGTTTTTATTAGTTTACAACATTTTTATTAGGTACACAATATTTCGGACTACGTTTATATGTATGGTACGTCCTAGGACAGAAACAAAATTTGTTTCTGTCCTAGGACGTACCATACATAAGTTCGCGCGCTGCGTCCCATTTAATGGGACGCAGCGCGCAAGAACCAATCAATCAATTATACTTTATTGTACACCAAAACAGAACATACATTTGAACCCACGTAGGGAATCTGTTCTATTGCTTTCCACCTGTGCTTATGACCTACCCCTCGCGTCACCGAAAGCCTTACGCCTTTGCGGGTGACCCACCACGAAGTGAGCCACGTTGACCGTTTTACGGCACGAAATACGAGGGGTGTCAATTTTAGCACTGCGCAAGTTTGATGGTTTTGAACTTAGCAGCGAAACTGTAGTTAAATTTTGGTAGGTATTAAAAGGCGACAAACCTTAGAAACAAATATGGGGAAGTAGCCGTCCTTAACGCCGAGCTTCTTGAAGTTGCCGCTGAGGAAGGACCTGATGGTCTCCCAGATGCTGTAGGACCAGTGCCGCAGGATGTAGCACCCGGATATGTCGTAGTAGTCTATCATCTCCGCTGCCGATTATCAATTAAAGTTTATAGCAAGCACGTGCCCACACTTTAGTTTATAGCAACCTATGTCGACAGGGTAAAGCATAACTTTAAATTAAGGCTGACTGTACTCCATGATACAGAACAACTTTCCCCAAGGAACCTATAGGAAAATAACAATAAAAGCGGTCAAGTGCGAGTCGGGCTACTCGCGCACCGAGGGTTCCGTACCACACAACCACAGAACACAACATTATTAACTTAGAAAAAAAAACTTTTTTTGTCCGGGACCTTCAGCGCAAGACCGACTCACACTTGACCGGTTTTTAGTATTTTTTGTTATTCTGTAGAGTTTGCTCTATAATCACACTAAGTTTGACGCTTGTATGTATTACCGTTATTACTATAGAGCGTGAAGAAAAAACGTTGATAAAAACTAGTTTCTTGTTGAGAACCCCCCTTAATTTTTAACTTTTTGACATTTTTATTATTTGTTAACAAATCCGCCGCAATAACGCATAATCTGAGAAAATTTCAACTATCTAGCTATTACGGTTCAAAAGTTACAGCCCTAAATAGGTAGGACAGACGGACGGACGGACAGACGGACGGACGGACGGACAACGTAGGCTTAGTAATAGGGTCCCGTTTTCACCCTTTGGGTACGGAACCCTAAAAACGAAATTGAACTTGTCATACTAAATGCAATCAGCTGATCGGACGTCTGTAAAAAAAAAAAATTTTATGCTGTTTTCCCTTTGTTTCCTTGAAGAAAGTTGTTCAGTATCATGGAGTACAATCACCCTTCAACGTCATGCAACTGTCTAACACTTACTTGGTTAAAGTAGGTATGGTCACCTAACTACATTTTACTCATTGGTTGTAACTATAACTAGGTAATTTGCAATAATTATATTTGACGTTTTATTTGATTTTATTTAAATTCGGAGAAGGCGATTTACAGGGTGTAACAAAACACCCTAGTAATATTTAAGGAGCTGCTTCAGACCATCTAACTGAACAACTTTCACTATGGAGACAACTTTGAAATCTCAAAATAAAAATCAGCTGTCCCATACAAAACTGCTGCACCAACTCGACTAAAATGTATGGGATATGGGACAGCTGTTTTTAGGGTTCCGTACCCAAAGGGTGAAAACGGGACCCTATTACTAAGCCTACGTTGTCCGTCCGGCCGTCCATCCGTCCGTCCGTCTGTCCGTCTGTCGGACGGACAGTCCGTCTGTCCTACCTATTTAGGGCTGTAAATTTTAAACCGTAATAGTTAAATAGTTGAAATTTTCTCAGATTATGCGTTATTACGGCGGGTTTGTTAAAAAATGATAAAAATGTCAAAAAATTAAAAATTAGGGGGGTTCTCAACATGAAACAACGTTTTTATCAACGTTTTTTTTTCACGCTCTATCGTAAAAACGGTAATACATACAAGCGTCAAACTAAGTGTGATTATAAAGCAAACTCTACAGAATAACAACAAATACTAAAAACCGGCCAAATGTGAGTCGGTCTTACGCTAAAGGTCCCGGACCAAAAACGTTTTTTTTCCTAAGTTAATAATGTTGTGTTCTGTGGTGGTGTGGTACGGAACCCTCGGTGCGCGAGATCCCGACTCGCACTTGACCGGTTTTATTTATTTTGAGATTTCGAAGTTGTCTCCATAGTGAAAGTTGTTCAGTTTGATAGTCTGAAGCACCCCCTTAAGTATTACTAGGGTGTTTTGTTATACAGGGTGTATACACATCTGCGTGATGAGATCAAGTTAGGGCTCTTACAGACGAGCGACACTTTGCTGTCGCCGTGGATCGCAGAGGGGCCGCGCTCATAGATTTTTACACTCCGCGACACACGGCGACCGCAAAGTGTCGTGTCGTGTCGCTCGTCAGTAAGCACTCTAAGTGGTAGGTACTTTGGCTAAATGAAAGGAATCTTATCGCCGTTATCTCGATTAGAGTTCTCGTTGGTAAATTATTATAAAAATTAAATTTTGCAGACGTTGGAAGTATTATCAAAACAAAACGGGTCAAAACTTACATTTAGTGATGACCTGCGAGTACCACTCGGGCAGGTCTTTCTCCTTGCTAGCCTCCAGGCCCAGCCGCGTCACTTTCTTCACACCGCTGCCCGACTCTTCCTTGGCTGGCTTTGGTGACTGCAACATTAGTCACGCGTTAATCTAAACTATTATAAAACTGTAAGTGTGTCTGTACATTGAAGATAGTTACAAAAAAAAGATTACGATATGGTTTTTAGATGTCCCTGATTTCAAATCACAAATTTTTGGATTTTTTGTCTGTCTGTTTGTTTGTTTGTGTGTTTGTTTGTTCGAGCATCACGCAAAAACTACTGAACCGATTTTGATGAAACTTTTTTTGTTTGATAGCTTATGATCTGACTTAAAATGTGGTATATAATTTATGCGGACGAAGTCGCGGGTAAATGCTCGTAATATAATAATATCAATATAATCCCTAGAGCGATCATAGCCCATACGGAAGAGAGCTAGCGACTCAATCATGAGGCGCGCCGGTTCGATTCCTGGCCTGTACTAATAAGTTGGAAGTACTATAGAATTTATATACGGTTGTATTTATCATTACATTATCACTAGCTCGGCGGCGAAGGAAAACATCTCGAGGAAACCTGCATACCCGAAAATGAAAATAAAAATAATTCGCATGTATGTGTAATAATATATGGGTGAGCTTGAGGACAACACAATAGACCAGGGATGCGATTTTTGAATCTCATTCGCTGAGTTCAGCAGTTGAAAATGTCAAAATTACTATGGAGATACGCATCTTTCTACTGCTGATTTGACTTTCAAAAATCGCACTCCTGAAGTTATGATTTTTGAGATTTTTGAGAGTCAAATCAGCAGTAGAAAGATGCATATCTCCACAGTAATTTTGACATTTACAACTGCTGAACTCAGCGAATGAGATTCAAAAATCGCACTCCAGCTATGGTCGCAGTGTTCACATTGCAACCTTACATGCAATTGACAATGTGCACGACACTAGCGCTATCTAGCGCAATACGGCCCCGTGAATTATTTGTACATAAAATGTTAAATGGTAAACCGAGGTAAATAACAAAAATTATTTGTTATTTTAACATGTTAACTAACCTGCTCTTTTGATTCCTTCTTCTCCTTCTTGGCCTCCTTGGGTTTATCTTTCTTCTCTTTAGGCTTGCTCTCCCTCGGCTGCGCGGGCGCAACGTACGCTGCGCCGGTCTCCGACTGGTATTTCGCCTTTAACTCCAGAAGCTTCTTTACTTCTGCGTCTACGGTTGCCTGGCAAAGAAGCAATCAGATACATTTTTCTTCTATAGAATGGATAATTTAGTGGCTTCCCTATTCCCCAATGTTATTCGGCTGTAGGTACCGAGGACAGAATGTTGATCAGGGTATCCCAACCTTTTTTGCGTCGCGTCTCTCAGGGGTATAAGCTTATAAGTAACGAGCTTTTACCCGCGACTTCGTCCGCATAAATTATATACCAGATTTTAAGTCAGATGATAAGCTATCAAACAAAAAAAGTTTCATCAAAATCGGTTCAGTAGTTTTTGCGTGATACTCGAACAAACAAACACCCAAACAAACAAACAAATAAACAAACAAACAAACAAACGAACAAACAAACAAACAAACAGACAGACAGACAAAAAATCTAAAAATTTGTGATTTGGAATCAGGGACATCTAAAAATCATATCGTTATCTTTTTTTAGTAAATATCTTCAATGTACAGACACACTTCTGTTACAGTTTTATAATAGTTTAGATATTCTCATGCCACCCTATATTTTTTACATCTTCTTCTTCTTATCGTGTGGGCATAGCCCTGGTGTCAGAGTTTTTTCAGACCGCCTTACGGCCTCTGACATGGTTTTTATGTAACGACTACTACCACCAGAGATAGTAGCCGGGACCAACGGCTTAACGTGCCATCCGAAGCACAGAATAATTTTTCTTTTCGGACAATCAGGTGATTCAGCCTGCAATGTCCTAACCAACTGGGGAAAAACGCACAAAGTGACATATCACTAGGTGTACCCCGTGGGAATCGAACCCACGACCTCCGTGTCGAGAGCCAAAGCTATTAACCATTAGACCACGGAGGCATTAATGAATAATGAAAGAACTTGATGAATTTATAACTAAGCAATAGGATACCTTATCGGCTTTCTTGGCCTTCAGGTCCCTCACGAGCTCGCCCTGGCTGGCCACGTCGGCGGCGAGTGCTGCTGCTGCGTCGCTCCCGTTCATACTGCTGGCTTCGATCTTAGCGGGCGGCGCGGCGTTAGGTGTCCAATCACTACCCGTCAACGACTTGTACTGCGCTTTTAGGTTCAAGAGGTTCTTCACCTGCATACGAAAGGGCGCGTTAGTTTCGCTTATTTGAAAATAACAAATTAAATCAACAGTTCAGAACCGTTTGTACAATGATCTATACTATATTATAACTAAGCATCGATTGAAACATTTTTTTTAAATAAATATAAAACTTCTAGACTTTTCTTACAAATCGTTTTTTGGTGTGATAAGTCGACAAAATCATACAAGGTGAAAATTTGAATGCGGAAGTACTTCAGACCATTAACTTTTACTACGGGGCTCAACTTTGAAATCGCGAATATGAAACAGCCAATCTTTTTTTTTCGCGAATTTCTGGTGGTCCCATATAGTGGTGGTATAAGTTGTTCTGTTTGTTGGTCTTAAGCACCCCTTGAAGTGCGTAATGCATTTATGTTGTAATAGAAATAGAAAGATTCTGTAATGTACCTATGTTTTAGTTGTATATTAAACGCAATCTATTCATTATATGGCTATTAGTCATTTAAATTTTGCTACCGAAAATATTATGTCGCTAAAAGATGATGCGATCTCTAAGTTTAAAACACTGTCTACCCCATTAGCTTAAGAAAGGATCAAATCTTTACCTCAATATCAACAGTTGCTTTATCAGCTTTCTCGCCTTTGATCTTGCGTACTTTGTCGCCCTGCGCCACGATTTTAGTCAGTAACTCTGTGACGTTAGAATCGCTAGTCGGTTGCGCTGATGCAACCGCTGGAGCTGCAACGGGTTTCCAGTCCTGGAAGATATTAATTTTTTAGTTAAAACAGATCTTATCATAGTATAAGAGATAAGTGTACTTTTTGCAACCATGAGCAGCAAGGCTGATTCAGTGTTTATGGTGTAGAGCTTCTCTGTGATGGAGATGGACCAGGTCTGCCTGCATAACTCCAGTCGGTTTAGGAGTTACTGATGATTAAAGGTCTGTAAAAAATTAACGATCAGCTGCACGGCTACGGCTGATCGTATGATATTGTTGTAGTATGCACTGTAGCTATGTGAACAGTACAAAAACTGTCAAGTTCTGTCAGTCGGTTTAGGAGATACAGCCAGTCAAAGTTCCGACCTTTGAACGGCTGTATCCCCTAACCGACTGATGAACCATGTCAGTTTTTGTACTGTTCACATAGCTACAGTGCATACTACAACAATAACATACGATCAGCCTTGCAGCTGATCGTTAATTTTTTACAAACCTTTAATCATCAGCAACTCCTAAACCGACGCTGAACCGACGCTGACGACCTGAAGCTATGCAGGCAGACCTGGTCCATCCCCATCACAGAGAAGCTCTACACCCCATAAACACTGAATCAGCCTTGCTGCTGATGGTTGCAAAGAGTACACTTATCTCTCGGAATATCACTACATAGTATAAAACAAAGTCGCTTCCCGCTGTCTGTCTGTTCCTATGTATGCTTAGATCTTTAAAACTACGCAACGGATTTTGATGCGGTTTTTTTAAATAGATAGAGTGATTCAAGAGGAAGGTTTATATCAACATTGCACCCGTGCGAAGCCGGGGCGGGTCGCTAGTCAAATATAAATCAAAGTTCGAAGTCATGCGAAATGGAGTTCCAAGTTTGTTGAATAAAATAACTTTTATTAGTCGGAGAGAAATATCAAATAACTTAATAATTATGATAAAACAACTAATCGAATTATGATTGTTAAAAATCTTACTGAATTATATGAAATTCAAAAGTGGTATCGAGGGACACTATGTAACTATGAATGTACTAAACCACTGACTGAACCAAAAATCTTAATCGTTACTCAACTATTATTTATTCAGGTGTGGTATAGGTTAGTCTAGTGTTGTTATGACATAATAATAGTAAATATTGTACCTACGGATAAAGAATGTAATCACCTTCGATATTAATCAATGTTACTTACAGAAATATGAGCAGTTGATTGATAAGGATTATCTAAATTCATAGCAATAAAATTCATTATTACACAGCGTACCTAATATGCTGTAAGTATAATATTATGGTAGTTCCGATCGCATAATAAATAGCAATAATAAATGTTCATAATGAATACATGAATGTACTTACATCACTAATAGTGACGTATTTAAAACAAAAGAAAATTGGTAAATATTGTATTGTCGACACGAAAAGACTATTGTTCAAAACCACACACTTTTGAACTTTTAAATTCAATTTGATTACAGAATAACAAAGCCCTGCCTATTAATTATTTCTCTCGATCTTATCCTTTATTGTTATCTTCATTATAGTCAGTTTTGAGTCGTTCAATTGGTAGGGCACATGCCTCCTCTCATGAAAAAGGGTGACAGAAGCTGCGGGCCACATTTCCCCAGGGATTAGTCACAGAGATAATTTAATATAGTTACTACGTACCTAACAGATACTGCACTGCCTAAGAAAACGATGATTTCGCGCACTTTTACATACTTGTAATTATAAAATTTAACTTTTTTGTCAGTCTTCTTCCGAAACAGCACATAAAACAGGATGAAATTGATATCATTAGCATCCTTTTAAACTAAGAGTCTACCCATCAAACTGAACAACTTTTACTATGGGAGCAAACCGATCGGAGCAACTAAAAAATCTGCTGTTCCATACTAAACTGCAGTGCCTACTCGACTCAAATGTATGCAACAGCAGATTATTTTTTTGTTGCTCCGATCGGTTTGCTCCCATGGTAAAAGTTGTTCAGTTTGATGGGTAGACTCTTAGTTTAAAAGGATGCTAATAATATCAATTTCACCCTGTATACGAGGCAGACACATTTCGCAAAAAAAAATTATGTGCATTCGCGCGAGCGTGCGACAGTCTAATTGTATTAGTACCTACACGTAGATACAGAGTGACGAAGCACTGGCGCAGTGTGGATTAGTGCATTTCACTCTGATTTTTTTTTAATTAAAATCGAAATTACCTGTCCAGTAGCAGCCTTATACTTGGCCTTGAGCTCTAATAAGCCCTTAACAGCGTCGTCGATCTTGGCCTTGTCAGCCTTGGCAGCCTTAAGTGAGCGGACGAGGTCTCCCTGCTTCGCGACCTCTTCGTTCAGCTGGCCTGCGCTTCCTGATGATTGGGTCGGAGGTGACGCTGCCTTTGCCGGGGCCGGAGACGCGCCAGGCTTCCAATCCTTGGAGTCATAGAACGATTAAATAACGATTTTTAAGTGTAAGTTAACTGAACAATATTAAGAGTGCTATCGGAGTCAAGTGGCGCCCTCATCACATGAATAAAGATTAATCAATAAAGAAAGCCTTAATTAAAAAAGTGCTCAATTGACAAACTACAAAAGCCTTCAAGCCATTGTTATACAATATTTTTATAGGTTCTAAACATTCCACTTTTAGACAGTTTCGAATAAAAATAAAAGCGGCCGTTTTTTTTCTTTTTTCAAAATGTGTATGTTAATGGGTATGGTTCGACCTTTAAAAAACCTATAAAAGTATTCTATGAAAATAGCTTGAAGGCTTTTGTAGTTTGTCAATTGAACACTTTTTTAATTTAGGCTTTCTTTATTGAGAAATATTTATTAATGTGATGAGGGCGCCACTGGACTCCGATAGCCCTCTTAATATCTATGTAACTTTTTAAATTCACAAACCAACTTTTCGATTTTTCTAATATCATCATCATCTCAGCCGATGGACGTCCACTGCTGGACATAGGCCAGGCCTCCCCCAAGGATCGCACTAACGATCGGTCCTGCGCTGCCCTCATCCAACGGGTTCCCGACGCCTTCACCAGGACGTTGAAAACATGTCTAATGTATAATATTCAAAATGTAGACTGAGTGATCTATACAGGGTGTAACAATTCACCCTAGTAATACTTAAGGGGGTGCTTCAGACCATCAAACTGAACAACTTTCACTATGGAGCCAACATCGAGAAAAAATAAAAAAAAATCTGCTGTCCCATACAAAACTGCACTACCGACTCAACTAAAATGTATGGGACAGCTGATTTTTTTTATTTTTTCTCGATGTTGGCTCCATAGTGAAAGTTGTTCAGTTTGATGGTCTGAAGCACCCCCTGTATAAATAAGCTGAGCGCATTATACCGGAAAGGGATGGAAAATTACCGAAAATGTAAGAAAAATCGTGCCTTTGTCTGACTTAGATTTCAACTAAGAAAATGATAAATGTAATTTCTATATCTAGATAAATTCTATGCTCTCTGATCTCTGTCAGTAATCAGCGGATAAGCCTGTCTCGTTTTCGCAATCTTCTCTTTCAACAATTCGAAAAGACAAATGGCCAATTTACGTAGAATCAAAAAGTTCAATGCTTTATCTAACACAACCAGTTTTGTATTAGTTGTATCATTACAAAATACGAACGAAATATTATGGACCTATTGGCACAGCCCGGACACTACATACAAAAATTTGAAGTTGACAAGATGACGTCAGCACATGCGAAACCAAAGAAATTGAACCTTAAGTCTTCTTCTTAGGTAACGAGTAACCAGTGCGCGGTAACCAGAGGGCGATAGAGGGGATGAGGTAAAAAGTTGGTGTGAGGAAGGGAGTGTCCGTACTGTATCTAGTAATAGATACTCTTTCTTATACTGTGCTGGTCTATTACAGATCTATTGGTCTGAAACAATGATATTATTATACCAAACCGAAGCAGATATGTTACTGGCGCGCGCAAAGTGAAGACTCGAAAAAGACCTAATTAGGATGTATTTCAATAGTCTGCGTCAAACAATACTACGTGCATGACGGCTGTTTGTGGTGCGGCATAATATTACGCGCCATTTTCTATGGAGGTAACAATTATCTTGTGTAAATATCATTGGTCTGAAATAAATGATTATTTGATTTGATTTTTACTATTATTTGATTTAAACCTTTACTATCACAAACCTGTCCAGTAGCGGCCTTATATTTGGCCTTAAGGTCCAATAAGGCCTTGACGGCTTCGTCGACCTTGGCTTTCTCGGCCTTGGCAGACTTCAGCGAGCGGACGAGGTCGCCTTGCTTCGTGATCTGTTGGTCTAACGCCGAACCATCTCCGGCAGTGGCTGGCGGAGCTTTGGCTGGGGCTGGGCTTGCACCTGGCTTCCAATCCTACGATGAGAAAGTGTAAGTACATAAAAAATATTATATAGGGGACCAACATAGAAAATCAGCTGACCCATACATTTGGATCGAGTAGGTTTGCAGTTTAGTATGGAACAGCTGATTTTGTTTTTGTGATTTCAGTAGTTGTTCAGTTTGATTGTCTGATTATTCCCTGAAAAAAGTATGTATTTTAAGAAAGACTCTTTATGTATAAGGAGGTCCAACAAAATTAGCTGAAACTTTTAAGGGGATAATCAGACAAAACTGAACAGCTACGGGAACAAAGTCGAAATCTCGAAAAAAAAAACTGCTTTTCCATACTAAAGTGCAAACCTACTCGACCCGAATTGTATGGGACAGCAGATTTTTCTCGATTTAGAAAAAGAGATATAATCTGAGCAACAAATGATTTCATTAAAGTAAAGGCTAAAAGGTTGTAAGTAGTTGTATTGTAACAGAATCAAGCACGTAGGTCCCTCAGCATCCAGACATTTTGCCCCTCTCTGACTTCAGATATCCCACCCCGCACTTTCTAGGGACGGTATTGAAAAGCCGAGAAAGAAGTTAAAGTTTAGTACGTAGAACTTTGCATCGATTTTTTATATTGTTTCACTACGACTTTACATAAAATATTAGTACTGGCAGAGGCACTATTTCAGGAACTATTTATTTGATGTAGTTTTTATAAAAAAGAAACGTCTCCTTCTGTAAGAAAAAAATTGTTAATTCGTGTGTACGCCAGCGCAACGCCAGCTCCGTGGTTTATTTAAAAGACTTATTTATATCTCCGCTCCCTGAAGACCTAGCCTCATGATATTTTGGATGCCTAGGACACTATTTGAGAACTATTTTTTGAGTGTAAATTCGATGCTGCAATGCAAGCCGTTTTAGCCATAGAAAATGTGTACGCTACCTTGACGTCAAGCCAGCGTACCAGGTAAAAAAAATCGATATCTCGTAAAGTATAGAGGCACTATTTATTTGACCTAGGTACTAATTAGGCACTATTTAGGAACTATTTATTGGCACTAGTCCCAGCCAAATCCCTTTCATGTGTACGCTAGCTATACGGACACCAAATAACAGGCGTTTGTATCGATTCAAACACATGATTGTAGCGATGCACACACGTTTGTATTGATGCAAACGCGCGTGTGCATTGTGGCAAAGGCTCTCGCCTTATAACTGATCAAATATTAAGTTTTGCATCGTGGCTATATAGCGTTTGCATTTATGCTTTATCGCGTTTGTAAAAGCGTTTGTATCGATGCTGCATTGCGACACAGTCGATGCTTCAAACTTAGTCGCAGTGTGTAAAGGGCGCTAATTTAATTACCCCAGTGTTACTTACTCTAAAATTTGATTTCCCTATTTGCCATCAGATTCTGGTCCACCTATATGTATGTATTATAATGACGTAGAGTGACAGCATGTAAAATCAAACTGACCTGTCCTGTAGCAGCTTTGTACTTTGCTTTAAAGTCAAATAAGGCCTTAACGGCTTCATCGACCTTGGCCTTCTCTGCTTTCGCGGCCTTCAGGGATCGAACAAGGTCGCCCTGTTTGGCGATCTGCTGGTCTATGGTCGAAGCGTCGCCGGAGGCCGCTGGCGCAGCTGCTGGCGCCGGGCTTGCACCTGGCTTCCAATCCTAAAGAACAATGAGAGGATGTTAAAGCTACGACAATAGTTGACAATGGACATTTCATATTTTTTATCACACATTTATTTATTTAATAAATCAATAAAAATATTTAATAATAAGCGATACGATTTTTTTTCTATTTAATTTTTATTCGTTATTTATTTTTTAATGCATTTTGAATTTTTCTGAAATTGAACTGCATTATGGCCATTGTTACCTTGGCCGGAGATGATGCTAAAAGTTGATTAAGAAAACGATAGGTATGTAAAGAAATGTCAAAAGATGATAAGATTCAGATTCACTAACTAATTAGAAAGAACTTTCAGATTCAAGCAAAAGGAAATGCAGCCCACATCGTTGTAACATGAATTTTTCATATTTTTCAAATAACTCGAGAAATAATGGATATTAAAATCTGTAGCGACACTTTGCGGTCGCCAGGTGTCGCCGCGTGACCGGCGCGACTGTAAAATGTACTATCAGTTTAAAATAACAATGTGCATGACCTTGAAGGGCCGTTGGATAACTTCACTCGGCTGTAAAGGAATATAGACTCTATGTAAAGGAAACAATCATTTGAATGACTCGAGTGAAGTTCGTGTGATTGAGTGACGTCACATTTGCGAGCGAGGTCATGCACATTGTCATTTTAAACTGATAGTATGAGCGCGACGCCCTGCAACCCACCGCGACAGCAAAGTGTCGCTCGTCTGTAAGAGCCCGAAGACTCTTTTTACCGTTCAGTGGCGCCCTCATAACATTATTAAAGACTAGCTGTTGCCCGCGACTTCTCCTGCGTTACCCGGATAAAAAGTACCCTATGTGTTAATCCAGGCCATTATTATGTGGTTTATCTGTATGCCAAATTTCATCAAAATCCGTTCAGCCGTTTTTGCGTGAAAGCGGAACAAACATCCATACATACAAACTTTCGCGTTTATAATATTAGTAGGATTTCTCGATCAAGAAAGCCTAAAATAAAAAAGTGCTAAGTCCATCTTACTGCTAAACATACTTTTATAGGTTTTTATACCTGTCCAGTAGCAGCCTTGTACTTGGCCTTGAGGTCCAACAAGGCCTTGACGGCCTCGTCGACCTTTGCCTTCTCGGCCTTGGCGGACTTGAGGACGCGTACAAGATCGCCTTGCTTGGTGATCTCTTCGTTTAGCTTCGCAGCATCGTTCGCCGGCGCTGCTGTCGACGAAGATGGTGAGGTCTGCTTGGCTGCTGTCGTCTGCACTGGTTTTGGCTGCGAAGAGAATCAAAGGTGAGCCGCGGATTTAGGGTATGGCCATTGTAATAAAACTAGACATTAGATTAGACTTGTGGTTTAGCTCGGTGGTTGCGTGTGGGGGGAGCGGGACCCAGTACCGACTTTGCCGGTGCCCAATCACGTATCCCGACTTTGGTTTCGGGGGGGAGGGGGGGGGGGGGGGGGGGACATTTATTTTCGTGGTAAATTTTCATTGAAAAACGATGAAAAAATTATAACTGTTGTAATCAATGTTCCATCCAGGCATGTCAAACTCAAAGTCACTGATGGGCCAAATGCATAACGATAGTAGAATCAGTGGGCCGCAAAGATGATAAAGAAATAAAACTCATTGCATCTATCGTAGAACAAGACGATTATAACACGACGGTACTTAATATTACAAGGGCAAAATTTTCAGGACCCTTGTAAATACCACATAAAAAAAGTGAGCGAGCGAAGCGAGCTCGACATTTTTCACATTATGACTCAAAACAGTGGTACCTACATAATATGAGTACCTAAATACCTACGTCAAGTCTGCGCGCTCGCGGGCCGCATCGGTTAGGTACCTGTTCTCAAATTTAGATCGGGCCGCACGAAACTGCACTGCGGGCCGCAAGTTTGACATGCCTGTTCCATACAAATAATCGGATTTTGGGGGGAGGGGATAAATCCAGTGTTGCCAATGCAAATTTTTAGGCAGCCGTGTACATTAGGTAAAAAAGCCGTGTTTATATGGAAAAAGACCAACAACGGTGGGCCGTGTCACTGCTTAAAAAAGGAAACACTTTTCAATATTAGCCGAATGGTGCTGTTTTAAGGTTTTTAACGTTAATTAAACGTTTGCAAATTTTATCTATTTGTGTGGAAAACAACTTCATCTTATCTGTTTTTTGCTCACAGAGCAAGAAAGAGTAACAAAACTCAGCCAAAGAAGATGGAAAGCCAACATACCGTAGACAACTTAGTTGCAATGTTGGCATTCGGATTCGGAATTGGATACAGTACCTACACAGTCGAACCATACACTTATTTATAACAGTCTAATACTCTAAAAGTGATTTTTTTATAAATAAATTAGTCATTTACCGTAGAATTTGCGAAAAGCCGTAGAATCTGCTACGGCCACAGGGTTGCAGCCGTAGGCCGTGGATTTTGTAATTTTTTGGCCTGAAAGCCGTAGAACACGGTAATTGCCGTAGCATTGGCAACACTGGATAAATCCCACCTATTCCCCCCCCCCTCCCCCTGGATACGTGCTTGCTTGGCGGTGCCCCGTGCCCTGCACACCGCCCGCGCGACCATAGTTCCATTTCAGTTAGTGAAAAACTCTCACTAAAAAAGATACTCGGTGGGTAGTTGTAACAGGGTTTCAGACCACCGCGTAATGAGTTATGGCCGGTCGTGAGTTTGCTTGTGTTGCGTTTGTAAATCGGAAATAGAAGTCAATAAACTAAAACAGCTTATAGGCAGTTAGGTACTTTTTACGTAATCATTCATCCCTTACGCCCCTACGGGAACAACTGAGCCAGGAAAACTTTGCACACGGTTCAATCGAATGTACCTACTGTTGCCTCATCGGCAGTAGCGTAGCGAGGGGGGGGGGGGGAGCAAATGCCCCGGGCGGCATTTTACTAGGGGCGGCAAATTCGGTAAAAATATAGTAATATAGTATTTCTTTTTTAAATCTTTTTTTAATTATTATTGCCTCACCTACACATAATCCTAAAGAGTTGGCTTTAACGTGGTGCTAAAAATTTCTAGTTTGTTTCGCTCGATCCATAGCGTACTTTGTACTACATAATTATTGTACGTAAAAAGCTCTAGCTCCAACTGTTTCGTATTTAGGAGAGAAGTCGAGCTCGCTTCTCTATTTTTTTACATAAATAAAAAGATGTCTGACCACAATTCGAATAGTTGTGCTAAAAAAATTCGAGCTTGCTTCACTCGCTCCGTTATTTTTTGTGTAATAAAGATAAGGGGGCGGCAAAATCGGTATATGGCCCGAGCAGCAGAAACCCACGCTACGCCACTGCGTCATTGGCGACCCCAATCTACGCGGCCACGGTAAATAGACTATCGGCCACCCGCAGAAAAGTCGTCTCTAAACCATATCTCGTATGTAAGTTCTGTATATACCTACAACAGGTATAGCTGTGTTCGGGGTACTCTCCTGATCACGAAACTGCTTGTTGTATAATTCAAAAGTGGTGGAGGGGGTAGCAGTGACGTCATAAAGATGGCCGCCGACGGTTTTAGTTTTTCTTCAATTGTAGCGCAACTATGAGGTCAATCTGGTTGTGCAAGGTGTCATTTGAAAGCTTATTAAATTTACTTTAATCATTTCATAGACACCTAAAGTGAAAAGTTTGTATTTACTGAAATATTTTCAGTTTATTGCATTTTTTGTTACCTACCAGCAATCATTACTCCAGTTTTCTCGGAAACGGGTAACTTTATTGTGAATATAGTTATTACATAAAACAAACAAAATTTTATAAGCTATCTTAAAAAATTAATTGTATAAAAATACAACTTCAAACGACTGAGCTGTGTCAAATTTTCTGGTGCACTGTAACTATGAGTCCAAGCGTGCGTCGATGTGCGGCGGGGCGGACGGACTGCAAATAAAATTATTATGTATAGATTATTATATAATTAAGGTTTCCATTGTAATATTGATTAGGAAAATATACAATTTTACATTATTTATGTACCTGCACATGCGTTTACATAAACTGTAGATGTACAGGGTTAAATGCGTAACATACTTAAGGGGGTGCTTTAGACCATAAAACTGAACAACTTTTACAATGGGACCAACTTTGAAATCATGAGAAAAATATCCTGCTGTTTCATACATTTTGGTCGAGAAGGGATTGACATGACATGTTCTATGGAACATCCAATTTTATTTTACTATTTCAATGTTGACTCCAAACTTCCAAAGCAAGGTGAAAATGGTTCAGCTGGATGGTCTGAACTGAAGTAGGCACCCCATTTGATATATGTAACGCATTAAATTTTACACTATATTACAGAATATGTAATAGTATATCTAATATTACATAATACTACATAACAAAGACGATGCTGCCATGAAAAAGAGAATAAAAGAATGAGAAATCCAATATAATTTAACAGGTTTATAAATATTTATTGTTATATGAAAACAATTGTTAGTTGTAAGCATGCAAAGTAAAACTAGGTAGCGATTCATCAACATCACCAAAATCCCCGATATGGCATGCATTTTTTTTTTTATCAACACAGCCGCATCTCGCATTGCGGCAGCCTGTTTTGCATTGGCAAGATATTAATTCTAAATCTATTAAAGAAACACATCATGGTTAACGTTTTTGTCGGTGACAACTTTTTGTTTTCCAATGTCCAACCATGGTTTGTAGGTGGTGGTACATTTTGAATTGCGACATCTGCAGTGGCCCAAGCGTACCTATATTTGGTAATTTGCTCTTTTTATATGTTGTTTCAGAGCTTCTTGTGACGGTGGAAGATAATCCACGAAACCAATATTTAAAAAAAAATCTACTCTAAGATTGTCCATATTGTCAACCGTGTACAATTGGGTTTCTTATGACAGTAAGCCATAGTAAACTTATCACCTTCTTGCTCTAGATCTTCTGTTAGGTCAACCACCGATCCAAAATTTTCCAGAAGATCGTAATTTTCTGTGAAGACTTTCCACGTGCCATTCTTTGAAAGACTTAACAATGAGCTTGTGCTGTCGCATCCTGTAAGAGTGTGGTACGCCAATAAATCCTGCTAATAAATCAAATCGCGATGAATTTATTTCACAATACATGAGCAAGCAACAAATCTTGAGGGAGATATAAGTAGAATTATGTTAAACAGCAGACACTGACGTTTTACTGTTGCTTACTCATTCCTTCGGCAAGAAACCAGCGTAGGTCTGGATTCAATGTGGAATGAGCGCGAGTAAACCAAAATACGATTCAGTCCATAAAATTGTTCAAGCTGTCGGACCTGGACGACGCTGTTTATTGGCGTACCACGCTCTTACAGAATGCAACAACACAAGCTCATTGTTAGATTTTTCAAAGAAAAGCACGTCGAAAGCCTTAACAGAAAATTACGATCTTCTGGTTAACCTAACAGAAGATCTAGAGCAAGAAGGAAGGTGAGAAGTTTATTATGGCTCTTTACTGTCATAAGAAACCCAAATTGTACTCTTATAATATATTCCTTGCCATCACCTACAAACCATGGTTGGACATTGAAAAACAAAAAGTTATCACCGACAACAACGTTAACCATATATTTCGTTAAAAGATTTGGAATTAATATCTTGCCAATGCAAAATAAGCTGCCGCAATGCGAGATGCGACTGTGTTGATAAAAATAAAAAAATGCATGCCATATCGGGGATTTTGGTGATGTTGACGAATCATTGTACCTAGTTTTAATTTGCATGCTTGCAACTAACAGTAGTTTTTTTATATAACAATAAATATTTATAACCCTGTAAAATTATTTTGGATTTCTCATTCTTTTATTCACTTTTCCAAGGCAACTTCATCCTTATTATGTAGAACCTTTACTATTACCTATTCTGTGACATACTGTAAAATTAAATGCGTTATACAGGGTGAAATTGATATCATTAGCATCCTTTTAAACTAAGAATCTACCCATCAAACTGAACAACTTTTACTATGGGAGCAAACCGTTCGGAGCAAAAAATAAATCAGCTGTTGCATGCATTTGTGTCGAGTAAGCGTTGCAGTTTAGTATGGAATTTTTAGGCTGAATAATTTTTTGCTCCGATCGGTTTGCTCCCATGGCAAAAGTTGTTCAGTTTGATGGGCAGACTCTTAGTTTAAAAGGATGCTAAAGATATCAATTTCACCCTGTATACCTCAGTTCAGACCATCCAGCTGAACCAGTATCACCTTGCTTTGGAGTCAACATTGAAATAGTAAAATAAAATTGGATGTTCCATAGAACATGCCATGTCAATCCCTTCTCGACCATAATGTATGAAACAGCAGGATATTTTTCTCATGATTTCAAAGTTGGTCCCATTGTAAAAGTTGTTCAGTTTTATGGTCTAAAGCACCCCCTTAAGTATGTTACGCATTTAACCCTGTACATCTACAGTTTATGTAAACGCATGTGCAGGTACATAAATAATGTAAAATTGTATATTTTCCTAATCAATATTACAATGGAAACCTTAATTATATAATAATCTATACATAATAATTTTATTTGCAGTCCGTCCGCCCCGCCGCACACCGACGCACGCTTGGACTCATAGTTACAGTGCACCAGAAAAATTGACACAGCTCAGTCGTTTGAAATTGTATTTTTATACAATTAATTTTTTAAGATAGCTTATAAAATTCTGTTTGTTTTATGTAATAACTATATTCACAATAAAGTTACCCGTTTCCGAGAAAACTGGAGTAATGATTGCTGGTAGGTAACAAAAAATGCAATAAACTGAAAATATTTCAGTAAATACAAACTTTTCACTTTAGGTGTCTATGAAATGATTAAAGTAAATTTAATAAGCTTTCAAATGACACCTTGCACAACCAGATTGACCTCATAGTTGCGCTACAATTGAAGAAAAACTAAAACCGTCGGCGGCCATCTTTATGACGTCACCGCTACCCCCTCCACCACTTTTGAATTATACAACAAGCAGTTTCGTGATTCAGAGAGTACCCCAAATACAGCCATACCTGTTGTAGGTATATACAGAACTTACATACGAGATTTTTTTTTCTCTGGTCTGGCCCCTACACTAAAACTGCTGACTGCTGAGGCAGCTTCCAACGCGACGGTGACCGGCGCGTGTAACCCAGTATCGCCTTCCGCGCATCGCACATTTTGGGACTTCGATACTTAACATTGTTCGGGTCACATTTTGTATTTAGTTATACATAATTGTATTATAATTTTATACTGACCTACTTTATAAATCTAAAGTTTGAATCTTTTATTAAATAAGTTAAAAGTCATTATGGTTTTTCTTGGGACCTTCTTCTGTATCTTACGAACTCCTCATAAATTAGGCGAACACGGGTGACCGCCCGGGGCGCCAGTTCTAGGAGGAGTAGGAGCTAGGAGGGCGCCGCCAACTTCCAATAGTTTGTTCATTTATTTAGTTATTAAATCATAACGTCCTCCAAACAAAATACAAGACAATGCCGGGGATGCACAAAAGAGGTAAAAAAAAGCATGTGTTTGTAAAAAACAAACGTAAATAAAACCGGTCAAGTGCGAGTCGGGCTACTCGTGCACCGAGGGTTCCGTACCACACGTACGGACCGACGGACGGACGGACAACGTAGGCTTAGTAATTTATTTTATTTATTTAAGGACTGCCAACAAAGTATACACTATTACATTCTGAATACATTTTAACATAATTATTAAGTGTTACTTCCCTTACACTCCTTACAGGCTGTCACAACATACATTGTAGCTTAAGTATACATAATATATGTTAAATCATACCGCGACAGAAAAATGTGGGTACCTACACAAATCAGTTGATAGTTGCATTTGCACTTAGATATTTCTATGTTACAAATTAATTGTTTACTTAAAGTACTGAACAACAATAGGTACTAAACATAAATATTGATATTAAATACAAATAAAATAGGGTATAGGGTATAAAATAGGGTCCCCCTAAAAAAGCCCGGCAATAAGGGCGCTTTCTTACACTTTTGCGTCTATTGTTTCCAGTTTCTAGCAATAAACCTTTATGGGAACTCAAAATTTTTATGACCCGACCGGCTGGACAACGCATTGATGGGAGAGTTTGCAGATGCATCAAACTTGCACGTGTGTAAAATTACAGAGTTCATTTTTAGGGTTCCCTACCCAAAGGGTGAAAACGGGACCCTATTACTAAGCCTACGTTGTACGTCCGTCCGTCCGTCCATCTGTCCTACCTATTTAGGGCTGTAGCTTTTGAACCGATAGCTAGATAGTTCAAATATTAAAATATCAAAAAGTTAAAAATTAAGGGGGGTTCTCAACAAGATACTAGTTTTTATCTACGTTTTTTCTTCACGCTCTATCGTAAAAACGGTAATACATACAAGCGTCAAACTTAGTGTGATTGTAGAGCAAACTCTACAGAATAACAACAAATACTAAAAACCGGCCAAGTGTGAGTCGGTCTCGCGCTAAAGGTCCCGGACAAAAAAGATTTTTTTTCCAAAATAATAATGTTGTGTTCTGTGTTGGTGTGGTACGGAACCCTCGGTGCACGAGTAGCCCGACTCGCTCTTGACCGGATCAAAAACATTGGTCGCCCAGTTGCGATTAAACCTTCGGGCGGGTGTAACGATTTTTATGGACAATAAATTAGTGAAATCTGTTTTTTCTGAATTTTTCAGAAGAGCTAGAAGTGTGAGTGTGACTTTATGATTGACTCTGTGTGCTGTATGTACTACGTGCGTCAATTGTACCGTACCGTAGGTATTTGGTTTGCCTACATTCTAGTCTCGATTTAGTACGAGATACGAACGTAAGATCATGCACCTATCCCTTAGGCGAACGGCATGTGATTCATGTTAAAGTTTACACAGGGGTTCACACAATGCCACCGGGTTGCCTAGCAAAATCTTGCCGCAAGTACCTTTACCATGATGATTTATGGTACCATATTTACCAAAAATGCACCTATCTTTTAGGCCAGCGAATGGGGTGCCATCGGAAGGAGACCGATCTGAAGATCTCGAAAGACTAGGGTTGCCACCTCTCAGTCTGCCGCAACTCTAGGGTTGCCAGGTTCAAAGAAGTCATTTTTTACGAGAAATGCACCTATAAAGTAGGGACTTAATTTCTACACCAAATTGAAGCTATCGTCTTCGTCGACACGGTGGACCAGGGTTGCCAGCCTAAAAGCTGCCGCAAATGAGGGTTGCCAGCACTTTTACCAACAATTACACATACCTGATAGGAACGATTTTAACAAGTAAATGGGGTGCCATCGGAAGGAAACCGATCTAAAGAACTGGAAAAACTAGGGTTTTCACCTCTCAGTCTGCCGCAACTCTAGGGCTGCTAGGTTCAAAGAAATAATTTTTCAGCGAAAAGTGCACCTGCAAAGTAAGGATTAATTTCTACACAAAATCGAAGCCATCGTCTTCTACCAGACCAGACTCTCGCCAGACCTGATCTACCATGGAAACTCTCGTTTTCTAACATGTATACATATTACATAGGGCATACACTGAAATGCGTTACATACCTTCCTACTTAAGGTTAAATTAATTCTGAAGACGGATACCTATAGGTAAAGGTAAACCGATTATTTCATTCATAGTTAAATACGTTTCATACATATTTATAAACACTCTAGTACAGCAAACAATGTTGATATTTAATAATAAAAATGGACCAAGTAAAAGGACAATGGGCAAAAATGTCTGGAGTGTGGCCCCGCCCTACTAAACCTTAAGTAAGTATGGCATGTCTGTCTAATTGTTGGTCTATTTACATGCATTCAATAACATTAACGCGCATTCCAGAAATACTTTATTATTGAAGATAATATACATGGTGTAATAAAAAACCCTATTAATAATTTTAACCTCTCGTTTAAAATCAATTGTTTTCGTCGCGCGGATCCGCGTTCCGGCATACCAAAGGTTAAAGGGCTAGTTAATACCATCAAAACGAACAACTTTCACCACGGAGACAACTTCGAAAAAATAATACAATCTGGTGTTTCAGACAAAACTGCAGTAGGTACCTTCAGCCGAATTTTTCCCCGACGTTCTCTCTGTAGGTAACGTTGTTCAGTTTGATGGTGTTAAATATTACTAGAGTGTCTTATTACACCAGTATACACTGACACCAACGAAAACTCTAGCACACAACAAATTCTTTTTAAATTTTCTGCCTAAGCTCAAATTGTTTTCTTTTTAACCGACTTAAAAAAGGAGGTTATCAATTCGATTCGTATGTATGAATCATTCCCATCACGTCGCTTCCCATGACGCCGCTTTTGTAGATGTGCCTTGGTTCTATTCCCATCATGTCGCTCCTTCTATGTGAGTACAGGCGAATGTAATATTAAAGGAATTGCAAAATATTAGGGCTTCCAAACAAATATACAAAATTTCATAGGTGTATGTATGTTTGTATGTATGTTTGTCCACGCATATCTCCGAAACTATTAATCGAATTGTGACCATTCTTTTTTTATTGGCTTACATTTAGGGAACAATTTAAGTTACATCAAAATCGGTTCAGTAGTTTTTAAGATAATTATGAATTAATAGGCGTAAGTGTGACGGCCTGGTTTGTATGTATTGTCACGAACGCTGTCAAACGTTAGACGTAAGAAGGCATTCAAAAATTCGGAGGGTGTATTAACAATCGCCGTGGTCTTACGGTCTAAGGGTCCGCCTCCCATGCTGGGGGGTGACGGTTCGAATCCGATCCGCGCCAAAAATATTTCTAGATTTTAGTGTTTTTAGAAATGTTCTAGAAGGAAGAGAGAGAAGGAATATTTAAAAAGGGACAAAAAGGTGAACGTGTCTAGGAACTTCGAGAAAGGAGGCGAAATTACGAATATTTGAAAAGAACCAGAAAAGTGGGCGTGTCTTCGATCGGTTTCGAAAAAGTAACGCGGGGTTAGAACTATCTGGAGGAAAACAATCGAGTAAAGAAAAGAAGATCGAAAAAAGGGTATTCCGGAATGTTCTGCGGGATATAAAAAGGCGGCGAATTTCGACTGGCGGCAGTCCTTGGTTAAACAGTGAACAGTGCGAAACTAAAGGAAGAAAAGTAAAAGTGGAAAAGTACTAGTGAAGAGAAAAGTGCTAAGAGTGGAACAGTGAGTAGACTAGTGTCAGTGTAGTGCGTGACGTCATAGTGTCGGTGTAGTACGTGACGTCATAGTGTCGTACGTCTTGCGTCATAGTGTCGTACGTCGTGACGTCATAGCCGTGACGCGTGTCGTGTCGTCACAGTAGTGACGTAGTGGACTGTGAACAGTGACAGTAAGTGGTGCACGGGAAATCCCTGCGAGGAGGACCCGGTGAAGTGAACCGTTTAGGGGAACCTCTGCGAGGTGGACCGTTTGTAAGTGTATCCCAAATAAACTCTGTAAAATTGGACTTAGCGTTTCACTCCAATCCCGGAACCCGTAGCTCGTAACAGTATTTACGTGATAACTTCGGCATTTCTTGACCGATTTGGGTGATTCTTTTTTAGTTCTGAAGGTACCCCGAGGTATTTCCATTTTAATTTTGTGAAGATGTGATGACGCGATTCGGAGCTACACAATAGAACTCCTCAAAAGTTGACAGCACATCATTGGCGATTGAAACATTTGCTTTGTATCGAGTACCCTTTGCATGTATAACTGATATCTGAGTCAAAATAATGTATTTCATTACAAAAATTAAACAAAATTTTAAGAAAAAATTTAAACCGCCTTCCAAAAACTAAAAAAGTAAAAAATAATATTGCAGCCGATTGCTTTTTCGTTCGCATCTATAAGAACATTAATTTGGTATTGGAATCGGTGTCAAGCCAAAACGAATGCAAGCTCTGTCGCGAATCTTACCGGCTTCACAGCGACTTCGATAAAACAAGGTAGTGTTCTTAGTGACGGCCCGGTAGCACAGTCGGTAGTGAACCTGCCTGCTGTGCCGAGGGTTCGAATCCCGTAAGGGACAAATATTTGTATGATGAATATGAATATTTGTACCCGAGTTATCATGCAAATACATACAAACCAGGCCGTCACACTTACACGTATTAGTTCATAATTATCTTGAAAACTACTGAACCGATTTTGATGTAACTTAAATTGTTCCCTAAATGTAAGCCAATAAAAAAAGAATGGTCACAATTCGATTAATAGTTTCGGAGATATGCGTGGACAAACATACATACAAACATACATACACCTATGAAATTTTGTATATTTGTTTGGAAGCCCTAATATTTTGCAATTCCTTTAATATTACATTCGCCTGTACTCACATAGAAGGAGCGACATGATGGGAATAGAACCAAGGCACATCTACAGAAGCGGCGTCATGGGAAGCGACGTGATGGGAATGATTCATACATACGAATCGAATTGATAACCTCCTTTTTTAAGTCGGTTAAAAAGAAAACAATTTGAGCTTAGGCAGAAAATTTAAAAAGAATTTGTTGTGTGCTAGAGTTTTCGTTGGTGTCAGTGTATACTGGTGTAATAAGACACTCTAGTAATATTTAACACCATCAAACTGAACAACGTTACCTACAGAGAGAACGTCGGGGAAAAATTCGGCTGAAGGTACCTACTGTAGTGTACAGCAATAAAGAGTAGTTAATGTGGAAAGCGCCGGTAGCGCCGTCTATCGGCGGACGCGGTCTGTGGTGAATATCTATCGTGCATTCGCTCGGTATTCGTGCACCGACCGCCGTGCTGCGCGGACGTGTGCTAGTCAAAAAAAAAGCGTTTGTTGTCCAAAAACGAGCAATTCGTACCATAGCTCGCATTCCTCCTTGGGAATCTTGTGAGGAATATTTTAAAAAACTGAAAATTTTAACTGTTCCAAGTCTTTACATACTCGTTCTTCTGACGAACTTAGTCAAAAATCGTCACATTTTTGAAACCGAAGAGGAGATGGAACAGCGAGTGAGTACGAGGAGAATGGACATGCGAAAGATAATCACACCAACGTTAAGGGTGGTAGAGCATTGTCCACGTAATCAGGCAGTCAAACTGTTTAATAAGATGCCTAAAGAATTGAAAGCACTGAGATCAATTAGTTTATTTAAAACAAAACTGAAGGCACTACTTTTAGAAAAGTGTTGCTACACAATTGACTACTTTTAGGGAAATAACTTGTTTATTGTTGTGTCATGCAATATAATTATGTGTTTGACATTAATGTTTGTTGTTATTGTTAGTATTATTATTATTGGTATTATTGTGGGTTAATTTGTGAATTTGATTAAAATTAATAATAGGTTTTATTTTAGGTTAATTTATAAAATTATTGTAGTGTGTGTGTGTGTTAAAATTTTACAATGTTTATATGTTCATTTTACAACGTTTATGTGTTCTGAGTGTTTTAAATGTAGATAATACTTAACTATAGAATTAGAATCAATGTATATATATATAATTATTTAAATTTAAATTCGAATACAATGTAAATTGTTAATGAATAAATGAAATTGAATTGAATTGAAAAATTGAAGTCACATTCACTAGTGAAGACTATATCTGTGTTTCATTATATACATCAACCTCAACCAACCCTTAGTAGAAAGGTGTATTCTACACCTACTGCAGTTTTGTCTGAAACATCAGATTGTATTATTTTTTCGAAGTTGTCTCCGTGGTGAAAGTTGTTCGTTTTGATGGTATTAACTAGCCCTTTAACCTTTGGTATGCCGGAACGCGGATCCGCGCGACGAAAACAATTGATTTTAAACGAGAGGTTAAAATTATTAATAGGGTTTTTTATTACACCATGTATATTATCTTCAATAATAAAGTATTTCTGGAATGCGCGTTAATGTTATTGAATGCATGTAAATAGACCAACAATTAGACAGACATGCCATACTTACTGAAGGTTTAGTAGGGCGGGGCCACACTCCAGACATTTTTGCCCATTGTCCTTTTACTTGGTCCATTTTTATTATTAAATATCAACATTGTTTGCTGTACTAGAGTGTTTATAAATATGTATGAAACGTATTTAACTATGAATGAAATAATCTGTTTACCTTTACCTATAGGTATCCGTCTTCAGAATTAATTTAACCTTAAGTAGGAAGGTATGTAACTCATTTCAGTGTATGCCCTATGTAATATGTATACATGTTAGAAAACGAGAGTTTCCATGGTAGATCAGGTCTGGCGAGAGTCTGGTCTGGTAGAAGACGATGGCTTCGATTTTGTGTAGAAATTAATCCTTACTTTGCAGGTGCACTTTTCGCTGAAAAATTATTTCTTTGAACCTAGCAGCCCTAGAGTTGCGGCAGACTGAGAGGTGAAAACCCTAGTTTTTCCAGTTCTTTAGATCGGTTTCCTTCCGATGGCACCCCATTTACTTGTTAAAATCGTTCCTATCAGGTATGTGTAATTGTTGGTAAAAGTGCTGGCAACCCTCATTTGCGGCAGCTTTTAGGCTGGCAACCCTGGTCCACCGTGTCGAGGAAGACGATAGCTTCAATTTGTTGTAGAAATTAAGTCCCTACTTTATAGGTGCATTTCTCGTTAAAAATGACTTCTTTGAACGTGGCTACCCTGGAGTTGCGGCAGACTGAGAGGTGAAAACCCTCGTTTTTCCAGTTCTTTAGGTCGGTCTCCTTCCGATGGCACCCCATTTACTTGTTAAAATCGTTCCTATCAGGTATGTGTAATTGTTGGTTAAAGTGCTGGCAACCCTCATTTGCGGCAGCTTTTAGGCTGGCAACCCTGGTCCACCGTGTCGACGAAGACGATAGCTTCAATTTGGCGTAGAAATTAAGTCCCTACTTTATAGGTGCATTTCTCGTAAAAAATGACTTCTTTGAACCTGGCAACCCTAGAGTTGCGGCAGACTGAGAGGTGGCAACCCTAGTCTTTCGAGATCTTCAGATCGGTCTCCTTCCGATGGCACCCCATTCGCTGGCCTAAAAGATAGGTGCATTTTTGGTAAATATGGTACCATAAATCATCATGGTAAAGGTACTTGCGGCAAGATTTTGCTAGGCAACCCGGTGGCATTGTGTGAACCCCTGTGTAAACTTTAACATGAATCACATGCCGTTCGCCTAAGGGATAGGTGCATGATCTTACGTTCGTATCTCGTACTAATTGTTATTGCGGTGTACTTTCTCAAACATAATTTATTGCCCGTGTGAAATATTTTTTGGTAAGTTTAAATATCTAATAATAAATTCCATTCTGTTCATATTTTTTAAATATGTTAAGTAAGTGTAAGTAGGCCAAGCTTACAATCTGTCAAATATTAACATAGGTAAAATCAACTATTTTGGTATTATTTTAAACATTTTTGTTAGTGACTAACTCGCGGTATTTTTGTGTTACTTACCTTAAAATGATTTACTAGTCATTCAATTTCAGTTCATTTAAATGTTTTTGATGAAAGACTATAATGTTAGCCATAAGAATAAAAAATATTGATAAAACGATTTTTTTGAACAACATTTTTTCTTAGCTGATTTTTCACCTACCTAACTTTGGAAGCCGATTCCAGCGTAAAATGGCCCATTAAGAACCAATTTTTGTTTCTTATTTCGTAAGTTGAATAATTTTAAAATTAGTTTCAACCCATGGAACATCCATTTTGTATTTTTAATAGAATTTTGAAAATTTTGCTCCATCCAACTCAAAACAACAATTAATTGTCACTTTCGACCTTTTTTTTCGGTAACTTGGATGAATGTTGTGCTGCTGATTATTTTACGATGAAAGAGTATTTCCAGACGATCATGGTGCAAAAACAAAATACAAAAAATTCTCACTATGAAAAAAGTTATGAAATTTTTAAGCCGCTCCAGAAGTGCGATTTTTGAAAATCATACGTGCGACTTGGCAGTAGAAAATGTCAAAATTACTATGGAGATTATGCATCTTTCTACTGCCAAGTCGCTCGTATGATTTTCAAAAATCGCACTTCAGTAGAAAATTCTCGAATACACCTTAAAAAAATCATAACCAACTTCTAAACTACAAAAAATCGCGGAACATACAGGGGGTATTTTCGGATACCCCGTGTGAGGAATCTAAATAAAATTCAGCCTTTATATGATTGCGCAGGGTCTTCATTCAAGTAAAAGATTAAGGTCTGCCACACACAGACGGAATTGCAATCCGGAATTCCGTTCGGAATTGCGGAGCTGTCAAATCCTATACAAAATCACAATCCAGCACTGGTAGCATGCACACCCGCGATAGCTGTGATACGGCTTTATCACGTCTTTTATCTCGTTCTTTTGCGCGCGAACGAACGAGATAAAAGACGTGATACAGCCGTATCACGGCTATCACGGGTGTGCATGCTACCCGTGCTGATTCGGAATTCCGGATTGCAATTCCGTATGGGTGTGACGGACCTAAGGCCCATCACACACATCCGGAATAAACCTGATTCGGAATGAGGGATTTTCCAAAGAAAAAAAAAAGCTAGTCCATAATTTCTCGATAGATGGCGTTGACCAGAGAGGGGTAGGGTAGGGTATGAGCAAATAATATATTTATTAATATTATTAATAAAAAGACGCAGTAAAAACCCTTTGATATTATTGTCGGTTTATTATACAGGGTGTCCCAGAAATGGTGAATCAAACTGCTATGGGAGGCAGCTTGACTAATGTCCTATCCATAAAAAATATTAAAAAAAATAAAACGCACATGACCATAAAAAAAAAAGAATATCCAAAAAAACGGGAAAATCATCAAATTTTTCTAAGTTTCCAGCTCTAATTATCGCGTTTTGGGATAATTTGTAATTTTTTTCTGCCAATATTAATTGTTAGAGGTTGCTTCGACTGATTGTTAACATTTTACAAAAAAAAATGTCTGCACTTCGAGCACAGACCACTTAGTTTAATTGTTTTTTCTGAACCGAAAAATTTTCTTGCTATTTTAACCAGCTGTAGTATAAAAAAAAAGTATGGGACTTGTGCGGCAAACTACTTCAAAAAGTTGCCTATTTAATGACGATTTTAAAATGATACGAATCACTGAATTTACTTTACAAAATTGGGAGATATTAATTTTCTTGTGAGCTAGGGTGAAATTTGTGCAATTTATTCTTTACTTTTTAATTCATTTTCCACTTCTAATCCGTTGCTTCTAAGGTTAGAATTGGCTAAAAAAGTTGTTTCAATACCCGGTAGTAATGGCACGGTTTTTTAGAATCCCGGTTTTTCAAAATCCCGGTGTTTTAAAATCCCGGTTGTTTAAAATCCCGGTTTTTTTAGGAATCCCGGTTTTTTTTAAATTCCCGGTTTTTTGGGAATCCCGGTGTTTTAAAATCCCGGTTTTTTGGGAATACCGGTTTTTTGGGAATCCTGGTGTTTTAAAATCCCGGTTTTTTAAATTCCCAGTTTTTTGGGAATCCCGGGAATTTAAAAAACCGGGATTCTTAAAAAAACGGGATTTTAAACAAACGGGATTTAAAAAAAATCGGGTTTTTAAAACACCGGGATTTTGAAAAACCGGGATTCTAAAAAACCGTGCCATTACTACCGGGTATTGAAACAACTTTTTTAGCCAATTCTAACCTTAGAAGCAACGGATTAGAAGTGGAAAATGAATTAAAAAGTAAAGAATAAATTGCACAAATTTCACCCTAGCACACAAGAAAATTAATATCTCCCAATTTTGTAAAGTAAATTCAGTGATTCGTATCATTTTAAAATCGTCATTAAATAGGCAACTTTTTGAAGTAGTTTGCCGCACAAGTCCCATACATTTTTTTTATACTACAGCTGGTTAAAATAGCAAGAAAATGTTTCGGTTCAGAAAAAACAATTAAACTAAGTGGTCTGTGCTCGAAGTGCAGACATTTTTTTTTGTAAAATGTTAACAATCAGTCGAAGCAACCTCTAACAATTAATATTGGCAGAAAAAAATTACAAATTATCCCAAAACGCGATAATTAGAGCTGGAAACTTAGAAAAATTTGATGATTTTCCCGTTTTTTTGGATATTCTTTTTTTTTTATGGTCATGTGCGTTTTATTTTTTTTAATATTTTTTATGGATAGGACATTAGTCAAGCTGCCTCCCATAGCATTTTGATTCACCATTTCTGGGACACCCTGTATTATTAGGTAACGATCTCGGTGTTATTGTCTGTCAACAACGAATCAAGTATCGGACGTGGATGTATGGGTTTTGTATCCATTTTGAATATACGAACAATAAAAGAGAAACAAGAACAAACTACAAAAACATAAAGCCGGGTCCGCTGCGCCTGTTATCGTGTTTGCTAACATCGTTTTGTAACTTTCCCCTCCCCTGCATGCGAACGCGGGTGATGTTATACGATGCAAATGGATAACATCACTCGCGTTCACCTGCGGGGGAGGTAAAAGTTAGTTAAAACGATGTGAGCAAACACGAGGACATGGCGCAGCGGACCCGGCTTAACAGAAACTGAGACTTTCAGCAAAAATAAACCGGGAAACTTGTAATCGCTACTTCATCAACAGCGGGGCTAGTACGGACTACAACCCGCGATTGCGACATTTAACACATCCATCTGTCAAATTAAGTCTTTTATCTTGTTCGTTCGCGCAAAAATAGAAAGAGAGCGGAAGCGTGATAGCGCTATATCACGATATCGCGGGTTGGCATACTAACGCCGCAGATCTACACTAATATTATAAAGAGGAAAGATTTGTACCTATTTTTGTATGTTTGTATGTTTGTAATGAATAGGCTCAAAAAGTACTGGGCCGAATTAAAAAATTCTTTCACCATTAGAAAGCTGCATTCACCCTGAGTAACATAGGCTATATTTATTGCTAGAAAAGATTAGACGTCCACCCGTGCGAAGCCGGGACGGGCCGCTAGTAGTTAATAATAAACCAACAACAATAAGAAAGGGTTTGTTTGTACACACGGCGACACATCAAGCTAAGCAAAACCAAAATAAGGTGGTCGCGCGACGTTATACGTTATTCACCCTACGCGCGGTCAGCTTATATTGGTCATACTTAATCGACCCCTCTCTTGTCAACGCCATCTATCGAGAAATTAGGAACTAACTTTTTTGTTTTTTTTTTTTTTGCTTTTGGAAAATCCCTCTTTAGATTCCGTATGGAGTGTTGCCGCTTTCAGAGACTTTGCACTAGATCTGGTGATTTTTTGATGCCTTAGGTGGCATATTTTAAAGTGATTTTTGAGCGTAGGCGTTGATGGAACGATAACGCATTGTGACGGTGCAGTTGCGACGTCGTTCCGGTATAGTCGCGAAATCGCCTACGCTTACAAACCGCTTGTGTGATAATGGTTCATGCCATTTTGTATGCAGGATTATGTCTAATGTTAAAACTATCGATAGACTTTTGATATACCTAGTTGCATTAATATTGGAATGCAATTTACAAATCATCATCGTAACATTCGTAACGTCATGACCTCCTCATATGATAGTAATTATCATGTATAGAAATTGTTTGTTTCGTTTTAATAATTACCTTTAAATGCAATTATTGTCATTCATTTGGCGTTTCATACATTTTTATTTTAGGCATTTTTGAAACAGCACTCTAGTATTTTTTGTAACCATAGTTGACAAAACTGAATCCTGATTCGTTTGTACGCGTTAGGTTGTTGGGGATTTCCCCGAAATTCACACATTCAGCACTGGTAGCATGCACACCCGCGATAGCCGTGATACGGCTTTATCACGTCTTTTATCTCGTTCCTTTGCGCGCGAACGAACGAGATAAAAGACGTGATAAAGCCGTATCACGGCTATCGCGGGTGTGCATGCTACCAGTGCAGGTGGACCACGTTTGTTTGATAATCAAATGTTGCCATGCCAGGTATAAAAATCGTACATTTTCCGTACGATCGTGGTCTGGCGATCATACATGAGTAAAAAAATCGTAGGAGTACGATTTAATTCGTACATCTGGCAGCCCTGATGAAGCCTGTGATGAAGCTTAAGCACCCTTTAGACGAGCAACCGATTGTGTGCTTCCTGCCAAGGCTGAATCGCGCGGCAGCAAAATTGCCCGTCTAAAGGCCGAAAGCACGATCGCAAATCCGGTCTCAGCCAATAGGGAGCGCGGGTTCCTCCCCTCCAAAAATTTTTGCGATTTGGCCTTGATAGAAAGCAGCGATCAGAAGTGCGATTTTTGAAAATCATACGAGCGACTTGGCAGTAGAAAGATGCGTAATCTCCATAGTAATTTTGACATTTTCTACTGCCAAGTCGCACGTATGATTTTCAAAAATCGCACTCAGTTGCCCGTCTAAAGGGTGCTTTAGGAATGAAGCAAAAATAAAAGTTTTTAATCTAAGGTCATGTGCAACGAAACTCTATGAGTCCGTTTCACCTCCCGAAAGAGAAAAAGCATCTGAAGATTTGTATGCTAGAATGAGATACATCGATTTTTACACGTACCTATCAAAACTGAGCCCAAACCCAACCATTTTCTACTACCCGTTTGTCTGGAGTTGGCCGTCGATGGCCGTTACAAAATTTCGTCAAAGGCACATTAACTGGTCCCGTGTCGACAAAAAATAATAAAACAAGCAAATAAAAATTTAAAATTAAAAGCGATATCAGTGATCGGGACGGACGTGCCGTACGTGGTTGCGTTGCTAAAGGTTATAAAATTGCGTTTCATTGGGTCTCTTAGGGGTGCGGTACGGTGAAGCGGGAAGGGAGGGAGCGGCCAACTCGAAGCAAATGACTAGTATGAACCCAACACCCAACCCAACGCAGCAGAGTTACGAGCTCGAGCTAGCATGCCAACCAACCACGACAAAATTGCGACAAAACGACAAAAACGTCATGCGCGCTCTCTTTGGCATATGTAAAATAACAAAGATGGAGGCACATCTCGATTTTATCGTTTTCTTGGCATGCGAGGCCTACTAATGAAAATGAACCAATGATGAACGCTATCAAGGTCAACAATGTCAAATGTCAATGTCATTGTCAATTTGTCTTGTCAGTCAAGAAAAAATTATTTGAAAACGTCAAGGAAAACGTGTTTTTTCTCAAGTCCTCCAGTTGAGAAATAGTATTTTTGTAGGTATTTTTGTAGGAAATGTGATTAACTTCTATAACGGCCGAATTGTAATGTTTACGGGATAAAATTTATAAGCTTGGTCTTGGACGTCTTACCCACATTTTGTAAGCAGGTATACTAACGGTTTAAAATAACAATGTGCATGACCTTGAAGGGCCGTTCGATAACTTCACTCGGTTGTAAAGGAATATAGACTCTATGTAAAGGAAATAATCATGTGAATGACTCGATTGAAGTTCGTGCGATTGAGTGGCGTCACATTTGCAGGCGAGGTCATGCACATTGTTATTTTAAACTGATAGTACCTACCTAACGGTTTTGTGTTGTGCAAATTGCACACCATTTGAAGGCTTTGTTTCAAACAACATTCCAGGTTTCTGTATATATTAAACTGTAGTGAGTAGTTTTTGGTCCCAGGGTTTTCAGATATCTTCAAGTCAAGTGCGATTCGGGCTACTCGCGCACCGAGGGATCCGTACCACACAACATACAAAAAATTCGCGTTTTTCCGAGACCGACTCAAACTTGGCCGGTTTTTATTATTTATTGTTATACTGTAGAGTTTGCTCTATAATCACACCAAGTTTGACGCTTGTATGTATTACCGGTTTTACGATAGAGCGAGAAGAAAAAAGTTGATAAAAAGTAGTTCCTTGTCTAAGGATCCCATTAATTTTTAACTTTGTCATTTTTAGGGTTCCGTACCCGAAGGGTGAAAACGGGACCCTATTACTAAGCCTACATTGTCTGTCCATCTGTCCATCCGTCTGTCCGTCCGTCCGTCCATCTGTCTAACCTATTTAGGGCTGTAACTTTTGAACTGTAAGAGCTAGATAGCTGAAATTTTCACAGAATGTGTAATAATTGAAGTTGTTATAATCAGAAAAAAAAGTGGTATTTTTAGTATCCTGCCCTCCAAAAATAGGTGGTAGAGGGTGTGGGAGGGGGTATGGGGGAGCCCTCCACACCCCCGCTGGGAAGCAAAAAAGAAGTGAATAAATGAAAAATGATGCTTTTTTTTGTATGGGGCAGTGAGGGGGGGGTGAGCGAGAGGGGGGTGAGCAAGGGGGTGTTAGGAGGTGAGCGAGGGGGAGGGGAGGGGGTATGGGGAGGGGAGGGCAATTGAGGCGCGCGCAAGAACTGACAGAGCAAAAAACTTTATCTGTTTTGGCATTGGCACCAGGCCGTAGCGGAGAGAAGCCGAGCGGCGGAGGGTGGGGACTCCCCGGTAGGCCGGTAGGGCGTGTTAACCCATTTTGGGTTATTATAACCTCTATTATATCTTCAATGTACCTACATCATAGCTAAGTTAACAATTTTATTATATTACGAGCATTTACCCGTGACTTCGTTCGCATAAATTATATACCAGATTTTAAGTCAGATCAGCTATCAAACAAAAAACGTTTCATCAAAATCGGTTCAGTAGTTTTTGTGTGATGCTTGACCAAACAAACATTCAAACAAACAGACAGAAAAAAAAACCAAAATTTGGTGATTTGGATTCAGGGACATCTAAAAACCATATCGTAATCTTTTTTTATTAATATCTTCAATGTACTATCAGTTTAAAATAACAATTTGCATGACCTCGCTCGCAAATGTGAGCATCACATTCACGAACACAAACTTCACTCGAATCATTCAAATGATTGTTTCCTTCACATAGAGTCTACATTCCTTTCTCAACCGAGTGAAGTTAACCAATGGCCCTTCAAGGTCATGCACATTGTTATTGTAAACTGATAGTACAAACACACTTCTGTTACAGTTTTATAATAGTCTAGATGTACAGATTTGCATTCACTGTACAGATTTAATTACCCACATACAGGTTGGGATGGCTGATGGGTGATGATGATGATGGCAAACAAAAGCCATCTTATGTCACCAAGAATGAATACCCCCACCCCAATCCAATAGTACAGCTACGTCCCCCTGGAAACTAAAGTCTTGATACATGCTTTTGAATCACTTGCCTGATATGATAGCTATGATTTCCTTATTTTCAGCACAAATTGTCTGGCGGTACCAAGTTATAATCAAAATGGATGAAAAAGAAACTGCCAAAAAAAAAGATGCTGCATCTACAAAAAAAATCAAATCTATGCACAAACCTAAATTGAAACGAAGAGTGACATTTGATAGTTCAGCAGAGAACATGGGAAATCTGACAATCACACAGAAGGTGCGCGTAAAGAAACAGAAGATAAACTGTACGATAAACTTCACAAATATTTGTCAAATTAAAGAAACACATATGAAGTCAGATGTGCAGAAGTCCAATACTTCAGGAGACAGGATTGTACCGCTTTGCATGAGGAAGCGTTGTGATCGAACCATCGAATCTAAGATCAAACACATACAAGAGAAGGCAAAAGTAAAGGTAAGGGCCATAACGGCCATAGACGGCCCGGTAGCACAGTCGGTAGTGAACCTGCCTGCTGTGCCGAGGGTCGCGGGTTCGAATCCCGTAAGGGACAAATATTTGTATGATGAATATGAATATTTGTACCCGAGTCATGGACGTTTGTATTTACTAGTCATTCACTTCGAGTTGGCCGCTACCTCCCTTCCCGCTTCCCCGCACCGCACCCCTAAGAGACCCTAATAAACGCAATTTTATAACCTTTAGCAACGCAACCACGTACGGCACATCCGTCCCGGTCACTAATATCGCTTTTAATTTTAAATTTTTATTTGCCTTTTATATTATTTTTTGTCGATGGGACCAATTAATGTGCCTGTGAGGAAATTGTGTAACGGTCATCGTCGGCCAACTGGTCGTGAACGGGTACTATATATGTATTCTATATTGTTGTCTAGTCATCATAATACAAGTCCAGGCTAGATTCTGGTACTTTAAATGTGACTAGATAATTTGTGTGACATTGTCCAAGATATTTTTATTTATTTATAACATTATTATGTTATTAAGTTTGTGTATGTGTTTCCTACATACAGGGTTAATTTTATATCACTGCGGATAACTTCAGTATGTATTCTTCTCATCAAACTGAACAACTTTCACTATGGAGCCAAACTCGAAATCGCGAAAAAAAAATCTGCTGTCCCATACAAAACTGCAGTACCGTTTCGACTCAAATGTATGGGACAGCTGTTTTTTTTTCGCGCTTTCGAGGTTGGCTCCATAGTGAAAGTTGTTCAGTTTGATGAGTAGAATACATGCTGAAGTTATCCGCAGTGATATAATATTAACCCTGTACTGTATAAAGAGCCAACATCGAGAAAAAATAAAAAAAATCTGCTCTCATAGGTACATTTGAGTCAAGCCGGTATTGCAGTTTTGTATGAAACAGCTGATTTTTATTTCGCGATTTCGAAGTTGGCTCCATAGTGAAAGTTGTTCAGTTTGATAGTCTGAAGCACCCCCTTAAGTATTACTAGGGTGTTTTGTTACACCCTGACCTGTATATGAAGCTTAGAGCCTGTTTTACCACTACTGTTATCTTTATCTGTCTATCTAAGGCTGGTTTCAGAGTCAAGCTGACCGCAGGCGTGTTTGGTCAACGCGCGTGCCACGAGCCAGGGATTGCCTTGTATTGTTTCACAGTGAAACGCTGTCGTCGGTTAGCGCGCGTTTCGCACAATTTCCATAGTGCGTGTCGCGCGCTGACCGCCGGCGACGGTGCGGCGATCAGCGTGACTCTGAAACTAGCCTAAGATTTTCCCATGATCTAGCATACTTCTCTATGGAGTGATGAACATACCATCTGTTGAGTTTTTAGGAACTAAATTAAAAAGGAATAGATTTTATATGAGTCAATGATTGCCATAAATAAATAAAAAAGGTTACTTAACATAATTTTGATAATGACCAATGAAAATGGATGGGCCCTGAGGGTTTGATAGTTTATTATTCAATACCACACAACTTATCTTTACTTCATTTACCATCTTGAGTTCCATATGATTATGCAATAAATACTATGATTAATGTTTATGAGTTCATATAATTGTTCACAGGAATACCCAAAAGTGGCAAACACCTTCAAAAGAAAAAAAAGGGATCATACTAACAATTCTGAAGAATCATTGAAATCATCAAAGAGGCTTAATTCTAAAGACAAGCATGTATCGTATGAAGACATTAGTTCTGATGACATATCAGATTCTCTTTACGTTGATAATAAATTGGAGACACTGATTATAAGAACTAAAGCTGTAAGTTTTGTCTTGTATAAATTAGTATATGTTTTCTCTGGCTACTCCATGTGACAGGCTCGAATATAATGTATGTTTTATTGTAATGGACTAATTCTTGGTCTGGAGTGCTATTTTTGAATCTCATTCGCTGAGTTCAGCAGTTGAAAATGTCAAAATTACTGTGGAGATACGCATCTTTCTACTGCTAATTTGACTTTCAAAAATCGCACTCCAGGAGTATGATTTTTGAAAGTCAAATCAGCAGTAGAAAGATGCGTATCTCCACAGTAATTTCGACATTTTCAAATGCTGAACTCAGACAATGAGATTCAAAAATCGCACTCCTGGTCCTGGTATCATTTCTGCGCCCCTCCAGGGTCTGCGCCCTGTACCTGGGTACCGCTCGCACCGCCCTATTTACGGCACTGATTGTACCTCCGAGATAGGCCAAACAGAAGATTGCTTCATCTCTGTCTATCCTGGGTGATGGTATTTGAGAAATATTTGTGGCTAATGTAGGTTGATGTGATGATGGTGATGATAACTGTATAAAATGTATATTTACGGTAATAAATAAAGAAACTGTTATTTTAATTTACAGCGGGAAAGATTGAGTGAAGCAACCGAGGCGTCCTACCCCAAGCCACTCTGTGCCAGCACACCATTACGTGAAGCAGCAGACGATTATGAGGATATTGTCTCATCAAGCGCCAACATGGATGACTCCATTAATTCACAAGATACCCTTATTCTTGAACCTAAATTGGAATTACTTTCACCTCAAAATCTAAAAGAACATTGCTTCGCTAGTTGTGAACAGAATTTTGACCCTTTAAAAGCATGGTCTTTAAGTGATTTTTATCAGGAGTTCTTCCATATTAATGAGAATACGCCAGAAAATCTTGTAATATCTGTTGATCCATTCCTAGCAAGTAATGGATCGAAAGTATTTTCACAAAGTGATGCCAATCAAGTATTCTTAGACATAAACAGCCTTTCTCCTAAGAATACTATAATACCTAAAGAACCTGCTATAAGCTGTAAACAAGAACATAATCAAGTAAGTCAAGAATTTTTAGACAATTGTGAAGTTTCTTGCATCACTCCTTGCAACCAGGGTTCTGAAGATAATATAGCAGATTATAAAACAAATGTCAATCAATTATTTGTAGACAACAAAACGGAATCATTTCCCTCCAGTTCTAAAAATACTACACATTGTTCTAAGCTAAAATCACATTCAGATCTTGAAGTAATCAAACATAACGCTATTATAACGAATCCCACAAATTTATCATGTTCAGGAAACAAGTCAAACAGTCAAACTCTTAGCTCCAATATCTTGAGTTCAGAAAATGAAAATAACGCACTTTGTATTAATGTCCCCTTCAAATTTAAAGAACCTACTATGGAAAGTGTTGAAGATAATTCGGAAGATACGAAAGCCGACTCAGGTATTGATTTTAATCAAAATTCGTTACACGATAAAATCCCGATACTATCTGCTATTGATAATCGTAAACAGTATTCTGACTATGTAACCGCCGATTCTGAAAATGAGGTCAATAACTTGAATTTTGACAAAAGCGTAACATGTAAAGAACCTGTCATAGCTTGTGGCCAGATCAGCCATAAAAATCCAGAAGATTCGTTAAATAAAATAGTATTTTCTAATAAAAGTGCGGTATCGGCCTTTCGTAAAAACGATTCAGGTGATGAAAAATGTAATTATTTAAGTGGTTTGAATCAAGTTGAGCCATTGGTTGTTCAAAGCTTGAAATTGATAAATGCATTTTCTCCAAATAAGCTGGAAAGACTTAAAGACCACCCCGTGGTCAAACATAAACACGGTTCTTCTGAAAATACGAAAGCCGTTTTTGGAAATAATGTTAGTCAATATAATAACAGAAGTGGCATCAATCTAGTTGAGTCTTTGGTTGTCCAAAGCCTGAACTTGATTAACGCACTTTCTCCAAATAAGCTAGAAATATTTGAAGAACGCTCCATCGTCAACCGTAAACAAGTTTCGGAAAATATGAAAGCCAATTTCGGAAAAAATGTTAATCAACATTCGCCTTCAGTACACATTTATGCAAATTATCCGAAAGTGTCTGCCACATCTGAAGAACGTGCCATAGACCGTGTTGATCACAATTCATCATCATCAGATGTAAAAGACGAAATTGCAAGTGATGTCGATCGAAATTTGTTAGACGATAAATTACTTCCCCTTAAGTATTCTAAAACAAGTGAAGAAAATGTTCAAACTAGTGGTGATCTACCTTCAGAAGATTTAAAAACGAGTAATGAAAGTGCTGGCAATCGAGTAGCTTTAGAAAAAAACCCACTTCTTCCTAAGACTGCTGAATTACCTGTAGAACCGGCAGTAGTAGAAGTTTATATGGCGCAGAATACTGAAGAACCTATATTTAGCATTGATCATTATTATAAAAACTCCGATGTATCAAGACTCGAAAACAATTCTGATGAGCTTAAAAAACCGACGGAACCTAGCCTTGAAAAGAATTCTAAAGAACCGCCTGCACCCACGCTTGAACAAAATACCCGAGAATCAACTGAACCTAGCGTTGAACATAATTCTTTAGAACCGACTGAATTTAGCCTTGAACAGAATTCTAGAAAACTTTCTGAACCTAGCGTCAAACAGAATTCTATCGATCCTTTTGAACTTGGCCTTGAACAGGATCCTAAAGCGCTGTTTGAACCTATCTTTGAACGGAATTCTAAAGAACCGTCTAAACCTAATCTTGAACATGTTTCTGCGGAACCTGGTGTAGGAAGCCCTGAAGAGAATTGTAATAGATCGTCTGAAGGTAGTTTTGAACATGATTATGAAGAACCGGCTTCAGATAATATTGAACGAATTGTTAAAGAAACTGCTTTTGATAATATCCAACAGAATTCAGAAAATATAACTCCTGATTCTATAAGTAAAGGCATTCAAGTAGATTTCGAGGAAAACCCGAAATCACATGAACGCGATGTTACAGAAAACTTTATCAAAAATGTTACGAGTCTTAAATATAATCCCAAGATATTGCCTGCTGCTGTAGTCATTACTGAAGAGTCTACTGTAATTGATCTTACTATAGATTTTGAAGTGACTGATACTAATACCCAAGATTCCGAATTTTTTGAATTTGAAGTCAAGCAAGCTGCAACGGCTAGCAGTAAACAGTGTCTTGACGGTAAAGCAGTCGATTCTGGTAGAAATGGAAGAAACATATTTTCAGATAACACACTTGCTCGTGATAATTCTATACTTAGAAACCACGCGATGGCTATTCCTGACCTAAATTCTAAAAGAAATAAAAATATAGATGACAAACCCAAATGTATTCCGACCAGTCCTAAAATACCATCTATCAATAACATTAAATATAAACCTGAAACATCGTCTACCAGTGAACATTTGCGTTCACTGTCGTCTACCAATCGTATATGCACACAGACACACATTCAAAATCTGGACCGTGCTATAGACACCCAAATCAGTGCTTTAAATCAAGCGTTGTATAATCATTCAGTACCACATAAATATCGCCCTGCTAATATGTATGGACAACAACCATATGGCACAATGTACTCGGATAATAATATGCACTCAGTACCATCCCAGTTTAATGTTAGAAGAAATAATAACGGATACAATGCGAATCGGCCGTATCGCAACACGCCATATTATAGACCAAATCTGCGAGAAATACAGATCACAACACGCCATCGCCATATTATAGACCAAACCCGCGATAAATACAGAACACGACACATCAGAACAGGTTCCATTGCAACACCTCATGCAGGTGTGAATTTAGAATCGAAAACAGTAAAATTGCCAGGACCAGTTTCGGTGAAATGTGAACCAAACATGATAAAACAAGAAACTACTGATCATACGTGCAACACAGAAAAAAAAAACATCAAAGTCAAGAAAGAAAGATTTGATTCACCTGAAACAACTTCGTTTGTAGCAAGCAAGAGCGTGATGAATGATAATCTTATTCGTTTTATTAAAAAGGAGCCTTTAGATTAGGCGAAAGAGCATAAAAGCAACCTACTTAAAGAAATATTTAATTTCCTTAAAAAATATATCTATAATTATAGATTCTGATTCTGATTTGTACTACGTTATCTGATTTAGCATTGTTTACAAGTTATGATGTGATTCAAATGTAAGCAAAATGATTCCCTAAGATTTTAATTTGGTTTTAAAAGAACCTAGCATGATTATCATAATATAACAAGTGCGCGTCGGGCCACATGCAGGATATATAAAATTACATCCCCATTTCGCGTGTAAGGGTGGTACCCTAAAAAAACTATTTTTAAGATTTTATATTACCACTTTGTCGGTGTGATTAATATGTATACCTATGTCAAATTATAGCTTACAAGTACTCAAAGACAGACGGATGGACGGATATGGCGGAACTATAAGAGTGGTTTCGCACTACGTCCTATCCGAATCCGATCCGTCAAAAAAAGTATGGATTTTGCCCACATGGCCATATTTATTTATGTATTTATAGAGAGGGTCGTTCTTAATATGCTGACACTTTTTTAAGGGGATGATCAGACCGTCAAACTGAACAACTTTATGGCACAAACATCGAAATCGCGAAAAAACTGCTGTTCTATACAAAATTGCAAACGAGGCTAATGTATGGGATAGCTGATTTTTTTTCGCGATTTTGGATTTTGGTCTCATAGAGAAAGATATTCAGTTTGATGGTCAGGAGTGCGATTTTTGAATCTCATTCGCTGAGTTCAGCAGTTGAAAATGTCAAAATTATTGTGGAGATAGGTACGCATCTTTCTACTACTGGTTTGACTTTCAAAACTCGCACTCCTGAAGTATGATTTTTGAAAGTCAAATCAGCAGTAGAAAGATGCATATCTCCACAGTAATTTTGACATTTTCAACTGCTGAACTCAGCGAATGAGATTCAAAAATCGCACTCCTGGTCATCCCGTTAAAAAAGTGTCAGCATATTAAGAAGGACCCTGTATATGGACAAATGCGATGCATTCCATGCGAGACCGAATTATACCACATTGGTACTGTACCCATCAAACTGAACAACTTTTAATATGGGAGCAACGCAGTCAGTGCAAAAAAAAAATCTGCTGTTCCATACTAAACTGCAATGCCTACACGACTCAAATGTATGACACAGCTGCTTTTTTTGTTCTCACAGGTTTGCTCCCATTGTAAAAGTTGTTCAGTTTGATGAGTAGAGTAGGTATGTCGTTTAAAGGTTAAATGATTTTTTTGCTTACACCCTTACACCCTGTTTAAATTGGTCGTTGTAATTCAATCAAAAATTATAATAATCAGCCCCCTAGCCCCTCCCCTGGACCCGCCACCACTTAATAAATTAAGTAAATTGCGTTTTAAAAAGGTGATCCAGATTTTAATCATTAATTTGAAGATAAATGACAAGGAAAGAAGATAGAAAAAATTTGTAACACTGTCCTATTTAATTATTATATATTTTAATTAAGATTAAAGTTATTAATTTAACTTTTTAAGCGTTAAGTTGTTACTAGTTTACTACTCAAATTATACTCGTAGTCAGTCATCTTCGTTTTTCATAATTAGAAAAGCAATCTTCCAACCAAAGTGTCGAGTTAATAACATTATATTTTAATGTGGTAAGCTAAGATCAGCCAAAGCCAAAGAACGAAATGAAGAACGGAGACACAGCTCCTGCTCGCACTAGCAGGTTCCACTGAGCAAGTAATCACTACGTTTTAGTAGGTTCTATAGATCAAAGAGTTGCTACATGATCAGAGAGTTAAGGTAGTGTATATTGAGACGAAAACTTTCTTGGGGCTGCTGGGCGGTTGGGTGATTAGGAGAAATTTGAACTTTGTAGTCTAGTTATTAGAGTTTACACTTGCAAATAAAAAACATGAGCGTGAAAGTTTTCGTGTCGTTAGTTTGCGCGCTTACAGCACCATTTAGTTATGTGTTTTTTTTTAAACGAGTAAGGGATAAGATTTCTTTTACAGCGTTAGTGGAAAAAGTTTAGAAAACTCATTTTACTTGACGCATTCCAACCTACGAGTACATTAACTTCCCTAGTCGGTAGTTGAGGCAGTTTCTGACAACACTTTCTGAATGGTAGAAGGTTCAAAGTCTATGGACGTACGCATTGCCAATTTGCCACGCTAAGTCACAACACAAATGCCTATAAATAATATTTAAGCCGAAACATGTCGTAAAAAATGTCGTAAAACCTTGCTTTAACGATCTGCTCATGCGATTTAGATATTTCTCTAATTATTCGTTCGACACACATCTACATTTGGATAAGCTTATATTTTATTAATATTACATTGTATTTTCAGACACATCATCAATTCGTCGAATTCCTTGATGAACACAACTACATTGTAACCATACGGTGACTTACGGTGTACAGTCACCAGCAGATATATCGTAGCAAATAAGGTGGTCAAATATTTCTAAGCAGTTCTAATTTTCAAAAATTTCTTACTCATAACATAACCAATAAAAAATATAGGGAACGCCTAGAACATCAAATATATCTACGCAGTCAAGGTGGTAATAAACATCTGAACAGTTTCGGAAAAAAACCTTACTCCGTTGTTTTACATTTTAATTTTAAATAACATAGTAAAGAAATTATTGAAAATTTGCTGTTCAGATATTTATGACAAAATACACGTTTAGATATAACGAGCTTTTACCCGCGACTTCGTCCGCATAAATTATATACCAGATTTTAAGTCAGATGATAAGCTATCAAACAAAAAAAGTTTCATCAAAATCGGTTCAGTAGTTTTTGCGTGATACTCGAACAAACAAACCCACAAACAAACAAACAAACAAACGAACAAACAAACAAACAAACAGACAGACAAAAAATAAAAAAATTTGTGATTTGGAATCAGGGAGATCTAAAAACCATACCGTAATTTTTTTTTGTAAATATCTTCAATGTACAGACACACTTCTGTTACAGTTTTATAATAGTTTAGATTGGTAACATTTACTGTAAAGAATTTAATGAAAATTAGCACTGCTCAGAAATATTTGGACACCTTGTATGCTACGATATATCTTATGGCGACTGTAGTACAGGTACAGAGTGTAAGTGACAGCCTAGCAAATACTGAAATGGTTAACTTAGACCGTCAAACTGAACAACTTTCACTATGAGCCTACCTCAGGAAACGGGAAAAAAAATCAGCTGTCCCATACAAAACTGCTGTACCTAGACCTACCTGACTAAAATTTATGGGACGGCTGATTTTTTTTCGCCTTTCCTGTGGTTGTTCAGTTTGATGGTCTGACTTCACCGTTTCAGTATTTGCTAGGCTGCTGTCACTTACACCCTGTGTAAACTCACGACCTTATTCCTTTCGGGGAGGTCAGAAACATTTTAGTATAATTAATAATTATCAATTACCTATATTTTTTTAATGCAGTTGTAATGGTATGATGTGTCAATGTCAAGTGGTGATTAGGTGAATAAGCATAGGAAGGTCCCCGTTCGCTCCCTAAAACACTGCAAAAGAAACCTTATCCATTAGTCGCCTCGTATACAACACCCAGCAGAAGAAATGTGGGTTCAGTCCATGTTGTAGTTATTATTGTGAGATATAATATTTTATGCTGTATTCCGCTTTATCGATCATGTTATGTTTGAAAATAAGAAAATGGCTACCGGCCCGCTATTCATAGGAATAGATAACAGGTTACCTTTACCTTCCTATTCATATGCTACCGGCATTATTTAACGGGTAGTGTTTAAAATGTTTTTATTTGATTAAGTTATTAACTTGATACTTTGTTAGTTTTTAAGTAGGTATTCGTATGTTTTAATTAATGAAACCACAGACCAAAAACTGTAATTCTACCTTTAGGTGTCGCATTACCCGGATTTGATTATGTCTGGGTATTTTGAATGCTGTTACCACCTCGAAAGTGGCTATTGTTGATTTTATTTGTTTTTAAACTTTGAAAGTAAATTTCTTTAGAAATACACATGTAAGGGTTTTATTTTCATTTAATTACGAATTCAAGCTTGTCGATAGGAATAGCAATTTAATTTACAAAAGTGTCTACTCACACCATAGATATGTTGTATGACTCACACTCATATCTGTGACAGTGCACTATACAGGGTCCTTCTTAATATGCTGACACTTTTTAAGGGGCTGATCAGACCATCAAACTGAACAACTTTCTCTACGGGACCAACATCGAAATCGCAAAAAAAAGCAGCTGTCCCATACATTTGGCTCGAGTAGGTTTTCAGTTTTGTAAGGACGAGCAGATTTTTTTATCGCGATTTCGATGTTGGTGCCCTAGAGAAAGTTGATCAGTTTAACAGTCTGATCATCCCCTTAAAAAAGTGTCAGTATAATAAGTAGAACCCTATACAACGTGTAAATGAATAAGCGCGAAACCTCGTACACCCCAACTGATTTATAACAAAATAATTAGATTGAAACAATAATTTCATTATTTTGATAGTTAAAAATGTAAAGTTATTCGCATTTTAAGTTTTGAGGCTAAAATGATTGGTTGTTTCTTGTTTTAGTAGTAAGTAGGGTGAGTATGCCCGTGCGGTGGGTTGACATCGGGTTCAGTAAATTTTAAATTTTACAAACAAATTATTTAATATTTTGAAGAAAAAAAACCTATGTTTAAATTCTACTCTCGATTCTAAACAAACTACTTTCTAGTTTTGCGTTAATTCATTAACACGTTGTATAGTAAATCCCAGGTGAGTAAATCCGTAAAAATTTACAAAATTATAGTACTCTGTGGTCCAAACAAGCTGAGATACGATATTACGATGGGTTGTAAGTCCTGACGTGTGTGTAAAAAAAGTCGTATATTTGCACTAATAATGAGCGTATTCATAAAAAAATCAGCTCTTACTAAACGTAAGTATATTTTTGTGGATATTCTGAGTTTCACATTCAGCCATCTTCCGTTTTATAAAACTGTAGTGTCTGTAGTCTGCACATTAAGAGCCTATGACGAAAAATAATTTAAGCGAAACGGGCGTGTGATAGCTTATACAACGTGTTAATAAATTAGCGCAAAACCTCATACACCCCAACTGATTTATAACAAAAGAATTAGATTGAAACAATAATTTCATTATTTTGATACTTAAAATTTAAAGTTATTCGCATTTTAAGTTCGGAGGCAAAAATGATTTGTTATCATTTCAGCACTGAAAGAAAGCGCTAACGTACTCATGGATACATTTTTATAATCTTGTTTTGGTAGTAAGTAGGGTGAGTGTGCCCGTGGGGTGGGTTGACATCGGGTTTAGTAAATTAAAATTTTTATGAAAAAAAAAATTAAAATTTTGAAAAAAATTACCTATGTTGAAACCATGATAATTCGATTCTGCTATCGATTCTAAACAAACTACTTTCTAGTTTTGCGTTAATTCATTAACACGTTGTATTACTGCCAGATGCGAGAGAAAGAGATGGGGCGACGCGCGCGTCTGGAACGAATCAAGCGAAAAAACAAACTTTATTTAATTGTGATTGTACTATTTATGTAAGTTCAATTCTGCTATAATCAAAACTTAGATAATAGCAATCTCTTTTTTTAAAATCACGTCTCATGTTTCTATTATTCACCGTTTAGCAGTTACAAGCGTTTATAGTAGGGATGCAACGATTACGAAGCGGTGCATCGTTTTGCATCTGTAATCGTAATAATCACGATTAATAACGATGCAATGCACCGTAGTAAGAATCGTACGATTATTAAAATGAATTAAAAACGTCAATCATATTGCATTTGTTCACAAATACCAGACCTGAATACTAGATTCCAGAGCCGAAAAACAACTTTAGAAAAATCAGGTCTTTCGCTGCCATTTTAGCTCATTTGGAGCAAAATCTGACTTTTTTATTGGTCAGACTTGACTCTCTTTTTTTTATTCTACTGATGTCTTTGATTTGATTTTCGGTATGAAGTATTACATACATTTTCGTTCTCGCGATATCTCATCCAAATTCATTTCAAAAGATTAATCTCCCACGTAAATCGGACGAGATATCGGTTTATTTAACGAGATTATACCTCAGAATCATGTTCAATATTGTGTTTTTCAAAGCAAATTAGCCTCCACGCATCAACGAATCAGAATCCTGGCCAAGTGTACCTTTGACTTCGATCTCAAATTAGTAGTTAAAAGTTACTAAATCTTGGAATTTAAAAACTTTTTTTTTTATGATTTATCTTTCATTGGAATGCAAAGAAACACTATGAGAACTCATTCTGAGGATAATCTCCACTAAATTTGTTTAAATAATCGTAATGCATCGGTTATCGTAATAAATAACGATTAATATCGTAATCGTAATCGTAATCGTAATGGCCGAATCGTTGCATCCCTAGTTTATAGACAAAAACGGAGGCCACTTTGGCTTGTTTTTCTATCGAGAAAATTTGTCTTAATCGTGTTTTGGCTCTAATCAAAACTTCAATTATATGTTCAATTTACTATCCGAAAATCATACTCCTACTGTTAGTACTTCATGATATATGGAGCTTTATTTGAAGAATCAAATTTTTTTTACATAGCCATTAAAGATATTTACAACGTAATATTTAGTTCCACACCAAACACCAAATCACCAATTTTTTTTGACGACTTAAATACGTATGCTAATCCTACTACTAACTTATTATTAATCTGTGACGTAGCTCGTAGGTTACCCTACCTACTTACTTTTTTAATACCACCCTCGGAAAACCTTACTGTATTGTTATTTTACGGAAACAATATTTGTAAGACAAAGAAAGCATAACATGTGCGTCTGGGCATTGAAACAGGGTCTACCTAGAAACAATTCAAAATGGTGCAATAAAAATGTATTGTGGGTACTTTGTTCCTACAAAAACACGCCAAGGGCGAGCCGGACTTGCGCACCGAGGGTTCCGTACCATCAGACAATATACACCACTAGTTTTTAGGGTTCCGTACCCAAAGGGTGAAAACGGGACCCTATTACTAAGCCTACGTTGTCCGTCCGTCCGTCTGTCCGACCTATTTAGGGCTGTAACTTTTGAACCGTAATAGCTAGATAGTTGAAATTTTCTCAGATTATGCGTTATTGCGGCGGATTTGTTAACAAATAATAAAAATGTCAGAAAGTTAAAAATTAAGGGGGGTTCTCAACAAGAAACTAGTTTTTATCAACGTTTTTTCTTCACGCTCTATCGTAAAAACGGTAGTACATACAAGCGTCAAACTTAGTGTGATTATAGAGCATACTCTACAAAATAACAACAAATACTAAAAACCGGCCAAGTGTGAGTCGGTCTCGCGTTATAGGTCCCGGACAAAAAAAGTTTTTTTTCTAAGTTAATAATGTTGTGTTTTGTAGTGGTGTGGTACGGAACCCTCGGTGCGCGAGTAGCCCGACTCGCACTTGACCGCTTTTATTAATTACCGAATAACTTTAGATACGCACTTTTGTATGGAAGGTCCAAAAAAAATCCCGTTTTTCGTCGCATGTTCCTTAGGGAAAGTTTTTTAGTTTTATTCATGGTCTGAATTCACCCTAAAAGTTATTTTAGTAATTAAGAACTAGTGGTATATTTACAAAAAAAAATTGTTTTCTTCGGGGCCCTTAGCGCGAGCCCGACTCACACTTAGCCGATTTTTATTATTTGCATAGGTATTAGAGTTTTGTAATCACACCAATTTTGATGCTTGTATAATGGCCGGAATCAAATTGGCAAAAAACTTGACTGCACAGAACACAATTTGTAGGAGGAAAGCGCTACTGCGCGAATAAGGTGGGTCCCAAAACAACAAATAATAAAAGCTGGCCAAATGTGTGTTGGGCTCCCGCTAAGTAAGGTATTCATTGGCTAGAGCGAGAAAGGTTGCAGGCCACAGCACTAGGTGCGGCCGGCCGCGTGCTATTGCATTCCCGCTGTCTTTCTCGTTCTAGCAAATGACTTTCCTTAGCAACAGAAAAGGATGGAGCGTCAAAAAATGCGATGAGGATCAACCCAATAATACATATCTATTGGTTCTAAAATTTCAACTCGCTACCTACTACGGTTCAGAAGATACGACGACGGACCGACGGCATAAGCCTACGTATTATAAACCCTATTATAAAATAGGGTCCCATTGGCACCCTTTGGGTACGGAACTCTAAATATTTAAACACGCAACTAAAAAACGACAAAAAAAGGCAAGGGATGGAGAAAAGACATGCATTATGTGTCGGTCAGTTCGGATCTGGACGTAACAAAAGTAGTTCCTCTTAGGTGATACGATAGAAACAGTTTTTGTGAAGTAAAATATAGCTAATTGAACTTACGAAGTGATCGCTGAGTCGGCGAAAGACCTTTTTTGGTACCTAAAGTGTCAGATCAAGCTCTCAGTAGTCCCACTGTATTGTAGAAGTATTAGCCGGGTTCTCTGTTCTGTAGTAGGAACAAGCAACTATTACCTTCGGCAGTAGTCTCTGCTGACTAGCATTGACTTTGTTTCTTCGGGTACTTGTATTCTAATATCTGTGCTTCGGGTATTAATTGCTTCGGCTTCGTGTATCTCAATTCGTGGTCATGAGCGAGCCTAGCAGTAAAATGGAAGGATCGGAAGAAGGATGTAAGGTAGGTCCAAAGCACGAGTTAACTACATTATATCAGACATATCTTGGCCGTTACCTACTTAAGCTGTTCTTGGAATAAGTGAGAGTGTTTCAAATCTCTGTTTCTGTAATTCAAAATAGCCTTAAAATTTCGTTGCTATTTTGAATGGAGCATAATATTATCACATCATTGATGTCTTATAAAAGAACAATAGTAGTACTCTGTGATCAACAGTATAAGAAAGAGTATCTAGTCCCTATCACCATGATATCCGATCTAAATTCCTTATGAGAATTTTTTGTACTTATACGAGTATGTACATAAATAAAACAAGAGGGCCTTTATTAAATGCTGAGGTTTTTAAGGGAATAATCAAACCATCAAACTGAACAACTGTCTATGGGGGACCAACATCGATATCGCAAAAAATCTACACATTTGGGTAGATTAGATTTGCTGACTTGTAGGTAGGTATGAAACGGCAGATTTTTATCGCGATTTCATTGTTGGTCCGAGAAGGTTGTTCAGTTTGATGGTCTGATCATCCCCTTAAAATCGTTAGCATATTAGAAGGACTCTGTATTTAAAACTATTATAAAACAACAGTCTTTTTAACGTGGGTAGGGTACTAGGTAGGTATTTGCACGTTTGCAGCATACGACTCAATAGTAAGTAAGTAATTATAATTATGTAACCTGTCTATGTAAGTACCTTGTCTGAAAGGATATAACTTAACCTTTGGTATGCCGGAACGCGCAACGAAAATAATTGATTTCTATTGGGTATTTAATTCTCGGCATACGAGAGGGTTAAGTAGGTAAGTACCTATCCTAACTATTTACATAATCCATTCGTCCGTGGGTGTCGTAAAAGGCGACTAAGGGATCTACCGGAGGATGGGCAGCAGCATCCTCTGAGTACACACATTTAATCCAACTGCGATCGCCAACCCGCCTGCCAAGCGTGGCGATTATGGCAAATCATCCCATTTTGGGGGAGGTCTATGTCCAGCAGTGGACGTCTATCGGCTGATATGATGATGATGATAATATTTATATATATATATATAATATTTTATATATAGATAACTGCATAAAAGCCGTGTCAATATATTTTGGCTGCATTACTCTTTGGTTTGGTTCTTCACGTCCCAAATACCGCAGTGTCTTAAAACGAAAGTCTTCGATCAGTGTGTGTTGCCAGTGATGACATATGGAACAGAGACGTGGTCGTTCACTCAAGGCGTCATAAAAAGGCTGAAAGTCACCCAAAAGGCAAGGGCGAGGGAGAGGGCTATGCTCGGAGTTTCCCTGCGAGATCGAATCAGAAATGAAGAGATCCGCAGAAGAACCAGAGTAACTGACATAGCCCAAAGAATTGCTAAACTTAAGTAGCAGTGGGCGGGGCACATTGCTCGCAGAACCGATGGCCGGTGGGGCCGAAAAGTTCTCGAGTGGCGACCGCGTACCGGAAAGCGCAGCGTGGGTAGGCCCTTCACACGGTAGACCGACGACCTGGGGAAGGCGGCGGGAAAACGTTGGATGAGGGCAGCGCAGGACCGGTCGTTATGGCGATCCTTGGGGGAGGCCTATGTCCAGCAGTGGACGTCCATCGGCTGAGATGATGATGATGATGACTCTTTGGTTCCGGCAGAAGTCAGAACGAACCAACCTCTCATTCTTTCCGTAGGTTTTGTCGTACGAGACGATGTATTACCCTAGTCACAGTATAAGAAAGAATTACTACATACCCTAGTAGCATTTATTGTTGGCATTCAGTAGGGCCTTTTATACCTTGTTCGTTGGCAAACCTAGGGCCTACATCCATGGGCTATTGTAGAATTCAGATTTGTGCCAGTGTAACAGGGTCCCTACGCCTCCGTCACGGAGGATTCAGGTTGACGATGACGTCACATGGTCACAGCAAAAACGCAGCAAATTTATAGTTTTAAATTAAAATAAAAACCGGTCAAGTGCGACTCAGGCCACCGAGGGTTCCGTGCAACAAGCAACACCACCATACAACATAATAATTTACAAAAAAAAATGTTTTCTCCGGGACCTTTAGCACGAGACCGACTCACAGTTGGCTGGTTTTTATTATTTGTTGTTATACCGTAGAATTGTGTCTATAATCACACCAAGTTTTGCTTGTATGTATTACCGTTTTTACGATAGAGCGAGAAGAAAAAACGTTGATAAAAACTAGTAGGTATCTTGAATGATGGATTACCCTCCATAAAAAAATGTTCGACTTTTTTATTATTTATTAACAAATCCGCCGTAATAACGCACATTCTGTGAAAATATCAACTATCTAGCTATCACGGTTCAAAAGTTACAGCCCTAAATAGGTAGGACAGACGGACGGACAACAAAGGCTTAGTAATAGCACAATAGGGCCCTGTTTTCACCGACCGGCGGCGGCGGCCCCGGCCCCGGCCAGTCCGGCCACCCACGAAAACGTCATGCGCGCTCTTTCTGCCATGCGTAAAATAATAAAGATGGAGGTACATCTCGGTTTTTATCGTTTTCTCGGGGGTGGCATGCGAGGCCTAAGATTTAATAAAAAGTGAATTGATGCTAACCATTTTCCATTATGCACTATTTAAATACCTATAATAACTACTTATATGAATTCAAACAAAAACTCTTTGATTAATTTAACAAAAAATTGGCAAGAAACATCATAAAAAAATACAAAACTGTCAACGCTGTCAACAAATAGAATTTGGCGCCAGATTGGCGCGCGCTCTTTTGTTTATAGCACTCATTTGTCAATCTGTGACCCGTGTCAACCAATCAGCGCGTCGTATGTCATTCAGTTCACAGTTCACTTCAAGCACTTCAAGTTTCAATTTCAACTTCACTGCGTTCTTTCATAGTTCTTTGAAGTTCTTTCTTTTGTTTGCCAACCACGGACCGCGACCGGCACGCAGGGCGCCATTTCTTTTGATATTTTGCTAAATGCTTATGACGGAGAGGAGAGGACAACCAACTGAAAAATGTAAGTAACCTAACTAACTACCTAACCAATCTAATCATTCTTCGGGCATTTGTTTACCAATAGAAATTAACCTATTTACTTTAAAATTATGTACCTACCTACCTACAGACTACAGAAGCCAAAGCCAGATAAGTATACGTAGGTACTTAGGTACCTAATACGTAGGTAAGTTCATCGAAATATTGAAATACAAAAGACGAGGTTCGTTCTTACATTGGATAGCATACCTAGGTCATATAATAGTCTGTGACCTAGGTATCTAAGTAGGTAGGTAGCTAGCTACCTATTTCGATTCTTTTAGAGGATCGATTTACTTGCGTCTACCTACTACCTACTGTGAATCGACGAATAACCGATTCACCGTCACAATTTTCTTAAAACTCGAATATTTCTTTTGTTCCAGATAAAAAATGTCTAAGCCACCATATTTTTCCCAATATGTAAGCCCAAATATAGTTATTGTACCTACGGAATGCTATTACGGCCCTCCTAAGCCAAAACAGGACCGGAATGTTCATCAAAATCCAGATTCCAGTGTCGAAAATTGTTTGAAACCAGACAGTTTTAAAATACCTAATCTGCCTGTGAAAAATCAATCTAGTGAAAATAGTGCTACTAACCAGGAGTTAAAAAAATCAATGCAAACACATCTGCAAAATGAAGTGCCAAAATCTGTTGCAAGAGACGTAAATATAAATTCCAGTGCAGTTGATAATAATTTGGTTAAAACTACTAAACAAGGTAGTACCACTACCAGCTGGGCTTCGAATTATTTACTGAGTATCGGCCAATTGCACAAAAAAAACATAAAAGTAAGTTTTAAGTTAATACTACTAAAAAATACTGACATCCAAAATTAACCCTAATTATAAAACTGTTAATTATTTTTATTCGTTTTAAAAATGGTAATGAAATGAGTATTGTACACACGGCGACACATCAAGCTATAAAAAACCAACATAAGCTGGCCGCGCGTAGTTCGAGTAACGTATAACGTCGCGCGGCCAGCTTATGTTGGTTTTGTATAGCTTGATGTGTCGCCGTGCGTACAGTGATTTTTTTAGTTAGGTAATATAATGTACCTATTGTTTAAAGAACCATGTCATTTGAATCAGTTTTAAAGAAAGCTGAATATCAATAAATACACTTCAGTTAAAAGTACCTAGGTCTTGTTTGTTGCTCTGTAGGTACCTACTGGTTATGGATATTGGATAGGTAGGTACTTAGTTTACAAAATGTCTCATCATTACTGACTAGACAAAATATCAGATATCATTTGTTAATAATATGTACACACGGCGACAGATCAACCTACCCATAGTTGAACTCTATGTTCATGGACATAAGGTCGAACTATGGGTAGGTTGATCTGTCGCCGTGTGTACATTTAAGCTCTTACTAATTATCTACATAGTGATTAGTTTGTTATACTTTAAGGGTAGGTTACTACCTATACAGGGTGTTAGGGTAAACAGTTGCATTACTTTAAGGGGTAATTGTACCCATAATTATACTGAACAACTTTCCCTAAGAAACAAATTGGAAATTCGCAAAAAAAATCGACTTTTCATCAGTGGCGGCTGCTGGCTCAGAGAATTGGTGGTGCACTTTACTAGCTTATCGAGTGTTATAATCATGATTTAAGTTGCAATCTATTTTTTTATTATTTTACACATATTCTGAGTCACAGATAGTGACAATTACGTTACCCTAATATACAAATTCACGTTAAAACAAATAGACGAGAACAAAAAGGACCCCCTGTCGTGTCGGGTCACCCCGCGCTGCGGGCTTGCACCGAGCGCATTCGTCAACTCTCGTTTATCTTCGGTGCCGTGCGGCGCACGAATCAAGCCGAATTTCTTCATACAATCTGTACTAATCATCTTCCGTCTCACGCGCCAGGCGATTTTTGGCGTGTTTCATAGAAGTTGTATAGGCGCGCTGCGTGCGCTCTGCCAGAGCGCACAGGACATTTTTGTTTGAACTAAAATAAGCTTTAATTACTTTAGCGTAGAGATTCAGTTGGTTCCTTGTAACTTAACATAAGTATGTTATTGAGGTATTGGATATTTTGTGATTCTTTTTAAAGAGTTTAGATCTGGTAGTGCAGCGCACGAGCGCACTTAAGGTACAGCCGCCTCTGCTTTTCATACAAACGTTCGGTCAACTGATTGCATTTAGTATGGGAAGTCCAAAAACTTTTTTTGCGATATTCCTACAGGTTTCTCGGGGAAAGCTGTTCAGTATCATGGGTACAATCACCCCTTAAAGTAATGCAACTGTTTACCCTAAAACCCTGTTTATAATTAATGGTTAATCATTCACAATTAACAGTAACCCAGTACCCAGTGCCATTACCATGATTTGACAAGGCAAACACTTCCCAGCAGTGGGCTTTAATTAACAGGCTGGCATGTTAATTTAACAATCTTGGTGTAATAATTATTGTAAACATAGTTCCTGTGGAAGATGGATAATAAAGAAATTAAAATGATTTATGTAGTAGGTAACTTATGGATTGAATATCACCTATACTATGTGTGTGTACAACATTCACTGGTTTGTTATTTATCGAAATACGATCTGTAACACAATAGCATACACACAATATCTACAGGGTGTTAGGATAAACTGTTGCATTACTTTAAGGGTTGATTGTACCCATGATACTGATCAACTTTCTCTAAGAAACCTATAGGAAATTAGTTTTTTTTCGACTTTTAATACAAACTCGATCAACTGATTGCATTTAGTATGGAAAGTGCAGACATTTTTTTACGAATTCCCTATAGGTAGGCTTCTTAGGGAAAGTGGATCAGTATCGTGGGCACAATCACCCCTATAAGTAATGCAACTGTTTACCCTAACACCCTGTATGTGTAAATGAGCAGTATAGAGCTAGTGTAATAATGTTGTTAGTATTTCAGTCAATCAACTATAATATAGCTTTATTTCATATACAAGAGATAGCAAGAAACACAAACAAAATAAGGTGGTCTTATACAGAGTGTCCCGTAAATAACTGTCCAACGTTAAGGGCTTACCATTAGGTTAGGTACCTCAAACTTATTAAATTGTTTTTAGAAAGTCCATAGGGTTACCAAGAAAACATTTTTTTTCCGGATTTTTCCATTGCATCTAAAGTAAGTTTTTTAACTGCAACTGATTATACATAAATAAAAATAGTTAATCAAAAAATACATACAAGCATCAAACTTGGTGTGATTATAGTTCATAATCACACCAAGTTTGTCAAAGTAAAACAACAAATAATAAAAATCCAAATAAATAAATGCCATATCTCTGAAACTAATTGACGTATCTAAATAATTTTTTCACACATATTTTTTTATTTTTAGTGAATAAGATGAGCTAAAAGTCAAAATCTATGAACATTCTCCATTGTTATCATTTGCAGGGACAGCATTAAAAAACGTGAAGCCCGGTAAACGAAATGGAAAAATACAGAAAAAAAATTTTTTTTGTTAACCCTATGAATTTTTTAAAAGCAATTTAAATAAGCTTTAGGTAATTAGGTAAGCTGTCTTCCCTTAACGTTGGACCATTCTTTACGGGACACCCTGTAGATAACACGCTACTTAATTGGAAAACATACCAAAGATTTTTAATTTTTGTAAAGAATTGTTTGGGAGGATCTCGCACAGAACCGCGACTTGTGGAGGAAACATTTAGCGGAGGGAAGAGCTGAGCACGATAGGGCGTGGTTTGCTTCCTTGGCTGAAAAGCGGGGAAGGAGGCATGATCGGATTGCAAACCCAACTGGCACAGCAAACTCGAATTTTACTTGCCGTACATGCGGCCGTACCTGTCGCTCTCGTATCGGGCTTTTTATTCACGAGCGTAAGTGCCGCCAAGACGCTGCTTAAATCATCTTTTATAGATGGAAAGGCCAATGATGATGATGATGACTATACTTTTATTTAAGTAATTGAAATTTAGACAAATACAAATAATTTATTTACCAATAAATAAGGTACAAGTCAGATGTTATTAGAAAAAAAGGCCATTGGAAACACAGAAGTGGCATACATACTTTTCGCCATCTTAAAAATATCGCATTTTTACGGCCACTATCTAAACTTACAAAAGTCGGCAGAATACATAACAAAAAAGCTAAAATTCTGAAATGTATTGTGGCTCAATCCCCTTAAACATATACAACCCAAGATCTTCATGGTTAACGTTACAACCGTCACGACTGATTATCTTAGAATGTCTCACCAAAAAACTTTTTATTTTGAAAAGCTGTATGGAGCCTGGCATACATCCAGTCTCCATACAAAAATGTCTGTATCTGCCGGATTTCCTTTTATTGTGTGTGTGCACTGAGAGATCACCTCGCGAATTCGTAAATAAAGTACTGCAGGTTTTAGTTTTTGTAAAACAATTGTAGAATTGCGTCGTGGAATTTGTCAAAAATATACAGCCTAAAATATGTGATCTCTCAATCCTCACAGACGACCTTCTACATCTGGGAAAGTATTAAGTTTAAAAACCAAGTTTTTTCTTACAGACATTTAGTAGTACTTTATTTACGATGAATCTACCATAATAACATGATGTATACACAGCGTCGTATACAAAAATTATAAAGCCTTTTCACTGAGCTCTCAATCCAAACGCATGACATTTGTAATGATAGTTATAACCAGTAGGTACTAAACTACAATGCCTACAAGACTCAAATATATGAAACAGCTGATTGTACATACGCTCTGATAGGAAATTTATTGAAATACTTTTTGTTAGGCACAGATAATTATGATTCGAAGTAAATAATTGAAAAAAGATTGTGTATGGAGATAATTAGTTATTTTAATTTAATTTTAAAATAAGAAAACAAAATTTTTGGACCATTTAATTTTGATTATTTACAAACAATTTAGAACTGTTCTGTTTCTCCTTTTCTTTGCGAGTTTCGCTGAAATAAAAAATCATGATGTCAAAAAAAGGTTTAATTTGTGGTCACCTTGCTCTGTTTATTTGAACAGAATTAACCAAGCTGTTTTTCTAAAAATTCACGCGTTAATCCAGGATTTGAAATTAGTAAGATTTTGTAGAACTTTACTACTAAATATTGGAGGCATGGCATTATTTTATAGGTGTTATTATCATTGTTTGACTAATAATGTATTACTTTGAAACGTGGATTGAGAGATCACAATTTAATGCCAATTGCATAGAATGAGGACATTTAATTAGTATTCTTTCTTTTACAAAATTCCTTACAGTTTCTACTAAAAGTTAAACGGAAATATGATTTATTTAATAAATTAACGATAAAACGCTATCATTACAAGTTCATGCGTGTGGATTGAGAGCTCAGTGAAGTAATTTGTAATTTTTTCTATACGATGCTGTGTATCATGTAATTTATGTTATATGTAGATTCATCGTAAATAAAGTAAGTAATGTCTGTAAGCAAATACTTGGTTTAAACTTAATACTTTCCCAGATGTAGAAGGTCCTCTGTGAGGATTGAGAGATCATACATTTTAGGTTGTATCTTTTTAATTATCGCTTTACAAAGTCCAGGACGCAATTCTACAATTGTTTTACAACGACTACTAAGACTTGCAGTATTTTATTTACGAATTCGCGAGGTGATCTCTCGGTGCACACATACAGGGTGTACAATAAAATGGGACAGCTACTTAAAGGGGTGCTTCAGACCATCAAACTGAACAACTTTCTCTATGGGACCAATATCGAAATCGTGAAAAAAAATCCACTCTCCCATACAAAACTGCAAACACAACTCGACTGAAATGTATGGGACAGCAGATTTTTTTTCGCGATTTCGATATTGGTCCCATAGAGAAAGTTGTTCAGTTTGATGGTCTGAAGCACACCTTTAAGTAGCTGTCCCATTTTATTGTACACCCTGTATGTACATATTTAATTTAGTATCTAATAAATAATTAATTTCACTTCACCAGCTGAATTTATCAGAACATAGAAAAAAAGGACTTACTTTGAGAGAACCTGAAAAAAATCAGGAAGATACTTCTGCATGTACTGCCGGCATGAACTCTAAAGAAACTAAGAAAACGTCATCAATTATCAACGACAAAGAACGATGGACGGCCATTACAATGAATTATAAAATACCTTTAAAAACCTCAGCACATCCGACACCTAAATACGACTCCAAAGAATCTAAGATGTCTTCAGAAAAAACAGAAACCATTGTAAATCAAATAAGTACAGCTTCTAAACATACAAAACCACCCATTAAATGTGACTCAAAAAACATAACTCATCGGAATAAAATTACTGAGCATGTAACTCAAAATTCCGATAGCAAAGGCAATACAGAAAATCTTAAAATTTGTCCTGAATTTAGTCGAACTGAAAGTAACAGAAAAGCTAAGAAATTAACGTTATCTTGCCGCCGAAATAGTGAGTGGAAAAACGAAGAAAAACACGAAAAGGATATAAACAAAACAAAAAGTAAAAATTTATACTCTATAAAAAATTTTGAAATCAAAAATAAAGACAAACCTAATCCCGAAAGTACTATGACCGTCAACACTTCCAAACCTGAAAAAAATCAGGATTCTGAAAATAATAAATCGCGCCATATGAGTTCGGCTTCCAAAAGTAGCTCAACAAAGCCTTTAAAGATTTCAAATTTTTTCCTTAACGCCGACACCGAAAAAAATCTTGGCGCATCTAAACGTTCTAAGTCATCGAAAATATCACGGGGCAATGAAAAGGAAGACAAATATGTAAAAAATCGTAAAGGATCAACAAAAAACAAAAAAGACCATCCACATTCATCAACAAAAAAGTCCCTTGAGGTTGGTATAAAAAAGAAATACAAGAAATGTAAATCAGACAAGGAAAAAAAATCAAAAAGTAAGAGCTATAATTTAAAACCTTCAACATTTAGTAGAACAATTAAAGATGGCGCACTTGATGACCATAGGTCGTCTTCAAAAGATTCAATCAAAAGTGTAGTTCAGTTAACGGACAATAGTTTGCATCATAAACATAAAATAGACGAAAACTTCGACCTGAGAACGAAACTTTCTCGAAAAGGCCTAAATCATTACTTCACTAAGATACATAAGGCAATCAGTAGATATAGGATTCCGAACGAAAACCGTGAAAATCTTATTATAACCGTTCAGAATGAAAATGACGACGATAACGAACGAAAGGATTTAAAAAATGTACATGGACCTTCAAATGACGACGATAACGAACGAATGGTTTTAAAAAATGTAAAAGAACCTTCACCACATAAAGATTCAAAAGATATATCTGTAAGCAGGGAGTATAAGAAAATAAAATTAGTAATAAATTTAATATGCCAGCAACCATCTTCTCATAAACCGGACAAAAATGAAAACTGTGGATTAACTAATGAGGATCTTAGTTTTCTCGACGATTTTAATGTCGACGAGATAGTAGAGACATTAAAACATTGTGAAAATGAATCTATCGGAGCAAAACACAATGTTGAATTAGACATTGAGGTCCATGCTGGATTAGAAAAAACGAATCCCGTGTCCTTGGATATCCATGAAAATAAAATCAATTACTCTGTTCCTGAAGCAACGGGAACTATTGTGAGGTACGTTTAAACGTAACAGTACACAGTACAACGTAAAACTTTATTTACATTCGCTTTGAATATTAAACCAATGAATACTTGAATGTTGTTTGGCTTTTAATAACATACAACTTTTCAGGTCACGTCGAGAATTTTGTGGTAATAAGTGCACTGCAAATCCGCCTCAAAAACTATCTCATCAAACATCTTTCGTGAAAATAGAAAAATTAACAAATGACGACACTCTAATCCAAGGTACAATTCAAGAAACAAACTCTAAAATTGACATACCTGACACACTACATAATGAAAATATAAATTGCTTGCATGAAGATGATGACAATGCTAGCGATGTTACACTGGTGCTTAGTCCTCCGCATTTTGGTGATTTCAGTTTGATTGATTTGACAAACGAATTAGACAATGAAAATGTTAGTGAGATAGAAAACCACGTGAAGAATGGAATAGAAACTACGGGAAAGACTGCAGAAAAACTTTTAGTTGATCTCAGTTTGATAGATTCATCGAATGAATTAAGTATCGAAAACGTCAGTGTTAATGATATAGAAAACTACGTGAAGAAAGAAATAGAAACGACAGGAAAGACTGCAGAAATCCTTTTGGATGACCTTAGTTTGATCGATTCATCGAATGAGTTAAGTATCGAAAAAGTGGATGTTAGTGAAATAGAAAACTACGTGAAGAAAGAAATAGAAACGACAGGAAAGACTGCACAAAAACTTTTGGATGATCTTAGTTTGAACGATTCATCAAATGAATTAAGTATCGATACAGTTTCTGTTATTGAAATAGAAAATTACGTGAAGAAAGAAAAAGAAACGACAGGAAAATGTGCAGAAAAACTTTTGGATGATCTTAATTTCATCGATTCCTCGCAAAAGTTAATCGAAAAAGATAGTAACGTAGAATCCCATTTGGATACAGAAATGAAAGACATAGGAAGTACTCAAAATATTCCACCTGATTCCGTGACAAACCCTACGGAAACAACGGAACATACTAAAAGCTTCGTTTCAAATACTCCCAATGCAACGGATGCATCAAAAACACTTGAATCAGGAGCTTTCTCAAATACGATTAAAAGCGAAGGATCATCTAATTTGGAGAAGTGTGGAAAGAGAAAAAATGAAGACCCTCAAAACGAAAGCAAAGCAAAAATTTTAAAAGTTGAAGATTGTGTCAGTAACACAAGTGTTGTATCCGTATGTGACAAAAAAGAGCAAAAAGACGAAAAGCAACAATCGAAGATGTCGCAAAGTGAGATTATGGGCGAGCCGGACAAATTGTTAGCACAGAAATTAGAACAAAGGATGCTGAGTTACCTTTGTGAACAGTATACTGTAACTTCAGTTATACACAAAGGAACATTCTCAGACTTATTTCACTGTAAAAATTCGTATGGTAAAGATTTCGCCGTTAAAGTAATCAAGTATGTATTATCCCAACTGAATATTTAAATAACAGTCATAAATTTTTTTTAAATCTTATTAACGATATGATTTTCGTTAGAACAGTACGTCTAGCATGATTTCTCTTCTTGCGCGCGCCTCGGCTTGATTTCATACTACATGTCGCTGCTAGCGGCGGTTTTCGCTCTCCAAAAAGTGCAGAGGGTCTACCCGCACATTCGATTCGAACTTTTGCGTGAATGTTTTCGTTCCAATTTCAACTCTATTACAATGAAGTGCGGACCGAAACAGTGGCGATATAGTGAAGATCGAAAGTGCGGGTAAGGGGGCAGGAAGTCTTTATCTATCGCGCAAAGGCGCGGCGTGCGCGTGTAGAGGAATAATACTAGACGTACAGGTCAGACGCATAAGGTTTAGCACTAACTTGCCTCCACCAAATCGCACTGGGCCCGCTTGGTGGAGTATGGCCCTCACCCTTATTCGTAAGAGGAGGCCTTTGCCCTGCAGTGGGATCCTACAAGCTATAACTTATATTTTAAATTTTTTTGCAGCAGTGAATCTAACCGTTATAATTTGGGTATCTTAAAAGAAAAAATGCTTATGAAAATTCAACAAGAAATCCCGAAGGCTAACTATAACTGTATCCATATATACAACGGATTTTCGTTAACCGGATCCTGGTGCTTCTTAATGGAGTACTATCCTGTAAACTTGATGCAAGCCATCTCGAAAAAAAAGAGGCCATTTCATATTAATGCAGTGCAAAGTTTAGCAACACAGTTGGTTGCGGCTGTTACTGTACTGAGAAATTATAAGATTGTCCACGCAGGTACATGTATGGTTAATTATTAGTGATTAATGAAATTATATTTAGTTAATTTTACATGTAAAATAAATGTTATTTCCTTTCCAGATATATGCCCACGCCATATTCTCCTCAACCCTTCACATAACAGGTTGAAACTATGTGGGTTCGACGGATCATATTACATAGATTGCGCCAAGTTGGTTCCAAATATAGGTACGGTGTCATACCGTGCCCCTGAAGTGATACTAGGCTTTAGTGCCGGCTACAGCATAGATGTTTGGTCTACAGCTTTAGTCATCTATCAGATGGCAACTGGCAAAAAGCTATTCCCAGGATGTTTCAACAACGATATATTGTATAAACAAATGTGCACGTTGGGAAACATTCCTGATGACATGGTGAAGAAATCACTGTATAAATATAATCATTACAGCGGGTTGACTTTTGTAAGGAAGGTCGGCCCCCAAGGGAAGGTAAATTGAATTACGTTTTTTCCAATATTTATTAACTATCGAAGTTTTGTACGAAAAGTCAATTTTTTTTTTGCGATTTTCCTATAGATTTCTTTGGGAAAGTTGTTCAGTATCATGGGTACAATCACCCCTTAGGCTGCCTGTCCATTGACGCGTGCTGGCTGCGCGAGCTGTGTAGGCCGAGATCGGCCGAGCTCCTGATTGGTTAATATTTACACAGCTACACAGCTCGCGCAGCCAGCTCGCGCAGCCAGCTCGCGTCAATGGACAGGTAGCCTTAAAGTAATGCAACTGTTTACCCTAATACTCAATACAGGGTCCTTCTTAATATGCTGACACTTTTTTAAGGGAATGATCAGACCGCCAATCTGAACAACTTTCTCTACGGCACTAACATCGAAATTGCGAAAAAATAATCTGCTCGTCCATACAAAACTGCAAATCTACTCGAGACAAATGTATGGGACAGGTGATTTCTTTTCGCGATTTCGATGTTGTTCCCATAGAGAAAGTTGTTCAGTTTCATGGTCTGATCATCCCCTTAATTAAGTGTCAGCATATTAAGAAGGACCCTGTATACAGGGTGAAATTGATATCATTAGCATCCTTTTTAAACTAAGAGCCTACCCATCACACTGAACAACTTTTATTATGGGAGCAAACCGATCGGAGCAAAAAAATTATCAGCTGTTCCATACTAAACTGCAGTGCGTAATCGACTCAAATGTATGCAACGGCTGATTTTCTTTTTGTTCCGATCGGTTTGTTCCCATAGTAAAAGTTGTTCAGTTTGATGGATAGACTCTTAGTTTAAAAGGATGCTAATGATATCAATTTCACCCTGTATAAAGTCGGTCCGGTTAGGGCCACCATATTGTAACCTTTTTTTTGTAAATTTATACCTCCAAAGTGCAGACAATGCTGTTACAGTTTAAAATTTTTTGATTGTACTTTTCTCTTCCAGAAGCTTGTGTACATGAATGAGTTCTTCAAAAGCAATCGACTTCGATCTACGATTTTGAATCAATACAAGCGATATATCTGCAACCCCTCAATGTTAGTAAGAAGGCAATATTGTGACAAATTGGAAACATTATGCGGTCTTCTCGAAGGAATGCTGGTATTGCATCCTAATCACAGGTTAGCGATCGAGTTCGTTTATTCTCACCCGTTTATTTTTGAACACTTTCTATGATCCAGTCGATTTATTAAAATAGTAGTCTTCTTACTTATTTTATACGGTTAAGAGGCTTTTCGTCGCCCTCACCACAAAATTTCAAGATTTTTCGATCAAGAAAACCTACAATAAAACTAACTTTCTACCGAAACCTAAAAGCTATTTTTTTTATTATAAAATGCTTTTGTATGTTGTTTATAGGTTTAAACATATTTTTAAGAAAATATTAAATTACTATTATATTTATTTAGATTTTCTTAGAAGTGGAATGTTTTGAACCTATAATAAAAGTATTGTATAAAAAAACAGCTTTAAAGCTTAGGTGCTGTTTATACAGTAGAGACGTGTGGCGGTGGCGGATAGTCTAAAGTAACACAATATAAACCTTATATTACGTAGCATAGCGTCGTTTTTGTAGTAAAGGAAAATCGCGCCACCGCCACCACGCCACCACGCGACGTCGGGCGTAATTCTCCAAACGACACGCTATGCTACGTACTATATGGTTTATATTGCCGCACCCCGCCCGCGCCACGTCCTCGCCACGTCACTTCTGTTTAAACAGCACCTAAGGTAGACAACTGTCTACCTTAGGTGCTGTTTAAACACAACACAGTTTAAGTTCAACACTTTTTATTTAATTTTTTTTGATCGAGAGATCTTAAATTTTGTTGTGGGGACGCCACTGAGCGGCATGTTACGTTAATTATGTTACTTTTTTGGTCTAATATTTTTTCGTAAAATTTTTGTTGAAAGGACGCCCTTGAAGGCATAATCATATTGTACCCATTATTGTACCTTTGTCAGAGTGTACTTATGAATCACCAAGTAATTTCCTCTTATTCTTTATACAGGGTGTAACAAAACGCCCTAGTAATATTTAAAGGGGTGGTTTTTGGACCATAAAACTGAACAAAACTATGGAGCCAATATCGACAAAAAATAAATAAAATCTGCTGTTTCATACAAAACTGCATAGTTGCATACCTACTAGAATTAAATTAGTATGGAACAGCAGATTTTTTATTTTTATTCGACGTTGTCTTCATAGTGAAAGTTTTTCAGTTTGATGGTCTAAACCGCTCCTTTATACAGGGTGTAAAATGAAATAGGACACTTACTTAAAGGCGTGCTTCAGACCATCAAACTAAACAACTTTCTCTATGGGACTAATATCGAAAACGCGAAAAAAACTGCTTTCCCATACATTTCAGTCGAGTTATGTTTGTATAGGACAGCCGAATTTTTTTCTCGCGATTTCAGTGTTGGTCCCATAGTAAAAGTTGTTCAGTTTGATGGTGAACTTGTTTTGGTCTGAAGCACCCCTTTAAGTAAGTGTCCCATTTAATTTTACACCCTGTATATTACTAGGATGTTTTGTTTACATCTTGTATATGGTGCATAAAAAAATTAATGCTAAGCGTTATTAAAATAATATGAAATAAGTAATAAACGCTGCGTAAGCGCAACCCAATTACATTACTTCTGTGATGCCATATCATATTCAACGTTTAATTATTTGCACCTAAAGCAATTATAGTAGTTAGCGTTTTGCTTACTGCATGCATACGTTGCGCAATAATGCAGGTTGATTTTGCATTATTGTCTTTTAGTGGAGTTCCTGAAGATTTTTACTTCGGAGCCCGTCAAAACTACTCCGATTTCGATAAAAAAAAATTATAATGCTGGTTATTTAAAATAACAACAACAACCTTTACAGTTTAAAAATTGACGCTTTTTTTGTATAGAAATCTTTGAGCCAGTGTAACTTTGAAACTATAATAACATAACGGAAATCTGATAAACCACAGACAAGGATAGTTTCTGGATCCTGTAAAAAAAAAATCATTATATTTATTTGGTTAATATTCAAAATAGAATCAAACTTCGTTTCATCAAGATTTATGCGGTTTATCAGCCAATCTCAATTAAAATTGCCTCAATGTCCTGTTCTGAATGCCCTTCATGAATTCGCAAGTTGTGAAGCATTTTTTCTTAAAATTTGTATGTTTTGGGTTACAACGTTTTACTTGACTGAGAGCGTCAATTTTTAAACTATAAACGTTAGAGTATTTTAGATTACAGACGTTTTAAAAAAAATCATTAAAATCGGAGTGGTTTTGACCGGTTCCGAAGCAATTGAACTTTTTAAAGCTACAGGTACTCGGTTATTTATATTTGTAAGATAAGATGTTCTAATCAGACATACTGTTTGACACTGCAGTAAATAATATTCGTTTTTCAAGAAGCGAAATCTCGAAACAATTATCTTTCAGTGATTGATTACAAAGTGGTTCCATTATTTTTAGTTGTTTATATTTTGTTCATAGCTGATTGTTAAGGGATATACTTTTAGTTTATTGTTACAACACATAGTATTCTTTATTATTTTTAAGACGATAGACTTGCGCTGCATTGATTTGTAGGGTCTATTCTTGTATGACATACCTATACAGGTCCAATTTAATATGCTGACGGTTTTTTAATGGAATGGTCAGACCATCAAACTGAAAATTTTTCTCTGTGAGACCAGCATCGAAATCGCCAAGAGAGTCGCCTGTCCCGTACTTTTGGAATATCAGTTTTATATGGAACAGCTGATTTTTTCTCGTGATTTCGGTTTTGGATAGAGAAAGTGGATCAGTTCCATGGTCTGATCATCCTCATAAAAACCTTCAGCTTATTAAGATGGATCCTATTCAGGGTGTTAGAAAAATTATCATTAACCTTTAAACCACATACTCTACCCATCAAACTGAACAACTTTTACTATGGGAGCAAACCTGTCAGAACAAAAAAAATAGCTGTCCCATACGTTTGATCCAGTAGGTATTGCAGTTTAGTATGGGACTGCTGATTTTCTGACAGGTTTGCTCCCATAGTAAAAGTTGTTCAGTTTGATGGGTAGAGTATGTGGTTTAAAGGTTAAAGATACTTTTCCTTACACCCTGTATACAGGGTGAAATTGATATCATTAGCATCCTTTTAAACTAAGAGTCTACCCATCAAACTGAACAACTTTTACTATGGGAGCAAACCAATCCGAACAAAAATAAAATCTGCCGTTCCATACTAAACTGCAATGCCTACTCGACTCAAATGTATGCAACAGCAGATTTTTTTTTGCTCCGACCGGTTTGCTCCCATAGTAAAAGTTGTTCAGTTTGATGGGTAGACTCTTAGTTTAAAAGGATGCTAATGATATCAATTTCACCCTGTAGATTTATATATATTTTTGTAGATATTCTGTACTTAACGCTAGCACCATGGAGGTCTGCTATAGCGCAATGCAACGGCAAGACGCATCAGTGCCTCGCCTCCATTAAGGTCCTCAATCGTAATATTTTATTTCTTAATAATAATTATGCAAAATTTCCAAAATACAAGTAAATGCTGATTTTCAATTTATCGGGTCATTAAGGATTTATTTTTATAATGTCTGTAGTTACCTTTAAAACCGCCAAAAGTGGCCGCCATTTTTGGCGGTTTTAACGATAATAAATACAGATATAAAAAAACATCCGTAATGTTTTCGATAAATCTAAAACCAACAAAGACCTTGTATGACCAATATGACTTTATATGACATTCTTGTTTTTTGGAAATATGTAATTGCTTAGAAATACAAAAAATACGATGAAGGGCAGCACCTTTAAACCACATACTCTAGACATCAAATTGAATAACTTTTACTATGCGAGCAAACTGATCAAAACAAAAAATCTTTTCAATGCTAAATTCCAGCGCCTACATACGACTCAAATGTATGGGACAGATGATTTTCTTTTTGTTCAGGAGTGCGATTTTTGAATCTCATACGTTGAACTCAGCAGTTGAAAATGTATAGAGATACGCATCTTTCTACTGCTGATTTGACTTTCAAAAATCGCACTCCTGGAGTATGATTTTTTTAATGTCAAATCAGCAGTAGAAAGATGCACGCTCCATAGTAATATTGACATTTTCAACTGCTGAGTTCAAAGAATGAGTTTCAAAAATCGCACTCCTGATCGGTTTGCTCGCATAGTAAAAGTTGTTCAGTTTGATGGGTAGAGTATGTGGTTTAAAGGTTAATGATACTTTTACTAACACCCTGTATAGACTAGACTCTCTAAGAAGATTGGCGTGACTAAGCAAATAGCGTACGTCAAATTATATTTATCATTGTTTGAACAGTGTACGTAACATTGGTACCGATTCGGGCTGTGCCACGACTTAACTAAATTTATTCCTGTCACTTTCTAAAATAAGATTAAGAAAAGAGACAGAAAACCATCAGCTGACTTTAGTGCTGTCAAAGTGACGTTACACGCCCAAAATAAGATGCCATCATAATGTACGCCATCTTATTTAAGGCGTTTTTGGGCGTGTAACGTCACTTTGACAGCACTAAAGTCAGCTGATGGTTTTCTGTCTCTTTTCTTAATCTTATTTTAGAAAGTGACAGGCATAAATTTAGTTAAGTTAAGTCGTGGCACAGTCCGAATCGAGGCCATTAATATTTTGTTTGTTTCTTTTTAGTTGTTAATTTTTCCATTCATGTTACTGCGTATGCTGTTGTAGTTAATTATTTACTTCTTTTTTTTTTTTCGTATGTAAGTTTTATTATACTTTTTTCTAAGCTTAAAATAAACTTTTTGTTAATTTGAAAAATAAACGTATCATTTGTTTTTGGGAACCACTACACGTACTATCGGGGACTTTCCCGCCTGACCACTTAAGAAAAAAAATCGCATAATTTCGCCCAAAATTTATTGTTTGTAAACTATTATTAATTGGTCTATTCATCAATAGGGCGGAGTAAGACATCGCTTTTATTTTTTAGTATGCAAGCAAAAATGAGCCTAGTGGTGGTCAGGCGGAAAAGTTCGCAATAGTACCTAACATTTAAAAAAAAATTAAAATGGTACCAAACTGACCAATACTTACTATGGAACCAAAACTACATGAAGAAATTTCTCCATGCGAAAATGCTGATTGGTGAGATATGGTGATAATTTTTTTAAAGAATTTCTTTGTTGTTCTACCATTGTAAAAGTTATGGTATTATAGTTTGATAACACGATGCCCTTTCGGTTTAGTCCCCCACGTGTACCTGATCATGAATATAGATTGTCCACAAACAGATAACGTTTCCACCCTGTATAATATAACCGTCACAGCTGAGATATCGCACACGATACAGACTGTAGAGCGTGGACATAAAGTAGTGCTCAAACCCGGGCGGTTGCGACGTGGGACACGGGACGCGAAGCGGGAGCGTCTACGATGCGAAATTAGGCCTTCAAACCTGCGCGACCAACACACTTGGGACGCGAACTTCATTTGTTGTTGAATAGTCATGGAAGCAACACTTCTTTAACTATTGTTTTGGTTAAATCATTTTCGTTTTAACTAAATTGAACATCTAGAGAGTACTTTGGTACTCTTTATTAGTTTTTATTACTTTTTGTGCTTCAGATAACATGGGCAGCGTTCGCCACGCGGTAGACGCTCCCGCTTCGCAGTCGCTTTGGTCGCAAAGGTTTGAGCTCTGCTTCAGGCGCGTTTTAGTTCCTCATTCGTTGTGAACATCAAGATAGCGGGATCAAATCTCCGATTCAAAATTTAGCATATGGGGAATTTAGTACTCCATTTGTACTAAATGTACCCTGAGTTTCAACATTTGTACCTTTACCGCCAAGAAAGTACAATCAAAACTATCTGATCCCGCCACCTTGACGTCAAAGTGGCGGGACCATTGGGAAGCATTGCCCACACGTGGACGACAATAACATGGGTAATTAGTACTACATTTGTACTAAAATATACTAGATTTTCAGCCCAGTACAAATTACTGTTTCAAAGATATATACGATAATAACTGGTCCGCCATTCTGACGAATCATCCAATTGCTTTTTTCATACGAAAATCGTAGTTTACAGTAAATATTATAATGTGGAGAATTAGTACCAGGCAGGTACAAAAACATATATTAATATCAGCCTTCTATCTTACTTACGTAAAAAGTTATAGGAAGATACATTTTCCAATCGAAAAATACAGGGTGTAAGAGACAGGCGGCCAAATACTGAAATTGCGTATAACAGACCATCAAACTGACCAACTATCTCGATGGAACCAACGAAACGTCGAAATCGCATAGAATCTTCTGTTACAAAGATACATTTATCAAATAAAAATACAGGGTGTAAGGGACAGGCGGCCAAATACTGAAAATCAAACTGACTAACTATCTTAATGGAATCTTAAAAAATCTGCTGTTACCACAGAACATTATAAGAGGGGTTAGAAATACAAAGTATCGCTTTTGCTTCGGAGACGGCTGTCGCCACTTGTCTTTCCACTCACGCTGCTACAATTACTCTTGCCAGTTAAGTCCAGTTCAAAATAAAATTTCGTAAAACACAACTACTTTAGTCACATATTTGTGGAAAATGGCGCCGCACTTCATTTTTTTTGCGGTCCGTGTTTTTGGTTGAGCGCGCAGCTCGAAGAAGAGTCAACGACTTAGCCGACATTCAACCTAACATTTCATTGCAAACAACATAATATTAAAAAAGTTATAAACTTAATATTTATAATTAATGAGAAACCCTGGTCTACATGGTCTACAGTGAGATCTCTTAAGAATAATAAAGCAGCTATTACTTTACCCAACATACGTTACGTTTTCATGTGATGCGCGAAAAAACAGACAGACAAAAAATCCAATAATTGGTGACATGCGATTTCGACGTTGCGTTTGTTCCATTAAGATAGTTGGTCAGTTTGATTTTCAGTATTTGGCCGCCTGTCTCTTAAACCCTGTATTTTTATTTGATAAATGTATCTTTGTAACAGAAGATTCTATGCGATTTCGACGTTTCGTTGGTTCCATCGAGATAGTTGGTCAGTTTGATGGTCTGTTATACGCAATTTCAGTATTTGGCCGCCTGTCTCTTACACCCTGTATTTTTTGATTGGAAAATGTATCTTCCTATAACTTTTTACGTAAGTAAGATAGAAGGCTGATATTAATATATGTTTTTGTACCAGCCTGGTACTAATTCTCCACATTATAATATTTACTATAAACTACGATTTTCGTATGAAAAAAGCAATTGGACGATTCGTCAGAATGGCGGACCTGTTATTATCGTATATATCTTTGAAACAGTAATTTGTACTGGGCTGAAAATCTAGTATATTTTAGTACAAATGTAGTACTAATTACCCATGTTATTGTCGTCCACGTGTGGGCAATGCTTCCCAATGGTCCCGCCACTTTGACGTCAAGGTGGCGGGATCAGATAGTTTTGATTGTACTTTCTTGGCGGTAAAGGTACAAATGTTAAAACTCAGGGTACATTTAGTACAAATGGAGTACTAAATTCCCCATATGCTAAATTTTGAATCGGAGATTTGATCCCGCTATCTTGATGTTCACCATTCGTTGCGGTTGGCTGTAAAAGCACACGAAATCGGGAGAGTGCAGTATCTGTTACGTTCGGACGTAATTTTCTTAAAATTACGATAGTAACTATTAAATAATCTGTGATATAACTATCGACTATCGAGGGCTATGCTCGGAGTTTCCCTGCGAGATCGAATCAAAAATAAAGAGATCCGCAGAACAACCAGAGTAGCTGACATAGCCCAAAGAATTGCTAAACTAAAGTGGCAGTGGGCGGGGCACATTGCTCGCAGAACCGATGGCCGATGGGGCCGAAAAGTTATCGAGTGGCGACCACGTACCGGAAAGCGAGAGGCCGGTGGACCGACGACCTGGTGAAGGAGGCGAGAACCCGTTTGATGAGGGCAGCGCAGGACCGGACGTTACGGTGCCCACGCATAACTGCGACGTCGCATCGCATCGCAAATATCTGCGATGCATTGCGTGCAATAATCATACCATCATCATTTCTCATTATCATCATCAGTCATCGAGACTGCCTCAGTGGTCTAGTGGTTAAGAGCATTGGCTCTCGATACGGAGGTCGTGGGTTCGATTCCCACGGGGGACACCTAGTGATATGACACTATGTGCGTTTTTCCCCAGTTGGTTAGGACATTGCGGGCTGAATCACCTGATTGTCCGAAAAGAAAAATGATTCCGTGCTTCGGATGGCACGTTAAGCCGTTGGTGTCGGCTACTATCTCTGGTGGTAGTAGTCGTTACATAAAAACCACGACAGAGGCCGTAAGGCGGTCTGAAAAAACTCTGACACCAGGGCTCTGCCCACACGATAAAAAGAAGAAGACGAAGATCGAGCGCTGGCAGATATTTGAGATTGCGATGCGACGTCGCAGTTATGAGTGGGAGCCCTTATGGCGATCCTTGGGGGAAGCCTATATCCAGCAGTGGACGTCCATCGGCCGAGATGATAACTATGGACTGACCTGCCCTGGCATCTCCTTGGTGTGTCCGTCGGGCACGTGGAAGAGCACGAGGGGCGCGGCGCGGCACGTGTGCGGGGAGGGCGGCGCCGGCGCCACGTCCACGCGGAAGAAGCCGCGCCGCTGCAGTTGTATTATGTCGCCCACTTTCACTTTAGACAGCTCCGGCTCGCCCAGCATTGGGATTTCCCACTGTAATTAATAAAACCGTTTTTTTTATACAGGGGGTTATGGTAAACAGTTGCATTACTTTAAGGGCTGATTGTATCTATGGAGGTGCTACTTGGGAATGTTCCTCCATTGAAAAGGGAAGTACTTCCGTCAGGCTAGGTGTAATGCCTGGGGACCGGTCGTGGTCCAACAGTTCTTAGTCGGACCTTGCGCGATTTATGTCTCGCATTCGATTGTGAACCTTATGTGTAGTAGGTTACGAGTTACGTATTTACGATGAACGTTGTCTTTGTATGGAGCATATTTCCGTGAGCGACGGTATCGCCATCTGTTGGCATCTTTGCTATAACTTGTGGGTGTTGGACATCTGTGACAAGTCCTACATATCCATGATACTGTACAACTTTCCCAAAGTAACATTATAAGAAATTCGCAAAAAAATGTTGGGCTTTCCATACTAAATGCAATCAGCTGATCGATCGTTTGAAGTTGAAAATTTTTGAAGTGAAAACTTCTTTAACGGCGTTGTGCACTTTTTGGAATGGGTATGAAATGTTAAACTCGCGTCAGGACCGTGACGTCACGTTACCTGATGAAAATTCGTAAGCATAGATATAGTCAGACCGTGACGTCACGTGACGTAACACGTAAGATCTCTTAGTTTCACTTCTGCCGGCACTCCCGGAGTGCAACCCGTTGTTTTGTTTTTGCGCATATCCTATAGGTTTCTCTGGGAAAGTTGTTCAGTATCATGGGTACAATCACCCCTTAAAGTAATGCAACTGTTTACCCTAATACCCTGTATTTTAGCTCTAATATTAAGGTTTCCTCGCGAAGTTTTTCGTTCACCGCCGAGCTAGTTATAATCACAAATACAACTGTACATAAATTCCGGAGAACTTAGTGGTACAGGCCAGGAGTCGACGAACCGCCGCCTTGTGATTGAATCGCAAGCTCTATCGTACGGGCTATCTCCGCTCTCCGAAAAAGATGCTAGATGGACAACAATTTCCCTCAGGCCCATTAGGTCATATTACCAGAATGTCCAATTGGTCCGTTAGCTCTATATTCCCTGAATTTCTATCTACAATTGAGTCCAGAATCGAAAGTTTAACTTTTGATTGATGATGACACAGATCATGAATTGCCAAATGTGAGCATTGCTGATTGCTGCTACTACATTCTTAAACAGAAAGTTGGTAAGTTGTAGCAATGTTTCTGACCACCCCTGGAATCCCCCCCCCCCCCCTATCATCATCCCCGTCATCCCCTTTATCTGAAGTGCGATTTTTGAAAATCATACGAGCGACTTGGCAGTAGAAAATCTCAAAATGACTACGGAGATTATGCATCTTTCTACTGCCAAGTCGCTCGTATGATTTTCAAAAATTGCAGTTCATGTATGTATGTATCATGAACATCATGAACTTTTATACAACGTGTTAATGAATTAGCGCAAAACCTCATACACCCCAACTGATTTATAACAAAATAATTAGATTGCAACAATAACTTCATTATTTTGATAGTTAAAATTTAAAGTTATTCGCATTTTAAGTTTTGAGGCAAAAATTATCTGTTATCATTTCAGCACTGAAAGAAAGCGCTAACGTACTCATGGATACATTTTTATAATCTTGTTTTGGTAGTAAGTAGGGTGAGTGCCCGTGCGGTGGGTTGTCATCGGATTCAGTAAATTTAAAATTATGCAAAAGAAATTATTTAATATTTGGAAAAAATTACCTATGTTGAAACCATGATAATTCGATTCTTCTCTCGATTCTAAACAAACAACTTTCTAGTTTTGCGTTAATTCATTAACACGCTGTATTGTGCCTCCAGCGATACTAGCATGATGCGCACGATATGGCTACATCACGCCTTTTATCTCGTTCGATCGTGAGCAAATAGGCGCGATAGCACTACATCACGCTGTCATACTACATCCGCTCTGAGCTTATAAATGATCATAATATCATCTATCACTCAAAACAACAACTATATTTCAAAGACGTAAGTCCTGGTCCGTAACTAACCCTGGTCTTGTGTCCAATATACTGTTTGAAGTCCTCATCCTTGCCAAGTAACGGCTTGGAGATGATGTGATCGAAGTACACGCAGTACACTTCGAGCGCGGGGGACTTTGGGCTGTCAGCCAGCCAGGTTAACTTGACCGTCTTCTTGTAGTCCTTGTTGTCCAGATTGGGGGTCGCGTCTACACTGGTCACTGTGCCGTCTTGGGATCTGGCGAGAGGATAATAAGATATCACATGCTTTTGACGGAGTTTTATGTTTGTACGGTCCTGATTTTTGAAACTGTTTCCTTGTTACCTCTCATATACAACGTGTTAATGAATTAACGCAAAACTAGAAAGTAGTTTGTTTAGAATCGAGAGCAGAATCGAATTATCATGGTTTCAACATAGGTAATTTTTTTCAAAATATTAAATAATTTGTTTGCAAAATTTTAAATTTTCTGAACCGGATGTCAACCCACCGCACGCACGGGCACACTCACCCTACTTACTACCAAAACAAGATTATAAAAATGTATCCATGAGTACGTTAGCGCTTTCTTTTCGTGCTGAAATGATGACAAATAATTTTTGCCTCAAAACTTAAAATGTTAATAACTTAAAATTTTAAGTATCAAAATAATTAAATTATTGTTTCAATCTAATTATTTTGTTATAAATCAGTTGGGGTGTATGAGGTTTTGCGCTAATTCATTAACACGTTGTATAATACATATTTAAAGGTAAGTTGTTGATTTAGGCGACTAATGTCTAAAATGAATAATGACTAGGTAGTGTGGTTTCCAGCTTCTAATAGTACAACCCCAGTCGCGTGTCGTAAGATGCGACTGATTCCTTCAGGTTTCTTGACGCCCAAACCATGCGTTTGCCGGTTATAGCCACTGCATCTGGTGCCAGCTTCAAAGAAGTCATTTTTTAACCTGGCAACCCTAGAGTCGCGGCAGATTGAGAGGTGGCAACCCTAGTTTTTCCAGTAATTTAGATCAGTCTCCTTCCGATGGCACCTCATTTACTTCCCAAACAGATAGGTGGAAAAAGTTATACCAACAATTATAATGGAAAAGGCGTTAAATTAACCCCTGTGTAAACATAAACTAATCACGTTCAAAAAAGAAATAGGAGCATAATTTTACGGTCAGATCTCGGACTTTAAATTGTATTTTAAATTTTTTTAATACGTACACGTATTTTAAAAAAAGTGTTGCGATTTTATGAAGGTTTCTTTGATGTGTTGATCAAATATAGTAACGCTAACTTACTTGTGAATCTTATCTATCAAAACGTTCCCGTAATAGACAAACGTTGCATTTTCTCCCTCCTTCAACGCCTTAGCGTCGACCTGGTCAATCAGTAGCCGTTTGGAGACCCAAACAGTTTTGGACCCTATGTCAGAGTTCTTAGGGTGCAAACCGACGTCGAGGCTGCTTTCTGATGAGATTCCCTTCAAATTGACTGGCACTGGGTTACATTCCAATGCAGTATAACGAGGAGCTATGGGGTCTATGACCTGGAACAAAGAGTTGAATAATAAAACCTCAGAGTACTACAGTGTGAAATTGATATCATCAGCATCCTTTTAAACTAAGAGTCTACCCATCAAACTGAACAACTTTTACTATGGCAGCAAAAAGATCGGAGCAACAAAAAATCGACCTTTTCCATACTAAACTTCAGCGTCTACTCGACTCAAATGTATGCAATAGCTTATTTAATCTGTGATCAATTGATCATAGGCTTATCTACAAGGTGTTAGGGTGAACAGGGGTGATTGTACCCATGATACTGAACAACTTTCCCTAAGAAGCCTATAGGAAATTAGCAAAAAAAAGGACTTTCCATACTAAATGCAATCAGCTGAACGAACGTTTGTGTGAAAAGTCGTTTTTTTTGTTGCGAATTTCCTATAAGTTTCTTAGGGAACGTTGTTCCGTATCATGGGTCCAATCACCCCTTAAAGTAATGCAACTATTTACCCTAGCACCCTGTATACTAATGCAATTAAACAGATCGAGCATAGAAGCCAAGCCGGATAGTCGGCGAATAAAAACAAGTAGCTGGGTGGAACAAGCTTTTCTCTCCGTCTTCCAAGTTAATCTAGATAGGTTTAATCCCTGAGAAAATGTACTTTCATACAAAAGCATCATTTTATTATTTTTTCCCATCTCCATTTATATTGAGATGGCTGTAGGCTAGGTAGTGATGTCCATGCTACCTGGCTTGACAGCCAGATTAGCTTAGGAAGAGGTGGCGGGACGATCTAGATTCTTTCGATGCCGCGTGGCCAGAGTATGCCCAAGACAGAGATGGTTGGAGGATTAAAGGGGAGGCCTTTGCCCAGCAGTGGGATGAAATAGGTTAGGAAAAAAAAATATGGTTCTTGATAGAATGTCTTTGTTCTTGATGCATAAAAAGACTGTGCAGGATCTCTCATAGATCCATATTTAGATCCAGTTCGATAGGGTTTATTTTTTAAACTACGCCCGCGTCGCGGTCTCTATGGCCTTATGCTGGCCCCTTATTACAAGTTACCTTTTTATTGATAGCCCAGATCTTGTCCCACTCCATGAAGACTACGGACCGGCTGGAGCCCTGCGCCTGTATGAACTGCCGCAGCCCCTCCACCGTCATACCGCGCCGCAGGACGCCGCGCACCGTCGGCATGCGCGGGTCATCCCTGAAAACGTTTTGATTCCTTTACACTTTCGCTGCTAAGCTCAAAATCGTGATCCTCGCGCAGTGCTAAAACTGACACCCCTCGTAGGTCATGCGCACAGTCGTAACGCAAAAAGACCAATGCGGCTCATCTCGTGGGTCACCCGCACATGCGTAAAGTTTGGGTGTCTCACGCTGTAGTTCATGAGCACAGGCGAAACGCAATTGAACTGACTCGTTACGCGGGTTCTTCAGCACTGCGGCCCATTTGTCGCCGACCTACGACGTAAGTCGTCAGCAGTTATAAAGTGTTAAGATTACACATTATGGTAAATTTATTGAATAAATGGTCATTCGAAATGAAATGATAAGAGAAACCTAAAGATGATTTTCAAATAGGTACCTATTCAATGAAGTTCTTCAATTTGTTTTTTCTTTTTCAGAAATATCTGGTTGTCGCTATATTGAATTTTGATTACTGTCATGTTCATGTTATTAATGACTAGCAGCCCGTCCCGGCTTCGCACGGGTGGACGTCTAATCTTTTCTAGCAATAAATATAGCCTATGTTACTCAGGGTGAATGCAGCTTTCTAATGGTGAAAGAATTTTTGAAATCAGCACAGTAGTTTTTCAGTTTATTCATTACAAACATACACACACACAAAAATACAAATGTTTCCTCTTTATACTATTACGAGCTTTTACCCGCGACTTCGTCCGCATAAATTATATACCAGATTTTAAGTCAGATGATAAGCTATCAAACAAAAAAAGTTTCATCAAAATCGGTTCAGTAGTTTTTGTGTGATACTCGAACAAACAAACACCCAAACAAACAAACGAACTAACAAACAAACAAACGAACAAACAAACAAACAGACAGACAAAAAATCCAAAAATTGGTGTTTTGGAATCAGGGACATCTAAAAATCATATCGTAATATTTTTTTTGTTAATATCTTCAATGTACAGACACACTTCTGTTACAGTTTTATAATAGTTTAGAAGTATAGATACTCGCACAGAGTACTATAATACTCGCAAGATTAAATCAAATCGATTGATGTAAGGATCATCAAATTCGGCTCACGCCTTTGGTCTCTAGTGTGCCACAAAGGAACAAACTTACATACATGCACACAAAACACAATACCCTCCTTTGTGTCGCGCAGTCGGGTAATTATCAAAAACGGCCAAACAAAGGGAAACCTTACCATAGGCTGATAAACATAGGGTAATGCTAAAGACCCTCCTTTGCGTCGCGCAGTCGGGTAAAAATAATAAGGCCGATTTCTCCGGCCGGTATTTTCCAGGCCGTCTTGAATGCAAAAATAATCCGTGGTTCCTTTAATTTTGTAATTTTTTGTTATTGTTATAATATTGTGTTCAACTGTATAGGTTCAACATTAACTTGTCGGCGACCCAAAAATAAAAAAATAAAATCTTACCATCCGTCTACGAGGCCTTGCTCTACGAACCAAGTTAGTTTTCTCTTCGATAATACTGTGTTGGTCATACTCAATCTGAAAATGTTAAGAAACAAATTGATAAATCATTGTAGGAGTATTTTAAACAAATTGATAAATCAATCGAAGTTCCGTCCTAGTTTGAACATTTAGTAGAGTAGGTAATAAAAGTTTTTGACAAAATGTTTAGTTCTAAAGTTACCGTGACTCAAAGTTTTCCATACAAATCTAAAATTAATCCTAGAAGCGAAACTATATTATTTAAAAGTAAATCTGACAAATGCAAATGCAAAATTGGTTTTAAGATCGTGTTTAAGACACTTTAAGCCACTGGACTGTGATAGCCATCACAGTCCAGTGGCGCCCTCATCACATTAAAAAAAAATTATCAATAAAGAAAGCCTAAATTAAAAAAGTGCTCAACACGAACACTACTAAAGCCTTCAAGCCATTGTTATACACAATGACTTTCTGTTATACAATACTTTTATAGGTTCTAATAAACATTCCACTTTTAGACAATTTCGAATAAAAACAAAAGCGGCCGTTTTTTTTCTTTTTTCAAAATTTGTATGTTTAGACCTTTAAAAAACCTATAAAAGTATTCTATGAAAATAGCTTGAAGGCTTTTGTAGTGTTCGTGTTGAGCACTTTTTTAATTTAGGCTTTCTTTATTGAGAAATCTTTTTTAATGTGATGAGGGCGCCACTGGACAGTGATAGCCCTCTTAAGAAATTTTATTGACTTTAATTGGTTAATATAGAAAATAGGACGAAACTTCATTTGTGTACAGTGCACTCGGGTCTGAACTATTTAAAACACTTCTGGATCACATACCTGCTATATTCCCAAATATAAGGCTTCCTCAATCCAAGGGCGTCTATGAACCAGTAGAATTGTGGGTCCCTGTCGTGGTACTCCATGGTCCTTAGGACGTGGGTCACACCCTCTATGGAGTCCACTATGGGGCAGGCAAAGTCGTAGGTTGGGTACACTCTGAAACGAAAATAAATACCATTTATACAACAGGGCTTTACCTTTTGCCATGATGAGTGAAGCAAACCTACTCTACTCTTGAAATGTAAAATACATTTCAAGAGTAGAGTAGGTTTGCTTATTTCAAATCTCAGGGCTGCTATTTCGTGACATACCGCTAAATCGAGATGCCATACGTTTTGCACTTGGACGGTTTTCCACTGAGAAATGACACGTTCCCCTAGTGTTTTTTTTCTCTGTATTTTACTGTTTATGTTTTGGAGTAAAATAAAGAATATTTAATTTGATTTGTTTTTCATTGTTAGTTCTTGTGGAGAAGATAAATATTCTTTATGGAGGAGACAGTCCAGTGATATAATGGTGTGAATATGTGATACAAACATGTTATAATCAAAATGGGTGCCTCACGACGGGAGCCGAGGTCGAAGCGGACCAAAGAAAAGGTGGCGAGACGAGCTGGATGCCTACTGCAATGGGTGGCGGGAGGTAGCACCGAACAGAAACACGTGGAAGAGTTTAGGGGAGACCTTTGCCCAGCAGTGATAAAACAGTTTTAACCTTTCGTCTGTGTTTGTTTAGGATCCTTACTACCCCCGTCGTCTGTGTATGATAAGGATCCGCATCATTACTACTCTTCTCTACTTTTACGCAATTCTACGCTGTATTAGAAGGTCTAAAATCCTATTATAATAAACTTGAATGAATGATCTACCATAGACAACCATAAATTAGAGAAAATGTCAAATAATATCGGCTATAAGCATAGACATTATTATTCTACTACCGTGAGTAGACCTAGTAAGTGTGTGAATGAGATTCCGATCATAATGAAAAAAGCTACGTGTGCGAAAGAGATTATAATATAATTGCCGTAAAACCATTTTGAAACAAATCGGAGTCTTTTGGAGCCCTGTCAAAAAATTATTTCTCGTTATTTTAGTGATTTAATTTAAATTCATTTTGTGTTTCATAAGAGAAATATAAAAAATCATAATGGTGTCGTGTTCCGTGTTGGAATGTAGTGTAACTTACACCAACAACCCAAATAAAGAAACGTTTCACAGGTAAATACGATCAGTACAATACCACTTTCATGAGGCTTGTTTTCACATATGTTTTTATTAAAATGATTTAGTAATACATTCATTAAATGCAGTAAACATCCTATTTTCTAAATAATGTGTAATTTTAAATAATTATGTGTAAGATAAAAAATTATTGTGTACATGAAAAAGGAACCGTTTCGCATAGATATTGCACAAAATCTATCGATATGTCGATATTTTTGAAATATGTTTTTCTGTACTACCACCTAGCTCCCTCCGTTCATGTCTCGTCAGATTCTGGTATTGTTTTTAAACGTAGGTATTGAAAGGCTGATTTATAGCCCAGTCATTTTACGGTTGGAGCCGGGACTAATTGATAATTGAATTTTTTTTTTGCTATAATATTGAAGAGCTAATTTGAGCTTGGAAATGTACCAAAATTAAAAAAATATCACGACAGCAACAGTTCCAATTTTAAAATTTAGATATTACGAGCTTTAACCCGTGACTTCGTCCGCATAAATTATATACCAGATTTTGAGACTCGAGAGTTTCGTTTTTCAATGTGTGTACGGTTATTGATTTTAAGTCAGATGATAAGCTATCAAACAAATAAAGTTTCATCAAAATCGGTTCAGTAGTTTAGCGAGATAAAATACATACCAGTTTTTTAGGTCTAATTATTAGATTTTAAACTCACTCAAGTCCAATTTTTTTTCTTCAAAATAATGTATTTTTGTTCAAAATAATATCAAATAGCTTTCTGAAGTCATGTTTTTGACTCTACCACCGCGTCGGGAGTGTTTCGCTGTAGAGAAGATGCGGCCTGAAACTGAACAACACATTGGTTTCACACAATAAGTTTCATCATAATCGGATGTAACATCCCCGTCATATTGATTTTGTTCGTATAAAATGTATCCTCTATGTCACCCAGACCATAAATAATAACGAATCGATTGCCACCTCATTCATCAACATCGGCTCAGTAGTTTAGGTGCTACGGCGGAACATATACGTAAATGCATGGAATCAAAATCAGCATAATTTATCATACTTAATCATGAGAACCGTGGTTCTTTTCTCTTTGAAACGCTGCTAGTTTCAATTATGTATCGCAAAATTCTTCGAAATTATATTGCACCTGTACATTCTGTGAAAAAACAGGATAGGTTTTTAAGTCCTGGCTACTACAGCAGGTTTTTATTATTTTCATAAATTCGATTCCATATCAAAAATAAAGAAATCTTTGATTCAGGGACCCCTAAACACTATAGTCATATGCTTTTATTACAAAATATTTTCAATGCTCAGACACACATTTCAGTTTTATAATAAGTAGTGTATGTAGACAAATTATAACCCAGCAGATTAAAACCTTATAGAAGTCGGTGTGATTATGATATCAATAATGCGGATACGTCAATGTCACATCACAAAAACTCACACACATACCAATTTCGCACATACTGACATTTCGGTTTCGGTGATGCGATAATGAGGAGTCACTTGAGCCTCTAGCCGCACATTCGAACTTCGCAATTCCGGGAACATTTTCATTCCAAATTCAACTCTATTACAATGAAGCGCGGACCGAAACAGTGGCGATATAGCGAACATCGAAAGTGCGGGTACAGGGCTTGGTCTACTCGGTAGTATCTTTTAAATCGAAAAAACGGCACACGCACGTGATGCGCGCACTTTTCGTGGGGCTGGGCAATTGCGTTTTTCATAGAAAATATTCGTCGACCTATGACCTATGACCTAAGTAACAGTTTTAAAGCAGTGTAGGTAGATGGATTGTAAGCCTAGCCGATTTAGACTTCGTAATATTAAAATATAATAGTAGTAGTGACTACTATAAATTAGTGATGTAACATTGACATATTCGCTATTATCGGTATCAAAATCACATCGACTACTAAGTAGTCGATAATCTGATATCGATGATTTTGATATCGATAATCGCGAATACGTCAATGTCACATCACTAGAACTCACACACGTATCAATTTCGCACATATTGACATTTCGGTTTCGGTGATGCGATATTGAGGAGTTCCTCAGTCTACTCGGAAGTATAATATGTTTATGGCTATAAGTGGAATTCAAATTCACTCTTTCGTTCGTTCGTGTCGCGAGTGCTAAATCGATGCAAATAACTCGGAAAATAATAAAATAAGGTGCATAGTGTGATACATCGATGGAAAGCTCTATTTTTCTAGTTTGTGGTCACATTTTCACATTTGGGAATTGTCAATTATTGACAGCACAAAATTGTTTTGAAACCTACCTTACTTTTATACAGTTTCATCCAGTTTATCGCTGAAAAATTAAGTTTTCTTTCTTATGAGGATGGTTTTATTAGTGTATATGCAAAACTGAATATATTTTCTGGGTAAATAATCAATAAACTAAAATCTTGCGCCAAGATTTCACGGCTAAATCGTCCATGAAACTGAAGCTTGAGGATCTCGCGCGAAACTCCTAAAACGTCACACAGACGACGGTATATCTTTTGCGCAGCGCCCCCACAGACGAAAGGTTAAAAAAACCTTTTTATTCCGAGTTTATAAAGTGAATAATACGTACTTGTACTGGGTGCCAGTGCGCGGGTGTGGTTCGGGCTTGCACCGGTAGATGGTGGGGTCGCGCAGGCAGCCGTTAGCGGACTGCATGTCGATCTTTGCGCGCACGCAGCATTGCACGCCGATCGCGCTGCCTTTCTTCATCTCCTCCCATAGCTGCAGGTTCTTTTCTACAGCTGAAATGTTTACGTTTTATATCAACATCATCAGCTCGCAATAGTATTATGTATATATCATAAAAAACGCGCCACTCAGATATTCGCATCGAGATTTGTCAGTATGGGGACCGCCGAAACTATAAGGGTCAGCCAGCGCACATCTAGCGGAGAACTGGAGTGCGATTTTTGAAACTCATTCGCTGAGCTCAGCAGTTGAAAATGTCAAAATTACTGTGGATATATGCATATTTTTAGTACTGATTTGACTTTCAAAAATCATACTTCAGGAGTGCGATTTTTGAAAGTCAAATCAGAAATAGAAAGATGCGTATCTCCGTAGTTATTTTGATATTTACAACGGCTGAACTCACTGAATGAGATTCAAAAATCGCACTCCTGATCGAACAGATAAAAAACCGAATATGAGATAACGCGAACACACGTCACAGGTCACATCTCTCGCACGATTTTTCAAATCTATCTCAATTGTAACACAAATTCTGAAAAAACTCATTGGTATGATTCGGCCTGGACGGGGATCGAACCATCGCTTCCTGCACGGTAAGCAAGTTTACTCGCCACTGGAGCACCAAGACAATGAAGGTAATTTCTACATACAATTATTCCTATTTTTGCTGTCAGCCTTCTGGTCCCTCTCGTTCTTCATCTGCTCGGGGGGTGTGTCGTCGACGAAGGCCTTCTGCTCCTTGATGAGCTGCACGCACATCTGCTGCATCAGGTCGAAGTACTGCGACGTGTGTGTGAACATGTCGGGCGCTATCTCCAGCATCTTCACGTCTTCCAGGATCACCTGCCGGTTACAGTCTTATTATTACCTTTGTTGATAGGCCTCTCCTAAGGCTGGTTTCAGAGTCACGCGTTTGGTCAACGCGCGCGGCACGAACTAAGTCTTGCCTTGTATCGTTTCTCAGTAAAACGCTGTCGGTCAGCGCGCGTTTCGCACAATTTCCATAGTGCGAGTCGCGCGCTGACCGCCGGCGCCGACGGTCTTAGTGTCGATTGCACGATTTTCGTGAGCTTATTAAAACTAATCCGTGTATGCAGTTTTTCTTATTTATAAAAATAGTATGTTTCCTTTGAGTAAAAAATTATATCTTCAATATTTTATTTTATTTATTTTATTTTATTTTATTGTTTTTGGAAGACCAACAGCACAATGCAACACATTAAAACAGTAATATTCCGTGTTATCCGTGTATCGCTCGTTTTTTTCACCCTATCACCACCGAGTAGGTATCACTAACCATAGCTCCTGGCGTAAGCTTCATTTTATCTATTCTAGTCATTCCATATTATTATGGTACCGATGATTGTGCCAACGTCTAGTATAAATAGCAAAAGTGCTTGATGTTGTTCAGTAACCGATATTTCGGTAATCTCAAGGATTGTTTTTGTTAAAAAAACACACTTGAGCCACCATAGAAAAGCGGAGCCACGTGGCCACCTAAACCGCGCGAGCGAAACATCCGCCCGTGAATCCCCTAGCCAAGCGACTCGATTATTTTGTCTATGATTGTGGGAACAGCTCCTTTTCACCCTGCAGATACACATACAGGCTGTAACAAAACACCCTAGTAATACTTAAGGGGGTGCTTCAGACCATCAAACTGAACAACTTTCTCTATGGGGCCAACATCGAAATCTCGAGATGAAAATTCAGCTGTCCCATACATTTGGCTGGAGTAGTTTTGCAGTTTTTTATAGGACAGCTCTTTTTTTTTCGCGATTTCGATGTTGGCTCCATAGTGAAAGTTGTTCAGTTTGATGGTCTGAAGCACCCCCTTAAGTATTACTAGAGTGTTTTGTTACACCCTGATACACATAGTAGATATCTTGCAAAATAAAAAAATAAGAACTAGTACAACCTTCTCAAAGTCAGCGTTCTCCTTAGCAGGGTTGGTGTCATCGAACCTCATGATCAGCTTGCCTTGGAACGCTTGCTGGTAGTACTGGTTCAGAAGGGCTGCCTTGGCGTGCCCTATGTGGAGGTACCTGCAATATTGCTATGTTAATTAATGACCTGCATTCTTCATTTTCGTAGCATGTATTGTACCCACTGTGCATTATAAGAAGCGATGGTCTCCTACTACTAGTGAAAAACTTAACTTAATTATAAAATTAGTGAACAATTCATTTCATTGATATAGGTAACTAACATCGGGTTTTTAGTTTTTATATCAATGGAACTATGTATTAGTGCATTTTGATATTTTTTGGTTAGTCAATAGTCACTACCTATTAAACCTAATTTTGATCGATTTAACTTTGACCGCGCTCACTTGAATAATGATAATTAACTATCTAAAATCAGTTTGTAGTTAGTTGTATCAAGTATTTCATCATGAAGAGGATTATTCTTTTCGTCTTGCATGAGTTTATGTATGTTTGTACTAAAATTCACAAGTTGCACTACAAACTTTAACGAATAATAATATATAATCATGTCTCGTCAGTTCCATACATTTAAGATTTAGTATAGTCTTGGCGCAAACAGATGTCGCTACTGGCCTGAACGAGAGATAAATCTTAATTAAACGTTATTTGATCACTATTTTTTGAGTTTTGCTCCATGGATATAAATTATATAGATTAATTTTCTTAAACATGTTAATAACAAATGTGTTTAACACGTACTTTAACGTAATTAGACATTGCTGTAGTACCGTTACTCACCACTGCCGCTGTACTTGCGCGAGTTTTCAACTAAGAAGGTGGCAACTTTCTTATTATGGGCATTGACCCTCTGTTGTGTATAATTTATTTACTCTATGATATAATGTAACATACCCAGAAGCTTCAGGCGGGAACCTGACAATAACCTTGCCCATCTCGGCATGGGGGAGCTCCACAAACTTGCCCTCCTGCTGCCTGCCCGCTGTACCTTCAGGGTTCGCTGAGGGAGACCTCCTGAAAATTACAGTAACAATCATGATGCTTCATAAAGTGTACAGGAGTGCGATTTTTGAATCTCATACGTTGAACTCAGCAGTTGAAAATGACCACTAGAGTTAACCCAAGAGTTGACTTCAAGATTTTAAGTTAGATCATAAGCTATCAAAAATCGGTTCACAACTTTTTGCGTGATGCTCGATCAAACAAACAGAGAAAAAAATATTAAATTGATTTGGAATCAGGGACACCTACAAACCATATTGTAACTTTTTTTGTTAATATCTTCAATGTACAGACACACTTCAGTTACAGTTTTATAATAGTAACTTTTTTACAGAAGAATTTCACTAGTATTATAATAACAGAAAATTTTTTTATCTGATGTCTAAACTAGGTATTATAAAACTGTAACAGAAATGTGTCTGTACATTGAAGATATTTACAAAAAAAAATTACGACATGGTTTTTACCTGTCCCTGATTCCAAATCACCAATTTTTGGATTTTTTGTCCATCTGTTTGTTTGTTTGTTTGTATGTTTGTTTGTTTGTTTATTTGTTTGTTTGTTTGGGTGTTTGTTTGTTCGAGTATCACGCAAAAACTGCTGAACCGATTTTTGTTAGATAGCTTATCATCTGACTTAAAATCTGGTATATAATTTATGCAGACGAAGTCGCGGGTAAAAGCTCGTTATAGATAAAACTTTGCGGCAGGTTTACAACCTCAAACACCATATGATTCAAATCACAAATTTTTACACATGCATAGAGTTGCAGGTAAAAACTAATATAATACTACGAGCTTTTACCCGCGACTTCGTTCGCATAAATTATATACCAGATTTTAAGTCAGAATATAAGCTATCAAACAAAAAAGTTTCATCAAAATCGGTTCAGTAGTTTTTGCGTGATACTCGAACAAACAAACACCCAAACAAACAAACAGACAGACAAAAAATCTAATCAGGGACAGGTAAAAACGATGTCGTAATTTTTTTTTTGTAAATGTCTTCAATGTACAGCATAGATATATTATATCTATGATGTACAGACACATTTCTGTTACAGTTTTATAATAGTTTAGATGACAAACCTGGTGGAAGCTTTAGAGAGGTTATCCAACACATCGGAGGGTAGTTCCTTCAACGCCTTGGTGACGGGCGTCTGAGCCTGAATCAGCTTCATCCAGCGGTTGATGTTGTGCGGAGGATTGCCCTTTGATAGCTCCTTGAATTTGCTGGACACTGGAAATTTATTCATATTATGTTAATAACTGTCCCTTCCTGTTACTAAACTTCCAAACACCTGCATGAGAGAGGACTTAAATCTATGCATCATCATCATCATCGGCCTATGAATGACCCACTGCAGGGCATAGGCCTACCCTCAGGGAGAGTGTATGGGCATTAAATCCATTAGGCTTACTGTTTTCAGTGACTACCTAGCCAGTAAAATCTACAAACAACATTGTAAAACCAGCAACACAACAGGAAGAAGAAGCATAAACGTAAATAATAAAATAATAATGAAGATAATAGTGGATGGCATGACATCCGTTCAGACGGAGGCTCGGTAGCTTAATTGGACGGAAGCAAAGCCCCCATTTCAAGTCCCGTCCGAGACTTAATTTTTTATCTTTAATTTGAAGTCAATAATACCATTTTATTACCATTGTATTATATAAATAACATCACTACTAAAATTTAAAATTTATATGTTATTAAGTATTGGTAATTTCGTTAATTTAATTTTTCATTCAATTCAATTCTTTTTTTTTTTGTGTCAGATTATGGACCCATAGTTGTTAATATCATTAATTCCTTTGTTAATTATAAATTGATTGCAAACTATAAATAGTTATAAATAATTTATGATATTACAAATTAAGTTATAAAATGCAAAAAACAATAAAATTACAATTAGATAAAAATTAAAATATTGTTAATGTAAAATTCCAATGTCTAAGTCTAGTTAAATATTTAAATATTACAATGTATATTATTATAATAATTTTTATGTGTGATTGATGTATTGTTGTGATTTAAACTGATGAATGTTGTGTACTTCTATCATAGGCATGTACATTAGATAAAATACCGCATGCTAATATTATAATCTTGATAATGTATTGTTGCTGTTGATGTACCTTAATAAATAAAATAAAATAAAAAAAATACCATAATACTTACTTTACTTTTAATTATTGACTTATTAAAAATGTAAAAGTAATCATTGTTTTTTTTTTTTCAATGCATTTTTCATATTAATTTTATACTATTTATTATCAACTTTTAAAGATAAAATATTCAATGTACTTACCATACAAGGCACTAAAAACAGCCAAATCGGACACCGACAAAGAATCACAGATTAAATAAGTCATGGCTCCAAGTGTCTTGTCCAAATACTCCACGGACTTTGAGATGTCATCGTCTAGGATAAGGCTGAAGGACAGCCAGTGGTTCATCGTCACCTTCTGCAGCGGCCCAGCCGATTTATTGAACGCATTCTCTAGTATCCTTATCAAGTCGTTGCTGGTCCCATATGGCACAGGTTTTGACGCATTGGGCAGCGTCACCGAAGACTCATTGCCCCACACAACTTCTATGCTCTTCGAGAGAGACCTGTAGAGCTCTACAGCCAGCAAACCACCTGGGAAACGAGAGATATATCTATTTTAGGCCATGCCCAGTGTGCTGATGCAATATAAAGAAATATGTATGGGAGAGCACTTTTTACCTAAAGGCGGATTAGATTTGTTGCACGCTATCTTCATTGTGATGCTGTTTGAGGCGTTCTCTGGTTAATTTCGTGTTTATTTGCACAAATTCCAGCACCTGCCGACGACCACACTCGGAAGAGAGTTGTCACGTTGACAGATGGCTGGCTGGCTTGGCTGGCTTGGCTGACCTGAAGTGCGATTTTTGAAAATCATACGAGCGGTTTGGCAGTAGAAAGATGCATAATCTCCATAGTAATTTTGACATTTTTTTACTGCCAAGTCGCTAGTATGATTTTCAAAAATCGCACTTCTGACAGTGACAGGGCAGGCTGCGTTCAGAACTTTTGGGTGCGGTTGTTTTTTCAACCTGCTCTATTGGCTATGTACACGACACTAGTGCCACCTAGCGCAGAACGGCCCCATGAGTTACTTGTATATAAGCTTGTATATAAAATGGCCTCGATTCGGAGTGTACCACGACTAAACTAAACTAAATGTATTCCTGTCACTTTCTAAAATAAGTGTTGAAGCAAAGAGAGTTTGTTCTACTTTGTAATCTCTATGCATGTCATCTGCGTAGTTACATGACAGAACAAGAAAAATGATTTCGAATAGAGAATGACATGAGATGTCGGAAAAAATATCTTGTGAGAAAAACCGTGTGTTTTGACTGTTACTTTGTAAAATGCATTGTAATCTTTTGCAATAAATATATTTCCAATTTCTCTGATGTTAATCACTTCATTAGGTTATGGGCAGCCAGCAACGCTAAATAACCATGGCGGATACTGGAGATGGAAATACTGTTGTAAGTACAGTCAGTGGGATTGAGAGACCACAAACTTCTCAAGGAGGTATGAGCGCGGGCCTACCAGCAATAACCAAGCTGGATGGTAGCGCCGACTACAACACATGGAAGTTTATTATGGAGTTGTACCTAATCCACGAAGATCTGTGGGAGTATACCATGACAACACCACCAGTAAGTGATGCATCAGGTCGGAGGAGAGATCAAAAGGCAACTAATGGACGGCTTTATGGAGGAGGAACTCGATGTAATAAGAACTCCTTCTTTATGAAGCGGGAGCACAGCAAATGAACCTGGATGAGCACAAACGGAACAAGAAATGAGATAGACTTCATCATGTCGACGAAGAGGTAAATATTCAATAATGTTTCTGTGTTAAACGCTTTTAAAGTCGGAAGCTAGGCAGAACAATAGGCAGATTTCGAAATCCGTGACTTGTGATCACCGAGCCTATATTATTAGGGAGGCTATAGAGTGGAACAAAAGCTCCAAAATCTACGCAATCCGTCTATTAGCCAAAGCCAGCTAGCAAAATTGAAGACCGAAGATGGCAGGATCAGTATCGTCCAAGCGTAAGCTTCTGAGAGAGGTTGAGAAATTCTATGGACAGTATACACTAGAACACGGAGACCCGCTAAAAATCTACATAACAAACATAGATCTAGACTGACCCGGCACTATACCAAAGATATCCCGCATGTCGGCCTGTACGAGATTAATATGGCTCCCAAACAGCAAATGAGCAACAAGGCTGTAATACATTTGTTAAATAAATAAATAAATAAGGCGCTGGGTGACGGGATTACGGCCGAGCTCCGGAAGGCGGGTGGGAGACCGATCCTTTAGAAGTATTTCGTTTAGGTACGTCATACTCGAGGGAGAAACGCTGCAGGCATGTAACAGAAGTCTAGAGGTGCCCTTCCTCAAAAAGAGCGATAAGTAATGTCCTGCTGAAGACCTAAAGGCTCATTTAGCTTCTTAATCTGCATGTCTACAAGTATAAGCTGTTTCGAGAGTCGTTACAAACCGTCTCGGACGCAAGTTCAATGACTTTCAGTGAAGTGTGTTTGGAACTATAGGTACATGGCTCTAGAGACATCCTCCCCATACATAGTTCCTACCTCGTCATCGTATTTCTGATCTGATGTCGGGGCCCAGGTATACCTGTAAAACCTTTAACGAATACTGTACGAGTTTTGTGCAACATAAACCCGGCACTCTGGGGCCCGAGAGTTTTGGTCGCCCTCTCGGAAATAAAGTAGGCTACCGGATTCGAGGATTATCGAGTCTCTTCGGACTTCAGATAATCCAACGATATCACAACGTATCCAGAGGATTCGAACCTCGCAATTGCGAGTACATTTTCACTCCAATATCACCTCTATTCCAATGAAGTGCGGACCGAAACAGTGGCGATATAGCGAACATCGAAAGTGCGGGTACAGGGCCTGCTCAGTTTTTCCTCGAGTTCAGCGCTCGACTCGTCGGTCCGCTGTGTACGAGTGTTATATGTATATTACCAGGTGCAGCTGTAGTCGGTTGTGGTCTTGTGGTAGCCGGATCTCTGCCGGAGATGCCACCCTGCCTCGCCGTTACCTTGGCCGCTACCGTAGCCAGGAATAGCAGGGCCGTCAGGGAATGGGAACCTGGTTTTGGTTGTGTTGGCCCTGGCCACACTTGGCAGGTGGGTTGGCGATTGCAGTTGGATTGAATGTATGTACTCAGAGGATGCTACTACCCATATTTTGGTGGATCCCATAGTCGCCTTATACGACACTCAGAGGAAGAAATGGGATGATAGTATTCTTAGCCTACGGACAAAATGAAAATGAACATGGACATCATGTAAAATGTCAATGGTTTACCCTCTCTGCGCTTGAAGTTAATGACGATTATGTTTAGCTGGGACGAAACTATCCAATTAGATAGGTACAATTTCGAGAAAGAGGTCAATCTGTCGAATCCGACTCGGCAAGGCAACGTTGGAAAGCTACGTAGTCTCTTCACGTCCCAAATACCGCAGTGTCTCAAGACGAAAGTCTTTGATCAGTGTGTATCGCCAGTGATGAAATACGGAACTGAGACGACGTCTCGCTCACTCAAGGCCTCATAAAAAGGATAAAAGTCACCCAAAAAGACAATGGAGAGGGCTATGTTCGGAGTTTCCATGCGAGATCGAATCAGAAATGAAGAGATCCGCAGAAAAACCAGAGCAGCCGACATAGCCCAAAGAATTGCGAAACTAAAGTGGCAATGAGCGGGGCACATTGCTCGCAGAACCGATATGGTAGATGGAGCCAAAGGGTTTTTGAGTTGCGATCGCGTGCCGGAAAGCGCAGTGTGGGTAGCCTCCCGCAAAAGGTGGACCGACGACCTGGTGAAGGCGGCGGGAACCCGTTGGATAAGGGCAGCGCAGGACCGATCGTTGTGACTATGGAGGTGCTACTGGGAATGTTCCTCCATTGAAAAGGGAAGTACTTCCGCCAGGCTAGGTGTGATGCCTGGGGACCGGCCGTGGTCTAACAGTTTTTAGTTGGGCCTTGTAGGTATATATATCGAATCTCTGTGATTATTTCTCTTGCGCGATTTATGTCTCGCATTCGATTGTGAACCTTATGTGTAGTAGTAGTTACGTATTTACGATGAACGTTGTCTTTGTATGGGCCATATTTCCGAGAGCGACGGTATCGCCATCTGTTGGCATCTTTGCTATAACTTGTGGGTGCTGACATCTGTAGCAAGTCCCCACATGACGATTCTTGGGGAGGCCTATGTCCAGCAGTGGACGTTCATCGGCTGAGATGATGATGATGATCAAGTATTTAATTCATAGGTAAGTACATATAAATCCCTCTCGGAATGGTTAGCAACACTGTTACAACAATCATCTTGCTCGTAGCTGTCTTGTCTATGTAGGAAGGTATTTTATTTATCTTAGTAAATGAATAAAACTTATTTATAATAATAATAATATAATAATAATAATATAATATAATAAATAATAATATAATAATAATAATAAAAATAAAGGTCCGGGACTTAATTGCCCGTGATTACGGAACGTAAGAAATATAATAATAAAAATAATAAAATAATAATAAATAAAAAAATAATAATAATAAAAAAAAAAATAATAATAATAAAATAATAATATAATTTAAAATATTATATAATTATATTAAGTCCTGATCGATCCTGAGCTTCGCCGATCTATTCTTGGTAAAAAATGTCAATTTGGGCGGAAAAAAATGATTTTTTTTTCAAACCCCTATATCTCCGAAAGTATACCACTTAGGTCATTTTACCCAAGTATATTATCTGTTTGTAATAATTTTCCCTGTCGATTGGCATATGTTTCATGACTGGCCGCAAAATCGTGATTTTTCAAAATGGCGGAAAGTAGGTATGCCACCTTCCATACTGAAATGTTCGAAGCTCTTTGTTCTATTAGCAATATATACCTAACCAGCACTGGTAGCATGCACACCCGCGATAGCCGTGATACGCAATACGCATTCGTTCGCGCGCAAAAGAACGAGATAAAAGACGTGATAAAGCCGTATCACGGCTATCGCAGGTATGCATGCTACCAGTGCTGATGACATTCCCATTCTATGCTATTCTATTTTTGTTTGATGGCGTTTCCTTGGTGGATTTTGCCAATATCTAGTTTAAAAAGAGCAATTAGTGCTTGATGTTGTACGGTAATTGGATATGGCGATCTCAAAACCCTGTTTTTATACAAAAACACACACTCGAAACCGCCATAAAAGACGTCCACTCGAGAGCCCTCCAGCCACCAACCACGCGACTCCGACATTCCCAATGGCACCCATTACACGGAACATCATGATCTTGATCCGGTGATCGCGCTAGATCTACGTTGATTGACGGAAAAAATATTAACATTAGACCGTCAATCATGATCACAATCAGAAACCGTAGCATGATGCGCGTGATACGGCTATATCACTCATTTTATCTCGTTTGTTCACGCGCAAATAGAAAGAGAAGGCGCGATAACGCTATATCGTGCCGGCATACTATGACTACGGCCGCAGTTCGCTTCACTGTTCGCCGCCGTGAGATAAACACGCGTTCACAACGAGAAAATAAAAAAATGTATTTGATACCAAGATCACTGATCACGATCACCGGATCTTGGTAAATACTGACGGTGTAATGGGTGCCATTGTGCCCCATTACACCGTCAGTATTTACCAAGATCCTGTGATCGTGATCAGTGATCTTGGTAAATACTGATAGTGTAACGTTGATGATTGACGGATCGTGAGATCTGATCGCAAATATTTAGATATTTTGAAATCAACGATCGTGATCAGTGATCGCGATCCAGATTGATGCGTCTAACGTTGCGTCAATCAATTTTCGTTAGTCAGCGTTCACACTGCGATGGAAGCGGACTGTTTAGTTATGAAATTACTATGATAGTTAGGGATTAAATAAAACCGCAGGAGAATCTTCAATCTTCTATTAGAACACGTCATAGGAAACGGAAGTCAAGTAGCCAGTGACAAGTGACATCTGTCATGATGACTTAGGGTCAGCGCACACCCAGCGTAAATCTGCTCGCGCATGCTCGAGCATGTTCTTTGCAGTCGCGCACACCTAGCGTCAAAATCCGCCGGCGGCAGAGGCGAAATCCGCCGGCGGCAGCGGCGGATGCTCGAGCATGCGCGAGCATGCTCGCGCGTGTTCGAACAGTCTCGCGGATGCTCCCGTGTTGCTACAGTTGACAGTGAATTTTGCAGTTGTGTTTACAATATTTTAAAGTAAAGACGTGCGAAGAGTAATTTTAAAGTATGGTGGACTGGGATTTGGTAATTATTGGGTTACTAGCAGAGGAAGAGGAGCAAGAGCAGGAAAAGTGCTGTGTTACGGTTTAAAGTTCTAGGGACAGTTATTTTATGGCTAGGAACTATAAAATGGAATATGAACAATTTGAAAACCTACTAAATCTGCTTCGACCTTTCAGATTTTCTTTGTATTTTCAAAAAGAGTTCGATTATTATACAACGTGTTAATAAATTAGCGCAAAACCTCATACACCCCAACTTATTTATAACAAAAGAATTAGATTGAAACAATAATTTCATTATTTTGATACTTAAAATTTAAAGTTATTCGCATTTTAAGTTCGGAGGCAAAAATGATTTGTTAAGCCTTATTCATACTACAACGGCGCGGAGACGGACGGAGGACGGACGGAGACGGGACGGCAACGGACGGAGACGGGACGGCAACGGACGGAGCACGGGCGCGGACGGAGGACGGGCGGAGACGGGACGGCAACGGACGGAGGACGGACGGAGACGGGACGGCAACGGACGGGCGCGGGCGGAGGACGGGCGGGCACGACGCGAAACCGACACCCAGTGTTGCCAGACGTACTTTAATTATCGAATTTTAACGGTAATTTCATACCCCGTACGGTAGGACAGTCAGTACCCGGCAAACAGGCTTGAAAAATGCGGAAGAGTGCGGCAGCAGTTGAAAATGTATGGAGATATTTCTACTGCTGATTTGACTTTCGAAAATCACTCTCCTGGAGTATGATTTTTTAATGTTAAATCAGCAGTAGAAAGATGCACGTCTCCATAGTAGGTACCTAACTGCCTCCGTGGTCTAGTGGTTAAGAGCATTGGCTCTCGATACGGAGGTCGTGGGTTCGGATCCCACGGGGGACACCTAGTGATATGTCACTTTGTGCGTTTTTCCCTAGTTGGTTAGGACATTGCAGGCTGAATCACCTGATTGTCCGAAAAGAAAAATGATTCCGTGCTTCGGATGGCACGCTAAGCCGTTGGTCCCGGCTACTATCTCTGGTGGTAGTAGTCGTTACATAAAAACCACGTCAGAGGCTGTAAGGCGGTCTGAAAAAACTCTGACACCAGGGCCTGCCCACACGATAAGAAGAAGACCTAATATTAAATTTTTCAACTGCTGATTTCAAAGAGTTTCTATGAGTTTCAAAAATCGCACTCCTGGGAAGAAGAACAAGACACAAATCGCGCAAGAACTACCTTATATTATAGAGACTCAGGAGGTATAGGTACAGAGTGTACATTTAAATGCGCTATTACAGGGGTGCTTCAGATAATCAAACTGAACAAAGTTCACTATGATCTAAGTTAAAAAAAAAAACAATGATTTTGTTTTTCAACCGATTGATTCCAAAATCGATAACTGAGGGTCCGCGACCGCGTGGACTCCGAACACGAATCCGATGTCAGATTTGAGAAAAGTGACCGCCATCTTGAACTTTTTTGTTTCTCAACCGATTGCTTCCAAAATCGATATCTGAGGGTCCGCGTGGACTCTAAACAGGAATCTGATGTCAGATTTGAGAAAAGTGGCCGCCATCTTGAAATTTTTTGTTTCTCAACCGATTGCTTCCAAAATCGATATCTGATGGTCCGCGTGGACTCCAAACACGAATCCGATGTCAAATTTGAGAAAAGTGGCCGCCATCTTGAACTTTTTTGTTTCTCAACCGATTGCTTCCAAAATCGATATCTGATGGTCTGCGTGGACTCTAAACACGAATCTGATGTCAGATTTGAGAAAAGTGGCCGCCATCTTGAACTTTTTTGTTTCTTAACCGATTGCTTCCAAAATCGATATCTAGGGGTCCGCGTGGACTCC